>HG992305.1:5012500-10012500 GCA_905220615.1 Tinea trinotella
ACTATTAAATAAAAATTTGTTTACAATAACTCAATTGCACAGCAAATAAAAGCAAATTTGTTAATAATAGGTGTTAATTATATCTAGAGGTCATGGCAACTCGGCCTGAAGCTGCTCAAGTGGATACAAAACTTAATTGATTGACAAACAAAGGGAGTATCAGAATAATTCATAACAGTTGAACACCATTTATAGTCAAACTCAATTCGTATGCACCATTATAAAACATTTCTATGTAACACTCACAGTGACTTTTAGGCTGTTCCATATTTCTTCGAAGTCTTTATTTTGTGTTCTCAGCGCCATCTTTCACTTTGTAAATTACCTGTAATTATTTTATTGGATTAATGAATAAGGCCTTTAATACTTAGGTCACGCCTTGATTTATAGTGCTGTAAAATGCTTGCAAAACAACCTATGTTTAAAATCTCCTTGAGTTTGACACACTGTGACTCATATGTGCTTTAATATACTGTGCCAATTATTTTATTGCAGCTTAGGACTTATTGCTCCTACACAGACCGCACCCACATATTAAGAAGCGCCCTAGGGATTAAATCTTGGAGACAAATAGTAAACAAACGGCAAGGAAATTGTCTCATGAATCAAGTAGGTAGAGGAAAAGCTTCTTTTTCAAGTCCTTTGTTGATTCATGTTCTAAGTACTACTAAACGTAATTGTCTGATTGTTTTTTAAGATTAAGACGCACCATCTGACCTTGGCTTGCCCGATAGTACGCAGAAGTGCGAACAGTACTCCACACAAGAGCAAATTTTAACTCTTATGTATAGCCCCAGCTTATTTTTCATACCTTGCGAGTCGCAGAGAATGACAGATCCGCACGCCTATATACCCGTTTCCGATTTTTTACGTGGACTGTATTATTTTATGCTGTGGATGGAGAAGCAGATCTCGAGCCTAACGCGAACTAAGATCTCGTACTTTACATCTTTGTACGAGGTCTTCCACTCCTTATAGTCCTCCACTATTTCAATCAGGTGTTTTAGCACTATATGCTTATATGGTTACTATTTAAAATAAAATGTCCATAATTGTAAGTTGCACTTTACGAATTGCAACCTGGAAACTGCGATTTTCTTGATTTTTGATAAAATACCTATAATTTAAACAAAATTGTCTTTTCCCCCGACTAATAAAGAGAGGTAATTATGTTTGATGTGTATGTGTATCGTTGCTCCTAAAAGAATAGACTAATAACGATGCGGTTTGAAAGCTAACATGATCGAGATGGTTCTTAGCTACAATTGATGAAGATCTAATCAGGGGTTTCAAGGTCATCAGCTCGTTTTGTTAGTTACGGTAGGGATCTTAGACGCATAACTGGTATTTACTTTACTAATAATCTGTGACCTAAAATTTGAAACACCCATGTATACTCTTACAAAAATGTATCAACTGGTACCACTGAGCTACACTCTGATGATGGAGCTCGAAGGTAGGAGAAGAAATCCTGCTTTTGACTTAAATTTAATGGGTTTACCAAGTTTGAGCACATTAAATTCATCTTGACTGTAGGGAATTAAGTGTAGAAAAGTAGGTACATTTCTGATAACATAACATTTGATAAGATAACATTTTGGATCTGTAGATCAGGTTCTACAGATCCATCGATGGATACTTTCAGATCAGCAAATCAACAAGAGATAGTGCTATAGTGCTTTAACTAAAATTGTTACTTACTATGAGCCTGTAGCTGGGCCGTTAATAAATTGTAGACCTAGAGTATCTGATGATGCACCATCATATATCCTCTGAGATCAGCAAATTAACAAGAGATAGAACTATAGTGCTTTAACTAAATTTGTTACTTACTATGAGCCTTTAGCTAGGCCGTTCTGAAATTGAAGACTTGGCGTATCTGAAGATGCAAAATCATGGATCCTCTCAGATCAGCAAATCAACAAGAGATATAACTATAGTGCTTTAACTAAAATTGTTGCTTACTATGACGACAGGCGTGGACGAACGGTTTAGCGATTGGTTTGTTGCGCCCAAAGTCCCGGGTTAGATCCCCGGTCGAAGCAAATATTTGTTTCATAGCTTTTATTTGTAATATTTAATAATATTAAATATTGCAAATATTTGTTAATAACAAAATAAAGAGATGGATATTTGCTTCGGGTCTGGTTATCAAAGAGTGGTAGGCAGTGGTACCCAGTCTGCCGATCCGGGGTAGTACCACCACTTACAAGTATACAGACCATGAAGTGATTTGGTCACGTTTCGAGATCAGCTTGTAAGTTGCCGGTTCCATCTAGGCCGGCATAGTGGATGTGATTGCTACTCAAAGTTATTGAATTGTAGTAGCAGTGACATTCATTCATGGACCACACTTCGGCTTAACATCAAGCGGGGTGCTGACATATGTCGAGTCACAATAAAAAATAAAAAGAAAGCCATTGCCATTGTTCAAATGGTTGCTTGCTTGATGATGGACCATCAAGATGCAAGGGAATGTATGAGATATAACTAAAGTGCTATGACCAAAGTTGTTTCTTACTGTTTCTTACTATAAGGATTAGCTGGGCTGTTATCAAATTAAAGACCTGGAGTACCTGATGATGAACCATGAGGATGCAAGGGATATTTAAGAGATATAACTATAGTGTTCTGACTAGTTGTTTCTAGTGTTCAAATCCTTTAAAGTTTTACTTTTGATTAACATATTTACAATTGTGGTTTCCTGCAAGATGCCGCAATCAACAGAAGTTGCTGACATGTATACCATGTATGATTCATGTTAGATTCTTATGTATTATTTAGCTAATAGAACAGATGGCCTGAAGATCTGCTAAAGGTAGCAGGAAACCGCTGTATATAATATGTGTTTCTAGCGCGCAATAATTGAGGCAATCAAATTAAGAAAATATTGTTTTTTCTTAATGTCATTAGACAGCACCCGCCTGAAGTTAAGCTGTAAATATACAAATACCACTGAAGATGAGCAGACTCGACACGACAGCTTACCACTCTTTATAACTAGACCCGAAGCAAATATCCATCTCTTTATTTTGTTATTAACAAATATTTGCAATATTTAATATTATTAAATATAACAAAGCTGCCTTTTTTATTAACAAATACTTGTTATATTTAATTAAAATATTTGCTCCGACAGAGAATCGAACCCGGGACTTTCCGCATAACGGGCTGATGTACTAACCAATTAGCCTCGCCTCTCGTCATTTTTTTGTAATTTGATTTAAGTATTTTTACTTAAATCGGACTGAATTAAATTTGCATGGATTTTTCAATACGAGTACTGCAGTCTTTTATTGCACAATATAGTCTGATATAATTACCCAAAAAACTATCGGGGAAATTCCTATTAGAGGAAAAAAATTGGTTCGCTAGATTTTTATAATTGTTATCGATTGTATTGGTTCCGAATCGATTAAAGAGTCAGACAAGAATGCTAAAAAATGAAAAAAAAAAATATATTATGATGTCGTAGACATCGTAAAGCCAAAGATCGGCCAAAACCGTTTTTTTCTGCAAGAATAACAAAACTTCGTACCACAAAATTAAAAGGACGCGTAATTTTGAGGCGAGGAAAATAAGTCGAGTTGGACTAAATCTATGAAAACAAAATGACTAAATAACTAAAAACAAATGTCATTTTTTGCCGATTCATCAAAATTTAAACTCTCGTTTTAATCAATATTATTAGCTAAACATGCTGTAGGTATTGTAAATTTTACGTATTAACTTTTAAAGAACTGCTAAGAAAAGCAAAAAAGAATCCTCCCGGAAAACGGTTGAAGTATGGAAAAAATCCGATGGAAGTATAAAAAAAAAATTGATGGGAGTATGGAAAATAATACCAATACAAAAGATTACATTTAAATCTTCTAGTCTGGCAAAATGAGTACATAGTCTTAAATTACTAATTTAAAAATAATTTTTATCAATTTCATATTATACAATTATTGAAAATAATAATGGCCTTAATCTTTGGCATAACCGAGGAGGTATCGTCATTTAGTTCAATATTCGCGGGTTAAAAAATGTTCTCGGCGAAAAATCAGGTTTTAGTGTAACTTTTTGTTTCAGTAGAAGTAACTAGGTAAAATGAAAGGGCATTACAGTATATCATAAAGTATCTATCGACGAAGAAAAGCGCGTTTAAAAATTGGCCATACAGCAACAAAATTGGCATCCAACAATCTTTTTTATTACTGTTTTTAGGATCTTTTTTGTATTGCTTTTTTTAGCGGTTCTCCGAACGATCTTGCTAAACTTTGAAAAATAAATACTCATTAAGGATTATAATATAAATTTTATGTGTATAAAATTACTAAAATTTACTGTGTATAAATTTTAGCTTTTATTATTAATTAATGAATATGAGTCCTAAATGTTCGATAAGTAGGCCAAAAATTACGCATTTTTTGTGATTTTCGATAATACTGCTAAACCGATTTTGGCCCAACATGACTCAGTTTTTTCGTCCCGAAATTGCGATCTATTGGTAACGAACCAAAGTTTTGTTTTTCCTCTAAATGCAAAAAAAAAAAAACAATTTTGGCCATCTTTACAATTTTTTGTGCCTTGGTTAACATTCTTAGCGGTTCAGAACCAAAACCACTTTTTACAAATATAAAAATCTAGTATAGAAAATTTGCATATTGCGCTAATTGTAAAAAAATGTGAGCACGATTTTTTTAGTAACAATACTCTATAAAAGTTCAATCAAATCAATCAAATTGTCACGCCTTTTTCCCACAGGGATAGGCAGAGACAATGGAGCGCCACTTACCACGATCCTTACACAGCTCCCTTGCTTCCTTCACATCCACAATTCTCTTCATACAGGCTCTGTGGTTATGGGCACTAGGCAACCTAGCTTTTTTGAGGATGTCTCCGATTTGGTCGGAAAACACTCTCCTGGGCCTGCCTTGTTTAACGCATCCATCCACATCAGATTTATAAATTCCTTTCGTCAATCTACTTTCACTCATCCTTTCCATGTGCCCAAACCATCGAAGCATTCCTTTGTCAATCCTTGTCACTACATCTTCTTTCAAACCACATCTATCACGTAGTGTGCTATTCCTTATTCTATCCGCTATCGTCACTCCACATACACTCCTTAATGACCTATAAAAGTTCCTTAGAATTATTCCATATTTTAGTCTTTTAAATTGAAATACCTAAATAAGAGGGCGGCATTTTTTTTTCCGCCCCGCGCATATACCCACGCTTATAACCACGCTACGCCACTGGGAGGTTCATAGGTGATCTTCATCCTGTAAGCCTCACTGAGGTACCTCTGTATCTTGTGAATCTTAAACCCAATGTCTCGGACATGGGTGTGGCGAACGGCACCAATTTAGCTAAATCTGATGAGATCTGATGGTGAGGCCTACAGGGTAAAGCTCACCCTGAAGCCTCACCATCAGATCTCATATAAGCACCTATGTATATCTCCGAAGATACAATAGCACTAATTTTATCTTTTTGGCACTAATTATTACTAATTTGGCACTAAATTTTGGTATATATGGTGTCTTAAAATTTGATGGTGAGGCTCCCAGGGTGAAAGACATGTTTTAAGAGAAAGGCCTATCTTCAGCAGTAGACGCCTTATGGCTGATGATGATGATAGTAAATGCTACTTTTTCTTGCAGTTTCTTTAACTGTAGTAGCAGTCGCCTCTATACTTGGACCGCACTCTGGCTTAACATCATGCAGGGTGCTGTCATAACTCAAGCCTCTCAAATCAACCTTGATAATAATAGAAATAAATAAAAGAAAAAATACTATATTTTAGGTAAGTAAAAGGGATTTTGTAAATGGAAATAAATAATAGAGCAACTTAGGTAAAGGTAATTTTAGAGTGAGGCCTAGGAGAGACGCAATGCGCGGTGTGTTGCGCGATGAGCCTTTTATCGATCTTATTGACACATGACCACTCCTTATAGTAAATAAATGCTTTTTAATACATAATTTGTGTATGTCTAGTCAAGAGAAGTATTACGAAAAGAAGTTAAATAGGATTATTTCCTCAATAAGCGCGCACTGAAACCTGTTTCTCATCAGCGCTTAACTGTTGTCGTAATGCGAT
This sequence comes from Tinea trinotella, assembly GCA_905220615.1. Lineage (NCBI taxonomy): Eukaryota > Metazoa > Arthropoda > Insecta > Lepidoptera > Tineidae > Tinea > Tinea trinotella. The sequence goes on from HG992305.1 coordinate 5,018,589, forward strand.
TAAGACCCGGTCCAGATATGCCAGGAGAGACTCTCTTATATCTAACCCACATTCTTACATGTCTACCAAGAATATTTTAAAAACATATTGTATGGTGTAACTTTTAGAATAGCTTGCGCTAATAAAGAAACCATTTATACCAACGCCACTCCAGCCGGAAAAATATTAGAATGTCAATAAAAAATAATATCCAATCGACATAAAAACTGTATTGATATAAAAAACGCCACCTTTTATTTTTCAAGTTGTTCTCAAAAATATTTCCATTGGTATTCACATTTTTAATAGTCTATATATCCTTAAATATACATGTTCCTTATGAAAAACTGCTTGTATGACACTTAAATAACGCGATAATTTATTTTCAGTCTAAAAGTAATAAGTAATAAATGCAAAACAAAACGCCTGATAAATAAGTATAGCACCAACGCCACTCTTCCCTAACGTTGGCTTTGCACGTTATGAGATCGCTCCTGTTTCGTTACAACACGTGAAAGTGAAACAATTATTTAACACTGCGCATGCGTATTTGTAGTATTTTAAAGCACTTGTGTACACTGTTCAAACTCGACCTGCCTGATTGTAAGCTAGACGAGTTCCAAAAACGGCAACGACTAAAATAACTGATTCAGTTTACCGTTGCCTTAGTCTCCGTCACACAATTTACTTTACATCCTACGTTATTCGAATCATGATATAAATGTAATTCTTTTAATTATTGCATATTATGGTCTCAGCATTAGCATAAAGGTAGAATTATTTCACTAAATATATTACTGATAAAGTCAACTTTTCTTTGTGTAAGTTATTTATTTCTGATGAGAAACATTTAAGGCGCGAAATGGGAGTGAGGCCAACTCTTGGCGTGGCAATTTTACGTGGGGGACCACCTCTCTCCGCGCCTATTTTCTTATTTTCCGTCCATTTTATAATTATTGATTTACTATTAATTTTCATTTTTCTTAACACAAAACGTTATTTGATATTACTCATCTGCCAGGAGTCCCGCGACGACACATTTCTTTTTTGATGTAGCAACATTTTACTTTGTTGTTCCGAAAAAATAATGGCGGACTCTGGTAACGTCAAATTTAGCGATTTAAGACGAATTGTAGCACGGTGGGATAATAACAACTAATAAACTTTAATAACAATCAAATATATTTTGTATAAACTTCGAGTGAGTTAAGTGTTTGAGTTCTGTGATTCTTCTGACTGTTCCTGAGGGCTGAAAATCAACATATTGGACAGATAAATATTTTGTGGATTTTTATACACAGTAAGTTTTTTAAAATTTATTACATTTTCATCTATTCTAAAAGTTCTTTTCAGTTATTTTTTATTTACTTGCTGGATGCGGCACTATGAAAAATCATATAATACGTCGTGAGTCACATAGAAAAGTACTGTATGCGTTCTTATTTACATATGACTACTACGAGGTATTTTAATTGTAATACAAACGTAAAGGAATATTTAAAAAGGTTTAATTAATTTATCACTATATTATTTGGTAAATTACGATGTCAAATGTAAAAACAAATCCCTGAAAAAATAATGTTTTTAATGTCGCGTCTGAAATTTGTCGGTTTATCAGACGATGTCAGATCTGTAAATAGCATTATTATTTCCTGAATAAGCGATTTATCTTCGAAACTTTTATCGCAACTAATTTATTATTGCTTAATTCTGTATGTACCTCAAAATACAATAAGGTTAAACTTTTACAATAATTAATTATTAAACATATTATAATAAAACAATTCCTTAAAAAAATTAACAAAGGAAAATATGGAAAAAAAGATATATTCTTATTATTATATTATATTACTAGCTGCGTAACCTGGCATTGCCCAGGTCAAAATACAGTGCACACTTAATGGTTAAATAAATACATAATCTATTGTATATAAGTATACATAATCTTAGAATTAAATGTATGTTGTATATAAAATTAGTTCATTAATTAACTTATCAAAATATTTAAATAAATATGTTTTATTGCATATTTAGAATTTTATAAACAATAAACCTAGGACAGTTTATTCAATCCGTTTTTAAGATTTAAGATAATTTTAATTTAAGATTTTCATATCCGTTGTCATAACTTCTAAATGAATGCACTAGCACGCACTAGGCAGAGATAATATATATATCTACGCGCGGGGGACCATCAACTATTCGCAGAGGAGAGTGCTTGTAATCACTTACTGCGGAGCGCCCCTGTCTCCCGTGCAATCGTTTTGTTGAACAGGATCCTACATGGCAACATGAATTTCGACGCTTTCTCATCATCAGATGCACAAAGCGATAAAATTGTATTGAATTACTTGGAGCGATTAGGTTAAGTTAGGTTAGTAAATTAAGCTCAATATTAAGATTTTTTGTAAGAAATATATTGTATTAGTTGGATTAAGTCTGTAATGTACAAAATTCTGTTAAATAAATAAACAAACAATGGAGCGCCACTTGCCACGATCCTGACACAACTCTAGACAGAGGACGACCTGACCCAGAAGGGTGTTTTCCACCTTAATCAGAGACATCTACAAGAAAGCTGAGGTGCCCATAGCCGTAGAGCTTGTATGAAAAGAAGTGATAAAAGAATTGTGACAATCTAGGGGTTTTAAGGTCATCAGCTTGATTTGTTAGCTGCGGTAGGGGTCTTAGATGCATAATTGGTACCTACTTTACTTTTAAACATATCTGTGACCTAACATTTGAAACACCCATGTATATGCATACATGGGTGTTTCAACTGGTACCACTGAGCTACTCTGATGATGGAGCTCAAAGGTAGGAGACAAAATGGGCTTCAACCTGACAAGTATACTAAGTGTAGAAAAGTTGGTACAATAAAAGAACGACCCAGAAGGGTGTTTTCCAACCAAATCGGAAAAAAATCTTGTGAAAGCTGGGGTGCCCATAGCCATAGAGCTTGTATGAAAAGAATTGTGGATATGAGGGCAGCGAGGGAGTTGTGTCATAAGAAAAATATCGACTTTTGCTCCCTTTTCGCAATGACAGTTTACAAAGTTGCTTTAGTTCAATCAATTCATCACAAAATATAATTTCGTGATAAAAAACTTTAAATATAAAATTAAAATTTTTAAGGAACCCCCGATACGCCTGAAACCACTTTAGTCATATCACTAGCCTTACAGTAAGTCTCAACATTTTTCCTTTCCTTTAATATTCCTTGGATTCCCATAGTGCAGCATCAGATACTCCAGGTCTTTAATTTGATATCGGTCCTGCTAATGGCTCATAGTAAGTAACAGTTTCAGTTAAAACACTATAGTTCCATTTCTTGATGATTTGCTGATCTGAGTGGATCCATGATCAGTTTTTTCAGATCCACAATGTTTATTTAATCGCACTTACTTACATACACTTAGTTTCCTACAGTCAAGGCAAATATAATGAGCTGAAACATAGTAAACCCATTAAGTTTAAACCCATTCAGGATTTCGTCTCTTACCTTCATCATCAGAGTAACTCAGTGGTACCAGTTAAGACACCTATGTATTTGTATATGTTTGTGTTTCAAATGTTAGGTCAAAGATATGTTCAAAATTAAAGTAAATACCGATTATACGTCTAAGATCGCTGCCGCAGCTAACAAAACGAGCTTATGACCTTGAAACCCCTGATTAAATCTTCATCAATTGTAGCATAGAACCATCTCGAACCAGCTTTCAAAAAAAAACCGCATCGTAATCGGTTCATTCGTTTAGGAGCTACAATGCCACAGACAGACACACAGATACACAGACACGTCAAACTTATAACACCCCTCTTTTTGAGTCGCGGGTTAAAAATGTTTTATCATATAATTTAAAAAGAAGTTTAAATTATATGATAAAGTTTTTGTTAAAATTATTTTTCAATATTTTTAATCTAACAGATACAAATTATCTTCAAAATTTTTTATTGAAAATCATTTTTGCAATACCGAAACGCATTGAGGGCTACTAACTAACCAATGTTTGTCAATGGTAGGCAGCATGAAAATATTGTGAGACGCCTCGTTGATGGTAGCGAGACAACAAATGGTCAGTGTTAGGTTGGACACACATGGACGAGCCATTTGTCTCCGGTCTATATAGCCACGCCCCAAATTAAAGGGAAATACACAACGACCGGTTATTAATTTGTAAAAAATAACCTCTGTTTTACGTATTATTTTCAACTTTATTGATTACTATGGATTAATTATTTTAATGGCGTTTTAATAAGAAGGATTATGTCTGTTATTACGGTGAATTTGGAATAATAAAAAGAGATTTAATATACTCTATTTATGTAAAGACAAACTTCAGTCTTAAAAACAAATTAAAAAGCCGATCTTGGTCTAGTGGTAGATAAATGGTCTCGTGACTCCTTAAAACGGCTTAATACCACTATCGGTACGAATGTATCTTTAAGCCAGGCCGGCCATCTCAGTTTTACAGAGAGTGGTGATACTGGTGACAAGTAGCACATTATAGTAACCGGGCATAATTCGGTGGACAGAATGCGGGAGCTTTAACTAAGTGTGTATCATGGTAGTTAAAAGATGAGGAAGAAATAAAGTTAAAGCGCTCGTCAAATCATTTTCCGTGATATAAGCGCAGTAGAGAAGTTGACACATGATGCTTCGGTGCAATGAACGATCGCGTTAAGGATACCAAATTTGTGTCCTGAAAGACCACCTGAAGAAGAGATGATCTAAATAGCAGCGAAGGGACATCCCTGAGATGTCTAGTCTATCTAAGCAAAATGGTGGCACAAGGGAATCATGCTAAAAAATAATAAGAATGCTGGGAATGACAGAAGAAGAATAAATGTACCATGTAGAACACAGGATGTTGGCCTGTTAAAAAAGCTCAGTGTCGCTCAGCGGGCAACAGAAAGAGCTACACTTGGAGGATCTTTGCGTCTTTGATACAATACGGAACGAGTATATTAGCCAAACAACCAGAGTTACTGACATAGTTCGTAGGATTTGTAAGCTAAAGTGGCAAGGGGCTGGCCGCATCGCTCGATGAACCGACAAACGATGAGGAAGAATGTTTCTAGAGTGGAGACCACGAACCGGAAGACGTAGCGTAGGTAGCTTAGCTTCCCACTAAGTGGACTAACGACATAGTAAAAGTCACGGATAAACAGTGGATGCAACTGGCATCTTGTCGTTCGAAATGGCGTTCTAAGGCGGCTATGTTTAGCAGTGGACGTCTTCTGATGATGACTAAGTTGATGAATGTTATCGTCCACATTCACGACTTTTACGACGATAGTACGAAATTATTTCGCTTTGTTTTTGGCAGCGATGCTTAAAACCCTAAATTCCATCTACGTCTGCCTTGCCCGTTGCTGATAAGCTATCGCTTGTGATGGAATATTACATTCCATCCAACTGGGCGTATCGTCAGTCTTCTAAAGCATGAACACTAAGTCCTTCAAAAAAGCGGAACACTGCGCGTTTCCAGGATTAGCGAAAGCCTAATAGTAAACTTACCCAGCGTACTATACCCAGCGGGTATACTGTGTTTTTTAACCCCGACTTATAAAGAGGGGTGTTATAAGTTTGATATGTCTATGGATCTGTGTCTGTCTGTTATAACTCCTAAACATATGGACCAATTATGATGCGTTTTTTTGTTTGAAAGCTGACATAATCAAGATGGTTCTTAGCTTCAATTTATAAAGATCTGATCAGAGGTATCAAGGTCATCAGCTCGTTTTGTTAGCTGCGATCTTAGACGCATAATCGGTATCTGCTTTACTTTTAAACATACGGGTATCTGTGACCTAACATTTGTAACACCTATGTAGACGCATACATGGGTGTATACACAAATTCCTCGTTTATATTAATATTAACCCTCATTATCTATAATAATAATAATAATCGGAGACATTCTCAATAAAGCTAGGTTGCATAGTGCCCATAACCAAAGAGCTTGTATGAAGAGAATTGCGAATGTGGAGAAAGCGAGAGAGTTGTGTCAGGATCGTGGCAAGTGGCGCTCCATGTCTGCCTATCCCTGTGGGAAAAAAAACTGACAATTTGATTGATTATCTATACATTGTTGCCATCTAATCGGATGGCATTCATTTATGCCTTAGCGATAGAGCTCTGGGGATCTAGATTCGACTAACTGTGTAAAAGCAATTTGCACCGCCTCTTGGGAAGAAAACTCGTAGAAAGGAAGAAAAATCGTAGAAAATAAAAATGCCCCGTTGGAGCATAGTCTGGCGAGTACGGAGGATGACGTATTGTTTCTAACTGCAGGACCTGTAGAGTTACAACGGTGTCTAGTGCATTGTGTGGTCTTTCGTTATCATGGTAAAGATCTATTTACGAGTTTCTGATTCATTGCTTTTTTCGCCATCATTGTTCGAAGTTCAACACAGTAAACATTTGCTGTTTTGCTTGACCATTACCTTTTTATTAGTAAGCTTCGCTGACCATTGCATTTTTCGCTTTCGTTGTCCTAAAGAATCCATTTTTCGTCACATGTCACAATTCGATCCAATATTTCTGTACCGATTTAACAAGGCAACGCATATTTCAACTCGCGTTTCTTTCTGCAGATCAGTCAAATCATTTTTCATATTTTTTTATCTTATTGATTTGATGTAAATGAGTCAGTATTGTAGGTAAGATAACGTTAAACCATAGCGCTAATTCCTGGGTAGTTTGACTCGGATCGGCTTCGACCATCTCCTTTAATTCAGCTTTATTCACCTGTGTGGGCAGTCTTTCACGTGGCTCTTTCTTTAAGTCTACGTTTCCATTACGAAAGCGTTTAAACGAAAAATGCACGGTTCGTTCATTAGCAGTCTCCTCTCCAAACGCAGCATTGATATTGCGAGCCGTTTCTGCCACATTAGTTCAGCGTCGGAACTCGTGCCTAAAGATTGCTCGAATTTTCGAAGTATCTATCTTGCCCGTCTAAGTTGATTTAAAAATACAATTGAAATTCGAAAATTGAATGGTGCACATTTTCACTGTTAACATGTGAAAAAAGTTTTACTCGAAAATCTCACACCATGAAGGTATTATGTCAAATCAATGTAGCCATTACTATAAAAGGGCAATTTCATACTTTAATCCTATTATGTGCTTATACAACTTCTATTTTGTTCTCTGTTCTGTGGCATTACCGAATGACGTATGGACTACTAAATAAAGAATATTCCAAATATAAAACCTTCAATTTTCTTTCTGTTTTTGTCTTTAACATTATTGTGTAACAAATAAAATATCGTCCTGAGTTTATATTTTTTAATTCTATATCTATCCAGCGGTCGTAGGAGTTCTACCAATAGAACTGTTATTCAACATTTGGTATTTACCAATTTATAATTTAATATAATATGATATATTTATTTTTCTTTTAAATGTTTAAAAGGAAATATTTAATAAAATATTTAAGATTGACACTTAGATCACTTCTTTTTTATTGTGGCTTAAGATATCCCTGCACCCCGCATGATGTTAGGCTGGAGTGCGTTTCATAACTGAGGCGACTGTTACTACAATTGATTTCCTGCAAGTGCTACTATGGCGGCCTAGTCGGAACCGGCAACCTTCATTTGCCCAGTCTGCCGATCCGGGGTAATACCACTACTTTTAGGTATATTCAGAATTAGGTATAAACTACTTTATAAACTAATAAATTAAGTAAAAGTTACTTAAACTAAAGTTGGATATTTGATTTTACAAAAATTGTAAAAACTCCAGACAGAATTGGGTGTCTGACACGACCTTAATGGTCGTATGACGTCGTCGTATGAGTAAAATTCTACTTGTTAAAGTTTCTTTTCCATTATTATACAAGGAAAGTTTCATGAAAAGTTATACATAACAAGCTTATATTGTTAAAAGTATTTCATACTTTTGCATATTGTAAACTAATGTACCTATTCGAAACTCAGCTCGTTCCTAATATCTAAGTTTACAACTTTGTTGCTACTCTGACATATTTTCTGATAAACTAATTTCAAAGATTTAATTTAACATGTCCTTGTTATAATATTGACGCGTCGCTGATCTTCACCAAGTTAGTAGTTGCCGTCGCGACTCGAGAAATAAGTGTTCTAGATAAGAATAACTTATCTTTTATATATGACTAGCTGTGTCCGCGGTTTCACCCGCGTGAAATTAGGTTCTGGTGAGGCGTCAGCTCCTTGAGTTGCCAGATATTCAGCATGATGTCGATGCCGATCTTTGGACTGCTGTGGTGTCTCATCAGCGCTGCCTCACGCTCCGCCTGTTCAAGCCTTTGCAGTTCGACTTGAAAAACCTGCCAATACCTATCTACTACATTACATATGTACAGTGCATTTTTAAAATTCGCAAAACGGACACAACTGTCAACGTTTGTCGGCGTTCGGTTCGCACACTCAACGATGAGCAACTTTTTGCCCCACCTCGCCCGCCGGAATTTCGGGATTAGCTTGAAACGTGCCGTTTCCAACTAGGTTAGCATAGGTGATGCGACTGCTATTACTTGAATATAACTGTAGTGGCAGTCGCTTCCATTCAAGGAGCTCACTCCAGTTATCGGTTTCGCATGTTATACATAAAATCTAACCAGTCATTTATAATCTCGCGAAAATAAATCAAATCAAAATCATTTATTGCAAACATGTAGGTGTAGCGCAAGTGTTTTTATTATTCTATACCATTTTATAAAGAGGAAAAATTTGATTGTATGTTTGTTATGATTTAACTCAAAAACAACTTGACCTGTTTTGAAAATTCTTTGACCGTTAGAAAGCTTTATCTTCACCGGGTAACATAGGGTATATTGTATTTAAAAAATAAAATTGAGTTCCCTTCTACCTAAGTATGTAACCCAAGGTATCAAAATGTTACCTATTTAAGTCATTATTTTGTGTGCGCTGCAAAAACTATTGACTAAATAAATAATAAAATAGCGTTCTATATATTAATAGTACTTATGAAAACTCACAAATAAGTCCGTGATGGTATATGCTTAACTATTATAGTTTTATATATTTAACATTTTTTGTTTAAACATTTTCAATAACGGATGCAATCGAATAGTGGTGTTATTGGTATCATGTGATATTAATCCTTATCTATATAAATAGTTTGTTAATTAAGGCTGATTATGTACGTGTAAATTCCACTTTAAAGTATTTCGATCGGACCTTTCTTTTATTAGTTATGACGGGTATAAAAAAGATCTCTAAGTAAGAAAAATGTCACGGTTTGAATAAACTGTCTTAGGTTTATCGTTCATAAGATTGTAAATATGCATTAAAATATATTTTTTAAAATATAACATACTACTTTCGTCTTTAATTTATATTTATTTTGTAAGTTAATTAATAAATCGCTTTTATTTACACTATATACAACAATATACGTTTAATGGTAGGTATAATATCTTGAACCTCCTCTTGCTTATCATCAGGCGGGACGAGGTTAGATGTCGTGTCACAATAAAAAAAATGTATACATCCATAAGAGAAAATGTTATTTTTTAATTATTAAGCGTGCGATGTATTTTGACCCGGGCAACGCCAGGTTACGCAGATAGTACTTAATACAATAGCTGGGTTGCCTTAAGCCCAAAACTATAGAGCTTTTGAAAAAAGAAATGTGGATGTGAGGGAAGCAAGGGAGTTAGTTGTGTCAGGATCGTGGCAAGTGGCGTTCTATTGTCTCTACCTATCCCTATGGGAAAAGGCCTGATAATTTGATTAATACTTATGTATTGCTAATTTATAACAATATCACATAAACGTTGCACAATATTTCTGCACACGGGCCAATATATTCTGTTAAAATGCTGAATTAAATATTTTCTTTGTTAAAGCTATAATGTTTTTGATTAAAATCCACTTCGATTATTTTGTAAGTTTACGGAGAAGGTTTTATACATATAAAGTATATTTCCAATATTATTAAATAATCCGTGAAAATCCCTCTTTTCATTGCGATAAATAAGCCCCTCAGAAGAATATATATTCCTTATTATGCCTTTTGCCTTTGAAGAATCGCTGTTAGCTATTGGAAGGCCATATGGTCTCAGCTACTGTCATCACAAGTGGGCAATCTTTTATTCACACATGCATGCACGAACGCTAAACAAATACCTTATATGTTAAATTAAATAATCAATACAATCAAGTCTACTTATGTCATTATTTATGTACAGGGTGTAATTATCGATGAGAATGGACTTTAAATTCAGAAAATAGCATTTGTAAATAAAAGGAGTGCTAGGCAAACTGGGGTGTGATACTATTATCAATCAATCAAATTGTCTCGCCTTACTACAGTTAAATAACTGTCAGTAGCAGTCACATCCACTATGCCAGCCGGCAACTTTTAAGCTGATATCAAAACGTAACTGAGTACACTTGTGATAGACTACTTATAAGTGGTGGTACTACCCCGAATCGGCAGGGAGGAAACCACTGCCTACCTCTCTTCAAGCATTAAGAGTGCTTTTCTTCAGGTACGCTTCAAAAATTTTATCCCGTATGTTTATAAAGCCAATAATTTATTTATGTTATGACAATTGAATCAAAGGTCTTTTTTTTATTGTGACTCGACATCTGACAGCACCGCGCTTGATGTTAAGAATGAATGTCACTGCTACTACAATTCAATAACTGTGAGTAGCAATCACATCCACTATGCCGGCCTAGATGGAACAGGCAACTTACAAGCTGATCCCGAAACGTGACCAAATCACTTCGCGGTATGTATACTTGTAAGTGGTGGTACTACCCCGGATCGGCAGACTCTGCCTACCACTCTTAATGTATATTGCCTATTTTTCGTAGTTGTACGATGTACACCCAACACAGTGTACAACGTAGTTTTTAGAAGGCGGCATTAAAGTGGGTCTTGCAATATTTGGTTGGATAGAGGGAATAGTGATGGCAGTGAAGGTGCCGCAAAATCAAAGTTACAAATCCAGAACGCTGCCTTCACTCTCCCGCCTGCCACGCGATGGACCCGGGTGCCGAGAATCTATAGATAATAAGAAATTGTTTCATTAATTACAGATGTGATGGCGCTATGTGGGCGGGCTGGGGCTGGTGGTGCGGCGCGAGCGCGGTGCTGCTGGCAGCCGCCTGCCTGTTGCTATGTCGTCGCTCGCGCAACAAGCCGCCGAGTGACGCACCAATTCGTTCCCACGTTGTTCAGGTAAATATATGGGCAATACTTCCAGGACAGACAGGGAAAATTCTTTATTGTTAAATTGGCGACCTCACCACTAAAAAGTGATCACAACCTCTCCTTTTATTATTAAGTCGAAGAATAAACAGTATTGGGTATAAGTTGCAACATAGTACTGTAACAATACATAAATATATTATTATTATTATATTATCAACTAAGAGTGAATTTGGCCAGCAAAGTTTGGCCATAGAAACATGACAGTACACATATCAAAGATACAAAGGTACCGTTCGTACAATGTATCTTTGACTATTTATCTACTACTAGACCACGGTCGCATCATTACATCAGGAATGAACTAAAACTTCGAATGACCTAGTTATAAACTAAACTATAAGTATAATAAGTATTTGTGTCTACATAGTCATTAGCAAGCTAGAATATAATAATATATACATAAATTGATTCCAACGAATGGAAAATAATTTTATAAATGACTTAATATTTTTATACAAAATAATATTTTACAATATGAACTACTTTAAGTTATTTCTGTTTTCTGGAGTAGGTACTTGTAAGGCTCTCCCTCATTATTGCATAAAATAATCTTATTAAAGGAGCTTATGTATCAAGAGCAGTACTTGTTATAAAAGGTATAGATTTTCTCTTTGTATTTTCAAACATAGACAAGAGCAGACAGAGTCAACGAACAATTAAACTAGGTTTAATCAAGGTTTTTATTACATTAGATGTTTTGCGAATTTGGATCACTTGTTTGTGGTTGTTGTTTATTAACGATGGGCCGGCATAGTGAAAGTGGCGGAGGCAGCTGTAATTTGAATGCATTTATATAAATTCTTAATATATTATGACTATTCACTATATTACTCCTAAAATAGTTAATATAGTCCTGCTCCGGTTGCCAGAAGAGATCCCTATATTAGTGGAGAGGCTGCTACTTGTTTTATGTACCGTTGTGTATATAAAATTTTAGGCTCAAATTTGCACTCTGTCTAATATTTGCGTAATTCGAAGTAAATGTGCTCATACAATTTTGTGAATGTGGAGGAAGCGAGGGTGTTGTATCAGGATCGTGGCAAGTGGCGCTCGATTGTTTCTGCCTATCCCTGTGGTAAAAATGCAATACAAATTGATTTTTAAAATTATAAACCATTTAAATTGATAATAAGCATTTTTGATATTTTAATTAACTTAAGCAATTGTTGTTTGCAATAATAATTCGAATTACGCTGACTTATTCGAATTAATAATTTGCCATAAGTCAGCGTTTAGAATTAAAACGTAATAAAAATAACTCCAGTTTAGAAACCGGGCGGCAATGTATTGTGTCAGTTCGGCTAGGTCGCCCTCTCGAGATACACGGCTTGACTTGTTCCCTCTCGTTGCTAAGGAGAATATTCGAAATGCGATCCCGATTGAAATGGAAACCAAAGGTGAATTTTATTTGCTTAGTAAAAATTAGTTAATTATAAAACTATATTTAGTTTATTTATTTTTTATTAACGCGTGACTTCAGAATTGACCCTTGCCTGATGAATACAAGGGGAAGTCAGATGGAGCCGACACTCTAAATCCCGATTCGGTCGCTATGCCGGCCAAAGGTGTTTTTCATGTTGTGACATTAGGATTGGGAGAAGATAATTTTTTTTATTGCGGCTCGGCATATGACGGCACCTTGCTTGATGTTAAGCTGGGCTGCGGTCCATTAATGGAGGTGACTACTAGTGTAGTTTTATAACTGCATATAGCAAGAAAGCTGGGTTGCCTAGTGCCCATAACCACAGAGCCTGTATGAAAAGAATTGTGGATGTGAAGAAAGCAAGGGAGTTGTGTAAGGATCGTGGCAAGTGGCGCTCCATTGTCACTGCCTATCCCTGTGGGAAAAAGGCGTGACAATACGATTGATTGAAGTAGCAGTCGCATCCACTATGCCGGCCTAGTTGAAACTGGTAACTTTCGAGCTGATGCCGAAACGCGCTGATTTACTTTACGGTCTGTACACTTGAAAGTGCTGGTGCTACCCCGGATCGGTATACTGGGCAAATGACCACCAACAGTCTGCACCACTCTAACAACCAGACCCGAAACAAATATCTTCCTGTTATTTTATTACCAAATGTTTAAAATATATATTCTATGTAACAAATTTTTACTTCGACTGAGCACCGAACTAGGAACTTTACTCGCGGCGGACTGATGCATTACTTATGCTTCATTGAATAAAGTATGAGCTTCAACGACAGTTTTCATAAAAATGCGCTTATATAAAATTCTAAGTATTCTAAGTTTAAGTTGCACGAATAGTGATATACGATATGACAAATTATCGTAAGCAAAAACTATTAAAATATAAATGTATCATTTTAAAATTTAGATTTATCAAATCAAATTGTCACGCCTTTTTCCTGCAGAGATAGGCAGAGACGACGGAGTGCCACTTGCCACGATCCTGACACAACTCCCTTGCTTCTTTCACATCCACAATTCTCTTCATCTAGGCTCTGTGGTTATGGGTGCTAGGTAACCCAGCTTTCTTGAGGATGTCTCCGATTTGGTCAGAGCCTGCCTGGGCCTGCCTTGTTTAACGCATCCATCCACATCAGATTTATAAATTCCTTTCGTCAATCTATTTTCACTCATCCTTTCCATGTGCTCAAACCATCGAAGCATTCCTTTGTCAATCCTTGTCACTACATCTTCTTTCAAACCACATCTATCACGCAGTGTGCTATTCCTTATTCTATCCGCTATCGTCACTCCACATACACTCCTTAACGACCGCATTTCTACAGCGTTAATTCTACTCTCATGCTTCTTCTGCCATATCCAATTTTCACTTCCATACATTATTGTAGGAACAAGCAGCGTATTATGAACAGCCAGCCGTGACTTTTAGATTTATTATTCCTAAAAATCGGTATCGCAATTAATTAAAGTTCAATTACGTTTAATATATTTTTTTATAAGCACTCAGTGACTTTGTTGAGTGGCGATGGGAACGTAAGCTGGCGAGCGACGGCGGCAACGCGCGCGTCATATTGTTTGAGTCATAAGTTTTGATTTCAATCAATCAATCGTGATTTCAATCAAATGACAGGGGGATAGGCAGAGACAATGGAGCGTTACTTGCCACGATACTTTTGATACTTTTATTATTATTGAGGCTTTACAGTCCCGCCTGATGTTAGGCTGGAGTGTGCTCTATGTAACTGCAACTAGCAGTCGCATCCACTGTGCTGGCCTAGTTGGAACCGCGACGCGGTACCCAGACTCGAAGGAAATATCTTCGTCAAATTTTATCATTAACAAATATTGTATTATCTAGCGTAATAATTTAATTAAATACATTAAATTTAATTTCTATACTAATATTATAAAGAGAAAAGATTTGTATTTTTGTGTGTATGTTTGTAATGAAAAAACTCGGACTACTGGGCGGATTTCAAAAATCACTTCACCATTAGAAAGCTACATTCTTCGTGATTAATATTGAGCTATATTAGTTTTTTTTTAATTAGGGTTCCGTTCGTAATCTCAAATAATGTAACCTACGGTGTAAAATAATTACTCATATAATTCCTTACATCGCGTACGCTGCGAAATCTATTGACGATAGAACAAAATAAAGTTTACAATTTTATAGAACAAATTAAAAAAAAGTCCGCGGTAGCATGTATATAACTATAATAGTTTATTCACTATAACTACTTTTTCATGTTACAAAATTATTAATATCGGCAGTAAATTTTCAGACCATATTATTGGTACCTTGATTTAATCATTATCCAAATAAATTACTTTATTTTCAAATATGGTTAAGCACCTACAGATAGATTATTGAATTTAAAAATCGGATGCGTAAGATCCGATTTAAGAGATATCACGAATTTAATATCTAGGCACATGATCAATTATAATATTATAATTTATATGGAATTTTATATTCCATTAAAAGGCTACTTAGAATATGTCATAGGAATTCTAATTTCAGTATTGTTTTAACCTCTTAAAACCTCAAGCGTTTTAAGTATTTTAAAGTAGGTAATGTGCGTAATGTTTATGCACTACGCCCTCGATCTGTTTTGCTGAGCGAAGAGGCAGGAACTTCAAGTCATCAGTTAGTAGACTTTGTAAGAAGTTGTTTCTTCTTACAAAGTCTGACTAAAATGTAAATATGAAATAAAACATTTTTATATAACAAACTACTTTCGGATTCGATTTATAATAATTTTGATAAGTTTACTGATGAATTAATTTTATATACACGCTATATATACAACAACATACGTTAATGGTAGGGTATAAAGATTTTACAAAAATAATAGAAAAACTGATTATTTAACTATTATGCGTGCGATGTATTTTGACCCGGGCTAGTATTATATAAAGAGGATAGATTTGATTGTTTATTATTATTAAACTCAAAAACTACATAACCGATTTAAAACATCTTTGACCGTTAGAAAGCTACATCTTCGCCGGGTAACATAGGCTATACTGGAATTATATTTTCATAAATAATAGAGATTCCTCCTACCTAACAACAATGTAACCCAAGGTATCAAGATGTAACCTATAAAAGTTATTATTATGCATTCGCTGCAAAAACTATTGACGATATATTATAATGTGTTCTATATATTAATAGTACTTACTCATGATTACAAAAAAAATCCGCTATAGTTAGGCATTATAGTTAAGCCACAATAACAGTTTTTGTTTGAATTATTAAGTTCAAGCACGAATGGAATCGAATAGTGGTGAAATTGGTATCATGATATTAATCCTTATCTATTTAAATGGTTTAATAATTAAGGCTGATTATGTACGTGTAAATTTTACTTTAAAATATTCAGATCGGACTTTTTGTTTAGAAGTTATGACGGGTATAAAAAATCTCTATGTAAGAAAAATGACACGGTTTGAATAAACTTTGTGTCCTACGTTTATTGTTTATTAAATTGTAAATATGCAATAAAACATATATATTTTAAAAATATAACTAACTACTTTTGAATTTGATTTATAATTATAAGTTAATTAATAAATCAATTTTATATACACTATATACAACAACATACATTTAATAGTAGGTATGTACATACATATATAAGAGAAAAAAATAATATTTAACCATTAAGCGTGCGATGTATTTTGACCCGGCCAACACCGGGTTAAGCAGCTAGTCATTAAAAATTACAAATAAATGCTATGAAACAAATTTTCCCCCGAACGGGAGTAAAACCCGGAACTTACGCATAGCGGTCTGACGTGCTAACCATTGGATGTACTACCACCAAGCGGGTCATCAAAATGCTTACAAATAATTTGTATTAAGCGGCAAGTTTTTTAGCCGTTTTGATATATTACAATAGTGACGTGAAATGTAAATTTATTATAGAAAAATAAATAACCAAAAGCGATTCACACCTGTAAGTTTTTGGATTTATAGCTAGTATTTTCAGGTAGTAGTTGAATTCGCCAGAGCTGGCCAGTATTCTAGATAGATATTATTTTTTCGAAATTCTAAATGTCGATAAACTAATAAAAAATAAGAGTTGTAATTACATATCTTCTAACTATCTTATACGTATCTTAGTATTATAACTAATATAATTGTAATAATAATAGTATAAACAGTATTTTGTTGACCAAATCGAGAGTCGAACTAAAAGACTTAACACTAAAAACGTCTTTGTAGAATAATTGCCAAGTAGAATGCTTTACTAGCCCATGTGTGCTCTTCATTCTATACCCTTGGATCCTTCAAGCGATGCGTAAAAAGCACCTTTCGCTAGTTTAGTGACGGCGTCATAGGCAACCGTAAACTCTTTCGGGTTTTTTAGTAGTTGGCGCTCTTAGACCTTCACTTGCTTACTATCAGGCTAGTAGAAGTCAGATGTCAAGTTACATAAAAATATATAGAAATTAAATGTAATTTTGTATCCTAAAATTATACATTCGATAAATTTTTTGACTAACTATTGACAATAAAGAACGGAAATTTGTTCCTTCAAACGTAGTTATCAATTTATAAGAAACTTCAAAAGCAGTCAAAACAGCCATCATAGCGTGCCACTGGTATAGTAGTTATCTTGTTAACTTCCTAATTTTTTTTTACTGGATAGTTCTAATTGCTGTTTATAAGCATGTATTTTTATAAACTATAATATTCCATGCGTATCGACGAAACAGCTTTTTCAATAATATATTTTTTTAATTGTGTTTTCAGGTTCACGTGATTCGCGAAGAACCAGCTCGCACCACCCCCTACCCATTGCCGGGCCCCACATTACCGTATCCCCGTGGTGTTGAGCATGAAGTCCCGCAAGATCCGCCGCCGCCTGTCATGACTCATTCCCTCGGCGCTGGAGACAAGGATAAAGAACTATCGAACCCCTCTCCCTCCACTTCTCGAGACTCCGACTCTGAATACTCTGGCATACCGAAGCTTCCTCTTCCAGAACAATGGTTACTGCATAAAAAATCATTTGATTGCAAATACTCCAGTACCATTCCACGATCTCTGGCGCAAATCGAATTAGGAAACGAACTTACAGTGCAAGAGAGTGGCCTAAATAAATATAGTGCTACTAGATCTCCATCTTTAGAGAAAGACGACAGATCACCTTTTCTAGGAAGTGCCAAGTCTTGCGATTCCGACGTGTTTGGATTTGATACAGATGATACCAATGTAAGTACCGAGGATTCCTGCCGTGCTACCTCTAACTCAGATGCCGATTGCCAAATGGAGACCCACAAGATGTCTCCTAAAGATAATTTTGCAAATGAAAATATTCAACTGGACATGTCTTTTGGAGAACTAAAGCCGTGCGATGCCAAATTTGACTTGCCTATAGAAACAGACGATTTAATGGATGAACGATCACCGACATTGAAGTACAATCGCGATACTATTGATTTCAATATTAATAGTGCTCATGACAAATTGCTTTCTGAAAAATATGAATATTCGCCAAATCAGTTCGCGGATTCACTCATGACTCCAAATTTCTTCACACCACTGGAGCAGAACTCGCCCATGTTTTTTCCAGAACTCTCTCCTAAATCTGTTTACTACGACAGCTTGAGATCACCAAAGTTTTTTCCAGACACACCTCTATGTGATACAGATAGTCCTCAGGCACCTCAGGCCCATCAAAGAAGCCGAAACATTATAATCCATGGAGTGCCAGAAAAACCATCGTCACCCAGAATACTTGACCCGAAACTCCCAAGTCCAAAACTAACCGGTAACAACAAAGAAAAATATTTTACGTTCGTCGAATTGAATGAATCAAAAGACCAATTGCAATTGTCTCCAAAACCTGGATTATGTGACGATAAAATATCTATCGAAAAAGAAAAATTAACGCCACCCATTAATAAGGCTGCCAAGAAATTTCGACGTCATAACAGTTGTGAGTTGAATTACAAGAATGTGGAAATAAATATCACAGCTGCGAGTAAGGACGATGGTGAAGGTAAAAATGAAATAGATTCAGGCAGTAAAGATGTGGTAGATTGCTGTGCCAAAATAGAATCTATAGATATAGATTGTAAAGAAGAAACTGCCAAAGAAAGTTATCCGGGTCATTTAATTCCGAGTTATTTTAACTCTGCCCAGGTCAGGAGACAACGATTAAAATCCATATCATTAGATTCAGATAATGCCAAAATAATTGAGCAAAATTTGGGCATGCCCATAGTAAAACATTTAAAGGATGAACTGAGTAACGTTTTAAAGAATCAGGAAATAAGCACCTCATGTCAACACATTGAACAAAGCGATTCAACTGTAAAGACATCTCCAGTTAAGACAGTTTTTGAATTCAGTGAAGAACAAAAGAAAGCAGACGATATCGACGAACCTAAATCACCAGATTTAAAACATAAGAAGACGTTACGTCAGTCCGATACTAACTCATTTTTAGATATGCCTAGATTTTCTCCTAAAGAATTCGAAATTACAGTTACCAGCGAAGAAGGATCTACTGCACCTGTCGATGCACAAACCAAAAAGAAATGCAAGAATTTACGAAACTTAACAATCGATTTGACAAAACGCGACAGTGAATTAGAAAAAGAGTTGCTTGAATTCGAGAAGCTGTATACGAACGCTGAAGAGAAAAAAGTGAAGACACCTACATTAAAAGTTAAAGCAACTTCTCTGGATTCATCGGAAACTGTTAATTTATCATTACCTCAAAAACAAACTCTAGAAGTACCACAAAATTCTGTTTCAGTTCCTAACACTCCAAAACGACAAATAAAAAGGATTTTAGCTCAGAAGAAAGGGCAGGAACCTTTTTCTGGCGGAAAAGTTGGCTATAACTATTTGCAATATACAGCAGAACAAAGGAAATTTTTCCTAAAAGCGCAAGATAGTGGCATATTTTTAAGAGAAAATCATGCAAATCTTATGTTGTATCAACCGGGTACATCTCGCTTTGGGTCGAGGACTATGTCCTCGTTTGATGAGAACATGGCTGACTACGCAGAAAGAACTCCAGAAATAAACATATCTAGTGTAGATACACGATATCATTATGAAATGGGGCAAACATTTGGTTCCAGTTCGTTAAATTACAAACCTAACTTAAGTGTATCAAGCACAAATTTAAAGACTTTACCAGAAGGAGTGCCTTCTGACGATTTCGAACCAAGTGCAGATGATGGAAAATTTGGAAAAAAATTACACAGAAGAAACTCAAACCAAAGCATTATGTACAGTTTGGATAGCAAATACTCAACACACAGTTTGCAAAGTTCAAACTGTTCTCTCAGTAGCTCAGGAACTTCTTGCCACAATTTGGCTGCAGTTAGGACAAGTGTTTCTAATTTCAGCCTTAGTACCGACAGCCGACAAAAGATGTCGCTAGAGAGAGGTGATTCGAACGTCTCAATGGACCATTTGACTCCTACCACTAGAATGTTGTGTTCATCCAACACAAATTTGAGCGGCGATGTGAATCCAGCGAAAAATTGTTTATTGCAGCGACGTGGTTCTAACAACAGCCTCACATTGAACATTCAATGCTCCAATAATAATCTCAGCCGGCATTCCAGCAACAGCTCTCTTAACAAAGAGGCGATGTCAGCTCAGAAGAAGGGGCTTCTGGAAAGACGCAGTTCTAATACGTCTTTAACGCTAAACATTAACACCTCGAATCCACAGTTGTCGGTCAATCGAGCACTTAGTATTTCTAACTATGCCCTAAACGGGTCATCGTGCAATTTGAGCCGTTACAATAGTAACCAAAGCATTGACAATTCCAGTGCAGAACCCCGAAAAGGAATATTAGAGAGGCGCAGTTCGAACACCTCGCTAACATTAAATATTCAACATCAGGAACCTGAACCGGCTGGAAACAATATGAATGATGGGAAAATCGTGAACCCGAATCATCGGAAGTCTTTAAGCACAGAAAACTTAATATCAAAATCTTACAAAAATAGATTGCGTTTGTGCGCAACTGAATGTAAACCATACGGCTTCGGCTCTCACGACAATTTGTGGTCTGCTTCATACCCCGAACAGGAATATCCGCAGTATTCTGACGCCAATCCCGTCACTGATACAGGTGACTTGGATAATATTGCTGACCAGGGTTTCGTGCGCAACATCAGTACTAAACCACTAAGTCCGCAAAGTACTTCTGAGGACTTTCGCCTTTACTTGGCTAATATGCACCATTTGCAAACCGCCTCTAGCGTCCTCACACGCGCGCAGTTACAGGACCTTTATGAAATTTTTCAGAACGGCTACTCTAAAGTCAAATGTCATGGCTCCCTCGAAGGTAAGAATGATACATGGCTTCTTTGTAATTATAATTGTGCTGCGGTTATGATATGTTTTATTCTTTGCAGGTGAGAAATGTTGCTCTGGACGTATACTAGACTGTACAGAAATTACCCAGGACAGTCCGCAAATGAAAATACCAGAGTCTCGTTCCCAGCCTTGCTCCGAATACCAGAAGTTACTGTTACGCGGCCTGTACCAAGAGTTCTGGGACATGCCCACTAACTTCCAAGAGAAACCGATAGTCTCCGGGTCACATACGAAAAACAGATATAAAACCATACTTCCCAATGAGCACTCGAGAGTGATTTTGCGCGATGAAAAGTATATTAACGCCAATTATATCAAAGTAAGTGCTAAAAAATTATATTAAACAATACATTAAATTTATTTGTTACAAGATTAGCACATCTCAATTACCTTAATTTAATTAATGATTATATATTAAAATATATATATATTAATCTCCAAATGAATACTAATATTACTTATTGATCAATCAATCAAATAAACTGTCGCGCAGAGACAATAGAATAATAATTCATTAATAGAAGATTATTAAATCACTTATTTAAAAGTAAAATTTAATCAATGATCATAATTATAGCAAATCGTTAAATTCATAGGAATATGTTTTTACAGGGCCACGATTATACAAAGAACGCGTACATAGCTACACAAGGTCCTCTCCAAAACACTATATATGACTTTTGGCTGATGGTGCACCAAAACTATACAGAGTGTTCGGCACCACTATCAAATAAAATACAGAAGATCGTAATGCTAACCAATCTGGTTGAAAATAATAGGCAGAAATGCGAAATATATTTTCCTGTGGAAGCCAACGATGAACTTGTCGTCGATGATCCAGAGCCTGACCATTCATCTGGCATTAGAAACAATTTTATAATCAAAAATTTGGGCATCATTAAAAAGTCTGGATATACGATTCGAAAACTTGATGTACAGTTTTTGACACATAAACACAGTCTGAACGAAGCTAATGCGAGCAACATATCAGTAGAGACTCAGTCGGCTACGGTTTATCATTACTGGTTTCACAACTGGGCGGATCATAAATGCCCAGTGGATGTGAATGCCCTACTCAATTTGAGTTTGGATGTCCTTAAAGATTGCACATACAACTTTAGCATCTGCCCACAAGATAACAATGATGCAGATAAGTGTCAATGCAAGGAAAGCCCAAGTCCTAACTCCAAGTTCGTATTCCCACCGACTGAAGGCGTAGTGAGTGAGTCGTGCGATGCAAGCGCGACTGTAGTTTCGGGGCCGGTGCAGTTAGGTGCCGAGGGTGGTGGTCCATCTCCCGTGGTTCACTGCTCCGCGGGCATCGGACGCACGGGGTGTCTGCTCGCTGTGCTCAACGGTATCCGGCAGCTGAGTGGCGAGCAGCGGGTGGACGTTCTCGGCATAGTATGCAACATGCGACTCAATCGCGGCGGGATGGTACAAAACTCTGAACAATACGAGTTGGTGCACAAGGTGCTCGCCGTCTTCCAGCAAGCATGCCTGCCGCCACCCACGGATTGAATCACTAATACAATTTCTTAGTCACTTTTTTTTTCTTTAAATAATGTGTCGATGTTTATCAATTTGAATGTATTTTTATTCATTTTATATTGTATTTTAATAATGTCTTTTAATATAATTTGACTGAACATTATATTAGAAAATAATTCATTGAAACATTGGCAATTATTATTACATTATGTTGTTATTATAAGTATTTATTATAACACAACTTTTCAATGTGTTCACGGTGTGTGGTTGTGTGTAGGAGCTTTCGTCAATATATCTAAATAATTTTGCAACAAAATGTAATAATAATAATCACATGTTCGTTAAATGACGACGCAGGGCAACAGTGACATTGTATATAGTAATAATTTGATGTATTCTTGATAATCAATTTGAAAAACGCGGCCAAGTGCGAGTCGGACTCGCCCATGAAGGGTTCCTGTACAGAAATTAATATAAACTTAATATAAAAGTTCTTATATTTCGTTGTAACTTTCATCGATTTTTATATTTGAGTTGATTGAATGAAATGTAAAATGGGGTTTACGATTTATGACGTATTAAAAGAACTACTTACTAGATCTCGTTCAAACCAATTTTTGGTGGAAGTTTGCATGGTAATGTACATCATATATATTTTTTAGTTTTATCATTCTCTTATTTTAGAAGTTACTGGACACACATTTTACCACTTTGGAAGCGCAAACTATTTAGTTTAGAAAAAAATTATATTAGAAACCTCAATATCATTCTTGAAGAACTATCCATAAATACCCCACACGTATGGGTTTAATGAAAAAAATTGAGTTTCAGTTCTAAGCATGGGGAACATGGGGGGGGGAACATGGGAAGCATGGGGGGGGGGAATCCCCAAAATTTATTGTTTTTTTTTCTATTTTTGTGTGAAACTCTTAATGCGGCTCACAGAATACATCTATTTACCAAGTTTCAACAGTATATATCTTATAGTTTCGGAAAAAAGTGGCTGTGACATACGGACGGACAGACATCCGTTTTTTGCTACGGAACCCTAATATATACAAAATATCATCATCAGCCGTGTTCACTGCTACACTGGCAAATAATGCCTATACCAAAATTATGACATTTCTGATAATATACAATATTATTGTTGCCAAGTAACCTAATAATTTTAAGTGTAACTGCGGAACCACACGACACAGACTTATGTTTGCGCAACGTGTTTTCACAAGCAAAGGTCGTCTAAAAAATATGACCCGAGAAAATATTCCAAAGAATTTTTAATAGATCTACGCAAATATTCCATGCCATATAGAAAATTATAGGGAAATCCCCCATTGCGCTGCAAAGTATTTTGTATAAATTAGACAAAAAAGAGAACTACTGTCATACTTTCAATAAAAACTAAAATTATCCGTTTATTTTGTGGGGTTTCCTATACAGTTACATGTTCACTTTGGAGGTTACTTTTGAAGTAAACGGTTAAAAAACTAGCTGTACTAGACATATCTTATTATTAGCGTACAATGTTGCGTATAGCATCCGTTGCCTCTACTACTTTGTGATTGTACTGTGGATGCACAAGTAAAAGCGAACAGAGGCCGTGATATATATTATATATTCAGGAGATCGTAAGTTAATAAAAAACGCAATGCATAATATAAATGACGGAATTATTGCTACGTGGTTGTTATAATGTCGGTCGCAATAACAACTTATTATAAAAATATATACATCCCACATATTATTTTTATCAAAACTAAGAAAGATTGAAAAAATGCATAATAATTTTCCTTCCATGCCCACGCTAGTTTATATAAAGGTGGAACCATCCATGGGTATTCCCCTTTGGACTATTTTTATCCATTTCTTATTGTTTGTTTTATTTTTTCATAACTAATATTGCTTATAATAGTAAACGTCTATATCTTCATTTTTTTATTCACGATTGTGCGCTTCAGATTCCTCTCAGTTAAATGTACGTCATGACAGCTCGGCTGCTAACGATCGACTGAATTGCTTGTGCAGTGTGGACGTTGGGACTAGTACAGACTTGTTTGTGCAAATGTACAGCACAGCACAAGTTGGTGTCGTGTGGACCTACCTTAATAAACCAAATTTGTATAGAATTTTTTAATATACATTTTTAAAAGGAATTTATCAAATCTATATCTACCATTTGTACCTAAAATTTTAGTATTAAGTAATTATTATTGTTAATTAATAATATTTTATACTTTTTTCTTAAATAGTTTTTTATTAGGTATTTATATTGTGAATTTGTGATGGAATTGAAAGTGTGATGAGGAGTCATAATAGCTATGACAATAAGAAGGTCTAATAACCAATGTTTACAAAGCCCACCTTTCGGGATTATAATGAAACATACATCGAAATTTTAGCAATATATGTAAGCAAGCGTGAACGGGGAGACTCCATCCACTTAATTTCATCTCAAGTTTAGCTTTTATCAATTTGAATTTTTATCTATTTAACTTTTTGTATGTAACTTTTTTTGCGAATTGAATTATATAATTATGAATTTTAAATATAATAATTAATTAAACGCAATAACCGTACGGTTTTCGTCGGGGAAATTTTGTGATTTCAAGGTCTAAAATACGATCATCCAATGCAAAGGAATTGGTGATCTAATAAACATAATAATTATTATAATATGCAGTTTTGTATTATTA
This sequence comes from Tinea trinotella, assembly GCA_905220615.1. Lineage (NCBI taxonomy): Eukaryota > Metazoa > Arthropoda > Insecta > Lepidoptera > Tineidae > Tinea > Tinea trinotella. The sequence continues at coordinate 5,043,787 of HG992305.1, forward strand.
ATAAGATTTGATTTTTTATTAAATTATATTTACACATGTAACTTGCTTTGGTGACAAAATATTTGTGTTACGTGTGCAGGGTATTTGTTAGCAAGCAATTCAATAAATCACATTCTAAATTAAATTTAATATTTATTAGTTTTTAAATTTTGATGTATATAATGTTATAGTACAAATTAATGAAGCAATGTTTATTTAATGCGTCGGCACGCGTGGCCGGTGCACAGCTTACATGGTATTGTGGTCTTCGCAATGTGACTTAAGTAGTTGTGTTATTAGCGCGAATAATAATAATAATATACACTATATGGGCAGGTGTCCGCAAGGTACATCATATTCTGAACACATTTAGTGAGTAATGAATGATAATTTTATGAAGCAAAATGGTGATTTTACATCAATGGCCTCACGCGCCCCTCTATCACGCCTTATTCAATAGACTTGTTATAGGTAATTTTAATATATAGATGATGTGTATCCAACTACAAAGTTTTATTTTATATATAAATATATACCAATGAAATAAATAATATTACGCCCACCGAACGACCACCGCGCGGGACCAATGATGTAAAACTATGATGACCAATATATTTGTGCTGTGAATCGAAGACTTTTATTATTATACATACAATAATAAATTTAATACACGCGGCGAGACATTGTTTTTAATTCATTAATTAAAATTTGCGCCGTCTCGTGTCATCATTCATCAGATAGCTTTAGGAGTTTTTTGAAAATATATCAACATTGTGCATATTTTGGGATATTGTAAAAGCAATGAATGCTGTCGTTTTCGCCTTGCTGGCACACTGTATAAATGTTGTCGTGGTATTTTTAAGCATATTTTAAGTGCTCTCTCCGAATTAAAATAATATATAATATTATTAGCAATTCGTAATAACACGAGTATAGATTCATATATCCTAATTGTATTTACGATTGTTGGTATAAACCGATTAAAATGCTATTAGGACTGTCATTTCATATTTTATACGCAGTTGTCTTCGCTCTGGTAAAAAGTTCTGATGTTCGATAGACATAATGTTGTCAGCACGATTCCAATCTCAATAAGCCAAAGTAGACATCCAGTAAAATATTTATTGACTTATGCGATGGAAAAGTCTAAAACGTCCGATGGTATATTGGAGGGAAACATATATTTCAAATCTTTACTATAAATGTTCACAAAATTAATATTTTTAAATGAATTGAGTGCAAACCAATTGAGTAAAATACTGGGTGTTACGGAATAGGCCGTAAAAATTATAATAAATTATTAAGCCAAAAATATTGCCAACCCTAGTATCTGTCATGTCAGAAGGCAAAGATTATATTATTACAGAGGGGATAATAATGATGTTACTTCCTTTATACCTCTAATAATTTTACTTTAACAATTTTTTTTTGTTGTTCACAAAGGTTTGCTATCTCAATCATCCTAATATGCTCAAAGTGTTAACTTCAAAATGAAATGACTTGAAAATAAAAACAATATGCTGTCAAATTCAAATCATCTTAGCCAAAGTTTTAAAATTTGTTAATTTTCCAACTACTTTAAATATTATGATAGTTCTTGTAATATACTCTTCACTGAAACAGGGTTGGCACATTATTGAAAATTTTATAAAAAATGTTTTTCGGCAGTAAGTTACACATGCGAAAAGCGGTGTTAAAATACTATAATTGGACTCTTTATAAGAGACCATTTAAGACCACCCTCTTTCAGCTTTCATGGTAGCGACTCGTGCCCAACTTATTTAACGGGATTAGAACATCTTTATTTTTAATTCCTATGTCACAAAACTCCATTTACCTTAACAATCATTTCTCGGGTTTCGCGTTATTGTACTTTAAGTAACATCAGTTTCACATCAATAACATCACGCAAAATGAAATGCAAACTACGTGTCATAGCATTAACATGGCGATCCTGTCAATCTTAGTTTCAATTTTATCCGCAGGATTTCTTTTGTGGCGCCCACTCTATATTGTTTATAAAATCGTCTTATACGGCGCAAATCTAACAACTTTAAAGTTATTATAACAAAAACTTAACAAATAAAACAAGATTAAATTATAACAGATTTACAACTTTTAGAGAGAGCATCCTAATAGCATTTTAATACAGTTATAGTAAACTTAGCCGGATGTCAGTGGGAGTCCCTAACGGAGAGAGCGCATTTCTAATAAAATGAACACCAAACCGTAAATAGTTTTAAGGTTATTTCTATTGTATGTTAAATGTGCAAAATTTATGTGTGCCTCTCAGTGTGAATCAATAAAATATTAAAAGTTTTCCATCGTGACTTTCATTTTTCCTCAACTGGTTGAAGTCGCGAAAAGTTGACTTTAACCAGTGGTTTATTATTGTGTCTACAGTGCAGTGCGTTTTTTTTTTATTGTGACACGACATCTGAACTCGACCCGCCTGATGATAATCAAGAGGAGTTCCAAGAGTGACGACGACTGAAAAAACCGAGTTAATTCCCGGCTGCCTAATTGCATCCACTATGCTGGCCTAGTTGGATCTAGCAACTTTGAAGTGAATGCTGAAGCTCGACTAAGTCACTTCACGGTCTATACACCTAAAAGTGGTGGTACAACCCGGGATCGTCAGACTAAGCAAATGACTATCAACTGACTGCCTACCATCGCTCAAGACAGTACGATTCGTGGCTAACTGCCCGTACACTAACATGCGCAGTTGGAAGCGACACCTTTTTTATTATTGTGTCTCGACATACGACAGCACCCCGTCTGATGTTAAGCTGGAGTACGAGTCTAGTTTAAACCAAGAAAAAGCTGATCCTGAAACGCGACTTAGTCACTTTCGATCTGTGTACTTGTAAATGGCGGTTCTACCCCGGATCGGTAGACTGGGCACCACTACTAACGGACACGAGACTTCACACTTTAGTTAGAGCTATTGCTCTGGAACTCGGATTGCCGTGAGGCCGCTTCCGGAGGTGTGCAAGAACGAGAAGGTTCTTCGGCCTTCTTGGAAGAGAGCAAGTTGCTCTACTGAGAGCAAACTGTTAAAGAAATAAAGTAGTCGCAAAGGTCTCGAGTGCGAGTTTCTAAGCATTACGAATACAGAGTACTACTAACTTTAACTGATACCACTGAGCTATAGCTGATAGAACTCGAAGGTAGGAGACGAAATCCTGGATTGGTTTAAACTTAATAGGTTAACTAAGTTTGGATTTGTCTTGACTGTAGGAAACTAAGTGTTGAAAAAGTTAGTGCGATGAACGATCTAGGGTTGTTCTTGGGATTATTTTTGGGTTATTACAATGATCTAACAAACTAGCTGTCAAACAGAATCTGTTGACCGTTGTATATAATAATTCGGTTTAAAATTCTTTCGTTTTTGTTCTTGTTATGAACAAAAACGCAATACCGTGCTCTGGCGATTATTAAGTTCGTGAGATACTCATTTGTTAAGCTCTTTTACCTTGCCATTTTAACGCAAATGGATCAAAATGGTTTTAATGCTAACGTCGCTGATATTGAGATCTTTTAGCTAATACAATCGCCTGTAATTCCTCATGGCAGGCCCAGGTCGGGTGTTCGCCAACCAAATCGGAGACATCCTCAAGAAAGCTAGGTTGCTTAGTGCCCATAAGCATAGAGCTTGTATGAAGAGAATTGTGAATGTGAAGGAAGTGAGTGAGTTGTGTCAGGATCGTGGCAGGTGGCGCTCCATTGTCTCTGTCTATCCCTGTGGAGAAAAGGCGTGACAATTTGATTGTTTTTTTTTGTAATTCCTCATTGTAGACTAAACAACGTCGTCGGGGTTCATTTTTCAGATCGACATTTCTATAACGGAAGCGCACAAAGTAAAAACAGGTTTTGCGTTCGTTTGTACGCCCCGTATACGTCATTGATGATGCCTGCCGTTTGTGCCGCTTTGTTGCCAAGATGGTACTCGACTCGTATTCCATAACTACTCCATTTTTTACCGTATTCATGATGACAAAAAGATTCAAATGTTATAAAGACATGAGGCTAATCAATAAATAAGACGGAGTTAAAAATGAAAAAATATTTGAATTCGAAATGTCTATTACTAGAAGTGAGCTTGTTAAAAGAACTTGAAAACAATAAAAAAATTAAATATCAATCCGAGGAATTAACTTTGTTAAGGAGTTCCGTTAATGAATAGTGAAAAATAGTGCACAATCAGGTACTTCTATCGCTTCAAGAGAGATACATGCATTAGAAAATCATTAGGAAAAGGATTAAATTAGTTCAACAAGCGTCTTATTAATAGCTAGACAGCGCCCTTGTGCCGTCCCGTCGCCCTTTAAGACGACGACCCCTTTCTAATTATATTAAAATAACTATTATTACCTATTCGACGATAGTGGATAGAATGAGGAAAAGCACAATTTGCAATAGATGATGTGGTTTAAAAGAAGATGCAGTGACAAGGATTGACAAAGGAATGCTCCGATAGTTTTGACAAATGGAATGGGCTAGTCAAAATAGGCCATTGGCAAAATAAGCCAAAATAAATTGACTAAAGAAATTAATAAATCTGATGTGGATGGATGCGTTAAGCAAGGCAGGCCCAGGAGGGTGTTTTTAGACCAAATCAGAGACATCTCTGCTCTACGGCCTAGTGCCCATAGCCGTAGAGCTTGTATGAAAAGAATTGTGGATGTGAGGGAAGCGAAGGAGTTGTGTCAAGATCATGGCAAGTGCCGCTCCTTTGTCTCTGCCTATCCCTGTGGGTAGAAGGCGTGACAATTAATCTAGGAACGCTAAATCGTGATATATATTTTAAACAGTTAGTTTAAAACAATAAATAATAATTGTAGCTTTCAGTTTTGTAATGATTAAGTAAAATTTTACTTCCTACATTTTATACTATTCAAAGTATAATAGAAACTTCTCACCTGAGACAAAACGCTTTCCACAGCCGGCCTATTCGAAGCTGTAATTTGCTGGATTTCAGGAATTTTGACTTCTTATATCGTTGCATGAACAGTGACAAACTAGCGATAATATTTTTACGATACACATAGCTTAACGAAGCCGATTTATGGATTATTATCTGCCGCGACATTTCGTTGCGGTTAGGTTCCCGTATTCATAAATATAATTTCGCAGTAATGTTCCTGTTTAACGTAATATTTAGAAACAACGCCGCGCCGTGTTAAAGACAACCGCTCGCCACTGTTGCGCCGGAATATCTGAATACCAGACTGAACTAACGAAAGAAAACGCTTTCTACCAAGGCCAGGAATGAGAGCACCCCCACTCGCTCTACACCTAGCGAACGAATAAATCCTCCTCCAAACAATCTAGTGCCGGCCGCCTACGACTCCAATCGGATGTTGCCTTCTCTAATTTTAATGTGTTCATTATTTTCTTAGATTTTGCGCGAACATTGATTATTGAGTAAAACAAATTTTATGCGGCTCACTATCGCGTTTATTTTGGTTTTGATTTTACAATTAATTATTTTTTATTATCAAAACCAAAATAAACGCGATAGTAAGCCGCATAAAGTATGTTTAATTCAGTTTTCATTATTATTAAGAGTTGGCATATGACAGTACTCCGCCTGATGTTAAGCTGGAGTGCGGCCATGAATACTACATTTAACTATCTGCAAGTAGCAGTCGCATCCACCATGCCGACCTAGCGTGATTAATGATTCCAATGAAGTTCATTAATTAAAGTAAATAAAACACAGTTATAATTGATTGATACATTTATTTATTACCTCAAAATGATTGAACTTAAACTATAAAGACAAGTATATTTTTGGCATAATTTGTTACACAGTAATTTCTCGTAATATTAATAATTTAAAATTTAACAACAACATAATTTCTTACTTAATATTAATTACAATTTAAACTACTTTTACACTAAAATAGAAATATATATTTTGCTTGTTTGGACGATTAACATAATAACATTTTCTTAAGCTAAGGAATCAGACACTTAACAAACCCATGATTATTCGGTTTACCGTCAGGGTAGAGGGCCTTGTGACATAAGGCGCACAGAAAGTTATAATAAGTTATATTGAATACTAGGAAATTCTTCTTTGTTAACCCACTAATTCAGACTTATATCTGCTAAATAACTTAGTTATCCAGAAAGATTTTTATTACATCTTTAATAACCAATTATTTTTAAATAATTTCGTAAAAGATGTTACTAGATTAACAATTCTGAATAATAAAGATTTATTTACAGTAAGATACATTAACTTATATAGCATAATGCAAACATATATTTTTTTCTAATCAAAATATTTTGGTGTAGAAGCAACGTACATTTATATAGGTGGACTTGAAAGCTTTATATGCCAAACAATTTTAGGGTCAAATTAAGGGTGCAGATTGTGAAAAGTAGATGTAGGAAAAATAGAAAAATTATGTAATAAATAAAGGAAGTATATGACAGAAAAGTTGCACATAATCATAGTATAGTAGAGTAGAGTGGAGTTTAACATTTATAGTTGAATAGAATATCGCACCCACAGATCCGAAAGGGCAGCTTTCAGTACTAATTATATTATCCCTGTTTATTTTGTTGCTTTCTACGCACCACAAATTAGGAAATTGCGATATAAATTTAAAATATTTGCCTCTCTTAACACTTATAGAGATACATAATAACCTTACGTTATATTAATTTTATTTACATTTTTAACAATTTAAATTATATGCTATCTTATTATATAATTTACAAATACAAAACAGTCGACAGAGATTCAATCGAAGTAATGTCAAATTTACTCTTTAGGATTTATTCATATATTTATTATATTCGAAGATTGACTTATAAAGCTAAAGTGAAAGCACCAGAACATATTTAAAATAACAATTAAATAGGATACTAAATCACTATCACAGACACTATTGACATAAGTACTAAATATTGATAATTGGACAAAAAAATAATAAGAATTTCGATTTATTTCCGAAATCAATTATCTGCACATATGGTTGGGCTACCATAAACGTAACCAATAACTTCCAAAAAGAAACTATTAATTTAAAAATCCAATTGCCCTTCTATTTGTTTTGGAAGGGGGATATGTTTTGGGTCCAATTTGAAACCCCTAACATGATCCAACCCAGCAGTGACATTCCCGTAATATGAAGTCGGGAAGAAAGCTTTATCAATGTGCTTTATTTTAAGTGCTAAAAGTTATGATATTCGATCGCCTCGTAAGTAACATCTACGTGCATAATAGAGGAACTGAAGCTTAATTTTGTTATGAAATATACAGATAATTGTTTTCGGTAATAATAACTATTAAATTTAAATAATAACATTATCTTAGTAATTAGAAGAGGCATTGTAAGAAGAATAGGGTTTCTCTAGGCGTTCGTACAGTTTGCGTGCATGAGCGGTTTCCTGTTACCAAGACCCCACTCGTAATAAAAGAAAGGAAGTGTCTTAAAATACAGGAATCTTTGCTCTTGGTGTCTTATATAGGGGATCATCTATGGTTAATAACAAATTAAAACACAGGAACATTGCTGCCGCTGATGCGAGGTGCCACAAATCGTGCGAGTCGTAAAACATTAGAACTGAACACGGCTCGTTTAATTCGCGAGACGCCGCCGGTGACTTCTGCATAAGAAAACAAAAACATTAGCCTTAACTACACAAGTGTCATTTTTTTAACTTATTGATACAACTGTCACCCCATTTTCCCACATGGATAAGCAGAGACAATGGAGCGCCACTTGCCACGATCCCGACATAACTCCCTCGATTCCTTCACAATAATAAATCTCATGTGAAGGGATACGTTAAACAAGGCAGGCCCATGTCGGGTGTTCGCCGACCAAATCGGAGGTATCCTCAAGAAAGCTGGGTTGCCTAGTGCCCATAACCATAGAGCTTGTATGAACTTATTGATACAAACAACTAGTAAATAAATGCGCCGCCACGAAAAGCTAGAATTTAAATACTAGTAGATTATAAAGTGACAATTACGATTTAATCCAATCAAATTCAATGAACTTTTACAGATACAGACCGTGAAGTGACTTAGTCGCATTTCGGGATCAGCTTGTAAGTAGCCAGTTCCAACTAGGCCGGCATAGTGGATGCGACTGCCATTTACTGTTATTTAACTGTCATTAGTCGAACTACAATAATAAATATATATATATGAATGTTGATACGCACCGACCACTTGGTTTTGGAGTCGAGGAATAGGTAAAGAGCGCCAAACCATGCCAAGTTTGCACCGATGATATATAAACAGGTATGTGTATATATACGTTCACGATGTAGCAACTTCATGGTCACATAGAACAATGTGTATAGAATCGTATTGCCCATCAATATAGCCAGAAGATGGCGTGCAAAGTCCTCGTTGTGCATCAAAACTCTGTAACAAACAAAAATATATATAGTTAAACATAATACTACAACATCTAATACAAAACATAAATATAAGAGACAATATGTTAGTTCTGTGGAAGGAGATGGACGCTATTATTTATTATGTTTCATTCGAATGAGTTACCTCCATTCATGAGCAGGCGCAGCTTAACATCAGGCGGGGTGCAGTCATATGTTAAGCCACAATAAAAATATATAGATAGGGTGACCGTGGTGTAGTTCACCAATTTGACGCTAAACGGTTAAGGACGTTGTAAAATGAAATCGTAAAGAAGACTAATTTAATTGACATAAAAACTAGAATATAAAAAACAAAAGAATAAATGAGTTGGAAAATGACATTTTGTTTTTAATGATTATACAATGTGCGAACTTTTTAAGCTCAGCAGAGTGGCAGTGCAATGGTTACGCAAACCGAGAGCACGGGTTCAAAACCACTCACAGGTACCAATGTATCTTTGATATGTGCACTTTCGTTGTCCTGTTTCTATGATACAAGCCTTAGTACTTAGCTTGAAGAAATATAGAAATGTAAAATAAATATTTTAAAAAATATTGATGTGAAGAAAGCAAGAGAGTTCTGGCGCTCCGTTGTGTCTACCTATCCCTGAGGGAAGAGTGACTTACCCGTAAGCAGCGAGTGCCCAGTTAGCGAGGTTAGCAATCGTAAGTAAGACAGCTCGGGCTCGATATCTTGGGGTTAAATTGCCACGGTTAGCATATAGGTATACCCAAGCACGCTTCCATATACCATATTCTGAAACATAATAAATAATCAATCAATCAATCAAATTGTGCCTAGTGCCCATAAAATCATAATAAATGAGATATAGTATAATCGATAAGATACTAATCAATTCCATTTATATCGAGTGACATCAAAAGATTTGTCTACTATTTGACAGCTGGGTTATATCGTTACATACTCTTGTGCTAGCGATTTTTGATATGAATATTATAGAATTAAACAATTTTTATGCGGCTTACTATCGCTTTTATTTTTGGTTATTGATTCTACAATTTTTTATTATACCGACGTTTCACCGTGACCACGATGGCTGCAAAGCTCTCAAAACGTGAATATAATAAAAAAATGTAAAATCTATAACTAAAAAAATACGCGATTGTAAGCCGCATAAAAATTGTTTAATTTAATAATCAATGTTCGCGCAAAATCTAAGAAAGTACTATAAATATTATATGCGAGGGAAGCTAGTTAATTGTGTCAGGATCGTGGCAAGTGGTGGTGCTCTTTTGTCTCTGCCTGTGGGAATACGGCGTGACAATTTGATTGATATTATATGCCTTTTTATGTGACACATCTGACCTCGACCCGCCTGATGATAAGCAAGAGGTCCAAGAGTGACGACGACTGGAATAACCGAGTCAGTTCCCGGCTGCCCCAGTCGCCGCCACTTTGCCGGCCTAAGGTGCTTCTTCACGCATCGCTTGAAGGATGTTCATTCGTCATCACTCTTAGACCTCCTCTTGCTTATCATCAAGCAACTCGAGGTCAGAAGTCGAGTCACAATTTAGCCGCGTTTCGGAATCAGCTTGTAAGTTGCCAGTTCCAACTAAGCCGGCATAGTGGATGTGACTGCTACTTACAGTTATTGAATTGTATTAGCAGTGAACTAAACAAAAATTAATATAGAAGCTTTTTTAAGTATAATAAATAAAAGTACTTACCAAGTTTGAATGTGCCCACGTAGTAAATATTCAATGTGAGGAGTAGACACGAGATAATATGGAATGCAGTGAATATCACCCAAAATGCAATACTTGGCCACAAAGTTCCAATAACACCTGCAACAATTATCACTTTAATATATGTACAACGACGATATTTTGACCGGCATAGTGACGACGACTGCGGATACTGCAAACTCAGTCGGTCTTTTTAAGTTGTAGCGGCCGCGCAACGTGGTATAGAGTGCGTTCCAAAGATAGTGTCTGCGCCGATGGATAGATGGCGTTGCCAGCGCAATATGTTCGCAGATAGCCAATGAGATTGGCGTCCAATATCTCACAAACGGTTTATCGGCAAAGCGTCAGTATATATATATATATATATACGCTTCAACTAAGAGACGTCACCCGGCTAGTTGAGCCCTGCACACGTACACGCGTGCAGCAGGGAGCACTCCTTTCCTTTTCCTTCCTACATTAATATGTGGAATAATGATCCGCAATAAAGTCATAAAGTCATCGATGTCAGATGTCGAGTCACAATAAAACAAACTGATGTTAGGCTGGAGAGCGATCCCCAAACGGAGAAGACTGCTAGTACAGTTAAATAACTGCAAGTAGCAAGTCGCATCCACTATGCCGGATTTGTTAAACCGGAACTTTCAATGTGAAAGAGTCACTTCACGGTCTAATCTATAAAATTCTATGAATGTAGAATTGTCTATGTAAGAAATTTACTGTTGGTGAGTATGTATTTATTTATGTATATATGTATTTTAAGTATACATATGCAATTATATGTCTTTGATATTGAGTTTAATAATTTAATTATGACTAATGTTTGGACATACCTAAATACCATAATTATCTCTTGTCCCCAAGACAGACTCACATAGAATGCTTAAGGACATTAAATTCACCAATAGTATAAAAAAATAAAGTTTTAAAATAATAACAAAAGAACGACATACCTAAAGCAAATACAAATGCTATCAACGTGAACGTGTGATGAGCCCGAGCGTTAATGTCGGGATGCCTGCTCTGGTACAATTTCACCATACTAAGTATAGAAGTCACATACATGAATGAGGAATCAAACTGGAAATTCATGTGATTCGGGCACAAATGGTAACAAGCGGAAAGTAAGCCCTCGGCAGCTAATGCAGCGCCCAATCCGTGGAGAATGCCAAAGTGAGGTGGTATGCCTAAACGCTGAAACATATACAATATTTGTATCATAGAAACATGACGTCCAAAGTACATATATCAAAGATACATTAGTACTGGCAAGAGGTTTTGAACCTGTTGCACTCTGTATGACCGTTACACTACCACTGTAGTGTATACCACGGTTGCCGTGTTTTAAAGGACTTTTGATATGCTTAAATATAACACAGACTTAGCTGTTAATCAATCAATCAAATTGTCACGCCTCTTTCCCACGGGGATAGGCAGAGACAGTGGAGCGCCACATGCCACGATCCTGACACAACTCTCTCGCTTCCTTCTATCCAGAATTCTTAAAAAAGCTCTACGGTTATGAGCACTAGGCAACCCAGCATTCATGAGGATATCTTTGATTTGATCGGAAAACACCCTATATATTAATACAAATAAAAATATAAAATATATATTAAAAAATATATATTTTTTATTATAAAAAATATATAATAAAAAAATCGAGAAAAAAGTCGATTATACTCAATAAAAAACGACATTCGGGTTCAAGAAACCACCCAAATTGCCATCTTGATCATTTTTGCCACATTAAGGTGTCTAGGTTAATAACGATTAATAATAAAAATAAAGGTCTAATAATAAGGCACTATTCTTTACAATTAAAAGCCTCAATGAGCGTATGACATTGGAAACGATAACTTTAATTTTAAAAAAATTAACCTGAATCTTATAAATAAACTCACCTTTAAATGAGACGGCTGACGTTCATAGCGCCTGTTCCGTATCCATACTTGCACCATAAACAGCAGTCCAAGAAACACATATCCCACATTCGAGAAAACATGATTGAAATCCGAGAGCATGCCAAGTGGGTGTGCGCATAGGAAATTGTAATAACACACGTCTTGATCGCCAGTTTTAAATATCATCTATAAAAAAGTATTTTTATTAATATAACTATTATGTTTCATTGCAATGGTGGCTTAATTACTTTTTTTATTATGGCACGACATATGACATGTATTTGTATATTGTATCACCACACTCAAGTGTACAGTTGAAGAGAATCAGCCGCGTTTGGGATCAGCATGAAAGTTGCTGATTTCAATTAGACCTACAACAGCCACTTGCAGTTATTTAACTGTACCAGGAGTTGCCTCATGGACCGCACAGCTTAACATCAGGCGGGTGTTGTCGTATGCCGAGCTATAATACTCGTAAAAAATATACGATCATAGTAAATATAAAGCGATTAAAATAAGAATAGGAAGGGATCAGCGCCATTTTATGACGTCTAACTCTCCAACAACTCTTAGTATGGTGTGCAAATAAATAAATTTAGTAAAATAAAAAACCATTAAAGGTAATTAAATTATTATTGCGAACTGTATTGATTCAAGTGAAGTTAGTCAACAGCCCGTCCTATTATTATTCTAATAGCATAGAATATTATGAATTTATAATAGACATTAATTAGTTAAAAGGGGAGCGTGGTGTAGTGGATGTGCAATGGTTACGTAAAACCGAGAGCTCGGGTTCAAAAACCACTTACCAGTACCAATGGTAAGTGATATAATGTAGTATGGTTGTCCTGTTTCTATGAATGAATGAATGAACCCAAGTACTTAAGTATAATAGTTTAATATGGAAACGCAATAAAAAGTATTTAATACTTACGTTTTGATATGTCCCAAGTAATTGTACGACAGGTAAAGCATAAATCACAGCAATAGTGAGTAGCGACCAGAGATAGCGTTGGGACCGTGTGTCGATTCTTGCGCAACCGCGGCGTGACAATAGCTCAACCGTTAGAATTGAGGGTGGATTTTGTTTCCATAAAGATTCGTCATCAGATGACGACGATTCCAAATGACCTAAAATTTAATTTTAAGCCTCAATTACTAAAAGGATTGACATCGATCATATATTTTAAATAGATACACAGTCCTATACAAAATAATGTGATAAAAGTGTCTGCGCGTCAGAATTCAATTACACTGATACAAACTGTGTAAGTTAGTTGTAAACTGAACCTTACCACATTGTTTTAAAGTATAAACTTAAGTAAAATCACGAAAAAAAACGAAAGTAAAATCACATACATCATTTCGGGCTTAGAACAATTGAAGTCCAACATCAATCGGACTTGCATTTATTTTGTCGCTTTTTGAGCTGCAATTGTGTATCTCTATGATATATGATCAAAGGGAATAGACAGAGACAATGAAGAGCCTATTGCACAATTGTGATACAACTTTTTATTAATTTTTATTGTAGTTTGACATATGGTACCACTCCATGTGTTGTAAGCTGTGATGTTAAGCTGGAGTGCGGTCAATGAATAGATGTGACTGCTACTACAGTTAAATATCTGCAAGTGTCAGTCACATCCACTATGCCGGTCTAGATGGAACCGGAAACTTCCAAGCTGATCCCGAAACGCGGCCGAGTCACTCTTTTTTTTTGTTTTTATTGTGATATACATCTGACCTCGACCCGCCTGATGATAAGCAAGAAGAGATCCAAGAGTAAAGACGACTGAAAAAACCGAATCAGTTCACGGCTGCCTCAGTCGCCGTAACTATGCCGATCAAGGGTGCTTCTTCACGCATTGCTTGAAGGGTCCAAGGTTATAGGATGGAGAGAACACATGGGCTGGTTATCCTACTATGGGCCAAAGCACCATATCCACCATATCCACTGCCTACCACTATTTCTATTGCGTTCAACTCTTTCAAATTCATGTTTATCTTACCTCTATGTGTTTCCTCTTCTGGTTCGCTGCTAGGGCCTGCCTCGGTGCACACCACACTTCTATTTATTATATTGTCTTCAGAGATAGTTGTCTCCTCTGAAATTTTAATCAAGAATTTAGATACATTTCTTACAAATCACTCCTTTAAGAGTGGTAGCGAGATTGCCTAGTCTACTGTCCTGAGTTAGTACCACAAGTGCACAAATCGTAAAGTGACTCAGTCGTATTTCGGAATCAGTTTGTAAGTGGCCGGCATAGTAGATGCGATTACTGCTAGCAGTTATCACGAAAAATATCAGAGAAGCACCAAATAGGCTCTCATATTCAAAACAATACTGCCTATAACAAACTAACCCAGACAACTAAATTATAATTGTGACAGCCGTGAACTGATTCGGTATTTGCAGTCGCACTCCTCGACCTCCTTCATGCTTACCATAAGGCAGATAGGGAACAGATATAAAGTCACAACATAAAACTTAAATAAACTAAAATAATATATATATTAAAGAGTGGTAGGCCGTGGTGCCCAGTCTGCCGATCCGGGGTAGTACCACCACTAACAAGTATACAGACCGTGAAGTGATTTGGTCACGTTTCGGGATCAGCTCGTAAGTTGCCGGTTCCATCTAGGCCGGCATAGTGGATGTGATTGCTACTCACAGTTATTGAATTGTAGTAGCAGTGACATTAATTCATGGACCACACTTTGGCTTAACATCAAGCGGGGTGCTGTCATATGTCAAGTCACAATAAAAAATAAATATATATATATAATTTACCTCGGCATTTACAGGAGCAGTAAGTAAGCAATATTACAATAATAAAAAATATAACTATTACAGCCAATGACATCAATGCAGCCCAAAGATACTCCTCATATGACACAGTTGCGATCACCTTTAATCTAAAACAAATTGTTTATTAATACATTTAAAGCGACCGTGGTATTGTGGTAGTGCAATGGTCACGCAAAACAAGTGCACCCGGATAGACCACTTGCCGGTTTCAACGTATTTTTCATATGTGCACTGTGGTCGTGATGTGGATGTGAAGGAAGCGTGGACTCCCATTGTCAGGATCGTGGCAAGTAGCGCTCCATTGTCTAGTCAATCGATAAATCAAATTGCCAAAAAGGCCTGACAATTTGATTGATTGATTAATTAGTCATTTTGTTTCTATAATAGAAACACGTCAATTAATCAATAAAATTGGCGCACAGGGATAGGCAGAGACAATGGAGAGCCACTTGTCACGATCCTGAAACTACTCCTTTGCCTACTCCACATCACATTCTAATCATACAAGTTCTACTGTTAGCTTAATATGGAAATGTAAATAACAACATACATTTACAATATACATACAGATAATGAATAAGAGTGGTAGGTCTGCCGATCCGGGGTAGTACCACCACTTACAAGTATACAGACCGTGAAGTGATTTAGTCACGTTACGGGATCAGCTTGTAAGTTGCCGGTTCCATCTAGGCCGGCATAGTGGATGTGATTGCTACTTACAGTTATTGAATTGTAGTAGCAGTGACATCCATTCATGGACCACACTCCAGCTTAACATCAAGCGGGGTGCTGTCATGTGCCGAGTCACAATAAAAACACATGACAGCACCCCACCTTATGTAAAGCTGGAATGCGGTCTATAAATGGAGGTGATTGCTACTACAGTAAAATACAAGTAACTACTTCCCCGCTTCTCTCACATCCACAATTCACTTCATACGAGTTCTATTTCTTACCTGAAATGTTTATTCCTTTCCTTTGCGAGTGTAACATCAGATAACTCAGGCAGGTCGCAATAAGCATTTTCACTCCTTGTTGTCAACGCCACATAGAAACCATGCGGAAACATTGATTGCTGAAAATGTAAATTAAACATTATTAAAATTCATTTAAACATAGAATTAATCAGAGAATCGGCTTGTATGAAGATATTTATGCATGTGAAGGAAGCGAAGAAGTTGTGTCAGGATCGTGGCAAGCGACGCTCCACTATTTTTACCTATTCCTGTGGGGAAAAGGCGTGACAATTTGATTAATTGACTAATTAATCAGAGAATATATAAAAAAGGCTTTAAAGCGTTATATTTTACAAGTGTACAACTTGTTAAGTGACTTAAACGCGTTTCACAATGAGCTTCTAAATTGCCGGTAACTGGGCCGGCATAGTGAATACAACTGATGTTTATTAGATTGGTAATGATTACAATTAGACTCACCGTAAGTGTAATACCGCCTCGTTTCGTCATAGTAAAATGGTATCCATCATGTGGCACATCATTATCGTTGTCTAATGCTTTGCACTAAAACACACATAGAAGCACATTTTGAGCACATAGAAAGGATTAGTGAAAGTAGATTGACGAAAGGAATTTATAAATCTGATGTAGATGCTTTAAACCATAGAGCTTGTATGAGGAGAATTGTGAATGTGAAGGCAGCGAGGGAGTTGTGTCAGGATCGTGGCCAGTGGCGCTTCATTGTCTCTGCCTATCCATGTGGAAAAAAGTAAGGAAGGAGAGTAAACAAATGTGATAATTGTTTTGAATTGGCACCTTTTGTCCATTCCATTTCTAGTTATATAATATTTCGTTAGAACATAACGTGTTCTAACGTAGAACAAACGTTAGAACACGAATTTTTTTTTTTTGGATTAAACAGAAAAAAGTTATAATAAAGTTATACCCAAAAAAATGGTTTTAAGTTTTCGGCGCTCTTGGATTCACAGTGGAGGTTAGATGTTAACAATTTTTTAAAAATACTCACCGAATCATTTTGTATCGATATCACAGCACACAAATCATCATCAGAATCAATCATTAGGATAACACTCTTCGGAATAGTATAGTTGAAATATGGGAATCGTGAGAACCTTGGTTTCGAATGTGTTGTCCAGTTCCATGGGTTGTTTTCAAATGAGAAATAATAATATTTTGGTGTGGTGGGCGTCACAGTCATGTTGACTTCCTTATTAATTTCTATGAAGAAATCACGAACACGACGCATTTTGACACTGACAGAAACGTTCTGCACACTGGCCGTAGATAAATGCAGTGTAGGTCGAGATTGTGATACATTCACTGAAAACAAATATTTATAATATGAATTTATTATTGTGATTCGACATATGACAGCACCCCGCCTGATTTCAATTAGTAGTGCGGCGATTAAATGGAGGTGACTGCTACTACAGTAAACAACTATAAGTAGGAGTCACATCCACTATGGCGGCCTAGTTGGAACTTACAAGCTAAATCCGAATCGTGGCTTAGTCAATTTACGGTCTGTATACTTGTAAGTGGTGATACTACCCCGGATCTACAGACTAGGCGCTACTGCTTACCACTCTTTGACAACCAGTCTGGAGAAATTATTAAATAATATTGCTCTTACCGGGAATCGAACGTAGCGCTACCTACCGGGTCCAATTTGAATCTAAACCATTCTCAAATCCAAATAAACACAGAGAAAAATCCTTAAAATTAGGAAAACGTTTATATATATATAATTCTATTATATATATTCCTCTGTCTGTGTGTATGTCACTAATTGGGATGATTAAAATATTATTTCGACCTTTTGTGACACATTGTATATATATTAACACTAACGTTTGATAAGTGTCAGTTTTGACATTGAGTCATGTGCGTCTTGTCATCTAAACTACAAGAAGAGAACCTTATGTTCGGGTTCCTACCATGACCCACTTCCCTGACAGCGAGCCAACCTACACCAGTACTTGTTATATATATATATAATCAGCTTGAAAGTAACTGGTTCCAACTATGCCGGCATATGAGTTATGTAAACTGTAGTAGCAGTCGCTTGGACCGCACTTCGAGTCGGGGCACAATTAAAAATATATAAAAAACTACACACATTAACCATATTCTATCTTTGTATGCAACTATAACATCTATTTGTTGTTCCGAGAAAATTTTAGATGTTGGCGGATAGAACATAGTCATTTTCCTAGTGTGCGGATCCGGGCTTTTACTACAACTGTCAAATGTACAGACTGTGAAGTGACCCAGACCAGCACTGCAGTGACATGCTGAAAGTGGCCTGCGTCCAGCAATTTCCTACTACCTTAAGCATCTGTTCTATTAGCTAAAGAATACATAAGAATCTTACATGAATCAGCATCCCTGGGGCAGAGTGTATGTGACAAAGTATACATGTCAGCAACTTCTGTTGATTGCGGCATCTTCCAGGAAACCACACCTGTAAATACGTAAATCAAAATTTTAAAGCAACCCCCTATTTGAACACTAGAAACAACTTTAGTCATAGCACTATAGTTATATCTCATACATTCCCTTGCATCCTGATGGTCCATCATCAAGTACTCCAGGTCTATGATTTAATAACGGCCCAGCTAAAGGCTCATAGTAAGTGACAATTTAAGTTAAAGCACTATAGTTCTATAGTAGATTTGCTAATCTCAGAGAATCGGATCGGTAGTACTACCCCGGATCGGCAGACTGGGTACCACTGCCTACCACTCTTTGATAACCAGACGCAAACCAAATAGCCATTTTTTTTAAATTCAATTCAATCAAATTGTCACGCTTTTAGCTTTTTCAGCGAGGGAGTTGTGTCAGGATCGTGGCAAGTGATGCTCCATTGGCTCTGCCTATCCTTGTGGGAAAAAGGCGTGACAAAATTCGCGACACAGCAAAAAATCAGATGAAGAACCACATACCTCTATGTTGTGTCGCTGTAATAAACACTGGTAACTGAGGATCAGCATTGGAACATTCAAAATAAGCACGACTTGGAAATCTACTCCAGCTTTCGTCTTCCTATTAAAAGAAAATAAATAAATGAATCAATGGACTTTAATAAATATAATATTTTATTGACATATAACAGTGACAGTTAGAAAACGAGGAGCATTTGCATCCACTAAGCGGGCCCAGAAAGAACAGGCAACTTACGAGCTGATACTGAACAGTTACAGTTATGTGCGGGCTCGTTTCCGCACTTAAAGCGGAGAACTGATAAATGAGAAATAAATGAGCTTAGCTCCGCATTATGGTAGGTGCTATCGTTATAGCACCTACCATAATACCTACCAGGACATTGTAGTTTTAATAAGCACCTGTATAACCTCTACATATCGGATAGCCCCCTTTGTCGGGGCTGCCTGAATGAGGAGGAGACAGCTCTTGAGTTGCAGGAGTGCATGAGTAATAGAAGCAAGACAGAAGTTCCTTGGCAACACGAGGACGCTTCCGGAGGTCTGCAGGAGCGAGAAGGGTCTTGGAGAAGTAGGTGGCTCCACTGACGGAGAAACATTGAAGAACGCACAAAGAAACCAAAGAGGACTTCAAGTGCCCGCACATAACTGTCAACCACTTTTAAGCAAACAGACCCCCAGAGCAAATAACTGTTTTTATTTATATTATTAACAAATATATGTAATATCCAATATATTTATTAAATATTACAAATGAAATATTGTATAAAACAGATCAATGCTCTGATCGTAAATCGTATCCAAGACTTTACTCATCTAATGCCTTCATAAACGTAAAGATCCAAATACTTGAATTCTCAAGCTTACGGCACGAACATTTTATGATAAATATATTATAATATAAGTTACCTCAACAAAGTCCATAATTTGTTCCGTTGTAGAATTTATTGTTATATCGTATATCACATCATATTGAAACCTGCAATTTTACGATAAATATTAATTATTATTGGAACCAAGTAAAACATTTAATAATATGAAGTGGCAATGGGCTGGCCACATCGCTCGAAAAACCCACAACCGATGGGGAAGAAAGGTTCTAGAGTGGAAACCACAAACTAGAAGACGCAGCGTGGGTAGGCCTACCACTAGGTGGACTAATGTCATTGTAAAAGTCACAAGTAACCAGTGCAACTGGCATCTTGTCTAAACAGTCGCGACCACAATGCTGGCCTAATTGGAACCGGCAGTTTGTAAGCTTATCCTGAAATGCAACTAAATAACTGAAAATATGACCACCAACTGTCTATTATCACTCTTGGCATCTTTCAATATTCACTTTTTTATATTATTATTAAATAACTGTAAGTAGCAGTCATGTCAATGGACTAAGTTACTTCACTGTCTGTATATTAAATACTTGATTTAATGGATTACTCCAGATCGGCAGCCTGGGATTCACTCTTTAAATCCTAACATCTTACTTATTAGGTTATTTAAAATAATATGTACTCAGTTGTAGAAGAGCACATTCAAATTGTTAAAAGCAACATGGATAAATAACACCTTTTAAGCAGTAAACAGAAACACTCCCTAAGCTCAGGGTGTCAACTTTGCAAAGCAGGACACAGAACTTGTGATAAATAAAACTCTAGGTGTATGTTTTTATTATTAAAAAGTTATTATTACTTACGTATTATTGTACTTAAAGTTGCAATCTTTAGGCAAAATTTTGGAGGCAGTCCCCACACCTAATAAATATGATATGAATATAAAAAACATATTGATTCTTATACCACTGATTAAATTCAACAGAAATACACATGAATTGAGATTAATAATTCAACTAATAACCGCTGTAACGGGCAAATTTTGAAAGCAAGCCGCACAGTACGACCGCCATTGAGAAACTGACTGAAACTAACGCTACGTGACAGCAAGTTATTTAAAAGGCAAAGGAATTGAGTCCATACAGCCAAAATATTTAAATAACTAAATACATCAAATAAAAATGCTAATGTATAGACTTTATCGTAATTATGTTAAAGTAACTCTTTTTGTTTGTTTATTTGTTTGTTTTCACGACTAAACCAGCAATCTACAAAATAAATACAAAATGACACATGACATGTGCGCAGCCAGTGACAGCAAGTTATTTAAAATTTGTAAAAGGCAAAGGAATTGAGTCCATACAGCCAAAATATTTAAATAACTAAATATATAAAATAAAATGCTAATGTTAAGACTTTATCGTAATTATGTTAAAGTAACACTTTTAGTTTGTTTATTTGTTTGTTTTCGCGACTAAACCAGCAATCTACAAAATAAATACAAAATGACACGTGACATGTGCGCAGCGAGTGACAGCAAGTTATTTAAAATTTGTAAATGGCAAAGGAATTGAGTCCATACAGCCAAAATATTTAAATATATAAAATAAAAATGCTAATGTTAAGACTTTATCGTGGTTATGTTAAAGTAACTCTTTTTGTTTGTTTATTTGTTTGTTTTCACGACTAAAATAGCAATCTACAAAATAAATACAAAATGACACATGACATGTGCGCAGCAAGTGACAGCAAGTTATTTAAAAGTTGTAGAAGGCAAAGGAATCGAGCCCATACAGTCAAAATATTTAAATAGCTAAATATATAAAATAAAAATGCTTATGTTTAGACTATCGTAATTATGTTAAAGTAACTCTTTTTGTTTGTTAATTTGTTTGTTTTCACGACTAAACCAGCAATTACCAAATAAATACAAAATGACACATGACAGATGACAGCGCAGCAAGTCACAGCAAGTTATAAAGTTGTAGAAGGCAAAGGAATCGAGCCCAAACAGCCAAAATATTTAAATAGTTAAATGTATAAAATAAAAATGTTAATGTGTTAGACTTTATCGTAATTATGTGAAAGTAACTTTGTTTGTTGGTTTATTTGTTTGTTTTCACGACTAAACCGCTGAAACAATTTAGATTAATATTAGTATAAGGATAAATCAAGAAAGCTAGGTTGCCTAGTGCCCATAACCACAGAGCCTGTATGAAGAGAATTGTGGATGTGAAGGAAGCAAGGGAGCTGTGTAAGGATCGTGGTAAGGAGCGCTCCATTGTCTCTGCCTATCCCTGTGGGAAAAAGGCGTGACAATTTGATTGATTGATAAATTGTACCTCTGAGACGGACCCTTGGTTCCTACCTTTCGTTCCAAAAAAAAACTTACATGGGTTGGAAATAGAGGGTGAAAGTTTGTATGAAACTTTGCAGAATTATTCATTTTTTTTAAATTACCCTTAAAAAGGGATGAAATGGTGTTAATTATAATACTTACTATTAATATACGTCATAAATGTACTATTTTTAACCCCCGACTCAAAAAGAGGGGTGTTATAAGTTTGCAGTGTCTGTGTATTTGTGTAACTGTGTATATGTGTGTCTGTCTGTGGCATCGTAGCTTCTAAAAGAATGGACCAATTACGATGCGGCTTATATTGTTATATATTATATGAAGCTGACATGATCAAGATAGTTCTTAGCTACAATTGATGAAGATCTGCTAAGTTTAAGATTTTTAGACTAAGTGTAGAAAATTTGGTACGATGAAAGAAAACATTTTGGATCTAAAGAACCTGATCATGGATCCTCTCAGATTAGCAAATCAACAAGTGATAGAACAATAGTGCTTTAACTTAACTTGTTACTCACAATGAACCTTTAGCTGGGCCATTATAAAAAAGACCTGGAATATCTGATAATGCACTATCATGGATCATCTCAGATCAGCAAACAACAAGACATCGAACTACAGTGCTTTAACAGAAAATGTTTCTCACTATGAGCCTTCAGCGGGGCCGTTATCGAATTGAAGACCTGGACTATCTAATGATGCACTATGAGGAAGCAGGGGATGTTACAGGGATATAACTATGGTGCTATGACTCAAGTTGTTTCTTACTATAAGGCTTAAGCTGGGCTATTATCAAATTAAAGAACTAGAGTACCTGATGATGCACCATCATGGATCCTCTCTTATCAGCAAATCAACAAGAGATAGAACTATAGTTTTTAAACTAAAATTGTTACTCACTATGAGCCTTTAAATGGGCCGTTATCAAATTGAACAACTGGAGTATTTGATGAAACACCATGAGGATGCAAGGGATATAACTATGGTGCTATGACTAAAGTTGGTTCTTACTATAGGGCTTTAGCTGGGCCGTTATCAAATTAAAGACCTAGAGTATCTAATGATGCACCATGAGGATGCAAGTGATATTTACGAGATATAAATATGATGCTATGATTTAAGCTATTTCTTACTATAGGGTTTTAGCTGGGCCGTTATCAAATTGAATTTCTAGAGTATCCAATGATGCACCATGAGGATGCTAGGGATATTAAAGAGATATAACTATGGTGCTATGACTTAAGCTATTTCTTACTATAGGGCTTTAGCTGGGTTGTTATCAAATTGAAGACCTAAAGCTCTTTCACCTTGTTCTTACATCGTCTTTTTACTCCCGTGATAATACCCCGTGATAATACTCGCGGATTCAGCAGTCGAACTAAAAGATTTGACCAAACAGAATAAAAAGATATAATATATTTAATGTCTTTTGATTCGGCACTTCGTTTTTTTGTACATAGATTAATCGACAAGTGGAATGATCTATAATCACCTTATCCTATAATCACCTAATTTTTAAAACAAGGCGTTTAAAATCACCTTTGGCCGGCATAGTGACGTTGACTGAGGCAACCGTAACATCAGGGCCGTCTTAAGCATATTCAGCGCCGGGGTGCGAAAGCCAAGGCTCTGCTCGCTTGGTCTCAGTGTAGTAGGTACCTATCGAAATTTATGGCGGTCGGCATGCGCCCCCTAGGACTCTGCGCCCGGGTGCACCGCACCTCTTGAACCCCCGGG
The DNA here is from genome assembly GCA_905220615.1 of Tinea trinotella. Taxonomy (NCBI): domain Eukaryota; kingdom Metazoa; phylum Arthropoda; class Insecta; order Lepidoptera; family Tineidae; genus Tinea; species Tinea trinotella. The sequence goes on from HG992305.1 coordinate 5,067,443, forward strand.
TAAAGACGGCCCTGCGTAACATGAAGCAGACGATTATGATGGTATTGATGGTTCTTATACCATCAAGTAGGTAATTTGGGGTCAGATATTCTCAATAAAAAAAATACAATGATTTATTTTCATTTCTTATAAAACATGTATTTAACTTTACAGTAAATAAGTTCTTTAAAAAATAACTTATTTCATTTAAGATATACCATTCATAAAATGACAGCGCTACGTTATACGGCGCAGGCGCTAAAGTAATGTGGTCTACACACGGTACAATTAGCTGAACAATCTGTTGTAACGATCTGCAGTGAGCCAGAAAATTTCACTGTGCGTAGGCATGGTGTGGCTCCCATTCAAGATGTTGCAAGTCGGATTGGCCATTCTAGCAATCTGCAGACTGTAATTGTGAATCGAACGGTCAACTAGTTAATTTAATAGACTGCTATGCTATCTAAACTGATATACAATAAATATTAGGAAAAAAATTATACAATAAATACAGAATAGGAAAAAATAAAATTATATAAAATAATAAAATTGACCGCGTTCTCACGAGGCGATTTGAGTTGATCAACTGCGAAATCGTTCGGGATTTGAACCGTCTGAACAGACTTTCAACCAAATTGAAGCAATTAATATATATAATTTTTGTTAAACGACAAATATTGATCAACTGAAATCGCCCGGTGAGAACGCGGTATAATATTGTTGAACGATAAATATTGAACAACTAAATTCGCTTCGTGAAAACGCAGTATTAGACGTTGCAAAGATTTAAACTCTAAACCATTAATCTACTTAACAAAAGTCGACGCATCAACTAGTTGACGAATTTAACTAGTTAATCAACTACTTGTAAAACAAGAGTTACTTTGACGATAAAAACGCCAACGACCTATTCTTGAACAGAAAATTGAAGCCGCGGTGGAATGTGTATTAATCTAGGCACAGTCGCGATCGTGCTATAGTCCGTGGCAGTCGACGTCGCTTATTGTTGCTCTGTAAATAAAATGTATGGAATAGTAAATTAAACTATAATATTTATTTATTCATAGTGAGATTTTCTTTCTCAACACTTGTGTTTATTTCGGCATTATTTTATTTTTTGTTTCTCAGTAGGTAAAATTGACGTATTGAAATGCAAAACCCGCTTATTGATATTTAGACAGCAATGAAGCCGTTATTATATACAAATTTAAAAATCGCTATCGAATTGAATAATATTGTCCATTAAACTGCTACTTCAATACACTGGAACAGCAGACTGAATGTAAAATTGTACCGTGTGTGGATAGCTTAAGCGACGCCGACAGGCGCCTTTATACGTCATCGTAGAAAATTTATCCCATTCATAATAAGAAACTTATCCGTCACAGTTATTCAGTCTTCAGCAGGACACGGAGACGCATGTTAACTAAAAAAAATGATGCTTAATATTTTTGTTTTCTAGTACTTAATTATAATGTGTAATAATAACTTGAAAACGTTAATTAATTTAAAATTAATACCCTAAATATTTTTTATAAAGAGTAACAATTTCAAAAAACTATAAAGTGATTAAAATATTTGTTTTTGAGTGAGTATAAATGTTTTTACAATTTTTGTATATTTTTACCTTGCCGAAAGTTTGTATCCCGCGCCACCTTATTATTAAAAAAATATTATTGATCAACTGAAGACCTTGAATTAGCGCCTGCCTTGAAAATGGCGTCGTTTAGTCCGTCAAGTGTGCTATAATAATTTTTTTTGCAAAGATGCTGTCTTAAACTTAATTCTCTATATGTGAATAGGCGATGTGATAAAAAAATTAAACATATATATTTTATATTTGCTATTTAAGAGCGCGGGAACTGGCAAGGTTCCAAAACAAAAAAATGGTGGCGTGTGTTATATTAAATCTGTGATAACCAAAATATGTTTACAAGGCGAGAACGAATTACCGGTCAAAATGTTGCCGACAGTGGAGGAGACCCGTGGCTATAACTTCCTTGATCCAGAAAATGCAAATAAATGGCGCGGCCTCTATGTCAATTCTCTACGAAAGGTTTGTATAAAACTTTTATACTTACTGGTATTTATTATTCTTAAGTTATGTTTGAGAATACCCATATATTGATGCTTTCACAGTATTTAACTTATTGTCAAAAGTGATATCATTTTTGCCATAATATTAAAAATGATAACTATTATATTGATATTAAACAGCTGTTTGCATATTGGCATTTAAATCTAGATTTATTCAATAATAAGCGGTAATGTAGATAAAGTTGGTAATTTTACTTTCTAGTAATTCCATAACATAAATATATAACACAAATATTTACTAAGAGTATATTCAATTTGATAAAATTGAAATGTAGACCTAGGGGTTATGAACTTTCTGATAATTTATTCTTATCCTGACATTATGATAGTTATATAATTTTTGGGAATATGAAGATATGACTTCGCTCTACATTGTATTAAAAATAATAATACAAATATGTAACTCTTTTTTTATGCATATCAGTAACATATTGGGTTCTTTCTATATTTCTTTAATTTTCAACCACCTAACTAATTACAACCTAACTAATTTCAACCTTAAATTTCAACTAATATTTTATATATTAGGATGACTAAAGTATATATTATAGGTATAAAGGTACGGACAAGTTTGAGTAGTTTAGAAGCTATTGTAGTATTTTCTTAGAATTTGTGCGAACATTGATCAACGAATTAGACAAACGGAAACATATTGTGGATATAAAACACTCAGACCATAAAGTCTGCAGTTAGTGAGCATGAACAAGATTGAGCCAATCACTACATCCGTTTACAAACCAAAGATCCTCATATAAGATAGTCGATTGATACCCAGAATGGTACGCGAGGCTATTGAGATTAAAAAACATCCTAATTTCAACAGAGAAGGTGATCAGGGCCGTCTTTACCCAGGGGTTCAAGGGGTGCGGTGCACCCGGGCGCAGAGTCCTAGGGGGCGCATGCCGACCGCCATAAATTTTGATAGGTACCTACTACACTGAGACCATGCGAGTGGAGTCTTGACTTTTGCACCCCGGCGCTGAATATGCTTAAGACGGCCTGGAAGGTGATTGTCGATTATCTTACACCTGGGACTCCATAATACACAAACTTAAGTTCCAAGTCCAGCAAACCTACGAACCATCACTTATTTTTGCAAAAATTTGAATTAAACAGGGAACAATAAAACATAATCAAAATGTAATAAATTCTTATGTATACTCAAATCAAATCAAATTGTCATGCCTCTTTCCCACAGGGATAGGTAGAGACAATGTAGCACAACCTCTCATGGTCCTGACACAACCCTCTTCTGGGTCGGCCTTTATTAACCATCCATCCACATCAGATTTATAAATTTCTTTCTTTATTCTGATTAAACATTAACACAGAATGTGTTAATGTTTTCTCCACGCAGAATGAAAGTGAAACTGAATGTGATATATACGTGAAATAGATTTTGAATTTGTTAAAAAGAATGAAAGTTGGAAACGTGGCTGGGTTTGACGAGATGTTGAGAGGCGGTGGTCAGCTAGTGAATTCCTGGTTGTATCTCCTTTTTGAAAAGAACTGGGTGAACAGTCGTGTCCCTGGAGACGCTAGGTTGTCACAGTGGCACCTTACATGGGGAAGGGGTCACAACAGTAACCTAAAAATGACCACGGCATCAGCTTTCTCAGTATTGTATGCAAAAGTATTGATTGAAAGAGTAATGCATTAAACAGATGGATTTAGAAAATGGATGGGATGTATGAATCAAATCTCTCAAAGTTGTGTCAGCGAAAAAAGTTGCATGTGTTCGTAACAATGGGGCGCTATCTGACTGTTTTGGCATTTCTGAAGGTGTCAGACAGGGTTGTGTAGCGTCACCATCTCACCATATAGCGTCACTCTTCAATCTATTCATGGATAGTTGCCTAAAAGAGTTGCATGTAATTAAGTATGGTTTGAGAATGAATGACTTGGTGATCAAATGTCTCATGTACACCAACAATCAGGGTATTCTTGCATCTTCAGCGTATGAGTTGCAGGAAATATTTACTATTATGAATGTCGAATTAGAAAATAAAAGTATGAAAGTGAATGTAAGTAAAACCAAAGTAATGGTATTGGAGAGGGAAGATGAAATGACAGAATGTGAGATGATGATTAATGATAGACAAAAAGATAGTGGAACAAGTTAAACTATTACCTGGGAAGTATGTTTAATGTGATGAAGATATTAAGAGAAGAGTTCAAAAGGATAACGTAGCGAACAGTGCCATACATAGTACGATGAATAACCAAATAATGTTGAAAAGTCACAGATGGCGGTTCATAATGTGGTACTTGTTTCCACATTAATGTATGAAAGTGAATGTTGGGTGTGGCAAAGGAAGCATGAAGGTAGAATTAACGCTGTAGAAATGCGATCATTAAGGATTGTATGTAGAGTGACAATAGCAGATAGAATGAGGAATAGCACAGTGCATGAGAGATACGGTTTGAAAGAAGATGTTGTGACAAGGATTGACAGAGGGATGCTTAAATGGTTTGGGCACGTGGAAAGGATGAAATATACTTTAATCAGTTATTAATAATTATCATGTCAAACTTTAAAAGCAATATTTTCGGTAAAGCAAATAAATTATGTTCTTGGTTTTGATATAATATATTGATATAATAATGTTACAACTCTCGTTATTGGTTTATACACCAGCCTTTCACGCGTAATACCTGGGTTACATTTCCAGATATTATTTATATATTGAACTAACCATGTCTGCGGTACATGACAGCATTCCTCGAATCCTCATGGTCCATTATCAGATATTCTAGACCTTTAATTATATATCAGACCATGAATTTTTATTTAAGCCACATTGAGAAACAATTTTGGGGAAATCATCAGATAATTCAGGTCTATAGTAAGCCGCATAAAAATTTGTTTAATTCATTATTCAATGTACGCGCAAAATCTAAGAAAATACTAATTCAGGTCTTTATTTTGATAAAAACCCAGCTAAAGTCCCATAAAGAGAAACAATTTTAGTTCAAGCATCATTATTATTCCTTAGTTAGACATATCGCTTCGATCCTCATGATCCGCCGGTACTTTTCAGTTTTATACAGCCTAGCTAAAGGCTTATACGAGGGCGACACTGAAAGTTTCAAAAAAATCAAAAACTAAACAAACTAGCAAGTTATTAGTTTTATTATATCTTTTCAAAATAGTGTCCATTCACATATTAATACATGTCTGCATCCGATAGAACCACTGAGAAAAGCAATTTGCCTACTCGTCCCTAGAGAGTCTCTTAGATGACAGCCTTGCTCTTGAAAGGCTGAGTGAAGGAAACCAGGCTGTCTTTTAGTTTCAGGATCATAAATCCAACTATCGTCATCCGAAATATGTCGCACACAGCATTTGAGTCACCTCTGTTAAAAATTTGAACCTGATTTGATTTGAACCTTGAATTTCGCGGCACCAATCGCCACGAGTTTTTGGGCCTATGTCAAATTATGAGGTATTCACCGTGCACAAAGGTTTCTGACCCCTAAATGTTCATGGGGGATTTTGTGCACTTGACTCATACCGATGTTAAGCTCAGGCTTGTCCGACTCTGCTAATAGGTGACTTTTTTTTGTCAGTCTCTATCATACGCCGCACAACACTGATGTTACTTTCAGTCGTCGCCACAGACGGCTGTCCCTCACGCAGATACTCGGTGAGATTAGTGCGACCACGTTTAAACTGATTTTAAACAGTTGCACGAGAGGCAGCTTCATCGTGAAAGGCCAAGGCTGGTTTTCCGCTAAGGCTGGGAATACAAGTCCTCTTTTGTTTCCGATTGTCCGATCAGACTATCGGATCGTATTCACTTAATACACATCCAATTCTTGCGTCAGACTTTTTCTTAAGTCAGTCGTTCTCGACATGTGAGTGCTTGCTTGCATACGGATTACGTAGCAAAAAGAAAAGATGGACGACGAATTACTGTTACTTATTGCATATTTGATCGTGTGCACAATATGTATTGCCGTAAATATAAGGCATAGTTGCTAGTGCATTTAAGATATCTTAAGAGCCTTTTTGCCGCAGCCATTTGTTTACTTCCCGTTAGCAGTCAGTTACTTTAACCAATTCACGAATTGAGTGCAAAAGAGATATCTGGGCGTGTACGTATTGATAAGCACAATAAAGAGCCTATTATCTCCTCATATGAATCGTCCACAATTTTTGGAACCTTATCTAACTTAATGTATGGTACAAGCGGAGTGGCAACAGGATTACAGTCTTCCGTGCCATATTTATTGAGCAAATTATTTACAAATCGGACGTCAATTCTGTCTCTGTATTCTGTATGCAAATTGCACTTTTGGCGCGACACGCCTTGGCGCTGTTTCCAATTCCAATTCCGATCCGACTATCGGTACCTTGGACCCTTAAGTACTCCAGATCTTCATTAGCCTAACTAAAGGACTAAATAGCCTAAAGGACCCAGCGCGTAAAGGACTGGTTAGCACACTAGTCCTTACGTGTAAAGTCCTGGTTGGCTAGCTTTTTTATATGGGACACATTTCCAAGGCCCAATAAAAATATCAAAATCTAGCGGAAAGCTCATCTTAAGAATAATTAAAAAAAGAGTTTATCTAGAACAATCAAATATTTTCTCTGTATAAATAAGTATAGATAATATTTAATTATAGGGAGGATTGTGAATCTGATACCACAAATTCCAGAACAATCTTAACATTATTCATGACATTCTGCAAAATATATCTTTTTTATCTCATTTTAATTCAACCAGATTGCTTGGTTTCATTAAGGGTAGATTATCATATCAACAGATGCTGGAGTTTTTTTAATTAAAATAATTATGACATTTGGAAAGATTTACTTCACTATTGTTTATATTTTATGATCTGTCAAAAGCACTTAGTTGCTATTACTCTTGTAGTCAATTTTATACTTTATTTTTAAATTAACATTTCTATATATCTGCTAAAGTGCTTGTATCATAGAAATAGGAAAGATACATTTGTTTTAAAAAGTAGTTTTGAACCCGTGCCCTTCGTTTGCATAACCATTGCACTCCCATTACACCACGTCCGCTTTATTTTATGCAGAAAAGAGCTATAAATATTATGACTTCAGCGGGTTTACTTACACGTGCGTTCCTCAGGGTTACATTATAGATCCTTTATTGTATATAGTTTACATTAATGTGTTGTGTTCGATATGGATGGCTTGATATTGAATTATTCGCTCTGATATGAACTGTGACATTCAATCCCACGTCACACTATGCAAAGATAAATTAAATTTACCTCATCTTTAGCTGACGAAAGATGTAAGCCTTATTTAGTACGCATGTACTAATTGGCACAACAATTGCCATACAGCACTGGGAGCACTTTCCTTCAGTGTCCATTAACCAAACTCTGTTAAATAAGGTTTACTACAAAATAAGCGATTTCATTCACGACAAGAATGTATGGTTGACATGAATGGCGAATAATTAACATATTCCTTGACTTATGGCCTCTACGCGCTATTGTGATTCATTTAAACTATTTTTTTTATACAATATTTTTATATATAGATTTAAAAATGATTTTGTACATCTGTACTATAAAATAAATATTGTGCCTTTCCGACGGAGTTTTCCCCTAGTAGGTAAAGAATCAACGATGTAAAAGTAAAGTTAATTTACAATAAATGTATTGATTTAGAAAAAAAAAAGACGTGGGCGCGTAATAGGGAAGAAGCGGAAAACTGTTTACCGGAGACTGGATATCCAGACAACCTAAAGCCGGTTAGCCGGATACTACTTCTAGATTCTATTTTGGAATGTATAAAATTGTCTTACAACATGTTCATCACCGGCTAAAAAGGTAGAGGAGATGAGGATATAGGCTGTATCTTGCGTATTACTGGGATTGCTTTAATGTGGTATCAAATGAAAACAACAGTAATTAGTCTTACGGTCAAAATATTAACGTGATTGCGTGTGAGATTCTTGTTTATCTGAAGTCAGTTCGAATTGATCGTAAACGTGACCCCACCCAGGGTATACAGTGAAATACTTTTTTTTTGGCTTTGTCTATGAAGACTTTTTTATCTCTTCATGTAGAGTAATTGGTATTTATTTACCAAATTTTGACCATATGTGGATTAACATAATGTAAATTACGATAGCCGGCCGAATACTTGCTGATTATCGGATGATAGCTACGATATGATAGTAACCAGAAATCCGTTTCATCTCAGGTGCGTATCGGTCAGAAAGTCTTCTCACTGTGTGTTGCCTCCCTGAAACACGAAAACTTTCGTATTGATCGGGGAAGCTTCATTAGGTACTTATTGAGAAAAATAAAATATTCTTCTGTTTGCGATAGGCGTCTATAGATGAACTTATAGATAGACGTCTATAGATATTATCAGTATAAGGTTACCTAGAACATTCATTGTTCTCTCCCATTATATTGTGTGACATATTTCAACAACAGATTTCTTTAACCTGAAATCACATTTATTTACACAAATGATATTTTCTTAACTCTTTCATGTAATATGTCAAGTTATATTATCACTCCTATCAGTGTCTTGCGATGCACAAGAAGTCCGCCCACGCTTGTATTTTCTTTCTATACACATCGCGCGTGGGTGTTGGCAGGCTTAGAGGCGCTCGACTGTCACTAAGGATAAAGATAGTTTCCAATCAATGATTCTGCTATTTAATATTCACATCGGCACTGTTCGGAAAAGTCTTGTCGGAATTATATTGTATTATTCGATTTACGTAGAAGAAAAGTTTCAAGTTACATATATTTATATGTTTAGATTTTAATGTCTTTATTACTAATTGGTAACGTTAGATCTTATTTATATTACGATTAAATACAAATATTAGTAGAATATTTATTTCTTGTTATTAAACCACCATTTTTTATATATATAAAAGCTTAGTGTCAGTAGAAATGGTTGATAAGGATAGACACACGCAAGGTGCGAGTGTTTTTAAATTATTGGATGACCGTTTTACTTATTCATACTAATATGTATTACAATACTGAAAAGATTGTTGTTTCTTTTAACGCACTTACCTCTAGAAGTACCAGCGAATTATTAAAAAAAATATATAATAGGCCATTTAATGAGTATGGTTATAGACTATATAATGGGTCAGATCAGATAAAATTCAGAACATAAATCGTGCCTTTCTAATTTCTATGGCCCTATACCTAGGTAGGTATTAAATTAAAGACCAGAAGTACCTGTGAATGTACCAGAAAAATCCAAGAGTATAAGGAATATATATATAATGGAAAAGATTTCGTACGAAACTCTAAACTTATTGATAATCTAATATATGTTACGCCTATATTACTCACGAAGAATTTAGCTTTCTAATGGTGAAAGAATTAATGAATTAAAATCTAAAAAAATACGGTGAAAGAATTTTTAAAATCGATTCAGTAGTTTTTGAGTTTATTCATTACAAACAAACTTACAAATCTTTCCTCTTTATAATATTAGTGTAGATTATTCGCATATACGGATCTCAGGAAAGAACGACGGTTGAGCACTCCCACACGAATTAGAGAATCCGAATTACCCCCACGTATATACAATTTCTTTTCTTTTAGACTTTGAGCACCTTTCGGTCATATCATAATGATTGATTGATAATTTTTATTAGTTCGCTAAAACAATCAATATACATTTAACAAAGACAAACAAAATTTAACATTTAAAATAACTTTAAAGCTTAAACTTTAAAACCATTTATAAATAGAATGTACCCTCAATTTATCTGCTTTTTACCACGAAATATTTCATCAACCTATCTCTATGGGCTCATAGCTAAATTTGGGTTGAAGTAAAAAGCAATAAGTGTTTTTAATCAGTTTGTTATTTATTATTTTAATAATATAATTGATAATTCGGGCCTCAACACAAGGTGATAGCGGTGAAAAATATATTTTAATCATCTGAATGTAAATAATAATTTTTATTTTTCTCTGCATTATTTGTTATGATATGACCAAAATAAGCTCAGAAGTCAAAAATCATAATGTTCAAAACTCTTAAACTAAAAAAAACTACTTAGTATATATTTGGAAAGGATTCGGAATCTTTTTCTCGGGGAAACTTGTATATGTAAACTAGATAGTTGATATGGTTTTGAATTTACATATATGCGTCGTTGTTTTAGGTGCTGGAGCAGGTTTACCCATCACTGGGCGTATCCGATGCCGCATTGGAATATGTGGAGTCACTATGTTTGCGATTGTTGGCACTGTTAGTGGCGCCACCAAGTCCTCTCACAGTGACAGACGTGGAGGAGCGAGTGGCAAGAACATTCCCTACACCCGTGGACACATGGGCTTTAAGGGAAGCTCGCGATACAGTTACACGGCGCCGTAAGACACTTATGCCAGCGGATCGTCTACATCAACTGCTGCATAAGGAAGTGCTTCTTTATAAAATAGACGCATCCGTCACTCTCTTTATAACAGGTGTCATAGAGTACATCAGCGTGGACATCCTAAAACTCGCCGGTTCATTTGTTACAAAAATGTCACACAAATCAGGTTGTGCACGCATCACATGTAGCGACATTCGAACGGCTATGTATGCTGATAAAATTCTGATGGACATGTTTTACCAAGAAGAAGAAGCTGCGTCTTCGTCTTGTCCGACAGCCGGACCATCCGCTGCTCGTCGTGGCTCGCTGTCATACTCTGAGCTGGTGCGCGAGTTGATGGTTGACGAGAGGCACTATCTCAGAGATTTAAACCTTATTATTAGGGTGTTTAAGGATGAAGTGGATAAGCTCCTCGTCAATGACAACAAGGTAAGATAATTTTTCAGCTTGCGTGTATTTAATATTGCATCATTTAAAACATGATGAGTATTGTTATTGTTGGTTTTCGTTGCAGACGTTGGCAACGATCTTTGGTAACATCGTGGACATATACGAACTAACTGTGACGTTGCTTGGCAACTTAGAAGATGCTTGCGAGATTTCGCAGGACACTTCCACGCCGTACATAGGCAGTTGTTTTGAAGGTATTAATTTAATATATTTTTGGCATTTTCTATTTATGCTATTACTTTATAAAGTCCCTTTTATTTCATTAGTAATTTGTAAGGTAATTCAATTAGTAATGAAAATAGCATTACTTAAAGTTAAAGTTATATATAAATGAAAGCATCTCAAGTATCTTATTTGTTGAAGTGAAAAATGATAGGTGGGCGATTTGTGAGTGGGTTCAGCATTAATGGAATAATCTCAATAATCAGATTTATTTATAGGGTTCTTTGTTTCAGCTCTTTGTCACCTTCCTTGATTTGACATTGATGCTTGGGAAGGTGACCGTTTTTATCAATAAATTACTTTCAATTCGAGAGAATTTATTTACATCAAAAACAATGTTTTTTTCAAGTTAATTAGCATAATGTCTCAATATAAACTTATAATCCCAACCTTTTAAGATATTTTTAGATGCTTTTAAGATGTTTGCTATTTTCGCTTTTAATTAATTCAAATAACTGAACTTTGAATCAAAAAAATTGAATCTTAATGTACGCTTTCAGAATTAGCGGAGGTAGAAGAATTCCGTGCTTACGTACGCTATGCAAATATTATAACACGACCGCAATCGCGCGCTGCACTTATGGACGTTGCTTTAAAAACTGGTGCAGGGTCACGACTTGAGACAGCAGGCCATGGGTTTAGATTGGCAGTACAATTTTATTTGCCAAAACTTCTCATGGTCCCCATTGCACATATTTTTCTTTACCATAGCTATGTGCTGGCTTTGCTACAAATAGCACCTGACAATGAAGACCGCGAGAGTTTCAAGCAGGTAACTATCCATAACCTCAACTATCACAAATCCTCACATAAGCCATCACTGATTTGACGACAGGAATAAATTAAGTAAACAATTAAGTAAAATAGTAAAGTGTTTTTTTTTATTGTGACTCGACATATGACAGCACCTCGTCTGATGTTAAGCTGGAGTGTGGTCCATGAATGGAGGTGATTGCTACTACAGTTAAATAAGTAAATATAGCTTTGTAATACATATTAGCAATTCATTATAGAATATAATATACTTATAAATTATTTATTTTCACAGGTCGAATGTTATCTACAACCTATTACAAAAATATTGCACAAGGCTCTAGCTGCTGGATATAAAACGTAAGTAACTATATTTTAAACAGGTCTAGGTTAGATCCACATGCAAATTCTATTAGGGAGAGGAATAAATGGTTCACGGACTGACGGACACGGGCGCCGTATAATCATCATCATCATCACGCCTTAATTTCCACAGCAATAGGCAGAGACTATGGAGCGTTACTTACCACGATCCAGAAACAACTCTTTTGCTTCCTTTTTACATCCACAATTCTTTTTATTAAAAAAAAAATATTATTGTGACTCGACATCTATCGTGAAAAATCAACTTTGGCTGGCATAGTGACGGTCACTATGGCAGCTGTGAATTGATTCGTTTTTTTTAGACCTCCATTATGCTTACCATCGGGCAGATTAAGGTCAGATGACGAGTCACAGTAAAAAAAAACATATATATGTGAATATGTATTTTTCAATATAGTGAACCGGCTATGCCAATGGCGTCCCGAGCCCGCCGACAAATGGCAATCGAGAAATGCAATGAACTAGCACGGCTCATTGACAACTGGGATACCAAGGATATTGGGCAATGCTGCAATGAATTCATCAGGGGTAAGTAAAGTTAATTAGGTAGGTCATCATCTCTGCTGCATTTGTGACTTAACATATGACAGCACCCCGCCTGATGTTAAGCTGGAGTGCGGTCCATGAATGGAGGTGACTGTTGCTACAAATTAATTAACGGTAAGTAGCAGTTCATTCACTTTGCGCGACTAAGTCACTTTACAGTTTGTAAACTTAAAACTAGTGATACTACACTGAATCGGCAGACTGAGTACCACTCTGTTATTACCAGGCCCAGATCAAATATTGTAGTTATTAAAAAAACATCAGATATTAGATATTTATAATATTCAATCTAATTTTTAAATTTTACAAATAAAAGCTATGAAACAAATATTTGCTCCGACCAGGAATCGAACTCGGAACTTTACTCGTAAATAACTGGTATGATAGCCAATTCGTCCCACGCATTTTTCATGCAATAGATTCCAGACAGGTATTCTTCAAATAACTTAAATCTGCGCAGTAATTGATTATTAAACGTGAGGTGCAAAGTCAGGGTCTTGCGTAGCCATGGAAACAGGGTGGCGCGGGCGGCACTAGTTCACCCTACCAAGTCTCAGGCTTTTTTAGTCACTAATGAATAGTCAGTCGACGCCGGTGCACGTTTCGCACAAATTACGGGTACAGTCAACTCCAGTTAGCATTAATATTTTTTTAATTGTCGCTTGACGTATGACGACATCCCGCCTGATGTTAATATGCGGCACATTAATACAGGCGACTGCTTTTACTCTTTAACAACTTCCAGTAGCGGTCGCATCCACTATGCCGGCCTAGTTGGAACTGACAACTTAAAAGCTTGTTCCGAAACGCGACTAAGACACTTTACGGTATGTTAATGGACTTAAATAATAGTTCGAAATACAGATCGTAAAGTGACTTTATCGCATTTCAAGATCTGCTTTAAACTTGCAATTATTTAACTTTAGTAGCAGTCGCCTTCATTCACGGACCGCACTCCGACTTAACATTAGACGGGCTGCTGTAGATTTGACGCAAGACCGTGCTTGTTGGAAATTCGTAGCATTTACTATAACTGCGTTTATGTTATAGAGGATACACTTTCAAAAATTGGACCAGGGAGACGTGTAGCTGAACGACGTGCTTATCTATTCGACGGGCTCCTTTTGCTCTGCAAACCACAATCAAGTCTGGTAAATATGATTTCTTACTTTTGTATTAAGGCTCCACATATGACAGCCTGATATTATTAAGTAGGAGTGTGGTCCATCAATGAAGGTGATTCCTACTACAGTTAAATAACTGTAAGTTGCAGTCACATCTTAGTAGATGTGTCGCCCTTGTTGGAGCCAGCAATTTATAAGCTGATACAGAAACGCGACTAAGTCACTTCATGGTCTGTAAACCTGGTTCTAAAACCAGAGTAAATATATGCATTTATTTTATTATTAGCAAATAATTTAAAATTTAAAAAAAAAAACTTGCCCAGTCCAGGAATATAACCACGTAACGGACTGGTGTGTTACCAAATGAGCCACGTTTGTCGTCCTTACTTTTTGCTTAAACATTACAAGGTTTCTTTGGAAGATTTAGTGACGGCGACTGAGGCAGACGTGAACTGAGTCAGTTTTATCAGTCGTCGGCACTTTTGGACTTTTAGTCTGCCTACTATTAGGCAGGTTGAGTTCAGCTGTCGAGTCACGATAAAAAAAAGCCTTTATATTTATTGATTTGATTTCATTTTCTTAGGTTGGCGGTAGTGGTGTGGGTGGAGTTGGTTCATGCACTGGCGGTGCTCAATTGAAGGCGAAGGAAAGGCTATACGTGAGAAAACTGGAAGTGGTTGATAAACCAGACACAGACGGTAAAATAATTTTGTATTTTCCAGTTGGATTAATGATGACCTGGAGTGCAGTTCATTTTTTTTTATTGTGACACGACATCTGACCTCGACCTGCCTGATGATAAGCAAGAGAAGGTCCAAAAGTGAAGACAACTGAAAAAACCGAGTTTATTCACGGCTTCTTCAGTCACCGTCACTATGCCGGCCAAAGGTGCTTCTTCACGCATCGCTTGAAGGATCCAAGGTCATAGGACGGAGAGAACACATGGGCTGGCAAAGGATTCCACTTGTCGATTGTTCTACAAAGAAAAGACGCACCGAACTTTTTAGTTCGGCTGCCGATTCGATCGATAGAATGCGGATGCTTTCCCCTACCTGTGCGGGTATTACGGGTGTGAAAGGATGATTGTATGTAACTGCTACTTCCGTTAAATAACTACAAGATGCAGTTTAAAACGTGACTTGTACACCTTACACACACACACATCCATACACACACCCATTCACACACACACACACACACAATACACATACGAACGCGCACACATGCATACGCACGCACACATGCATACGCACGCACGCATGCATACGCACGCACGCACATACACACATACACATACACACTCACGCGCGTACATACACAGACGTACACTTTGATGAAAGCGCTTACGTGTAAAGGCTAACTGGAGTCGTATTGTGAAATTTTGACTTTTTGCAGACAACAAAAATCTCATAGAGCTGGTCCCACGATGTGGATCATCTATAGTGCTGATGTGCGCTTCGGCTGCGGAGAAACGCAATTGGATGTGTGATTTGGTGATGCTTAACACCAAACCAATGCTGGATCGTACACTCGACAGGTAATTGCAATAACCGTGAATGATAATGGTGTAATAGTAGTAATAAAATGATACCACTTGCCGGTACTAATGTGTTTTTGATATATTGGTCGTTTAGTTTCTATGATATAAGCATTTGTATAAAATAAAATATATATGGTACATAATAACTGTAGAACTTGTATGAGAGAATTGTGAGGAAGGCCCTTGCTTTCCTCACATCCAAATTGTGTCAGGATCGTGGCAAGTGGCACTCCTTTGTCTCTGCCTATCCCTGTGGGAAAATGGCGAGTTAATTTGATTGATTGATTGATGTAGTTTTGTATGCCTCAGTGCACACAAAAGGCATAGGTCCGGCAGATAAAAAAAGCGCTGATTTTTAAGCGCAGTATAAGGATCGGCAGATTAGAAGAGCGCTGGACGACTGCGGTGGAAGCAAGTCCGCGCATCTATACAGTCGTTCACATAATTGACAATAGCTTAATGGCCAGCGTTCTTTTTATCTGCCGGTATTTATAGACTAGTACTTTTTTTAAACCACCAAGGAACACCATATTTAAAGCTAGTCGAAATTACGATTTGCGCTTGTTTAATCTATTTCTTGTGATTTATTTTATAACAGTATCCTCATGGACATGGAGAACCAACATCCACTAAGGTTACCCTCTCCGGATATCTATCGGTTTGCCGTCGAGGACTCGCCGGAAAACATCATCTTAGATCAAAGACCGGGAATGCCTCCAGCCATTCGTGGGGCTACACTCATCAAACTTATTGAGCGTTTGACTTATCACATCTATGCGGACTTAGTTCTTGTGCGCACATTTCTGACCACCTATCGTTCATTCTGTCAACCAAGAGAGCTGTTGGCTTTGCTGCAAGAACGCTTTGATATTCCAGACCCAAGTAGAGTCTATGATCCCGTACCAGGTATTTTCTTTTTTTTAATAATAATAATATGACATTAGAATTAATCATTTGACATTTAATTGTAAATTGTAATGGCTGTTACGATTATTGTTTTTTTTCTGCCACAAAATTAGGTAAACTACATTGTTTAATGTAAAAAATATAATTAAACAAATAAATGTGGTTACTTTCATCGGAGACATCCTCAAGAAAGCTAGGTTGCCGAGTGCCCATAACCTTAGAGCTTATATGAAGAGAATTGTGGATGTGAAGGAAGCGAGGGTGTTCTGTCAGGATTGTGGCAAGTGGCGCTCCATTGTCTCTGCCTATCCCCGTGGGAAAAAGGCGTGACATATTGATTGAGTGACTTTCATCTACAATTTTTTATCAATATGTTGTTTAATTTAATTTTAATATATTTGAAGTAATGATTTGTATAAGTATTTCACTATACTTCGTAATTTTCACATATTATGAAGAATATACAAATGAATATAGATAGGTACAATAAGAATAACATAATAGTATGCAGATGTTAACAATTAAGGCTGCCTTTCATCATTATTAAGTAAGATTATTATCGTATTTAAATGCGTTTCATTGTCTCTGCCTATCCCTAAGGGAAAAAGGCGACAATTTGATTGATTGATTAATGCGACGCCGTCAATACATAGATCTATATTCCATGTACAGGTGTAGTAAGATAGGTCTTTTAGTTTACCCACTTGCACTAACAATGAACGCGTAACGAGCGGATGGCGCTTGCTTTGTGTCTGATTACACCCTGTATACTGCGAAAATGTATTTTAGAATACTCCTTTATAACATTAAGGTCATGTTATTTTTTACAAGCAGCCCGGGTAAGGCCGCCGAAAAAGGAGATCGGCCTTGATTCCAATTTACGGGATTGGGACTTTGGTAACATAAATAATAAATAAACTTCATAGTATTATTAGTTTCTAATGTTGAATTGTTTATTTATAAACTTTGTTTTTTTTATACAGAAGAAAACATCGAGTTAGTAGTTTCAAGTGATTCTGAGAAACTAAACAAGAATACTGCTAGAGAGGACTGGAAACGATACAGGAAGGAGTTCGAACAACCAGTTAAATTCAGGTATTTTGTTATACTTAAAAATTTACACGAAGTGCCTTACGCTATAAAACAAATAAATATATTATTTATTTGTCATTTTTAGTAACATTATATAACAAAATTTAATGACTATTATTTATATAATGCAGAGTCATCAATGTTTTGCGACACTGGGTGGATCAGCATTTCTACGATTTCGAGCGTGACCCCGAACTCTTGAATGAACTGCGTCAATTTTTGGAGTCCGTCGATGGTAAACCAATGCGTCGCTGGGTACA
This sequence comes from Tinea trinotella, assembly GCA_905220615.1. Classification (NCBI taxonomy): domain Eukaryota; kingdom Metazoa; phylum Arthropoda; class Insecta; order Lepidoptera; family Tineidae; genus Tinea; species Tinea trinotella. Next base: position 5,085,150 of record HG992305.1, read on the forward strand.
GAGCGTGCTTAAGACACTGTCGCGCAAGAGCTCCGGAGTCGCCGAGGACCACGGCATAGCGCACGTATTCGACCGCGGGCCTCCTGCTATTGTTAAACACCTGCACCCGCCCGAGCGCTACAATTGGCACCCGCTCACATTGCATCCGTTAGAGTTCGCGCGCCAATTGACACTCCTGCATTTTCATCTTTACCGTCTTGTGCGACCCAGCGAACTCGTCGGCGCCGTCTGGACCAAGAAGGACAAAGAGACCACCTCACCAAACTTATTGCGCATGATCAAACATACAACCAACCTTACTCGATGGATGGAGAAATGCATCGTGGAGAGCGAGAATCTCGAAGAGCGTGTGGCAGTGGTCACGCGGTTCCTGGACATGGCGTGCATAATGCGCGACTTGAACAACTTCAACGGCGTTTTGGCAGCAGTGGCCGCAACAGGAAGTGCTGCAGTGCATCGTCTTAAAGCCACCACTCAGATGCTATCGCCACGTCTAGTCCGCGCTCTTGAACAATTGCGCGAACTCAATTCTGACCATTTCAAGCGTTATCAGGAACGTCTACGCAGTATAAATCCACCATGCGTGCCTTTCCTTGGCATCTATCTCACAAATATACTGCATATTGAGGAAGGCAATCTAGGTGAGATTATATTAATATAAATTTTAATTTAACATGTTAGTAATGATGTTTAATATGCAATGGTGTCTACTTTCAGACTTCATGCCCAACACTGAGTTGATCAATTTCTCCAAGCGACGAATGGTCGCCGAGATCACAGGGGAGATTCAGCAGTATCAAAATCAACCATATTGCCTAACTGTAGAACCCGTGACAAGGGTAATACATTTGATATATTTACATACAAATGGAATAACAAATCATATTGTAAATTGTGTATTGCATATTGAGACATGTATATGTATTGCTTGCAGGCTTTCCTGGAGAACTTAAACCCATTTCCTGGTATGGATGATACTGCGATTACTAATTATCTATATGAGCAAAGTTTGACTATTGAACCGCGCAATCAAGCAATGCCCAAGTTTGTGAGTAATTTCAATTTTTATAGCCTCCAAATCATCCATCATAATACTTGTATATGTTCTTTTATATGTCTAGATTGGTTATAGGTTGAGTGTTGCTGATAATTGATTGTTGCCGTCCTAAAAACTAATAAAAAGGTTTGATGTAGACTGTCTTTAGAAGGCAGTTTGATGTGGTCTGTTTTGTGTTCAACTCTATGATATGTATTATTTTATACTCCTTCCTTTTTATGTTGTTTGTGTTTGTGTATAATATTAAAAAGTAATTAAAAAGTTTTAATAATATTAAAAGTAATTTAAAATATTAAAAAGTAATAGCAATATTTAAAAAAAACCCTTGACTAGAATACAGTTTATTGGCGTCATTTTATGTTTGTTGGCGACAGGCTGATTAAATCCTCCGCAAACATTTGGGTGATCGCGGTGGATCATATACAATTGATTAATCAAATGGTCACGCCTTTTCTCACAGGTATATGCAGAGACAAAGAAGCGCCGCTTGCCGTGATCCTGACATAACTCCTTTGCTTCTCTCACAATTAGTTTATATTTAATTTTAAAAGATTTATAGTCACTTTCTCTCATATTCCGGAATCTTAGTTTGCCCCACGTATTGTTAACTTGCTAATTAATACCTGACCTTATTAATTTGCATTTTTATCCCTGGCCTCTCTATAATTTTCCAACAGCTCGTGTTGATTTACAAAGGGTGATCCAAAAGTTATGATAGTGTATCATTTTAAATTAAATGATTTTTTCTATACAGGTGTCTCAAGAACGCTTCCGAATATAACTTTTATTTTAAATTGTCTCTCGTACTATGACAACACGCCGTCTGATGTTAGGCTCAAATGCGATCCATGAATTAAAGGGATTGCTACTATAGTTAAACTGTAAGAAGTAGTCGCATTTAATATGCCGCCCTATTTGGAACCGGCAACTTACAAGCTGATTCCAAAACACCACTGCTACTGCAAGTGCCAGCTACATCTACTATGCCGGCTTAGTTGGAACCGACAAATTACAAGCTAATCCCGAAACGCGACTAAGTCACTTCACGGTCTGTATACTTGTACACTTTTTATAGGATATGTTCTGATAAAGACTTCAAGATGAAGAGAGTTGATACCCTTGCTATCAAGTGCGCAGGCGCATTTGAGACATTTGGTTTTTAGGGAGAACCTATAACCTATAAGGTTTCTAATCAAATCAAATTGTCACGCCCTTTTCCCACGGGAATAGGCAGAGACAATGGAGCGCCACTTACCACGATCCTTACACAACTCCCTTGCTTCCTTCACATTTACAATTCTCTTCATACAGGCTCTGTGGTTATGGGCACTAGGCAACCTAGCTTTCTTGAGGATGTCTCCAATTTGGCCGGAAAACACTCTTCTGGACCTGCCTTGTTTATCCATCCATCCATCCACATCTAATTTATAAATTCCTTTCGTCAGTCTAGTTTCACTCATCCTTTCCATGTGCCCAAACCATCGAAGCATTTCTTTGCCAATCCTTGTCTCTACATCTTCTTTCAAACCACATCATCTATCTGGTTAGGTTTCAGTCCGTATTAAATAAAAACCTACCACTCCTAATAAATGGACTACTAGAAATGACCGATTTTATGACTTTTGGATCATCCCACGTATATTCTATGTGCAAAACACTATTAATAGCTGTAGTTATATTCTTTTCTTTTGCTTTGATTTCAGCCTCGACAATACCCCGAGTTTTCACTGAAGGCAGTGAAATACAGACGACAAACTGTCGAATCTCACGCAAGTACCAGCAACGACGATAATGCCAGTGAGTGTATTTCCCAAAAATCATGCTCTATATATTTTTGTGGCCTTATCAATTTCAAAAAGTAATTATTGATATTTGTAATTATTAGAAATAGTGAAGGTGTAAAAAAAAGTAAGGTGTAAACATCTGATCTATTTCTAGTAATCACATTAAGTGGATGAAAGCTATGCCGGTCTCTTTGAAATAACTGGCCTTTCTAAGTCAGTATCACTATCCCAAAAACCTATAACACGCAATAATGCTGCCGCTTAGTAGAAAAAGTATATGCACCAACTAATACCTGCCTAAAAGCAGTCTCGACATAAATAGCGAACGTATTTATATAACCGATTAAATTAATAGAAGAAAAATAAACCTTTCCCGTAGCAATAGAGCACATAGTTATAGACCATTCTTTAAAAGAAAACTGTCTCTACCTAAAACACCTAAAGAACATATAAAAGATGTTTTTTTTCTATAATATTAGTTCCAAATACGATATTATAATAATATAAAATAGGAGGGCGGGCAGCTCAATATAATCATTTTTCTGTCCTAAAATGTGTAATAAGATATTTTTTTATTTCTTTGCAACACTAAAATAGCAAATGTCAATTAAAAGTCATATTTTTATAAATAAAATAGTCGGGAGTAAAAAAAAGAATTGTGTAAGACGATAAGTCAGACTCGTTCTGGCGGCACCATACCTTAATCAGGGGGCCGACCGCGTAATTTGTTAATAGTTACGCGTGTGTCAGTGTCAAAAACAACTCTTATTTATTCGGACAATGAGTTTCAATGAGCTCGAACTGTTAATGAAAATAAACAACGATACTTAATGTGTTGCACGGTCGCAATTTTAATTTTAAACTGTCAATACGAAGCCCATTGTCTGTGAGTTACGCGGTCGGCCCGTAGGCCGGTTTAGGAGCTCTCAATACAAGGCCACGTGAGAAAGTAAGTATGTAACTTATTTCGTAATTTTGTTTGAGTAATTGTTGTGACTTTCTATTTTTTTAAGTTTACAAATAAATTGATGTTTCAGACGTTAACTGCCTAATTGAATTTGAAGAGTTGTTGGTGACCAAAATTGGAGCCGCGTAGTTTTTTTGCACACGAGGCGATGTAACTCTGGGCCAAAATATGATACTGGGGAAAGAAATAGTTGACTGGGGAAAGAAAAGAAATTAAATAAAATTATATATTTTTTAATTACTCTTTTATTTTATTAACACCCTGCGGATAACGATATGTCTTACGCGGTGTCTCGCGCAGTGCAAACGTTTACACTGGAATAATAGTAAATAATTATTGTCGCCTGTCATATCACAACACCCGCCTGATGTTAATCTGGAGTGCGGTCCAAAAATGGAGGCGACTGATACTGTAGTTAAACAACGACAAGTAGCAATCGCATCCATTATGCCGGACTTGTTTTAACCGGCAACTTTAACGTCTATCTTGTGCGTTTGTATTAACGCCTATACCACGGAGAATGTACCCAGGAGCTCTTTAACCTAGTTCCTACCTCGTCTTTTCACACCTGTAATACCCGCCGTATTACAGGTGTGTAATACGGCGTACACACTGTAATTATAACAGGTCGGGGGAAGCATCCGATTTCTATCTAAAAGTTTTGGTGCGTCGTTTCTTTGTAGAACTATCCACACTGACTGGTTTTTTCACTCTTGGACCTCCTCTTACCATCAGGCGGGTCGAGGTCAAATGTCGAGTCACAATAAAAACATAAAAAGAAATAATGGGCGATTTTATTTTAAAAAAAATTAAAGTGATTTATTTGCCATAATAAGTAGTACACACATTGACCTAAATGTTTGCATCGCGCGAGACACCGCCCGCGGCGTCGCGCGTGAAATCACACTGCTTATCGCGTCTTTGTAAACGAGGCCTAAGAAGTTTGCTAAAATCGTTAAGTTAACAGATGATTGAGCGATAGCGATATTTGTAGATAGCTACGTAGAAACGTCAATCGTATTGCGGACCAAAATCGGTTGGCGATCGCTATATATATAACCTATGATAACGCTATATGATAACCTAACCATAATTTTCTAAGCTTATTAGAAAATGAACCAATATAGATAAAATCTTTATTGGTTTTTAGTATTGGTTATAAAAAGCACAGGGCCAAAAGCATTTGTATTGAGTCTACTATATAATGGGTTTGAGGAAATGACCTCAAACCCATTATGAATTTTAAAAAACATAAGCACCCGTTTTATATTCACTGGCTTACACGCTGCCATTCAAAATCAAACATTTTAAATTTGCCTATTTGGGCTATTTTTAATAGTTTTCTGTAGTTACCATGTCGGAAAGACTAATCGATCTCGATCTCGTCGTAACGCGATCATATTCTATGCAAAGAATTGTTATCGCTAAAAAAGAAGTAACAAATTACTTTTAAGTAGAAACACATATAAATATCTATGTAAATATATTTAAAAAAACTATAATTTATTTATACATCTATCTGACTATAGAAAAGTGTAATCTATTTATGAAATATATGAAATTGTCTCTGCCTATACATGTGGGAAAAAGGCATGACAATTTGATTGGTTTATTTATGAAATATTTAAATATTAGAGATAAATGATCATGATTATAATTGATCTAGTGCAGCTTGGCCGGCACAGTGACGGCGACTGATACAACTTGAACTGAGTCGGTTTTTTCAGTCGTTGGCACTCTCAGACCTCTTCTTGCTTACTATCAAGCAAGAAGAGGTAAAAGATAAAAACATATATTATTAAAAAAATAAGTTTATTCATTTATTTATTATTAAAAATAAAAGTAGAATATTAATATTATGCGTCTGAGGCCCTTAACCTAAATCGGTTTAAATGGTTGTTGGCGCTCTTGGACTTGGCCATTCGGGCAGGTCGAATCTCTTGTGGAATCTCATAATAAAATATATCTATAAATATATTTATAAGTTAGATCAGGAGGACCGACCGCGCAACTTCAGTGGGAATGAAAATGAAATTCATTCCCATTTGTCAATAGTTACGCGGTCGCTGTTAGTGCAAAAACAACTTTTATTCATTCGGACAATGAGTTTTAATGAGCTTGAACTGTCAATGAAAATAAACATCTATATTGCGCGGTCGCAATTTTAATTTTAAGGCTCAATAATGGAGTTATCTGTCAAAACAGAGCACATTCCCATTGTCATTGAGTTACGCAGTCGGCCCGCAGATCTGATTTTATATATTTTCATTGGTTGAAAGTATAATCTCATTGGCTCTAATATCCTTGTATCATATAATTATGTTAACAAATAAAACATTTAAAACTATAAATGTTTGTGAAATAAGGCAACCGTGGTATAGTAATAGTGCAATGGTTACGAAACCGAGAGCACGGGTTCAATACCACTTGCCTGTACCTTTGATATATGTACTTTGGTTGTATTGTTTCTATGATACAAGCACTTTAGTAGCTTAGTCTACGCTAAACGACTAAAGTGCTTTATTTAAATTTATTTATGAAATATATATATTTAATAATAATTTTATTATATGTCTCTGCCTATCCCTGTGGGAAAAGGTGTGACAATTTGTTTAAATATGACGGCTTTGGCGTAATGGTTATCACACCACCAGCCCGTTATGCGTACGTCCCGGGTTCCTACCCAGTCGGAGCAAATATTTGTTTTATAGTTTTTATTTGTAATATTTAATAATTTGATTAAATTTACAAATATTTGTTAATAAAAAAAGTGACAGATATTTGTTCAGGGTTGGTTGTTAAAGATTGGTAGGCAGTGGTGCCGTCTGTCGATCCAGAATGATACCACCACTTACAAGTATACAGACCGTGAAATGACTTAGTCGCGTTTCGGGATCAACTTGTAAGTTGCTGGTTCCAACTATGCTGGCATAGTGGGTGTGGCTGCTACTTACAGTTATATAACTGCACTCTGGTTTAAAATCAGGTGGGGTGCTGTCATATGTCGAGTCACAATATGAAAAACTATTTCAGCTGTACTGTCTTCTATTTTAAGATTTGTCCTATAATTTATACATTATTTATTTATAGTAATGTGTATACCCTATTGGTTATAATAAGATGTATACTTGTATATCTTAAGTTTGTTTATAAATTGTATAACAATGCAACAACAAAAAAACTATATTTAAAAGAATCAGACTTAAAACAGACATTCTGACACTAGGTTGGTATTCTGTAGGGACTAAAACTGGTAGGTATCTAAAACTAGGTATCCATCAAGCGTAAATTGGGCATATTTTATGTTGCCAGCATTTATTTGCCTTTCTGTTGCTGGAAAAGACACTATAGTTGCAAATCTCTAGAAATCTTATTCCCAATTACATAAACTTTGTGCCGACCTTTTCCAAGTTCGCACTAAAATTGTTATAATTCATTTTCATTAAAAAAAGCATTGTCATTTTCAAACACCGTTCATTCTTTAGTTTATATTATATTGTTGTCAAAATTAAAACATAACAGTCTTTTTCTCGATTTGAACTTGTGCGTTTCATTATTCACATCATTGACGTCCTAGCGTTAAAACTTGTTTAACTCTAAGAAAAAGAATATTTCTATGAGACAGTTATAAAATACTAGATGAATATGTTAATATAAAAATTAAATAGCAAAATAAGTTGCGAATATGCTGAATAACCTATAGAGATTATAACCTTGGCCACTGTACTTTTTGAAATGAAATGCGTATTTGCAGTCTATCTTTTGCTATTTTATTAGAGTACACATTGCAAGTGCAAAAATTGCAGTTTACAACTTGCGATTTCCTTCGGTGTAAAAGTCATATTCAGGCATTTAGACAAGTAATCTTTAGAAAGTAATATTTATATTTATTATACATTACTTTATAAGAGGTAAATAAAGAGTATGATAAATTTCTTCTTGGAGTTTTTATTAAAGGTGGGCCAAAATTTTTGCATATAGCAATATGTGTATATCAAAAACCCTTAGATGAAGGTCACTTTATACAATTTTAGTCACCATGAAGCCATTTCATCTAATGACATATTTCTTCGTTAGTAATGAAGGAAATAACGTATTGAAAAGTCTTTCAAGAACCTAAGCATCCGTGTGAATGTTAATAAACCGACGACAATATCCTAATAAAAACTGAACATCCACGAGGAGATAGCTGCAATACCCCGCAGCATGTGTCACCGAGTTTTCAAATATTTGTGTAGGCATTTTCTGGAGTGACAACGACGAAACGAGGCACATCTCTACAATGTCGGTTTTATAATAATAATTTTCATTAGATGTCACGTTAATTAAATAATTAGCAAATCATTTGTAGTTTTATTTCTATTGATTTTTCATTTGTGCAAAGATTTTTGGTCCAACCTACATAATAAAGCCAATAAAATTATATGTATCTCTAATATTCTGTATGATTATATGAATAATGATTTTCTTAATGTACACTAAACGCTTGCCTAACGGCTGTTCGATAATGTAACAAATTCAATAATCTGCTAATTTTCTACTTGTTCTGAGAGTTCATTTTGTAATCCTGTTTCGCACTTTTTCCCTATTGTAGTCCATTCGCAATAAGACAGTAGTGACTCATAGTTGTCCGTCAGACTGGCCACGCCCCCAACCAATCAGGACGCAAAAACTTACAAAGTGACTAGTTTTAAATGAATCAAAACAAAGATTCCACAAATATTGAATACTGTATCTAACGTTATTTAAATTTACTAATTTAAAAATGTATTTAGTATATTTTTAAAATCAATTAAACTTAACCTTTTGTAATATAAATTGTTTAAAATTTCACTTCACTTTACTCTGCCGTGATTGATGATTCACTATTTTCTTAACGCGAATAAACTAGAATGAGCTGTCTAACGATTCGCTCTGTAATCCGCTGTTTATAGGTACCATTCATTCAATAAACCGCTGGACACATTAACTCTATGTTATCTTATCTTACATCTGCTCTATGAGCTTTTTAATTAACTATTTATTATTTAGTACGGCTCTGTAATCTGGCTATTATCTGTAGCTCTTACAAGAAAATTTATAGGGGCCGGTTTAGCATGCGTTTAGTGTACTTGTACTAAAAATATATGTGGTTATAATGTTTATCGTGCGACTTAGTTCGTGACTAATGTTTTTGTTGTTTATGTATTCAATGTGTATATGTTTAATAAAAGTTAGTTGATTAATAAAGTATTGATTAAATGAAACCTTACTTTATCTTTAAGTTTCTTGGAGAGTTTATTTATTGTGGATCAATGTACTTATTCTGGGATTTACTTGAGTCCATAATCGTGGATCATTTATTTTAAGATAGGTCTGTAGTTTATTTTTATCTTTTGCTAACAGGCAAGTGTCATCTGCAAACTTTATAGGTGTTGTTGATGTTGTGTAGTTCTGTTCTTTAATAAAAATTTAAAAAAAGGTTTTTTTTATTCTCCCTACTAACGAATAGCATTTCAAGTAAGTCAAGATCGCCTAACGTCAAAAATAATCGATGCATGTTAGGTGGTTTTGCTGTCCGTACTTGTATACAATTGGTCAACTAGATCAAGTGCATGCCAGATAAGTTTGCGTGTGAAGTGTAAAAATGTTGCCATATTAGTACAAACACATATTACCGTTTCGATTTTGTACACAAACACTTGTCTGTCGCGCACACATGGATATATTAGGGCATGGAATTCGAGTTCAGTTAAACAAGGGTACAGTTGGTAGAAAAATTTAAGATTATCAAATTAAAACACAGATTCAGTTTCATAGTGAGGTAAAGTAGGATTATCAAAGCGCATAATACTGCTTGAATAAAATCGCGCATATTATTTTACAATACTGGCAACACTGGCAGAAGTGTATTTTGTTGTATTAGTTTTCTGACTAACTTAATGTCACTTTGACAGTGACATTGCTTTATTTACTACATGTTTGATCTCGAGTTCCATTCCAGAGTATAGTTATATGATTTACTACAAAGAATCAAATTGAGAATTATACATTATTCCGCAAAGCACACCGTCAAGCAAGGCGAGGTCACGATGAAATTAACATACTTATTATTAGTATATCCTTAAATGCTGGCATGTATTGACACATCGAATTTCTATTATACCATAAACCACTGTTGAACCACTTAATGCCCATCGACCCTGTATGATGAGAACTGTGAATGTAAGGGTAGCGAGAGAGTTGTGTCAGGATCATGGAAAATGGTGCTCCGTGGTGCAAGTGATAAATATCATAAAACTCATAATATATCCCATAATGAATCTTAAGAGACTATTTGACACTTCACAGTAAATGGTTGTACTATCCCGAGATGCAGAATGCGAAAGTGACTACGAGATGTCCGCAAGATTTTAAAAATCTGCAATAATATTAGTGCGAGTAAGACAGGCATATTGTTTTAAAGAGGCACCGCTTGCGTGTAAAATGTACTATCAAACTGAATGTTAAATAAAATTATTCATGAAATAATTCAACCTTGTCTTTAAATGGAAATAAAATATTTGTTGGCCGGCATAGTAATGGCTAGTAAGACAGCTGTAAACTGAGTCAGTTTTTTCAGTCGTCGGCACTCTTGGATCTCCCCTTGCTTACCATCAATCAAGTCGAGATCAGATGTCGCGTCTCGAAAACAAAAATAAAGCCATAATGTAAAATAAGACAACCCAGACAACAACAAATGTGCTAATAATAACTAGGTCGAGGGGCCCTTAAACTATGTGCATGCATTCATCCAAGCTGTGCCTGCTTAGAGCGATACGTTTGTATTTGAATTCCATTACATATCTATACATACTATGGCACTCGGCACGCTTTTGACATCGATGCTTTAAAAAAAATACGATTTTGACATCTCAACTATAAATTGACATTTATAGTTTTAAATCATTTGCATGTTATCATTTTATAACAACTTTACTCACACACTGAACACACCTGGTAACATTTACCTTATGCATATATCTGTGTGTGTAAATCTGTGCCACAACAAAAATAGTCCCTGACCTGAAGAAATTTAGGTCAGGGACTAAAAATGATGACGTAAATGTGACGTCAATCGAAGCTCATTGGCTTATAATATGACCTGTTAGTTTGTCATTGGTTATTGAATTTAGGTCATGGACTAAAAATGATGACGTAAATGTGACCTGTCAGTTTGTCATTGGTTATTGAATACATCCAGGTCCCCAGATAATGAGATGATGATGTAGATAATGAGTTATTAATATTAATATAATGTGTCTAATTTACATTACCTTTACTTCTGCAAATTACAACCAGGCCGCACACCACCAACAACACCTTCTCCTGTACTATATGACATCTGCATTGCTTTCTTTTATGTTATGTTAGGAATATTGTTTTTTTTATATTGAAACTTTTGTATGATCTAGTCGTAATGGTAGATTTTTAACAAGAAACCCTAAAAGGCTTTTCATTTAAAGACTCAACATTTGCAGCACAATGTTTAATGAATAACAAAATCATAATTAAGCGTTCGGAATCTATTTTCGCCGGATGGTGGTTTGTTGGATTTACATATTTTGGACAAGTGGATACAGAAGCTGAATAATGAGATAATTTTAGGGGTCCCTACTATAAACTACTAAACGAAGCCATGTTAATTAACAGGTGGATCGCAATTGTCTCCAACAGGGGCCTGGGATGGCGGTTCGGTGTGTTCCCTCACGTTGCTGCACGATGACCGCAGCGGCAAGCACGAGGCCTCGAGTCCCCGCTCGGAACGCAGCTCCAATCCTTTCAACATCTTCGACAAAGGCCGCACCCTTTTCTCCGCAGCAACGAAACATTCTTCTGCTACATCGCCACGGTCGGACACGCTTTCCACTGATCACCACCATGATGGACATCTCCGGTGAGCTTTTTTTGTAACTACATCGATAAAGCAAACTAAATTAAAGTGAAATGCTTTATAATTTTTCTTTGATTGCATTTAACGAAGCAAATGACGTGCAGCCGCCTTGAAAGCAACAATCATGGCCATTACAGCAAGCCCTGGTGTAGTGGCATTGGCGAAACGAAAAAAGAGTGTTACTTTTTTGACTTGCAAGAATATTTTTAGCCTCTTCTCTTCTTCAGTTTTCGCGACAATCTCATTGATGACGCTGAGATCGATTATCTGCATCATCATCATGCACACCAAAATGAGAACATAAACTTTTAGTATTTTGAACAACATCATGATCACTTTTTCTCGCGAGCTCCTTTCTCTAGGTGAAGCGTTTTCGAATGCGCAGTATTGATTAATACTCTTCCCCCCTTCCGGGTGCTGAGGTCCGGTCCTTTTGGATCAGTGTTACCATAAATTTTAATTTTCTAAATTTTTGTAGAAGGCATTTTATTTTTATTTTTTTCTAAATTATATATTTATTCACGTAAAGTAAATAAAATATATCACTGATAATATCGCTGTTATGATAATTTATAACAAAAATCTGCGACGAAAATATCCGTTTCACAGTAAATTATACTTTTTTATAATTATATGACATATCAAATTTGGAATTTTTACTTTTGTCAAATTAATGGTGTATTTTAGGATGATTATAGAATAATAAACGAGATTTTGTTGTATTTTAGGAGAATATATTATTGAAATACAATTGTAAACCCAAAACGATAATAATACAGTTAATCATTTGTCCCGAAATTGCAAAAATAGATTCTTTTAGCTTACATTATGCGTGCAAAAGAGTCAAATAACCATTTACCTGGGTGATCTTTATTTTCGATGCAGCACAGAAGAGGTAAACCTGTATGAAGAATATGGAAAAGTAGGATAATTGGGCTTGTTCTAATACAACATCTATTGTATTATATTTAAAAAAGAATACTTTTGCCATCTCTGCAGGGTTGCTTCTACAAATGTCAAATATCGGTTTTTCAATTTGACATTTTGTATTTGCTATGGCTTTGTTCAACACCATTTATTATGTACTCGAATGCTGTTCGTTATTTTAATAAATGGTTCAATTTGTATACTCGAATGTCATATGATCGAAGTTGTATGGGTTTTATGTGATATGATAATATGAATAATATGCGTATGTTTCATGTTGTGATTAATAGGGAATGTAGGGAATAAAAGGTAAGGCAACAGAATTATACCTTTCCTATAGGTTTGGTTAGTAACATTCGATTGTATGTTAATATGGTAATTGAAAATGTATGGTTTTTATGTTGTATGATAATATGAATGATATGTGTATGTTTCATGTTGTGATTGATAGGGAATGTAATAAAAATCAATAATAATATCATAATTTTGTCGTCAGAAGCAACTCGGTGTGCAGCAACAGTAGCGTCAGCCCTGGAGTCGTCCGTGAACTTACACCGCGCTCTGCAATCGTAGACGCCAGCTCTTTCTACCTAACTCGTCAGACAGTAAGTACCTTTTTTTCTTCATGAACATAGGGCCGAAATCAGAGAAATTATACTCTTTGATTTTAACGTACTTGTGTATAAAATTACGTGTAAAATAATTGTTTTATACACACATCTCTGATTTCGGCTGAATATTAAATATGAATATATATATACAAAATACATTAATAATACCTATATACAATATTGTGCTATATATAATAACCGATAAAGAGTACGTTTGATTTACATTTTGAATGGGAATTTAGGCAGGGAATCTATTTAAATTTTATTTATTTTCCAGGACCGCGTTTCCTTGTTCGGTCGCAATAGTTTTAGCAGCACGACGAGCGCTATAAGCGGCGGTACATCGAGCACGACGATAAGTACAACAATCAGCAGTGACTTGCAGGAACCAACTACTGAGGCACCTCCAGAACTTCCACCTCGTGCCAGCGAGACCACCAATGGACTCTCCGCCAATTCCAGCCTGAATACAACCAGTAAATATTACTCTGAGGAGTTTTTTTTTTATTAATAATTTATTATTTTTAATTCAATCATGATTTTACTATCGTGGTCTTATTACTACGCTAATAATCACTAAGCTATGAATAATAAAGTTCGAGATCTTTACGTTAAAAATACATACTGTATGTACAATTTTCTCTATAGATCCAACTACCAGATAGTGGTTCCAGAGAGAATGTTATTTCTCTTTAGAGCCAATTCTAACTGTTTAGATCTGATAATAATTTATTTTCTTTATAGATCCAGTAATCAATCTATAGAGAATGTTCGATAATTACAGTATTTTTGATGTGACCACATTAAAAAAACTATCATCAAATCTAAACAATTAGAATAGGTTCTAAAGAAATAAAAATATTCCCTCTCGAACCAATATCGATCTGGTCATTCGATCTATAAAGAATGATCGATCTATTTACCCCCAACATATACTATATTTTGGGGGTGAGTAAGTGTATTTGCAATCATTTAAAAAAAAAGTTAACTCTTGACAATGGTTTGCCGATCAGGTGTAGTACCGCCACTTGCAATATACTTATAATGAAGTGACTTGGTCGTGATCAGCCGGTCAGGTTTCGACCAGACAGCCATAGTGCTTGTGACTGCTACTTAAAGTTAACAGTAGTAGCTGTCACCTTTATTCATGGACCGCACTTCAGCTTAACATTAGGCGGTGTGCTGTCATAAATCACGAATCACAAAAATATACCTTCAAAGTAATCCGATTCTTGTTGCCTCTTCATTTCTTTATGTAAAAGTTTAATTTTTCATTCAGCATGGAGCGTGTCCCCTCATTCGAGCCAGGATTCTGTATTCAAGTAAGTAAATACTAATTTTAGTTATATAAACATATCTTAAACTTAGGTTATTAGGCTCTGAAGTTACTTTACGCAACTTACACATCTCCCTGATCTGTCGCTGCGGTATACTAATTTTTCATCTCGTACCGTTCTGAGCGTGTTAACGTTTTCACCACTCGTGCATATACCGCACTAACAAATCAAGTAGCCGGCTCTAGTGTTGATAAAATTAAGAAATATACATATCAATACCCCAAAGGAACAAATAAGTGAGATATTTAACGAAATTACTTTTGAGATAAATTAGCCTTTGAACATTTCTCATTATTTTAATACCTCATTACATATATTATTATAAAATGCATGTCACATATACGTGTCACAATGCAAATATTTTAAGATATCTTATTATCGCTTTAAGATATCGACATATAAATATTGTTATTGTATATTGTTCTTCCGTATTTAATGCCATAAACGTGCTACTTCATATTCGCACAAAGATTCAATCTATAATATTCGATTACTATGAATTCGATACTATTATTATATTTGATTAGATCAAACCATTAATACACTGCAGAGGGTCTCCGAAGTTAGACGCCAGTCGACTTGCGAGATATACGATATAGTGGGGCTCGAAGCTTATTAAAGTTTGAAACTAGCAGTATCTTTATAATTGGAATTATTTAATATTATTTAGTCTAGGAACGGTATGGTTGTTTTTCTGTTTTATCCTTCCACTCACCTCTGTTGTATAAATCTTTTTCGTTAATCTCATTTCATCCTCCTTTTTTCCCCCTTTTGGCCATAAGACATATATGAAACAATTGTCAGTGTAGGGTAACCTGGATGGCGAAAAGTAGCGCTCCATTGTCTCGGCCTGTCCCAGTACGAATTGATTGAGGCGTCACAATTTCATTGAATATTATTTTTCAATTGTTGATTGTTTTTTTCTGTAGGGTGTCTACATCCTCCCCTAAGAAGTCTCCACTTCCTGGGCCTTCTAATGCAGTCGCGGGAACATCATCTGACAGGTGAAATAATATATTATTATTTTACTGTTTTATAAGAATAGAATCGACCGAAATAATTTGAATTAACCGATCATTTGGAAGTAATTTGTTAGTCATAAGTATCATAATTAGATAGTTAAGCGGTTTTAACTATAATATTGTCTTCTGGGTCAGAAGTAGTGTCACAATAAAATAACCTAACTCACTTCTTTCCTCACAACACCTCGCTGGATGGTGACTGCTACTGACTGTTAACTTACTGCAAGTATGCTACTTGCAGTAAGTTAACTGAAGGAACCGACAACTTTGAAGCTAATCATATTTTTTTATTGTGACTTGACATTGACTTTGACTTCCCTGACGGTAAGCGCAAGGAGATCAAAGACCGCCGACGAGTGAAAAAACCGACTTAGTCTCGGTTGCCTCAGTCGCTGTTACTATGCTGGCCAAATAAACAATGCAACACGCTCACAAACCAGTGTATAATCTCCGTTTATGCTGGAATCGCGCTTATAGATTCCAAACCCGAGCTTCTTACCTAATGCTTATTTTCTTTATGTGTTTAGGGCGTCGTTTTCGTTCTCGTTCCCGCCCCGTGCCGCCCCTACGCCCTCGCCACCGGCTCCTGTTTCGAACATCCGGGCCAATAAGATTACTACTGGTAAGTTATTATTATTACTACATGACGGCACCCCGCCTGATGTTACGCTGGAGTGCGGTCCGGGAATGTTAGTACTAAATAACCGCAAGTATGAGGAGACATTGAAAAATTGTTTGTATTGCTGTGTTTGGATGATTATTTACAAAAGACCAGGTCACAGTTGACCGTCTTTTATTTTAATCTATATGACTTTTAGATGCCAAGGTTTGTGTTAAATATTATTTATTAATTGAAAAAATATGTTTTAATGATAAAGGATGCTTATTTTATATATGTTACAATACATTTTAGAAATTTGGCGTTACATTAGTTGCTTGTATCATAGAAACGGGACAACCAAAGTACATACATCAAAGGCACATTGGTACCGGTGTGTGGTTTCGAATTCGTGCTCTCATTTTGTGTAACCATTGCACTGCCACTAAACCACGGTCGTCTGAAGTAATAGTATTTTTTATAAATTGTTTTGCGACATATGACAGCCACAATTAACAATTGTGCTGACTGCTACTACAGTTAAATAACTGCACACACTATGCCGGCTTCATTAGAGTCGGCAACTTTCCAGCTAATCCGAAACGCGACTAAGTCAATTCACCGTCTGTACATTTGTAACTATCTGGACAAATAACCACTGCCTGTCTACCACTATTAAGTTTTATAATAGCAGTCTTTGTTCTTTAATAATAACAAACTTATCAATTTTGAGTAATGAGGGTTTTGTATCATTTTAAAGATAACAACATTGTAAATGAATTATTATACATTGTTATAAGTCATGCAATTAAATTAATTAGAACCCGATAACCTATTAATGTGAATAAATTATCACAATAATTTTATAGGTTATATATGATTGATATAACAAAAATGTGGTATGAGCGCTATTTCTCACAGGTACAGACTTAATAAAAAGTTTTATTTATCTCTCTCTCACCTACCGCCTAACTTTGGCGACGCGATATAGTTTGAGGTAAATTATATATTGAAATGGTTTCGCATATTAAAATAAATGGATATGAACTAAGATAGCCCAAAGACATTTATAAAGATCAAATCAAAGGAAAGGGAAAAATTGATATTGATTTAATCGGGGTCATAAAATAAACTGGGATCCGCAAAGACCCCCACTGTGCCCAAAGGCATACAGACAAAGAGAGCGCCTGAACCTCCTCCTGAACCATGAAGAAAATAGAGTTTAGATATAACGTCTTAAAAATCGTGTCTAGAAAAAAAAACTATCACTAGATTGCTGTCGCCGAAATAAATGTCGAAAACATATGCAGGTATCGATCGATGGACTGACCTTTTGACCTATATGCTCTGTCATGTAGATTTTTGATGGTGCTCCCCATACAAGTGCTCACGCAATTAATTTACCCTTCGCATTTATAGGGGATGCTGGGACGCCACCCCCGTTGCCCCCGCGGCGACGCAGAGAGTCGGCGCCCCCTGTACAACCAGCTCACTCATCGGCGCACCCTCCAGCGCACCCACCGGCTCACCCCCCTGTAACGCCCAAACATGTGCAGGTATTATGAATTTGTATACTTAACAGTGACCTTATTGTACTATTTTTTTACATTTCTATACTAAGCTGCTAAAGTGCTTGTATCATAGAAACAGGACAACCAAAGTACTTATATCAAAGATACATTGGTACCAGTGAGTGGTTTCGAACTCGTGCCACTCGGCTTACGTAGCCATTGCACTGCCTCTACACCACGGTCGCCTTTTCGTCAAAGTCGGGTTTCGGGATCAGCTTGTAAGTACCGGTTTCAACTAGGCCGACATAGTGGATGTGACTGCTACTTACAGTTAACTGACCATTCATGGACCGCACTCCAGCTTAACATCAGGCGGGGTGCTGACATTATGTTGAGTCACAATAATTACTAATAATAATAAATTAGATAATCTAATCGTTTTTTCAGATAAATTATTAAAATGAAATAAAAAAATAATTTACTCTTTAGCGGCGACTAAACTTTTAGACGGCGACTGAGGCAACCGTTAAAGAACGGTTGTCAGTCGTCGTTACTCTTGAAGCTCCCTTTGTTTACCATCAGGCAAGTTGAGGTCAAACATCCATCAAGTAAAGAAACTTTGCCTTGTTTGAAAATCGTAATTCCGCTCCATTATCTACATCCATCCCTTTGGGAATTGGGCGTGATAATTTAAATGATTGATTTAGTTTTAATAGGAACTAATATATACTTACGTATCCATGTAGATGGTCAATCTTTAGGTCTGGTTCCTAATTCAAAGGCGCGAAGAAAGCAAGTTTTTCTCCAATATTAAGTGACCCATCGATTTCTTCATTTTTATAATTACTCCAACTTTTGTGTAATTTCAAATTAATGTGATGATATATTTGATTTGTAAATATATACACATTTTTAAAATGGTGCTGCCGAACTATTCCTGAAACAATTTAATTAGCATAATGAGTTATTGTTTTGTTCGATGATTGGCTGGGTCCAAATAATAAACATTATTTTAATAAAATAAAATATCTAAAATAAAAGTATCAACCAATCAAATTGTCATGCCTTTTTCTCACGGGGATAGGCAAAGACAATGGAGCGCCACCTGCCACGATCCTGACACAACTCCCTCGCTTCCTTCACATCCACAATTTTCCTTATAACAACAGTTATAGGCACTAAAGTAATAAAAATATTATCTATAAAATATACGAATATACGAATTACTTTTATAAACAAATCATGGTCCTATTTAGTAAAATATTCTTAAGCAGAAGTGTGGTAAATATATTGGTACAAGACTTGATCCGGTGCCCAATAGTTTTCACTACCACTAGACCACGGTCACCTTAAATACATAATATGTTGTGAACAAGATTCTGTCAAATACCTGAATGTCACGTGCTTCTTTTTAATGTTGTCCGTAATGTTTAGAATGCTCCATCGGAAGTGGCTGCCCAGCGTGCTGAACCGCCGCCACTCCCACCGCGTCCACTTCCGGCACCAGAATTGCTCCGACCAAGAGACTCGGCTATTTTGCAACGCCGCCATCACAGGTACTTACTTACAACTAACTTATAATATATTTTTATTATTGTTGTAATTGTAATTTAACTAACATTTACTTGCCGATGATAAGCAAGAGAAGAAGGTCCAAGAGTGCCTACGATTGAAAAAAAGCGACTTAGTTCACAGTTGCTATTCACGATTGTCTGTCACGATGCCGGCCATATTTATTTATACTAAAGTGTTTGTATCATAGAAACAGGACAGAACACTTATCAAAGATACATTGGTTTCATGGTTTTATCGGTGGGTGGTTTCAAACCCGTTCTCTCGGTTTGCGTATCCATTGCAACTATGCCACGGTCGCCTTATATAACGGTTTAAAGCAGGGATGTTACGGAGCTTCGACTCCGGTTCCGTTAAGTCGGAACTTCCGATTATTATTACACCTTCGGTTCCGACTTCGGCTCCGACACTTTTAAATCGAATGTTTTAATCGGAGGTCGAAGCATAACATAGCGGCGGCGACGGCGGCCTGTGTCGACTGTTATGAACAGGTTCAAACATGTCGCGCGAGGAATCCTCCCGACTCCCACTATGTGCACTCTATCGTCAATTACTTTTTCACGTAGTTCACCTTTTTATTTGTGATCCGCTGATTGGTTACGAAGAAACTAGCCGTAAAACTGTAAACTCTGACCGGCTG
The DNA here is from genome assembly GCA_905220615.1 of Tinea trinotella. Taxonomy (NCBI): domain Eukaryota; kingdom Metazoa; phylum Arthropoda; class Insecta; order Lepidoptera; family Tineidae; genus Tinea; species Tinea trinotella. The sequence continues at coordinate 5,105,088 of HG992305.1, forward strand.
TGGCGACTAAGGCAGCTGTAAACAGAGTCGGTTTCTTAAGTCCTTAACACTCTTGGATCTTGGAAGGTATTTTTAAAGTATCAATCAATCTATCAAATTATCACGCCTTTTTCCCACAGGGATAGGCAGAGACAATAGAGCGCCACTTGACACAACTTCCTCGCTTCCTTCACATTCACAATTTTCTTCATACAAGCTCTACGGTTATGGGCACTAGGCAAGCCCAGCTTTCTTGAGGATGTCTCTGATGTGGTCGGAAAACACCCTCCTGGGCCTGACTCGTTTAACGCATCCATTCACATGAGATTTATAAATTCTTTTCGTCAATCTACTTTCACTTATCCTTTCCCCAAACTTGCCTCATTTGTGCCCAAACCATCGAAGCATTCCTTTTTTTTTAATATGTTCTACTATTGTTTTCATGTTATTTTACAGCAGCAGCAGCAGCAGCGTTGGCAGCAGTGGCAGCAGTGCCCCAAAGCTGCCCCCAAAACCTCCGCCACCCGCGGTGGCACCGAGGACCTAGCGTTTAAGAACTTGTGTATTGTACTAAAGCTCACGACCTGGCAAACGTTAACTTGATTCTGTGTAGGTTATTGTTTATTTATGACTAAGATTACTATACCTTCTTTGGTATTTAAATATAATGATCCTTTTCGTTTGTGAGGTTTCTGTTTATATGTTTAGTTTATTTCTGCCATCCCTAAGTTGGGAAGGGGTCGCTTTTCATATTCTCGTTTGGGGGGGCTTTAGAACAATACACAAGTATAAATATGACACTATAGTGATTTTACGTGTGATAATGGATTTATATCCGCCCGTTGGCAATGTGAATGGCAAGTTTTAAAAAACGTATTGCCACGGAACCTAAAAGCAATGTTTTGTATATTATCTTTATCGCAAAACTACTACGGATTTGATATTTTATAATGCAACGTTTTGTTGCTATGTGTTTCTTAAATAACATTATAACATATTTATAATGCCAGAGGAACATAGTAATCATAATAATAACATTAAGTATAATCATTATAAATGTAGGAGCCAATGGGGAATTTATTATTAACCAAATAAATGGCTAGACTATCATAATACTAATATACATTATTTTACATTTGTTTTATTTTACATTAGTTATTTTTATTAGTTTTTTTTAAGTACTAAGTTTAAGTTTTACCTCATTCGATCAAAATTTTTAATTTTAATTATTTTTATTGTTGTACTTATTAATAGGGTACTAAGGACGGATGTGATGGAGGAAGATTTCTTAATTATAAATACAAGTGTCATAATAATATATTTAGTTTAAATACTAGAGTTTGTAAATTATAACTTGGACCCTGTGATGTTTCTGCTAAGAGTTATTTCTTAAACATCTGTGTATGAAAAAAGAAATAAACAAATAGATTAAAACAATACGTGTGTACATGCGTAAGAAGTGAAACTTTTTTTAGGTTATATTACAATTATACTAGCGGCACGTTTTTAATGCCGTTTTGACGTTTGACCGTTCATGGAGTTACGTATAACTTAATAATGACGTGTAAAGGACCAAAATACTGTTCTTTATTGTTACTATAAAGAATAACAATTGTTCCTTCGAACGTAATTATTAATTTACACGAAACTTTATGAGCAGGTCAAGCATTAAAACTGCTATCATAGCGAGCCGCTGGTATAGTAGTGAAATAATACACATCCGTGACGGTTATTTTTTTAATATAAGACTAAAAATTCTCCCTATGTGCCTACGGTTTCACTTCAAAAATAAAATATTTTTTATATGTAATGTTTATTGGCTCAATAATCTTTGTGCCTCGGTTCAAGTTATATTGTACTAACTATAGTTTAAAAAATGATTTTACACTATACATAACGCAAATCTAACGCTACCATGTCATTATAGATCCGATCAGTTGAACAGTTTAACGTTAAAAAGGCACGAGAAAGGATATTATTATTACGAGCCTCGATCATATAGATACACAATTGCAGCTTGAAAAGCATCAAAATAAAGTCCGAATTATTGTTGGACTTGCATTTGTTCTCAGACTAAAATGTTGTATGTGACATTACATATGTGACAAGTTTATACTTTAAAACGTGGTATACTTTATAATGTGGTAAGGTTCAGTTTACAACTAACTTACACAGTTTATATCAGTGTAATTGAATTCTGACGCGCGGACACTTTTATCACATTATTTTATATAGGACTGTGTATCTATTTAAAATATATGATCGATGATTACGAGAATGCATTTACAAACTGGTTTGATTATAATACAGTGAGTTGCGTTAGTGATATTAATAATGTAATCATTCCTTTAGTGGGCTCCCGAGCGTATGTTACCGTCACATTCCATTACGTTCTGTGCCAACTTAATGTTACTTACACATTTAGAGTTGATTTTTGGGGGGTTAATTAAAGGAGGGGGGACTTATGGTATGTATGCGTTCTCTGGAGTGCGGTCCGTTTTGTGCGTCACTTTTGTGACTTATCAGATTGCCTAATGGTAAGCAAAGGGAGGTCCAGGATTGCTGAGGACTGATAACCGACTCAGTTCACGGCTGGCTTCATCGCCATTGCAACGCACTCCAGATTAACATCATGCGGTGAGTGCGGGGTGACATATGACGCGCCACAATAAAAAAAGTATATTTTTTATATTGTTTTGGTTAAATAATTGGATCATTTGTTTTGAATATTTTCAATACAAATGATTTCAAACTTCGAATGGATATGGTGTATGAACGCGCCCATACGAGATACCCCTCCCTTTCTTAAGTTTTTTTCTATCTATGCGTTTATATTTGTAATAGTTTAGTAGATGAAATTATCTCCCGTATTGTGCCACAACACATTTTCCCAGCTCAATATTGCCGGGCGAATGTGTCTCGACTACCTCAACGTCATCGTTATTTTTCCTACCGATACATTTTTTTACACTACGACGCATTTCATAATATCTATATAATTAGTTAGGCATTTTAATCCTGTTTTTTTTTGACTGTATATCCTTTTATATCATATGGGTCTTTAGTATAGTTTGAATAATTTAAATGACATTATTGTTTACATATTAACGCGTTGCAACGGCGCAGTTCTGTTTTATTTTAATTTTAGAACTGTTTACGTGCAGAGATGACTTCGTCTATTTTAGTTATTAGTTTTATTTGATGTGCGTCGGATGGTATGTGTGTCCACCGTACAATATTTTCGTTTTAATATTAAATTGGAAAGCTGTTTTTGTTTTTGAAATAATAAATAATGCATCATCATTGTATTGCTCTCTCTTTCATGTATTCATTGTAGTTTCATTGTAGTTTGATCATAGTACAATGTGTTAAATTGTATTAAATGCAATGGCTGATGCCGACTTTTAGTGAGAAATTGTCTATTGACGCACAAATCGACGCACAAACGTGTAACGCACACTTGTTACTTTGAAGTAATCAAATTGTGTGTAGTCAGGGAGATGGTGTAGCACAAAATTAATTAAAAATAATATTGTAAACGAAAATAGATAAATGTTTTAATACTACGCATTTGTTATACATTTTAAAATATTGAATAAAAATATATCTTTTATATGAAATTGTATTTGTATGTCGTCTATAGTGACGCATATATTTTAATGGTCACCACTCCCTGAATAGTCATTATATTACATGTTAATGTCGATGGTCATCTATGTTGGTCATACATTGGCTCGCATTCAACATATTGATGTTTGATTATGAATCAAATCATCCATTTATATTATAGAATGAAATAAAATAAAGAATTTATTAAATAAAAATATATATATTTATAAACTTATGTAGTTACATTGAGTGATATATCTCTTTATAACGCCTGTGCTTAATCTTTGAAAGCTGTTGACTATTCATTCTATAAATTTTAACTATATATTCTATTAATGTTAAATGTTTATGCAAAACAACTTGTTCGAAATTAATGAAATATAATAAAAATTATTATATGAAATGTTATATTCTATTGGAAATGTTTATTGTAGCTTTCACTTGTCGGTTAAGAGTTTCACAATAGACATAGAGTAGCTTAGTGTTATGACACTGCACTTTATAATGGTTAAATGTTATTGTAGAAAATGTTTAATCAAAATATATATGAATATGCATACTTATATGCTTTTAGTGCATATTATTAAATAACATAGTAGCCAATATATGGCGATTTATTCATGTTGAATATGCATATTATCTCCTTATCTTTATTGGAGTAGATATTTTAATCTTTATAAGAAAATATTCAAATTGTAGTGTAGTGTTTCCAAGTTGTTATTGCAATAAAATATATACAATGTTAAAGTTAACAGTTAGTTACTCTATGCGAGCTGATGTAGACCTTTTGTGTTTGTAAAATTGATGTGTAATTATTTAAGTTGTTTGTATCGAATACAAACAGTATACCTCTCTATCCTCGTTGATATTGCAATACGTTTTATGTCGGCTTTAAATGTCTTTGAGTGGATTTTCGCCCGAGGGTTAAGTGATGACGTTTGCTTTTGGGGATTGACGTGTGTTGGTGCTCGGACGCGGGCGTCGTCACCTGGTCATCGGATGAAAGTCCATTTGAGTTTGTTATCACGAATGTGTCTGCATATTAATCTTTTTAGCCCTTTGGCCTATTCTCGACATTGGCAGATTAGTATTGTTGTATTAATACAAACAACATGTGCGTAATTATAAAAAGATTGATTATGTAATTTTAACCCAGCGTCTCAATTTATAATAAATATAGAAAGTACATATTTCAAGATCTATCTATAATTTTATGATAAACATTGAGAAATATAATATTATATATATATATGTATATAATATAAATATAATATAATATATTGATAAACATTTATTAGTATTTTTTTATTGCTTAACTTTTCAAATTATTGAAAATTATAGAAAGTATTTAAACAATTATAATTTCATCATATATAGAAGATAATTTATTAGTTTTTTAATGCCGGGAGCAGATGGTTCAATATATTTTTTAAATATTTTCTTAAGTGACATGAAACGTATTGAAATATTCGCTATATGTAAATTCACAATAGTTATGTTGTTTAGTAAATATTTTTACTTTTATCCACCCAGATAGTGGAGGCGACCACACATAAGAGTGTGAGTGCGGGGTGGATGTTATAAATAAATTGGCAATAAATTTTTTTTTAAATATAATAAAATATTTGGTTTAAAAATCTTTTGAATTCTAATGCAGTTATTGTATTAGTTAAAATGTTACTTAATAGAATGTAGGCATTAAGAAAGAAAAGATATAGAGGTATATGTTGTATTTTTCGTAATTGCTATCTTTCTAGATATCTTTATTATTGAAACATTTCTTCGCAGCTATTTTTGTTGATATCTTCCAAAAAAATCTACACACATTGTGAATTAAAGTGAGATGATAACAAGTGATACTTGATCATGTTATCTGCCTTAATCTAATGCTAACACGCTCTCTTTAAACCATATTTCGCTTGAGCGTCTCAGCTCGTTTTCTAAAGCTTGTATGATTTTAAGTTTTCTTCTTGTGAAAGAGCGCGGTGACAATGTGTGTAGTGTAGTGAGACTAGTGCCTATTGCAATGCAACATGGCACATAGATATGTAGTGAAAACGAAATGCAATAATATTACGCATGATAATAATTTTAATAATATGTATGCATAGGAATAAGCTGTTGTATATACACTATAAATGTGTAGCAGTTGAAATGAATAAATATATATATATTTAAAAAAATAATCTTTTATTTCAACCTATTCAATGACTGCTATTAAATAACTGTAACTAGGAGTCGCATCGAGTCAACATGACTTAGGCACTTCACGGTAGGTAAAAATGGTTAATACCCCGAAAGGGCAGTATGGTCACATGAATGACCATTAACTTACCATATAAAATTACTATCTTACACTATATAAAATAGTATACAGTGTGTCAAGACCGCTTACGAAAATGAATTTGTTCTTGAGACACCATGTACAACTTTTTTTAAATATTTTAATATATTGGGTGTGATTGGTTAATTATTTAGTTTATCTTTAGATCGCGAATTAACTAAAAGTACCTAAGGTCGGTATGATGATCTCTTAAATTAAAGAAGACAGAAATTTATATACTTAATACTATGTCGTCGAATTTAGAGAAAAGTTTGTCCAATGGGAATTTAAACTCGCTATATATTAAACTGATCGTGATAGAGGGCGCATCGTCGCCACTACCATAGAAAACAATCACCTGCATTTAAACAGATTTAAAAGTAACGTTTGTTAATACGTTACTAATAAATACATTGTTATCCTAGTCATACTAACTGGCCTCCCATCACCCCTTATAGCCAGCCTCAACCTCTCATTGACAGATTGTTAGATCATGTTTATAAAGAATGATATTTTTCTGATTTTTTAATGTACTCATTACTAAAACATGGCAGCTTTGTACCTTGATTACTTTTGTTTCTAAACAGAATCGAATGCGATGAAAATTTATCTGTCTCTAAATTAAAACGTTTTAATAGTTTGTGTTAATTATCCAAGTGGGGTTGTAATTTAGTTTTCTTTTAGCTCAGTGCCCTATTTCAATGTTTCACGTGTCCTATTTTAATAAGTATGTATGTATGTACCTATTGTAGATTATATAATATATTTATATGATCAGAGGTACCTATTATGTATATAAAATGAGGTAAGAACTATTTCACCATAACGCTCGATTGGAAATAAAAAATATAAAGCTAAATCCTTTTATTAGTATTTAAATAGTGACGGGGTGCCCCCGCCAAGATGACCACAAATTACTTTATAGATCTACGTAGACAAAGGACATCTACTTCGTATTTCGTCGTATTTTCGAAGTTTCATAGTTATAGGTCTATATGATACTGAAAATCTAATTACTCAGGATTCTTAATTAGTGCACAAAGAAACTAGCTAGTTTAATCTTCATCATCGCCCACTAATAATAAAGACTAGGCTGTATGGCTTACAATTGCTTTGCTTTCGATTGAACAAAAAAATATATAAATACATCATTATGAACGTCAGATCCAATTACACTGTCAAAAGAATTGGTTTTTTGGCGGGCAACTGCAAGTGACAAGATGCGCAATTTTAAATAATTTAAAAATCTTATGTTTATCATAAATATTAACGTGTAACAATGGTGAAATTATTATTCAGTAATTATTTTTCGGTTAATCAAGTATAGACAAGTAATTTAAAGCTGTGAAACGTGTTTCTTCATGTTCCCTCCGAGACTCCATTCGAAGTTTTAGTAAAGGCTTTGCGCCGTCTTACTAAGACGATCATCATAAACCTCACTATCATTGTCATCTTTTGATGAATCAATCGCGTGTTCATCTTCATATTTAATTAACATTGAACCATATATTTTAACTTTGACACTGGCAAGTTAAATACTAAGCCATAAACAAGAAGAAAAAGATCAACTGTCAAAATCATTTTCAGTCTATGGTTACATTAATAATTTTTTCGATGCGATCAGTCGCTTGAAGAAGTCGCGGAAATAGTTTTTATTATTACTTATATACTCGCAGGTAAGCCTAAAAACAGTTTTGTTTACTTATTATTATGAATAAATTGTATTAATTTATCATTATTATGAGGTTAATAGGTGATTGATTACATTCTAATATGTAATTATCTTAGGGAAAAGCGGTTTGTTTACTTATTTCATGTATTTTAATCAGGTAGCAAGTGCGAAGGCTTCTGGGTGGAAGGCGCACGCAAACGCAAGCGCAAATTGCTGATCCCGGTGAAATAGTTTATAAGCACTCCAAGACACGTAAGTAACCATTTACTTATCATTCTAATAGCCTATTTCTTATTAGTGATACTTTATTATGAGTAAATGTTGGATTCAATTTTCTCGCTTACATTTAGCTAATGAATAAGCAAGATTAAGTGGACAGGAAGCAAGGAACGGTTGATAAGGAAGGACTTAGTATCATAAGGTACTAATTCATAACTTCAGAGCACTATGTTACAATACTATGTCAGCTAAATGCTCTGACTAAAGGGTATTCACGATTTTACCTACTTAGACTGTAAAACTTGACTAGAGTATAATGCATTATAGTAGTACAATATACTATTAGTAGAAGGCAACTGTGTTGTAGTGGCAGTGCAATGGTTATGCAAACTGAGAGCACGGGTTCACACCACTTGCAGGTTCCCATGTATCTTTGATATATGTATTTTGTTTGTCCTGTTTCTATGACACAAGCACTTTAGATTTTTTTTATTGTGACTCGACATATGGTAGCACCCCCCTTGATGTTAAGCCGAAGTGTGGTCCATGAATGAATGTCACTGCTACTACAATTCAATAACTGTGAGTAGCAATCACATCCACCATGCCGGCCTAGATGAAACCGGCAATTTACAAGCTGATCCTGAAACATGACCAAATCACTTCACGGTCTGTATACTTGTAAGTGGTGGTACTACTCTGGATCAGCAGACTGGGTACCACTGCCTACCACGCTTTGATAACCAGACCCGAAGCAAATATCCATTCCTCTTTTTTATTAACAAATATTTGCTATATTTAATATTATATTACCAACCAATCGCTAAACCGTTCGTTCACGCCTGTCGTCAAGTAACTCAGTTCAGAAATGTAAAGAATAAATTAAATTAAAAGTTCATAATAAAATTTTAGTTGTATCATTTAACAATCTTCGTGTTTTTGAATTAAAAACGAATATGCATAGCAAAGTACACATTTCTAATTTTTTCTTTACATTTCTATACTAAGCTCCTTAACAGAAACAGAAGGACCAAAGTACATAATATCTAGGAAACATTGATATAGGCAAGTAGATATAAACCGGGGCTCTCGGTTTATTGCACTGCCACTACTTCACACTGATCTTATTATATTATAAACTTTCTAATTGTACATCTCAATATATGTTTTTAGAAAATAATTGTACATGTGTACATTGTTTAAATTAATGTACACATGTACAATTATTTCATCAAAACCAAAGTGCATAACTTAACTGTGTGTGCTGTGTCACAGATCCATACAGAGAGATCTTTTTACTTTTAAACTAATTTTAGGTATTCATATTATTATTACAATCTTATTTAGATAAGTAAATCACAGCTTTATCCCGAATTATCATAGAGTAATTAATAAGTAAAAAGAAGTTTTCGGTATGGATCCGTGACACGGCACACAAGTGGTTAAGGATAATATACATCCACTTAGTTGTTATGACCTGCAAGTGATGCATATTGAAGGATGCATTCACCGATGTATTGTATGTAATAATCTTAACTTACATTACATACTTTTGAACCTGGCCGGACACCTTTAATGTTTTTCCGCCTTTTGTATTTAATAAATGTAATGTTGTCTCAAAGTTCTCAATGAGATGTAACTTCTATATAAATTGGTTTTTACTATTCTTAGTAGTTCAATACATACAGATGCTCATGTTGAGTAACCAATATTTCTAAACCGTCGATTTTGTTATTTATTACTGGCAGTGGTTTTAAGAGTGGTGCTCTATTAACATCCTCATCTGTATTATATATTCCTCTTCATTATCTTCCTCCTCCTCCTCATGCTTCACCTCCCTTTTATCCACATCCTTCTCCTCCTGCTTATAATCCTTTTTTCTTCTCCTCATGCTTACCCTTACACTCATCATCCTTCTACTCTCCCACTTCATTATTCACCTCCTCCTCCATATCCTTTTCGTTAACATCCTTCTTCCTCCTTCTCACCCTTTTCTTTACCATCGCCTTCTCATCATCCTTTTCCTCCTCTACTACCTCCTTCTCCTCACCCTTCACCCCATAGGAGCTCCTCCTCATCCCTCGTTTTTTGTGGGTGTATTTTGTGGGTACATATATCAAAATACACCCTGCCTAAAGTTAAGCTAGAGTGCAGTCCATGAATTCACTGTGCCTATCTAGGCTCTTTCTGTATTTTTTTATATACGAGTTAAATTATTTTCTGCGTTAAATAATCGTTTAGAGGTTTACATAAACATGTATTCGAAGTGGAATCTTATTGAGTTCCTATTCTTTTCCCTTTCCTTTAAAATAAATATTTGCCACCTATTTGCAACCAGGAACAATGAAGCATTCTCAGAGAAAAGGAAAATAAATTTGACAACGGTTATATTTTGTATGAAACTTCTGTAGTCGTGTCGATATGCGCCCTCTATTTTTTTTTATTTGAATCGACTCGATCTTGATCCTCCTAAGATAGTAAGCAAGACGAGGTCCAAAAGTGCCGACGACACTTAAAGTGCTTCTCGGAACATACTCCGTGGCCTATACCATAGAGGATGCACAAACGTGAATCGTTTTACATCCCCATTAAATATGTATTAAAAATAAATCTATGGGAATCGAATCCGTTTACGCGTAAATAACTGGTGTGCTTATCAATGCGCCATGCTTGTCCTCAGTATCATTATCAAAATTATTTAATATTAATTTCGGTTTTGTACTATATTTTTTATTATAAATCTAATGTAGATGGATGCGTTAAACGAGGCAGGGACCCAGGTGTTTGTTTTCCGATCAAATCGGTGACATCCTCAAGGATTGCCTAGTGCCCATAATTTTTCCGACTAGTCGGCGATTTACATCATTCATATTTCTGTATATAATTGAAATAAAATGGTAACTTTTATTGTTGACGCTAGGAACTCACGAAGTTATTTTGTGTCCTCGGTTGCGGATCGTAATGCATTTAAGCGTTTAGAATTTACGACGCGGTTTAGGTAATTATTTGCAACTGTCGCAAATAATAAACGAGTATTCATTTATCATAGTTATAAGGTTAATAGGTGATTGATTATATTGTAATACTCTACTTTGAAAATAGTGTATGTTTATTTATTGGATGTATTTTGAACAGATAGGAAGTGCTAAGGCTACTGGGTCGAAGGCGCACGCAGGCGCAGGCGCACATCCCTGAACTCAGTGCAACATTTATCAGCACTCCAAGACACGTAAGTAACCATTTATTTAGATCAATATACGAGTAATAACCCATATTTATCCAATCTATTAACTGTCGCTCAGAACTGCTTATACCGATACCTGCTTATAATGTTTACTTTAAATTGAATGTTCCTTACGTTGTTAAATGTTGGTTTCGGTTTTATCGATAACATTTTGTGCTAAAAGTAAATGTTTAAGCATGATAAAGAAGGACAATGTACTCATTATTTGTCCATTTCCATTTAATATTTGCACTACTGGCCAAAACCTCTCTTTTTTAATGACTCACGGCGCTTTGATATCTCTCGCCCCTAACTATAGTAGGAGCTTTATGGTTAGTCATATAAAATAAGATATCTATCAATCAAATTGTCACGTCATTTTCTCACAGGCAGAGACAATGGAGCGCCACTTGCCACGATAAAATAAGATATTCGGACACATATCCACTACAGGTATAAAGTCCGTAAAGTGACTTAGTCGTGTTTTGAAGTCAGAATATAGTTATTTAATTGTAGTAGCCTCTATTGATGGACCGCACTCCAGCTTCACATCAGGCGGGGTGCTGTCATATGTACAGTCACAATATATATAAAACTGCACTTGTCCAACGCGGGTTGACTATTGGACTCGGCTCAGACACCAATGTTGGCTGTTCTGAGTAGTCATCGCGCACTAGGCCTCAAAAGGAATGTGTATTCAAAGGATGTGTGCTGATGGGTAATTTTTTCGATTGCTTAACGTCATACCGAGAAGGACGCGACAGTTTAACGTCTTATCGAGGACTACTTACATCGTACTCATTAATTAATAAAAATTATAACTAAAAATTGTTTTATACCTATAATATAACTTTTATTTTTCTTCATACTAGTCAGCCAAAGCCTCCAAAAAGTGGTAAAGATAGCCTAAATCGTTTTTGCATATACAAGAAAAACAAAACTTTGTACCACGAAATGAGTAGAAGGAATAAGATGTATAACTTCAAGGCGAAGAATAAGAGTCGAGTAGGGCTAAAACCAGTCCAGCCATTTTCTCGCTCATGTGGAGTGACGATAGCGGATAGAATAAGGAAATAGCACAGTGCGCGATAAATGTGGTTTGAAAGAAGGATTGACAAAGGAATGCTTCGATGGTTTGGGCACATGGAAAGAATGAGTGAAAGTAGATTGATGTGAGGAATTTATAAATCTGATGTGATCCAGCGTTAAACGAGGCAGACCCAGGAAGGTATTTTCTGACCAATTTGGTTACATTCAGATGGGTGGGCTAGTGCTCATAATCGTAGAGCTTTTATTAAAAGAATTATAGATGTGAGGGAAGCGAAGGAGTGTCAGGATCATGGCAAGTGACGCTCCATTGTCTCCTATTTGATTGACAACTTGATTAAATAATTGATGTAGGTAGATATTAGTTATAGTAATTGGACATGAGAAAGGACTGAATAATTTTGTTAGTGATTTCAAAGTTCAAATATATTGTATGAAATAGGTGAGGTTTGCAACTCGGCAACTTGCTCCTTGTTCTAAATACTATAAATACGATTGTTACATTTTGAGGCTAAGAATAGTGTTAGTACATGGCCATGAGGATTCTGAGCAAATTCACAAAACAATAACCAATATTATGAAGCTTAAGAGATTGTTAGTTTTGTTCGAATGCGCTAAATATTAAAATTATGTTCTAGTATGTTCTAAAAACAAACTTTGATAGATACAACTATGTTTCTTTCTATAAGACCGCCTTGGCTGTTATCAAATTAAAGATCTGAAGTACCTGATGAGTACCCATGAGATAGAAAGGATAGATCTTTGGTGCCTAATACTTTGGCGGAAAATATTTATTCCTATAAACATTAACCTGGGCTGCTATCAAATGAAAAAATTGGAGTACCTAACTGATGGACCCTGAGCGTCTAAAACAATATGTATCTAGACCTGGAGCAATTGTCTGTCTAAATATTTTATTAATAAATATTTGTAATATTAAGTTCCGATAATTTGGCTGGCATAGGACGAAACGGTTTTGTCGTCGCCCTTGCTTTATTTTTTATTGTGACTGGACGTATGACGGCACCCCATTTGATGTTAAGCTGGAGTGTGGTGCATGGATGGATGTCACTGCTACTATCATTCAATCAAAAATCAATCAAATTGTCACGCCTTTTTCCCATAGGGATAGGCAGAGACAATGGAGCAAACTTGCCACGATCCTGGCACAACTCCCTCGCTTCCTTCACATTCATAATTCTCATCATACAAGATCTACTATCATTTATTTATTTTTCAATAACTGTAAGTCCGTCACCAGCATAACATCCGTTATGCTGGTCTCTTACCACGAGAGAAGTTGTGGTCTTAAGAAAAAACATCCACAAAAATCGAAGTCAGGACTTACGCGTAGTGTATTACGGGTGTTTTTGGTATGTCCACGCAGTCGTCTAGTTATTTATTTACAATGACAAGTTTAATACATCACATTAAATAAAAAAATAAAGTTAAATGGACTCAAATTAGAATCACATTAAAATGAAACTGAATGTGTGGTCTTATATATATCACGTGCTTTGTACTTCGTGCCCTGAACAAACAATTGTTCTTTCGATGTGTGAGTGCCGGCTACGTTAATATACATTTGTAATATCCATGTTTCTATTAATTGCCAAGACAATTATTGCCTATTGACGTGTTTAACAAATTGATTGTTGGTGCAAAGCTCTGTGTCAGTTTCCTCATCTATTATAGTAATTTTCATCTATTAAAAGAGTGCTGATTACTTTTCTTAAAAAGGTTTTTAACGAGATTTATACTGTGCTATTTAAAGTAGATTGACGAAAAGAATTTATAAGTCTCATGTGAATGGATGCGTTAAAGGAGGCAGGCCCAGGAGGGTGTTTGCAGACCAAATCGGAGAAATCCTCAAGAAAGCTAGGTTGCCTAGTGCCCATAACCATAGAGCTTGTATGAAGAGAATTGTGAATGTAAAGGAAGCCAGGGGATTGTGTCAGGAACATGGCAAGTGGCGCTCCATTATCCATTGTCTCTGCCTATCCCTGTGCGAAAAAGGCGTAACAATTTGATTGATTGATTGTTAAAGTTACTAGCCTATTATAATTAAGTTTTGGTTGATAATTTTCACTCTAGTCTCTCTCTCGCGCACTGAAATGAATTCTCACTGTTGCCATTTTTAATCATTGTCAAATTTACCCAAAATTAATTTTAAACAAATAAAAGGGAATAGTTAGTTTATATTGCTAAGCAAACGAGTTACTGTGTTTAGGTAGTTATCCGTTCTTATGGTTTCCGCCCGGATAATTCAGATAATTTAAATACAATTAAACCGATTTCCACTGACTCAAACAATCACAGCCATACTAAAATTATTAGGTAATCATAAACAAATATAATAATAAATTAATTCTGAAAAAAATAATAATCTGATTTTCTTGTCTTATTTCTAATGTAGCGACACACGTACTTAAAAGTTTTAATATAAGAAAAATATAATTTTATAATACGATTACTTTTGTATTTATAACGATGAATAATTGTACGGAAAGGGTGATTTTGGTGGGTGTGGTTTAATATGTGCTGAGTAAACTGAACGTAAGTAAGTAACGTAAGTATCAGGTCATCCCTGGTAGTTATAGTCAAACGGCCTATTGACAGAAAATATACGGAATAATGACCTATTAGTTTAATTTATAACAAGTTAAAAGAAAAAGTATTCCTCTACCCGAATATCATATCCAAAATTATCCGAGTAACGAATTATCCGGATGCCTTGTTAAGATATTGGATTTAAATAATAATCAAATCAAATTGTCACGCCTTCCTCCCACAGGGATAGGCAAAGACAATGGAGCGCCACTACGATCCTGACTAATCTCTCTCGCTTCCTTCACATTCACAATTCTCTTCATACAAGCTCTATGGTTAAATAATAATGCTACATTAAATTATCATATTAATAAATAAAAATATCTTACTGCAAATTATACTTTAGTTTATATAGGTTTTGAGTTGAATGAACTTAAAATGAACTTTAATCATTTCTTGTTGTTCATAATTCATAATTTAATAGAACAACTAAGTAATGTAATTAAGTACCTATTAATATGTACTTCGTAAACTAATGTTATAGACTGATATTATAGAGCTGTCACAAAAATCGTAATATTATTATCGAACGATGCCTTTCCGACTAAATTGATAATCTAAAATATGTTAAATATAAACCGATACCGGTCTACCTTTTTTAAATCTAAATTTAACGTCCTATTCTAGGAGGAGGCTCTGTGCCGCGAGAACCAATTTAGTTTAATAATGTTCTATTTTATACAATAAGCGATACAGTTTATCTCGTCGTGCTGTAATTACGAATCAATAAATGCACGGAAGCATCCCGTGACCCTGCGGGACTGCGGAGTACTTGCAGCTGGTGACAGCAATCTACTGTCCCTTACTTCTATTGTGGTATTATCGTAACAAAAACCTGCGTTGGTAAAATTAATCCATTGGTTTATCTACCTGAATTATTTGGAGTATTCAGTTAAAGTTGTAATTAATTATAAAACATTGTTAGAAATTGATATTTAAATGCAATATTATCGAGCTTTAAGGGTTGTGGTCGTTTGAAAGAACACATTATTTTAGTTAAGTTATCGTGTGGCGTAAACACCCATTGTTAAGTGGTGGCCTTCTTATTTGCACGTTTTTCTTTTAGGTCATAGTAGCTTTTTGTAGCCCATAAGCCTGACGAGGTCATCTGTCTGTGGGTCGTCACTCCAGCACTTTCCTGATTCAGTTGTCAGTTAGAAATATATCTACACTATAGTATATCGCCCCGCTTTTGGACGGACATCCTTTATTTCAATCTGTCATGACGGGTGCCCTAAGTGGTTCGGATGATATGCATATTGGATGTCCCAGTCCGCCTCTGTTCTATATTTGTAACAAATGTATACCAGAAATTATCTTCTTCCTGATTACAATTAAATAATTATCTCAATTTTGTATTTATTAGTAAAATTTATATCTTTCGTGGTTTGAAGGATAAGAGTCTATTAGGGGAGTCTATCAGTCGAGGGGTAAAAACACGTGACGTCACCGCGTGAGTTTGATCGGCGAATCGTTGGTTACGAGACGTTCTCGGGTGCGGCAATAGAGCCTAACCAGTAGACAAGACGCGCGCAGTCGCGTTTTGGCACTTGCTGAAGGAGGTTATTGTTGAAATGATTCGGACGCCGTATTAAAGTGTGTTTGTATGTCGTTTTGAGTCGATTATAAGTGTTGTGTTTGCTTTCACTCATGCGAATGTCTCCAACATTGATTTGCTATTTCCTTTTAAGTTGCCGACAGGCGTTTTTTAAGTTAATTTTCATTTTGAAACAATGGAGTCTAATTCTTATGATTTTTATACTAAAAGGTATTTTTAGTTTTTCTTTTATTTTATTTTGCCATCTATATTACATATATGAAACGTGTTGTTCTTTCATTAAGTTTAATAACACTTGTACACAAGTCTGTACATAGTGAAGTACGCAACTATCAAGTTGCATTTAAAGGAACAATTTTCGTTTTGTTTTTATTCTTGGCATTGTTATTATTTAGTAGTTAATAGTGATATCTTTTTTTTTTCTAAATTAATATTACCATGCACATGCAGAATTAATACTTAACAGTTATAACAATAGAAGGCCACACATTCACAGCTGCTGTGGTTGTGAATGTGTGCTCTTCATTTAGCGATGGAAGGGAGAGCATGAGTCGCACACACGTAGAACCAGTTCGCGCATACCGGCTCAATGCTCTCCCCACTGATTTTCTTTCTCGCTCCATACCGCACACGTTTCATTAGACCGTCTCTCTTTCATATTTTTTCTCCTGTAATAATGTTGAACGTTTTTTTTAAATGCAATTATTTATGATGTATGTACAAAGTAATGTTTTGTTATTTTAAGAACAATATGCTCGTTGCCGGATAATGTTTACAAACATAATTATATATTGTTTGACTCGCGTAGGTTTAGGTAATAGGAGTATATGACATTGGCAAAAAGTTCCTTTTATAAATTGGACAGTAGTTGTTAGGACGTTAACCTTACTTACTTGCGAATCCACTTTAAATGACGTCTTGTTCAAGTTTTATCAGTCACGTCAATAACTACTGTTATCTATACCATTTTATATTATTACATATATAAATATAAAATTGTGTATAATGTCAATTGTTATAGCTTCTATATATAAGTCTTAAGTACTTTTAAAATTAGACCATTTTTCATTGTTAGGGTTCGACACAATATTATGACAACACTCCTTCTGATGTTAAGCTGGGGTGTAGTCCATAAATGGATGCGACTGCTACTACAGTTATAAAACTGCAAGTAGCAGTCGTAATAGAACTCCACTATGCCGGCCTAAGCTAGAGTGCAATTTAATAATAGAGACGACTCTACTACAGACATGTATGTAAAAAGCAGTTGATACCGTTATGCTGATAAGCTAATTTCGAAATGTAACTGGGTCGACATATGACAGCACCCCGTCTGATGTTAAGCTGGAGTGCGGTTAAATAGCTTTAAGTAGCAGTCGCATGCTTCGAAACCGCAACTTACAAGCTTCAGTCGCGTTTCGGCATCAGCTTGAAAGTTACCAGTCCAACTTTCCAAAAAGACGCTTGCATAGGGAAAATATTGACATATTTATAGAAATCTTATGGGACAGATCAATATAATACTACAATATACTATGCGCCCCAACTCCTTTATTAATATTCACTATACAGTCGATAATTACATCCCTGTTTCGCTTGCGTCGAGAAAATTACAAACGGTCTGATTTATGCCTTATTACTATGTAAGTAAATGTATTATTCCCGTCAATTGCTGAGCATTGATTAACACACCAGTTCGTTACGTGTTAAGTCCCGGGTTCGATTCCTGGTCGGAGCAAATATTTGTTTTACAGCTTTTATATGTAATATTTAATAACTGGATTAAATATTACAAACATTTGTTAATAAAAAAGGGACGGATATTTGCTCAGGGTCTGCCGAGTCTGCCGATCCGGGGTAGTACCACACTTACAAGTGTATATAGACCGTGACGAAACTAAGTCACGTTTTGCGATCATTTTATAAGTTGCCAATTCCAAATCGGCTGACACAGTGAACGCGACTGCTACTCAGTTATTAAACAGTAGTAGCAGTCACATCCATTTATGGACTGCACTCCAGCTTAACATCAGGCGGGGTGTAATACGCCACCTGCCACGATCCTGACACAACTACCTCCCTCACATTTACATTCACAATTCTCTTCATACAATCTCTACAGTTACGGGCACTAGGCAACCTAGCTTTCTTGAGAATAAAGGTATTAGCCAATGCTAGTACACTGACATTATCCTTCCAGCCGGATTGGTTTGATATTATCTCAACGTTTCCTTTCTCAGCGTTAGTTTTAGTTTAAAGGACATCATTCATTTTGTATTTATTTATTTATTTATTTATTTATTTAGGTATATACAACAGGTAACAATTATATTTAACAACAATTAATAAATATACAGTGTTTTATGACTAAATTATTACCCTAAACGTATACACACAGCATGATCAATAAAATATAACATTGAAAATAATAGGAGATTATAGTTACAATATACAGAATTATTTGTGAAATTAAAAAAATATATATTATAGAATTATGTATAAAAAGAAAAAAGAAAATACTTATATTAATTCTTATAACTAACTCAAAATAAAATTATTAATACATGTCAAAATTAAATTCTTATATAAATGTCAAAACTAAAACTACTGACTAACTAACTATGTTGTGTGGTCGAGGAGAGATTGAACTTGTCCTTTGTATTTAGCAGCGTTTGCATTAAATATGTCAATATCATTATTGTCAGCAGAGATTTCATTATAAAGTCTGCACATTCGGACAATTGGGTTATAGTATGACGTATTATTTTTAAACGTTTGCATGCTAAAGATTCTATTTGTTTGTCGAGGATTACGTCGTGTAGTAAAATTTAAGGAGTTTAGTAATAAGGGAGAGTCTATGGTGGAATGAACTATTTTATGTAGATATATCAGGTCTTGTTGCCTTCGTCTGAAATTAAGTGATGTCATTTTGAATGCTGTGAGTCTATCCATATATGTGGGCAGACTTCTACCAAGTCCATATCTGAATTTAACAATTCTCAGACACTTCTTTTGTACGCTTTCCAACCTTTCAGAGTGGACATTATAACATGGCGACCAAATTACTGAGGCGTATTCCAGGATACTCCTATGGGGACTTAGGCTTATTTGTACGAGTATAACAGTTGCATATACATTTTTAAATAGTTTGATGTACGAAGATTACAATGTAATTGGAATATATCTTTTATTTTGCATAGTTTAGGTGTGCAAAATGATTAAACTATAATTTTGACAGTTCAAAGCAGAACTGTTAATATGGCGTGTCTATGTGATGGACTGACGATACAATATCCATCTTATGTTTCAAATAACTATTTTGCACAGCAAAATAAAATCAAAATTGTTATTTGTTTAATCAATACAAATATCGAAACTACCATTTATATATTTTTTTATCATTGGACATTACAAAGTAGTACATTGAAGCCTAAAATGAATAATGTCCTTTGTTTGCCTCCCGGTGCGGTATCTGTACGAGCGGCAAACGCATTCCGGAATGATAGCAGAGAGTTCAGATTCTTCTGTACGCTTATAACCATTCTAAGCCGTCTGTGGTTCTCAGAGCCTGCGGTTTAAACCCACTTGCAGGTATCAATGTGCTTTTGTCTTTGATATATAATATGTACTTCGGTCGTACTGTTTCTGTGATACAAGCACGTTTAGTAGCTTGGTATGGAAGAGTGATTGACGCATAAAATTTAAGTTTTATTAAACATAATAGAATAAACCCCACTTCAATTTTTGTGACATTTATCAAGTAACACCCATTTCGAACGGTTATTAGTGTACGAGTGACTCTGAACTCATTTCGAAACGCGTTGACCGATGAAAACGTTACCCGTACTGACAGATCAGGAAGAGGACTTACCACTTATCACACGCGTTTTAAGCACACAAATTTGTCAAACGCGAAGTTTTAATATTAACCATGAACTGTAAATAATACTTAATTATTAAATTTATAAATGCTTCTCCTTGTTATTAGAATTAAGTTTAAAATAGACTAGCACATATTTATGTATAATTATGCGCTATTTTAACGTAATGTGATGTAGCGGTACCTATAGTAAGGAAATTGCTGTGGAAATTGGTGCAATATTTTAATGCTAATTATGCAAAACTCAAATAATCAAATTTTTAAGACTCAGGGATAGGTTGATACAATGAATTGCTACTCTCTACAAGCTCTATGGTAATGGGACTCCTGATTTTAAAAAGGTTCAAACTATTTATTATAATTTGTTTTATTACGTTTCGTCCAGTTTCCAAAATTACTATTGACGGGATCGTGGAAAGTAGCGCTTCAATGTGCTTATCCTTGTGGAAATAGGGTGTGATAATTTGATTGATTAGGTTTATTATGATTAGATTTTAAAATAGGGTTGTTCCTTAATTTTAAGGCGCAAGACACAACAAAAAATAGATTTAATTTGTTTCTGTCCTTAGATTTGAGGCGCAGGGCACATCAAATAAAGAACAACAAAGTCCGGCATTCGAGTCCAATCATCACGAACATACTAATGGTACTGGAGTCAACCATGTCATAGCTGCTCAGCGATCTCAACCACAACAACCTTCATCCGAGAAGACTTACACTAGAACTCTAACACAGTTGGAAAACGTCAAAACTATTAATAAAGAGAACTATCCAAATCGTTTTATAGTCCTCGAAGGTGGGGACGAATGTAATGGCAATAATGCTGTTCATTTAGTTGAGAGTCGTGTGCCACGAATCCACACATCGAAGTCTACACCAAAACGGCCTTTACAGTGCCTAGAATCACTTGCACAAAGTGCAGGAGATTCGGCAGCAGAGTACGAAGCTGCGAACGTATTATTAACTTTGGATAAGCTACACAACAGCGCAGCTATACGTCCCAAGATTAGAGTCGCTGAATCCAGATCAGCTGTGGAACACGGGCAGCAGCCTCTTAAAGCACAAGAGCAATCGGTAGGCCTTTTAATTAAATTTAAACTAATTAAAAAACTGTCAGAAATCATATCCAAACGTCTTAGTTAAAAGTTTTTTTATTGTACGATACGTAAAATAATTAACCCCGCGACTTGGTTCGGATTAAAAAGATTATATTTCTTTTGGATCCTCCAGTCTATTATATTATGCCGAACATTAGGTACTCCTGAGTGGTAGCCTGAGTGGTGTTGGTTATAAAAATAATAATGCCTCTGGACATTAATTTGTGAGAAAGTGAATGCAGAAGAAGCATAAAAGTAGAAATATAGCTGCAGAAATACATGTGGGGTAACGATTGCGGATAGAGTGAAGAATTGACGTTTCTTGTGGCTTTCTTTTAGTCATGCTGAGAACATGCCCATGCTAATAAATTATTATCAATACAATTGTGTGTGATAAGTGTGATTTGAAAGGAGATGAAATGACAGATATCGAAAAAGTTATGTTGCAATGGTTTGGGCATACTAAAAGAATGGATGTAAGGTGATTGACAAAAGATAATTTATAAGAGGCAAGTGGAAGCATAAAACGGACCCAGAAAATTAGTAGGAAGATAACTGTGGATGTGTCTGGATTGTGAAAAGTGGCGCTTTGTTACGAATATCTTTCTTTACGGCTGTAGGAATTGAGGCGTGATAATTAGGATGTGGAAATTGTTCACATTCCTCTCTTATGTTGAATTTTGTATCTGCACAAAATGAACTCAAAAGTTGAAAGTCATTGCAAACGCAGATAAATAAACTCTAACTATTATTTCACGATTTTGATTTAATGGAATTAATGGGTGTTCTCCGACCAAATCGGAGACATCCTCAAGAAAGCTTAGTGCCTATAACCATAAAGCTTGTACGAAGAGAATTGTGAAAGCGAATGAAGCGAGGGAGTTGTGTAAGGACCGTGGCAAGTGGCAATCCATTGTCTCTGCCTATCCCTGTGGGAAAAAGGCATGACAATTTGATTGATTGATTGGAATATGATTCGGCTTATTAGGACTCTACGTTTAGATTACCGCGTGACATTATTTATACGAGGAGCTTTAAAAAGTTTAGATTTAAAAAGTTTTGTACTTTCGATTATATTTGTTTAACGATATATTAAACGTTGAAGATAAGTACTTTAAAGTTGTATTTCTATTATAATAATATTACTATTTATTTATAACTCATTAATTAAAACGCGCATATAGGCGCAGTTACTAGGGCTCCGACCAGCTCCTTAGCTACTGGACTATCACCTGTCCGACTAGCTCCTTAGCTACTGGACTACCACCTGTCCGACTAGCTCCTTAGCTACTGGACTATCACCAGTCCGACTAGCTCCTTAGCTACTGGACTATCACCTGTCCGGCTAGCTCCTTAGCTACTGGACAATCACCTGTCCGACTAGCTCCTTAGCTACTGGACTATCACCAGTCCGACTAGCTCCTTAGCTACTGGACTATCACCTGTCCGACTAGCTCCTTAGCTACTGAACTATCACCTGTCCGACTAGCTCCTTAGCTACTGAACTATCACCTGTCCGACTAGCTCCTTAGCTACTGGACTATCATTTGTCCGAGTAGGCGCAAGGGTATAGGGAACGAAGTATACTTAGTCATATTACTAATCAGCCAGACATTACCATATATAGTAAAGTCGAAGTGCAAATGTAAACTGAGCTCTGATTACGTAATTGAGTATATTTTCCACAGTATAGAACCTTATTTATGCTATGAAAATGTACCCCGAAGTAGCTACAAATGTGTTTCGATGTTATATTAACAGATATCAATATTTCAGATTCCACATCCAGCCGCCATCATGAGTAATGAAAACGATGTGAAGCAACAACAGGTTAGTAGTCATTTTCTATTTTATTACACTGAGGCGACATGCGTCTACTTATGGCCAGCATTTAGTAACGGCGACTTGGGTAACCGTAGGCCAAAACGTTTTTATCAGTCAGGCAAGTCAAGCTCAGATGTCGCTTCTTGTAAATCCTGTTATTCGCTCGTATATCATCAATAATATCGACATAGAAAATTATGTTCTGAATTTGATTATTTTTTATATGTCTCTTCCTGTTCCTGTGGGATAAAGGCGTGATAATTTGATTGACTGATTTTGGCAAATAATAATTAATATTTCAGATGGTGGAGAATGGTGCACAACCTTCTATGTTGCACGAGCACCAGACTGTGGCCGTCGTGTCGCAGGTATGCACTTATTTAATTCACTTAATCATAAACACATAAATTATAAAAAAGAGGTAGATATTTGCTCCGGCTCTGATTATTAAAGAGTAGGACGTACTGGTGGCCAGTCTGCTGATCCGGGGTAGTACACTTCTTACAAGTATACAGACCGAAAGGTGACTTAGTCACCTTGTAAGGCTGGTTTCAACTAGGCCGCCATAGTGGATGTGACTGTTACTTACTGTTATTTACTGTAGTAGCAGTCACCTATATTCTTGGACCGCACTCCAGCCTATCATCAGGCGGGGTGCTGTCATATGTCGAATCATAATAACAATTTAAAAACAAACTTTAGATCGAGGGTGGTTTATCTGACAGTGTATCCTATTTCAAAATGAACGGATTCATAAAACCCACGATAATATTGCCGTGTCCGTAAGATTAGCTGTGCCCAACTGAGGGTAAATTTTAATTTGATCGCTGTCACCATTCACACTTGACACCAAAATCTCATGTTGATATTTTTAATTGACGCAATTTTTGAGGCTCTTTAATTAGTGCCAATCTATGATTGTAGAGCCTGAATAATGAAAATTGTGAATGTAAAGGAACCGAGAGAGTTGTTGCCAGACGCTCTATTTTTTCCGCAAAGTGGACGTTACTAATCCTGACAGACCTTTACGACCTTTATCTGTGACTGTAGTCGCACTCCAACCTAACATCAGGCGCTATGTATGGTATATTGTTTTGACGTGTATTTTGTTTATTTCTCTACAGCACGCGCCAGTGAATGCTATCCAACAGAACACAACGGCATTAACACCTATACAGCCATTGCAGACCATACACGGTAGTCCACAACATGCGCAACAACTAAGGTATGTATTAGTGCAAACTATTATTAAATTTAAATACAAACGCGTCATCATGTATCGCCTATTCACTTCCGTAATAGCCGCACAGGTCGGGGGTAGCATCCGCATTCTGTCGTAGTCGAACTAAAAAGTTCGGTGCGTCGTTTCTTTATAGAATGATTGACAAGTGGAATTCTTTACCAGCCTATGTGTTCTCTCCATTCTATAGCTTTGGATCCTTCAAAACTCCAAGGCTATATGATGGCAGCCTAGATAATAGAGTGGGCATGTTGGCAATTTTCATACAAAATCGTTGTCACATTAATTTACAGCGAAAATGAAAGGATTTGAAGGATCACGTCAAAATCGAGCAACGTACTGTCATACATTCTAAGCCAATTGATCTCGTTTTTAGGCGCATTGTCCTGTCTACTTCATATATATATATTTAATGTCTTTGGTTATTGGTTAAAGTTATAAGAAATAAAAATATTTTTTATTTTTATTACATTTAATTTATAACATTTATTGAAAGATTTAAGAATTAAAATCTAAAGGTCACTCTCGGATTCGTTGGTACAGTCTATACGAGCGGTAATTGTATCGAT
Source organism: Tinea trinotella (assembly GCA_905220615.1). Taxonomy (NCBI): domain Eukaryota; kingdom Metazoa; phylum Arthropoda; class Insecta; order Lepidoptera; family Tineidae; genus Tinea; species Tinea trinotella. Next base: position 5,129,938 of record HG992305.1, read on the forward strand.
GCGTTTAGTTATTTAATAAATATTTTAATTTGATTTCAACATTCAGATTAGGTAATAATTTCCGAATAGATTTATATGCCTTAAGACAACTTCAACGCCATCATTATAAGTATCATTAATTCTTTGTAATTATTTGGGATCACATTTACTAATGAAAACGTTACCGCACCGACAAACCACTGAGAGGCCTAACTAAAATTTATTATATACAATAGGATACATTAAATTAGATTAGTAAAGAAGATGTTATGAAAGATACATGTATATTATTAAATCTTTAAACACGTTACTAATAGAAACGCCCTAATTGGCAAGTACGACATTTTTTAGAACAAATAGAATAGTCCTCGCGTGAAGACGTATTCGTAAACATTAAACTTTAAATATGCTACTAATAAAGACGCTCTAATTGGCAAGTACTACACATTATAGAATAAATGGAACAGTCCTCGAGTGAAGACGTATTCGTAAACATTAAACTTAAATATGCTACTAATAGAGACGCCCTAATTGGCAAGTACTACACATTATAGAACAAATGGAATAGTCCCCTAGTAAAAACGTATTCGTAAACATGAAACTTAAATATGCTACTAATAAAGACGCTCTAATTGGCAAGTACCTACACATTATAGAATAAATGGAATAGTCCTCGAGTGAAAACGTATTCGTAAACATGAAACTTAAATATGCTACTATACTAACAAAGACGCTCTAATTGGCAAGTACTACACATTATAGAATAAATGGAATAGTCCTCTAGTGAAAACGTATTCGTAAACATGAAACTTAAATATGCTACTAATAAAGACGCTCTAATTGGCAAGTACCTACACATTATAGAATAAATGGAATAGTCCTCGAGTGAAAACGTATTCGTAAACATGAAACTTAAATATGCTACTATACTAACAAAGACGCTCTAATTGGCAAGTACTACACATTATAGAATAAATGGAATAGTCCTCTAGTGAAAACGTATTCGTAAACATGAAACTTAAATATGCTACTAATAGAGACGCCCTAATTGGCAAGTACTACACATTATAGAATAAATGGAATAGTCCTCGAGTGAAAACGTATTCGTAAACATGAAACTTAAATATGTTACTATACTAACAAAGACGCTCTAATTGGCAAGTACTACACATTATAGAATAAATGGAATAGTCCTCTAGTGAAAACGTATTCGTAAACATGAAACTTAAATATGCTACTAATAAAGACGCTCTAATTGGCAAGTACCTACACATTATAGAATAAATGGAATAGTCCTCGAGTGAAAACGTATTCGTAAACATGAAACTTAAATATGCTACTACACTAACAAAGACGCTCTAATTGGCAAGTACTACACATTATAGAATAAATGGAATAGTCCTCTAGTGAAAACGTATTCGTAAACATTAAACTTAAATATGCTACTAATAGAGACGCCCTAATTGGCAAGTACTACACATTATAGAACAAATGGAATAGTCCTCGAGTGAAGACGTATTCGTAAACATGAAACTTAAATATGCTACTAATAGAGACGCCCTAATTGGCAAGTACTACACATTATAGAACAAATGGAATAGTCCTCGAGTGAAGACGTATTCGTAAACATGAAACTTAAATATGCTACTAATAGAGACTCCCTAATTGGCAAGTACTACACATTATAGAACAAATGGAATAGTCCTCGAGTGAAGACGTATTCGTAAACATTAAACTTAAATATGCTACTAATAGAGACGCCCTAATTGGCAAGTACTACACATTATAGAACAAATGGAATAGTCCTCGAATAAAGACGTATTCGTAAACATGAAACTTTAAATATGCTACTAATAGAGACGCCCTAATTGGCAAGTACGAGACGTTTTTGTAAACATGAAAATTTAACCCCCGCACTGATTATCATTTAATACCTTCTCCTTCGCTGGGGATTACCTATAACAAATAACAAAGTATGAAAGAAATACAAATGTTATTTTTTATTTTATTTGATTTTTCAGTTTCCTAAATAAATTTTTCAAGCGGCCTCCTATTGTTCGATACCATTAAGTTAACCATAATTTAATGACCTAAGAAGTGTTGACCTAAGAATTCAACATTTTAAACATATTTTTTTAATTGTTAATTCCTTTAACTAATAATTACCTATCAAGGAAGTTTTTGTGCCCAACGGAGTTCATTTAAAGGACCTATTTATATAATTTTTACTCTACCCATCTACTAAGAGTATTACTTAACGTGATAAGTCAAAGATGTTAATTAGATTGTGTATTTTTTTTAAATTAAGAAGTTAAAGCTTTATAATAGGGCTTAGAACATAAGTGATTTTTCTAAATTACTTACTTTTGTTCCTGCGAGGCAGTGTCTGCGTCTCGGAGCTAGTGCGGTCTACTCTTAGTGTTCCAACCTCATAAGACTGTAAAATTAAAAGCGTACTTTATGCTCCACTCCGCCGCTTACTAGGCAGGCGTATTTTAAAGTAGAGATGTAACTACTCGACTTTTCAACCCGGATTAAACCGAGTTAAGGCTTAAACCGAGTTGGGTTGGTTAACATCTACAATAAACCGGTTTGAACTATTATATATATATAATTAGATCAGACACCAAATTTATTTAGTCATACATACACATCCGAAATTATATTGCAAACCATACTGTGTATTAGGCAATATATATTGTCAGACAGAATCGTAAACTCGGTTTGTAAACCGGTTTGAATCGGTATCACCAATTCGGTTTGCCATCGGGTTATCCATATTTTAAAATCGACTATGTCGGTTTCAGAAAAAATCGAGACCGTCCTAAACATTATTTAAAAAAACAGGGGTCCGCGCTGCCCATAACCAAAGAGCATGTATGAAGAGAATTGTGGATGTGAAGAAAGCAAGAGAGTTGTGTCAGTGTCGTAGAAAGTAACGGTTCGTAGGTTCTGCCTATCCCTGTGGGAATTAAGGCTTGAAATTAATGATAATGATTACTTAACTATGTAAAAAGGAAATAAAAAATACTTACAGTTTGCATTGGAAGTGTCAATTCGACTTTAACAGATCCCTGTAAATAATAAATACATTTCCTTGAGGAAAAACGGATATTTTGATGAATTGAGATTACTTTTATTTTAGCTCGATGTATGACCACAGATCATAGGTGATTGTAGTTGATAGTATGCATTTTAGCAACATTTTTTTTATTATGACCCCTGCCTGATTTTAAGCAGGTGTGCTGTCCATGAAAGGAGGTCACTGCTATTACATTTTAATAACTGAAAGTAGGAGCACATCCACTATGCCGGCCTGGCTGGAACTTCCGATTGATAACTTTAAGCATAAGGTCCCGTACAGAATGACGCAATAGCGAAAAACCGCCCGTGTATTTCTTATTCTTATTTTATTTCGCGGTGGGAAACCGCGCAGTGTAGTATGCAGCATACAACTTCCATAATAAATAATGTCTAGTGCGGTTCAGAAACTGATACACGCATCAGAAGAACCACCCGTGTAGCATAAGCCTTTCTGTCATTTTTCCATCAAATATTTTTCCTTTACCAGCCTTTTACCCATGTGGGAGGTTCCCTCGTATTACGCCGCTAAGTTGTGTAAATTGTAAAAATAAATTAAATTAATGTAAAAATGATTCTTACAATTGTCGCATCGGAGTTGGCCCTGTCTGAGTCGGGATAGACCACCTGAATGTTCAGCGCCTGTAAAATAATAATAAAAAAACTTAATGGCTACTGGGGTTAGCGCGGTCTCTGATTATTTAATTATCCTAGCTTGTTGGCTTTTACTTGCTTAACATCAGACTAAGTCACATTTTGATACCCAATAATAATAAATACCTATAATTTAGGCTACGGAGTTTTTTATTTTATTATACGTCTCCACATATCGCACACTGTTGTTAATCTGGAGTGTGATCCACGAGTTGAGTCAACTGGTGTCACAAATAGAGACTGTAATCGGCATTCTTATTTAATGTCGATTGTCGGTCTACCTAAATCTGCTGACCCCGATACTCGTGTGAATCACTCTAAAACAACTAGACACAGAACAAAATTATTGGTAACTAATAATTACTAATAATAATATATATTACTAATAAATAATTTCGACCTACGCCACTTGAGTTGTTTTTTTAATTGTAGCGCAATTTCTGACTTCGACTTGACGTTGACTGTAAGCAAGGGGAGGTCCAAAAACACCGACGATTGAAAACAATCGACTTAGTTCACGGTTGGCTCAGTCCTAGTCATATGCTAATCAGAGATGGTCTTGAAGGATCCACGGTTACAAATAAACTGGTCAAGTATTCTACTTGCTAATTCCAACATTTTTGTATTTTGGGAAAATTTAATAAATTAAACTTACACCATGCGACACACTTCTCTCCCGCTCAGTTTCACTCAAGGGCGAACCCTGTATATGTAAAGTTGAAAAAAAAATTATAATTAGTAGTTAGGACGATGTATGGCAATTGTGAGATCAGGGATAAATATATGAATATGTAAGTTAAAAATAAATTTCAAGCTATTTACTAGTATGGATAACACGTTTTTTAATATTACAATTTATACAATAATAAAATTATTAATTTACCTGGTATCCCCTTTCTTCCAAAGAAGTCCTCCTGAATTCGGGCGTCTGAATCTGGACGACCAGGTTCGACTTAAAACGAAATATATATTATGTAGGTATGAAACAAAAGATTTTTGCGGCTTGCAATAGCAATTCGAGTATTTTAATCTGTTATATAGTCTGATTACTTATAATGAAGAAAGAATAAAGAATGTGAGCAAAATAAATGAATGTTTGACAATTTGTTTCGCGGAAAAATTTCATAGTATATGAGAAACATATTACACCCCTGAACTGGTAGTATAGTGGTAGTATAGTCACGCAAGTCAATCGGCCGGTCCAAAACCAGTTGCTGTTACCAATGATACATTTTGATATATGTACTTTGGTCATCCTGTTTATATGATACAAGTAATAAAAAAATGAAGCGGTTTACTATCGCGTTTGTTTTCAGTTGTTGATTTTCCAATCTTTTATTATTGCAAAATCAATAACCAAAAATAAACGCGATAGTGAACCACATGAAAAATATGAATTAATTAATCAACGTTTAATCAATTAAATAATAATTAATCAAAATTTAAGAAAATTCTACGATTAAAGTACTTTGAGTAGCTTATTATACTCGTAGAGATGTAAATAGATAAATATTTGTGATTGAACACTGGCCGCTACCATAAGCAATTGAAACATTTTTTATAAAGTTAATGATTGGTTATAAATATAAAATATTTTAGACTGACGAACGAGGAATATATATATTTTAAAACTTTTTGAATCCCATTCTTTAAATAATCTAGTTATCTATCTCCAAGCGTTTAGCACAACAAATATATGTCAAAACCTGTCAAAGTCAATTTAAATTATGTAGAAAAAATTACCTTATTCGGGGTTGAGGCTCTGTTTGTTCCAGACGTCCCTGCCTAAAATACAAAATAAATTATTTTAAAATATTAACAAATAGTTGATACGATTGTGATAACTAAATAATAGAGGTTATCCCTGTTTTATATATGTTTTATTTTGGCTCGTATGCCAACGCCCTACGTGATTTTAAGCTAGAGTGCGCTCCAAGAATGGAGACGACTGCTACTACAGTTAAATAACTGGAGTAGCAGCAGCCTAGTCAATTTAAGTATACTTGTATTGTATTGTATGGTGATACTGGCCCATATCGGCAGACTGGGCACCACTGCCTACTACTCTTTGACAATATAACAAATATTAGCAATATCCTCTCTAATTATTACAAATAAAAGCTATGAAACAAATATTTACTCCAATTGAAAATCGAACCTTTGACTTTACGTGTAACTAATGCGCACGTCTGTCGTGTATTTAAATTATTTTACCCAGTTAGAACGTAATGTTTATATTCTAGTTATTGAAATTACCTCAATGCAAGAATATTAATAGAAATATTAATATTAAAATCTGTCGATTTTAAATTATAGTTCTTTCATCTATATAGAGCTCTAGCTACGTTTTGCGGTTCAAAAGTCTTAAGTCATGGACCTCTCCTTTTATGCCGAAGAACCCTTACCTTGGCTTGGTCTCCGGAACCGGAGCTCTCGCTTTGCTTTTTTTTAGAAACCAGTTTCTTGAGCCCGGGGCTCAACTGTAAAATATAGAATTTTATTTTAAAAACAAATTTGATGGGGATGGATGCGTTAAATAAGGCAGGTCCAGGCGGGTGTTTTCCGATCAAATCGAAGACATCCTTAAGAAAGCTGGGTTGCCTAGTAACCGTAGAGCTTGTATGAGGAGAATTGTGGATGTGAAGCAAGCGGGGGAGTTGTGTCAGGATCGTGGCAAGTGGCGATTTGTTGTCTCTGCCTATTCCCGTGCGAAAGAGGCGTGACAAGTGCCGACATCTCTTACTCAGTAATATTTGCCAAACCGAATTATACGGTTTAGCACAAAGGACGACCAAAGTGCATATATCAAAGATACACTGGCAAGTGGGTTTGAACCAGGGGTTTTCGGTTTACAGGCCGATAAACCTGGATACCGACAACTTTCAAGCTTATCACTCTCAAGATTTCTCTCAGCTCCTAATTTTCTCATCTGTGACCCAACTGCATGTAACGCACGGCAATCCAAGAAGCAAGATAAAGACTTGCAAAGAATATCATTCCAACTCACTTTAAATTACTCACTAGAACAATGTATCAAAAAAGATATATAGTAGTAATATCTACCTGTTTTATTCTGTTGAATAATTTGCTGAGAGTTCCAGGTTTTCCTTCAAGAACCTGTTCTGGTTCCTCCAATATGGGCGATTTCTAAAATCAATAAAATTATTTAAATAATTATTTTGGAATAGTTTATTTGCGATACATTTTGCACTAACTTCCCCTTATATTTTATTGTAAATCAACATCTGACAATCAGGGAGATAAGAGAAAATCCAAGAGCGCCTACGTCAAAAAAAATAACTGATGTCTTAGTTACCGTCCGATACCAGATTTGCTTTTACACACTTATTGATTATATTGTAAATGTAAAATAATAATTTAATATTATTGGTTTACCTATTTTACCAATGGGTCGAGGTTTTATAGCATTTGAACCATATTAATTTGGTGTTGTAATGGCAGCTTCGTGTCGTTTAGAGAGAGTGGTAGAAAGTGGTGTCCATATTTTCGTACCAGGGTAGTAACACCATTTACAAGTCTACAGACTGTGAACAGACTAGTCGCGTATCGGAATCATCTTGTAAGTTACAGGTTCCAACTAGGTCGATACAATGGATGCGACTGCTACCTGCAGTCATTGATTGAACTGTAGTAGTCACCTCCTATTATCCTACACTCCAGCTTAACTTTAACACAACATCAGAAGTCATATGTCGACCCTTCAGACCTTCAGACTGTGAACGTATCGGAATCATCTTGTAAGTTACAGGTTCCAACTAGGTACTTCTAATATCATTCAAGTCGATAAAACAGTGAAATGTATGTTATGTACTTACTTGAGGAACAGGCAACACTCTTCTTGGTGTAAATACAGGCCAGGGGATGTTATCGCGCGGCTGTAAAATATATAATTATATGGGTGTAACTCTTAAAACTAATTTAAACTCAAGCCAATCAATCAAGGCATTTAGTTTGGATTCTAGCGGGTCATTTTGAAAAAATAATAATAATTTATAATAGACCTTAAGTTATTACCGGACTGCGCGACGTAAAGGATGTTTTATTAGGCTATGTATAATCGCATAATAGGTGTTAGCGTGAAAAATAATTGTTATACCAGTATAATCCCATTTAAGTGTAAAATAAAAAAAGTTAGTTCATTTTTTTTATTGGTCCACGTCATAACCTTTCCTGGTTTTGCGGTGCATGAATGAAGGTGACTGTTACTACAGTAAATAACTATAACAGCAAGTAGTAATCATAGCCACTATGCCGGCCGTTAAATCCCTATTGCGTCTAGAATTAGCTTTTAATGTGAACTAAAAAGAAAATAGCAAGTCTAGTGGTCTAGAATGTTCATTAAATAATATTGAATAAATTTGTGCCGACCTCTCGTAAAATACAAAAAAATGAGCGTAAAATACAAAATTTGCGAGACCTCTATAGGTTAATTGGCCTAAGACTGTGACGACGACTGATTCTGTCGTGAAGTAAAGGCTCTTTTACTTCTAATATTATTCAAGTCGATAAAACAGTGAAATGTATGTTATGAGCTTACTTGAGGAACAGGCAACACTCTTCTTGGTGTAAATTCAGGCCAGGGGATATTTTCGCGCCGCTGTAAAATATATTAAAATTATATGGGTGTAACTCTTAAAACTAATTAAAAATCAAGTCAATAAATCAAGGCATTTATTTTGCCTTCATTTAAAAAAATTCATTTAAAAAAAAAAAGCATTATCATTTCAACACATTTATTCTCTTGTTTTTATATCCTATTTATGTCAAATAAAACAGCATTTCATTTATCACGTCATTGACCAAATAGCGTGAAAAATTATATATTCCCAACAAAATCGATGCTTTTAAAGTCGCTATAAATATAATTCCACATTAGAATTTATTATCGATAATGAATTATTTTAAATCTTTAGTTATTTAATATTACCACGACCTAACAGAACAGTAATTTAGACCACTAGGCTGATCTCGACAATCAGGGAGATAAGAGAAAATCCAAGAGCGCCTACGCCTAAAAAATTAACTGATTCAGTTTACGGTTGTCTTAGTTACCGTCCGATACCAGAGTTGCTTTTACACACTTATTGATTGTATTGTAAATGTAAAATAATAATTTAATATTATTGTTTTACCTATTTCACCAATGGGCCGAGCATACGTGTTTTGTGGCATTCAAACCATATTAATTTGGTGTTGTAATGGCAGCTTCGTGTCGTTTAGTTAAGAGTGGTAGAAAGTGGTGTCCATATTTTCGTACCAGGGTAGTAACACCATTTACAAGTCTACAGACTGTGAACAGACTAGTCGCGTATCGGAAACATCTTGTAAGTTACAGGTTCCAACTAGGTCGATACAATGGATGCGACTGCTACCTGCAGTCATTGATTGAACTGTAGTAGTCACCTCCTATTATCCTACACTCCAGCTTAACTTTAACACAACATCAGAAGTGCTGTCATATGTTGACTCTCAATAATAGTAAAAAAACACCAATATGGCGCAAAAAATGAGCGTAAAATACAAAAGTCGCGACATCCTCTATAGGTTAATCGGCCGAAGACTGATTCTGTCGTGAAGTAAAGGCTCTTCTAATATCATTCAAGTCGATAAAACAGTGAAATGTATGTTATGAACTTACTTGAGGAACAGGCAACACTCTTCTTGGTGTAAATACAGGCCAGGGGATATTTTCGCGCGGCTGTAAAATATATTATAATTATATGGGTGTAACTCTTAAAACTAATTAAAAATCAAGTCAATAAATCAAGGCATTTATTTTGGATTCTATCGGGTCGGTTTGAAAAATAATAATAATTTATAATAGACCTTAAGTTATTCCCGGACTGCGCGACGCAAAGGATCTTTTTATTACGCTATGTAGTATATGTAGAATCGCATAATAGGTGTTAGCGTGAAAAATAATTGTTATACCAGTATAATCCCATTTAAGTGTAAAATAAAAAAAGTTAGTTCATTTTTTTTTATTGGTCCTCGTCATAACCTTTCCTGGTTTTGCGGTGAATAAATGGAGGTGATTAGCTTTTAATATGAACTAAAAAGAAAATAACAAGTCTAGTGGTCTAGAATGTTCATTAAATAATATTGAATAAATTTGTGCCGACCTCTCTCAAGTTCGCACTAAAATTTACAGCAATTCATTTTTAATAAAAAATCATTTTCATGTCATCACATTTATTCTCTTGTTTTTATATCCTATTTATGTCAAATAAAACAGCCTTCTTCTCGATTTCAACTTGAGCATTTCATTTATCACGTCATTGACCAAATAGCGTCAAAAATTTAAATATTCACAAACATCGAGACCGTTATATATTCCCAACAAAATCGATGCTGTTAAAGTCGCTATAAATAGAATTCCACATTAGAATTTATTATCGATAATGAATTACTTTTAAATCTTTCTATTTTAGTTATTTAATATTACCACGATCTAACAGAACATATTAAAAGTAATCTAGACCACTAGGCTTGTTTTTTTTTCAATGTCTATTATTTACCTTTGGATGCAATGAATCTGTTGACGAGCTAGTCGTCGGCTCTTCCTAAAACAATACAGAAAATGTATTAGAACAAAAAAATGTCATGCCTTTTTCCCACATAGATAGAACCTCAGATCATATAAGTGTAGGATCATATAAGCATGGAGGCGTAACCCGGTCGCCACAGTATGCGGAATTCCCGCATACTCTTTCTCGCGATTTGACACTTAAACTAGTTATATAGTGATCGTCTCGTATGACGTACTTTCGTAGTTTAGTTACACGTTTTAAATGGATATTTTAAATTCCGACATTTTTAATTGAAAATTGCGTCCTTAGTGCTGTACGCATACATATTTTATCGATAATATTATATACTAGCTGTGCCCGCGGTTTCACCCGCGTAAAATTAGGTTTATAACACAGTCATAACAAAGGAGGAGGTTCTCAACTGGACTGTATATGCCTTTTTTGTATATAACTAATATAAAAATGACAGATGGAAATAAAAATAAATAATAATTCAGATAGAATAATTCCAAATAGCTGAAACTATAGTCAATTGGGAACTATAGTAAAAATAAATTATTTTAATTAAAAGTAACCTATGTTACTTGTAGTACCTCCAAAAATAGGTGTACAAAGTTTCATGATGATCGGTTAAGTAGTTGTTGTGTGAAAACGTAACAAACAAACTCACATTTACATTTATAATAATAGTAGGATATGCATATAATGACAGAAGGAAATAACAATAAAGAAAAATTCCAAACAGCTGAAAGTATAGTATATATTAAAATCCATTCAGTAGTTTTGGCGTGAAAGAGTAACAAACATCCATCCATTTATACTCACAAACTTTCGCGTTTATAATATAAGTAAGGAAAGGATTATTACTCGACATCAAAATATGGCATATGAAAACACCTAATGCAAGTTCCTAGGTTCAGTGGTTATGATTTTGTATACCTTGTATAAAAAAAATATATACCTTTTTTCGCAATAAAAGGTAGCCTATGTTCTTTCTCAGGGTCTAAAGATTGTCTGTGCTAAATTAAAACAAAATCGGTTGAGAGGTTTAAGCGGGAAAGCGTAACAGACAGACACACTTTCGCATTTATAAATTTATATATAGGGAATAGGGATTAGTTGGGGGAAAAAGTTTCTTTGCATTTTATATAAAAATTCAAGACATATTTTTTATCAAAGTTTATTTACATTACATTACAGTGTATACGAGTATGTGCCATTCTGTTCGTAGACTTTCTGCCATCTTGTAGGTAGAGACATGATCCCGTTGCTGTAGATTTTTTTAACAACTGATCAAAAAAACGTAACAATTAGTTTTGGCAGTCCTCTCTTGATGTTAACCTGACACTGCCCAAAGAATTCTTAAGATACCGAAACAGGTGGAAATCTGAAGGTGCAAGGTCAGGGCTATATGGCGGATTCATTAACACCTCCCAACCAAACTCTCTTAATTTTTGCTGAGTGGCTAAAGATGTATGTGGTTTAGCGTTATCGTGATGAAAAACACGCATCATGCATTTTTATACTTAGGTTTTTTATTTTATTTCTTTTTTATTGTGACTCGACAGAACCCCGCCTGATTGTTAGCTGGAGTACGGTCTCACGGTCTGTATACTTATAAGTGGTAGTACTACCCCGGATCGGCAGACTGGGTACCACTACCTACCACTCTTTGACAACTACACTCGGAGCTAAATAAATGAAACCTATTTAATTATTCCCACACACAATTTCAAATGTTGCCACCGGTGGGGGTGTAGCAGGGGATGGCGAATATCTGCCTCTTTTTTTGATTAACATATATTTAGAAATTTTATTTTTACAAATATATGTTAATCAAAATATATATATACAATATTTACATTTCTATACTTAGCTACTAAAGTGCTTGTATAGTAAAAACAGGACAACCAAAGTACATTTATCAAAGATACATTGGTACCAGTGGGTGGTGTCGAACTCGTGGTCTCGGTTTGTGTAACAGGTAGGCAGTGGTACCCAGTCTGCCGATCCGGGGTAGTACCACCACTTATAAGTATACAGACCTTGAAGTGACTTAGTCGCGTCCAACTAGGCTGGCATAGTGGACGTGACTGCCACTACACCACGGTAGCCTTAGATATTGGATCCTTCAAGCGATGCGTGAAGAAGCAACTTAGGCCGGCATAGTGGCGGCGGCTGGGACAGCCGAGAACTGACTCGGTTGTTCCAGTCGTCGTCACTCTTGGACCTCCTCTTGCTTATCATCAGGCGGGTCGAAGTCAGATGTCGTGTCACAATAAAAAAAATTTAATAAAAAAAGCTGTGAAACAAATATTTCCTCCAACCGGGAATCGAACCCGGGAGGTCCGCATAACGTCCGCATAGTGTGCTAACTACGCCATGCCTAATATATCGAATTAGCTTTATGGACAAGGGAATTCCTATTGGATCGAAAAAAAAATTTAAATCAACTATCAGGAATTGATTGCAAGTAAAATTTAGTATAATATTGGTGTCGATATCTCTTGTCACATTCACTAACTTAGCTTAAATTTAAAACTTCTTAATTTTAACTCATTTTGGCGAAAACGTAATTTCCTTGTCCATTGTGAACTAAATTTGTATAAATATAACATTTTAGGATGACACGCCTAAATTATTGCCAACATAAAATTTATATTTTTGCCATAGAGATATATTACATCTAATAACATACGAGTATATCTAACATATATCATATATCTCTATGATTTTTGAAAAATAATATGAACTATTATTTTAAAAGTTATATAATTTTTATTAATAAGTAAGTAATAATGTACCATATTGATGTTATAATGGTTTGAGGAAATAACAACTTAATTTCACGTGAATAAAAATAGAAAAAAACTTGGTACTTTTGTAATAGTAACACAATTAATTTCCGAACGCATCTTGTTGGATAGGTGAGTTTTGGCGGCAATTACAGGAGACGGATTTTAATTATTTGTAATACTTGTGTTTCATGAATATAATTGTATAATGATGGTGAAAATGTTATTAAGTAAATGTTATACAGTATAATGACAAGTAATCAATCTCATGCTGTAATACGTGTTTCTTTATGTTCCCTCCCAGACTTCTTCGGATAAACTTTAAAATCGAAAAAATTCAAGTTGCCTGTTCCAACTAGGCCGGCATAAGGGATTTGATTGCTACTTTCACTTATTTAAATGTAGTAGCAGTCGCCTCCATTCATAGATCGCACTCCAGTTTAATATCAGATTGAGTGATGTCGTATGGCAATCAACTATAAATAAACATACATAAATCACCTTACAAAAATACCTTTTGGCATTTTCAGTTAGAGCATTATCCACACAATTACTCATATTTCATATTAAGAATTAAATTTTTTGGGTTAAGCGGGACCCAAAATGGTGTCTAAAATAAAGCAAATTTAGTTTGACGTTTCTAATTTTACACCTAAAAGAATAGGAACAGAATAGGAAAACTGCCTAAAATTATAAGTTAAGTAACTAAACTGACATTTAGGCCTCTCAAAGCTTTGACAGCTCTAAATTTTGACTAAAATGGGACATACAGAATAGCGAAAGTCCTAGGTCTAAATTAATTTTAGGAGGATTTTAGGCTAATCGTGTGCCAAGAGAATTGACACCATTGTCAGGCAACCTGTCAATTAATTTTATTTGTAATGCTAAAAGCAGTTGATCTTTTAATTTAATATAGAAGCATTTGTTACCAAGATAAATATGTCTAAATTAACAATCAGCTTTAGTTGTACCAATTCCAGAAATATATTTCCCATCAGATAAAAATAACGCTGCGCTGAAGCTGCGCAGTAACTTGTTTTGTTACCTACTTACCTTTTGTATTAAGCATGTGTATAAAATATAAATATTATTATTATGTGAATGACTGTATAGGCGGATTTGCTTTTACCGCAGTCGTCCAGAGCCCTTCTAATCCGCCGATCCTTATACTGCGCAGCTTAAAAGTAAGCGCTCTTTTTTCTGCTGGGAACTATACTAGTCCTACTACTTGTGTAGGCACGTACACTCGTTTCAAGTATCTTACAATGTTTATTTTTTTTTTACGAAATGTGTTAAATTAACTTTGGGCGATTAAATTAACTTGATGGCGACTAAAGCAACCGTGAACAGAGTCGGTGTTATTAGTCGTTGGCACTGTTGGACTTCCTTTTGCGTACCATCAGGCACGTCGAGGTCAGATTTTGAACCACAATAAAAAATACATGTTAAAGTTTAACACATTATTCTAACACTGTTTGTTGTTTTTAGCCATTACGTACACAACATGGACGCTGTCGTTCACTTAATGAGATTTTCACTGTTTGAAGTTTTTGGTTGGATAATCATTTGTTCCGTCAGCCGTTATCCTTTTATCCGTCAGTCTTTTTATTAACTTTACGCGAAAAATAATGAAAATCTTTTTACAGACGCATTTAATGATAATATTATTGTGTGAGCTATTTGATGTTTTTTTTTTAATATTTTTTAAATCTATATTTAAATAGCAAATATTTTATATATTTTTTTGTGAATGGTACTTTGATACCGGTATCTGTAGTATAGTCGTAGTGAAATGTCTAGCAAACCAAGAGCCACTGGTACAAGAAACCCTTTTTCGGTACCAATGTATCTATGATATAATGTACTTTGCGCGGAACTTATTAGCTCCGTTTCCGTTTTCGCCCGGGCGAACTTATAATACCTATTATAAATTAAATAACTTTTTTATGCGGCTTACTATAAATATATACATAAAAAAGAACATCTATAATGTTTAAAAATTTCATGGCAATTTTATCTAGAATATAATATATTTTTTTCTGTTTTACGTTTACCGTCCTCGTTTGTCCGAGATAGTGATGGCAACCGAGACAGCCGTAAACCGAGTCGAGTTTTTCAGTAGTATTAGACCTTCCCTTGCTTACCATCAGGCAAGCGGAGAATAAATCTTTGTAAGGACAATTTCATTGTTGAGTATACCTCATCAAAGAACTTATT
This sequence comes from Tinea trinotella, assembly GCA_905220615.1. NCBI lineage: Eukaryota > Metazoa > Arthropoda > Insecta > Lepidoptera > Tineidae > Tinea > Tinea trinotella. The sequence continues at coordinate 5,145,215 of HG992305.1, forward strand.
ATTATTGTATTACGCATTTAAAATTGTGAAAATGAAAGGAAAAATATGCGATAAAAATAAATAAATATATTCTCCCGAATATCGGGCCAATACGGAATGGTTTATGGGAAGTAAACGGAAAATGCATTCTCGGGCGCATTTTTTTGGGGGAACAAATGTACAGACCGCAAAATGACTTAGCCGCGTTTCTGGGTCGCCTTATACATTGCCGGTTCCGACTAGGCCGGCATTGTGAAAGTGACTGCTACTTGTAGTCATTTAACTGTGGTAGCAGTCGCCTTCATTCATGGGCCGCACTCCAGCTTAAAATAACATAATGTCTCTCCTTGACCACGATGGCTGCAAATCTCTCGAAACGTCGGAATAATAAAAAAATATATAATCTAAACCCAAATAAACCCGATTGTAAGCCGCATAAAATTTGTTTAATTCATTAATAAATGTTCGCGCAAAAGGAGACTGGGCAGAAGTGGTCTATGAACCAACAGAAATATGGTAATCATTTTTGGAAAGTACATATATACACGATTATTTTTTATTATGACATCATCAAAATATAACCCGGCAGTTTTAAGATATTTCAATTCAAACAAAAAATAATTTTACTTGTGGGTTGCACCTATATGTAGCTTTCTACTTAATACTTTAGGCAATATTCTGTTAAAAATATATATATATTATTACTAGTAAATATACATGGTCTATAAAATAACTAAAAATTATTGTAATAATTAATATTTTATGCCGCCAATTTTAGTTCGTGCTATTAAGAGTTGCTTGCCACTCTTTGTCTATGTAAGTTGGGCTTCTTACGCTAGAGAGTATTATGTTCTTTGACTTGTGCCACCGGCGGAAAGTGGAACTGCGATGACATTTTGAAATGTCAATCGGCCTGTTAGGGCGCCCTTACACGCTGAGATTTGTATCAGATACGGTATCTAAGATATAAATATAAGATCTGTCTCAGAGATTTATATCAATTTCAACATCCACACACATGTTTTTGTTTCGCGATACAAAATCTAGTTTTTTGGTATCATTGATAGATCTAATGACCTTAGATCCTTCAAGCGATGCGTAAAGAAGCACCTTTGGCCGGCATACTGACAGCGACTGAAGCAGCCGTGAATAAACTCGTTTTTTCCAGTTTTCGTCACTTGTGGACCTCCTCTTGCTTATCATCAGGCGGGTCGAGGTCAGATGTCGAGTCACAATAAAAAAAAACGTCTGAGATACCTTCAACGTCATTAATAGCTCTTTGTATTGCTTTAACTGTCTCTTTGAAAGAAATAAAGAAAAATAGATATTGGTCTAAACAACATGTTGTATAATACCGCTTTGCCTTGTCAAGCAAGGGGCGTGAAACCTATTCCACGGTAACTGATACCTTGGATACTTTGAGACCATCGTTTACACGTTAAAATTAGTGTCACGATACGGAATCAATGATGCATGTTGCGATACAAATCTCAGCGTGAATGGCCACCATTAATCGATGGATGATGGACATTTGTGACATTCTTTTAATAAAAATGCTAAAAAATGTCAAGCAAGCGTCTTTATACATTTTGGCGCCATTTTAAAAGTTGCTTGTTTATCATCAATAAGGATTTAACTCTTGAAAAGTTTCGTGAGTTGATTTATTACGAATTTCGGCGTGGGTTAACTCAAAAACAATGCATCGATCAACTCACTTCGAGTTTTTGGGATGATGCACTATTGAAAACAATTGTATATCGGTGCTGTGCGTAAACTAATAATGCAAGATCGTAATGATACATATCGCGAGGTAGAGACATCCCTGGGCATACGAGCCAGTATGTATGTATGACGTATGTATGTATCGTATGTATGACGAGCATACATACGATGAACATTTGGCTGTAATCCCACACAACTTGAGAATTAATTGAGCATGTCGTGTCGATTGGTGGGGGAAAAAAATACAACAGTCGTTCGACAAAAGCTGTTTATAATATTTATACAGGAGATGAATCTTGGATCCATGCCTGTAGGCCCAAAACGAAACAATAGTCGACGGTGTTGGTTTTCCAAAATGAACCGAAACCAACAAAAGTTGTTTGTGCATAAAGCACTTTGATGCCTGTTTTTTTGGTATAAATGGACATGAGGCTTTACCACTAGAGAATCGTAAAACGGTTAATTCTGAATGGTACACGACAATTTGTTTGCCAGAAATGTCTACTAGTTAGTACTCAGCATAACAAAAATATATATATTTTAAATGTCATTTTTCTCAAAACTCCCGGGTCAGATTTTGATGCCCCTTTGCACAAGGGTGTATTTGAAGGTACTCTATATGAAAACCACCACCGTTGCTCTGTTGACCCATAGACCACTCTCCATACATAAGGCACTTTGAAGCAAATAACACTTTGATGCCTGTTTTTTGGTATAAATGGACATGAGGTTACAGTAGCACTAGAGGATCGTAAAACGGTTAATTCTGAATGGTACACGACAATTTGTTTGCCAGAAATGTCTACTAGTTAGTACTCAGCATAACAAAAATATATATATTTTAAATGTCATTTTTCTCAAAACTCCCGGGTCAGATTTTGATGCCCCTTTGCACAAGGGTGTATTTGAAGGTACTCTATATGAATACCACCACCGTTGCTCTGTTGACCCATAGACCACTCTCTATACATAAGGCACTTTGAAGCAAATAACACTTTGATGCCTGTTTTTTGGTATAAATGGACATGAGGTTACAGTAGCACTAGAGGATCGTAAAACGGTTAATTCTGAATGGTACACGACAATTTGTTTGCCAGAAATGTCTACTAGTTAGTACTCAGCATAACAAAAATATATATATTTTAAATGTCATTTTTCTCAAAATTCCCGGGTCTGATTTTGATGCCCCTTTGCACAAGGGTGTATTTGAAGGTACTCTATATGAATACCACCACCGTTCCTCTGTTGATCCATAGACCACTCTCCATACATTTTTGCCCAGTCTCCTTTAAGAGAATTACTAAGTCAAAATAAAAAAAATAGAATAAAAATTTAGCCGCAACTAACGAAGGCTTTTAAAGTACATTTTTCGTATAGGACATAAAATAGATTATTTTAGCGGTCCAAAATACTTTGGCATGGATTTAATGGTTAACTAATTGAATGGTCACAAAATCCATTATGATATCAATTTATCGTAAAAGCAAATTATTAGGGCTAAATACATGTAAAACCAGAATTTTAACTACATTATGCTTTATCCTTTGCTATTTTATCATTAGATATATTAAAGGCTGGGTTGTTTTTATATTACATCTAATATATAAAATTCTCCTGAAACGGTGTTTGTAACAAAAATCGTCTGAATCGCCTTAACCGATTCTTATAAATAAATGTGTGTTTATTCAAGGCAACCGGGTCTGAGAATAGGACGTAAACTATTTTTTATACCCCTAAGTGATAAGGGTGGGCCACCCTAAAATTTTATTTTTTTATTTTTTGGACAATAATTTAAATTCTAATATGATCTGGCATTAAAAAATAAATACAACGCTAAATTTTCACCCTTCTACCATGAACCCCTATTTTTAATAGCCATACTTTAACTACTCTCGGCAGTCAATATTTGATTAGTTACCATTCGATCAGTTATTCCCCCCAGGCGTCTACCACGCCGGTGTACTTCTCACCTAGTAAACAGCACAGGGATGAGAACGAAGCCAGTCTCATGTCTTTTTCACGCAATAAGCTTTCTTTCACTCATTAATGTTAAGGGCCTAAACATATTGACATCAATATGCGATGTATATTGACCCGGGCTGGAGCGCCATTTGCCACGATCCTAACAATTCCTCGCTTCCCTCACACTATTATTCCCCTCAAGTTATTATAAATTAGTAAAAATTCACACATTTCGCCAGCGCAATCGCTTTGACCACAGAGCTATACAGTGTTCGCAACGAAATTATTCTATCCAATCTTTTCATCGGCTATCGAACTAAACAATTCCGTGCGTCGTTTCTTTGTAGAATGAAAATGAAATGCTATACAGCATTTCATACGGTGTTTCTTTGCGCGATAGAATCCGGAACGAGAATATTCGCCAAAGAACCAAAGTTACCGAAATAGCTCATAGGATTCTCAAGCTGAAGTGGCAATGGGCTGGCCACATCGCTCGAAGAACCGACAACCGATGGGGAAGAAAGGTTCTAGAGTGGAGACCACGAACCGGAAGTCGCAGCGTAGGTAGGCCTCCCACTAGGTGGACTGACTACATAGTGAAGGTCGCGGGCAACCAGTGAATGCAGCTGGCATCTTGTCGTTTGGAATGGCGTTCTAAGGGGGAGGCCTATGTTCAGCAGTGGACGCCTTCTGGATGATGATGATGATGATACAGCCCATGTGTTCTCCCTATCCTTTAAAACGATGTGTGAAGAAGCACCTTAGGACGGCATAGTGACTAAGGCACTATATAGACTGGGACAGCTATGAACTGAGGCGGATTTTAGTCGCTGGCACTCTTCGACGTGCTGATGCGTGAAGAAGCACCTTAGGCCGGCATAGTGACTAAGGCACTATATCGACTGAGACAGCTGTGAACTAAGGCCGTTTTTAGTCGCTGGCACTCTTCGACCTCCCCTTACTACTCATCAGGCAAGCCGAGGTCAGATTTTGAGTCACAATAAAAAAAAAGTTAACAATAAGTGACGTGGTAATATGGGACGTGGAGCCAGACCACATGCATGTACATTTAATCTTCATACAAACATGACATTTAATAAGTTATAATTGGCCGGCATAGTGACTGCAACTGAGGCAACCGTAAAATGAATCGCTTTTTTAGTTGTCGGCTGTGTTTGACTTCCCCTTGCTTACCATTTGGCAAGTCGAAGGTCAGATGTCGAGTCTTAATAAAACACATGCGTGCAATAAATATAAATATGTATACTTACAAGAACTTGCTGATAATTCCTGCGAAGAAAAAAACAACAAAGCGTTAGTTTCATAAAATTTAAAACTATATTTTCTTAAACTAGTAAATACATATAAATGAAAGAAAATCCTTTTATTATGTCTGCTCGTGTTAACGTCCTTTGAAGCGATTAAAATCGATACTAAGTAATTTCTAACATTGTTTTAAATACGTTAAACTTAAAAAGCAAGCGAAATAAAAACCTTTGCAAGAAATTTTCCAATAATATATGACGACAGGTGTGACGGACCGTTACGCGTAATTTCCCGGATTCGATTCTCAGTCGGAGCAAAGATTTCTTTTATAGCTTGATTGAATATTACAAATATTTTTAAATAAAAAAAGATATCATATTTATCACGAGCCTGGTTATCAAAAAGTGGTAGGCTGAGGTGCACAATACCACCTTGAAGTGACTTAATAGCGTATCGGGAAGTAGATTACCGGTACCAACTAGGCCGGCATAGTGGATGTGACTGCTCCTTACAGTTAATTGACTAGCAATAACCTCCATTCATGAGGTAATCATATGTCGAGCCACAATAAAAAATTTCGACGACTGAATACGAAACCACAGAAATATCCACTACACAAAAATAAATCCGGTGAAATTCCATTACCAAATATTACTTTGTAAAAAATAATCCTTTTTAATAAAAAAAGCTTTTTAGCTTTAGGGTAAAATATACAAAAAGAATTTTATAATAGTTTTACATGTAAATATCACAACGACGGTAGTATTTCCATTTTAATATATTTTCAAAATTTTCAGTACGGAGGTGCATTGTTATATTATAAACAATTGAAATTTAATCAAATTTGTCTACATTATAATTTGTTTTATCGGACGTTTTCAATCAAGTTTTAATAATAAATTTAAATTATAACAATGTACTATTTAGTCCAATGTCCATCTAACTGACATAGTGACGGCCACCGTATAATGAAACTGTTTCATTAGCGCTCTTCGACATACCTTTGCTTAGCATCACGCAAGTCGAGGTGTCGCGTATTAATTAAAAATATATATTGTGTATCAGAAAGTGTACTTTGTAGGGTGGCACTATTTGGGATCAGCAGACTGGGGGGCACTTTTTGAACTTTTTAGGGAGTTGATGGTCTCTACCAAGTCATAGACTGTTGTTTAGTTTCAGGGTCTTAATGTTAAAGCCACGTTTCTTCCATAATTATGAATCGATCCAAACGGTTATAACACGATATAACAGTAACACGATTATCCGTCAAAACGTTTTTCTTTTTATCATTTCCTCGTATATTGCCCCGACCGTGGGCCGTCATTAGTGGATTATTTAAGCATGTTAAACTCAGCACACCAACGCGTTGATGTATAATAAGGAGCATAAACCCCCTAAATATGTTGAGCCAATCCATGTATTCCTTTCAAGTATTGCAAATTATTAGAGTTATTTATTTATTTAAAAACTTTATTACATTTTGTATAAAGGCGAACTTATTGCCGCTAGACATTATCTGCCAGTTAACCTTCGGGACAGTCGAAAAGTTAAATGATAGTATGAGATATAAAACTGAATAACATAATATAGTACAATATAACACAATATTACATGGACATACTAAATTTCCTATAACATAATGAAGTATTAAGTTGCTAGAATTTAATTTATTTAGAATTTGGATGCAGCCTTCAAGTGGTATACCATGAGCTATTCTGTAATACATAAATTGGAATGGATTTATATGCACACTACTATTTAGGTCATGTTAATCCAGCTCATTTCATATCTATATTTTGCAATATTGTAGTTATGTTTTATCCAAGGTTTTACATTTATAAAAATATATATTTCCCTATTTAGTTTATTCCTTTTAGACGCGCCGATTTTGTCTCGGTGTGTTTATTTTATATACATACATATGAAAATAATATTCCACTGATCAATGGAATAGTTAGTTCCTCTGTTAAAAATTTTCTATATACTCGTATTCTGTATAAATTCCTTTACTAATAAAATATAGCGTTTTAGTATAAAAAATAGCCTAAAAATCGACGTTCAGCCGAAATATTTCGTGTAGTTTTGAAAATTAGCAAAGCTATGTATGCCCTGAAGCTCTCTTCCCCACGAGCGTACGCCGGCTCACCCTTCACACTCGAGGACTTTTAGTATGTTTGGCAAGAATAGCTGTGCTATGTTTCAAAACTACACAAAGTATTTCGTCTGATTTCGTTAATTTGCTTAGGCTATTTGATATGTTTGGTAGATATCAAATAGCCCAGTCTGCCGATCCGGGGTAGTACCACCACTTACAAGTATACAGACCGTGAAGTGATTTGGTCACGTTTCGGGATCAGCTTGTAAGTTGCCGATTCCATCTAGGCCGGCATAGTGGATGTGATTGCTACTCACAGTTTTTGAATTGTAGTAGCAGTGACATTCATTCATGGACCACACTTCGGCTTAACATCAAGCGGGGTGCTGTAATATGAGTCACAATAAAAAAAAATCCCGAAATCTTTAGGAGTAACTTACACGCGTGACGTCACCAATATGACGACAGGCGTGGCGCATGATTGATTCCCGATCAGAGCAATAATTTTCATAGATTTTATATACAATATTTATAATTAAGTTAAATATTAGGTAATAAAAAGGGTGGATATTTGCTCCAGGTCTGGTCAGAGTAGAGTCAAAGAGTAGTAGGCAAAAAAGCACTATTTTTATGGTTTTAAAGAACCTAAATCTATTACAGCAATTTCCTATCGCACAAAAGTGAGCGCGTTCCTATCTCCCATCCCGGTTACTATAGGTAGTGTTTTATTTATTCGTAGTTAATAATGTTGTATGTTATGATACAACAACCAGCTTGTAAGGAAACTCATAATGTCATATTATTGATGTTGCGTGTTATCAGTATGACAAAATGGAACTAACCCCGAGATTATAGTTAATATTTAATCGAATTGCAAATGGATAGTCCAAGTAATCCCCATTTTTTGAATAGGATATCTAATGAAATCCTAAAACGAATATGCAATATGCTATTTATAGACTTACATTGAGAATTTGACATTTTAATAGACTCAAAATTGCGGTTTTCTTTGAATGTTTTTTTTTTGTCAAGAATTAATCTCAACTTCACTCATGCCTCAGTTCCCACAGGAATAGGCAGAAACCGTTCTGTGTATAACTTTTTTCATTGCACCCTATTTTTGTAACCAGCTTTTAGCCTTAGCCACGTTTCTCAACCATATTTTGTTAGTACTGGTAGGATGTACTGGTCAAATACTTTTGTTACTTTAGTCTTTGTGTTAAGACGCAAAAGTAGGATAGACGCAATTTCCCAATTTTAAATTATGATTATATATATATATATATATGATTATTCAAGTAAACGAACATTAAAATTTAAATAAAAAATAATTATCCACGTCCAAAATCAAATACTTTAATATAAATTCATACTTTGACGTGTTTAGAGTTACTTTATGGCGGTTGTACACTCTCGCCCGAGAGGCCTCGGTCAAGGCTAGCGACCATGTACACTCTCGCTGTAATCCCCGCCTAATTGTTAGCTGGAGTGCGGTCCATGAATTGAGGTAACTGCTACTTAGAGTAAGTAGCAGGCACATCCACTATGCCAGCCTAGTTGGGCGCGACTAAGTCACTTTACGGTTTGAATACTTATAAGTGGTGTGGCTACCCCGGATCGGCCGATCCGGGGTAGTGCCACCACTTACAAGTATACAGACAGTGAAGTGTCGGTGAAGTGTTTCGGGATCAGCTTGTAAGTTGCCGGTTCCATCTAGGCCGGCATAGTGGATGTGATTGCTACTCACAGTTATTGAATTGTAGTAGCAGTGACATTTATTCTTGGACCACACTTCGGCTTAACATCAAGCGGAGTGCTGTCATATGACGAGTCACAAAAAAATAAAATAAAAAAATAGTAGGACGAAAAAGAAAAATTTCTAAAACGACTAATTGGATTGTAAATTGATGGTGGGTGTAGCAAGCAGAGTAGTTGCCACTTTGAACCTTAAGAGGTCCTTGTTAAAAGTTTAATATATATTTTTATAACATTTACGGGTATTAATTCATACACAACAGGTATTCAGTTCAATACCAATATATGTTTGCTCATAACAAGGAATTTATACCGCGTTTAATATAACTGCTTTTATATATTATTATAAATGATTTTATTTCATATATACTTCTATTGATAACAAATCGCTTTAAAGATGTACTTCACCTATTTATTTTATTGCAAATTCAGAATATAAACAATCACATTATATTATTATATTGCAAAACATCAAGTATTATGTTATTGCGGATGTGAGGGAAGAGAGGCAGTTGTATCAGAATAGTGGAAAGTGACGCTTCTTTGTCTCTGCCTATCTCTGGGGGAAAATGGCGTGACAATTTGATAGATAGATTGATGTTTACATGCTGGTACTGGTAGAAAAAGGAAAAATCAACAAAATAATTGGTTACAGCAATTATTTTGTTAATAGCTCATTATTTGGAACCGCCCTAGTTGGAACCAGCAACTTACAAGCAGATCCCGAAATGCGAGTAAGTCACTTCACAGTCTACATACTTGTACTGCTCGGAATCGGCAGACTGAGTACCACTGCCTACCAGTCTGAAAACCAGATCCGAAGCAAATATCCGCCTGTTTTTTGCATCATTTAATTTTATTATTAAATCAAAAATAAATCAAAGAAAAGCTATGAAACAAATCTTTGCTCCAACCAGAAATTGAACCTAGAACCTTACGCTTGACGAACTGGTGTACAAACCAACGCGCCACGCCTTTTGTCAAATATGTTTAAATACTATATTACTTATAAAACCTCTAGTACCACCACTTAAAAGTGTACAGACCATAAAGTCACTTAGTCGTGTTGCGGTATCAACCTGTAAGTTGGCAGAGCCAACTAGGCATAGTTGGAACTATACTAATAGTTACTACTAATACAGTTATTCAACTGTATTATATTAGCAGTCGCCTTCATATATGAATTGCACTCTACCCTAACTCCAAGCTGGATGCTGTCATATCCGTAGCCACAATAAAAAAACATTTTTTGAAAATTTTGAAGTGAATTGCGAATCGAGGGAGTTGTTTCAGGCAAATGGCGCTCGATTGTCTCTGCCTTTCCTTCTGCATTGATTTTAGAAACACGTTAATTTTAAATTAACGTGTTATAATGATTGGAATAGGCATGTAAAATTAAAGTTATAAAAGCAGGGTCCGCAGTTTCTTATATACATTGAGATTAGTATTGAGAAAAATGGTACGAAAACTGCTTAAGTATATTTTACAATACTTGTAGAACGCACTGGTTGATTATTTTTGTCTTTATGTTTTACGCGACGATAAAATATGACGAATTGGATGTTATATATGGATGTTATACGAATGGAATATAGAATAAAAAATATTGGATGTTAAGTCGAATTAACATTAACATTCAAATTTGAAGAAAAGATTTAAAACCACACTTAAAATCAAATACTCTGATATTGATTAGCTCGTTCCTTTAATTTATATTTATACTTTAACTCGAATCTTTGATGTATCTACTATACGGCCTAGTTGGAACCGCCTTGTAAGTTGGCGGTTCCAACTAGGCCTTACCCTGAAACGCTACTAAGTTGCGTTCTCTACATTGGCCTCTGTGGAAATTGAGGCGTGATTTATTGAAAGCTGATTAAGTAGTCATAGCAGATCATAAGATTAAATTCGCAGAGACATGGCGACTTGCTTTATCAAATATACCCCAGAGAATGTTCTGAGGAACAATTTAACCTTGTTCCTATCTCGTATTTTTACACCCCTGATATCAGCACAGGTTGAGGTATGCATCCGCTTACTGTTGACCGAATTCGCAGTCGAACTAGAAGGTTCGTCGTTTCTTAGTAAACCGATCGATATGTCGTGTTCTAATATGTTCGTTTAAAGGACCTCATACTCGTAGTCTTGGATCCTTCAAGCGAAGCGTGAATAAGCACCTTTGGTCGGCATAGTGACGGCGATTGAGGCAACCGTAAACCGAACGCTTTTTTTTGTACGACGGCGCTCAAGGAAGTCCCCTCGCTTACCACCTAGATTAACTGTAAATAAAAGAAATGGATTTCTGTCTTGAAGAGGCTATACCAGCTCTCATAGTTGCCTCGGGCTTGGAAGGAGACCAATGTTTAACGGTACCTAAGAAGGATGACCCGGCTAAACTACTGGTCAGCATGCTAGTCCATGCTGTAGCTAACATTGTTCCTTCTGCATATCAATGTGACACGCTGAATCTTGGAGCTGGCAATCATTGTTATGCAAACGATACCACGATGCCCTCACGCTGCTTTGCCCATCTAATAGCCGGTAAACAGGACTATCCAGGAATGTGTTAGTCTGTTTTATCGGAGCCGAGGAACTCTTTAACCTAGTTTCTGTCTTTTTACTTTTGGTATTATAAGTCAAGGGATTAGACGTTTCGTTTCTTAGTCAAACAATGGATTGTTTTCCTCATACTATGAACTTCGAAGCGTGTCAAAGCGTCTCTGGCTAGCAGTGAGTTTGAGGTGTTTAAGATCGTGGATTTTCCTTTGCTTAGCATCAGGCAAGTCGAGATCTAATGTGGCGTTTATCACATTGGAAGGATAAATGGAGGGAGATTTATAAATCGAAAAAAGAGAATTGTAAATCGGAGACGATTGAAAAAGTAACGATTTTTTGACTTAGGTGTGCGCGTTCTCGACGAAAAAAAATCCCTGTTTATCCCTCTTCCTTCTCTTTGTGACATCTCCCTCGGTACTTCGGACAGACTTCACATCATAGGGATGTCCCTTGGCCGCGACCTGAATCACAGGGACCACATTGAGCGGTCTATTAAGACCACCTCCCGCAAACTTGGCATCCTGAACAAGGTGCGGCGCCAGAGCTTCGCCTACTTTTATACAAGGCTCAAATACGCTCGTGCGCGGAGTACTGTTCGCATCTCTGGGACGGCTCTGCCAAGTATCTTCTCAATGCCCTGGATTCATTGCAGCGCCGAGCTGTCCGAATTATAGGAGATGCAGAGGTTACACGAACTCTGGAGCCCCTGCAACTACGCAGAGACATGGGGGCTCTGTGCGTCCTCTATCGCCTATACCACGGAGAATGTTCCGAGGAGCTCTTTAACCTTGTTCCTACCTCGTCTTTTCACACCCGTAATACCCGCACTGGTCGGGGGAAGCATCCGCATTTTGTCGATCGAATCAGCAGTAGAACTAAAAAGTTCGGTGCGTCTTTTCTTTGTAGAACAATCGACAAGTGGAATGCTTTGCCAGCCCACGTGTTTTCTCCCTCCTATAACCTTGGATCCTTCAAGCGATGCGTGAAGAAGCACCTTTGGCCGGCATAGTGACGGCGACTGAGGCAGCCGCGAACTAACTCGGATATTTTAGTCGTCGTCACTCTTGGATCTCCTCTTGCTTATCATCAGTCGAAACGAGGTCAAATGTCGTGTCACAATAAAAAAATTAAAAAAAAGTAAAACAGACCGACCGAGGTAAAACGAGCCGACCTCTATCAAATCGGGATATTCTTAAAAATATGTATTTAAAGGAACTAATGTCGGGATCGAGGAATCTTTATCGTTGTGGTAGTGGAGGCTTTACGTATGGATATTTTAATTTCAATACGGTCTCCTTTTTCATTTTAATACGTTTATTTCTATCTAAAACATGTCCCAAAAATGTATACATAGTTACAGATTAACATTTTAGTAACAAATTTAAATAATTCATTAATAAAAATTAAATAATTCCTCATTTTTATTTTCACGCCTTAATTCCCATAGAATTAGGCTGGGTGAGACAACTGATCGCCACTTTCCACGCTTCTGACACTACAATCTTGTTTCCTTCCTTTATTATCTTTTCTTTACTTTTTTAAGAAAATCTTCGATTTGATAAAAAGTTTTTTTTTTGTTTCACTGAACTAAATACAAAACTACAATAATAAAGTATATTAAACAAATGAAATATTAATCAAAAACCTTAATTACAATAATTAAATGAACACTTACATGTTGGTAGTGATGCAGTAAGATGTTCTCTTTGATATGGTAAGCCCTTCAATATGTTGTGATCACCGCAAGTAAATTTACAGTCAATCCTTTAAATCAAGATTTTTCCAAATTAAAATTCAACACTTTTAAAATTACCACTAAAAGAACTAAGACAGTTTGCGAATTTTTTTAAATTTTTATTTCAAATTTCAATCACTCGTTTCGGAATCACGGAGAGCTTCAGAGCAATACTGGGATACGTCCACACAATTGCATTTAGTGCTTGCAACTAGTTTCTAGATGAGATGCGCAGGGCGGGAAGGGAAGCTGCGTAAATATTGCTTTAAAACTATCTCCAGCATCCTTTTTACATTTTCATATACAAATTATAAGATTAAAATGCATATATTCAGGTTTTTCTTTCAATTATTCTTTTAACAATGTCCAGGCTAAATAATACAATTCCTAGTAAAATTCAAAGAGTGATTTTATTTAAAATCTGTTATAATACAAAATATTATCTGCGAATTGAAAGATTCAACGATATTGATTTATACGAGCGCCTATTGTTACAATTTTGAAATGTATAAAGTAATAAATTGGAATATGATTAAAACCTGACTGGCACAGTGAAGCCGACTGAGGCAATCGTGAACTGAGTCGGTTTTTCGAAGCTTGGAAGGTCCTTACCAACAGGTCTAGGTCTGATGTTAAGTCACAATTAAAAAAGGGTGACCGCTTTCTAATGTTCCCTAGACATGAGCCCTAATTGATTCTTACTTAAAGGCCACTTGAGGACACAACTTTATTTAACAATATATTTACAATAGACTTGCCACAAATATTGTTACGATGAAAACACAGTTTTCGTTTCTATTTCAAAAAATAATTATTAATTTTGTGTGCGTTACTTTATAATTTTAGTTGAATGTAAAATCAATAAACGCGATAGTAAGCCGCATAAAATTTATGTTCGCGCAAAATTCAAGAAATTCTTTTCTTTATTGTAACACTATTTATGATACGAGTGCGTATAAGTGTATATAATAGTTCTGTACTATAGGTATTTTAATTTGTGACGAATTGCAACGTTTTTTTTAACATTTGCAGCACAGAATGGGGTATGCAGGGCCGTGTGCAAGTAATTCAGCAACCTCTCCAAAACAACAGTTACATTCAGCAGTTGTACAACGCACAAGGGCCTATCTTTATGCCCGGGAACATTGCTTTGCATCCCAGTATCAATTCTCAACAGATACAGGTTCGTAACAAATAACTATTGCTTTACATGCCAAAGAACTCTACATACTACTACTAAAACTATTTATATTTAATAATTACAATAAAATTTATATATATTTATAGATTATATTTATTGTTGGTAATTGTCTGTCAAAATGAAGGCCACTACGATTAGGTCATTGCTCCTGGTATCATACAGTATTTGCCAATTTACTTAAGATATATAAATTATACGCATATATTCCGATACAAAAAGAATTCTGCTTTGCGTTTAGTGTCAATAAATATATGCCTCTACACAAAATCCCATTTTGATGAAGCATTCATTTAGTTTAATGTGTGGAATGTATTATCATTTGTAAAAAATCCGATTACAAATAAAAACGGCTAATAAAATACAAAATATATCGAAACACAAATATGTTTTTTATTGAAAACTACCAGTACACCCGGCATAGTGACGGCGACTGAGGAAACCGTAGACAAAGTCAGGTTTACCATCAGGCAAGTAAAGGTCAGATGTCGAGTCACAAAAAGAAAAATACATTTTCAAATTGTGAACTTACAGCTTGAAAGTTCTTTCAGATTAGCTAGACTGCCATAGTAGATGCGGCCGCTGCTTTTAGATTTATGGCTGGAGTCGCTTCCTCTCGTATCGCACTCCAGCTTAAAATCAGACGACGGGCGATAATAAAAATATTAATAAAATAATTTTAAAATTAGGTAATCACTGCTGGAAAGCCGTTCCAAGGTAGTCTCACCACACCACACATGCTGGCACAGGGAAAACAAGTACTCCAGGGGCAAACTGGTAAGTAATCTTTTTTTTTAGAATCGTCGTCTGGCTTTAAGTGGCCTGATGGTAAGCAAGATCCTTCGTCCAAGAGCGCTGACGAGGGATAAAAAAGATTAAATATACAATTCTCAGCGTTATCGTCGTAAATGTTAATTTTTATTCCTGTTTTGTCAGAGTCACCTCTCGACAGATTTGTATTTCAAAGAATACATAAATTGATTATAACACAGGTCTGCGAAATTCTCATTTAATTTATTTAAATAGGTATATTGTAATAAAACTGAGTAATTTAAAAGCACATCAAAATTATTTGTATTTAAAGATTTTTTTTTAATAAAAAACTAAATTAAAAAAAAGTTGAGCTGTAAAAAACATGGGACTATATAAATAAAGATAAAGGAGACTTATGAAATGTTTTCCCACTTTTTTAAGCTTCTATTTTACTTCGTATTTATTCACGTATATTTGATTCATCTCTTGTTTCGTCTTTCTTAACAGTTCAGCAATTGTCAGGCATCTTACTCATTCCTCCTTGATATTTGATATTTTAATAAACTCGCTACTCCTGCTTTACAGCGTCAAGATTTTTAAAAAGTCGTAGATGTAATGCAGCTTTATTTTCATTCATTATAATCCAGCTATATTAATAAAGGCGGTGACATTATGCCCAATAAGTCACGTTGTTTTGTCAGGGAAAATCTATCGCAGGCCTGTGTTTAATAATATTCACGCAGAGTGCTTAGCTTACTATTTTTTATATATTTTACCATCATAGCCACGCCTTAATTCCCACAGGGGTAGATAGAGTCAACGCCTCCACTCCAGCTTCACACCAGTCGGGGTGGCGTGCTGTCACATGTCGAGTCACAACTAGAAATATTTTTTAAGCAAATGAGCATTTTATACGCCCCTACTGCTATTGATTTATGTTCTAAAAGATTAGTTTATTAATTTTTCTATTTATAAACCTAAAACAATAGATTAATAGTAGGTTTCATGTCAAAGGCATTCTCTACCAGCCAAACCTTTATAATGTTGATCCGACGATGTAGATGAGAAATAGGGTGCAAAATAAAAGTCATATAATAATGAATTTACATAGAGCGGTCAAAGTGAACCAGCATGGTACGTAGCTTTTGTTATCTCGATAGCTGTTTTAAAAATAAAAACAATCCTTCTTAACAATTTTTGTTATTTGAATATATTGAGATGAGATCTGACAAAGTGTATGAATAAATGAAAAAAAGCACTTTACTCTTTAAGAAAATATAAATAATATTGACATAAGGAATTTATAAATGTGATGGGAATGGATGCGGTAAGTTAACTGTTTTCAATCTCGAATTATATATACATCGAGGTTGCTAAGTTGTTAGGTGCATTAATATTAATATAATATTCACAACAATAATAATAATCGTATGAACTTCTATAACAGAAGAATACAATCATGTTTATAAAAATACTTTTAGTTTAATGTTTAGA
The DNA here is from genome assembly GCA_905220615.1 of Tinea trinotella. NCBI lineage: Eukaryota > Metazoa > Arthropoda > Insecta > Lepidoptera > Tineidae > Tinea > Tinea trinotella. The sequence continues at coordinate 5,161,730 of HG992305.1, forward strand.
AATGAAGTCCCGGATACATGATTACATTCACTTAATTAGTGACGTGAGCTGTGACGCTATTTAGGTTTTTAGTGAATTTTACAGGTCTCACTTACCAGGAACAAGGTTTTCATTTTAACTAATTTTTAATGTCGTATCTGTGTGAATCAATTTGATTTCAACAATAATACAAACATTTATTTAATGCTTTTTCTGATTGTTTTGCCGGGTCATGTTTCTTATTGCTTTTAAATATGTGGGCTGAACGATTTTAATTGTTAATTTTTTATTGTTATTAATCCTATTGGATTCTCTATCTAAACACTGCTCTCTAACATAAAAGCACAACAATGTGTATTTGCATGGTATTAGAACAACAGAATATTGTATACGAAATATTCAATATTGCAAACAGTATTGAAATGTTACAACTAAGTTGTAACATGAATTAATTTATGTCAATAGAATTGTTCACAGGCCCGTTCCCTGGATACATACCGACGTCCCAGAATCAAACCTTTGTGTTTTCGCCACTAAGTGTGTCGCACCTTACAAACAGTCAGCAGAGCGTATTGCCAGCTCACAGCCAAGCCACTGTTTCAACAATCACTCAACCGCAAAAGTCTGCAGATATGCAAAAGGTAATATATTATATATTCACCCGTATTATATTGTCACAATTTTAACTAGATATTTTGCCTTTTATTATTATTACATTATTCTGTTTATATATTCTGACTTATTCTGTCGGATCGATTTTTTAATATAAAAAATAGTTTTAATGGATCTTCAGTTATCTTTTTTTATTGTGGATTGACGTATACCTTCACCCTGGGCGATGTTAAGCTGGAGTTCGGTCTATAAACAGTAATAGTCGTATCCACTATACCGGTCTAGTGGCAAGCAAATTGTTCATTGCCACTATCGGTGTGTCCTTACCATGTAAAAAAACGTAATATTATTTGTTTGTTAGGCTATTGCTAACATTGGGAAGGTGTCCCCGGCAAAAAATGCTGCAGCGGCGGTACCGACCCAGTGTGTACAAGTTTCACAGCCTGTCCTGCAACAAACTTCACAAACGCAGTTAATCAGCCCATTACAGGTAACAATAAATAAATATATATGTTGCTTAACTCTGTTCCAAATAACATTCATAAAATAATGATTTTTAAAATAAATATACATTCAAATAAAATTCGTTTACGTTGTTTTATTGAAATGCCTGAACATATTTTAAGCTTGGTTTTACAACCATTATTGAAAAATAATACTTGAATCATTTTGTATATGTTTCCTGATTCACTCAGCTTAAATTATTTATTAATTTTAAAACAAATATACAATAAAACACTGGTTTTATTCTCGCAAAATAATTCGATGTTAATAGGGAAACACACAGCATCCTCCCCTGATTCGGGCTTTGTTACAGGCGAGCGCGCACACCATGCAATTCGCACCTTGGCAAATTTCGGGTGCTCTTCCACAAGTATGGGCAGGGGGTTTACAAGCCGGGGCTTTGTCTGCAGGTGGATTATTGGCTCCCAGCCCTATTTTTATTCGTGCTCCTCACACTGATGCCCCTATGTTTATACAACATTCGTCACAAAATAACGTTCAAAATTCTAGTAAGTATTTTTTAATAAGTTTTAATATATAAGCGTTTTTATATTTAATAGTAAGATTAAATTTTTAAATATTGGCTTATAAAAAAAGAGGCAGATATTTGCTCCGGGTCTAGTTGTTAAAGAGTGGTAGGAAGCGGTGCCCAGTCTTCAGATCCGGTGTTACTACCACCACTTATAAGTATACAGACGTTAGAGAAGACAATCGCAGTTCGGGATCCGCTTGTAATTTGCTGGTTTTAACTAGGCCGGCATAGAGGATGTGACTACTACTTACAGCTGTTGAACTGTAGTAGCAGTCACCTCTATTCATGGGCCGCACTCCAGCCTAACATCAGGCGGGTGCTTTCATAAATGTCGAGTGATAATAAAAAAGTATTAATGACTAAAGGGGGTTATATTTATCATTGAAATATGCTAACAATCAATCAATCAAATTGTAACGCCTTTTCCCCACAGGGATAGGCAAAGACAATAGAGCGCCACTTGCCACGTTCCTGACACAACTCCTTCGTTTCCCTCACATCCACAATTCTCTTAATACAAGCTCTATGGTTATGGGCACAAGGCAACCTAGCTATATGCTAATACCTGTTATTAATTGAGCGTGGTGAATTATTTGCGATAAATTGTTTCCTTAATATATATTTAACGCATTGTTTTTAGTTTGACATATTTGCCATTTGAACACCATTTTCGCTTACGCAAAATTTACATTTAATGTATTAGTAATAATTTAGAAATTGCATTTACGTGAGTAATTAATTTTATTGTCATTTACTTGACAGATAAATTTACTAGTGTTTATAAGTTTAATTATACGAGTGAACAATAAAAAAAATATTACGCCCTTATCCCACTGGGTTAAGCAGGTCTCATGTCTATGATGGCGCCACTTCCCACGATTCGGCCACAACTCTCTTACTTTCTTAACTTCCGCAATTCTCTTTTTATTGGCTTTAAGGGCACTGATTTTTTAAATAAATTTTCAGTATAATACTATTTTAGGTCGTGTTTTTCTTTCCGCCTCTGATTTATACATGTCCTTTGTCAAAGTTCTTAAAGCCACCAACGTATCTTTCTTATTTTACCAATGAAAAAATACAATAATCAGTATCAGTAAACCAATATTTACCGAGATTTTTAGGCAAATATTAATCATTATTTACCCCGTATCCAATGATTGCCAGCCATTCTACAAAGGTCGTCCCTACACTATGCCGGAGGCCGTTCGTTAATCTATCTCATGAGCCCAACTAACCGTCACTTAAGCGTTTTAATCTTTTTTGCTGTGTGTCGGTTGCCTTTAAAATGGTCACGCCTTTTCCTCTTAGTGATAGGCAGAGACAATAGGGCGCCACTTGCAACGATCCTGACACAGCTCCCTCGCTTCCCTCGCATACTATTATGGTCGCGAAAACCCTGCTTTCTTGAGGATGACCTATGTTCCCTGGCTAATTACTGCGTGAATTTTTCCGTATCTTAGCGTAACCAGTTGAATCATTTTTAACTTGTGGATTAGGATTGGACCGTATGTTTATACTAGAAGTACTATACGTAGTGATTGAAGACTTTGGCATACACAACACCCGACCGAGTCCTCCGTTTGACTTCGCCTTAAGGCTTGTTCCCATTTGCCTAAGATGGTTATGTATTTATTAATAATTATTAATTCTTTACATTTATCGTTCATACAATTATACGTCTATTAATTACAACCGACCAACGTTGTACAAAATTAATATCGTTATTTAAACAAACATATCCTTTGATGCAGGCTTTATTGCGTCTATGTCAAGTGCATATCACAAATATATATATATATATATAGGTTGTAAATATGCAAATATGCGCGCCCTTTCACCTTTGAAGGGTTGATGTGCAACATTCAATTTTTTTTTCATCGTAATGAATATTAAATATTTATTTAAGTTTTGTAAATAAACTTGTTGACTATGTTTTATTGACATATTTTTTTGTTTGTTTAATTTCCACCCTTTATTGAATCGTATGAGTCAAAGGTTTTAATTGCGGACTATCCAAGATTGATATATAAACGGAAAATGCAATACTTAAGGGTGAATATCGCATGGCAACGATATATGTCAGTGCAATCAATTGTGCATAACTTTGTTTTATTTTATTTATGTGTATTGCGAGGAATTGCTAATAAATACTTGTTAGTCGTTTTTACTATCCTACGTTGAAACACTTCACAAATCTAAATATTTTCGAATGATTTGTTTCGCTTGGTTCTGAAATAAACTGAAATTTCTCAAATTCCGACCCTTAATTAAGTTCCCCTGGATATCGGAATATTGAAAATTAAATTTCGTAGATTCCGATTTATTCGGTCGGAAACTGGATTTGCACTACGGTTTGCTTTGCTCGTTTACTCTGGTAATATTTCTACATCAGCGAAGATTTAAAATTGTCAATTTCATTACGTTTAACCATAGAGCTTTTATGAAAATAATTGTGGATGTGAGAGAAGCGAGGGAGTTGTGTCAGGATCGTGGCAAGTGGCGCTCCATTGTCTCTGCCTTTACCTGTTTGAAAAAGGCGTGACAATTTGATTGATTCATTTAAATGTTGCAGGTGCCAACGTGACATGCCAGACGACAGCGAAGCCATTATCAAAGGTGCTTCGTCAGGTATCTCCAATTATACCTCCAGCTGGAATTCGTCCTGCTAGCTCAGTCTCTACCCAAACAGCCAACAATCGTACTATGGTATTAATATTTTCCTTTGAATGTTTATAAATATTTATAATATATACCAACGCACAAGAAACTTGTAATTTATTGTTTTATAGATTAAATATCGCAATAAGCTAGACAACGTACTGCGAAGCACACAGACTCCAGCTACGAAACAGGACGCCGCGAACCAAACAAATAAAATACATAACACGTCCGCCCAAAACAGGCAACAGTGAGTTAATATTCACATATTAAAATTATAATATCTAAAAGCCCTAAGAAATTTGTAAAATATTTAATCTCTGCATTTCAAATATATTTTAATCGATGTTAAGCAGAAGTACGGTCCATGAATGGATGCGGCTGTCACTACAGTTAAATAAGTAGGAGTCGCATCCAATACTCGTATGCCAGCCTGCAAGGAGACGGCAACTTACAATCTGATCCCAAAACGTGATTCAGTAGCCTCCTGGTCTGTACACCTCTTAATACACCTACTTTGCCTACTACTCTTAATACTGTAAATATTTTATTTGTATGAAAAACTTTTATTTAGAGTGGCCGTGGTGAATTCCAATACACAAACATCGACTGCACAAGAGAAGCAACAGACGAACAAGTCTGTTCAATCATCGCAGGTTGCAATACAACAAACACAACAACAGGTATATATATACAGTTTGATTATATTAACATTTATCTCCCTTCTTTTTAAAGCATACATTTCAAACATATTCCAGTTTGTGGTAAACAGCTTAATTAAAAATATATGTTTAATATTACACCGACTTATGTTAAGCTGAAGTGCGTTCCAATTGAGAAGTAGACTGCTGTCGCATCCAATATGCATGTTCCATCCACTATGCCACTATCCACTATTCAAGCTGATCTCGAAACGCGACTGAGTTACTTCACGGTCTTTACTGCAATAGTGGTGATACGACTCGTGGAGTTAAAAAATTAAGTGTAAAAAATAAGTTGTAAATCTACTAAAAGTTGATACAATGTCTTTTACGAGTAGATATTTCGATTAAAACTAGCATTTACATCGCAGAGAATATTCGATTTAATAAATATATATATTTTTACTTTGATCTTTGTTAATACTGTTGTATACCGCCCGCGGGAACAAACTTCTATTGTATATTTCTGAATACACGTGTGGCTAGTTTCTATAGAAAGGCGCAAAATTTAAAAATAATCTTGAATATTTTTGTTAGTTTTCATTTGTCATAAGACATTGTTTTCGCAAATATTATCTTATTTAAATGACCCTGCCATTGACATTGGCATTAATGTAATAATCGGCGCTGTAGTGTACATGTTTGTGTACACGGGAAGTTAGGGAGCCCGTGCCTGACTGGTTAACCTCCTCATAGTACGAAACGATTTATTCTTTAGCTATAAAAGCCTAATAATATAATAATTGATTGGAATATATATGTTAAGTTAATATACTGAGAACAAAGGTCAACGTACTGTGTATTGATGTTGATATTATATTAAAAAATAGTTTTAAATACAATAAGTGCGAACGAAACTTGTAGTAAGTTTTCCTATATTTTGGCAGCAAACGCAGAAACAGCAACCACAATCAACGCAACAAATTGTACAACAATATCCTCAAGGTTAGTTCACATTTACGTTTCTCTATAATTCCAGATTTTTTTTGACGTGAACACAATTTGCAATCTATTACTCGTTAGCCAATAGACCAAATTAATTGCGGAATGGGCATTTGTAAAATTGTTTATAATTAATTTTTGAATAAAAATGTGTGTGTAATAAAAGTTATAATTTCTAATCGCGTTTAAGCAAAACCAACCTAATTAATGTATATGGAATCCCGCCAATGAATTTTTTTATTTGCATAAGGTTTAAATTATGTGAAAATGTTTTAAAATCACCCCAGGAGAGGGAAATGCCCTTCAACGCAATATTTAATAAAGTACCCCTCCATAGAGTCGCTTCGATTTACTCGCGTCGTCCTGCAGCAATATTTGTCTTTTGAAAACATTTATTCATTTGAATGAGATTTAAAACACATTCACACGTTTATACAAAACTTAAATATTAAATATTAATGTCACAACTTCATTCTCAACTTTATTCCTTTTACTTGAAACTGAACTATTTGGTTTGGATTGCCTTTAACTCAAGAATTTCCGCTGATAAATTTGTATTTCAAACAAATCCGAAATATAAAACTTTACTATAATCTCTTTTTTAAATCATGTATAAAGCTTTTGGTCGCTTAATTCTTTATTTCTATGTTTTTCTAGAATTCGTTGTAATTAATGTCATTGTAAACAATAACGTTTTGTTTTTTTTAATAATAAAATAAAAGTTGGTACTATTATTAGTTTGATGGTATCGGATAGTACTTACTTTTGGTGCACGTGAAGCGCCCACCCACCCCTCCTCCACTCATTCCGCCTGCACCCTCGCTTATAACTATAACTCTCCCCACAGCAACAATCGTCAACAAGAAAACGTAACCTCGTAAATGTTTGTAAACAGTTTTCCTTTAAAATGTTTAAAATGGCGTTTGTTTAAATATGGCAGAACATCCTTTCACGGTGACATTATAAAGTTAACAATTGGCATTTAATGTTAAATAGGTCAAACAAGTATTGAGAAACTTTTGTTTAAATATCCGACATATTTCAGCCATAACCACTATGCAACATGCAACAGTGAATCAAACTATCCCCATGGCGGCAATACCGCAGACTATATCCATGGTATCACAGATTCATCCGGTAAGATTTTAAAATAATTATAATTATAACAGGGAAAATCCTCAGACCGGCATAGTGATTGACCGACCGACTGAAGATACCGTCGACTAACTCGTTTAAATATTTTTCTATAGCTGACCAACATACCTCCCGTAACGACCCTGGTACAACCCACTACTGCCAGCCCTATAGCTCAAATTTTGCCAGCTCAACCACAGGTTAGTATCATAGTTCGCATTAAATATTATATAAAAACTATTGATCTGCAGTGCTCATAAATGTAGAGCTTGTTTGAAGAAAATTATGCATGTGAAAAAGTGAGAGAGTTGTGTCAAGGTCGTGGAAACTGGCGCTCCATTATCTCTGCCTAACCTTGCGGGAGTTAATTATAGTCAATTTGATTGATTCGAGGTATAGTGTAATATCGCAATGAAATAAATTAATAAAAATCTAAAATGTATGTATTTATTAATATCGTCTTTATAATGTTGTTAAGGAAAAGTCCTAGTTTTTTATTATTATTTATGTACGATATACAAAAGAAAAATTAAATACCGCAATTTAAAAAATATATATTGTTGTGCCTGTAAATACAGCCGCGCCCGATGTAGAGTTAAGTTACTTTAAAGCTTTAAATTTATTACGTAAATCAAATTGGTGTATGCCTTCAGACGGGCCTTCAGGCGACATTGGATGGGACACTTGTGACTATGACGCCATTAGTGCAACTTCTCTCTCAGGAGGTATTCCATAAACCATGTCGAAATAAAATGCTGAAAATCCCCTTTTTGATATACCATGCGTATCAAAAGATACAATAATACATCCAAAATTTATTAATAGTTTTTACATAAGGTAAAAAAATCAATTTGAAAGTAATGTGATAACACTACGGAATGTCCTATAGATATAGTCGAAGTAGTAGGGAAGGGCCCAACGAGAATGTCGGCAACATTTAATTATGGCTATTAGCAGCGGCGGCGTAGCGTGGGTTGGCACCCTGGGCAGTTTTCTATTTGAATACCCCCTAATTAAAACAACGAAACGTGCTTCCGTGATTATTTCTGCTTAAATATTCGATCACATAAAAATATATTTCCTGTTCTTTTCAATAGACAATATTAATCAATCTAATGGTCACGCCTTTTTCCCACAGGGATAGGCAGAGACAGCCCCACTTGCCACGATCCTTACACAACTTCCTCGCTTTTCTCACATCCACAATTCTCTTTATACAAGCTCTACGGTTATGGGTACTAGGCAATCCAGCTTTCGTTAGGATGCCTCTGATTCAGTCGAAAATCGGGAGGACCTAATTTAAAAAAAAACCTGTATTGTCTGACGAGAGCCCCTCTAAGAGGAAGATTTGCCTTTAAGAGCAGATGCACCAGTTGAATACTAAGGCCTACTGTCCACGCACACGTCATTTGACGTATGCCTGTAAACTACAAATAAAGATTTAAGGCGTATTTTGCATATTTATGTCCACACTGCTTCATGTAATACTCAGTCACGCTACAAAACGTCTTAGTTTACTTTCAACTAGCATCAAGAAAGCACGTCTTTTGTTGTGAAAATATCAAGTGATGATGATGAACTGATTATAGCATACAATTTTATTAGAAGACGACGAAACAGACGAAGAAAGTACTGGATTCATCCATACATTGAAAGAAATATAAATTGTAGATTGTTTGTTGCTACCAGAGAGTTATCAGAAGATGATTCTGTATTTCAATCATTTTACCGAATGACTAAACTCAACTGTTGGGCAACACGAAAATCAAGCGTCCGTCTGACGAGTCGGTCGAGTAGTGACTTGTTGCCGCGTGCACCGCATGACGAGCGGCTGAAGCGACGTTGCCCCTTCGTGGACACAGATTTCATTGTTTCTACGCAAGATGCAAGCATTCGTCTTGCAATCGTCAATTGACGAAAGCCTGTGTATGACGTGCGGTTACGTGGACAATGGGCCTAAGCCACGCAAATGAATTGTCATCTCTTGGTGCTTGGTACCCGGCGATGACCGCCTCCACCGCCCCCCTTTTCGCCGCCACTAGCTATTAGCTACATTAACCTGAGCATAGCATATTTTGTAACATAGTTAGTTGTATTTGCAACTTCCTTTACTGCCATATTTACCTAAATAGAATATTTAACTTACTAACTTAAATTCAGCCTTTTATTTTTACATTTGTGTAATTTATTTAATACATTTATAACTTTTTGCTTTGTTTATTTTGTTATTTTAGAAGGGATAATTCATTTGCAATAATTATAGCTTTGCATTTTTTTCATGACAGTAAAGAAATGCATGATTATAATTTTATTTATTTCTATATGTATTCACGACATATTTTTTCTAGTCTTATATTGCCTGTCGCTGCTATATTGGCGACATCAATTGAGGTCACAGCTACTAGGGATATAGTATTAAAATATATTATTTCGTAAATTGAAAAGAAAAACAACAATTTTAAATTATTAAAGTACTAAATTAGTATCGGGGTCGGTCTCCGGGTTGTACGTCCGGTGGCCGGAAGTGACTTCAAAGGAATTTGATTTCATTTACAGACTATATAACTTCTATGGTATATTTTTGTACAGGTTGCTCCAATAAAAATAATCGAATAAACAATAATGTTTTAACTTTTTAAAGTGTGTTGAATAATTGTCGCCATTGAAGCGCCACGCTTTATATTAAATTTTATTGAATTAGTATTTTTTATGTCTCACGAAATATAACTAAAAAATAATAATGAGGCGATCGTGGGCTAGTAGTAGGGAAATGTTCTTGCAACACCCAGCTTAAACCCACTTGCCGGTACCAATGTATCTTTGATGATATATGTTCTTTATTCGCACGCTTACAAGCATGTAAGTAACTTAATATAGCATAGTCAATTATATATAATATATTATTATGCATGTATACCCTTTACTTAGTTTACCTATATTAGCCGTTTACAATTGCATAATAAAATAGAATATAGGAATTATAGCATGTACTGTGCGATATCAAAGAGTGCCTGAAGCTCCTCGACAAGATCTCCGAGCTATATATATATATTTGACGACAGGCGTGGACCAACGGTTAGAGATTGGTTCGTTGCGCGTAAAGTCCCGGGTTCGATTCCCGCACGGGAATCGAACCTGGAGCAAATATTTGTTAATAAAAATAAGGGTGGATATTTGCTTCCGTCTGGTTATGAAAGAGTGGTAGCCAGTGGTACCCAGTCTGCCGATCCGGGGTAGTACCATCACTTACAAGTATACAGACCGTGAAGTGATTTAGTCGCGGTTCGGAAGCAGCTTGTAAGTTGCCGGTTCCAACTAGGCCGATATAGTGGATGTTGGATGCTACTTACAATTCAATAATTGTAAGTAGCAGCCACTTACAATTATTGAATTGTAGTAGCAGTGACATCCATTCATAGACCACACTCCAGCTTAACATCAAGCGAGGTGATGTCCTATATCGAGTCACAATAAAATATATATTATTATGTATGTAGATAATGCTGAGGTCACGAGCCTCTTCTATACCGTAAAGAATATTTTGAGGAGCTCTATAGCCTTGTTCCTATCTCGTCTTTTTATTCCCGTAATACCTGGATGCGTGCGTCGTTGGCGGGAGCAACTGCATTCTGTCGACAGAATAGACAGCTTTAGCGCATCGTTTCTATGCAGAAGAATCGACAAGGTTATACGATGTGTTTTCCTACTAGTGTCACTATGGTTGATTGGCAAGTAACCACTATCAGCCTACTACGACCCACCTAAAGGATAACGCTAAACGATTTTAAAAAGGTTGTTCCCACTTTTTATAATCGTTCGTACTTGAATGCACTGTAATTTTAGGTGAGCGCTAACACCTTAGCCCCTACCCAGTTGACGTTGCAAGGAGCGTCCATGGGGCTGGTCGCACAACCGATGCAGACGGTGGTAAATTCCTCGCCAATCTCGCAGCCGCAACCTATTGTGACAGAAATCAAGCCGAGCGGGAGAAAACTCGAAACAAGTGTATCCTCCCCAGTGGTAAGTTATTTAATCTTTATAGGTTACCACGAGTGAAGAAGCTGTGTGCGCGTGGCAGCCGATAACCGTGTTAACACATAATTACTGACGTTTTGTTTAAAAACGTATTTAATATAATTCTGAATATAACAGACAACAACAGAGCATTATAAAATTGCTATTGCGTCATATGTAGAATTCTTGTAAAATACGAACTTGAACTAGATAAAAGATGCCAATTATAGATTCATAGACAACACAACGAATAAACCTTTACGTTTTTGCATTTATAGTAAATTGTGAAAACACATAATATAATATCAACACGAGTATTGATAAATTAATCTATCATGAGACGTTACACGATGACACTTCATTCACTACGTATTTCGACCCACTCTGTCAAAATAGCTAGCTGTCTGTCTATACGTCTGACCAGGGCGCGGAAGTAAAACCGGGCAAGAAAACCGGTTTTCTAAATTATCAAGTTTATTTATAACACTTTTCTGCACATTCATAAGGTGCTAATGATAAATATGTTATCATTAAGTAAATAAGTCTTTCTTTTGAAGTTATAATTCATTTATAAATGTTTTGCCTACTTTGTATTTAATACATGGTGAAAAGTGTTTAAAAAAATAATATAATATGACATTTTTTTTATATAAATTAATTTTTTGCGATTAGGTGTCGGAACAGACCACTACTGCTCAAATCGCAGAGACTCCTTCAACTTGTTCAACGAATTCGGTGATGTCATCTTCCAGCTCGGTGTCAGACACGAAAATGACTACGTCAGTTACATTTGCGCTGACAACGCCTGTTGTAACTGTCTCAACAATAAAAGGTTATTATTATTACTTTAAATTATTTTTACTTCTTTATCCACGCATCGAATTATTTGGAAATGAGTTAGAGAAAAGGCGTAAAATGTTAGTAGTTAATTTATTTATTTTTATAGTTGAGTAATTTTATTTAAAGATTTTCTTTTTAAGTAGATGGTCCAAAACGTATGGAGATAAGTACACCAAAATCGGTCTTGGCTAATGCCATAAAGAGAAAGAGAGAGTCGTCACCTGCTCCTCCGAAGGAACCAGAGGCTCCGACTACCAAAAAAACTGTAAGTTATATTTTTAGTATTTTATCTTGCATATCAAAACACTAATAATAATTAGAAGGACGGATTGTAAACAATAGTTATGAGATTATTTAACGTAGTTTTCATAGTGCGCGATTGATGTGGTTTGAAAGATGATGTAGTGACAAGGATTAACAAAGGAATGCTTCGATGGTTTGGGCACATGGAAAGGATGAGTGAAAGTAGATTGACGAAAGGAATTTATAAATCTCATGTAAATGAATACGTTAAACAAGGCCGACCAAATCGGAGACATCCTCAAAAAAGTATGAAGAGAATTGTGAATGTGAAGGAAGCGAGGGAGTTGTGTCGGGATCGTGGCAAGTGGTGTTCCATTGTCTCTGCCTTTGCCCTGTGGGAAAAAGGCGTGACATTTTTTTTACTGTTTGAGTAACATCTAACAGTTTCTTTTTATATCAGGCAACTTCATCTACAACGACCAACGTTTCAACTACTACCAACCCAGTCACTACAGCTTCTCCGACATTTGACATTAGCTCACTCTCGGCCATCAAAACCATGGCTGCAGATACAAGCAGGCATGCTACAAATACGGTGCCCCAAGTTTTCCCGTCCGGTAAGTTTAAATGGACTATATTGTTGTTTTATTTTGACACTTAATTGTAAAACTAACTTTTCTGTTTTTTTTTATTGTGACTCGTCATATAACAGCACTGCGCCTGATATTAGGCTGGATTGCGGTCCATGAATGAAAGTGACTGCTACTACAGTTAAATAACTGTAAGCAGCAGTCATATTCCCTATGCCTTACAAGCACTCCCTAAACCTTATTATTTATGAACAAATATGTGTAATATTTAATCTAATTAATAAATATTACAAATAAAAGCTACGAAACAAATATTTGCTCCGACAGGGAATCGAACCTGGGTCTTTTCATGAACAAGCCACCACTCCGTCCATGACGGAGTGGTGGCTTGTTCGTCAAATCTATTTATTATTTATCACTACGTGTTTTTGATTTAGATAAAAGTTTACCAAAAGCCATGATCAAACCAATTTTGACACACGTTATTGAGGGCTATGTTATCCAAGAGGCAGCTGAACCCTTCGCTGTTAATAGACCATTCCGCGATTGGTCGGCAGACAAATCAGCACAACCTAGCACATCGCAAACTGCCGCTTCGCAAAATGAGCCTGCAAGGAATAAAATACGTTTGGACTTGCTTTCTGCCGCCGCCGATAAGACGTCTACCTCAACAGAAGAAAGTAAGTGGATATAGCTACATCATACAACGAGTATATCTGGAGTAAAAGAGGATTTTAGTCCAAAAATATGCGTTTTCACGAGAGCAACAAAAGCTTGCGGAAAAACGCAAATAATTTTTCAAAGTAAAATTTATACGAGAATATCAAAAAATAAAATATATATATTATTGTTTGTTTTGAAATAATATCATAGAGCTTGTATGAAGAGAATTGTGGATGTGAAGGAAGCGAGGGAGTTGTGTCAAGACCGTGGCAAGTAGCGCTTCATTGTCTATCCCTGTGGGAAAAAGGCGTGACAATTTGATTGATTGTTTTGAAATAAAGTATTGCTTTTATACAGCTCTAGGTTAAGTAGTTTCTAAGGTTTCAAAGGAAGTTATATGTAAAAGAAGAAATTAGAATTAAAGTATAAAAGAAATTTAAGGATTATGTAACAGCACAATTATCCTAGATAACAATTAAAAGTGATAATGTTTTTTAATTTAATTTAGACGATGCGTCTAGGAGTGAACCAGATACTACTCCCTTGGTCGTGAAGATTGACCCAGCCACATTACCACACACAAGTACCACCGAAACAGAAGAACAGATGGATGTCGACGTGGACAGTCTTCCCAATGTTCGGGAATGGACCGTAAGTTTTTATTTTATTGTGACACGATATCTGACCTCGTCCCGCCTCATGATAAGCAAGAGGAGGTCCAAGAGTGACGACGACTGCAAAAACCGAGTCAGTTAACGGCTGCCTCAGTCGCTGTCACTATGCCTGCCAAAGTATATATTTTTTGTTTTAATTGAAATTATTTATTTAATTCATTTTGTAGAATTTTATTGTTTTACATTTCTATATTAGGCTACCAAAGTGCTTGTATCATGGAAACAGGGCAACCAAAGTATATCAAATATACATTGGTACCAGCAAAGGGTTTTTGAACCAGTACTCTCGGTTTGAGTGACCATTACACTACCACTACACCACGGTCGCATTATTAATTAATCGTCTTCTATTTTAAGATGATGGATGTGCGTGAGTTTATACGCAACATCCCAGGCGCTGCAGATTATGCCGACGAATTTTACAATCAAGAGGTAGATGGTCTGGCGCTTCTTCTTATTAGACCTGAACATTTAGTCGTGGCACTTAACATTAAACTTGGACCAGCGCTAAAAATAGTGGCCAGCATTAATGCCATAAGACCACCGCCAGAGGAGGAACCGGAAGATCCGGAGTAATTTTGTATAATTTCTGTGTAGTCCAAGGTGCATTGAGATGAGTTGTATTGTAACTCAGCAAAGTCCTTATACAACGTGCAACAAAGGGTTGAATCCTTATTCGTTCATCTGATAACTTTATAATTTTCGTAAAAATTAATGTCAAAGTTTCAACAAAGTCGTCATGCGGCAACCCTGACTATATGACCAGAGCAAACCGTTGTATTATTCCCATCCTCGTTGTCCCCGCATCGGCCTTTAGACGTGAATGAGTCGCAGAGGGAATTCACACTGCTCTGGGTGTGTGCGCGCGCCTTGGTGTACCTATCTATTTAATTCATGGCTTATGGTTTTCGCTGATTATAAAGAAATAATAGTATAAAAAACTGTATGGTATTTTTTAAACGATTTCATTGAATTTTTTTATAACAATAATCTCAAATACCTACATGTCTTAAAAAAAAATTTCGATCTTTTGTTACACGTTGTATATAAAAATTTAATGGTTCTAGTAATCAAAAAATATTCTTTGTGTCACCTTAAACATAGATCGTATGTACAATGCACCCTGGATTACATGTGAATAAGTTGCTTTCTAATTTAATTAATTTAAGGAAAAGTAATTTTAGTTTCATATTATAATTTGATTTCGTCTTTTTGTGTAGTAGTCATTTTTTACAATTTCACAGTATATTTTTCAATTGTTGGCAGTTAGGAACTCTGGTTTAGTAACCAGTACAAAAATACTTTATCAACGATGTAAAGGCAGGCGTCTTGAATTATAGTGATATATTATTTATTTGAAAAATATTTTTTATATTATATATAATTTTTTCTGGATTAGATCCTTCTAAAATTTCATATTTTAAGTTAATGCGTGAATTTTTACGTTTATATGCGGCCTAATATCGCGTTATTTTGATTATTTTAATCTGCCCCCCGCGACCACGGTTATTGCAAAGTATTTTTAATGTCGGATTAAAATAGTCAAAGTAATAATTATTATTACTTAGTTGCGAATTTCACAATGGAGTATTCCAATTAGGCCATCTAACGTGAGTTTACTTTGACTCGTGGGCGCTGTCTCCATTAAACACACATGAGCATTGCATACAAACACGTGCGGTATTAGTTGCCGACATTCGCAACTCCCGCTCGTAAGTATCCAGGTCCACCCTTCGAATTACATAATTTATGGACTAACCTATCTGTCTCGTAGTTTATACAAACGCGACAAATGTATAGGATATCAGGGATTTTTCTAACCTAAATTTAAGAATATCTCACTTGTATATAATGTACAGTTAATTTTCATATTACTATTGTTTTGGTATCTATTGTATTTTTTACGCTATGTGCATTTTTTTTAAAGTTGGAGTTAATCCAACCTTTCTTCAAAAACATCGATTATATTAAATAAACACTTTACACAAATGGCCTATGACTGTTATTAAGCCATGGACTATTTGAAATTTATATTTTATACTATTAAAGTAGTTTGTTAATATTTTGATTTTTATTAGTTTATCTCTTTAAATTACTATGCAACTGTTAATTTTAAATTAATAAAATTAGCTCAACTAATTTAACTAAAATTCTCATACACAGACTGAATTTTAACAACTTAAAGATCGAATGTGGTGCTATTTGCATTCGTTAATCACTTACTCTTTGTCTGTTAGAAGCACGACGATTGGACCCGTTTATCCTCCATTTTTCATTCACCTAACACAACTTGTGTAAAAAGGGCTTCCCTGATTTTAGGTCATGAGCAAAGGGCTTTAGTTTATTAGTTTAAAACAATTGGACTTAGCTCTACGTACGGCACTTAGAAGAAACCGTCGTATTTCACTTAGAATATATACCATATCGTAATATATGCTCTAAGTGAACGTCAGTTAAAATAAACCCATTAGAGCAGTTATAATTAACTGTTAGCGTTTCAAGCCAAGTTATTGACACATCAGCGAGATGAGATAAAGAGTTTACGTTCATGTACGTTTAAAGCTTAACATTTTGTAGTTTTATAGATTAAACTAACGTGTATATTGTCCTGGGCATTCATTGGCTCTTGCTTTGTTATATTAATACATATAATCATTCCCTTAAAGGTTGTGAAATTTTGTGAAATTCTTTATCAAATCTCATCGGCATATCTCGTCCTTGAATTTGTAATAATAACAGTATTTTGTGGGTCAATTTTTTGAGATTAACTGTAGCAAATATATTCCAAAGAATTAATAGCATTGGATTCGTCCATTTTAGCTTAAGATTTAACGTAATATATCGACTGCCAAACGATCTTTTTTTTACTTGATTATTTTCGGACGTGCATAAATGCATATCATTTGTAAATATTTCATTGTTAGTCTACATATAGACTATCTTTAGTCCTAATGAAATTATATTCGTAACAACTTTTGTATAAGAAACTTTATTTTTAGATTACGCTTTAGTCTTTATATATAATATAATTTCGTGAACAATATGAATGTGCTAAGTTTTATACTCATTAATATTACTTTAAAGGTAATGAATGATTGTTTTTTAGTCGCCAGCTTATTGTGTTTACGCGTATAGTCTGATTTAAGCCTTTATTTACGTTATTGTATGTTGATGTTTATTGTTTAAATTCCTATTTTGTGTCCATACAAAATATGTTTCTTTATTGAATATTTTATTTTAATATTTTAGAAGTATTCTATTATTTAACATAATTTAATAGGAGTAGTGTGGACTCATTCGTGTTTAGAATTGTTGCAATGATTGTATCTATGACTGTTTATCCATCTGACACTCTGGATTTAGACCATCTACTATCAGGGACATGATTTTATAGATTGCTACAATATATTTTATTGTTTTGTATCGATCGGTATATGAACATGCATTATTGGATAGTCGTCACCAAATTCCCTGATAGTACATAAATTATATTGTCATTATTTATTATTATACAAGTTAATTAATTGATGTCATAATTATAATTAAAATCAATATATTCAATTTTTGTGTTTTCTTTTATAATTTGCAATACCTAAATTAGCCATCCTTATTAATCTAAGTCACAGGATTATTAACAAATTGAATATTCATGTTTATAATTAAAACACATTGCTTGATGTTAAGCTGGATTACAGTTAAAAGGATATAAACCGGGTCAGCTCCCGGCTGCCCCAGTCGTCGTCACTATGCCGGCCAAAGAATTTGAATAATATATTTTTTTAAAGATTCTTCATGCTTCTTTTTGAAGTCGACTGTACATGTGTCTTTTAAAGGCAAAATCTGAGTATATAATTTATTGAAACAAATTAGGATTATTGTCAATAGCATATCTGTATTGTTGGAATTTCCTCACGCCATGTTCACAATAGATGGCTTTTAAAAGAGTGGTAGGCAGTGGTACCCAGTCTGCCGATCCGGGGTAGTACCACCACTTACAAGTATACAGGCCGTGAAGTGACGTCTGTCGAAGTGACGAAAAGTCACGTTTCGGGATCAGCTTGTAAGTTGCCGGTTCCATCTAGCCCAGCATAGTGGACGTGATTGCTATTCACAGTTATTGAATTGTAGTAGCAGTGACATTCATTCATGGACCACACTTCGGCTTAACATCAAGCGGGGTGCTGTCATATGTCGAGTCAAAATAAAAAAAATAAAAAAATATTTTTAACTCTCTTTAATTTTCCTCAGCCCCAATATGATCATCACCTTTGTTTTTTGTTGTCTCTCTCGTTTACTCATTTCAACCACTGAGGTTGAATAAGTATATAAAGACGCGACATCTGACCTTGACATGCCAACAGTCATACAGGGCCCAAGAGCGCCGATGATTGAAAAGCCCTTCAATTTGTACTAAATAACTACAACAGTTCATAATAATTTCCCTTCCAAAGTCCTTCAACTTCAAACATGACCCTTTATACCACAAAGCTTATTCAATAACGGCTTTCTAACTTAATAGACAGGCCACATTAAAAGTGAGATTTTTAACTTATTTTTTATTGTGGCTCGACGTTACGACAGTACGACTAATGCTAAGATGTAGTCATTCAGGGAATGGACACGACTGCCACTACTGTTAAATAACTGCTAGTAGTAGTCGCATCCACAATTCTGGCCTAGTTGTAACTGGTCAAGATGACAACAAAACGTGACTAAACAACTTCACGGTCTGTACAATTTAAAGTAGTGGTACTACCTCGGATCGGCACATTGGACCGACCACTAAATGTCTGCCTACCAATCTTGGAATGGTCAATAGAATCACAAAAAAATATTTTATAAATTTTATATAATCTCAAAAATCGTACTGTCTATTTAGTTTTAAGATCTTTGGCAAGGATGTTGCTCTGCTTAACGAAAATGAGGGTCAAGGTTGAGAGTTCAAAGAAAGTTTTTTGAGCGAACGAACTGAAAGAGCGAACAGTTTTTTGTTAGGGAAACGAACATTAATGCGTTTGTTGAAATATATTATTTATATAACTATCTCAGGAAGTTGTTAATGCGTTTGGATCGTGACGTCACACGACGGGATGACGCCATAGTGTGGTATCACTGCTGGCATTGGCAATGTCACGTTTGTTTCCAGCGCATTGTAACTGCTGGGGATAATATAGCATAAAGTTATATGAAAAAAGTTCTGTCTACAACCTTAATATGTGTATTTTATATTTCGTTTCGGGATCAGCTTGTAAGTTGCCGGTTGCACCTCTGGTGAGCATAGTGAGTCAGTCGTCAGTTGTTATAAAAACTAAGAAAGTTACATAAAATAACTAAAAATAACATAAATTCATAATCGTACATATCGGTACCACTCCGACTACAGGAAATAAGACTACGGAAAATCCTTTTCATTTTAATACCCGATTGATAGAAACAGGCGTGGACGAACGGTTTAGCGACTGGTTTGTTGCGCGTAAAGTCCCGGGTTCGATATAATAATGCAAATATTTGTTAATAAAAAAAAAGATGGATATTTGCTTCGGGTCTTGTTATCAAAGAGTGGTAGGCAGTGGTACCCAGTCTGCCGATCCGGGGTAGTACCACCACTTACAAGTATACAGACCGTGAAGTGATTAGGTCACGTTTCGGGATCAGCTTGTAAGTTGCCGGTTCCAACTAGGCCGGCATAGTGGATGTGATTGCTACTCACAGTTATTGAATTGTAGTAGCAGTGGCATTCATTCATGGACCACACTTTGGCTTAACATCAAGCGGGGTGCAGTCACATGTCGAGTCACAATAAAAAAAAAACGATTATTTTTTTGACTTACCTTTGACTTGTGTGATGGTGATATTCTAAATCAATTTCCGGTTCGCTGAAGTAGCTTTGATCCTTTGAACAAAACATGGCGTCACAACTTCCAATTTCTCTTTGGAGAGAGATGACTAACTAAATCGAAATGTCAGTCTAAGAAATAGGATTTTCTTCTTATACTTAATAGCGTACCTAGTTGATAGCCATAAACTGCGTTTACGTTTACGTTTCAATTAAATTTTCATACAATACTGCGGGCCGACCGCGTAACTCTATGACAATAAGGATGGGATTTGTATTGACAGTGGAACTTCACTAATGAGCTTAAAAATTAGAATTTCGACTGCGCAAAATACTAGAAATAATCTGCATTGTCCAAAAAGAATTTTGTACAATTTTGACCAATTGAAACCGGCAAGTTTCCAGCTGATTCCGTAACGCAACTAAGTCGCTTTGAAAAAGTGGTGGTGCTATCTTGGGTGGCCAGAATGGGCAAATGACTACCAACTGTAGTCGGTTCCAAATACCGACTACCCGGCAATATTTTAGTAATAATGTATATTTTTTATTATGTTACTCGACACCTGACCTTGGCCGGCCTGGTGGCTAGCAAGAGGAGATCCAAGAGGTCCGACGACTGAAAAATAAGGTCAGTTCACGGCTGCCCCAGTCGTCGTCACTATGTCGGAAAAAGAATTTAAATTATAATACTCTTTTTTTAAGATTCATCATGCTTCTTTTTGAAGTCGACTGTACATAGATTATAGTATAATCGGTCCCACTATACCATGTTTTACATATTGCACTATGACTTGCGCCTAATTTTGGAGACCCCCTTAAGTTTAAAACTAGTCTTATCACATTACAATGAAACAAAATGTATTTGATTTTTCATCCCCTTTAATCAATTAAATCAAGTTAATAATAATTTTGTAAAGTAAACTAGTAATCTCAGGAAATATTTATTGTTAATAGGTACTTCTTAATTTTTCTTCCGGGGCGCATTCGCCGGGACTAGGGTCGCCAGGTCTCCTATCACATTGTTTTTATTGTGGGTTGACATATATCAGCAACCCGTCTAATGTTAAGATGTAGTACGAATGCTACAATAGTTTTAAAAAATTGCAAATAGGTGTAGCAGTTGTATACACTAGACAGGTCTACATGAAACCGGCGACAAGCTGACATCGGAACGTAAGTAACGTACGAGTGGTACTACATATTATCATTTGGGCAAATTGTCCGACTAAATTCAAGTCTAGTCTGGCTTTTATTGGACTTAAGACTTATGCCTAATATATTAAATTTAAAGCAATTTTAAATTTAGTATAAATACTCTTACTATTTATGTTCATGTAGGCACAATTTTGGCGTAGTTACAACAATGAGCTCTAATATAAAGTCTTATAAGCACTAAGTTACTAATTGTATATATTATTTTATTCATATATTTATTTATTTAACTTCATTAAGGAAACATACAATAATTAAATGCATATATTATATTGACAGTAGGTTTTACCCACAACTTAATATTTTATAAACATAATATATTATTATGTTATGTGAAACTTATTATGAATCTTTTGAAGGCAAAATCTGAGTTTTTAATTTATTGAAACAAATTAGGATTATTGTCAATATCATCATATCTGTAATGTTGGAACTTCCTCACGCCATGTTTTCTGTGTCCTCCTAAATATTGAAGGTTCTGCAAAATAAATTATAATATATTTATAAAAAAATCTAAATGCATTGGAAAATATAATAATCACTAACACCTTATTCCCCAAACTTGATGAGAGAACTGCACGGAATATTCAACAAATTACATATTAACTATTCCGAGTTGACATTAGCGATAGATACTGTGATAGAAGTAAGTAGAATATTTACTAAAAGAAAAGGGCTTATACAATTTATACGTTGCTACCGACACTGATGCAGGGTTTTGAACACACATAAAGCCCTGACCACTCGACCCCAGTCGGTCCCAAATAAAATTATAAAATATTTTATCAACATATTATTTTTTCTAAATAAACCATTAACTTTAACCGACATAGTGACGACGATTTTGATTTGCCTAATGGGGAAGCCGACGACGACTGAAAAAACAGACGCAGTTACGGTTGCCTTACTCTTTGTCACTATGCCGGCCAAATGTTATAGGATGGTGAGAACACGTGGGCAGGTACAATTCACTTTTACTTGTCGATTAAGTAGTATACTAGACATTTGTAAATTAAATAGAAATGATGTCTTAATAAATATAAATAAAGTATTTATATTTATTAAGACAGTTTGCTGTAAGTGTTGGTTTGTTTGTAAATAGATTCGGAAAATAAAAATAATATTTACGAAACTACAATTTGTTAAAAATATACCAAGTACAAGAAACATTTGGACGACCCTCGTGGTGTATCAAATAGGCTGGTTCGGTGCGTCGGACGGTAAAATGTGTCGGTTCATTGCGGGTGGATCTACCCGCGCGCGGTTTAAATCCGTCCGCAACGTTCCACCGCATCGTGGAATACAGTGCACGGGCGTCTATTGGTTCTGTAGGTAATTGTCTAATGTCCGATGAAAGCACGCGCGGAGCGGATGTAAAACTGAACGAATAAATCCTGCGCGACAAAACGCAAACGCAATCCGCGGGTGGATGGTCTGCGTCATAATGAACCCGGCCTTAACACATCAGTCCGCTAAGCGTAAGACCTATTATCAATTAAGATCGTGGAAAGTGACGCTCTGTTGTCTCCGCCCATCCCTGTGGGAACAGAGGCGTGACGATTGCTGATGATAAATATTATATTATAACTTCAATTGTTTAAAAATTGCTATGCTATAAATTAATGGCTCGCAATTATACAAAATATTTTTGTATTCAAATAATACTGTTATTAAAAAATGCATGTTATACAAAGCTTTCAGTTATTTGGACTGTTGTAGATTAATACTAGTAAGTTTATTTTACAATATTCCCGGGCTTAACAGAGGTGGCAAATATCAATAGACCACCCACATAGGGTGGGGTAAAGGGTGAAGCCCGGGAGATCTGCATTTCCAGATTAAAATACAAAATGTTACACAAATATTCACTTATTATTTATAATATTTAATGATTATGTTAAATGTTGCAAGTATTTGTTAATAATAAAAAAGAGGCGGAAATTTGCACCTGGTTAGGTTGTCAAAGGTTGTAGGCAGTGGTCTGCCGATCTGGGATACCACCACTTATATGTAAACAAACCGTGAAGTGACTGAGTCGGGATCAGCTTGTAATTTGCCGTTTCTAACTAGGCCGGCATAGTGGATGTGACTGCTTCTTACGGTTATTGTATTCTAGTTCATGGACCGCACTCCATGAAATTATAAAATGCAATTACATTGAATTGACGGTGACTGAAGTGAATGTCAGTAATTAATCCTAAACAAAAAAAAAATTTTGTGATTTTTATTTAGTTAAAAACTATATTGTTTAAAATATAAGTGAGAGTATTATTAGGACAAAATTTAGTAAAATTTGATAAAAATATTATCAAATAACATTTTGACATTTTTGACATATATTAAAATCAAAATGTAATAATATTATTTATATTACATTATAAATAATAATAATTTCAGTCATGTAAGTCCATCTCCACACGTGTAAGCCTTCTGTAGAATGTAGCAGGTACATCCAATAACAACGTAACTTTAATACAACCATATTGGTATATCTGGCGAGTTGGAAACGACCAGCAAACAGCTCGTGGGATAGCTGTTGAGAACCAAAGGTCAGAATCCCATAGAGGGAAGCCTCGACAGGCTAGTTGCAGCCAGAATATTTGCAAAGAAAAGTTTGCAGCGAGTGCATAGAAGCTGGAAAAAATTGTGAAAAATGTGTACATTTTGTTATTTTATTGTGTTTATAAATTTCTTTTAAGTTATTATTTTTTGTGAATTTATTAACCAGTTGTGAATGCAGTCCGTGACACAATCTTGTGATGGCACGTCGAACGCGACCCATACATGTTCACAGTGCAGCAAGTCATTCAAATCTTTAAAAGGCCTCAACATACACACTACAAAAATACACAGGAAATGCTCTAGCCAAAACAGTTCACCTATAGACATTCATCCCATTATTCCGAGTGCGCCTACTTATGTAGCCAACAATTCAACACCTTTCCACAAATATCTTAGTAATTTAAAAAATAGTATACCTGTAGTAAAAAGAATCCCTCGAGGAGCACGAATAACCGTTGCTACACATTTGTCAAAATTAATACAGAAATGTTACATAAGCAATTGCACTCAAGACTGGCAGAACCTATTTTTATTTTCATACAACACACTACACATAATAAAAACGAATGAACCAAATTTATCACTAACACAAAAGATTAAGAATAACTGTGCTGTGAGCTCCTTGCCTTCTCCCGCACCTCTTGCGATTACGAGGAGCATCAAACATGATGCCCCTCGTAATCGCAACAAACTCATAGAAAACAAAATCAGTGACGGAGATCTCAAAGGTGCCGCTCGCCTTTTGTTCTCCAACGATGTGCTATCACCAGATACCCCTGACACTCTTCAGGCCTTACGGACAAAACATCCTCCAGCTCCATTAAACCCATATTTTCTCGACCCACCAACAGCAGGGCAAGCATGCCTTCAAATTCAAAACAAAGATGTTACGGATGCTATTTTATCTTTTAAACCAGGTTCGGCTGCAGGTTTGGATGGAATCTCACCCCAACATTTGAAAGACTTAACGTCGCATTCTGTGGGTGATGCAGGCGAGCAACTTGTAAATTCTATCACAAAATTAATCAACTTTATGTATTCCGGTAATGTCAATCCAGAAATTGTTCCTATTCTTTTCGGCGCGAACCTCATTGCTCTCACCAAAAAGGACGGAGGGGTGAGACCAATTGCTGTTGGATCAACACTACGACGTCTGGCCTCCAAAATTGCTGTTCGACATATTTTACCAAAATTAAATTCGGAATTTGAACCCGTACAGTTAGGCTTCGGTGTAAAAGGAGGGTGTGAGGCAGCCGTCCATGCCCTACGCTCTTTCCTAACTTACGGACAGCCTGACGTGTTGCTCAAAATTGATGTCAAAAATGCTTTCAATTCGGTAAATAGGGATACCCTGCTGACGGAAATAAAACAACATATACCGGAAATATACAATTATCTTCTTCTCAGTTACGCTGACCCAACAAAATTGTTATATCGTTCTAATGAACTGTCCTCGGAAGTAGGTTGTCAACAGGGTGATCCCCTTGGGCCTGCAATTTTTAGTTTGGCTATAAATCCTATAATCAAAAATTTAAATTCTAATTTCAACGTTTGGTATTTGGACGACGGGACCCTAGGAGGTGATGTGAATACTGTGTTTTCGGACCTTTTTTTAATCAAAAGTAAATTTGAAGCCATTGGTTTGGAGCTTAATTTTAGCAAATGCGAACTTTTTATAAATAACTGCGCCTTAAATTTAAACGACGTAAAACAAAAATTTAATATTTTGGCTCCAAATATTAAAATAGTTAACAGTAATTCACTTTACCTTTTAGGTTCTCCAATTTTTGATGAATCTATTTCTGAATATATTAAAAATTCAGTTACTAAATTTCAAAATTCTGCTGATCGTCTCCTTGAAATTAGTCCACATTATGCACTTTGCATCTTAAAATTCTGTCTTTTCGTCCCAAAATTCACGTATGTGCTCCGTTGCTGCTCTTTTTGGAATTACCCAGATCTTTTAAAACATGTAGACAACTTAATAAAAAATAGTTTAGAATCAATTCTTAATATGCAGCTGAACGAGCAATCTTGGACCCAAGCATCCCTACCCATCCGTTATGGTGGTTTAGGGATTCGCAAAATTTCCAGTGTAGCTTTACCTGCCTTTCTATCTTCTGTCCATAGTTCAGCAAATCTCATAGGTAAAATTTTAAGGGCAACCCCTTCAAACTTTGAGATTGCTGCCTTGGAAGAAGCTAGAAACGCTTTCTTAATTGCATGCCCAGGTCAAAATTTTTCAATTTCTCCAAATTCACAGAGGAGCTGGGACGACATAAACTGTAAATTGACTTATGACAATCTATTGAGCAGTAGTACAGGTTCGGCGCGTGCTAGGCTTTTGGCCGTGGGTACGCATGAAGCCGGCTACTGGCTTCACGCGTACCCTTCGTCAAATACAGGAACATTTCTTGAGCCTGACACGCTCCGAATCGCAACCTGTCTACGGCTTGGGGTTCCGGTCTGCGCTCCTCATAAATGTCCCTGTGGCAGTGATGTCGACAAGATAGGACATCACGGACTGTCATGCCAAAAAAGTGCAGGCCGGTTCTCGAGACATGCCGCACTTAACGATATCATACGCCGGTCTCTTGCCTCCGTCAACGTGCCAAGTCTACTTGAGCCGACTGGTATTGCAAGAGATGATGGTAAGAGACCGGATGGTATGAGTTTGATTCCATGGAAGATGGGCCGGGTGCTGGTATGGGATGCAACCTGTTCAGACACGCTGGCACCTTCCCATCTACATGGAACCAACAGCAGAGCTGGTGCGGCTTGTGAAGCGGCTGAAAAAGCTAAAGCTTGCAAATACAGGGGTCTAGGCTCCGAGTATGATTTTGTCCCATTCGGTGTCGAGACCCTTGGTCCGTGGGGTCCTAGCGCTTTAAGGCTTTTTAAGGAAATATCAAAAAGGTTAGTCGACATCACAGGAGACCGAAGAGTTGGCAGCTACCTCGGACAAAGAATTAGTCTAGCTATTCAAAGGGGGAACGCTGCCAGTATCTTCGGAACCTTGCCTAAAGGGACTCCTTTTAATAATGTATTTTAGTTTTTTTTTTTTTATCAATATGTTATATTTCTGTTTTATTTATTTAATTCTTACATATGTCACGTTTGTTTCCAGCTTATTGCAACTTCTGGGGATAATATAACATTAAATTATATGCTTAAAATTTTGCGTTCGATTCCCGGTGGGAGCAAATATTTGCTACATAGTTTTTATTTGTATTTAATAATTATTTTTAATAGTTATGAGGTACTGAATATAATTTTAACCCTTATTTAATCTGTATACATATTATTCATAATTAGATTAAATATTTATTATACATATTTGTTATAATAAAAAACATTTAAATAAAGGTCGAATATATATAAAATTATATGCATATATGCTGTAGGTTTGGTTGTCAAAGGGTAAGGTAGGCAGTCTGGAAGGTTATTTACTTTTTATTTTTTTTATTATGTTTCTTCATATGACAGCACATAGCCTGATGGTAAGCTGGAGTTATTAATTATATTCTTACGTTAATAATTGTGTTGGTTATAACGAAAGACGGTCTTACTACAGAAAATTTTGACGACAGGCGTGGACGAACGGTTTAGCGACTGGTTTGTTGAGCGTAAAGTCCCGGGTTCGATCCCCGGTCGGAGCAAATATTTGTTTCATAGCTTTTATTTGTAATATTTAATAATATTAAATATTGCAAATATTTGTTATTAAAAAAAGAGGTGGATATATTATATGCTTTGGGTCTGGTTATCAAAGAGTGGTAGGCAGTAGTACCCAGTCTGCCGATCCGGGGTAGTACCACCACTAGTATACAGATCGTGAAGTGATTTGGTCACGTTTCGGGATCAGCTTGTAAGTTGCCGGTTCCATCTAGGCCGGCATAGTGGATGTGATTGCTACTCACAGTTATTGAATTGTAGTAGCAGTGACATTCATTCATGGACCACACTTTGGCTTAACATCAAGCGGGGTGCTGTCATATGTCGAGTTACAATAAAATATAAAATTAAATATATATATATATATATATATATATATTTAAAACATTTCGTAAAACATTTCGAATGCCTATCTAAAACAAGTTTAGTTTTTTTGTGGTAAGTAAATGTGTATATGAATCTATGTGTTTAAAATTAAAACATAATATTTTAAAGTCGCCGACATATTTTCTTAGCCCCTTTTCCCATGTTCCAGCACCAGCACTTAGAATGTATAATGTGTTTTCGTTTCTTTCATACTCTCAGTGTTATCTATTCGGTATAAAAATTTTAAACATAAAATTAATAATGATATGATAAATAACTGGTATGTATTATTAAATTACAGCAAATTGATATTTAATGCATTACGTTTATTAATTGATACAGTAATGTTATATCCAATTAAAAGATATTAATTATTATTGGTTTTTCAGATACTTGAAATAACTGGATTATACAAGTATACGATATTTCATAATTTATATTTGTTAATTATTGTGATACGAGTATATCATAGTTGTTATTGAAGCACTTTTAAATGAGAGAACATCCATTCAGGAATAGATAAAATTAAAAGTATAGCACCCTGACAGGGACAAGAGCCCTTCGGATGATATCGTTCAGTGCGGTGTGATGGATAATGCGGCCGGCATTTCTGGCACAAGAAAACCCGTGATATCCAAGATTATCCACCGGTTTTCTACACCGACACTGGTGTTGATAGACAGTCCGGGCTCCGAGACGAAGACACACCGCCAGAGTCAGAGTATTTCTGTCATTGAGTTAACCGATGCAGAATAAAAGGCTGCAACCAGAAACCCGATTCCCTAGTGGAGACTACTATGAGGCAAGCCCGCTCTTTCATGTTACTGGAAGATGAAATATCTTCCATTACCATTTTGCAAAGCGGCTCGTCCCTTAGTCATTGAAATTGTGGCGAAATATTGAGGCATACAACTGACCAGGCACCATTTGGTTATTTAAGAGTAGTAGGCAGACAGTTGGTGGTCATTTGACTAGATCGCGTTTTGAAGCCCGATCTTGCCAGATTCAATTTGGCTGTCATTGTGGATTGCTCTTTGTTGTTATTTAACTGTAGTCACCTCCATTCATGGACCGCAAACCAGTTTAACATCTGGCAGGGTACTACTTCTTTCTTACGTATTTTCCACCCACAACCAGTAAATTAAAAAAATTGAAAATTCTTCTAATGAAAAATGTACCCTTTCTAGATAACATTTATTTGATATTGTAAAGTTTTGATTTTCGTGGTAAGGTGATGTCAATTAAGGAAAAAGTATAGATCTAATAATATTTTCTGATTTGTAAAACTTACGACTACTTTACTAAAATTACATTTGCCAAGCGTTTGTTTAAATGGGTAAAAGTAGATCTCTATTCCCAAAGGAAAGCGCATACATAACCCTCTCGCTTCCTTCACATCCATAACTCTTTTCATACAATCTCCACAAACAGAGCACTGTGTCTGTTTTGATAATGTCTCCGATTTAATCAGAGAACATCTGTCATCCCTGTCTTACCCATTCCCTCACCTATGTTTAAAAATATCTTTCCTCAACGTCTTTTTACTCATCCCTGCAAAGTTCTGAAACCAACGCAATATTTCTTTCTTAACTCTCAACACATCTTATTTCAATTTCCATTTATCATGCACCTCTGTATTCTTCACTCTATCCGAAATTGTAACTCTAGATACACTGCTTCGTGATCCATGCTATCTTTTTTACTATGACACGACAGGTGAACTCGACTAGCCTGATGATAAGAAAGAAGAGGTCCAAATGCGTTGGTGACCGATTCAGCTTACGGTTTCTTTATCTGGCGTACATAACACAATCGAATAAATTTATAAATCTCTAAGAATATCTTTGAAAAGTATGGGAAATACATATTTTTTTAAATATCAGTCCTATCTTATCTGTATTATATCTTAACACTAATGTATACTCAAATACCTATTTAAATTATGTATTTATATTCAGAGCATTGAACTCACCTTATTAAAATTGTAAGATTTAACTGGACGAGTTGCTGGTAGCGAGCGGATCAACATTCTTGTTTTAGCCAGTTGTGATGCTATTCCTTTGTGTGTAAGCCAATATGTAGATTTGATCTTTGAAACTCCTTCCATCATGTAGTGACCGTTAAGATTACTGTATAAAAAAGTAACTTATGTACATCATAGACAATTTAACTTGATCAGTTGAAATTATTATATAAACAAAATAATCAATTTGTCTTCTCATCTGTGGTGAAGTGACTCAGTCTACATGCAGTCTACAACTAGGTCAACATGCGACTGCTACGTTCATGGATTCATGGACCGCACCTCAGCCTAACATCAGACGGGGTGCTGTCCTAAATCGAACCACAACTAGGTCCGAGACCTAGAAATATAACCAGGCTATACTAATTCTTTTTCTTCTTACGTGGTCAGTTTAACATCTCATTATCCTGAAATATATCACCTTTTGTCACATTCCCTGTACCACCAAGCTCCACCATGTTCAATTGCGCAAGCACCATCTTTCCATTCATCATTATCTACATCATATGTTGAAAACTTCTGACCCGCATGATAGGATAAGGAATCACCTAAAATTAAAATAGGTATACAAAAAAAGACATACATAAAATAAGACTTATATAAACATGTATAAAAATAAGAAAATGATTACAAAATAAATTAGATTTAAAACCTGCATTTCCGAAATAATTTCCAAGAGTGCTTATCCTATATCCTTCATCTTCTGAACCGATGCTAAAGACAGAATATTCAGCGTATGTATCTTTGCCCTCATCTGTCTCCATGTCAACTCTTAATTCGTACAATTTTTGTGTAGTTATGTAATGTATTTTTTCTAGACCTAGCCAAAATTCTCCTGCCAGGTTACCGAATCCATACTTGTATTCAAACCAAGATTTATAGAAACTTTGAGATCCGTCGAAACGATTTTGTATTACCTAAAAACAAATTTGATAAGTGGTTCGTGTGCTTTTTATTAATAGCAATATTAAAATGAATAGTTTTACTTACGGTCCATCCACCTCCAGCAGTATTTAAATCACAAAGCACATAAAATTCTTCGTAGTTCTCAGGCATTATCTTGTAAATTCCCGACACGTTATACCCTTGTAATTGAATTTCACTACAATCATTTGGATATCTCGCAGTTCTTGTCTCCCCAAATCTACGGCTTCTATTATAACAATACAATAAGCTCGTTAATTAAAACTCGAGTTTTATTATATGTAGTCACAAATAACTTTTTTCATAACTTACTTGCATTCACATTTCTTCGTCCTTTGTTCGTTCACAATTCGCCGAATTTCTGTTATTAACTCGTTTGGTTCGGATGATTTTTCCATATCATATGAGCTGACAAATAAAAAGACATTATACTGTGTGATACTGTGTACAGCGTCAGCGTGGCTAATCTTCACAATAACAAAAACCATGAGAATGAGAATGTAACTATAGAAACATGTCAAATTATAATAAATTGTATTTTTAAATTGTATGTTTAGAATAATACGTCATAATAATTGGAAACTGAAGAACGGTAGATGTTTTGTCGAAAAAAATTATAAATATTCAAAATTTTACCAAATACCTTAAAAAATTTTTCTTTGGCATTGTCTCTTTTTCTCTGGATAAGGGCACATTTATTGATTCTTGCACCGGACGCATATTTTTAGGTATTTTTTGTTTACATTTTAGATAGATTACATAAAGTCTTTGATCACGGCACTGTGTCTAACACAATTCTGCGTAGGCACACATAGTATGCAAGACTTGTTGCTTTCGAGCTGAAATTTGTGGCTTAGGGAACTGTTATATAACGTAATGCTTTTTTTAACACACCTATGAACTGGGCGCATTATTTTGATTGTTAATTTTGTAAATATCTCCCTTATTTTAACATGAATTTCAATAATTGAACCTACATCGCACAAACTTCTACTAACATATAATAAATATGTATATTTTTTAATATATAAAATATATACTTACTCATGAGATTTGAATATACTACGACCAGCACCATTGGAGGAAATTTTTTCTATTTCTTCTGTTAAACCTTTTACACTTTCTTCTATGCCTTGCAATCTAAGATTGATGGTTGAGGACGTCTTTTCAAAATCAACCGCATCAACTGTAAACCATTAAATATTGCGTATAGCTTAAAACATATTTAATGAATGAATCCTTCACCTCCGATATATTAATCCATTTTAACATAGTCATTCGTTTAGTCGTAGTGTGCATCAAAATATATTTTATAAATGATCAATAAATAATTAAGTACAATGAGTGCGGTTTTCTTATTAATGAATTAAGATCCACCATAACACCCACACAAAAAATCAAAATATACAAAATTAAAATAAGACAGAAATCACTTGAATTATTTCCTTTTACCTACTTTAAAATATACGGTTATGTTCCCCATGACCTTAGAGTTTGTATAAAGAGAATTGTGGATGTAAAGAAAGCGAGGGAGTTGTGTCAGGATTATGACAAGTGGCGCTCCATTGTCTCTGCCTATCGCTGTGGAGAAGAGGCGTGACAATTTTTTGAATTGATTAAATTGTTAAAATTTCTTTAATATTTAGGAATAACAATTTTATACATTATTATTCTTAGAGTACTACGAAATAGCGCACACGTTTGGTTTGCTATTTGTGGTTACGTGTACACATTACATTCTGTACATCTCATACCCTTTTCAAAAAGAAATCAAAATGAATTTCACATATTTTTATAACAAAATGTTTAAATAAATATTTATTAAACATATATTTATTTACATATTTTCATTAAACTCTAATATATATATGGATTTAAAAAAAAACTAAAATACATTATTAAAAGGAATCCCTTTAGGCAAGGTTCCGAAGATACTGGCAGCGTTCCTTTGAATAGCTAGACTAATTCTTTGTCCGAGGTAGCTGCCAACTCTTTTATTAACTATTTTTATTAATGTTACATTTATCACCTTCTATTCAAATCCATAACTTGACTTGTATGCTACGGAGAAATATAATTATGTTGAAAATACTATATTTAAATATATATGTGAGATGTGCATAACTAACCAAACCAACTGCCTCAAATAATAAACAAAAAACAAACGAATCGCTCACTACTACATATTTGAGACGCTATTTAATATTACAGCCTATATTTTGACGGTTTCTCAACAACGGATAAATGGTTTCGGCGACTAACAAACAAAAAGAATTTTTTTGTTTGTGTCACCCAACTTTACGCACTGAATAAAATAAATTTTGCGAGTTCTCTTCAGTCATATCGTCATATTTAATCAATTCGTTCACACCTTTGTTTAAATTTGCTTATTATAATAACTCGGAAATTATTTAGTAAACTTCTCCATTGTGAACGATGCTGAGAGAATTAATGGTCATAGGTTAGCTGTCTATTTGGTAAATCTAACAAATTGGTACGCGGTCCCCTGTCGCACGCTAGACATGTTTTTGAAAACTTAACATAACTAATGACCTTATAACCACATTTCTACAATTATTTCTTGATAGCAACCTTTTTATTGTCATCTTCTCCATACTCATAAAAATTTTAGTTACATTCCCGAAATATTTTACAATATAAGCATCGTCTTTACAATACCTCAAACATATCTAAATTTCCTATACATATTATTTAAATTTTGAACATTCCCGCTTCCATTCCCACAGGGATAGGTAGAGACAACGAAACGCCACTTTTAGCGACCCTAACCTAATCATCTACATACACAGTTTTCTTTGTACAAATTCTATGACGTACTGTAGACACCGCTCTTCTAAATAACCCAATTTCAACGAGGAACATTAGTTTTAAAATTAATAGTTATTGAAAAGCAAGTAAAGCAATAAAGTTTAAATAATAACAATTTAACATTTACCACCCTTATATTTCTTCTTCTCACATTTTTTTATTATTTGTATGTCTCGGCCTAAATTTTCTAATCCAGTCTGTATATCAGTGGTTCTCAAGTTCATATTTGAGCTTTTAGCCAATTCTTTTATTTCGTGCATAATTTGGTCTGTCTTCTCGTGAACTTCCTTATCAAGTCTGTTTATTCTGAATTCTATTGTATCCATTTTTTTCAAATATACTTCTCCTGAAGCGATCGTCTCAGCTATTTTGTCTAATAACTCGTCGTGCTTGAGTGCTACTTGTGAGGTCCTTTTCTTAGCGGTAAAGTCTTCTTCAGTATCATCATGCCATGTATGCGCCCCAAGCTCTTTAATCTTTTTTAACATTACTTTATCACTGAATATTATTAGGAACGCTATGATATACATGTGTATCGGCCGATTCATTTTGCACGATTGGTCGCGTATTATGTACGTGTGCATTCACAATGGCTATTTTAAAGTATTGTTTAAAATGTTTATTTATCAATATATGTCGATATATAATATAGAATAGTTTCAATCAGAATGAGATGTTCATTGTTACAATTTTAATAATAAATACTAGGTCCCTAATATAATACACGAATATTATGACCGTCTTTAGAAAAAGAAAAGTACTAGAGACATAAGAACTAATAGAAAAATTAAATATAATTTACATAAAATATTGCTTACAGGGAGCGATTCGCTTTTAATTTCATTTTGTTTAATTATGGTAAAATTACGTACAGCAGCGCGTTTGTGATGGTTGTATACTTCGTTGGCAGTTGCCAATACACTTAGAACATGTCGTCACACGACGAGATGAATTCTCCTCCAATACACCTTATATCTGTCTTCAACGTAGGGTTTCACTCGACTTTAGTTTCAACTTCAATTTTCTCAAAGATCACCCACTTCTAAAAACGCACTCTCGCAAAAAAATAGGAAATATTTTATTGTGACAATACAATTAATTTAGCAACTGCCAGCCAAAGTACGTATTACCGATATCTTTAACCAAGCAGTAATCAACCAAGATTATTGTTTTATTAAGACGTGGCACCTAAATTCAAGTTGCTTGATGGTTGGAGCACCTCCCACTTCAAGAGCGCCAACTAAAAACAGTTTCTGTTTATGGTTGTCTCAGTCGCCGTCACTATAAAGATATCAATCAATCAAACAAATTGTCACGCCTTACTACTATCTATCGCCGCTATGCCAAAAGATAATCAACTTTTTTAATTTTTCCTGATAACATGTAAAATCATACATAACTATTTCATTACATAAATTCGTTTTGAATAAAACCATATTTATTACCTATCTAAAGGATCAAAGTAAAATTTATGTTTTTTAGTTGTTTAACTTACCACTATGTTTGAGTTAATTTTACTTAGTAATTATTATTACTTACATAAAATTAATATTTACTCTTTTTCATACTCATATATTATATATCGGTATATCTTTTGTAGAGAATAAATTACTATTACCATCAATCAATCAAATTGTCACGCCTTTCTCCCACAGGTAGAAATAGGCAGAGAGAATAGAACGCTATTTGCCCTATCCTGACACGACTCTGTCACTTTCCTCACATCCGCAATTCCCTTTATACAAGCTCTACAATTACTTACATACATATATTATTTATTTATTTATTCGAACAAAAGAAAAGCTAAATATAATTATATATATATATATAGTATATCGTGCATAAGATACCTATTAGATTTAAGATACCTACTTAAAATAAATTATTTATCAAATAAAAAAAGTAATAGGGTATTAACTGTTTTTGTCAAACAGAAGCCGCCCAATGTAACCCCTCCTCTCTCCCTATAGGGGAATATGTTTTCAGGAATATCCTTTGAACTGCAAATCTTTTGTATTAATATAGTTTACTGTATTAATATAAAGCTTTTTAGACAGGTGCATCTTAACAAAGGGAATAACCAGTTATAAAAATAATGTATTTTCTTTATTAATCGTAAGGAGTAGGTGAATGATATAGCCTACACATTTTACATTAATAGTACATTGTGTATGAATTGTGAAATAAGAAATAATGATAGATAGGTACATACCGTATTTGCGACCCGATACGTGCACTTTTTCTGTTACAGTCATTTTAAAGCTTTCCAATTCGTGTCTAATAGCATTCATTTGTATTTCTAGTTCCTTGCTAGGTATCTTCTTGATGTTCTTCTGAATATCTTTTAAATATTTTAGTGTAGTTTTAAATTTGTCTTGAGTTATAGCTGCGAGGCGTGATAGTTTATCTTCAATTATATTAATGTATTTATCGCTGGACATTACTGTTTTAAGAAACTTTTCTACTACGGCCTCCTTTGTATTTCCTCCGTCGTAGAATTTTGTCGCATTGGTATTTGTCTTGAATGAAACAATATCATTGTCGGCAATTACTGAACTATCTTCTGATTCAGGTTTCACTCCAGCGCTAATATCAATATTAAATATAAATGATAAAAATATTAATAGTATATATACGTTCATTGTAACACACGTTTTAGGTCTGCTATGGCTATAATATAAATGAGTGGAAAAGTTGATGAAACCTTTTCAATGGCCAATTTTTTCAATTATGTTATGTATATCCCAGCGTTTGTTTTATAAGCTTATTCAATATATTTTTAAACATAATGTTAAGGATCACATGCACTCGGACCATAAACGCGCACTATAATTTTTATAACTAATTATATAAATATGGTAGGCAGTGGTGCCTAGTCTGCCGATCCGGGGTAGTACCACCACTTACAAGTATACAAACTGTGAAATGACTTGGTCGCGTTTCGGGATCAGCTTGTAAGTCGCTGGTTCCAACTAGGCGGGCATAGTGGATGTGACTACTACTTACAATTATTGAACTGTAGTAGCAGTCACCTCCATTCATGAACTGCACTCCAGCTTAACATCAGGCGGGTGCTGTGATATGTTGAGTCACAATAAAAAATTATATATACAAGACAATTAAAGGCGACCGGATGTAGTGGTAGTGAAAACACACAAGTCACGCAAACCGAGAGCCTCCGGTTCAAAACCACTTTTCTGTACAATGTATCTTTGATATACCTATGTACTATGGTAGTTCTGTTTCTGTAATACAAGCACTTTTAGTAGCGTAGTATAGAAATGTAAATATATAAATAAACAATCCTTAAATTGTGTGTAATAAATACACACTGAATTATTCAAGTACTTATTGTGTTAAGAGAATATCGATGTTTAAAGAATTATTAACTAATACTTTTTAAAATGCATTTCTATACTAAGTTACCAAACGTGCTTGTATCATAGAAACAGGTCGACCATAGCACATATTATATCAAAGATACATTGGTACCGGAAAGTAGTTTGAAACCGGACACTCTTAGTTTGCATGACTATTTTACTACACCACGGCCGCCTGACTATACTGCTAAAATCACTTTTTTAAGAATTATCACGCAATATTATATATGCTACTTTATTGATATAGATAGGCGATAAAGGTATCAATCAATCAATCAAATTGTCATGCCTTTTTCCCATAGGCATAGACAGAGACAATGAAGCACCAATTGCCACGATTCTGACACAACTCCCTCGATTCCCTCACATCCAAAATTCTATTTTCGTCATTCCACTTTCACTTATCCTTCGATATTCGATATCGTCATTCCACATACACTCCTTAATGACTAAATAAAGGTATTATAATTGGTTTGTTTCCATTAGCTAATAATAAATTGGCTTTTACAATTTAATGAACTAAACAAATTTTGTGCAGCTTACTATCCCGTTTTTTTAAATTTAGATTTTACAATTTACCATTAAACGCGATAGTAATCCGCATAAAATTTGTTTAAAAGATTAATCAATGGTTGCGCAAAATCTAATAAAATACTATTTAACAATTTATTTTCTGATGAAAAATGTTTTGTCGATAGAACCTGTAATGGCTGAAATATACAATATCTTGGCCTATAGAAATTGTCACATAAAAAAGTATTGTACGTCATTTCTTTTTCTCTCTGAATATATCCACTACGAAAGCACGACGCATTTTATTTCGATCCAATGAATATTTCAATTAATACATAACAAATAGTGGCGACGAGGATGGCGGAAGATAAAATTACTGAACACCTTGCAATTCTTCAAGCGTTGCAAGCACAATCGCAAGTATTAACTCAATTGTTGAAAAAATTTAGTAATGGCGACGACCACGTGTCCGGTAATGAAAAGTTATCAATCCAGTTTGAGACCTTTTCTGAAGAAAAAGAATCTTTTAAATCATATCGGGAGCGTCTTGAAAACTATTTTTCATTAAAAGACATAACGCTAATAACGAAACAATCAAAGCAAAAATACTAATCAACGCACTTGGTGCGAAATATTACGAATTATTGTCAAGCCTAACTGCGCCAGAATTACCAGCAAACAAAACATACAGCGAATTAATTAAATTATTAGAGAAACATTTGTGCCCATTATCAAACGTCCATACAGAAAGACACAAATTTCTATCAAGAATACAAAATCAAAATGAAACAGTGAACCAGTATGTGGCTGTTTTAAAAAACTTATCTAAAACTTGTAAATGGTCGTGCGAAGGCTGCAATCAAACTATAAATTCAATTTTACAAGCACAATTCATTCGAGGGTTACACGACACGGATATTAGAGAGCAGATTCTACAACAAGGTGATGGCATTGATTTAGAAAAAGCTATAGAAATTTCTCTTGCTATAGAAGCGGCAAAGAAACAAAATAAAATATATAATACACAACATACAGAAGACGTCCAAATAAATAAAATTAGAAAATATGCCAGGAAGACTAACGCAAGACAATTTCAAAATAAAAACAAAATTATTAGTCAAAATACAAGAAAGGGAAAACAAAATATTTTGGAAAAATATGAATTAGATAATAAATGCTTACATTGTGGTAAAGACAATCATCATTCAAAGAATTGCCGTTCAAAGAAATATCTATCTTGCAAAATCTGTGGAAAACAGGGACATATATCCAGTGTATGCCTTTCAAGTAAGTTTAAGAAGGGATTACTTGTACAAAATATAGAAGAAAATTCTGCTGACAGTGAAATATATGAAATTAAACACATAAAGAATAAAATTAACAAACCATTCATTGCTACAATTAATATTTTTGGAAAAAATCAAGATTTTGAAGTTGACACTGGAAGCCAGATGACTATTATATCTCAAACAGATTTTAACAAAATTAATAAGTACATAAAACTTAAAACTACAAATATTCAATTTAGAACATATACTCAAGAGCATTTCAAGCCAATTGGATTTATTTCTGCGCCAATTGTATACAAAAATATCAAAACAAATGGAGATTTATACATTGTTCAAAGGAATTTAACACCTATACTAGGGAGAGATTGGATCAAGTTATTAAAGATTGAATTACACGACATAACTACAACAGATAATAATAAAGATGTATACAGCATAAAAAACATTAACACAAAAACAAAGAATATTTTAGACCAGTACGCTGATGTTTTTGAACAAAAAATTGGACTGATACCTAACTATGAATGCAGTTTATTATTGAAGGAAAATTCAAAACCAATATTTATGAAACCCAGACCAGTTCCTTATTCTATTTACAATAAAACTAAAGAAGAAATTGACTTATTGGTATCACAAGACATTTTGGAAAAAACAGAATTTTCAGAATGGGGTACGCCATTAGTAATAGTACCTAAACAAGATAACTCAGTAAGAATTTGTGCAGACTACAAAGTTTCGCTAAACCCTCAATTACATGACACAAGATATCCAATTCCCAGAATCGAGGATATTTTCAATAAGATACAAAATGGCAAATATTATTGTGTATTGGATTTGTACAAAGCCTATTTACATCTACAGTTGGATCCAGAGAGCCAGAAACTAGCAACTATATCAACCCCATGGGGAACATACTTAGTAAAGAGATTATTCATGGGTATTAAGACAGCGCCAAACTTATTTCACAAGGTAATTGATCAAATTATTAATAAATTAGATGGTACAATTGCTTATTTTGATGACATATTAATTCAAGGTGACACTCTTGACCAGTGTACACACAGACTCATAATTTGTCTTGAACAATTAAGAAAATATAAATTACATGTAAACATAAAGAAATGTAAATTTTTTGCAACATCTATTAAGTACCTTGGACACCAGATTAGTGAGAAAGGATTGGAAAAATGCAATGATAAGATACAAGCAATATTGCAAGCACCAAAGCCTAGCAATGTTGATGAAGTGAGATCTTTTCTGGGTCTAGCACTATATTATTCAAAATTTATACCAAATGCTTCAAGTATTCTATATCCACTAAATAATCTTCTGAAGAAAAATAAAGTATTCAAATGGGATGAAAATTGTGAAAACTCTTTCAGGAAAATTCAATCTGTCATTGCGAGCAATAATATTCTAATACCTTACGACACAAAATTACCTCTGATTCTAGCAACAGATGCCAGTCCTTATGGACTTGGAGCAGTCTTATCTCATATAAAGAATGGAAGAGAGCAACCGATAAGCTTCACATCCAGATCATTAACTAATAGTGAGACGTCTTATAGTCAATTGGACCGAGAAGCAACAGCAGTTTACTGGGCATTTAAGAGATTCTATCATTATTTATTTGGAAGAAAATTTACACTAGTAATCGACAACAAACCTCTGGAAAGAATATTTCACCCTAACAAATCGATGCCAGTGATGTCAGCTCATAGACTGATAAGGTATGCTCAATTTATTAACGGATTTGATTATGATATCAAACATAGACCTTCTAAAGAACATGCAAATGTTGATTATTTGTCCAGAAATCCAATGTTAATTAATTCAAAATTAATTAATTATATTGAAGAGTCTTATTATGTGAATGAAATAACATTATCTACAATGACACCAATAACAGCTGATATTATTCGAAATAAAACAAACAGCGATCCAGATTTAAGTATATTGAAAAGTAAATTATTGAATGGTAAAATTAAAAATCCAGAATTAACTGTGCATGCAGGAATAATTATGAGAGGAACAAGAGTATACATACCAAGTTCTTTACGTCCAGCAGTATTAAAAGAATTACATTCAACTCATGTCGGAATAGTCAAGATGAAAAGTATAGCTCGATCATTATGTTATTGGCCAGGTATAGACACGGAAATTGAATACGTTGTTAAAGCTTGTCAAAGTTGTGCTGAAGTTAAGAAAAATCCAGCAAAAGCACCATTACACAATTGGCAAGAACCTGAAGAACCGTGGCAGAGGATACATGCTGATTATGCCGGACCATTTAAGAATAATTATTTCTTCATAATGATTGATGCAAAATCTAAATGGATTGAAATTTTTATGTCAGAAAAAGCACCTACTTCGAAAAGTACTCTCCAATATCTAGATGAAAGTTTTTCAAGAAATGGTTATCCGTATTTAATTGTGACTGATAACGCTACAATATTTAAATCTATAGAATTTTCAAATTACTGTAAAACTAATGGTATAGAGCAAAGATTTTCACCACCGAATTATCCTGCTACAAATGGACTTGCAGAACGTGCAGTACAAACTTTCAAACAGAAACTTAAAGCCATGACTGATGAACCGGGTACACTTCAAAGCAAATTAAATGCATTTCTATTAAAATATAGAACAACACCATTAAACAATGGCAAAACACCAGCAGAACTACACCTTAACAGGCAACTCAGAACGCGCTTACACTTAATCAAACCATATATAGAGAAGAAGAGACAGAATATTGATTTAAAAGTAAGAGATTTACAACTTGGAGAGAGAGTGCAAGCAAGAAATTATACAGGATCAACATTATGGAAATTTGGCAAGATTATCAAACGAATTGGAAAATTACATTATTTAGTTAAACTCGATCATGGATACATCATTAAGAGAC
Source organism: Tinea trinotella (assembly GCA_905220615.1). Taxonomy (NCBI): domain Eukaryota; kingdom Metazoa; phylum Arthropoda; class Insecta; order Lepidoptera; family Tineidae; genus Tinea; species Tinea trinotella. Next base: position 5,203,333 of record HG992305.1, read on the forward strand.
ACATAAATCAATTAAGAACAACGGAAGTTGATATTACACCTCAGGAAAAGAGAACTATATGGAAAATTCCAAATAATATAACAAATACCCCAGATTTACTAGATAATAGTACTAGAGCAGATGAGATTATTAATACTAGACCGGAGGAGAATGTAACTACAAGTACAGTGCCAAATGAGATTACCAGACCAGAGAATACAACTACACCGGAGAATGTTGAGATGCAAGTGGAACCACCACCACTAAGAAGATCACAAAGGATTAGACGACCTGTAGAACGTTTAAACCTTTAATTACTTAATTTTAGAATTAGTTTATATTAATTATCTAGGTTTCAATAAGAAGTAGTTACTTAATTGTTAATACTTAGTTAAAATTAGTCAAGTGTAAATAATTATTTTTAGTTTTGTTCAATATTGTAAATTAGTTAAATTTTCAAGTTTCAATTATGTGTGGGAGATTGTAATGGCTGAAATATACAATATCTTGGCCTATAGAAATTGTCACATAAAAAAGTATTGTACGTCATTTCTTTTTCTCTCTGAATATATCCACTACGAAAGCACGACGCATTTTATTTCGATCCAATGAATATTTCAATTAATACATAACAGAACCCCTCAAATAAATTACATAATAAAGTTATCTCGATAATTTAATATCACGTCGAGGATCACAAGAGGTAAAATTCCGATGTACGAGTAATTCAATCAAGCGCGTTTTAACGGCACTCGTGAAACATTGGTTAGCTCACCAGTCCATTACGCGTCAAGTCCAGGGTCCTATAGCTTTTATTTGTAATATTTATTAATTAAACTTTGTATTACCTTACTATATATTAAAAGTAATAAATAACTATAATTAAACTATAAATAAAAAATATCATCTAATGACGTCGAATCAGAGATAGTCCCAAGGAGACTGGCAACATTTCCCCTTTGTATGGCAAGGCTAAAACGTTGGCAGAAATAATTGCCATCCTTCCTGTCTCCAGACTTCTCCGTCAGCCGCTTGGACAACTCCTTGGCCAGGCGCTTAGCTGAAGGTCCCCAATTAAATATTACAATTATTTGTCAATTATAAAAGAGTTGAATATTTCGATATTGTATTGTGCCAACCCGGGGTAGTACCACCACTTACAAGTGCACAGGCCGTAAAGTGACTTAGTCGTTTTCGGGACAAGCTTGTAAGTTGCCAGTTCCAACTAGGCCGGAATAGTGCGATTGCTACTCGCACTTGTTTAACCGTAGTAGCAGTCGTGTCAATTCATAGCCGCACTCCAGCTTAACATCAGGCGGTGTACTGTCATTGTCAAGCCATAATAAAAAATAAAAAAGCGATCTAATTGTCCCGCCTTATTCGAACAGGTTTAGGCAGAGTAAATGAAGTACTTTGTTTCACGATTCTAACAGGACTCTCTTGCTGTGGAATTATATAAATTAAAACTTTATCTTAAAGGAAACTCTAGCAGACAAATTTAAACAAAATTAAAGGCGCAATAAAGTTTTATTTGTACCATTAAATAAAAAATAAAAAACAAAAGAATATAATAATTTTAAAAATATTCGCAAAAACAAATTAAGATTGTTAGGCCTGCATTCTTAAACAACCGTCGAGCCTGATGGTTTCTCCATTCAACATTGGATTTTCTATAATTGATTGGACAAGCAACGCGTACTCTTGAGGATTCCCCAAACGCGAAGGAAATGGAACTGTGGCCTCCAATGCTTTGATCGCTTTCTCCGGCAATTGTTCTATCATTGGTGTGCGGAACAATCCTGATAACAATAAAACACTAATTAACATTACGTCCAAAATAAAACTGAAAACAATTCGGTAGTGTGTTGTGGACACATACTCTAAATGTGAACAGACAAAGGATAATAGATTTTAAAGTGATTATTTCGTTAGTGTTTTTTGATGTGTCACTTTTTCGTAGAGAAGTTAATGAAATGAATAATTAATTAATTACTATAATTTATCATAGAATACCAATCTACGTAATTTTACTCAGACTTTGAGTATGTTTTACTGGATGTTGATACGACTATATCTCAGTGAAGTATGAATATAATAGAGTGTTGTCTGCACTACCATTAAGTGACATTAAATGGTTGCAATAACATTAGAATGACAATTTGTAATTCTAGCCGTCTTGGGAAAGCGTGGTGTTTATGTATCATTTGCAATATTTTTTTGTGATTGTTATACTTGATTTGTTATTAATTATTTAGAATATTATATTACGATAAAAAGCCCCAAAGCAATAAAGTTGAGCTCTTTTAATATAGAGGTATGTTTAGGAAACCAACGTAAAGTATCTTTTAAAATTTTTGTGCATCCAATCTCTTAACGAACTATGTCCAGAATCGATTTATAGGCCGCTCCTTAAAAACTTATAATGATCAATTCAGTGATATAGATATGTTGCAACTACAATGGGAACTAAATCTTTATTCAATAAAACCTATTGATAAAAAAAAAAAATTAACTAAAATACATTATTAAAAGGAGTCCCTTTAGGCAAGGTTCCGAAGATACTGGCAGCGTTCCCCCTTTGAATAGCTAGACTAATTCTTTGTCCGAGGTAGCTGCCAACTCTTCGGTCTCCTGTGATGTCGACTAACCTTTTTGATATTTCCTTAAAAAGCCTTAAAGCGCTAGGACCCCACGGACCAAGGGTCTCGACACCGAATGGGACAAAATCATACTCGGAGCCTAGACCCCTGTATTTGCAAGCTTTAGCTTTTTCAGCCGCTTCACAAGCCGCACCAGCTCTGCTGTTGGTTCCATGTAGATGGGAAGGTGCCAGCGTGTCTGAACATGTTGCATCCCATACCAGCACCCGGCCCATCTTCCATGGAATCAAACTCATACCATCCGGTCTCTTACCATCATCTCTTGCAATACCAGTCGGCTCAAGTAGACTTGGCACGTTGACGGAGGCAAGAGACCGGCGTATGATATCGTTAAGTGCGGCATGTCTCGAGAACCGGCCTGCACTTTTTTGGCATGACAGTCCGTGATGTCCTAGCTTGTCGACATCACTGCCACAGGGACATTTATGAGGAGCGCAGACCGGAACCCCAAGCCGTAGACAGGTTGCGATTCGGAGCGTGTCAGGCTCAAGAAATGTTCCTGTATTTGACGAAGGGTACAACACAATAAAAAATCAATATCATAAATTGACGATTTAAAATTATGTTATTTTCCTAAAGTCTTCTATTTTTCTTTTTTAATTTTTAGATGTTTTAAAAGGTGGTTAAACTCTCCCACCTGAGCAAGTCTCCCGGACTTACCCAACATAATTTAAACAAACGAACGTTAGAAAATATTCTAATTTTGATTTTGTAAAAGACATCTAAAGTAATATCATATAAAATTAATGTTTGTCAACACTTGGATTTATGGAGTATTGTTTAATTGAATAATTCTTGTCTAATAAATATTATATAAGTACTCATAAAATATGATTGTTTCCTTTTAGATAATGAATAAAGATATTTCATACGTTGTAGAAGTCTAGAGCATTATTACATAATTATTAAAATACCTGGAGCAATGGTGACGACTCGAATTCCTTGTTTACTAAGATCTCTGGCGATAGGTAAGGTCATACCGACAACACCAGCTTTCGATGCGGCGTAGGCCGCCTGCCCTGTTTGACCATCGAATGCAGCAACACTTGCAGTATTAACTATGACGCCACGTTGACCATCAGCATTTGGATTATTTTTTCCAATGAGTCCCGCGGAAAGTCTTATAACGTTAAATGTTCCTATTAAGTTTACCTGTGGAAATATAAAAATATTTAGATACACAAATAAATAAATATTCATTTTAAGATGGTTTCCTCTGTGTGTATGACTCCTTAACCGTGTGGGAATCTTTCAACGCTTCATCTCATACTCTGAGTGACACACATGCGAAAATGTTAAACCACATGAGGTTCACACGATGTGGCTAATAAAAACAATCGACTAAGAATTTGATAGTTATACTTAAATTGTCTACTATATATAGGATTGTAACAGCTAAAAGTCGACTAACAATATGATGGTTGTCTCAAAAACTCAAATTGTCTATATTTCATGGGACATGCTAAAAGTGAGGAAAGCGAGGAAGTTGTGTCAGGATCGCGACAAGAGGCTTTCCGTTGTTTCTGCCTATCTCTGTGGAAAAAAGGCGTAACACTTTGAACGATTGATTGTATACGTTAAAAGTACGGACTTTAAACGTGAAAATCAAGAAAACTCTAAAATGTACATATGTACAAAATAATAAAATACGACAAGGAGCATTTCGTACTTGTCAAGTACTCAGTCAATCAATCAGTCAAATTGTCACGCCCTTTTCCCACAGTACTCAGTCAACTGTTGGTGTTGAGTAATATTGTATTGATATAGTATATGGTGTGGAATATGAAGATTATCGCCTGTGTGTCACCCTTTAATCTGTGGCACAAAAGAATAAAAGGTTATACGTTTATATAGTTATATAGTATAGCCTTTTTATCAATGATAATATTATTAATTATATTGGAATGAAGAACTATGTGTGCAAATGTTATTATTATTAAAAACTGCAATTGATATAACAACTCGATGTGTGGCTTAGTGCTCAGAGCAGTCACGAATTGAGCGGCAGAAGGTCAGTTCGCGAGGGCGAAGTTAACAGTAAAACACACGTGAATTATTCTATCCAATTTTTACTAATTAAAGTAGAAAACAGTTTACAAATAAACAGATATTTTAATTGTGTATTTTTACTCCTCCTTCGCTAAAAATCTTATTGAAATATGGTAGAGTTAAAAATTGAAATAAGCGCACTGTGAACTATAGACGTGGTACATTGGTTAGCATACCAGTTTCTTACGCGTAAAATCCCGGGTTTGATTCCCGGTCGGAGCAACGATGTGTTTCTTAGCTGTTAATTGTAGTATTTAAAATTTAGATTGAATATTATAAATATTTGCTATTAAAAAAAGAGATATTTGATCCGGGTTTGGACCTAGTCTGCCTTTCCGGGGTAGTAGTATACAGTAGTATGAAGTATACAGTAGACTTGGGTAGTTCCGGAACGAGTCACTAAAATGATATACTTCCGATCCTGGTACTACACCACTCACTAGTTCACTGCAAATTCAAATGTGTCTCTAGTTCCTTTAGTTCCGAGTCATGCATCGCATATCCACTCACTCACCACTCCTATGATGGAACGAGATATAAACACATCGTACATTCGTACGGAATCGTACCTCGTTCGTTACTCGTACCTAGTATTTTCGCGTAATACCGTGAAATTATATTTTATATATCCATTGCTCTCCGCGTGCACAAGAAAATATTTACACCGCGTGCATTACGAGTAATGGTATGAAAGTATGTTGAAGAGAGCAGCAACTCGACGTCTTTTTATAACGTATTTTTCTAACGAATATTTGCAGTTTTAAATTATGCGAATTGGTAATTGTGATTATAATTATTGTTTATTATAGTTTCTGTGTACATTTGTGAAGTGTATGATCTAAAATAATTCTATAGAAAGGATATCTTGATTTCTCAGAACAACTGCAGCTTTTCTTTACCGAATGAACTAACCGAATGCGCTTCCTTGAACTAAATGAACTAGTGAACTAGATGAGTGAACTAGTTCCGATGGAAAAAATATACATATCACTCCGTATCATTTGATGGAAGCGTTTTGCGCATGTATAGTATACAGTTCGTGAAGTGACTTAGTCATGTTTCGGGATTTCGGCTAAGTCACTTCACACTTGCAATTAGTGGTACTATCCCAGATCGGCTGGACCTCTATCGTACTTACCATCAGGCAGGTCGAGGTCAGATGTCATGTCGCAATAGTAAAATGAGGCAGCAGTGAACTGTCTCATTTTTTTCAGTCTTCGGTACTTTTGGACTTCCATCGTGCTTACCATCAGGCAGGTCGAGGTCAGATGTCGAGTCACAATATTAAATGAGGAAGATAAATGCTTTATGTTTTGATAAGGAGCAAACTGCATCATTTCTTTTATAAACAAATATTTGTAATGTCCAATCGTCAGATCAGTCAAGTATCTATCAATTAATAATAATAATTATAATTAAATATAACTAATAAATGCGCGCTGTTATGATTTTTATCAGACGCGACATCTATCCTCGACTTGCCTCATGGTAAGCATCAAGGAAGAGGAGCTTCAAGAGCGTTACGACTGGAAGATATAGATTATAATAAGGGATAGCCTAATACCGGGCCTTTATAATAATAAACTAAATTAAAGCTTCTCACCTGTATAGTTCTTTGGAACTCCTCCAAATTGAAAGGTTCATTTCTTTTAAAGTTATAGGTTCTATTAGCGGTTGCTATTCCAGCGCAATTCACAGCTACATCGAGCCTGCCATACTTGTCGGTCGCTTTCTGTAAGGCTTCCTTTACATCCTTTTCTGATGTTACCTAAAACAGACCTATAGTATATAATACATTCTTATACTCTAATAGGCACAATGCCTCTCTAAGGACTATTTTAAGCCGAGTAGTGAAGACTATTAGATAAGATTTTTAGCTGTCACTGCTCTTAAACCCTTGCTGACTATCAAACAAGTAAAGGTATCGCAATTTAAAAAAAAACGTTTAATAAAAATAAAACTAGAATGCGGTTATTTAACTGTAGTAGAAGTTGCACTATTCATGAACCGAACTCCAACTTAACATCACGCAGGGTGCTGTTATATGTCAAGCTACGATTAAATAAAATCATCATCATCGTTATTTTTAAGCCTTGATTCCCACAGGGATAGGCAGACAACGGAGCAGCGGCACTTTCAACGATTTGACACGCTCATACTCTTCATGCTGTTTGGTTATAGCCACTGCAAACACCTTAAATTTTGTAAGACTATGCGCGGCTCGCATCTATCGTAAATCTTAGGCGGACCCTCACTTCTTTTAGGATGTCCACAGCTTTATCTTTCCACTAGCTTCCAATTTCCAAATCTCTTTTTCTTTCGAATTATAAATCTAAATCGTCTATCTCCTTTTATCCATTGTAAATAAAACTATTTGATGAAGGGTTCAAATGTTACTTACGTCAACGGGCACAAAAGCAGCATTTGGCCCCAGATCTTTTGCAACTTGTGATCCAGGGCTACTTGGCAGATCGCATAAAATGACACAACCACCCTGTTTAACAAGATGCTCAGCTGTAGCACGACCCAAGCCTGATGCAGCACCTGTTACTAATCCAACTAGTCCCTAAAAATCATATTACATGTAGAGCATTGTGGTAGCATTGTGGTATTACATGGTGGTAGGCAGTGTTGCCCAGTCTGCCAATCCGGGGTAGTACCACCACTTACAAGTATACAGACCGTGAAGTGATTTAGACCGCAATGTGACTGCTACTTACAGTTATTTAGCAGTGACATCCATTCATAAACCGCACTTCAACTTAACAACAAGCGGGGTGCTGTTATATGTCAAGTCACAATTTTAAAAAAGGGCACAGTGACGGCTACTGCCGGAGATATAGTAAGAGTGGTAGGCAGTGGCGCACAGTCTGCCGACAGTCGCGCACAGTCGCTTTACGGGGTCAGCTTGTAAGTTGTCGGTTCCAACTAGGCCGGCATAGTGGATGTGACTGCTACTTAGTTATTTAGGTATATATTTTTATTGTGATTCGATATATGACAGCACCCGCCTGATGTTAAGATGGAGTGCGCTCCATGAATAGAGGTGACTGCTACTGCAGTTCAATAGCTGTAAGTAGTAGTCACATCCACTATGCCGGCTTAGTTGGAACCGGGGACTTACAAGTTAATTTTGAAATGCGACTACTACTACAGTTAAACAACTACAAATGGCAGTCGCATCCACTATGCCGGCCTAATTGACACTGACAACGAGGTTTTAGAAATTACCCTCTAAATTAAAGCAACAAACATTTATCAATCCAAATTATCGTTAAAATTGATACCATCGGAACGGTATAGAATCACAGGTAAAAAATACTTAAATTACATCATTGTTTAATAGTGACCTTTTGAATAAAATAAAATCAACTTTATAGCAACTGTTTATATATGTGTAACTGTAAAAGCATAAATATTCATCGTAAAATATATAAACAGGTACTATACTTATATATGTATATACAAATATAATATTCATATTACTGTATTTTTCATTAAAAAAATACATTGTTCATAAAGTGTTATTAAAGTAAAAAAGGTGGCTCGGCGAGTGTTCTCTCTTTTACGCATATGTTTATTTTTTGATAAAAAAAAGAGACAAGACACATCGTAACTATAATATTCGTTATCAGTTTGTTTTTATAAATAAGAGCCTATGTGTATTAAAAAAAATCTAATTGTCACGCCTTCTTCCCACAGGGATAGGCAGAGACAATAGTGCGCTACTTGCCACGATTCTGACACAACTCTCCTTTACATTCACAATTCTCTTCATACAAGCTCTATAGTTATGGGCACTCGGTAACCTAGCTCTCTTGAAGATGTCTCCGATTTGGTGGCCAAACACCCCACTGGCCCTGCCTTGTTTAACTCATCCATTAACATGAGATTTATAGATCCTTTTTGTCAATCTACTTTCATTCATCCTTTTCATGTGTATGAATGTGTGTGTGTATTTTTGTTTTGCAGCTCGACATAAATTATGACTGCATGTAAAAATCAAATCCACTATGCCGGCTCAGTTGGAATCGATAACTTTCAAGCTGATCCCGAAACATAACTGATTCACTTCATCAATAATAAAATTGTCTGCCCACCACTCTCAAATATAGATTATATATATTCCTCTATATCTACCTATTAAATATTTAAAAAAATACCTTGAACATTTTTTTGATATTTCGAATTTAATCTTCAATTAATTTAACACAGATTAATAACACACCAAATATATTTTTACGTAATAATTAACTTTAGTCAAAGTCGCGCGCGCGTTTGATAACTGTTGTTTGATAAATGTTACACTGATTAAATAACAGTGTAGCTCAAGGACGTTGACCGCACTTTACGTCAAAGATATGCGAGGAGAACTCGTACAATACTTAATTGAATATTCGTTTTAGTTTATAAATAAAATTAAAAGGAATCAAATAAAAAAACGGTCACGTCATTGATTTGCCAAGACTTTGAGTTGAATATAGTGAAGCGCTTAGTACACAATAAAAGTAAAAGGACTAGTAGAAAGTCTTTGTACGAACGACCGAAACACGCCTTAACAGCGACTCGATTTCTCAGCAACCATAAATCGCTAATGCTCTGCATTGAAATTTATGCGGTTTATTGACCGCATTAATTATTAATTGATCTCGTAATAAGTCCTACGATATAATCAGTATTACTTATTAAAAACATAATGCTTCAAAGGCCGACTTAATGCCAAAGGCATTCTAAACTATTATTTAATAATATGTTTATATCGAAACTGAAGTTTATTTTTAGAAATGACACCCAATTTCATTTCATCAATGAATTAAACAAAATGCGGCTTACTATCGCGTTTATTTTGGTTTTGATTTCACAATTTAATTTATTATTCCGACGTTTCGAGAGCTTTGCAGCCATCGTGGTCACGGAGAGACTGGGGTGTTGGTCGTCCTATTGGTTGATGCTGTTATTGTTTCCAAAACTATCCTGTTTGATGTTTTGATTTGTTTTTTTTGTTCCCGGTTTATTTAAATTTTTTGCTTAAATAACTGACGGTGTCATCTGGTTTGGCAGTTTGCTGGACTTGGGACTTGAGTTTGAGTATTATGGGATCCCAGGTATTAGATAATCGCATGAAATTTGTTTAATTCAATAATCAATGTTCGCGCAAAATCTAAGAAAATATTCATTTCATCATTCATTTTTATATGTTTGTATATAGTGTTCGCAAATTAAATAGTGTTGACATTTGCGCTGCGCAGCATAAGTATCGCCAGATTAGAAGATCTCTCGACGACTGGTGGGAGCAAGTATCTATACATACTATAAAACTCTACATCTATACATACTATCTATATAGACGTGCACATAATTCATAATATTTTAAATTTTACGCATGTAAAACGAAAAGTAGGTAGGTAAAAAACAAACTACCTCGCAGCTTTAATGCCTGCGCTATTTTTATCTGCCGGGACTACATTATTTTTATGATTTTATATGTATCTATACTATGTACATTATTTGTACTGATCATCTATTATTCAAATGTTTATTATTGAGGGATAGGCATAGACAACGTAGCGCCACCCCTACGATCCACAATTCACATCTCTCCTCTTCGCTCTATGGTCTCTGAAAACCACTGTTTTTCTATGTTAATAATTATCTGTAGTAATATCAAAATCATAATACAAGAGCGACAACCAGTGAGGGGATGTCTATTGCTCTTTTTCCTTCAGAGGACGTAAGTGAAAAAAAAGCGTTCTACTGGTTTATTTACTTTACTGTGACACGTATCCAAATATATATCTTAAAGATCTTGCATCTCGCTCGTTCCTTGCAATGTTTTCAACCTAAAAATGAGATGTATAATTGCGCAATGCACTAGCGCATATATTTTAGAATAGAACTACATAAACACGTCCGCATGAAATCCCTATGAGCGATTTCAGTGCTTCTACATATATTTTACCTAAAAATAATATCGACGACATGCTTGGCGTATTGGGTAGTACGCTATTTCGTTACGCAGCGGACATTGTCTCTGGTTGTCTAAGAGTGGTAGGCAGTGCTGCCCAGTCCGCCAATCCGGAATACCACCACTTTTAAGTATACAGAAGTGTTTCGAGATCAGCTTGTAAGTTACCAGTTACAGCTTGGCCGGCGTAGAAGTGACCGCTATTTATTGAACTGTGGTAGCAGTGACATCCATTCATGGACCGCACTCCAGCTTAACATCAAGCGGGGTGTAGTCATATGTTGTCACAATAAAAATCATATTGTGGGGTGCCAACTTGAGTTCTATTGTTAGTGAGAGTTTTTTACAACTTAGTTGTACGAGTAGCGACACAAATTTTCCCGCTGCCGCTAACACTCCGAGCGCTCTTCAGCTTAACATCAGTCGAAGGCACGTCTAGATAAAATAAGAGTTTAACTGCTTATTCATTGGCTCATTAGCTGTCAAATTATGGCACGAAACATTTCAACACTGTCAACCCGAGAGAGGTATGCTTCCACTTGGTGTTGTGTTGTAAGAGTTGGTGCCATCTAATAGTATCGTACTAGTAAGTACAGCTCATCTGCAGAACTAGGAATATTGGATGAAATTAAAACAATACTTTACTAATACTTCTTTTATTTCCAATACATTTAACATCGTGAAATCGGCTACATATAATAAAGAACAATAATGAATTGTACAGCAAGACTTACAAACTAATGTACTTATATTATTTTATTGTGAACATATTAGTAGTAAATTTTAGTACTGAAGAGTAGAATATTTATTACAATGAAACACAAGAATCATTGGCTTCATTTAAATTCATTCAGCTAATTATTTATTTGTATTTATACAGGTAATAGTGAGCATTTGACATGTTTATATTAGTTATTAATTGAAACAATAATTATTACATCAGACACCTGAGTAAAATATTTTAATAAAATCAATATTTTAATTAATGTAAGTTTATTGTTTAGAAACTCAACATCTTTATTTGCCATAATTTTTTTTACACCTTGGGTTACATTATTCGAGATTTCGTACGGAACCCTAAACTTTTTGAAAATCCAATACTCACGAAGAATGTAGCTTTCTAATGGTGAAAGAATTTTTAAAATCGGCCCAGTAGTGCTGAGCCTATTCATTACAAACAAACTTACAAATCTTTTCTCTTTATAATATTAGTATAGATAAAGGTGTATTGGCCACAAGCATTTTCTACAAAGGAAAAATCAAGATGAGTCCAGAATCGTATTAGTTAGTAGTATGTACTTACTCTCCTTACCCCTCTTTACATGTTATTCTTTACCCTCTCGTATATGAGCCATTCTAATTCAGAACATTAAATTAGAATTACAAATTGTACAAGTCGTATAGTTCGTCGTTAAAGTCCCGGCAGATAAAAAAAGCGCTGATTTTTAAGCGCAGTATAAGGATCGGCAGATTAGAAGACCTCTGGACGACTGCGGTGGAAGCAAGTCGTGCGCGTTTACATATGCGTAAAACAAAAGTAACAAAACAAGTTAATGCGCGGCTTCAGTGCCAGCGCTCTTTTATTCTGCCGGGTTATACTTATCTATTGAATTATTACATTTACAAACAATATTAAACTCGGCTTATTATGGCGTTTATTTAATTTAATTTAATCCGGCAATTTGATCGCGAGAAGACCGACATTGACAGCAAATTTTTGAAACTACAAAGATTCGATTCGTTGGATTAAAATAAACGCGATAGTAGGCCGCATAAATATTTTATTACATAAACAATGTTCGCACAAAGTACAATATTAAATTTATTATGGACAGTAAAATTAACTATATATTTTTTAATAGTTTATAACTTTCTACATTACATTAATAGTTCCATTAAAGGTACACTATTAATAGTTATTAATTTCATAATAAAATATATTGTCAATTAATATACCATAAACATTTTACAATTTAGTTTTTAGGTACTTACTTTATTATAAATGAACATGCACCTTATCACTATGTCGCAAGTGTGCCTGGCACAATTGCCGAAAATAACTATACATAGCTAAAATCTGTAATACTCTCATATCTTAAATCATTTATTTAAGAAGTCGTTCGTTATCAAATATGGTTATAGGTTATAACAATATCTGGCCAAACCCAATAAATATCTAAATTGGAGATTCTTTAAATCTTTGCTGTGTTTTATACGCACATTTTATACGCAAGTAAGACAAGCTGTTTTTATAAATTTAGATTATTGTACTACAAAAATAGGTTTGGCCGTTACACTTATAACATTTACTTATTATCCCCGGCAGTTGTTAACGCGCTGGAACCTTATTAAAGTAACAAAACGTAACGTTACGTAATCCAAAGACATCCCAATGCGTGATGTGTCGATCCAAGCGCATTAGCTACAGCCGGGATAATACAATACAAGTTAATATAAATGGGTAATTGAGATTCGATTAAGTCGCGTACATAAATTGTAACGCTACATATATAAAAAGAAGTTAAATATTAAGCAAAAAAATCTAGCGCTTATCTCAAGTAACGCTTAACGCGACAGATTTTTCCTATTAATCCGCTGTTTTAAAAAAGCACCTGAAGGTCAAATTTGGACTGTTTTTACTTTCGATACATTGCTATTCATAATATAATGACGTATTTCTAAGCAATATAGGAAGTATTTCATTGTTTCTTTTTTTGCATACTTTACTATTACTTTATTAATAAGTAATAAAAATTTACGGCCGCACATCGGTCTACTATGACCAGAAAACTTACCATTTAACTACACAGGGTCTATGTACTAACTATAAATCCTTCTATCACTATGTTAACTGTTAACTGACTGCGACAAAAGCCGAACTCGTGCACATAATGCAAACATTTATACCACCAATTACAAGTGTAGAAACAGTAAAGTGACTTAGTCGCGTTCCGGAATCAGCTTGACTTTACATTCAACTAGGTCGAATGTGACTGCTAGTTGCAGTGATTTAACTGGAGTAGCAATCGTTTTCAACGCACAAATAAAACTGCGAAGGTCTTAAGCGCGGAAATGAGCTAATATATAACAATAAGTCAGCTCAATTCATGGAGCGCACTCCTGCTCCATTCAGGCGGAGTGTTCTCACACGTTGAGATCTTATAAGAAATAGTTCAATAATTACATTTTTAATGACTACTAGTGCTTTTGTAAAACGGCGGACTCTACAATACAATAAGGCATATATGAGTAGTTATACATAATTACTAATTTAACAATATCTTTACCTCTAACCTATTTCTTAATAAAGTATGTAATTATACCTTAGTTTTGTAAAAGTATTATACGTGAATGATTCACAGACAGCAGGCACTAATCTCACTGTTATTTTCAACTATATATAAATTTATTTTTAATATTGCTATTTCGTTACCTTGTTATAATGAACTTCGTATTAATGTATTTAATAAAGGCCTTCAATTATACTAATCTAATTATTATATTTTAATTATAAATATATGAAAAATATTAACTATCTTAAGAAGCTATTGCTTTTGTTTAAATTCAATTTGTCATCGATACTTACTTTCTAGGGTGTATCTAGACTTGACTATTAGGAGTTAAGGCTTAACAATTTCATATAAAAATATATCAATGACCGAATGTTCAAACATCACTTTATAATTTTTGTTTTGTCTCTTTCATCCGTATGGTAAATGCGTAAGACCAAACAAAATTATGTTTTGTGTATATTTGAAAAGTATCATTCGGCCGTAAACAATGCATTTTATTTATTGAAAATATAGTTTTTTTATAAACAATATCTTGTCAGTTTGATTTTGAGCACCATGCCATAACTATTTTGTTCTACTGATCGCTGCCATCGAATATAAAAATATGTATAATTAGTTATTTATATAAAATTCAAATAATAAGTGACTTGTTACACTTTAAAACTTATGTCCCAAGATCGTACTATAAAAGTGCTATTTTATAAAACATCTATAAGTCTATTAGGGCTTTGGTAATTTCGGTAATATGATTCTGAAGCACATTGTTTAGTTTATTGTTTTAACAGAATTATACATAACCATGTTTTATCTGCAAACTACTTTTCCCTCCCCTACGCCTCCATTTAAATCCATAATTATCAAGATTTATTGATTTTGAGATGTAAATTATTATTAAACATTACTATGCCTACCTAGGCTTCAATATCGCTTTTCAAATGAAAATAAAGTACGCGGATGCATGCAACACAATTGTTCCACGCAATTTGGAGTAATATTGTAATCGAGCCTAAATGTTTAACTGACTAAGGAAGAGCTGATTCTAGGAAGTATCATGATCAGATTCAATATGAAGTCAGATCAGATACAAATGTATAACATTTATATTTGGAACGCTAATTAATAAAAATATATCTTGAATTATATTTATAAACAACGTTTTAACAATTGAATAACAACACCTATTGTTTATTGATATGTAGATGTATTAGTGTATGTAAATAACTTCATGTTTTAGAGCATTTATGAGACAAAACTAAGCCAACATGTCTGACTATTTGAGTTTGAATAATGACTAAATTCGTGCTCACGTAATACTTAAACGGGCCGCCCCAAATGGAATGTGACATTACCGTATAAATAACAATATAAATTTACTTTGTGTTATCCCCAGAAGTTTTTCAAGACTAATTGCGTTAATTTATAGATTTAAATATTTTACAGATATTTCTATAGTGATATTCGTTGTTGGTATAAGTATGTCAACGTTCTTATACCAACAACCATATCTTCAACGTAATAATTTTAATAGCTTTTCCATAATTAATTTACTATGCTGTTTTAATAAATTAACCAAATAATCATTGTTGAAATGTTTCGAATAGGAAGCGAGGGAGTTGTGTCAGGATCGTGGCAGGTGGCGCTCCATTTTCTCTGCCTATCCTTGTGGGGAAAAGGCGTGACAATTTGATTGAATAATTGATTAAACGTCTCGATTTAATTGTATTGATTATTTATTAATTCTTTACCGCATTTTTTGCTTATGTCCGAGTTTGACAACATTTAACGACTCCTGTTGCATTACCATTGACTACAAATTAATAAAGCCACATCCTAACACGTGTTTGTAAATATTAAAATAAACGTATTTTAATAGTGATTACAAATTGCGTTTGTGCGTAATTTATTTTTATCACATAATAAGGCATCGGTATTGTATTTTATGTAATGTAACTATAATCTATACCAACCCAGGAACGCACAGACTCAACCTGATAGATACACTTTCCCAAAAAAGTTAGCCATTCCTAATCTCTTACATTCTTATCGTCACTAAAAAAATACTCAAAATATAAAAAAACTCACTCAAATTATGTCTATTTAAATTTCGAAAAACAGTTATTTAATTTTAAATATAATAATAATTACCGTATACGGATCTTATTTGTTGAACCACCGTTAAACTGGACTTAGAACGTAACATCAACCCCAAAGGTAACGTAATGAATTACATTGTACGACTAACCAAGCGTTGACTTCTCTAAGCAGGCTCCACTTGAACGTGTGCGTGAAATTAGTGTAAGTGACCACACTGATTTATCCCAGTACATCACTCGTTTGTTAAACGCGTCACGCGTTGTTAACTCAAATTGGTAATTTCATATACTTTATTAGTTTTGATCCAATAATTCTGATTTTACTTTGATTATTTTTTGTCCTTATTGACGATACTCGACTACACGTAACATGTGCTTCCATGTGCAATTTTTATTGGTTGAATTTATGGGGTTCAACTGTCAAAATCAATACTTTCAGCGATATTAAGGGCCCAATTGAGAAACGATAGATAACTTGATCAATTGTAAATATTTCGATGTCATAATAATATTCATTACCTAATGCAGGACGGACTATTTTAATTAACTATGACAATTGACTTTTAAAGCTATACTGTGTATACGAATTGAGCGAATCAACGCTAATCTATATCTAAATAGAAGATTTTAAATAGCTTGCAATAAAGATGTTTTTTTGTATAACAATCGTTCTGAACATTGAAAACACATAAAACGCTGTGGTACGTTCTGTTGACATTGTTTTTTTAAATTACAACTCGTGCGGTACTTTAAATTAAAATATCACTGCAGCTGTCTTGGTGAATTGTAAATTCCTTACAATGCATTCCTTTTTATTCTTAATAGTTTTCTACGTGTTCAATGCGTTCGTAGTACTACATTTATTAAACAATAAATCAGAAATATGAAGTATTGACGATCTACGAATCGAACTACAAATTTAAAATTTTATTATTATTAATAAGATTCATTTTAAGTTGTAGATAATTAACTTGACGTCATGATTAAAGAACTACAATTCATACCCATTAAATATATTTAGTGTCATTTATTTTTTAGAGTAAAAATAATTAAACATTATTTATGCAAATAAAATAAGAAAATATTAATTTTAATAAAATTAAAATCGTAATACACTCTTATAAATATTTAAATATTAGTAAATATAAGTAAAGCCTGGATAAGCCCAAAACGTGGCTTGCATTGTCTCGTTTTTTTATACAAAACTAAATTATTTATTATTTCGACGAATATTATGCAGTTTAATGGCACACAAATAAATATCAATTTATAAAATAATAATTAAAAACAGCTACCTAACAAATATTAAAAAAATTCGTTATTAATTCAATTATAAAAGTTCGATGTGAGATGGAAGTATTATTAATAAACCTTATCGTTTTTATTTATGTAAAAATATTATATGAGATTCAATCTTACATAAACAATGCCTTATGTAAGATTAGACATTGTTCTCGCAAAAAGACAATGTAATAATAATAATGTTATTCTAATGTAAAATTTAAAGCTTCTTCACCCACGGTGTTACTCGTATATGAAGGCATAAATCGCCTTTATATTTATATCAAATAACACATCTTACTCTTACTGCCAAATAATTCTATATATATTTATTTGCACTTTATCGCCTATGCCACGAATAGGCCTTACCTCGCCTTTCACTCCTGTGATTACCACACAGGTTGGGAGAAGTATCCGCAATCTGTTGACCGAATCGTACTAACCGGTATGGCGCATCGTTTTCTTTGTCGAATGATCTAAACGCATTGGCTTTTTAACCAATGTGTTTCCCCCCTAGATTTTTTAAGCAAGCGTGCACCTCTTTGTGTGCGAAATGCAAATTAAACTTTTAATATTGAGATTACTCGTAAATGAGTATGCAAGTGGTAAATCTTTTTGTTATTGCATATATTATCGAAACCTGGCACATATAACGTTCTCCGTGAATGACAGATAACATCACATACTTGTAGATTGTGTGCAAGTATCTAAAAGTCACATATTAAAGCACTACCCTGTGTGACACTTCTAATATTTGACGTTTTGGTAAGCTTTCTATGTAATGCTTAACCGATCTTTAATCGATCTCTTTCAGGTAACCAAAGGTGATAAAAGTGTAAATTAATATGGCTATAGCGTGCAAAGAGTATTATTAACAATACTCAGTATTACATAATACCAAATGATCAGTTTTTGTTTTATTATTAAATATAGATATTAATTTGTGTGAGTACTGTGTGCACATGCCAAGTTTCGATAATATGTACTTGGATTTGGCGCTTAGTACAATATCTGCGCGTGTGTGATATTATTCCTTAAATTTAAAAAGATTTGTTCGCTTTTTAACTAAATCCTACATTAAAACTTGAATACTTAGTTACATCCCAATAATTAGGAATGTTTTTTAAGTTTAGAAAGTATAATTACATATATATATTTAAACTTTTCTTTGTCAAAATACAAATAATCGTAAATACCTAACAACAATATATTTGAGATTTATTCTCCTTTTATTCAATGTTAAGATAAATACTAAGCAAAAATATGAATGAATGGATACGTTAATTATATCGCTGTTTTATTTTCTACTATAATGCTCTGGATGCCATACGGTACTTAGTTCTGTTAATTAGAATTAAATTAGCTACAAATTGCTGTCTGATGGCAAGTTGGTTGCCTCGAAAGTACTTCCACTCTAATCCCTCCATAGATATTATAAATAATTATAATATATAATATATATTCCTAAAATAATGAGACTTAGACTGGTAGTAAATTAAAGTAGCAAATAGAGCGATTGTTATAAAATGCACCTTTTAGAAATACTGTATATAATATACTTTCGTGTACATAGTGAACTTTAAATACATCTCATGATCTAAATAACCAACTATCATACAAAACAATAAACATCCTATATAGGCAAAAAAACAAGTATAGACAAAATATACATAAAAAAATAAATGCTGCATCGGATTCCAGACTAGAAATTACTTTAAATTATACATATCCGTATGCTGATCTATGTAATGTGAATTTATAATCCTGCCAGAATCAACTACGGGTGTCAATAATTCTTCGGAGTGGACTTGGATTCTAATTCTGTTATCGGAAGGCAGATTTTTTGTACCATTTTTAGCATAAAACCCCAAAGGTAGAGAGTTGGGATGTTCGTCGTAGTTTTTGTATTTGGATGGACTTACTGTTGGGTTTGAGAGGGCGTTGTATGTGACATGTATGCGCACTATGTCATCTGAGAGCGGCGAGACGGATGGCGGATGCGGTGTGGCACGAGGAGTTGAATGTGCTGTCGAAGGAGCTCTCTGTATGCTCATGCCGCAAACACCCGAACTGTAATAGTTATATTAATATTAAATTATTAACGTTAAGGAACTAAAATATGTTCGGCAGTAGTACGAATCGCTCTGTTTTGTACGAGTATTGATAATCTATTTTGGTCGGTAATCTATATCTATAGTGGGTGTCGTATGGGATGGCTGTAATGGGGTGTTGTAAAATACATGTTGTATTTTGAGAGACTGAGGCTCTTTACAGTCTGTACGCCTAAAAGTGGTGGTTATAATTAGATAAATATTAGGCCACGTGTGACTTCGACTGATCTTCTTTCAGGCATATAGATTTTATTATTGTAGAAAAATATGATCAACTAACTAGATTAGTTTTTGCAATAAATGACGTAATATTTTTAGAAATCACCATTCCTTTTTTTCTTGTTATATTGCCTCAAGGCTTCTCAAGCTCGTAATGACGGTCAATGAAGTTTTGTAAAAATGTATAACTGCTTTTGAGGAAAAAATCGCTGTACTTTATTGTCAATAGTAACGTGCAATTGTAAAATTATAATGCAAGAACACAAAACTAGGTATGTTTTTCCAAAAAAAGTCTTGTCACATCATTAGTATAAGTTATCAAACAACAAGGCCATTATAGCGTGCCGGTATTATAGATACTATCTATCTTATATTGTCAAAACCATGGCTTAGACAGTCGAAGACTGGAATTGACGAGTTATCGAAGAAGACGATCGACAATGTCGTTTTTTATAATGTTCACTTATATTGACGCATTATTTTTATACCAAGCTACTGTGTGTTTATCATAAAACTGAGCGACCAAACTACATACATCAGATTCATTGGTACCAGAAACTGAATTTAAAATTTGGTTTCTTGTATTGCTTTTTCCTACCACAAGACCACGGTCGCCCTAATAGTTTAAATTCACAATCGTTCAATTTTTTAAAATGAATAAATTACATATGAAAGTGAACTTACCCAGCTGACCCGGTGCCATCATCACTGACATTGCTGTGGGTATCCAGAGAGTTATCAGGAGCATGAGAACGTCCACTTGAAAACACGCTTAGATCCGCTGTAGATGTCACGCTGGTGTCGGCTAGTGACCGCCTTGAGCCCAAAGCTGACACGGAATCATCACAACGGGTCGTGGCAGCTGCTCCACTATGTTCTGTTTCATAAAAACATCACATATACGATTTGTGTCATAGACGAATTAGGATAAAATTAATCTATATTTTTTTTTGCGTTTGATGTGCTTTATGAATTATAGCGAAAAAAAACATGCGGTTACAAATCAATATTAAAAATAACCCAATTATCTTACCTTCGTAAATTTGTTAAATAAAAACAAAACACTCAATAATTATATTAGCACAATGACATGACCGTAGCGAATAGCATGCAAAACTTAATTAACAACTCAAAATCAACAGATTCGTTTATTATGCCACATTAAAACAATGCAACCAAACTGACATCTACATTATTTGTTACTATTAAGTAGAAATAAACAATCAACAATGATATTCGAATGCTTTGATATTGCATTCTGATTTAATGGGAGATTCTATGTTTTACTATACATTATTATTTATTATTGTAATAAATTTATTACAATGAAATATATGGGGACATCACTTAATCTGCTCAACTCTAAAAACATTAATAAACCAAACATTAATGAAAAAATATAACGTTACATATATTATCGATAAATTGTATTTACAACTAACTGAAAAAACTATTTATGTTCTCCAGACTTTACTTTTCTTCTTAACAAGATAGTTACATTCGTGATTGTACTTTTTGCAATGTGCTCTTGGCAATGTGGAAACTTTCACATTCTTTCGGAATGCCAAATTAAGTTTGGGCGTTGATGTATGGGGTGGGATATAACGTTCTTCATCTGCCAATGACAAAATTACATATAAAACAAAACACATTATATTTACAATAAAAATACATATACTTAATATGAACAAAAGAGCCAAATAATAAAAATAAATATATTAAATAAACTTTATTAACCCGTAATTATCAAATTGGCAATAACGATGTAACAAATAAGCAATTCATAAAATAGAAACCTAAATAAATGCAATAATGAATGGGCGGGCTTATGTAACAAATAAAAAAGAACCTTATATAGAAGATACATTAATAATATAGAATCTGTTGATTTTTAAATGTACAAAAAAAAACTTATTATAAATTTTAACTCACAATATCAAATAATATCAAGTATTATTAGAGATGTGTGAAAAAGCAAAGCTCTTGCAAGAAATAATAATAATTATTAATTAATATACAATAGTAAGTTTTAACAAATCTCTTTGTGTGTTAAGCAAAAATGTGTGAATAGTGCGAAGTAAGCCTTTGGTTAATTATTACATAAACCCATCCATGCTGAAAGCAAAAACCATGCTCTGTGGAGTATTACTTATTATATTGTGAGATTAAAATAGTAACACCCACTTTCGGCCCATACATTTGGGCACATTATGGAATATGTTATTTAAAAACAAGTGAAATTTCATGATTGTAATGATCGATAAATCGGTACCCTTATTATCAAAACCAGAATTTGATTCATGTTTTTACAAGTATTTTTACTTTATTGATATTAATATCATAATATATATCAAGTAAAATTTAAAAGTAAATTGTTCAAATTGTCACGCCTTTTCCCTACAAGGATAGGAAGAGACAATGGAGCGCCACTTGTCAAGATCCCGACACAACTTCCTTGCTTTCCTTCCATCAGCAATTCTATTCATACAAGTTTTACGGTGATTGGTTATGGCGACGCCGCTTTCCTAAAACTTTTTTAAATACTTATCAACATATATCAATAGATTGGTATAGAAGGGAAGCGAGGGATTTGTGTCGTGGGAAAAAGGCGTGACAATTTGATTGATTGATTGATATAAGATTTGATAACAAGAGGACGAAACGTAGTCAATTTTTTTTCAACTGTATTATTTATATGATGAATTATAGACAATGAGCGTCTTGCGCACAAATAATACCTAAATATCATTTATGCGAACTTAAATAAAACATTAACAACAAAAAAATAAGCGATTGCACTACTATTGCCGTATGTAGACAAATAAGGAATAGGGCTCTACAGACGTATAGCTCCAAGCAGGCACCGCTTGGACGTGTGAGTACACAAGTAGTGGTAAAAAGGTCTGCCCATACTACTGGTTCATCATCATCATTAGCCAGAAGGCGTCCACTGCTGAACATAGGCCTTCCCCTTAGAAACCCATTTGGAACGACCAGATGCCAGTTGCTGGATGCAACTGGTTATTCGTGTCGTCAGTCCACCTAGTGGAAGGCTTATTCGTGGTCTTCACTCTAGAACCTTTGTTCTTATCGGTTGTCGGTTTTTCTAGCGATGCCACTAGTTGTTAATTCCAGGTAATTCGTTACTTGATTGTATAACATTGTTAGAAAACACACGACATCTGTTAATTTTTGGTGTTTTGTGTTTAGGTTTTAATAACTTTATTGGAGCCCACTGATGACCGACGACTATAAAAACCGACCCAGTTTACGACTGTGTTAGTCGCAGTCACTATGCCGGCTAATAAATATTTAAATTGAAGAAAATATTGACAATAACTTAATTTTGTATATTTTATCAGTACATTGTTGACGGTACACCGATGCCTCCCTAGTGCAATATGTCTGTATCTCTCTACTCTCTACACACACTGCAATCGTTATTACGACTTTTACAACTTACATTTTGTAACTAGTTCTAATTTCTAACTATAACTCTTTCTAAACTATTAATATCTAAATGCAGAAACGTGATTTAGAAGTAGAATTTGAACACTAAAAATTTTATAAACTCCTAAGAATAATGACATGATTTTCTAAATATGTTTGTTATATCGCCTATTTGTTTATAAAATAATTTAATTTATTAATTATTACAAAATAAATTAGAATATAATAATATAGTTATTATAGAATTAACGACTGATGAAAATTTCAATTGTATATATCCTGCTATTTAATAAAAACACTATTTATACGAATTTAAGATAGCACGAGCCATAAAGATAGGGTTTTTGGAAACAAAATAACATTGCGCGATAATAATTGACAATGAATTGCTGTTAATTGTATCAACAGATAGATAATGGTTAATTTGATAATTTAGTCACATGAAATTTGTTCGAACGCGTCCAAAGATCATACTTATTTAACTTTCTTCAATCTCCTGTGCGGAACCTCCACATAGAATCACATAATCATTTTGCCGATATTCTTTGCTTAGCGTACCTATTTTGGCCATAATTGAACAAATAAAATACTTTCGCAATATTTATAAGGTTTAGCTCGTAGAGAATGCCTTAAGGCAGCCTATTGTACATGTATTAAGATTTAACTAAATAAAATAATATTTGAATGATCATCTGCAGTTCACAAATACAAATTTGAATTCCACTTATAAATTTAATAACGGGTGTCTCAACAAGATCTTATAAATTATACCGCGCGTCATTTTTGGGACTTTAGGGAGTTTTAAAATAGAGAGCTTTTATGGCCCTATGTTGTGCTAATTATTTTAAAGAGAAAAGTAATAAGAGACGTCTTTATTGGAATGTTTTGGGACACATACGTAAAAGTACCGAATTATATTTCTGTGAGATCAGTCGCGCCCGATTGTATGTTAATAATATATAATATATACCTAAACGTCAATACTTGCTCTTACTAAAAAAAAAGTTATTGAAAGAATATATACAATGCCAAAAGGCCATGTAAGGTACATCTTTTATGTATAATTACAATCTATATGCTTTATTATAAACATTGTATTGTATTATAATTGTTTGATTGATTTAAAATACAAGCTATTATTATGACACCCTATGGAAGTATAAAAAATTACAGTTAGAATAAAGATTTTCAGAACGAATTTACCAAAATTATTATATATTTTTTCCTAATAAATCTAAATTCTTGCATTTCTGCTAATAATTTTCGTCAAAGAGCTGTGAGGCCTTTTTACTACATATTCACCAACTAAATAATCTAGTTTATTTTATATTTCATTTAACTTAACCTTTTGTTAGATTTTGTTTTAGAATTTTTATGTAACATACAAAAGTATTATACAAAATGATATATAAGTATAATTTAAAATTTCGGATGTGTCAAACATGAAACGCGAATATTTTGCAGTTGTTTTCAGTAAAGATTAAGTTTACAACAAAACTTGGCAAACAAAGCCAAGGCGGGCATTTGTCAGGTGTTTTAATGTACATTAAAAAGGAAACACCCTCAAATTCAACTGTAATATGTGTTTAATAAAAAAATTAATACCAGTAAGTTTTCAGACACCCGTTAAATTTTCAGGATGTCTGAAACGTGTCTCACAGCTCTTTATCTATTTTATAAAATAAAAAACTACTAGGTCTACTTATATAGAAAACTAAGGCCAGAATTCCGGCAATAATAACTAAACTAAATAAAACTATTAAAAAAACAAAAGAATTTCGGCCACATACTTTATAGTATGTACTTATAAAAAATGTATAATATCAATAGAAGAGATTAATAAGAAATACTGTTAGAACACCAAGTCAAAATTCTTTCGAAATCATACTGGTAAATAATTACTCGTATAATAAAACTTAACTTGTAGGTGGAATTGCAATTATATTGGTTTAATATAATATATGATATTGTAAAAAGACATGTCTTACGCTGCTTATGCAGGAGTTATACGCCTCGTCGTATGGCCTACGTTGCGTTGCGGCCGCAAACTCGTGCTTGATTCAAATAGCGTCACCCCGGTAGAATTTATAGTTTGATATAAAATATTCCCTGATTGGTAAATATGCAATCACACCTTTATGTTAATTTGTAATGAGAATAAAGCTCTTATACAGCGTGCTTAAAATGGCTCAACTCACTCAATTGATAACAGAAATAATTCGAGTCATCATATATGGTTGAATTTCACTAATATTTAAATGTGATGTCTACTGAGAATACGTTTGTAAGTGTAAAATTGACATATAGATCCGTTTAAAATAATTTTACAGTGCTAGTCAAAATAGTAAACACAAAAATATAAAAAATGCATTGAATGAGTTTTTTTTTAATAATATTGATCTTTTATTAAGAGACAAATCTAATTAAAGAATTATTATTTATATAAAAAATTATTGCAATATTTTTTATTAAAGATATTTTTTTATATTAATATTTATTGTAATATGTATTTGTTTTACATAACTAAAATATTAAACTGCACTTTATTAATATTTTTGATTTTTATTGTGACACGACATCTGACCTCGGCTTAACTGATGATAAGCAAGAGGAGGCCCAAGAGTGACGACGCTGAAAAAACCGAGTTGGTTGACGGCTGCCTCAGTCGCAGTCACTATGCCGGGCAAAAAAATTATTTCTAACAAAATATGTCGTTATTGAAACAATATGTTTTTTGGTGTGAAATTGTTTTGGCCTTTATATGGTATATAAAAGTATATGATTGCAATCTGCCTAATACGACTACATAATGACCCGATCTCTATTTCATTTGCGATCAATATTCACGAAGAATTTTTTAATGTATTGTGTTTTGATATATGACAGCACCCCGCCTGATGTCAATGAATGGAGGTGACTGCTACTATAATTAAATAACTGTAACTGTTAGCAGGCCAGCACAACTAAGTCACTTCATGGTCTGTATAGTTGTAAGTGGTGGTACTACCCCGGATCAGCAGACTGGGTACCGCTGCCTACCACTCTTTGATAACCAGACCCGAAGCAAATAATTGCCTCTTTCTTTGTTAGCAAATATTTGTTATATTCAAATTAGTCAATAAAAAAACTATGAATAAAATATTTGTTCCAACCGGAAATCAAACGCGGGACTTTACGCGTAACGAACTGATGTGCTTATCAATGCGCCACGCCTATCATCGATGTGTGTGCGTATCATTTTGTTTAAGCGTATTCTCAGAAGACTATCACGTTATTAGACCGGCTGATATTTCCAGAGTAAATTTAAAGTTTTACCAACAATTATTTAACCCGCATTAAATGGCGGTAAAACAAGACATAACCAATATAACAACTCTTAATATTACTATTATTCTTTTAATAATATAAAAAAGATATCTAGAAACATTTTATAAGCATTTTCAACTTCATATCACCAATCACTAATCTCATATTTAATTGAACACATATCAAAATCTATAGTACAGATTCTATACAATCTAAATATTTACTAAATTCTAAGAACTAATTATAAATGATGATTTTTAAATTAGGTCTTTTAAATTGCTAAGTATTTAGTTATAAACTTATAATCCTTTAAAAGCAAGTTAAGGCATATTAGCATTTTTTAAATGTTTTTTTTTTATATTGTGATTAATTTGACCTCATCTTGGCTGATCATGGTAAGCAAGGGGAGGTTCAGTCATTTACACTATGCTATCCAGAAGTGATTCTTCATACTACACTTGAAGGACTCTCGTCTTTTTACTACCGTGATATGGGAAGCTGTCGACCGAATCGGCAGTCAAACTAAAATGTTTATCCTGTCGTTTTTTGTAGACCAATCGATAAGTGGAATGTAAAGCATTGGATTGTACAGCCCATGTGTACAATCCATTCTTCGAGTAATGCATGAATAAGACCTTTGGCTGGTATTTACGGTTGTAAACTACAATTGTTTCTTTTTATTGTAACCCGACCCGCCTGATGGTAAGCAGGAAGAGGTCTAAGAGTGCCGACGACTGCAAAAACTGCCGTTACTATGCCGGCCAAAGGTGCTTCTTCACGCATCGCTTGAAGGATCGAATGCTATAGGATAAAGAGAACACATTCCACTTGTTGGTGCTCTTAGATCTTCCTTTGTTTACCATCTGGCAGGTCCAGCGTAACTCAATAACAATGGCCTTCGTTTGACAGTTGAACTCCATTATTGAGATTTAAAAATTAAAATTTCGACGCGCAACACACTAAGGATGTACACACTGTTAATGAACATAGTCATTTTCATTAACAGTTTAAGCTCATTAAAACATCGATTCTTACAGCCGGTTGTGGCAAAAATTATAATTTACAAATTTGTAAAAAGTATCGTATAAGTGAAAGAAAAAAAAATGGGTTGCACCACTCTTTAACTTCACATTTTACATTTACGTTTAACGGATATTTTATACAGAGCTAAAGGACACTATTTATTTTGGGTATCTATGTACTACTTTTGTAATTTCTAATGATAAAGATATATATAAAAATGGTAGTTTCAATACTTGTATTGATAAAATTATTAACAACCCAATTCACGATTTCGTAATAGTAAACGTAATATAGAATAAGTATAAGTATAAAGTAAAACTAAATTCGTTAATTGAAACTTTTTTGGTGCAACCGGCTGTTAATGTGTTGTGCGGTCGCAATATTAATTTAAAATCTAAATAATGGAGTTCATCTGTCAGAACGAAGACCATTCCCATTGTCATTGAGTTACGCGGTGAGATGGTCAGATATCACATCTCAATATAAAAAAAAGCAATTTCTGGTAAACTATATGATAAAAATACATAGAATAGAGATGTGTCTAGAGATGTGAATGATAATATGATAGTTCACTATCTGTATTACTAATTTCATCTAGCGATAATGTTGAATGTGTTAATAAATTGGTACTACCTGACACTTTGTCACTTTGCGACATCCACAACTCCAATTGATCCTGAGCTTCTTGAACTGCTTTCTCTCGCCTAGAATAATAATTTAAAAAAAGTTTTATTAAATATTTTTTAATACTATACTATTACTAAATGTTTGGTTTATTTTGCATTAGCCGTGGCCACTATACGGAACTCCTCTAGTTAATAGACATAATTGTTAAAGCTATAAAATTTATAGAATATCTTTTAACTCTTCTTTTGGATAGAATAGAGATATTTAATTTCTAATAATATTTCAAATGTGCAAAGATTGGTGGGCCCCTTTTTTATAAGGTGGTAAATTTCATCAATATAATTTCTCCTTACCATAATATCACAGTAGCTCTTGTTTGTTTTTCTGTGTCGGAAAAGTTCTCAGCTCTTTGACCTATTTTTGACTTTTTATCAGGCTCTATAAATGAGCCTAGAATCCTTTTGGGAAGTTCGTTTGGTGGCGGTGGGCCAGGGTAATCTAACTTAGCCCTTTTCAATTCATCCAACGACTTCTCTAAGTGGTAAATAACAAAATCATCTTCATAACCAAAATCTTTGTGTAGTTTAACCTGTAACATATTAATTTGTTTATATCAATCAATCAATCAGTGTCACGCTCTTTTTCTATAAGGATTAGCAGAGACAATTGAGTGCCACATAACTCCCTCGCTTCCTTTACATTCACAATCTTCTTCATACAAGCTCTACGGTTATGGGCACTAAGCAACCCAGCTTTCTCTAGGATGTCTATAATAATAAATCTACTCATAATTTTTTTAATGTACACAATTAATATTAAACTTACTTGAATATAATTTACTAGAAGATCCATGTCATTTAATTTCAATATGGCTTTCTTATGTAACTTGAGTATTGTATAAGCCATAGCGACCATGACTCTTTCGCCATCTAATAAATATATGTCCCACACACGCAAGCACAAACTGAATGGGACTCTTTCCACAAAACATACAAAGTACCATTTAAGGGAATATAATATGGCGTCCAGGCCAAATTTGTCAAAATGTTGTTTAAGCTTTGGCATAAATTTCATTAATATCTTGTCATGATGCTCCAGAAACCTTGTCAACTTGGGAAATCCTTCAATGTACAATCCATGCATGGCATACTTTTTGTCTGACAATAGCACCACTAATGACCAAAAGGCATCTTCCTCGTCCATGTACATTAATAGAATCCCAGCTAAACCGGACATACCTTGGCAATAACCTACTTCTGAATTGTACATACTATAAGCACATAGAATATTGAAGAGTGAGCATTGTTTCTCTGAATACCGTTCCCTATAAAACTGGTGTTCACGGAACTGTCTGTTCACATCAGAATCAATTTGTCTGACATCAGTAGACCACTGTTTAGCCAACCTAAGCATTTCTTGGTATTTGCCAACATTATTTTTCTCTGATTTTATTCTGTTAATGTCAAGTAATTTGCACCATATTTTGATTCGCAATGAATTTGGAATGCCTTTGTATATTCTCCTGTGTAGTTTTTCCTTAGTTGCTGAAGTGTCCCAGTGGGATAACATTTTAACCCATTTCTTTTCTCTTTCCACCTCAATGTTGATCTTCTGAGGAGCAGTCTTTTGTAAGAGGCGCTGGTCATGGATAAAGCCATATCTGAAATTTAAAAAAGTCCAATTCTAAATATTAAAGTCATTATTAATTATAGAAATAATTTACATGTAATGTTTCCAAGTAAAATGTGTGCATTCACTGGAATAATGATATCTGACATTCTATAATGAAAGATTTATATTTGCTTTAATAACATGTCACTTCAATTTATCTAGTTGAATGGTTACATTTATATATTGTCAAGAGAATAAACTGGTGCTATTTTTACATGTGAAGTTAGTAAAAAAAACAAATAAATACATTTTTTCATTACTATTTTTTACTAACTTGCTTGGTATCATAGAAGCTGGACAACCAAAGTCCATCATTGTATCTAGGATACATTGGTACCGGCAAGTGGTTTTGAAGTCATATTTATAAATTTAATGTGGATGGATGCGTTAAACAAGGCTTGAACTGTCATAATTATAGATTGATCATTTCGCACACCTAAACTATGCAAAATAAAGGAAATATCCCAAGTACATTGTAATCTTTGTATGTCAAAAAATTTCAAAATGCATATTAAACTGTTAATACAATTAAGCCTAAGTCCACATACAAAATGAATGATGTCCTTTAAATGTATACCCAATGACAGTCTTTATGTTTACTTAAAATTGTAGGTTAAAAACTAGCCAAAACTATGTAGATTTTCCAGATATTTCTAGTGTGTATTGAATAATACATACTGAGACTTTTATCAGTATGATACAGAGACACCCTGTCTTAAAACATTTAGGTTATGACACATTTGAGAGGTCTTGGGCTACTTCAATGCACATAATGAGCTATGATTGGGATGCCAAAAGACTGACAGAGCGGGAAGGCCGGTCATTGTCAATCTATTTTATGCATGTTATGACACAACGGTACCAGACTTTATGCTGACCATTTGTCCAACCAGGTAAAAGATTTTTTCATACTGTGAAGGATCCAGAATTATGTTAAGGCTGGTGGCTGGGCCTTTATACAACATGTGTGCCATCATTACAATGTGTTTTAGCATAAAAAGAGAAATTATACATTCCCCAATTTGTCTATACATGTCTATGTTTATTCTGATGCCAGTTTGCACTACACCTTCCAATTTAAATACCATATCTTATAAGTAATATATAATTTAATATTAAGTATTCAACTCACCTATCAGTTTTGTGGTAATCCTCATACTCTGGGTCTTCCCATGGATCTATCTGTCCAACAAGGTTCTCTCTACCTCTCTCATATCGCTGAAATATTCTCTCCCGCTCCTCAGATGCTCGCAACAAGAGAGCCTCTTCATTCATAACTTCGTTTGCTGCATAAGTAGGTATTCAGATCTACCGCACCCTGTCGACCTACTGATCCACTCAGCGATCTCACCAATTAAAACTATACTACCACAAAGCCACGGACGGTCACAGGTATTTGTTACCAAAAATAATATTCAGACCTATAAACTAATCATGCTCCAGAAGTACAATAAAACAACTTCTTTTAAACTACACTGTTAAACCAATATTAAACATTTCAATTGACGTATGTCACTGTTCATTTGGTACGCATATTTTATTAATTTAACGCCTATATAGCGATCTATTCCTTTGACGGTCACTCTCACAAATTATTTAATAATCACATGATAATAAATTTAATAACATTATACCAAAGGCGGCCTCTAACTGAATGGGATTAATGAAAGAGCACTGGCATAGAAAAGCTTTCTCACAGTCTTTCTCTTTCTATAAGAACGTTTTGAAACTACAATAAGTAAAGAACATAAAGTATGAAATTTTTATTTAAAACAACTAAACTTTGTTCTATACTAAACCATAAAATGATTAAACTAGAAAATAATATATTAATTTATTTATTATTGATTTTTAAAAAAGTGAGATAAAAACGTTTGGTAAAGAAAGAACGTACCTTTTAAATATTTTAAACTTATATTTTCCTAAAAAAATATTTAATGGAATAAATTGTATTATATATATATATTTCTATACTTAATTTAGTTTGTCTAATTTACTTTAATGTGAGCAATTTGCTTGTAGTGCAGCGCTGAGCTTGAGGTCACAAAAACTCTAGACATAAGACGATATAATCTGTGACTCTAGAGCCCTTGTGAATTCTGTAAGACATGTCTCCTTTTATTTAATTGATTAAAACATTAATTTATGACCCTATATTTTTATTTTTGAAGATAATTGTTTATTTTAGATGGTCAACTATTCTTCACTGACAGTTGTATATGTACAGTAGTAATGTCATTTTCTAATTTTGTTTGACACACTAGTAAGACAAGGCTGCATAGACTATTCCCTTGCCTTCCGAGAATGTAAGAACTA
This sequence comes from Tinea trinotella, assembly GCA_905220615.1. Classification (NCBI taxonomy): domain Eukaryota; kingdom Metazoa; phylum Arthropoda; class Insecta; order Lepidoptera; family Tineidae; genus Tinea; species Tinea trinotella. The sequence goes on from HG992305.1 coordinate 5,235,376, forward strand.
AACTAAAAAAAAGTAGTAATTTTGACAGTATTGTATTTGTATTTACATTCTATCAGTCTTAAATTAAACTAAAAACGAACTCACTGCTGAGATTCATAAATTTGCTCTCATCTATACTAAAATCAATAGAAAATGACTTAATACAAGTATTTTTGTAGCACTGTGACATTAGTGTGGCGCCAGTCTCGATGAAATTAAACGTAAGTAATACTCTAGATATTTATTGATCCATCCAGATTGGGAGTGTTGTATCGCACAATGATTATTTCAGGCCCGATTATCGTAATACAAAACAGCAAAATGATGTGACCACAAGCTGCCACTATTTTATCCAAGTGGCTTTTATACTAATCGTTTTTGCTCTAATTAATAATATATAATATAAGATCCAGAAAGACAGTAATATTACAATAATTGACTTGTTGGATTAAGTCTGTAATCAGGGCCGTCTTAAGCATATTCAGCGCCGGGGTGCGAAAGTCAAGGCTCCGCTCGCGTGGTCTCAGTGTAGTACCGATCGAAATTTATGGCGGTTGGCATGCGCCCCCTAGGACACTGCGCCCGGGTGCACCGCGCCCCTTGAACCCCCGCGTAAAGACGGCCCTGTCTGTAATGTACAAATTTCTGTTAAATAAATAAATATGTTATAGGCCAGGGCACACAAACCAAGCACATACGAAGGCAGCCGTGAACAAACTTGGTTTTCTCAGTCGTTGTCACTCTTGGACCTCCACTTGATTATCAGGTGGGTCAGATGTCTATCATAATAAATTAATAAATAAATATAATATGTTCCGGCACATTTACTACTCATACATTGAAAATTAGCTTCGAAACAACTGTCCTCTGCTCCTGTGAAAACTATTGTATTCAAAAAAATCAACTACATTTGCTTTGCTCTATGCAATGCTCCTTGTGGGTGTTGTAATGCTGATACTCTTTGCATGCACTGTTTGAGACATCTAAACTGTGAGGATCATGCTACCTTACATTTTACATTGAGTCACTGTGGATAGCAAATTATTTTATTATGTGATACATTGTATAATACATTTCACATTTTTAGATTAGGCATAAAACAGAAATGGCTGGTTTTATTATGCTATTATAAGCGCTCACAAATCCTTCTAACTCTATTAATTCTGGCCCTTATACAGTTGCTTGTCATTTTATTTCTGAACTGAATTTTTGTTTTTTATTTTACGACACTGTCATGCAACCTGTTCTAATGCAACCTGTCTGTGTTAAACATGATGTGTGCCTTCTTGGACTATTGACAGGGAGTAGATCCATCATGGCAATCATAATCACCGTCAAGTACAATAATTAAATAAGAACCCTCAGGGTTGCCCAGGTGAAAGCTGGTAGTTACAGTTAGTTATGTACGAGCTTAAAGTTCGTGCGTTATTCAACAGTTCTCCTTCAGTGGAGCCCCCCCTCCTCACTGGTCAGTGAGCGACTTAATGAATCTCCACTCTGCCAAAAGCATTGTTCGGCCTTTATGTAGCCAGTAAGTAGGTCATATGTCACCACTTTTTTAAGAAATCCAGGGAAGGCTCATGAATTACAAGTTGCGGTCCAAGCATCTGAATGACTGTACCACTCATCATTACTCAGCTGCTGCAGTACGCCACAGAAAAGATATTCTCAGTAATAGACTTGAGAAAAGCTCTAATAGAATTAAGAAATGTACTAGATCCAGATTACGGAGGTAGACATTCGGCCCTGACTACATTATTTAGGCTGTATCCATGGGTCAATTGCAAGATTGTGCATTTTCACAGTAATATGTCATATGAAATATTGATGTGGGAACAGTATTAAGAGTGGTAGGCAGTGGCACCCATTCTGCCGATCCGGGGTAGTACCACCACTTACAAGTATACAGACCGTGAAGTGATTTAGTCGCATTTTGGGATCAGCTTGTAAGTTACCGGTTGCAACTAGGCTAGCATAGTGGATGTGACTACCACTTACTACTTGAGTTTTTTGTAGCAGTGACATCAATTCATGGACAAAACTCCAGCCGCACATCAAGCAGGGCGCTGTCATATGTCAATTCACAATAAAATATATAAAAAAAGTATTTTATATATAGGTTATAATTGATGAGTTTTTTGTGGTCTTCTTGACTCTTTATACCTTTGCTAAACCATGGCAGGTTCAGACGATTAGTAAGTGGATGCTAAGTTGGCGACCATGATAATAAATGATTTTAATTCTAATTAGAAAAACAGCTTGTTTTATTTTCGTGTTGCAATACCAATTAGAGTGATTATTGATTAGTGAAACATGATTAGAGTGATTTTCCATATAGCATTTTATTGCCTATGGCACTCAATAAAAGCAATATTTTTTTTTATGTGAACAACCGATGCGAAAGAAAGGTTATATAGTGGAGACCACGAACCGGAAGGTGCAGCGTAGGCCTCCCACTAGGAGGCTGACGACATAGTGAAAGTCACAAATAACCGGTGGATGCAACTGGCATCTTGACGTTCGCGCTTAAGGGCCTTTGTTCTGCAGTGGAGGACTTCCTGCGGCTGATCATGATAATGTGATAAGAACATAGAAGCTTTTGCAGGTGCAGCGACGATAAGCTAATATTTATTGGAAGATAATGTATGTCATGTAATGCATAATACTATACAAATGTATAGACTAGAATACTGGCAAAAAACTGGGATTAAAGCCGGCATAGTGACGGCGACTGGGGCAACCTTAAACTGACACTCTTATACCTTCTCTTGCTTACGATTAAGTGAGATGTTAAATCACAATAATATATCATAAGCAAAGAGACAAAGGAGCGCCACTTGCCACGATCCTGACATTCATTAAGGAAGTCATATGAAATCGGGGTCATACTTAAAAATTGTTTTTGCGTATGACCTATTAATTTTGGCTGGGTAATGTATTATACTGTCCCGGCAAATATTAAATAAATTTAGTAAGGACGTATACTTTACGTGTATAATACTAGGCTTGGGTAAAAAATATCGATGTATATATATATCGTCGATATTTTAAATCTCTAAATATCGATATTTATTTCTGAGTATCAAATTCGAATACGCGAGATAGGCGTTGCAACATCGCAGCTAAATATAACAAAAAAAAATATTGTGATTCTTATTGGAGCTACCAAAGAGGGAAATAAGGCAAACTATGTGCAAAATATAGCAATTCCTGTTAATTTATGTCGCCAAGTAACTAGATCGACCACTTTAGGTATTACTCAAAAGAATCGACGAAAAACTGTCTCTTTTAGGAAAAATCAGAAAAATCAACCGCTACTATGTTCTACTCTTGGTTCAAGCATCTTTACTTTGTTTCTCCAATATCACTGTTAAAAATAACGAAAATTAGCAAATATCGTTTAGAACATAGGCATAGAGGACAACTTTCTTTTGATTCTAGGCCAGTTTAAGCAGCTCTAGAAGCTAATGAGTCATCTATCTGGTGTAGACATAAAAAATTAATATTACTTAACACAAATAGAATAGAGATTCCAAGCTCTAGCTGTGTTCCCAACTAGCTTTAACGATATTTAGACCAACCACCATCGGAAAGAAAATCAGACCTAGTAAAGTTATGGATAAATTGTCGCATAATAGAGATGAAAAAGAAGCACATAAAAAAGAAAGAGTACTGCTAATGTCCATATCTGACAAATACTAAATAAAAATATTAATTAAAAAAGCGGCCAAGTGCGATTCGGACTTGAAGGGACTTGACATGAAGGGTTCCGTAGAAGCAAGTAGGTAACATAATATAAAAGTTCTTGTAGTTCGTTGTAACTTTGATCGATTTTTATATTTGAGTTGATTTAATGAAAGGTAAATTGCAGTTTACGATTTATGACGTATTAAAAAAAACTACTTACTAGATCTCGTTCAAGCCAATTTTCAGTGGAAGTTTGCATCATCATATATTTTTTTAGTATTATCATTCTCTTATTTTAGAAGTTTTACTAGGGGGAAGGCACACATTTTACCACTTGAAGTGTCTCATGTGCAAACTATTCAGTTTAGAAAAAAATTAGAAACCTCAAAATCTATTTTGAAGACCTATCCATACCCCACACGTATGGGAAGAAAAATAAATTGAGTTTCTATTTTTTGCTACGGAACCCTAAAAATATGTAATCATTATTGTATTTTTTTACTTCAATAATATAATATGTAATTTTATTAAAAATGTAACTGGCAGATTTATTTTCCTTTTCACAACTTTTACCTTTTCGGTAACCACGGAGTGGGTTAAAAATATCGAAGTATTAATACTTTTTACTCTACATTTATCGATATGTTTTTGTATATTTTCCCATCCCTGTGAAAGACACCGGCAAGCCGTAAACAAACAAATAAAAGGGCAAAGAGAGACAGATAGTATGAGAGAGAGAGCAGTGTATATTAATCTCGGTTGTCTGCTAGAACGTAGGTAGCGTAATTATTGATTGATTGCTGTTACTGACAACTGAGGTGCGGCCGCTCTATGCTATCATTGAGACCTACTAACTTTATTCTAAGATTAAGTATCATGTGAGTGTAATTGGTCTTTGGTTTTAATAACAATCACTTATTGTTAGTTTACTATTTAGGCAGCAATTATTGTTATTTAAAACAAAGATCATTAAATTGTTGATATCGTAAACTTGTTGTTATAGTCATACAGTGAGTAAATTTTGTTTTATAATTGTTGCTTATGTATTATTCTGAGATTAAATGCTATGCCTCAATATTTTTGTTATTGTCAATATTTTGTTTATGCTGCATAAACCATTTGAAGTGTTATTTCTTCGACATTGTGCGTGGCTAACTTACGAGTATAATTAAGGCTTGTTAATATATATTTATATGGATTTATTCATATATTAATGATCAATAAACATCATATGAAGTTACATTTGATGTTACTGTAAATTCTGCATTTGAAGTTCATTTAAATTGTGCGTGCAGGTTAGTAAGTGTATTATTAGAAATATGTTTTGTGGTCTATTGAGGTCAAAAACAACAAAGTTGGGTTCATATAAATATCATCCAGAATACAAAATATATATGCCACATATTGACAAGTGGAATGTTTTGCCAGCTAACGTGTTCTTTTCATCCTATAATCTTGGATCCTTGAAGCGATGCGTGAAGAAGCACTTTTGGCCGGCATAGTGACGGCGACTGGGGCATCCGTGATCAAACTCGTTTTTTTTTTCAGTCGTCCTCTTGCTTATAATCAGGCGGATTTAGGTCGAATGACGTGTCACAATAAAAAATATGGTCTCTGCACATTATGATAGACAGTGATGATACCATCCTACTTTACAGTTTCTGTTTTAGCTTCTTGATTTTGACCTCTATTACAAACAATGTATGTGCTTTTTTCGTAGGTGTTCCTTATTATAAGGCCACCAGTGTATACCTAAAATATGACATGTGTTAAATAACTTATTAATTTATTTATACAAATTCTTATTGTGCTATATAATTTAGTTTAATTTTATGTTAAGTATTATTTGTGTGAAATAAATAAAGATTATTATTATTATTATATTGAGAAAAGACGGATTCATATTAAAGTGTTAATTCACACCTTCAGTGCAGTATGAAATACAGACACAGTTACAATTTATCTAAGTTAACTAGACCCACCCTGGCTAAACTCCCAATAATATTTGCGTGATATTTTTTTATAACTAGGCAATTACAGAGTTTATTGTAGTGATACCTGACTGCACATTAAAGTTTCAGGTCTATAAGTACTTTACATTGTGAGACTATATAAAATAACTATTTGCCTTTATATGTATCTTTGTTATTGATACCAACTGATTTTTATTCGGATATAATGCAGAATAGTTATAATATAGTAATAATATTTTGCATTGTAAAGTGACGTAATAGTTGTAAAGTTAGAAAGTGACAAATGGACTCCTGTTTTATATCTATACTCTTAATGAACCTAGCAATAAAGAGGACTGATAACTTCTCGCAAAAAACAAGATAGTCTATTTGTCACTTCCTGATAGGGTGACAATGTTGATTGATCTCTATTAATATTCAGATTCAATATTCTATAAAGCATAGATTTTATTAGACTAAATATTAGGAGTGATATCGTCTTAAATAAAATATAACCTATAAATGCCGGAAATCATTTTGCGTATGTTAATAGTAGATAAAATGACGCCTATAAACTACTAATTACAAAAACTGTATGCTTACCTTTAACATAACTAGACCCTTAGCACGAATCTATAGAATTTACATTAAAAATAAAAAGATTTTTCAATACAAAACACAAATCTTCCATGTCGCGGCGTAAACAATAAGCCTTTATCTGGGCTGATATGAAATTAATCTGTTGTCCCTGATGATCCGTCCTTCATGCACTTTATAAATGCGGATGAAATCGCTGGCAACATCTAGAAGTTGGCGGTACATTGTGTTCTTTTCCAGTACTTTGTAGTTATCTATCGATCAGCTATTTAAATAATGTGATAATAGAGTAAATGGGATTAATAATTCAAGATCAAAAATCCAGTATACTTTTTTATGTTGTCTTTACACATTACCGCACTCCGCCTTATTTAATGAACTAATTTATTTCAGAAACACAAATGGAAACTAATGATGCTGTGGTTTCAACAGAAAATCCACAAACACCCGCGGTATGTAATCATCTCCAATTGATCCTCAATATCATACTAGATAATGTTAATATTAGGGTATTAGATTGTCTGGCTTCAATTCCCACAGGGATAGGAATACACATCCATAATTCATTTCAGTCATAAATATTTATTAAATGAAACTAAGAACTTTGTTTTTCCACAGAATGAAACACCAGTGCGCAATACATGTGGGCCAAGCAATATAAGCTCTATGGCACCGCCCAACAATACCCCTGATCCACGATCACCAGCGCACGATATAAATCACTCAACATCACCAGTTATTCAGCCTGCGCCTCGAGTTATTGAAGAAGTACAAAATGGTATTTTTTGTTAATTCTGAGAAACGTAATAATATGCTGCAGTATATCCGTCACTTCATGTCGCTAATTTCTATTCTACATCCTATTTACATTTATAAGATAAACACCAAAGTTTGGCAAGTATGTGTGGATGGATGGATGTTTGTTTTTCTTTACGTAAAAACTACTAAATGGACTTTAATGAAACTTTACAGCTTATACACCATAATAACATATAGGCTATAATTTATAAACATATTGTGTAAATAATAAATAAAATAAAAAACATTTTCTCATACAAAACTCTTAAAGTTTTATTAAAGGAAAATCTTAAAAGTTTTTTTTTATTTTTTATTTTTATTTATTTATTAAGGCAACAAACAGTAATCAACAAACAAGTAACTTAAAAATAAATTTTACAACAATACCAGATAGTGCCGAAAAGTTATACAGTTTGTGGCAGATATAAAACTAGTCATACAGTGTAAACAAAATAAAAATTGAAACAAAATAGGATACTGTACTAAAAAAAAGAGAAATTAAAAGAAAATAAACATAATGTTAAGTTTTATTAAAGGAAAATTTGGATACTACGTATCAGATAGATACGGATACTACTATGTACAGGTAATAAAAGCACTTATGATTTTAACGTTTACAAAGACGATAGCGGTTTGTTGAAAGTTAAAATTAATTCTTAGTGACGAGACTAATAGTTTCAAATATCCTTATGAACGTGAAGGAAGCGAGGGTGTTGTGTCAGGATCGTGGCAAGTGGCACTCCATTGTCTTTGCTTATCCCTGTGGGAAAAAGGCGTCACAACTGATTGATTGATTGAAATATCCTTAACTTATATTTCTGATGATAATAAAATTAAACAGGCTTATAAGAGAAAAACATGAATTGATACAACAGGCTACGAACTATCATGAGTATTATAAAAAAAAGCCACTGGATTTTACGTATCAGATGTATCATATTATAATGATAGATTTTAAATGCATTATCTGCAACGATAAATGAACACATTACGAGGGCACCCTAGAAAACATTTATTTATTTATTTTGATAAATATTTATTTTAATATACAACTTTATTTATTTATTTTCTTTGCTGGGAGGGTTTTATGAATTAAAAATAAATTGTCAGTTTTGACATATCACCAAAAATATAAGGCTCAAAAACCTATGTTGTATTATTTATCTCAGGTTATTTTCAGCCTAGGCATTCAAAAAGACTATCAATTGCAATGACTTATTTAATAATATTATTAATAATAAGTGGCCAAATTTTGACTTTTTCTTTACAGATGCTTCCAAGCTTTCTCCACAGGGTAGTGTTGGTTGGTCTATATACCATCAAAATTCTTGCTCTTCTTTCATATTTAAAAGCCCATGTGAATCGTCAGTATTTACTGGCGAATGTTTGGCAATTAAACATTGTATTAAATTTATTTTGGAAAATGAAATTATTCAATCTGTAATCTTTTCTGATTCTTTGAGCTCTCTTCAGTCTATTATCTGTAACCCATTCTCATCAAAACATAGATCTGAAATCATATTTGAAATAAAAGAATTATTATATCTATGTCATCTTAATAATTTTTCTATATTGTTTATATTCCTAGTCACTGTGGTATTATTGGGAACGAAACAGCCGACTATTTAGCTAAAAAAGCTGTGGTTCATGGAAGTCTAATTCATTTTCAAAATTACTCATATGATCTAGCCCTAGCTAAAGTATTTTTAGAAAAATCATGGAATAATTATTGGTCGTTATCATCTAAATCAATTGGTTCATATCTGTTCTCTCTCCAACCTACTATCAGTTTTAGACCTTGGTTTGCAAAGTATAAAGTTTTTAACAAATCTTGTACCTCCTCTTTAAGCCGACTAAGAATAGGACATTGCTGTATCCCTTCTCATCTGTTCAGAATAAATATTCTAAATTCCAAATTGTGCGAATGTGGTGATGGTGCAGTTGGTGATGTTGATCATTTGTTTTTCAGTTGTAAAAAATTCAGCTATTCGCTATATTCCCAACTTCCATCTCATAATATTCCTCTTCCTTCCAAAATGAGTCATTTACTTTATTTATTTGATTTTAATATCTATCATAAGTCTCATTTGTAAATATCTTAATTTCCATAATATTAATGTTTAATATATATTTTTTTGTAATTAGTATTTTGTATTCTCGTAACGGGTTTTTATAGTGCCTAGTTTATTTTTAGTTGTGTAAATAATTTATTTTGTAGTACTAGTTGTTAATTTAGTTGCCTTTTTATTTTTAATCTTGTCTTTAATTTTATGTTAAATATATATTTTTCTCTTTTATTGTATTGGATGCTCCTGTTTTGTTGGTTTTGTCTTTTGACCTTATTTTTGAGCTTTATCAATATATGCTAAGCTCTTTTTTTGTGAAGTATTCTTACATTGCTTCAAGCTTGTTTAGCAAAAAGCTGTGTTGCATGATTTTGTCAGTGGCAATATTGTTACCTAAAGTGACAGAATGCCAAGCTTCAATATTAGATTAGATTAGATTATTAAGAGAAACGACATTCATTGGCTGTTAGGCGGAGGATCCAAGGGTTATGCAAGAGATAGAACTATGGTGATTTTACTAATTTCTTTCTTATTATAAGCCCTAACTTAAGCGGTTATCAAATCGAACGCCGGACTGTGCTGTTGGTGGACCATGGAATATGCAAGAAATATAATTATGGTGATATAACTTATTAATTTATCCATGAATTGTACATTCATTAATCAAAAATAAACGCGATAGTAAGCCATATGAAATGTGTGTAATTAATTAATCAATGTTCGCACAAAATCTAAGGAAACTCGATTTATAAGAGATATATCTAGGGTGCTAAGACTAAAATTGTTTCTAACAATAACTGAGAAACTAGATAACACCGTCAGTTATATTTGAAAAAGAAAAAGATTAAACCAGGAACAATTAAACAAAATCAAACATGATACGGGGTAGTTTTGGAAACAATGACAGCATCAACCAATAGTACGACCAATACCTTAGTCTGTCCGTGAACACGATGGCTGCAGAGTTCTCGAAACGAAAAATAACGTTATATTATTTAATTGAGTCAATATTTTTATTACTATTGTAGAATAACATCAATACAAATATATTATATGCTATAATATTCCTTTTAGTGTAAGTATTCCGTTACCTACTTTATTTTACTTTTATAAATTTTATTACGTTCTATAAAACATTACACAATAAATTCATTCATAATATTAAGACAAAATAAACAGAATATAATCGTACTATAAAAACAGGCCAAGTCGTAAAAAATTCTATTAAATTACCATCGTTGCAAAGACTTTTGTGCGGGACTGTATTTTTTAAAGCGTTGACGTATTTCTCCCGTCGCGCCGCACCTCATGCCACCGAGGTGCAGGTATGTCGCTCGGAGGTCTTTTAATATCAATCAAGTTATACATGTAATGAATGGATCATGAGTATCCAAGAGATATTACTATGGTGCTTTGATTAACATTAAATTTAACTATGAGTTTATACCAGGGCAGATATGACGTTAAAGATCTGTTGCCCTGATGATCAACCACGAGTATGTGTCATGTACTTACGTAACGATTTACATTTTATAAATGTGGTTGAAACCGCGGGGAACAGCTAGATTTGGATTTAAGTTGGCGGTACGTCGTATTCTTTTAATAAATCTTTGTATGTATCTAAAGATCAGCTCAAAGACGATTATTTTCAAATAATGTGATAATTATTAGTCGAGAGAGAATAGGATTATCAATTCAATTTGAAAAATGCAGTATACATTGTAATGTTGTTTCAACACTCCGCACTCCGCCTTATTTAATGAATTAATTTATTTCAGAAACACAAACGGAATCCGACGACGACGACGACTACTACGACGACGACGATGATGATGATAATCATGATGGCTCTAATTCTGTGGCTTCAACAGAAAATCAACGAACACCTGCGGTATGTATTCATTCAATTGATTCTCAATAATGCTGTCCCACCTCAATTTCCACAGGGATAGAAATTCACATCCATATAATTAAACTCAAATAATTTAAAGGTCAGTTTAATAAATTATTCTTTTTACACGTCATAATTGTAAAATCTCGACGGCTTTTTTTGCATCAGCAGCCCTAATCTGCGGCCGGGTCGAGTTGAGTCTAGACAAAAGACAAATCAGTGTCTTTTGTTTTAATTCCGCACAACGGTTCTATTTCGCACAATGAACTTTTTAAGTTTTGAAAGACAAGCACACACAAACCGTTGATGTCAAATCACTACTGCCAGTTTGCTACTATTTTTCCATTGCATTATATTTTCTTTACGGCGGAAAGTTAGGGTTATTGATTTCCTGACACGCCAAATCTTAGACTAAGTGCTTACCCACGTTAACTCGCGGGCGCGGTCACGAAATATCAAACATATGACGTGATATTAAGTTCACGTTTGAAACGCAAGTGCGGTTTAAATAGCGAGTAACTAAAGCGCGGCGTGCATGCGAAAATATCAAACGTGTGAGATGTTTGTGTGTTCACTTCGAACTAGCGACGAAGCGCGCGATGCACTCGCGATGTCAGGTGTGTTCCACCAGTTTAAACTTGTCTCTAGGAACGATAGCACATTTTCATCATGAACAGCACCAATAAACTCTTCTGTATGTATTCATCATTAAATATAGAAGAGTTTATTACTGCTATTCAAGCTAGAACTCCGATTTATCACACGTTAATTAAGAGAATTGGAATTAAGAGTACTGTAGTCACTAGTCAACCTCTGACAACACGTCACACTCGCGTAAACCCGCCGTCGCGCCCGCGCGTTCAACGTGGGCAAGCACTAAGATTGTCTTACAAAGTTGGCTGCTTAAAGTGATTAAATCAGATCAGATAGATCAATAATCAATAAAAAAAATCAATAATTTCTTTGTCCACAGGTCTGGAATAACGAGGATCCTTTGGACCTAAGTATTCGAGGTATTATTTTTTTTCTCAGAAATGATACGCTGTGGTATGGATATCCGCCTGTTAGCAATTTATATCGCCATCTTTTATCTTATAGAAGGTGGAGATATATCTTGGCCCGGAGCAAATATTCGCCTCTATTTTATTACCAAATATTTATTATTAAATTAAATTAATAATTATTAGAAATAAAAGCCATGAAACCAATATTTGCTCCAACCGGGAATCGAACCCGTAACGAACCCTTTCCACGTAACGAGCTGATGTGCTAACCATTACGCCACGCCTGTCGTAAAAAAGTCATATTTAACACGTTCAATGCTGCTATTATTTGCATGAAGCTACATCGTAACCTATATTACTGTCAGAATCAGAAGATCATCTGTATGTTTAATTAAGGCCCTCTTCGATACCCCCCACAACCCAAGAGCAAAGCGTCAATGTAGACTATGTGTTGGGAAGATATAGAGATGAGCGCGTGAACGAGAATGGAGTGAGTCTGATAAATGTTTGTTTGGAGAAGAATCACATTGTGAGAAACACGAAGTTTTGTCACAATGAGATTTAAACGTTTACATGGGATTCCTCAATAAAGAGAGAAGTATGGAATATTGTGTCATTGTGGATGATAGGTTGAAGTTCAATGTTGTGGATACGAGGGTATCCACAGCATTGCGGGGTCAACATTGGAACAGACCATTTTCTTGTAATGTCAAGAATAAATGGTCTTTTAAGGGTTGGAAAAACCGCAGTCGAAAATAACAACACCGTTAATAAGAATAAGAAAAGTTACAAGATGCATAAGTGAAAGGAGAGTATGTAAGTTACGCGAGAAAATAGGGGATGCCTGTCATCATGAGAATAGTGTAGAGGAAGTACGGATGAATTTAATGACAATGACAGAAACTGCAGATGAAGTGCATGGAGTGAGCAACAGGAAGAATGTGAGGCCCAACAACGAGAAGAAGAAAACTGGCAGGATCTACTAGCAGTTAAAGCTAGTAGACGAATAAACGCGGATAAGAAAGATGAAGATGTATGTAGGGCAATGAATAAGTATAAAAAACAAAGTAAAAGAGTGTATAAAACGAAAGAAGAAAGAGGTAAAAGAGGATATAGAGGGGAAATTCTTCAGAAATTTCCGGGATAATATCAATCTGTTCTGGAAACGGGTTAATATAGCCCGGGGAGGACTGAAGAAGTTTAAGGTGAATGTGGTTAGGAATTCGAATGGTGATGTAACTGAAAAGAAGAAGAAGAAAGTGTTAGGACGATGGAAGGAGTATTTTAAAGTTTATTTGTGGGGGATGATAAGCACCAGAGTGTTTTGATATTTCCTCCACCCTGAATGTAAGTATAATATAATAAGTATAATTGAATGTGATATAAATGTAAAAGATAATTTAAATGCATGAAAAAGAATGAAAGTTGGAAAAGCGCCTGAGTGTGATAGAAGTCGAGATGCTGAAAGGCTGTGTGTGGTCAGTCTGGTGGCTTCCTGGTTGTGTCTAGTTTTCAGTAAGTGCTGGGTGAACGGTCTTGTCCCGGGTGACTGGCGCAAGGCTGTTAAAGTACAACTATACAAGGGAAAGGGGTTGCAACAGGAACCTAAAAATTACCGAGGCATCAGTTTTCTCAGTTTTGTTGGCAAGTTGTATGCAAAAGTATTGATTGAAAGGATGATGCAGATGATAAAATTTGGGATGCGCTAGCAGGATTTAGAAAAGGGCTGGGGGATGTATGGATCAAATTTTCTCTCTAATTCAGCGAAAAAATGTTGGCGAAATACTAGAAGGTGTTTTGTGCTTTTGTTGAGAAGGCCTATGATCGAGTGAACAAAAGTGAATTGTGCCAGTAGCTGTCCAGTTTGGGTTAATGGAACGTTTGGTCCGTGTACTGAAATCACACCATGGCTTTTTAATCTATTCATGGACAGTTGTCGGAAAGAGTTGCGTGAAAGGAAGTATGGTTTGAGAATGAATGACTTTGTGATCAAATGTCTCTTGTCCGCCGACGATCAAGTTATCTTTGCATCTTTGGCGTATGAGTTACAGAAAATGGTTACTATTATGCATGCCTAATTAAAAAAAAAAGGTATGAAAGTGTATGTTTGTAAAACTAAAGTAATGGTTTTGGAGAGAGAGGATGAAATGACAAAATGTGAGATTATAATAGACGGAAAGAAAGTGGAACAATTTAAACAATTTGTTTACTTGAGAAGTACAGTATGTTTCACAAGAACGTAACCAACATAAAACATGTGTTGAATGTTTTTTTACAAAACAAAAAATACTAGCAGGTAGCCGAACTCTCTGTGCACGACGCATCGATACACAAAATCAGTTCTTGCATTGTCGCAAAGCAGAGCCCATGTTTTCCGTGATGAGTGCTGCGGGTGAATTGTGAAGGGTGAAGCGCTATAAAGACACAAAACACGTCGATGATTTGCCAGAACGTGGTAAAACACGAAAGACGTCGTCCATCGAAGATAAAGGAATAACAAAAATGTTTTTAAAAAATCCACGTTTATCTTTGAAATCTGCTCAAGAAGAACTCTAGAAAAAAGGTCTAAATATATCTGTAACGACAATTAGAAGACGTTTGAAAGAAATAAATTTAAAATATCGAAGCACCATAAAAAAACCGCTGCTTTCACAAATGCATATTGAAAAAAGAACTGCTTGGGCACAACAAAACCAAGACCGTGATTGGGACAAAGTATTTTTTTTTGACGAATCTTCGTTTTGGGCATCTAACACCACATGTCATGCTTGGTCAACTGCGGGTATAGTTCACGTCACGTAAGTTGGCAAGAGTCGTTAAATGCGCAGAAGTAGTTTTTAGGTGCATTTAGGAACGCGGGGCATGAGGTAACAAAGCTGCGTGCGCGCGATAGGTAATAAATAATGGAGCGCCACTTGCCACGATCCTAACACAACTCCCTCGCTTCCTTCACATTCACAATTTTCTTCATACAAGCTCTATGGTTATGGGCACTAGGCAACCTAGCTTTCTTGAGGATGTCTCCGATTTGGTCGGAGAACAACCACCTGGGTCTGCCTCGATTAACGCATCCATCCACATCAGATTTATAAATTTCTTTCGTTAATCTACTTTCACTTAAACTACTATTATTATTTTTTATGAATCTAAAGAGACCCTTTTTTGTTGCACGGCCAGTATACGTGCGCAAACGTTCCCCCACTACGGTAAAATCTTGCTGACTTACGTGACGTGGACTAAAATAGATTTATAGAACGAACTGTTAAACACCCGGTAAAGGTGTATGTTTGGGGATGCTTATCAAAACATGGTTTTAGCAATTTATACTGGTTCTTGAAATGCCTCAAAAATGAACCAAATCTATCAAAAGGCTTTATTACTGTCTGCTCGAAGACTATTTCCAAGCTCGAATGATAGTTGGATATTACAAGAAGACAATGATCCAAAACACGGAAGTCGTCTGTACGCCGCCTGGAAACGCAAACATGGTATCGAGGTTTTGGACTGGCCTTCACAATCCCCCGATGTAAATCCTACTGAAAACGTATGGACGTTAATGAAGCTTAAACTTCGAAGAAAAAAGTCCAAACTGCCGCTGAGCTTATTCGCAATTTAAAGGCAATATAGGGAACATTGACCCAGGAATATGCTCAAAATTTAGTTAAAAGTATGCCTCGAAGATGCCAGGCCATTATAGACAATGGAGGGGACTGGGCACCTTATTAATAATAAAGCATACAAGTATATATAATTGACTCCTTTTATAGTGATTTTTAAGTGCCATAACTTTATTTTAATTAAATTACACTGGTTACGCTCTTGTGACACATAGTGTGTTTTTACAAGGGATGGGAAGTGTGATGAAGATATTGAGATAATAGTGCAAAAGTGTAATATAGTGAACCATAATATAATAATGAACAGCCAAATAATTTTCCTAATGTCACGGATGGCTGCCCGTAATGGGGAGCTTCTTCCTACATTATTGTATAGAAGTAAATGTTGGATGTGGCAGATGAAACATGAGAGTAGATTTAACGCTGTAGAAATGCAGTCGTTAAGGAGTGTATGTGGAGTGACGATAGCGGATAGGATAAGGAATAGCACAGTGGCCGATAGATGTGGTTTGAAAGAAGATGTAGTGACAAGGATTTACTAGGCCTAGGCCTCCTGGGCCTGGCCATAATATTAGAGCTTGTTTGAAGAGAATTGTGAATGTGAAGGAAGCGAATGGGGTTGTGTAAGGATCGTGGCAAATGGCGCTCTATTGTCTCTTCTATCCCTGAGGAGAAAATTTGATTGAAATTTAAAAGTTCAGGATTAAGGACCCCCGTCGAATTAAGGGTTAATGCGTAGTGCATGCCATCCATGAGGCGACTGCTATCACAGATTTATATCTACAATAAGCAGCTGCCTTCATTGGGCCATCCTAGAATAACAATTTTATTTTAGTACCACCACCGCCGTCACCTCTGCCACCGGTGCTGCTGGCGCTGCTGGCGTCAGTAAGGCGTCATCTTGCTGAAGTTATTGAAGTAGGAGAACGAAATGAGGTATGTATTCATCTCCAATTGATCCTTATCGTCGTATTAGATAATGCTGATATGATATTAGACAAATCTGTTTTTCATGCCCTAATTCCTACAGGGATAGGAAGTCATATCAGTAATTTTTTTAATACATGTTCTATGATCACACAGTCTTATCTTCATACATGTTACATGTTCTATCTTCGACTGCCTAAAACCTGCAAATCTAACAACAAATTGCCTAATGAACTTTTAAAATAGCCATATTATACAATTAATGATTACATGAATGATAAAAATGTATGGTTGAGCTGTTAGGTTTTTGACTTTATTAACCTATTTTTCAGACTATAATGTAACTATGGTGCAATCACATTACTATTTATGTGTATTTTTAACATTGGCCAAGCACATTATAATGGTTAAATTTCGTTTTCAATCAGTGGTCGGGGCGGTCTACTCCTGTGTGCTATGCTGCCCTTTTTGAAACTCAACTGCGTAGTTAGATTTTTGTGTGTGTGTATTGGTAACTGTGGTTGCAGCGTGGGTTTGTTATGTTATTTTAGTGTTTCATAATTTTTGTACGTTTTATATGTACAGGCTACAATTGACGAGTTTCTTGTGGCTTTCTTCTTGTCATATGCCTTTCCGAAGCCATGGTAGAATCTGACGATGAGCAAGTGAATGCTGAGAACATGCCCATGATGATGAACTATTTTCATTTCATTACACAGTCTATTGATATAGGCCACTTTCTATCTCGTTCCTCTTCTATGACCTTTTTTTTTCAATTCAAATGTTTCGTCTCTATTCTTATAGGATAGGCAGAGATAAATGTAAAATCAGCCACGGTTCGAAAGCATCTAGGGAACAATATTTATCGATTTACTAACTCGTCAGTGCTTATTGTTCTTTGCTGGGCTATCGGATCATGGTGGATTATGTCTCATTTATATAAAACATACGTAGTTTTACTCTGCCAATATTTTGTTTTCCAGCTCCCTATTAACAATACCCCTATGTTAAGTTTTGTTAGACAAAACGAGGTAAGCGTCTATTTTAACAAATATTTTAATTTTTAAAAGGGATATTCATTTCAATCGCCGCTTCTCTGCCAGCCAAATTCGAGTTTTAACCACGACCTGTCCGATGGTAAGCATGATGAAAGTCCAAGAGCGCCTACGACTTAATAAAATCGTCTCAGTTCCCGGCTACCTCAGTCGCCCTCAGAATTAATGTAATTTAAATACTAAATCTATATACTGTTATGAAGAGGTAAAGTTTGTGAGTTTAGGACGTTGTAGGGGGTAATTTCTGAATCCACTGAACTGATTTTTAAATTTCTTTTACTACTCGTAATAGAAAGCCACGTTATTTGTGAGTGTCATAGAGTATATAATATCGCGAAATATTAAAAGACTTTTTCGTAATAGTTAAAATGTTTTTAAACGAACTACTTTATTCTTTATAGATTTCATAATAAGTTGTTTTCAGAAGTTCTTTTTTCATTGTTATTCGACTTATGACAGCACCCCGCTTGATGTTAGGCTGAAGTGTGGTCCATGAATGGATGTCACTGCTACTACAATTCAATAACTGTGAGTAGCAGTCACATTCACAATGCCGGCCTAGTTGGAACCGGCAACTTACAAGCTGATCCCGAAAACACTTCACGGTCTGTATACTTGTAAGTGGTGGTACTACCCCGGACTGGATAGTACCACCACTTACGCAGACTGGGTACCACTGCCTACCTTTCTTTCTATTATTGTTTCCTTAAAATGTTATTTTTAGAACTACTTTCTGTCTTTTTAATTCCTTAAAAGTTCTATTTATTTCTTTTCCGAACTACTTTCGGTACTACTACGTTACTAACTATTACTTCCTACATAACTATTTTCACCAAAATTTCCAATTAGAACTAACTACAGTTTGATTGTTCCAAACAATTAAAAAGGAAAATCACAAATATCTAGACATACATCCCAGACAAGAATAGCTATAGTACGCAGAACGGGAGAGTGTACAGAGATTTCCTTGCGAATGAAAGTGTTCTCAGCTGGTTGAAATTACCACCCTACACAGGTGCAAATCCCCCCATAGTGACCACGTCGCTTTCGGGGACTAGTTTGTGTAGCACCAGTTGCGTTGGGGGTTGTGGATTCGGTTAGGGACAGTGGCATCCTGCAGACCTACAGTATCCCGGTGAGAGTTTGTTGACCCGTCGGCCAGGGAGACCCGTAGCAACGGTTAACCGCTGGCCGCCCGCCGTATAGTACAGGGGCCTGAGCCCACCGCTAACCACGGAGGGAGGCTGCCCCACCATGCGGCGCATAATCTCGGGGTGATTCGTCTTGCCGATTGGTG
Source organism: Tinea trinotella (assembly GCA_905220615.1). Taxonomy (NCBI): domain Eukaryota; kingdom Metazoa; phylum Arthropoda; class Insecta; order Lepidoptera; family Tineidae; genus Tinea; species Tinea trinotella. The sequence goes on from HG992305.1 coordinate 5,254,246, forward strand.
ATCGGGTATGGGGTCCAGGCGATCATTTCCGGGAGGGTACGGGGGCCCTTCCGTCCGACGGATCAGCAAACTCACACCGCCGGGATGCATGTGGCTAAGCGGATAGCTGCACTTTTCGTCCCTGCCAAAGAAACAACCCCCAACATTTTCACGCACCCACCCCCCCCTCCACAATGCAAGCAAACAAAAAGAGTAAAGTTTACCCAGCGGCAGTTAAAACCCCCATAAGAAATGAGCTTGGCGTGGATTTCACGAATATACGTGGAATCCACGCCAACCTCAGTGCCGTCCATCAACATCTGGAGACGGCCCAGCCCGCTCTGCTCTTCCTGACGGAGACGCAGATAAAGGTACCGGCTGACACTTCATATCTTCAATACCCCGGCTACACGCTTGAGGAAAGATTCCTCGCGAAAGCCGGGGTATGTGTGTACATCCGGTCCGATATCTGTTGTCTCCGTCTGCTTTGCTTGGAGGATCCTTCCCTTTCCATCCTCTGGGTACACGTAGACCTTGGTTCTCAAACCAGGATCTACGGGTGCCTTTATCGTTCCCACCACGGGGATTTGGAGACAACCCGGCTCTTCGATTCTCTGAGCCGGGCGACAGACGAAGCGCTGGAGCGGTTCCCAACCGCGGAGGTCGTGGTCTTGGGGGACTTCAACGCACACAATGAGGTGTGGTTGGGGTCCCAAAGGACCGACCACGCGGGAAGGGCCGCTCATGCTTTCGCCCTTCTGCATGACCTGACACAGCTGGTGACCCAGCCCACCCGGGTACCAGACATTGTCGGTCATGCCCCTTCTCTGCTGGACCTTCTACTGACCACTCGTCCGACCGGGTATAAAATTTCGGTCAAAGCCCCTCTAGGGACTTCTGATCACTGCCTGGTCGAGACGATAGTGCCGCGCGTCGCGCCTCCTCCTGCCAGGAATGAGGTGCGACGTTTGTGGCACTACGGGTCGGCGGATTGGGAGGGAATGCGAAATTATTTCGCTTCGCTCCCTTGGTGGCAGCGCTGCTTCAACTCCGAGGATCCATCCACGTGTGCCTCGGCCGTTGCTGATGAGATAGCACTGGGGATGGAATATTACGTTCCATCCAACTGTGCATCTCGTAACGACCGGAGCAGGCCCTGGTACAACAGTGATTGCGCGGCTGCTGTTTCAGCAAAAAACGCAACTCACAGTGCATGGGTCAGAGGTCGAAAAAATCATGACCCTCGCGTGGATGAGTTGAAAGCAGCCTATAATCGTGCCACTAAGTCTTGCAGAAAGGTCTTTAAAAAAGCGGAGGCACAGCGCGTTTCCAGGATTGGCGAGAGTCTATTAGCGCACCCAACGGGTAGTCGCAGCTTTTGGAGTCTCGCCAAGACTGTAGAATCTAACTTCTGTCGTTCTGTACTGCCACCGCTGAGACAGCCGGATGGCTCACTGGCGCATACGGCGAAGGCTAAGGCCGATCTACTGGCCGAAGTCTTTGCCACAAATTCGCGTATTGACGATCGTGGTGCAGGGCCACCCACCCTGCGTCCATGCGGACATACGATGCCTGAGATTCGTATCAGACAACGCGATGTCCGCATGGAGCTACGATCGCTCGATATCCGGAAGTCCAGTGGTCCCGATGGTGTCCCAGCGCTTGTCCTTAAGACCTGTGCAGCGGAATTGACTCCCGTCTTGACGAGGCTATACCGGCTCTCGTACGCATCGGGCTGTGTGCCTCGGGCTTGGAAGGAGGCCAATGTGCAACCGGTCCCAAAAAAGGGCGGCCGTTCAGACCCGGCAAACTACCGTCCGATAGCTGTAACCTCAGTACTGTGCAAGGTCATGGAGCGAATAATTAATGTTCGCCTCATGGCCTACCTGGAGGGTCACCAGCTGATCAATGACCGTCAATATGGCTTCAGGCCGAAACGGTCAACTGGTGACCTTCTGGCGTACATCACGCACGTCTGGGGTGAAGCTTTGGACGCTAATGGAGAAGCCCTTGCCGTTGGCTTGGACATCTCCAAAGCGTTTGACAGGGTCTGGCACAGGGGCCTTTTATCCAAGCTCGAGGCATACGGTTTACCTGACCGTCTGCGGGGTTGGATAGCTGACTTCCTGCGCGACCGCTCCATACGCGTCGTTGTGGATGGAAGCGCATCGCGCAGGATGTCGGTGAATGCCGGCGTCCCCCAGGGCTCCGTGCTGTCGCCGACTTTGTTCCTTCTGCATATCAATGACATGCTGGACCTTGGATCCGGCATTCATTGCTATGCAGACGACAGCACGGTGCATGGACGCTACACTGCCCGCCCCGTAGCCGGCAAACAGAAGATAGCCGATATGAGAGAGTCTGTTGTAGCGGGACTGAACCGGGTTCTTGATCGTATTACCCACTGGGGCGACAAGAACCTAGTTCAGTTCAACGCAGACAAGACTCAGGTATGCGCGTTCTCGACGAAAAAATCCTCGTTTTCTCCCCTTCCTTCTCTTTGCAACATCTCCCTTAGTACTTCGGACAGACTAGACATTCTTGGAATGTCCCTTCGCTGCGACTTGAATCACAGGGACCACATCGAGCGGGCCATTAAGACCACCTCCCGCAAACTTGGCATCCTGAACAAGGTGCGGCGGTTCTTCGCGCCAGAGCTTCGCCTGATATTATACAAGGCTCAGATTCGCTCTTGCGCGGAGTGCTGTTCGCACCTCTGGGACGGCTCTGCCAAGTATCTTCTCAATGCCCTGGATTCATTGCAGCGCCGAGCTGTCCGAATTATAGGTGATGCAGAGGTCACGCGAACTCTGGAGCCCATGCAACTACGCAGAGACATGGCGGCTTTGTGCGTCCTCTATCGCCTATACCACGGAGAATGTTCCGAAGAACTCTTTAACCTTATTCCTGCCTCGTCCTTCCACACCCGTAATACCCGCACAGGTCGGGGAAAGCATCCACATTTTCTCGACCGAATCAGCAGTCGAACTAAAAAGTTCGGTGCGTCTTTTCTTTGTAGAACAATTGACAAGTGGAATGCTTTGCCTGCCCATGTGTTCTCTCCATCCTATGACCTTGGATCCTTCAAGCGATGCGTGAAGAAGCACCTTAGGCCGGCATAGTGGCGGCGGCTGGGGCAGCCGGGAACTGACTTGGACCTCCTCTTGCTTATCATCAGGCGAGTCGAGGTCAGATGTCGTGTCACAATAAAAAAAAAAAAAAAAAAAAAAAGTAAATAGAGATCGCAAGCGCGTGTTAGAGAGTCTAGCGACTGGCTAACACTAACCTAACCCTAACCCTAACTATTCACTAATTTGAAACCCGATAATATAGCTAAATCAGCATGCAAATACATACATAAGCAGTGAAATTATAACACTCCTTTTGGCAGCCAGGAAATAAATCATAGCACTGAGTACTAATCAAACCACAATCATAATTTTATCACAGGTAAAAATGTTTACCGCCTAGCTAAGTGGGCACGGGTCAGCTTATAAATATTTGGACTGCTTCACCAGCCCTCCATTAACCTTACTGGATCCTAGGATCCTAAAATTTCACCTACACTTCTCGCAAAAATTAAAGGAACAAGAAAATTTTCTAAATTTTTTGGCAATTTTCAACAGGCTGTATTTCAGTGAAAAATGGTCGTACAAGAAATGAAAATACATAGCTTTTGAAGCTTAAAGACTCTAGTTTTCGAATTTTTAGGTTAAAAATTTTGTGGAGCACCGGTAGCCCTGAAATTGTTGGATAAAGCACGAATAAAAAATTTTACAAAATTTTTATAATTTTCTTTTCGCTCTACGGACATGGAAAATTTTTTTCAAGCTAGACCAATGCATAAGTCCTATATCCTGTTTATTCAGCTTTAATTTGTTTTTTGCGGAATTCAGATACGATCATTTGTCTTCGAGATATCGAATTTTGAATGCAAAAGGATCCTTTTTCACTCAACTGCCAATATCTCTGAAATTACTGGTCACCCAGCGAGCGGACAGAAAGTTTCGTTATTTGCAGAAAATTTCCTACAAAAATTTGTCATGGTCGATTGGAAAAAACTTTTTTTCCACCTGTAACGTTAACGTGAAAAAAGAGCAAAAAAATGCCATTTTCCCTTTTTTTGGTTAATCGACTGTATCTTCGGCAATATTGGGGGAAAAGCTTAGGTTAAAAGAATTTTTTTTAGGTCTAATGTACCCCAAAGGCCCTCCTAAATTTTTAGATCGCTCGGTTCAGCGGTTTTCCTGGACTGATTGAAAATTGATAACTGATTCACCGCTGGCATTAGCGTTATCCAAAGCATACCACGTGGCGGTTGCACGGTCGGATTTACGCTTCTTTTGTGCTTACGCACGTGTGTTATGATTCTTCAGAAAAAATGAGACCCACAGGTCGTTCAGCTCCACAGTATTTAACGACTCCAAACTCATTTTCTAAAGTGTGAAATGTGTGTGTGTGTGTATGTGTGTATCGTGTTCAGTATCGAGTGTTCCCGCCTCTACTCCTAATCGCAGCAATCTCTGTCGCATATTCGAAATGCAATTTCGGATCATTCGTTGAGGGATCTGACGCCAAACTCTTATCAAAGCGTTTTCTAATGCTGCTAAATTATTCAGATTGGGATAATTTTGACGCAATCGGCGGCTCAATATGTCCCAGACGTGCCTTATGGGATTCAGATCAGGACTCATTGCAGGATGCCTCAACAATCTAATGTTGTTTGTCTGAAAGAATTGACGGGTGATATTCGCTGTGTGAGGCCTAGCATTATCCTGCATAAAAATAAATCCTCTCCTGTTTCTTGCTAAAGGTAACACCTGAAGTCGCAAGATTCGGTCGATGTAACGCCTAGCATTGAGAGTGTCTCGAACAATCACTAAAGGAGTTCGAGAATCCCGTGAAATTGCAGCCCAAACCATCACCGATCCCCACCGTGAGCAGCTATGGGACGAATAAAACACTGTTCATAACGTTGACCTGAACGACGCCAAACTCGAGGTCTTCGGTCGTTACCATACAGGCAAAACCAAGACTCGTCGTTTTTAATCGTAAAAAATTTTTTTCAATTTTTTTTTTGGATTTCTTTGTTAATCAATCTTCAGAAAACTCAAAATTGAGTAAAAAGCCGAAAAAAATGAAATTATTGATTTTTAAAAAGATTAAGTCAAGTTTAAGGAACAAAAATCTTGTTCCCTTAATTTTTTCAAAATTTCAACCACTGTGTCCAGGAAAACCGCTGAACCGATCGATCTAAAAATTTAGGAGGGCCTTTGGGGTACATTAGACTGAAAAAATTTCTTCTATCCTAAGCTTTTCCTCCAATATTGCCGAAGATACAGTCGATTAACCAAAAAAAGGGAAAATGGCATTTTTTTGCTCTTTTTTCACGTTAACGTTACAGGTAGAAAAAATTTTTTTTTCCAATCGACAATGACAAATTTTTGTAGGAAATTTTCTGCAAATAACGAAACTTTCTGTCCGCTCGCTGGGTGACCAGTAATTTCAGAGATATTGGCAGTTGAGTGAAAAAGGATCCTTTTGCATTCAAAATTCGATATCACGAAGACAAATGATCGTATCTGAATTCCGCAAAAAACAAATTAAAGCTGAATAAACAGGATATGGGACTTATGCATTGGTCTAGCTTGAAAAAATTTTTCCATGTCCGTAGAGCGAAAAGAAAATTATAAAAAATTTGTAAAAATTTTTATTCGTGCTTTATCCAAGAATTTCAGGGCTACCGGTGCTCCAAAAATTTTTTAACCTAAAAATTCGAAAACTAGAGTCTTTAAGCTTCAAAAGCTATGTATTTTCATTTCTTTTACGACCATTTTTCACTGAAATACAGCCTGTTAAAAATTGCCAAAAATTTAGAAAATTTTCTTGTTCCTTTAATTTTTGCGAGAAGTATACTTAGGCATAGTCTTAGCGCCTGGGGAATAATGTTTAGTTTGTTTAGTGTTTTTCGCTGGGCTATCATACCGTCGGAAGATCATATGTCCCGTTCATCCTTACTTATATTATAAACGCGAAAGTTCGTGAGTATGGATGGATAGATGGATGGATGGATGTTTGTTACTCTTTCACGCCAAAACTACTGAATGGATTTTAATGAAACCTCACGATAATATAGCTTATACATCAGAATAACACATAGGCTACAATTTATCAAGATATTGTGTGAATTGTCCTAAATATGTCGATAAGTGTCAAGTCGAATAAAAATCTACCATCTGCGAGATATTCTGGCGTGCGCTGCCAAAACCGCTAGAGTTATACATATGTAATGTATGATGAAATTGTGTATCTTAAATAGACCTACAAAAAAGACCGTGACAGTATATGTCTATATCTTATGTGCCATTATAGCCAAAATAGTGTAGCCTCAGAGGAATAATATACTAGAGAAAGTGTATGCCAATGATCGCTCAATGCACGTCGTAGACGAGTGATCTATAGATATTTATATTTATGAATATGAATGTGTAGTGATGTATAATGCTCTCCGTACCGTGATATCGATAAGCGGGTATGCAAACAGTAATGTGTTTATTAGTAAAACGGTATTATTATTATTTATTTGATAAATATTAAATTTCTTAAACGTATAATAAGGTAAAAATAAAAATGGGCATCACACCAGGCTGGAGCAGATATGTTTTATACTTAGCTTTTTTTAATGTAACTCGACTTATGACAGCACCCGTCCGATGTTAAGCTGAAGTGCGGTCCATGAATAAAGGTGACTGCTACTACGGTTCGATAACAGTAAGTAGTAGTCACATCGATTATGCCGGAGTAGTTGAAACCCGCAACTCACAAGCTGATCCCGAAACGCGACTAAGTCAATTCACGGTCTCTATACTTGTAAGTGGCGGTACTACCCCGGATCGGCAGACTTGGTAGTACCGCCACATCGGCAGGCCGCGTCCTACTACTGTTTGACAACCAGATCCGCAGCAAACCCGCTGCCTCTTTTTTAAATTAAAAATATTAGAAGGTTTAATTTCACTATTAAATATTACAAATAATAGCTTTGAAACAAATATAGCTTCGACCGAAAATAGAACCCGGGACACCCGTGTAACGGACTAGTAGCACAACACGCCACGCTTGTCGCCAATGTTCGCTAGTACAGTAAAATAACAGTAACAGCGGTCACATTCACTATGCTAGCCTAGTTAAAATCGACAATCACCCTGTAGATCCCGAAACTCACACTAAGTCACTACACGGTCTGTATACTGTCTACACATCTGTGGTAGGCAGTGGAGCATCTTTACCACACTTTGAAAACCAAACCTTTGTAATAATAATATTTAATAAAAAAATATGAAATAAATATTTGCTTCGGTTGGGAATCGAAACCGAGACGTTACGCGTGGTTTGCTGACCAATGCGCCAAGCCTGTCATTAAAATACATTAATTATTTTATAATTTTTTGTATATTTTTCAATGCATTATTAAAAATAGTCAACAATAGTAGTTTTTTAAATTTATTTGCATTCTACAATAAAACTAAGTTACGTGACCTAGGGACCAATAAAAATATATCGACGATGCAGCAATTGTCACATCACTACGGGGGGCGGGTTGGTGCAGCCGCACTTTTGTCCGTCCCCCGCCATGTGCCCTTCGCCCCCGCGATGCATGATTTTTATTAAGCTTAAAAGTACTTAAAACATGCTTATTGGTCTAATGTCTCGCTAGATTTCTGTTTACAATATTTGCTAGTATCGTTTTTGCAAGAATTTATAGCACTTTTATTCTTTTATACCAAATAAATAAAAAAAGATTGCTTCGTAATGCGCGTCTGGGCGCCCACTCCTAATACTCGTTGACGACTACTAGCGTTTGGAAACGAAACGCCGCGATGTTCCCACCTGCGTTTATAGTTCAAACTCGGATACGAGTGCTTTTCTTAATGGGAACTCTGTGAGTGTAGCGTAAATCCTACGCACAGCGGGTGAGGTGGGGGAAGAAGTCAGTCACATCATTGAGTACAGGCAGTGGCGTGATGGCTAACGTCATTGACGGTTGTGTCCGTTTTGCGAATTTTCAACGATTTGTTAAAAACGCATTGTAATATAGGCCCAAGGTTAGTTTGGCAGGTTTTTTTTGGTTAGGAGTTACACGTGCAAAAAGATATTTTATTTTAGTTTAATAATTTTTAATAGATGCGATGGGATTATAGAGTAGAGTCTGTCTAACCCGAAATGACGCGCCCCTCCACTGCATTTAAGCACACGTGCGACTATAAAATATGGATGCAACACACCGAAAATGCAATTGTAATTGGTCATTCAGTTGTTGGTTAGACACAAAAGGTGGATCACGATAATAAAGTATAGTAATATAGTTAGTTATATTTGTATTCACACAGTTAAATAAACTACTAAAGTGGAGGGGCGCGTCATTTATAGTTAGACAAGCTATACTATACCATCGCACTATATTACCGACAGTCACGTCAACATCCAACCCAATTATCTATACTATGAAGACTATACACTATACTTTCCATAGACTATACTTTCAACTGTTTGGAATTTTTCTTTATTGTTATTTTCTTTTGTCACTATATGCATATTATTATTATAAATGTGAATGTGAGTTTGTTTGTTACGTTTTCACACAACAACTACATAACTGATCATCATGAAACTTTGTACACATATTTTTGAAGGTACTACAAGTAACATAGGTTACTTTTAATATATTTTTTACTATAGTTCCCAATTGACTCTAGTCTCAGCTGTTTGGTTTTTTATATTTATTTTTATTTCCGTCTGTCAAGTTATATATAAAAAAGGCATATACAGTCGAGTTGAGAACCTCCTCCTTTGTTATGACTGTGTTATAAACCTAATTTTACGCGGGTGAAACCGCGGGCACAGCTAGTATAAAATATACGTTGTTCTACTGTACTAAGATCACATATTTTGTTCACAGATATTAAGCACTGTTACAATAGCGTTATCAAGACCTGTAATGCTTGCCGTAAGTAATATTTGTCAAATTTTAAAAATTAATTCAATCGCCGTCACTATGCTGGCCAAAATTCAAGTTTTTTTTTATTGTGACTCAACATCTGATGGTATCTCATGGTATTAACATCTCGACCAGCCCGATGGTAAGCATGATGGAGATCCAAGAGCGCTTACGACTGAATAAACACCGTTCACGGCTACCTCAGTCGCCGTCACTATGCCGGTCAATTTTTTTTCTCTTGTTTATCATCAGGAGGGTCGAGGTCAGACGTCGTGTCACAATAAAAAAAACTATTCTACGTCCCCACATATATTCTATGTCCGCGATATTCATCCTAGAATATCACATACTTGGGCATAGTTCTAAGGGGTACAATGCTTAGCATTTACTATTAGTTAGTGCTTATTGTTCTTTGCTGAACTATGGGACCGTGGCAGGTCACATGTTTAGCTTATATAAAATAAACGTAGTTCTACTGGACTAACATAACATATTTTGTTTACAGTATAAGAAGTTCATGGACGAATGCCACAACACAATCAGAAATACACTTATCCGTCTGGTAATATATATTTATTAATTTTAAATGGGTGCTATATTTAAATCGCCGTTACTATTCTGGCAAATTTTCAAGAATTTCTCAAATATGTATTTAACCCACCCAACGAACAAAAAATAGGGGAAATAATTCGTGTAAAAGCGATTTTGATATAGTTGTAGGGAATGGTGTTTTAAACGACACACTAAAAGTACTGAAGTGTGGGGGTGAAGCTAACGGGTGGAGGGGGTGTAAAGGTACCTTTTTTGGTTTGTCATAAATAACTTGCAAACGGTGGCTCATAGCAAAAAATGTTCTTCTACTTAAGTAATCCTCATAAATTTCTCTACAAATAATAAGATAAGATTCCATACACTTTTTCGCTGGGATTAATATCTAACAATACATGGAGGGAAGAAGATGGACAATATAAAAAATACACATTTTTCTTTAAGTATGACACATATAATTTAAAAAATAAAATTCCTAATCATCTTCCAAATCTAGAATATCATTAGCATTATCGTCGACGGTATCTTCAATAGGGGGCTCCGTTAGTGAATGAGCCGGAGCATACACCGCAAACACTGGAGCAGGCAGTTCCTGCTTTCCGGCAGCCACATCGCAGGCCACATCCAGTCGTGCATCGGCAAAATATGGTGTTAAGAATATAGTCAGGTGCCACTGGGTCGTTGGTTGTCACCGGCTTGAGGATGCCATCGTCTCCTCTTGCCCACCCCCATTGGGTAGGTGGTAGGGGGTTGCCGGGCCATTGTTGTATCTGTAAAAAAATAATAAGATCAACGTAAGTATTTAGCTCAGATAGATATTATACAGCATTTGACAACTTGTGTAATTAAAGATACCTGTAGGTATACTTTGAACGAGTGCTGCTTCGAAGCTCCTCTGGTAGATGATACAACAATGGCTCGGCAACCCCCTACCGCCAACCCAATGGAGATGGGCCACAGAAGACGATGGCATCCTCAAGCCGATGACAACTAACGACCCAGTGGCACCTGAGCAGGAATTGCCTACTCCAGTGTTTGTGGTGTATGCTCCGGTCATGCACTAACGGATCCCCCATTTAAGATACTGTCGACTATAATGATATTTTACATTTAGAATATACATAAGAATTTGTTTTTTAATTATATGTGTCATACTTAAAAAAAATATGTGTATTTTTTTATTGTCCATCTTCTTCCTTCCATATCCTAGCGAAAAAGTGTACAAAATCTTATTTGTACAGAAATTTATGAGGATTACATAAGTAGAAGAACATTTTTCGCTATGAGCCACCGTTTGCGAGTTATTTACGAGAAACCAAAAAAAGGTACCTTTACACCCCCCTCCATTCGTTAGCTTCACCCCCACCCATCAGTACTTTTAGCATGTCGTTTAAAACACTATTCCCCGCAACTATGCCATAAATCGCTTTTACACGAATTATTTCCCCTATTTGGCAGTTTTTGATCTTCGTTGGGTGGGCTAATTAATAATATAATATAATATAATATAATATAATATAATATAATATAATATAATATAATATAATATAATATAATATAATATAATATAATATAATATAATATAATATAATATAATATAATATAATATAATATAATATAATATAATATAATATAATATAATATAATATAATCTATACTTCTATACTAATATTATAAAGCGGAAGAGTTTGTTTGTTTGTTTAAACGCGCTAATCTCAGGAACTACTGATCCGATTTGATAAATTCTTTTTGTTGGATAGTCCATTTATAGAGGAAGGCTTTAGGCTATATAACATTACGCTGCGATCAGTAGGAGCGAAGTGTCAGTGCGAAATGTCGCAAAAACGGGAAAAAATATTCACATTTGCGGTCTTTCGTTGCGTGCGCTGCATAAACGGTTTAAGTTACTCAAAAAATATGTATGAAAGAATTATTCCTTTTTAATAATAAAAAAAAAGTCCGTTACAGTATATCTTTTAAGATTAACTCACAATAACCGTTTTTAAGATAATCAAATTTGGTCGAAATTTATGTATTATTACAAATTGTTTGTCAGAGTTGTATCAACATAATAATAATAATCTTTATCCAAATAAATGTGTTATTAAATAAGATTATTTACCTGTGAACAAAATTGTCTTTAACATCACCTAATTTCAATAAACATCTTATAAGATAATAGAATTTTAAAATAACTCTGAAACAAAATACACACGCGCCGCATGATGAGCGCAACCGGCGGGCGAGGAGAGGCGGTGCTAGCGGGCGAGGCGGAGGGGGGTGTAACTCTAAAATGACGCTCCCCTCCACTGCATTTACGCACACGAGCAAATATAAAATATGGATAAAACTCACCGAAAATGCAGTTGTAATTGGTTATTCAGTTGCTGGTTGGACACAGAAGGAGAAGCACGTTCATAAAGTATAATAGGACAAAATAATGTAATTTGTCTTATTCGGCACAACTATTCTATGTCCCCACAATAGACATTTGGAAAGTTTCACCAGCCCACCATTAACCTCACCGGATCCTAGAATATCACCTACTTAGGTATAGTTCTTGCGTCTGGGTAACAATGTTTAGTTAGTATTTACTACTCGTTAGTGCTTATAGTTCTTTGCTGGGTTATTGGACCGTGGCAGGTCATATGACTCGCTTATATAAAATAAACGTATTTCCACTGTACTAACATAATATATTTTGTTTACAGTATAGGGAACACCTGGAAGACGCCGACGTGGTAATCAGACGTATACTTAGCAGTCAGGTAATATATATTTATGATTTTTTTAAAGGGTTTTATAATTCAATTTATCTATGCCGTTGAAAAATTCAAGAATTACCTAAATATGTGTATAAATATGTATATAGTATACATATTATTTATTGAATTACTTTTATGAACTAAAAACTACCTACTAACGTACTAATAACATAAGTACTTTTGCTTTCTGCTTGACGATTACTTTTTTCTTGTTTATGGCGTAATATTTACCATGACAGTGGTGTCAATTCGCTTGGCACACGATTATCCTAAAATCCTCCTAAAATTAATTTAGAGCTGTCAAAGCTTTGACAGGCCTAAATGTCAGTTTAGTTCCTTAACTTAAAATTTTAGGCAGATTTCCTATTCTGTTGTACCACTTTTAGGTGTACTATTAGAAACGACAAAGTAAATTTGTTTAATTTTAAACGACACCATTTTAGGTCCATTTAACCTAAAAATTTTAATTCTTAATAAGAAATGTAAGTAATTATTTGGTTATGCTCTAACTGAATATGCCGAAAGGTAAAATAAGGTGATTTATGTATTTTTATTTATAGTAGCTCGCCATACGTCATCATTTAATCTGATATTAAACTGGAGTGCGATCTATGAATGGGGGCGACTGCTACTACTTTTAAATAACTGAAAGTAGCAGTCGAATCCACTATGCCGGCCTAGTTGGAACCGGCAACTTGAATTATTTCGATTTTGAAGTTTATCTGAAAAGTCTGGGAGGGAACATAAAGAAACACGTATCACAGCATTATATTACTTGTCGTTATACTGTATAACATTTACTTAATAACAATTTCACCATCATTATACAATTATATTCATGAAACACAAGTATTACAAATAATTAAAATCTGTCTCCTGTAATTGCCGCCAAAACTCACCTATCCGATGCGTCCGGAAATTAATTGTGTTACTATTACAAAAGTAGTTTCTTTCTATTTTTTTCTATTTTTATTAACGTGAAATTAAGTTTTTATTTACTCAAACCATGGTACATTATTACTTACTTATTAATAATAATTATATAACTTTCTTATTATTTCATATTATTTTTCAAAAATATAAATTTTACGTTAGCAATAATTTAGGCATGTCATCCTAAAAATAGACATTTGCGTAAATTAAGTTCGAAATAGACAAGAGATTTGCGTTTTCGCCAAAATAACTTATATTTAAGAAGTTTAAAATTTATGTTAAGTTAGTAAATGTGCCAAGAGAATCGACAAACGACGCTAAAGTTACAAAAAGCCTTCACTAAAACTCCGTAAGGAGTCTTGGAGGGAACACGAAAAAACAAGTTTTACAACTTTGAATCACTTGTCTAAACAAATCTAAAATAATTACTGCATAACAATTTTACCAGTATTATACATTATTAAATATAAAAAACTCGAGCTTTTATCAACGCTTTTGAAAGCTTTTGAAACGCGAATTCACTGTCTGTATACTTGAAATTAGTGGTGGTACTACCCCAGATCGGTAGACTGGGCACCACTCTGATAAACAGAACCGGAACAAAAATCTACCTTTTTATTAAATGAACAAATCAAAATAATAAAAAGACGTGTGGCACTCGGGGACTGCCGCGGTAAAGCTATTGCATAGCATTTTGTATCAACTTATGCAATTATAATTATTTATTTATTTTATTTATGCAGTATTTCTTTTTCTTTGATATTTATCTTTTTCTTTGTTTTTATTATTTCTTCGTTTTTCTTCAAATCTTTCTGACGCTGATAATATGCCCTTTGACGTGTATTAGTTTTTTTTCTTATTAGCTCTTTACGCTTTTCTTCTCTATAAAACGAAAATATCTAGGTATAAATAATAGGTATAAATAATTAGGTATAAATAGTGTAATGACACACCAAAACAAAATTATTCATTAATAAAAAAATAACAATATTGAGAAGTGATTATCGAATTTCGCGCGATGTACATTTATATAGATATAATATCATATACGAGTATACTTTCTCTGCGCGGCATTCATGTGCATTATCTATACACCAAAAACAAAGGTACTGAATAGTACACGTGCTTGGTTTGATGGTTTTCTGTTATATACATAATGAAGAATGAATATATATATATATATATATATATATATATATATATATATATATATATATATATATATATATATTGTATATTGAGAATTTAAACTATACGCGTGTGTGTGTTTGTGTGTATAAAAGAGGGCTACTTTTAATATCGCTCATTTTAATATAAAAAATTTAGGTTATCTTTATAGCAGTATTATATTTTCAATTCAAAATCAACACTGCATTTGTGATAATAATAAAATGTATGTGTATATAGAGTACTCACTCATTTTCTTTCACTATTTTTTCGTGACTTTCTTCATTAATAATAAATGCACTTTGTTCATTCATATTCAATGAATTGACAATTGACTTGTTCCACTTTCATCTTCTCTCTCCAAAACCATAACTTTAGTTTTACTTACATTAACTTTCATACCTTTCTTTTCTAATTCGTCATTCATGACAGTAACCATTTCCTGTAACTCATACAAGACATATTTGATCACAGTTATTTATTCTCAAACCATACTTCCTTTCACGCAACTCTTAACTTAATTTAAACTGTATAGATTTAATATTTGTATATTTTTGAATGTTGTGCATAATTGGTTGCATACTCGTATTAGCAAAAGAACATAAATATGCTATCATTATCAATTTAAAATATGTTAACTGCAAATATGCCTAATAAATAAATAAATATCTCTTTCAGACAACTGTCCATGAATAGATTGAAGAGCCATGGCTACACATCCCATGGCTTCATGGCCCCATTAATTCGAACACATGCACTGGAATCCTCATAGAGGGAGAGAGATTTCAGTGCACGGTTTAAACGCTCCTCCAACCCGAACCCGGACAGCTGCTGCCACAATTCACTCCTGTTCACTCGATCATAGGCGTTCTTAAGGTTGACAAAAGCATAAAATACCTTGCCAATTTTTTTTCTCTGACGCATCTTAAAGAGAAGATTTGATCCATACATCCTATCTCTTTCCTAAATCCCGCTTGCGAATCCCAAATTTTATCATGTGTTTCATGCATCACCCTTTCAATCTATACTTTTGCATACAACTTGCCAACAATACTGAATAGGCTGATGCCGCGGTAATTTTTAGATTCCTGTTGCGATCACTTCCCTTTGTATAGTGGTACTATGACAGCCTTGCCCCACAATTTGGCCACAGGGGTTTGGCATCAAAATTGAAATCAGGGCACATATGAATCTATGTTGTATTATTTATAAAGAGAAACAACTATATTAAGTTTCTTAATTCACAACAACTTAACCGATTCATTGCCACGTCAAATTCACTATTATACTAGTAATACAGATAGGACAGCTGCTTTGACTTTAGTTCTAAAAGTTTACACGCAGCGCTAGCGTCAAATATTACTGATAATGACATGCTGATTTTGGATATCAAAATGGACGAAGGAAATCAAAATGGCTGCATATCGACGAGTTCTTCGCCTAAAGAGAGATACTTCCTTTATTTATTTTAAATAGAAATCTTATATTATGGTATAAAATAAAACAGTTTATTAAAAAAATATATATATTATGTTTATTACTTTTCTAATGCCAACTTTTGTGGCTTTTGGATTGATCTGTTTAACATTATATTAATTATGTTGCATCAAATGTGTAGTTTATCTCTTAAACATCGCATGATGGTTCTTCAACATTGCATCTATATGTATGGTCTTCATGTAATTCTAAAACAAAAATCAACATTATAAATGCTTTTCGCGGGATTTGTGTTTCTATCTATCAGAGCTATATCTTCATACTGTTTTATCATTATATAAGCCGTAATACTGGGGGTTTCGGAGGTATTTTTTTGGGAAAACTTTTGATCAAAATGTGCCCACAGGGAAACGCATTTATCACTAGTATTAATTGCGTTAAATTTATAGTATGTGCTATACAAGGATGATTATGTTTTTGTAAGTTCTCCACTACTGCTGTTGCTACGAATATTAGTATTATCATTTGATTATATTAGTTCAATAATCAATTGGTTATTCGATTAATGAAATCATTCCACTTGCACATCGCTACTCCGTACTTTGTGCAGCGCTTCGTGTAAACTTTGAGAACTAAGTTGTCACCCCTCTGCGTAAAGGAAGGGTGACAGGAATCACATCTGATTCACCGGCAATAAATCGGTTAATTTCGGCTAATCTGTAACACGACATTCATTTACTGTTAGTCAGTATGAAGTTCGCCGGGTCAGCTTAGGCCGGCATAGTGGCGGCGGCTGGGACAGCCGGGAACTGACTCGGTTGTCCCAGTCGTCGTCACTCTTGGACCTCCTCTTGCTTATCATCAGGCGGGTCGAGGGCAGATGTCGTGTCACAATAAAAAAAAAACGCTTGTACATCACAAATATAGATTGATTGAATAATTTATAATAAAAATATCAATCAACCAAATTCTCACGATCCTGAAACAACTCCCTCGCTTCCCTCACATCCACAATTATCCTTATAAAGCCAGGCTCTAGGGTTAGGGGCACTAGGCATACCAGCTTTCTTGAAGATGTCTTCGATTTGGTCGGAGAACATTCTCCTGGGTGTACCCCGATTAACGCATCCATTCACATCAAATTTTAAAATGTGCACTAAGAATTTTTTTTTATTGATATCTCAGGGCCACATGCTGAAAGTGTTTGTTCCAAGGAACACGCGACCTGACCCTACCTCGATTCAGCCACCCGATCTCGCGACCTTTCAAGAGAACGAAGAATATGGTAATTTGTTTTATTCTCAGAACAGTAATAATACGTTGTAGTATATCCGCATCAATACCGCCAACTTTTATCTTGGATAAAATATAAGTTGGAGGTTTATCTTGTACTTTTACTTAGAACTTGATGTCTATGTAAAGATCGGCTCATAGACGTTCATATTCAAATAATGGGATATTAGTTTAATTTCGAAAATACACTTTCACATTTTTTCATTTTTGGTACAACACATAACCGCTCTCCGCCTGAGTGTCATTCATGAGTGGAGACGACAGCTGTCACAGATATATATTAACTACAACCAGCAGCTGACTTCACTAAGCCATCCTAGAATAACAATTTTATTTTAGGTACGTTACCAGAATCTCAACACCAACCACTAGATGAAGAAAATGAAAATTTACCTGCGGTAAGTATACATTTCCAATTATTCCCTAACATCAGATTAAACAATGGCTTTCCACAGGGATAGGAATCCACATCCACAATTCTCTTCATCCACGTTCTATGACCACGTAAATTTTTGCTCAATACGCGCTATATACTATTAGGATGTTTCAGAAGTAAAAAGACAAAATAATCCTAACAATATGTAATTAAAAATAATCTGAAATTATTATTATTTATTTACATTTCTATACTAAGCTACTAAAGTGCTTGTATCATATAAACAGATCATCCAAAGTACATACAGTGTAAAGTATATAGTATATCCAAGATTTACTTTTAATACTTATTTACACAGGGCCCAAAACATTTCGATACCTCGAGCTTGAGGAGCATGCGGGGCATTGTTTTGTCTAGTTATGAACTCAACACCCTCAGGCTGTGCATACTGAATAACTTTAAACTCATAATGGCATGCAGCCAAATCCGGCCAAAACAAAACATCTTCGTCGCTACATCTGAGCTGCCTGTTGGTAAGCAGGGGTTTGTCTTAAAGCTGACTGATGACTGACCCTGTCACTATTTCGGCCAAAAATCAAGGATTCTTTTAAAATTTTAATCATCTATTGATAATTTATTAAGGGCAAGAGCCTATGACGTCTGGCCTTTGTCATATTATAAAAGCTAAAAGTTTATCTGCACACATCCCTAACTCAGTTAAGAACAATCAGCGAGTATGTAGTTTTGAAAGTATCAAATTAAAAAGTCTTATTGATTGTCAACTCAATCTATTACTTGACTCTTTTAGGCATAAAGTCTGTTAGTTTTCTTATAGATAACGTAACAAGACTGAAATGAATGATGGAACGAAATTATTTGTTAGGCGCTCGTTACCTAAATTATAATCCAATATTGAGTGTATTATCACAGGCCATGTTCATAGTCTTGAATCGACAAGGCCGTTCACATAGTTTTAACTTCATGTACAAGTTTATAAATAATTTTAGTTAGTCTGATAAAACTGTCGCACCCCAATACGTAAGTTTATTAGTAAGTTGCCATATTCTGTCTGAATGACCTCGATCCAGAAAGAGACATGTCCCAAGGCTGATGATGATGACTGTCACACCTAATGTAGGAGCTGCCTTAAAATATGTAACACGCGCCTAAGCCAGCATCGTGATATCTTGTTGTCGTTGGCGTGACAATCCCGATGGATTCGTGTGCATGAGATATTTAACAATTCCATTCTCATATAGACTAATGGCTGCTTAAAAGACAAAAAGTTTCCCACGGTATTTGCAACCGGTTTAGGTACTTGTGTGAAACAGATAACGTTGAGACTTCGGGATAGTGAGCCTGTTTACATTAAGGCGCGAACAATTCCTTTAGCACTGCGTAGGCCTGTGGAGTTAGAATTGGAAAGATTAATTTTAGAAGGCACTATTTATCGCGTTGATCGTTCAGAGTACGGGACACCCATAGTCCCGGTTATTAAGAAAAGCGGGGAAATTCGCATATGTGGCGATTATAAAACAACGATCAACCCTAAACTATTAAGAGAACCATATCCGATTTTACGTATAGAGGAATTGTTAGCGGCTTTGTCGGGTGGCGAGCGTTATTCTAAAATCGACCTAACGAACGCTTATCAGCAATTGACGTTGGCTGAAGAATCGCAGGCATGCACTGCGATTACGACCCACATGGGCACTTTTATTTACAAAAGGACCCCTTTCGGGTTGACATGTGTGCCTGAGAAGTTCATGGAGGAAACTGTCCGTGGACTGCGCGGTGTAGCAGTGTATCTCGACGACATCGCCGTCATAGGTCGGGATGATCGAGAGCATTGGGCTAATTTGCGAGCATTGTTAGAACGGTTACGTGAGGTCGATCTTAGAATAAAACTCGAGAAGTGTACATTTTTGCAAGAAAGCATTAAATATGTTGGCTTTATAATTGATAAACATGGGCCACGTCCTGACCTTGCGAAAATCACAGCGATCACGGAGGCACCATACCCACGTGACGTAACTCAATTGAGGGCTTTCCTAGGGCTTATTATTTATTATAGTAAATTCATTCCGAATTTAAGTACATTATTGCATCCGCTTCATAACTTATTACGTTATATTATAGAATTAATGGTTAAAAACGTCAAATGTAGCTGGACAAGAGGTTGCGAGGCGGCGTTTAATAAGGTGCGAAATGCGTTTTTAAATAAAAGGCTTTTGGTACATTATGACCCTAATTTACCATTAATTCTCTCAGTAGATAGCAGTTCTTACGGGATTGGAAGCGTGTTGGCGCACAGGTACTCGTACCTGAACGGAGATGAGCAACCTATGCTTTGCGTCACAAACCTTAAATAATGCCGAGCGCTCATACAGTCAACTGTATAAGGAAGCCCTCGCAATTTTTAGAGGTGTAGTTAAGCATCATCACTATCTAACACCTCTACCCTTCCTTCCACCCGTCCGCCTGCGCCTGCCTCTTTCTTACATTTTGTTGAAGAATCGATTCCCATTAACGCCAATGAGATAGCTCGATATACACAAAACGATTGTCTATTAAAAAAAAAATTTACTTATGTAATGCGAGGGTGGCGCCAAACAAGTGTGATGAGAACAAAAAAGCATTTTATTTCAGAAAAGATCATTTAATTATAGATAAAGGATGTATTTTATATAATCATAGGGTTGTCATTCTGAGTTTACTGAGAAAACAAATATTAGAGGAAATCATAGCGGGCACTTAGACGTAGTTAAAATGAAAAATATTACGCGCAGTTACATTTATTGGCCGAGCATAGACACATCGAGGCATTGTGCGGCGAGTGCGGCGCGTGTCGGCAGCCGCCCCACTCTACGCTGCATCCATGGCCTTTTCCCACCTGTCCGTGGCAACGTATCCACGTGGATTTCGGTGAACACGCGCGAAAACATTATTTAGTGATCGTGGATGCACACAGTAAATGGATAGAAGTATGCAAAATGTCAACAACGACTGCATCATGTACTATTAATAAAATGCGTGAGGTTTTCGCACGATTCGGTTTACCGATGCACATTGTTAGTGATGGGGGTCCGCCGTTTACCTCTAATGAATTTGAAAATTATGTTAGTAAAACTTCGATAAAACATATAGTCACGAACGAGTCCCTATCAGCCGGCGGGCAATGGCGCGGCAGAGAATGCGGTCAAATCAGTAAAACGAGCCATTAAGAAAGCTATTCATAGTGGCATTGACGTGGACGCATAATTGTCCCGGTTTTTGTTTCAATATAGAAACGAAGAACATGCCACAACGGGTGTGGTTCCGGTAGTAGCATAATTGGGGAGAAAGGTACACCGTAGGTTAGATGCATTGCGACCCAACACGGCAGGAGGCGTCAGTGCAACACTATGGGGGTCATGAACGGCATGTGGAGGAAGGAGCCGCAGTTCTGGCGCGAGACTACCAACGCCAGGATGCGCTTTGGTCTAATGGAGAGGTCACGGAACGGTCTGCGCCTCTTACGTTCAAAGTGCGACTTAATGATGGAAAAGAGATTTCTCGCCATATCGATCAGCTACTGCCGATCAGCAGCACTCGACATTCCTTATCCCGCACACCTGCTCTTGCAGACAAAAGCGATAGTGTACAAACCACGGAGGAGGATGAAGTACACGCTCCGTCATCGCTGCCACCGGAACCGACGGCGCGGCCGTCGTTCGAGGTCGAGATACAACCCATGGTTAACACAAAGCACCCTAACCGCAAATGTGTATTTTCAGGCCTTTATACCGAGTAATAGGTAGTTAGTATTTCATAGTGTGTAATTAGCTTAATGGGATTAATCTAGATTTAAGGGTGAAGGTGTTATAGAAGGTAGTTTTAATTTTTGAACCAATATTATATGGTGAGCCAATAAAATCGTCAGTTGTTTGCCAACCTTTGTCTTTAAATGTTACTATTATTTTGTAGTATTTTTATTGTGACGGACTCCTGACCTCGTCTTGCCTGAAAATAATAGAGCGCCGGCGACTAAAAACCTACTTATTATACGGTTACCTCAGTCGCCGTCACCACCGTTCTCATCGCAGTTTGACAGTCAACTGCCAGAGTGAATAATAATGTTTTATAATATATTTCGATCTGTAACGTCATACTCGTAGATGTAGATTGTAAAATACAAATCTGTCTGTTTTGATAAATGTAAATATAAAAAAATTAAACATTGCTTTGTCTACAGGCTGAAACATCTACGAGCAACACAGGTGTTTCCAGCCCTCTCAATCTTGATTCATCTTTATCAGCGAACATCATACCTCACTCATTCTCACCTGTTCAGCCAGAGCCTCAAGCTAACCAAGAAGAACAAAATGGTATAATTTTTTTATTGACGTGACAACGTCTTATAATTCGATGATGCCGGCTGCACGCACGAAAAAAACATGACTCATGCGGCGTTACCTCGCCGCCGCGTTCCATTAAAGGCTTGAAGTGCAAGCGAGAGCGCGGAACTAGCGACAAAGAGGCACAATCGGCCTCCGCGTTCGGCAGCGTTCGACATCTGTCTCTCTTCTACTTGAGTGAGCGATGCGTACTATTAATATTTACTATTTTATTATACAATAAAAAAATGACATAATTGTATTTATGCGTACAAATAAATGTAACTTGATCAATTCAATTTTGATTTCCATTTACCTCCTTCTCTATATCCATACAAAATATCTATCAAACAAATAAAATTAAAAATTTCTTTAAAAAAATGCAAAAAATTCAATCAGTATTTTCCATCCATTGTAAAGTAAATTCTTAGGTAAAGACAATGGAACCATGTCAATAAAAACAATAGAAGTTTTTGCTTCTTTTGTTTTTGTTGATAAATCTTTCGCCTATTAATCGTGTGCACCTTGATCCCTAAATGAAGTACTATTAAATAATACTATATGTACATTGTAAAAAATATTGACAATTTATGCGTACAAATAAATGTAACTTGATCAATTCAACTGTGATTTCCATTTACCTCCTTCTCTATATCCATACAAAATATCTAATAAACAAATAAAATTAAAATTTTCTTTTGAAAAATGCAACCATTCCTTCTGTATTTTCTTATGACGTTGTCACGTTCAACTATCGTCAGGTTTCGGTTGTCAGTAACTTTACAGACAACCGATTTTCTGGTTTTATTCTGATATAATGCAGAATAGTTGTAAAGTTAGAATGGACTCCTGTTTTATATCTATACTTTTAATGGACCTAGCAATAAAGAGGTCTGATAACTTCTCGCAAAAAACAAGATAGTCCATTTGTCACTTCCTGATAGGGTGACAATGTTGATTGATCTCTATTAATATTCAGATTCAATATTCTATAAAGCATAGATTTTATTAGACTAAATATTAGGAGTGATATTGTCTTAAATAAAATATAACCTATAAATGCCGGAAATCATTTTGCGTATGTTAATAGTAGATAAAATGACGCATATAAACTACTAATTACAAAAACTGTATGCTTACCTTTAACATAACTAGACCCTTAGCACGAATCTATAGAATTTACATTAAAAATAAAAATAGATTTTTCAATACAAAACACAAATCTTCCATGTCGCGGCGTAAACAATATGGCCGATGTGTAACTAAGTTAGACGCATATATCATGGCGTTACCAATATTAAAACTACATATCTACTTTTTAAGATATGAGGATGGTCCAATTTAGTTGCCGGTGCAATATTTCATAATTTTCCCTATAACAATGGTTTTAAGACTAAAATTGTTTTTAACTATAAGCCTTTATCTGGGCTGATATGAAATTAATCTGTTGTCCCTGATGATGGATCACGAAGATGCAAGGGGTGCGTCCTTCATGGATGAAATCGCGGGCAACAGCTAGACTTTACTAAAATATAAGTTGGCGGTACATTGTGTTCTTTTCCAGTACTTTGTAGTTATCTATCGATCAGTTGAAAGACGTTCATATTTAAATAATGTGATAATTAGTCAAGAGTAAATGGGATTATTAATTCAAGATCAACAATGCAGTATACTTTTTTTATGTTGTCTTTACACATTACCGCACTCCGCCTTATTTAATAAACTAATTTATTTTAGATACACAATTAAAAAGAAATCATGTTGTGGCATTCCAAGGCAACCATCTACAAACACCTGCGGTATGTATTCATCCCCAACTGACCCCCCAATATTTTGTTTCTCATAATAGACATGTGGAATGCTATGCTAGCCCTCCTTTAACTCAAGACTTTGGCATGTATGTCTTTAGAACTGTCGCACCCCAATCCGCATTTGCAAGTAGCCTAGCAATCTTGTGTGGAAAACCACCCTCTGGACACAGAGATGCCTAGTAGTAGCAATCCTAATAGATTTGTGTATATCTTTAATTCTATTCTCATAAAGACTAATGGCTGCTTAAAGTAAACGTACAAATTTGACTATCTGTTTTGACAAATGATAATAAAGGAACTTTGCTTTGTCCACAGGATATAAATACTTCAGAAGGATACAAGAAATTTTTTAGAGTTGAAGGAACGGAGGCCAACCCCATTTTAGTGTTAATTGATTCCCCACCAACCTCACCTCCAACATCACCAGCAGCCCCTGAAGGTAATAAAGAAGAACAAAATGGTATTGTAGAAGTGAAATCTTCTTAAGCGGTGTTGTGCACGTTTTGAGATGGATAAACTCGTGACCTGATCGAAAATTCGTAAGACAGAGGGAGAGTACACCGCCGGCGCTTATTTATTATTTCTTTATATATTCTATTTAAATGTTGCGTGAGATATTTATTATATTTATATATTTTTTCGTTTTCTGATTATATTTTTAATTTAATTTATAACTAAAAAGCATGTGTGAAATAATTGTGGATGTAAAGGATGCAAGAGAATTGTGTTAGGATCGTGGAAAAAGGCGTTTATCCTTGTGAGAATCGAGCATTCGTGAAATTGGTGTTGATGATTTTAATATAATACATAAAATAATCGACGAAATTGTTTTGACGACAGGCGTGGCGTATTAGCGTTAGCACACCAGTCCGTTACGCGGAGAGTACTGGGTTCAATTCTCAGTCGTAGTAAATGTTTCTTTCATAGCTTATATTTGTATTATTTTATAATTTGAAAAAAAAAATGTTAATGAAAAATGACGGATATGTACTATGGGTCTAGTTGTCAAAGAGTGGTAGGCAGTGGTGCCCAGTCTGCCGCCCAGTCCCCGCTAAGTACCACCACTTACAAATATACAGACCCTGAAGTGACTTATACGCGTTTCGGGATCAGCTTGTAAAGTTCCAACTATATAGGCCGGCTTAGTGGATGTCATTACTATTTACAGTTATTATTTGTAGTTAAACGCCCAGTTTGACTAGCGGGCGCGGTGGCGGGGGCGGTCACGTGATATCTATAGATGGGCAACGAGTTAAATAGATTCGGGGCTGAGGTTCGGCGGGGCGTCAAATAACCCCCACCCGTATCATAGTGGCCGCTATTAGTGACGCTCACAGCTCGGCGATGTCATTTAATATCGATAAAAACATGTCCATATTTTCTTTGATTGATTAATGAAAAATTAGTGAGTTAATTGAATAAAAGCGAGTCGTCATCCGTAGTCAGGCTAAAATCATTATTAGAAACGTGATTAAAATGTGTGATTAATAAATAAAACATGCAGTCACTACTCTCAACAATAAATTATTACATAATTCACTAAAAATTGTTGCTGTCTAATGTTTATACTTCATTTATAATTTTTAATAATTTTTATTTAAAATTATAAATGAATTTTTAATTTTTAATAACTAAATAATAGACACGTGACGATGACGTCACAGCTGCATTCCTAGCGCGTTTATTTAGCTCGTTCCTCGACAGTAATATATGGCGTAATATCGAAGTGTTCACGTTCAAAACGCACGTACGGTCTAAATAGTGGATCAGTTTCATAATTGACTTTAAAGGTATAAATATTAATGTTTCCCTGTGGGATTTAAGGCATGAAATTGATGATGATTAATATATATATATATATATATATATTTAATTAATAAAACAATGCAGTTTAATTTTTTATAATTCAATTACCTTTATAATTTATAAACAATTAATAATTCAATTCAATTATATGAAATTATCAAAAATTAAACATTGTAAATTGGCCTACTCAAACTCTTTTACGTGGCGAAATGATTCTACAACTAGTACATATAGCTTGAATATGTTTCAATACATTATTTCTACGTGTTGGACAAATTAGGAAAAGCCTTCTAATTCTCGTCTACTCCGTATCAAGTAGTATAGCCTCTTTCAAAACAATGAAGAATGCAGCAAGCCCACGAACGTTGTTAATGTAAATGCAGAAAAGGTTAAATAATAAAATGTATTAAAATGATATCAAAATATGTTATAATTATACTGTTTAAAAATTTTATACTGCTTAAAAATGTTTTACCTACGTTATTTTTTATTGTATTTTGTTATTTAATACCCTTTTCCGTCTTACTCGATCGTAAAACGTACTTTCACAGCTGACGGTGAGTTTGACACTTATATCCGAACTCAACTACAATGCAACTCGAACTCAAAGGCGTCTGTGGTACCTACCGATTGTATGCGTTTGTATATGTAGAAATTTGACAGTCATTCGTAGGAGCTACACGAAGTCAACACGAACCTAAAACGAAAGCTATGTCACGGCGTTTGGACGCGTCATACTAACTCGAAGTAAAAGTGAACTTGAAACCGTCGGTGGTAGGCCTGCTAGTGATAGACTACGAGGATCCTAGAGATATGTAATAGATATAACTATGGTGATTTAACTAAAATTGTTTCTTGTTGTCTTTACACATTACCGCACTCCGCCTTATTTAATGAACTAATTTATTTCAGAAACACAAATGGAAACTAATGATGCTGTGGCTTCAACAGAAAATCCACAAATACCCGCGGTATGTAATCATCTCCAATTGATCCTCAATGTTATACTAGATAATGTTAATATTAGGGTGTTATGTTAATATTGACTGGCTTCAATTCCCACAGGGATAGGAATTCACATCCATAATTCATTTCATACGTCATAAATATTTTAATAAATGAAAATAAGAACTTTGTTTTTCCACAGAATGAAACAGCAGTGCGCAATATATGTGGGCCAAGCAATATAAGCTCTATGGCACCGCCCAACAATACCCCTGATCCACGATCACCAGCGCACGATATAAATCACTCAACCTCATCAGTTGCGCCTCGAGTTAATGAAGAAGTACAAAATGGTATTTTTTGTCAATTCTGAGAAACGTAATAATATGCTGCAGTATATCCGTCACTTCATGTCGCTAATTTCTATTCTACATCCTTTCTTATAAACGCCAAAGTTTGGCAAGTATGTGTGGATGGATGGATGTTTGTTATTCTTTACGCAAAAACTACTAAATGGACTTTAATGAAACTTTACAGCTTATACACCATAATAACATATAGGCTATAATTTATAAACATATTGTGTAAATAATATAAAAAAAACATTTTCTCATACAAAACTCTTAAATTTTTATTAAAAGAAAATCTTAAAAGTTTTATTAAAGGAAAATTTGGATACTACAGGTAATGATTTTAATGATTTTACTAATGATTTTAACGTTTACAAAGACGATAGCGGTTTGTTGAAAGTTAAAACTAATTCTTAGTGACGAGACTAATAGTTTCAAATATCCTTATGAACGTGAAGGAAGCGAGGGTGTTGTGTCAGGATCGTGGCAAGTGGCACTCCATTGTCTTTGCTTATCCTTGTGGGAAAAAGGCGTAACAATTGATTGATTGATTGAAATATCCTTAACTTATTTCTGATGATAATTAAATTAAAAAGGCTTATAAGAGAAAAACATGAATTGATACAACAGGCTACGTACTATCATGAGTATTATAAGAAAAAGCCACTGGATTTTACGTATCAGATGTATCATATTATAATGATAGATTTTAAATGCATTATCTGCAATGATAAATGAACACATTACGAGGGCACCCTAGAAAACATTTTTTTATTTATTTTGATAAATATTTATTTTGATATACAACTTTATTTATTTATTTTCTTTGCTGGGAGGTTTTTATGAATTAAAAATAAATTGTCAGTTTTGACATCACCAAAAATATAATGCTCAAAAACCTATGTTGTATTATTTATTAAGAGAAACGACATTCATTGACTGTTAGGCGGAGGATCCAAGGGTTATGAAAGAGATAAAACTATGGTGATTTTACTAATTTCTTTCTTATTATAAGCCCTAACTTAAGCGGTTATCAAATCGAAGGCCGGACTGTGCTGTTGGTGGACCATGGAATATGCAAGAAATATAATTATGGTGATATAACTTATTAATTTATCCATGAATTGTACATTCATTAAACAAAAATAAACGCGATAGTAAGCCATATAAAATGTGTGTAATTAATTAATCAATGTTCGCACAAAATCTAAGGAAACTCGATTTATAAGAGATATATCTAGGGTGCTAAGACTAAAATTGTTTCTAACAATAACTGAGAAACTAGATAACACCGTCAGTTATATTTGAAAAAGAAAAAGATTAAACAAAATCAACATGACACGGGGTAGTTTTGGAAACAATGACAGCATCAACAAATAGGACGATCAATACCTTAGTCTACCGTGACCACGATGGCTGAAGAGCTCTCGAAACATCGAAGTAACAAAAATCAAGCTGCATAAAATTCATTACTTACTCATAATTTTGTATTTGTCGCTATGGCCTAGATTCCATTTATGATACATCTTTTCTTTGTTCTATGTGCTAAATACTAATATTGTAACGATGTAATTTGTAATCTTCACATATATTTTTAAGGCACTCTTTCGCACACCGTTGACTATGCAGTTCACTCAAACGTCGGGTTCACCATGAGTTGTTGGAAGTCTGTAAGAATAAGAATTAAAGGTAAAAGTATAATTGATATATTTGATACGTTGCCCCACGAGGATACGTTACGAGTATGTACTTACGTAACGATTTACATTTTATAAATGTGGATGAAACCGCGGGGAACACCTAGATTTGGATTTAATATAAGTTGGCGGTACGTCGTGTTCTTTTACTAAATCTTTGTATGTATCTAAAGATCAGCTCGAAAACGTTCATTCTTGAATAATGTGATAATTAGTTGAGAGAGAATGATGATTATCAATTCAATTTGAAAAATGCAGTATACATTTTAATGTTGTTTTAACACATCACCGCACTCCGCCTTATTTATTGGTTAAATTTTTTTTTAGAAACACAAACGGAATCCGACGTTAAAGATGATGATGGCTCTGATGCTGTGGCTTCAACAGGAAATCAACGAACACCTGCGGTATGTATTGATTCGAATTGATTCTCAATATCATACTATATAATGCTGTCCCACCTCAATTTCGACAGGGATAGAAATTCACATCCATATTATTTAACAGCTCTGTTCGTAATGATATTTTTCCAGACAAATGGAAAGATGCCAAGATTATACCGATACACAAAAAAAAAGCGGCCAAGTGCGAGTCGGACTCGCCCCTGAAGGGTTCCGTAGCAGCAAGTAACATAATATAAAAGTTCTAGTAGTTCGTTGATCAATTTTTATATATGAGTTGTTGAACAAAAGGTAAATTGCGGTTTTCGATTTATGACGTATTAAAAAAATACTGTAGGGGAGCCCAAGCGGGGATTTCGGGATTTACGCCAGCGTGACAGATTAAAATAATGGAGATACCTTGTAACCTGTAGAGTATATCTACTAAGTATTAGCTCTTCATACAGTGGGGTACGCGTAGGGCAGCTGGTCAGAATAGTAAAAAAAATCGATCTTTGAAAATACTCGAGCGCGTCAGATTAGACTAAGGTAAGTTAATTACATACTAATAAGTGCACATTTTCTTAATCTGACGATTCGAGTATGACGGAAGAGAATGGGAAGGTCACAAACTTGTAAAAAAAACGTCACCTGGACATTCTCGAGCGTGGTCGATTTTTATTTTATTTTGAAGAAAAATGATCTAGAATTACTGAAAAACTATAATCTGTCAATTTCAATAAGCCGAAGGAGCAAAAATCGTTAATAAAGTTTTGTGCGTGCAGTTGCAGTAGAGCATGTATTTCCCACTCCGCGTCTCTCGTTCCCTTTCACTTGTTCTTTATCTATTACTCTTTCGCACAGTTTTAATATACAGGGTGTTAAATGGTCTCTTATAACTTAATTTTTTTAAATAATGGGCCAACCCTGTTTCACTGAAATCAAAGAGTAAATTAAATAGAACATATGTTCTATGGAACGCCTATGAATATTTTGACCTAATGTACAATTTAAAAAAGTATCGACTGTACAAAAAAGAAGATTTTAAAAGATCTTAATAAGCATAAATTATATATACTTTTTCGTAGATAACAACATCACAATTAATAATTAACATTTTACATTAAGGGTTCAAAATTTGCTCCTTCTTGCTAGATGCACATCCTCGCTTGCCGGTACATGGCCTGTGTGGCATTTCGCACCATTATCGGTGTTATTGAGGCGAAAGCCGATTTTACTCGCTGTTCTATCTCCACAACAGTGGGCAATCGGTAAAATAAACCCGGTCCTTCACGTATCCCCACACGAAAAAGACTAAAGGTGTGAGGTCCGGAGAGAGTGTGAGGTTAAAGTTAAATTATTACAGATATTAAGAACGTAAAATTATTATTATTCCTTTGTAATTAGTAATCTTTGCCTTGCTTCGAGATTCTGAAATGACAGATACTAGGGTTGGCAATATTTTTGGCTTAATAATTTATTACATTTTTATGTCTTATTCTGTAACATCTGTATATCTTTCAATTACAAAAAAATATATTTGTTTATTTTAATGCTATTTCCTATGTATTTTACTTGTCCTGTACCATAATTTAAGGTAGTTGTTCTACCAGATGCACTTTCTTAAGGATTGTTAAAATTTATCACAGATTATTCTCCAATAATTACATCGATTTTTGCATTATGAAATGGATTGTTCACACAGTTTTGAAATTAATAAATTTTAAAGATTATACATTGTATTATACGAAATACAGAAAAATTTGCTTGCAAATGTTATTATAACTAAACAAATTTTATTTAATATAATGATAATTTTAAAAATATAAGCTAATGTTTAGAAATGATTATTAATGTATTTAATAAAAATTCATTTAGTTCCCACAGCTTCTGAGATATTATTATTACTCGTGAGTAATAGGGGGCAGTGATTGTGAGTGAAAGAGAGAGAAATAGTCTAAACGTCTAAACTATACCGCAAATAGTGTGTTATAGTGAGTGTGTAACAACTATCTTAAAAATTTATTTTTTATTTTTTTCAAATTGTCAGATTAATGAAATCCCTTCAGATAATTGTCAGATTAAGGGTCAGTACAATTGGGTCATCTTACTGAACCTTCTGTATAAAAGACTGACGCGCTCGACTATTTCAAAATGACGATTTTTTTACATTTTCAAAAATCCGCCACGGACTTGCGTCATGTCGGAATTGTCAGTCTTTTGAATGGGAGCTTCTGTCGGGCTTATTTAACATCCCCTCTGAATGTCTGACGCGCTCGAGTGAATTTTTTATTTTTTTATTTTCTACCTTTACGTACTGCCACACCCACCATCCAAACCGTCAGATTAACATACCTCCAGTATCAGAGACACGTGGAGTATATACACTATCAATATCTGACGCGCTCGAGTATATTTTATTAATTGATTTTTTTTTACATTTTTGAAAATCTGTACACGCTTCCCCCACCGCTAAAAGGGTATATAGTACATAACATTTAATTTTTTCTGTCACCTAAACTTTAATAGGTCCCTACGACGCTCGAGTAAATCCCCGATTAGCCTCTTGGGCTCCCCTACTATTACTATATATCGCCCAAACCAATTTGCGGTGGAAGTTTGCATGGTAATTAATGTACGAATGAAATGAAAAAAAAAATGAGTTTCAGTTCTAAGTATGGGGACCCCCAAATTTTTTTATTTATTTTTTGCGTGAAAATCTTCATGCGGTTCACATATTCTGTTTACCAGGTTTCAACAGTATAGCTCTTATAGTTTCAAAATAAAGTGGCTGAGACATAAAGACGGACAGTCATGACGAATCTATAAGGGTTTCGTTTTTTACTACGGAACCCTAAAAATCGGTTGTCTGTAAAGTCGGTTTAATAACGATAGTTGAACGTAACAACGTCATAAGAAAATACTGATGGAATGGTTGCATTTTTCAAAAGAAAAGTTTAAATTATTTGTTTGATAGATATTTTGTATGGATATAGAGAAAGAGGTAAATGAAAATCACAATTGAATTGATCAAGTTACATTTATTTGTACGCATAAGTACAATTATGTCGTTTTTTTATTGTATATAAAAATAATAATAGTAATAGTATTAATATTAGTAAAATTAATAGTACGCATCGCTTACTCAAGTAGGAGAGAGACAGATGTCGAACGCGGAGGCCGATTGTGCCTCTTTGTCGCTCGTTCCGCACTCACGCTTGTTTTTCAAGCCTTAAATGGAACGTTCGGAGCGAGGTAACGCCGCATGAGTCATGTTTTTTCGTGTGTGCTTGTGAAAACTTGTTTATAACTATATTTATCCTACGATTTCACGAGATATTCCACCTAATCAACACGGCTTCATGAGGGGTCGTTCCACGACGTCAAATCTCGCAATATTCAGTAGTTTTATCTTAAATCACATAGATAAACGTTGACGTGATTTATACAGACTTCGAAAAAGCCTTTGATCGAGTGGATCACGTTATTCTTATGCGCAAACTTCTACACATTGGGATTGAGCCTCTACAGATGGATTGAGTCTTATATTTCAAATCGACGACAAGCTGTCATTATAGGCTCATTTAGTTCAAATTTTATTAATATTACATCAGAGGTGCCTCAAGGGTCTCACTTAGGACCGCTGCTTTATAACGGATCATATTTGACATACATACTCACATTCTACATTCTAATTTTTTGCTATTCGCTGACGACAAAAAAGTATATCTAAATGTTAAAAGTATCGACGACTGTGTACAAGGCGATCTTCATCGGTTAAATATTTACTACAAACAAAATCGTATCACAGTCAATACGGATAAATGTATAGCAATAACATTTACGCGTAAGCATAAAGCCATAAAATACCACTACTTGATCAATAGCAACATAATTAAGTCTTCAAATCTGGTCAGAGATCTAGGTGTAACGTGGGACTCCAAACTTATTCTTGACCAACACATAGACATTGTTACTAATAAATGCTACAAAATGCTAGGCTTTCTCTCGCGTGCCTGTAAACCATTTAAAAATGTACATTGTTTAAAATTGCCTTACCTCGCGTATATTAGAAGCAATCTGGAATACGAATGTTGTGTTTGGTCTCCCCTATATGATACATAAAGCGACTTGAATCAATACAGCGCAAATTTGTAAAATTCCTAAATTGTAAAAGCTATAATTGTTTCGAGAACTATGCTTTGGCATGTGCACATTGCAAACTGCCTAATCTCGTTGATTGACGGCAACTGTGCGACATGCTGCTGTTGCACGTGTTATTGTCTGGACGCATCGACAGCCCGGAACTATTGGCAACCTGTACTTACCTAAGCGCCGTTCTAGATATGTAACGTTATTCTCAGTGCCGGCCTCAAATACCAACTACGCCTACAACAGTGTCCTTAACCGGGCCATGCGCACATACAATACAAAATACTCCCATATTGACCTCATGAACATGACAAAGCAATGTCTACGATAACAGGTTTTAGTAACCCAAAATGCAAAATGTCAATAACATAACATGAAAATTGTTGTTATTACTACAGTTTGATTTAAAACACAGTCTCTCTCTCACACACACACACAAACACACACACCCAGAGACATCACAAGTTACTGTTATTTATATGTATAATTAGGTGATAAATTATGTAAATGGCTAAATCCTTGAATTATAAAATTGTATAAAATAATTAAAAAGCTGTAGAATTTACGAATAAATAAATAAATAAATAATTCTCTTTACACGTCCTAATTGTAAAATCTCGACGGCTTTCTTTCATCAGCAGCCAATCAGCGGCCGGGTCGAGTTGAGTCTAGACATAAGACAAATCAGTGTCTTTTGTTTCAATTCCGCACAACGGTTCTATTTCGCACAATGAACATTTTAAGTTATGAAAGACAAGCACACAAACACACCGTTGATGTCAAATCACTACTGCCAGTTTGCTACTATTTTTCCATTGCATTATATTTTCTTTACGGCAGAAAGTTAGGGTTATTGATTTTCTGACACAAATCTTAGACTAAGTGCGGCTAACTCGCGGGCGCGGTCACGAAATATCAAACATATGACGTGATATGAAGTTTACGTTCGAAACGCAAGTGCGGTTTAAATAGCGAGTAACTAAAGCGCGGCGTGCATGCGAAAATATCAAACGTGTGAGATGTTTGTGTGTTCACTTCGAACTAGCGACGAAGCGCGCGATGCACTCGCAATGTCAGGTGTGTTCCACCAGTTTAAACTTGTCTCTAGGAACGATAGCACATTTTCATCATGAACAGCACCAATAAACTCTTCTGTATGTATTCATCATTAAATATAGAAGAGTTTATTAGTGCTATTCAAGCTAGAACTCCGATTTATCACACGTAATTAAGAGAATTGGAATTAAGAGTACTGTAGTCAACCTCTGACAACACGTCACACTCGCGTAAACCCACGTCGCGCCCGCGCGTTCAACGTGGGCAAGCACTAAGATTGTCTTACGAAGTTGGCTGCTTAAAGTGATTAAATCAGATCAGATAGATGTGTTTTAATAGGCGAAAAAAAATCAATAATTTCTTTGTCCACAGGTCTGGGATGACGAGGATCCTTTGGACCTAAGTATTCGAGGTATTTTTTTTTTTCAGAAATGATACGCTGTGGTATGGATATCCGCCTGTTAGCAATTTATATCGCCATCTTTTATCTTATAGAAGGTAGAAATATATCTTGGCCCGAAGCAAATATTCGACTTTATTTTATTACCAAATATTTATTATTAAATTAAATTAATAATTATTTGAAATAAAAGCCACGACACTAATATTTGCTCCAACCGGGAATCGAACCCGTAACGAACCCTTTCCACGTAACGAGCTGATGTGCTAACCATTACGCCACGCCTGTCGTAAAAAAGTCATATTTTACACGTTCAATGCTGCTATTATTTGCATGAAGCTACATCGTAACCTATATTACTGTCAGAATCAGAAGATCATCTGTATGTTTAATTAAGGCCCTCTTCGATACCCCCCACAACCCAAGAGCAAAGCGTCAATGTAGACCATGTGTTGGGAAGATATAGAGATGAGCGCGTGAACGAGAATGGAGTGAGTCTGATAAATGTTTGTTTGGAGAAGAATCACATTGTGAGAAGCACGAAGTTTTGTCACAATGAGGATTCCTCAATAAAGAGAGAAGTATGAAATATTGTGTTATTGTGGATGATAGGTTGAAGGGGTCAACATTGGAACAGACCATTTTCTTGTAATGTCAAGAATAAATGGACTGTTCAAGGGTTGGAAAAACCGCAGTCTTAAATTAACAACACCGTTGACAAGAATTAGATGCATGAGTGAAAGAGGAGTATGTAAGTTACGTGAGAAAATAGGGGATGCCTGTCTTTATAAGAATAATAGTGTGGAGGAAGTATGGTTGAATTTAATGACAATGACAGAAGCTGCAGATGAAGTGCGTGGAGTGAGCAACAGGAAGAATGTGAGGTTCAACAACGAGAAAAAGAAAACTGTCAGTATCTACCTGCAGTTAAGGCTAGTAGACAAATAAACGCGGATAAGAAAGATGAAGATGTATGTAGGGCAATGAATAAGTATAAAAAAATAAAGTGAAAGAGTGTATAGAACGGAAGAAGAAAGAGGTAAAAAAGGATATAGAGAGGAAATTCTCCAGAAATTTCCGGGATAATATCAAACTGTTCTGAAAACAGGTTAATATAGCCCGGGGAGGACTGGAGAAGTCTAAGGTGAATGTGGTTAGGAATTCGAATAGTAGTTTAGTACCTGAAAAGAAGAAAGTGTTAGGACGATGGAAAGAGTATTTTGAAAGTTTATTTGTGGGGGATGATAAGCACCAGAGTGTTTTGATGTTTCCTCCACGCTGAATGTAAGTATAATATAATAAGTATAATTAAATGTGATATAGAAGTAAAAGAGAATTTAAATGCGTGAAAAAGAATGAAAGTTGGAAAAGCGCCTGAGTGTGACAGAAGTCGAGATGCTGAAAGGCTGTGGTCAGTATGGTGGCTTCCTGGTTGTGTCTAGTTTTTAGTAAGTGCTGGGTGAACGGTCTTGTCCCGGGTGACTGGCGCAAGGCTGTTAAAGTACCACTATAAAGAGGATGGTGTTGCAACAGGAAGATAAAAATTAACTCGGCATCAGTTTTCTTAGTTTTTTGGCAAGTTGTATGCAAAAGTATTGATTGGAAGGGTGATGCATGAAACAGATGATACAATTTGAGATGCGCTAGCAGGATTTAGGAAAGGGCTGGGGGATGTATGGATCAAATCTTCTCACTAATTCAGCGAAAAAATTTTGGTGAAATACCAGAAGGTGTTTTGTGCTTTTGTTAACTTTGAGA
Organism: Tinea trinotella; assembly: GCA_905220615.1. NCBI lineage: Eukaryota > Metazoa > Arthropoda > Insecta > Lepidoptera > Tineidae > Tinea > Tinea trinotella. Next base: position 5,290,471 of record HG992305.1, read on the forward strand.
AGGCCTATGATCGAGTGAACAAAAATGAATTGTGCCAGTAGCTGTCCAGTTTGGGTTAATGGAGCGTTTGGTCCGTGTACTAAAATCTCACCATGGCTTTTTAATCTATTCATGGACAGTTGTCGAAAAGAGTTGCGTGAAAAGAAGTATGGTTTGAGAATGAATGACTTTGTGATCAAATGTCTCTTGTACGCCAACGATCAAGTTATCTTTGCATCTCCGGCGTATGAGTTACAGAAAATGGTTACTATTATGCATGCCTAATTAGAAAATAAAGGTATGAAAGTGTATGTTTGCAAAACTAAAGTAATGGTTTTGGAGAGAGGATAAAATGATAAAATGTGAGATAATAATAGACGGAAAGAAAGTGGAACAATTTAAACAATTTGTTTACTTGGGAAGTATGTTAACAACTGATGGGAAGTGTGATGAAGATATCAAGATAATAGTGCAAAAGTGTAACGTAGTGAACCATAATATAATGAACAGCCAAATAATGTCCCAAAAGTAACGGATGGCTGTCCATAATGTGGTGCTTTTTCCTACATTTTCCTACATTTTTGTATGTCCCTTCGCCGCGACCTTAATCACAGGGACCACATTGAGCGGGCCATTAAGACCACCTCCCGCAAACTTGGCATCCTGAACAAGGTGCGGCGGTTCTTCACGCCGGAGCTTCGCCTGCTTCTTTACAAGGCTCAGATTCGCTCTTGCGCGGAGTACTGTTCGCACCTCTGGGACGGCTCTGCCAGGTATCTTCTTAATGCCCTGGATTCATTGCAGCGCCGAGCTGTCCGAATCATAGGTGATGCAGAGGTCACGCGAACTTTGGAGCCCCTGCAACTACGCAGAGACATGGCGGCTCTATGCGTCCTCTATCGCCTATACCACGGGGAATGTTCCGAGGAGCTCTTTAACCTTGTCCCTACCTCGTCTTTTCACTCCCGTAATACCCGCACAGGTCGGTGGAAGCATCCGCATTTTGTCGACCGAATCGGCAGTCGAACTAAAAAGTTCGGTGCGTCTTTTCTTTGTAGATCAATCGACAAGTGGAATGCTTTGCCTGCCTATGTGTTCTCTCCATCCTATGACCTTGGATCCTTCAAGCGATGCGTGAAGAAGCACCTTTGGCCGGCATAGTGACGGCGGCTGAGGCAGCCGAGAACAATACTCGGCTTTCTCAGTCGTCGTCACTCTTGGACCTCCTCCTGCTTATCATCAGGCGGGACGAGGTCAGATGTCGTGTCACAATAAAAAAAAAATAAAAAAAATGAAAGCAAATGTTAGATGTGGCAGAAGAAACATGAGAGTAGATTAAACGCTGTAGAAATGCAGTCGTTAAGGAGTTTATGTGGAGTGACGATAGCGAATAGGATATGGAATAGCACAGTGCCCGATAGATGTGGTTTGAAAGAAGATGTAGTGACAAGAATTTACAAAGAAATGCTTCGATGGTTTACTCATTTATAAATTTAATGTTGGTAAACAGGCCCAGGAGGGTATTTTCTGACAAAATTGGAGACATCCTCAAGAAAGCTAGGCCTAGTGCCCATAACCGTAGAGCTTGTATAAAGAGAATTGTGAATGTGAAGAAAACGGAAGGAAGTTGTGTAAGGATCGTGGCAAATGGCGCTCCATTGTCTTTGCCTATGCCTGTGGAAAAAAAACGTGACAATTTGATTGAAATTTAAAAATTCAGGATCAAGGATCCCTGTGGAATAAAGGGTTAATGCGTAGTGCATGCCATCCATGTGGCGACTGCTATCACAGATTTATATCTACAACGAGCAGCTGCCTCCATTGGGCTATCCTAGAATAACAATTTTATTTTAGTACCACCACCGCTGCCACCGCCGCAGCTGGCGACAGTAAGGCGTGATCGTGCTGAAGTTATTGAAGAAGGAGAACGAAATGAGGTATGTATTCATCTCCAATTGATCCTTATCGTCGTATTAGATAATGCTGATCTGATATTAGACAAATCTGTTTTTCATGCCCTTGTTCCCACAGAGATAGGAAGTAATATCAGTAATTTTTTCCATACATGTTCTATGATCACACAGTCCTATCTTCATACATGTTACATGTTCTATTTTCGACTGCCTAAAACCTGCAAATCTAACAACAAATTGCCTAATGAACTTTTAAAATGACCATATTATACAATTAATGATTATATGAATGATAAAAATGTATGGTTGAGCTAGTCGAGTGACATAGCTGTTAGGTTTTTGACTTTATTAACCTATTTTTCAGACTATAATGTAACTATGGTACAATCACATTACTATTTTGCGCGAACATTGATTAATGAATAAAACAAATTTTATGCGGCTTATTATCGCGTTTATTTTGGTTTAGATTTTACAATTTTTTTACTATTCCGTCGTTTCGAGAGCTTTGCAGCCATCGTGGTCACAGAGAGACTGAGGTGTTGGTCGTCCTATTGGTTGATGCTGTTATTGTTTCCAAAACTACCCCGTTTGATATTTTGTTTTTCTGTTCCTGGTTTATTTCAATTTTTGCAAAAATAACTGACGGTGTCATATGGTTTGGCAGTTTGCTGGACTTGAGTTTGTGTATTATAGGGTCCCAGGTGTTAGATAAACGCCAACCACCTTCTCTATTGAAATTAGGATGTTTTTTAATCTCAATAGCCTCGCGTACCATCCTGGGTATCAGTCGACTTTCCTTTGCGAGTATCTTCGGTTTGTCGAAACGGATGTAGTAATTGGCGCCGTCCTGTTGATGCTCACAAACTGCAGACTTTCCACTACGTTAGTGTTTTATTACCGCGATATGTTCCCGTACGCGTGTGCATATTTATTTCCATATTTTCACTTGCGAGTGAAAGTGAATAGAGATCGCAAGCGCGTGTTAGAGAGTCTAGCGACTGGCTAACCCTAGCCCATAGTTTTCCCCATAGTTTACGTATTCTAGGTCTGTGAACTAACCATAGACAGAATATGTCAGTAATACGTGATAGGGAGTCTAGCACTGAACATTCGCAGCGGCTTGCCAGCCAAAGAGCAATATACAGAGAAGTTTTAAACAATTAAAATAGTCTTAGCGCCTGTGGAATAATGTTTAGTTTGTTTAGTGTTTTTCGCTGGGCTATTATACCGTTGGAAGATCATATGTCTCGTTCATATAAAATATACGTAGTTCTACTGTACTAAGATCACATATTTTGTTTACAGATGTTGAGCTCTGTTATAGAAACGTTATCAAGACCTGTGATGTATGACGTAAGTAATATTTGTTAAATTTCAAAAATTAATTCAATCGCCGTCACTATGCCGGCCTCACCGGCCGGACTTTTATTTAGTGGAATTTTTAAGTGGCATTAATACTATTTGTATGTTTTGACACATACTGTCCGCCTTTATTCTCACAGAGATAGGAATTCACATCCACAAATCACTTCATACGTGTTTTATGATCACACAGTTTTATCGTATACGGTATGAACATTGAATATTAGGTCACTTAGAATTGTGCTAAAGCAAATTAAACACTAAATAAGCAATAAAGAGGCAGAAATTATAAAATCTGCCACAGCTCGAAGGCATCAACAGCTCTATCACATACGTGGAGCTTAGCTTCTAAAATCTGCCACAGCTCGAAGGCATTAGCAACTCTATCACATACGTGACGCTTAGCTTCTAAAATCTGCCACAGCTCGAAGGCATTAGCAACTCTATCACATACGTGACGCTTAGCTTCTAAAATCTACCGGGCTGAGTTGAGTCTAGCCACAACAAAACAGTATTTTGTTTCATCCGGCACAACTATTCTATGTCCCCACAATAGACATTTACGAATGTGGGTGATATTCATCCTAGAATATCACATACTTGGGCATAGTTCTTGCGTCTGGGGTACAATGCTTAGCATTTACTTTTAGTTAGTGCTTATTGTTCTTTGCTGAACTATGGGACCGTGGCAGGTCACATGTTTAGCTTATATAAAATAAACGTAGTTCTACTGGACTAACATAACATATTTTGTTTACAGTATATGAAGTACATGTACGAATCCGACTGCATAATCAAAAATTTACTTATCGATCAGGTAATATATATTTATTAAATAATAATATAATATAATATAATATAATATAATATAATATAATATAATATAATATAATATAATATAATATAATATAATATAATATAATATAATATAATATAATATAATATAATATACATTATTCATTAAATTGCTTTTATGTACACGTAGTATTAAACAAGCCAGTGTCAAATTATGTTTCATGGTAAAACATTATCAAGTAAAAATTATTATGAAGATGAAACACGCGAGTGATTCATCACAAAATGAGGATAATAGTGGGGTTGATGATGATAGTTTTACTAAAGTTACAGAAAGCCTTGTAACCTAAGTCTTGAAGGGAACACGAAGAAACAAGTTTCACAGCTTTGAATCACTTGTCTATACTCGAACAACTTTAAAATAATTACTGGATAACAATTTCACCATTATTATACATTAATTTATAAAAAAACATAAGCTCTACAAATAATTTAAAATTGCACGACCCGTCACTTGCAGTTGGCCGTCAAAATTGATTTTTTTATTTATACTTAATTGTGACTCGACATATGACAGGACCCCGCTGGATGTTAAGCTGGAGTGCGGTGCAATATCGGAGGTAATTGCTACTACAATAACTGTAAGTAGAAGTTACATCTACTATGCCGGACTAGTTGGAACCGACAACTTACAAGCTGATCCAGAAACGCGACTAAGTCACCACATGGTCTGTATACTGTAAGTGATGGTACTACCCTGGATCGGCAGACTGGGAACCACTGCCTACCACTCTGACAACCAGACCCGGTACAAATATTTGCCTACAAATATAACGGTCTGGTGTATTAACCACTACGCCTCGCCTGTCGTCAAAGAGGCTCTGATACTCATTGTATGTGTCAATACATACTGTATGTAATACCTCAATTCCCACAGGAATAGGAATTCACATAGTATTATACGTTTTCACACAGTATTTTATCACAGTGTGAACTGCCATTTTTGCGATTCAACTTTTCCGCCTCCATTCTTATAGGGATAGGCAGTGATAAATATAAAATCAGCCACAGCTCGAAGGTATCTGCAGCTGTACGTGGCGCTTAGCTTCTAAAATCTGCCGAGACAAAATAATGTATTTTGTTTCATTCGGCACAACTATTCCATGTCCCCACATAGACATTTGGAATGTTTCACCAGCTCTCCATTAACCTCAAGGATTCTTGCGTCTGGGAAACAATGTTTAGCATTTACCACTCGTTAGTGCTTATAGTTCTTTGCTGGGTTATTGGACCGTGGCAGGTCATATGACTCGCTTATATAAAATAAACGTATTTCCACTGTACTAACATAATATATTTTGTTTACAGTATAGGGAACACCTGGAAGCCGCCGACGTAATAATCGAATATATAATTAACCGTCAGGTAATTTATTTTTTATTAATTTTATAAGGGTTTTATAATTCAATTTATCTATGCCGGCGAAAAATTCAAGAATTTCTTAAATATGTGTATAAATATGTATATAGTATACATATTATTTATTGAATTACTTTTATGAACTAAAAACTACCTACTAAAGTACTAATAACATAAGTACTTTTGCTTTCTGCTTGACGATTACTTTTTTCTTGTTTATGCATAATATTTACCATGACAGTGTCCAATTAAAAAAATATGTTTAAAAATTAATAAAAAAAATGAAACACGCGAGTGATTCATCTCAAGATAAAAATAATAGTGGGGTTTATAATGATAGTTTTGCTAAAGTTACAGAAAGCCTTCACTAAAACTCCGTAAGGAGTCTTGGAGGGAACACGAAGAAACAAGTTTTACAACTTTAAATCACTTGTCTAAACTCGAACAAATCTAAAATAATTACTGGATAACAATTTTACTAGTATTATACATTATTAAATATAAAAATCTTGAGCTTTTATCAAGCTTTTGAAACGCGACTTCATTGTCTGTATACTTGTAATTAGTGGTGGTACTACCCCAGATCGGTAGACTGGGCATCACTGGGTACCACTCTGACAAACATACCCGGAACAAAAATCTGCCTTGTTATTAAATTATCAAATCAAAATAAAAAATCTAATTGTCACGCCTTTTTCCCACAGGGATAGGCAGAGACAATGGAGTGCCTCTTGCCACGATCCTGACATAACTCCCTAGCTTCATTCACATTCCCAATTCTCTTCATACAGGCTCTATGGGTATAAGCACTAGGCAACCAAGCTATCTTAAGGAATTTTGGTCTGCAAATACCATCCTAGGCCTGCCTCGTTTAACGCATCCAGTCACATGAGATTTATAAATTCTTTTCGTCAATCTACTTTCACCCATTCTTTCCATGTGCCCAAACCATCGAAGCATTCCTTTATCAATCCTTGTCACTACATCCTCTTTCAAACCACATCTATCACTTTATTCTATCCGATTTCGTCACTCCACATACACTCCTTAACGACCACATTTCTACAGCGTTAACTCTACTCTCATGCTTCTTCTGCCATACCCAACATTCACTCTCAGATATTAATGTAGGAACAGAACAAGCACCTTTTTTGGCATTATGTGCATTATGTTCACTACGTTACCCTTTTGCACTCTTCTCTCAATATCTTCATCACACTTTCCATCCCTTGTAAAAATACCTACCAAGTAAACAAATTGTTTGACTTTTTCCACTTTCTTTCCGTCAACATTATCTCACATTCTGTCATTTCATCCTCTCTCTCCAAAACCATAACTTTAGTTTTACTTACATTCACTTTCAAACCTTTCTTTTCTAAATCGTTATTTATAATAGTAACCAATTCCTGTAACTCACACAAGAGACATTTGATCACAGTTATTCATTTTCAAACCATACTTCCTTTCACGCAACTCTTAACTTAATTTAAAATGTATAGATTTAATATTTGTATATTTTTGAATGTTGTGCATAATTGGTTGCATACTCGTATTAGCAAAAGAACATAAATATGCTATCATTATCAATTTAAAATATGTTAACTGCAAATATGCCTAATAAATAAATAAATAAATATCTCTTTTAGAAAACTGTCCATGAATAGATTGAAGAGCCATGGCTACACATCCCATGGCTTCATGGCCCCATTAATTCGAACACATGCACTGGAATCCTCATAGAGGGAGAGAGATTTCAGTGCACGGTTTAAACGCTCCTCCAACCCAAACCCGGACAGCTGCTGCCACAATTCACTCCTGTTCACTCGATCATAGGCGTTCTCAAGGTTAATAAAAGCACAAAATATCTTGCCAACATATTTTCTCTGACGCATCTTAAAAATAAGATTTGATCAATACATCCCATCCCTTTCTAAATCCCGCTTGCGCGTCCCAAATTTTATCATGTGTTTCATGCATCACCCTTTCAATCAATACTTTTACATACAACTTGCCAACAAAACTGAATAGACTGATGCCGCGGTAATTTTTAGATTCCTGTTGCGATCACTTCCCCTTGTACAGTGGTACTATGACAGCCTTGCCCCACAATTTCGTTACAGGGGTTTGGTATCAAAATTGTAATCAGGGCACATATGAATCTATGTTGTATTATTTATAAAGAGAAACTTAAGTTTCTTAATTCACAACAACTTAATTTCGGGCAATCTGTAACACGACATTCATTTACTGTTTGGCAGTATGAAGTTCGCTGAGTCAGCTAGTAAATCATAAATATAGATTGATTGAATAATTTATAATAAAAATATCACACAATCAAATTGTCACGATCATGAAACAACTCCCTCGCTGCCCTCACATCCACAATTATCTTCATATAGACAGGCCCTACGGTTATGGGCACTAGGCATACCAGCTTTCTTGAGGATGTCTTCGATTTGGTCGGAGAACATCCTCCTGGGTGTAACTTCAATTCACGCATCCATCCACATCAAATTTTAAAATGTGCACTAAGATATTTTTTTATTCATTGATGTCTCAGCGCTACTTTCGGGAAGTGGTTCTTCCAAGGAACACGCGACGAGACCCTACCTCGATTCAGCCACCCGATCTCGCGACCTTTCAAGAGAACGAAGAATATGGTAATTTGTTTTATTCTCAGAACAGTAACAATACGTTGTAGTATATCCGCATCAATACCGCCAACTTTTATCTTGGATAAAATATAAGTTGGCGGTTCATCTTGTACTTTTACTTAGAACTTGATGGCTATGTAAAGATCGTCTCGTAGACGTTCATATTCAAATAATGGGATATTAGTTTAATTTCAAAAATACACTTTTACATTTTTTCATTTTTGGTACAACACATAACCGCTCTCCGCCCGATTTAACGCGGAGTGTCATTCATGAGTGGAGACGACTGCTGTCACAGATATATATTAACTACAACCAGCAGCTGACTTCACTAAGCCATCCTAGAATAACAATTTTATTTTAGGTACGTTACCAGAATCTCAACACCAACCACTAGATGAAGAAGATGAAAATTTACCTGCGGTAAGTATACATTTCCAATTATTCCCTAACATCAAATTAAACAATGGTGATATTAGAGAATCAAAAAGTCATGGCTTGCTTCCCACAGGGATAGGAATCCACATCCACAATTCTCTTCATACACGTTCTATGACCACGTAAATTTTCGCTAAAGTGTTCCGCCTCCATTCCCACAGGGATAGGCAGAATTAAATGTAAAATGAGCCAGGGATCGAATCAGCAAAGCTCTATCACATGCGAGATGCCTAGCATCTATTCTACGTTTTACAACATACTACTAGTGTTTTCTTATTTGCCGCTGCCTTCGAGCGGGCTGCGGTGTGTCGTTCTGTTGTTCTATTTACCTAATTTTGGCAGTTGACAGAGATTTTGACAGTTATGTTACAGGGACTGCCATATGATGGACAAACGCGCTATATACTATTAGGATGTTTCAGAAGAAAAAGACCAAATTATCCTAACAATATGTAATTAAAAATAATCCGAAATTATTATTATTTATTTACATTTCTATACTAAGCTACTAAAGTGCTTGTATCATATAAACAGATCATCCAAAGTACATACAGTGTAAAGTATATAGTATATCCAAGATACATTGGTACCGGTGAGTGATCTCGAACTCGTGCTCTCGGTTTGCGTAACCATTGCACTGCCACTACACCACGGTCGCCTTAATATTAATTAAGTATGCAAATAAAAATAAATCATTTTAAAGTCTATATCTAATTTGCTCCAGCGATACCTTTGTATTTTTTTTATATTAATAGCAACAAGCTTTCAGACCGCTTTTCCATTTGTAGCTGCTACTCTTTTAGCTAATCTAGTCCATCAGTGTTTGTGGTATATCTGTCTACTTTTAATACTTATTTACACAGGGCTCAAAACATTTCGATACCTCGAGCTTGAGGAGCATGCGGGGCATTGTTTTGTCTAGTTATGAACTCAACACCCGCAGGCTATGCATACTGAATAACTTTAAACTCATAATGGCATGCAGCCAAATCCGGCCAAAACAAAACATCTTCGTCGCTACATCTGAGCTGCCTGTTGGTAAGCAGGGGTTTGTCTTAAAGCTATGATGACTGACCCTGTCACTATTTCGGCCAAAAATCAAGGATTCTTTTAAAATTTTAATCATCTATTGATAATTTATTAAGGGCAAGAGCCTATGACGTCTGGCCCTTGTCATATTATAAAAGCTAAAAGTTTATCTGCACACATCCCTAACTCAGTTAAGAACGATCAGCGAGTATGTAGTTTTGGAAGTATCAAATTAAAAAGTCTTATTGATTGTCAACTCAATCTATTACTTGACTCTTTTAGGCATAAAGTCTGTTAGTTTTCTTATAGATAACGTAACAAGACTGAAATGAATGATGGAACGAAATTATTTGTTAGGAGCTCATCACCTAAATTATAATCCTATATTGAGTGTATTATCACAGGCCATGTTCATAGTCTTGAATCTTGCTGAACCGACAAAGCCGTTCACATAGTTTTAACTTCATGTACGAGTTCTGCTCGTACAAGTTTATAAATAATTTTAGTTAGTCTGATAAAACTGTCGCATTCCAATTCGTAAGTTTATTAGTAAGTTGCCATATTCTGTCTGAATGACCTCGATCCAGAAAGAGACATGTCCTAAGGCTGATAATGATGACTGCCACGACTAATGTAGGAGCTGCCTTAAAATATGTAACACGCGCCTAAGCCAGCATCGTGATATCTTGTTGTCGTTGGCGTGACAATCTCGATGGATTCATGTGCATGAGATCTTTTACAATTCCATTCTCATATTGACTAATGGCTACTTAAAGTGAACGAACAAATTGATGTATCTGTTTTGATGAATGCAAATAATAAAACTTTGCTTTGTCTACAGAATGAAAACCCCGTGACTGCACCTTTGTACGGCAACATGGACCCTAATAGTGCACCAAATATAATGCACAATTTGCCTCTACCAGAGGACATCATACAACATCCAACTTCATCAGGTATTCAGCTAGTTATTCAGTCTGTAGTTATTAACGTAGAAGATGGAAGGCTACACGGCACTATATCCGTCTGTCAGCAAGTCATGCCGCCAACTTTTATCCTGGATTAAATATAAGTTGGCGGTTCATCTTGTACTTCATCTGTCATCTAGATCTAGAACTTGATAGACATATTCATACATAGACATAGACATATAACACGTTCATATTCAAATAATAGGATATTAGTTTAATTTTGAAAATACACTCACATTTTTTCATGTTTGGTACAACACATAACCGATCTCCGCCTGATTTAACGCGGAGTGTCATTCATGAGTGGAGACGACTGCTGTCATAGATATATATTAACTACAACCAGCAGCTGACTTCACTGGGCCATCCTAGAATAACAATTTTATTTTAGGTACGTTACCAGAATCTCAAAACCTAGTGGATGAAAATTTACCTGCGGTAAGTATATATCTCCTATCGATCCTTAACATTACATAATGCTAATAATAAAGAATCTGATTGTCCCGCCTCAATTCCCGCAGAGATAGAAATTCATATCCATAATTAACTTCATACGTATTTTGTAACCACACAATCTTATCGTATACAGTGTAAACCGGCCATTTTTGCAATTCAGTGCTCATTGTTCTTCGCTGGGCTATCGTACTGTGGCAGGCCACATGTCGCGCTTATATAAACGTAGTTCTGCCACACGAACTCAGAATAATAATAAATATATTTACAGTATCCTCGTTACAATCTGGTTGCTGTACCAAAGTCGCAACCTCCAATTTTCATTAGGGTAATCTATATTTTTTCATTGTAAGAGGGTCTTTTAATAACTCAGACAGTCTCAAGAGATTAGAAGTCCATAGTGCACGTAACAATGGAATTTGTATGAAAGAGAAATGTGGATGTAAACAACGTGATATAGTTATTTTAGGATCGTGGACTCACCACTCACCAAAAATCCAAAAAAAATTTTTGATTACAATTTTATTTTATAATAATAATTATTATTATAAATCGAGTCGCGACATCTGATCTGCCCGTTGGCAAGAAGGGGTTTGTCTAATAGCTATGATGACTGAAAATAACAATATAAACTAATTACCTCAATCCCTGTCACTATGCGGGCCAAAATTCAAGGATTCTTTTAAAATTAGGATCATCTATTGATTAATAATATGGGGGCCATATCGTCTGGCCCTTGTTATATTATAAAAGCTAAAAGTTTATCTGCACATATCCCTAATTTACTTATGAACGATCGGCGAGTAGTTTGGAAGTATTAAATTAAAAAGTCTTAGTAATTGTCGCACATTACTTGACTCTTTTAGGCATAAAGTCTGGTAGTTTTCTTATAGCGAACGTAACAAGACTGAAATGAATGATGGAACGAAATTATTTGTTAGGCGCTCATTACCTAAATTATAATCCAATATTGAGTGTATTATCACAGGCCATGTTCATAGTCTTGAATCTTGCTGAACCGACAAGGCCGTTCACATAGTTTTAACTTTATGTTTTAGTTATTATGAAAAATCTGTCGCACTCCAATGCGCATTAGTAAGTTGCCGAATTCTGTCTGAATGACCACATCCGGAAAGAGACAATATTTTTTTTTAAGTTACATTTCTATACTAAGCTATTGAAGTGCTTGTATCATAGAAATAGAACAACCAAAGTAGATATATGTCAAAGATACATTGGTACCGGTGGGTGGTCTCGAACTCGTGCTCTCGGTTTGCGTAACCATTGCACTGCCTCTACACCACGGTTGCCAAGGCTGATGATGATGACTGCTTCGACTAATGTAGGAGCTGCCTTATATTATGTAGCACGCGCCTAAGCCAGCATTCATATCTTGATGGATTCGTGTGCATGAGATCTTTAACAATTCTATTCTCATATAGACTAATGACTGTTTAAAGTAACCGAACAAATTGATGTATCTGTTTTGATGAATGCAAATAAAAAAAACTTTGCTTTGTCTACAGAATGAAAACCCTGTGACTGCACCTTTGTACGAAATAATAGACCCTAGTAGCGCACTAAATTTTTTAAATGATGTGCCTTCACCAGCCGACATCATGCAAGATCCAACTTCATCAGGTCTGTAGTTATTATAGAAGAAGATGGTATTGTTTTAGTTGTATGCAAACGTTAAGCTACACGGCACTATATCCGTCTGTCAGCAAGTCATGCCGCTAACTTTTATCTAGGATTCTAGGATAAAATATAAGTTAGCGGTTCATCTTGTTCTTTTCCTAGAACTTGATGTCTATGTAAAGATCGGCTCATAGACGTTCATATTCAAATAATGGGATATTAGTTTAATTTCGAAAATACACTTTCACATTTTTTTATGTTTGGTACAACACATAACCGCTCTCCGCCTGAGTGTCATTCATGAGTGGAGACGACTGCTGTCACAGATATATATTAACTACAACCAGCAGCTGACTTCACTAAGCCATCCTAGAATAACAATTTTATTTTAGATGACGATACGATACTCGTACTAATGAAGACCTCTCTTTTATTGCAGAAAACTAATAGAACCCAATTTTACCTGCGGTAAGTATTCATCCCTAATTAATTCTCAACGTCATAATAATTATATTAGAGGATCAGATTGTCATGTCTTAATTCCCACAGGGATAGAACAGAATTCATATCTATTATTCTCTTCATTCATATCACTCAATCTTATCGTATACTTAGATTAGGCAGATTTTCTTTATTTATTTTTTATTGTGACACGACATAATATGACAGCACCCCGTCTGATTGTAAGCTGAAGCGCGGTCCATGAATGGTGGCGACTGCTACTACAATAGCAGTGGTACTAAACGAGTAGCTGTCGCATCCACTATGCCGGCCTTGTTGGTACCGACAACTTATCAGATGATCTTAAAACGTGGCTTAATAATTCATATACGGTGGTATTATGACCTGACCTGATTCTCCTCGATGGTAAGCAGAGAAATATCTTAGAGCGCCGATTCAGTTAACGGTCGCCGTCGTAACTAAATGTATACATTAGTTATCCATTCTTTGATACCAGTATTTAGTACTTGTGTAAAGTAACTTGTATAAAGAAAACTACTAAATAGTGTATAGTAAAAATTTGTCACAGTTCAATTAGAAAACAACCAACTTATATGTAAATTAATAATAAATATTTAAAACAGGTTATACGGGAGTCTTCAGGCAGAGAATACCTAAATTTAAAAAAACAAAGTGCAAATTTTCTAAAACTAAAATTAAATTAATTAACATGAAATTAATAAACCAGTGCCGATTATTTTTGAAATAAATAAAAAAGTAGGATTAAACCCATTGGAAAAGAAAGAGTATAACAAAAATGAAAGGAAAAATAATTTACGGGCGATCTGAGGTCGGAAAGTCGAAGGGTTAGGGGTTAAAAACGATTTATCACTATTTCCGGCATAACTACAAGTCCTGTGAAAAAAAGTTGAATGACAAAGTTGTAGGTAATAGAAATATCTACAACTTTTGTATTTTTCACATAATCTCAAAATTTATGTGAAAATCAAATAACCTAGCTTTTGGGTTTTTGGTTTTCTTTTCAATAAAAACTTTTGATTTCACAAAATTTAGTGAAATCAATTTACAATACACAAATACACTGTAATTTATTTTATTTTAAATATTTAGTTTTTCAACTTATTTTGACTTAATATCGTAAAAGCACTCTAATGTTTGATCGAAAATTCTCACGTCAAATATCTGATTTTTTTAAAAGTCGGTGGCCTTTTTGTTTGTTGAAATCTCTACTTTTTGATGGTGTTACATAAATATATGTGGAAACAAAAGTTTTTACTGTAAAAGATATTTTTATTTATTTTAGTGACTAGGTTATTTGAAATTTTTGCATAAATTTCGAGGTTATGTTAAAAAGTTGTAGATCTTTCTATAACTTCAACTTTGCGATTTAACTTTTTTCCATAGAACTTCTAGTTTTGCCGGAAATTGAGATAAAACGTTTTTAACCCTTGTGACCCCTTCGACTTCCCGACCGCAGATTGCCCGTATATTATTTTTCTTTTCATTTTTGTTATACTTTCTTCATTTTCCAATGGGTTTCATCCCAATATTATATTTTTTTCATTTTTCACCATTTTCAAAGGCTTTGGCACTGGTCTATCAGAACCATTTACAACATTAATTTACATACTATACGAGTATCTACTAGTCTACCTATTAATAATTTTGTACATAGGAGTATTTTTAATCTAATCTAAGATCCTTAACTAAGATCCAGATGTAGTTACTACTATATATGACTCAAGCAGGCAACTCTTTGATTTACGTGTAGTTATTTGCAAAATTCTACTAATTATTTTATCAATTAAGCAAATTGTCACGCCTTTTTCTTATAGGGATAGGCAGAAACAATAGAGCGCCACTACGATTGCTACGATCCTGGCACAACTCCCTCGCTTCCTTCTCATCCAAAATTCTCTTCATACAAGCTCTAAGGTTATGGGCACTAGGCACCTGAACTTTCTTGAAGATGTCTTCGAATAGGTCGGAAAACACTGGGCGTGTCTTGTTTAACGCATCCATCCACATCAGATTCATAAATTACTTTTTTACTTTATTTACCTTTTAATTTAGATGTTAGTAAATATTGCATACCACCATACCACTTCAAAGAGTGGTAGGCAGTGGTACCCAGTCTGCCGATCCGGGGTAGTACCACCACTTACAAGTATACAGACCGTGAAGTGATTTGGTCACGTTTCGGGATCAGCTTGTAAGTTGCCGGTTCCATCTAGGCAGGCATAGTGGATGTGATTGCTGCTCACAGTTATTGAATTGTAGTAGCAGTGACATTTATTCATGGACCACACTTTGGCTTAACATCAAGCGAGGTGCTGTCATATGTCGAGTCACAATAAAGGGCATAAGATTCATTTAATTTGATTCACTATTGCGCGATCTCTATTGTTTAAGGTGTGACTAAACATATGGTGTCCAACTATCACTGAAAACATAATGCCACTGCATAAAGCCTTTATGAAACATAGGGAGGTGGTTTTTAAGTGGTGAATTTTTACGATTTCGAAAGCTTACCAGATGTAGTAAATCTATTGCGCCGGGTTGTGAATATAACGTAATATGGGTGCTGTTTTTATCATATAGTTTTTATATTTATTTCATAAAAATATACTTAAAGTAAGTCTAAATGATTTTCTTCACATAAGAATATTCTAAAATTACATGGTAAACCTCGATCTTTAAATATGATTTAAAAATGTGTCGACATGAACCAACATGAAGGTTAAGAATTTAACCTAACCCACAAATTTAAGTAAAATAGTTTTTAATTTAAGTCAGCTCTTGCACTCGTCAGTAATTGATCACTAGCGAGCTTTTCGTCATTCATTTACAGCTGGTAAATGAATGACGGTCCGATGCACCATTTGCCAGAGTGCGACAGGCGTGGACAAACGGTTCAGCGATTGGTTTGTTGCGCGTAAAGTCCCGGGTTCGATTCCCGGTCGGAGCAAATATTTGTTAATAAAAAAAGAGATGGATATTTACTATGGGTCTGGTTATCAAAGAGTGGTAGGCAGTGGTACCCAGTCTGCCGATCCCACCACTTACAAGTATACAGACCGTGAAGTAATTTGGTCACGTTTCGGGATTAGCTTGTAAGTTGCCGGTTCCATCTAGGCCGGCATAGTGGATGTGATTGCTACTCACAGTTATTAAATTGTAGTAGTAGTGACATTTATTCATGAACCACACTTCGGCTTAACATCAAGCGGAGTGCTGTCATATGTCGGGTCACAATAAAAAAAAGTGCACAATGAACACTGCGCGAAACGATAAAGTGAAGCACCACTTCTTGAGCGTAAAGGCATCGTGACCTTTCTATTGCACCCAGTCTTTATTCGTGTCGGTTACTTAATTACTTAATCTTCTCTACCTCTCAACTCGTTCGACGAGTGCCTTCAAACTCGTCCTGGGGTATGATAATTTTTCACAAAATGGAATTATCATTATAAAATGTAGCATCATTATAAATATACTACTCGTACATGTTATATTATTATTATTAATAGTTGCTTTAAAATGGAGAGAGGGCGCGAAATGCATTTAGAAATTTGTTTTCGAACGGTGAAGCTCAATTGTTTATAATAATTTAATTTATATTGTCTATTAAAAAGTTATAATTAGGGTTGCAAAGTCAGGGTATTTTGTATTTTATTGTCTGGATGTCAAGGGAGGGTTGGGGGGGGGGGGGGGGGTTAAATCTGTAAATCATGTTTTTAGCTTTTCGTGTACCTTATTAATTACTTTGATGATAATTTTAATGCTAAATTGCATTATATTTTATTGTGTTAACCTTTTATTGGAGAAATATTTATAAAAAATGTCTCTTTAATAAATTAAAAAGTTGGACAATATTATTTTAAAAATTGAGCTTTCGCAACCATCAACTAAAGATTATGTGCCAAACACTAATTATTTATATAATTAGTTAAATAGTATATAAGTGAACTAGTTATAATATATATATATATATATAATATATACAGTTTAATAGTATGTAAGTATTCTTCAATTATGAAAAATAAATTATTTAAATGTACTCTTTGTTTTTTTTTAAAGACCTTAATTGTAAACGAAAACGAATAGAAGTTCCTACCTCACATGTTGAGTATACATGCTCAAAGCATTGATACCTCAGTTTAATATTGCCTTTGTTTTAGTTTTACTAATTTTAACGTATTACGAATTACGAATACCTCTACATATTATTCCTATATTTAACACATTTATTGCCAAGCAAATATTTCAAGTCACATCTGACAGGCCACCGCTTTATTTTGACTGGAGTCATCGGCTATTTAATGATTTCTGCTGCTTAAGCAATTTTGTAGCGCAGCTCTGAAGGGTTTTATTTAGTCCTTCAAACCCTTCAGAGCCCTTCTAGACTGATTTCCAAACCTTCTTCAGAGTAATTGTGCATTCAAATATGTATACGAAAAAAACTCACTATCTTATTATCGCCCTTTACCGGCTCGACGAAAGAATAGAAGAATAGAAACAAAGAATAGACTCAAGAATAGAATCAAAAAACACACAAAAACTTAAATAGTTGGAAATGGATAAAAAATATTTCTCTAAACCACACATACATATGTATCCAAAATGGGGTATATTTTAATCTTCACCATTATATCCTTGTATTTTGTGAAAAAAAAGCGAAAAACATTGTCGACTCGCGTAGCGAGTTCTTAGCCTCTCAATTGCGGCTTCAGCGAACTCGTGGCAATAAAAGGTTTTAACGTCACGCCGCTGCTATGCTGGCCTCTTTTTATTTATTGTGTCTATATAATATAGTCACAATGAAAATTGTCTGTCAAATTTATGACCTAGACTTGCCTATGGAACGTCTAAAAGTGGCTACGAATCAAAAAACTTACTTAGTTCACGGTTACCGCAGTCGCCATAACCATGCCGGTCAAAGGTGCTTCTTCACACATCGCTTGAAGGGAAATACAGGATGGAAAAATCCAGGAGCTGGATAAGCGTTACTGGGTCTGGAGCAGGTTAGTGCGACTACCGATTTAAACGATAGAATGTTTATGCTTCCCCCGACCTGTGCAAGTGTCACGGAATTAATATCACTATTTAGGAACAAGGTTCAGTATGTCAGATATGCATTAGGAACAAAGTCGGCAAAAGCACAAAGACCTTGCGGTACGCCGGCATTCAACGACTGCTTTAAATTTGCGCGAATGTTTACGTAAATTTACTTTAAATTAATAACACATTGAAAAACAATCACAGTCGTAATTTTACAAACAATTTGAAACTAAGTATACGGTCTGTCAGATGAAGCTGATATGAAGCCCGCCAAAGTTACTGCTATTAGAGGCAAAGGGGACGTACCCATACAGCCATCGTTCTCGTAAATATTATTTGACAGTTGACGGCTTGATTTGTTGTCTCTGATACCTTTTTCTTCGGTTGTCGCGGGTGGACGGTTTACTTGTTTATTTTAATTATTTTTCGATGAATAAAGTAGTGGTATATTTTAACTTACAAGCATAATTGGTCATAATTTCTTGTATTAATATTTGTGTTGAGTAAAGTATAAATAATGTTTGGTCACTATTTTACACTTATATTACTCGTCCAATCGGGTTTAGTATTTGCCGGTAAAAATTTCCGACTTGGCCGAGGTAAAGGAGGTAATCTTGGAATACCTGGTGGCTCACATGAGGGTCATTTACCTGCTGCTCAATGGTTTACACAGAAACTTGATCATTTTTCACCATCAGATATCAGAACATGGAAACAGGTAATATTACATAGTGTCTGTACTTATTATTGTATGCTTACATCCTATATAATAATATTGATAATACAATTCAATAACAAACTCTAACGCCTGTTTACTATATCTGTTAAACGAATTGTTTTTGATACAAACAGTTAAATTATCTACCAGCCATAGGTCAAAACCGTTCTTATAAAATACCCCACGTACGTCCAGCTGTGAATAACTACTAGCACACAACTACTAGCATAAAGTATGAAAAAGAGTAAAACTGTTTTTTTATATATTATTTTCAAATATCGGTGAATAAACAACGAATGGTTACTGTTCTGGTGATGGATAGTTTATTTTAATACCTGGGCATTAAACCATCTATTTTAAGTTATTTGTTATAGATGTATCCTAAAATTGGGTTTCAAATTTGGGTATTTCAATAAAAAAATGAATGAAAAAGCTGACACAGTTTTTTCAGTTGTCAGCACTCTAGGACCTCCATCAGGCAGGTCGAGGTCAGAGCTGAGTCACAATAAATAAATATATATTAAATTGCAGAGATATTTTGTGAATGATACATTCTTTGACTACAAAGATCCAGGACCTGTATTCTTGATGATAGGAGGCGAGGGTCCGGCTGATCCTCGTTGGATGGTTCGTGGAGCTTGGATTGACTATGCTAAAAGGTTCAATGCACTTTGTATAAATTTGGAACATAGATATTATGGTGAAAGTCATCCTACAGAGTGAGTATTCAAAATTATTCAATATAAAAGCAGAAATATAATTTGTGCATAAATGATAAATGGCAGTGTTTGTATTGAATGGTAAACTGCTTTAGTCATTAGGTGTCTAATACTATGACAAAATTAACCTTCTTAATTGGTGACAATGATGCCTAACCATAACCAAAATTGGAACCGGCCTAATTGGACCCGGCAACAATAAAGCTAATTCCTGACATTGTCATCGTCTGTGTACTTACTTAAAAGTGGTGTTATTTCACAAATCAGCAAACTTGGTAAATTACCACCAACTGTCTGCCTCTTTAGAAAAGAGCATTTTAGCATTTTCATTAACTAGGCTCAACAGCCAAGGGTACGAAGATGTTATCTGTTGCAAACATTTATGAAAATAAAAACATTTATCGTAATTTTTTATTGTACCATGATTGATTTTTATAATACCATGATTTCTAAAAAGGCTTAAGAAAAAAACATCAGAAACTCTGACATCATCGTCTGTCAAGTTTATTTATATTATTTTACATTGTATTGTGTTTAATTATCTTCAATCAATCAATCAATCAAATTGTCACTTCAATAACTTTTAATGCTACATATTTTTATAGCAACTTAAAGTATTTTTACCCATTAAAGTTGTGACATGCAGTAAATTATTTAAATTATGAAACAATAGCATTACTGATATCATTTTCTATAACTTAATATATTCAAATAATATAATATTATTAAATATTTATGTTCATGTAAAAAGAGGTGGGCATTTGATTTGGGTTTGCTTGTCAAAGAGTGGTAGGCAGTGGTGCCAGTCTGTCGATCCAGGGTAGTACCACTACTTTTAAATATCCAGCTTGCTAATTGACTAAGTCACGTTTCGGGATCAGCTTTTAAGTTGCCAGTTTAAGCTAGGCCGGCATAGTGACTGTGACTGCTACTACTGTTTTTAACTGTAGTAGCATTCATGGTCCGCACTCCTGCTTAACATCAGGTAGGGTGCTGTCATATGATAAGTAAAAAAAAATGAAAATTAATTTATTCTAAAAGTTGCCAGGGTTCTGTAGAGTCGTAGGACTGGTGCATTTTTCTAGTTGTGCCATACGGTTTACCTGGCAGGCTACGTTAGCGTTCTATGCACGTGAATAAAAGCTCACGGGGTCTCGAGAATTATAGAGCCCCAGCAATTTCTCAAAGACACGCCGCTCTAGTCGGTGACCATGTTAAAAAAAAACATACAAAAAGTAATACTAAATCAAATTATCACGCCTTCTTTCCTGACTCCCTCGCTTCCCTCCCATCCACCATTCCTTTAATACAAGCTCTACGATTATGGGCACTAGGCAACCCAGCTTTGTTAAGTATATGTGTGTAAATATACAATTCCAAAATAAAAGTTTCTATTATTATTTCAGGGATTTAAGTGTGAAAAATTTAATATTTTTATCATCTCAACAAGCTTTGGCGGATTTGGCTAATTTCATTAATACAATGAATGTTAAATATAATTTAAATGATGATATAAGATGGATTGCCTTTGGTGGCTCTTATCCTGGATCTTTAGCAGCTTGGCTTAGAATGAAATATCCACATTTAGTTCATGCTTCCATATCTTCCAGTGGACCTCTCTTAGCTAAAGTCAATTTCGTTGGTAAGTCTATTTCTTTTTATCGAGACGCGTTAGCTGACCACTTACCTGGTGGTGAGCAAGGGGAAGTGCAAAAACCAATTTAGTTTACAGTAAATTGTCGTAGTTACCGTCAATCAATCCGACGTAAGAATATTTTGAATGTGAGTATTATTTTTTCTTTAATTATACTTTCTGGTCATATGATTTATGCATTGTGAACGTAGCTATATTGAAACGCATTATATAAATAGTATAATACAGTTATGCGTGAATAATGTGATTAGAAAGAATATGCAGTGGCAAGGACTGAGAAGAGGAGGTTGCGTTAGGGCACATTAAGAGGATGAATAAAAGAAGATTGTTGTAAATAAAAGAGACCTGAGGGCCTCAAAACACGTCGCTCCGAGCGAATTCGCTTGTCACTGCAAACGTCAGCGTTGAGTATCAAAAATAAACATTTTTCACCCCTGAAAAGGGCTGTAATCCACCCCCAAGGTGAAACATATTTGTGCATACTTCTTTTGTGCACCCCAAGCCGATGCAGGGCCTACTCTGCCTAATGGTTGATCAGGCCTAGCCTGACTTTCGCTTGCTTAACTTAAGTCAATTCTCTTGGATCGACATGTTTTCATATATTCTATAAATGTTGACATATATTAAGGGAAGGATAAAACAGGAGACGACTCAAAAGCCTTCCTCAAACAAATCGGAGACATTTATTTAAAAGCACGTAGCCATTGAGTATGAAAGAAATTGTGTCTTTGAGTGAAGCGAGAGTATCAGGATCGTGAAAAATGGCGCTCAATTTTTATACTATGCTGCTAGGAGTGTCTGTATCATAGAAACAGGACGACCAAAGGTAACGGCAAGTGGTTTTGAACTTTGATCTCCCCGTTTGCTTGACCATTGCATTACCACTACACCACAGTCGCCTTAACAACACGGCCATTGTGTATGGACAGAGAGAACAGTTGGACGCAAAAAAAAACATAATAATAAATAGGCTATTACCTAAAATTAATTCTTAGTAATAGATCATCAAGGGATCATAATGATCGTCATTTCTTAACATGTTTGAAATAACCACGACTATATAAGTCTTTGTTTATTTGTGATAAATTCTTCTCCTTAACTATGTGTCGTTGTACATAGTTAACTTTATAATAAAAATTAGATAAACAGCTTTTATTATTATTATAATTAATGAGCAAACAGCCAATGACTGCGGTCAATAGCTCTTTGTTATCTTTATTTGCCATGTCCATTGCAAGAGAATTCCAGAGAAATTTAAAGATAAAATGTTTTAAATAAATAACTAGAAGCCAATGATATATTTACATACGAGTAAGCTTATATTTTTATACTGTGACTGGACATCTAATTTCGACTGTAAACAAGGGAGGTCCAAGACTATATTATAATAGTTATAGACAATAAAACTTATAATAACTATTTAATTTCGAAATGACCACTTACTAATAGGAATCCTTTTTAATCCTATATAACCATGGATTCCTTAAACGATTGTATTTTTTTATTGTGACTTGACATTTGATGACCCGCCTGATGACAAGCAAGAGGAGGTCCAAGATTATAGGATAGAGAGAAAACATGGGCTGGCAAAGCATTCCACTTGTCGATTTTTCTACAAAGAAAAGACGCTCGAAACTTTTTAGTTCGACTGCCGATTCGGTCGACAAAATGCGGATGCTATTACGGGTATGAAAAGACGAAGTAGGAACAAGGTTAAAGAGCTCCTAGGAACATTCTCCGTGGTATAGGCGATAGAGAGCCGCCATATCTCTGCGTAGTTGCAGGGGCTCCAGAGTTCGTGTAACCTCTGCATCTCCTATAATTTTTATTTCTGACGTTTCGAGAGATTTGAAGTCATCGTGGTCACGAAAATAAACACGATAGTATGCCGCATAAAATTTGTTTGATTTATTAAATTATTAATTTGCAACTATTATTTTTGTAAAACTATTTATCCATTCTATATTTTTCAACAGTTAGACTCATTAAATAGCGCGGAGTGTTACTTTACATGATGCTGACACAACTCTCTCTCACTTTTCTAAAAAAATGTATGGTGAATTGCAGATCTTGCTTTTTAATGAATGTCCGATTTGATCTCAAGGATTGAGTCATATCTTTTAAATCAATTTTTTTACGCACAATCTATCTGCAATCCTTACCCTAGATACACTTCCCAATGATTAAATTTCCTCAACTTTAATACTCTCGATGGTTATGGAGAATTTGTCAACCCTCAATCCTATATTTCTTTTTATATGATTTTTAGAATATTTTCAAGTTGTCGTGAATGCTTTGAGGGAGAAAACTGGTAATGATGATTGTGTTAATCAAATTGTGGAAGCCCATCAACAAATTGATAAATTTATTAAGGAAAAGCCAGAAATTATTGAATCTAAATTCAGGTAATTAAATATTTATTATGCAGGAATAGTGGAATCGTCAGTTGCTGAACCGCTGGAACCTTATTAAAATAACAAACGTGACGTTCCTTAAGAGTGGTAGGCAGTGGTACCCAGTTTGCCGATCCGGGGTAGTACCACCACTTACAAGTATACAGACCGTGAAGTGATTTGGTCACGTTTCGGGATCAGCTTGTAAGTTGCCGGTTCCATCTAGGCCAACATAGTGGATGTGATTGCTACTCACAGTTATTAAATTGTAGTGGCAGTGACATTCATTTATGGACTGCACTTCGGCTTAACATCAAGCGGGGTGCTGTCATACATGTACTTTGCCCATTCTTGTATAACTGAAGGCATACAATTGATGATGATGATGAAATAACAACAGTTATCGTTTTGTAGGGTATGTCAAACTTTTGATCAAGCGTCTGAAGACGACATGAGGAATTTCTACAGCTCCATTGCAGACGATTTTGCCGATTTAGTTCAGTATAATGAAGATAAACGAATCTCGGACAATACTGAATATAAAAATCTCACTATTAATACGGTAAATTTAATACTATATCATTTTAAACTTGGCTCGCGACTACTCGGCAGTAGAAGTTAAGCTGAAGTTCATAGACCGCACTCCAGCTTAACACCACGCGGGGTGCTAGCCAGTTCCAACACAAAAGGCTTAAATGAGAATTAAATTTTAACTAATCTACGTTTATTGACTGCTTAATATAATTGAAATTTACTAGACCAACAGTTAATTTAAAATGATACCATGTTCAAAGATACTAAAAGACATAGTGGATGCGACCAGCCTGGCGATCCGTGGTAGCTTCAGATCAACTTGAAAGCTGCCGTTTCCAGCTAGGCCGGCATAGTGAATGTGACTGCTACTTGTTGTTATATAGCTATAGTACCAGTTGCCTTTATTCATGGACCGCATACCAACACTTGGGTGGACCGAATATCACCCTTTAATGTGGACGACTGCCGCCATAAATCTCTGCAACCAGTAATCATATCCGTTATAGCTGACCACAAGCCTATTGAAATGTCTTTTTTAATCAGGTGTGTGATATATTAACTTCGCCGGGAGACTCGCTGGCTTACGAAAAATTGGCCATTTTTAATTCATTAATGCTTGACAAGTCGAAAGAGAAGTGTATGGATTATAGTTACATGAATATGATCAAAGAATTGAGAAATACTGACTGGAATAAAGCAGAAGGAGGTAGGTTTTAAAGATAATATAGCCCCATTGCAATGCCACTAGACCACGGTCGCCTTAACTGGGGTGTACATTTCTCCATTTAAAGTATTAAATTATGTTTTATCACTTTAAATGTAATTGAGCGCAAAATCTATTTGCGTACAAGTGTCATTGACATTTAGTAAAATTAACCCAACCTCTGTCTAGTTTTTCAAGAGTAATTATCCTAATGTCTAGTTTTTCTAGAGTAATTATCCTAATGTCTAGTTTTTCAAGAGTAATTATCCTTATGTCTAGTTTTTCCAGGGTAATTATCCTAATGTCTAGTTTTTCGAGAGTAATTATCCTAATGTCTAGTATTTCTACAGTAATTATCCTAATGTCTAGTATTTCTAGAGTAATTATCCTAATGTCTAGTTTTTCGAGAGTAATTTTCTAATATATTGTCTTTTACGATGAGGAAAAATTAAATTTTGATGAAAAAAGTTACATCAATGCACCCACTGAGGTTAAGCTCAAATGCAGTCCATGAATGGAGTCGACTGCTACTACAATTCAATAACTGTAAGTAGCAGTCACAACATGCCGGCCTTACGAAACCGCAACTTACAAGCTGATTCCGAAACGCGACCAAGTCACTTTACGATCTGTATACTTGCAAGTGGTAGTGGTTATCTATGATTAAATTGTTGAAACTGCAAATACACACTCGTAGAGATACACAATAGATACACAATAGATACACATACATAGATACATAGATACACACATAGATACACAAGAGATACACTAATAGAGAATACTTATATTTATTTGATGATTGTGCTATCATGTGTTAGGTTATCGCAATGACTTTTAACATTTGCTTGTTGTACATATTATATATACAATTTATTATTAGGTCATTGAATTAAACTAAGGGCATCATTCATTTTCGGCTTTTATGTACTACTTTTTTAATATCCAATAATGAAAAAATATATAAATGGTAGTTTCGATACTTGTGTTGATAAAACTAATAACAATTTTGCTTTTAATTTCTGTGCAATTGAGTTATTTGAAATATAATATATGGATATTGTATCGTCTGTCAATCACAAAGACACGCTATATTAACAGTTTTGCTTTGATCTGTCATAATTATAGTTAATTCATTTTGCACTATGCAAAATAAATACATTGTAATCTTCGTACATCAATTTTTTTTAAAAATGTATATGCAACTGTTAATACAATTAAGCCCAAGTCCCCTAAAATGAATGATGTCCTTTATGCGGCTTACTATCACGTTTATTATTGGTTATTGATATTACATTTTTTATTAATCCGACGTTACCACGAGACCACGTTGGCTGCAAAGCTCTCGAAACGTCGGAATAATAAAAAAATACAATCATTAACAAAAAATAAACGCGATAGTAAGCCGCATAAATTAATTAATGTTTGCGCCAAATCTAAGTAAATACTATTATTATTAGGTCGCCAATGGACTTATCAAACTTGCACAGAGTTTGGTTTTTATCAGACATCTTCGGGAGAGAGGCAGGTGTTTGGCAACAATTTCACATTAGATTTCTTCATAAAACAATGTCAAGATATATTTGGGAAAAAGTAAGTTTTATGTAGATTTTTCATAGATTTATATATTCATAGATTTCATAGATTTGTAATATTTAATAATAAAATTGTATAAAATATCTGTTAATAAAAAAGAGGCGGATATTTGCTCCGGGTCTAATTGTCTAAGAGTGGTGCCCAGTCCGCCGATCCGCGGTAGTACCACCACATAAGTATACAGACCTTGAAGTGACTTAGTCGCATTTTGGTCTCAGCTTGTAAGTTGCCGGTTCCAACTAGGCCGGTATAGTGTTACAGTCATTAAATTGTAGTAGCAATCACCTCTTTTCATGGACCGTACTCCAGCTTAACATCAGGCAGAATGCTGTCATATGTCAAGTCACAATAAAAAAAGATGAGTTGACAATTCTATGATGTGTAATTGAATAGACCAAAGTGACAAAATTCCTATTTGCGTTAATCTTACTGCAACAGTAAGATTTAGATACTCGTATGTAACCGCTGACAATGTAGTCCACAGAATTAAAAAAAACATTGTATATTAATCTCCTTCAGTCGACTGATGTTAAGCTGAAGTAAAATAACTGCTGGTAACAGTTACATTAACTATACCGGCCTAGTTAGAATCGGCAACTTTCAAATTGATCCCAAATCGCGACAGTCTGAACACATAAAAGTAGTGGTAGAACCCCGGATCAGCAGACTTGGATTTGCTCTAACTTTTCTAACCACTTTTAAATAATCAGATCTCCAATTCTCTTATTATCTTATGGTGTCGATAAAGCAATTAAATTGCGTCCCGAAGATGATTGACGTCTTCGTAACCAATCAGCGAATAACAATTTAATAGGTGAACCACGTTGATTGGTCACTTGTACTGCGGCGCAATATCACTACTTTTTCGTCGGCATAATGCGTTATGCGAGACCTTTATTCAAATGTTGATAAAATTATTCAATTTCAGATACAACGAAGACTTCATAGAGCAGGCTGCGGAAAGGACTAATGTAGCGTATGGTGCTCTCAACATTGACGTTAGTAGAGTTGTCTACGTGCATGGCTCAGTTGATCCATGGCATGCATTGGGCATTACGTCTACGCGTGATAACAACTCACCAGCTATTTATATTAAAGGTGTGTTTTATTATTCGTGAGAAAATTATGCTCTTTCTCCGAATAGGAATCCAACACATGGCTTTCTATCTCCCAATGGATGTGCACGGGCATATACAGAAAATAACATCTTATTTTATTGTAACTCGAAATATTGCAGCACTCGGCCTGATGTTAAACTGGAGTGCGGTCCATGAATTGGTGCGACTGCTACTACAGCTAAATAACCGTAGTAGCAGTCGCATCCACTATGGCATCTTACAAGGTGATCCCGAAACGCGACTATGTCACTTCACGGTCTGTATGCTTATAAATGGTGGTACTACCCCGGGTCGGCAGACTGGGTACTACTCTATTGCCATTCCAATACAATTTTATTGACGCCTGAAAAGTATTTTAAATATTAAAGAATGGAAATAAAAAGTTTTCCCGCATATAAGAGTGGATCGTGGCAAGCACCGCTGCGTTATATCTGCCTATTCCTGTGGGAAAAGGCGTGACAATTTGATTTTTGATTGAAAACACATGGGTAAACTTTTCCAGAGAACTCTGTTTCTCTTTTTATATCTACAACTATAGATCCATTTTTTAAGAATGCCTTTTTGATGGATAAACCAAAATTTTGATAATTTTAGGTACTGCACACTGCGCCAACATGTACCCGCCTGATGAGGAGGATTCAGCGGAATTGAAGCGGGCAAGAGTGGAAATTGAAGAATACCTAGATTTGTGGATTAATACTGATTCATAAAAGATAACAATGATAAGCGGTTAATAATAACTCTTTATTTACCCTAATAGTTATCATATAAAACTGTTACTCTCTGTACTTGGTCTGCGTGAGACTCTGTGTCTTCCTTGACTTATACATTACTTAAGCTATTAAATATTTAAAGAACCTAAAAAAAAACTTGTAAAAAAGAGATACATACATATTCTTTATAAAAATTAATAAATGTAGGATAACTAAAATTAAAAGTAGTTATCATTGAAAAAAAGGTATTGATATAGTACTCGTAAATCCCGGTCTCTAATTGATTAGCTTTTTACTCGTCAGTGTATTATATTTTGATTATAGTCTGGAATCAGTGATAGACGGGAATATTTTTTGTGCTAAGCGTTATTTATGACTGTGCTGTATAGAAAGTGAATCTTGCTAGTCAGAAAAGCACAAATAGTTCTCTTCGGTCCATCACTGATTACGCCAGGGATATATAAATGTAAAATTAAAATGTAAACTATTAATCAATCAAATTGTTAATTGTGTAAGCAAAAAATGTTTGTGTAACAATAAATATTGTTTAATTTTATCTTTTGTTTAATATTTTAACAAATTATCTTCACAAGCTCGCAAAATATTTTTTACCTCAATAATTGACCAATTAATATCAACTTATTTTTTGAGACTCAACATCTGAAATTGACCTACCTGATGGTAAGCAAGAGGTGGTTAAACTTTAACTGGTGTCAACGACTGAAAAAAACTATCACGTCTTACAGTTGCTCTAGTTTCACAATGCCGGCCAAAGAACAATCGAACTGTCTTTAGACCAACCATACTCTCTACTGTTTGTAGTTGATTGTGTATAAAAGTGGCTGTCTTCTATTGTTATCGCCAAAAAAACCGTACACACATTGTGCGTTAAACCTCTCCGAAGGTCGACTTTTAAACCAAGCGTCAGTAATGCTGCGATAATCCTATTAGTGCCTTTCCACATGTTCCTGTTGCCGGGTAGTCGGTGCCGGATACCCGTCAGCGAGGTACCCAACCGATTGACCGCTGCGCCGCCCGGTGCGTATGTAAGCTTCGAACGTGTTCCATATGCCAGTCCGGTAGCTACCCGGGAACCGGGACGTATAAAAAACATGCATTGTGGTGGATCCGATTAGTAACGGCAACTTCTTGACGGACTAATTACGACGATATGTTTGTACTTTACATGCTCATGTATGTTTGTACTTTCACAATACGGTTGCCGGGTAGTCGGTTTCGGATACCCGACGGGGAATCGCGCTTTTTACTTCGCACAAATGTTATTAGTTGAGTGTATATTTTAATAACACGAGTATCTCGGTAATTTACAAACAAAAAACTATATCTTATTGTTTCTCTCTAATTGCTTAAAGTAGAGATGGAGACGATGTGACTGGTAGTCTATCGCTGCCCAGCGTCTATGATGCATACGTCGAAAGTACACCTTTAATGTACAGACATATTATACGAGTATAGTCATTTGACTCAGATCATTTAATAAACAAACCGTTATCGCATTCGAAACAAATAATACATGCCAATGTTACGACAAATAATAAAACAAATGTGTAATTATGTCAATCTTCTTTAATAAGCATTTTAATAGTTTGATCAGCCACATTTGTAAGTTCGCATCTGATTGCACCTCCGAGGATATTTGTGTAGTAAGGTGGAACATCACCTTGGCGCAGTAGATACCTGGGTTTAAAACATATAGAAAAATCGATAACACTATATCGTAAACTGGTTATTAGAAATAACAATTAAACTATAGTTAAAAAATACACGCTTATAAGACAATGTAAACTAAATTGGAAACAATACTAGTCAAGCTAATAAAAGCGTGTTAAAAAGAGTTATGCGTCAAGTGGTAGGCGCTTAAAGAGTGGTAGGTAGTGGTATCCAGACTGCCGATCCGGCGTAGTACCCATCACTTACAAGCTTGTGAGTTGCCCGTTTCAACTAGGCCAGCATAGTGGATGTGACTGCTACTTACAGTTCTTGAATTGTAGTAGCAGAAACATTTATTCATGGACCGCACTCCAGCTTAACATCAAGGGGGTGCTGTCATATAAAATAAATAAAGTTTTAGTATCAAAGGTCGTGAGTACGGAAGTGCGTTATATCTTCTCGTCAAACATCCTACAGTGCCTGAATACAAGGGTCGTAAACCAGTGATGACACATGTATGGCACGGAGACGTAGCCCCTAAATGTTGGCCCCTAGTAGTTACCTTGGAACTGCAAGTGTCCTTACAACGAGCGCTTAACAGTTTATAAGGCCAGTTTGCACTCATTATTTGTTAAAGCCTATTACGCATAAAACATACCTATTAAATTCTTCTTCTCTTTTTTGTTCAGCACGTATTTTCCAATATCTTCTTATGTTTTGACAAGTCTTTTCTAAACGTTCCAATTCTATTTTATATATTTCTTTGTCTTCATATATATCTCCATTTATCGTTTCTGTTATGAGAAGAGTATGAGTTATGAATACTACAACTAGTATTGTAGTAAGTACAACGAAATAAAACTACTGATATCTGTCCTATGACACAACTTTACTTGTAGTACAAATATGTATAAACGTGGTTGTGAAGTGTTCTAACGGACTAGATGAAATTCGATGCTGCCCCTAGCTTAGATATTTATTTATTTATTTATTTAATTCGGTATATACGACAGGTCGCAAACTAAACATCCCAAACATTGAACATTCCAAGATTAATGCTGGTTTGCGACCCAAGAATGTATACACACAAAAAAAAACATTACAAATTTAACAATACACAATAGAAATAATACACAAAAAATAATAGTATAAAAAAAAAAAAAGTAATAAATTAAAATTCAAAACCAAGACTACAATACTGCTTAAATTAAGGTTGTTTTGATTGAGGGTGCATAAATTTTAGAAACTTGCCTTTTAAATACGCTGAACCGATTGTTAAATATGTCGAGCTGGTTATGAACAAGGACTGTTTCATTAAAAGCTCGACACATCCTAACCATGGGATTATAAAAGGAGGTGTTGCATTTGTATACTTGCAAGACAAAGGTAGGTGGGCACCGCGTTCTACGGATTAAGTTAAACTTAAGAAGCGAAACTAAACTGGGCGAGTCTATTATATATATGGCAGATCACATTAGGCAGTGTATCGAGATTTAAAACAAACCCAATCACAAGCATATCAAGTCCATATATTTTTTTATCATACACTTTTATACTAAGCTACTAAAGTGCTTGTATCATAGAAACAGGGCAACTAAAGTACATATATCAATGATACATTGGTACCGGTGAATAGTTTCAAACCCCTGCCACTCGGCTTACGTAGCCATTGCACTGCCACTACACCACGGTCGCCTTAATATAGGAAGATGAGCAACGGTAAGAGTTTGAAGAATAGGAATAAACATCATTTTAATGGATCCACACAGTCCGGCAGAATTGTCAGCGGCTTAGCACCAATCAAAGTCGGATCAATCAAATCGGAAGATCAAATAAGGCATCAAATCAATATATTTTTTGTGTATTGAAACTTAACTTTCCTTATTGCAATCAAAGGGAAGTCCAAGAGCGCCGATGACCGAAAACCGAACTTACAATTGCCTAAGTCAACATTACTATGCCGGCTAAAAAAGTGGATGTCTTATTACAAGACTGCACTGTCATCCCAATAGGAATCCGTCAATTTGCTTTTAAGGGAGTTATGTCAGCAGCGTGGCAAGTGACGCTCGATTGTCTGCCTATCCCTGTGGGAAAAAGGCGTTTTAGTTTTCTTATACGAATAAATAGTGTTTATAACCTTCTTCATCCAATCCTTCACCACTTTCACTTTCAAAATCTAACATTAATTCTTTTGTTGTAATACCAGGTTTTATATGAGCCAACAGATACTCGTCCAATCGTTTCTTCAAATTCATACAAACCCTGCAATTGTATTGTAAATATGGTTACTTTATTTTTATATAATAGATACCATATCTAGACCTGTCATCATAAAAAGCTGATTTTTTTATAGTGTGGTAATATATAAAAATCAAACCAAATTGTCACTTGCCACTTTTTAATTTACATTATAATTTACGAATTTGTAAAAAGTATCGTATAAGTAAAAGAAGTAAAAGAATTCACATTTTACATTTACGTTTATTAACGGATATTTCTTACAGAGCTAAAGGCCATCATTTATTTTGGGTTTCTATGTACTACTTTTGTTATTTCTAATGATAAAAACATATATAAATGGTAGTTTCGATATAAAATTATTAACAACCCAATTCACGATTTCGTAATAGTAAACGTAATAGAATAAGTATAAAGTAAAACTAAATTCGTAAATTGAAACTTTTTTGGTACAACCGGCTGTAAGTGTGGGTACGAGGAGGTCTACGAGCGCCGATGACAAAAAAAGGATTCGGTTTGTCGTTGCCCCAGTCGTCGTCATAATGCGGTCCAGCGGTGCTCTTCACGCTTCTCTTGAAGGATCCAACGTTATATGTTGGGGAGACACAAAAGCGACTCTCTTATTTTTAATTGGATAATATACTTATTGATTCGTATTTTTATATATTTAAAACACTGTCCTACAACCGAAGGACAAAGTAATGGAGATGGGTTAATACAATTTTTAATTTAATAAAAAAAATATCGAGCTTTTTTCCCACAGGAATAGGCAGAGACTATGGAGCGCCTATTGCCACTTTTTAATCTACATTAATTAGATATTTGCATTGTTAAGTAAATACCCCGAGTTGAGACGTATCGACAGTTTTTGAAGAGACACAGGTTCTTAGGTATTTATTACAATGCCTTGTGAATAGTTTTTATACGGTTTACCCAGATCGCAAATAAATAGGTAATAAAAATATTTACCAACGAACGAAATTGGAGGCTGTTATATAAAATATATCTTCGTTGTAATGTATAAATCTTTGCTCTGGCATTGGGGTGGGTTTATTTTCCATTATCTCTCTATATTTCAAAATAGCTTTAACAAGTTCCCGCCCGCCACGCATTGGATTGTCTATTTTTCCTTCCCAAAATTGTTCT
The DNA here is from genome assembly GCA_905220615.1 of Tinea trinotella. Classification (NCBI taxonomy): domain Eukaryota; kingdom Metazoa; phylum Arthropoda; class Insecta; order Lepidoptera; family Tineidae; genus Tinea; species Tinea trinotella. The sequence continues at coordinate 5,323,848 of HG992305.1, forward strand.
AGAGTTCTGTGTACAATATATATAAAATGCAGCTAAAAGATTGGCCAAATCATGAGACGTGACCGACCCTTTTACATTGTGGCCAGATAATAATGATGTAAAAGATATATGATATAGCCATTATATATGTGTACGAGTGAACGTATGAAAGTTTACTAATATATAAGTACTTTATATATTATACTATATTATACTTACTTATAAGCAATAGATATGACAAAGGAATGTTCCAAATGGTTTGGGCACATGGATAGGATGAGTGAAAAAAGATTGGCGAAAAGAATTTATAAATCTAATGTGGATGCATGCGAACAAGGCAGGCCCAGAAGGGTGTTTTCCAACCAAGTCGGAGACATCTTCAAGAAAGCTAGGTTGCCTAGTGCCCACAATCACAGAGCTTGTATGAAGAGAATTGTGAATGTGAGGGCGAGTGAGTTGTGTCAGGATTATTGCAAGTGCTGCACCTTTGTGTCTGCCTATCCCATTGGGAAAAAGGCGTGATAATTTCTACAAGATTTTTGTTAATAAATAAATTGGCTGGAATCCGCTCTGGGTAGTTGGTGGTCCCTAGTCTGCCAATCCGAGGTAGTACCTTCACTTTCAAGTGTACAGACGGTTTAGTGAATTAGTCACGTTTTGGGATCAGGTTACCGGGGCATAGTGGATGCGACTCTACTTGCAGTTACTTAACAGTACTGACAGTAGCCTTGATTTAAGGGCGCACTCCTGTTTAACATCTAGTGAGGTGCTGTTGGAAGTCAAGCAACGATAAAAATCAAAGGGAAGCCGCTAAAACTTGTTTAGGATAAATAAGCAAAGTTATGAGAGCGCAACAATGGATAATGGCGATAATGGATTGGAATGAAATGGTTAAGTAGTATTAAATATTATGATGTTAATGATAATTATAAACGTATTTTGTAATAACCTTAATACAAATGCCCTGGGTATTCGCGAAGGCAAAACATTGGCAGGTCTTATGGGTTTTGGCTCAAATCTTTCGTATGGTCTCATCCAGTGGTAATAGCCTTTTTTTTCTTTAACTATTACTGGCTTATAGTAGGGTGGCTTAGCTAATTTGGAATCTACTAACCATTTCTAAAAAAGAAAAGCAATGCTTCGGATAACGTGGGCTTTATATGAATATAATGACAAATTATTTTATGGGTTATGGGCACTAGGCAACTAGCTTTCTTGAGAATGTCTACGATTTGTTTAATATATCATAATCATCAATTAACAATGAAATCGCTGTGTACGTAATTTAATAAATTTAAATATGCTGGATTACCAGATCTAGTTTATCGAATTGCAACCTCTAAGTACTTAACTGCAGAGCAATTGCGACTGAAATTTGTTGAATTGTATTAATGACGCTTGATTGATATTAAATATGAGGTGTGTTTCGCCGTTTAAAATATTTACAGTGCCCTTTACTTTTATTTTGGTAAGAGACACCCAATTTATATCAAAACTGTTAAAAATATTATACTGTGTAAATACACTTTAAACGTACTTCACTTTCATTTAAATGTATCGGCGTTATGACAGTCATAGTGTTTCTATCATCGCTAAACGCAGGAAAAGCGTTAACTGTGTACCAGGGTTCATTATTATAAGTCTTCAAGTATTTTTCAATTGTATCATGGTGAAGCAGCTCCGATGAGGATAAGTCTCTGTAACCAATAATTTCTTAAGAAAAGCTTAACTCCGGGAAATACACAATTCATATATTCCTTGTGAATTAAGTTTTTAGACATGCTAATTTGCTATCTTAATTAAATATGGTAAATAAACTGTGGATAAGTAAGAGTTCCTTGATAACTTGAAGACTTTCAAGATACAGAAGAGTGGATAGAATTATGCAGGGATTTTTGTGTCGAGAACGCACTAACGTGGGTCTTAAAGACTATCGGATAGTGATGTCGCTAACCTAAAGTACAAAGATCACATCGAGCTGTGATTAAAACTACCTCTTGAAAATTTTTCAAAGAGCATTAACCTTGTTCCTATTTCATCCATCCATTCTATTTTTCAAAACCGCATTGGGTGAGGAAAGAAGCATTTGCATCGTGTGGACCAGATAGTTAACTAGGCGGATTGGCTTATCCTTACTGTGGATATGCCCTTAAATAGTAAATATTAAAATATATATGCTAGAAATACCCACCTACGAAGAATGAAAAATCTTTGATTAGGTACTTTAGATAGTTTTATACAATTTAGACATGGCTTATCTGACATATCATTACATTCTTCTTTATATATAGAACCTTTTGAGACTATAGATTCATCAGTCACTTCGAGTCCTCCCTCATCGTCAACTATTACCTTTTTACCGGATGAATCATTCATTTTCATCCACCACTGTCCAGTAGTATCAGTTTCATTCTCAGTGCATATGTTAATTACACATGAAGTTTTTGAATGACAATTATTGCAAAATTCGTATTCCATATCTAACTTAAGACCATCAAATACCAATTTAGTTGACTCGTCTAATTTTATGTCAATATTTTGTTCGTTTAATAATGTAACAGTATTATTAGGAGAATCCACGCATATTGTACCATCAGGATCAATTCTGATAGTAGCAAAATTTGGATGCTCGATTATATAGGTTAGTTTGATGACCAAATATCCCATTTCTTCCTTTTCTTCTTCAGAAATCGTTTCGAATTCTTGTTCTATATATTCTGGAGTGCTGGAATTTGTTTCCTGAGGGCAATATGTATCACTTTTTTTTATAGATACGTTTTTGTGTACCTTTACATCGGACCAATCAAGGAACAATTCGTCCTCATCTATTGATAATATTGATATGATACGTGTTTTGTCAACAAAATCAACAGTTTGAACACTATTCTTATCAATAACTACTTGAGTGCCCTCTATGGTTTTGTAGCATATTTCAGGCAAATTATACTCCCTGATGGTTCTTATTAAATGCTTTTCAAATTCTAGTACTGTATATTTATCGAATTTATAATCGTTCCCACACAAGTCGCTTATTTCGAATTCCTCAATATGTAACTCATACTCTAATGGGTTAGTATTTTTAATTGGTGATTCAGAGCGAATCGTTGGCATTGATTTTGTTAGTTTGGTTGATTTGCTTTTCATTGCATTCTTATTCGTATGTACTGTTGGTACAGATTCGGTATCGTCAATAATAATTGGTTTCTTCTGACATTTAGTAATTAGAATTTTTGTGCCATTTGCACATAAAGTTTCAACATTATTATTCGATTTAAATATAATTACTTCACCATTGCGGGTTATGCATCTCATATCTTCATTTAAATTCTTCAAAGGTTCGAAATAATGTTGCTTAATATGTGATATATTTCCATTATTTTCTTCGTGAACTGTTTCAATTATTAAACCATTTGGCCAAGTAATAACCAATCTGTGGTAATATTTTTGTTGGACAGTAGGCTCAGATAATAAATCCTGACTATGATTTTTTGATGAAGGCGAATTGTGTATTAGATGATAATTTTCTTTAACGATATTTATGAGCACGCCATCTTTGCATGACACAAAGAACGATTTATGACACTCTGAATATTGCGGTTCAATCACGTCACCAAGGGCTTTATGTAGTTTTATAACATTTTGTCCTTTATTTAAAGAAATTTCAAGCGACGCATATTCAATATTAGTAGGTATTAACATGAAATACGCAATTAATATCCTTGTACCATCTTCGGAGTAAAAGTACGTATCTTTGCCAAACACTTCGACTCTTCTGTCTCCCAACTCGTAGCCGGAAAAATCTTTGGCACTGGAAGACATTAGCGTGTCTTTTGAAGTCCTTATAGCACTCTTTGGCGTCGACGAAAGCGGAGATCTGTTCTTCTTCTTACTGGATTCTGATCCGAAAGATGGTATTCTTGATTTTTTGGAACACTTATCCGATGATTGGCTATTTATTGAAGTGTTGTTATAATAATCTTTGTGCTTAAGTGAACCATCTATTAACATTTCAACATTAATTTCTTGGTTATCAATACACGATGTACTTGCAAGTATATCAATAAAACCGGAACTTTCAGATTGTTTCTTTAAATACATTTTATCGTCGTATTTCTTTTCTTGGTCTTTTGTCCACTCATAATTTTCTTCGAATACAAAATCGCAATAATCTTGAAAACATATCAGTGTAGGTAAATGATGTCGCCATTCTTGATAATGCACACCATTACAATCATGACTATTAAAAAACATTAGAACTATCGAATCTGTTACCTCACAATACTTGTAATCTACACAATTATACTTAAGGAAAACGTCTTGAATTGTTTGAAATGATTTTATTCCGGAGAAGTCTTCAAAATAATTATAATCATCAGTAATATAGTTAATATTGTTATTTTTATTCAATTCATCCGTAGTAATCATTTCACTTATATCTGGACAATCGAAAGGATAATATGCTTGTTCAGTTCCCACTGACGTTGTTGTAGTCTCATATAGTTCTTCTTCTTCAATGTTATTAATGGATGATATTTTTGTATCTGTCATGTTATCTGGAACATTAGAGTTTTCTTCACATAGTATGCTTCTTTTCAAGTACACTTTTTTGAATTTTAAGATATCTTTTTGTGGAATATGACTTCTTGTTTTAGAACTCCGATGCTCATATACTTTACGACAAGCAAGAATATTTAACAATCTAATTAGCTTAGAATATCTTATGTTTGTATAATCAAGGCATGAAATTAAGACATTAGTATGATAATTTAAACTAGCTTGCATTTGTTCATTGGGCCTTACAATATGTTTCCAAAGGTTGTGAATAGGAATCCTTAACAGCATATTATAGACATTTTGGTTTAAGTTTGGAATATCTAAATGAAATGTTGTTTTCTTGCATAAATCTCCATAACGAACCATTAAAGGACCTTTATACCTCTCATAATCCTCGCCAAATGTTGGTCGATAATGTTTCTGTGGTATGTCATTGTTTAGTTCAAGAAATATTTGTTTAATTATATGTTGTGCCCTATCACGTTTATCATTATTTGTACCTAGGTGTTGTTCATGTATTGGCTCGAAGGTAGTTAAACTTTCATTATGTTTCTCACTTACTGCATTTAACATACTATCTAATATTGAATAGATTGTTGTAGATTCTAATGGTAACTTTTTATTATTATTACAATATTGTGACATAGAGTACGTGTTTACTGTCGCAGCAGGTATATTTGTTATCTCTATATTGTTCAAATATGTTAAATGCTGACGACTTAAATCTTGTATATCATACATAAAATAACAAACTTCATCATATATTGTGTCTGGGTCCCCAGATAAATTTTTGTCGTGATAATAAGGAGGGTTAAAAATTAGAAACGCTGTATGTCTCAAATTTTCGGAAGAATCACCATGAATACGTTCTTCTTGAATATCTTCCCAAAACTTTAACGTGATCTCCTTTAGAATTTGTTCTTTACCTTGTGCTCGCTTTGACATGGACATTAATTCATTTGGTATTTTTGTGACTGTTGGGTCAATTCTAATCTGTACGACAGCTGTTACATTAACGCCTACTTTTATTAAACATTCACATAGTAACGGATCTTCAAAATCAGTGATGGCAATGTACGAATTTGGCCCATCAATAGGATAGTCATCAACATATACTTTGTCTCTCCACTCTTCTCCCCTAACTCTTAGTCGTGTGTTATATTTTTTTCCTTCTTCGGGAGGTAAATAAGAGAGATCACTTACTTCACCTTTTTTTCCTTTTGGCTTTAAAATTTCTGCACTTTTTTGTTTTTGGATAACAGCAGCTCCTTTAACTTCAGTTATATTTATCATAGTAGTAGATTCTCTTTGTAAACCTTCTTTAACATGGAGTCTTTGTCTTTTTATAAACAAATATTCGTCTTTTAATTTTAATATTAAATACTTAATAGTTAGTGCCATTAGAGACGAGGGTATTTTAATTTTTTGTTTTACGAAAGCTTGACACTGTTCAAATATTATCAATGTATCATCTTTAACCTTTTTTTCTCCGCCTAATTGATTAATCATAAACATCGTTTGTGATTTACTTATGTTTTTAATTACAAATCTCTTTTCATTGGCAGCAGCTGTTTCAAATTTGTTTAAATAGATCCTGTCTTGGTTGGTAGGTGCACAGTTGATCATGTACACTTTAGCATTCCAATGTGCATCGTTTAATGGCGCGTTTAGAATAGCACTTTTCCAAGCATCTTCGGTTGGTTCTTTTTTTGGACCCATAACAAACCCAAATTTATATAGTTATCCCGCATTAACTAGTAGTAACAATAGTAAAACTATAATATTTTCTCTTTTCAAAAATAATTTCATAAGTTTGAAAATATTTTTACCTATGAATTTGTCACGTCGATATGACAATACTAATTTAATCTAATATTGAAGCTTGACCTTTTGTCACTTTAGGTAACAATATTGCCACTGACAAAAACACGCAACACTGCTTTTTGCTAAACAACTTGGAATACTTCACTAAAAATGAGCTTAGCTTAGGCCCAGCGCAAACGTTCGGAATCTTTATTAGGTTTCCTGATCAGGTTTAGCCCCAGCGCATACATGCGGAATTCCGGATCTGAATTCAGTTCAGGAGTCTAGCCCACACTACCGGTTTTTTTTGATTAGGAATTTTTAAGACTGGTAGAATTATAGAGACGCTATTGTGTTAAAATATTGTGTTACACTTAAAACAACTTTAGTCATTGAATCATAGTTATATCTGAATTAAACAAATTGTATGCGGCTTACTATCGCGTTTATTTTGGTTTTGATTTTACAATTTTATTTTATTATTCCGACGTTTCGAGAACGCTATGCAGCCAAAATAAAATAAACCCAATAGCAAGCGGCATAAAGGACATCATTCATTTTGGGCTTTTATGTACTACTTTTGTAATGTCCAATGATGAAGAAATATATAAATAGTAGTTTCGATACTTCTATTGATAAAACTAATAACAATTTTGTTTTTAATAGCTGTGCAATTAAGTTATTTGGAAAATAAGATAGAAATTTCTATGAATTTTGTATCAGCTGTCAATCGCCATATTTGTTCTGCTTTGAAGTGTCATAATTATAGTTTGGTCATTTTGCACACATAAACTATGCAAAATAAAGGATATATTCTAATTACATTGTAATCTTCGTACATCAAACTATTTTAAGATGCATATTAAACTGTTAATACAATTAAGCCTAAGTCCCCATACAAAATAAATGATGTCCTTTGTTTATTTCATTAATCAATGTTCGCGCATAATCTAAGAAAATATAGTTATATTTCCTAAATATCCCTTGCATCATCATGGTCCATCATCAGGTATTCAAGTCTTCGATTTCATAACTGCCCAAAAGAGATAGAACTTTAGTGCTTAAACTAAAATTATTCCATTTTACTAGCCATTGGCTGGGCTGTCATGAAATTGAAGATCTGAATTTGTTTAATTCACATATAACTATGATACAATGACTAAAGTTGTTTTAAGTGTTATCGGGGGTTGATAATTTTTTAAATTTTAACACAATAGCGTCTCAACAATTACCAGTCTTAAAAATTCCTAATAAAAAAAAACCGGTAGTGTGCACTAGACTCACGAATTCCTGATCTGAATTCAGATCCGGAATTCCGCATGTATGCGCCAGCACTTAAACGGGAAAAACCTAATGACGTCATCCCGAACGTACATTCGCCGCACATAAACGGAAATTGCATTCGGAATAGTGCAGTTAATAATGCTCAAAAAGTAGGGGTATTATAAGTTTGACGTGTCTGTGTATCTGTTTGTGGCATCGTAGCTCATAAACAAATGGACCGATTACGATTTCATTTTTAAGCTGATGTGATCTTAGCTACAATTCATAAGTCTGTTCAGGCTTTTTAAGGTCATCAGCTGTTTATGTAAGCTGCGGCAGAGCTCTCAGGCGCATAATACGTCTCTAACCTAACATTTAAAACACAAATGTATGCTAATACATTTGTTTTAAATGGTACCACTTAACTACTCTGATGTTGAAGCTCAAAGGTAGACCTGAATACCTGATGATGCACCATGAGGATGCAAGGGATATTTAGGAGATATAACTATGATGCAATGATTAAAGTTGTTTCAAGTGTTTTCGGCGGTTGCTTAAAACTTTTAATTTTATTATTATTTTAATAGTTTAGCATAGTTTAGGTAGGTTAGTGTAAGATAATAAAAAAAAGTATAAGGTAGTACATAGGTATAAATAAAACATTTCTTTTATTTTTATCATAATTTAATAGTGTATAATTACTATACATGTATGTCTGAGTATATTTACTTTTTAAGGGTTCAACACTAAATATTATCAAGTAATTGTGATTAAAAAACGCATCTAGATACAATTCATAAAATTACTTGTAAAACTAATTTGTACTTCTAATAATATATTATAAGTTATTGAATATAAATGCTTAACCAAAATTTAATCACCAATTAGGAGAATCGAATAAACGTCATTTTTTTGCCAAATATATCATCAAGTTATAAATATTAATTGACATTTTCTAAATTGGTAGAATATGTGATAGTTTAGAAAATGCAAACCTGGTTATACAATTAACAGCATATGCTTCTAAAATACACCTAAATGTTCTCATATTTTGTATGCCTATACTTAATAAATGACGAGAAGGAAACAAATCCAAGTGGGGAAAATATGTAATATTTATCAATCATTTAATATTATATTCATTTCGTTCATATGTCATAAAAAGCTACCTAATGGAAATCATAAGTTTGTATCGTTTATAAGGAGTATATAAGGATTTTTTGTCTTTATTTCCTTCTTTTATTTGGTGATTCAATTATAGTATGTAAAACAGCCTAATATATCTGATACATGCCAGAATTTTGAGTTAATAAATTCAGAGTCTATTAAATTATTAAAATCTAGTTTTACCATTATTGATGTTAAATCAGTATTCGCACGGCCGCGGATGTTGTATGTCGGCACATTGACTAGTACGTCACAGAAAAAAATAAACTACATTTAAACTTATTAATGTAACTTATTGTTATTTGAATAAATACAAAAGTATGTGAAATAACAGTACTATTTTGTTGCTAGAAATAAGTTAACGGAGGCATTATTCTGCATAGTACTTTTAAAGTGATATGGGTTGAACGTACCGCAAGCACTAGAGTGCGTATTAATCAATGATATTCATACTAATAATTCGTTAAAACACACAAATTGTAAAAAAAAAACAAAACATAATCCTTCTTAAATAATATTAATTATGCAATAAATGCGATATAATTTATCAACTAATTGTAATTATATCAATAGTTTCCTCTTAACAATTGCTCTGTTTTGTTTACTTACGCACCAAACAACAAAACAATGTTGCGTATTATTTAATTACAGTGAAACAGCAAACCACTTAAAATAAAGCATTCAATTCAAAGCAAGCGAAGATCCAAGAGTGACGACGACTGAAACAATCGAGTTAGTTCACGACTGCCTCAGTCGCCGTCACTATTGATCCTTCACGCATCGCTTAAAGGATCCAAGTAAAGGAGGGAGAGAACATATGGGCTGGCAAAACATTCCACTTGTCGATTGTTCTACAAAGAGAAGACAAAGACATTCCTTTCTTGGTTTGTTTGGTTACTTAAAGTTTTGTCTTATGAGAATTTTTACAGATGTATGAAAAAAATAATTCAAAAGGCCATATCATTACAGGCAAATCAAACATTTAGATCGATGTGTTCCCGATTAAATGTTCGTTTTATCAAAACTTTCCATTAGCCTGCTTTGATAATTGATACGGATACACGGATAATTTAGAATTACGTCTTTTACGTGTATCATTTTTACGAATTAATTCGTATAACACATTACTCGAATTACTTACTCGGATACACATTATTCAGATCACTAATTACCAAATAATACAGGTAACAATTTCATTAAAACATCGACAGAATGTCTGACTGATCAACTAGTAACCAATAAACATTACTTCAATGAGTGATTTGCTTCAAACTAATATTCTAGTTTTAATTGTTTATAATAGACATCGCCACTACTTAAAGTGGTAATTTCTATTATTTTGATATTAAACACAGAAAGGTTGTATAAAATTATAGAAAATGGTATTGTGAACAGTACAAGATTTGTTAAGTGTCTGTGTAAGATTAGATTCCATACATTGAATTATTTAACTTACTTATAAATTTTGCTTTTGTGTATTTGTTTACATTCATAAAAAGGTTTTGATATTATTGAATGTTATTAAATTAGTGTTTTTAAATTAAAATTAGTGTTAGTTTAAAATTCAATAAGTTGAGAAATTATAATAAAATTAAATAAATAACATTCTTTCACATAAAACAAAATAAAATAAATATTTATTTCATTATAAATAACAAATAGTCTAATTATATTAAGTTTTAAAACATTAATTATTAATTTCATGTCAGGTCCCAAGGTTATAAACTGGGCGTAGTAGAAACGAGTGGTGCATAAAAGTGGGGAAGCTTAATGCAGACAACTTGTAGCAGTTCAATTGTATATAAGGCAATCCCACTACGTCTCTAGTAATTAAGTCATGAACAAGAAACAAGCTATAGTTTAAGACCACCTGGCACGTCTGAAATCGCGCTCAGGTCTTTCGTTTATTTATTTTAGTTAAACCTATGACTTTTTCATATAATTGAGATTTTTATTGTGACTTGACATATGACAGCACCTTGTCTGTTGTTAGGCTAGAGTGTGGTCCATGAATGGGTTTCACTGCTACTACAATTCAATAACTGTAAGTAGCAATCACGTTCACTATGCCCGCCTAGTTGCAACCGGAAAATTAAATAGGGTAATCTGAGTATATACGTAAATCTCACTCGTTTGGACCTTGTACGTTGTTTGCAGGCTAGGAGTGAATTATGGACCACTCTTAGTATAACACAGATGAAGATATTGGGAGTTTAAATTTATATTTTGTAAATATAAGATAACATCTTTCAATAAGATAAAGCAAACGTCAGTCAGGCGCAACTGAGTTAAATATGGCTGGCATAGTGACGGCTACTGAGGCAGCCGTGAACAAATCGTTTTTTTCAGTCGTCGTCACTCTTGGACCTCCTCTTATTTATCACCAGGCGGGTCGAGGTCAGATGTCGAGTCACAATAACGAAAAAAAATTGAACTGCTTATACAAGGTGTCCTTATATTCTCAGTTAAAGAATTCCGCTATAAGTCTGGTGAAAAATGATGTTCACATTTAAAGGACGTAATAAAGGCGTTAAATTAAAATAACAGCAATTTAAAATTACAAATACACTTTGCCATTTTTCGTAACAATATCATTTTTCATTGCATCAAACCATTTTGCTATTTTAGTGTTTTCTCTTAAATCTTTGAACGCTTGACTACCCTCAATGCTTGTGAGCACACCATAAACGGAAAGATCAGCTAAATTTGGTTCATTACCTCCCATGAATGGGGTGCCCTTTATAGCCAGTGCCTTCATCCAATCATTAACTGCCTTATACAATGGTTTACGGACGTCATCACTAAGATTATGCCTGTAAAAAAAAAGAAAAAAACAATTTATATCACGACATTTATATAACGGGAGACCATCCTTTTTGAGATATGCTGAACTGCATTCACAGATTTTGAGAATAATGTAGTCAGCAAGAAATTATACACAAAAACTTTTTTTGACGCCAATTATTCCTGTTCCTTATAATGATCAAATTTTCTACTGGACTGCTTTTCCAGGTTGGACCGATTGCTCCAAGTCTAGTTATTAAACAGTGGTAGGAAGTGGTGCCTCCGGGGTAGTACCACCACTTACAAGTATAAAGAGACTTAGTCAGGCTTTGTAAGTTGCAACTAGGCTGCCATTGTGGATGCGACTGCTATTTAGTTATTTAACTTTAGTAGCGATAGCATCCATTCATGTACCACACTCCAGCTTAACATCAGGCAGGGTGCTGTCATTTGTCCATAAACCAAAACAATAAAAAAACATGACTATTAAACTGGAATTGTGTCAGGACCGTGGCAAGTGGTACTCCATTGTCTCTGCCTATCCCTGTGGGCAATAAGGCGTGACAATTTGATTGAATACGCCAAAAATAATATAGTACCTTTTCTTAAGCCTTTTTGATATCAACCACATTGCAAAGGCACCTCCATATGTCATCACAGCGCACTCCCATGCCGGGAAATTATATTTCCATTCACCAACTTCTTCAAACCATTTAAACGTTTCCAATGCTTCACTGGGTGTTCTGTATACATTAGGCGACAATAGATGAACAAGTACATTGTCTGCCCATTCGCGCCACTCACGCTCCTCCCTGTAATTCAATTGAAGAATCAAATTAAGAATTTAAGACAACCGCGGTGTAGTGGCCGTGCGATGGTTACACAAGCCGAGAGCACAAGTTCAAAACCACTTATCTGTACCAATGTATCTTTGATATATGTACTTTAGTTGTCCTGTTTTTATCTATGATACAAGCACTTTAGTAGATTAGTATAAAAATATATATAATATAATACTATTTTCACATTATAGGATAAACATTAAATTTTCTTACATCACAGAAACTGGTCGACTAAAGTACATAAATCAAAGATACTTCAGTGGCAAGTGGTTTTGAACTAGGGCTGTTGGTGGTGGTGAACTGTCAAATTCTGTTGTGGAAATGGCTGTCAAACTAAAAGGTTTGGCAGGACATTTCTTTGTAAGATATTTAACAAGTGGAATTTTTGTTCTGGAATGCTATACCAGTCAATGAGGTCCATGAAGTGAGTATTCAAATTTTTAGTAGGGAATGCTATACTAGTCAATGAGGTCCATCAAGGAAAGTGTTAAAATTTTTGGGTTGATATAGTGATGATGACTGAGGCAACCGTATACTGAATCACTCTTGGATCTGCCCTTGCTTACCTTCAGTCAAGTCAGAATGTGTACAAAATTTTATATAATAAAACTTACACTTCTACATTTTTTTGCTTGTCACCTATTGCAGCATTGTGCATAATAAAGTATTTATTTGGTATATCTGTAACTTCCTTTCCACTTTCATTAACAAACTTGTTTGTGGGATAGTACTTTAATATGTTAGTTATTGCATCTTCACCTCCTTTTAAATATGTCGAGAGAATTGATATAATTGCAGTGCTGTCCATAAGTTGCTGTAATAAAATAGAAATTAAAGCAATTCTTTTACATAATGTCGGCTGAAGTCGCAAACCTCTTAACACGATTGTTACAAAAAGCACAAAAAAAAATGTTTTAAGGCTTGTCCTGTTCTTTATGTTCGGTATTATGTTCCGATTTGGTCTTTTATTTTGAAACTATTTTAAAGTATCCATGAGGTCCAGAAGTTTACTATAAAATAATATCCAAAAGTTGATTTGAGAAAAAGGGAACTAAGAGGTTGGCAGTGTGTTTAGCCAATGTCAAGTATTTCATCATATATTTAATAGTTATTTCATAATCAGATAAAGTTGCTAAAACTACCTGATATCCACCATCCACTTTAGCAAGCAAAATTGGTACTTTCTTATATCCTGACCATTTAATTGCTTGTCTCAGTACAGCATCTACCTCAACAACTTCATAGTTAATGCCATGGTAATCAAGGAAAGCTCTAACTTTGCAGCAGAATGGGCAAGTGGTGTATTGAAATAAGACCAAATTCAGGTTACTGGTATCTGTGTCATTTACAATCTGAAAATAATCAAGTTTATTTAGTCTGAAGTCATATTGCTTGAATGGAGCAAGCTATATAAACAGTATGATGCTAAAAGAAATTGTGTCAGTTAAGCATCAGTACAAATAAACTTCTCATATACTCATTGGTCATTGAAATAATATAAATAGTGGTTTGACTATATAATATAGGCATCACTTTGTATCATGTATTAATCTTTTCGTAATAAATGTATTATCTAAAGAAAATACTAAATAACATGTGAGTTAACATACCCATATCATTTATATATGTATTTTGAAACTACAAACAAATTATAACAGTTGCGATATAACATTAAAAGGTAAAAGTGAACTCAGTATTTCCAAATTAGTTCATTTACGTGCCTAGCGCCCTACGTAATGTTTACATAATAATATTAAGACTTTAAAGACCACGATTGAAAAGCTAACCTTATATTGTGGTTTGTATTCTGGCGCCGTTTTAAGGAACAAATAATCTTCTTCAAAAGTCGGCATTAGACTCTTCTTAGTGTTTACTTTGTAATGAGTATAACCACCATATCCAGCCCCTACGAGAACCCCTACACTGGCACTTATGAGCGTAATACGAACGGTCGACCTCGGTTGCCGGCCCTTCGTAGAATACCATTTGCTTTGTATGTAACTATCTTTTAAAGATGGGAAAATCACTTTTCTAAATATTGTGTTCACCTGCCGCCACATGATGCACAAATTAATCACGAATAATACTGATTGTCGAAATAAAACCCACGACAAAGATAAAATCAGTTGTCAAATGTGCACAAACGTCAATGTCACTTTTCTTTCTAAATATTTTAAAGCTTTGGTTTCTTGATTTTCGAAATTATATATTATGTATTTTATTAGTTGCACACGGGCCAGTAAATATAAGAGGATTTATAATTTGTTAAAATAAAATATTTTTATAAAATGTTGTGCAATTTTCAAATCATACTTAAATAAATACAAATTTACTGAAATTAGGAACGCTTTCAATTCAACAATTGGTCTTCGATTATTTTAGTTTTTCTTACAAACAGCTACAAACTTAAGTAATTTTTATTGAAGAATAATGGAGCTGTTTTCCAATTTTAAGGTATATGAGTGTTGTCAGTCCCTTTAACCAACGTCCTTTAAATAATTGGCATGTAAATAGAAACATTGTATTGTTATAAATTGTAATGCGTAGAATGCAAATAAAGATCGATAAACCGAATTTAAATAAAGATTTCTAATTAAAATATAGCTTAACCAATTAGCTTACTTTAAATGTGATTTTGCTGATGTTGATTTAGCTTATTACAAATAGTGGTAATTAATAAAGTTTTAATGTGATTGTATGTTTTTATTAAAGATTAACAAAATGTTAAGTGCAATTATAAATTACGCATCTACCCACCTTCTTAGAATGTAAGGAGTGTTCTATAAATCTAACAAGTGTGATGCTTCAACGTTTAAGGGTTACAAAGGAACAAATAAAAAACCATTGTTATTGTACTGAAATGTTTATTTTTTATAATTAACATTGTCCTTAAGGAAATTATATTTAAATGATCTATTAAAAAAAAAAGTTAATTACATAGTGATCCATTCATTTGTTTTTCACCAAGTCATGCATTTTAGGAACATTTTTAGTCCAATGTGTTTAAAAAGTATGTACTCATGATTGTATTAGCACAAACTTTGCTCCAACAGGCCCCAGTTCCTTTAATCCTTGTGCTTTATAAAATATTAATTGCAAATTTTAGTATAAATTTACAACTAAATTAGCTCCAATAGCTTGTAAGGCCTTCAAGTGACTCATGACCTTATGAAAAAGATTTTTTTTGTGACACGACATCTGACCTCGACTTGCCTGATGATAAGCAAGAGGTCCAAGAGTGACGACGACTGGAATAACCGAGCCAATTCCCGGCTGCCCCAGCCGCCGCCACTGTGCCGGCCTAAGATTGAACTATATTTAAATTAAATGAGTTTAATATTGTTTCATTGTTGAGAATTGTGATAAATGTAGAGATAATGATTATACATCTGTTCTGTACTATTCCTTGTCATTGGATCCAAGTTATAAAAATCTCTGTACTCTGTGGGTAATAGCATCTCCAATGCAATCCCCTAAAATTACAAACCTCTTTTTAATGCAGTAATTAGATCAATTTGGGAAAATTATATTATTATTGTTAGGCTTATAATAATACTAGTTTTCTGGCCATTTCAAAATTTTAATATAATAAGTCCTAATAGTTTTATTAAAATAAACTATAAAGGTACAAACTTCAGTAAAGTATGTTCAATTTCGTTCACGTTGGGTTGCCTTTCCCTTATCATTTATCAACAATCCATTACTGAAGTTTGTGCATTTAATTTCTAAGTTTATTTTGTCCACCTATGATTTAATCTACCATAGACAGAGGAAATGTAACCATTAAAAAAATGAAATTTATTTGTGATCTTTCATTATATTAATTTGTTCACTTATTCTTCAATGTTTCGTAACTAGTCACTGAACAAAATAATTATTTTACCATTTTAATAACCATGAGATTTTCAAATTTGAGAAGAAAAAAAAAGTTTATTGAAAGAGCAAATCGTGAGCCTCATATCATTTGTTTTGGCTGTTTCTGCGACGGCCATTTTAATCGTGTCTATAACACGAATACCAAGTAAAATAATCGCGTTAGTAAGTCACAAAATAACTATTATTTAATTAGTCAAGATTTTTTTCGTTGTAAACCATTGAAAACTATATCTATATAGATTTTTAAACCTAATCTACGAGAAATTTAGTGTCAAAAAGTTCACTAAAGTTAGCATTACACTCTGTGCATTAAACTGTGTGAATATCAGTCATGAGTCTTGAACCACTTACACAAATACGATTTTATGACATTTTATACCAAGCTACTTAAGTGCTTCTATCATAGAAACAAGACACCCAAAGTATAAATATTAGAGATACATTGGTAGTCGTTTAGAACTCGTGCTCTCAGTTTTGTGAGACCATCACACCACGGTTGCCTTGTCTTCAATTTATACTGTCATCACAAATATTACTCTCCTCTTCTGTTAAGTACTAGACACAAACTGAAGAGCATTTGTTTGCAATGAAATGAAAGATTTACAGGCATGCACTTATAAAACAAACACTAGTTAATACAATCTATTAGTTGCATATGCAGGATATGAATTAATTAATTTAAAAACTTAATTTACGTATTTTTCGCTGTAGTTTACATTCGCATATTTTATATACTTGAAGTGGCAGTTGACAGTTAAAGTGGCAGGAAGACAGTTGGTGGTCATTTGACCAGTCTGGCAATTCGTGGTAGTACCACCACCTTCTAGTGTACATACCGTGACTCGATCACGTTTTGGGATCAGCTTAAAGGATAACAGTACCAATTACTTGTAGTCATACGTATTAGCTGTCGCCTCTTTTCATAGACCGCACGCCAGCTTAACATTAGGCGTTAATAAAAACAAAACTTAATACCAGTTATGTCCCTTTTTAGTTAGTATTTTTCTAAAGAGCTTATAATATATCAGTAACATGTACATGAAGTGTAAATTATGCGGATCTGTTTTGCATTAGTGTTTTGGACCATTCTATTATTATTTTTGAATCGAAATTAGTACACGATTAGTGGGTATCACGGACAGATTAGAATAATAACTGTTAAAAATTTAACTAAAATAAATCAAAGTTAAGGATTCACAAACGCATAGATTAAGAATGTATGCTACAATATATTCTTTACACAGATTATATTAAAACGGATTAAATTTTTATATAAATTTTAAATCAGTCTTTTCATTTACGAACTAATAAAAATGGATAAGAATACAGTGACCAATTACGAAATCATTACGAAATCAATTACGAATCATTTTTTTTGTAATAGATGTTAATAAAACTAGTTATAATTCTCGAAAGTAATGAACAATTTTCATTTATTCCTTAGACAAACAATTGTAATATTTCAATGAACTTTTAAACCTTTATAATAATGACAAAAATTGGATAATTAATTTAGTAAAATAGGAAATACATTGAACAAGTTATATGTCATTTGGAATAAATTTCTATCTATTGTTCTGCATTTACCACTATAATAAATGCATCTTATGTACTTCATTTAAACAAAGAATACCATTTTGGATCATAAGGACCAACAGCTGATTACAAACTGGTTCTCGTTAAATAATAGTTAGTGACAAAATAAGAATGATTAATGAATAACTAGCCTGAAAAAATACTTTAATGCCATTGCATTATTGATTCCAATTAAAACTAAATGATCTACTCGCTTATGTAAAATGATTAATCAATGGGATCGCCATATTTGTTTGTGGTGCGTGGCGCTGAAGGCATTTTCTGGCTATCTGCTTGAGGAGCCCTCAATGGTGGAGGAGGTATCTGCGATGGTGGGCTTATCCTGAAAGTAAGAGTTTCTTTTAACCATTTCTCTACTTGAGTACAAATATTAGAAACTTTTTTATTTTAAACAGCAAGCGTCTTCCGTATCATGATGTAAAATTTATTAGACAGACACTGCTGGACCCCCCCCCCCCCCCCATCTCTACAGAGACCTGCATATAGCGACAATATACACTAACGATCTACTAATAGTAGCAACTTTTAGTAGATCGTCAGTGTGTCTTGTGGGTAGACAACTCAAATTATAGTTCTCTATACAATTTCCATTCGAAAAAATTTCACCCATTTGTGTCTCCCATTTACGAGAGGTTATTATTTTTTCCACGGAGGGGTACGGTTTATTGACTAAGACAGTATTCCCATCTACTATCCTGGCCAAGTGAATGTTGGTTCTTCACAATTGGAAGAATTTTTGTAACAAATAGAGTTGTTTGGTGCAGTCACCTCATCTAATTACCTAGTTATTTTCTTAAAATATTTGTTTACAAGTAGGGAGTAATTATAATGGTATAGGTCAATTAATATATATCAATACCCCAAAACAGATTTAAAATTAATGATTTTGATGTAATAATAATTTCCTAATAATTTTCAAATTGTTTTTAAACAACTCAGTATTCAATAGAACATGGATATAAAAAATGCTCTTCCTAACACTTTTTTTATCATCTGACCTCGACCTGCCTAGTAGTAAGCAAGGGAAGGTCCAAGTATCCGACTGAAAAAAAACGGTTTTATTTTACGACTGCCTTGGTCGCTGTCATTATCCCAGTACCTATAAGTAAATGTCACTGTTGCTTTGGATTATTAATGTACACTTTTCTTATGATCTATCAAATGTTTTAGGTTTAAATACCTGTATGGATCTGGCTTAGTTTCATAAAACTGGTCTCTGTTGCTCTTCCTAAGTTCATCGTAAGAAAGGCCTCCCTTTGATAGTGGTGGGTCAATTGGAATGGGACCTAAAACAAGATAGATTTTTAGGATTTGAACATACCCTGCAATGAAGATAGATATACAGTACAATGTCCTTAATCCGGCACCAATGCTGGTACAAATAAAGAAGTGTCAGATTAGTGGAAATCTGACACAGGACGGTGTGTAAAATTAATATTTACAAATCATACATAACATATTATGACGTAATATTAATTTGTTTCTAACTTCTAAGGGGGTGGCCTATGTTCAGTGGACGTCTTCTGGCTGTTGATGATGATGAACCTCTAACACTTATTGATGCTTCTATATTATGATAATCGCTTTAGTCAAAGAAATGGATTATTATAAAAGCGCCTTTTCAACAGTGCATATTAATATAGCAGCATAGTATCGGAGACTGAGGCAACCGTAATAAGAAATGTTTTATTCAGTCGTATACACTTTTGCACCTCCCCTTGCTAACGATCAGAAAAATCGAGATCATAAGTACGTCTTAAACAGCATGTACAATCAAGCTAAGTCGAGACTTATGTCATTAGCCAGAAGGCGTCTACTGCTGAACAAAGGCCTCCCCCTTAGGACGCGGTTCCGAACGACAAGATGTCAGTTGCATCCACTGGTTACCCATTACTTTCACAATGTGTGGTAGACTTCACACTTAGTGGGAGGCCTACCTATGCTGCGTCCTCCTTTTCGTCGTCTCCACTCTAGAACCTTTCTTCTCCCATCAGTTATCGGTTCTTTAAGCGAGACTTGTGTAGTTTTAAACAATTGAAAGTGTAAACCATCTTACCGCCATCAGGCCTATAACTGTCACTGTCATATAATGGCCTATCAGTGTCGAGATTAAGGGAGCTCTCTGGTCCAGCGTCTGAATAAATGTCACTGGAAGTTGCTCCATACATAGTAGAGGGTGGGAGCGGCGGAGGCGGTGTTGGTCTGAAATCACGCATTAATGTTGTTATTTATTTGTATAAAGTTTATCTGTGTAGTGGGAATGTGCTTGTATTATTTAAACAGATGATAAGAGTATAGATTCCGGCAGATAAAAAGAGTGCTGACAATGAAATAACTTGTTTCGTTACTTACTTACTTTTCGTTTTACGAATGTTTATAAAATTTAAAAAAATATTAAATATGTGTACGACTGTATAGATAGACGGACTTGCTCCCACTGTAGACATCCAGAGCTCTTCTAATCTGCGGATTCTTATACTGCACAGATCAGAAATCAGCATTCTTTTTATCAGCTGGTGCCTATATATATTTAAAAATGCATTGGTACTGGCAAGCGGATTTTGAATTGGAGGCCTTAATTTGTAAAGCCATTCCACAACTACTACACCTTGGTCATTATATCTATATAGTGACCGCGACTGAGGCAGCCGTGAACTAACTTGTTTTTTTCAGTCGTCGTCACTTTTGAACCTCCTCTTGCTTATCATCAGGCAGGCTGAGGTCAGATGAGGTGTCACAATAAAAAAGAGAAGAAAAAAAAAGGATTTTGCATTTGGTTTCTCCCACAAACCAAGTGCTCCCAG
Organism: Tinea trinotella; assembly: GCA_905220615.1. Lineage (NCBI taxonomy): Eukaryota > Metazoa > Arthropoda > Insecta > Lepidoptera > Tineidae > Tinea > Tinea trinotella. The sequence continues at coordinate 5,344,516 of HG992305.1, forward strand.
TTCAAAACCACTTGCTGGTATTAATGTATCTTTGATATACAAGTATGAAATTTGGTCAGCCAGTTTCTATGATAATGGGTTCTCCCACAAACCAAGTGCTCCCAGAAATAATATATTTTTACCAGTATGGAAAAGGCATTATTATTACAGCATTCCATACTTGACCACATAAGTCTTCTTATCTGACAATATAGGATTCATTCATTTGTCCAATGTAAATATAAATATTTGTATAAACTATATAGTGTGTTATTGCGTACGCATTATGGGTATCTTGAAATCTGTATGCATGCTGGTTTTGTTATGTATAACAATTTAAATTGTTTTTAGTTAATTATTCTTTATTGATGAGTTTCTGGTGGTTACTTCTCGCCATATGCCTTCCCGAACTCATGGTAGAGTCTGATAATGCACAAGAGCCGGAGGGCCTATGCGAAATAAGTGTTATTGATTTTAAAATAAACTACTGCTAATAATAAGCTTAAAAATTATAAATAACATATAATTAATCTCTTGGTTTATGATAACACATAATAATTATATATTTTACATTTTTAAATCAACTTTCTTTAGGTTAAAATAAAGTATGTATCTAAAATTTATTTTCACAGGTTGCATCTGCTGTAATGGCTACATTAAATGCCTTACATCAAGGGCGGACACCAAGTTAGTGTACTTTTTGTTTAAATTTTCCGTTTAATTTACGATATCAAGATAACTGTGTAAAGAAAATACATATACCTTCCTTCCCGTTTGTCCTTCAGCAATTGACCGATATAAGAATTAGGTAATGCCATTAGTTTTTCAGCACATTTTTGTTGATAAGATAGCTTGCCAATGAAGTAACCAATAACTACTGCAAGTGACACCTTTGGAAATGCCCCAAATCTAGCATTCGGCCTCAGGAAACCTTAAACAAAAATTATTTTTTTATTATTGACCTCTTATATTATTTTAAAGCGCAGACCAGGGTCACAGTTATCTGAAATAGAATAGAAAGCCCCAATAGGATGGAAGTCTTAAAATTGGCAAAGTTGTTAAAATTGTGTGGGGTTATCTTAAATATGCCATTTTCGAAATAATATTTAGTATATTTAGAGTAATATATATTTAATTCCTCAAATAAAAATTCACTTAATTTTTTTAAACAATCAAATTGTTACACCTTTTTTTCTACAGGGATAGGCAGAGACAATAAAGTGCCACTTGCCACGATCCTGACACAACACCCTCACTTCTCTCATATCTATAATTCTTTTAATACAAGCTATACATTTGCAGGCACTAAGCAACCCAGATTTCTTGACTTAAACTTAAGAATAATAACTTTATAAACCTTTGTATTATTTTAAAACATAAATTACAGTCTCTATTTCGAAAATAAAACTCTATTAAACCATCCCTGTGAAACAGAGATAGACAGAGACAAGGACTGCTCTTGTTTACTTCACATTCACAATTAAAATATTTAAAGTTAACAACTATTGACCTGGTACTTAAGTAAAAGGGGTAGATACCTATTATGTAACTCTAATTTGATAATTTTAATACCAGATGACTGTCTATTTATGGACCATTATTTTAAAGTTAACAATAATACTTTTAAACTAAATGCAGTTAAGCTAACAAATAATTTATAATATCTAAATTAAAAAAAGTAATAGAATAAGAGTATAAATGGGAAAGATTGTCGTTTGTAACCTAAAATTACTAACCTCTTTGAACACCAGCAAATGCCCCAAGGCCTAATATAGTCCCAAGAGGTATTGATCGCTTGAAAAAGCTTTCCTGGTTGCATTCAGCTAGAACCGCCATTTCCTCTGGAGAAAACCTGTATTGCTATAAAATTCATTGTTAAATTATAGCAAACAAACCAAACGGTTTACTCTAAAAATATACTTACTGCTGGTGCATTCGGCGGTGAGGGCCTAGCATTTGGATATTGGTTACTGTTATTATCGTTCATTGTGTATTTTCAATTTACACTGCCGCAAAAGGTAGAAGAAATAAATGTTGTATAATCCATATAACCTAACCAAAAAGATAACAGCGAATGACATTATTTGACATTTTTTCTTTTTAATTTTTAATTCAAGGCAATGAAATCGTAGTTCAGACAGTCTTAACTTAAGTTCAAATCAATCAATCAAATTGTCACGCCTTTTCCCTATAGGGATGGGCAGACAATGAAACGCCACTTGCCACGATCCTGACATAACTCCCTCGCTTTCATCACATCCACAATTCCCTTCATAGAAGCTCTACGGTTATGGGGACAAACAAGGCAACTCAGCTTACTTGACGATGTTTTCGACTTGGTCGGATCCTGGGTGTATCCATCCACATGAGATTTATAAATTCCTTTTGTCAATCAACTTTCACTCATCCTTTCTATGTACCCAAACCATCGAAGCATTCTTAACTAAAATAAATATTTTTTTAGTAAATAAATAATGAAGATGTAACACAATAGTATTTTATCTATTAAAGATAATGATGATAAAGCGGTTTTTTTAATAAACGTTTGATTTATTTATATTTAATAAGTATGAGTAAAGTATTACCTATTATAGTCGTATCAAATAAAACTTATTAATAATTGAACTATGAATTTTGGGCACTAGGCAACCGAGCTTTCTTGAGGATGTATCCGATTTCGTTCAACGCATCTATCCACATGAGATTTTTAAAATCCTTTCGTCAATCTACTTTCACGCATCCTTTCCATGTGCTCAAATCATCAAAGTATTCCTTATTATTGAAAACGATAATTTATATATTTTTTTGAATAACTTTTTGTTTTAATTACAAATTAAAATTATACACGATAAAAACTGTCACTATGGGCGGACCTTGTGTAAGGGAGTTTTTTATTTATTTCAGCTTTTTATATATTTCATTATTAATTTATTTGTATATGAATATAATTCTTCAATGTTTAAATCTGGTACTCAAAATAATGGCTTATTGGCTAAGAACTTTTATACATTTGACAATGGACAGTGAAATATCATGAATTTTATTATTAAGTGCGATAAAAATAATAAAGTGTTTGATTCAAAAAGCGGTATTCCTGGACACGGCGCGTATTGTTAGAAGGTTTCTTTCTCAGGAGCCCTGACCACCGGTGGCTTGGACCCTGTTCTCGATGGTTAATAATAATAATAGATAAGGTCTTCGGACCATTCTTCATGGTATAAATAAGGTTTAGGGGTTAAGGTTACACAAAGAATTTATGCACCTGGTTCTGAGTTTGGCTAGCGTAAAACCTATTAAAATTTTAAAGTCTTCGTATTACCGACGCAACTTGAAACTATTTCCACTGAAAAAAATACGTAGTGTCACGTGTTTCCGCAGGAATTGTACGTGGATTTTGGTTTTACAATTTCATGAAAGCATTATTTGCACATCTATAAAATTTGTGATAGTCGTGTTAACAAAACATATTTTACGGTAATACCTATACATGTACCCTAATTTTTTATTTAAAAACATTTTAAACTTTGATACTGTAGTTCGCGGCTTCTACTTTTTAGTATTTAGTACTACTTAGTAGTACTGCACTTAAAAACGTCGTAACAGTTCACGTACATATTACAAAAAGCAACAACGTACTAGTAGAACTACATTATGCAAAAATAATGTGTCTACATTCTTTGGCCGCATCAGCCTATTGGCGCAAGTACGCGCCTGGCCTTACTCTATCTTAAATCTTGAATGCTTGTGCACGCCCGGACTATAAACTGGACTTTCAACTTGCGTATTTCATGTCTATCAAACATGGAAACTGACATTTCTAATTGATAGTTACTCGTAATTTTATACTTCGTCATTCAACATTTGCGATATTTAGTAGGTATTTGAAAGAAGATTAAGAAAGGTATGTTGCGATGGGTTGGGCGCATTGAAAGAATGGATGAATGGAGATTGACGAAAGAAATTTATAAATCAAAGATAAGACACAAAAACAGGGACAACCCTTAATTAAATCTGGGACACTCTTGAGTAGCAGGGCTCCTAAAAAAAGTGCCCATAACTATAAAGTATGAAGAAGAAAATTGTGGATGTGACGAAAACAGGAAAGTTGTGCCAGGTTCGTAGAATGTGGTGCTCCATTGTCCTTGTCTATCTCTCTGGGAATTAGGGTGCTAAAATGATTTTTGACTTAAATGAAGCATTGCCGTCCACGTAAATGAGCCAGTACGTAACTACCAATCAACTAGTGTGCATTGGTTAGCATACTAGTTTATTATGCGTAAAGCACCGGGTTCGATTCTCGGTTGGAGCGAAATGTTGATTCATAGCTTAAATTTGTAATATTTTATTATTAGATTGAGTATTACAAAATATATAAATAATATATTACAAATATATAACAGTGGCGTTTCGGTATCAGCTTGTAAGTTGCCGATTCCAACTAGGCCGGCACAGTGGACGACTGCTACTTACATGTGTTTAACTGTAATAGTAGTCACCTCCATTTGTGCTGAAGTGGGAGCTTTACATCAGGCAAGGTGCTATAATTTGTCGAGCCACAATATTTGCAATATTTAATAATGACATTTTACACATTCAAAGTTGTGTAATATTTTAAATAATTTAATTTAAACATATCAACATATTAGATAACATTATAAATATCACATAACAAAATCATTATTTCTTCCCTGGAACTTCAGGAGGTGCGTTTCTCACAACTTCATGTTCTCTCATTGTTTTCCCTAAAAAACTTTCATCGGACAGGTTTCTAAGTTTTGCTTCACAATGTGGAATATAGAGGACTCTCCCCAATATGTAGCCAACTAATATAGCTACACCCATTTTGGGTAAGGCGCCGAATTGGTGCTTTTCCAAGTACCCTAAAAAGAAAACATTCATAGAAGTATCTAATAAATTAATTTAATAGTAACATTTAACTACATGACAGCTAATGTAAGATCAAAACAACAAAATAAAATAAGCACAGTTTATAGTGTGTTATATTAAAGTAAACTATAAAAAAATACATCTCCAATATAACTTCTATGAAATGTTTTCTTTTCAAACGCCCATTCTAAATACTGCTCTTTAACTAAACTTATCTATGCTAATTTGTATACTGTGTGAGATGTATTACAAATTATTACCTTTTTTTATGCCGAAATAGGTAGCCGACGCTAAAATTGCACTGAACGGTAGACAACGTCTGTAAAAGCTCTCTTTGTCGCATTCCTCTAAAGTTCTGATTTCCTCAGTAGTGAAGTTATAATACCTCTGAAAAGATATTTTTTAAATTAATTCTGTTCCTGAGATTGAACACAAAGTTGGCTAACGTATTTCTAGTTAGGTATTTAAGCATTGACAGTCTTTAATGTGTCTGCCGGTGTTGGTGTTTAATAAAAATATTTCCGAAATTTTACTTTCATGTCATATAAAATATTTATTTTATTAAACATATTACAATATTTACAAAATATACAACCATTACCAAAGGGTGGGTGACGTTTTGTATAATTGGACATTCTCTTCTTGTGTGGCCTTTGCTATAACATTCACAATCCTCGTTTGAAATTATTTCATTTGGTTTTTTATTGGAGCCCATAACTGCTAAATACTAAGGATTTTGGAAACTATTTTATCATTTTTATGGTACTTATAACTTACATTTTACAATAATTTTGACAATAGTCAGTGACAGTCAACAATTACATAGACCACAATGTCGCATGTTTTTATTTTACTAATTCTCATATTTAAATTAAATGTAATAAATACTAGTATATTTATATATATAAATATTATATTTATATTATCGCATTATAATTACTTATTAATAATTTAGAAATATAAGTGACAAAACTGGCCAATATTATTTAAAAATACTAAATATCTATCAATTTTTTGTCAAATGTAAGAGAGAGGGAAAATATAAACAATGTCAAAATTGCTGTAACCTTGTTAAGACTAAATGCTTTTTGATAAAAGTTTATATGGACATTTTGTCAATTACTATTATTTTGATATTTTTACCAATTAAAAAGTTAATTTTATTCTGTGACAAGGAGATGATGACTCATAATTAGATTTTTGGTAGTTGGATATGGCATGGGCGTTGATTTATCTATTGTCCATAATTACTGTAATTGGCAGGTAAATATTATTAAAAATATATTAAATACAACTTAAACAGTTACCATAAACGTTTCTGTACTTATGAAACTTTCATAAATTCCGATTCTTGCAACAATGTTATTAAACAAGCTTTCCAAATTTATCCAATAACTGAAACAGTCACGCTTTATTCCCATGGCCAAAAAGTTCACATTGTTTATACCGGCAATTATGTAAGTATGTAATTCATATTACATAAGCAGTTAAACCCATATTATATGGATATCGCTTTACTTCTTTGTATACATCAAGGAATTCTTTTCAGTTATTCTGAATACGAGGATATTAAAATTCCAATGTATGGAAGTGAATTTGAAGAGACTAAAGATGAAGACAATAAAGACAAATCTATGGATCCACATTTAGATTATAAGTCAGATCAAGTATTAGGTATAATAATATGCTTTTTATTTGCTTTTTCTTAATTACATATGTTAATTTTCTATATTTAAGTATTTTTAATTTTAGATGAGCCACATGATTATGATAAAATTCCTATGCATCGCAAACCATATTATAGAGAACCGTATGATAAAAATGATCATTTTAATTATGACGTTACTAAAAATAGTAATTATAAACCAGATAGATATAAGAAACGACTGAGGTTAGAAACAAACACGAATGATTACGATGATGACAGCGATGAAGAGTTTCGTGATAGAAGAATTTATAATGCTGTGAATCGTAATGATGATCATGGAGTTAACGACAATAATGAACATATAAACCACAAAGATTCGTATAAAAATGTTATTGATGGAGATATTATCATGAGAAAAAGACCGCCTGAACGTCAATTTGCACGAGACGACATAGATGAAAGCAAAGCGTTGTATCCAGTTATTAAAACTACAGATAAAATTATGAAACGAAGGCCGCAATTGACTACTAATCGTTATTTGAATTCAGGATATATTGAAGACGATTATGAATACACTACGAAAAAACATCGAATGTTATCTTCAGTTACAAATAATAGAGTCCACGGCCGTGCAAAAGATCAACACAATAATAAACATAAGGAATATCATAAAAACTACCAAGAATACTCAGACTATTATGATATGAACAGAGTCCTCAACGCGCACCATAAAACTTCAATACCTGTACGCAAGAGTCAAGGTAGGTTATTTGAGATTTTTTTTATTTTATTTTAAGAATTTGCCGTTAACCCTTATGTGAATTTTAAGAATTTGGGCAAATATACTCATAATCAAATATCACCTAATCCGTTGTTACTAATAGTTAATGTACTTCGTCACATTAATAGGTTTAAACAGATCTTCGAAATAATTTTGTCGTTTCTTATGCTTTAAATCTCTGATTTTTTGTCTTTTAATTAATTACCAAATAGAGTATTCGTCACAAAAAATTATAGTTTTTAATTATGTCCTGCAGTAAACGTTCGTGCTGTGAAAAATTCAAATGATCATATAATTTATAAACGAGATCAGATTACATCTGAAACACAGAAGGAAGACGACTTACCTGTAACTTTTAATTTATTGAGAATTACGAGAACTTTAATTGAACAAGAAAATAAATATTTGAACAAATATGAAAAATATTCTACACGATATATGCCATTTCCTACGACACCTCATGATACGCCAACTACATCATACTCACATTCAGACAATACAACACCATACTCAAACGAAACAACATCATACTTAGACGAAACAGAATCATACTCTGACGAAACAGTATCATACTCAAACGAAACAACATCATACTCAGACGAAACAGTATCATACTCAAACGAAACAACATCATACTCAAACGAAAGAACATCTTACTCCAACGCAACTACATCATACTCCAACGCAACAACATCATACTCAAGCGCAACAACATTATACTCAAACGAAACAACATTATACCCAATCCCGACAACATCACACCCAAACGATACAACACTATACGCAAACAACAGCAATACAACAACATTCCCAAACGAAACTATGAACAATATGACATCAATCCTAATATTCCCAACAACGGGTAAGCCTTATGAAGGTCCAGAAGAGAATTCACCAGATATTTTGTTAAAAATTAAAAGAATAATGCACGAATACTTATTGTTACACACAACAAACACTAGCGAATTATATCAAAATCCTAACGAAGTAATTTGTGCTGAGATCGACATATCAGTTTTAATAGGCAGATCTTCTTGTATTAAATCTTCTTATATTTGTACATTATTTATTATAATATTTAATACACGTATTTAAAACAAAACGTTTAAGAGTTTTTTTTATTAGTTAGATTCCTAGTAACCACAAACTAAAGATAACCCAATTATAAACCATTTAATTTTTAATTTTAGTGCGATTTTACACCAGGCACATTTTTGGTGCGCGTAGGCTCGTTACCCTACGATTATATGAATTACCAACGCGCTCATGGCACCACGTACATTCTCGTACAAGGGTTGAAGACTGCATACGCGCGAACTATAGCGCTTATATCGCCATAACGTTATTCTATCCACTCAATCTTGACGCGACAAGCGGAGACACCTAGTATCTTTGTCGTAGGCGACAATATTTTCTTTTTATTGGTAATACAAAAAGCAGTCCAAGTTGCTACTATCGAATCGGGTATGCGCAAGCTTGTATATAGGCGAATGTACGCTTTTCTCATCTTACCATAGGTGCTTGTAGTATATTACAACGAGCTTATATGCGCATAAAATGCCAGGTGTGTAATTGCACTAAGGCCGATAATATTTTAGTGTACATTTATTTCAGCGACACGGAAGGATAGTGGAAGTCCATATCGGGAAAATATTGCTGAAAAACAATTAGAATCTTTATTAGGACAGAGAAAGAATTCTAGTGAGACGACATCGGAGAAGGTTATAATATCAAGTTCACATCCAAATATTACATTTAAATCCGATATGAATTCCATAGATTCGTCATTAGAGGAAAATTGGAAAAGTTTTATAGCATCGAGCGAAGTGGATTCTATTCATTTTTCGAGATTTTTGCTGTTTTTAATTATAATAAAGTGTTTTCAAAGATATAGACTGAATTCTTTAGTTGTAAATTTATTATTATAATATTTGATCATCTGCTATGATTTGTGTTTAATCAGATGTATTCTTTATTTTGTTCTTTTACTTTGTTAATGAACTCGTAAAAGCTTTAAACTCTATATGCATATACAATTTGGTTGTTTTTCTTATTTAAATATGATTTAGAGTACTTTATTATTTATATGAACAATTTATCGATAACAATGTTTTTAGTAATGAGATAGTTTAAATTAATGTTCTGTTAATTTTCCGGAAATAGACAAAGAAATGAATGTAATATCTACGAAGGTTATCAACTCATTTTTGAAGTTGATATTAAAAATTGACTTCCATTATAAAATCAAAATTTTAGCCACTTTAGTCATATCACTAGCCTTATAGTAAAAAACAACGTTAGTCATGGCTCAATAGTTATATCCCTTTAATATCCCTTGCATCCTCATGGTGCATCATTAGATACTCTAGTTCTTCAATTTGATAACGGTCCAGCTAATGGCTCATAGTGAGTAACAATTTTAGTTAAAGCACTATTAATGGTACTATCTGTTGTTGATTTGCTGATCTGAGAGGATTCATGATGGTGCATGATCAGATACTCCCGGTCTTTATTTTGATAACGGCCCAGCTATAGGGTTTAGTTAAAGCACTATAGTTCTATCTCTTGTTGATTTGCTGATCTGAGAGGATTCAAAATGGTGCATCATCAGATACTCTCGGTCTTTAATTTGATAACGGTCCAGCTAATGGCTCATAGTGGTTACCAATTTTAGTTAAGGCACTATAGTTCTATCTCTTGTTGATTTGCTGATCTAAGAGGATTCATGATGGTGCATCATCAGATACTCCAGGTCATCAATTTGAAACCGTTCCAGCTAAAGGCTTATAGTAAGTAACAATTTTAGTTAAAGCACTAATGTTCCATTTCTTGTTGATTTGCTGATCTGAGAGGATCCATGATCAGTTTTTTTAGATCCAGAATGTTTTATTTTATTGCACTAACTTTTCTACACTTAGTTTCCCACAGTCAAGACGAATCTAATGAGTCCAAACTTAGTAAACACATTAAGTTTAAACCCATCCAGGATTTTGTCTCCTACCTTTGAGTTCCATCATCGGTAGCTGAGTGGTACCAATTAAAACACCCATGTATTTGTATACGTTTTTGTTTCAAATGTTATGTCACAGATATGTTTAAAAGTAAAGTAAATACCTATTATGCGTCTAAGATTGCTACCGCAGCTAACAAACGAGCTGATGACCTTAAAACTCCTGATCAGATCTTCATCAATTGTAGCTAAGAATCATCTCGATTATGTTAGCTTTCAAACTAAAAAAAACAGCATCGTAATCGGTCCATTCGTTTAGGAGTCCATTCGTCCATTCGTTTACAATGCCACAGACAGATACACAGAAGTCAAACTTATAACACCCCTCTTTTTGAGTCGGGGGTTAATAAAAAGGTGCATATTGGAGAATTCACCTTTTTATATATAGAAATCAAACATCATCTGATGTAGATGGATGCGTTAATCGAGACCGACCCAGGAAGGTGTTCCCCGACCAAATCGGACACATCCTCAAGAAAGCTGGGTTGCCTGCTTGCCTAGTGCACCGTAAATCTTGTATTAAGAGAATTGTGGATGTGAGGGAAGCAAAGGAGTTGTGTCAGGATCGTGGCAAGTGGCGCTTTATTGTCTCTGCCTATCCATGTAGGAAAAAGGCGTGACAATTTGATTGATTGCTTGCAACTTAACCTATAGTTAATTCATCTTCTCATCGTGTTTTAATAAATCGGCTGTCATCACAACTCTCATGATCCCCTAACTATCAACGCCTTGGAACATTAATGCAATAAAGCAGCAATTTTTTATTGATTCTGGTCGGTTAATTACTTAATTTATAGACTTTTTGAATTTATTTTCTCAGGGTTTTATACTATGTAAATGTAATATAAACATACAGAGCTACCCTCAAAACCGTTTGAAATTCGTAATAAAACCACCCACCGTTCACTTTGGTTACACCTCGAATCTCTCCGTGAAGTCAAAATATTTTTTAATAACCCTATCACTTAATAACTAAGAATTGTCTTTAATAAATAAATAAACAAGTATAATATAATAATTATGGTAGGGTTCAGTGTTAAAATGTAATTAGCGCCATCTACATATATGTACCAATAGTACTATTATGTCACGAGATGGCGGTGATACCAGCGCGGGCGTAGTTTAGATTGATTCGCGTGCGCGGTGCGGGTGGCGCGCTGCGGCTATACGCTCTACACTACACAGTGCTCTGTATTTATTCGCCGCGCGGACCGGTGGTCGGAGGTGCCTCGTCGATGAGTGAGTGAACGCGGGGCCGGCTCCGTCCGAACCGCGAGTGTGTTGTCCTAAGTATCCCTGACATATAAGTGATTAGTATGAGCGAGAGAGACAGATCGTCGCCATCCCTCACGGACACCCCCTTGAAGACGTACATAGGCCGTCACGACGACGACTACCCTCTTATAAACGGAAACGGTAAGTTTTTGTGTATATTGATTCCGTTGCGGGTTTTTGGCTTCGTGACAGATATAGGCTGGTCGCGCATTACGCGGTGGCTCCCCACCCCGATCATGCACGCGCTCATCTTCACGAGCAAGACCAAGACGGCGCCCAGAGGACACCAGCTGATGCGGATGCACGCGATGTGTTACACTGCCGCCGGTTAAATTTAAACACGTAAAACTAAATATTTAAGAGTTACCAAGCACAAGGATGGCATACTACCAGAAATTGAAAGTTGACGATTACTTTAAGTAACCAAAATTTATGCTATGCGGCGGCCGTGCTGACTTCATTTTCTTAGTTGGATCGATTAGGTGACCCTAGGACCATTTGACAAATGTATTTGGGTGCCGCACTAGGCAGGCCTATAGCTGACGGAAGAAGCATGTCATACATTATTATTTATAAGTTTGCTATATTGAAGGTGAATTCCGAAAATGTCTTAATCTCAAGTGACGACTAAATTTGTGAAGATGGATAAGGACATTCTTATCGGTTGTATTTTACGGAAGTTTCCCAAGGGAGATAGGCCGTAATATGGGTCACGATAAAGTTCCAAATATATGCGTATCTAAAATATATAAAAACTTTACTTATATGAAATACCATTTAATTTAATATAGAAGCATTTGTTACCAAGATAAATATGTCTAAATTAACAATCAGCTTTAGTTGTACCAATTCCAGAAATATATTTCTATAAACAACTTTTGGATCCATTCTAATGTTTTCCCAAAGTTATTTACGGCAACAACTACAAAAATAATTATTAAATCGGAATCTTCTTCGTTAATAAATTTAAAAATGCGATTAGTTTTTGTAATCTTTGAAATATTGATATCTAAAAAATGGGTATATATGTAGGTAAATGCTATATCACTTCGCGATAAAATTAAGTCTTGACTCGTCAAACGATACGACGTGTTTGTTTAATAGTATTATGAGTACAACGAGGACATTACTGCACTTCTGCAAAATAACTAATATATAATGATTAATTTAATACCTGTTTCATGGGTTTCAAAATAACTCTCAAGGCCAATAATACGAAAGCCAACAAGGCCGCGGAGTAACCAAAACTAAGGAATTTTAAAACGACCTAAGAGAAAAAGTTAATACTACTCATGAAAAATGGTATTACTCTGATTAAGGAGTAACTTTGTTCTAAAGATTTATTTATTTATTTCTATACTAAGCAACCTAAAGTACATTATTAGTATTATTACATTTAAACAGGGGACACTTAAAAATAGTTATTTTGTCCAATTTCATTAAAATTCAGTACCTATTATACATAATATTTTTATAAGTTTTAAAAATTATGAATTGTCAACGATTTTAATAATCGTTTTTAACCTATTAACCAAGTTGTCAGCGTCTCAATTACTACACGGAGAATCACTGTCTTAATACAAATCTATAGTTCAAATAAATGATTGACAAAAACGAATATCTATCATTAATGTATGAAGCACGCGTGCACAGCGGTAAACTCTGCGTTGTCAATTTATCAATTAAATTGTTACTCCAGCGATAGGCAGAGACAATGGAGCGCCACCACGATCCTCACGCAACTCCTTCGCTTCCCTTACATCCATAATTCTCTTCATACAAGCTCTACGGTTTTGGGTATTAGGCAACCCAGCTTTCTTGAGGATGTCTCCGATTTGGTCGGAAAACATCCTCCTGGGTCTTTTCAATATGCCCTATCCTTTGCAGCATACCTTGCTCAATCTATGTTACTACAATAATATTTAAAACAAATATTAAATAACTCACTTTAACCTTGAACGTCATTGTATGTCATCGGTATAACTAAACATAAGTATAGAAGTAACCAATTGTTAAATGTAAATCAAGTTGAAAAATTAAAGCTCCAAAGCCGATCATTTTACCACTTGTATCGTTAACCTATAATGGATGGGTACAAACGTTCTTTGTGATGGTAGATCGAAACAAATATTTACATTAATTAACTCAATTTAACGTTAAACATTGCGATTGAATCGATTTCACTTTCTATTTTATATTTTGTGGTATTGGTAAAGTCAAACGTTAATTAAAATTGTACGGAATATTAAATCAATCAGTTAATTCGTTTTATTCATTGAAGTTTCGTACTCGTCCACTGTTAGGAATTTATAATTTCTTACGTTGAATCTATATAATTAATAGTGTAAAATGTACGTAATCTTTACGTCAACAATGTTTACTAACATTGCGCTTCTTTTAACTTTACAACTAAGATTCATCGATGTCTAAGATTACATAAAAGAAGTTGATGTTCTAATTATATCGCTGCATCTATAGTCCAAACTTATTTTATTTAGAATCAAATAAAAACTAGGCTATATGGCATCATGAAACGTTTATAACTCGGAAATAGATTTGTTTTTAAACAAAATCGGCAATGAAAATGTGCATTAAATCAATCAAATGGTCACGCCTTTTCTCTACAAAGATAGGCAGAGACAATGGTGTGCCACTTGCCAGGATTCTGACACAACTATCTCACTTCCCTCACATCCACAATTGATTCGTTTTTTTCAGTAATCGGCACTCTTGGACTCAGATGTCGACTCATAATACAAACAAAAATTTACTTTAATATTACTGTAATGTACTTAATTTTAAATGTACGTAGATGCGGTAACTGCGGAGACGAAGGGCTTGTTAGTAAAGGTTTAAAGTTCAATTGTAACACACACGCCGACTATACACTAGTAGTGGGTACCTACACGCAATCACCAATGTCACGCACAAATGATTAACACTCGTGCTTAACCCTAAGTAATTGGAGTTTCAAGGAGTCAAGTAAAATAGGTTATCGAAAATTTATTATTCCAGAATTAAATATTACGTTTCTATTGCCATCTGCATTCCACTGAATCTTACGCCACCAAACTGATATTGTTCCACCAGAATCTTTAGTAGCTGAACTCAGAAACTCTATTATAGAACATTAATAACAATCATTGGCTATTGCAATAAATAACAATATGGAAATATTGTAGAAAATTATGACTCAGGGCTTAAGCTGAACTTTATAATTATAATTTATAAACATCCTATTGCTTACTAATACATTTCATTGTATAGCTAAAATTAGACATTCGTAAAATTGCATATTATGGAAGTTAAATTGCGAAGCTAAAACTCCATTATATTTTCTCGGAATTTGCAAACTAAAACGCTGAAGAAACGGAATAATTTATACCTTTGACAATGTAGTGTGTATGTAATTTATATACTCAATCTTTTAATTGTTTATATTCAAAATTTTATTCTTTTCTTTCACTTCTTATAATGAAGAAATCACCAGATACATCTCCCAAAGGTTAACTGGTAGAAAATTTCAATAAAATAAATGGCAATAATTTCGCCTTTTGTAAATTTTGTAAGAATTTAATATTATTATTACATAGGAACACTTTTAATCAAGTCTTTTTTGTTCACATAAGAGTAATTAGATCTGATATAATAAAGAGAAATATAAGACTTGGATTGGCGTTCGAAATTGGCACGTAACGGCCCATTTAGCAACGAATGGTGTTCAATAGAGAATGGGCCATTCACACCGGACACCAGAGACTCGATGACACCACACGAGTTCAATCATTGAGAGGGATTACTTTAAAAGCTCTTTGTTTTTTTTACGAGTGACTTAACTTGTGACCTCGACTTGCCTCATAAAAAGCAAAAGGAGGTCCAAGAGCTAGGACAACTGAAAATAACCGACAGTTGCCTTAGTCACGTCACTATGCCGGTCGTCAGAAGGACCCAAGGTTACATAATATGAAGAATTTCATTTAGAGTTCTATTAAAAATATCTATATTGTACGAGAGAACATTGTACATTCTTGGTTTATTGTGCGTAATTCAGTAAGAAGGTCAAGTTTTTTGCGTGCCGGTGTTTCGTCATTCCGAATTCTCTTTTAAATTTGTTCTTTTTCCTAGACATGTCAAAAAGTTTTAAATCATCAAGTAGCTTATTTCTGTCACAGAAACATAGACGCAGTAGAATTGCGGTTAAGAAATCATTTTCTGATTAGATATATACTTTTGGGAAAAGCGTAATTTACAGACATAATTACTTGTGTAATATTAGGTCGTTAAATATATCAACAAAATGGCGTTGACGAGCAAAGCGTGGTCATTAATAGGCTTTTGGTTTTAATTAGTGTTATGCGAACGCCACGTTCTGTAGTTTCCTGGTGACATGGCTACTCGTATTACTACAAGAAATACACATGTAAAAGCGTTAGTGAAAAGTTAAAAAGTACCTTTAACCGGCATTGTAACTAAGCTGGCCAAAAGTACTCTTTCCTTTGGCCGGCTGATCCGGCAAACTATTTAGTAGACTAAGCCAACCGTGAACTAAGTATTTGCCATCAGGCAAGTCGAGGTTAGATGTTAAGTCACAATAAAACAGTGAATTGTAATTAGTTTAAAATCGTTAAGACTACTGACTCATTGTACTAGCTGGTGTTTGGCAAAATGTATATATAGTTGCTTTTTATTTGAACTTAAGCTAGATTAAAGATATCGTTATAAGTTCAGTCGTGGAGCTGTTTCAGTCTACAATAGCAGTAGCTGCTCGTTATCAAACGGTTTTGGCTGATGGCCACCGACCGTTGCGACACTAACAACAAATGGTTGAATCTACCTATACCTATGTTCGAGTACATTGTATAGTTAGTATGTGGCTTTATAAACTATTGTTATATGGAAAATCATTGATAATAACCTTCGTACCGTATTATCGTTAACCAGTTAAGCCAAGGATATATAAATATCGAAATTAATATTTAATAGAAATAATGAATAAACAGATACAATCGGGTATAAATAATTCGAATAGGACATTTACACTACTAGTATGTAACCAAATAGTCCTATTGAATATTTTACCACTTTCCTCTCTTGCATGACATTTCCAGCATGGCGTTGTGGCTACTGAGGCAGTTGTAATATGTGTAATATTTTTCAGTCGTCGGTACCCTTGGACCACCAGGCAACTCGAGGTTTAATGTCGAGTCACAGTACAAAATGATATTGGAATATTTTGTACACAATTTTATTTTTATCTCTTGAAACAAAATTGTGTCGCGTAGGAAAGCGATGTTTGCTTAGTTAGTATAGCATGCTGTCTGATAAGAGTTGGTAAGGTGTTCAGTTTGATTGAATATGTTAGATTACTTTATTGTGCTAATATATACTAGCAGGTACATGGCCCCATTTACGAGATAAACACATTCTCATCTATGTAGATAAGTTTTGTGAGTTCTACAAGTGATCAAATTATATATTATTTTACTTATATCGTGGTTACAATACAATTAACGTAATTGCATAATTCTAAATTATTATTAAATACAAGGAATAGTCAAAGTAGATTGACGAAAGGCGTTTATAAATCTGATGTGTTAAACGAGGCAAATCCAGGAGGGTGTTTTCCGACCAAATCAGAGACTTTCTTTAGAAATCTGGTTTGCCTAGTGCACATAACCATAGGTAGAGTTTGTATGAAGAGAATTATGATGTAAGGGAAGCGAGGGAGTTGTGTCAGGATCGTGGCAGGTGGCATTTCGTGACAATTTGATTGATTGATTAATTGATACTAGAAATGTATATAGAACTGATTTAAATATTTATTCAGTTCGCTTCCATATTTGAATGAGCCCTTATAATGAAACAAATTACCATCTTAATTAACTGGAACCTCAACCAATTGAAGTTTATGTTTATCATTGAAGTGTAAAGAGTTTAAATTGTCCAACAAAGTTTTAATGAAATGGAGTTTCAAAGTAAAATCAATAGGTGGTTTAGGATATACTATGTATACATAAGTATAAGTGCTCACACCCGGCCGTTCGTCTTCAGGGGGCGATAGAGAGGGACCAATTGTCATCAATCACTTTCTGACATTATACCTAACGCTACTAGAGTTTGGACTGCGGGCACCGCGCCGTACTCTGATAACTCTAGCAACTCTGATATTAAACTTTTATAATACTGTGCACAAGAAAGAAGATTAGTTTGCAAGAAATATTATTATTTAGTTAACAAAACTTTTTACCACAGCTATCAATTAAAATATTATTATTATTTAATTTGTTTGAATTTACAAATACGTTTTTTCCTGTAAAATGTGTACCTACACTTTTTATGTATTTTGTATTATTTATCCAAAACTTTGTGCTGTAAAAAAGTGCGCAGTTTACTTGTTTTAATATTTTATTTATTTAAAAAAAACAATCAGGAATAACATAGTGCCTTAAAACTATTAATAAAATGCTTGTATACAAACCACTTACTCTATATAAAGTTTTAATTATTTAGTATCATAATACAAATAAAACAATATGTGATACTACATAGTTGTTGTTAACCAATTTGTGATGAGAGAAATCCCCCTACCGCACACGTAAACTACTCACAATATAAACTGATTGTCAACTAAAAACTCTAAAACAAATTTAATATCGCATAGCTCGATTAGTAATGGAAAATAGGAGCCTTTTCGAATGTGCCACCACAATCTATCACGTCAGACAACATACATATATGCACTTATGTTTAATCTGTTTATCAATTTCACGCCATAATTATTACAGGAATAGGCAGAGACAACGCCACTATCCACGATCCTGAAACAACTCTCTTGCATTTTTCTCATTCGTGACTCTCTTAATACAGACCTCGTTTTAATTTTTTTTTTCATTCATTCATCTTTTTATCATGTTATAATGATGTTTTAAATTAATTTTGTCATGAAAATTATCGCTCGAAAAGAAGTGCGATAATCTCAGGGATGTAATATATGAAAGAGGTTAAAGACACAATACCTTATTTAAATAAATAAATTAAATTATAGGTGTTGAACTTATAGGTTGTCTTTAATTGATCGGAATGTAAGAATTGTACCGATCACATTTATTTGAAACTCATTAAATGTGACTACCGAACTCAACTACTGAAGATGAGATATTTAGAAAATTTTCATTAAAGGAAAGTGTGTTTTTGCTTATCCCTAAGAAAATGTAGAAGTGAAAGTTTGAGTGAAGAAATTAGGGTGGATGATATTTTTTGCAAGCCATATGATTTCACACTTTCGTAATTTCGTACAGCTGATGCTCCGCACAAGCGTAATAATGCGGAAGTAGGATTATATCTTTTAAAGGATTACTTTGAACATAAACGTACAAACCTAATGAGTAAAGTAAACATTCATTTATCACATTTTAGAATGTTTATAAATGTCTGTGGAAAATATTATTATTTGTAAATTATATTAGGGTTATTAAAAGTATAAAACATTCACTTGTATCACAGCTATTTAATGAACTTGTATCTAAGACATTGGGCGATCGAATTACTTAAACCAATCAATATTACGAGGTATGCAAACTGATTGTAAGAGGAGAAATTAATGGTTGGTATTCCTTAGAACCATACCAACACCGCTTCGCATCACAATTCAATCCAATTACTATAAAACAAACTTTAGGCTTAGAAATGTACGTTATAATATAAAATAATGTTACCGTAATTTGTTTTTAAATATAATCGTCAATCGATTCAATGCTTGTTATTTAATGCACTATAATTTTCAAGTCAACTATCAACAATTTCCCTTCCCTTTGTCAAACTTTAACTACATGATTACTATAATTCATGGAAGGGATATTTAGTTTTAGTTTTAAACGTTTAGACACATTTAAATGCATTATTACTGTATATGCTAATTACTCCTAAATGGTGTATCCAAGTTTCTGTAGTGCCCATAACCAAAGAACATATATGTTGTGAATCGTAGATGTAAACGCAGCTAGAGAGTTGTGTCAGGCTCGTGGAAAGTGGTGCTCCACTGTCTCAGCTTATCCCTGTGGGGAATCAAATATATAATAATAAGTGTTCACCTATAAAATGGAATCAAACTGTGTTCTCCTCAATTGTGTTTAATAAAGCGCTTTCGGTTGGCGTAGAGGCGGCGACTGAGTCAACCGTAAACTACAAAATGAGTTTTTCAATAGTTGGTGCTTTTGGACTTTCCCTTGTTTCCACCACTAAACTAGACTAAGTCATATATCGTGTCTCAATGAAAATAAGACTTTGATAACAACGGTTGAAATATTGAAAATACACACCGCGACTACGATGGCTGCAAAGCATTCGATACGGCGTCGTATCAATCGAGTATTTTTTCGCGACGTCTGACCTTGGTGAAAAAACGACCCAGTTTTCGATGGTATAATAAGATGCTAAGCATTAAAGAAATAATTAAATAAAGTTGAAAGAAAAAATAAATCCTATGTAGATATTACGTTGATTTCAGAGCCACGCAGCGTCATAGCTTAAACGTAACTTTTGTAAATGGTGGTGAAAATAGTTTGCAAAGATGTTGAAGTTTTCGCCCTAAATAGATCTGTTTAAATATATATTCATTCATAAAATTGTTTAAGAATAGATTTTCGGTTTCAATACATTGATATAGTCTATTTTAGTCCCCATAGTCGTCTGATGAAAAATAATACGGGATCAATTTTATCATCCGAAAATAATTTCATTGGAGTAGCATTTGTATATGACCTATGTCAATATGAATTGAATATTTTATAGACTTAATTTCTAAACTTCCAAACTTCTAATTAAACTATACTTAGAATTATAATGATTCTTATATTGATTTCTTTTAATGGTTATTTTATATTGTTTACTGAAAGTTATTCAGTAAGGTGAGCCGTATTCTAGTGGTAGTAAAATGGACTCCCTGATTAAAAGCCATTTATTAGTTTTACCTCGACCTGATTGATGGTAAGCATGATGAAGGTCTAAGAGTGCCAACGACTAAAAAACCGTATTAAATTTGGTCGCTTAGTTTCAATGATACAAACATGTATTTTCGTAACTAAATACAGACACGATTATAACAATATTTTTGAAAATACACGTATCTTGATTTCATCGTACAGGATTTTAACTTGTCATTAAATTTAAGAAGTCGTAACCCATAAAAGTTTTAACGTTTAATAGGTGTTTTAGGATTTCCCAAAAAACTTCGTTACTATAGATATAAAGGAAATAGAACTTTGTAATATTTGAACCGCTACACGTTTTACGAGTAGCGGACAAGATATTTTTTAATTTATTGTATAGTTTAAGCTGATTGTCACATAAACAAACAAAGATAATTGTAGTACGTAATTATGTAGTATAAAACTGAATAATTGCTTTGACTAACAAAACAATTACCTGAAAACAAAACAGCTTGGAGATATTAAATTAAAATTTAGTTTAAAATATCCAATTTATTACTATTAATACTTTTGATTTGTTTAATCATATAAAATTGTTTGTATGTCAAGTCATTTTATTATTATATTCCAATATAAAAATCGTAATATGGTTGTTACATAAAGGTTCCATTACCGCATTAAAAAAAATACTTTGACATTAGCCGCAAAACTTTGACCTATAAAGGTTATATAAATTTACTATAACTTAAAGAAGCTACGGCAGGAATTCGTTTATGATATAGAATTGACAACGTAAATGTTAATAAAAACAAAATTGGTTAATGGCCTGTGTCCCGTATATGCGATAACATTGTAAGGACACTGGTTAAGGATGTGCGTAATAACTACTGGATCAGTTCATGTTGTAGGATATATTTCCGAGTTATTATTGTGAGGTGATGATATTATGATTTAATGCTTTTAAATATTCCAAGTTTTAATAGACTTGTACGGTTCCTAATACAACATTTATTTCATTTTATATTCAAACACTGAACATAAGGCGACCATGGTGTAGTGGCAGTGCAATGGTTACACAAACCGAAATCACGAGTTCGAAACCACCTACCGGTACCAATGTATCTTTGATATATGTACTTTGATATATGTACTTTGGTTTCTATGATACAAGCACTTTAGTAGCTTAGTATAGAAATGTTAATAAATAAAAAGTTTATAATGATGTTTAAGTTCCTAGAAACAGTCCATTCGCAATTTTCACAGTTTCTATTTCATGAGTCGTTTCAAAAGTGGAAACAAGCTGTTAGGTGCTTTAATCTAGGAAATCAATCAATGTTCCCGATTGAACGGTGATAATAGAGTTGGATTGCAGATAAAACGCTCTCTTTGAATCAAAAGCGGCAATGTCCCATCAACTAGCAATTTGTGTATAAATTGAAAAGTCCCTTCCTTTTAATTGCGTTCTCTTGCGTCACATTAAAAACTAGAATACTTAATAAATTAAAATGGTATTTTGTAGTTTTTATTTGTTGTGAGGACCAAGCGTCGATGACAGATTACTTTTTGTGGTTTTAAATTATGACAGTACCCTGTCTGAATTTAAGTTAGAATGCGGTAGCTATTTAAAAGTATACAGACCGTGAAGTGATTTGGTCACGTTTCGGGATCAGCTTGTAAGTTGCCGGTTCCATCTAGGCCGGCATAGTGGATGTGATTGCTACTCACAATTATTGAATTGTAGTAGCAGTGACATTCATTAATGGACCACACTTCGGCTTAACATCAAGCGGGGTGCTGTCATATGTCGAGTCACAGTAAAAAAAAACTGCTGTTACAGTTGAATACCTGCAAGTAGCAGTCGCATCCACTATTTAACTGGAACCGGCAACTTTGAAGCTAATACCGAAACGAGACCCCATTACCTTGAATAGCTCATTGCCCGGATCGGCGAATGAGCTATTCAAGGTAATGGGACGAGAAAATCACGTGTAAGCATTTGAAATTCAGGCAATTGCAATCAAAATAATTTAGACAATTGTTAGAGGCTTTGTTTATTTATTCAAATAATAAGTCACGTCAGCTACAAGTCACAATTGACTTATTTCCAACTTAATCGTAAATCGAATACAATTCTAATGCACTACCACCGATTACGGGCATGCACAACCTATCATGAAACTAGTACAAATTACTTAAATAAGGAAAGAAAATAGACTAAACAAAATTTAATTCACCCCAATAACCTTAATTGCTTGATAACGTAGTAATAATTAAAAATAAAATAGCCAATAAAATGTAGTGAGTTACAGAACTATATAGAAGTATTTAATCATACATACAACTAGTATTTAAATGCTTACAGTGTACAGACCTTGAAGTTACTTAGTCGCGTTTCGGAATCAGCTTGTAAGTTGCCAGTTCCAACTAGGCTTGCATAGTGGATGTGATTGCTACTTACAGTTGTAGTAGCAGTGACATCCATTCAAAGACAACACTCCAGCTTGACTTCAAGCGAGGTGCTGTCATATCTTGAGTCACAATAAAAAAAAATAACAAGAATATAAAGAACATCCTTAATTATTGAAGAAGTACACAAAATGATTTCTGCAACAATGTTGCTAGCACAGTTAAGCTTAATTAGTTTATAACACTTAGGTACTCATAGTTGTTGGATACAACGACACTGTTCATAGGCATTTTACATTAGGTTTGCAAACTACTTTAGTGTACGGGTTAATTTTCATTAACCTCACGCGTTAGAAGCGTTGAAGCACTTACAAGGGTTTAAAATCATTTAAAATATATTTATTTTTATTGTGGTTCGTTATGCTACAATACCAGTCGCAACTACTATCATGGAACCTAGAACTTACAAGCTGATTCTGAAACGCAGTCGCGTTAGTCATGTTACTTTATTTACGGTACTGGTAGACTTATATACTTAAAACTAGTTATAGATAACTCTTTGACTGCCTACAACTCTTTTTCAGTTTCAAATTTTTATTGTTTTCTAGTTCAAATATGCACGAGTTCATACTTATACGGGTTATTAAAAAAAAACATTTAAAATTGCAAAGGTACACCGGAACGTTGAACCGGAAACGAAAGAGTGAATCTAAATGCTTCGCGGTTAAAGAAAGCTCTTAAAACATTGCGGTATCACTGGCGCAATTCTAATATTCTTGATTTATTATATATAAACCTTTAACTAAGATTTTTTAAGCGAAGCGTGAAAAAACACCTTTGGACTAAGACGGCCCTAAATTAGGTCTATTTCAGTAGTCCGGGCTCTTTAACCTGTCATTCCTTTCCATTGGGTATGTCGAGATTAAAGATTCTACTTACTACCCTATTCCGGATTATTTAATGTATAATAGTCATATTCAAACGTAGAAGATATTAAATGATAACACAAGCGAGACTTGATATAGCAGAAACTATTCTATTATGGAAAGTGGCCAACAAACACTTTGTTTGCAAAAAGTTAATTAAACTTTTTGAAAATAGTTTTGATTTAACTTAGTTTTGAGTTAACGAAGTTCAAGACTAACCGACTAAGTTTACGCCTGTATCAGTCACTGTTATTTTGCGAACAGAGATGAACTAAAATTATAAGGTGGAAAAAAGAAATAGCCAGCTCGTTCCACTAGTCAATTTTTTGAAGAAACGACGCACTGAACCTTTCAGCTGAACTGTCGATTTAGTTAACAGAATTCAGATGCTTCAACGAACTGCGAAAAACACGGACAAAAACAATATAGGTAGAAAAACAGTTGTATTAAAAGTTAAATAATATTGTCCTAATAACATCTGATACAATGTCTGTCAAATGTCGTATTGCAATAAAAATAAACTGTACATATTTGAAGGGGCTTAAGAGCATACTAATATTGTAAAGGAAAATTCCTCACGATATATTTCCCTTAATAATATGAGCGATTATCACATTTTTTCCTATCTTAAATATTACAGGAATCTTTTTCGTTTATTTCATCAAGTACTTACTCTATTTGAGCTCAAATATTCCTCGCTTTTAAAGTCGGCGAGGGCAGGCGTTATGTATATTTGTTTAGGAGAACAAGAAAGAAATAATATTTGCAACAATTTTTCGTGTCAAAAATTTTCTTTAATTTATTTTTTATATATTTTTCTAAACATTTGACCGTTAATACCAGCTTAGCCGAATGGTGTTCAAGTTGATCCTAAAACGCTATTGAGTCACTTCTCGGTCTTCACACCTGAAGTAGTGATATTACTCCAGCAATAATATACTCGGTCAACGATTCCTAAAATAAGTATATAAAATACAAGTATGATTTAAATTAGTAAAATGAATTTCAAAATTTATTTACTCTATATTTTATGACCATAAAAATTATTTATTTATTAGAAATTCTGTGTTAAATATTATTGAAAATTACTAGATTTTCCTCGTTTGTTTTTATAAAAATGCATTAAAAAATCATAAATCTTTGTAAAAACATTTATTGATGAATTATTAGTGATTCATTTTAGATGAACTAAACATGATTACATAATCAATAAACTTATTACTTTTAATATAATGTTTATAATCAATATTTTGTGGTTAAATTTGTCATAATAGGTAAGTCATAAACAGAGTGAAAGATGCAGTTGTGCGTTATAAATATGATTCGAATGAAGTTGTAGTGACAAGGTTTCAGCACATAGAAAATAAAAGGAAATTGACGGATGAAACAAGTTTATAAATCAGAGCTGTAATTAATAATCAAATAACTTTTATACAAAGAGTTGCAGATGTAATAAAAGCGATAGATTTGTCAAGGCGCTCCATTATCTCTGACTGTCCGTGAAATGAGGTTCTTTACTCTGACTCGTATATTAACGGGAAGTTAATATATGAGTGTAAAAAGAAGGAAGTAATTTATATGATAGAAATAGTCGTTATCATAGATCATAATAACAATCCGGAGATGCATCCTGCTACGAAGTAGGCAGACACTACGCAATAACTCAAACTACGCGCTCTTTTATAATGCATTTCCGCAAGTCTCGGAACGTAAAATTTACTCATTACTCATAGGTCTTTTAGTAATCTTCTCTTTACTTTCTTTTTATTACGCTGATAATTTACAGACAAGTTTATTTCGTTTTATGTATGCAATTATATGTAAATGTATGGAGTGGTATGTCGCCTACACGACTAGAAACGTAATTAAAGAGACAGCTACTCTCAAAGGTCTCCACGTCTCGCTCGTCACGGACATAAGTAGAGTTATAGGAAGGACGCAGATGCAAAGTGGGCACGAAGGTAAATGTAATCATGTACTAATATACGATTAAAATTAGGTAAATGACTGGTATCGAATGGTAAATGAAATGGTATCGAATGTGTACAAAACTCGTACAAAATCCGAAATCTAAAACACATTAGAGACCCTGGAACAGATGAGAATAAAAATGGTTATTAGGATTTTTATAAAATAATTTTAGACGACTTATAAAAAAAATCAAGAAAGCTGGGTTGCCTGGTGCTCATATCCGTAGAGTTTGTATAAAGAGAATTGTGCATGTAAGGGAAGCGGGGTTTATGTCTGGATTGTGCAAGTGGTTCTCCATTATCTCTGCTTATCCCTATAGGAAAAGAGCGTGACAGTTTGATTAATTGATTTGATGGAGAAAAACGACGTGGATTACAAGACAAACCAACCTATAGTCCACTGAAGTTTGCATTATCGATACAAAGAAGCTCTAGCGATTCTTAGCAGCGAGAACGGCAGTTATTCATAAGCTAATTTTGTTTAAATGTATTTTGTTTAAATTATTTTCGTGTATGGGTAACATCCACTTGAAATCATGCAGATATGTAGGAATCAACCGAGCGTGGGTGTATGTATGGCCTTGTTTTCAATGCCAATATCTAAGGGGGATGCAATAAGTACTGCAACTTTACCCTATCGTATATTTATAGACTTATCTACACGAACATATCCGTTTATGTGCACTAAAATACGTTCAAACTACACGCCGATAACACGTCTTGCTGTCAGGAAATTACTTTTATGATTAATTAACCCTTAAACCATAATTTTATCTTCTATTAACATAAATTACTTTGCTATAACAATAAAACTATTATTTATATTTTTAGCTAGTTAGCTATACAAATAGTTAGCTTAGTTTTCTTTTATTGTGACTCGGCATCTGAAGAGGAGGCCTAAGAGTAAGACGACTGAAAAAACTGATCCCGTTCTCGGTTGCCTCAGTTTTTTCTTCATGGTCAAAGGTGCTTCTTCACGCATCTCTCAAAGGATCCAAGGTTATAGGATGGGGAGAACACAAGACCTAGTGCTCTCCCCTAGGTCATTTCACTTGTCGGTTGTATTGCAAAGAAACAACGCATCGAACCTCTTATAGTTCGACAGAATACGGATGCTTCCCCCGCACTGTGCCGGTATCACGGGTGTGAAAAGTCAAAAATGGTTTTGTTTAATATTCCAATTAGGCATAGAGAAATATGTATACATAAACTCTATAGAATTAGGGTTATAAATAATTATATAAAAATGCAAGTAAAAACTTGAAGAATGAAATATTGTAAGCCATTATTTTAACCTAGGGAGAACTTTATCCAGTTAAAGCGTGGGCTGAACATAACACGATTTACTAGATTCTTTCTAGAGAAGGTTGAAATATAAAACGCTTTTTATTAAATGCCAAACTTTATATTCATGTGATTATTAATATCATTTTGTTTTTCACTTTTTATTGCGTTTAATTTTAATAAGTTATTCAGTCAGTTCAATCAGTCACATATTCATTAAATCAAATATGCCACTTTATAATAATAAGTAAGCATAAAGCGTTTGTATAGGTAGGTATAGATAGATAATTTTAAATCATGTTTGGTGCCCCCTTGAAATCTTTAAAGAAAGGGGAAGACCTTATCGTATCTCAATGGGAGAAAAAAAGAAAAGTTTTAAATTAAATTTGTTATTCGCTATCGTAGATCGTAGACAGTTTCTTGGCATTGTTATAATACTTTATTTCGTGACGTCTTCATTATAAATATTGCTGAGTTTCGACTATCGTATAATATAAAAGCTTTATATATGTACAAAGATGTCATTATTTCTTTGAAATACATTGTTATAACTATAGATGTATAGCTAGAAAAGGTTCATTTGTTGACCAGATAATTAACACAGTGTTGATTGTCAGTGTCATTTGGACGTAGATACTCTAGAATAATATAATATAAGGTCGTAGAATATACTATATCCTAATAGCTAAATAAAGTACTAAATTTTTTATCCAATGAAATCTAGTTTTCAAACCACAATCAAACATCTAATTACTAGTTATAATGTTTTCAGTTGTCGGCACCTCATGCTTACCATCAGGCGGGATAAAAAATGCCATAAACAATAATAATTTTAAGTTGACTTGTATAAGTAATTCTTTCGACCTTTGTAAGCGATAATATACAATTTAAAGTTCTTATTCTAAAATTGGATTCAAAATGTTTTCATACTCATAATGCATAAACGTTTACAAATTGGACATCGATGCATCGCTTGCATTTGTGAATTAGACGTTATCGAACAATAACAACATGTCGTCTTTTCACACCCGTAATACCCGCACAGAAGCACCTTTGGCCGGCATAGTGACGGCGACTGAGGCAGTTGTGAACAAACTCGGTTTTCCCAGTCGTCGTCACGCTTGGACCTCCTCTTGCTTATCATCAGGCGGGTCAATGTCAGATGTTGTGTCATTGCTATAAATTTTCAATTTGTACACGTAACTAAGCCAACAAAGAACAAAGTATTGTTCAACTAAATTCAATTCAATTTTGTATTATATTTAATAATTATTTCCTAAATATTGTGAAGCTGTTTTTAGTAGTTCTCAGTTGTTTTGCCACAACCAGCCACACATTCGGGAATATAATAACAAATTATAATAATATTTATCAATGTTTCAAAGTTTCCCAAGTCAACTTCGGATTTGACTAGTTAGTCCGAAGAGAAACATAACTTAAGTATTTGATCATGACATATGTGTAATTACTCGAAACTGTCTGAAACTCTACTAAACTTTGTATCAAAGATTATCTCACTGCCTTTGAATTTATATATATTGAGAAATATAATATATATCAGTATAGGACTTTCTTTTGTTTCAGTTTAATATTTATATTTATTTATTATTTCACTGCGCTGGTATTTGCTGATACACTTGATAGAATATTTTTGTTAAAAATTTAGGGCTTTGTATCACCTTTGGTCTTACTTCGAACATATTACATTTAACTTTTTATTTATATATTTTTATTGCTACATTCGTTCAATAAGTATTTGTCTAAATTTGAACCGCCAC
Source organism: Tinea trinotella (assembly GCA_905220615.1). NCBI lineage: Eukaryota > Metazoa > Arthropoda > Insecta > Lepidoptera > Tineidae > Tinea > Tinea trinotella. Next base: position 5,373,387 of record HG992305.1, read on the forward strand.
TATGATAGAAATTTGATTAATTCAATTAATTGACTAAGGCAAAAATTCGTAATTAATTCATTATATGGACTACCTCACGTAATATAACATTATATTATATAGTATATAAAACTTGTTTACATATAAAATGTTTTAAATATTCAACTCGCATTCTCTGTCAACGTTTGCTTGTTTATGTGAGTTGTAATATGTGTTTTAGCAGCGTTATTATTTTTGTTTACCATCATTAAAGAGCTGTTAGTGATTCTCTTTAACAACACAATCCATTACTTATATTAAATTATTCTCAAGTTATTTGCCATTTCTCCATTAAAAAAACACAAATTGTAATTGATACAAATTATCCATTTTGATCTTTGATAAATCAGATTATCTCATAATAGTATGACTTAGGGTCTCGAATGGATTATCTCATGCAAATAATGGAAATTTTAATCTCTAAACCCAAGTTAAAAGCTGCCAATTTTAAAAGTAAAGCTCATTTTACCTCGACGTTAATTCGGCAGATTTGCCAGAACATGACGTATTTAGCAAGCTTGCTTTTAGCCATGATCGTTCAAAGCATATAGAATCTATATAATCACTATGCAGCTACATTCAACTCTCACGTAAACAATGGTTCTAATTAATAGTCCTCAACTCAGCGCCTTCGAGAAACACACTTGTTATTTATGATGTCATTAAATGTGAACAATTGGAGATATAAATGACCGACTTTTGGTAAAAACCTTTTACATAAATTTAGTAGATTTGAAACAGTGGATTCTTGACAAGTCGCCAGTGTTTTATTAAATCAATGCTCTTTTGCGAAATTTCACACCAGACCGTCTTTCGTTTACAGGGCACACGTGGCTTGACTATCATAGCATACGCGTGAAATATGTTTGTTATGCAGTGTATATTTTAATAATTTATTTCATTTAGTATTACAATTGTTACCATCTCAATAGTAGAGTTTATAAAAACTTTTACTAACCCGTCACAGCCACGTCTGTCACCGCAAAGTATTTCGGTCGGCTGCTATTTCCCATAGGTGCTCTCTGTCTCGCCTACGTGTTTGGAGATCATTGCGTCCCGTTCGCACGTGGTTTTTGTTTTTCAAGTTGGTGTTGGCACGGCCTGAGTGCGCGTGACCGTACCGCATGACGCCGGTTATTATTACGCACGGTGGATTGCGGCGAGCGTTCGATATGTTAAATCTTTATGTTCTTCATGCAGCAACAACAGAACGACCGCATGTTTTGCAGTAGTAGTATTTCATCTTCTATTTCGATTTAATAAAATTGCCATTACCTACTTAAATTAAGTATAAAACACATATTATAAATCAGATTATCATATTTAGTAATGATTCCTTTGCAAAAGAAGGTTAATTGTGTAGAAGTCCAAGGTTAAAAAGTAATACTTATTAATGAGACACACCGTGAGTTGCGTGGCCTCAAAGGTCCTTCACTACACCTATAGACAGATAGTTTTGGCACAATCGCTGTGGTAGCTATGTGGAAGCGGCTCGCAATTTGTCATACATCTATTTTTAATTACATTTGTCGAAGATATTCCTATAGTCAAAGAAAACAGTTCGGCGCGTCGTTTCTTAGTAGACTTTGTTTTTAAATTGAAATCACTATAAGTTCCTTGAACATTTATGCATGCGAATTTTTTTTTCCATAATTTTTATTTTATTATAATAATAGAATACAATATACTATAATAATAGACGACTACCACTACTAAGTTACTTCACGGTCTTTATACGTGTAAGTGGTGGTACAGCCCCGGATCGACAGACCAGGCACTACTGCCCCCTATCACTCTTTGCTATAATGTAATGTTTGTGCTAGTATAACATCACTAAACAATATTTACCTATGTACAATTATGCTAGTATGTGCCTATAAAGTAAACTCCATAGTGTAATTTACCCATTTTCTATTTTTAAAGAGCTCACCTACTTTTGATTACATTAAATATAAAGTGTTTTTTATTATTGTTGTGTGTTGAAAATAATAATTTATTTATGCTATATATATACTCTACTTTTCTTTAATGACTTTTCTGTGTAAGTTTCAATTATCATTAGTGTATTATTTTTTTATTTTTTTATTGTGACTCGACATATGACAGCGCCCCGCTTGATGTTAGGCCAAAGTGTGGTCCATGAATGAATGTCACTGCTACTACAATTCAATAACTGAGTAGCAATCACATCCGCTATGCCGGCCTAGATGGAACCGGCAACTTACAAGCTGATCCCGAAACGTGTCCAAATCACTTCACGGTCTGTATACTTGTAAGTGGTGGTACTACCTCGGATCGGCAGACTGGGTACCATTGCCTACCACTCTTTGATAACCAGATCGGAAGCAAATATCCATCTCTTTTTTTTTATTAACAAATATTTGCAATATTTAATGTTATTAAATATTACAAATAAAAGCTATGAAAAAAAATTTGCTTCGACCGGGAATCGAACCCGGGACGTGCAACGAACCAATCGCTAATCCGTTCGTCCACGCCTGTCGTCAAAATTATTGATCTAATTGTATTTTATTTTCGTAATAAAAAAACATTTGTGTACAGTGTACCCAATTGTACAAAGTGTGTAACTGTACAGACTGCGAAGTGAGTCAGTAGCAATTCGGAATCAGCCTTAAAGTTGTTGTCCCCACCTAGGCCGGCATAGTGGATACCATTATAACTTGCAGCCGCACTCCATGTTAATAAAGGGCGGAGTGCTGTAATATGTCTAGCCGTAATAAAAATATTAGTAAACAAATTTATTTTAATCTTGCTTTAATTCTCACAAAGAGCAGAGAGACAACGGAGCGCCACTTACCCATTATATTATAGTTTTATGTAAATTTAATGCGTCTTGTTTAAGATCTAATAAAATAGTCGTGTGTGTATTTGTGTATAAATAATCGGAAACATTTCGGATTATATATTGTTTAAGTCTGAAAGATTACTTTCGAAATTATTTGAAGTTTGTAATATAATATTTAATAATAATTGTAAAGTTATGTGGTTTTATTTGTTAATGATTCAGTTCTAATTAGTTTTATTATAATTTAATGATGATTGAAATCTGAGTACAATAAAGGTTACATACCTTTTAGAATTTGTAACAAATGTATTAAATACATCTATACTAATATAATAAAGCGGAAGAGTTTGTTTGTTTGTTTGTTTGTTTGTTTGTTTGTTTGTTTAAACGCGCTAATCTCAGGAACTATTGGTTCGAATTGAAAAATTCTTTTTGTGTTGGATAGATCAATTATCGAGGAAGGCTTTAGGCTATAAAACATTACGTTGCGACTTAAAGAAGCGAAGAAACAGTCGAAAATGTGGAAAAAACGGGGAATATTATTCGTCTTTGAGGGTTTCCGTTGCGTGCGCTGCGAAAACCGTTCGAGATACCCAAAAAATATGTATGAAAGAATTATTTCTTTTTAAATTATCTAAAAAAATGTCCGCGACCGTATATGTCTATCTTTTAGGATTAACTCACAATAACCGTTTTTATGATAGTCAAATTTATTTGTCAGAGTTGTATTAACATAATAATATTATTCTTTATCGAAATAAATATGTTATTAATTAAGAGTATTTAACTGTGAACAAAATTGTCATTGACATCACCTAATTTCAATAAACATCTTATAAGATAATACAATTTTAAAATAACTCTGAAACAAAATTCACACGCGTCGCATGATGAGCGCTAACCGGCGGGCGAGGAGAGGCGGTGCTTGCGGGCGAGGCGGAGGGGGGTGTAGCTCTACGAGGTATAGTCTGTCTAAGCCGAAATGACGCGCCCCTCCACTGCATTTACGCATACGAGCAAATATAAAATATGAATAAAACACACCGAAAATGCAGTAATTGGTTATTCAGTTGCTGGTTAGACACAAAGGAGGAACGAACGTAATGAAGTTTAATAGTATAGTTAGTAATATTTGCATTCACACATTTAAATAAACTAATAAAGTGGAGGGGCGCGTCATTTATAGACAGACAAGCATACTATGCGGTCGGCTCCCTACTGATCGGTTGAATGCAGCGTTAATTTGTTTTTACGGTATATCATCGTGCAAAATCCTTTTTATACATTTTCATTTTGTAGTAGTTTTCTCTATAGTAGGTAGTGTTTGTTTTAAGTATAGTATTTTTGTTTCTAATATTTTCACAAAAACACTTTTTTTGTTTTGTTGTAAATAATACCTTTAGGTGTCATCTACATTCTTTCAAGGTTAGGTTTTACAATTCTTATTAGGTTAGGTTTTAGTTTAAGCATACAGTTAGTTTGGTTAAGTTTTCATTTCCTTCGTTCTTTCTTCGTCACTGTAATGCCTTGAAAAAGGACTCAGCGTTCTCGGCAGACTGCTGCTGCAAAGCGGCTGCGAGTTTTGCGCGCGCACAAGAAAATAAAACTGAAAATATAATTTACGCAGAAGTACTTTAAAATATATTCTTTTTAAAACTACTTTAAAATATATTCTATTAGTTACGTAATTTAATCGTCTGAAATAAGTCGCGGGTAACAGATATAGGTAATTTATAATAAAGCTGAGCAGGTAGGTAAACAAAAAAATAATATGATTTCCAAAATAACTATTCCACGCGGACGCAGTCGCGGGCACAGCTAGTGTTTTATATTTTGTTATACCAAGTAACTTTATTTCATTATTTTATGGGATAACTTTATACTAGAAAGAAGCCAGAATGATAGTGTTTTTTTTGAAAATGCTGGAATAGCGCAATTAAGCTGTACATTTGTCGACGTTAGTGCGATTGGGGGAGCCCCTTGTTATTTACTGTCCCTAAACTAATGTAACCATAATGCTTTTTGATCAAGGTAAAATCTTTTAATATTTTGATAATAAACTACCCCTGACCTGTCAAGTTTTTACGGCCCAATGGTCATGCCGTCGAGTTTCTTGCCGTCGCTCTGCGCATTCCCAGAGTCCTAGTATTGCGGGTACTTAAACAGTGACTATGGCCTTTCAGATAATGTCGTTAAGTGCCGCGTGATTTAATTGTCCAATGTTTTGTAGTGCTTTGGGTGATGCCAACTGTCATAATTTCACGCCTTAATTCTCACAGGGATAGACAGAGCAGCCGAAGTTCCACTTTGCAAAATCCTGACACAACTCTCTTACGACTCTTCAAATAATTTCAATATAACCCTAGGATTAGTAAAATAACAGCTGTTGTAACATGTAAGACATGTCAAAATGATTCAGTTTTAACTGCCTACCTAACGGTCAGTTATGCTGGCCTAATAAATTTCCCTTTAGATTTTGAATAGCAAGGAGAATTAGACACAGAATAGCAAGGAGTCTATACTATAGTAAAAAGTCTATGTTGCCTCTCGCATTTTAATCCCAAAATGAGAGAAAGAGTACATTTTACCTTAACTAAGAGAAAATTACCTTAGTTTACCTATATATAAAAAGCATTATTCTAACGTACAGTGTCGTGTTGTGCATGCGCATAATATTTCTTGAATAAAACTATGAAGGTTACTAGGTATATCATTTGAATTTAAAACTACCCTTTTTATTACTGTCCAATTTTAGGTACATTTTCTACTTTGTACGTAATTCCCTAGTTTGATGTCGTTATGAGCAGCTTATAAACTTCGTAATTTTACAGTTAAAATGAACCTGAAACAGTCATTTAGTCGGCAACGAACACGAATACTTCCGACACTCGCGTGTTTCATAAGTTATTCAGTTCTTATGCATAATGTAGAGAATGCTTGTACTTTGTATAGGTAGTAAATTCTAAAATGCTAAAAGTCATTTAGACTAGATAACAACTGAATTTGTGGTCACCGAAAATATTACTCCCCTATTTTACTGGGCTATTTATCCCCCACCGTATCTCGTTGAGGAAGGGTAGTCTTCTCACTGTAATATCTACCCGGAAGCTCTTTGAAAGAATTTCAGTTTTAACGACGTTAACTACTGTTCATACTAAAGTGCAATGATTTATACTAATGTAGAACTATAATGTAAAACTATCATACTAATCTAGATTTAGGGACCTTAGTAATTAACCATCAATTAAATTGTCATGCCCTTTTCCCACAGAGATAGGCAGAGACAATGGAGTGCCACTTGCCACGGTCATGACACAAGTTCCTCGATTCTCTCACATCACAATTTTCTTCATATAATGTAGTTTGCATTATTACAAATATTTGTTAAATAAATAAGGAAAAAATCGCTGAATAGTTGGTTGGCCTAGGCTAAACTCGAAGTAGTACCACTATTTTCAAGCGTAAATACCGTGAAGAAACTCAGTTGCATCTCGGGATCGGCTTAAGAGTTGCTTTTATTGTGTACTGCATTCCAGCCTAACATTAGACGCACCTTTACTTGTTTTATGTAAAGCCACAATAAATATAGCAAAATAATATTTTTTTGGAAGTTTAAAATCTAGTACCTATCTATTAACATAATATTATTTGCAATTCTAACCAACTGTATTTTTAGTTTATTCAAAAACAAACTTTATAAGCTGCTTATAAAACACTTTTCACCCAGGTAATTAAATTTTAAATTTAATTGCGGAGAACTCTGGGTAAATGTTGTTAATTAAGTTTAAGTAAGCTTTCACGCCTTATTTGGTACCAACAGATAAAATACGTTTAATTTTACTGTGAAGAAGTAAGCGAGGAAAACTAAAGTTTCGACCAGTCAAGTTTTGAATTCGCTGTAAATATTTAAAAGTTACGGGACGGGCCATCTAAGGTTAAAAATCGGATTATATTATTTTTCATTCAATCAACTTGTCGCTTTTTTTTACACGGATCCCTTTAACCCAATTAGGTAGTACCGCTCAGGATAGATGTCTTCTAGCCTATAAAGTGTCTGTCTCGTTCCGGGATCTCGCTTAAAAGTTGTCAGTTCTAACTAGGCTAGGATAGTCAATGCAATTATTCTTCTCTAGTAGCAGTCGCCTTCGTTCATGGTCCGCACCCGATTTCATATTTCTTTAGTCAAAATGTTAAAATAAAATTTAAAGTATAGGTAGGTATATATTGTCAGGAACGTGCACGTTTTCTTATAAGTTTTTATTTGGCAAAGTAAACATTTTAATTTACAACTGTTGATAAGATTTAGAACTTTGTAATTATTACGAAGACATGTTGACATACATTATCTTTGAATTTTATTCTCCGTTTTGTCCTCTATTTAATCGCTTTTATTTCCGACAACATACTTGAAAAATAATAAAGATGTTTCTACTACTGCTATAAAGTGTTCAGGTTTAAAGATTGGAATGAGGTAGATATTATTAACTATTATGGATTTGAACGAGAAGCATTTAGTAATATATTGTAATGCATATTGAAAGAAGATTAAAAAAATAAGAGCACATTGGAATATGTAATGAAATTATAAAAATATCTAGTGTGTTTGTTACATGCATGAATCGATTCAGACACAACTCCCTGTGATTCCCTCTCATACAACCTCTATGATTATAAACACAGCAACCCTCAGCTATTTTAAGAATATCACCAATTTGACGACTCTTTTGGGAAATTTCATACTTTCGTTTACCACTCTTATACATAATTTTTTTTTAAATATTTTTTCCAATGCGCCCAATCCAATGCAAAGTCAATCCCATTACATTTTCTTTCGAATCACATTAAATAAAGGACAACTGTATTCAATTATATTAAAACAAAAAATTGAAATTGAAAATAAGTCATGTTATTTTACGAATGTAAATTATGGGCAATTATCTAAATAAATGTTGTGTTTAAAATTAAATTTATACGTTCCACTTAGATTTTTTACCTATATAAGCAGGAGACAAAAGAAACAATATATTTTTAAGTATTTCGAATTCATGATTAATTTTAGTAGCGAATTATCTTTTATTACACGTAATTATTCATGTCACGTGTTGACACCGAACCTAAAGCCAACAAAATAAAGACTTGAGCTTTTCTTTTCCTTAGCGACATGACTACCTAAGGTTCATCACTTATCTTTAATTTATCTTTTGTTATTTTTTTTTGTTTTTTATATTGCCTACTTTTTAGTTTTCCAATACTAATGTTTGTTTCGTTTTCGTTTAAGAATGGGTCCAAGAGTGTCGACGACTGAAAAAACTGAGTCACTGTTGGCTCAGTAGCTTAAAGGATAGTAGAACACATGGGTTAATAAAGAATTCTCTTGTCGATTGTCGGTACTAATAAATCTTTGATATGCGTATTTTGGTCGCCCAGTTTCTGTGATACATTCAAGTTTGGTAGTTTGTATAAAGATATAAAATAAGGTCTAATAAAATGTAATAAACTAGATGGGTGACCAGAGAGAACTTATTACAGCGTAATAATAAAGTTTATAATAAATTCTACCATGACACTAGGATAGGAGATTAACTTTGTGATAGGAAACTAACTTAAATTCCACATGGCTTCAACTCAAACAGGAATGCTTTAATGACTATTGGGGGTTGGGGCTTTCAATGCAGATTGATTACTGCGGAGTTGGACTATTGGATCTAGTTTGAATCGTACATTCCCCCTTTTGTCATCATTGGAGTTGAGCCTCAGGGCTAACTTAGTCAATTCTCGCCACTGTTCAGCTTGTTTGACGTGTCCACTTTTTGTTTTATTTCACATTCGCCTTTTATCATTACGAATTTAACTTGTTCAATTGAACTGTATTGTTGTATTAAAATGTCTCAAACTTCTATTTGTCTGTTTATAATATTTATTTGACTTAATAATTGATTTCCTAGTGGTTACAGTAATGGGCAAATACTGCAGGGTTCCTAATTGATCAAAATTATCCCCCAAATGTTGACCTAACAGCCCATGTGGTCTCCCTATCATAACGTGTAAATTATGCGCACTGAAAATATTTTATTTTATTAAGCTTCGGCATGTGACAGCACTCCACTTGGGCAGGTGGGGCACCCTTAGCACGGCAATCCAAGAAGCAAGGTAAAGACCTGCAAGGAATATTATTGTAACTCATTGTAAATAACTTAATAGGCTGGTACATCAAAAAGGTTTTAAGTTTGCTACGTTATTTTGTGTGAAGTTTTATTTACCTTTAAATATATTTCATCGAATATTCTGTTCTGCTAAGTTATTTAAAATAGTTGCAATGATGTTCTTTGCAGGTCTTTATCTTGCATCTTGGATTGCCGTGCTAGGGGGACAAATGTTAAACTGGAGTATGGAGGAGTGTGGAGTAAACTGATACTGATGAATTGAGACGACTGCTAATACAGTTAAATAACTGCAAGTAGCAGTCATTTCTGATTTAACTGATTCCGAAACGCAAATAGTTCACTTTACAGTTAAAAACCTGAAACATTTAAATAAAAATAAAATTACTTATAATCAGGTAACGTTAATATAGGTAGATTTGAATTTCGAAATAAAGTTTAAGTCATTATTGTTATATTTTTCAATCATTAACTATTTATGTCAATACACGAAACCATCGTAAAGTAATGATATTTCGTGATATATTTATTTACACATATTTATTAAAAGAGGCAAATTTACATATCCGTGCCGTGTAGAAGGCAGCATACTTCGTCTTAGATGTCATTTATTCATGAGGTCCCCTTTTGCTCGCGAACCCTCTATTCATATTATAGTCATATCTCTGATACTTCGGAATCTAGGTTGCCTTGTTGGAAATCGTTACGTTGAATTTATAAAGCATTACACTTAAACAGAAAGAGGAAAGGGGGTTATTTCATTTAAATCAATACATTCCTAAATAATGTTTGTATGTTAGAAGTGGAAGATAATTAAATATTATACTATCTGTTTTTTGTCTCTCTTTTAATTTGATAATAAATGTAAAATAATTCTACCTATTTCGGGATTAGCTTTTAAGTTGCCGGTTCCAACTAGGCTAATATATTGGATGCAACTGCTATTTACATTTATTTAACTATAGTAGCAGTCACCTCATTCATGGACCGTACTCCAGGCGAGGTCTTATGTCAAGCAATAATAAAAATACTATTTAGTATATTAATTCTATATTTAGATTGACCTTCGTGTTTGATGCCTGTCGCCAGAAGGGTGGAGTTAGTTCATACCAGTCTCCAATAAACTACGTTAAATCTGTTACCCGAAAACGGATACAAAACATGAAACAATACCGTATTCTAATTTTGGATACATGAGGTACTAGAGGCATGCTTCTGCATTATACGAAATAGCTTAATTGAAATTTTACGAGGCCTGTTGCGAAAATTATTAGTTTTATTATTATATTTCACTAAAAAAAAAACACTTTTTTATAAATATTTTATTGTTTATTATAAATTACGTTTGGCCTAAAATTAATTTTTAAAATCTACTCGTAATTCCTTTTACGTTTATCATTTAACATGTACAAAAATCTGAATATTTTATTAAATAAAGAATACTAATAAAGATAATAAGAATAGTGCAGATTTTATTTTTATATAACACTCCTTCAACTGAGCTCCACTACAAAACGCGAGGTCGTCGGATTTAGCTTGGTTTTTAGACGAGAATAAATCCATATATCTTAAACTCATACAACCAGAAAATAGCTTATTCGGTCGATTTCTTAAAATATAATTCTCAATGTGCTACATTTTTAGAATTAGGTACTGCTCTATTTATTTTCATTCAGATGGGATCCTAAGTTGTGATCAAAAAAGTTTTTTTTTTAATTGAAATGCAACCTCTGACTATGACTCATCTAAAGAAGCAAGGGGAGCGCCACTCAATTAATTGAGACAAACAAGTTTGTTATTATTATCAAAGGAAACTATTTTCTTTGGTAAGTTGTTTTCTTTCAGTTATTAAACCTATATTTGCTATTATTTGCTAATAAAGATTAATATTGTCTTTAATTTATTTAGGTCACATAACAATAACAATTACTAAGGCTGTGCGAAAAGCCCTGCCCTAAATAACTGTTTTTATTTTGTATGTACTAAGTAATTATAAAACCTATTAACAATCAAATTATCACGCCTTTTTTCCACAGGGATAGGGAGAGACAATGGAGCGCCATTTGCCACGGTCCTGACACAACTCCCTCGATTCATTCACATCCACAATTCTCTTCATACAAGCTCTATTAATACATATTATTTTACGTATTTCAATATAATGTACTATGAAACGAAATGTCAACGCCACGAAGGGATTAAGAGCGCGAGTTGGTATACAATTCGGAAGAAATAAATGTTTATATGAATCCGAAATGTTTATTATCTTTTTAATTGCGGTTGGTTTTAACTGCTATTAAATAATCTGGAAGCGACAATGTTTTCGATTACAGTATTTTAGTAAATAAGAGAATTGTCGATGTAAAGGAAGCTAGAGAGTTGTGACAGGATCGTGGAAAGGGGAGCTCCGTTGTCTCATCCTGTCTTTATTCAAATGGAGGACTTTCAATTTGATTGTTTTGTTTTATTGGGACTCGAAATCTGAATTTGACTTGGCTGATGGTAGTCGAATTCAGCGCGCCAACGTCTAAAGAAACCGACTTAGTTCACGGTTCAGTAGCCGTCACTATGCCGACCAAACGGCATAATTCATTTGATGCATAATATACTTCATAACATGCTTAATTATAGTTGCATATTATTAACTACTTAGACGTGAGCACGTTTTACTTTACTTTAGTAGATTAGGCACGGCAAGAGAGGCTTAAACTATTTTGATAACAAGTTCCGGTGAAATAACTATGCACGATCCCAATCTAACCGATAACTTTGTGAATATGTGACATAAAATTTGTAGCACATTTACTTCATCATTTTTCTGAATTTATTCAGAGGTTAAGCTATTTCTAATGACAACTCAATATGTTCGCGCCTGAATTCATTTATGTTTTGATTTAATAATACGCATTTATCGATTTCCCTTTTTTCCTTTAAATCCCGCATTTGCAAAGTATTAACCTAAAAGTGTATCCCGCGAGCGCCACTAGATGGCGCGCCTGTTGTACCGCCGATGTCAATCAAGATGGCGGAGAGACCTTCTTGCACCGCAAAACAGTGAGTACCTTTCCTTTTTTCTCCCATCGACAAATGCATTTTGCCTATGTCTAATTAATAGAAATATCGTCTAATCAACCAGCTAATTACAGTCCACTGATATACCGCACATTGTTTGGCACCTACTCGCCGGGTTTAATCGTTATTTTATAAAATTACGTAGTCACAACACGTAATACGCATCGACGAATATCATAAAAGTTTTTAGTACATAATGCAAAGTGTATTTAGTTAATATTATTATTATAACCGCACTCACTGTGAATTATTTATTTATTGTTTACATTTAACCGCACCGCGCCGCATAGATTTTAACTTTAAAAAGTTAAAATTTCAAAAGTTTTAAACGTAATTTTAGTTGTTTTGTTTTTTATAGTTCTGTGATTTATTGTCAATATTGTTGGTGAATAAACCTAATATTGTTACAATATCAGTTCATTAATTAGATATTTTTACGTAAATACGCTACGTGCGTTTGTAAAATTACCTACATTATTTTAGTTATTTTTTTCTACACATTCGTTTGGATATATTTCTTAATAATAAAATGGAAAGCAAAGCTAAACTTAATTATACTAAAAAACTGCAATTATTAGAAGCAAAATTGCAGTCATATTTTGCTCATATTCAACGAATTCATGATTGTATACCCAAAAAATCCGATTCAAAACAAAGTGGGTTATTCTTGTCGCAATCTCAACAAATTGATATTTTGAGATCGGAATTTATGAAACTAGTTGATGAAATCAATTCTCTAAAAATTGATAATGAAGAGAATTTTACACCCGAATATGAATCTATTTGGTCATTTTCGGATATTTTTAACGCTATTAAATATGCACGCGAGAGATTGGATTCGGAATTAAGTTCTAAATCAATTTCGGATCGAACTACGATCGTTAAGCTGCCAAGAATCGAGCTCCGGCAGTTCAGTGGCGAGTTAAAAGAGTGGCCCTTGTTCATTCAGACGTTTAACAATTTAATTCACTATAACGCAGGTCTGAATGACTCGGAGCGCATTCAGTATTTATTGTCTTCGCTAACGGGTAAAGCCCAAAACATCTGTAGTGGTTTAACACCAACTCCCGAAAATTATAAAATTATTTACAACGCTTTAATAGAAAAATACGAAGACACCCGCGCATTAGCTTGCGACTACCTTAACCAATTTCTCGATTTAAAACCGATTACGCAAGTTACGTCGAATAACTTAGATTATTTTATAGACAAATTTACAACTGTCTATGCCGCATTAGATTCATTAAAATTAAGCAATATTAAAGATTTTATATTTATTCACATTGCATTGAAAAAACTTGATAATGAAACCGTGAAAGTGTTCGAAAACCAACATCGGAATTCGAACGACTTACCCTCTTATGAGGAATTTGTAAAATTTATTCGCGAACAAGTTAAAATCTTGGAACGAACAACTGGCAAGTCCAATGTTAGTAATAAAAGTAAACAAACTCATTCCTTTGTAACGCAGAATAAAAGAGATTTTAATTGTAATTTTTGTAAAGTGAATCACGAACATTATTTTCAATGCAATGCATTTCAGAAACTGTCCCCTATGGACAAATATTATTTTGTCAAAAATAACAATGGTTGCGCGAATTGTCTTAGCTACACCCATTCTACTCCCGCATGCAATTCCTCTGTGTCTTGTAAAAAGTGTAACCGCCGTCATCATACAATGCTACATTGGATACGACCTCAAGCGGACGGCGGACGGCCTGCCACGGCCGGAGGAGCTGGACGAGCTGGAGTGTCATCAGCTGACGCTCCAGTGAATGATTCGCGCGCTATATTTCCAACGCACGCTCAGACCGCTGTAACTCCACAGCGTCTGAACACCGAAAATGTGTCCCTTTGTTCGTTTAATAATAATAATGTTTTAAAACCTAATACAGTAATATTAGGCACCGCGCTCGCTTACGTCACGGATCGCTTTGGGAATTTTGTTACTGTTCGTTTATTAATTGACCCCGCGTCTCAAAGTAGCTTCGTAACGTCGGCTTGTTGTAAACGTTTAGGCATCGGAATGCATTCTAGTAATCATTTAGTTGTTAAAGGAATCGGTAATAGTCGCCGCCATATTAAAGGCACGACAACAATTACATTATTTTCGCGTTATAATCAAAACAATAATATTAGTATTAAGTCACACGTAATAGATAAGGTGACCAATATTTTGCCTACTAGTTATGTCGACGTATCGACATTGAACTATTTAAATAATCTTCAATTGGCAGATGAGAAATTTTATAAACCCGCATCCATCGACATTCTTCTGGGGTGCGAATGGTTCGATGAGATTTTGTTATCTAACCGCGTTCGAGGCGCTCGGGGTGAGCCGTACGCCTTGGAAACTATATTTGGATATGTTGTATTTGGTCCCGCTCCTATATTATTTAATAATAACGCATCAACTTATACGTTTTGTTCATATAATGAAAATTCATTAGATAATATATTATCCAAGTTCTGGTCTTTGGAAGAGGTGCCACATAGGGAACACCTCTCTCCAGACAATCAAGAGTGTGATCGTATTTATGATGACACTACCACTCGTGACGTCACTGGCCGTTATTCGGTAGCATTACCCTTCAAAGGGGATCCGCGTTGTTTAGGCGAGTCATTCTCAATTGCTAAACGTCGATTTTATTTATTAGAAAGAAAATTAAATAAAGATACCGCGCTCCGCATACAATATGATGACGTCATCAAAACCTATCTTAAAGAAGGTTTCATACGCCGCGTCTCCTCCGATGACAATACATCTCCGCATTATTATATACCACACCACGCTGTCATTAGGAAGGACAAATTAACAACTAAATTAAGAATGGTTTTGGACGCGAGCTCCAAAACCACAAATGGACCATCACTTAACGACATTTTACACACCGGAAGAAATCTACAGACTGATTTATTTAATATTATTTTAAATATACGACTTTTTCCATTTGCCATTTGTGCTGATATAAAGCAAATGTATTTGCAAATAAAAGTACATCCAGAGTTTCAGAAATATCAAAAAATACTTTACCGGTTTTCATCTGAAGAACCCCTCGAAACTTACGAGTTTACTCGTGTATGTTTTGGCCTTAAAAGCAGTCCATATCACGCGTTAAAAACTGTGCGTCGTTTAGCTCGGGACGAAACAAAACAATACCCGTTTGCTGCCGCGATCATTGATAAGGCGTTGTATATGGACGACTTAGCCATCTCCATTACAAGTGTATCGGAAGGTATAGAATTGTCTAACCAATTAGTAAATATGTTTAAACGTGGTGGCTTTGAACTTGTTAAGTTCACCAGTAATTCTCTTGATATACTTAATTATATTCCCGCAACGCACCGGTTAAGTCAAAGTGTAGAATTCAATAATGAGGATAATTTAAAAGTGTTGGGTCTTAAGTGGGTTCCATCTGAGGATATGTTTGCGTTAACAGTTAATTTAGATGAACGATCTTGTTCAAAAAGAAACATTTTATCGTCAATTGCTAAGTTATGGGACGTGATGGGTTTCGTTGGCCCTGTGATACTGGCGGCGAAACTTATCATTAAAGATTTATGGTTACTCAAGGTTGGATGGGATGAGCTTCCGCCACCAAGTATACAAAACGCATGGAATGTTTTGCAAAATGAATTACACCTATTAGAAAATTTAAAAATCCCGCGTCATATTGGTATTATTTCAGTATCAAATGTTATTTCTATATTAGGTTTTTCTGATGCAAGCGAACGCGCCTACGGAGCAGTCGTGTACTTACATGTCTCGCTTCCGGGGAATTTGTATAAAACAAATTTAATTTGTGCGAAGTCTAAAGTCGCACCTGTAAAAACAATCTCAATTGCACGCCTGGAGTTATGTGCAATTCTTTTATTAGCTAAGTTAGTTAACACTGTCGTTAACTCTTATTCCGCACGCATTTCCGTTAATAATATATTTTGTTTTACCGATTCAATGATTGCCCTTCATTGGATCAACGCATCACCGCATCGTTGGCAAACCTTTGTTGCCAATCGAGTTACAAAAATAATTGAATATTTACCGCCCGCGCATTTTTATCATATTCCCGGGACACAAAACCCCGCAGATTGTTTATCACGCGGCCTTACGCCGTCACAATTATTATCTGATGCGTTATGGTTTAACGGGCCACCTTGGGCAAACCAGGACCCTAAGTCTTGGCCTATTAAAAAATTCTGTATTAATAATTCATTAAGTGTTCCCGAAGAGAAAATTATCTCTTTAATTGTCAGGGATGAACCGCATCCTTATTTATATTCGATAGGATTAAAATATTCATCATGGAATAAACTTATTCGTATCGTTGTGTATATTTTACGTATGATTGGAAAAATTCCGCGTTCTAATTTTATTAACTTTTCTCACTATAAAATAGCAGAAGAATATATCTTAAAATCCATTCAGCAAGTTCATTTTTCGTTAGAATATAAAAATATTAAAAACAATAAATGTGTTTCTCAGTCCATTCGTAATTTACATCCTTTTATAAGTAATGGTTTAATAAGAGTCGGCGGTCGGTTGTCCGACGCGCGTAAAATACCTTTTGATCATAAGTATCCTATTTTACTGCCCTCTAAGGATCATTACACGACATTAATTGTCGACTATTTTCATAAAAAATATTTACACGCAGGACCGAATTTATTGTTTTCTATGTTACGACATAATTATTGGATTTTAAGCGCCCGCAATTTAATTAGAAAAAGATATCACATGTGCAACACATGTTTTCGTAAGAACCCAATTTCCCCACAACCACTAATGGCCAACTTACCTTCTTATCGTTTACAAGAAACTAAAGCATTTTACCATTGTGGTGTAGATTATGGCGGCCCCATACCCATTACTTTCCACAAATATCGTGGAGCACGAAGTCAAAAATCATACATATGTCTCTTTGTGTGTATGGTGACCAGAGCAGTTCATATCGAACTCGCTACAGATCTTACAACAGAAGCCTTTATAAAGGCTTTTAAACGTTTCATATCGCGACGTGGTCCTTGCAAGTTCATGTATTCAGACCACGGCACGAATTTCGTTGGCGCGAAAGCCAAACTAGACGAAATCACTAATTTAACAAAAACAAAGGATTTTATTGACAAATATGGGGACGAATTATTACGTCATGAGGTGGAGTGGAAGTTCAATCCACCCAACGCCCCGCACTTTGGGGGAATATGGGAAGCGGGAATTAAAAGTGTAAAAACGCATTTATTAAAAGTTATAGGTAAACACCTTTTAAGTTATGAGGAGTTGTTAACGGTATTAACGCAAGTAGAAGCATTGCTTAACTCGCGCCCGCTGACCTGTCTAAGTTCGGATCCGGCAGAGCCAACTGTCCTCACGCCTGCACATTTCTTAAATACGAATCCAATCAAAAATCTATTCATTTCCGATTTAACTCAAGAAACCGCATCTTTAAAAACGCGCAAAGAAATGCTAGATTTAATTATTAAAAATTATTGGCGCCGTTGGTATGACGAGGTGTTGCACACAATGCAGACCCGTCAAAAGTGGAATACCCCGCAGAACCCTGTTACAAAGGGTACGGTAGTATTAATACGCAATGATAATATAATACCTCTAGATTGGCCCTTAGGCATAATTCAAGAAGTATATCCAGGCAAAGACGGTGTTATTAGAGTTGTATTAGTTCGCACTAAAACTGGTACTTATTTGCGTCCAGTCGTGAAGGTGTGTCCACTACCTTCACAATAATTTAATTTAACTTTATATTTTATTTTACACTAGTTTAGGTTATAAGTATTATTATTATTTCTTTCTGCTTTTTAAGTTTAAGTTTGTAAACACTTTGCATTATTTACCTAAATGCTTTCCGCGCTCTTTTGTTTATTTGAAAGAGAACTAATTCTCTTTCAGGCCGGAGGATGTTCGCGCCTGAATTCATTTATGTTTTGATTTAATAATACGCATTTATCGATTTCCCTTTTTTCCTTTAAATCCCGCATTTGCAAAGTATTAACCTAAAAGTGTATCCCGCGAGCGCCACTAGATGGCGCGCCTGTTGTACCGCCGATGTCAATCAAGATGGCGGAGAGACCTTCTTGCACCGCAAAACAGTGAGTACCTTTCCTTTTTTCTCCCATCGACAAATGCATTTTGCCTATGTCTAATTAATAGAAATATCGTCTAATCAACCAGCTAATTACAGTCCATTGAAAACCGCACACAATACTTTACTAAAATAAGAGTAGGAAGATTAATTGTCCAGGGGTTAGTGTATCCGACACTAAACGTATAATGACAAAGCTTCCCATTATATAGTTAAATAGCATAAAATAGCTAATATTAAAAATATAATTGTTTGTTGTCCCCATCCTATACCTTAAATCCTTCAATTGAAGCGTAAAGAAACGTTGATGTCGGGCACAGTGGATGCGACTGAAACATCCATAACTGATTGTCTCAGTCGTCTGCGCACTTGGATCTCATTGCTTCTCCCCAGGCAGGTTAAATTGAGATGTCGGGTTACAATATCTATCTACGATAGGTATTACAATAATATTCAATCATCTCGTTTGAATTTTTACATTAGTCTAAATATTCTATTGGAGCTAGAAAATGTACATAGATATTGTTAAAGCTGAAAAATGTCACGTCTATGTATGAGTGATATTATACAGGTATTGTGTGTGAAGGCCTTGTTGGCATCTTGACATACACATTCATCAACGCTGCACTCATCTGCTTACTGTAGCAGGGCTCTTTTTCTATATTCTAAGCAGCGTCATTTCTTTCATACTTTACGTACAAATTGTGGCCTCGCATTATGTTTGACATATAAGTAAAAAACCTAGACCATTTCGAAATATGAATAATTCGTTTTTTTTACTATTTATTTAAACTCTAGTTCTAATAGAAAATTATTTGTTATATCAACAGAATTATATATAGAATATTCACGACTCAAATGTAACCTCGTCACATAAATATAAAGGTGCAATATTCGATATATTCTCTAGCCGACGGCATAATATAATTGTGTAGTAGAGGTGAAATGGTCATACAAACCGAGAGTCCCCGTTTTAAAACCACTGGCTGGTACCAAATTTTACATAGTCGGCTAGTTTCTATGATACATTTGTAACATAGACTCTAGCCGAATCAAGTTTAGTAGCTTACCCTTATTTCTCGACACTAAACGAATTCATTTAAATTAACGTTTGATTGTCACTTTTGTACTGTTCACTTCTGTAATACTTTATACAATTTAAAAAGACTGTACCGTTTATATACTAGTACAATATTAGCAAATAATTTAATTGACGTGTGAGTTGAGTCGCATAAGGAAAAAGCATATTTTTTAATAAAAAAACAGGTCCATTTGGTACCAAACAGAATCTGTTAACGCGGATTAATGCAATCAAAAGCCTGCGCTTGTTACCTATAAGCTACTATAACTACGGCTAGTAATCCGTTTATGCTTTGACAGGTCTGGATAGGCTTTGAATATAAAAGCGCAAAGGCCAACGTGACTAACATGCCAATTGTAGCGGGATTATTTTGTTTATACGGTTCATGTTAACAGACATAAAGATTATCTATATAATAGTGACCTTTTGTAAAATAAAACACACAATGACATCGCAGAGGTTGCTGATAAATCATCCTGGATATGCGATCGAACCTGAACTCGCTTTTGGCAAATTGCCATCGACCAGAAATAACACGCATCAGTGACTTCCCGAATCGGCGGCTTTCCCGCAGGCTGTATCTACTCGCAATATCCATTATCATATTCCGCAGCTGTTCATATTATGAAATTTGTTCATAATTTCATTAACCTAATTTCATGAATTAAAAAATAATTAAGAGATTTGTGAATGTGACGTTAGAGAGTTGTTTATTTAAAGAAAAGTTACAGCTTCTCATAGTACACTATATACAAAAACAGTAATGCTGTGTTTTGTCAGGATCGTAAAAAGTGATGCTTTTAATGTATTTTTTATTTATTGCGGTTCAACATTATATAACAGTCCACCGCCTGATGTTAAGCTGGAGTATGGTCAGTGAATGGAGGTGAACTATAACTGTTCATATTTACTGTACCAGCCTAGTTGGAACAGGCCACTTACTAACTGATTCCGAACCGCCTCTATGTCACTTTACGGTCATATATTCACGGACTACGTCACCCCGGAAAGACTCACTGGACACCACTGCCTACCACTATTAGATAACCAGGCCGGCAGCCTTTTTTTTTATTAAATCATAAATATTTGTTATAATCAATCTAGTATTTTCTTAGATTTTGCGCGAACATTAATTAATGAATTACACGAATTTAATGCGGCCTACATTTTACATTTTTTTATTATTCCGACGTTTTGAGAGCTTTGCAGCCATCGTGGTCAAGCAGAGACCACGAAATTGTAAATCGAAACCAAAATAAACGCGATATTAAGCCGCATAAAATTTGTTTAATTCAATATTCAAACTAATTAATAAATATCACAAATTAAAGCAATGCAATAAATCTTTACTTCGGCCAAAAATCGAACCCGGGAGTCTATGCGTAACCAACTGTTGTGATAACTATGGTGCATTAGATCTCTGTCGCCACGTCAAATTGATGATGAAATAAAATTATGAATGCATCCTATTCCTAGCACTTATACCATCCTATTATTATGTATAAAATATTCAAAGGCGAGCAATGTATCTTTTACTACTCTACAGATAAATTCCTTGCATTTACCAAATTGCTTTGTACACAATTGTGACACACGAAGTCCTGTTTATTCAAACATGTTTACTGGCACGCCTTCGTCTTCTGTTGAGTGGATTTTCAATAGGATGGCATGAAAACATTTTCAGTACGACAGAGATAAGAACAAATCTGACATTCAATATAAATATCGTTTAGAATATTTTATTCTTTCTGTTTACATTCCTACTACATACTAAGCTACTCAAATGCTTATATCATAGAAACTGAGCAACTTGTATCATAGAGTACATGTAATTGATATTGATATGGGCTTGGTTTCCGAGACCATACTACCACTAGACCACGGTCGCCTAATGAGGATTAAATAATAAATTTATATATAAGATGTTACTTAAAATATGACGACAGGCATGGCGCATTTGCTAGCACACCAGTTCATTTACGCGTAAAGTCCAGCCCGGGTTCACTTCCCGGTTGGAACAAATATTTGTTTCATCGTTTTTATCCGTGATATTCAATAATTAGATTGAATGTCAGTCACTAGGTGGACTGACGACATAGTGAAAGTCACGGGTAAGCGGTGGATGCAACTGGCATCCTGTCGTTCGAAATGGCGTTCTAAGGGGGAGGCCTATGTTCAGCAGTGGACGCCTTCTGGCTGATTATGATGATGATGAGATTGAATGTTAAAAATATTTGTTAATAAGAAAAACAAGAGGCGAATATTTGTACCGAATCTGTTTGTCAAAGAGTAGAGTAGGCAGTGGCGCCCAATCTGCCGATCCGGGGTAGTATATAAACAAGTATATAAACCGTGAATTCACTTAGTCGCGTTTGGGATCAACTTGTACGTTGCTGTTTTCAACTAGGCTGGCATAGTGGATACGACGGCTACTTTCAGTTATTTAACAGTAAGTAGAATTTCCCTTTATTCGTGGAGCGCACTTCTGGAGTGCAGTCCATGAATTTCAAACGGGGTGATGTCATATGTCGAGCCACAATGAAAATTTAAAAGTTATGAAATATTTTAACTAATTATTTTGTTGTTTGTTCAGAATATGAAACATGACCGATTAGAATTACCGTAGATTAGTCTCCAGCCGCATGAATGCATCGTTTGGTTCGCATTACATTTGAGAATTGTGCTTAACTAAATACACATTGTCTCTGTTTACAAGGTTGATTACTCCACTATGCTTATCCATGTACCTGATGAAGAAGACTTAGTCGTCTTTGACACCCAACTTTAAGGCATTTCGTCAGGCACGAGTAAACTTTTTATTTGTGGCTTGATTATGACAGCACCTCGCCTGATGTTATGCTGGAGTACAATCCATGAATGGAGACGACAACTGCATAACTGCAAGTACCAGTCGCACCCACTATACCGGCCCAGTTGGAATCGTCAATTTACAACAATTATACGGTCGGTATACTTGTAAATTGTTAGTGACGGTACTATCCCGAATCGGCAGACAAGGCACCAGTGCCTACCCACCACTCTATGACAACCAGACCTGGATCCGTTTTTTTTGTATTGACAAATATTTGCATTTTTCATATTTATTTATTAAATAAAAACCATGAAACAAAATATTGCTCCGACCGAGAATTGAACCCGGGACTTTACGCGTAACGGACTGATGTGCTAACCAATGCACCACGCCTGTCGTCGAGCTAGAGTTATCAAAATATTTTATAATAACAAGTGAATTTGCCAAATGGCATTAGTTAAACTGAACGTGGCTATACACACGGACATTGATAATTAGAATATCCACTTTCGACCGTCTGTATTAAGATTGAAAATGGCTTGTGTGGTTATATTTTGTGTAAAAACAAATGTTATCCGGTCACGAGACTAGAATGTATGTTTTTGTGTTTTTGATGGTATTAATAGTTATTCTAGGCGGGGGACGCGTTAGGCTTGTGCTTTTAGCTCAATGGACATATGATTATAGCGTGTCATATTCTATCAATCTTCATTAGTCATATTCAATAGTTTATGTACTATTATCACATAAACTATAACGTTATGTTTACAGTTAATCATGTCTTTAATTTATTATTAAAAAGAGCATAATCATAATATCACCTAATTATAAAAAAAATTAAGAGCGCCGACGGCTGAAATAAAAAAAACGATTTAGTCGTCAGTCGTCGTCAAAGGAATAAGAGTGTTTTATATTAAAAGGCAGTTGTTTAGAAATCTTTGCATTTAAATATGTCTTTTACCTATTTTTATAAAGTTATACAAGTTGTACCATACAATTTCCACATTATTTATAATACTAATATTTTGTATAATATGTATTGCTGGACTTAGCAGTTGAAAGAATTGCACAACGTAAATATAGAATAGAAAATAGATTTTCAACAGACCTTGTTCCTATACTTCAGTTTTGGGGAAGAATCCGCATTCTGTAGACACAGTTGAAATGTTTTACCAGCCCATTTGTTCTCTCCATCCTATGATCTTGGATTCTAAGCGAAGTGTGAAGGAGTACCTTTGGCCTGCACAGGTACAACGGCAAAAGTAACCACAAACTAAATCGATTTATCACTCGTTGGCACTCTTGGATACCCTCAAGCAAATGAGGTTCAGTAGTCGTAACTTAAAAAAAAGACAGGGTTTGAACCCCGGTCGCAATTGACCGGTGCTCACTTTTGGATCCAATTCAAACCAATTATAGTAGGGGAGCCCAAGAGGCTAATCGGGGATTTACTCGAGCGTCGTAGGGACCTATTAAATATTAAAGTTTAGGTGATAAAAAAAATTAAATGTTATGTGGGTTTTTGGTTTTAGCGGTGGGGGAAGGGTGTACGGATTTTCAAAAATGTAAAAAAAAACAAATAAAAAAATATACTCGAGCGCGTCAGATTTTGATATTGTATATACTCCACGTGTCCACAATACTGTAGGTATGTTAATCTGACGGTTTGCATGGTGGGGGTGGCAGTACGGAAAGGTAGAAAAACAAAAAAAAAAAAATTTGCTCGAGCGCGTCAGAAATTCAGAGGGGATGTTAAATAAGCCCCACAGAAGCTCCCATTCAAAAGACTGACCATTCCGACATGACGCAAGTTCGTGGCGGAGTTTTGAAAATGTAAAAAAAAATCGTTAATTTGAAATACTCGAGCGCGTCAGTCTTTTATACAGAAGGTTCAGTAAGATGACCCAATTGTACTGACCCTTAATCTGACAATTATCTGGAGGGATTTCATTAATCTGACAAAAAAAACGAATTTTTTTTAAGGTAATTGTTACACACTTACTATAGCACACTAATCGCAGTACAGTTTAGACTATTTCTCTCTCTTTCACTCACAATCACTGCCCACTTTTACTAATAAGTAATAATATCTCAGAAACTGTGTGGAATATGAGCTATATTATTGTAAAGTTTCAATAAAATCCATTTAGTAGTTTTGCGTGAAAGAGTAGAAAGAGTAGTGCGTTAGTAGTTTGCGTGATCCATCCATCCATACAATACAGACTATAAACTTTACTTTACTTACGAAAAAGTATATATAATTTATGGTTATTAAGATCTTATTAAGATAAGATTTTAAAATCTTCTTTCTTGTACAGTTTATACTTTTTTACATTGTACATTAGGTCAAAATGTTCATAGGCGTTCCATAAAATATATGTTCTATGTAATTTACTGTTTAATTTCACTGAAACAGGGTTGGCAAATTATTGAAATAAATATTTTATAAGAGACCATTTAACACCTTTAAGGGGGTTCGGCTTTAGGAGGTGTTTTGTAACACCCTGTATATTAAGACTGTGCAAGAGAGTAATAGATAAAGAAGAAGTGAAAGGGAACGAGAGACGCGAAGTGGGGAATACATGCTCTACTGCAACTGCTCGCACAAAACTTTATCAACGATTTTTGCTACTTCGGCTTGTTGAAATTGACAGATTATAGTTTTTTAGTAATTCTTAGTCATTTTTCTTCAAAATAAAATTAAAATCGACCGCGCTCGAGAATGTCCAGGTGACGATTTTTTTTTACAAGTTTGTGACCTTCCCATTCTCTTCCGTCATACTCAATCCGTCAGATTAAGAAAATGGGCACTTATTAGTATGTAATTAACTCACCTTAGCTTAATCTGACGCGCTCGAGTATATTCAAAGATCGATTTTTTTTTACAATTCTGACCAGCTGCCATACACGTACCCCCCTGTATTAAGGGCTAATACTTGGTAGATATACTCTACAGGGTACAAGGTATCTCCCATAATTTAATCTGTCACGCTGGAGTAAATCCAGAAATCCCCGCTTGGGCTCCCCTACTATTACAATTAAAATAAAATATGAATAAACATAAAATAAAAGCTGTAAATTTTATAATGGTAAATAACAATTGAATGAAACAAGCAAAATGAATAGTGAATATTAATTTTACTTAATCCTGTACCAGCTTTGAAATATAATTTCATCCGCTGCGTGTTTCTGAATAATTGTTTTATTTAAATAGCAAAAATCCACCTCGTTTGTTGTTATTAAATATTTACAAACAAAATTGAAATACAGTTCTCGGGCTTACTTTTGTATTCTGTTTTTATTTACTCTGTTGTTCGTTACAATATTGATATAAATGAGATTTGTGATGGCTTAAGCGAAAATTTGATATTTATTTTGTACCTATTTATTTATTATTTCTTTTTTTTGTAATTTTTGTGGATGTAATGGAAGCTAGAGAGCTACACCTTAATTTGGAAAATAAGGTGTAAAATTTATGAATGAATTTTTTTCTCATAAATTGTTGATCCTGAAATTTTATTAAATATTTCTCTTAACCCTGATTTGAATATAACAACCATATGAACACTGCTATGATAGAACGGCGTTAACGTAAAGTTTGTAAATATTCAATGCTTTATGATTTTAAAACATCAACTACATACAACAATAATTCCTTGAAATGTCAAACCTATGCTGACCGCTCTCAACATCAATGGATGTTTTATTGGCACCGAATGCGATATTTCCGTTACTAAATGTAACTAAAAGAGTATAAAATAACTACCTCTCGATTTATAGTATATACAATTTAAACAAATAGTACCACAAAATAATATTTTAATATGACTTGTATGGAAATTGCCCTTACATTAGTAAAAAATATTATTAATGAAACTTTCTGAAAGGCATGTGTACAATTTGAGTGTAGTCTTTTGTATTGTATTTATTTATATTTACAGCGTTCTTGCTATATAATTAAATTTAATAGTTTACGGTTCTATTTTAACTCAAAGTCCACATAAAAAGGTACGTTACATATGTATCTGAATTATTTGAGTGCTACATAAAATTTATTACAACGAGTTATTTAAAATATAACCTTGAAGCTATATAAATATAGTTTTCATAGACCGAAGAACTTTTATTTATTTTATATATAACAAATAACATTATGTTTTAGTATCTAAACAAAACAAACTAGATGTAATTAGTTAATAAGATTTTATACGTAATATAAAACTAAATTTCTACTTTTCATGATCAAAGTGTTCAATGTGGAGTAATATATGAATGCATATGAGTAATATTCACGTTCAAGCACTACATTGTAACAAATGCATCTTGGCAGCTTATATTTATGTCAAAATATCTATATGCCTATGTTAAACATGCGAGACCTTATCTTGCATCATTACTTACACATACTTTTTGTAAAATGTTTTTTGTAAATATTGGTATGTTGCGATAGATAGGCACATTGAAAGAATAGATGAAAGGAGATTGACGAAGGAGAATTATAAATCGGAGGCAAGTGGAAAGATAAAACGGGACGGCCCAGACCCAGAAGATTGTTTCTTGATCAAATCATAGATATTCTTAATAAGGCTGAGGTGTGTAATGATTATAATGATACAGCATGTATGGAGAGAATTGTGGATAATATGAAGTAAGCGAGAGAGATGTCAGGATCGGCGAATGTTGAGATCTGTTGTCTCTGCTTATCCTTGTAGTTATTAAGGTGTAATAATTGAAGATAAATATGCTTTTCATATTCTGTGAAGCCAGATGGATGTCGTTTTGTAAATTTCCGCGATGGCACAGAATAGACGCAAAGTGCGTCAGTCTATATGTAATTGTACACGCAAACATAGAAGCGGCAAAAATAGGTTATTCTTAGGTTTTGAAAGGATCGGGTATTTATATTGTCACTTTTAAATCTGATAAACCTCGGTCGCCTTGTATTATTGCTTCATTGATATAAGGCGACCGTGGTATAATGGTAAAACATTAGTTGCGCAAACCGAGTACTCTCGGTTGAGCACTACAATGAATCTTAATAAAACACGTATGGAAATGTTTAAAAAAATCATAAACTCCAAATTCGATGAAATAGACGCATTTATTAACTTTCATAAATATTGTTTTAAAATAAATAAGTGAATTAATAAGTGAATATGGAAATATAACCTTTCCAATTTATAAAAGGATTAGTGCTTCATGTTCGAAATTATATTCTTTGTTTAAGTAAACTTTAAAATTAGACAATTATTCCTGTTTAAAAAACTTGTCGTTCAGTAGAGAAAAAGTATAATGAGCATTATAAATGCTTGTCTTGTTTCCAAGATAGCAGAACTCGTCGTATACGAGCTCGTCGAGTGCACAAACACTTACTTTATGCAAATTTGAACTGTGTTCCAATGTAATAAAGTAGCTCTTGCATATTCATCAAACTTTGTTGTTTCGGCAAGAATACTTTACCTCTTTGTTGTGATTGCAGCCGGGACCGTAGTGACAACATTTGCATTGCTCGGTATACTCGGTACTCCTTGCTTTGTCTTATATTGATTCTCGAGGTGAGTTAGAGTAAATTTGCCGTAAAACAAGATACAAACTAAACTTGTGAACAAAACATCCACTATCTGTATGGCATTGCAGAATTGACAATCGATTGTTAAGAGTTAAAGGTTACAATTACGACATAACGCGTTATCAAATCGGTGTTACTATCGGTGTTATTCGTAATAATTTGACATAGTTTCGTGTATTACGTTTGGTATCAGTTGACGCAACAGGGGTTAAAAAGCATTGTTTCCGACGCGATCAATGCTGCTAATCAATAGATACAATTAAATGAACAATATTTGAATTAAAACGTACGCAAATAAACGGAGAGGAGGCTGCCAATCTGGCTCGCGGCACCCATTCATTTATCTACTAATTACCCACGTTATAGTGAACGAACGCATTTCATCGGGATTCATCGATTTATTTCAGAATTGCTCCAAGCACTACTAAACCGATAAAGGATTAATTAGTTTTGCTAAGTGATTACGTACGAGTGTATTAATTTGTACTTAATAAATTATTTCTATTATATCTACTCGTGCACGTTGTGCTTATTATAGGTACCTACATAACTGGTTTTCTTTTATTTCATTTATAAATCCATTATAAATCAGCTTCATAAAAGCTGGGTTGCCTAGGGCCAAGTAGAGCTTGCATAAAAAATGTGGATGTCAGGGAAGCGAGGGAGTTGTGCCAGGATCGTGGCAAGTGGCACTCCATTGTCTCTGCTCACATTTTGATAATCAAAAACATTTTGTGTATCAAATCCATGCGTGATAATTTGATTGATCATTTATTTATGTTGAGGTATTGGGTAGCGCATGGGTTAAGCCTCCAGTCCTTGATGCGTAAGTACCGGGTTCGCTTCCCACTCGGAGCAAAGATTTGGTACATAACATAACATACTAATACTCGTAATATTTGATAATCACGAGCAGATTACATATACAAATTTTTGTCTATAAAGAAAATTGTGGCAATTTGCTTCAGGTCTAGGTGTCTAGGAGTCTTAGGCAGATATTTAATGGTCGGTTCTACCATTCTACAAATAAGTGTACCGATCGTAAAGTAACTTAGTTGCGTTTCAGGATAAGCTTAAAAGTTTTTACAAAAAGTCAGCATAATAGAGGCGACTGCTACTTGCATTTATTTGATTGTAGTAAGTAGCAGTCGTCTCCATTTATGGACCACACTCCAACTTAACACTAGACAGGGTACGATAAAAAATATTAGTCGTAGAATACGCGTCATTACGCGGTCGTTGTCTGTTATTTGGTGGCATTTTTATGAGACTACGTAATAGTGGAGTAAAATATTCAGAGTAAGATATTGTGTAATTTTGAACAAATGAATTCCAACGTGCTACACTTTATTGACGTTTTGAGGATAAAATAGTAACAAAAAGGTAAAATTATAGAGAGGATAGGTAGAGTAAACGGAGCGTGACTTTCCATGATCCTGACACAGCTTTATAGATTTCTGCTCGTACAATACTTTCATACAATCTCGTACTTTACAAAGTCTGACCAAGATTTTTATTATTGTTTTATTGAGCTTGGCATTTGTCTCTTACCTGATGAAGGGGAAATCCAAGCGAACTGACGACTGGAAGGTCCAATTCGGTTTACGGTTGCCTAAGCCGTTGTCACTATCCCAGCCTAGTTGGTACCGATATCTTTCAAGCTGATCCCGTAACGTAACTGTTTCACTTCACCATATGTTCACTTTACTTAAAAGGGGTGAAACTACCACAGATTGGCTCACTACGAATCACTTTAAAATAACCAAACTGAGAGCTTGCTTCTTTTTTTATCAACAAATATTTAAAATATTCAATCTAATTATTAAATATTACAAATAAAAGCTATGATATAAATCTTTGCTTCGACTGAGCATTGAACCCAGTACCCAATGTCGTCAAGGGATTTTATAAAATATAATACTAACAGTAAGAGAATACATATTATTATTTTGTACTAGTAAGAAAATCATAGCAGAACTACTGCGATCGCAATAACAAGTTTTGACCTGAGTTACGCGAGGGGAAATGTGCAAGGAAATCGACACGGAAAAGTTATCTAGCAGCTGCACAAGTCATGACATCTAATTGAATTCTCTATCGGGATAAAATGGAAATTTATTTATGCATAAATCTACAATATAGAAATGCTTTTGAGCTATCTTTTGAATGGTATTGAATATCACTTGATATATTTCATTTTCAATCGTTCACGTTTCCATTTTATCCCCAGATAAAGGATTCAATTTTATTACATATATGACACTACTTGTGTTGCTGCTAGATAACTTTTCCGTGTTGAATGGTAGGCAAGTACAAGTATACAGACCATAAAGTGACTTAGTCGCGTTTCGGGATTAGCTTGTAAGTTGCCTATTTTAACTAGGCCGACATAGTGGACGTCACTGCCACATATAGTTAAATAACCTATGAATCGGTCTAGGTAGCAGTCACCTCCAGTCATGGCCGCACTTCAGCTTAGCAGGAGGGGTGCTGTCACATGTCGGGCACAATAAAATATAAATATATTATATCTTGTTTTAGTAGCGGATTTAGCCCTGTTAATAAAATGACAGTATGTATCTATCCAATTTTCATTCCTTTTTTATAAGGTTAAATTATTATTTACCTAAAAATATCTAATTTTAAGTTAACTGAATTATTATCGCAACAAATGACGACAGGCGTGAACGAACGGTTAGCGATTGGTTTGTTGCGCGTAAAGTCCCGGGTTCGATTCCCGGTCGGAGCAAATATTTGTTTCATAGCTTTTATGTGTAATCTTTAATAATTATATCGAATATTGCAAATTGCAAAATCCTCTTGCTTATCATCAGGCGAGTCGAGGTCAGATGTCGTGTCACAATAAAATAAAAAAAGGCATAGGTACCCAGTTTACCGATCCGGGGTAGTACTACCACTTACAAGAACGTGAAGTGATATCGGAATCGGAAATCGTGAATCGGAAGTCGCGTTTTGGAATCAGCTTGTAAGTTGCTGGTTCCAACTAGGCCGGCATAGTGGATGTGATTGGTACTCACAGTTATTGGATTGTAGTAGCAGTGACGTCCATTCATGGACCACACTCCAGCTTAACATCAAGCGGGGTCTTTATGCATATGTCACCTAACATGAAATAATTAAGTGTTAATATTTTGGTTACCATATAAAAAATATATTATTTGATTAAGTAAAAAACGGATTATCCATAGTGTTATCTATTACTTTTGATGATAAGGTTATGAAATCAGTACATTGATCTGAAGATAATTTTTAATGTTACAAACAGGTAAATAAAAACCTATTCTGATATTGGCGTGGTAGAAGTAAAACAAACCTAAATAAAAAAGTTGGCAACATTATTCTTGACTGCAAAATTGTTCTCGTAAGTCTTGCAAAAAGCGACACAAGCTGTGAGGTCACGACCCGGCCGCATTTTCTCGCCAAAATAAACTTTTATCTCCAAAACAGGACTATCATATAAATGGAAGCCCACTTAACAAAAAAAAATAAACTAAATATTATTATTATATATTGATTTATATTATTTTTTTAGCGCATTTGTTCATTCTGCTATAGACGATAAAATCAATCAATCAAATTGTCACGCCTTTTTCCAACGGGGATAGGCAGAGACAATGGAGCGCCACCTTCGACTATCATGTCACAACACCCTCGCTTCCTTCACATCCACAATTCTCCTCATACAGGCTTTAAGGTTATGGTCATACACTTGAGGATGTCTCCGATTTGGTCGGAAAACACCTGGGCCTGCCTTGTTTTACGCATACCTCCACATGAGATTTCTAAATTAATAAATTAACTACGATTGCCTTTAACAATTACAAATCACGCCAAGTACTAAAAGTTTATTATAATTTATCATGTCTGTAACTTAGTAAGATACGAGTCGTTTCGATTAGATTAGAATATTTTGGCAAATAGTTATTGGCCATTGACCTACATAGAATTATATAGATATATGTTAAAAATACTTATGAAAATACATTTAAATAGTATATGTTATAGGTATTTATAAAGAAGTTTTCCTTCGGTTGCCACAGTGATACAAGCCAACCGAAAATTGAAAGGATTTTTTCAGTCGTCCGCATTCTTAGATCTTAGCTTAGGCAAAGCATTGGGCAAAGGCGAGGTCTGAAGTTGCGTCTCATTAAAACGACACTATGCCGGTTATACATATAGGTTATATATATAGTTAAAAGACGACCGTGGTTCACGGGTTTAAAACCACTTGTATTTTTGATATACTGTGTACTTTGGTTGTTATGTTTCTATGATACAAGCACTTTAGTAGCTTAGTATAGAAATGTGAATAAATAAATAAATAAATATATTATATATGTATGTAATATGTTTACATTACTTTATTTCGAAAGAATAAACCAACAATCAATTATAAATTATGTTATTATGTTGGATGTTTAAACGTAGTGTTTCTTCTATTCTTGTTGGAAGCCCGCTAGCAGTTGCCAACAGCGTGGCCTCTGCTATTTATAAATAGCATTTTATTTAAGTTGATGGTTTTTTTTGTATTCCTATAAAGTGTGCACAATGTAAAAATAGAGTTGTGCAGTTATAATGTCGTTTTGTGCCAATAGTCACTTTAATTTTACGTTTTGTATATGCAAAAAAAGATTTTACGACTTTTTTACATGTTTTTGTAAACACAAATTGCATAATAAAGAGAAAGATTATACTTATAGTATAACCTTTCTCTCAGGCGTATTTTTACGCATAAAAGCTATCTATAATCATTTGAATTATAACATACATAATTTGATATTCTGAGAATGTATCGCATGTGTCATTTCAGAAGATAAAGTTAATATGTTGGCTCAATGATGGTTGATGAAATAATAATGAAGTAGGTACTTAATAATAATAAAAGCCATCTTTATTATTATATTTTAGAAGTCTTTATTTCTTATTATACTTTGTTATAAATTTTAATATAAAAACAAGTCTACTAAAAACCTCACAAGCTACTTGTTGTTAAAGTAAACAAGATGAATTCAGTACACTTCAGTTTTGTCTTCGCTTGAGGCATTATAATTAAAATTTAATATAAGTACAAGATATGTTCTGAATTCTATTAGTTAAATTAAAAAGCGAAAATGAGAAGATTTACGAGTTTTCAGTAAAACACGTTCCAACGATCTGTCATGTTAAAACTTTTTGAACGAACTTTTACCACTGATATTAATCATCGAACATACACGTGCTGCCATTCCAATTTCAACCCATATCCTATTGCTAATAAATATTTTACTCTAGCCGCCGTCAGTTATCATTAGGGTAGTGTCAGCGGTCATACACATGCGGCCCAAATGCATATCGTATAAAGTGAATATTAACAACGCTTTAGTTACACGACAATGTGACTTTCACGACTATTTTTATTTATACATTCCTCGTGTTTATTTTAATGCCCTAGATTGTTCTAGATTTTGTGTATTATTTTGAGACGTTGAAAACATTAATTCGTTGTTACTAAATTAACATCGATTTATTTTTATATCGTTTGCATTCGAATATCATTACATTCATTCATTGCGTGTTTGTGCCGGATTTAGAACGAACCATTTGAATTAGTTCTGTGGGCGTCGAAAGGGATTGTTACTTATTATTGTTTTGTGACGGTGGTTGGATGGTAGGTAACACGTTGTAATAGGGGTTTACGTTTATTCATATATAAAATTTGATGTAGAATAATAATAGTATCGACGCAGTTATTGTTTTAGCAAAGGAGGGTAAGAAACTATCATACGGCGGAATTTCATTTTATTAGTTAGTTTTCAATTATCCTAAAACTACAAAGAGTATTTATAAATTATAACTGTACATCCTAACCTTTCCACAAAACGAAAATAACAAAGCTTTTCTAAAATAAAATAAGTAAGTACTTATATAAAAATGTTATTAATAAAATATTTGTAGGTATGCATTTTTTTTTATAATACATTTCTATACTAAGCTACTTAAGTGCTTGTATCATAGAAACGGGACAACCAAAGTACATATATCAAAGATACATTGGTACCACTGGCGGTGATTGGTTTCGAACCCGTGCTCTCGGCTCGCGTAACCATTGTATTGCTACACCACGGTCGCCTTCAACTTACAAAACAAAATTGATACTATGAAGGAGTTGTATTAACTTTTCATATTCGGGTAAATGGGGTGAGGGTGGAAGTTGGCGACATTCTGGCTGGGGCGTTGCCACCCCTCTTTATATACCTGCGTGTCTCCTTAACTGAGGGAAGGATTTGCTTCAAGAATAGTTAATCTTTGAACTTAGTGGTATACTGTGTGACCTGAATAGTAATTGTATAGATAGTATAAATAACCCAAAATAGCACAAAATAGCATTTTCTTAGATTTTGCGCAAATATTAATTAATTAAACCAATTTGATTAATGAATTAAAAATATCAAAAACCAATAAACGCGATAGTAAGCCGCATAAAATTTGTTTAATTGATGAAATGTATATTATTCGTATTACATATTTTTTTAAATGAAAAATTAAGAAATAAATTAAGAAAAATCGCCTTGTGTTTAAAGCGTGTTTTGTTACTTATAGGTCAAATATAGAATGGATTCGGGCTTAGGAATTTTTGTACTAAATTTAGGTGTTACGGTATATTATTGTTTGTACAAGCTTGATTGTTTTTATTACCACATTGTTATCTTTATATATAAAATAATTTTGTTCTTTAACAATAATGGTACTTTATAATGGCTGGAGGACAAATAAAAATAGTAAGAAGAAAATTAATCTAAAGAATAAAGTAAATGAAATTCTACAATATAAAAGTGCAAAATTAAATTAATTTTATTTGTAGAGAGCGACCGAGTAATTGGGCTTAGTTAGGTTAGCTAAAACAAAAGAAAGGAAAATAAAGTATGTTATAAGTTTTCTTGTTATATATTTATGATATATATATAACATTATATTATGTATATATTATATTTATGTATATATGAATTAATTTATATATTTTTCATAATGTATTTGTTTACCTATTTTTATTTTATTTTGCACCCTACCTCTTATCTATATTGTCGGATCAACATCCTAAGGTGATTGGTAGAGAATGCCTTTGGCATTAAGTCCGCCTTTGTACTATTGTGCAATAAGTTTTTAAATAAATAAATATATATTTTAGTATTGTGACACGACATCTGACCTCCACTTGCTTGATGGTAAGATACGGTCAGGAATGCCTAAAAAACGATTTAGTTAACCCCAGTCACCGTCACTATGCCGATTAGACGTGCTTTTTCACGCCTTGCTTCAAGGATCCTAGAACATGGTACAGTTTAGGATCAGCGTAAAGATAGTCGAATTAATATATACAATAAACGGTCCTGATAAATTAATTCATATAGTCATTAGCTGTAATAATAATAGATATAGTTCATAATAAAGCCTATTCATTGGGCGATAAGTAGCTGGGATCCGTCGCCCAACATTTACGTAGTGTGGTTTTGTGGAACAATTATTGTGCGCACAACAAAGACTCTATGCCTATACCACGGAAAATGTTCTGAGAAGGTCTTCAACCTTGTTCCTACCTCGTCTTTTTATTGTCGGCATCCAGAGAGGTCAGAGGAAACATCCGCATTCTGTCGACCGAATTGGCAGTCAAACTAGAAGTTTCGTCGCGTTGTTTCTTTGTAGAGAAATCCACATGTGGAATGTCGGGTCCCAATAAAAAAATAAAGAAACTACCCAGTTGGCATCAAAATTAAGGCAATCTTGGTGTAGTGGCAGTGCAATTGTGTAACCAAACCGAGAGCACGAGTTCGAAACCACCCACCGGTACCAATGTATCTTTGATATATGTACTTTAGTCGTCCTGTTTATACAACACTTTAGTAGCTTAGTATAAAATTTCATTAAAAAAACTACTGTTGTTGTTTCTCCGCGAAACATATAGCGACACGCCAGACATACAGGCGACATATTGTTCAGCGACATTCCTTGAAATTTCCGAATTTAATGTCGCACATTGATTTCATGTCGGGTAACAAAGTAGCTTAGTAAATGCCCTTAATCCACATTATTAATTAATCGTAACAATACGAGTATTTATCTATTGCTTAGTATGTTTATTGTGTATCATCTAATAATGGTCTATTATATCTTAAAGCTGTGGGGAGTCATATAGTTATTTGTAAGAAATATCTTTACAATGTATTGTAACGCAATTAAATTGTGTCCTTACATGGTGACCGTTCAGTTAAGTATAAATTTAATCACAGATAGATTTGAACGACAATTTATTTTATTGCATAAAACATAACGCATAGACAAAAAGAGTACAACAAACACACCCATGGTTAGAGTACAATTGGCGGCCTTATCGCTTAAATGCGATCTGTTTCTGGCACCCAACGTTAAGGCAGTAATGTTTTGGATGTACGTAAACAGATATACATAACTTGAGGTACAAAATGTACGAAGTTATGTACTAACAATAATAATGCTCTGGAATATGATGTATTGACATTATATTATTCTTATAATTTACATAAGAATAAATAAACATACACACAACAAATATACATAAATAAGCTTACCTATGTATATGTTAAATGTGTTTTTGTTTACTGTGTAATAAGGAATTTATCTATTATTGAATATCTATCTATAAATAATAAAATACGTGTTAATGTATTTTATTATAATATTTGTTAGGTATTTTAACTTTTCTTACAATTTTCCTTGGACAAGATTTTGTCGTCGCGACGTGTTATTATAGGGCCTATAATATTTTAATGTTGAAACAACTAAAATTTATATTCGTTGCACTTTAAAGGCTGAACCCCATTGCGTACGCAAAAGCTACCTACATCTATAAACATTAAATCGCTTGAAAGAAGGATTTAGTTTAAAGTCAGTCTTATAAATTAGATTAGTATTTAATTTGATTAATTGATTGTTAAATTTAAGATTAATTGATGATTTGTACATGAGTGGTAGACACTTACACATTCGCGTTTCGTGATCAGCTTGTGACTTGCCGGTTTCAACTAGGCCGGCATAGTGGATGTGACTGCAGTCTTCTCCATTCATGAACCGCACTCCTGATTAACATCAGGAGGGGTGCTATCATATGTAGAGCCACAATAAAAAAACAGTGACACATGCGTAACCTCTGCATACAATCGCAAACAGATTCGGCCTTAATAATAAATATGTACTTGTATAAAATGTGAATCTAGTTTTGAAAGAGTTTAAAATTTGCAAAGCCTTTTTGTTTAAGTGAATTCTGAGGTACACAAATTAAATGTGACAGATATCGTGTTCAGAGCCGATTGCTGCCAGATACACTTAAGAAACGCTACGTTTTTGGGTTGAGATATCTTGGGAACATCTATTATTAGTTTTGTTAGTGCGATTTGTATTCATGTTTATGTATCATGTAATTTAATACACTTATAGGTATTAGGTTTTTCTATATGTATATTGCTTCCATAAAGGTGTGTATGTTACATATCCAACAATTTAGACAAATAGTTTTCTCTTGCGTCCCTTTCCCTACTTTCATATCATTGAAAAAAACCTATGAACAAAAAAAAACCGTCAAACATACCTAAGCTGGTATCTATTTATTTTATACCAGTATATGAAACTAAATAATAAAGAAGATAAATAATATTATAAATAATAATAGAAGATAAATAATAAGTAAGGTAAGTGCAAGATATTTGTATATTAAATTTTATTAATACAAAACTACATCGTCCATTGTCATTTAATTGAAATGAAATTAATTCAAGCAGTAAATTTATAATGATCACTTTGTAACTCGCGCGTGACATTTGACGTGACATGAAGCGATCTACAAACTCTAGTGTCAGCTAGTGCTTCAGGTTGGCTAACGCCAATCTAAAATTCCCTTTGATGTCACTTTATGATGATGACCCTTAACGATTCGATATTATTCTTCTATTAAGTTTCATTTTTAACTTGATAGATTTAGTATAATGCTGTGAGAGTTGTAAAAATAATTATTTGCTCTGGATGCGGTATATTTATATGTATTTTTTATTTAACGTTCTATACTAAGCTACTAAAGCACTTGTATTATAGAAACAGAAAAACCAAAGTACATATATCAAAGGTACATTGGTACCGATAGGTGGTCTCGAACTCATGCTCTCGGTTTGTGTAACCATTGCACTACCACTACACCACGGTCACCTTAAATCTACACTACATCTTTAGATTGTTTTGTAATAGTCCTGTATCTGCGATACAAGTAACTTAATATAACATTGCAAGTGTATTAGCTATAGAAAATGCCACGAGTATTACTGGTATCAATTTATTTAATACAAGAAATTGATACCAGTAGAAAAAATAAAAAGTTTTGTACAACGATTGTAATAAAATAAATAATAAATTCTCATTGAAAATAATAAATGACTATCTGAAGTGATCAATTAATCATGAATACTTCCGGAATTTCAGCAGTCTGAAAGCATTTGTATTTTACTGGTGTATTTTAATTCTGAAATAAGCCAAAATTATAATGAGTGCGGTCAACAACGTAATTAACGCCCAACTAAAGTTTGTTGTCTATTACTTATTCGTGAAAATAATGGTTGATGAAAAAATAGCGCTCTTTTTGCAGTTCTCCTTAATATTTTAATATACTCGTATTTTATTACTTTTAAACAACAATTAAAAATGTAAATGCTTACTTAAAGAATAATGCTTTTTACTAAATTATTAGGTTAGGTGAAAAAAAGAACTACTATATCTTTTTATAGTAATTAAATGTTTATTTATGAATATAAAAAACAAACAAGAAATTTTCTACTGCCATTAAATGGTCTAAAACGAACACTGAAACTACTTGAGATTGGAAGCTAGATAACATTCCAGCCATATAAGTATTTGCTTGTAGTATAAATAAACTAACATTGTCCACTGTCCACTTGTCGCATTGTTTTGTAACCCATTGTTGATTCACATCGATTGACATTATTTCTACAAATGCACTTTATATCTATTTATCAAACATAAAGCAATATCTATCAATCAATCGAATTGTAACGTGTGTTCCCCACTGGAATAGACAGGGACAGTGGAGCGCCACTTGCAACGATTCAACACAACTCCATCGCTTCCCTCACATAAACT
Organism: Tinea trinotella; assembly: GCA_905220615.1. Classification (NCBI taxonomy): domain Eukaryota; kingdom Metazoa; phylum Arthropoda; class Insecta; order Lepidoptera; family Tineidae; genus Tinea; species Tinea trinotella. Next base: position 5,412,176 of record HG992305.1, read on the forward strand.
CCACGGTTATGGCACTAGGCAACCCAGCTTTCTCGAGGGTATCTCCGATTTCGTCGAAAATCACTCTCATTTAACGCATTCATCCATATCAGATTTATAAATTCCTTTTGTCAGTCTACTTACAAAAACCCTTTCCATGTGCCCAAACAATCAAACCATTCCTTTGTCTTTCCTTGACAATCGCGCACTGTGCTGTTCCTCACTCTATCCGCTATCGTCTTTCCACATACACTCCTTAATGACCGAATTTCTACAGAGTTAATTCTACTCTCATGTTTCTCTCACACCCACACCCAACATTCACTTCCTCACATTAATGTAGAAACAAATTCGCATTATGAACAATAATACATATAAAGCAATATTCTTGTATATAAATCTATTTCATTAAATTATCAATTTAACAAATTAAACTCTTATTTCAATCAGCCATCATTATCACGCCTCTTTCCCATTGGGATAGGCAGAGACAACGAAGCGCCACTTGCCACGATCCTGACACAACTCCCTCGCTTCCTTCACATCCACAATTCTCCTCATACAAGCTCTACGGTTATGGGCACTAGGCAACCCAGCTTTCTTGAGGACACCCTCCTGGGCTTGCCTTGTTTAATAATAATAAAGAAACTTTATATTATTACGTGAGCGCTGACCACTAGGTAATAAGATAAGATTTCTCCAAACCGAGAGTAACACTTTGGGAAAACAACTTATTAATTAATAATGGTCACGAGTCACTATTAACCTAAACAATATTGTTAAACGTACATTTTCCCATCATGTATGGTCAACAATAAAACGAATTGTTATTATTAAGTGCACGCAACTCCCTATGAATAAATAGGCCATTAGTTATACATATTGTGGTTTTCATAATAATTCCTAGGCCATTTGGAAGGACAATAGTTCATTACCTTTTATTATCTATTTTGTTATAGATGTTCAATTATTTTTATGGATACTGTTGATATTAATAATTAGTGACGGCGACTGAGGCAACTGTAAACTGAGTCATTTATAGCGTCGCTCTGCCCTATTTTTAGAGTCACAATTATAAAATAAGACACTTGAATTGAATTCAATAGAATTTCATGCTTATTTGGAAACGATAAAAAATTAAAATTAATGAAATATTTTATAAGCTAAAAAATATATTTTGAGGTATGTATTTATCTAGGTGTATAATATTGCTAGAAATAATAAAGTCTGACTTTTCTTTATATTTTTATTACTATGTTTTGTTTTGTACCTAGATAATGATTTCAGTTTTACCCTAAAACAATAGATTGAACAACTAATTTGCTAGTTATGTTCTTAATAAATTGAAGAAATTTCATGCGGCTTATTATCGCGTTTATTTTGGTTTTGATTTTACAATTTTTATTATTCCGACGTTTCGAGAGCTTTGAAGCCATCGTGGTCACGGAGAGACTGAGGTGTTGGTGTTGGTCGTCCTATCAATACCAAAATAAACGCGATAGTAAGCCGCATAAAATTTGTTAAATTCATTAATCAATGTTCGCGCAAAATCTAAGAAAGTGATATAGTTGAGGATCGCTTTCCGATCATTGTATTATCTGTCTTATTTGAGATGTTATCTAAGCGATATATTAATTTTATATAAAATTATTAATAGGAAATAATTGTACCATGAATTTCGTTATTTGGATTTGGAAGATCATTGTGCTAAACTCATTCAATTTATTTGCGTCATATTTCCTTAGCTACAATTATGTCAATCTTAATTTTACACCCAAATCTCAGTATGTGACATTTTTATTATCGTATCACGATGTGTACATACATACGTACTAGTTTTTCATCGTTCAATTTCTGTGGCCTTCATATTCTTATCAGTCTTAATTAAAACCACGTGTGCATATTATTTTAGGAAATTATATTTTATACAGAATTTTTTAATTATTTTCCATGACTCCTAGTTTAAATGGCATGGTGCATGGTTTGTACGCATCTAAGATTTTTATAGAGGATATTTATAAAAATAGTGAGAATTAAGTTCAAAAAAATATACAATCAAAAACTTTCATAAGTTTTAAATTATTTACGAAATATAAAAAAAAAACTAATTTAAAACATGGTTAAAATACAATACAATAAATTAATATAAAAGTGACGGTGATTGAGGCAACCGTAATCAGATTCGTTTGTTTTAGTCGTCGGCTCTTTTTGTACCTCTACCTTCTTACCACTAGGCACGACGATGTCATTTGTTCCTACCTCGTCTTTTCACACCCGTAATACCCGCACTGGTCGGGGAAAGCATCCGCATTTTGTCTACCAAATCGGCAGTCGAACTAAAAATTCGGTGCGTCTTTTCTTTGTAGTCAATCTACAAGTGGAATGCTTTGCCAGCCCATGTGTTCTCTCCCTCCTATAACCTTGGATGCTTCAAGCAATGCATTAAGAAGCACCTTTGACCGCCATAGTAATGGCGACTGAGACAGTCGTGAAATAACTCGCTTGTTTCAGTCGTCGTTACTCTTGGTTCTCCTCTTGCTTATCCTCAGGCGGGTCGAGGTCAAATGTCGTTTCACAATAAAAAAAGAAAAAATAACATGTTGAATAATAAAAGATACAAAACACTTTTATTGGGTAACCTACTGTCGTACTTGTACTAATCATGAAACGTAAGAGTGGTCTAACTAACTGTACAGCCAATTATCACTTATCAATTTGTTCGTGACATCTTGATCTGGAAACCTTGTTTGCCTATTTGTGTTAAACCTAATAGGATACAATATTATGATGTAATTTTAAACGTCTTAGTTTTGTGTAAATACGGAAATTTTGTTGGAAATAATTCACGAAAATAGTGTTATAGAACCGATAATAAAAATATTTTTTACCTTAATTTTTTTAATTAGTTTTCTTTAATTAGTATTTAGATAATTTAAATGATGTACAATAAGTCAATTGGTGGCAAACAAGTGAGATCATTGCAATATTTCTGTAAATATTTATTAGAGGAAAATTATATAAAATAACAATCATGTTTGTAATTTCTTATTAATTTTTGACATATTATTATAATATTCTTTTACATTTATATACTTAGCAACTGTAGTACTGAATATTTGAATTACAAATTTATTCAGTTATAATACTAGCAGTGAAGTATGCCAAGTCATAGCAGTTGGTAAAACTGCATGATAATAAAATAAGACAGAGAAAATTAGAGCACGCGTAAACTATTATATTGTACTATCCAATTATCATTACGAATTTATAAAATTATCTATCAATCAAATCAAATTAATCATTTTTTGTAAGTACTTTTATTATGATGAAATGGGTGTGTCCGACCACTCGAGAGTAGACACTTCTTTAATTAAAAATGGCAGTCTTGTCCCATATCATTGCGCAAATAATACATTATCTATTTGTAATTGTTATCTAGTCACAATATATAATTGTGTAATAGTTAATATTACATTTGTTATTTAATAAACTAATAAATACCACATCTCAGGCCGAGGAAAGTCTGGCCTGAGTCTCTATTAAGTTGATTGAAATTACAATCAACTTAATAGAGAATGACGCACTTAATTGTTATTTAATTGAAAGTGGTTTCATACAATGTAAACATTTCAATGAATTGCCAATATTACGAGTACTAGATCAAATACCAATGTTATAATACTGAATTGTTTTCCCATAAAGTATTATTCAATCAAAACAAATATTAATAAATTCATTGTTTTGTTTGAAGATTTGACTTGTTATTATCAATCTAATTATTAGATATTTTAAATAATAGCTTTAAAACATATATTTGCTTCTACTGGAAATCGAACTCGGACCTTTACGCGTAAAATAAAAAAAATATCTTCAGTATAAAAATAGTAAAAACTTAGTTCTTTGTTTTCAGGTTTTTATAATATAATAAATTCGAAGTATCTCTGGTTTTCTGTAACCTTTTCACAACCTAACCGCTGAATAGATTTCGATATAAATTGCCAAGGGAATGTGGGAATGTGTAGAGTGGCACTCTGTGGAACCCACGGGTATCATTTTAATTAAATTTGATTGGATTGTAACTATATTTTAACGTTGTGTTATTTTAACATAATGTAACTATTTTTGGCAGATAAATGTATTTGAACTGGTACTAGAGTAAGGCGTGTTCACAATTAACTTTCAATAGATTTACCACGTGTTTTGTCACTGTCATCATTGAAGTGTCCTTTACTCACATTTATTGTCGGGGTTCACTCGATGAAGATGAAGAGAATATATGGGCTGGTAAAGCATTCCACTTTCGATTGTTCTACAAATACAAAGAAACAACGCCCCGATCCTTTAAGTTTTACTACCGATTCGGTCGACAGAATCGAGATGTGGTGCGAACAGTACTCTGCACAAGAGCGAATTTGAGCCTTATATAGTAACAGGCATTGCTCCGGCGCGAATAACCGCCGCACCTCGTTGAGGATGCCAAGCAAGATAGTCCGGTCGATGTGGTCGGCCGAAGCCGCAGCGAAAGAACATCATTAGGATCTAATCTGGTCAAGATACCGAGAGAGTTGTTGGGCACAGAAAGGGGAGTTTATTAATTTTTTGTATCATACAATTTTTTTACGCGCTGATATAAAAGCCATTATTAGTATGTGAAAAATTAACCAATGCTTCCTTCACTTCCACAATTCCCTTCATACATGCTGTATGACAGGGCGCTCCATTGACTCTGTCTATGCCTGTGGGAAAAAGGCGTGACAATTTATTTGATTGATTGATATTGATACACATCACGTTTAAAAAAATGGGATACAATAAGAATATGTATATAAAATAATGTAAGGTATCCGCTGAGATGGCTCGTTTTAAAGTAAACGAGGTAACGCTGAGTAGACAGTTTACATTGTTTGCGGTTTGTGATGACACGACCTTTTCACTGTTTGCTCACGAGACAAAAGGAATACCACGTGATACAAATAAAAAGGGTAATGTCTAACAGATTTTTTATTTAAATATTTTTTTTGGAATGTGTATTAAAGATTAGAAATGTAAACAAATTAAACGTCCGTATTTATATATATTTTTTACCATAATAATTAAAATTAAATAATACAATTTTATAAAGTACTAGGTATTAGGAGATAGTCATTTGTACAAGTGCACAAGTTTTAGGCCCAGACTGGCACCTAGATAGTGTACAACTAAAACAAGTCAAAACACATAAGGATCTGGGTGTTATGTATTATATGATCACGGAAGACTTGAAATGGGCAAATCATATAGAAGCGTATGTGAAGAAAGCCAACTCTTTGACATACCTTATAAGAAAATCATTCGGAATGCTAACACCAGATATGGCTGCTACGATCCTTAAAACATACATAAGACCTATTATTGAGTACCTACGGGTTCCAAGTATGTCATCAAAGATTTAAAATTGTTAGAAGGAGTACAACGCAGATTTACTAAGATACCAAGACAATTGAAGCGGCTTCCATATAACGAAAGGCTTGAGCAACTCAAACCTAGCACACCTGAAGAGCGCAGAGAACGTGGGGACTTAATAGAAACATACAATATATTAAATATAAATAAAAAGTATCAGTTTCACGTTCAGTCATATGATTTTTTTGGACCAATATCATTTTCGCTTATTTTTTCAAACAAACACCAAGAGCTATTAATAAAGCTGGAGGAATGTCAGACTTGTGAGAGGTAGGTTTACGTGTGTATAGATGTTGAAACTGATCTCTGGGGCTATTAGCTCATAAGCTAACTTAAAGTAATTGGACTCAAATGACATTATTGCAACGAAATTTGCATTACTTAACTACAAAAGCCAGTCAGTTATACGTCATAAAACAATTGAAGGGGACTGAGATACCGCAACGCATCTGGAACATTTGCAAAAGCAGGGGGATTACCCTTCCTACATTCGCAAAAGAGCATTGTCAATAACGAACAGAACATAGAACCTCATCAGTGTGATTGCTCAGTGAGTAGTCTGTCCAATAGGCAAGGCACGACCTTAATTATGGACCAGCATGTCTCGTGAAAATGATTTAAAATTTATTGTGACCTACTTATTTCATATACCTACTACGCCTACTCCTCTTTCAATATGTCTTATTTGACAATGACATAGGGCAGCTCTTTACAACCGTTAGGCTTCGCAATAATTTATTATCAACGTTAAAGATTGAATCTTTTTTAAATAACTGTGGTTATAAGGTATTATAATAAATTATTTAACATTAATTATTTTTATTATTCGATAAACCGAAACCACAGCTTAATTAGAGCGATTAAATGATGAAACGAATATTATAAATTGGTTAGCGAGCTGTACAAATTGCGGTAGTGTCAGCAACAGATCAGATTAATCTATTGGATTTTTTACTACCTCGATTTATATAGGTCAAACAGGTAGCCATTTTACATAAAAGCTGTAAGCCATTTGGCTTGGCATTGTGCTGATAAACAAAATATATGTTTCAAAGAGAAACGCGCCTTCATAGGTTTACCTTTTGTTATAAGGTATACTCTTATATAACATATGATTTTGTGGCTCGACATAAATATTTGACAAGATCCCGCCTGATATTAAACAGGAGCGCAGTCCAAGAATCGAGGCACCTGCTACTACATTTAAATAATTGGTAGTAGCATTCGCATTTATTATGATACCCTAGTTGAAAACGACTACTTTAAAACTGATCTCGAAACTGAGTCACTTTACAGTCTGTATAAAACATAAATTAATGTATTTCATAATATTAAACTGTTCTGGAAACAGGTTAAGATAGCCCGGGGAGGACTGGAGAAGTCTAAAGTGAATGTGGTTAGGGATTCGAATGGTGATTTAGTGACTGAAGAGAAGAAAGTGTTAGGACGATGGAAGGATTATTTTGAAAGTTTATTTGTGGGGGATAATAATACAGCACCAGAGTGTGTTGATGTTTCCTCCACGCTGAATGAAAGCGAATCTGAATGTGATATAGATGTGAAAGAGATTTTGAATGCATTGAAAAGAATGAAAGTTGGAAAAGCGGCTGGGTGTGACAGAATAACTGTCGAAATGCTGTAGGGCGGTGGTCAGCTGGTGGCTTTCTGGTTGTGTCTCCTTTTCCGTAAGTGCTGGGTGAACGGTCTTGTACCAGGTGACTGGCGCAAGGCTGTCATAGTACCACTATACAAGGGGAAGGGATCGCAACAGGAACCCAAAAATTACCGCGGCATCAGCCTTCTCAGTATTGTTGGCAAGTTGTATGCGAAAGTATTGATTGAAAGGGTGATGCATGAAACAGATGATAAAATTTGGGATGCGCAAGCGGGATTTAGGAAAGGGATGGGATGTATGGATCAAATCTTCTCTCTGAGATGCGTCAGCGAAAAAGTGTTGGCAAAACACCAGAAGGTGTTTTGTGCTTTTGTTGACCTTGAGAAGGCCTATGATCGAGTGAACAGGAGTGAATTGTGGCAGCAGCTGTCCGGGTTTGGGTTGGGGGAGCGTTTGGTCCGTGCACTGAAATCTCTCTATGAGGATTCCAGTGCATGTGTTCGAATTAACGGGGCGCTATCCGACTGGTTTGGCATCTCTAAAGGTGTCAGACAGGGATGTGTAGCGTCACCATGGCTCTTCAATCTATTCATGGACAGTTGTCTGAAAGAGTTGCGTGAAAGGAAGTATGGTTTAAGAATGAATGACTTGGTGATCAAATGTCTCTTGTACGCCGACGATCAAGTTATCCTTGCATCTTCGGCGTATGAGTTACAGGACATGGTTACTATAATGAATGCGGAATTAGAAAAGAAAGGTATGAAAGTGAATGTAAGTAAAACAAAAGTAATGGTTTTGGAGAGAGAGGATGAAATGACAGAATGTGAGATAACGATAGACGGAAAGAAAGTGGAACAAGTCAAACAATTTGTTTACTTGGGAAGTATGTTTACTAGGGATGGAAAGTGTGATGAAGATATTGAGAGAAGAGTGCAAAAGGGTAACGTAGTGAACGGTGCCATCCATAGTATAATGAACAGCCAAATAATGTCCCAAAAGTCACGGATGGCTGTTCATAATGCGGTGCTTGTTCCTACATTAATGTATGGGAGTGAAAGTTGGGTATGGCAGAAGAAGCATGAGAGTAGAATTAACGCTGTAGAAATGCGGTCATTAAGGAGTGTATGTGGAGTGACGATAGCGGATAGAATAAGGAATAGCACACTACGTGATAGATGTGGTTTGAAAGAAGATGTAGTGACAAGGATTGACAAAGGAATGCTTCGATGGTTTGGGCACATGGAAAGGATGAGTGAAAGTAGATTGACGAAAGGAATTTATAAATCTGATGTGGATGGATGCGTTAAACAAGGCAGGCCCAGGAGAGTGTTTTCCGACCAAATCGGAGACATCCTCAAAAAAGCTAGGTTGCCTAGTGCCCATAACCACAGAGCCTGTATGAAGAGAATTGTGGATGTGAAGGAAGCAAGGGAGCTGTGTAAGGATCGTGGTAAGTGGCGCTCCATTGTCTCTGCCTATCCCTGTGGGAAAAAGGCGTGACAATTTGATTGATTGATCATTTATGTCAAAATACTACTGAACTACAAAATAATTTATCGTTTTTTCCTTTTTTCAGAACAATAGAAAGTTATCTTACACGTCAAAGTTTCATAAAGTTATAACTTCATACACCGCAAATTATTAACCCGATAAAAAAGTTAGAATAAGAAGATAAATTGGTCAAAATGAATAGGAAAAAATCGAAACTAACAACTTATTTCAGTGGCTATATGCAATAGCTATATCGTAATAATTTACAACAGCTAAGACAAATATTAAATGCCAGAGTTTAATTGAAACCCAAACTCAATCAAATCTCCAATAACCATCTAATAGCCATCCAGTGTCGGTATTTAGTAAGACGACACAACAGTCAATGAATTCATGATCGATTACTCACGCTGTAACACTGTTTCAATAATATTAGTTGTTTACTAATAGATTTACCTACATAGTTTATAGTGTTTAGTAATTAAAGAAAAGGGTCTAATATATGCGACAGAGACTAAGGGAAGCGTCGCCGGCGCTCTTAGATCTCTCCCTACGTCATCATCAGCCAGAAGACGTCCACTAGGTACAGAAGACGCTTCCAAACGACAATATGCCTGTTGCATCCACCGGTTATTCGTGACTTTTACCATGCTCTTACTATGCGCCTTCCGGTTCGTGGTCTTCACTTAAGAACCTGGAGACTCTTGTTCCTTTAATACATACCTCCCCTTACTTATTTATAAGTAAGTCAAGGTACCAGTTTCGTGTCGGGTACCAGTTTCAGTAATGATTTTGATTATGATTTTCCGTATTTCTTTTTACTTATTTTACTTTATTTTATTTATACCTATTTTTGTTTTTATTGAGACGCTGACTGACGTGCCTGACGAAAGTTAGAGGCTAAAAAAACCGTTTCAGTCTACGGTTGATTCAGTCACCGTCACCATGCTGACCAAATAATACACAGGAATAGTGCATTATGCAATATTTTAATTCGCACGATCTTTTTAGATAACAATTTATTGTAATCTATGCACTTGGTTAAATGTCTGGGTGGTTCCTTGCCAACCGATAAAGTTCGAATCAATCAAATAAAAAATATGATAAATGATTATATAATAACCAAAATAATGTTTATACTTAATTTTAAAACATTGTTTTACAGGTTTTTATTAATTATTTATAAAAGTATGTAGTAAGTTAAAATGTAACGAATAATAAAAATTCTATTGCCTATTAAAGTTGTGACGATTTAAGTATACTCTCTTTGTAAAGTCTTAATTCTGTCGTAAAATAACAATATTGGTGACAATGTTGTGTTCGCATGGAAACTTGTGTGTCAACATGGTTTTTGTTGTCAACAAGGTACTTAATATAATGTGGACAATGTAACAAAAACCTTAATGTTTTAATTGAATCATCCGAGCACGTAATTAACCTAAAAGCTTAAAATGGAGTATCAAAACTACATAAAAGTATAAGTACGGGTAAGAGTCTATATACCTATTACAGGTATAATTGTTTTGACATAACTTTTAAAATTTATTTTAATAAGTTAAATTAATTAGAATTAATTTTAGATTGACCGAATACATAATATATGATTAAATTTTAGGATTTTTTATTATTTTGACCCTAGGTCTAATTTAGACTTGCCTGAAGGTCCAAAAGGAGGTAGATTAATTCTTAACAAATTTGGGGAATTTAGGTTTTATATTTTATCAAACTTAAATAATATATAAGATGTAACTAAGATTAAAATCGTTCGCAACGTCAAAGCCAGACCTATCTACCCAAGTAACATGCATGTATGATTTTTAGATAAGATATGCTTGACGATTTATATTTTTGGTTCACTGCATCGGTTATCTATTAAATACAAAATTATACTGCAAAATATTTATAAAGTCTTTTAATAGCGTCTTACATCTCTATTTATTTGGAGCTTTTGTCTTAGCCATTAAGCCAAAATCAAACACAAAATCATCTTCAAGTGTACTTATGAGGGATTCGCCTATAAAGGAATGAGAGATCATATTACACAATTTATCCCTGATACTGATTCTGACAAAAATACATCACTAGGGTTGATTAGTGTTATAAAACAAACGTTGGTTTTAAGTCTTTAACTAGTTCCTTTGTAGACGGCTATACCATTTACTACAACACTTATACCACTAATTGTTACATTTTAGTGCTTCTTAGCTATAAATGGCTGGGTTAACCACTAGTTATGTCACCACAGGGAATGAATTAAACTGTTTATTATTGTTACTTGCGACAACTGTGTCCTCGAAGGAAAATAATGTTTCTTTTATTATCGTTCTTAGCTTCTTCTACAAAATAAAATACTCTTTTTGCCTTTTTAAGATGGCTCGCTTTTATTTAATAAACTTAATCGAGTTTTTAAGACGCTCAGACCTTGTGAGAAGGTTATTTATACGACATATTTTATTCTCTTTATGTTGTTAGTTGTACACTTTTAAGTGTTTTGCTCCTAAATATTAACCTTTTACATGAAAAAGAAATTAGCTTATAAGGAGAATAAAAGTATAAAATTTTAGAAGATATTTTCTGAAAGATGAAGCAAATTATGCAAAATATTCTAAGAAGAGTGAGGGCGTTATTACCTTAATTGACTTTAAATTCGTTTACAGTGACCCCGATTATTATTAACGGAATACTTCAATCTAATTTATTTTTCAAATAAATTTGTTTTCAGAATATTTTATTACATTTTTGTTAATATTTCATCAAATATCAACAAATAGAAATTACTCTTTTAATTTATTGATATTAATTACTACAATACTTAAAAAATGATTAAGTATATTAATCATTAAAACGATCTAAGAGTTATTCCAGTCGTTGTCACTCTTGGACAACGACTGAAATTCTCTTACTTATCATCAGGCGGGTCGAGGTCAGATGTCGTGTCACAATAAAAAAGGGTGAGAATTCAATGTAATCTTTTGTATTATAGAAAACGTAAAAAGATCTTCAGTAACTGTGATGTAGAGTGTATATGCTTTCAAGTGGAAGGCACGTAGTCTTTCCACCCCCCGAGCTCTGGTCCTTTCCGTTAGCGACTTTAAAACGAAGAAAGCTACGTGCTTCCATTATAATATACCGAAGTGAGGACGGATCCGTGTTTATTTTGTATAACTGCCTACACTTTTGTATCATTTTAATAGATATAAAATTATTGTTATTATTATGTTATTTAGTGTAAATTGATAACAAAAAAAAATTTTTATTGAAGTATTATTTTTCATGAACTTTTTTCCCTAATTTTATTACCTGTCTTATATAAATATTGTTTATTAATTTTGTACATTCAATAAGATTTTATTAATTTGAAGTTATACGATCACATGATGGCTTACACCTATATGTAGAAACACATTTTAAAATAAAGAGCTGTATATAAATCGCGCCATTAGTGTAACTCAACTTAAATCCAAGCTCAGAGTAATTTCAACGGGCGATTAACCAAGATAACGCCCGTAAATCTATAGAAAATAATGGTTAATCTGCCGTTAAAATATTGTACAAACTTTGTTTTGTGTGTTAGAATGAATTTATATTTGTTTCTCATTGTTTTATCATGACTCGATATCCTGACTTCGACTTGCCGCATGGTAAACAAGGGGATGCCCAGGTGTGTTGGAGTCCCTAAGTTTAGTTTCAGTATGTTGTTAGGTTCGTTGTCTCTTAAAATAATATATTTAATTTCTCGTAAAACTCATTTTTACGAAACTTTCATTGTAACTCAAACTAGAATCGGATTAAATAAATTTGATTGTAGTAAGTTAACTTTGTAGTAACTTTCTCAATCGGGGCGTGCAAAAGACATAAGAAGTTTCCCGGATAAAACTTCTCTGTAAACAAATGACTCAAACAATTTACATTTTAGACTTCAGTTTAGTCTACAAGTTTTAGTGTTTATTTAAATTTGATTTATTTGCTAATGGATATTTTTGAGTTTAATTTTATAACAAATCTATCTAATTAATAATTTTTATTTTAATAAATTTTAATTTATTTTTCGTTTTGTTGTTTTAGCTTGTCATCTTCAGTTTGGTAAGTTTGATTTTGTTTTCTCATAACATCATATTATGAGATATAATATATGTATGTACTTAGATACTAACGTTAATACACTAGAACTCCAACTATCCGAACTCTGACTACCCGAAACGCCTTCAAATAAGAATGAAACGTAACTACATTTATGTGCTGCGAATGGTAAAATAATGAGTCTATCTACGCGCGCTAGTGTCTCTTACCCTCCGCTAGTGTAGGCGCAGTGTTCTGATTAGTCAGAGTACAATGAGAAATATGCATAGAATTCTTATTGTGAATTCTCTGTCAATTCCTTGTAGCAAAAAGGTTTGACAATTTGATTTGATTCTTTGTACAATTACTTTCATTTACTATGTACTATGTAAGTTGTATTCACATTCGCTATGTAACATGTAAAAATGTTACCATTTAATTTATTTAATTAAAAATACATATAATACCGAAAATAAGCAATTCTTCTAAATACATGTTATTATCATATAGATAAAATCCGAATTTCGAATTATCTGAATGGGATCCGGTCTTAATACATTTGGATAAATTTCAATTGGAGTTCTACTGTAAATAAAACTAAATGAATAAACTGTAAAATAAATTAAATTATTTCAAAATAAATGTAATATTAAACCTAATTATTAAATATTGCAAATGAAATCTATGAAACAAATATTTGCACTAACGGTAATCGAACCTGGGACTTTACGCGTAACAAAATGGTGTACTAACCAATGCGCCACGCATAACGTTAAAATGTACTTTTGTAACAGAATGCAAACTTTATAACAATCTTCTTCATGAAGAATAGTTAGTTTGCACTCAGTTGAACTTACTGACAATGTAAATTGTTCGCAGTGTTTCGGCTTGAAACTTTAACCTATCTATAAAGCTACTCAATTCTAAACATTAAACTATTAATAACAAAGTTTCATAATCAATCTTTTAATACTTTGTTTTATTTAACGCTAAATTGTGTGTGATTTAAACTAAATTAATATTTTGTAATAAGTGATAAGTTTTGTAGTTTTGTAAGAAATGCATGACAATCATCAACAACCAATCATATTATCGAATAGACGTATAATCATACACGTATAATAAATGTCACGAAACGACGGTAAACAATAAGTAAGCATAATAGAAATAACAAAACCATCGAGCATTCAGACTGGGCCTGGTTGTTCGTAATCTCCACTCGTTTTTTTTTATTGTGGCCATAGAGATTCTCTAAGATAGTGGCTCGATATATGATAGCACGTCGCCTGAGTAGGGGGGTCCCCAGCCGAAGTGAATGGAGGGCAGTGGAAAATCCACTATACCAGTATATGCCAGGTGATACTACTATAAGATTATAATAATTATTAAAATGTATCTATAAATGTTCTATATAATATTAACATTTCGTTTCTTTTGAATTCTAAATTCAGAATTTTTACGTTATATTTTACTATAAACTCCATTCTATATAAAGTAATTATTAGGCAATAAACAGTACTTACTTTGCATGTTACCAAAGTTAATAAAAACTGCGGCTGCGTACGTTCTTTTGTTCAATGTTTTATTGTATAGCTTGCATTTTCCTACTGTCAGCAACTTGGTATAACGCTATAAGTGGATAGTCCCATAATTATGCATATAGTATAGAGACACTGTATTTAAACTACAATCAAAGTTTCCTTTGCAATTTACCTGAGATCTATATCTTACTTTTAGCTAAATCATTTTTACGAACTCTCTTATCAGTCGTTCGAGTTAAATAGATTTTAAAATCAAAATAACTCGAAGTTCTCAGCACTTCTTATCAGTGAATATTAGACTAACGTAAGAATTGATATGAATAATAGACTATCTCCCCAAAGCTCGGCAGGTTATACTGTAAAGTAATTTGCTGACTGCGGTTATATGTAAAGGACATCATTCATTTTGTATGGGGACTTGGGCTTAATTGTATTAACAGTTTAATATCCATTTTTAAATAGTTTGATGTATGAAGATAACAATGTAATTTGAATTTAAACTTAATTTTGCATAGTTTAAGTGTGCAATAATTATGACAGTTCAAAGCAGAACAAATGTGGCGTTGATTGACAGATAATTTTTTCATCATTGGACATTACAAAAGTAGTACATAAAAGCCCAAAATGAATGAAGTCCTTTACATATAACCTTTGCTCCGACCGGAAATCGAACCTGGAACCTTACGTGCAGTGGACTGGTGTGATCCGACGCGCGAAGGCACGAGTGTCGCCGTTATTAAAACATTTCACAAAGAATATGTATAAATGTTATAAAATACTCTCAGATGGTTTGAATACTTTTTATTGCGAGACCCTATATTGCAGCACCTCACTAGCAAGCTGCGTGGAGGCACTGATAAATGCTTGAGAGTCGTACCCACTATACCGTTCTAGTTGGATTTTGACTCATAAATATAATGCTGAATGAATAAATAAAATGGTTAAAAATATATTGTTCATCATATCGCAAGGTAAATAGTTCTATGCTTGAAAACAGACACGTGTGACGTCATACTATTTAGCTATCTATTTAAATTATTATTATTCAAAGCAATAATAGTTGTCTATATTGAATGCACATTTAAATCCATTGAAACGGAGCCCCATAAAACAATTATTGAATTTTAAATTATTTTATGCACGAACTTAGTTACCTTTATTTCTATTTATCTTGTCATTTGTTATTCTATAGTACACTGGAAAGGTTTCAAAGCGATCCAATTATTATCTTTAATAAGTTATTGGAATTATCTCCAAACCTTTAACCGACTTCTTGCCCATAGAAAATGATATTCTTTGTATAGTCCGCCTGATGTTGAAGAATGTTTAAGATGTTCAAATTCAAGTGTGAATACTGTAAAGTGACTCAGTCGCGTTTCGTAATCTTCTAGAAATTCAAAATCAAATGTTCGCTGTAGAAAATTGGAAAACAACTGAACTTAGCAACTATGCAAAACTAAAATCAATATAGTTGCGATTATATGCCCTCGTATTAATCACAATATTAAACATAGAAACTATTAAAAAATTAGATTAATTAAATTAATTTAATAATAGATACTATTAAGATTTATGATTAATTTTATGTTATGCCTTAGGCTCTATATCTTAAAGGACAAAAGCTCCCAATAAATATAGAATAAAAATAAATTGAGACGACCCTGTACAAATATCTGTGTACAGTTGCCGAATTGTGGGAAACCATATATTAATTGTAGGACATATATTAAACCAGTGCCTGAAAATATATATAGCTATAATATTGAATATATGTCATTATATATTATAGAAACGCAAAGTTAAGTTACTAATTACTTACACAATATTCGAAATATTATTATATTCAGCTTTATAACGAAATATTGTATCTTACCGCAAATAAAGTAAGCATTTCTTGTAGAAAACATTTTTATTATTTCTGCAATATAAAGGGACATTGCGAGTCAACACGCGTAGAGTACAATATTGCTCATATATTATGACCTCATGTATATAAAAATGTTTTGGGTCAGATGCGAATTACTGTATATTTATTTTAACTGATAAAACGCATGGCCAAAACAAATGAAATAAAAAACACTTCCTTATAAATTGACTAATGAATTAAACAAATTTTATGCGGCTTACTATCGCGTTTTGTTTGGTTTTGATTTTACATTTTTTTATATTTTACAATATATTTATTATTCCGACGTTGTAGTACGGTGTAGTACCACTACCTCAAGTGTACCGACTGTAAAGTCACTCAGTCGCGTTTCGGGATCAGGAAAATTGCCAGCTTCAACTAGGCCATGGTAGATTCGACTGCTACTACGGTTTTTTGTTGTAGTATTATAGTAACAGTCGCCTCCATTAACGGACCAGCTTAACATCAGACGGGGTGCTATCATACTGACTTACTGCTTCTGACTGAGAAGCTCTGATAATTGTCTTTTTAGTTGTTTGTAAAAATTAGGTCAGCTTCTCAATACTTTTATTTACAACTTATTTCATGTCTATAGAAGAGTCGGCACTTAAAAGGACGTTAAAAGATAAGTTTACCATCATCATCAGCCATAAAACGTCCACTGGTGAACATAGGCCTCCCTCTTAAAACGTTATTCCTAACGACAAGATGCCAGTTGCATCCATTATTAGTGTCGTCAGTCTACCTAGTAGGAGGCCTTCTTTCGGTTGGTGGTCTCCACTCAACAACCTTCCCCAAAGTTAGGGTTATAAGTAAAAAATAATAGTTAACAAGTGGTAATTTCAGCTAGCTGCTAAGTACATAAATATCGTTCCCTACTCAAAGATAAGAAGTCTCTTTTGTCGTGAAAGAACCCTTGTTTTGTTAACATTTCACCACGCATACATAAAATGTAATTGTTCTAAAAGGAACTTTAACCTTTCTTCTTAACCTTTTTCCTCGAACCCGTCACTCCACTTCTACGGATCGGAAATTGCATATTTGCCGTAAAACCGTACCTGTCATGAAACTGATCAGCTTATCTATAACAAAATTGCTTTTTAGTATTGGAATAAGCGTGCTTGTGGTTGTTACCTTGTACGTAAACTTAATGACTACTATATTCTACATTATTTTTTTTAGTAATTGTTAGCAATAATAAATTATTGTATAAAGTATCAATAAAAATTGAATAGAATATAACCCGCAGTTGACCGATGTGCACGTGTTAAATAATTATTCTATCCAACATTTATTATCCTACAGTTATATTAACAAAATTGTCTTGATTACCATTAATTGTCACGACCGCACAGGGTTATGCAGATCCGGACAAAACTCACTCGTTTCCTTCACATCGACAAACACATCTTCATACTTACTCTATAGGTATGGACACCGCTGACTTATGTTTTTTTTAAATTGATCAACAAGGAACAATCTTTTGAGTTGTCCCAATTTTTTCTTACTACTAGCCTCCGATAAAACAATATTTTCATAACAATAATTTAAATATCAAATCAAGTATGTTTTGTTATTTTATTACATGACACAGTAAAGAGATATTCTACAATTCGTCCACCTTATCATGTATAGTATTACTCGTATCATCCATGCCTATGTTAAGCACTATGCTTGCTGTAACTTTACTGATATTCTTATTTTTTAGGTGTTATCCATTTTTGTGGGATCGTCCTGGGTTTTATTAGATATATGAATTTATTTTATGATTACTTATTCCACTTTATAAGGAATCGCAATTGCTACTATATTACATTGAACTAGGGATGTTTAGGATATGGATATAGGAAAAATATTATACCGGTTTCAGATACGGTTACGAATATTAGATACATATATATCTGAAAGGGAATTTTAAGGTTAAAACCCAGTCATAACATGTTTCATGTAGTCTCCGCTCCGCCTCTATCCGAAATTATCCAAGTTTTTATAATATATTCGGTTACGGATATGTTTTTATGGCCGGCATTGTGACGGCGACTGAGGATGCCGTCAACTAACTCGGTTGTTTCAGTCGTCGTCACTCTTGGATATCTTCTTGCTTATCATCAGGCGGATCGAGGTTAAATGTCGTGTCACATTACAAAAAACGGATATCCAATAGTTTCGGTAACAGTTACGGGCACTTATTCCAAACTATGCTGCACTTATCCCGAACTATACTGCACTTATCCCAAACTATACTGCACTTTTCCAAATCCGGGATTTCAATATATAGAGACGGCAACCCTAATTAAGCTATCACTTCGAAGTAAGCAAACTTGTTTAAAGTAGCCTTTTGTGTTGTAGCCAGTTTACAAACTACTTAAAACTTCTAGAACAGCTAATTGCATCGCCTTAAATATTAAATTAGATGCAATTACGTCTTTTACGTTGAAAGAAAAGTAGATGAAAACTTTTTAAAACTTTTCAAACTTTATTCTGTACGGACTATATCGCCATCTAGTTCATAGTTAGGAACTACGAATGTTGGCGGGAATTTACATTTACATTTTCTCGACTCGAGATTTAACTGCGCGCAAGACCGTTAGGGGGCGCTTTTCGCTGGTAAATAAGTTTATAATTTGATTGTTTGATTAAAAACTTAGAATAGAATACATAGAAGTTATTTCATATAAGTACATTCTAAAAGACAATTGTTGTTGTAGTTTTATACTCACTTAGTTTCCTAATAAAAAAAAATCCGGTCCAAATTCCAATATCAATCAATCAATTAAATTGTCACGCCCTTTCCCCACAGGGATATGCAGATACAATGAAGCGCCACTCGCCACGGTCCTGACACAACTCCCTCGCTTCCATCACATCCACAATTCTCTTCATACAAGCTTTACGGTTATGGGCACCAATTCCAAAATATAATCGGTAAATTACGGTAATATTGTTTAACTGTAAATTATTTAACAGGGCGTAATCTTAAGTAACACCAAAACGATAGCTAAATCCGGTCAAATCATTTTAGCGTCATAAACCGGTTACCGGCATTATAGAATATGGAGGTCACCTTCACACATATGCATAGTATTATAAATAATATCGATAATTCTTAAGATAAATACGTTTCGAGGTGTCCTCCAAAAAGTTTTATAACAGTTGGCGGTCATTTTCCCAGTCTGTCCATCTCTTGTAGTACACCCAACTTCTAGCGTAGGTGATTTATTCGCGTTTCTGTTCAGTTTAAAAGTTGCCGGTTACAACTAGAGCGGCATAATGAATGTGACTGCTATATTTAGTTAATTAACTCTAGTAGCAGTCGCGTCCATTCATGGACCGCCTCCAGCTTAACACCAGGCGGAGTGCTGTCGTATGTCGCACCACAATAATAAAAATTAACTCTTAGGCCACATCACTCAAAAAACCAACAACCGATAGGTTGAGACCACGAACTGGAAGACGCAACTAGCTGGACTGTCGACATAGTTAAGTCACTAATAACAAGTGGATGCAATTGGCATCTTGTCGTTCGAAATGGCGTTCTAAGGGGGAGGCCTATGTTCAGCAGTGGACGGACGTCTACTGCCTGATGATGATGATGACTTCTTAGGTTGATTTCTAGATATCTATAATACCATTAATTGAGCTTTAAAATATTCGTCATATAGTCATCAGGTATACAAATTGTTTTTAATCCAATGAGTTAGCAGTTCCCGGGTTTGTTTCTAGGTGTATCTAAAACCGGCTTTGATAAAAAAATCCAATCTTTTTATTATTAGACGCAAAAAACTTGTTACCATTGTATATAGCAACAAACCCTATTCTTATATCACATTAAACTAAAAGTGGGAGGTACTTCGACAGCAGCTCTTTCTTGGCCGACAAAACTTTTAAATGAGTTTTCTTCCAAGTATCAGTAGCCTATATCAGCCAAAGCTGATAGCATCTGCGTGCTCTCAAAAAACTTAATCTAATATTTTACTTTGTTTATTGGATAATAAAGTTCTTGGAAACGAAGAATATATTTAAACAATAGTCAAACCATCGAATAGCCCTCTTCTTCAAAACTCACCTCATAGACCGGCATAGTGGATGTGATTGCTACTTACAGTAATTGAACTGTGGTAGCAGTGACATCCATTCATGGACCACAGTTCAGCTTAATATCAAGCGGGGTGCTGTCTTATGTCGAGTCACAATAAATAATTAAAAAAAAAACAATGAAGAAGTCAGATTCATTGACTTCCCGTTGATATTGCACATGTTTTCAACACAACACTAGTTGTTTTTGTTTTACACATAATTTAATTTGAACTATACGGCGGCTTTGAAGTTAGACGCAATACGGTATATAGACTCAAAGTAGGTGAGAGAGCTTATTGTTTTGACCGTACTTGCGCGAAGTCTTTAATATATATTTATGTTTCGCTCCAAGTAACAATTTACGTCGTGTGCGCATTACTAGATACGTAGATAATGTAATCAACAGTCAAGGCCAGGCACTTTACTGATATTTCACGAATAATTTATAAAGATAATTGACAACTTTTCAACATTGGTCTACATTTAGAGGGCTTATCTTTTTCAATTTTTTTTTTTTTAAGATTTAATAGCTAACCTTTGAGTATATTTAAACAGCAGTTTGTAGGCGGAAAGAAACAGAAAAAGATCATAAAGATAAAGAAATATTTTATTATATGTATCTTTTTATTTTTATTTTTTAGGCGTGACAGAATCATGGATTAGCGTATAAATCTCGACAATAACGCCACCTATCGCCAGGGCCGGATTAACTATTTAATATTAAATATATGGACATCAGTCTCGGTGTCCGAATCTCTTTTAATGTTATTTATCAAATTCAAATCATGTTAATATCACACGTCCTTTAAGGTAATAAATAAATGCAAATTTTAGTGTCAACAGGAGGAATCAAGTCTAATGTCTCTACAGTACCCATAAAGAGACACTAATAAAGTTAATATAAATAAAATGTATTTTTTATTTAAATTTTTGAATTAAGATACTAATGTGTACGTTTATATCAAAGATACATTCGTACCGGCGAGTGGTTTTGAACCCGTGCTCTCGGTTTGCGTGACCACCACACCACGGGCACCATTACCCTTTGTATTAACCTACCTACTATAGTATAAATAGTAATTGTTGCTAATGACATACATGATGACCAATTTGCTCGACAATTTATGTCCTTTACAATGAAACACATTTTTATTATTCTTGTTACGCATCGGCCGTCACAAATTAGTTAAAACGGACTTTATGTATATTGTATGTATATTGATGTATATTGTATGTATATTATGTATATTGATGTGTATGTATATTGATGTAATTTTAATTTTTTAAAATGTAGCTTCTCATATGGCGCGATCCGTAGATGGAGATTTAGTACAGTTAAATAATCGCAGTCGCATTCACTATGCCGGTCTAGTTGGATTAGCAACTTTCAAGCTATTATCGGCACTCTTGGATCTCTTCTCGCTTGCCACCAGGCGAGTCGAGGTCAGATGTCGAGACACAATAAAAATTAAAAAAAGTCTCTTTACAGTCTGCTTGAAAGTGGTGGTACTACCTCGGGTCGGCAGACTGGCCAATTGACCACCAACTATCTGTCTGTCCGTCTTTAAAATCACTGAATGGTTTTTTCAGTCGTTAGCACTGTTAAACTTCCCTCTGTGATGAACGCACGATTATCGTCAATAGTCTAATTTTGGTGGTATAAGTGTAGCTTATTATTAATATTGTTTATTATTTAATATTGTTATGTCCAGCCAAACCCCGCTGATATCGAGTCTCAATTAAATAAAAAATAGGAATTTCATTTCAATTCAAATAAATTCATTAATGAATGGGTTTATCAATTTTTCTCATTAAATCATGAGGAAAATTGTGCTGAATGACGTTGTACATTGCTCCGATGAGTGGTGGCAACTAAGTTGACCTCGGGCAACTAGCAGTAGGTAGCATAACAAAATTTGTCCACAGTTACTATGCGCTTTTAAATAAGGTTTTAAAGCATAACTGGGTTAAATACTTAGTAAATTAAATTTATAATTAAATTGTTTATGAAATTAATCTGCCTAAATATAATTAAGGTTATTAAAATACAAGACTAATACTCGTATGATTTTTTATTAAAATTAAAAAAAGTCGGTTATATTTTAAGAAGTCTTTAAATATAACTACATTTGTAGTTATGATTTTTTAGAACGTTTATAATATATCAATTTTAACATGAATAACTTTTTTAAAGTCAGTTAAAATCTATTTATAAATCATACAATAGACACAAACTTAAGAGTGGTAGGCAGTGGTACCCAGTCTGCCGATCCGGGGTAGTACCACCACTTACAAGTATACAGACCGTAAAGTGATTTGGTTACGTTTCGGGATTGTCTTGTAAGTTGCCGGTTCCAACTAGGCCGGCATTCATGGACCACACTTCGGCTTAACATCAAGCGAGGTGCCGACATCATATGTCGAGTCACAATAAAAAAACTTTTGTTGTACCTAACAGTTTAATTGCGATCTAGATGCACTTAGAATTGTTTGAAACGAAAACTTAAGTTGAAAATTGGGTGATAGTTGCAATTTCACTTTTATAGCGCAACTACTAATTTTATTATTATAGTGGAATAAATCAGTTTGATGTAAATTATTTTTTAATTCGTTTATTTATTTAAAGACGCTTATTTAACTACAAGGTCATTTGCGCGCCTACATTTAAATATATTAATAAAACAACTATTTAAAATTTGTTATTAAAATCCACCCATACACTTATTTTGTTAGCAAAATCTATTTCAATACCTAAATATCTAAATACAAACCTACTATGTGGTAACTTAAAAAGTATATTCTTAAATTTTTATTCGTTTAGCTAAATTGTTGTAAATAGAATGTCGTTTGATTGTAATAATAATTTGTTCCGGTTATTATAATGCAAACAAAGTTGTCTCTATATTGATTATGTCTATAGACGTGAATTCTGGGTGTGGCAAAACAAGCATGCAAGTAAGAATCGTTAGTGATTAACGATAAAGGAAAGTACATACGTACGTAATAAATGTAAGAGAAGATGTAGTGACAAAGATTGAGAATGACCGGCATAGTGACAGCGACTGCGTAACCCCTGAACTGAGTCAGTTCTTTCAGTCAGGCAAGCGAGGTTAGATGACGAGTCACAATAAAAAAAGTGCTTTGGGTACATTATAAGAATGAATGTACGGATATTGGCGAAAGAGATATATCAGAGGTGACTGGACAGATAAAACGGAGACGATCCAGAAGTTTGTTCCTTGATCAAATTGGGCACATCCCCTAAAATAGCTGGTCTCCGCAGTGCTCATAAACAAAGAGCATCTATGAAGAGAATTGTGAATCTGAAGGAAGCGAGAGAGTTGTGCAAGGATCATGGCAACTGGAGCTCTATTGTCTCTGCCTATCCCTGTGGGAATCAGGGCTCGATAATTAATGAGGATGAAACCAAAAAAATAACATAGAGTATCTTAAAAGCGGAAAAAGAGTTTTAATAATATTTTTTTATTATAAGTACGTCTTGTATTATTAGAACTAATCATTAAGAACGTGGAAGAGAATCGTGGCAAGTGGCGCTCTATTGTCTCTGCCTATCCCTGTGGGAATCAGGGCTCGATAATTAATGAGGATGAAACCAAAAAAATAACATAGAGTATCTTAAAAGCAGAAAAAGAGTTTTAATAATATTTTTTTATTATAAGTACGTCTTGTATTATTAGAACTAATCATTAAGAACGTGGAAGAGCATCTATGAAGAGAATCGTGGCAAGTGGCGCTCTACGGTATCTGCCTATCCCTGTGGAAAAATGCATTACAATTTGATTAATTGGTTGATATGCCAGAGTTTGTGTAGATACATTCTCGTCAGTTGTCTGAAAGTTTTAAAAATCTAATGATATAATCGTATTTTTATTAGAGGTGTTTGACCTATAAATTATAAATTACATCACATTTGTCAGGTGTTATTTATTCACTAGCACTTGTTAGCATTAGCAATTATGTCACAGCGCATAACAAAACATATTTTATACTATGCGATTGTGCTTCCACCTACTGGCGACATGATAAGCGTTTCATTCGTGGCCTTCAGTCATCACTGACGTTTGAAAATGTCACGTGCTTTTTCAACAACTGTTCTACTCACTGAGTAGAACCAATCACAGCGATTGCTATTTTTCCTTCACATTATTGCCACCAATCAGAAGGGCCGTCAAGTTGCTTATTGTGAGCGGCGCACATGTGATCGCGTAGTGTGATATTTTTATTAGTTTTTAGCGAATATTGCTTTTTATATGCCTTTGTTTTCCTTTAGAGTAATTTAGTGATATTTTAATGTTTAGTTGTTTTTAGTTATAATGATGGGTCGGGACGGTAAGTATTGCTCCCGTGAGATTTATTATTATTTTTAGATAGATGCAAAGCGACATCTATGATAAGCCTCGAGAAACACATCGTAAACAATGTAAAAATACGAATCTACTAAAGTTCCGTAGTATACTCATAGATGGCGCTACAAAATTAAAGATATGAAAAGTTTCTTGGATGATTATTTCAAGAAACTTGGATGTTCCCGGTCATTTAAAATAAATCTATACTATTTTATTTTATATTAACTTTCATTATAAGTTCAATCAATTTTTTACACTTTTTCCCTACAGGGATAGGCAGAGACAATGGAGCGCAACTTGCCACGTTTCTGACACAACTCCCTCGCTTCCCTCACATCCACAATTATCTTTATACAAATTCATTACCTTCATAATAAAATCAAAATTAATATTTTTAAGAAACTCCCGAAACGCCTGAAGGAACTTTAGTGTTATCACCAGCCCTATAGTAAGAAACAACTTTAGTCATGGCTCCATAGTTATATCTCCTAAAAATCCCTTGCATCCACATGGTGCATCATCAGATACTCCAGGTTTCCAATTTGGTAACAGCCCGGCTAACTAAAAACTAGTAAATTTTAATTAATTTTAAGCCCATCCAGTATTTCGTCTCCTACTTTCGAGCTACATCATTAGAGTAGCTCAGTGGTACCAGTTAAAACATCCATTCGTTTAGAAGATACACAGACACGTTAAACTTATAACACCCCTCTTATTGAGTCGGGGGTTAATAAAGAAGGGTAATACAGTATAATAACTCGAGTAGACCATTGGCTAACACATTGGCACAGGTCGGGGAAAGCATCCGCATTTTATCGACCGAATTGGCAGTCGAACTAAAAAGTTCGGTGCGTCTCTTCTTTGTAGATCAATCGACAAGTGGAATGCTTTGCCTGCCCATGTGTTCTCTCCATCCTATGACCTTGGATCCTTCAAGCGTTGCGTGAAGAAGCACTATTGGCCGGCATAGTGACTTCTCAGTCGTCGTTACTCTTGGACCTCCTCTTGCTTATCATCAGGCGGGACGAGGTCAGATGTCGTGTCACAATAAAAATAAAAATAAATCCTGGTAATGCTACGAATCCTCGTAGTTAGTACTCAATAACTATACGAGCTAGCGCAGTTGTTATTCATAAAATAAGGGTAGTTTACTATTGTTTGATTCCTTTTAGTATCGTGAAATATATAGACTGGTCACTTTTAAATAAGTATTTTCTTAAAATTTACCGAACATTGATTAATGAATTAATCAAATTTTATGCGGTTTACTATCGCGTTTATTTTACGCTTTGCAGCTGTCGTCTCTCCGTGACCACGATGGCGGCAAAGCTCTTAAAACGTCGGAATAATTTAAAAAAAATGTAAAATCTAAACCAAAATAAACTCGATAGTAAGCCGCGTAAAATTTAATTAATTCAAGTTGTGTTATGAATCAAAAGTTTTAAATACGTTTAGCTAATAATATTATTTATTATTTACTACTAACCACTTTCTGTTGCTGGGAATTTTCCCTTTTTAATTAGGGCGCGACATCTGATTTCGACTTGCCTGAGTATCTAGTTAAGATATATAAGGCGACCGTGGTGTAATGGTAGTAAAATGGTCACGTAAACCAAGAGCTATGTATCTCACAAATACGTACTCTAGTAGCTTAGTATAGAAATGTAAAAATTAATACAATTTAAAAGTACTCACTTATTGACTCTCTAGTAATATTTCGGCTTCCCATCAGCGAAACAGGACTGCAGGAATGCTACTAGAGACTAGGTCATGACATATTTCGAACCACAATAAAAATAGGTTCATAATTACTTCATAACTAAAAAAGGTGTAAAATTTTCATTAAGTTTTCAAGTCAATAATAGAATGTAACTTTATCCCCGTCTACCGCAGTAATTAATTCACGCGACAAAAGAAACTGTCACGTGTTTCTAGATATTGCTTTAATTGACAACATAAAATATTTTAGTATTAAATGAAATAAAAAATTAACGCACAAGAAATATTAATATATTAATAACTACCTGTTCCCGGCATGCGTTGCAATGCCATGTAAAATATAAAGAAATAAAGAGAAATACTTTTTTGCCTGTGTAGTGACGGCGACTGAGGTAGCCGTAAAGTGTGACGGTTATTTTTCAGTCGTCGGCACTCTTGGACCTCCATCGTGCTTACCACCAGCATAATTATGTCTTAATGCATAACTTTTTCCGGTGCATTGTTCGAATTAGAGATTTTTTGTAATATTAAATAATTATATTGCAAATATTTGTTAATAAAAAAAGAGCCGAAAATTTGCTTCGGGTCTGGTTATCAAAGAGTGGTAGGCAGTGGTAGACTGGATACCACGGTCGATCCCGGGTAGTACCACCACTTACAGACCGTGAACTGATTTAGTCGCGTTTCGGGATCAGCTTGTAAGTTGTCGGTTCGAACTAGGCTGGCATAGTGAATGTGATTGCTACTTACAGTTATTTGAATTGTAGTAGCAGTGGCATCCATTCATGGACCACACTCCAGCTTAACATCAACAGGGTGCTGTCATACGTCAAGTCACAATTTAAAAATAATTAGTCAATCTCTATATTCGCAATATGTATACCGGGGTTCAATCTCTATACCTACTCTTTATACTTTATATGGAATGTCTAGTTATTTTCTTGTGCGTTCATTTCATCATTTCATTTAAGACAAATATATTTTGTGTTTTTAATTAAAGCAAAATTAAGAAACACATGACCGTTTCTTTTATTGGTTATTTCGTAGTATACTACCCTAAGGCTTAGTAAACGACGCGCAGCCCGCCTTCTTAATCAAAATCGGCCTCTTCTTACTAAATCTTAGACAAAAACTAAATCAAATCAAACGCATACATTTATGTCACAGACTTTTAAACCTTTTTTCATACCTCAATCATAATCATGCCTTAACATTAATAATATAAATTTTGGAATAATATTTACCATATTATTCGCACAATAGCGCAAAATTCAGAATTTTTTTCTACTTTGGGTATGAGACTTCGATTTTTATTTATACTTCTATTCAATTATGGATAATAGAAAATTTAAAAAAAATGTAAATAGCACATGCGATAAACTTATTTTAGTGATATAATTTACAACATACAAAAACTCAATTATTTAGCAAAACACGAAGTGACAAGCTACACGTATGTTATTTAGAGCTGATCACATTTCTTATTACATGTCTCAGCAGGGAACGCGTCAATATCAACGACGCTTGTACAAATAAAATCACTGATTCAAACTAAACATCTTACGTACGTAGGTTTATTTTACATAATGTTTGTGGTTAGATTTGAATTAATGAGTTTTTCTGAAGATGGCTGTGCTGTTTGAACTCAGTATCAGGATAATTATAGGAATAGGAAAAACAATCCAGTGCCACTTTTCACGATACAGCGAGTGAATTAGACTCGCTTCTCTGTCACCGAAATTTCGCCTTATTCAAGTTCTATCGATATTGGTATCTTGCTTACAAAGTTTTAATCTATTGATAGATTTGTTCTCGCTGTATTTTAGCGATTAAATACCCACCGATTAAATACACAAGATGACATTTTAAGTCCCGTTTTTCACTAATAACTTTAAATAATAGGCTTGAAAAAATAGAGTTGTGAGTGATAAACGTGTTTTAAAGGAGATGCACAATATTTCTTTTTTTATCTTTGTCACTACATCTTCTTTCAAACACTATGAAATGAGTGGTTATTTATTACTTTTTCCGCAATTAATTTCATAAAAATATAAATGTTGCTGATCATGTCAGGGGTTAACATAACCACAAATTGAAATGAATTTTGCATTTGAATTTTTCTATCCGCTATGTATTGTATTATAATATTTTTAAAGATTAGCGAACAAATATTTATTGATTTTTATTTTATTTTGTTTCAGATTTTCTATGTCACGGAACTACGTTTAACAAGAAATACGGTGAGAAAACCATTATTTTTAAATATAATTTTAAACCATTGCTTTTTATTATTTTATGTTTATATTCGATACCTAAATTATATAGGCACTGAAACCCTTTAAAACAACAATTAAATCAACCTTTAAAAAAAAATTAATCTCTATCTCTCATAGTAATTCGTATGTATCAGAATTTCGCTAGAGAGTAATATTGCACAACACAAATTCTAATTAATTGCCAAAAATATAAAGTTTAATATTCTATTTTTTTTAATTCACTTTTATTTAGAATTAATTCTAATCTAAGCTAAACTGGCAGAGAATGTCTAGCACCCTGCCTCATGTTAAGCTAGAGTGTGGTCCATGAAAGGAGGTGACTGCTACTACACTTAACTAACACCTAGTATTAGCTGTATGCCGTTGAAACTGGCAACTGAATACCGAAACGCGACTAAGTCGCTTCACGGTGGTGGTGCTACCCCGGATCGGCAGACTGGACACCACTGTTTGATAACTAAAATCGGAGCAAATATTCACTTATTTTTCTTAATAAAAAAACCGGAAATTGAACCTGGGACTTTACCCATAACAAACTGGTATGCTATGCAACTTACATACATTTAGTTCCATCGTTTGCGGCAAAAATTGATTGTCGTTGCCCGTTCTCTTTATTAAAGTTATTAATATGATTGATTTGTTTTTCTAATTCATGACACACACCTGTTTTAATACTAGGAACATCAATGGCATTGCAATTTAGCATTGCTGTCACATATTAGATTTTGTGTGTGTGTGTGTGTGTGTGTGTGTGTGTGTGTGTGTGTGTGTATGTGCGTGTGTGTATGAATAGAGATTTTTTTATTGGGTCTCAACATACATTGTTTGATTGTACCGCGCCTGGTGTTCCATGATGCGGTCCGTATAGGATGTAAGATTAAGATATCGATTCGTTAACTTTGTTACGCTTGACGACAGGCGAGGACGAACGGTTTAGCGATTGGTTTGTTGCGCATAAAGTCCCGGGTTCGATTCCCGGTCGGAGCAAATGTTTGTTTCATAATGTTATTAAATATTGCAAATATTTGTTAATAAAAAAAAAGAGATGGATATTTGCTTCGGGTCTAGTTATCAAAGAGTGGTAGGCAGTGGTACCCAGTCTGCCGATCCGGGGTAGTACCACCACTTACAAAGTATACAGACCGTGAAGTGATTTAGTCACGTTTCGGGATAAGCTTGTAAGTTGCCGGTTCCATCTAGGCCGGCATAGTGGATGTGATTGCTACTCACCGTTATTAAATTGTAGTAGCAGTGACATCCATTCATGGACCACACTTCGGCTTAACATCAAGCGGGGTGCTGTCCTATGTCGAGTCACAATAAATAAATAAAAAAGCTCCATACGATATAGTGTTTTCAAAACTGAAGAGTTTCTTGTCTCATACTCGTCATACGCCTTCCCGAAGCCATGGTAGAATCAGACGATAAGCAAGTACGCGCTACGCTATTTTCATATCATTTCCTACGTATAGTAAATATTTTTATTTTATCGTGACGTATCGCAAGACGTAATAAAACTTAATACAAGGAAAACGAATAAATCTCAGTATTGTTTCTGACAATGGGAAGTATAACAGGGTTGACATTTTTGTATCTAAATACGAATTTGAATTTGCGTAGTTAAGTAAATATTCGGGTTTACATCTTTAAATCTTTAATAGATTATCTTTATATAACTCCCTAACTCCTATGAAATATCCTATTTAAAGAATTTATATAATATCTATTACAAGTGCGTTTCGCATTTAAAATTATATAAATTATGAAATTGTATAAAATATATTGAAATGGCACAGTTGTATAATGCCTTGCCAGAGCTAATGAAATGTATTGAATAATTAGATGAAATTAAATTCACAGTAAAAAAACCTATGGGAAGCTAAGTACTATACTTAATAATGGTCACTGTATTAATACTAACACAAACCCTAACAATACTCATAAAAGCAAATATTGTACTAATTTCTTTTGAGTTAATAAAGTTTTCTATAAACCTATTTATAATTTCTACAGCTACTTGTAGCACTAACAGAAAAAAAATACTTTTTTGGGCTCAGTATATTCCTGAGCCAATGATAACCCATATGACAGGAAAAAGTTTCTCCTTAAGATTATAAATCAATTACTTAAAAAAATGAAATTAGTGAAGATCAGAATACTGTTTCTACTTATTTATAGCAGTAAAAATAAAACAACATTAATCGATAATCAATCAATCAAATTGTCAGGCTTTTACCCCACAGAGATAGGCTACACTTGCCACGATCCAGGCACAATCCCTTTTTTTCCCTCACATCCATAATTCTTTTCATACAAGCTCTACCTACGGTTATGGGCACAAGGCTTTCTTGAGGATGTCTCCAATTTGACCGATTTTTTATTGTGGTTTGATATATGACCTCACCCCGCCTAATGTTAAACTGGAGTGCGGTCCAGGAATGGTTGCGATTTCTACTACAGTTAGATAACGGCAGTAGCAGTCACATCCACTATGTCAGCCTTGTTGGAACCGGTAACTAACAAGCTGATCCTGAAACGAAACTACGTCACTTTAAGGTCTGTATATTTGTAAGTGGTGGTACTACCCCTAATACCACTGCCTACCACTCTTTGACAACCAGACCGAAGCAAATATCTGCTCCTTTTTTTGACCAATATATGTAATATTCTATTTAATTGATAAATATTACAAATAAAAGCTATGAAACAAATATTTGCTCCGGCCGGGAATCGAACCAGTCTTTGTGCTAAATCCACGCCTGTCGTTAAATATACTTATGCATGTTGTGTCAGGATCATGAAAAGAAGCGCTCCGTTGTCTCTGCCTATCTTTACGCGGAAATGAAGCGTAAAATTCCTGACACATGTATGACTTTTGGCACATGTGGAGAGAAGTTGAATTTATTTGTTAGTTGTTCATTGTATATCCTCCCACAGTTTGTAATTTGAATTGGTTTAAATATAAGATCTCCCGACGTAAAGCAGTTGTAGGGTGGATGGGGGCGGCGCGGCACGTTGCACAATCGCTACAGAAGGAAGCAAACACGTGGCATAGAGCGTGCCTCAGTCCACCTCCTACCGACAAGCGATTCATTCTTCCTTTATATTTCCTCTGGTTCGGTCGCCTTGATAGCTCAACCCCTAAATATGGACTGTATGTATAAAGAGCTTAATTTTTCGCTGAATTCAAAACGGTACGATCGGCACGGCTACGTCGATATGAGTTTTGATAATTCGAATTCAATCCCGAGCTATGAATGGGCGGTACAATATAACATGCTGCCACCATCGGAACCACCGCCTGTTGCTCGATTCGCAGGTCAGTATAATCAATGGAGTGTATGAAAAAATAGTAATTGTTCACAATTTTGAATGTCTCCGTGATCTTTTTAATGTGTCACTGCTCGTGCGTTCTAACGTATAGTTTAATTATAGGTAGGTTACCCAAAAGAATATACCAAAAGAAAATATTTTACACATATGGTTCTCATTTTGGCTAGAATTTATTCTACTTTTTATAATGTGTAGATACCCTATTAGATATTTTAAAGAAATAATTAAAATAAATAGATATATATATATATATATATACGTAGAATTATATTTGAACTCATTTACTGATAACTAGGTCTAAGAATGTCTTTTATTTTCAATGTTTTATTTTAATGCCTAATCTCTTCTAAAAATTTTGAACTCCATAATTTTTTAAAGTCTAAATTCAGCGCTTCGAGAATATATACATATATCGAGAATACAGAGGTGCGAACAGTACTCCACTCAGTTCAGTACACAGTACTGTTCAGGAAGCCAAGTTTGCGGCTTTAAGTGCTGGTAGTTAAAGCCGCAACAGCGGTGTTTGGTACCTAGGCGACTGACTGCCAGTGCGTATAAAAGCTCCGTACGTGTTCCATACACCATCGTGAGCCTGGAAGCCGGCTATCTGGCAACCGAGATGTATGAAAATGCTTTTTACGTCGGTATGTGTGACAGCTACCATACATGTTCAGGCAACCGGGACGTGAGAAAAGGCACTAAGATATTGTCAGTCGTTGATCAGCTAATGATCCTCCAGATAGAGCATGACGAGGACGTTAATTCTTCCCTTAATGGTACAGGATAGCATTCCACAGTACCGATGTTACAACAATCGGATGGTAGATTGAAGATCCGAACAATTGCCTTTCTTGGTGACCGCGTGTACATCCAAGCGGTACTTTTACTTGTACTTTCCAAACCCGAGGCACACAACCTGAAGAGTATGAGATCTGGTGTAGCCTTGTTAAGAAGGAAGTCAATTCACACCGCACATTATAAGCTGAAATGCCATCAGATTCAGATGTCGAAGTTCGTCAAATTACCGTAGTTGAATGCTGCACGGACTCGTGGCGCATCGACATACTTTTCGCTGAACGAATATGAAACAAAAAAGAGGCAGATATTTGCTTCGGGTCTGTTTGTCGTGCCTAAATAGTGCCGATGTGGGGCAGTACATTTACTAGAATATAGACCGTAAAGTCACTTAGTTGCATTTCGGGATCAGCTTATAACTAAACTAGGTTTCAGCTAGGCCGGCATTGTGGATGCGACTAACTTACAGTTATCTAACTATAGTTGGAGTCAGGCGAGGTGCTATCATATGTTGAGCCAAAATAATAAACAAATAGATTGAGGCGTTTGGAAATATTTGAATACATCATGTGAAACAACACTCTGTCCAGTTTCTGAGTACTTGTGGCGTAGGCAGTGTTTCCTTCAGGGTTATTATGGAGCTCTGTGACCGTAACCGTAACCGAATCCGTTATAAAAGTTTCGGTTAATTACAGATAGGAGCGGAGCTCCAAAACCAAATAATTACATATTTGTATTTCACTCTAAAAAATCCATAAAAATCTTATATCTGAAACTATCGGATGACCGAAATAATTTCATATCCGTAATCGTATCTGAAACCGGTATATTCCTATGTCTGTATCCATATACAAAATTTCAGATCCATAATATCCCCAGTTTCCTGTACGCCGATGTCAACGTAATATGTTAGGCGGTGAATTTGAAAGTTTATCTAAAATATGAGTGTACTCATTCATCATCATGATCATCATCATTATCAGTCAGAAGACGTCCACTGCTGAACATAGGCCTTCCCCTTAGAGCGCCATTTTAAACGACAAGATGCCAGTTGCATCCACCGGTTATTTGTGACTTTCACTATGTCGTCTGTCCACCTAGTGGGAGGCCTGGCCTACCTACGTTATATCATCCGGTTCGTGGTCTCCATTCTTTCCCCTCCATCGAACAAATTAGGACTACCTCCCATCATAATAGCCCGCTTGATGTAGTCCTAGTGATTTGAATCACACCGGAAGAACATCCCTACGATGCCGATGTATAGTCTGTCCGAGGGACCAAGCAAGAAGCAAGGGTGTCATATGTCAAAAAATAATAAGAATTCTGGGAATTGTGCAAGGGATGAAAGTGCTGTAGAAATGCGCTCATTTACGTCTACAAATAGAGTTACAAGTACGTTTGCACTTAGAGTAAAGAATACAGTTTTTTTTTTCATTATTATTGTGGGTTAAAATATGACTAATCTGGTATGTGAAGTACGGTACATGTTTCCTTTATGTGTTGGCGTGGTAGGTAAATGTAATGACAATAATAAGAGGCATGTTGGTCTGTGCATATTAAAAGGATGGATAAAAGGAGATTGATGAAAGAGATTTATAAAGTAATGAAAGGTGAATGAAAATATAAAACGGGAACGACCTAGAGGAGTGTACCACGATAAAACGGGTCATTTTTAAAATACAGCGTTCCGCAATGAGTAGATGAATATATCGATAGAGAGTTGTGTCAGGATCGTGGAAAGGGGCTCTCCGTTGTTTCTGCCTATCATCGTGGGAATTGAGGCGTAGCTATTAATGATGTAAAGCTTTTTCTTTTTTATTTGCATTGCCGAATGACGTAGGCACTAATAAATAAAGAATATTCCAGTTATAAACCCTTTTATCTTCTTCCTGTTTCTGTCCTTAACAATGTAACAAATCATATTTCGTTCTGAGTTTATATTTTTTAATCTATAACTATCCAGCGATCAGGACATAGGGATTCTACCCATAGATTTTTTATTTAACATTTACAATATTTACTGATTAATTTATTTATTTATAATTTGCTGTACTATGGTACACTTGCTTGTTAGCTTTCTCTACCAGCCAATTTTGGAACAATAAAAGCAGGTCCAAAATGTAAGCAGAGGTTTCATAATTTAATTAAATAAATTTTCTATTAAAATGTTTAAAACATCGATGGTTTAATTAGAAAATTACTCAGTTTGACTTTTGAAATTGATATTTATGGTGTTTTTTAATTGTGGGTCGACAAATGACCCGCCTGATTTTAATATGGAGTGCGCCCCATAACGAACCAAAAATTAGGCGGGTTATTTGACTGCTACTACTGTAACATAACCAGCCTACATGTTCTCTCCATCCTATGACCTTGGATTTTTCAAGCGACGCGTGATGAAGCACCTTTGGCCGGAATAGTGACGGGGTATGAGGCAGTCGTGAACTAATTCGGATTTTTCAGAACTAACCTATCATCAGGCGTGTTGAGGTCAGATGTTGTCAGTTTTTAAATTATTCTTAGTGAGAATTTGTCTCATCGTAATTAATTATTTAGGAACTTGCAGTTTATTTGATCACTTACTGATTTAAAATTCACACATGGAATTAACAAATGTTTACTACTTTGAACTTAGCACACATTAAATGTGGTTTCGAAATGCTCTGAGGAACATCAGGTCTCGTATGAAGGTAAATTCATTTATTTAAGGTCCTATACGAGTAGATACAATATTTTTAATGTTATTATTTTTTTATTATTTATCAAATCTAATGTGGTTTTAAAATCTTTTATAGTCATCATCATCAGCCAAAAGGCGACCACAGCTGAACATAGGCCTCCCCCTTAGAACGCCATTCGGAACGACAAGATGCCAGTTGCATCTTGCTGTAAAACCTATATTTGCTTCAACCGGGAATCGAATCCTGACCCTTACACGCAACAAACCAATCGCTAACCGTTCGGCCACCCCTGTCGTCATACTTTGGTTGTCCTGTTTCTATGATACAAGCAAGTACTTAATTAGCTTAGTATAGAAATGATAATAAAAAATAAAAAAATAACATAAAAATATAGTAGAATAATAATAGAATTAAAATTAAATTAATTTGCGTTTAAGAAAAGTTAATAAGATTGTAATAGTACAGGTTAATCTTATTTTATCTGCTCGTCGCAATTTCGGTTTGGATATTAAACGGTATAGTCTTGGAAGCTACCTTTCCTTTCTTAAAAATCTTCATCACTTTCTCTTGCTGTGGCAAGAAATTGACCACGGCCATGGCGTGTTCAAGCACAAATTTTATTTTAACATCGTATTCATACACAACTTACATTGTTGCCAAAAATGTAGTTCTCCTTGTCAACTTTTTTTTTCGAAAGCGCATACTTCTGATATGCAAAGATAACACTGGCACACAAAGCTTTTACCATACGAATTTTGGGATAATTTGTTCTTATGTTACCTTATAACAAAATATTAATTTATAAATAATATTTTTACTGTATTCATTTATTCGTATTTAATTATTGGTTTGTTGCGTTTGTTTGATTCCCGGTTGGAGGAAATATTGATTTCATAGCTTTTATTTGTAATATTTAATAATTATATGAAATATTAGTTAATAAAAAAAGAGGCAGATATTTGCTTCGGGTCTGGTTATCAAAAAGTGGTAGGCAGTGGTACCCAGTCTGCCGATCTGGGGAAGTACCACCACTTACAAGTATACAGACCGTGAAGTGATTTGGTCACGTTTCGGGATCAGCTTGTAAGTGGCCGGTTCCATCTAGGCCGGCATAGTGGATGTGATTGCTACTCACAGTTATTGAATTGTCGTAGCAGTGACATTCATTCATGGACCACACTCCAACTTAACATCAAGCGGGGTGCTGTCATATGTCGAGTCACAATAAAAGAAATATATATTAAAGATACATTGGGTACCAAGCGATTTTTGTACCCGTGCTCTTAGTTTGCTTAAGCATTGTACTACCACTACACTAGTCACCTAACTTATTTATTTATTTAGTGTTCTTAAAAACTTCAAACACATTTTTTTATGTTACTTATACAATAATAATAAATACAAATATATGTATGCCCGCGGTTTCATCTGCGTAAAATTAGGTACTAATACAGTCATAAAAAAAGAAGGAGTTTCTCAATACGACTTTTTTGTACATCCCTTTTTTTGTATTTATAACTCAATAACTCATATAAAATGACAGACGAAAATAAAAATAAATATAGAAAAATACCAAACAGCTGAAATTAGAAACTATAGTAAATTTAAAAAAAAGTTTTATCCTATGTTACTTCCAGTACCTCCAAAAATATGTATACAAAGTTTCATGATGATCAGTTAAGTAGTTGTTGCGTGAAAACGTAACAAACAAAAAACTTACATTCACATTTATAATAAAAGGGATATTGTACTAATGAAACTCGCTTTTACGGTACAATCAACATCACTTACCCAGAAGTATCTGTATTTACAATTATCATAAAACGAAAAACAATTCAAATTAAACAAACAACAAAAGTAAAGTAAAACTGTTAATTAATAAATCGCAATATCAATTTGGAGCTTGATTTTCGTAGTGGACAACACAAAATGTCTCCTCGAATACATTAGTGCCTCAAAACAAAAACGTTTTCTGTATCCGGTGATAGCATATGGTGTTAAAACGTTTCTAGGCCCCTTATGAACAAACGCAAAGACACTTAGTGGGCTATGAAAAATATCCACTATAGCTTATCGCTTATTTATAATTCTTTAAACTAGTGCTTAGGTTGCCTAGTGCCCATAGAACTTGTATGGAGAGAATTGTGAATGTGAAGGAAGCGAAGGGAGCTGTGTCAGGATCGTAGCAAGTGGCACTCCCTGTGGGAAAAAGGCGTGAAAATTTAATTGATAGATATTAATCTTTAAAAATATTCGGGCCGTATGGATGCCATATGAGAAAAATGTCGAACTGTATTATGGAAAATAACGTAGGAAGGATATTTTTTATTCAAAGTATGTATTGGTCACAGGGCTAATAGGCTAGGAGATAGCGTAAAGTAGATTAATTACAAAACACATTTCACAGAAACTTGCTTCACGAAAGAAGCTTCTTTCGAGTAAAATAATAAATGAAAACTAGTAATTTAAACTAAAAAACTAGAGCATATTAGGAATAGATGTTGTTTTAAGATAAAAGATTTGACAATTCGACACAAATATGACAAAAATATATGAGGTACTAAGAGAATGGGGTATTACGAATATGATTGCATACATGGCAATAAAAATTGGTACATTTGTTTCGAGTGGAATTTCAAATAATAGGGTCGGGTCACTACTCAATGTCGGTCTGGTCGGGATCTAGTCAATTGAGTATTAAGTAGGTTTCCAATATGAAACGATTGTATTTAGATAATTGAAGAGTTTAAAAGATATATTTTATTGCGTGGTTTTTCAAAAATAAACTGAGTTAACCCAGACTGTTACGCCAGGGATAGGCAAAAACATCACTTTACACTACATTTGACATATTGAATTTTAGTCAAAATACCTATTATGTCTTTTGGAAGTCACAGAAACATCATAAATAAATAGTGAAAATAAAATTATTTCCCCAAGTCCAATGGCAACAGAGAGTCCTCGGTTGAAACATACATACTCACCAATGTATCTTTGATATATTATATACATAGGTCGTACAAACTTCATCATCATCATCTGCCCGTAGACAGCTAAACATAGATCTCCCCCTTAGAACGCCACTCCCACAAGCACGCTTAGTAACTTAGCATGGGAATATAAAAACATTGGGTTTAGAAAACTTTTGTGTCAATTTCATTCTTTGCTATTCTACTTTTCAATAACTTTTAAAATTTTGACCAGGATTTTTACTCAAGGTTCCGCCTGTTCGACTTACACACTTTGTATTTTTTTTTGTGGAAATTATTCCATGAAACAGGCCCCGTGAAAGCCATATTACCAGTTTACAAACAACTTATTTGTGAATACAGTGGGTACCGGACTATAACGCAGTAATTGCATTTTTAAGTCATATATTGCACGCGTAAATATTTAAGTTCAACTTTCATAGGTTATAAGAAAGTTTTTATGTTAACAACTTAATGCTTAGTTATACTTATAAAACAATATGAATTTGAACACATGTATTGAAATGCATTAGTCACCACATATATCGGCCATCTGGCGTAGAAAACCAAGTAAAACACTATTGTTTCTTTATCGCGTCTGAATAACAATCGCGTACCACCCAACACGCAAAAATCAGTTATCAATTCAAGGTTTAAAATGGTACCAAAACTACGCAAAGACAGAATAATACATATCCATTAAAAATACTCATATTAAGCATGGACGAAAAATGTCCAAACGTTTGTATTTACCAATATTATAATAATCAATCAAATGGTCACATTTACTGTTTCTACCTATTTATAGTAGTAAAAATAAAACAACATTAATTAATATAATCAATCAATCAAATGGTTATTTTGCCCATAGGGATAGATAAAGACAAAGGAGCGCCACGATTCCCTTGCTTCCCTCACATCTCTCTATACAAGCTCTACGGTTATGGACACTAGGCCACCCAGCTTTCTTGAGGATGTCTCCGATTAACCAATATTAAAATTAATTTTTATTTTTTATTATTTATTTATTTACTATTATATTATTATACTATTTTGTTTTAAATATTTAAATAGGACCTTTTGAATATCGAGTTGTATTTAATAGATATAATAGTGAATAGTACGAGTATATTGACCAAAGCTTGAAATGTTTTGATGCTGAAAATATTATTAAAGGTGCTGCTATGATTACGATTAGCCAAAACTCATTCTATCGTGTGTTTATGTGTGTGGTGCTATATGAATGTAAACACTTGTGAAGTCACAAATGGCATAGAAGAGTGAGAGTGATAGCGGTTATTATGTCATTGTAATTAAAATGGGCCGAAGTGGTGGAACGCTCGAGGAAGCGTGTCCGGCAACCGCACGGAAGAAGCAGTGAGCAGCACGGTCGCGGTGGAGGTGTTTGTAGAGGTGGGGACCGGTGGCGGGAGGTGATCGCTGCTCGTTAGACCTCGTGGTTCGTCTGTCGTGCGAAGCACATCGCCGCGCACGTATTGCTTGTCGCTAGCGCGGTACAGCGCCTCGTGTTTCGTGTTTGTGCCGTGATGTGTGTTTTCTGAGCGAGCGCGGACTCGCCCGTAATATGGACTACCACCACCCGCAGCCGCTGCAGCCCTTGGGCCCGCCTGCGCCTCTACCACAATTACTACCCCCAGCGCCACCGCCGCCGCTGCCCTCGCTGCAGTCATTGCAGCATCCACAGGACGACGACAGATGGAGCCAATACCACATCTGGAGGCAGCACGTCTTTGTTAATGGTCAGTTTTGCACAGTATACGAGAATTGCGAACTCGTGATTTTGTATTTTTATTTTGTTGTATCCATACGTCGAAAACAATTTCCAAGGAGTCGAAATCGGCGATTTTGAGATGAGAGAGCAAGTTCCAACTAGGAAGCATGTGCGTACTTTCTCCTCGCACGCGCTTTCATCCCCGCGGCGTTCGGAACGAAGGTTGTGATTTTTGTACTATGATTGATGCTGCCCAATGTTGAGGGGGCCGTGAAAAAAGAGAAAGTGCACGAACACTCGCTTGATCGATCGGACGGAACTTTTCGACCGATGGTGAATTCTTTGTTTCGGCAATGCTTGTCGTCACGGTGTAAGCCTTTCACCACAGAAGCAAGAATGACAGTGCGAGTTGCTTCCTACTCGATCTTGCCAACGCGGTTAGGTTGCCTACTACCACTTGTCATTAATTATTTACACTACATGTACATCAACAATATTATTTGCTTTAAGGATTTGAGGTATTGTAATAATATCAAAATGCTCTTATAAATAGCAAGCGGTTTTAGAACATTGGACAATTTTTTTTTTTCACTAACTACATTGTGTTGTAGAGTTTTTTTTCTAAAATAAAGTGACCATCTCACTAACGTGGTAGATATATGATTTATATAGATAGTTATTATGTCTGGACAAAATAATAATACTAGGCTATGATTGGACTGCAACCAATTACGGGATCAAATAGCTGTCAAGGTTTATTGGCAATAATTATTCAAGATGAAAAATAATAAATACTTGAGACAATATAGGACAATAGAGACATACTATTTATATAACATTTGATTAATGTAATTTGCACAAAATCCAATTTAAATTGTATCTTTTAGAAATTGAAAATCGTGGGATCGTGGGTCATTTGTAAATCGGATTATTGTAAGAGAGCCAGTGGACGAAGCCATACGAGAGTGAAACTCGAACACTGCCAACAGCACTATGATAGTATTCCAACTGTAGTGAATAAGTCTTACATCTATTTTTAATTCTATAAAAGGCACATTTTTGACGATATATAGACGAACTATCATCGATAATATTCCGTCTATATCAAGTTGATAAATACCACAAGATATAAATTCGCTCGCGGCCAAAAATTTCACTCCATGGAGCCTTTTGGTCGCAATCAACATTCACTAAAAACGCTTTCTAATCAGATATGAGCACTTACGAATTTTGTATATTCGATTCGAGTTTACGTCACAGCAATATAAAATTAAAACAATAATAATTAAACTGTAACATTGCAGTCCCATTCTTTTAATTGGATATAAAACCAATGTTTGTAGTATAGATTACTAATTGTCCAATATTAACTTTCGCTAAAGCAGTATGTTGTTTTGATGAATACATCACCATTTATAATTAATACAAACTCTGACCTCTAAATGCGATAGGGTAAAGATGCATTTTATAAAACTAAAATTTTCGATTTATTTTTAAACCCACATACGCACATTTTTTTATCGTGACACGACATTTTATAGCACCTCGCTGTTAAGCTGGAGTGTGGTCCAGCTGAAATGTGAATGAATGCCACTGCTACTATAATCCAATAACTCTGAGTAGAAATCACATCCACTATGCCGGCCTAGTTGGAACCGGCAACTTACAAGCTGATCCCCAAACGCGACCAAATCACTTCTGGTACTGAAATCCGGGTACTACCCCGGATCGGCAGACTGGGTACCACTGCCTACCACTCTTTAGGACACGAAACAAATATCCACCTCTTTTTTTATTAACAAATATTTGCTCTGACCGGATATCAAACCCGGGACTTTAAGCGCAACAAACCGTTCGTCCACGCCTGTCGTGATATCTTGTAACAATATATGAAAATAAATTGTTTTAAACTTTGAACCTTCTCTAATTGGGCGAGCCAGCATCTAAAAGGCCAATCAGTCACTTGGATATTTTACACTAGAGCGCTTATTTCGATATAGTCTGTCTCTCGATGTCCTCTCGTACCTTTTTGGATGAATTCGAGCGTGGCCGGTTGGGTACTTTCACTTAGAAATATTTGGGCAAAAGTGGCGACCTTTTCGCGACTTTCACCCCGTTGCCCCCCTCCTTCGCCATCGCTTCCCTCGCGTCTCGTTGCGCATGCTTTCTTCCGCGTGCGCATGGGCCACTTTTACTTTTTAAACTCGACAATGGTCTCTTGAGATGGCAGATACAGTCGCCAGCCTGCAAAACCTTTTCACATGTTTATGCTCGTAGATGTTCAGATAATGTGAATTAGTACCGATTTTATGATTCGCCGGAACACATAAGTTCCCACTCTCACGATTTATGTAGATCGTTTTATTGAGCTGTTATAAACTTTTCTTCCTTATAACTTAATAATGCAGGAAACAAAGTTAATAGTCTGTTTAATTTATGTGGATAGGCAAAGAGATTCCTATGGGAATTAAGGCGTGACAATTGATGATGAGGAATTTATGTAACTAAGTTTCCTTTTTTAATAATTGGACCGCATCTATACACTGAAGGTCAAGTACATATTTTGGTTTTAATACTTCTTAATTTTTACTTAACACTTCATAATATTATATACTTGTAGTTTAAACATTTTTTAATTGTGGCTCGATATACTCGTATGACAGCACCCCACCTGATCTTAAGCTGGAGTGCGGTCCATAAATGGAGGCTTTTACTATTGGTAAATAACTATAAGTAGCAGTCACGTCCACTATGCCAGCCTAGTTGGAACCGGCAACTCTTAAGATGTTCTCGAAACGCGAATTAATCGCTTCTTGGTCTGTACATTTAAAAGCAATGGTACTGTCGGTGGTACCCTGGCTCGGCAGTACCACCAGCTGTCCCTTCTACTACTCCTAAATACTCATTGTTTGTTCTATCTATTTTTAAGATTAAATTAACTCTGATATAATTTGTACATAAAAATGTAAAATTAAAATAATTTTGATACCTTACTTATATCTCTCAAGTCTTAATTTCATATTGCGCAGTGTTGAATATAAGTTCATATAGCTTAGCAATACAACCATTTCTCTCACAGCCTCCACCGCTTAACTTATGGTGATAGTAAAAGTAAATCTTTCCGTGTTGTTTCCGCATCGCCCCTCTAGCATTCCCCTTCTTCATAGTCATTGCAGACGTCACGGCAACTTTTACTTTTTGCGTTGCACCATGTTCGTACAGCTGATCGTTGACTATTATATTATACAGATAGGTACCTGTTTTGAATTCCAAACACCTACCTTTATAAAATTGGTTTTCATTGGCAAAAATTATTGTATTTTTGTGCTGATATGTTACCTACCATGTTACGCTACATATAAAATATCATACTTTAATATGGCGCATTCAAGTTCATAATTAACTGACAACAGACCTGGCGTATTGGTTAGAACACCAGTCCGTTACGCGTAAAGACCTGGGTTCGATTCCCGGTTAGCGCAAATATTTGTTTCATAGCTTTTATTTGTAATATTGAATGATTTGATTGAACATTACAAATATTTGTTAACAAATAAAAGAGGCGGATGTTTGCTCCGGATCTGATTGTCAAAGAGTAGTACCATCATTTACAAGTATACATACCGTGAAGTGACTTAGTCGCGTTTCGGGATCAGATTGTAAGATCCGCGTTTCAACAACGCCGACGAAGTGAATGTAACTGGTACTTACAGTAAATTTAGGGAGGCTCCCTCATATCCATGCCACATGCCAGGCGTGACAATTTGATTGATTGATTATACACATATTGTGGGACCTAGTACAATATATATGTATGTTATAATGTACAAGTCTATTTTCCTGTTTTATTTTTGTTATTATGTTTGTAAATTAATTAGTTATTTCTATTTATACCTAATGTAATAACCATTTTGTAAAATAAAACATATTTTACTTATAATAAGTACTAACAATATAGACCTCCACTTGTATAATATCTTATCGTCCATATAACATGCAATAAGCGGTCAAGAGCCTTCTGATACTTAGGATGATAGGAGAAATATAGGAAAATGCTGTTAATGATAACAGAGGATAGTAGGACGGTTGGCGGTCATTTACTTGCCCAGTCTGCTCCAAAAGGGTAGTACTACCAATTTCGAGCTGTAAATGTATAGTGCACCAGCCGTATTTTTAAAATAAGACCGGTTACACCCGAAAAATAAAAGTACGTTTCTTCGTTCGTCCTCAAATCTTAGGCCAATACTTTGTTGTGAACTCAATTTATAAAACCATATGAAAAAATAACTTTTTAAGAGTCGGTCTTTACCACACGTTTTGTGACATTTATTTATAAGCTCATTATCAATTTAAAAAAATCATAAGTGCGTCATTTATTTCAACTATATTTCCCGCGAAAGCTTCTGCAAATAACTTTTTCATAATTATATTATTAAATCATTCAGTTTACGGTTGACTCAGTAATCGTTTCGGAATCAGCGGGGTGCTTCAAAGGGGTGTAGTCACATGTCGAGTCACAAAAAAAGGATTATTGGTGAATAAAGAGTTAAAAGATTAGTTACCTAGGAAGCAATCTGCGAGATTGTGAGTCTAGCTTTGCATTAATAGTCAACGCAGCTAAATAGTACGTTCACAGGTTTCCGGATAAATTTATCAGAGAAAGTTGATTGACATTTCTTCCGACATTTTACATAATATTGACTTAAATTCCGATTTAACAATATTGTCT
Organism: Tinea trinotella; assembly: GCA_905220615.1. Taxonomy (NCBI): domain Eukaryota; kingdom Metazoa; phylum Arthropoda; class Insecta; order Lepidoptera; family Tineidae; genus Tinea; species Tinea trinotella. The sequence continues at coordinate 5,456,887 of HG992305.1, forward strand.
TAATGAAGTTTAGGCTTTAATAGGCTTAGTATAATTTCATTTGGACTAATTAATTCGGTGTAGTCATATTTCGAGTGACATAGAATAAAATCGGTATTTAAATAAGGCCATCCATACTAGCCGCCTTTGTGAAGCAATCCGAGACAACTATAAAATATACCGCGTCAAAAGGAGATCAGGCAGACTGAGATCAGATGTCTACTTCCAAAATATATTTACGCCTTATAAACGACAGACTGCAGACTGCACTACTGGTTTGTATAAGATTGATTCCGTGCAAGGCGACACTATTGCGATAATTAGCATTTATTAAGTCATAGGTAACAAATAGGATGTTTGAAAACAATATTAATGCGGCGGCCGCAGTCTTGTCTCGCCTTTCACAGAATTAATCTCATACAAACCAGTAGTGCAGTTGCAGTCTGCAGTCGCCGACGCAATCACTTCTTTAGACAGAAAATGTCACATCTGAAAAAAAAAGGAAACAAAATACAACCTTTGATCTTAAAATAATATAACCTTACTTTATCATCATGTATTTACCATAAATGCATAACCGCTATACCGGTCTATTTTCATTTTCTGAGAATTTGAATGTCGGTGAAATTAATGACGATAATAGATTATTGTTTTTACATTTGGGTGTGAAATACAAAAAAGAAAACAATAAATCATTAAATTGTCCTATTAATAATATGACAGTCAATTAATGAAACTAGGCAGAGACAATGGAGCGCCACAAATCACGTTCTCGACACAACATTCTTTTCTTTTTTTCGATTTTTTCTTTTTTATTGTGACTCGACATCTGATCTCGACTTGCCTAATGGTAAGCAAGATGGAGATCCAAGAGCGCCGACGACTAAAAAAACGAGTCAGTTCAAGATTGCCTCATAATTCTCTTTTATACAAGTTCTTGCTAGATTGAATTTTCTCAAAAATAGCAATTACATTTTTGACGAAGCTTTAACGATTTTACTAAATGCAAACAAAAACCAACCTAAATTTATAGGTATATTAAAAATTATCAATTGTAATTAGTATAAATTTTTACCGCAATCGATGATTGAAATTGAAAAATGCCTCGGTTGTATGAGAAGCAATTATTGCCAACTATTGCCATCTAATCGCGTAACATTGTTTTGCTCGGGATAGCTCTGCATACGGAAAAGTATTACTAACATCATTGCATGCACAGACACGGCCACGTGTGTCTATGTGTTAGTAGTGAAATTGAACACACCAACTGTTTACTGTGATGTAATTAATGTTTGTTTGGTTTTACAATAATAAAACATTTTAACAAGTGCCCATTGATTTTGTAAATAATATATACATTACAAAATATTTATTTATATAATTAACATTTCATAAAGATAGTTTCTAATTGTTTAACATTACCTATCTTAATTGTGAACATATATAAAAACATAAACCAATTGCACGCAAAAGTACAATCTTAATGATAACTTAAAAATCGTTTTAATGCGACGTTACTTTCATATTTTTTAAAGAAAGGAGTTGAAGGAGCTGTCGTCCGAAGCAGTTCACTTTCTATCTCACTTTCGCTCAATTCACACGTTCACGAAAATGATCGCGCGCCGGAAAACGCCAGCTTTCTCCGTTGCGCAAGAGCACCGACCACTTCCCGCTCAACCCCACCATTCGCTCACCCCTCCTCCGCACTTCACCTATATTTTCCGATGAGGAAGTATTCGATTACGCAATGCCCACTTTCCAACGACTATTGCCATAGAAATTAAATTGCATGAGACTGCATACTTGGAGAATGACCGGAGCCCTAAATAACACAAGAAATAAACAAATTGCATGATTTCCTTTTAATATTATTGTTAGTTTTGTAATAAAAAAAATATAATAAAAAATATGTGTATTATATTATATGTAAAACACTTTTTAATAAATCTATATCGTATGGTCATTTTTGAAAGTAATTCCTAATCAATTAATTTTTACAAATCTTATAACACAACAAATGGCATTAGCACTTGTATTATTAATATTTCAAAGAAAAAAATTAACCTTGTTGTTTTATGATGTGTAAGGAAAATTCAGCCCTTGAATGTACAGATTTATCACGAAATGTATTTCCAAAAAGTGTAAAAACAAAGTAATCACAATGTGCATAATAACACTTAAATTATGCGAATTTCATCACCACACAAATTTACGCGTACTAATGTAGTGAATGTATAAATAATTGTTCGCCTTGTTTTTAAACAGTTTTTAGTTTCGACAGTGTAAGTATAACTTTCTACGCCAGTCACGTTCGAAAGTAAAAGTGGAAGCGTTCCCCCAAATCTAACGCCTTACAACTGTTGTCAAAATAAACGCCCAAACCGGTCATTATATGCTAATCAAGTAGGAATTTCGCTTTCATTGGAGATTATAATCTAAAATTATAAAATATTAAATTAAAATACAAGTATTTGCATTCTTTAAATTTTCAAATAGTGATTTATTAGAGCTTTCTTTATTAAACTTAGTGAATAGAGAAATATTATTTATTTGCCCAACTGGCATGTTGTTTTCTATTTATTTATTCCAAATGGTAATTTGGTCTATTCTCAGCTTTCCACATCATTATATATTATAATTTAGAATTGAAATTCGATTTATGTATTAAAAATAAGCCCGATAAAAGTATTCTATGTAAAATTATTTTTTACCTCATATTTTCCTTTCCTTCTTCTTACAATTATTGTGTTTTTCATAATACGATTCTTTATTACTGGTTATAATTTCTATGACATCACTATGAATGTACAATAGTTCGGGTGAGATCACAAAAGGTCTTGTGGAGTGAGCGAAGAAAGTGAGAGTTGTTTGCGAGGCAGCGTGGCGTGGTCGGACTACCGCCCGCGCCGAGTTCTTGCCAACATTATTTTAACAGACTTGTTGTTTATGTGATGCCAACTAAACTTACAGGATTTAAATCTGATCAGCCATACAGAAATTATAATATTTAAATGGTATTTGTATAAAAAGTTATTTGTATGTGATCGTCGTTTTTCACATGTCCTTATGGTAGGCAACAGTAGAGGTTCAGTGCTCTTTTTTTTTGTTAAATATTCGTATTGTATAATATATATATATATATATATTGGTTTTAAAGCTAGGGAACTATATATTTACTAGTATGTGTTATCGTTCTGTAAAGTTAGTTTTTATAAAGAGATAAGCAATGTTATGAATGATTGCAATAATTGTTATGTTTGTGCAACACTTCACACAAATATCATACACGTCCAACCACAATTTAACAAATATAACATAATCATAATAATATTATTTATATTATAAAATATTATTAGGAACTAATTAAAAATGGCAAAAGAAATGCTACATTATGTACGGTAGAGTAATCATAAACAATACGAGTGAATATCGGCAGGTGCACATACATGTACGGAACAGCATACCCCAGGAAAGCGTGGCGTGCGTATTACACGTAATACCAAAGTAGGTTACTTCCTACTTCCTGCCAGAGTGTGCATTCACCACGACTCACTTGGTTTTTTCACGAGGAAAATGCATTTTCATAGCTATTAAGTTCTCACGACTTGCTCTCCATAAATAACACATTTCATCAATACCAACTCAAATATTATTACACCCAGTTTTTCACCGCAGTCACAATCTCACTTTCAACTGCATTGACTTTTCATTTTATCTATGTCGTACTCATCCGCTTGTATCGACACATGTACAAGAGGAATGCATTGAAAACATTGTTGTATAGTGGAATCAGCTGTTGAGTTATATAATAGCAGCATGAGCCATTGTCCCATTGCGTAACCCTATGTGAGATTTGAATTATGTCATCTAAAAACTAAACATACGGACCTAGTACATGTATACAAATATCACGTGATACAAACAAATACAATAAACATTGATCAATCAGGCTTTTACCGCTTAGATAAAATAGTGTGAACGTTCAATATTATAAAATTTTATTTAGCCAATGTCGTTATAAGATATTTGTTATTATGTCTGTTTTAATTGAGTTTTGGCACGACCTTGAATGATCTAACACGAGACGCTCGCGCCTGTTTTACATGCTCGAGGCTCTCCGAAAATAGTGCATTACTTTTTATTCCTTATTTTTTTAAAAGTAACTTTAAAACAAGTTATTAAAAAACCCAGGAGGGTTATTTCCGGAGATAACCTAAAGAAAGCTCGGTTCCCTCGTGCCCATAATAGTAGAGCTAGTATGAAGAGATAAGTGGATATGAGGGAAGCGAGGGAGTTGTGTCAGGATCGTGGCAAGTGGAACTTCATTGTCTCTGCCTTACCCTGTGGGAAAAAAGCGTGACTATTTGATTTCATATTCAAAATAGACTTAACAATTACATTTATTCTTTTGCAAAGTTTTCGTGTCTCGTTTAAGGCTTATGAATATGAAAATAGTTTTTTTAACTCGTATTTTAAGCATTGAGTGTCTTATTTTTGCACTTTGAGCAGTTTCCCATGACCGCTAAAATTATCGGCATGAACATGTTTTAATAGAATCTACAAAATAGTTATGCATTAATGTGTATCTAATTGCGCGTGTATTCTAACAGCGCTCGGAGGCTGACTGACACGGTTAGCATGGAGCTGGCCCGCGGACTCGTTCACCTTGACGACAAACCACCAGGGCTCCTCTTCTCTCATGTACAATCACTACATCGAACACGATTATCTATTCACTGATTAACTTTGACATAATATTATTATCGTTACGTTAATATTGCATTTCACTTTAAATGAAAGATGTTTACTCTGAATTAGGATGTGTGTCTATATGATTATATTTAGGAATTTGTTTTGTTTTATTTATTTATTTGAAGAAAAAACAACAAAAGGTAAAAAATAAACAATAATTAAAAATTTTTCAAACATTAACATAACCTAATGTTATAATATTTCTCACTAATCACATCATCTTAGCCTATCCCAAGAAGTTATAATTGAATATATTAACTACATTTTTGTCTCTAACAAAAAACAATATTCAATATCAAACGTAGTAGTTTTACTGTTGATAGAAATCAGATTCCGGATTTAAGAAACATAACAATCCAATCCAAGAACGATAGCTAATTGTAGGTATCAATATAAACGCCTAAAAGCATTATATTGACCCGAATGACCTGTAATCGCAGCGGCTTATTGTTAGCAACTCGTTAATGTAACTGTATGTTCGTGGTTTCCTTATCTTTTATAGAAATTACTACGCGTAGTTTATCGTAGAGGCATGGTTACTTGTTATGGCTTCCAACACAGCGTGAAGGCTATTTCGATAACTTCGCGAGATGTGATCCTTGAAGTCATATTAAACAAATGATATTAAAACTAATATGTAAGAATACAGAAAAAATATATTTCCGATTCTGTCTCACTAACTTGAAATTCTTGGATAAGTGCAAAATTATGTTTAAATGACAGCAGATTATATTATTATTGCTATTAGATGCATCACGCACGGTACATATGTATATATAGGTAGATATACGTATAATTGTAGGTATGTACCAAGCACGTGGCATTTCATGTGAGCTCTCCATCCGATAGCACCTAGCCCGAGTAATCAAACAATTGACCACTATTTGAACACTATTCTGTTGTTTTATGGCATATTTATTTTTCTACTAATAATGAAATTCTTTAGTGGTGGGGCTGTTAGTAATCTATTTGGTACCTCGTTTTGTATTAGTTATCGATATTTTAATAGTTTATTTAGATTTACTGATAATTTATAGAAGTATATACACTTGTAGAGATATAATAGATATAAATATAATTGTATTGATATTGGATATACAAATAGGTTTCAGTGCCATTTCATTACATCTAAAATAAACCTGTCATGTACGTCAAATTGAAGGGTCAAATACACCAGCTAATAATATAGTGAAATTGTCAATAAAATATATATTCATATTATCTTCTATTATCACTTAGAAGAGGTTTACAATTGGATCTTTTGATGGAATGACACCATTTTTCTTTTGCAATGCGACTTACATTTTAAGTAATGTATATTTGTATATGCACTGCGACTTTTATATTTTAAAAACTAATATTTTCCTTTTTGTTCTTACAGTAACACCATTATCTACAATTACACATCATTATTCTCCTAAATAAAAATGAACTAAACCTCTCAATTATAATATAATTCATTATTTTTTGTCTGTAAGCCATATATGGTATCTTTATATATATATATTTTTTTTTATACGGAATATTACATAAAATAAATAATTGTGAGGTATATGTTCCAACTCTCGTTGCACTACGTTTCTGTCGCGTCCAGCCTCGCTGCGACGCGAGAAGGGCGACCGTAACGCAGTGTGGCGGGCTGACCGGGCCCTCTGCTTGTTGCAGGCAAGTCGGTCAATACTAAGGACACACTAGAGGACAAGAAGGATGACACCGAGCTGTGGGAGGCGCAGGCGGCCTTTCTGGGCCCGAATCTGTGGGACAAGACGCTGCCCTACGATCCAGATCTCAAGGTACACGAAGTTAGTGTTTGGAACTTTGTTATCTATTGCGTGTCGTCTTTCATCCGCAGTAGGTAATAAGAAAGTGCCCTAACCCGCATGCTCCTCTCCGGTGTGTTGTCTCCTTGCTGTGCTGCTGAGCACACCTTGATCAAACTTTCGATCAATGTGTAGACAAAATTTAAACCTCATTTCATATGGAATTTACTTAGTATTGACCATGCTACAACCATGTACATGTACCATGTACGCAATGTTTTTTCTGCTCAATTAGCGTATTTTTTATTATCATACATGTGGTCATAAAAATATAGTTTGCACGGATTAGTTTGCACCAGAATATAGTAAAGTATGATTCGTTATGAAATGAGGCATTCTCATGGTTCAAGGTGAGCTCGCCGGCCGCGCGATGACGATATTTCTTTTGTTGCAGTACGTGGACCTAGACGAGTTTCTGTCCGAAAATGGCATGCCGGGAGAGGCCTTGGGCGCCAGCCACCTTGGTGGCTCGGCGTTCGGGCACTCGGCTGGGCTGCCCCTCGGCTCGCAGGTTACCAAGCGCGAGCGCTCGCCGTCACCCTCCGAATGTATGAGCCCAGATACCATCAACCCGCCATTGTCGCCTGCCGATTCTAGTCAGTATATTATTATATTTGTTTTTCGTTAAATTGTGTTTAATAAATAAAACAGACATTAAGAATGCATCAACATTTTCATGTAGGTTTATTAATGTTTTTTTTTTAATATAAATATAACATCGTTATCGTTCTTGTATAAACATTTATTACATACTATTTTAATTGATGAAATACGCATTACAGCTTTTTCAATGGCTTCTTCTGGACGCGACTTCGATCCTCGGACACGCGCATTCTCCGATGAAGAGCTCAAGCCACAGCCGATGATCAAGAAGTCCCGGAAACAGGTAAATGAAGTTAGTGCGCTCACTCTCTACACAACACATTGGGACATCATTGGAGGGCTAACACAACTAACTATGGGGACGGCACTAAAAATAAAAATGCATGAATAGCATTCTGCCGATTTCAATATACCAATACTCTATTCCTATATGAAACTCATTCATATGATTAAAATTTATTCTATTAAAAATGATACTACGCTGGTGCATTACCTGATACGAGACATTGCAATCATATTTCACATATACCTACTTTAATTTAACTATTAAACAAGTTTTTATATTTACATTCATAGTTATTTAAATTTAATAAATAATTATATGTATATGATTTTCATTAATGGGAATATTGTATTGGGTACGTTAGACGCACGGTCATGGAGTAATATTATTAACAAAATAATAATACTTAAATTGAATATACATATATAAAAGTTAGTGTGTGGTCAAAATTTGAATACAATAAATGTTTGTAGCTAGTTTATTAAAGAATATTTTCTCAATTATTTTGATGTTCTGTTGGCTTATAAAATACGCAAATAACCCATTACCGACACCTAATAACCCTAACCTGGAGAGTTAATTTATTGGCCACTGTAAACGTTATATAAAAAATAGTCATTAGCGCTCTTGGACCTCTTCTTGCTTATCATCAGGAAAGAAGAGATCCGATGTCGTGTCTTAATAAAAAAAAGAAAGAATAACCCATGGTTTATTTGATAAGGTCTAAAAGAGTAATTATCAATCAAATAACCATAAATGAATGTAGAAGCACTTATTGGCAATCTTACTTGACTCGGCTAGCTGGGTAATTTAGTGGTTATGGGTGAAGGGAGGGTTTGATGTGTGGCCCGGCGTCCTAACCACGTATCGACGTCGCCGGCAGTTTGTCCCCGACGACCTGAAGGATGACAAGTACTGGGCCCGCCGTCGGAAGAACAACATGGCTGCCAAACGCTCCCGAGATGCTCGTCGCATGAAAGAGAACCAGATAGCGCTCCGAGCTGGATATCTGGAAAAAGAGGTTAGTATAACTAATATAGTCAATATATTCTCCTAGTGGTAGTTTTATTTTGATGAGGGCGTAAACATCATACGTATACAAGTTTTAGCTAGAGTATGTTATGATTCTGTAAAAGTTCGTTTACAAATTGTAAAGAAGCACTACATGTTGTAAGGTTTCTATCGATACCGCGCCGTTATAGCGGTCGTATTTTCCTGTTTACTTAATTTGCCTTTGGTGGCAATTTTACTAACACGTTTTCAGCACTTAATATTTCAATTAATAGTTGTTTTTTTTTACATTTTATTACATGCCTTCGTATGTGCCAATTGTTAATATTATTATTCCATTTATTTTATATAATTCTTATTTTTTATATATTTTTAAAATATAAATTATTTAAAAAAAATGTTGTTCACCGGCATCGGGATATCGGGATCAGGGTCCAAGCCACCGGTGGTCAGGGCTCCTGAGAAAGGAACCTCCTAACAATACGCGCCGTGTCCAAGAGTACCGCTTTCTGAATCTAACGCTTGATGATATTATATTATTATTAGGGTCTTGATTACAATATCACAGTAAACTGCCAAATAAGCTACGAGTCATTGTAGTTTCACCATTACGAGTTTACAATAGCAACCGTAATTTACAATATCGGTTGTAAATTTTACAATGTCAGAATATCTATATTCGGGAAGCAATATTTCCAATAGCATTATCCAATATTAATGCTTTATCAATTAATCAATCTAATCATTGAGTAACACTAAACGTTAAACATTTTTTATTTTGAATTTCTGTAGCTGAGAGGTAAATTGTCGTAAGTCTGTTTTATTTTATTTGGTGTTTTACTTAATTTCAAACCACATTATTATCAGGTACTTCAGGTCTTCAATTTTATAATAGCCGAAATAAATAGTTTGACATTCGAACCATTTATCCTTTCAGAAAGGATTTTTATAGTAAGATCCTTTCAGAAATCTTTCAAAAATCTATTCAGAAAGGAACCATTTTTCCTTGAAATGAAAAATGAAAATTCAATCGACTAGGGCTCAAATTAACCAGTTTTAAATTACCTTTACAAAAAACCCTAATTTTTATAGTTTTTTTTTCACATTATGTTCTGATTCTGATAATTTGAGAGGAAATTTAGGGAAAATCCTTACTACTAAATACACCTGTTTTTACTTACGGCTATCTGAAGGCTTATTACTTTCTTTTCACATTGAGAAATCGAATCAAAATATATTACGCTAACTGACGGATTATTACTCCTTTTACGAATTAAAATTAGGCCCTAACTGTCCTAACATACTACAAAAGTTCACTACAATTCAATCGAACCCAACACCTACCCTAAAGTATTTTGAATCCTATAGTGGACTTATAACATTAACCTAATGGGCTATAGAAGAAGACTAATGAGCTTTTATAAATAATTTTCAGAACATGGGTCTACGACAGGAAGTGGAGCTGTTGAAGAAAGAAAATCACATCCTGCGCGAAAAATTGTCCAAATTCGCGGATGTGTAGAGTGCGTTGCCCGCTTTTAGTTAGTATTCCTTTTACTGTGATAAACGTACTGTGAATGAAAGGTGGACGAAAGAGACTAATTAATCGGAGGTGAGTGAAAGTACGGGGAAAATATAGAAAATTATTAACAAAACTAATGTGACACATTTAGGGGTCAGCAGTGCTCCTAACTTTAGGGCTTGAATGATGCGAATTGTGGACGTAAAGAAAGCAAGAGATTAGTGTCATGATCGTGCAAAGTGGTGCTGCATTATGTCTGCCTATCCCTGTGGGATGGAGAGAGTGTCAATTTGATTGATTGAGTGTAGATGTTAAAAGATAATAAAAATTATAATCAGATTTTATAACCCTACTTATAAATAATTGCTGTTAGCTTAAGAATAATATATTTTTTTCTAATTGCAGAGCAGTTATAGCGGTTTGCTGTACGGTAGTGTGTCCACGCGCGCCCGCAATATACGCCTTCTTTCGGAACATTCTCATCTATAACCTTCTATTGTATCCTCTAAGTTATAAAATAATATTCGAAACTTTACATCAAAATGAAATGTGGAATTTCATTATCAGTAAAAAGTTTCGAATATCTTTTTAAACTTAACTGCCGTCTTCAGGGGACTTCTTTCAGTAACTAAACACATTCGCTATTATTCTTATTTAAATACATTGTCATAATATCTGGACTATTATTTTGATAGCTTACATTTTGTTTAAGAGATCTTGTCACTTTGTTGTATAGCAGTGTTTATTTCTATAATTATTATGATGTCTATCAAAATAATTAGGATTTCGTGGTTTAGTTACCAAGTAATATTTTTTTATTTAAGACATTATTGTTAAGTTTATTATTAAGTGATACTAAATTATTCCCCTGAACGACACTGAATTATTCTGTTTATTTCTTTCGATTCTCGCACTTCACTCCACAGGGTTTTCTTCTACGATAAATTTCGGACCAAATTTTTTTATAAATGTTATTTTAATTATGTTTTTTATACAGGCAACAATTTAAAATGTAACTTGAGTGTATCGTGCAAATCAGTCAGAAATATTTTATTACTTTTGTCTCAATGAATTTGATATTATTTAAACCATTTATTTTATATTGTTATAATTATTTTAAAGTAAAATTATTTATAAAATTGTTAAAATTATTTTTAATAAGAGTTTAGTACGCCAAGTTATAGGTTCGGGGCCGTTCGCTTACTCAACGCACATTGTTCATAAGCACTTATTCAGCGCCGTACCTGTAACATCACCATAACTGCTACTCCTCGTAGATGTAGTTGAATAAATTTTTGTTCATTGTTAAATAGGTGTGCATTTGTGAATAAATGACTATTGTTCAATGTTTTGACTCGGAAAATTGAAAGCTTTCTTATTCTTATATATGTGAATGTTACTTGAAAACTATATAAGTGAGTCGAGGCAATACTCATGTTGAAATATATTTTGTATCTACTGCTATTAACGAATTAACTACACTCATTTCATAGGTAACTAGTTGTTGATGGATAATATGAATTTACGTAAATTGTTAACTGGTTAAATTTTATTGAGATTATTCTATGTAGTTGTTATTTAAATGTTATCTTATAGAGAACCTTTTTTGTGTTTAACAATTTGCACAGCAAGACTATTTTTGAATGTATAAAAGTTTATTAAAGTTATCTCTGTGAATAAAAACAAATTTGAAGTGTATACGCAGCATTGTACGGGCATCGTGAAGACATAGTCAGTGGTGCCTGCGTGCCTGGAGCAGCGCGTTGTGTTTGCTCAAGCGGGTGCGCGTGAATGTAGGTAGAATGGTGCTGCGTGCTCACCGCGGGCCCTCCTTCGCACTACCGCTGCTCACTAGCACCACCTATCCGTCCCATATTCATTGTTATCTGTCAATATATATAATATATGTGTATATATTTACATAAGAGAAAATTTGAAAATATTTTTATTATGAAAAAAATATTAGATGCAATCCTTAGGCGGTAAAATTCTGAGCAAGACGACTTTATACTGTCGGTCCGCGGGGAGCACGTGATGGTTTTGTTTCTTCGCTTAGTGAATAGTTTAGTTAGTATGTAGATTCCATAGTGTAGTTGTTAATACTTTATAATGAATGTGGACGGCCTACCAGCGCGGCGGGAACTGAGCCGCGAGCATCAATGGCTGCTCGCCACTTCACCTCCGATGACCGCTCCCGGGCGTCTCCTACCACCCTTCATTAGATTTGTGCTAATGTTATATTATTATATTTTTGTAGGTTTTTGTCGTTGATAAATGAGTCAATTGAATGTTTATCGAATTGAAAAAATAAAATATAACTTTATTAAGTTGTTGCATTTGTATAGTGTTTTGTGAAATACGAAGCGAGAACAATAAATGCTTTTTTGTATAAAGTTTACACGCGAGGCGTTCCGTGAAGAGTGACGGAGGAACGAATTGCTGTTTCATATCGAGCGTACCAAGCGGCGCGCCCTCAATGCACCCATCATGTTATATGAGGAGTTCGCACACATTATAGTCTATTCCTCTGGTTTACTAAACAATTACAAATCATAATCAATCAATTCGATATATTTACATACTTTTGGATAAATCATTGTTATATTGTGTTATCATTCCTATCAGCGGCGTATTAATCGTGCGTTAATCGACTTGTTTTAGAAAAATTTTCAACGCAGTGAATAAATATATCATTGAAATATTTAACTAAAATTTTGTTAGACTTTTTACAAATATTACCAGGGTTTAAAGAACGTATAAATTAGTTAACGAGTTAAATAGACTGTACTGGATGGTAAAAGACCGGCGCGCGCTTTTATGATATATATTTATAAATGTTGTATAATATGGAGAGAGGTAACAGATTGCGAGGTGTACCAGAACGAAGATCCGTCGTTCGCTACAGCTCCGCAGGAGTATGCAGGAGTATCTCGTTCGTGTTCGCTTCACCAAAATGACTGATATTATTATAACGTGAAGAAAGGAATGCGGAGACGATCGAGATCTTTCTTCTGTAGAGTGTCGAGTGGATTTAACGCGCTGCCATTGAATTGTATTACCTTATAGTGACACGCATGTACACGACTGTTGTCTTCGCGGTTTGTCCGTGTAGCATACGGTTCACCGGCGGCGTCCTCGCGAACACTAACATCCTCTCGACTGCGGGCGGTACACGCTCGCTGCTCGTTACTGTTTATTAATATTTAGTTATATTGATGAAACCGATCACCTCTGTCCCAGAGGCTACTTTATTATAAAGTAGGCGAGACCCTAATATACTTTAAATTTGGTAATCATATTGATTTACTTCTTAGTATTTTCCTTTTGTTACGATAGTAATTTTAACGGTTCTAGGGATTGAAATAAACGTTTGATGTTGTGTATATTTTTTTAGTTTATTTAGTGGATAAATGAGGCGGTATGCTGTAATATTAATAGTTGTAGAACACGTTGTAATAGAGCGGATTTGGGACGCGCAGCCCGCACTGGGACTCGTGCGTTTCAACCGCAGCCGCGCCGCTCGCAGTAGACGTAGGCTTCACACCTTAGCCAATGCCCCCGTCCCGCCGAACTAGATAGATTAGTGGACGAGGAGCGTACTAGCCATCGAAATTGTTTCTGTAGATTCGCCTACTCGTAATATTAAGTAATGGTGGGATGATGCGGAGGTCTGTGGTATGCCTTGCATCTTTGTTATTGTTGATTGTGCTGCCACGGGCCTCCGTCGGGTATTCCCCGAAATTGTTGAAATGTTGTTATCGATGATTGATTGGTGATTGACTGTAAGGGAAGCCAACGGATTGTTAATCTGCGTGTTTACCATTTGAGATAATTACATAAATGTTGTATTGTGATTAATAAAGTTTTTCTTTGCAAACATTCGTTTGATTTCCGTTTTTTTGGGATAGGTGTACACAATAGAGTGCCGCTTTAATACAGCCGTGTACCTATCTTTTTTACCTATTAGACTAATTTTATTATTTTTTTAGTAGATATATATAAATATTTTCTTAATTCACACTTTAATGCCACTATGAAAACGTATATTCTGAATAAACGTATACTTTATGTAAAGGATTATGTCCTAATTGCGAATTGTGGCTCTTAGACTACCTGTCCTTGGTCGATCTTCTTCACTTCCTGGTTCTGCGGGCCGACCGCGTAACTCAATGACAATGTGTTTTGTCAGTTGAACTGCATTATTAGGCTTAAAAATTAAAATTGCGACCGCTAACACACTGAGAATCGATGTTCTTTTTCATTAACAGTTCAAGCTCATTGAAACTTGTTATCCGAATGAATAAAAGTTGTTTTGACACTAACAGTGACCGCGTAATTCTTGACAAATGGGATTAATTTTATTGTTATTTCCATTAGTCTAGTATATAGCTTAGACGGCCTAGTTGGAACCGGCAACTTACAAGCTGTTCCCGAAACGCAACCAAATCACTTCACGGTCTGTATACTTGTAAGCGGTGGTACTACCCCGGATCGGCAGACTAGGCACCACTGCCTACCACTCTTTAGAAGTTGTTGTAGTAAGGTAATTTACTATTAGGGATCGACCTACACGCTTATCCAGCAATGACATGCTGAACCGTGGATCCTGCATTAATTGCTATGCGGACGACAGCACGGTGCATGGACGCTACACTGCCAGTTCCCGCAACCTGTAAACAGGAGATAGCCGATATGAGAGAGTCTGTTGTAGCGGAGCTAAACCGGGTTCTTAATTGTATTATTCGTTGGAGCAACGAGAACCTGGTTTAGTTCGACGCAGACAAGACTCAGGTGTGCGGGTTCTCGTCGAAAAAATCCTTCTTTTACACCCCTTCCTTCTCTTTGTAACATCTCTCTCGGTACTTCAGACAGACTGGACATTTTAGGTATACCCTTCGCAGCGACCGGAATCACAGGGACCACATTGAGCGGCCTATTAAGACCAACTTCCGCAATCTTGGCATCCAGGGTGGGGCGGATCTTTGCGCCAAAACTTCGCCTGCTTCTATACAAGGCTCAAATTCGCTCTTTCGCGGAGTACTGTTAGCATCTCTGGGACGGCTCTGCCAAGTATCTTCTCAATGCCCTGGATTCATTGCAGCGCAGAGATGTCCAAATTATAGGAGATGCAGAGGTTACACGAACTCTCGCAGGGCCAACTACGCAAAGACATGGTGGCTCTGTGCGTCCTATATCGCCTATACCACGGAGTATGATTCTTCTCTAACCTTTAACCTTGTTCCTACTTCGTCTTTTCACACCCGTAATACCTGGTCGGGATAAGCATCCGCATTATGTCGACCGAATCGGCAGTCAAACTAAAAAGTTCCGTGCGTCTTTTCTTTGTAGAACAATCAATAAGTGGAATGCTTTGCCAGCCCCTGTGTTCACTTCATCCTATAACCTTGGATCCTTCAAGCGATGCGTGAAGAAGCACCTTTAGCCGGCATAGTGACGGCGACTAAGACAGCTGTGAACTATTCGGCTTTTTTAGTCGTCATCTCTCTTGCTTATCATCAGGCGGGTCGAGGTTAAATGTCGTGTCACAAAAAAAAAACATTTGGGAGCACGGACCCTGGTGGTGCTACCTACATGGTTAAAAAGGTTTGATTTTTAAATTAAATGAGTTGTATTTTAAGAAAAGATCTAGTTCATATTCTAAGCGTTCTATTTTACAACAAATTATAGCACATGGCCTTTAATATTTTTCAATGAATTCAAAATATAAAAACTTATTAAATCTGTAACGAAAACTTACTAAAATAATAAGCGCCATCTGTCGCTGGGATCTTTTATTACTAAATATGAAAAGGCTTTTCGGCGTACATAATCGTAGGTTCACTACTTACGCATATAGTTCCCAGTATCATCCATAGATGGCGTCTATTTACATAGTCTGCCGGAACAGCCGACCGTGAAGTGACTGAGTTGCGTCTCGGCAACAGCTTAAACGTTATCGATTACAACTAGGCCGGCATATTGAATACGACTGCTGCATTCAAATATTTCACTGTAGTTCCAGTCGCATCGTAGTTCGTCCACACGAACGGTCACAGATTGGTTTATTGCGCGTAAAGTCCCGGGTTCGATTCCCGGTTGGAGCAAATATTTGTTCATAGTTTTTATTTGTAATATCTAATAGTTATATTGAATATTGCAAATATTTGTTAATAATGAAAAAAGAGATAGATATTTATTTGCTTCGGGTCTGGTTATAAAAGAGTGGTAGGCAGTGGTACCCAGTCTGCCGATCCGGGGTAGTACCACCACTTACAAGTATACAGACCGTGAAGTGATTTGATGCCGGCCTAGTTGGAACCGGCAACTTACAAGCTAATTCCGAAACGCTGCCTACCACTCTTTATAAGTTGTTGTAGTAGTGGTAGTTTACTATTATGAATCCACCTACACGCTGCTGGACATTGGATTCAACATACATACATTGCCAATGCAGACGACAGCACGGTGCATGGACGCCGCAGCCGGAAAACAGGAAATAGCAGAAGATAGTCGGGGGAAGCATCATCTGCATTTTGTCGACCAAATCGGCTGTCGAACTAAAAGGTTCAGTGCGTCGTTTCTTTGTAAAACAATCGACAAGTGTATTGATTTACCAGCCCATGTGTTCTCTCTAACCTAACCTTGGATCAATCAAGCGATGCGTGCAGAAGCGTCTTTGGCCGGCATAGTGACGACGACTGGGGCAACCTTGAAGACTCGGTTTTTGCAATCGTCGGCACTCTTGGACCTCCTCTTGCTTTCCATCAGGCGGGTCGAGGTCAGATGTCGAGTCACAATATAAAAAATATAAATAAACGCAGGGCCGTTTTAAGATATGCCGGGGCCTTTGGGCTTACAAGAATCTGGGATCCCGTCGAAGTTGTCGGAAAGTAATCCGGTCTGGGCCAGAAAGAATGAATTGACAAGTAAATTGACAAATTAAAACTATTAATATAATTTATAGAATTGAGCTTCTTTTTTTTCATGTAAGCGAATATACCTAACAACCTTTTGGGGCCACGGATTCTGGTGGTTTGATTTTTTAACCCCCGACTCAAAAAGTTTGGTGTTATAAGTTTAGTGCGTATGTGTATCCTGTGTCTGTCCGTGGCATCATAGCTCCTAAACTAATGGACCGATTACGATGCGGTTTTGTTTGTTTGAAAGCTCACGTGATCGAGATGGTTCTTAGGTACAAATGATGAGGATCTGATCAGGGGTTTGAAGGTCATCAGTTCGTTTTGTTAGCTGCAAAGAGATATTAGACGCATAATCGGTATTTACTTTACTTTTAAACATATCTGTGACCTCACGTTTGACACACCCATGTATACGGATACATGGGTGTTTTAACTGGTGCCACTGAGCTACGCTGATGATGGAACTCGAAGGTAGGAGATGAGTAAATCATTAGGAGATAGAACTATTGTGCTTTAACCAAAATGTTTACTCACTATGAGCCTTTAGCTGGGCCGTTATTAAATTCAGGTCCTGGAGTATCTGATGATCCACCATCAAGGATCCTTTTAGATCAGCAAATCAACAAGACATAGAACTATAGTGCTTTAACTAAAATTATTACTCATTATGAGCCTTAAGCTGTGCCGTTATCAATTTAGAGACCTAGAGAATTTGATAATGCACCATCATGGATTCTCTCAGATCAGCAAATAATCAAGAGATAGAAATATAGTGCTTTAACTAAAATTGTTACTCACTATGAGCCTTTAGCTGGAACGTTTTCAAATTGATGACCTGGAGTATCTGATGATGTACCATCATTAATCCTCTCAGATCAGCAAATCAACAAGAACGGTATTTGTGAGTTATAATGAAAACTACTTACGTCGTACATGTCAGTGCCTCGATCGGCCCGGTCCGAAGCTACTGCGAGGTAGCATCGTGGTGTACAGGAACGCATCGTACATGTCAGTGCCTTAATCGGTTCAGTCCAGAGTCGCTGCGAGGTGACGTGTACAAGAACGCATTGTACAGTTGTGAGGAAGACTACGATTTATTTTTAATTAAGGCTCCACATAAATGGCCATCAGGACTGATGTTAGACTAGTTTTTTTCATTGTGACTCGACATTTGACTTCGACCCGCCTGATAGTAAGCAAGAAGAGATCCAAGAGTGCCGACGACTGCAAAAAGCGGTCTATGAATGGAGATGTCTGCTAGTTCAGTTAATTATAGTAATAGTAACAGTCGCATCCACTATTACAGTCTAATTGGAACTTATTAAAATGGAATCCGAAACGCGACTGAGTCACTTCACGGTATGTACATTTGAAAGTGATTGGATGACCCCAGATTAGGCAAATGATCACCAACTGTCTGCTTACCACTCTTAATAGCTGCATTTTTTATCATTTACATTACTATACCATTTAGTAAAGTGCTTGTATTATAGAAACACGACAACCAAAGTACACATATCAAAGATACATTGGTACCGGTGGGTCGTCTCGAACAAGTGCTCTCGGTTTGTGTAACCATTGCACTGCCACTACACCACGGTCACCTTTTAATCTAATTTAATCTATAACATGCAAGGAAAATAAAAACGAATATTTGCGTCACAAAATGTTTATTGTATTTATATAGATAGTTACACAAATAATAAAAGTTACAAAATAAATCAAGTATTTAAATAAAACATTGCACAATTTTCTTTTTAGTAGCAGACAAAGGATTACTTAAAAAAAAATATAAACACATATATACTAAAAAAACAGAGTCTTTCATAAAAAAAAACTAGGCATCGTTTGATTACCCATTTTGTTATCGTAAGCCGTTTTCCCTACAACACACCTAAACCAATAAAACCCCTGCATTTGTATCTGGAGATCGGCATTCCTGTAATACGAAGATACTATTCCAGATGTTCCCTTTGCCGAGGCGCTACGACGTATTGCACTGACTACCAATATCCAGTGATGCTATATAACCAATTTTGTTAAAAAAATATCAGACACATAATCCGTACCCCCCTTGAAACAAAATATTTTTATGAAAGATTGTTGATTTTTTTCCTTCTTAATGCTACTACATAAATACAGGAACATTGTTGACACATTTTTTTCTTTTTTTTTTACATACAATAATTATACAATAGTACTAGGGCGTGCTATTATCCAAATATGGATAATTCAAAGATGCTGTCTGGATAATTAGATTTTTACATAATCCAGATGCGATATAGCATGCCCTAATTATTACGTAGCTAAATATAGCGCATTTCTATTTATTTTATTGAGACGCGAGATTTGCCTCGTAATTGCTTGCCTGTTGGTAAGCAAGGGGAAGCCCAAGATTGCAGACGAATGAAAAAACCGATGCAGTTTTCGGTTGCCTCAGACGCCGTCACTATGCCGGCTATAACTATTTAAACATTGACAAGCACTGACAAACTACTGATCAATTTAGAAAATTACAATGACAAATGATTACAAATACTATATAATCTTTCACTACATTTTTGCTATTAAATAAAAATGCGCCATAATGACATAAAAATACAACGAAGCCTATTTTCTAAAGATTGGTTAAAACACCAACAACCTAACTATGTGATATGAGATGTCACATGGGTATTCATTAATTTACAAAAGATTTCTGTTTGACATGCGCCACCGGTTATTGCCACTACTTAGTTAACAACATTAATTAAAGTTTACCTTTATGCTCTCAAATGTAACACTAAAGTTAGAATTTGTGACATAGAAAAAACTAATTGAATGTTGTTAATATAAAGAGAACAATACACGACAGAAATATCTTACACTAAACTTATAGATAAAATAGTTAATCTATATAAAAATAAGACAATTATTAAAAACTGGTATAAATCGACAACAAAATTAATTAATACCGAACCAATAAGCAATATTACAGAATACTAAATAACTTAGAATGTATTATAATATAATGATCTTATTCATAATAAAACCTTATTGTATGATTATAGAGAAAGATTTAAATAAAGACAATATTTTGCCAATAACTGTTTTGTAATTCGATAAATTATAAATCATATTCTTTCAATAACCAAATAACTTTTTCTAGTGTAATTGTACCATTGGAGAAATTTATTAATTCTGTAAATAAATAAAAAATAAAGTTTAACAGTAATTTTAAAAATAGAAGTCTTCATAAACAGATAGACATAATTTTAATATTGTAATAAAAAAATAATTAAAGTAAAACTTCAAAAAAAATCTATAAGAATAAGGTTTGTGAAAATATTAAATTTTGAATATTGTATATATTTTCATATATTTTACTTAAAAAAGGACTTTATTTAGACATTATTTTATATTTTGAATTGTTATAAATCATTCTTTAAGGTTTAGTATGAATAAGACCGTAAGAAACAAAACTATATGTAACTATTTATAAATGTAGCGACTATATTTTAATTTTGTCCCTAAACCGATATAATAAAACTAAACTATAACAAAATAAATCAAAGAAATAAAAATACGCTAATGAATAAGATGAAAACCTTTGCCTAAATAATGATAAACATTAAAATTAAAAAGACTAAACTAAACGACACATCATTTTGGGACGACACCGATAAAGCAATTTAAACATTTAATAATAATCTAAATATTTTTATTGTTGCTCGACATATGACTACACCCTGCCTTACATTATGCACCCCTGAGATAATGTTAAGCTGAAGTGTGGCCCATTAATGAAGGCGACTGCTTCTACAGTTAAATCACTTCAAGTAACTGTCGCTTCCACTATGCCGGCCTAGTTATATTATAAGTATAAAATATTAAGAATTATGAAAGGATAAAGGAAACTAAAACTATTTATAAATCTTGCAATTTTGCAGGGACCAATATATTCTAAACTATTACAAATTAAACCAAAATACGACAACAGTTAAGATGCACTTAACAACATTTTGGGACGACACCGATATAGTAATCTAAATATTAATATAACTAATTTAAATGTAAATTACTTAAAATAAGTTCTATAACAATAAGAATACAAAATTGTAGAAATAATAAAAACATATTTTTAAAAAGATTATTTTAAAGTTACTGACCTATAAAGTTTGAAGAAATTTTTATAAATCAATTTTCATGGAACAAAATGAATTGAAAATAAAAATTGATACATAAAATAAAAATATAACTTCAAAGATAGGAAAACACGACTACTTTATTAGCTTACAACATGTCCATCGTCCCTCTAAAGGTTGCAGGACCCCTAATCTATACACAGCCTCTACTGATGTTCCTATAAATCCCAACCTCACAAAGTGATGGTAGGGGGCGAGCGCCTCTTTTATTTTCGTAATATTATCATATTAATTTATTATAACGGAGGTACAATCATAAGTCCCAAATTTATTATTGTTATCAAACTATTGCAACTAATGAAAACTTGATCGAAATAGAATAACATATGATAAATCAAATCTATTTCAACTTATGCGAACTTGATCGAAACGGAATAACATATTATGATAAATCAAATAAAAAATATTGCAACTAATAAAAACTTGATCGAAATGGAACAAATTATGATAAATCAAATCAAAACTATTGCAACTAATGCGAACATGATTGAAAGAGAACATATGTTATGCTAAATTTTAATGATAATACTACGAACGTTATAATCTAATACAATTGAAAATACATATAATTCTAAAAAATGTAAAGACCAATATAAATATTATATAATAAAATGGACAAAACATTAACAAAAGCTACAACAGCGACTTAAATATTAGAAAACGTGTATAATGAACGAAAGAGAACTTAGCGGCCTCGGCTGTCATCACAATCTGCTAACCCGATGTAACCCTTAGCACGCATTGCGCTAAGTTTTAGTTCGTACTTCATACTACATATATTTGAATACTAACAAATACACACATACATTGATTACAGGTTACTATCCTAGCTTCAGTATTATTTAAATGAGAGGGTCTCAGATAGATCGTAAGGTAATTTCGTATGTAGAAACAATCAGTATACATAGATTATGGGCCGCAATATTTGTCTTGTCACTTCGATACAAAAAAGGAGTCTACTAAGATAATTTGAATCGGATATCACCATAATGATAAAGTTTAAGTAAGTGAAAGTAAGAAATACGAGTAAACTTTGCTTTTAACTCATTATAAAATGTTTAAAAGGACACATATTTTTCACTCCGTCACGACGTTCTGTTCCTTTTTTTTGTGGCTCGACACATGATAGCACCCCGCCTAATGTTAGGCTGGAGTGCGGTCCATGAATGGAGGTGACTGCTACAACAGTTAAATAACTGCAAGTAGCAATCACATTCACTATGCCGGCCTAGTTGGAACCGTCATCTTACAAGTGACCTGATAGTCTGTACTTCATGATGGTGGTAAGTACTGTGGGGTAGATCGGCGGACTGGTTAACAATGTCCACCACTTTTTGTCAACCTAACCTGGAGCAAATATCCGGCTTATTTTCATTAACAAATATTTGTAATAATCAATCTTATCATTAAATATTACAAATAAAAGTTATGAAACAAATATTTGCTTCGACTGGGAATCGAACCTGTGACATTACGCGCATCGAACTGCTGTGCTATTCAATGCGCGACGCCTGTCGTCACTTATATGGGTATTTGACTAATCCGTTATCGCAGTATAAACGGTGTTAAAATTTCGTTGAGAAATGCTGCTGCCCATTTCTCAACTGCATTTCCCTTAGTTGGCTCTTACAACACCCGCGGGATGAGATGGGGTGGTGACATATTGTATTCTTAGTTTCTGTATTTCAAACACACAATTTAAAGTGTGAAGCGATATTGAACTCCACTTGCCTGATGGTAAGGATGTAGAGATTCAAAAGCATCGACAACTGAATAACCAGGCTTATTTCACGGGTACCTTAGCCGACGTCACTATGCCAGACAAATTATTAATCAATGCATTTAATAACTCACATGAATGGTTTGTAAATGGTTATGTTGATAATTCTGTGTTTGAAATACAGTCCACGCCGTCACCACACGGCTAAATTCCAGCCTGTCGGCTGTATTAGTTATATCGTATCCGTTTCATAATGAATATAATTATTTGTCAAATCCGTGAAAATTCATGAGACTTTGGCTAATTATACAATCCAATAATTTAGGTGTACGTCAATCAGACGTATATTTGTATTGTATATAATTGTATTTTATAGGTATTGTTATTATGTTTTATTTATTTCTCCATATATGATCATAATTTAAATCTAACGCTAAATTTAATATTAACTATTTTCTTCGCGTTCTATATGTACAACAACGCGGCATCCTTAACCATTATCTAAACCTAATTCTAACTTATAATAGTTTTAATAAAAAAATATGAAGATTAAAAAGCTAATACCACCGCCAGAAGATTAATGTCACTTGTTTATATGAACAAACAAATATAAAATGATCCAACTTTTGAATAAAAAAGGAATAATTTAAATGATTATTTTCTTTTATGTAATAGTAAAGTCGGTTTAAAGAGATAGGTGTATTGTATCTAATTTAATAGTAGGTACATTGTTAAATATAAAGGTGGTATATTGAAAAGTAAACATTTTAAAACAATTAACTGGAAAATCTACTAGATATCAAGAAGACAACGATAATATGCCATCTAAATTAGTCTGGCAAGCGAGTCCTGTCACATGAAATTTCTTCACAAGACAACTAGTTTATATTATTAAATACTTATAAAGGCTAACTAATTTTTTTTGCCTATTGGTTTGATGCATATATAAAAAAAATATTTTTGGTACTGAATTTATCACAAAAACATGACAAAAGTATGACTATTCTAGTATTCATTAATATCATAAAAAATATAGTATCTAACTCCATAGTATACTTCGGGGTAAATAGAATATTTTGTCGAAGATTTCTTGTGTAACGCACGACTCGCTTGCAAAACTATAAGTAATGTAAATATACGTGAAAGAATTATTCTAACCTAGACTTTACGCAGTAAACACCATTGCTGCTGGCGACCTGCTGGCTATTCATGTAGGCATCAGTGAAACGCTCTTAATCATCATAATAGCCACTGATGTAACTCGTGGCTTTGCTTAACCTAAACTATAAAATACAGCATCTATTCTTACACATATAATAACTATCAAACACCTAAATAATTTTTACAACGAACGGCGAGTTACATAGCTATTAATAAATTTTGGCGCAATTTAGTCAAACTTGTGCAGACATAAAAAACAATGCTGGAATAATTAGATGTAGAAAATAGCACCGAGAGAAGGCGTAGATTATGTTTTAATTCTGTGCTATCAAGACAAAATGAGATGAGACAAACGCTACTATGGGCTCTAAACATGTAACACGGCAATGAAGAGATGAACATTAAAATAGTATTGTATTGTGTATGCCTAAAAAATAAGTAATTAATAATAAAAATGGTGGGAGAATATTAAGTACTCCACGCCTCTGAACAAATTCGTAGCATGTTTTAGCCAAACAACTAGCTTGTTTTATTGCTGCGTCGTGTACACCATTGTATAATCAGTGTAGAAATCTTTTTTAAAAAACATATATATTTTAACGATGAAATGTAATCTGATTCCTATTTAAAACATACTTCTAATTACTCCACTTTTTCCAAAAACTACATATTGGAGTGGAAGCCCTGAATCGATATTAAGTTCTCCGAACAGAGCGGTAATCCTCGGCGACTATTCGGAGTTATTGGAAATCATTGGAAGACTGGTGACAAACGCCCTGAGCCAATTATCTAACAGTGGCGGAATATAGTACACAAATTATTAGCTAACATATATTTACTAAAATAGTTCAAGAAAATTATGGAATGTAAATGACTAGCGAGCTCTTACCAAGGCCCGAACTTTAATCTTAACTATTCAGTGACCGATAACACACAATAAATTTGCAAATTAAATAGGTTTAATTTGCAAATTAAATTAACTAACCTAACCTATCCTACCACACACGAAAAAAGCCTAATAAATTTAATATATACTACAATAAATATAAAATTAATATATAAATAATTAAATGCATATGATAAGAAAATACGTAGGAAAAGACAAAAATTGACGTGAATAAAATAAAATATTATTAGAAATAAATAGATATAAAAATTAAATATCAAAGGTAAGTATATATAAAATAAGTAAAAGTTATAAATACGAAAGGTATAAAAGGCATAAGTTTGCCGTTATAAATAAATAAAATAAGAAAAACAGGCAACGACAAAGGAACTTAATATAAATATTAAAAACGTAAAGAAAATAAATGAATAACCTCTAATAATATGAATGGAAGGACTTGACAAATATGTAATAACTAATGCGATATATTAATCACTAGACACAGACACATTATGCAAAAGAAGACAAGGGTGCACGCAACAATGTCTCGAATCACTAATACTACATTACCTATAACTAAGCGAGCTCTAACCAAGGCCCGAACTTTAATCCTAAATACTAAGTGACCTCGTTCAGACATAATAAAATTACAAATTAAATTAAATAGGTAACCTAACACACACGAAGAAAAACTAATAAAATTAATATACTGTATATACTACAAGAAAATACGCAGGAAAAGACGAAAATTGACATGAATAATGTTGTGAATGTTAAATTCACTAATGGTCTTATTCACAATACATTCTTATTATATACGAGTAGGTTTATAGAACTCCTTGGTTATAACGTTCAATAAAGCTACCTGATTTTGATATTTAGTAAACTAACTCTCAGTGTTTGTATTTAAAATTAGTGTTGTACCTGTGGATTCGATTATATAATTATTTAAGGTTAAAAATTAAAAAAATTACAAAACTGAAGCTAAACAAATAATTTAAAATATATCGATTATTTTTGGCATAATATTTGAGGCGTGATATTAATTATTGTTAAAAATACCACATAAAAACAAATGTAATATAAATTGGAATTGAATCCATAGTGAAAATTGGTTAATATAATAAGGAAGATATTTTTTATTATTTCTGTATAATATTCTAGTACTCTAAATTCTTGGATATTTTAATGATTTTTCAATAGATTTTACTCAAGAATAATTAATAAAAAAATTAAGAAAAAATACATATTTTAAGTTCATTGTAAGCTTCAACAAGCTTTAGATGAATTTTATTTGACGTTAGGCGTTATTGGGAGATATTTTTTTTTATTAAAAAAAAGGTTATATGAAGGTTTCCTATTAATTTGAACTCTAATAAACTTATAGAAAGCTTAATAAATAAGTTATTATGAATAAGACCGTGTATAATATATAATAAATTACCAACTAAAACCTTATGTTAAAATGATTATTCTATTTTGTACTATAACATCCGTTTTAAATTTACTACTCCGTTTACGATTTCATTAATAAACGTAACTCGCCGCCTACCTTAATTATAAACATAAAAATATCTATTTTTCGTTTGACAATTGGTCCAGTCAACCTTCTAATAATAAAACTAATACAAGGAGTTCTACTATAAAAAGTGTTTATGTCATTGGTACTTTTATTATATTTACAATCTTACAAAGTAACTTAACGCATTCCTTTTGCAAACAAGAGCCTACTACTAGTATAGACCGAAACACAAATTTAGGTAAACATGAATATAATAAATTTATTTTGAGTTATTAACTACATTCTACATTGTCATTCTACTTCTAAAATTTTTACTACTATGTCAGTGCAGGCTTTGCTAAAAATTAACCAATAGAAATACTTGTAACATAATTTAATTGATGTATAGATTATTGAAATAACTGCACATTTACAACATGTTGCTTCATGTTTAACGTACTCAATAAAATATGACATGTGAATGTTTGCAAATGAAAAGTGGTAAACTAGAAAACATATTTACCAAAACAAGAAAGGTTATGGCCGCAAATCCACTGCAAACACAGAATTCTAACGTTAAAATGGTAAAAAGTAGATCGGACTGTCTGCTGCGATATATCGCTTGAGCGTCTAACCTCAGTGTGCGTAGCAATGGAATTGCGACTGTTTAAGAGATATAGCTAAGACACTCCATGTCATATAAAAGTGAGAACAAGGCAAAGATTGGACTAGCAGTAAAATGTTCTTAGATCATTATGAAAAACTGCTCGCGTTGTAACGGCGGTGTTATGTGAAACTGTTTGATAGGGCATTTTACACAACAAAAAATGCTATTAAGTTACTTATACAACTATATATTTTTTTGGGAACCAAAGGGTTTATATTTTTTATATTTATATTTTATATTTTTTGTATTTTTTTTATTAAAAAGTAAAATCTACAATCTACTACGTATTGCTAAACGATGTATATTTTTTGTTAATTCTAAGGCCCTTTCATGTTTTTTTTTTAGTTTTTTTTATTGTTAATATTTCCTAAAAATCAGTCTACATATTATGTTTTTGTGAACCAAAAGGCACTAAAAAATTTATGATATTTGCAATCTTAGAAAGTAACTAATCGCATTCTATATTCGACCAAGAGTCTAGCTAAATTATCTGGTGTATCGTTAATTAAGAATAAAAATCAAAACGTAACTTTAGGTTAACACGAACTATTATGAATTTATTTGAGATAATAATGGAATTAAATATTTTATGAAAGTGTCATTCAAAAATGTATTTCTCTATCTGAAATGTCTTTTTGCTATTTGTTGGTGTAAGCTTTGACCAAAAGTAAAAAATAACCAATCAAAACGACATATTATACATTAATTTACAGACAGTGGTCCTATTGTCGTTGATAGATAAAATAATAAAATATCAGCAATATTACAACACGTTGAATTATGTTAAATGTATTCAATAAAACATGACATGTGAATGTTTGCAAAAATAAAAGAAAATAAATCATTACAAGAAAGGATACGGGCACAAAAGTGAGAAAAAGTTAAAGATTGGAATAGCGAAAAATGTTCGTAGAATATTATCAAAATTTACTGCTCGCATTGTAATAGCGCTGTTATATTAAAGAAACTGAACGAATGTGAAACTGTTTGATAGGGAATTTTAAACGACAAAAAATCAATTTAGGCCTGTTCAATCTTATCCTATTTACTCTAAATTTTATTACTCTAATTATACAAATATTTTTTTTTGTTTTTTTGAATTTTTTAAAATTAAGTAACTACTATAAACTACAGTCTACTAACTACGTATTGCTAGACAATATACTTTATTTTTGTAAACTATAGGGTATTCTTATGTTTTTTTACTATTATTATTAAATTTTCCTAAAAATCAGTTTACATGTTGCAAAACTACCAAGTTTTTGTCAACCAAAAGATATTGATCATGCAATCTTAGAAGGTATTCTTATCCTAGTAACTCTAAATTCTAATATCTAAAAATCTTGCTATATTTTTTTGTGAACCAAAGGGGTTCTTTTATTATTTTTGTATTTTTATTATTATCTAAACTACAGTATTTCTAACTAACTACGTATTTCTAAACAACATAAAATATTTTGTCACTGATTTTATACTGGGATAATCTTTATATTCATCCCTGTTAACTTACTGTACCTCCCCAGGTCGGCATACTGTACCAATTGTGATAAATTCTGTGATGCTTAATAATAACTGCTCTATTTTAAACCTTATTATATTATGATGCACCAATTTAACTAACTATTGTGATTAATTCTGTGATGGTTTTATTATTGCTCTATTCCAAACCTTATTATGTTATGATGCACTAATTTAACTACCTATTATGATGAATTCTGTGATGGTGATAACACCATCACAGAATATAAATTTGCACTATTTTAAACCTTAATATTAACCATTACAAGAAATGTGATGTTTATTATATTATGATGCACTAATTTACCTACGTATTGTGATAAATTCTGTGATGGTGTTATATTTGCACTATTTTAAACCTTATTATTAACCATTACAAGAAATATGATGTTTATTATAATACGATGCACTAATTTAACTACCTATTGTGATAAATTCTGTGATGGTTTTATATTTGCACTATTTTAAACCTTATTATTAACCATTACAAGAAATGTGATGTTTATTATAATACGATGCACTAATTTAACTACCTATTGTGATAAATTCTGTGATGGTTTTATATTTGCACTATTTTAAACCTTATTATTAACCATTACAAGAAATGTGATGTTTATTATATTACGATGCACTAATTTAACTACCTATTGTGATGAATTCTGGGATGGTTTTATATTTGCACTATTTTAAATCTTATTATTAACCTTTACAAGAAATGTGATGTTTATTATATTACGATGCACTAATTTAACTACCTATTGTGATGAATTCTGTGATGGTTTTATATTTGCACTATTTTAAATCTTATTATTAACCATTATAAGAAATGTGATGTTTATTATATTATGATGAACTAATTTAACTACCTATTGTGATGAATTCTGTGATGGTTTTATATTTGCACTATTTTAAATCTTATTATTAACCATTACAAGAAATGTGATGTTTATTATATTACGATGCACTAATTTAACTACCTATTGTGATGAATTCTGTGATGGTTTTATATTTGCACTATTTTAAATCTTATTATTAATCATTACAAGAAATGTGATGTTTATTATATTACGATGCACTAATTTAACTACCTATTGTGATGAATTCTGTGATGGTTTTATATTTGCACTATTTTAAATCTTATTATTAACCATTATAAGAAATGTGATGTTTATTATATTATGATGAACTAATTTAACTACCTATTGTGATGAATTCTGTGATGGTTTTATTATTGCACTATGTTAACTACCTATTGTGATAAATTCTGTGATGATAATTGCACTATGTTAACTACCTATTGTGATGAATTCTGTGATGGTTTTATAATTGCACTATGTTACCTACCTATTGTGATAAATTCTGTGATGGTTTTATATTTGCACTATTTTAAACCTTATTATTAACCATTACAAGAAATGTGATGTTTATTATATTACGATGCACTAATTTAACTACCTATTGTGATATATTCTGTGATGGTTTTATATTTGCACTATTTTAAACCTTATTATTAACCATTACAAGAAATGTGATGTTTATTATAATACGATGCACTAATTTAACTACCTATTGTGATAAATTCTGTGATGGTTTTATATTTGCACTATTTTAAATCTTATTATTAACCATTACAAGAAATGTGATGTTTATTATATTATGATGAACTAATTTAACTACCTATTGTGATGAATTCTGTGATGGTTTTATTATTGCACTATGTTAACTACCTATTGTGATAAATTCTGTGATGATAATTGCACTATGTTAACTACCTATTGTGATGAATTCTGTGATGGTTTTATAATTGCACTATGTTACCTACCTATTGTGATAAATTCTGTGATGGTTTTATTATTGCACTATGTTAACTACCTATTGTGATGATTTCTGTGATGGTTTTATAATTACACTATGTTAACTACCTATTGTGATAAATTCTGTGATGGTTTTATTATTGCACTATGTTACCCACCTATTGTGATAAATTCTGTGATGATAATTGCACTATGTTAACTACCTATTGTGATGAATTCTGTGATGGTTTTATAATTGCACTATGTTACCTACCTATTGTGATAAATTCTGTGATGGTTTTATTATTGCACTATGTTAACTACCTATTGTGATGATTTCTGTGATGGTTTTATAATTACACTATTTTAACCTATTATGTGATGAAATGGGATAAGCACGACTTACGACCGCATACCGCTTGATTTGGGTTGGAGTACGATCCATGAGCCGCAAATAAAAATCTGTAAGCAGCAGTAGCACTCACTGTGTCGGCTTGGCGAGCATCCGGCGACTTTCAAACTGATCCCGAAACGCGACCAAGTCACTTCACGGTTTTTTCGCTTGAAAGGGGTGGTACTATCCCGGGTCGGCAGACTGGGCAAATGACCATCAACAGTCTGCCTACCACTCTTATGTGATAACAATTCTTACCGTTTCTATTGTGTTGAATTCTGTAAGCGTTTTATAATTACTCTATTTCAAACCTTATTATCTTATGTGATGTTTATTATATTATTATGTACTATTTTAACCTATTGTGTGATGAAATGTGATAAGCACGACATACGACCGCATACCGCCTGATGTTAGTTGGAGTACGATCCATGAGTGGGCCTCCACCGCTGGTACAGGTAATTATCTGCAAGCAGCAGGCATTCACTGTGTCGGCCTGCTATATTTTTTTGTGAACCCAGGGAGTTCTTTTATTATTTTGTATATTTTTTTTAACATTTATTCTTTTATAAAACAAACTACAGACTAACTACAACTACGTATTTCTAAACAATAAAGATTTTTGACATTGATTTGAAACTGGGCAAATCTTTATTTTCCCTGTTAACTTACTGTACCTGTTGTTGCATTATGTGCTGGTTCATTATTTTATAACCTAATTTTATAATAACTGAGATCAATATTATTCTAAAATAATTATTTATGTTATTGTGATGCTTTTTGTACTAAGCTCTATTTTAAACATTTATATAGTATGTGATATTTATTATTTATTAACCTAACTATACAATAATTGCGGTGCAAATTGTTATAAACTTAATTATTTGTGATAACGTCTTGGTTTTTTATTATGCTCTATTTACAAACCTTAAACTCTCTATTCTAAAACTCTAAATACAGCTATATTTTTTTTTGTGAACCAATCGGTTCTTTTTTAATTTTTGCATATATTTTATTTATTTAAAAAAACTAAATACTACATTTTACTAACTACGTATTGCTAAAGGGTATACTATTTTTTTTTTTATTATTTTTCCATATTTTTTATTTATTTAAAATAAAAACTATATACTACATTCTACTAACTACGTATTGCTAAAGTATAAACTATTTTTTTTTGCGAACCACCAGGTCCTTTTATATTTATTGAATAAATATGTCCATAATTTTTTACAGGAATAATCTTCTGGTTCTTACGTGTTAACTTACTGTACCTATTGTGATGAATTCCGTCAGGGTTCTATATTTGCTCAATTTTATATGATGCTTATTATATTATTATGCACTATTTCAATTTATTGTGTGATAAGGCACGACCTATAACCGCATACCGCCTGATGTTATACTGGAGTACGATCCATGAGTGGGTGCGACCGCCGCGATAGATAATTATCTGCAAGCAGCAGTAGCATTCACTGTGTCGGCTTGGCCAACATACGGTAACTTTCAAACTGATCACGAAACGCGACTAAGTAAGCCACTTCGCGGTTTTTACGCTTGAAAGTGGTGGTACCTCCCGAGTCGGCAGATTGAAGAAAGAAACTGTTAAAAACCTATTGAATTAAAACATGTTGATGCCTGCCTATTTAATCTTTTATATTTTTTTCTAAATATTACAACTTTAGTAACTACATAAATTGCTAAACTAGTCTACTAACCACGTATTGATAAACAATGTACTTTTTTGTGAACCTAAACAATGTTTTTTTTATTTGCTTTTATTATTTAATTGACGTAAAAATCAGTTTACATATTGCTAAACAAACTGTTTTAGTGAACCAGAAGATATTGATAAAATTATGATATTTGCAAGCTTAGAAAGCAATCTTATCCTTTTTACTCTAAACTCTAATTACTACAAAACCTTTTTTTTTGTGAACCAAGCGGTTCTTTTATTAATTTTGCATATTTTTATTATTATTTTTTTATTTGAAAAAACTAAATACTACACTCTACTACGTATTGCTAAACGATAAGCTATTTTTTTACGAACCACAAGGTCCTTTTATTTATATTTCTTTTGCTTTTATGTCCCTAATTTAATACAGAATAATCTTCTGATTCATACCTGATAACTAACTGTACCTATGTGATGAATTCTGCCAGGGCTCTATAATTGCTCTACTTTAAACCTTATTATTAATGCACTATAATAATCTATTATCTATTGAGTTGCATTCACTTTGTCGGCTTGGCTAACATTGGCTAACAACTTTCAACCAATCCCGAGATGCGACTAAGCCACTTCACAGTTTCTTGAAAGTGGTGGCACTTTCCCTGGTCGGTATACTCGGCAAATCAACAGCTTGTCTATCATTTAAAAGATCAATTTTATTGCATTTAATGTTTGTAATATGTCCTAGAGCTATTATTCAAGAATGTGATTGTATTAAAGTGACGTAAATTGTTATAAAACTAATGATCTATGTATTTGTCATGCTTTTTGTATTATGCATTATTTTAAAACCAACATTATGGAAAAGCTGTTAAACGAGTAATGTTATTTACTGAAACGAACAAATACAATTATTTATATTAAGGCACTTTATAAGGCAATGATTAAAGACATAATATCGAATATTCATCACTTACTGAATTTATTTTGATGATTTAAATATGGTTTGTATTTCTCGTCCAATAGTAGATATATCCTTTATCAAATCTTTAATTGTATTAACTACAGTAACAGCAAATTATTAATTATGAAATGAACACATGGCAGTGATTACACCTATTAGAAACCTCAACTCCTATAAAATTTTACTAACTAAGTATGCAAATATTATATATAACCCGAATTACTAACCCAAATACTAATGAAAAACGATTACTCTAAATATATTACTGCACATAGAATTTGTTCGCATCTATCGTAGGCCTAGGAGATCGCAAGTTTCAAGTGAGTATTTAGAAATAAGTAAGCTTACAAGCTAACAGCCCGTGCATTTGAATGCTGCAAATTTAACTATATGCACGAGTAAGTACAAAGATATTAAATGAATTTAAGTACCACTTATAAGAGGTAGATAATAAAAGTACATATATTAAGTTCAAATTTGAGGTAGAAGAGATTAACAAAAAATTAACTAGGAATAGTGTTAGATTTTGCGCAAACATTGATTAATGAATTAAATAAATTTTATGCGGCTTACTATCGCATTTATTTTGGTTTTGATTTAACAATTAAAACCAAAATAAACGCGATAGTAAGCCGCATATAATTTGTTTAATTTAATAATTAAGAGGAATGTTTACTTAATTACCCAATATTGTTATTACAATTTTTCTGAATATTAATTTTGACAATTTTTTGCGTGAATACTCTATGAACTAATTTGCGACACCTATACCTAAATGAAATGAGATCAAATAAGGTTACAAAAATATTATAATAACTTAAATAAAGAAAAGTAAAGCAATTATTAAAAGAGGGAGGGCAATTTTTCTAGGGAGAACCAAATTTAATAAGCCAAACTTTAAGTAAATTTAAGAAATTAATTAAATATATGGTAGTGTAGAGTTTAAAAAAATCGATTTAAAATAATTATTCAGGGAATGAATATGGTGGAATTTGGAATTTAACTAACTGCGATTATCCTAAACACGTATTTGTACCATTGGCTTTTAGACACTAATTATTGCTTTAAGTTAAATGTTAATGACTGAACTTTTAAATTTGCATTGATATGCAATTATGTTGCATCATTAACTATTGCTGTATACACATTTAGTACAATTAAGTACAAGACATAAGCACACTACCATATATAGAAATAAACTACTAATGTATTTTTTTTATTTTCTGTTTTTTGTTTTTTTTTTTTTGTTTTTTTATTATTTTATTATTTAATACTATTCTTAATTAATATTGAACTATTACACTAATATTATGATCAATACGATGGAGTCGCTATTTTATCCAAGAAACGTGGGTAACGTTTTACTGTAATTTCCTAATGCTATTTCTATCCATTCTGGTTTAATTAGAAGTCTCATGAATTTCGTCGCCTAGTGTTATTTGGGTGATTTTCATTATAACACGTGGTATCTCCTAAAAGTCCATTAATACTCCAAATGATATTAGTCTTGTTTGTCTTGGCCCGACAAATAACCCTTTGATGTTAGGCTAGAGAAAGATTTTAAACAAAAGTGACTGCTACGAAAGGTAAAATTTTTTGCTCACTTACCTTTTTTTCAGTGGGCGGTTGGAGTACACTGCATTCTAAAACCAGTTGAAGTATTTCTTCTAGAGGCCCTAATACGGGTATTTACCTGTCCGTGAAAACACTACTATCTGAATAATTATATTTTAGGTGACACGCCTTTGTATTACTCGTATTAACTGTAAGGCTATGCACGCCTAAATATTATTTTAGAACAAGGTGTGGTATTATAATGTTAAACTACGTAAATTCATGATGTTATTGAATTTAGTAATTAGAAAATTGCTTTCTTTCACAATAAATTATACAAGCCGTTTTACTCGTGTTCATATTTGTCCCTTTAAAAATTACGGTTTAGTCCGATTTCAAATTTAACCTTAGAAAGAAGTCCTTAAAATACGGGTTTCACTAAAAAAATTGCATTAGATATAGGATTTCTTTAAGCTGTTCGAATATGAGATTATGATATTTCTATTACAGCGATTCTTAAGAAGTCGACGCCGGAGTTACGTATCTGTAAAAAAGAAATAAATTTTGTTTAATAGAAAATCTTTTAGTAAATTAATATCAGAATTAATTTTTAAATTACTCTGTTTATTACAGAGTTAAATTACATTTTTTATCATAGCATGCTTTTGACTGTACATTTATTAAACTGGAATACAGTTTTAAATAGACAAATGAATACAGTTTAATATATTATGCACGCAGCATGGATGCCTAGTTGGAACGGATAACTATCAAACTGGTCCCGAAACGAGACTAAGTCACTTTAAGAGCTTTTAGTCTTAAAAGTGGTAGTATTAGTGGTAGTATTTGATCAACAAACTGTATGTCTTCCACTCTAAAATCATAAAACTTGACTATAACAAAATGTTTACTTACCTAATCAGGGAAGAAGGTCCTGACAATAGCTGCTAACGCTGAATAAGTGCCAGTAATCAATCCGAGTAATCCCACAACAAATATGAAGGTATCTTTTATCAGGAACGCCTTTATTGGGCCGAAACGATCAGGGTAGTTCACACACGAATTCATTATAGCGGGAAACATCAAACCTAATGCAGACAAGCAAAAGGCCCCGAACAGAGAGATGAACAATCCCATATGAGGAACAGCCACGGCCAGTACAACTATGAACAATGAAATTAAATATATTAATATAATGAAACGAAATAAGAAAACATATAAATAGTGGTGTTCTATACACATCGAAAGAAAACTGTCCGTGTATGAGACACGGACAGAGACATGAGTACAGTCCTGTTCTGTACGAATGGTTGTCAAACCAATGTGATAAATATTGAATGTAAATATTTTTATTTGTATATACGGCTAATATTAAATCGATACATGGTAAGCAAGGGGAATTCCAAGAGCACCAACGACTGAATAAACCAATGCAGTTTACGATTGCCTCAGTCGCCGTCACTATTTCCGTCAAAATATAAATCGATTTTAAGATATGTTTCTTTAGCACAATTTTAATCCTATTTCGAAATAATGATTTTATTATCTTACATGTTAAAATGCAGAGCCCAACTCGTACTACATATTCCCATAATAAAACTCTTGGGCCATCCTTTACTTTTGGAAACACGTACGACTTCCATATAATTGCAACGGGCACGTAACACTGTAAGCCGTAACTAATGAAGATTGCGATGATCATTATTACTTGGACAGTTACAGCCAACCTAAAAAAAATAACACTTTATTTATAATTTAATATAAAACAATTAATGGCATTTAGAACAATTAATTAGTAATATTCAGTAGGTAAGTACTACGTTTAAGTATTTCAAAATAAATTCAAGAACTAGGTGGAATAATGTGCAATTGATTTGTTTAATTGGACGTCATTAATGACGTGAAACAAATCGACCTATGTAATTGACTCTATCTATAACGGCAATGGACTTCGTTCACATCCGAACAATAAAGCTTAACAGTCAATTTCACACAAAAGTCATATTAATTGACATGCTATTATGATTCTAATGGCGAGTACTTAAAAATAAACATGCCATATTTCTTTAGGAATATTTTTTTATTAAGAAGAGACATTTTCTTTGGCATAATGACGGCGACTGGGGCAACCGTAAACTAACTTGGATTTTTAGTCGTCGTCCCTCTTGGACCTCCTCTTGCTTATCATCAGGCGGGTTGTGTTCAAACGTCGTATCACAATAATAAAAAACATCGGAGGGATGGTTAAGACTAGTCGTTGGATCGCCAAATAATAAATTAAACCTCAATTGCCGCCAACTATGTCGGCTAAAGATATATTCCCTTTTGCAATTTCGGATATTTAATGTCATCTATATTGCTTTATGATTAATGTGCAATGTGCTATACTTACGGATCGCTTTCTGGCAAATTAAGTGTGATAGAGTCCATGCATTCATTACGACAATAATTGTATCCGATAACACCTGTTCCAATGTAAAGTAGTACAATTACGAACATTCCTGTATTTAAAACACCAAAAGGGGCTCCAAACGCTTTTGGTGTTGCCATGTTGTTCTCTAATGCAATAACCTGAAATAATGGTTACACTTATATAACATTCGCCAAATATTTGCACTGTCAAAAAAATTATAACATTTCATGCGGTATTGTTTTGAAAGCCGCATAAAACCTTATATGAAAGTATAATTCAATTCAAACTTCCTGGCGGCTCTGATGTCAGGCGAAAGGGTGGCAATATATAAAATACAGTATAGCGGCATTCAAAGTAGGTGAGAGAGCTTATTATTGTAGCTAGCATCGGAGACGCCATACAGTTTGGAATAAGTCAAAAATAATAACAATAAAATTAACCTACCACTCCAACTGCTGTCAATGCAAACAACATGGTTCCGAAGAATAATGGAAATTGAGTGGCAGTTCCCCAATAATCGAAATCTCCCTCTCTTCTTTTAGTACTGATCAGATAATAATAGATGATAGCAAGACCAACGAACGTGATGACATTGGCAAAGGCGGAAAATTTAGCAAGAAATTTGAGTGTTTTGATGCAGTTGAGTGCCATCAATGGTGGCAGTATTATCATCATGTGCAATTCCACCGGCAACACGAAGAAAGGATCGACGATCTAAAATAAAACAAATATTTAATATTTTGAAAATAGCAAAAGAAGCAGATATTTTTTGTTTAAGAGTGGTTGGCAGACGGTAGCCCTTTGCCCAGTCTAAGCTTGAAAGTTGCTGTTTCTACTCGACAGTCGTCTCCACTTAATATCAAGTGTGATATTGTCAAATATCGAGCCACAAAAAAAATATGAATTTTAACCGTGTTCATAATTAGTATAACAAACCAAATATTTGTTTGTATCATAACATATTGGAAAGTATTAAGAAGGATAAGAATAATACTAACCGCTTTCGTGTTAGTCGCAATGAATACGATATAAACACAACCAATACCAAGTTGGTAGACGACAATGAAAATGTCTACAATTCCGCTGGATGATTTGGCCATAGGTCTCAAGAATGGAGGCCCTTCTTGTAGTGCTACTTCCATAGAGTCCGGATATGGGAGAAGAGGCACGCGTCTCCTCTTACAAAGAGCATATTGTGCCCCTACCTGTGAATTGTTTAGAAATATAAATATTTGCTTGGTTTTGTGAGATAAAAATGCATCAATTGCTTACTTAGTATTGCTCCAGTAATCAAATAACATTTTAAATAATTGCCTATACTCACCAACAAATGTAAGCCATATGTACATAGTATGCCCACGAGAACGGTGCCGATGATACTTGTTATCAAACCAGCCCTTGCAAAAGCCTGAGGCATCGCGAGAATCCCTGTACCCAAACTGCATTTCAACAGATGAATCAACGTTTCAAGGTTGCTAAAAATGAAATATAGTTGTAATAAATCACAAATATTTACAATTTGTGAGTAAAATAATATAGTTACATACTTGGTAGGTGTCGGTGTATTCCTATGTAGATGGGGATCATAATCGTCGCCTGTTAAAGGAGCTCTGGCTCCCCTAAAACAAAAATTAAATTAATAATATTTTTGGTATAAAACAATATAAGTATTATAAATGTAAGTATATACGAGCATAAGTAATAAAAACTGAATAGAAAATTCTTTAAGTCTTGTAATGATAAATGAATATTAATAATGTTAATATATTTTCTTTTAAATTACTGCTAACCAACTTACTTTTCCTCTAATCTTATATCAGTTCGATTATGCCACTTGCTCGACATTTTCAGGTTTTATGAAATGGAGCGATGTAGACGTATCTAGAACAAAGAAAAATAATACTCTAAAAATTTTGTTAAAATAATCTGTTGTGACGCCATAGCAATAAGACCATACTACAATTTATTATACAGGACGTGTGCACTTATAGGACAAAGTCGGGATCTATAATACAAACTATAATTTAAGTGGAAAAATAAACCGCAGTTTTGATTGGTTGAGTGGCTATAATGTGTTATATCCGTGGGTGACAAGTGAGTTTGCAAGTGCAATTTACAGCTATTTATTAATATCATAAAATTGATCCTTGAATAAATTTACACTGATTTTATGATTGCACCCATCAAGCTCGAGGACAGTTTCAATGAACAGTGGTAACGAATAAATGACTTAATAGCGATCGTACGATTCCTCTCAATTGAAGAGAGGATGGAAACGTTAAATTATGTATGGACGAATTGGTACAATGTTGTTCATGTATCCTAATATTATTGAGTGAATGTGATTAAATTTGGCACAGTGGAATGTGATTAGCACAGCATATTCGTTAATGGTACACGCACAGCGAGGTCTACTGTAAGAGGATGTGAACGTTTTGTAACAATTGTTATCCTATTTCGTGGTCGAGACAAAAATAACTCATAAATTACAAATAGCAATTCATACGGTTGCAGCATCTAGAACCGAATTATAATTTACTAATACAAAGAATTTTTATTTTTTAAACTATACATCTAATTTACAATACCAAAGACACAATTAAAACTAGATAAAAACTTAAGCCAATTTAAACCCATTTATACATGAAGTAAACTTTATTTATGCAAAAACAAAAATTTATTATTTATAAAAGAAACACCGCTCTAATATAACTTCTGCCTGACCTATTGGAACTTATTGTTTAATAATAATCGTGTAAAGACCTAATCAAGTTTTTATTAAATTACTTTATAAAATAACACTTTTTATGAAGGATATTGACATCCGTCAAACGTGTTTTTTTCTAATCTACGTTATAATGGAATAGAAATATTATCTGTCAATAGATTTTAACAAACTCGGGAAGAATGTGAATACGTGTAAGTAGGTGTCACAAGATTGTCCGAGACGATTGATGTAGGTCACGACGGAACCAAATCCTCCACGACAAAATAAATGTTTAAAATAGAAATGCAATTAAGCTTTCGCCAAACTTATTTGTCAATCACCTAAAAATCTTCGATCGTAGACAGAGAATGAACTATACTTGTTCTATGTCTTCGATCTTGGGTAATTATAAAAAAAATAATTGGCATTTTTTTCTGGCCTGAACAGTGACAGTATACCGCAGTAATATAGTGTACTGACGTCGACTGGTGCAACCATGAAGTGACTGAGTTTTTTCAGTAGTCGGAATTCTTGGACCTCCTCTTGCTTACCATTAAGCGGGTCAAGGCAGATGTCGAGTCACAATAAAAAAGTACATATAGTTCACATAAGCGTTTTTTTAGTTTTTTAACTATAGGTGTATTTTTCAGTTACAAACAAATTATTTTTATAGGTTACAAATTAAACAAATTATTTTAATATCATTTAAACGATAGAATTATTTATTTTTGATGACAGGGGTTGCATATTGGTTAGCATACCAGTCCGTTACAAGGAAAATCCCAGGTTCGATTCTCGGTCGGTGCAAGTATTTGTTTCGTAGATTTTATTTGTTTCATAGTAATATTTCATAATTTGATTAAATTTACATATATTTGTAAATGAAAGAAAGGATGGCTGTTTATAAGGCGGTATTCCTACATGAATGTATTGAAGTTATTGTAGGGTGTGACAGAAGAAGTATGACCACAGAAATATATTACCTTGATAAATAGAAATTTGAGCATGACAGTAGAATGAGTGCTGTAAAATATGGTAATTAAGGAGTATATGTGGAGTGAATAGAAGCAAATAGAATGAGCGTGCGCGATAGATGTGGTTTGAAAGAAGATGTAGTGACAAGGAATGTTTCGATTATTATTAAAAGTGTATTGACGAAAGAAATTTATTATTCTGATATGAATGGATGCATTAAACGAAGATGTTTGCGAACCAAATCGGACATCTTCAAGAAAGCTGGGTTGCCTAACGAAGAGCTTGTATGAAAAGAAATGTGTTATTGTTTTATTGTGGCTCGAATATGACAGCGCCCGCCTGATGTTGAGCTAAAGTGCAGTCCATTAATGAACTGCTGCTTAAATTCAATAACCTACCAGTTATTGAATTTAAGTAGCAAATACCCGCACTGGGAAGCATTCACATTTTGTCGACAGAATCGGTAGTCGAACTAAAAAGTTTGGTGCATCTTTTCTCTGAAGAACAATCGAGAAGTGGAATGCTTTGCCAGCCCATGTGTTTTCTCCCTCCTATAACCTTGGATCCTTCAAGCGATGCGTGAAGAAGCACCTTTGGCCGGCATAGTGACGGCGGCTGAGACAGCCGTGTACTAACTCGGTTATTTCAGTCGTCGGCACTTTTGGATCTCCTCTTGCTTATCATCAGGCAGGTCGATGTCAAATATCGTGTCACAATAAAAAAAAAATCACATCTACTATGCCGTCTCACAAAATGTGAGGGAAGCGAAGGATTTGTATCAGGATCGTGGTAAGTGGGGAACCCTTGTCTCTGCCTATAGGAAAATGTTTACTATTTGATAAAAAAAAAGGATTTTTGTGAGATATTTGTTCCGAAATTTGTTACAAAACTCGCGCCAAAATGTTGGCGTTTTGTGGTATTATACAACTCTACAAAGTGTAAGGGATTCCTTTCTTATGTAATGTCACTGTTACGTAAAGATATATTTAACAAAAGCAATCTATTTAAATAAATATAAATACCACAAACAAAAGCACGATGATACATTATCTGCACAATGTTTTTAAGATGCAACCAGAGACGTCATCCAGTGAACTAGATAATGCAAAATATAGAACATTTCTACAAATAATTTTCATACAATAATTTTAGAAGCGCATGTTAATACGCAATAAATTTGTAAAGTAAATTTTATACAAATGAGTTAGAGAAATAAAATAATTGTTTTAACAAGTAAAATATACATACAGAGCTTTAGCAGACGCGATGTTTTCAAATGTGTTCATATATCGAATCGTGCGCATAACTAAAGAGCCGGACGGCGTTTGAATATCGAGCAATGCAGAGTCTCCCGAAACATGCATGCTCTCCTCCCACCTCAGGTACATTGTTCCCCACGCAAATGTAACGACAGCAAAATCATAACGCGCTATTATTCTGTAAATTGTATTTTTCTACTACAATATATGTATATTCGTAGGTATTTGGTATAATTTTGTTTACGTTTCTGTACAAAGCTTCTAAACGTGATTGTATCATAGAAACATTCTACTATTAATCAATCAAATTGTTACGCTTTTTTTCCACAGGGAGACAATGGAGCGCCATTTGCCACGTTCCTGACACAACTCATTCGCTTCCCTCAAAACCTGAACTCTCTTCAAACAAGCCTTATAGTTATGGGTTGGTACCACGGCAACCCAGCTTTTTGAGATTTTTTTATTTTTTTATTGTGACTCTACATATTACAGTACCCCGCTTGATGTTAAGCCGGAGTGTGGTCCATGAATGAATGTCACTGCTACTACAATTCAATAACTGTGAGTAGCAATCACATCCACTATGCCGGCCTAGTTGGAACCGGCAACTTACAAGCTGATCCCGAATCGTAACCAAATCACTTCACGTTCTGTATACTTGTAAGTGGTGGTACTACCCCGGATCGGCAGACTGGGTACCACTCTTAGTACGGTGTACGATTTGGTCGAAAAATACCCTTTTCTGAGTCTACCTCGTGTAACGCATCCATCTGCTAAAAAGATAATGCTTTGAAAAGGTTTTAAATCGAAGACTTTAAAACCTTTTCGGTCGCCTTACACGCCTTATATTGCCACCAC
This sequence comes from Tinea trinotella, assembly GCA_905220615.1. NCBI lineage: Eukaryota > Metazoa > Arthropoda > Insecta > Lepidoptera > Tineidae > Tinea > Tinea trinotella. The sequence continues at coordinate 5,500,006 of HG992305.1, forward strand.
ATTGATGTTTATGAATTTTTTTGAACAAGTTTAAATTGTTAATCAAACGGTTCTTATTTAAATTAATCTAGTTTATTTTTACTTGTAATATGTAAGTATAACAAAACAACCTAATATATTATTTATTCCTATAAAGAAAAGAAAATGTTTTGCGGACCCTTTATGAAGCAATTGAGAACAATGTGATGCAGTGTAATTAGAATTATTGCTTTCAATAGAATGACACTTCCATAGGGATGGGAACATTACTACGTACGTATCTCTATCGAACTATGGAATTGGAACTTTTTAAATATAATTTTCATAAACGAGACGATGATTTGAATATTTTTATGAAATAGTTTTGTTAGAATTTTTATGGTCTCAATACCTAAATTAAATAAACTTGAATGGATTATGGCGGATGAATCAGAATCCCGTCTATATGAGACGTCGTTATATAATGTGCCCCACACGCTCTGTAATGTTATGTTATGAGTATTAATTTAGTTCGTATGCTAAATTAACGTTATATTGTGTGAAATGAGGTCAAAATACACGTGGACACCATTTTATCCTTCTTCAAATGAGGCTTATAATAATGATGTCCGGTAGGGTCAAAAGAAACAACTGACAATTAAGAGCATTAGATTGAGGGGTGACAACCACATTAAGGCGATGAAGTTGTGGTACAGCACACTGATCGAATGTTAAGCTGAATTGCGGTATAGTCAGTCACCGGCAACTTTAATCACCTCATGGTCAGTACATTTGAAAGTTGTATTTCAGGTTCATTTTACATTCACGTTTTGATAACGTTTGATTGTAGGGATCAAAATAGACTCTTCAAAGTATTGTACCTTGAGTATTTTCTAAGAACCGGAATATTATAGGAACCGGATCATAGCCACAGCCACTAAAATAATATCAATTTTGCATATTTTAAAAATCTTTGTTATGATTGAATCAATTATTTTAATATCGCACTTCACTATTGTATAAAGAAGTGTCCATTTTTTTTCCACTAATTATTCATTGACATGTGATAATACACTGTACACTGGGGACATAATGTCATTCAAGTACTAAACATGGAGGGTATTGGGTGATGACATAGAACGTACTTCTTAAATAAAGGTCGAAGGCGAAAAGGGGGAGGGGGGGGGGGATATTGTTACAACCGAAATAGAGTAAAACTGACACCGAGGTATTTTTATAAAATTATTTGAGATCATTTTGCCTGATGCTAAGCAAGAAGAGGTCCAAGAGCGCCAACGAATGAATAACCTGACTCACTTCACAGTTGCCTCAGTCGTCGTCACTACTAGCGAAAGGTACTTCTTAACGCATTGCTTAAAGGATCCAAGGTTGTAGAAACACATGGGCTGGTAAAACGATCCACATTCGAAAAAAAAATGATGACTCACCGAACTTTTTAGTGTGCCGATTTGACTATAATATTATTTTCTTTAGGGGCAGCCTAATTATAATGTTTATAGTTCATAGATATTAATGAATTATTTGAAAAATAATAGATGTGTCGCTTGAAGAGAATTGTGGATGTAAAGGAAGCGAGGAGGTAGTGTCAGGAACGTAGTAAATAGCGCTCCATTGTCCTGCCTATTCCTGTGGGAAAAAGGCGTGAATTATTTGGTTAAAAACTAATTTCTCGGAAAGAAGTGCCTACGAGCACTTGATTCACAGGTTTCTGTTGAATTATATTAACTGTTTATTGAATTGCACTTAACAAAGTGGTCCGGTAACAATATTCTCAGAAGTTAATTTGCAACGACCATTTTAAGTCCAGCATTTGTATATCCAACATGCATCGGCTTTATGATGTTAAGATCAATTTTATTTTATTATAAGTAATATTTTCAACATTAAAGATATTTTGTAATAAAGTTGTAATGTAAGTTCGGCAATACATTTTCCACATGCAATACAATAAAACAGTTTTTATAGTTTTCTATTTTGAATTTTTCAGGCGTTTTGTTATCATGTTTCAAAATATTTCAGGCGGCTACAGTTGTACAGCAAGTAGCACTAGCGCAATGAGTTTTAGATATTTTTTAAACCCAACATATTTATTCACATAACTTTGAGAATAAGGTGCAAGAATAATCATGCCACCAAACCTAATATTAGGTGTGATAGACTGACAGTTGGTGGGCACATGCCCTGTCTGTCGACTACTTTTAAGTGTACAGACAGTGAAGTATCTCAGCCTCGTTTCGGGATCAGCCTAAAAGTAACTTGGCAGGCAGTTTGGAGATCGCAGTATACTCACCGCACGTTAAGAGGATGTTGCTGTCCATCCTCCGGTGAGACTAATCGAGTTTAAGGACATCTAGGGTCAATTTTTATATTTAAAAAAAGACTATATTATTTTTAGTCTTTTTTTACCGTAGAGCTTGTTTAAAGAGTATTGTGGATGTGATAGAAGCGAGGAAGTTGTGTCAGGATTATGACAAATGACGCGTTAAACATCTAGGAAAAAGACGTGTAATTATTCGGACATCCAATAGATTCGGATAATTTCGGTTACGAATAAGTATAATATTTTAGAATAGTAAAAGCCTGTCATAATATATTATGTTTTATTTAATCTCCGCCCCTATCCGAAACTTTTATGACGGATTCGGTTACGGAGAAGTTTTTATTTCGGATATCCGATAGTTTCGGTTACGGTTACGAAGCTCTATAACATCCCTAGTCTCTATAGAGTTTTATTTTAATAGCAATGCAACTCAAAATTAAATTCGTCGCTGATATATCGCTATTGAAATTAGGACAAACATTAAGATTTCCTACAAAATCTTAGGATAGCACAAATGCCTGTCTAATACCTTCCCAATTATGGCAATACCATCGCTATGGATTTTTTTTAATAAACCATATCTATAATAAGAAAGTAAAACTTTTTAAATTCTGTATCATTTATGTAGATTGTATTTTGTATTGGTATTTGTATTTTTGTATTTTGTATTTGTATTTCTATTAATTTATTATGTATGTTATCTTTTGTGTGCAAAAACGTATCCAACGAACAAATAACAACGTCAATTTGTTTTCTAGGATAACCTTGACCTAAATAAGTCCCTTAAGGGCTCAAAATAATCCCCAAGGTTAAGGGAAAATTTGTGTAACTTTTAGAGGGGTGAAAACTAGGAACGTATTTTTGTACAAGTACGATAATTGAACCATAACTGTATGATAAAAAGCTTTTTGCGGCTTATTATTGCGTTTATTTTAATTATTACGTACATCGAAGCCGTAAAACAGTAACCATAGAGTCTGAATGAAGGGAATTGAGAATGTAAATGAAGCAAAAGTATCAGGATCTTGATACTTAGCGCTCTCGTTTATGTCTACCTATCCTTGTAGGAATTAAGGCGTAAAAAAATGATAAGCTTTAAAATTCAAAATGATTCATAACTTTATGCAATTTATAAATACTTTTGTAATTAAAAGAATAATCGTGTAACAATAATACAATACATTAACAATATCACAATACAATGTTCTTAGAATTAACAAATGCAATGTCTACCGATTTTATTCAAAGGAACTGATTATATATTTTTTTCTCATCAATATGATGCCAATAAAGACCACCCAGACAAATTTCATGGACCACCTAAAGATTCCTAATTTCTCTGAGTTACAATTTTATTACGATCTTGATTTTACTAATTATTAGTAAATCAATTTGTTACGCCTCTGCACAGGGATAGGCAGAGACAAAGAAGCTCCACTTACCAAGATCCTTTTTTTTTTTTTTTTTTTTTTTTTATTGTGACTCGACATATGACAGCACCCCGCTTGATGTTAAGCCAAAGTGTGGTCCATTAATGAATGTCACTGCTACTACAATTCAATAACTGTGAGTAGCAATCACATCCACTATGCCGGCCTAGATGGAACCGGCAACTTACAAGCTGATCCCGAAACGTGACCAAATCACTTCACGGTCTGTATACTTGTAAGTGGTGGTACTACCCCGGATCGGCAGACTGGGTACCACTGCCTACCACTCTTTGATAACCAGACCCGAAGCAAATATCCATCTCTTTTTTTTTATTAACAAATATTTGCGATATTTAAATATTATATGCGGTAATAAATATTACAAATAAAAGCTATGAAACAAATATTTGCTCCGACCGGGGATCGAACCCGGGACTTTACGCGCAACAAACCAGTCGCTAAACCGTTCGTCCACGCCTGTCGTCCTGACACAACCTCCTCGCTTCTCTCACGTTCACAATTCTCTTCATACTAACTCTACGGATATGGGCACTAGGCAACCCAGCTTTCTTGTGGATATCTCTCATATAATCGGAAAACACGCATCGCATCCGCAAACACAATTTTAAATTTTGTTGTTTGTTGTGTGTTGTTTAAACACACGTTTAACCCATCCAACCACATAAGATTTATAAATTCCTATCGTCAATTTACTTTCCTAATTAAATTTAATTAAAACTGCTCTAAACGTGTTATTATTACTCAGTTGTGTCATTGTCTTAAAAGCTCAATTTCTACTTCAGCTACACAAAATGGGATTTCTATACATTTCAACCTTATATCTTCGTTTATGAATACGTATATAATCCCTTCGTATCTGATGATTAACATGATCACAAAGAGGCAATTTATTGCATCCTGATTAGTTAAGCTCTGACGTTTATATATGTCGAGGGCCACGCATTGTCAGATAACAATTTGCACAATATACCTTTAGAATAATAAACTCAATCGGTCATTCGAACAAGTTTAACATACCTCATAATATAATATTTACTTCAAATGTATTTTGTGTTTTTTTTTAAATTATGGCTCGGAGAATGACAGCATCCCACCTGTTATAAGGCTGGGGTGCGATCCATAGGTTGTTTTCTGCCTTCAGCGATACACATTTTTATATTTAGGTTCGCAACAATTTATATTTAATTATTTCTCTTAATAATGATATGAATTTTAATACAGTCATTTATTTATCTGATAATTTAAACACTAAGATATCATTATTAATTATCATTTACAGAATATATTTAGGCGCGTTGTAAATTTCCGAGCAGGCTGTGAAGTCGCTTTTCGGTAGCAGTTACCGGTTCCAACTAAGCCGATATAGTGGATGTGACTGCTGCGCACAATTCTTTAACCGTAGTAGCAGTCTTTTCTATGCATGGACCACCAGCTTAATATCAGGCGAGGTGCCGTCATATGTCAAGTCAGAATTATAAAAAAGTTCTTATAAATTTTATTTTACCAACTAATTTAAATAATATTGTTATACACAGGGATATTCGTTTTAATCTAATTACAAAATTTTTATTGTGTCATATGTATTTAGATGTATACTTGTTTTTTTTTTTTTTTATTGTGACTCGACATATGACAGCACCCCGCTTGATGTTAAGCCAAAGTGTGGTCCATGAATGAATGTCACTGCTACTACAATTCAATAACTGTGAGTAGCAATCACATCCACTATGCCGGCCTAGATGGAACCGGCAACTTACAAGCTGATCCCGAAACGTGACCAAATCACTTCACGGTCTGTATACTTGTAAGTGGTGGTACTACCCCGGATCGGCAGACTGGGTACCACTGCCTACCACTCTTTGATAACCAGACCCGAAGCAAATATCCATCTCTTTTTTTTTATTAACAAATATTTGCAATATTTTAATACTATTAAATATTACAAATAAAAGCTATGAAACAAATATTTGCTCCGACCGGGGATCGAACCCGGGACTTTACGCGCAACAAACCAGTCGCTAAACCGTTCGTCCACGCCTGTCGTCAAATCAAAGTGTGGAATAATTTAATTTAAAAAATTTATTATTGTGGCTCCGCATATTAAGACGGCACCCTCGCTGGATTGCGGTCCACGAATGGAGGTGACTTCTGCAGTCCAAGAGTATACATTTTTATACAATTTTTACATCATTACAAAAATGATTTTATATCTTTTTATTATGACATACTTGATGGTAGCTAGCTTGATGGTAATCAGAACAGATGGATGCAACTAAAAAAAATATTTTAACGTATCGTATCGTAACTCACACGATACGATGAAATCCGTCAAACAACCACCTTATTATTTCAAATGACGTCATTGCAAATCTATAGAGGATCTAAGTAAATAAAATATATTTTTCTGATTTTCTTCACGCCACACTTGAACTCAGCTTATTGTTCCTAGACCTGTCTTATTTAAATTATATTCGCTCAGATTTACTTACCGCTGACTGGTAGTCGTTTTTTTATCGTGACGCCGCTTATCCTGACCCATCAATGTGACATGAAAGAAAAAATAAATATGTTAATATTAATACCAAAATTGCATGTTGAGTAGGATATTCCTATTTTAAACACGACAAAACATTAGGTCGACTAGCATGTAACTATGTAACAGAATCTTTCAAATTAATTTTCACCCACTTTTAGAGGCCTGCAAACTACAGTTTTATTAATATTTGGCACATTCTTATGCCTGCATTATTAAAGTATAAATTAATAAGGAAAAACTAATAGGATTTTATAGGTGGAATAATTTGTTGTAAATTGTTGTAATTTTTGACGATGTGCGTAGTTCTGCACACCAGTTCATTACCCGTAAAGTACCAGGTTTGACTCCAGGTCGTTGTAAATTATTTGTTATAATTTCCTAATAAATTAATTAGGTATTACAAAAATATGGGTCAAGAAACCTAGTTAGCCTAGTGCCTATAACCGTAGAGCATGTATGAAGAGAATTTGTGGATCTGAGGAAAACTAGAAAGTTGCAAAAAATATATTTTATGAATTTGTAAAAAGTATCTTATAAGTAAAAGAAAAAAGGGTTGCACCACTCTTTAACTTCACATTTTACATTAACGTTTAACGGATATTTTATACAGAGCTAAAGGACATCATTCATTTTGGGTTTCTATGTACTAATTTTCCTATTTCTAATGATAAAAATATATATAAAAGGTAGTTTCAAAAAAAAATTTTAACAATCCTATTCATGAATTCGTAATAGTAAACGTAATAGAATAAGTATAAAGTAAAACTAAGTTACTTTAGTCGTGTTTCGCGATAAGCTTATAAGTTGCCGGTTCCAACTAGATCAGCATAATGGATTTTGTCAGTTACTTGCACTTATTTAACATTAGTAGCAGTAACCTACATTCAATTGATTCGCGATGGTATTTGTGAACAATAAAAGGTACTTTTACTTCTTGGTACTATCCAGATACAGTAAGCCGTACTGTAGAATTTATCCTCTGTACTTGTATCATATTTAGGACTTCACTAATAAAAAGTACATGTATACTTTTAAAATAAAAAAGAAATGGATATTGGTACCACCATCTTATTGGTACTTGTGAACCTAAAAACGTACTGTACTTTTCTTGTACTAGTTCTACTACCGTAAGCCGTACTGTATTGTTCAAACTTTGTACTTGTGTACTTGTATCATATAGGACTTTGCTAATAAAAAGTACATGTACCTAAATAAAATAAAATAAGATAGAATTAGATATTGGTACCACTATGTACTTGTGAGCAATCAAATGTACTGTTCAGTTCAGGTGCTAGTCCCAATCAAAGTGAGCTGTTCTTAAATTTAAATTTTAAAAATGTACATAAAAATATACATAAAAAAAATTATGGTACATGTATACTTGTATCACATTTAAGGCTCGACTAATAAAAGTACATGTACATTAAAAAAAAGATTGTATATTGGTACTAGTGACAAAAAACAATGTACTGTACAGTTCTGGTACTAGTCCCGATACAGTAAGCCGTAATGTTTAATTTAAATTCTGTACTTGTGTACTTGTATCATATTTAGATATTTACTAATAAAAAAGTACAAGTATTCTTTTATAAAATTAAAAAAGAATTGGATATTGGTACATGTGAACAATAAAATGTACAGTACATTTGTTGAACTACATAGTGCTGATACAGTAAGCCGTACTGTATTATTTAAACTATGTACTTGTGCACTTGTATCATATTTAGGACTTTGCTAATAAAAAGTACATGTACCTCAATAAAAAAAAGATAGAATTTGATATTGGTACTAAAATTTCATTGGTACTTGTGAGGAATTAAATGTACTGTACAGTTTTGGTATTAGTCCCAAAAAATTGAGCTGTTCTATAAAATTTACATTTGTACTTGTATGGTACATGTATACTTTTACATTTTAAAAATAAAAAAGAAATGAATATTGATACCACCTCATATTGGTACTAGTAAACAAAAAAATGTACTGTATAGTTTTGGTACTGTTCCCAATAAAAGAGAGCTGTACTGTAAAATTTACATTTTTACTTGTATGGTATATCTATCTATACTTGTATCATATTTAAGGACCTACTAATAAAAAGTACATTTACAGTTTTAAAATCAAAAAGATTGGTATTGGTACCAGCTCATATTGGTACTAGTGAACAAAATAAATGTACTGTACAGTTCTGGTACTAGTCCCGATACAGTAAGCCGTAATGTATAATTCAAACTCTGTACTTGTGTACTTGTATCCTATTTAAGGCTCTACTAATAATAAGTACATGTAACTTTATAAAATAAAATGAAAATAATTAGATATTGGTACCACCATATCATTGGTACTTGTGAACAATAAAATGTACTGTCAATTTCTTGTACTAGCCCCAATACTGTTTAATTTAAACTCTGTACTTGTGTATTTGTATCATATTTAGGACTCTACTAATAAAAAGTACATGTACTTTTATAAAATAAAGAATTAGATATTGGTACTTGTGAACAATAAAATGTACTGTACATTTCTCGTACTAGTCTCGATACTGTGTGCCGCACTGTTTAATTTAAACTTTGTACTTGTATACTTGTATCATATTTAGGGCTCTACTAATAAAAAGAACATGTACTTCAATAAAATAAAATAGATATTGATAGAATTGAATATCGGTACCACCATTTCATTGGTACTTGTGAGCAATTAAATGTACTGTACAGTTTTGGTACTAGTCCCAATAAAAGTGAGCTGTACTGTAAAATTTATATTTATACTTGTATGGTACATGTATACTTGTATCACATTTAAGGCTCGACTAATAAAAAGTACATGTACATTTTAAAAATAAAAAAGATTGTATATTGGTACTAGTGAACAAAAAACAATGTACTGTACAGTTCTGGTACTAGTCTCGATACAGTAAGCCGTAATGTATAATTTAAATTATGTACTTGTGTACTTGTATCATATTTAGATATTTACTAATAAAAAAGTAAATGTATACTTTTATATTATAAAATAATGAATTGGATATTGGTACTTGTAATCAATAAAATGTACAGTACATTTTTTGTACCAGTTCTGATACAGTAAGCCGTACATTATAATTTAAATTAGTACTTGTATACTTGTATCATATTAAGGACTCTACTAATAAAAAGTACATTTACATTTATAAAATTATAAAAAAAGAATTAGATATTGGTATCACCATATCATTGGTACATGTAAACAATAAAAAGTACTGTACAGTTTTGGTACTAGTCTTAATAAAAGTGAGCTGTACTGTAAAATTTACATTTGTACTTGTATGGTACTTGTATACTGGTATAATATTAAAGGCTCTATTAACAAAAAGTACATGTACATTTTTAAAATAAAAAAAGAAATGTATATTCGTTCCACCTCCTATTGGTACTTGTAAATAAAAAAATGTACTGTACATTTCTTGTACTAGTTGTGATACAGTAAGCCATTAAGTATAATTTAAATTAGTACTTGTATACTTGTATCATATTAAGGACTCTACTAATAAAAAGTACATGTACATTGAAAAAAAAAAGGAAAAGTATTGTATATTGGTACCACCATCTTCATTGGTACTTGTGAACAATAAAATGTACTGTATATTTCTCGCACTTGCCCCGATACTGTGTGCCGCACTGTTTAATTTAAATTCTGTACTTGTGTACTTGTATCATATTAAGGTGTTAACTAATAAAAAGTACATGTATACTTTTTTAAAATAAAATAAAGAATTGGATATTGGTACTTGTGAACAATAAAATGTACTGTACATTTCTTGTACTAGTTGTGATACAGTAAGCCATAAAGTATAATTTAAATTAGTACTTGTATACTTGTATCATATTAAGGACTCTACTAATAAAAAGTACATGTACATTGATAAAATAAAATGAAAAGTATTGTATATTGGTACCACCATCTTCATTGGTACTTGTGAACAATAAAATGTACTGTATATTTCTCGCACTTGCCCCGATACTGTGTGCCGCACTGTTTAATTTAAATTCTGTACTTGTGTACTTGTATCATATTAAGGTGTTAACTAATAAAAAGTACATGTATACTTTTTAAAATAAAATAAAGAATTGGATATTGGTACTTGTGAACAATAAAATGTACAGTACATTTCTTGTACTAGTTGTGATACAGTAAGCCATAAAGTATAATTTAAATTAGTACTTGTATACTTGTATCATATTAAGGACTCTACTAATAAAAAGTACATGCACATTGATAAAATAAAATGAAAAGTATTGGATATTGTTACCACCATATCATTGGTACTTGTAAACAATAAAATGCACTGTACAGTTTTGGTACTGGTTTTTAAAATAAAAAAGATTGTATATTGGTACCAGCTCATATTGGTACTAGTGAACAAAAGAAATGTACTGTACAGTTCTGGTACTAGTTCCAATACAGTAAGCCGTAAGGTATAATTTAAACTCTGTACTTGTGTACTTGTATCCTATTTAGGGCTTTACTAATAATAAGTACATGTACTTTTATAAAATAAAGAATTAGATATTGGTACTTGTGAACAATAAAATGTACTGTACATTTCTCGTACTAGTCTCGATACTGTGTGCCGCACTGTTTAATTTAAACTCTGTACTTGTATACTTGTATCATATTTAGGACTTCACTAATAAAAAGTACATGTACCTAAATAAAATATAATAAGATAGAATTCGATATTGTTACCACCATATCATTGGTACTTGTAAACAATAAAATGCATTGTACAGTTTAGGTACTGGTTTTTAAAATAAAAATGATTGTATATTGGTACTAGCTCGTATTGGTACTAGTGAATGTACTGTACAGTTCTGGTACTAGTCCCGATACAGTAAGCCGTAATGTATAATTTAAACTATATACTTGTGTACTTGTATCATATTTTCAAACTCTGCTAATAAAAAGTACATGTAACTTTATAAAATAAAATGAAAAGAATTGGATATTGGTACCACCATAATATTGATACTTGTGAAAAATAAAATGTACTGTACATTTATTGTAGTAGTTCTGATACAGTAAGCCGTACTGTATTATTTAAACTATGTACTTGTGTACTTGTATCATATTTAAAACTTTACTAATAAAAAGTACATGTACCTTAATAAAATAAAATGATAAGAATTGGATATTGGTACCACCATAATATTGATACTTGTGAAAAATAAAATGTACTGTACAATTCTGGTACTAGTCCCAATCAAAGTGAGCTGTTCTGTAAAACATGAATTTGTACTTGTATGGTACATGTATACTTGTATCATACTTAGGGCTCTACAAATAAAAAGTACATATACATTTATAAGATTATGAAAAATGAATTAGATATTAGTACCACCATATCATTGGTACTTGTAAACAATAAAATGTACTGCACAGTTTTGGTACTAGTCCCAATAAAAGTGAGCTGTACTGTAAAATTTACATTTGTACTTGTATGGTACATGTATACTTGTATTATTTTAAGGCTCTATTAATAAAAAGTACATGTACATTTTAAAATAAAAAAGAATTGTATATTGGTACCACCTTCTATTGGTACTTGTGTACAATGAAATGTGCTGTACATTTCTTGTAATAGTCCCGATACAGTGTGTCGCACTGTATAATTCAAACTCTGTACTTCTGTACATGTATCATAATTAGGACTCTACTAATAAAAAGTAGATGTACAATAAAATATTAAAAAAATATTGGATATTGGTACCGCTGACTTTTGGTACTTGTAAATAATAAAATATACTGTACATTTCTGGCACTAGTTCTGATACAGTAAGCTATACGGTATAATTTAATTTCGTACTTGTTAGGTACTTGTATACTTGTATCATATTTAAGACTCTAGTAATAAAAAATACATTTACATTTATAAAATAAAACAGTTTAAGATATTAGTACCACCATCTCTGTACAAATGTTCTGTACATTTCTAGTACTAGTCCCGAAACACAGTACAGTGAGCCATACTGTATAATTTAAATTTGTACTTGTATACTTGTACCATATTTAGGACATTACAAATAAAATATACATGTACATTTAAAATATATAAAAAAAGAATTGGAGATTGGTACCACTATCCTATTGGTACTTGTGGACAAGAAAAATGTACTGTACATTTTTGGTACTAGTTCTAATACAATGAGCCGTACCGTATAATTTAAATTCGTACTTGTATGGTAGTTGTATCATATTCAAGAATTACCTTTTAAAAAGTACATGTACTAACATAAAATATTTGGATATTAGTACCACCATCCTATTGGTACTTGCGAGCAATCAAAGCTATAAAAGTATATAAAAAACTATAAAAGTATAATAAATAATCTGAAAAGTTACATTCAAAATGGCGCATCATATATCGTACACGTGTTATAAAATGGCTACGTACTGACAAGCTGTGCTACGATTTTTGCTGCCATTTTGCGCATGCGTTATTTTGCTTACTTATTATGCGCAAGATTTAGGGAAATGTACAAAAAGTAAATTTCAAAATAACGGTGCTCTAAATTGGACATCCGCAGTCAAACACAATAAAATAAATTCGCCATTCCAATAATGAATTTCCTAAATTAAAATGAAATACTTTCACTAAAAATAAGAAAATAAGGATAATGGTGTGGGGTGGTCGTACTGACGTCACCGCAAGTGAACACAGCAGCGCGCATGATCGAAACTGAAATGTCAGTTTTGATAAGTTAATAATATATGAATAATGGAAATTAGTACATAAACAAATAAAAACACAAAAAAATATTTTGTAATTTATATATTTCACTTTATTATATAATTTTTGATACAATTAAATATACTTAAACGTATTCAGCTTCGCGTCTCTCCCAAACTAAAGCAAAATTATCATTTTAAAACAAAAAACACTTCACTTCCAAAATTAAAATAATATATATATATGCACTTATAACACAACACTTCACTTTTAAAATAAATAATAAAAAATCTCAATTCTTTACTTATCAAAAATTTAATATAATTTATATTACAACAATATAATTATTATTTTTAACAAAAATTAAAAATAATTTATAACACAACACTTAACTTATAAAAAAATATATTTATAATTTTGTACAACAAATACACTTTTTGCAAATAAAAATTACGTAACACTTTAAAATTGATTCTTTTCTCATAATTAAGACACTCGCGGAAAAACGGAATAATTTAATCGAAAAGTAGCCGCCAAATTACTATAATTCAGTAAAAATAAATCAGCAAAAATACGACACGTAAAATAGACCCGGGAATAAAAAATAAAATACAACTTACCTTGGGTAAGGGCTCACGTCGAATGACGTCAGGGGGGCAGCAGTTGCGCGATGGTCGGGGCGCGCAGCGGATTTACAGTAGCCATAGCCGGCCGGCTACGGCTCGCGCTCCACTTACGACACCGCCGCGCGCCCCGACCTCTGAACGAAAACTGTGGGGCGGCTAGCGCTGAAACTGCTTATAAAGGCCCGACCTCGCTTCCCGCACCTCGGCATGGTTGCAGCGATTAAGGCGCGTTTACACAGACATTAGAAAAAATATATAATATGCCGGCCTAGTTGGAACCGGCAACTTACAAGCTGATCCCGAAACGCGACTAAGTCACTTCGCGGTCTGCCTTTGCGATTATGGGCATTTTATCGTATTTTATATGATTTTAACATATTATTATACTTTTTGGAATAAACAGAAAGGACAAACTCGTTATATATATATATTGTGGTATGGTGACTTTCTTGTGATAAGCAATAGGGAGACCCCCAGCGTCTAAAAAAGCCAGCGACGAAAATACCGCTCAGTTCACGGCTACCTCAGTCGCCGTAACTATGCCGGCAACTGAGATAGCCAGAAACCGAGTCGTTTTTTCGGTCTTCAATCGGCGCTGTTCTTTTGCCTTTGCGTGACATCAGAAAGGCTGTAACAACCAGAATAAGACTGATAAAACCAAATTCCTTCTTACTATTATAAATATGAATGTGAGTTTGTTTGTTACGTTTTCATGCAACAACTACTAGACCGATCATCATGAAACTTTGTACACATATTTATGAAGGTACTAGAAGTAACATAGGATACTTTTAATTAATTTTTTTTTACTATAGTTTCCAATTTGCTGTAGTTTCAGCTGTTTGGAATATATATATATATATATATATATATATCTCAATATATGATATATTGTCAAATATATATGTATGTCAAATAATATATGTTGTCAAATATCTCCCTTCCGCTTTTATGCTCTTTATTCAAAGCTATATAAAAAGTGTGAACGGATTTAGTTCAAATATGCGGCGTTTTGTTCGATATTCTGTTTCCATCTAGATGGCAACTTCATAATACCTCCCTCGTAGAAACCCCCTTCCTTATTTGCGAAGAACTCGGACAGCCACTTTTTACAAGCCTCTTTTGAGTCCAACTTTACACCACCAAGGGCGTTCGCCATGAACAGGAACAGGTGGTAATCACTTGGCGCTATGTCCGGGCTATATGGTGGACGCGATAAAACCTCCCATCCGAGCTTCCGTAGCTTCTGACGAGTCATGAACCAAGTGTGTGGCTTGGCGTTGTCCTGGTGGTACACTATATCCTTTCTGTTGGCCAATTCTGGACGCTTCTGTTCGATCGCCTGCTTCAATCGGTCCAGTTGTTCGCAGTAGATGGTAGAATTAGGCGTCTGGCCATATGGGAGCAGCTCATAGTGGATGATTCCCTTCCAATCCCATCAAACATACAGCAAAACCTTCCTGGCCGTCAATCACGGCTTAGCCACTGTTTGGGACGATTCACCGGCCTTCGACCACGATCATTTTCGTTTGATATTGTCGTATGTGATCCATTTTTCGTCGCCAGCCACCATCCGATTCAAAAAGGGGTCGAGTTCGTTCCGTTTCAGCAGCATATCTCAGGCGTTGATTCGGTCCAGAAGTTTTTTAGCGTCAAATCATGCGGCACCCAAACAACAGGCTTTTTTTCTATCCAACCTTTTGCAGATGGTTTAAAATGATCCCATCTCTTGGGCGATGTTATGAGATGCCACATGCCGGTCTAACTCGATGTTTTCCCTGATTTGATCGGTATTCGTCGTTACAGGTCTTCGGCCGGCTGGCTTATCCATGGTGTCGTTTTCACCGGCTCTGAATCGTCGAAACCATTCCTCCGCGGTTTGTAGGAAGATATTTGATAACCTACATATTATATATGTACCTCGTATTATATATAGCGGAAATCTGGTCTATCCAAATCCCAACTTATATAAGTAGGGATTTGGATAGACCAGATTTCCGGTTAATACCGGCCTTTTTATTGCGTTGTCAAACTTGCTTCAAACTTTGTGAAATTATTGTATTTTAATTAATTATTCAATTTGCCCTATTAATTTTTTTAAACTACGCTTACAAAAGAGGTGAAACGTACAGAAGAGCTATAGTTTATAAACTCGGATGTAACCGCGGGGAACAGCTAGTAATATTAATAAAATATAAATTATTTGAACGGTAAGTGTAACAATGTTGCAATACATTTTATAAAGATGTGTCATATTTATAAGAAATCAAAAAAATTTTGTAATATAATATTCTGTTTAATTACATTACTTTGTTATATTTGGAATATAACGGTTGGGAATAAGTACTTGTATGATGACGAATAATTGAGTGGGATGTTAATCCCCGAACTACTATCATCATCAATTGTCACGATTCTATTCCTTTAGTGATAGGTACCATTAAAACGGGAGTACCATTACCCACAATCTTGACACAATTCTCTCATTTGCTTCCTTCTCATTGAACTAGACATATATATGAGTAGATTTAATAAATCATGCCTTTATCCCACGGGGCTCAAATATAAAGACTTTTTTATTGATTTATTTTTCGAGTGACTGTATGTTCTAGGGTTTAAATAAAACAGCAAGAATCATCGAGAAAATCGAGGTTAGAATACATTTACGTTCATGTAGATTTTTTATTAAATCAGCAAAGTTAAACTTTGCATGAATTTACATAATATTTTATAGAACACAATTGCACAATTTATGACAACTTTATAACATAAAAACAATATTATCATATATTACGCTCCTAGAAAGAAAAACAGGATATTTCATCCCGCATGAACCACACACGCGGGATGGAATGCTCTACCTAAATGACCCACATTTCTCTCGTGTTGCACATACAATTTTTGATACCATGTTGAAAGTTCAAGGTATAAAAAAATATATTTACTTCTATTGGTCTTAATAAATAAAATTAAATCACAATTTTCTTCCTAGAGAATTAGGAAACCACAATAAAATATTATAATTTGTATGTTTGATTACCAAAATCTTATTAATTTTTCTGACGCGACATCTGATCTCGTCTTGCCTGTTAGTATCTACGCAAAAGCATGTCTAAGAATGTATGCAATTTTCCAGGAAGGTGCGTCGCGCAGGATCGAGAAAATAAACCTTTCTCCCTCGTGAACTCTTTCATAAAAGTAATCTGTTCATTTCAGGACTTTATAATGTCGCCGCGAGTAACAGCTCCTATTAAGCAGAGTGACACACCCTACCAGTAACTTATTTGATTTAATGAGTAAATTTTGAACGTAATATTGATGTGAACTGTTGTCAATTTAATACTATGACATACACTACATTTGACAATTACCATTTTATTCGAGCCAAGTATCAAATCAAACGTAAAATCTATACTATAAACACATATAAACTTGGGCAGTTTATATAAAATAACAGTAATAACTATACTATACTAAAAATAACAGAAATACTAAATCCGACTTTTAGCATGCAAAGTCACGGGTTTAAACTAGTATAAAATATAATAAAATAACTAATAAACGAAAAATCATGACATTCCAATTAAAATAAATTTTTTCCACACTGACCTCAATAAATTCCTTAGCAACATAAGTTTTAATATGAAAATGAATCATGAGTTGAGCAATGTAAAAATGCATACAATTCATATTACTTTGAACACGTGCAAACGGGCAAGATTTGCATTATTTATTTAAAATATAAATTCCATTTCCTTTGTCTAAAGAATAAAAAAATATGTTTCATACAATGTCAACAATATCCAAGTTAATCCCACCAATAATCCAAGGGAGTTATGCATGTGATAATTTCTACTGTTTCTACTCACAGGCCAATCCTGGCCTTTAGGTGGGTACTCTGGTGATACGGAGACCCAAACTTTAGCCGGGCGAATGGAGCTATTCCCGACTGTAGAGGTCTTGGGGGAATTCAATGCACTCAGTTAGGTGTGGTTGGGATTCTAGAAGACTGGCCACGTGGGGAAGGCTCACGCAATTGCTCTTATGCATGACATAATTTTTTTATTTTCTTATGTTTGTTTGAATGGGCTGCCGTAACACAGTGAAAACTAGTACGGAGTCTTATAATTACCTTCAATGTGTGTTTTATTTATTTATTTGTGTTTTATTTGAATATTATAATATTATTATGAATTAGTATCCCAGCCTACCCGGGTACCAGATATTGTTGGTCATGCCCACTCTTCTGGATCTTGCAGACCCATCGTGCAAACAATATATAGCGCACCAAAGTTGAACAATAAAAGCTTGTAGATGCCTTTTAAAAACCTATAACCGTTCCCATTAATATAAAATAGAAATTAAATGTGTGGTGTAAACGAGCCTTATGCATACACCAACCCCCTAAACCTCCACCCCCCCAAGACCTTCGCCTATTAGGTGATGACAATCGATATTGCAATGGGAGGCCTCGCTGACAGTAATGGAATGGGCGTGAGGAGATGGGTTCCGCTAAATTATTCTGATATTACCAGATGATTTTTTTAGAAGCGCAAACCTGTTGCTATTTTGTCATTATTCTGTTTTCAGAATTCGCTATAAACCTAGTTTTGTAAAGTGTGTGTTTACATATCATACTAGTCTTTTTCTTATATCTATTGATTTATTTATAAATTCTTTATTGCACTTAAAAACTTAAAGTTATGTAGAAGAGCGAACATAATATAAAAAAATAATATTATATTCGCCCGTGTTCAACTCAGCCTCTCGGCATTTTATACTAACCTAACCTAACCGCATCCACAACCCCCAACGCAACTGGTACTACACTAGTCCTGAATGCGACGTGATCGCTATGGGGTATTTTGCATTTGTGTAATTGGAACTAGCTAAGAGAATTTAAGTGCACTGGAAGTCTCCGCAAAGATCAAAAGTCAATTTTGCCAAAAGCGACAGGAAACTATAAGAGAAATGTAGGCGTGGAGGGACTATATTAGAGTAACCGCTCCCAGAATATATATTTTTTTAAAATATTTTTTAAACTCAATATGATTAACATCTTTTCTCACAACTAAACAATACTTGAGGAAAAAAAATCAAGGATATATTCGATTACATAGTTCACTTTTATGTAGCTAGCCAGTTCTTGGACATAATGTTGGCTTGTATTCATTTGGCTGTATTAGGCACGTATCCTGGCGATAGTGGTAGTGGTTTTTATTACATTTCTATACTTAGCTACTAGACGTGCTTTTATCGTATAAACAAGAAGACTAAACTACTGACGACCGGCGTAGCCAAACGGTTAACGAGTGGTTTGTTGCGCGTAAAGTCCCGGGTTCGATTCTGGGTCGGAGCAAATATTTGTTTCATAGCTTTTATTTGAAATATTTAATAATTATATTAAATATTGCAAATATTTGTTAATAGAACAAAAGAGGTGGATATTTGCTTCGGGTCTGGTTATCAAAGACTGGTAAGCAGTAGTACCCAGTCTGTCGATTCGGGGTAGTACCACCACTTACAAGTATACAGACCGTGAAGTGATTTAGTCGCGTTTCAGGATCAGCTTGTAAGTTGCCGGTTTCAACTAGGCCGGCATAGTGTATGGGACTGCTACTTACAGTTATTGCATTATAGTAGCAGTGACATCCATTCATGGACCACGCTCCAGCCTAACATCAAGTGGGGTGTTGTCCTTTGACGAGTCACAATAAAAAAAAACATATATCAAATATAAATTGGTACCAGAGAGTGGCATTGAACCGAGGGTTCTCAGATGCATGACCAATTTCACTACCACTACACCACAGTATATTTCAAAATACTTTTATGAGTTGTTGTTGAAGAGGATCTTAACTTGATGAAAATTTTAGGTAATCTTAAAACAGGCATGAAACTGGAATTAATTAAAAGCAGTCAGCTAATCTATATTATTCTCATCTAATACATTGCGGAATTCAAACAAGAATATCAGGTAAGAATTTAGGGTACTTTTCAGTAAATGAACCCGCATTCTATCGAATAATTCGACAATCGACCCATACGGCGATTGTCATACATTCGACAATTGGAAAGCTTTGCCAGGACATCTGTTCTCCCAATATTTGGATCATCAAGCGAGGCGGTTTTTTCAGCCGTTCAGCCGCCTGTACCCTCTAGCCGGGTTTTTGTGTCGTGAGCACTCTTACACTTACCCTTACTCATCTTCAATGAAACTCGAGCTATCAAAACAGAAATTTAATAAAGGGCTGATTAAGAGGCATTAATGAGGCACGATTCAAGATAAACAAATTAATTAATCCTATTATATTACATGTATTTGCGTAGTCAAGAATACTTGAGATGTTTCGAAGTTAATGAGACCGGGCTATATAAAGTAAATCCAATTAGGTTTTGAGTAGATTATGTACTTGAAAGAATCGATAATTCCACTGTAAATAAATTCTACTGTATTTGTAAATTCAAAATATGTTTTTTTTATTTTTTTTTATTGTGACTCGACATGTTTATGACAGCACCCCGCTTAATGTTAGGCTGAAGTGGTCCATGAATGGATGCCACTGCTACAATTCAATAAATGTGAGTAGCAGTCACACATCCACTATGCCGGCCTAGTTAGAACCGGCAACTTACAAGCTGATCCCGAAACGCGACCAAATCACTTTACGGTCTGTATACTTGTAATCGATAAAGTTACCAAAATTGGTTCGATGTTTATTTTTAAATATTTTTCTAAACTAATTTACTAAACGTGCTTGTATTATAGAAACTAAGAATATGCAGCATTCTGCCTGATATTAAGCTGGAGTGCGGTTTAGGAATCCATCCATCATGATCGAATAACAAATAAATAAAAACAAACATACAATATTTTCTAAAATAAGATAGTATTTTGTTTTTATTGTGGCTAACTAAAAACCCTCGCTGTGTTCCTCAGGTCGCTCGTCATGATTGCAGGAGCACGAATACCTCGTAACTTCTACGATAAAGGTCCGATCTCTTAACAAACGGACCTCTCCGGTGGTCAATGAAATCAGTTTATGTACTCTCCCCTTCTGTAATTACGTTGTATTTATTTAATTTTGGCAGGACCAGGAGGGTGTTTTTGATCAACTCGGAGACTTCCTCAAGAAAGCTGGGTTGCCTAGCGCTCATAAGAGCATGTATGAAGAGAATTGTAGATGTGAGGGAAGCGAAGGGAGTGGTGTCAGGCGCTCCTTTATCTCTGCCTATCCATGTGGAAAAAAGACGTGACAATTTGATTGATTATTTAATTTTGTTTAATAAAATTTATTCGTTTAGGATCAATGCACTTTAACGAAAAGTAGGTCGATCTATTGCGCCTGACATGTGCTTATAAGAATGTATTAAACATTTTGTTATAGCGAATTATAATTTTAAAATCTTTCATGTGACCCGATTTTGACACATTTTCTAATCTAGGGCACAAATTGAAATTCAAATGTCTAACAACCGTGCGTAATATTGTTTTTAAAAGAGATGTTGTTTATCTTTGAATTTAAATAAATCTGGATGTAAGTGAAGTGAGCGAATTGCGTTAGAGTCGATTTTTTTTAGTTATTGAAACTCCTTAATGTGCCTAGTACTTGACTGATAGGCACTATCAGGTAAACAAAGAGAGAGAAAAAAATTAAGTTTACGGTTGCTTCGTCGTCGGCCGTAATGGCGCTTATACCTTTGATAATTTAGAAACGAAAACAAAACAAAAAGAAATTACAAGGACATTAAGAAGGCAAATATCCGATTTACATGATTAGGTTTCTCTATTTATTTATTTATTGGATCGTGGCAAGTGGCGCTGCATTGTCTCTGCCTATCCACATGGGAAAAAGGCGTGACAATATGATTTGATTTTCATTTGCGTTTTTATTTCTTATTTATTGTATTTAATATAATATTGAGGACTATGACTGATATTCCAGACAAATGATTGCAAGTATCAGTCGTATCCACTATGCCGGCCTAGTTGGAACCGGCAACTTACAAGGTGATTCTGAAAAGCGCCAGAAATTCAACGGTTCGGCACGTAGAATGCTTTACCAGCTCACGTGTTCTCCCACCTTGGACTCTTCAAGCGATGCGTGAAGAAGCACCTATGGCCGGCATAGTGGCGACTGAGACATAAAGACCTACAAGTTTTTTAATAACAAAAAGTAAAAAAACGTAGGAAACTAAGCAATAATTATAAAGTTTAAAAAAAGGTAAGTTTAAAGTTAAAAATACTTTAAACTTACTAATTAATACAGCTATAGACCTACTGCAAGTAACAGTCGCACTGACCATGCTGGTAACTCTTAAGCTCTGAAACACGACTGAGTCCTATACTCCAAACGAGTCCACAAATATCTGCCTACCATTCTTAATAAAAAGCGATAATATAATAAAACCTTGGAATTGAAAATAAATATACTCAAAGATAGAATAATACAGGAATTCAATAAGAAGAGAATAAATTATATCTAAGAAAAATAATATAAATTAAGGACCGAATATTTATAATTTAAGCGACTAGAACATTAAAATTATGTTTAAGGCCAAGTTTGTGGGAATAAGTTTAAAAATAAATGGAGGCAATTAATACTTCAGTTAAACAATTGCACTGTTCGCTTTTTGTCGACTGAATCGGCAGTCGAACTTTTTATTTTATTTTTATTGTAATAAGCAAGAGGTCCAAGAGTAACGACGACTAAAAAACTGCGTTTGTTCACTGCTGCCTCAGTCGCCTTCAGGTGCTTCTTCACGCATCGCTTGAAGGATCTAAGGTCATAGGATGGAGAGGACACATAGGCTGGCAAAGCTTTTCACTTGTCGATTGTCCTACAAATAAAAGACGCACCGAAATTTTTAGTTCGACTGGCGATTCGGGCGATAGAATGCGGATGCTTTCCCCGGCTGAAATAGTAGTTGCGACTGTTACTTTCAGATGTTTAAGAGTAGTAGACGTCTTCATTCGTAGATCAGGAGGGGTGTTGTCATATACTGTGCCAATAAAACAAATGATGATTTGCTAAAAAATACTGAATCTAGAAAATCCGCCCTTAATGGATTCTTCAGATGTCTATAACAATACGATTTACAACATAAAGTAATGTTATTACGAGTATCATGATTATTTCAGACATTTTTCCTCAATATCATGAAAGAAATTCAATTTATTTTCAAAAAAATTTTCTATCCAATTACTTTCGATGTCGGCATTATTATTAAATAAATAATAATTTACTTGTTACTTTTTTGTATTAGGACGGCGACTTCCTTGCAATGAAAGCAAGGAAGAGTCCAAGAGCGCCTACGACTGTAAAAACCGACTCAGTTTGCGGTTCAGTTACGGTGACTGAACCTCAGTCTTGGTCACCACGCCAAACGCAATATGTCATAAAAAATTATATTCAATTAATTGATTATGTAATTCTAATTAAGTTTTAAGATACCAAATTTAATAAAGGCAACCAAATTATCGCGACCTAATTCTTACAGGAATAGACAGATATGACGTATCACATTATGTGTTTTTTTATGGTGTTTTTATTTGACCTCGTCCCGCTTGATGATAAGCAAGAGGAGGCCCAAGAGTGACGACGACTGAAAAAAAGAGGTTCGTTCACGGCTGCCTCAGCCGCCGTCACTATGCCGGATTGCGGTTTACGAATAGAGGTGACACCTACTACAGTTCAATAATTGTAAGTACTACACTTGCTTCTGTGTTGCCCCCTTTTGTCTTCCGTTTTATAATATCTATTTTTTCAGAGTGGTTGGCAGACAGTTGGTTGTCACTTAACTAGTCTTACGATCCTGAATGGTACGTTTTGCAGATCGTAAAGTGACTTACTTAGTAGCGTTTCAGAATCAGCGTAAAAGTTGCCGGTTCCAACTAAGCCGTTATAGCGGATTATTTCACTGCGGTCCGGAACTAGCAGTCGCATGGAGGCATATTTACATATTATTTTAAAAAACCAACTGGTTTTTATATAATAAGGCTCATTACATATCATTAATGAAAACATTTTTATTTGACATAATATACTTACTATATATATTTATATTTTATTTTATTTTTATTTCTTTAAGGATAACTTACAGCTAACTAGAGATATACTTATCTATATATATATAATACTTCTACTCGTATTATTTGACGATAGGCGTTAGCATATTATTTGCTTTATAGCTTTAATTTGGAGTATTTAATAGCCGTAGAGCTTGTATTAAGAGAAATGTGTATGTGTGAGAAGCGAAGGAAATGTGTCAGGATCGTGGCAAGTGGCCCTCCATTGTCTCTTCCTATCCCTGTGGGAAAAAGGCGTGACAGTTTGATTGATTGATTGCTTCATTTCTCACAGGGATAGGCAGAGAAAATGGGGCGCTTTATTTATTATTATGTTTTTAATATTAATTTTATTGTGACTCGACATATGACAACACCCCGCTTGATGTTAAGCTGAAGTGTGGTCAATGAATGGATGTCACTGCTACTACATTTCAATAACCGTAATCAGCAATCACATCCACTATGCCGGCCTAGTTGGAACCGGCAACTTACAAGCTGATCCCGAAACGCGACCAAATCACTTCACGGCCTGTATACTGGTAATATTAATGGTGATTATGCAATAACGAATATTTCATACTTACTGAATTCGTACTTACAATACAACCGCCATCTTAGTGCACACTCGGTTATTTCTTTATGAATTGGTAAGACGCTGCTAACAAAATGGTAGAATGGTGTAAAAAAAAGTTTTTAGGCATGTTTCGCATGGCGTCGCCGGGTATCGATCCCGGAACCTCTCGCAACAAGGCGAGCGCTCTTACCTATGAGCTACGACCCCGATACTACTCTATGTGAAATATGGAATCTTATTCGTCGAAAGCTCTAACGGAAAATTATAAAGTACATAAAATTACAATGAAACCTTTTTATGAGAAATCTTTAAACAACAATTAGATTACAAATGTTTGTTATTACAAAAAGGAGGTGGTGGTTTGCTCTGATGGGGGTAGGCAGTGGTGTTTGCCAATCCAAGGTAAACCATTTACAACTATAAACACCGTAAAGCGTTTATACGTATGAGGTGTATCTATGAATAGGTCTTTAAACATAAAATTAAGGTTTCTAATAACATTTTTTGCTAAACGGAATTGTTTGCGAGAGAGACACTTCCAAAGTGGTAAAATATGTTTTCCCCCTGTAACTTCTAAAATAAGAGAATGATAAAACTAAAAAAAATATATGATGACCATGCAAATTACCACCGAAAACTAGTTTATACGAGATCTAGTAAGAAGTTTTTTTTATTACGTCAATAATCGCAAACTGCATTTTACCTTTCATTCAATCAACTCAAATATAAAAATCCACCAACCTGCCTAATATTGTTTAAAACCCATGCCCATAGCAACAATTTATTAAGTAGGTTAATTTGTAAAAACAACCAAGAATTTGCAGTATCTTCATTTAACACAGCGAACAAAGTATAAATGAATTATGACCTTATTAAGTAAAATATTACATTTTTATAAAATTATAAATTAAATTGTGTTTTTATCTGACCTCGTCCCGCCTGATGATAAGCAAGAGGAGGTCTAAGAGTGACGACGACTGAGAAAACTGAGTTTTTCTCGGCTGCCTTAGCCGCCGTCACTATGCCGGATGCACTATCAACTTACAAACTGATCCCGAAACGCGACTAAGTCACCACACGCTTGCTTCTGGGTTGACCCCGTTTTGTCTTCCGTTTTATAATATCCATTTTTTCAGAATGGTAGACACAGTTGGTTGTCACTTAACTAGTCTTACGATCCTGAATGGTACGTTTTGCAGATCGTAAAGTGACTTAGTCGCGTTTCAGAATCGGCGTAAAAGATGCCGGTTCCAACTAAGCTGGTATAGTGGATGCGATTGCTGCTTGCAATAATTTCACTTCGGTCCGGGACTAGCAGTCGCATGGAGGCATATTTATCAATCAATCAAATTGTTACGCCTTTTTCCCACGGAGATAGGCAGAGACAATGTAGCGCCACTTACCACGATCCTTACACAACTCCCTTGCTGCCCTGACATCCACATATTTTTACATATTATTTAAAAAATCACGTGGTTTTTATATAATAAGGCTTTTTGTTTTATATCTTTAATTTGGAGTATTTAATAGCCGTAGAGCTTGTATAATGAGAAATGTGTATGTGTGAGAAACGAAGGAGATGTGTCAGGATCGTGGCAAGTGGCCCTTCATTGTCTCTTCCTATCCCTGTGGGGAAAAGGCGTGACAGTTTGATTGATTGATTCCTTTATTTCCCACAGGGATAGGCAGTGCCAATGGGGCGCTTTATTTATTAATGTTTTTTTTATTTTTTTTATTGTGACTACATATGACAGCACCCCGCTTAAAGTTAAGCTGAAGTGTGGTCCATGAATGGATGTCACTGCTACTACAATTCAATAACCGTAAGCAGCAATCACATCTACTATGCCGGCCTAGTTGGAACCGGCAACTTACAAGCTGATCCCGAAACGCGACCAAATCACTTCACGGCCTGTATACTGGTAATATTAATGTTAATTATGCAATAACGAATATTTCATACTTACTGAATTCGTACTTACAATACAACCGCCATCTTAGTGCACACTCGGTTATTTCTTTATGAATTAGTAAGACGCTGCTAACAAAATGGTAGAATGGTGTAAAAAAAAGTTTTTAGGCATGTTTCGCATGGCGTCGCCGGGTATCGATCCCGGAACCTCTCGCAACAAGGCGAGCGCTCTTACCTATGAGCTACGACCCCGATACTACTCTATGTGAAATATGGAATCTATTTCGTCGAAAGCTCTAACGGAAAATTATAAAGTACATAAAATTACAATGAAACCATTTTATGAGAAATCTTTAAACCGTAATTACATTACAAATGTTTGTTATTACAAAAAAAAAGTGGTAATTCGCTCTGATAGGGGTAGGCAGTGGTGTTTGCCAATCCGGAGTAAACCATTTACAAGTATAAACACCGTAAAGTAAGTAACATAGTTGCGTTTCGGGATCTCCTTGTAAATTGCCGGTTTAAACTATCACTATAGTAGATGTGGTTGCTACATACACTCCAGCTTAACATGAGGCGGGGTGCTGCCTTATGTCAACTCATAAAAAAATAAACTAACAAGGGTGCATGTATCATAGAAACAAGACGACCAAAGACTATATATATTCGAAGTGGTTTATAAACCGGGGGTTCACTACACCACGGCCGTCTTCAGAAGCAAAGGAGGACAAAGAAAAGTAAGTATAAACTCCCCCTTAGCGCTTGGTAACAACAAAATAAGATAATATTCTTGTATCTGTAAATGATTAGGGAGATGTCAGCAATACAATGTACGTTCGCAAATGTATTTTATTACATCCGTTATAAGAGTCTATTTGGGTTAACGATTTGTATATAATGTCCTCCAGTGTATGCCCTCTAGGGTTTCGCCTCAAGGTTAACGTTCTCATTTATTTGATATACTCGTACAATAGAAATAAAATACTAATAACAACAATATACTTAGGCGAAATAAGCAACATTGTGTTCATGGAATATTCCAGATATTTGAGCTGACGACGCAAAATGAAAACAATATTGTCCACTATAGAATAATGTACATTGAATTATTAAGCGTCCACTTTAATACGAGTACTGAGAGTTGGCACGAGTAGTACTGAGAGCGGTGGTATCTAAGATAGGACTTATAATTTGGTCATAGAGTTTATGTGTAGGGATTTGTAGATGTAAATGAATCAAAGAGTTAAGCAAGAGTCATGAAAAGTAGCGCTCTGTGTGAATGCTCGACTTTAGACAACTATTATAAATTAGGTAGAAATAATTGACAGAATAATAATATTGTCAGCCAACGATAAAGAAGAAAAAAGAGAGCAGCTTATCATTGGCCGTCATCTCACACAGGAGTGACGTCACTTTTGTAAAGTTCTAAATAGTTTTTGTTTATTGTGACTCGACATATGACAGCACCCCGCCTGATATTAAGCTAGCACTCTCTAAGCGGCACACTCCTGTTACTACAATTCAATAAATAGCAGTCACGTCCACTATGCCGGTCTAAAAAAATAATATGTATGTGTCATGACACACCGTCCGTTTTTTTATTAGGATGCTACATTATACTCCAATTTGCCCCATCATAACCAAGTGAAAGTCAACCAAGAAAGAGCGCCGATGACTGAAAATATCGATGCTGTCCCAATCGTTGTCACTATGCCAGTATTCACCAGTAGTTGAATACTCTGGAAAGTGAATACTTTTAAACCAAGTCAGTTTTCTCGGTCGTGTCTCAATAAAAAAAGAAAATTTATAAACCAAATTTATATCTTAGAAAACGGTATTTTGGGTTATATATGACTATGTTTACCACTAACTATCTGTCTGTGTGTATGAGACGGCTGGACAGTTTTTTTATGTTTTTTTTGTATGTGTTTATTTAGATGGCGCTCCAACTTTTTTTTTCACTTTCGGGTAGAAAACGTCTGTCGGGTCCGCTAGTTATTTATATAGTTTTAATAAAATAAAAAAATAAAAATAAAGAAAAAAATAAAAAAAAATAAAAAAATGTCACGCTTTTTTCCCACAGGTATAGACAGAGACAATGGAGCGCCCCTTACCACGATCCTTACACAGCTCCTTTGCTTCCTTCACATCCACAATTCTCTTCATACAGACTCTGTGGTTATGGGCACTAGGCAACCTAGCTTTCTTGAGGATGTCTCTGATTTGGTCGGAAAACACCCTCCTGGGCCTGCCTTGTTTAACGCATCCATCCACATCAGATTTATAAATTCCTTTCGTCAATCTACTTTCATTCATCCTTTTCATGTGCCGAAACCTTCGAAGCATTCGCATTCCATTGTCAATCCTTGTCACTACATCTTCTTAATAAAAAATATACCGATATATATGAATATATGATATTATTCGAATTTAATAATTGTTAAACCCTAATAATAAAATCGAAACAGATTTCTGAGAACATATCCTTGCTATTATTGTTTAATAAAAAAAATACCGACATAAATTTCTGAGAATGTATATTTGTTATTATTGTTAAAATAAATGTGTTTATTTCTAAAATGTGTTTTTTTTTATTCTGAATCGACATATGATGGTAAGCAAGAGGAGGTCCAAGAGTGCCAACGACTGTGAAAACCAAGTCTTTACAGTTGCCTCAGTCGCCGTCACTTTGCCGACCAAACCCAGCCTGCCGACCACCACTTACACGTAAAGTGACTTGGTCGCGTTTCGGGATCAGCTTGTAAGCTTTCGGTTCCAACTAGGCCGGCATAGTGGAGGTGACTACCACTTACAATTATTACAATTATTGAACTGTAGTAGCAATGACATCTATTCATAGACCACACTCTAGCTTAACATCAAGCGGGGTGCTGTCATATGTCGAGTCACAATAAAAAAAATAAAAAAAAGTATAGCACTTACAGGCACAGTAAAATCTACGCCACCCGGGTCTTACATGACAATTTTCCGTATACTCTACTAAAAATAAGCTTTTCAAAGTAATTACTTCGAAGAACAAAGGGTTTGTCCACGCATAAATCACGACGGGACACAGATTGGCGTCAGTCTAACAAAGCACATTATTAACCATATATGCTGGCCTATAATAAGATGTATATATAGATTCTATTACATAGATCTGTCTCATCGCCTCCTTGCTCAGTCCTTGGCGCCCCGTGTGCAAAAAACAAAATTATCATTTCAATTCCCCACTAGACTTAAAGGGGAATAAATAGCCTATTATTAGGAGTACAAAGTCTAGAAGTAATATCGATTAGTATTATTTATTATTATTGTGTACGATGTACGAGTATAATATAGGTAGCTTTACCGACAATATACAGACATACAGACAAACGCAAACGACAGTATATCAAATCAATCAATCAAATTGTCACGCATTTTCTCACAGGCGGAGACAATGGCGCGCCACTTACTATGGTCCTGACACAACTCTCTCGCTTCCTTCACTTCACATCTCAATTCTTCGACAGGTTTTGACTTGACAGACAAGAGATGATGGTAAGAGACCGGATGGTATGAGTTTGATTCCATGGAAGATGGGCCGGGTGCTGGTATGGGATGCAACCTGTTCAGACACGCTGGCACCTTCCCATCAACATGGAACCAACAACAGAGCTGGTGCGGCTTGTGAAGCGGCTGAAAAAGCTAAAGCGTGCAAATACAGGGGTCTAGGCTCCGAGTATGAATTTGTCCCATTCGGTGTCGAGACCCTTGGTCCGTGGGGTCCTAGCGCTATAAGGCTTTTTAAGGAAATATCAAAAAGGTTAGTCGACATCACAGGAGACCGAAGAGTTGGCAGCTACCTCGGACAAAGAATTAGTCTAGCTATTCAAAGGGGGAACGCTGCCAGTATCTTCGAAACCTTGCCTCCTTTTAATAATGTATTTTAGTTAATTTTTTATCAATATATGTATTAAATAAAAAATATTATTCTCTTCATACAAGCTATATGGTCACGACAGTAAATTACGTACCAGGATGATACGGTACAATTTAAAAGAATGCACAAATATCTTTTTAATAAGAATCCGCGATGGTATCTCTCCCGCACCTAATAATTTTTATATATAATAATTTTTTCCTGAAAATTTTAGTAAGTACTTCAATCCAGTTATATATTCTTTGACACAAATGCTTTTAGATAAATTCGGAGAGAAAACTAATGAATATTTAATCAGTAATTTTAACGAAGCGTGTTTGCGAATAATATCATGAGTTAAAGAGAGTACTTTAAATATTATTAAGTGTCCTCAATCAATTCAATTACCCCCATTATTGGATGATGTACCCTCCATCGCGTGGGCATGTATCTCGTTAACAAATAATAATAAATAATTTATGGCACAATCATCTTAAGAATCCCGCGAAATTCTTGACGACCAGCGTGGCGCATACATCAGTGCGCTACGCGTAAGTAAAATTTCATAGCATGTATTTATAATGTTAAAGTGTATTACTATATTAGTTAATATTTTTTTTTATTTTTATACTAAACTACAAAATGTGCTTGTATAAAAGAAACAGAACGACCAATATATCAAAGATACTCTGGTACCGGCTAGTGGTTGTGAACCGGGGGTTCTCAGTTTGCGTGTCCATTTTACTTGTCCTATGACCTTGGTTCCTTCAAGCGTTGCGTGAAGAAGCACCTTTGGCCGGCATAGTGACAGCGACTGATGCAGCCGTGAACAAACTCGGTTTTCTCAGTCGTCGTCACTCTTGGACCTCCTCTTGCTTATCATCAGGCGGGACGAGGTCAGATGTCGAATCACAATAAAAATAATTTTAAAAAAACTATTCAATGGTCGCCTTACATTTATTTGTTTGCGGTCAAGGTGAAGTGACTTGATCGATTGCAGCTTTAAAGTTGCGAATTCCAATTAGGCCGTCATAGTGGATGCGAATGCTACCAGCAGTTACTAAATGTATTTTTATAAAATATTACTTATGCGTATATTTTATTAATCAATTATTAAATAATTGATTAACAGAGACAATGGAGCGCCACCTGCCTCGCTTCCCTCACATTCACATATCTCTTTTGGAATTATTATTATTTTTGTTTGTATAAAATTTATTATAATAATCTTTTTTTTTTAATCTATATTTATTGGGAGCTTTTTTCTATTAAGACATGTCAGCTCCATAGAGCCTAAAACATATCATCAAATTTATTTTAAGTCTATTTGGGAGGAAGTCGCCGCTGAAGGGAAGAAATAATATAGCAAAATTTATAACATATCTCTGATGCTGGTTCAGATAAAATACTCTGCGCTAAACCAACATTAACTACATTCAGTTTAAATTCCTTCACCAGCGCTTGCTCTTAGAGCACTCCATCATCATATGTTGGACGTCATCTAGAACATCACACGTGTCACAATTTGGAGATTCAATTACATTCATCAAATGTAAAATAATAATCTATTTAATTACTATTAAGTGATGATAAACAGATAAAATTAAAAGTCTATTAACAATAATTAAACTACAAATAAAAAATATTATATTTGTGGAATTATATGAATTGAACAATGCAATATATCTCGGAAAGAACTTTTGCACGTTCTTATCTAGTAAATGCGGTTCTCAAAGGCGTCCGTGGTATAGTGACAGTGCAATGGTTACGCAAACCGAGAGCACTGGTTCAAAACCACTTGCCGGTACCAATGAATCTTGTACTTTGGTTGTCCTGTTTCTATGATACAAGTACAACACTTTAGTAGCTTAGTAAAGAAATGTAAATAAATATAAAAAATATATAATAATATACTTATAATACATTAATATTAATATTAAAGGTATTAAAGTTTAATAAAATTTTAAGAATAAGAAAACTTATAGCTTGTAACGGTCTGGAAAGTTATTAAAGAATGGGTGTACTTATATTTCATTTAGGAGGGTATTAATTTTGCTTTTATTTGAACTATCCTGTCTGTAAAGTTTCAAAGACGTGGGCCTTGTACAGGTATTTCGCACAAATTATTAATCTTACTTTTATTATACTCCCATTTTAATAGGAGTTGAATTTCAAAGGAATATTTTTAATAATAAATGTTTCCTAACATTTGTTAGGTTGCTTTAATATTCCGCAGAAGTTTATAATTGTTCTCCATAACAATCTATTTTAGCTTTTCCTCTTAAACTTCTCGATATATATAATTATAATGAATACTGCAAAAGTAAAATTTTAAGGGATATATATGCACCCACACTATCATTCAACCTTGGATCCTTCAAGTAAAGCTTTGAAAAAAAACTTTGGCCGGCATAGAGTATATATATATATATATATATATATATATATATATATATATATATATATATATATATATATATATATATATATATATATATATATATATATATAAGCAAAACCTATTGAACTAATGTTTGTTTTTTAAGTTACGCGACATCTGATTTTGACAGGACTGATCAAATATGGAAAGAGGGGAGGACAAAGTGGAAGGGAGGACCGTTACACTAGTCGTAGTACATTTCTATACTAAGCCACTAAAGTGCTTGAATCATAGAAACAGGATAACTATAGTTTAAGTATCAAAGAAACATTGGTACCGGTGGGTGGTGTCGAGTTCGTACTCTCGGTTTGTGTAATCATTGCACTGCCGCCACCACGGTCGCCTTATTAAAATGCGACTTCTTGACCTTGACTTACTTGATGGTAAGCAAGTCCAAGATCGATCCCGACTAAAAAAACGTTACAGTCGCCGTCACTATGCCAGCCAAATCATCTAAACTTATAACACAGATAGATATCAAGATATCAGGGCATATTTTAAATTAAAAATATATATTTTTTCTAGTAAAAAAATTCAATAAACTATATGTTATAATCGAATTCCAAAAGTATTTCTGGAT
Source organism: Tinea trinotella (assembly GCA_905220615.1). Taxonomy (NCBI): domain Eukaryota; kingdom Metazoa; phylum Arthropoda; class Insecta; order Lepidoptera; family Tineidae; genus Tinea; species Tinea trinotella. The sequence goes on from HG992305.1 coordinate 5,533,106, forward strand.
AGAAAATTCTAGTCGCACACGGTGATACGCATAGGTGGAGGTTGCTAGAGATCCCCCTGTCCACCCATCCGATGGATAGGGAATGGGTAGAGAACGTCAGACGGGAGGCAAACGGGGGCCGTTGCTACGGGCGTTCGTTACCACGGAAACACATTATTATAGTCTGTTAGTTTAGTAAAATTACGTTTGGAATAAACTTATTTAATCATAAAATTTCCGTTGCAACTTTTTATTTGTTTATTAGTACTCGGTTTTAGATCTTCACTAGCCTGATGGTAAGCAAGGGGAAGTCCAAGAGCGCCAACGACTGGAAAAAACGATTCAGCTTACGGTTGCCCCAGTTGACATCACTATGCCGGTCAAAGGTGCTTTTCTACGCTTCGCTTGAAGGACCCAAGGATAGGATTATGAACTGGTTATAACAAAAGCTAACTAAGCGATGGTATCGCCCATATGGACAGCACCCCGCCTGATGTTAAGCTGGAGCGCGGGCCATGAATGCAGGCGGCTACTTACTACAGGTAACAGCAAGTTTTAAGCTGATCCTAAAACACGACTTTACGGTCTGTAGTACACTTAAAAGTTGTGGTACCTAATATCCCGGATCAGCAAACTGGCTAAACGACCTCCAATTCTTGAGATTGCTTGCTGAATTCCATACGGATTTATTTTTATTGTACTTACAAGCTGATCCCGAAACGCTAACAAATCTCTTCACGGTCTGTATACTTGTACGTGGTGGTACTGCCCCGGATCGGCAGACTGGGTACCACTGCCTACCACTCTTTGATAACCAGACCCGAAGCAAATATTCACCTCTTTTTTTAACAATAATTGCAATATTAAATATAATTATTAAATATTACAAATAAAAGCTGAAACAAATATTTTCCCTGATCGGGAATCAATACCGGAGACTACTCATTGCGGACCAGTGGTCAACTAATGCTATTCGTGGCGGTATCACAATATTTGCATCCCAAACCTACCTTTATTATTTTTAATACAAAAATAAGTAAAAATTCCATTTGGCAGAAGATTGACATATTTGACATTGAATTTTCTGTGCAGATTTCTTACATGATACGTACAATTGTGTAAAATTATATTTAAAAATGTTTATCTACAAGTATATGGCTGGTTTGGTTAACTATGAAACAGGTAATTAAATTGATTTTACATAAATAGTTACTGTTTTTAATATTTATTATCACTAATGTGTGAACCATGATAAGGTTAGTTTCTTGTTTGACAAATTCCAAGCTCATCGCATTCCAAACATCTCGGTTTTGTTTCAAGTTCAGAAGTTGTTATTTTTTCTTACTGTCATGTAGCAATTGATGCAGTTATAACCAATTTCGAACTTTATTGCGTCTCAGAATTTAGTTGCGATCGCAATTTCGCGCAGGTTAAGTCCCAATAATAAGCTCTCTCACCTACGTCGAGTCCCGCTCTACCGTATTTTATATATTGCACATGGACTTGCGCCCATAGTAAGTTATAGTAATGTCGTTTAATTTTGATCAAAGTACATCTTTCATCACGAGAGAGAGAGACTTCGAGGTCCATACATTTTACCACCACCTCCGCGACGATAAGCTAGTATCAATCAATCAAATTCTCACATCAATTTCCCACGTCAGGGATAGGCATAGACAATAGAGCGCCACTTTCTACGATCCTGACACAACTCCCGCGCTTCTTCCCTAACATACATAATTATTTTCATACTGGCTCATATAATATTCATAAGCTAGTATATCATTGAATTAAACAAATTTTATGCGGCTTACTATCGCGTTTATTTTCGTTTTGATTTTACCAAAATAAACGCGATAATAAGCCGCATAAAATTTGTTTAAATCAATAATCAATGTTCGCGCAAAATCTAAGAAAATACTAGTATGTCATTGTTATTTTGCGAGAGACTGACTTTTAATAGGGTCGTGTACCTACCTATATGTGCATCCGACTACGTTTTTACTGGTCGGTATTAGCAGTCGTCAGTACTATTGGAACCCTTGCTTACCATCAGGCAAATGATGGACAAATGTCGAGTCACAATAAAAAAAACAGACCAATAATAAACAACCAATAAAAATTGTATTATAAAATTCGACGGTACATTTACGGAAAGCGTGAACAGTTCGCATGTCAAAGAGGGGTGGGTGCTATTTGCCACCCTATTAATTCTGCCTGAACTGTTGAGAAATATAACACTTTCCTAAATAAAGCGAAATTTTCCTACAAGAGATAAATCGCTTTAAAAGTTCATTAGAATGAGTAGAATGTACTCTTCGTTTATTTTTAATCATAATTAATTACGCATATTTTAAAGCATTATTACAATAAACACAGGGATAGGCAAAGACATCTGACATCTAAAATTTCGACTTATAGAGGTGCAATTTCCAAATATATTTTTGCGTTGTGGAGTCAATAAAAAAAAATTTTGATTCATTAACATATTTATTTATTGAAACAAATAATTACATAAACTAAACGGTATCTATAAATAATCAATTAACCAATCAAATTATCACGCTTTTTTCCACAGGCAATAGCATTTTATTCGATTTAGGTCCACGACCTATCAAGGTTCGAGTTATTGGGATTCAATCAATCAATCAAATTGTCACGCCTTTTTTCCACGGGGATAGGCAGGACAATGGAGCGCCACTTACCACGATCCTTACACAGCTCCCTTGCTTCCTTCACATCCACAATTCTCTTCATACAGGCTATATGGTTATGGGCACTAGGCAACCCAGCTTTCTTGAGGATGTCTCCTCGGTCGAAAAACACTCTCCTGGGCCACTGCCTTGTTTTAACGCATCCATCTACATTAGATTTATAAATATTATATTTAATATAATATTAATTTTTTCCACTGTAAAAACTTAATATTGCATCGATTCTTTGCATTTGAACTTAAAAAGTGAACAGACTACACTGTACAACGGTCCATCATAAACCACCTACGCTCTATATAATAATATTATTATTATATTATTAATATTGAGAGAACTCAATAGATGTTTTAATTGAAATATATTTAATAAAAGGCGACTCCCACCTTTTGTTGTCTGGTTTCTTCATAAATCTTCCAGAATATTGTGTTTCACCTTCTCTTTTGTAATATATATTGAACTCTTCATAGTATCGAATGATACAGTCTGCCAATTACCCAGAGTATCAATCCCGGCCTGTTCGTCTCCCTTTAACACCCCACCGCCTAAGTACATTATATATAAAAGGCTAGCACAATATACATATGTACGTTGTTTGATTTAATAAGAGCTCCTGTTTTTCTTTGTTAATTCATTATAAAACTAGGTTGCGTAAAGTGATTAGTCGCGTTTAATGATTAGCTTGTAAGTTGCCGGTTCCAACTAGCCTGACAGTCGCTTCCATTCATGGACCGCACTTCAGCTTAACATCAGGCAGGGTACTTTCATCTTTAATCGAAGCTTGAAAAGTGGCCGGTATAGTGGCAGGTAGACAGTTGGTAGTCGTTTGCCCAGCCTACCTATCCGTGGTAGTACCAGCAGCACTTTCAAGTGAACAGACTCTAAAGTGACTTAGTCGGGTTTCGGGACCAGCTTGAAAGATTTCGGCTAACTAGGCCAGCAGCGAGACTGCTACTTTCAGTTATTTTACTATAGTAGCAGTCGCATCCATTTACTGCACCTCAGCTAACATCAGGCGGGGTCATGTCTTTATTATATCAAGCCACACCTGAAAAAGCTTAGTCTTCTTCAAAACTTTCTGAAAACCATAATCGACATTACGAGTAGAAACGAAACATTTGGATTTTGTTATCTATATTTACTGAGAACAAAATCTTAATTGGCGAAAGAAACAAACTCGTACATAAAAAATACATACAATCGAACATATAACATCTTCTTTTTTGATCGTCTATTAAAAATTAAAATCTCCCGCCAGTAGCTATAGGCATACATTAGAGAAAGCCACTTTATACGATACTACTAACACTTTTCCCTCTCTTCTCTCACATCCAGAATTCTCTTCATACAAGTTCTGTTATTTATATTTCTGTTTGTTCCAGATGATTCAGACGATAATTTCGATCCACATCTACACAGGCGTATTCCGAAACCCACTTCGTAAGTATAACTAAGGGTTTTTTTTATTAAGCCTCGACATGACAGCTTCCCTTGGTGTTAGTTAGGCTGAAGTGCGGTCTATGATTGGAGAAGTCGTCTACACGACAAGTTGCAGTCACGTCAGTGCCGGCCTAGTTGGAACTTACAAGCTGATCCTGAAACGCGACCAAGTCACTTAACAGTGTCTTTTTAAGTGGTAATACTACCGCGGTACGGCCGTCTGGAAAAATGACCTCTAACTGTCTGTGCCTACTACGTTCAAGTATGATTTATACTTATTTTGTATAAAAAGATACTGGTAAACATAAAATGGTTAAGGTATTGACAAATATGACTCTTTAGGCGTCCGGTGGCGGTTTTTTATTTCATTTATTTTTATTTATAGCGAACACACTGATCAATAATGTACGAGTGTAACTCACGATATGATCAGTTTTAAAGAAACCCTTAGAATAAATACCTCAATGGAACTGCGTATAAATCCTGCCTTATATTTTAAGATTTTAAACCTCGACTTGCCCGATGGCAAGTAAGATGAAAGTCCAAGAGCGCCAACGCCTGTCTCAGTCGCTGTTACTATGCCGGCCGTTATTTTTTTTTACACCTAATTTGACTAGACTTAATTATTATTAGCCTATTTATTTGTCCCACTGCTGAGCAAAGGCCTCCTTTTTTCCATGACTCACGACGTTTGGCGATCTCTCGCCACGAACTATTGTAGGGGTCCATCTCATCTCGCCATCTCCGTTTGGGCCTGCCGCGAAGTCTTCTGCAATCTGGAGTCCACCCAGTAGTGGATTTGGCCCATAATTCTTCGGACATGCGACAGAGATGACCTGCCCAGTCCCACTTCAGTTTGGCGGCTTTTTCAGCTATTTGTGTTTTGGAGCGCAGTATGGTGTTACGAATTTTATCTGTAATCTTTACGCCTAGAATACTACGCTCCATGGCTCTTTGACAAAACCCGAGCCTGGACCTCTGGTAATCCGACAAAGACCAAGTCTGTGCACCATAGGTGAGGACAGCGAGAATGCACATGTCCATGAGCTTTCTCTTTAAGGAGAGTGGTAGGCTGCCCTTCATGTATTATTGTTCATTATCCCTTGAAGCGAAGGACTTAATAATGTATATAATTTCAGAAATGTAGACACAATGACGCATCTTGTAAAGGGTAGCATCGGTGCTGGTATTTTGGCAATGCCAAGCGCAATGGGTCGTGTTGGCATTATAGTTGGATTTTGCGGTCTTGTTGCTGTGGGAATCGTAGCTACATATTGCATACATTTACTGGTACATATTTAAATACATAAATTAAGTCTTATTAGGTAGTGCTATAAAAACTATATTAGTATTTATTTACAAAAAAAATGTGTTAACGTCTGACCTAGTCTTGTTTAATGGTAACCAAGGAGAAGTTTTATTCTATTGGCCAGGATTGTTGTTACACTCGCTTGTAACACTTGTTACACTTACGCTTGTTACACTCGCTTGAATAATCTTAGATAAATTATGACTGCCAACCGTCCTTTTTTCGTAAGACATTTTCTGGTTTTATAAGTGTCCTGAAATATTTTTAGGGGGTCATCCTAGGGTTTTTAATAAAAATAATATGAAACTACAGATCGCGCTAAAGAAATATACATATGTTCGGAAAACATCCTTATCCTCGTTCGGCACAGTTAAACACATTACAATCAATAAATCAAATTGTCACTCCTTTTTCCCACAGGGATAGGCTGAGATAATGGAGCGCCACTTACCACGACATAACACCCTTGCTTCCCTAATATCCCCAATCCTCTATAATATTAAATTTGAATAAATGTATATTAAATATAAGAATAAATAAATATAATTCTATAAGAATTAAATTTAATTAGTAGCCCACATATTTTTTATTAGCACTATTTTAATAGGGAACTATTTGCTTAGATTTTAGCACAATATAAAATATGTAAGCGAAAAAAAACTGGTTATATACCTTATGCTCGGTCAATGAGGATCGCTTTAGAAGATGGTCCACATTGTTTAAGAAGTTGGGGGAGAGTTGCTGCATTTTTTGTGGATTTTGTACTAGTTATATGGCAAATAGGCATTTGCTGTGTCTACGTCGTATTTGTAGCCAGTAACAATAAGCAGGTAACATTTGTATTAATTACACTCTAAATCCATGGTCCTTGATATTAATGGTATATATAGTATCAATTTAGTGCAATCCAATACTCTTAACGAACTAATTTAATTGATAACGTGGAAATAAAACGCCTAACGCTCTAAAATTTTTGTCGGACAATCTTTTAATCTGGCTTCTGATCGTTTTCTCTTTTCAATATATTTTATTAAAAGACTGTGTGTAGGGCTGTGTGTGTTTGGGCCACACGTTTTTTTTTATTTTAAGTGTGATAAATTTGACCACGACCCGCCTGATAAGCAAGAGGAGGTTTTAGAGTGACGACGACTGAAAAAACCTAGTTAGTTCACGGCTGCCCCAGACGCCGTCACTATGCCGGCCAAAGGTGCTTCATCACGCATCGCTTGAAGGATTCAAGGTTATAGGATGGTGAGAACATAGGCTGGCAAAGCATTGTCGATTGTTCTACAAAGAAAAGACACCGAACTTTTTAGTTCGACTGCCGATTCAGTCGACAAAATGCGGATGCTTCCCCCGCCCAGTGCAGGTATTACAGGTGTGAAAAAAAGAGGTAGGAACAAGGTTTAAGAGCTCCTCGGAACATTCTCCGTGGTATAGGCGATAGAGGACGCACAGAGCCGCCATGTCTCTGCGTAGTTGCAGGGGCTCTAGAGTTCGTGTAAACTCTGCATCTCCCATAGTTCGGAGAGCTCGGCGCTGCAATGAATCTAGGGCATTAGGTAGATACTTGCCAAAGCCGTCCCAGAGATGCAAAAAATACCCGCACAAGAGCGAATTTGTGCCTTGTAAAAGAGCAACGAAGCTCTGGCGCGAAGAACCGCCTCGCCTTGTTAAGGTTGACAAGTTGCCGGTGGAGTTTGGAGGTGGTTTTAATAGCCCGCTCAATGAAACAGCAACCGTGCACTCACCAAATTCATATCTTTGAATAAAATGATAGTGAAAACCTATAGAGTTTTCATATTGGCGGTGTATAGTACTCGTTTTATTTTTTATCGACATTTGACCTTGACTCGCCTGATGGTAAGCAAGAAGAGGTCCAAGAGTGCCGAACGAAAAGACTGCAAAACCTTAGTCAAAACAGTCTTAACGGCTGCCCCAGTCGCCATCACTATACCGGCCAAAGGAGTTTTTTAATAATTATAAAGCCACAGAAAAAGTTTCAAGAGATTGTTAATAAATTGCACTTTTACGTCAGCACTATTATGTTTCCAAGAAGAAGTACACAAAGCGAAAAAAATAAAATTTTACTTATGCACTTAATATATTTTGTCTTTTCAGATATTCGACCTTCACGACATAGTATTTCCACTCCGCATGCACGTTACATTTCTATTACTACCACTAGCTATTATTAATATGGTTTTAGATCTAAAATGTCTAAGTGGGGTGTCTTTAGTGGCGAATATTCTTACCCTTTTAGGTCTTCTTTTAGTGTTTTTTTACTTGATAGAGGAAGATTTGGTATTAAGTGAAGATAAATTTTTTCAAGCGAAATTTCATAATTTGCCCCTATTCATTGGAACTACATTATTTGCTATAGAAGCTGTTGGAGTTGTATGAATAATTTTTATTTATATTGTTTTATTGCAAAGCGACTTCTGTAATTGGCTTTTCTGATATCAAGGTGAGGCTTAAGAGCGCCGACGACTGGAAAAACTGACTCAATATACGGTTGTCTAAGTCGTCGTCGTCGTCAATGCCGGCCAGGTGTGTGTTATTACACTTCGTTCAAAGGATCTAAGGTTATAAGAAGGCAAGAAAACCTGTTACTTGTAAAGTATTCCACCCGTCAAATGTTCTAAAAAAGTATCGTACCGAACTGCTTAGTTCGACTATCGATTCGATCGATAGAATGCGGTTGCTTCCCCTATCTGTGCGGATGACGCGGGAATAAGAAAAAGATTAAAAAGCCTCTGAACATTCTTTAATAAAGTAGAATAAAGTAGGACTCTATAGAGCCTTTATACTTTGTTTTAACTAATTTTCTATATTTTAAAGCCTTTTTTTATAATAACCTCGACTTTAATGATGGTAAGCAAGGTGAGGCTTAAGAGCTTCGATGACCAAAAATACTAACTAAGTTTACAAATAATTTTTCAGATAGTTTACTTATGTATAATTTAAACCATGTATTAAAATTACATTTTTTAGATACTCGCAATAGAATATAATATGGAGAAACCTAAACAATTTCTTGGTCTATTCGGGTTGTTTAATATAGGCATGATTGTGATTATCAGTATGTATGGGATAGTTGGTGTTTTTGGGTATCTAAAATATGGAGATGATATTTTGGCTTCAATAACCCTTAATTTGCCGGTAGAGGATAAGTAATTATTATTTTTTTATATTGAGTATTATATCAATCAGTACATAAATTATTTTCGCAAAGAAATGAAATTATTACCGTATTGGTATGGTGGAACTATAGGATCTTATTTTTGTACATTTTAAAGCGTGAAAATGCTCCTTTGGCCGGCATAGTATCAGCTACTGATAAAAACGTGTAATGAAACGTGGTTTTCGATGCCATAATGTATTAAGGCAAAATAAAAGTCACGAATAACGGGTGAATGCAAATGGCATCTTACCACTCGAAATTATATTCTAAGGGGGAAGCTTATGTTCAGCAATGGACGTCATCTGGCTGTTATTTTTGACTATGACTCAACATATGACAGCACCCCGCTTGATGTTAAGCCAGAGTATGGTCCATGAATGGATGTCACTGCTACTACAATTCAATAACTGTGACTGTATTAGACACAGTTACTGATACTTATACCAAGGAAAATTTAATTTGCACTTATTAACACCAGCACAATTAAAGGAATAACTTATACTTATCTCGGTCTAGCCTCATGTACGAGCTAAACAGAAACATGCATGTGTTTAACACAATCCCCAATCTATCAACGGCTATTTCAAGACAACAACTTCTGTGATCTAAATCCTGTGACGGAAAACTGCAAAATTCAACAAAGTATTTGTACAAATAACGTAATACCGCTATATCATACTTCCCAAAATCTTTATTACCTCTGTAATGAATTTTCAGTTACAGTAATATGCGGGGAGATGATAACACAACAAAGACTTAACAAAACTGCAGTGATCATGTTAGATAATAATTGTATGGTGGAAACAAAGGACTTTAACTATCTATCCCACCAAAATTATCATAGCAATATGCAAATTAATATAGACATACCCAAGATACCTTAAATGGAACAACTAAACAACATTTTAAACATCAACATGCCTTTTAATTTAACCCAAAGTATTGAAACAAACGATATTGAAATGGTGGAAATGCAGAAACAGTTTAACAATATGGAACAAAAATTAACAAGCATGATGATTTTCAATTGCCCGGGATGAATTCCCATGACATACATCATTACACGATAAATTACACACTAATAATTTTCGTGGTGCTAAGTGTGTTTGGAATCCAATGGCATCGTCGGAGGAAAAGGCGAGCTCGTGTTAATGCAGACATTGAGCTTTAGCCTTCAAGCAACAGCAGCAGTGTAATGAAAGAAGTGAGTGCGCGTAAACAATCAAAGGTTAAACAAAATCCGAATGTTAGTACGGGAATTGAGGCTGGCTGTAATGGGCCAAGTGTCTGTAATGTTTTACGAGTAAAAGAAAACAAATCGTGCTCCCCAATAACTAGAAAGTATTATATAGATAATCTAAGTGTTAGCCCTAAGTAATATTATAGCATTAGCAATTAGCATGTATTCTTTAAATTAGTAAGTGTTAACTTTAAGTGACATTGTATCACCAACTTGTATAATTTTATATTAAATCATCTCTCCCTTCCTTCATCTCAGGCCGGCAGCATGTTCGGTGCAAGCAAACATTACGTGATGTCTTGACACAGATTTGATATGACGCCACGTAAAGCATAAAAACATTGAGTTATGGCTCGAGAGAGCCAGTGCGAGCTTAGACAAACAAGTGTCCGGGTCCATAATATCAGAACCTCCTACTCTAACAGTAACATTTAGCATTTAGTGTATTAAATTAGTGAAATAAACTATAAAACAATTAAAGTGGTATTCATACTCTCCCAACCCAACCTCACTCTCACTCTTAAAAAGCACTTTTAGCCACTGATTGTGTCTATATTTTTAGGAAAGCTCAAGCATCAAAGGGGTTCATGTCAATTGCTATATTTTTATCGTTTCCGCTGCAAAACTTTGTGGCTTACCAAATTATAATGACAAAATTGGCAAGGCTAGTACAGCCAGAAAAACTATCATACATAGCTTATGTAATGAAAGCTGCTACTGTGCTTATTCCTTGTAAGTAGATAAATATCCTTTTAACTAGGCCGACTACGACTGCTATTTCACTTTTATTGTTTTTAAAAGTAATATACAGTAATCTCAGTAAGTAATAATCAGTAATATAAGACGGGGTAGATTGGTTCCGCGTTTGAGGAACCGTTTTTACAACCTCGTATAACGCGTTACGTATAAATGATTCATCATATTTAACTTTTCTCGCTGCTGGGGGTTTAAATCGAATATTAAGAAAAAACTATGTTGTGAACGAGATATGTACGTTTTAATAAAATCAAACTAAACTAAGAACATTTCATATAAAAAACCTATGCATATGAACTAATAAAAAATCAGTCAATTTGAAATAATAATAGCTTTAGAGTCTCGCCAAAATTGTGCGTCAAGCCACAATATGAAATATGAATCGAATATCTAATAAAAGTATAATTGCTTACACGTGTTTTTTGGGGTGTTTTCTTACACGTGTTTTTGGGGTGTTTTCTTACACGTGTGAAGATTGTTATTATCAAACCTTATTATTTTCATCTTCATGGCATAAACAAGTTGTCATACTGAGAATTTGTCAAGCAAGGGGGGTTGTTACCTGGAAATTGATCGATTGGCACACGGCGCCACTGTTCCTCAGTGACTCATAGAATAATTGTTTTATAAGGTACTATGCACATATAAGTACAAACCATTGCCTAGTGCCCATATCCATAGACTCAATACAAGCAATGCCATAGAGCTTGTATGAAGAGAATTGTGATTGTTAAGGAAGCGAGAGAGTTCTAATTTTCCGGCCGGGAGTCGGCCTAGATGATCACTTCCACTTTTCAACTGATTCAGGCAAATATTTGAAAGGATAATTGAAAATAGAATGATGAAAGGAATTTATAAATCTAATGTGGATGGATTTTGTTTTCCGACCAAGAAACAACCTCAGAAAAGCTGGGTTGCCTGGTGCCCATAACCGTAGAGCTTGTATGTATAGAATTAGTCGGTATGAGGGAAGCAAAAGAGTTGTGTCAGGATCGTGGCAAGTGGTGCTCCCAATAACGGAAATCACTCCTGCTACAATTTAATAAACTATAAGTATGCCACTATGCCGGCCTAGTTAAAACCGGCAACTTACAATCTGATTCCTAAACGCTACTAAATCACTTTCTAAATCAACGTCTGTTTACGTGTAAGTGGTGGTACTACCCCAGATCGGCAGACTCTTTGACAGCTAGACCCGAAACAAATATCCGCCCCTTTTTTTTTCATAAACAAATATTGTAATATGTGATGTAATTATTAATTTAAATAATACCTTAATAAAAGAAATATTTGCTTCGATCGGTAATCGAACCCGGGACTACAAACATATATGAACTCTTAAAAAATGTATCCGAGTGTTTAAACAATAGAATCCCAGTGACGGGAGTGTTCATAGATATGACAAAGGCTTTCGACTTCGTAAATCACAGTTTATTATTAGAAAAAATGTATAAATATGGGATAAGAGGACAAGCACACAAACTAATTAAATCATATTTGGAGGCAAGACAACAATTTACAGAAATATCACATATGGATAAAAATAAAAAGGAAGTGCAAATAAAATCAGAAACTAAACTTATAAAGCATGGTGTCCCTCAAGGGAGCATACTAGGACCCCTGCTATTTCTCTTTTATATTAATGACCTGCCAAAGTATATAGATCAGAAAATGATATTATTCGCAGATGACGCCACAATTTTGATCAAAGGTTCAAATGACATTGAATACCAAAACACTATAAATAGCACTATAAAATGTGTAATTGACTGGCTAAATCTAAATAACCTGATTATTAATCTTAATAAAACAAGATATATGCAATTCTGTTTAAACAACACATCCAAAAAGCAACTGGCAGTAGCACATGATGAACACACTATAGAAGAAGTCAACGAAATTAAATTCTTAGGAGTCCTGTTAGATAGTAACATGAAATGGAAACCACATATAGATAGTCTATGTCACAAGCTGAGCAGATTCGTATATGCACTTGGAAAACTCAGAATAAACTCATCCACTAAAACTGCCTTATGTGCATACCATGGTTTCGTCAGCTCAAATCTACGATATGGAATATTGCATTGGGGACATGCAGCAAACTGTCACATTATTAACTTATTTAGAACACAAAAAAAATGTATTAGAGCAATGACAGGTGCAAAGAATATGGACAGCTGTAAACCGTTATTTATTAAATATAAAATTCTAACACTTTATGCATTATACATATATGAAGCATGTGTATTTGCAAAACTAAACCCCAACTACTTCAATATAAAACTAACGAAACATCAAAGGAAAGGAAGAAACAAATTTGAATTATATCCACTTATCTACCCAAAGACTGATTTTTATTTAAGATCAATATATTACATGGCGGCGTCCCTATTTAATAAACTACCCGACACTGTAAAGGAGCTGGACGATAGAAACTTCAAAAGAAGATTGTACCTCTTACTAGCGGACAAGGGATACTACAGCATATCTGAATTTATGGAAGAGAAGGCATTATAACATATATATATATTTTTAATTTTGTAATTTTTTAATTGATTTAATTTTGACATTTTGATAATTTTATATAACTTATTTTTTTTATATTAATTAACTAATTTTGACCTATTTAATTTTGACATTCACATTGAAAATTTGTATACCCGGTAGGGTAGAGCACGGCTGTGCAAAATATTGTATATAGACCTTATTACTTACCCGTTGCTCAACAAATAAATGATTTTGATTTTGATTTTGATTTTGATTTTGAAACTTGGGTATTAACAAATTGGTCAATCGGCACATGTAAAGAATAAAATCCTTTACATTTTTTATTGGGACTCGATATCCAACCTCGGCTTGTGTGATGGTAGGCAAGTGGAAGTCCAAGAGCGCCGATGACTCAATAATACGACTCATCCCACGGCTATCCCAGTCGCCATGGCTTTCATGTATCCCTTAAACGATCCCAGTTAAAGGGATGAAACCAAAGCATTCCACTCCTCGAGTGTTCTTCAAAGAAACGACCTGCCGAATACTTGAGTTTACCTATCACTCAAGTCACAATAAAAGAAGTCCTGTGAAGTGCTGATGACCGGAAATAAACGTCTCAGTCTTGGAGCGCCACTAGCCACGGTCCAGGCACAACTCTCTCGCCTTCCTTTATACATTTACAATCCTCCATACAAGCTCTACGGTAATAAGGCATCAAGAAACACTTGAGTGGGATAAAGAAATTCCAGATGAGATGGACTATTATTGGCTACAACTAAATAGGGATTTACAAAAAATAAACCTACATCGTTATAATGGAAAAAAATAATTGTCAGATACAATGAATTTGCGACGCTTCAGAAAAAGCATACGCTTGCATAGTGACAAAGCAAAGGAGAGCTCACATCGAAGCAAAACAAAATTGTCACTTAAAAAACAAGTTGACTCATAGTAGACTGGAACTGTGTGGCGCACTCCTCTTTTCCTCTTTCCAAGAAAATATAGAAATAAATTGAACAAAATATATTTAAGTAGATTGACAAAAGAAATTTAAAAATCTAATGTAGATGGGTGCGTTAAATAAGGCTTTTCATAACACCCAGGAGGTTGTTATCCGACTATATCGGAGACATCCCCAAGAAAGCTGGAGTGCCTAGTGACCTTAACCGTAGAGCTTGTATTAAGTGAATGCAAGGCAGCGAAGAAGTTGACAGGATCGTCTATCCCTGAGGAAAAGGGGTGTGACAATTTGATTGCTTGATTGATATTCAACAACATATATTCATAACCCACCATTGAAAGAATTAACAGAGTGCGAACGCAGCCTTACATTAAAAAATGACAGTAAGTATTTAATTAAATTACTAAATAAATGTATGTCATTTTGTTGCGCACTAACAACACTTGTGTGACTTGCGTTCTTTGAAATCATTACGTCATAAGAAAGTAATGCCTTCTCGAAGCTACCCATTTATGGCAATTTTACCCATGCCACGAGTTACCCCTTTGCGCTTTTTACCCTTAGTGACTTTTTTTATTGGGCTCGATTTCGAGAGCACCCCGCAGGCTGTTAAGGTAGTGTATCGGTAATGTAATGGGTGGGTGGGGGTAACTGCTACCATATTTAGGCCAGCATAGTGAATTGGAAACTTACAAGGTGTTCCCGAAATGCGACTAAGTCATGTAAGTGGTCTGATAGTACTACCTCGGATCGGAAGAATGCCTACTAAAGTGACTGCTACTTTCACTATGCTGGTCTAAATTTGGTAGCAGTCACCCCCACCCATTAGTTCACTCTAGCTTAACATCCTGCAGGAAAAGAGTACAAAAACAATGGAATTTTATTCGGCCGGCGGACTCTGGGAAGCCGCCATCAAGAGTCTAAAATATCACTACCCTACGTAGTGGACAAACAGAAGCTCACGCACTCGTTTGTTGGCGACTTACCATCAGGCGAGACGAGATCAGCTGTCGAATCACAATAAATTTAAAAAACAGTCAAATGTCCCAGCAACTTGCCGCCTGATGAAATAATGACCTAATTCTGATCCCCATAACTTAATTGATATGTGAGTATCATCCATCATAGTTTCCGGTGCCCACTTGGATATTGAATGTTATGTAGGAGTGCAGTAGGATAAGGAAAGGCAAATAGTAATGTCAGTTCAAGGTCTGCAGGGCTTACCCGCGTTTGTCTAGATAACAAGACCTCCTACAGCAATAGACCGGTGCCAGGATCATGGAAACTGGCGCTCCGTTATCTCTGCCCAACCTTATGGCAGTTTATTTAACAGATATTTATGATATGTTTTTATTTGCAGGGGCCTGTGCTTGGTTTGTTCCAACGTTGGGTCCGTTCATCGCGTTCTTCGGTGCGTTTTGCCTCTCGCTACTCGGTCTAGTATTTCCTGCATTGATTGATATCTGTACATACCATATATATGGATATGGGCCGTGTAATTATATATTTATCAGGGATATAATTTTGATAATTGTAGGATTAACTTGCTTAGGTTCCGGCTGTTATCATGCGCTTTTAGAAATACACGAGGAAGTAATGTCTAAATGAAGCTGTTTTTTTTATTTTAATTCTGCTTTAATTTATTAATTTATATATCGATTTATTAGTATCTGATTCTGTTTTTCTGTTTTATATGCCTATGTTAACATGAAATAAATAATTTTAATATTTTTTGTTATAAAAATTGCCTAACCAACTTATGTGACGACCCTCGTGTCGCATTGAGGAAGCCGCAATTGAGATGCCATAAGATAATGATTAAAATATACGTTATTTAAAATATATTATTGTATGTGTGCGTTATACTGTAGTGGTTTAGAGAAATAATAGGTATTTCTCAATTTCCAACAATTTACAATTTTGAGAATCGTTATTAATAGAACCTCGACGTGCTTGATAGGGCAAGCAATGGAAAGTACACGAGCGCAGACGAATGATAAAAAAACTGACTCTGTTTACTGTTGCGTACTCCCTTTAAAGGCAAAACGTATTCCTTGAGGGATCCAAGGTTATCGGATGTAAACAAATGAGCTGGTAAGCATTCGACTTGTCGATTGTTCTGTAAAGAAACTACCCGCTAAATTTTGAGGTCATATTAGCCGGTAAAGGGCGATATGAAAGATGGTGACAGTCATGAGGAAAATACTTTTGAACCTAAAAATCTAAATAATTAACAGCCTGATAATGGATCGGCGTTTCGGAATCAGCTTGTATGTTGCCGGTTCCAACTGGGCTGGAATAGTGGATGTGACTGCTACTCAGAGTTATTGAATTGTAGTAGCAGTGACATCATGGACATTAATCAGGGTGCTGTCATATGTCGAGTCACAATAAAAAAACGCTATAGGTGAAGTTGGTGCTCTCGTCGAAAGAGATTCCATATTTCATATAGAGTAGTATCGGGGTCGTAGCTCATACGGAAGAGCGCTCGCTTTGATGCGAGAGGTACCGGGATCGATACCCGGCGACGCCTAATCGAAACATTCCTAAAAATTTTTTTCATTATTCTACCATTTTATCAGCATTTCCGAATATTTTTAATTTTATTTTATTGCTGCAAATATTAAAGCAGACTTTACCGAGTGAGCTCCAGAATAGCGGGTAAACTTTATTGAATACGTGTGCAGTAAGTATGAAATATTCGTTATTTCAAAATAACATATTAAATAAAGCAATTTATTGTCTTTGCCTATACCAGTGGGAAAAGGCGTGACAATTTTATTTTGATAAAAAAAAACGAAAAATCAATCAAACTTTAATGTCTGAAAAAGTACACTTCAAAGTAGTTACAGTACTCCGAAAAAAACAGCAAATTGCACAAAAGACCACCAACTGTCTGCCTACCACTCATAACTAATGAAAACAACTCCATCAACCGTTGAGACTGCGAATCACTTGCTACATTCAACAAACAGGGCGCTTCTTTCAACTCCAAAACCTTCGTCTACTAATACATAGATGGCGGTTTGATAGGGTCTGGCACAAAGCCCTTCTTTCCAAGCTCGAGGCATACGGTTTACCTGACTGTCTGCGTGGCTGGATAGCTGACTTCTTGTGTGGCCGCTCCATACGCGTTGTTGTGGATGGAAGTGCTTTGAGCAGGGTGTCAATGAATGCTGGCGTTCCTCAGGGCTCCGTGCTGTCTTGTTCCTTTTGCATATCAATGACATGCTGGACCTTGGATCCAGCATACATTGCCATGCAGACGACAGCACGGTGCATGGACGTTACAATGCCCGCCCCGCAGCCTGAAAACAGGAGATAGTCGATATTAAAGGGTCTGTTGTAGCGAAACTGAACCGGTTTCTCTCATTGTTATACCCATTGGCGCGTCGAAAACAGGTTCAGTTTAACGCAGACAAAACTCAGGTGTGCGCGTTCTCGACGAAAAAATCCCTGTTTATACCTCTTTCTTCTCTGGAGCCCCTGCAACTACGCAGAGACATGGCGCCTCTGTGGGTCCTCTATCGCCTATACCACGGAGAATGTTCTGAGGCGCTCTTTATCCTTGTTCCTACCTCGTATTTTCACACCCGTAATACCCGCACTGGTCAGGGAAAGCATCCGCATTTTGTCGACAGTTATTGAATTGTAGTATCAGTGACATCATGGACCACACTCCAGCTTAACATCATTTGGGGTGCTGTCATAGGTTGAGTCACAATAAAAAAATGCTATAGGTGTAGTAGGTGCTCTCGACGAAAGAGATTCCATATTTCACATAGAGTAGTACCGGGGTCGTAGCTCATATGGAAGAGCGCTCGCTTTGATGCGAGAGGTACTGGGATGGATACCCGGCGGCGCCTAATCGAAACATTCCTAAAAATTTTTTTCATTATTCTACCATTTTATCAGCATTTCCGAATATTTCTTATTTTATTTTATTGCTGTGAATATTAAAGCAGACTTTACCGAGTGAGCTCCAGAATAGCGGATGAACTGTAGTGAATACGTGTGCAGTAAGTATGAAATATTCGTTATTTCAAAATAGCATATTAAATAAAGCACTTCATTATCTTTGCCTATACCTGTGGGAAAAGGCGTGACAATTTTATTTTGATAAATAAAACGAATAATCAATCAAACTTCAATGTCTGAAAAAGTACACTTCAATGTAGTTACTGTTCAATGTAGTTAAAAGAACGGTAAATTGCACAAAAGACCACCAACTGTCGGCCTACCACTCATAACTAATGAAAACAACGCCATCAACCGTTGAAACTGCGAATCACTTGCTACATTCAACAAACAGGGCGCTTCTTTCAACTCCAAAACCTTCGTCTACTAATACACAGATGGCGGTTTGATAGGGTCTGGCACGAAGCCCTTCTTTCCAAGCTCGAGGCATACGGTTTACCTGACTGTCTGCGTGGCTGGATAGCTGACTTCTTGTGTGGCCGCTCCATACGCGTTGTTGTGGATGGAAGTGCTTTGAGCAGGGTGTCAATGAATGCTGGCGTTCCTCAGGGCTCCGTGCTGTCTTGTTCCTTTTGCATATCAATGACATGCTGGACCTTGGATCCAGCATACATTGCTATGCAGACGACAGCACGGTGCATGGACGTTACACTGCCCGCCCCGCAGCCTGAAAACAGGAGATAGCCGATATAAAAGGGTCTGTTGTAGCGAAGCTGAACCGGTTTCTCAATTGTAATACCCATTGGGGCGTCGAGAACCGTTTCAGTTTAACGCAGATAAGACTCAACTGTGCGCGTTCTCGACGAAAAAATCCCAGTTTATATCTCTTCCTTCTCTGGAGCCCCTGCAACTACGCAGAGACATGGCGCCTCTGTGGGTCCTCTATCGCCTATACCACGGAGAATGTTCTGAGGCGCTCTTTATCCTTGTTCCTACCTCGTCTGTTCACACACGTAATACCCGCACTGGTCGGGGAAAGCATCCGCATTTTGTCGACAGTTATTGAATTGTAGTATCAGTGACATCATGGACCACACTCCAGCTTAACATCAATCGGGGTGCTGTCATATGTTGGGTCACAATAAAAAAATGCTATAGGTGTAGTATGTGCCCTCAACGAAAGAGATTTCACATAGAGTAGTACCGGGGTCGTAGCTCATATGGAAGAGCGCTCGCTTTGATGCGAGAGGTACTGGGATCGATACCCGGCGACGCCTAATCGAAACATTCCTAAATTTTTTTTTTATTATTCTACCATTTTATCAGCATTTCCGAATATTTCTTATTTTATTTTATTGCTGCGATTATTAAAGCAGACTTTACCGAGTGAGCTCCAGAATAGCGGATGAACTGTAGTTAAATACGTGTGCAGTAAGTATGAAATATTCGTTATTTCAAAATAGCATATTAAATAAAGCACTTCATTATCTTTGCCTATACCTGTGGGAAAAGGCGTGACAATTTTATTTTGATAAATAAAACGAATAATCAATCAAACTTCAATGTCTGAAAAAGTACACTTCAATGTAGTTACTGTTCAATGTAGTTAAAAGAACGGCAAATTGCACAAAAGACCACCAACTGTCTGCCTACCACTCATAACTAATGAAAACAACGCCATCAACCGTTGAAACTGCGAATCACTTGCTACATTCAACAAACAGGGCGCTTCTTTCAACTCCAAAACCTTCGTCTACTAATACACAGATGGCGGTTTGATAGGGTCTGGCACGAAGCACTTCTTTCCAAGCTCGAGGCATACGGTTTACCTGACTGTCTGCGTGGCTGGATAGCTGACTTCTTGTGTGGCCGCTCCATACGCGTTGTTGTGGATGGAAGTGCTTTGAGGGTGTCAATGAATGCTGGCGTTCCTCAGGGCTCCGTGCTGTCTTGTTCCTTTTGCATATCAATGACATGCTGGACCTTGGATCCAGCATACATTGCTATGCAGACGACAGCACGGTGCATGGACGTTACACTGCCCGCCCCACAGCCTGAAAACAGGAGATAGCCGATATAAAAGGGTCTGTTGTAGCGAAGCTGAACCGGTTTCTCAATTGTAATACCCATTGGGGCGTCGAGAACCGTTTTAGTTTAACGCAGATAAGACTCAACTGTGCGCGTTCTCGACGAAAAAATCCCTGCTTATCCCTCTTCCTTCTCTTTGTAACATCTCCCTCGGTACTTCGGACATACTGGACATCTTAGGGATGTTCCTTCACAGCGAACTGAATCACAGGCTGGCGACCACATTGAACGGGCTATTAAGACCACCTCCCGCAAACTTCGCATCCTGAACTAGGTGCGGCGGTTATTTGCGCCAGAGGATCGCCTACTTTTATACACGGCTCAAATACGCTCGTGCGCGGAGTACTGTTCGCATCTCTGGGACGACTCTGACAAGTATCTTCTCAATGCCCTGGATTTATTGCAGCGCCGAGTTGTCCGAATTATAGGAGATGCAAAGGTTACACGAACCCTGGAGCCCCTGCAACTACGCAGAGACATGGCGGCTCTGTGCGTCCTCTATCGCCTATACCACGGAGAATGTTCTGAGGAGCTCTTTATCCTTGTTCCTACCTCGTATTTTCACACCCGTAATACCCGCACTGGTCGGGGAAAGCATCCGCATTTTGTCGACAGTTATTGAATTGTAGTATCAGTGACATCATGGACCACACTCCAGCTTAACATCATTTGGGGTGCTGTCATAGGTTGAGTCACAATAAAAAAATGCTATAGGTGTAGTAGGTGCTCTCGACGAAAGAGATTCCATATTTCACATAGAGTAGTACCGGGGTCGTAGCTCATATGGAAGAGCGCTCGCTTTGATGCGAGAGGTACCGGGATCGATACCCGGCGGCGCCTAATCGAAACATTCCTAAAAATTTTTTTTATTATTCTACCATTTTATCAGCATTTCCGAATATTTTTAATTTTATTTTATTGCTGCGAATATTAAAGCAAACTTTACTGTAGTTAATACGTGTGCAGTAAGTATGAAATATTCGTTATTTCAAAATAACATATTAAATAAAGCACTTCATTGTCTTTGCCAATACCTGTGGGAAAAGGCGTGACAATTTTATTTTGATAAATAAAACGAATAATCAATCAAACTTTAATGTCTAAAAAAGTACACTTCAAAGTAGTTACAGTACTCCGAAAAAAACAGCAAATTGCACAAAAGACCACCAACTGTCTGCCTACCACTCATAACTAATGAAAACAACTCCATCAACCGTTGAGACTGCGAATCACTTGCTACATTCAACAAACAGGGCGCTTCTTTCAACTCCAAAACCTTCGTCTACTAATACATAGATGGCGGTTTGATAGGGTCTGGCACAAAGCCCTTCTTTCCAAGCTCGAGGCATACGGTTTACCTGACTGTCTGCGTGGCTGGATAGCTGACTTCTTGTGTGGCCGCTCCATACGCGTTGTTGTGGATGGAAGTGCTTTGAGCAGGGTGTCAATGAATGCTGGCGTTCCTCAGGGCTCCGTGCTGTCTTGTTCCTTTTGCATATCAATGACATGCTGGACCTTGGATCCAGCATACATTGCTATGCAGACGACAGCACGGTGCATGGACGTTACACTGCCCGCCCCGCAGCCTGAAAACAGGAGATAGCCGATATAAAAGGGTCTGTTGTAGCGAAGCTGAACCGGTTTCTCAATTGTAATACCCATTGGGGCGTCGAGAACCGTTTCAGTTTAACGCAGATAAGACTCAACTGTGCGCGTTCTCGACGAAAAAATCCCTGCTTATCCCTCTTCCTTCTCTTTGTAACATCTCCCTTGGTACTTCGGACATACTGGACATCTTAGGGATGTTCCTTCACAGCGAACTGAACCACAGGCTGGCGACCACATTGAACGGGCTATTAAGACCACCTCCCGCAAACTTCGCATCCTGAACTAGGTGCGGCGGTTATTTGCGCCAGAGGATCGCCTACTTTTATACACGGCTCAAATACGCTCGTGCGCGGAGTACTGTTCGCATCTCTGGGACGACTCTGACAAGTATCTTCTCAATGCCCTGGATTTATTGCAGCGCCGAGTTGTCCGAATTATAGGGGATGCAAAGGTTACACGAACCCTGGAGCCCCTGCAACTACGCAGAGACATGGCGGCTCTGTGCGTCCTCTATCGCCTATACCACGGAGAATGTTCTGAGGAGCTCTTTATCCTTGTTCCTACCTCGTCTTTTCACACCCGTAATACCCGCACTGGTCGGGGAAAGCATCCGCATTTTGTCGACAGTTATTGAATTGTAGTATCAGTGACATCATGGACCACACTCCAGCTTAACATCAATCGGGGTGCTGTCATATGTTGAGTCACAATAAAAAAATGCTATAGGTGTAGTAGGTGCTCTCGACGAAAGAGATTCTATATTTCACATAGAGTAGTACCGGGGTCGTAGCTCATATGGAAGAGCGCTCGCTTTGATGCGAGAGGTACCGGGATCGATACCCGGCGGCGCCTAATCGAAACATTCCTAAAAATTTTTTTCATTATTCTACCATTTTATCAGCATCTCCGAATATTTCTTATTTTATTTTATTGCTGCAAATATTAAAGCAAACTTTACTGTAGTTAATACGTGTGCAGTAAGTATGAAATATTCGTTATTTCAAAATAACATATTAAATAAAGCACTTCATTGTCTTTGCCAATACCTGTGGGAAAAGGCGTGACAATTTTATTTTGATAAATAAAACGAATAATCAATCAAACTTTAATGTCTAAAAAAGTACACTTCAAAGTAGTTACAGTACTCCGAAAAAAACAGCAAATTGCACAAAAGACCACCAACTGTCTGCCTACCACTCATAACTAATGAAAACAACTCCATCAACCGTTGAGACTGCGAATCACTTGCTACATTCAACAAACAGGGCGCTTCTTTCAACTCCAAAACCTTCGTCTACTAATACATAGATGGCGGTTTGATAGGGTCTGGCACAAAGCCCTTCTTTCCAAGCTCGAGGCATACGGTTTACCTGACTGTCTGCGTGGCTGGATAGCTGACTTCTTGTGTGGCCGCTCCATACGCGTTGTTGTGGATGGAAGTGCTTTGAGCAGGGTGTCAATGAATGCTGGCGTTCCTCAGGGCTCCGTGCTGTCTTGTTCCTTTTGCATATCAATGACATGCTGGACCTTGGATCCAGCATACATTGCCATGCAGACGACAGCACGGTGCATGGACGTTACACTGCCCGCCCCGCAGCCTGAAAACAGGAGATAGTCGATATTAAAGGGTCTGTTGTAGCGAAACTGAACCGGTTTCTCTCATTGTTATACCCATTGGCGCGTCGAAAACAGGTTCAGTTTAACGCAGACAAAACTCAGGTGTGCGCGTTCTCGACGAAAAAATCCCTGTTTATACCTCTTTCTTCTCTGGAGCCCCTGCAACTACGCAGAGACATGGCGCCTCTGTGGGTCCTCTATCGCCTATACCACGGAGAATGTTCTGAGGCGCTCTTTATCCTTGTTCCTACCTCGTATTTTCACACCCGTAATACCCGCACTGGTCAGGGAAAGCATCCGCATTTTGTCGACAGTTATTGAATTGTAGTATCAGTGACATCATGGACCACACTCCAGCTTAACATCATTTGGGGTGCTGTCATAGGTTGAGTCACAATAAAAAAATGCTATAGGTGTAGTAGGTGCTCTCGACGAAAGAGATTCCATATTTCACATAGAGTAGTACCGGGGTCGTAGCTCATATGGAAGAGCGCTCGCTTTGATGCGAGAGGTACTGGGATCGATACCCGGCGGCGCCTAATCGAAACATTCCTAAAAATTTTTTTCATTATTCTACCATTTTATCAGCATTTCCGAATATTTCTTATTTTATTTTATTGCTGCGAATATTAAAGCAGACTTTACCGAGTGAGCTCCAGAATAGCGGATGAACTGTAGTGAATACGTGTGCAGTAAGTATGAAATATTCGTTATTTCAAAATAGCATATTAAATAAAGCACTTCATTATCTTTGCCTATACCTGTGGGAAAAGGCGTGACAATTTTATTTTGATAAATAAAACGAATAATCAATCAAACTTCAATGTCTGAAAAAGTACACTTCAATGTAGTTACTGTTCAATGTAGTTAAAAGAACGGTAAATTGCACAAAAGACCACCAACTGTCGGCCTACCACTCATAACTAATGAAAACAACGCCATCAACCGTTGAAACTGCGAATCACTTGCTACATTCAACAAACAGGGCGCTTCTTTCAACTCCAAAACCTTCGTCTACTAATACACAGATGGCGGTTTGATAGGGTCTGGCACGAAGCCCTTCTTTCCAAGCTCGAGGCATACGGTTTACCTGACTGTCTGCGTGGCTGGATAGCTGACTTCTTGTGTGGCCGCTCCATACGCGTTGTTGTGGATGGAAGTGCTTTGAGCAGGGTGTCAATGAATGCTGGCGTTCCTCAGGGCTCCGTGCTGTCTTGTTCCTTTTGCATATCAATGACATGCTGGACCTTGGATCCAGCATACATTGCTATGCAGACGACAGCACGGTGCATAAACGTTACACTGCCCGCCCCGCAGCCTGAAAACAGGAGATAGCCGATATAAAAGGGTCTGTTGTAGCGAAGCTGAACCGGTTTCTCTCATTGTTATACCCATTGGCGCGTCGAAAACAGGTTCAGTTTAACGCAGACAAAACTCAGGTGTGCGCGTTCTCGACGAAAAAATCCCTGTTTATACCTCTTTCTTCTCTGGAGCCCCTGCAACTACGCAGAGACATGGCGCCTCTGTGGGTCCTCTATCGCCTATACCACGGAGAATGTTCTGAGGCGCTCTTTATCCTTGTTCCTACCTCGTCTGTTCACACACGTAATACCCGCACTGGTCGGGGAAAGCATCCGCATTTTGTCGACAGTTATTGAATTGTAGTATCAGTGACATCATGGACCACACTCCAGCTTAACATCAATCGGGGTGCTGTCATATGTTGGGTCACAATAAAAAAATGCTATAGGTGTAGTATGTGCCCTCAACGAAAGAGATTTCACATAGAGTAGTACCGGGGTCGTAGCTCATATGGAAGAGCGCTCGCTTTGATGCGAGAGGTACTGGGATCGATACCCGGCGACGCCTAATCGAAACATTCCTAATTTTTTTTTTTATTATTCTACCATTTTATCAGCATTTCCGAATATTTCTTATTTTATTTTATTGCTGCGATTATTAAAGCAGACTTTACCGAGTGAGCTCCAGAATAGCGGATGAACTGTAGTTAAATACGTGTGCAGTAAGTATGAAATATTCGTTATTTCAAAATAGCATATTAAATAAAGCACTTCATTATCTTTGCCTATACCTGTGGGAAAAGGCGTGACAATTTTATTTTGATAAATAAAACTAATAATCAATCAAACTTCAATGTCTGAAAAAGTACACTTCAATGTAGTTACTGTTCAATGTAGTTAAAAGAACGGCAAATTGCACAAAAGACCACCAACTGTCTGCCTACCACTCATAACTAATGAAAACAACGCCATCAACCGTTGAAACTGCGAATCACTTGCTACATTCAACAAACAGGGCGCTTCTTTCAACTCCAAAACCTTCGTCTACTAATACACAGATGGCGGTTTGATAGGGTCTGGCACGAAGCACTTCTTTCCAAGCTCGAGGCATACGGTTTACCTGACTGTCTGCGTGGCTGGATAGCTGACTTCTTGTGTGGCCGCTCCATACGCGTTGTTGTGGATGGAAGTGCTTTGAGGGTGTCAATGAATGCTGGCGTTCCTCAGGGCTCCGTGCTGTCTTGTTCCTTTTGCATATCAATGACATGCTGGACCTTGGATCCAGCATACATTGCTATGCAGACGACAGCACGGTGCATGGACGTTACACTGCCCGCCCCGCAGCCTGAAAACAGGAGATAGCCGATATAAAAGGGTCTGTTGTAGCGAAGCTGAACCGGTTTCTCAATTGTAATACCCATTGGGGCGTCGAGAACCGTTTTAGTTTAACGCAGATAAGACTCAACTGTGCGCGTTCTCGACGAAAAAATCCCTGCTTATCCCTCTTCCTTCTCTTTGTAACATCTCCCTCGGTACTTCGGACATACTGGACATCTTAGGGATGTTCCTTCACAGCGAACTGAATCACAGGCTGGCGACCACATTGAACGGGCTATTAAGACCACCTCCCGCAAACTTCGCATCCTGAACTAGGTGCGGCGGTTATTTGCGCCAGAGGATCGCCTACTTTTATACACGGCTCAAATACGCTCGTGCGCGGAGTACTGTTCGCATCTCTGGGACGACTCTGACAAGTATCTTCTCAATGCCCTGGATTTATTGCAGCGCCGAGTTGTCCGAATTATAGGAGATGCAAAGGTTACACGAACCCTGGAGCCCCTGCAACTACGCAGAGACATGGCGGCTCTATGCGTCCTCTATCGCCTATACCACGGAGAATGTTCTGAGGAGCTCTTTATCCTTGTTCCTACCTCGTATTTTCACACCCGTAATACCCGCACTTAGCACTGGTCGGGGAAAGCATCCGCATTTTGTCGACAGTTATTGAATTGTAGTATCAGTGACATCATGGACCACACTCCAGCTTAACATCATTTGGGGTGCTGTCATAGGTTGAGTCACAATAAAAAAATGCTATAGGTGTAGTAGGTGCTCTCGGCGAAAAAGATTCCATATTTCACATAGAGTAGTACCGGGGTCGTAGCTCATATGGAAGAGCGCTCGCTTTGATGCGAGAGGTACCGGGATCGATACCCGGCGGCGCCTAATCGAAACATTCCTAAAAATTTTTTTTATTATTCTACCATTTTATCAGCATTTCCGAATATTTTTAATTTTATTTTATTGCTGCGAATATTAAAGCAAACTTTACTGTAGTTAATACGTGTGCAGTAAGTATGAAATATTCGTTATTTCAAAATAACATATTAAATAAAGCACTTCATTGTCTTTGCCAATACCTGTGGGAAAAGGCGTGACAATTTTATTTTGATAAATAAAACGAATAATCAATCAAACTTTAATGTCTAAAAAAGTACACTTCAAAGTAGTTACAGTACTCCGAAAAAAACAGCAAATTGCACAAAAGACCACCAACTGTCTGCCTACCACTCATAACTAATGAAAACAACTCCATCAACCGTTGAGACTGCGAATCACTTGCTACATTCAACAAACAGGGCGCTTCTTTCAACTCCAAAACCTTCGTCTACTAATACATAGATGGCGGTTTGATAGGGTCTGGCACAAAGCCCTTCTTTCCAAGCTCGAGGCATACGGTTTACCTGACTGTCTGCGTGGCTGGATAGCTGACTTCTTGTGTGGCCGCTCCATACGCGTTGTTGTGGATGGAAGTGCTTTGAGCAGGGTGTCAATGAATGCTGGCGTTCCTCAGGGCTCCGTGCTGTCTTGTTCCTTTTGCATATCAATGACATGCTGGACCTTGGATCCAGCATACATTGCTATGCAGACGACAGCACGGTGCATGGACGTTACACTGCCCGCCCCGCAGCCTGAAAACAGGAGATAGCCGATATAAAAGGGTCTGTTGTAGCGAAGCTGAACCGGTTTCTCAATTGTAATACCCATTGGGGCGTCGAGAACCGTTTCAGTTTAACGCAGATAAGACTCAACTGTGCGCGTTCTCGACGAAAAAATCCCTGCTTATCCCTCTTCCTTCTCTTTGTAACATCTCCCTTGGTACTTCGGACATACTGGACATCTTAGGGATGTTCCTTCACAGCGAACTGAACCACAGGCTGGCGACCACATTGAACGGGCTATTAAGACCACCTCCCGCAAACTTCGCATCCTGAACTAGGTGCGGCGGTTATTTGCGCCAGAGGATCGCCTACTTTTATACACGGCTCAAATACGCTCGTGCGCGGAGTACTGTTCGCATCTCTGGGACGACTCTGACAAGTATCTTCTCAATGCCCTGGATTTATTGCAGCGCCGAGTTGTCCGAATTATAGGGGATGCAAAGGTTACACGAACCCTGGAGCCCCTGCAACTACGCAGAGACATGGCGGCTCTGTGCGTCCTCTATCGCCTATACCACGGAGAATGTTCTGAGGAGCTCTTTATCCTTGTTCCTACCTCGTCTTTTCACACCCGTAATACCCGCACTGGTCGGGGAAAGCATCCGCATTTTGTCGACAGTTATTGAATTGTAGTATCAGTGACATCATGGACCACACTCCAGCTTAACATCAATCGGGGTGCTGTCATATGTTGAGTCACAATAAAAAAATGCTATAGGTGTAGTAGGTGCTCTCGACGAAAGAGATTCCATATTTCACATAGAGTAGTACCGGGGTCGTAGCTCATATGGAAGAGCGCTCGCTTTGATGCGAGAGGTACTGGGATCGATACCCGGCGGCGCCTAATCGAAACATTCCTAAAAATTTTTTTTATTATTCTACCATTTTATCAGCATTTCCGAATATTTTTAATTTTATTTTATTGCTGCGAATATTAAAGCAGACTTTACCGAGTGAGCTCCAGAATAGCGGATGAACTGTAGTTAAATACGTGTGCAGTAAGTATGAAATATTCGTTATTTCAAAATAGCATATTAAATAAAGCACTTCATTATCTTTGCCTATACCTGTGGGAAAAGGCGTGACAATTTTATTTTGATAAATAAAACGAATAATCAATCAAACTTCAATGTCTGAAAAAGTACACTTCAATGTAGTTACTGTTCAATGTAGTTAAAAGAACGGCAAATTGCACAAAAGACCACCAACTGTCTGCCTACCACTCATAACTAATGAAAACAACGCCATCAACCGTTGAAACTGCGAATCACTTGCTACATTCAACAAACAGGGCGCTTCTTTCAACTCCAAAACCTTCGTCTACTAATACACAGATGGCGGTTTGATAGGGTCTGGCACGAAGCCCTTCTTTCCAAGCTCGAGGCATACGGTTTACCTGACTGTCTGCGTGGCTGGATGGCTGACTTCTTGTGTGGCCGCTCCATACGCGTTGTTGTGGATGGAAGTGCTTTGAGCAGGGTGTCAATGAATGCTGGCGTTCCTCAGGGCTCCGTGCTGTCTTGTTCCTTTTGCATATCAATGACATGCTGGACCTTGGATCCAGCATACATTGCTATGCAGACGACAGCACGGTGCATGGACGTTACACTGCCCGCCCCGCAGCCTGAAAACAGGAGATAGCCGATATAAAAGGGTCTGTTGTAGCGAAGCTGAACCGGTTTCTCAATTGTAATACCCATTGGGGCGTCGAGAACCGTTTCAGTTTAACGCAGATAAGACTCAACTGTGCGCGTTCTCGACGAAAAAATCCCTGCTTATCCCTCTTCCTTCTCTTTGTAACATCTCCCTTGGTACTTCGGACATACTGGACATCTTAGGGATGTTCCTTCACAGCGAACTGAACCACAGGCTGGCGACCACATTGAACGGGCTATTAAGACCACCTCCCGCAAACTTCGCATCCTGAACTAGGTGCGGCGGTTATTTGCGCCAGAGGATCGCCTACTTTTATACACGGCTCAAATACGCTCGTGCGCGGAGTACTGTTCGCATCTCTGGGACGACTCTGACAAGTATCTTCTCAATGCCCTGGATTTATTGCAGCGCCGAGTTGTCCGAATTATAGGAGATGCAAAGGTTACACGAACCCTGGAGCCCCTGCAACTACGCAGAGACATGGCGGCTCTGTGCGTCCTCTATCGCCTATACCACGGAGAATGTTCTGAGGAGCTCTTTATTCTTGTTCCTACCTCGTCTTTTCACACCCGTAATACCCGCACTGGTCGGGGAAAGCATCCGCATTTTGTCGACAGTTATTGAATTGTAGTATCAGTGACATCATGGACCACACTCCAGCTTAACATCATTTGGGGTGCTGTCATAGGTTGAGTCACAATAAAAAAATGCTATAGGTGTAGTAGGTGCTCTCGACGAAAGAGATTCCATATTTCACATAGAGTAGTACCGGGGTCGTAGCTCATATGGAAGAGCGCTCGCTTTGATGCGAGAGGTACTGGGATCGATACCCGGCGGCGCCTAATCGAAACATTCCTAAAAATTTTTTTTATTATTCTACCATTTTATCAGCATTTCCGAATATTTTTAATTTTATTTTATTGCTGCGAATATTAAAGCAGACTTTACCGAGTGAGCTCCAGAATAGCGGATGAACTGTAGTTAAATACGTGTGCAGTAAGTATGAAATATTCGTTATTTCAAAATAGCATATTAAATAAAGCACTTCATTATCTTTGCCTATACCTGTGGGAAAAGGCGTGACAATTTTATTTTGATAAATAAAACGAATAATCAATCAAACTTCAATGTCTGAAAAAGTACACTTCAATGTAGTTACTGTTCAATGTAGTTAAAAGAACGGCAAATTGCACAAAAGACCACCAACTGTCTGCCTACCACTCATAACTAATGAAAACAACGCCATCAACCGTTGAAACTGCGAATCACTTGCTACATTCAACAAACAGGGCGCTTCTTTCAACTCCAAAACCTTCGTCTACTAATACACAGATGGCGGTTTGATAGGGTCTGGCACGAAGCCCTTCTTTCCAAGCTCGAGGCATACGGTTTACCTGACTGTCTGCGTGGCTGGATGGCTGACTTCTTGTGTGGCCGCTCCATACGCGTTGTTGTGGATGGAAGTGCTTTGAGCAGGGTGTCAATGAATGCTGGCGTTCCTCAGGGCTCCGTGCTGTCTTGTTCCTTTTGCATATCAATGACATGCTGGACCTTGGATCCAGCATACATTGCTATGCAGACGACAGCACGGTGCATGGACGTTACACTGCCCGCCCCGCAGCCTGAAAACAGGAGATAGCCGATATAAAAGGGTCTGTTGTAGCGAAGCTGAACCGGTTTCTCAATTGTAATACCCATTGGGGCGTCGAGAACCGTTTCAGTTTAACGCAGATAAGACTCAACTGTGCGCGTTCTCGACGAAAAAATCCCTGCTTATCCCTCTTCCTTCTCTTTGTAACATCTCCCTTGGTACTTCGGACATACTGGACATCTTAGGGATGTTCCTTCACAGCGAACTGAACCACAGGCTGGCGACCACATTGAACGGGCTATTAAGACCACCTCCCGCAAACTTCGCATCCTGAACTAGGTGCGGCGGTTATTTGCGCCAGAGGATCGCCTACTTTTATACACGGCTCAAATACGCTCGTGCGCGGAGTACTGTTCGCATCTCTGGGACGACTCTGACAAGTATCTTCTCAATGCCCTGGATTTATTGCAGCGCCGAGTTGTCCGAATTATAGGGGATGCAAAGGTTACACGAACCCTGGAGCCCCTGCAACTACGCAGAGACATGGCGGCTCTGTGCGTCCTCTATCGCCTATACCACGAAGAATGTTCTGAGGAGCTCTTTATCCTTGTTCCTACCTCGTCTTTTCACACCCGTAATACCCGCACTGGTCGGGGAAAGCATCCGCATTTTGTCGACAGTTATTGAATTGTAGTATCAGTGACATCATGGACCACACTCCAGCTTAACATCAATCGGGGTGCTGTCATATGTTGAGTCACAATAAAAAAATGCTATAGGTGTAGTAGGTGCTCTCGACGAAAGAGATTCTATATTTCACATAGAGTAGTACCGGGGTCGTAGCTCATATGGAAGAGCGCTCGCTTTGATGCGAGAGGTACCGGGATCGATACCCGGCGACGCCTAATCGAAACATTCCTAAAAATTTTTTTCATTATTCTACCATTTTATCAGCATCTCCGAATATTTCTTATTTTATTTTATTGCTGCAAATATTAAAGCAAACTTTACTGTAGTTAATACGTGTGCAGTAAGTATGAAATATTCGTTATTTCAAAATAACATATTAAATAAAGCACTTCATTGTCTTTGCCAATACCTGTGGGAAAAGGCGTGACAATTTTATTTTGATAAATAAAACGAATAATCAATCAAACTTTAATGTCTAAAAAAGTACACTTCAAAGTAGTTACAGTACTCCGAAAAAAACAGCAAATTGCACAAAAGACCACCAACTGTCTGCCTACCACTCATAACTAATGAAAACAACTCCATCAACCGTTGAGACTGCGAATCACTTGCTACATTCAACAAACAGGGCGCTTCTTTCAACTCCAAAACCTTCGTCTACTAATACATAGATGGCGGTTTGATAGGGTCTGGCACAAAGCCCTTCTTTCCAAGCTCGAGGCATACGGTTTACCTGACTGTCTGCGTGGCTGGATAGCTGACTTCTTGTGTGGCCGCTCCATACGCGTTGTTGTGGATGGAAGTGCTTTGAGCAGGGTGTCAATGAATGCTGGCGTTCCTCAGGGCTCCGTGCTGTCTTGTTCCTTTTGCATATCAATGACATGCTGGACCTTGGATCCAGCATACATTGCCATGCAGACGACAGCACGGTGCATGGACGTTACACTGCCCGCCCCGCAGCCTGAAAACAGGAGATAGTCGATATTAAAGGGTCTGTTGTAGCGAAACTGAACCGGTTTCTCTCATTGTTATACCCATTGGCGCGTCGAAAACAGGTTCAGTTTAACGCAGACAAAACTCAGGTGTGCGCGTTCTCGACGAAAAAATTCCTGTTTATATCTCTTCCTTCTCTGGAGCCCCTGCAACTACGCAGAGACATGGCGCCTCTGTGGGTCCTCTATCGCCTATACCACGGAGAATGTTCTGAGGCGCTCTTTATCCTTGTTCCTACCTCGTCTGTTCACACACGTAATACCCGCACTGGTCGGGGAAAGCATCCGCATTTTGTCGACAGTTATTGAATTGTAGTATCAGTGACATCATGGACCACACTCCAGCTTAACATCAATCGGGGTGCTGTCATATGTTGAGTCACAATAAAAAAATGCTATAGGTGTAGTATGGGCTCTCGACGAAAGAGATTTCATATTTCACATAGAGTAGTACCGGGGTCGTAGCTCATATGGAAGAGCGCTCGCTTTGATGCGAGAGGTACTGGGATCGATACCCGGCGACGCCTAATCGAAACATTCCTAAAAATTTTTTTCATTATTCTACCATTTTATCAGCATTTCCGAATATTTTTAATTTTATTTTATTGCTGCAAATATTAAAGCAGACTTTACCGAGTGAGCTCCAGAATAGCGGGTAAACTTTATTGAATACGTGTGCAGTAAGTATGAAATATTCGTTATTTCAAAATAACATATTAAATAAAGCAATTTATTGTCTTTGCCTATACCAGTGGGAAAAGGCGTGACAATTTTATTTTGATAAAAAAAAACGAAAAATCAATCAAACTTTAATGTCTGAAAAAGTACACTTCAAAGTAGTTACAGTACTCCGAAAAAAACAGCAAATTGCACAAAACACCACCAACTGTCTGCCTACCACTCATAACTAATGAAAACAACTCCATCAACCGTTGAGACTGCGAATCACTTGCTACATTCAACAAACAGGGCGCTTCTTTCAACTCCAAAACCTTCGTCTACTAATACATAGATGGCGGTTTGATAGGGTCTGGCACAAAGCCCTTCTTTCCAAGCTCGAGGCATACGGTTTACCTGACTGTCTGCGTGGCTGGATAGCTGACTTCTTGTGTGGCCGCTCCATACGCGTCAATGAGCAGGGTGTCAATGAATGCTGGCGTTCCTCAGGGCTCCGTGCCCTGAGGAACGCGTATTTTGTCGACAGTTATTGAATTGTAGTATCAGTGACATCATGGACCACACTCCAGCTTAACATCAATCGGGGTGCTGTCATATGTTGAGTCACAATAAAAAAATGCTATAGGTGTAGTAGGTGCTCTCGACGAAAGAGATTCTATATTTCACATAGAGTAGTACCGGGGTCGTAGCTCATATGGAAGAGCGCTCGCTTTGATGCGAGAGGTACCGGGATCGATACCCGGCGACGCCTAATCGAAACATTCCTAAAAATTTTTTTCATTATTCTACCATTTTATCAGCATTTCCGAATATTTCTTATTTTATTTTATTGCTGCAAATATTAAAGCAAACTTTACTGTAGTGAACACGTGTGCAGTAAGTATGAAATATTCGTTATTTCAAAATAACATATTAAATAAAGCACTTCATTGTCTTTGCCAATACCTGTGGGAAAAGGCGTGACAATTTTATTTTGATAAATAAAACGAATAATCAATCAAACTTTAAATTTGCCGCCCCCTTATTTAGGAGTTCAATCATAAGTACAACAAAAATGAGAATTTCAGGTTCACATTTTACGTATTATTATTATTTTTATATTATAGTTTTTTTTAAATTTAGCCGCCCACTAAATGTGCCGCTTGGGGCGGGCCGCCCCCTTCGCCCCCGCCACGCTACGCCACTGCCGCCCCGCAGACTGAAAACAGGAGATAGTCGATATTAAAGGGTCTGTTGTAGCAAAACTGAACCGGTTTCTCGATTGTAATACCCATTGGGGCGTCGAAAACAGGTTCAGTTTAACGCAGACAAAACTCAGGTGTGCGCGTTCTCGACGAAATATCCCTGCTTATCCCTCTTCCTTCTCTTTGTAACATCTCCCTCGGTACTTCGGACATACTGGACATCTTAGGGATGTTCCTTCACAGCGAACTGAATCACAGGCTGGCGACCACATTGAACGGGCTATTAAGACCACCTCCCACCTGCAAACTTCGCATCCTGAACTAGGTGCGGCGGTTATTTGCGCCAGAGGATCGCCTACTTTTATACACGGCTCAAATACGCTCGTGCGCGGAGTACTGTTCGCATCTCTGGGACGACTCTGACAAGTATCTTCTCAATGCCCTGGATTTATTGCAGCGCCGAGTTGTCCGAATTATAGGAGATGCAAAGGTTACACGAACCCTGGAGCCCCTGCAACTACGCAGAGACATGGCGGCTCTGTGCGTCCTCTATCGCCTATACCACGGAGAATGTTCTGAGGAGCTCTTTATCCTTGTTCCTACCTCGTCTTTTCACACCCGTAATACCCGCACTGGTCGGGGAAAGCATCCGCATTTTGTCGACAGTTATTGAATTGTAGTATCAGTGACATCATGGACCACACTCCAGCTTAACATCATTTGGGGTGCTGTCATAGGTTGAGTCACAATAAAAAAATGCTATAGGTGTAGTAGGTGCTCTCGACGAAAGAGATTCCATATTTCACATAGAGTAGTACCGGGGTCGTAGCTCATATGGAAGAGCGCTCGCTTTGATGCGAGAGGTACCGGGATCGATACCGGGCGACGCCTAATCGAAACATTCCTAAAAATTTTTTTCATTATTCTGCCATTTTATCAGCATCTCCGAAAATTTCTTATTTTATTTTATTGCTGCAAATATTAAAGCAAACTTTACTGTAGTGAATACGTGTGCAGTAAGTATGAAATATTCGTTATTTCAAAATAACATATTAAATAAAGCACTTCATTGTCTTTGCCAATACCTGTGGGAAAAGGCGTGACAATTTTATTTTGATAAATAAAACGAATAATCAATCAAACTTCAATGTCTGAAAAAGTACACTTCAATGTAGTTACTGTTCAATGTAGTTAAAAGAACGGCAAATTGCACAAAAGACCACCAACTGTCTGCCTACCACTCATAACTAATGAAAACAACGCCATCAACCGTTGAAACTGCGAATCACTTGCTACATTCAACAAACAGGGCGCTTCTTTCAACTCCAAAACCTTCGTCTACTAATACACAGATGGCGGTTTGATAGGGTCTGGCACGAAGCCCTTCTTTCCAAGCTCGAGGCATACGGTTTACCTGACTGTCTGCGTGGCTGGATGGCTGACTTCTTGTGTGGCCGCTCCATACGCGTTGTTGTGGATGGAAGTGCTTTGAGCAGGGTGTCAATGAATGCTGGCGTTCCTCAGGGCTCCGTGCTGTCTTGTTCCTTTTGCATATCAATGACATGCTGGACCTTGGATCCAGCATACATTGCTATGCAGACGACAGCACGGTGCATGGACGTTACACTGCCCGCCCCGCAGCCTGAAAACAGGAGATAGCCGATATAAAAGGGTCTGTTGTAGCGAAGCTGAACCGGTTTCTCAATTGTAATACCCATTGGGGCGTCGAGAACCGTTTCAGTTTAACGCAGATAAGACTCAACTGTGCGCGTTCTCGACGAAAAAATCCCTGCTTATCCCTCTTCCTTCTCTTTGTAACATCTCCCTTGGTACTTCGGACATACTGGACATCTTAGGGATGTTCCTTCACAGCGAACTGAACCACAGGCTGGCGACCACATTGAACGGGCTATTAAGACCACCTCCCGCAAACTTCGCATCCTGAACTAGGTGCGGCGGTTATTTGCGCCAGAGGATCGCCTACTTTTATACACGGCTCAAATACGCTCGTGCGCGGAGTACTGTTCGCATCTCTGGGACGACTCTGACAAGTATCTTCTCAATGCCCTGGATTTATTGCAGCGCCGAGTTGTCCGAATTATAGGAGATGCAAAGGTTACACGAACCCTGGAGCCCCTGCAACTACGCAGAGACATGGCGGCTCTGTGCGTCCTCTATCGCCTATACCACGGAGAATGTTCTGAGGAGCTCTTTATCCTTGTTCCTACCTCGTCTTTTCACACCCGTAATACCCGCACTGGTCGGGGAAAGCATCCGCATTTTGTCGACAGTTATTGAATTGTAGTATCAGTGACATCATGGACCACACTCCAGCTTAACATCAATCGGGGTGCTGTCAAATGTTGAGTCACAATAAAAAAATGCTATAGGTGTAGTAGGTGCTCTCGACGAAAGAGATTCTATATTTCACATAGAGTAGTACCGGGGTCGTAGCTCATATGGAAGAGCGCTCGCTTTGATGCGAGAGGTACCGGGATCGATACCCGGCGACGCCTAATCGAAACATTCCTAAAAATTTTTTTCATTATTCTACCATTTTATCAGCATCTCCGAATATTTCTTATTTTATTTTATTGCTGCAAATATTAAAGCAAACTTTACTGTAGTTAATACGTGTGCAGTAAGTATGAAATATTCGTTATTTCAAAATAACATATTAAATAAAGCACTTCATTGTCTTTGCCAATACCTGTGGGAAAAGGCGTGACAATTTTATTTTGATAAATAAAACGAATAATCAATCAAACTTTAATGTCTAAAAAAGTACACTTCAAAGTAGTTACAGTACTCCGAAAAAAACAGCAAATTGCACAAAAGACCACCAACTGTCTGCCTACCACTCATAACTAATGAAAACAACTCCATCAACCGTTGAGACTGCGAATCACTTGCTACATTCAACAAACAGGGCGCTTCTTTCAACTCCAAAACCTTCGTCTACTAATACATAGATGGCGGTTTGATAGGGTCTGGCACAAAGCCCTTCTTTCCAAGCTCGAGGCATACGGTTTACCTGACTGTCTGCGTGGCTGGATAGCTGACTTCTTGTGTGGCCGCTCCATACGCGTTGTTGTGGATGGAAGTGCTTTGAGCAGGGTGTCAATGAATGCTGGCGTTCCTCAGGGCTCCGTGCTGTCTTGTTCCTTTTGCATATCAATGACATGCTGGACCTTGGATCCAGCATACATTGCTATGCAGACGACAGCACGGTGCATGGACGTTACACTGCCCGCCCCGCAGCCTGAAAACAGGAGATAGCCGATATAAAAGGGTCTGTTGTAGCGAAGCTGAACCGGTTTCTCAATTGTAATACCCATTGGGGCGTCGAGAACCGTTTCAGTTTAACGCAGATAAGACTCAACTGTGCGCGTTCTCGACGAAAAAATCCCTGCTTATCCCTCTTCCTTCTCTTTGTAACATCTCCCTTGGTACTTCGGACATACTGGACATCTTAGGGATGTTCCTTCACAGCGAACTGAACCACAGGCTGGCGACCACATTGAACGGGCTATTAAGACCACCTCCCGCAAACTTCGCATCCTGAACTAGGTGCGGCGGTTATTTGCGCCAGAGGATCGCCTACTTTTATACACGGCTCAAATACGCTCGTGCGCGGAGTACTGTTCGCATCTCTGGGACGACTCTGACAAGTATCTTCTCAATGCCCTGGATTTATTGCAGCGCCGAGTTGTCCGAATTATAGGGGATGCAAAGGTTACACGAACCCTGGAGCCCCTGCAACTACGCAGAGACATGGCGGCTCTGTGCGTCCTCTATCGCCTATACCACGGAGAATGTTCTGAGGAGCTCTTTATCCTTGTTCCTACCTCGTCTTTTCACACCCGTAATACCCGCACTGGTCGGGGAAAGCATCCGCATTTTGTCGACAGTTATTGAATTGTAGTATCAGTGACATCATGGACCACACTCCAGCTTAACATCAATCGGGGTGCTGTCATATGTTGAGTCACAATAAAAAAATGCTATAGGTGTAGTAGGTGCTCTCGACGAAAGAGATTCTATATTTCACATAGAGTAGTACCGGGGTCGTAGCTCATATGGAAGAGCGCTCGCTTTGATGCGAGAGGTACCGGGATCGATACCCGGCGACGCCTAATCGAAACATTCCTAAAAATTTTTTTCATTATTCTACCATTTTATCAGCATCTCCGAATATTTCTTATTTTATTTTATTGCTGCAAATATTAAAGCAAACTTTACTGTAGTTAATACGTGTGCAGTAAGTATGAAATATTCGTTATTTCAAAATAACATATTAAATAAAGCACTTCATTGTCTTTGCCAATACCTGTGGGAAAAGGCGTGACAATTTTATTTTGATAAATAAAACGAATAATCAATCAAACTTTAAATTTGCCGCCCCCTTATTTAGGAGTTCAATCATAAGTACAACAAAAATGAGAATTTCAGGTTCACATTTTACGTATTATTATTATTTTTATATTATAGTTTTTTTTAAATTTAGCCGCCCACTAAATGTGCCGCTTGGGGCGGGCCGCCCCCTTCGCCCCCGCCACGCTACGCCACTGCCGCCCCGCAGACTGAAAACAGGAGATAGTCGATATTAAAGGGTCTGTTGTAGCAAAACTGAACCGGTTTCTCGATTGTAATACCCATTGGGGCGTCGAAAACAGGTTCAGTTTAACGCAGACAAAACTCAGGTGTGCGCGTTCTCGACGAAATATCCCTGCTTATCCCTCTTCCTTCTCTTTGTAACATCTCCCTCGGTACTTCGGACATACTGGACATCTTAGGGATGTTCCTTCACAGCGAACTGAATCACAGGCTGGCGACCACATTGAACGGGCTATTAAGACCACCTCCCACCTGCAAACTTCGCATCCTGAACTAGGTGCGGCGGTTATTTGCGCCAGAGGATCGCCTACTTTTATACACGGCTCAAATACGCTCGTGCGCGGAGTACTGTTCGCATCTCTGGGACGACTCTGACAAGTATCTTCTCAATGCCCTGGATTTATTGCAGCGCCGAGTTGTCCGAATTATAGGAGATGCAAAGGTTACACGAACCCTGGAGCCCCTGCAACTACGCAGAGACATGGCGGCTCTGTGCGTCCTCTATCGCCTATACCACGGAGAATGTTCTGAGGAGCTCTTTATCCTTGTTCCTACCTCGTCTTTTCACACCCGTAATACCCGCACTGGTCGGGGAAAGCATCCGCATTTTGTCGACAGTTATTGAATTGTAGTATCAGTGACATCATGGACCACACTCCAGCTTAACATCATTTGGGGTGCTGTCATAGGTTGAGTCACAATAAAAAAATGCTATAGGTGTAGTAGGTGCTCTCGACGAAAGAGATTCCATATTTCACATAGAGTAGTACCGGGGTCGTAGCTCATATGGAAGAGCGCTCGCTTTGATGCGAGAGGTACCGGGATCGATACCGGGCGACGCCTAATCGAAACATTCCTAAAAATTTTTTTCATTATTCTGCCATTTTATCAGCATCTCCGAAAATTTCTTATTTTATTTTATTGCTGCAAATATTAAAGCAAACTTTACTGTAGTGAATACGTGTGCAGTAAGTATGAAATATTCGTTATTTCAAAATAACATATTAAATAAAGCACTTCATTGTCTTTGCCAATACCTGTGGGAAAAGGCGTGACAATTTTATTTTGATAAATAAAACGAATAATCAATCAAACTTCAATGTCTGAAAAAGTACACTTCAATGTAGTTACTGTTCAATGTAGTTAAAAGAACGGCAAATTGCACAAAAGACCACCAACTGTCTGCCTACCACTCATAACTAATGAAAACAACGCCATCAACCGTTGAAACTGCGAATCACTTGCTACATTCAACAAACAGGGCGCTTCTTTCAACTCCAAAACCTTCGTCTACTAATACACAGATGGCGGTTTGATAGGGTCTGGCACGAAGCCCTTCTTTCCAAGCTCGAGGCATACGGTTTACCTGACTGTCTGCGTGGCTGGATGGCTGACTTCTTGTGTGGCCGCTCCATACGCGTTGTTGTGGATGGAAGTGCTTTGAGCAGGGTGTCAATGAATGCTGGCGTTCCTCAGGGCTCCGTGCTGTCTTGTTCCTTTTGCATATCAATGACATGCTGGACCTTGGATCCAGCATACATTGCTATGCAGACGACAGCACGGTGCATGGACGTTACACTGCCCGCCCCGCAGCCTGAAAACAGGAGATAGCCGATATAAAAGGGTCTGTTGTAGCGAAGCTGAACCGGTTTCTCAATTGTAATACCCATTGGGGCGTCGAGAACCGTTTCAGTTTAACGCAGATAAGACTCAACTGTGCGCGTTCTCGACGAAAAAATCCCTGCTTATCCCTCTTCCTTCTCTTTGTAACATCTCCCTTGGTACTTCGGACATACTGGACATCTTAGGGATGTTCCTTCACAGCGAACTGAACCACAGGCTGGCGACCACATTGAACGGGCTATTAAGACCACCTCCCGCAAACTTCGCATCCTGAACTAGGTGCGGCGGTTATTTGCGCCAGAGGATCGCCTACTTTTATACACGGCTCAAATACGCTCGTGCGCGGAGTACTGTTCGCATCTCTGGGACGACTCTGACAAGTATCTTCTCAATGCCCTGGATTTATTGCAGCGCCGAGTTGTCCGAATTATAGGAGATGCAAAGGTTACACGAACCCTGGAGCCCCTGCAACTACGCAGAGACATGGCGGCTCTGTGCGTCCTCTATCGCCTATACCACGGAGAATGTTCTGAGGAGCTCTTTATCCTTGTTCCTACCTCGTCTTTTCACACCCGTAATACCCGCACTGGTCGGGGAAAGCATCCGCATTTTGTCGACAGTTATTGAATTGTAGTATCAGTGACATCATGGACCACACTCCAGCTTAACATCAATCGGGGTGCTGTCAAATGTTGAGTCACAATAAAAAAATGCTATAGGTGTAGTAGGTGCTCTCGACGAAAGAGATTCTATATTTCACATAGAGTAGTACCGGGGTCGTAGCTCATATGGAAGAGCGCTCGCTTTGATGCGAGAGGTACCGGGATCGATACCCGGCGACGCCTAATCGAAACATTCCTAAAAATTTTTTTCATTATTCTACCATTTTATCAGCATCTCCGAATATTTCTTATTTTATTTTATTGCTGCAAATATTAAAGCAAACTTTACTGTAGTTAATACGTGTGCAGTAAGTATGAAATATTCGTTATTTCAAAATAACATATTAAATAAAGCACTTCATTGTCTTTGCCAATACCTGTGGGAAAAGGCGTGACAATTTTATTTTGATAAATAAAACGAATAATCAATCAAACTTTAATGTCTAAAAAAGTACACTTCAAAGTAGTTACAGTACTCCGAAAAAAACAGCAAATTGCACAAAAGACCACCAACTGTCTGCCTACCACTCATAACTAATGAAAACAACTCCATCAACCGTTGAGACTGCGAATCACTTGCTACATTCAACAAACAGGGCGCTTCTTTCAACTCCAAAACCTTCGTCTACTAATACATAGATGGCGGTTTGATAGGGTCTGGCACAAAGCCCTTCTTTCCAAGCTCGAGGCATACGGTTTACCTGACTGTCTGCGTGGCTGGATAGCTGACTTCTTGTGTGGCCGCTCCATACGCGTTGTTGTGGATGGAAGTGCTTTGAGCAGGGTGTCAATGAATGCTGGCGTTCCTCAGGGCTCCGTGCTGTCTTGTTCCTTTTGCATATCAATGACATGCTGGACCTTGGATCCAGCATACATTGCTATGCAGACGACAGCACGGTGCATGGACGTTACACTGCCCGCCCCGCAGCCTGAAAACAGGAGATAGCCGATATAAAAGGGTCTGTTGTAGCGAAGCTGAACCGGTTTCTCAATTGTAATACCCATTGGGGCGTCGAGAACCGTTTCAGTTTAACGCAGATAAGACTCAACTGTGCGCGTTCTCGACGAAAAAATCCCTGCTTATCCCTCTTCCTTCTCTTTGTAACATCTCCCTTGGTACTTCGGACATACTGGACATCTTAGGGATGTTCCTTCACAGCGAACTGAACCACAGGCTGGCGACCACATTGAACGGGCTATTAAGACCACCTCCCGCAAACTTCGCATCCTGAACTAGGTGCGGCGGTTATTTGCGCCAGAGGATCGCCTACTTTTATACACGGCTCAAATACGCTCGTGCGCGGAGTACTGTTCGCATCTCTGGGACGACTCTGACAAGTATCTTCTCAATGCCCTGGATTTATTGCAGCGCCGAGTTGTCCGAATTATAGGGGATGCAAAGGTTACACGAACCCTGGAGCCCCTGCAACTACGCAGAGACATGGCGGCTCTGTGCGTCCTCTATCGCCTATACCACGGAGAATGTTCTGAGGAGCTCTTTATCCTTGTTCCTACCTCGTCTTTTCACACCCGTAATACCCGCACTGGTCGGGGAAAGCATCCGCATTTTGTCGACAGTTATTGAATTGTAGTATCAGTGACATCATGGACCACACTCCAGCTTAACATCAATCGGGGTGCTGTCATATGTTGAGTCACAATAAAAAAATGCTATAGGTGTAGTAGGTGCTCTCGACGAAAGAGATTCTATATTTCACATAGAGTAGTACCGGGGTCGTAGCTCATATGGAAGAGCGCTCGCTTTGATGCGAGAGGTACTGGGATCGATACCCGGCGACGCCTAATCGAAACATTCCTAAAAATTTTTTTCATTATTCTACCATTTTATCAGCATCTCCGAATATTTCTTATTTTATTTTATTGCTGCAAATATTAAAGCAAACTTTACTGTAGTTAATACGTGTGCAGTAAGTATGAAATATTCGTTATTTCAAAATAACATATTAAATAAAGCACTTCATTGTCTTTGCCTATACCAGTGGGAAAAGGCGTGACAATTTTATTTTGATAAAAAAAAACGAAAAATCAATCAAACTTTAATGTCTGAAAAAGTACACTTCAAAGTAGTTACAGTACTCCGAAAAAAAACAGCAAATTGCACAAAAGACCACCAACTGTCTGCCTACCACTCATAACTAATGAAAACAACTCCATCAACCGTTGAGACTGCGAATCACTTGCTACATTCAACAAACAGGGCGCTTCTTTCAACTCCAAAACCTTCGTCTACTAATACATAGATGGCGGTTTGATAGGGTCTGGCACAAAGCCCTTCTTTCCAAGCTCGAGGCATACGGTTTACCTGACTGTCTGCGTGGCTGGATAGCTGACTTCTTGTGTGGCCGCTCCATACGCGTTGTTGTGGATGGAAGTGCTTTGAGCAGGGTGTCAATGAATGCTGGCGTTCCTCAGGGCTCCGTGCTGTCTTGTTCCTTTTGCATATCAATGACATGCTGGACCTTGGATCCAGCATACATTGCCATGCAGACGACAGCACGGTGCATGGACGTTACACTGCCCGCCCCGCAGCCTGAAAACAGGAGATAGTCGATATTAAAGGGTCTGTTGTAGCGAAACTGAACCGGTTTCTCTCATTGTTATACCCATTGGCGCGTCGAAAACAGGTTCAGTTTAACGCAGACAAAACTCAGGTGTGCGCGTTCTCGACGAAAAAATCCCTGTTTATATCTCTTCCTTCTCTGGAGCCCCTGCAACTACGCAGAGACATGGCGCCTCTGTAGGTCCTCTATCGCCTATACCACGGAGAATGTTCCGAGGCGCTCTTTATCCTTGTTCCTACCTCGTCTGTTCACACACGTAATACCCGCACTGGTCGGGGAAAGCATCCGCATTTTGTCGACAGTTATTGAATTGTAGTATCAGTGACATCATGGACCACACTCCAGCTTAACATCAATCGGGGTGCTGTCATATGTTGAGTCACAATAAAAAAATGCTATAGGTGTAGTATGTGCTCTCGACGAAAGAGATTCCATATTTCACATAGAGTAGTACCGGGGTCGTAGCTCATATGGAAGAGCGCTCGCTTTGATGCGAGAGGTACTGGGATCGATACCCGGCGGCGCCTAATCGAAACATACCTAAAAAATTTTTTTATTATTCTACCATTTTATCAGCATTTCCGAATATTTCTTATTTTATTTTATTGCTGCGAATATTAAAGCAGACTTTACCGAGTGAGCTCCAGAATAGCGGATGAACTGTAGTTAAATACGTGTGCAGTAAGTATGAAATATTCGTTATTTCAAAATAGCATATTAAATAAAGCACTTCATTATCTTTGCCTATACCTGTGGGAAAAGGCGTGACAATTTTATTTTGATAAATAAAACGAAT
Source organism: Tinea trinotella (assembly GCA_905220615.1). Taxonomy (NCBI): domain Eukaryota; kingdom Metazoa; phylum Arthropoda; class Insecta; order Lepidoptera; family Tineidae; genus Tinea; species Tinea trinotella. Next base: position 5,577,781 of record HG992305.1, read on the forward strand.
AATCAATCAAACTTCAATGTCTGAAAAAGTACACTTCAATGTAGTTACTGTTCAATGTAGTTAAAAGAACGGCAAATTGCACAAAAGACCACCAACTGTCTGCCTACCACTCATAACTAATGAAAACAACGCCATCAACCGTTGAAACTGCGAATCACTTGCTACATTCAACAAACAGGGCGCTTCTTTCAACTCCAAAACCTTCGTCTACTAATACACAGATGGCGGTTTGATAGGGTCTGGCACGAAGCCCTTCTTTCCAAGCTCGAGGCATACGGTTTACCTGACTGTCTGCGTGGCTGGATGGCTGACTTCTTGTGTGGCCGCTCCATACGCGTTGTTGTGGATGGAAGTGCTTTGAGCAGGGTGTCAATGAATGCTGGCGTTCCTCAGGGCTCCGTGCTGTCTTGTTCCTTTTGCATATCAATGACATGCTGGACCTTGGATCCAGCATACATTGCTATGCAGACGACAGCACGGTGCATGGACGTTACACTGCCCGCCCCGCAGCCTGAAAACAGGAGATAGCCGATATAAAAGGGTCTGTTGTAGCGAAGCTGAACCGGTTTCTCAATTGTAATACCCATTGGGGCGTCGAGAACCGTTTCAGTTTAACGCAGATAAGACTCAACTGTGCGCGTTCTCGACGAAAAAATCCCTGCTTATCCCTCTTCCTTCTCTTTGTAACATCTCCCTTGGTACTTCGGACATACTGGACATCTTAGGGATGTTCCTTCACAGCGAACTGAACCACAGGCTGGCGACCACATTGAACGGGCTATTAAGACCACCTCCCGCAAACTTCGCATCCTGAACTAGGTGCGGCGGTTATTTGCGCCAGAGGATCGCCTACTTTTATACACGGCTCAAATACGCTCGTGCGCGGAGTACTGTTCGCATCTCTGGGACGACTCTGACAAGTATCTTCTCAATGCCCTGGATTTATTGCAGCGCCGAGTTGTCCGAATTATAGGAGATGCAAAGGTTACACGAACCCTGGAGCCCCTGCAACTACGCAGAGACATGGCGGCTCTGTGCGTCCTCTATCGCCTATACCACGGAGAATGTTCTGAGGAGCTCTTTATCCTTGTTCCTACCTCGTCTTTTCACACCCGTAATACCCGCACTGGTCGGGGAAAGCATCCGCATTTTGTCGACAGTTATTGAATTGTAGTATCAGTGACATCATGGACCACACTCCAGCTTAACATCAATCGGGGTGCTGTCAAATGTTGAGTCACAATAAAAAAATGCTATAGGTGTAGTAGGTGCTCTCGACGAAAGAGATTCTATATTTCACATAGAGTAGTACCGGGGTCGTAGCTCATATGGAAGAGCGCTCGCTTTGATGCGAGAGGTACCGGGATCGATACCCGGCGACGCCTAATCGAAACATTCCTAAAAATTTTTTTCATTATTCTACCATTTTATCAGCATCTCCGAATATTTCTTATTTTATTTTATTGCTGCAAATATTAAAGCAAACTTTACTGTAGTTAATACGTGTGCAGTAAGTATGAAATATTCGTTATTTCAAAATAACATATTAAATAAAGCACTTCATTGTCTTTGCCAATACCTGTGGGAAAAGGCGTGACAATTTTATTTTGATAAATAAAACGAATAATCAATCAAACTTTAATGTCTAAAAAAGTACACTTCAAAGTAGTTACAGTACTCCGAAAAAAACAGCAAATTGCACAAAAGACCACCAACTGTCTGCCTACCACTCATAACTAATGAAAACAACTCCATCAACCGTTGAGACTGCGAATCACTTGCTACATTCAACAAACAGGGCGCTTCTTTCAACTCCAAAACCTTCGTCTACTAATACATAGATGGCGGTTTGATAGGGTCTGGCACAAAGCCCTTCTTTCCAAGCTCGAGGCATACGGTTTACCTGACTGTCTGCGTGGCTGGATAGCTGACTTCTTGTGTGGCCGCTCCATACGCGTTGTTGTGGATGGAAGTGCTTTGAGCAGGGTGTCAATGAATGCTGGCGTTCCTCAGGGCTCCGTGCTGTCTTGTTCCTTTTGCATATCAATGACATGCTGGACCTTGGATCCAGCATACATTGCTATGCAGACGACAGCACGGTGCATGGACGTTACACTGCCCGCCCCGCAGCCTGAAAACAGGAGATAGCCGATATAAAAGGGTCTGTTGTAGCGAAGCTGAACCGGTTTCTCAATTGTAATACCCATTGGGGCGTCGAGAACCGTTTCAGTTTAACGCAGATAAGACTCAACTGTGCGCGTTCTCGACGAAAAAATCCCTGCTTATCCCTCTTCCTTCTCTTTGTAACATCTCCCTTGGTACTTCGGACATACTGGACATCTTAGGGATGTTCCTTCACAGCGAACTGAACCACAGGCTGGCGACCACATTGAACGGGCTATTAAGACCACCTCCCGCAAACTTCGCATCCTGAACTAGGTGCGGCGGTTATTTGCGCCAGAGGATCGCCTACTTTTATACACGGCTCAAATACGCTCGTGCGCGGAGTACTGTTCGCATCTCTGGGACGACTCTGACAAGTATCTTCTCAATGCCCTGGATTTATTGCAGCGCCGAGTTGTCCGAATTATAGGGGATGCAAAGGTTACACGAACCCTGGAGCCCCTGCAACTACGCAGAGACATGGCGGCTCTGTGCGTCCTCTATCGCCTATACCACGGAGAATGTTCTGAGGAGCTCTTTATCCTTGTTCCTACCTCGTCTTTTCACACCCGTAATACCCGCACTGGTCGGGGAAAGCATCCGCATTTTGTCGACAGTTATTGAATTGTAGTATCAGTGACATCATGGACCACACTCCAGCTTAACATCAATCGGGGTGCTGTCATATGTTGAGTCACAATAAAAAAATGCTATAGGTGTAGTAGGTGCTCTCGACGAAAGAGATTCTATATTTCACATAGAGTAGTACCGGGGTCGTAGCTCATATGGAAGAGCGCTCGCTTTGATGCGAGAGGTACCGGGATCGATACCCGGCGACGCCTAATCGAAACATTCCTAAAAATTTTTTTCATTATTCTACCATTTTATCAGCATCTCCGAATATTTCTTATTTTATTTTATTGCTGCAAATATTAAAGCAAACTTTACTGTAGTTAATACGTGTGCAGTAAGTATGAAATATTCGTTATTTCAAAATAACATATTAAATAAAGCACTTCATTGTCTTTGCCTATACCAGTGGGAAAAGGCGTGACAATTTTATTTTGATAAAAAAAAACGAAAAATCAATCAAACTTTAATGTCTGAAAAAGTACACTTCAAAGTAGTTACAGTACTCCGAAAAAAACAGCAAATTGCACAAAAGACCACCAACTGTCTGCCTACCACTCATAACTAATGAAAACAACTCCATCAACCGTTGAGACTGCGAATCACTTGCTACATTCAACAAACAGGGCGCTTCTTTCAACTCCAAAACCTTCGTCTACTAATACATAGATGGCGGTTTGATAGGGTCTGGCACAAAGCCCTTCTTTCCAAGCTCGAGGCATACGGTTTACCTGACTGTCTGCGTGGCTGGATAGCTGACTTCTTGTGTGGCCGCTCCATACGCGTTGTTGTGGATGGAAGTGCTTTGAGCAGGGTGTCAATGAATGCTGGCGTTCCTCAGGGCTCCGTGCTGTCTTGTTCCTTTTGCATATCAATGACATGCTGGACCTTGGATCCAGCATACATTGCCATGCAGACGACAGCACGGTGCATGGACGTTACACTGCCCGCCCCGCAGCCTGAAAACAGGAGATAGTCGATATTAAAGGGTCTGTTGTAGCGAAACTGAACCGGTTTCTCTCATTGTTATACCCATTGGCGCGTCGAAAACAGGTTCAGTTTAACGCAGACAAAACTCAGGTGTGCGCGTTCTCGACGAAAAAATTCCTGTTTATATCTCTTCCTTCTCTGGAGCCCCTGCAACTACGCAGAGACATGGCGCCTCTGTGGGTCCTCTATCGCCTATACCACGGAGAATGTTCTGAGGCGCTCTTTATCCTTGTTCCTACCTCGTCTGTTCACACACGTAATACCCGCACTGGTCGGGGAAAGCATCCGCATTTTGTCGACAGTTATTGAATTGTAGTATCAGTGACATCATGGACCACACTCCAGCTTAACATCAATCGGGGTGCTGTCATATGTTGAGTCACAATAAAAAAATGCTATAGGTGTAGTATGGGCTCTCGACGAAAGAGATTCCATATTTCACATAGAGTAGTACCGGGGTCGTAGCTCATATGGAAGAGCGCTCGCTTTGATGCGAGAGGTACTGGGATCGATACCCGGCGACGCCTAATCGAAACATTCCTAAAAATTTTTTTCATTATTCTACCATTTTATCAGCATTTCCGAATATTTTTAATTTTATTTTATTGCTGCAAATATTAAAGCAGACTTTACCGAGTGAGCTCCAGAATAGCGGGTAAACTTTATTGAATACGTGTGCAGTAAGTATGAAATATTCGTTATTTCAAAATAACATATTAAATAAAGCAATTTATTGTCTTTGCCTATACCAGTGGGAAAAGGCGTGACAATTTTATTTTGATAAAAAAAAAGAAAAATCAATTAAACTTTAATGTCTGAAAAAGTACACTTCAAAGTAGTTACAGTACTCCGAAAAAAACAGCAAATTGCACAAAAGACCACCAACTGTCTGCCTACCACTCATAACTAATGAAAACAACTCCATCAACCGTTGAGACTGCGAATCACTTGCTACATTCAACAAACAGGGCGCTTCTTTCAACTCCAAAACCTTCGTCTACTAATACATAGATGGCGGTTTGATAGGGTCTGGCACAAAGCCCTTCTTTCCAAGCTCGAGGCATACGGTTTACCTGACTGTCTGCGTGGCTGGATAGCTGACTTCTTGTGTGGCCGCTCCATACGCGTCAATGAGCAGGGTGTCAATGAATGCTGGCGTTCCTCAGGGCTCCGTGCCCTGAGGAACGCGTATTTTGTCGACAGTTATTGAATTGTAGTATCAGTGACATCATGGACCACACTCCAGCTTAACATCAATCGGGGTGCTGTCATATGTTGAGTCACAATAAAAAAATGCTATAGGTGTAGTAGGTGCTCTCGACGAAAGAGATTCTATATTTCACATAGAGTAGTACCGGGGTCGTAGCTCATATGGAAGAGCGCTCGCTTTGATGCGAGAGGTACCGGGATCGATACCCGGCGACGCCTAATCGAAACATTCCTAAAAATTTTTTTCATTATTCTACCATTTTATCAGCATTTCCGAATATTTCTTATTTTATTTTATTGCTGCAAATATTAAAGCAAACTTTACTGTAGTGACACGTGTGCAGTAAGTATGAAATATTCGTTATTTCAAAATAACATATTAAATAAAGCACTTCATTGTCTTTGCCAATACCTGTGGGAAAAGGCGTGACAATTTTATTTTGATAAATAAAACGAATAATCAATCAAACTTTAAATTTGCCGCCCCCTTATTTAGGAGTTCAATCATAAGTACAACAAAAATGAGAATTTCAGGTTCACATTTTACGTATTATTATTATTTTTATATTATAGTTTTTTTTAAATTTAGCCGCCCACTAAATGTGCCGCTTGGGGCGGGCCGCCCCCTTCGCCCCCGCCACGCTACGCCACTGCCGCCCCGCAGACTGAAAACAGGAGATAGTCGATATTAAAGGGTCTGTTGTAGCAAAACTGAACCGGTTTCTCGATTGTAATACCCATTGGGGCGTCGAAAACAGGTTCAGTTTAACGCAGACAAAACTCAGGTGTGCGCGTTCTCGACGAAATATCCCTGCTTATCCCTCTTCCTTCTCTTTGTAACATCTCCCTCGGTACTTCGGACATACTGGACATCTTAGGGATGTTCCTTCACAGCGAACTGAATCACAGGCTGGCGACCACATTGAACGGGCTATTAAGACCACCTCCCACCTGCAAACTTCGCATCCTGAACTAGGTGCGGCGGTTATTTGCGCCAGAGGATCGCCTACTTTTATACACGGCTCAAATACGCTCGTGCGCGGAGTACTGTTCGCATCTCTGGGACGACTCTGACAAGTATCTTCTCAATGCCCTGGATTTATTGCAGCGCCGAGTTGTCCGAATTATAGGAGATGCAAAGGTTACACGAACCCTGGAGCCCCTGCAACTACGCAGAGACATGGCGGCTCTGTGCGTCCTCTATCGCCTATACCACGGAGAATGTTCTGAGGAGCTCTTTATCCTTGTTCCTACCTCGTCTTTTCACACCCGTAATACCCGCACTGGTCGGGGAAAGCATCCGCATTTTGTCGACAGTTATTGAATTGTAGTATCAGTGACATCATGGAACACACTCCAGCTTAACATCATTTGGGGTGCTGTCATAGGTTGAGTCACAATAAAAAAATGCTATAGGTGTAGTAGGTGCTCTCGACGAAAGAGATTCCATATTTCACATAGAGTAGTACCGGGGTCGTAGCTCATATGGAAGAGCGCTCGCTTTGATGCGAGAGGTACCGGGATCGATACCGGGCGACGCCTAATCGAAACATTCCTAAAAATTTTTTTCATTATTCTGCCATTTTATCAGCATCTCCGAAAATTTCTTATTTTATTTTATTGCTGCAAATATAAAAGCAAACTTTACTGTAGTGAATACGTGTGCAGTAAGTATGAAATATTCGTTATTTCAAAATAACATATTAAATAAAGCACTTCATTGTCTTTGCCAATACCTGTGGGAAAAGGCGTGACAATTTTATTTTGATAAATAAAACGAATAATCAATCAAACTTTAATGTCTAAAAAAGTACACTTCAAAGTAGTTACAGTACTCCGAAAAAAACAGCAAATTGCACAAAAGACCACCAACTGTCTGCCTACCACTCATAACTAATGAAAACAACTCCATCAACCGTTGAGACTGCGAATCACTTGCTACATTCAACAAACAGGGCGCTTCTTTCAACTCCAAAACCTTCGTCTACTAATACATAGATGGCGGTTTGATGGGGTCTGGCACAAAGCCCTTCTTTCCAAGCTCGAGGCATACGGTTTACCTGACTGTCTGCGTGGCTGGATAGCTGACTTCTTGTGTGGCCGCGCCATACGCGTTGTTGTGGATGGAAGTGCTTTGAGCAGGGTGTCAATGAATGCTGGCGTTCCTCAGGGCTCCGTGCTGTCTTGTTCCTTTTGCATATCAATGACATGCTGGACCTTGGATCCAGCATACATTGCCATGCAGACGACAGCACGGTGCATGGACGTTACACTGCCCGCCCCGCAGCCTGAAAACAGGAGATAGTCGATATTAAAGGGTCTGTTGTAGCGAAACTGAACCGGTTTCTCTCATTGTTATACCCATTGGCGCGTCGAAAACAGGTTCAGTTTAACGCAGACAAAACTCAGGTGTGCGCGTTCTCGACGAAAAAATCCCTGTTTATATCTCTTCCTTCTCTGGAGCCCCTGCAACTACGCAGAGACATGGCGCCTCTGTAGGTCCTCTATCGCCTATACCACGGAGAATGTTCCGAGGCGCTCTTTATCCTTGTTCCTACCTCGTCTGTTCACACACGTAATACCCGCACTGGTCGGGGAAAGCATCCGCATTTTGTCGACAGTTATTGAATTGTAGTATCAGTGACATCATGGACCACACTCCAACTTAACATCAATCGGGGTGCTGTCATATGTTGAGTCACAATAAAAAAATGCTATAGGTGTAGTATGTGCTCTCGACGAAAGAGATTCCATATTTCACATAGAGTAGTACCGGGGTCGTAGCTCATATGGAAGAGCGCTCGCTTTGATGCGAGAGGTACTGGGATCGATACCCGGCGGCGCCTAATCGAAACATACCTAAAAATTTTTTTTATTATTCTACCATTTTATCAGCATTTCCGAATATTTCTTATTTTATTTTATTGCTGCGAATATTAAAGCAGACTTTACCGAGTGAGCTCCAGAATAGCGGATGAACTGTAGTTAAATACGTGTGCAGTAAGTATGAAATATTCGTTATTTCAAAATAGCATATTAAATAAAGCACTTCATTATCTTTGCCTATACCTGTGGGAAAAGGCGTGACAATTTTATTTTGATAAATAAAACGAATAATCAATCAAACTTCAATGTCTGAAAAAGTACACTTCAATGTAGTTACTGTTCAATGTAGTTAAAAGAACGGCAAATTGCACAAAAGACCACCAACTGTCTGCCTACTACTCATAACTAATGAAAACAACGCCATCAACCGTTGAAACTGCGAATCACTTGCTACAATCAACAAACAGGGCGCTTCTTTCAACTCCAAAACCTTCGTCTACTAATACACAGATGGCGGTTTGATAGGGTCTGGCACGAAGCCCTTTTTTCCAAGCTCGAGGCATACGGTTTACCTGACTGTCTGCGTGGCTGGATAGCTGACTTCTTGTGTGGCCGCTCCATACGCGTTGTTGTGGATGGAAGTGCTTTGAGCAAGGGTGTCAATGAATGCTGGCGTTCCTCAGGGCTCCGTGCTGTCTTGTTCCTTTTGCATATCAATGACATGCTGGACCTTGGATCCAGCATACATTGCTATGCAGACGACAGCACGGTGCATGTATGGAAGATTCTAATCAACAAATAAAATAAGCGTTTAACCAGAAAGAAAACGTAATATAATAATGACAATGTCAAAAAACATTTTTTAAAATTATAAAATAAAATCGTTTTAAATTTATGTGGCCGAGACGCCACATTACTCCCCCTCCAGTGATCAACGAAATTCAGTTCCAGGCTTAAGGTAACATGAAAGCCGGTTTTACCCTATCGGCAGATACTTTAACAAAATTTCCTTTAATTTCAACTTGAAACCATTTATCGCAGCGATCAATAACCAAATACGGTCCATCATATGGTGGTTGAAGAGGCTTCCTGGCAGCATCATGCCTGATGAACACATGTGAACAACTCTTCAGGTCCTTGTGAACAAATACTCTTTGTTTGTTATGATGCGCTGTCGGAACTGGTGCGAGTGCTTGCATTTTAGCTTTCAGCATCTTTACAAAATCGGATTGATCCATGTTTGTGTTCCTGGATTCTGATAACATTTCACCAGGTAATCTTAGTGTCTGGCCGTACACTAATTCACTAGGGGTCGCTTTGACATCATCTTTATATGTGCATCTTAGACCAAGCAATATAAGTGGTAAAACGTCCACCCATCGTTCTGTGGCATGACACATAATTGCACTTTTTAATGTTCTATGCCATCTCTCAATCAACCCATTAGCCTGTGGGTGATAAGCTGTAGTAGGCGAATGATGAGCACCTAATAAAGCGGATAATTCATTAAATAATACGCTCTCAAATTGTCCTCCCCGGTCAGTAATTATTTTTGAAGGGCAACCAAATCTAGATATCCATGAAGAAATAAATGCTTTTGCGACACTCTCTGCCGAGACGTCTACCAATGGCGCAGCTTCGGTCCATCTGGTAAAGCGATCTATCATGGTAAGACAATAACGATAACCGTGACTTGGAGGTAATGGACCGATCAGATCTATATTAATATGAGTAAATCTGTCGTCTGGTACATTAAAATTTAACAGAGGCGTAATTGTGTGTCGATTTATTTTGCATTTCTGACATGCGAGGCATGATTTAGCCCAAATTTTAATATCTCGATGCATATGTGGCCAGACAAATCTCGTTTGAATGAGTTTGCAAGTTGATTTCGGTGAAGGATGTGAAATTCCATGCAATTTATCAAATATTATCTTCCGATAACGATGAGGAACAAAGGGCCGTAAAGTATTTGTTGAAGTGTCACAATATATGTCTTTATCTGAAGCTTTAACCTTAATTAATTTTAACGAAGTTGTTTTAGAGTTCAGAAATATTTTCAACTCTGAATCATTTTCTTGTTCAGTTGAAAAATCCGAACAATCGATATATTCCGGTAAGGAAATACTTTCTATGCGTGATAAAAAATCAGCCACAACATTGGTTATTCCAGACATATGTTTAATATCGGTGGTAAATTGAGAAATGAAATCTAAATGACGAGTCTGTCTTGGCGTATAGTTATCAGTATTTTTATTTAGTGCAAAGGTTAATGGCTTGTGGTCAGTATATAATGTAAAATCTCGTCCTTCTAGCAAATATCTGAAATGTTTAATGGATGAATAGCAGGCTAAAAGTTCTTTATCAAAAGCGCTATACTTTTTTTGTGTATTATCTAGTCTTTTTGAATAGAAACCTAGAGGTTGCCACTTGCCATTATAGTATTGATTAACTGCACCTCCAATTGCTATATCGGACGCATCAACCATGAGTGCCAAAGGAATGTCTGGTTTTGGGTGTGAAAGTAATGTTGCTTTTTCAAGACATTCTTTAATTTTATTAAAAGCCAATCGTTCATCTTCGGTCAAAGTTATAATAGTTTTATCTTGTTTTTTAGCTCCTTTTAAATATTTAGACAGTATAAGTTGTGAAGTGACTGCATTGGGTATAAAACGTCTATAAAAATTCGTCATAGCAAGAAACCTTCGCAGTTCCTGAACAGTTGATGGCTCTTTAAAATCCTTAATGACTGCCACTCTTTCTAAAGTAGGTAGTATGCCATCAGCGTTAATTAAAAAACCAAGAAAATCAATCTGTCTTACAGAAAATACGCATTTAGCCACATTTATCTTAACTCCAAATTCATTAAAACGGGTAAATAAAGTGCGTAAATGCTTATAATGTTCTTCTTTCGATGAAGAATAAATTAAAACGTCATCCAAATAGCAAAAACAAAAATCCAAACCTCGTGTGACTTCATGTATAAACCTTTGAAACGTCTGCGCAGCATTACACAATCCAAAGAGCATTCTTAAAAATTCAAATAAGCCGAATGGTGTGATGACTGCAGTCTTAGGGATATCCGACGGTTCAACGGGAATTTGGTTGTAGGCTCTAATTAAATCAATCTTTGAAAATACCTTAGCTCCATTAAGTCCATTGGAAAGATCTTGAATATGTGGAAGCGGATACTTATCAGGTACTGTTGTACTGTTTAACTTGCGATAATCTCCACATGGTCGCCAGTCTCCATTCTTTTTCGGAACCATGTGGAGTGGACTAGCCCAGCAGCTTTTAGAGGGCCTGCACAAACCAGCATCAATCATAAATTGAAATTCTTTCTTGGCGATAGCATATTTTTCCGCTGATAAACGTCTAGGTTTAAATGTTACTGGAGGACCATTAGTAACAATATGGTGTGTTGTTGAATGTTTGATCAACTGAGAACCATCAAAAGGCTTGGTGATGTCACTAAACTCAGTCAGGAGAGGGTGGATTTCCAAGGAAGTATTAATTGTTGAAATTTTCGTAAGAGGGCCTCGATATTGACGGCCAATTGACGTAAATAATGTTGCATTGTCTACAAGGCAACTATTTTGCATGTCGACCATGAGACCGTATTTCTTTAAAAAGTCAGCTCCTATGATTGGTTTTGTGACTTCGGCAATAATAAAAGGCCAAGAAAAAAGTTTACGTAATCCAAAATCTACTTCAATAATTTCACTACCAAAAGTATTTATTACAGACCCATTTGCAGCATAAAGCTTAATATCTGAAAATCGTGGAGTGTGTTTTAAAGTCCTCGGTATAACTGAGATATCAGCTCCAGTGTCGATCAGAAAACGCATACCAGAAATCTTATCAGTGATGTAAAGGCGGCTCGATGTGTAAACTGGTAAAGTTTGCCCGGACATACTCGCCGCATTATATGGCCGGGAATCTAGTTTTCCTGAGAAAATGAACAAGGTTTAATACATTTATGTGCCTTATTGCCATAAATTCTGTGGTACCAACAGTGATTTCTGTATTGTCGCAAATTAGTAGGGTGCAAAGTCTGGCGAGGTAATTTCAGACAATTCCTTTGATTTAAATGCGTAGTTTGAATAGCGTCGACTTTTGTTGCCAATTCTTTTATACATGCATGTAAGTCAGATATGTCAGAAGATGTTACCTGAGTACACGTAGACGACGATGATGCAATAGCGTCAGCACCATAAACATTTATTTCACTGATTTTATCGGCCATTTTACCCAATTCCTCCAATGTTTGAGTACTTATTGATAAAATTGAATGACAACTACGGGGCAGTCGTTGAAGCCACAATAATCTTAAAACATCTTCCTGTATTTTTTCTCCAGCCAAACACTTCATCTCCCTTAATAATTGACTGGGGCGTTTATCACCTAAAGTCAATGTTGTTAATAACCTATTAATTTTAGCATCGGCTGTCTCCTCGAATACATCCAACATTTTCGTTTTAAGAGCCGTGTACGGATTTTGACATGGTGGGTTGGCAATGACGTCGCTCACCAGATTCAATACCTCACTTTCAACTTGCGCTACTAAATAATGAAATTTAGTTTCTTCTTTCTTCACGCCACAAAGAGAAAATTGTGACTCGATCTGACTAAACCAGAGTGTCGGATTCGCACGCCAGAATGACGGTATTTTCATAGTAAGTTTATTTACTTCCGTCGCCGCTGTTGTTGTAGATTCTTCCATTGTAAATAAGGTTGCAATTTGTGCTATCGGGGTCACCAATTATGGAAGATTCTAATCAACAAATAAAATAAGCGTTTAACCAGAAAGAAAACGTAATATAATAATGACAATGTCAAAAAACATTTTTTAAAATTATAAAATAAAATCGTTTTAAATTTATGTGGCCGAGACGCCACACATGGACGTTACACTGCCCGCCCCGCAGCCTGAAAACAGGAGATAGCCGATATAAAAGGGTCTGTTGTAGCGAAGCTGAACCGGTTTCTCAATTGTAATACCCATTGGGGCGTCGAGAACCGTTTCAGTTTAACGCAGATAAGACTCAACTGTGCGCGTTCTCGACGAAAAAATCCCTGCTTATCCCTCTTCCTTCTCTTTGTAACATCTCCCTTGGTACTTCGGACATACTGGACATCTTAGGGATGTTCCTTCACAGCGAACTGAACCACAGGCTGGCGACCACATTGAACGGGCTATTAAGACCACCTCCCGCAAACTTCGCATCCTGAACTAGGTGCGGCGGTTATTTGCGCCAGAGGATCGCCTACTTTTATACACGGCTCAAATACGCTCGTGCGCGGAGTACTGTTCGCATCTCTGGGACGACTCTGACAAGTATCTTCTCAATGCCCTGGATTTATTGCAGCGCCGAGTTGTCCGAATTATAGGAGATGCAAAGGTTACACGAACCCTGGAGCCCCTGCAACTACGCAGAGACATGGCGGCTCTGTGCGTCCTCTATCGCCTATACCACGGAGAATGTTCTGAGGAGCTCTTTATCCTTGTGCCTACCTCGTCTTTTCACACCCGTAATACCCGCACTGGTCGGGGAAAGCATCCGCATTTTGTCGACAGTTATTGAATGGTAGTATCAGTGACATCATGGACCACACTCCAGCTTAACATCAATCGGGGTGCTGTCATATGTTGAGTCACAATAATAAAATGCTATAGGTGTAGTAGGTGCTCTCGACGAAAGAGATTCTATATTTCACATAGAGTAGTACCGGGGTCGTAGCTCATATGGAAGAGCGCTCGCTTTGATGCGAGAGGTACCGGGATCGATACCCGGCGACGCCTAATCGAAACATTCCTAAAAATTTTTTTCATTATTCTGCCATTTTATCAGCATCTCCGAAAATTTCTTATTTTATTTTATTGCTGCAAATATTAAAGCAAACTTTACTGTAGTGAATACGTGTGCAGTAAGTATGAAATATTCGTTATTTCAAAATAACATATTAAATAAAGCACTTCATTGTCTTTGCCAATACCTGTGGGAAAAGGCGTGACAATTTTATTTTGATAAATAAAACGAATAATCAATCAAACTTTAATGTCTAAAAAAGTACACTTCAAAGTAGTTACAGTACTCCGAAAAAAACAGCAAATTGCACAAAAGACCACCAACTGTCTGCCTACCACTCATAACTAATGAAAACAACTCCATCAACCGTTGAGACTGCGAATCACTTGCTACATTCAACAAACAGGGCGCTTCTTTCAACTCCAAAACCTTCGTCTACTAATACATAGATGGCGGTTTGATGGGGTCTGGCACAAAGCCCTTCTTTCCAAGCTCGAGGCATACGGTTTACCTGACTGTCTGCGTGGCTGGATAGCTGACTTCTTGTGTGGCCGCTCCATACGCGTTGTTGTGGATGGAAGTGCTTTGAGCAGGGTGTCAATGAATGCTGGCGTTCCTCAGGGCTCCGTGCTGTCTTGTTCCTTTTGCATATCAATGACATGCTGGACCTTGGATCCAGCATACATTGCCATGCAGACGACAGCACGGTGCATGGACGTTACACTGCCCGCCCCGCAGCCTGAAAACAGGAGATAGTCGATATTAAAGGGTCTGTTGTAGCGAAACTGAACCGGTTTCTCTCATTGTTATACCCATTGGCGCGTCGAAAACAGGTTCAGTTTAACGCAGACAAAACTCAGGTGTGCGCGTTCTCGACGAAAAAATCCCTGTTTATATCTCTTCCTTCTCTGGAGCCCCTGCAACTACGCAGAGACATGGCGCCTCTGTAGGTCCTCTATCGCCTATACCACGGAGAATGTTCCGAGGCGCTCTTTATCCTTGTTCCTACCTCGTCTGTTCACACACGTAATACCCGCACTGGTCGGGGAAAGCATCCGCATTTTGTCGACAGTTATTGAATTGTAGTATCAGTGACATCATGGACCACACTCCAGCTTAACATCAATCGGGGTGCTGTCATATGTTGAGTCACAATAAAAAAATGCTATAGGTGTAGTATGTGCTCTCGACGAAAGAGATTCCATATTTCACATAGAGTAGTACCGGGGTCGTAGCTCATATGGAAGAGCGCTCGCTTTGATGCGAGAGGTACTGGGATCGATACCCGGCGACGCCTAATCGAAACATTCCTAAAAATTTTTCATTATTCTACCATTTTATCAGCATTTCCGAATATTTTTAATTTTATTTTATTGCTGCAAATATTAAAGCAGACTTTACCGAGTGAGCTCCAGAATAGCGGGTAAACTTTATTGAATACGTGTGCAGTAAGTATGAAATATTCGTTATTTCAAAATAACATATTAAATAAAGCAATTTATTGTCTTTGCCTATACCAGTGGGAAAAGGCGTGACAATTTTATTTTGATAAAAAAAACGAAAAATCAATCAAACTTTAATGTCTGAAAAAGTACACTTCAAACTAGTTACAGTACTCCGAAAAAAACAGCAAATTGCACAAAAGACCACCAACTGTCTGCCTACCACTCATAACTAATGAAAACAACTCCATCAACCGTTGAGACTGCGAATCACTTGCTACATTCAACAAACAGGGCGCTTCTTTCAACTCCAAAACCTTCGTCTACTAATACATAGATGGCGGTTTGATAGGGTCTGGCAAAAAGCCCTTCTTTCCAAGCTCAAGGCATACGGTTTACCTGACTGTCTGCGTGGCTGGATAGCTGACTTCTTGTGTGGCCGCTCCATACGCGTCAATGAGCAGGGTGTCAATGAATGCTGGCGTTCCTCAGGGCTCCGTGCTGTCTTGTTCCTTTTGCATATCAATGACATGCTGGACCTTGGATCCAGCATACATTGCCATGCAGACGACCGCACGGTGCATGGACGTTACACTGCCCGCCCCACAACCTGAAAACAGGAGATAGTCGATATTAAAGGGTCTGTTGTAGCGAAACTGAACCGGTTTCTCTCATTGTTATACCCATTGGCGCGTCGAAAACAGGTTCAGTTTAACGCAGACAAAACTCAGGTGTGCGCGTTCTCGACGAAAAAATCCCTGTTTATACCTCTTCCTTCTCTGGAGCCCCTGCAACTACGCAGAGACATGGCGCCTCTGTGGGTCCTCTATCGCCTATACCACGGAGAATGTTCTGAGGCGCTCTTTATCCTTGTTCCTACCTCGTCTGTTCACACACGTAATAACCGCACTGGTCGGGGAAAGCATCCGCATTTTGTCGACAGTTATTGAATTGTAGTATCAGTGACATCATGGACCACACTCCAGCTTAACATCAATCGGGGTGCTGTCATATGTTGAGTCACAATAAAAAAATGCTATAGGTGTAGTAGGTGCTCTCGACGAAAGAGATTCTATATTTCACATAGAGTAGTACCGGGGTCGTAGCTCATATGGAAGAGCGCTCGCTTTGATGCGAGAGGTACCGGGATCGATACCCGGCGACGCCTAATCGAAACATTCCTAAAAATTTTTTTCATTATTCTACCATGTTATCAGCATTTCCGAATATTTCTTATTTTATTTTATTGCTGCAAATATTAAAGCAAACTTTACTGTAGTGAATACGTGTGCAGTAAGTATGAAATATTCGTTATTTCAAAATAACATATTAAATAAAGCACTTCATTGTCTTTGCCAATACCTGTGGGAAAAGGCGTGACAATTTTATTTTGATAAATAAAACGAATAATCAATCAAACTTTAAATTTGCCGCCCCCTTATTTAGGAGTTCAATCATAAGTACAACAAAAATGTGAATTTCAGGTTCACATTTTACGTATTATTATTATTTTTATATTATAGTTTTTTTTAAATTTAGCCGCCCACTAAATGTGCCGCTTGGGGCGGGCCGCCCCCTTCGCCCCCGCCACGCTACGCCACTGCCGCCCCGCAGACTGAAAACAGGAGATAGTTGATATTAAAGGGTCTGTTGTAGCAAAACTGAACCGGTTTCTCGATTGTAATACCCATTGGGGCGTCGAAAACAGGTTCAGTTTAACGCAGACAAAACTCAGGTGTGCGCGTTCTCGACGAAAAAATCCCTGCTTATCCCTCTTCCTTCTCCTTGTAACATCTCCCTCGGTACTTCGGACATACTGGACATCTTAGGGATGTTCCTTCACAGCGAACTGAATCACAGGCTGGCGACCACATTGAACGGGCTATTAAGACCACCTCCCACCTGCAAACTTCGCATCCTGAACTAGGTGCGGCGGTTATTTGCGCCAGAGGATCGCCTACTTTTATACACGGCTCTAATACGCTCGTGCGCGGAGTACTGTTCGCATCTCTGGGACGACTCTGACAAGTATCTTCTCAATGCCCTGGATTTATTGCAGCGCCGAGTTGTCCGAATTATAGGAGATGCAAAGGTTACACGAACCCTGGAGCCCCTGCAACTACGCAGAGACATGGCGGCTCTGTGCGTCCTCTATCGCCTATACCACGGAAAATGTTCTGAGGAGCTCTTTATCCTTGTTCCTACCTCGTCTTTTCACACCCGTAATACCCGCACTGGTCGGGGAAAGCATCCGCATTTTGTCGACAGTTATTGAATTGTAGTATCAGTGACATCATGGACCACACTCCAGCTTAACATCATTTGGGGTGCTGTCATAGGTTGAGTCACAATAAAAAAATGCTATAGGTGTAGTAGGTGCTCTCGACGAAAGAGATTCCATATTTCACATAGAGTAGTACCGGGGTCGTAGCTCATATGGAAGAGCGCTCGCTTTGATGCGAGAGGTACTGGGATCGATACCCGGCGGTGCCTAATCGAAACATTCCTAAAAATTTTTTTTATTATTCTACCATTTTATCAGCATTTCCGAATATTTCTTATTTTATTTTATTGCTGCGAATATTAAAGCAGACTTTACCGAGTGAGCTCCAGAATAGCGGATGAACTGTAGTTAAATACGTGTGCAGTAAGTATGAAATATTCGTTATTTCAAAATAGCATATTAAATAAAGCACTTCATTATCTTTGCCTATACCTGTGGGAAAAGGCGTGACAATTTTATTTTGATAAATAAAACGAATAATCAATCAAACTTCAATGTCTGAAAAAGTACACTTCAATGTAGTTACTGTTCAATGTAGTTAAAAGAACGGCAAATTGCACAAAAGACCACCAACTGTCTGCCTACCACTCATAACTAATGAAAACAACGCCATCAACCGTTGAAACTGCGAATCACTTGCTACATTCAACAAACAGGGCGCTTCTTTCAACTCCAAAACCTTCGTCTACTAATACACAGATGGCGGTTTGATAGGGTCTGGCACGAAGCCCTTCTTTCCAAGCTCGAGGCATACGGTTTACCTGACTGTCTGCGTGGCTGGATAGCTGACTTCTTGTGTGGCCGCTCCATACGCGTTGTTGTGGATGGAAGTGCTTTGAGCAGGGTGTCAATGAATGCTGGCGTTCCTCAGGGCTCCGTGCTGTCTTGTTCCTTTTGCATATCAATGACATGCTGGACCTTGGATCCAGCATACATTGCTATGCAGACGACAGCACGGTGCATGGACGTTACACTGCCCGCCCCGCAGCCTGAAAACAGGAGATAGCCGATATAAAAGGGTCTGTTGTAGCGAAGCTGAACCGGTTTCTCAATTGTAATACCCATTGGGGCGTCGAGAACCGTTTCAGTTTAACGCAGATAAGACTCAACTGTGCGCGTTCTCGACGAAAAAATCCCTGCTTATCCCTCTTCCTTCTCTTTGTAACATCTCCCTTGGTACTTCGGACATACTGGACATCTTAGGGATGTTCCTTCACAGCGAACTGAACCACAGGCTGCCGACCACATTGAACGGGCTATTAAGACCACCTCCCGCAAACTTCGCATCCTGAACTAGGTGCGGCGGTTATTTGCGCCAGAGGATCGCCTACTTTTATACACGGCTCAAATACGCTCGTGCGCGGAGTACTGTTCGCATCTCTGGGACGACTCTGACAAGTATCTTCTCAATGCCCTGGATTTATTGCAGCGCCGAGTTGTCCGAATTATAGGAGATGCAAAGGTTACACGAACCCTGGAGCCCCTGCAACTACGCAGAGACATGGCGGCTCTGTGCGTCCTCTATCGCCTATACCACGGAGAATGTTCTGAGGAGCTCTTTATCCTTGTTCCTACCTCGTCTTTTCACACCCGTAATACCCGCACTGGTCGGGGAAAGCATCCGCATTTTGTCGACAGTTATTGAATTGTAGTATCAGTGACATCATGGACCACACTCCAGCTTAACATCAATCGGGGTGCTGTCATATGTTGAGTCACAATAAAAAAATGCTATAGGTGTAGTATGTGCTCTCGACGAAAGAGATTCCATATTTCACATAGAGTAGTACCGGGGTCGTAGCTCATATGGAAGAGCGCTCGCTTTGATGCGGGAGGTACTGGGATCGATACCCGGCGACGCCTAATCGAAACATTCCTAAAAATTTTTTTCATTATTCTACCATTTTATCAGCATTTCCGAATATTTTTAATTTTATTTTATTGCTGCAATTATTAAAGCAGACTTTACCGAGTGAGCTCCAGAATAGCGGGTAAACTTTATTGAATACGTGTGCAGTAAGTATGAAATATTCGTTATTTCAAAATAACATATTAAATAAAGCAATTTATTGTCTTTGCCTATACCAGTGGGAAAAGGCGTGACAATTTTATTTTGATAAAAAAAACGAAAAATCAATCAAACTTTAATGTCTGAAAAAGTACACTTCAAAGTAGTTACAGTACTCCGAAACAAACAGCAAATTGCACAAAAGACCACCAACTGTCTGCCTACCACTCATAACTAATGAAAACAACTCCATCAACCGTTGAGACTGCGAATCACTTGCTACATTCAACAAACAGGGCGCTTCTTTCAACTCCAAAACCTTCGTCTACTAATACATAGATGGCGGTTTGATAGGGTCTGGCAAAAAGCCCTTCTTTCCAAGCTCAAGGCATACGGTTTACCTGACTGTCTGCGTGGCTGGATAGCTGACTTCTTGTGTGGCCGCTCCATACGCGTCAATGAGCAGGGTGTCAATGAATGCTGGCGTTCCTCAGGGCTCCGTGCTGTCTTGTTCCTTTTGCATATCAATGACATGCTGGACCTTGGATCCAGCATACATTGCCATGCAGACGACCGCACGGTGCATGGACGTTACACTGCCCGCCCCACAGCCTGAAAACAGGAGATAGTCGATATTAAAGGGTCTGTTGTAGCGAAACTGAACCGGTTTCTCTCATTGTTATACCCATTGGCGCGTCGAAAACAGGTTCAGTTTAACGCAGACAAAACTCAGGTGTGCGCGTTCTCGACGAAAAAATCCCTGTTTATACCTCTTCCTTCTCTGGAGCCCCTGCAACTACGCAGAGACATGGCGCCTCTGTGGGTCCTCTATCGCCTATACCACGGAGAATGTTCTGAGGCGCTCTTTATCCTTGTTCCTACCTCGTCTGTTCACACACGTAATAACCGCACTGGTCGGGGAAAGCATCCGCATTTTGTCGACAGTTATTGAATTGTAGTATCAGTGACATCATGGACCGAACTCCAGCTTAACATCAATCGGGGTGCTGTCATATGTTGAGTCACAATAAAAAATGCTATAGGTGTAGTATGTGCTCTCGACGAAAGAGATTCCATATTTCACATAGAGTAGTACCGGGGTCGTAGCTCATATGGAAGAGCGCTCGCTTTGATGCGAGAGGTACTGGGGTCGATACCCGGCGAAGCCTAATCGAAACATTCCTAAATTTTTTTTTTATTATTCTACCATTTTATCAGCATTTCCGAATATTTCTTATTTTATTTTATTGCTGCGAATATTAAAGCAGACTTTACCGAGTGAGCTCCAGAATAGCGGATGAACTGTAGTTAAATACGTGTGCAGTAAGTATGAAATATTCGTTATTTCAAAATAGCATATTAAATAAAGCACTTCATTATCTTTGCCTATACCTGTGGGAAAAGGCGTGACAATTTTATTTTGATAAATAAAACGAATAATCAATCAAACTTCAATGTCTGAAAAAGTACACTTCAATGTAGTTACTGTTCAATGTAGTTAAAAGAACGGCAAATTGCACAAAAGACCACCAACTCTCTGCCTACCACTCATAACTAATGAAAACAATGCCATCAACCGTTGAAACTGCGAATCACTTGCTACATTCAACAAACAGGGCGCTTCTTTCAACTCCAAAACCTTCGTCTACTAATACACAGATGGCGGTTTGATAGGGTCTGGCACGAAGCACTTCTTTCCAAGCTCGAGGCATACGGTTTACCTGACTGTCTGCGTGGCTGGATAGCTGACTTCTTGTGTGGCCGCTCCATACGCGTTGTTGTGGATGGAAGTGCTTTGAGCAGGGTGTCAATGAATGCTGGCGTTCCTCAGGGCTCCGTGCTGTCTTGTTCCTTTTGCATATCAATGACATGCTGGACCTTGGATCCAGCATACATTGCTATGCAGACGACAGCACGGTGCATGGACGTTACACTGCCCGCCCCGCAGCCTGAAAACAGGAGATAGCCGATATAAAAGGGTCTGTTGTAGCGAAGCTGAACCGGTTTCTCAATTGTAATACCCATTGGGGCGTCGAGAACCGTTTCAGTTTAACGCAGATAAGACTCAACTGTGCGCGTTCTCGACGAAAAAATTCCTGCTTATCCCTCTTCCTTCTCTTTGTAACATCTCCCTCGGTACTTCGGACATACTGGACATCTTAGGGATGTTCCTTCACAGCGAACTGAATCACAGGCTGGCGACCACATTGAACGGGCTATTAAGACCACCTCCCGCAAACTTCGCATCCTGAACTAGGTGCGGCGGTTATTTGCGCCAGAGGATCGCCTACTTTTATACACGGCTCAAATACGCTCGTGCGCGGAGTACTGTTCGCATCTCTGGGACGACTCTGACAAGTATCTTCTCAATGTCCTGGATTTATTGCAGCGCCGAGTTGTCCGAATTATAGGAGATGCAAAGGTTACACGAACCCTGGAGCCCCTGCAACTACGCAGAGACATGGCGGCTCTGTGCGTCCTCTATCGCCTATACCACGGAGAATGTTCTGAGGAGCTCTTTATCCTTGTTCCTACCTCGTCTTTTCACACCCGTAATACCCGCACTGGTCGGGGAAAGCATCCGCATTTTGTCGACTATTATTGAATTGTAGTATCAGTGACATCATGGACCACACTCCAGCTTAACATCAATCGGGGTGCTGTCATATGTTGAGTCACAATAAAAAAATGCTATAGGTGTAGTAGGTGCTCTCGACGAAAGAGATTCTATATTTCACATAGAGTAGTACCGGGGTCGTAGCTCATATGGAAGAGCGCTCGCTTTGATGCGAGAGGTACCGGGATCGATACCCGGCGACGCCTAATCGAAACATGCCTAAAAATTTTTTTCATTATTCTACCATTTTATCAGCATTTCCGAATATTTCTTATTTTATTTTATTGCTGCAAATATTAAAGCAAACTTTACTGTAGTGAATACGTGTGCAGTAAGTATGAAATATTCGTTATTTCAAAATAACATATTAAATAAAGCACTTCATTGTCTTTGCCAATACCTGTGGGAAAAGGCGTGACAATTTTATTTTGATAAATAAAACGAATAATCAATCAAACTTTAATGTCTGAAAAAGTACACTTCAAAGTAGTTACAGTACTTCGAAAAGAACGGCAAATTGCACAAAAGACCACCAACTGACTGCCTACCCCTCATAACTAATGAAAACAACGCCATCAACCGTTGAAACTGCGAATCACTTGCTACATTCAACAAACAGGGTGCTTCTTTCTACTCCAAAATCTTCGTCTACTAATACATAGATGGCGGTTTGATAGGGTCTGGCACAAGGCCCTTCTTTCCAAGCTCAAGGCATACGGTTAACCTGGTTTCTTCTGCATATCAATGACATGCTGGACCTTGGATCCAGCATTCATTGCTATGCAGACGACAGCACGGTGCATGGACGTTACACTGCCCGCCCCGCAGTGGCGTAGCGTGAAAGTCAGCCGCCCGGGGCGGAAAAAAAATTTGCCGCCCCCTTATTTAGGAGTTCAATCATAAGTACAACAAAAATGTGAATTTCAGGTTCACGTTTTACGTATTATTATTATTTTTATATTATAGTTTTTTTAAATTTAGCCGCCCCCTAAATGTGCCGCTTGGGGCGGGCCGCCCCCTTCGCCCCCGCCACGCTACGCTATTGCCGCCCCGCAGACTGAAAACAGGAGATAGTCGATATTAAAGGGTCTGTTGTAGCAAAACTGAACCGGTTTCTCGATTGTAATACCCATTGGGGCGTCGAAAATAGGTTCAGTTTAACGCAGACAAAACTCAGGTGTGCGCGTTCTCGACGAAAAAATCCCTGCTTATCCCTCTTCCTTCTCTTTGTAACATCTCCCTCGGTACTTCGGACATACTGGACATCTTAGGGATGTTCCTTCACAGCGAACTGAATCACAGGCTGGCGACCACATTGAACGGGCTATTAAGACCACCTCCCACCTGCAAACTTCGCATCCTGAACTAGGTGCGGCGGTTATTTGCGCCAGAGGATCGCCTACTTTTATACACGGCTCAAATACGCTCGTGCGCGGAGTACTGTTCGCATCTCTGGGACGACTCTGACAAGTATCTTCTCAATGCCCTGGATTTATTGCAGCGCCGAGTTGTCCGAATTATAGGAGATGCAAAGGTTACACGAACCCTGGAGCCCCTGCAACTACGCAGAGACATGGCGGCTCTGTGCGTCCTCTATCGCCTTTACCACGGAGAATGTTCTGAGGAGCTCTTTATCCTTGTTTCTACCTCGTATTTTCACACCCGTAATACCCGCACTGGTCAGGGAAAGCATCCGCATTTTGTCGACAGTTATTGAATTGTAGTATCAGTGACATCATGGACCACACTCCAGCTTAACATCATTTGGGGTGCTGTCATAGGTTGAGTCACAATAAAAAAATGCTATAGGTGTAGTAGGTGCTCTCGACGAAAGAGATTCCATATTTCACATAGAGTAGTACCGGGGTCGTAGCTCATATGGAAGAGCGCTCGCTTTGATGCGAGAGGTACTGGGATCGATACCCGGCGGCGCCTAATCGAAACATTCCTAAAAATTTTTTTCATTATTCTACCATTTTATCAGCATTTCCGAATATTTCTTATTTTATTTTATTGCTGCGAATATTAAAGCAGACTTTACCGAGTGAGCTCCAGAATAGCGGATGAACTGTAGTTAAATACGTGTGCAGTAAGTATGAAATATTCGTTATTTCAAAATAGCATATTAAATAAAGCACTTCATTATCTTTGCCAATACCTGTGGGAAAAGGCGTGACAATTTTATTTTGATAAATAAAACGAATAATCAATCAAACTTCAATGTCTGAAAAAGTACACTTCAATGTAGTTACTGTTCAATGTAGTTAAAAGAACGGCAAATTGCACAAAAGACCACCAACTGTCTGCCTACCACTCATAACTAATGAAAACAACGCCATCAACCGTTGAAACTGCGAATCACTTGCTACATTCAACAAACAGGGCGCTTCTTTCAACTCCAAAACCTTCGTCTACTAATACACAGATGGCGGTTTGATAGGGTCTGGCACGAAGCCCTTCTTTCCAAGCTCGAGGCATACGGTTTACCTGACTGTCTGCGTGGCTGGATAGCTGACTTCTTGTGTGGCCGCTCCATACGCGTTGTTGTGGATGGAAGTGCTTTGAGCAGGGTGTCAATGAATGCTGGCGTTCCTCAGGGCTCCGTGCTGTCTTGTTCCTTTTGCATATCAATGACATGCTGGACCTTGGATCCAGCATACATTGCTATGCAGACGACAGCACGGTGCATGGACGTTACACTGCCCGCCCCGCAGCCTGAAAACAGGAGATAGCCGATATAAAAGGGTCTGTTGTAGCGAAGCTGAACCGGTTTCTCAATTGTAATACCCATTGGGGCGTCGAGAACCGTTTCAGTTTAACGCAGATAAGACTCAACTGTGCGCGTTCTCGACGAAAAAATCCCTGTTTATATCTCTTCCTTCTCTGGAGCCCCTGCAACTACGCAAAGACATGGCGCCTCTGTGGGTCCTCTATCGCCTATACCACGGAGAATGTTCTGAGGCGCTCTTTATCCTTGTTCCTACCTCGTCTGTTCACACACGTAATACCCGCACTGGTCGGGGAAAGCATCCGCATTTTGTCGACAGTTATTGAATTGTAGTATCAGTGACATCATGGACCACACTCCAGCTTAACATCAATCGGGGTGCTGTCATATGTTGGGTCACAATAAAAAAATGCTATAGGTGTAGTATGTGCCCTCAACGAAAGAGATTTCACATAGAGTAGTACCGGGGTCGTAGCTCATATGGAAGAGCGCTCGCTTTGATGCGAGAGGTACTGGGATCGATACCCGGCGACGCCTAATCGAAACATTCCTAAAAATTTTTTTTTTTATTCTACCATTTTATCAGCATTTCCGAATATTTCTTATTTTATTTTATTGCTGCGATTATTAAAGCAGACTTTACCGAGTGAGCTCCAGAATAGCGGATGAACTGTAGTTAAATACGTGTGCAGTAAGTATGAAATATTCGTTATTTCAAAATAGCATATTAAATAAAGCACTTCATTATCTTTGCCTATACCTGTGGGAAAAGGCGTGACAATTTTATTTTGATAAATAAAACGAATAATCAATCAAACTTCAATGTCTGAAAAAGTACACTTCAATGTAGTTACTGTTCAATGTAGTTAAAAGAACGGCAAATTGCACAAAAGACCACCAACTGTCTGCCTACCACTCATAACTAATGAAAACAACGCCATCAACCGTTGAAACTGCGAATCACTTGCTACATTCAACAAACAGGGCGCTTCTTTCAACTCCAAAACCTTCGTCTACTAATACACAGATGGCGGTTTGATAGGGTCTGGCACGAAGCACTTCTTTCCAAGCTCGAGGCATACGGTTTACCTGACTGTCTGCGTGGCTGGATAGCTGACTTCTTGTGTGGCCGCTCCATACGCGTTGTTGTGGATGGAAGTGCTTTGAGCAGGGTGTCAATGAATGCTGGCGTTCCTCAGGGCTCCGTGCTGTCTTGTTCCTTTTGCATATCAATGACATGCTGGACCTTGGATCCAGCATACATTGCTATGCAGACGACAGCACGGTGCATGGACGTTACACTGCCCGCCCCGCAGCCTGAAAACAGGAGATAGCCGATATAAAAGGGTCTGTTGTAGCGAAGCTGAACCGGTTTCCCAATTGTAATACCCATTGGGGCGTCGAGAACCGTTTTAGTTTAACGCAGATAAGACTCAACTGTGCGCGTTCTCGACGAAAAAATCCCTGCTTATCCCTCTTCCTTCTCTTTGTAACATCTCCCTCGGTACTTCGGACATACAGGACATCTTAGGGATGTTCCTTCACAGCGAACTGAATCACAGGCTGGCGACCACATTGAACGGGCTATTAAGACCACCTCCCGCAAACTTCGCATCCTGAACTAGGTGCGGCAGTTATTTGCGCCAGAGGATCGCCTACTTTTATACACGGCTCAAATACGCTCGTGCGCGGAGTACTGTTCGCATCTCTGGGACGACTCTGACAAGTATCTTCTCAATGCCCTGGATTTATTGCAGCGCCGAGTTGTCCGAATATAGGAGATGCAAAGGTTACACGAACCCTGCAACTACGCAGAGACATGGCGGCTCTGTGCGTCCACTATCGCCTATACCACGGAGAATGTTCTGAGGAGCTCTTTATCCTTGTTCCTACCTCGTCTTTTCACACCCGTAATACCCGCACTGGTCGGGGAAAGCATCCGCATTTTGTCGACAGTTATTGAATTGTAGTATCAGTGACATCATGGACCACACTCCAGCTTAACATCAATCGGGGTGCTGTCATATGTTGAGTCACAATAAAAAAATGCTATAGGTGTAGTAGGTGCTCTCGACGAAAGAGATTCTATATTTCACATAGAGTAGTACCGGGGTCGTAGCTCATATGGAAGAGCGCTCGCTTTGATGCGAGAGGTACTGGGATCGATACCCGGCGACGCCTAATCGAAACATTCCTAAAAATTTTTTTTATTATTCTACCATTTTATCAGCATTTCCGAATATTTCTTATTTTATTTTATTGCTGTGAATATTAAAGCAGACTTTACCGAGTGAGCTCCAGAATAGCGGATGAACTGTAGTTAAATACGTGTGCAGTAAGTATGAAATATTCGTTATTTCAAAATAGCATATTAAATAAAGCACTTCATTATCTTTGCCTATACCTGTGGGAAAAGGCGTGACAATTTTATTTTGATAAATAAAACGAATAATCAATCAAACTTCAATGTCTGAAAAAGTACACTTCAATGTAGTTACTGTTCAATGTAGTTATAATAAAATCAAAATTAAAATTTTAAAGGAACCCCCGAAACGCCTGGAACCACTTTGGTCATATAGCTTTATAGTAATAAACAACATTAGTCATGGCTCAATAGTTATATCCCTTTAATATCCCTTGGATCCTTATGGTGCATCATCAGATAACTACTCCAGGTCTTCAATTTGATAATGGCCCAGCTAATGGCTCATAGAGAGGAACAATTTTAGTGTAAGCACTATGATATTATCTGTTATTGATTTGCTGATCTGAGAGGATTCATAATCAGATACTCCCGATCTTCAATTTGATAATGGCCCAGCTAAAGGCCTAGTTAAAGCACTAAAGTTCTATCTCTTTTTTTGCTGATCAATTGATATCAATTTGCTGATCTGAGAGGATTCATAATGGTGCATCATCAGATTGCCCGGTCTTCAATTTGATGACGGTCCAGCTAAATGCTCTTAGTGAGTAACAAATTTAGTGAAAGCACTATAGTTCTATCTCTTGTTGATTTGCTGATCTGAGAGGATTCATGATGGTGCCTCATCAGATACTCTCGGTCTTTAATTTGATAACGGTCCAGCTAATGGCTCATAGTGAGTAACAATTTTAGTTAAAGCACTACAGGTCCATTTCTTGTTGATTTGCTGATCTGAGAGGATCCATGATCAGATTTTTTAGATCCGGAATGTTTTATTTTATCGCACTAACTTTTCTACACTTAGTTTCCTACCTTCAAGACAAATCTAATAAGTCCAAACTTAGTATACCAAAAAAAAGTTTGAACACATCCAGGATTTCGTCTCCTACCTTCGAGTTCCATCATCAGAGTAACTCAGTGGTACCAGTTAAAACACACATGTATTTGTATACGTTTTTATTTCAAATGTTAAGTCACAGATATGTTTAAAAGTAAATACCTATAAGGCTGGGAATACAAGTCCGATTTTCCTCTCCGATAGTCTGATCAGACAATCGGAAGGCACTCGTGCCATACATTTGTTTGAATACTTAATACACGTCAGATCCGATAGTCGGATCGGATGTCAGAATCGGAAACAACGCCAAGGCGCTTACGATTTTATGGCCGATCCGATTGTCTGAAGGTGCAGTTTTCATACAAAATACAGAAACAAAATAGACGTCCGATTCCTACTTCCGATTTATAAATAATTTGCTCAGCAATATCGGACGTGTATTCCCAGCATTATGCGTGTTTAGAACGGGCAACCCTTGTACGTCGCTATGCGACGAAGATTGTTATTTTATGTCAAATAAGTATGCCATTGTTAAAACACGTAAAAAATGTTATAATTTTTCCCCTAAAATATTCAATCAAGGTAATCGATCTAAACTGCAAACCAACCTCGCCATATGAATATTTAAAGGGAAAAATTATAACATTTTTTACGTGTATATTTTCATTGGCATATTTATTTGACATAAAATAACAATCTTCGTCGCATAGCGACGTACAAGGGTTGCCCGTCCTAAACAGCGCGTCTAAGATAGCTACCGCAGCTAACAAATCGAGCTGATGACCTTGAAACCCCTGATCAGATCTTCATCAATTGTAGCTAAGAACCATCTCGATCACGTCAGCTTTCAAATGAAACAAACCGCATCGTAATAGGTCCATTCGTTTAGGAGCTACGATGCCACAGACAGACACACAGATACACAGATACACAGATACACAGATACACAGACAAGTCAAACTTATAACACCCCTCTTAGGTCGGGGGTTAAAAAGAACGGCAAATTGCACAAAAGACCACCAACTGTCTGCCTACCACTCATAACTAATGAAAACAACGCCATCAACCGTTGAAACTGTGAATCACTTGCTACATTCAACAAACAGGGCGCTTCTTTCAACTCCAAAACCTTCGTCTACTAATACACAGATGGCGGTTTGATAGGGTCTGGCACGAAGCCCTTCTTTCCAAGCTCGAGGCATACGGTTTACCTGACTGTCTGCGTGGCTGGATAGCTGACTTCTTGTGTGGCCGCTCCATACGCGTTGTTGTGGATGGAAGTGCTTTGAGCAGGGTGTCAATGAATGCTGGCGTTCCTCAGGGCTCCGTGCTGTCTTGTTCCTTTTGCATATCAATGACATGCTGGACCTTGGATCCAGCATACATTGCTATGCAGACGACAGCACGGTGCATGGACGTTACACTGCCCGCCCCGCAGCCTGAAAACAGAAGATAGCCGATATAAAAGGGTCTGTTGTAGCGAAGCTGAACCGGTTTCTCAATTGTAATACCCATTGGGGCGTCGAGAACCGTTTCAGTTTAACGCAGATAAGACTCAACTGTGCGCGTTCTCGACGAAAAAATCCCTGCTTATCCCTCTTCCTTCTCTTTGTAACATCTCCCTTGGTACTTCGGACATACTGGACATCTTAGGGATGTTCCTTCACAGCGAACTGAATCACAGGCTGGCGACCACATTGAACGGGCTATTAAGACCACCTCCCGCAAACTTCGCATCCTGAACTAGGTGCGGCGGTTATTTGCGCCAGAGGATCGCCTACTTTTATACACGGCTCAAATACGCTCGTGCGCGGAGTACTGTTCGCATCTCTGGGACGACTCTGACAAGTATCTTCTCAATGCCCTGGATTTATTGCAGCGCCGAGTTGTCCGAATTATAGGAGATGCAAAGGTTACACGAACCCTGGAGCCCCTGCAACTACGCAGAGACATGGCGGCTCTGTGCGTCCTCTATCGCCTATACCACGGAGAATGTTCTGAGGAGCTCTTTATCCTTGTTCCTACCTCGTCTTTTCACACCCGTAATACCCGCACTGGTCGGGGAAAGCATCCGCATTTTGTCGACAGTTATTGAATTGTAGTATCAGTGACATCATGGACCACACTCCAGCTTAACATCAATCGGGGTGCTGTCATAGGTTGAGTCACAATAAAAAAATGCTATAGGTGTAGTAGGTGCTCTCGACGAAAGAGATTCTATATTTCACATAGAGTAGTACCGGGGTCGTAGCTCATATGGAAGAGCGCTCGCTTTGATGCGAGAGGTACCGGGATCGATACCCGGCGACGCCTAATCGAAACATTCCTAAAAATTTTTTTCATTATTCTACCATTTTATCAGCATTTCCGAATATTTCTAATTTTATTTTATTTCTGCAAATATTAAAGCAAACTTTACCGAGTGAGTTCCAGAATAGCGGGTGAACTTTATTGAATACGTGTGCAGTAAGTATGAAATATTCGTTATTTCAAAATAACATATTAAATAAAGCACTTCATTGTCTTTGCCAATTCCTGTGGGAAAAGGCGTGACAATTTTATTTTGATAAATAAAACGAATAATCAATCAAACTTTAATGTCTGAAAAAGTACACTTCAATGTACAGTACTCCGAAAAGAACGGCAAATTGCACAAAAGACCACCAACTGTCTGCCTACCACTCATAACTAATGAAAACAACGCTGGCTGGATAGCTGACTTCTTGTGTGGCCGCTCCATACGCGTTGTTGTGGATGGAAGTGCTTTGAGCAGGGTGTCAATGAATGCTGGCGTTCCTCAGGGCTCCGTGCTGTCTTGTTCCTTTTGCATATACATGACATGCTGGACCTTGGATCCAGCATTCATTGCTATGCAGACGACAGCACGGTGCATGGACGTTACACTGCCCGCCCCGCAGCCTGAAAACAGGAGATAGCCGATATAAAAGGGTCTGTTGTAGCGAAGCTGAACCGGTTGCTTAATTGTAATACCCATTGGGGCGTCGAGAACCGTTTTAGTTTAACGCAGATAAGACTCAACTGTGCGCGTTCTCGACGAAAAAATCCCTGTTTATTCCTCTTCCTTCTCTTTGTAACATCTCCCTCGGTACTTCGGACATACTGGACATCTTAGGGATGTTCCTTCACAGCGAACTGAATCACAGGCTGGCGACCACATAGAACGGGCTCCCTTAAGACCACCTCCCGCAAACTTCGCATCCTGAACTAGGTGCGGCGGTTATTTGCGCCAGAGGATCGCCTACTTTTATACACGGCTCAAATACGCTTGTGCGCGGAGTACTGTTCGCATCTCTGGGACGACTGTGTCAAGTATCTTCTCAATGCCCTGGATTTATTGCAGCGCCGAGTTGTCCGAATTATAGGAGATGCAGAGGTTACACGAACCCTGGAGCCCCTGCAACTACGCAGAGACATGGCGGCTCTGTGCGTCCTCTATCGGCTATACCACGGAGAATGTTCTGAGGAGCTCTTTATCCTTGTTCCTACCTCGTCTTTTCACAACTGTAATACCCGCACTGATCATGAAAAGCATCCGCATTTTGTCGACAGTTATTAAATTGTAGTAGCAGTGACGCTCCAGCTTAACATCAATCGGGGTGCTGTGATATGTTGAGTCACAATAAAATAAAACGCTATAGGTGTAGTTGGTGCTCTCGACGAAAGAGATTCCATATTTCACATAAAGTAGTATCGGGGTCGTAGCTCATACGGAAGAGCGCTCGCTTTGATGCGAGAGGTACCGGGATCGATACCCGGCGACGCCTAATCGAAACATTCCTAAAATTTTTTTTTATTATTCTACCATTTTATCAGCATTTCCGAATATTTCTAATTTTATTTTATTGCTGCAAATATTAAAGCAAACTTTACTGTATTGAATACGTGTGCAGTAAGTATGAAATATTTGTTATTTCAAAATAACATATTAAATAAAATACTTCATTGTCTTAGCCTATACCAGTGGAAAAGGCGTGACAATTTTATTTTGACAAAAAAAACGAATAATCAATCAAACTTCAATGTCTGAAAAAGTACACTTCAAAGTAGTTACAGTACTCCGAAAAGAACGGCAAATTGCACAAAAGACCACCGACTGTCTGCCTACCCCTCATAACTAATGAAAACAACGCCATCAACCGTTGAAACTGCGAATCACAGGGCGCTTCTTTCTACTCCAAAATCTTCGTCCATCATGTGAATATACCTAACATAAATCTGGATTCGTCAGAAAACAATACATACCCAATACCCATTCTCTTTCGCCCCATTGTGTCTATTGTTCCTACCTGATGTTCCCTTTTAAGTATTGGACCATTTGCAGGTCTATGTGGGGTCAAATAAGCTTCAAGTAGTCGCTGCCTAACAGTCCGCTCGCTCATGTCATCTTTACGGGTCACCCGAAGTTGATTTTTCACTTTAACAGCAGTAAGGCGCCAATTTTGGAGTATGGTCGTAATAATAAACCGATCTTCTCGAGCGGTAGTGCATTTTGGTCTGCCGGTTCCTGGTCTTTTTACGTTCTGCCCAGTTTTTCGAAAACGTTGCACGACTCGCTGCAATGTAGAAAGTTTTGCACTGTTCTTTTTATTTTTTAACTTTTTAAATTATGTTGGTGATCATTTAAGGTTTTACCTCATAAGAAATAAAATTGTCTGTAATGTAAAGTTATTTCATGCATGCACCATTTTTAATTCGCAAGTAACAGTCTTTTTTGTCATCGACCCGTTTTATTTGACAGCGAGTGGTTATGCTATATTGGTGTTGCCGTTTGGTGTTGCGTGCCTATTTGACTAAAAGCCGACTACTTCAAAAAATGATAAGGTGCAGTGAATTATGTTATACTAGCTGGCCCGGCGAATTTCATAAACGCCTAAAAGTCAATGAATGTTGTGTTACAGATTGGCCGAATTTAAGTTGGGTGAATCAAAAATTTTATTCGATTTAAATCTTTGTTGTGAATTGAGTTATTTTTTATTGTGACTCGACATAATATAATCGTTTCTCTTTATAAACATAGGTTTTTGAGCAATATATTTTTACTGATATGCTAAAATTGACAATTTGTTTTTAATTCTCAATAGCTTGATTTATTTTTTTCAGTTTACCCAAAATAATTTTCGAAACATACGCAATTTTGTATGAGAAAATGTTTTTTCTTTTATTTTATTTATTATTCACACAACCTAGGTGTTATTCTGATATATAAGCTATATTATTGTAAAGTTTAATTAAAATCCATTTAGTAGTTTTTGCGAGAATTAGTATGAGCGCCAAAGATCGGAACTCGCATGCTTGAGACTACGCTCACCCCGTGGATGCATCTATGTGTGTATCAATGCAAGTGTTGTTATATAGAGAGAACACAACTGTCTGCCTACCACTCATAATTAAAGAAAACAACGCCATCAACTGTTAAAACTACAAATTACGTGCTACATTCAACAAACAGGGCGCTACTTTCTACTCGAATATCTTCGTCCACTAATACACAGATGGCGGAAATATTATACATTTGTTTTTTATTGTTTCTCGACATATGACAGCACCCCATATGACAGCATAAATAATAGAGGTAACTGCTTTTACAGTTAAATAACTGTAAGTAGCAGTCAATCCAAGATGCCGGTCCTGTTGGAACCGGCAACTTACAACTGAACCCGAAACGCGACCAAGTTACTTCACGGTCCATATAATGATGAATGCTTATTACTCCTAAAAATTACTCTACTCACTGCTACATGCTGTTTATCTACTCTTTCATTTGTAATCATTTAGAAACATAATAATAGATGCTATATTATTCAGGATTATAATATCGGAGTAAGCTGGGTTGCCTAGTTGACTAAAAGCTGGCTACGAAAAAAAAATGATGAGGTGCAGTGAATTATGTTATATTAAAAGCTTTATTACTATGGGAGAATCACACACCTCTGCAGCCAGAAGTCATACTCGGGGATGAAAGCGTATAAATTTTAAATCAAAATAAAATCATTAGGGACCGCTTCGAAATTCGGTAGATTTATTACTTCGAACACTAAAAATCGCGTAAAAGTAATGCCAGAAATGCAGGTCGATTAAACAGGCCAGTAGTAGCAAAGTTTAATGGTTAGGTGCAGTTATGGCAATTACGTTTAACAAGATAACTAAATGTCAATTGGCAGAAGAATTTTCCGAGGAGCTCTTTAACCTTGTTCCTACCTCGTCTTTTCATACCCGAGATTCGATTAGTCGTTTCTTTGTAGAACAATCGACAAGTGGAATGCTTTACCAGCCCATGTGTTCTCTCCATCCCCCGTCATTGTGAATATTGCCGCGGCGGTATAGAGTGCGCGCCATTCCGGGTGATAAGTATTATTGCGAGACTACTCAAAACGTAACAATAAGCAATGCCAACAAGGCACCAAGCGAATAATAATAGCCCTACCTATAACTTTATTAAAATATTAATTATATGTACTGCTTACTAATCAGAATGAATTTAGTGCCAAGCCAAATAGGTAATAAGCACATAGACTAAGTTTGCTCTGACCACAGTGAATGTCTCTTCTTGCGTATGTGCGTGTTTTTGAAGCGTTATAAAATATTTGAAAAAGTTTTATAATTTCACTGTGGCATTTTTAGGTTGTTCCTAATATTAGGGTAATTCATTAGATTTTTAATCTGGTAATAATTTTAATCAATTAATCAAATCGTCACGTCTTTTCCCACAGGGATAGGAAGAGACAATAGAGCGCCACTTGCCACGATCCCCACACAACTCCCTCGCTTTCTTCACATCACGCTTCCTTACAATTCTGTTCATACAAGCTCTATGGTATTAATTTAGGCTGTCTATATCGTTAAATTGTAATTTATAATTTTTTATTTTGTTTCGGGCTTGGCACCGACTACAAACCAATCAGTAAGCACATATAATTATTATTTTAATAAAGTTATAGGTAGGGCTATTATTTTTCGCTTTTTAGTGTGGTGAATTCTTGTGCTTCAGGAAGACGGTGACATTTTATTGTTTAAATTGTATTTATTATTTTTCCATTTTTTTTGTAGTGTTTACTAAAGTACCTATACTAATTTAATTCTTGCTAACTTAGCGTCATGAACAGGCTGCATCTCACTTTATGCTGCAGTTCAGCAGTTTAGCATAAAGTGCTACAATTCTTTATATACAAGCTCTATGGTTATAGGCAACCCAACTTTCTTGAGGATGAACACCAAATAATATAATAAGATTGTTAGAAGACACATAGATCAAGTTCACATTATTACAAAACCAAGATCGCGTTAATCAATGACTTTGTTAAGCGAAAATGAACCTTCAAACAATTGCTATTCGGGCGATGTTAATAACAGTAATATGAGTTCGAGTAATTTTCAAAGCCACTGAAAATGAAAATTTGAGCGTGTGTGTGGTATTGGTCGTCCTATTGGTTGATGTTTTTATTGTTTCCAAAACTACCCCGTTTGATGTTTTGATTTTTATTTTTAGGATATTTTAAACTCGCGTAGCCTCAAAGTAGCCTCGCGTACCATCCTGGGTTTTGTCGAGGGTTTGTCGATACGGATGCAGTAGTTGGCGCCGTTCTGTTGATGTATTTCTTATAACGTGTGCATATATTATATTTCTTTTTATCTGTCTATATATAATTCAATACATAATGTTTTGTATTAAAAATGAAAATAGGTTAATCTAAACTACATTTGTTATTAGCTATACCTATACTTATTAGATATTCTGTAGAGTGTGTGCTATAAAAGACAGGATAATGCTATATATATGCTATATATATATATATATATATATATATATATATATTGAATGTTATAAAATATAAGGTTGTGGGCAGTTACAAAAATAAAAGTCAGTGTGCGTTGAACCGTTGTTTTATTCATACATATTACATACTTTCCGATGTTAGATCATAAACTCTTATCATCTAATAGGGCCAATAGGGGAAAATAAATTTACTCGAAAAAATATAATCGAAAATATAATATAAATCGAAGTTAAAATAAATTCTAAATTATTATAATAAGTCGAAATCTCTAACATAATAATAATATTCATTCTCATAATAATTACAAGTCTAATTGTTTTCTGTATTTATTGTACATACTTATCTTATAATGATAAGTATGTACTTGCTAAATAATGAGATGCTAAATATCTCATTATTTAGCAAGTAATTTAGCATTTTTTGTAGCACTTTCTGGTGTTGAACGAATAAAAGGAGTTTGATCAGTATAATTTATTTAATTATTATGTTTTGAATTTATAATCTCTCACACCACTATTTTTTATTAGAACTAATTATATTTTCACATTATAACACTTGTTAACATACTATAAATTGAATTGGCACAAACAATTTAATATGATATGGAGTTATTTTACTTACGTTTAAATATTTTGCAAAAACAACAAAGTCGATATTTAATTTATTTTAAACTGAGAACAAATAAGTGAGCTTATCAGTTGTGCATTACTGTAGGTTAAAAGCCACGGCAACAATTTATATATTTTGCTATTTATATTACGTAATTATAGTTAGACTTAGTGTGTCCTGTATTTTCGCTGGAGAATTATATTCGGCCAAAAAAACTTTGATATAATTTGACTACAGTTAGTTCCTTAAACGCAATTATTTATGTGGTTAAATGGTACAGTACAACTTTTCTTGCAGTCTAATACTTGCCATATAATAAATATTATTAATACCAATGCTAAGCATATCAATAAACTACTTATGGAAAATTTTCTTTTGGGACATTTCACTGGAGCGCCCAAGTTTGTAGATATATTTTTTTTTAAATTAAAATCATTATCAGAATCATCATAGTTTTTGGTATATATGGAATCATAAGAACCATCTATAACACTTTCATTCAAAGAATCTTTTGTCATTGTAACATAATATTCATAGTTTGGAACGCTGTTTTGTTCAGCACTTTCTGTTGTTGAATGATTTAATAAGCCGAAATCTTCAACAACGTTTGGTGTAACATTATCTGTATATTCATAATATTCATCGTAAATCACTTCGTGTTCTGGTAGCTTTTCTTTGTAAACTTTTTGAGGAAATATGTTGTATTCGTGGCACATAATCAGTTCAAGTGTTATTATAGATATAAATATAGTATGTAAAACACTCATTTTCACTCGATTAATTTATCCAAGACAAGTTTTCTGCTTCAAAGTTATCAATAAACTGAGACTAGTATCGTTTATCATCCACACTTAAGATTAAAGGGTCAAATGTTATATTAAGAAATGTTGATCACCTCATAAATCACAGCGTCAAGAGATTTTAACGATCTAAAACTTGTCACTGAATAAATATTATATTATTTTCTATATTAAAATTATCATTAATATAATATTAGGTTGGAGAACAAGTTTCTTC
This sequence comes from Tinea trinotella, assembly GCA_905220615.1. Classification (NCBI taxonomy): domain Eukaryota; kingdom Metazoa; phylum Arthropoda; class Insecta; order Lepidoptera; family Tineidae; genus Tinea; species Tinea trinotella. The sequence continues at coordinate 5,615,170 of HG992305.1, forward strand.
GTATTTTATATGAAAATTCAAGACATTTTGACGTAACAATGTCCTATAATTCGATGGAGCCGGCTGCACGCACGAAAAAAACATGACTCGCTTACCTCGCTCTAAAGCGTTCCATTTAAGGCTTGAAGTGCAAGCGAGAGCGCGGAACGAGCGACAAAGAGGCACAATCGACCCCCGCATTCGGCAGCGTTCGACATCTGCCTCTCTCCTACTTGAGTGAGCGATGCGTAGTATTAATATTATTTATTATTATAATATACAATAAAAAATATTGACATAATTGTATTTATGCGTACAAATAAATGTAACTTGATCAATTCAATTGTGATTTCCATTTACCTCCTTCTCTATATCCATACAAAATATCTATCAAACAAATAAAATCAAAATTTTCTTTTGACTAATGCATCCATTCCATCAGTATTTTCTTATGACGTTGTCACGTTCAACTATCGTCAGTAAACCGACTTTACAGGCAACCGTTTTTTTTTTCAAAGTTTTTTTACATTAAATTACAGTATATATCTATATATATGTGTATATAGACTTTCTGCCATCTTGTAGGTAAAGACATGATCCCGTTGCTGTAGAAATTTTGGGACTTCAAAAAAACGAAACATGTAGTTAGGGCAGTCCTCTCTTAATGTTAACCTGACACTGCCTAAAGAATTCTGAAGAGACCGAAACAGGTGGAAATCTGAAGGTGCAAAGTCAGGGTTATATGGCATTAACACCTCCCAGCCAAACTCTCAGATTTTTTACTGAGTGGCTAAAGATGTGTTTCATGTATGTGTAATATTGGTGGAATTGATATCCAGTAATCATTTGATCGAGTATAGACAAGTAATATAAAGCTGTGAAATGTGTTTCTTCCAAAACTCCTTTCGGAGGTTTAGTAAAGGCTTACCGACGCTTTACTAAGAAGATCATCATCAACCTCACTATCAGCGTCATTTTGTGTTGACATTGTTCTAACATTGAACCATATATTTTTATTTTTACTCTGGCAAGTTAAATACTAAAACATAAACAAGAAAAAAAATAGTGAATTAAGGCCGGGAATACAAATCCGATTTCGCTTCCGATTGTCTGATCAGACTATCGGATCGGATGCACACAATACACATCCGATTCTTGCGTCAGACTTTTTCTGAAGTCAGTTGTTCTCGAGCTGTGAATGATTGCTTGTCAAGATTTACGGAGCGAAAAGAAAAGATGGACGACGAATTATTGCATACTAGCTGTGCCCGCGGTTTCACCCGCGTAAAATTAGATTTATAACAGATATAACAAAGGAGGAGGTTCTCAATTCGACTGTATATGCTTTTTTTGTATTTATAACTCGATAACTCATATAAAAATGACAGACGAAAATAAAAATTAATATAGATAAATTCCAAATAGCTGAAACTATAGGAAACTATAGTAAAAAAAATATATTTTTATTAGAAGTAACTTATGTTACTTCTAGTACTTCCAAAATATGTGTATAAAGTTTCATGATGATCGGTTAAGTAGTTGTTGCGTGAAAACGTAACAAACAAACTCACATTCACATTTATAATAATAGTGGAATATGCATATTCAGAAGGTAATAACAATAAAGAAAAATTCCAAACACCTGAAAGTATAGTCTATGGAAAGTATAGTGTATAGTCTTCATAGTATAGTTAATTGGATTGGAATATAGTGCGATGGTATTATAGTACTCTATAATACCATGCACCTATTAAAAATGAATAAACTAAAATAAAATAAAAATGAAGTATCATTTTGTACGTGTAACACCTAACCAAAAAAAACCTGCCAATAACTAACCTTGGGCCTATATTACTTTAAGTATATAGTATACTTAAGTATATACCTATATACTTGAAAATTGGCAAAACGGACACAACCGTCAATGACGTCTGCCCTCACGCGTCTGCCTGTCCGCGTTCCGACTTCTTTCACCACTTCACTCGCCGCGCGTAGGATTTACGCTATACTATTTTGGCTATAATGGCTTACACATAAGATCTAGATATATACTGTCGCGGGCTTTTTTGTAGGTCTATTTAAGATAAACATATTCATTATACATTACATATGTGTAACTCTAGCGGTTTTGGCAGCGCACGCCAGAATATCTCGCAGATGGTAGATTTTTATCCTACTTATTTGACACTTATTGTCATATTTTTGACAATTCACACAATATCTTGAAAAATAGTAGCCTATGTGTTATTCTGATGTATAAGCTATATTGTTTTCATTAAAATCCATTCAATAGTTTTGGCGTGAAAGAGTAACAAACATACATCCATCCATCTATCCATCCATACTCACAAACTTTCGCGTTTATAATATAAGTAAGGAAGTAAAGTTATTATTACTACTCCAGACGGGCAGACGGGGTACCACTGCCTACCACTCTTTGACAAGCAGACCTGAAGCAAATATCCATCTCTTTTTATTTAATAACAAATAAATAATTATTTTTCCGACCGGGAATCGAACCCTTTACGCGCAACAAAGCATTCGCCAACCGTTCGTCTGTCGTTAAAAAATCTTTGCGAGATTGCCAGCATATACATCACAGCATGACCAGTATATGAATGATAATCATCACTGCTACTCAAGACCCAATCTGCACTAGCATAAATTGTAATAGGTTTACAAGTTTACTTGAAACATAGTTGCTAGTGCCTTTGAGATATCTTAAGAGCCTTTTACCGCAGCTATGTTCACACTTCCCAATGCGAATAGAATTGGCTCAAGTAATTGATTGGACGTGTACAAATTGATAAGCACAATATAGAGCCTATTATCTCCTGGTATAAATAGTCCACAATTTTTGGACCAAACTTAATGTAGGTACAAGCGGAGTGGCAGCAGAATTACAGTCTTTCGTACCATATTTATTGGGCAAATTATTTACAAATCGGAAGTACAAATCAGAAGTACAAATCGGAAGTACAAATCGGAAGTACAAATCGGACGTGTATTTTGTTTCTGTATTTTGTATGCAAACTGCACCTTCAGACAATCGGATCGGCCATAAAATCGGAAGCGCCTTGGCGTTGCTTCCGATTCTGACATCCGATCCGACTATCGGATCGGACGTGTATTATGTATTCAAACAAATGTATGGCAAGAGTGCCTTCCGATTGTCTGATCAGACAATCGGATCCGACTATCGGAGAGCAAAATCGGACTTGTATTCCCAGCCTAAAGCGGTTCCCTTCGTGTTCGTGTTCCCTTCAAAATCCGTCGGAAGAGTTTTAGCTTTTCCACCGTTTTACTAAATGGATTAAATACTGAACTGTTTCATCTTTATCCACTAAAGACAATATAACGGAAGACTAGGCTGTATGGACTAAGTTTTTTTTGCTTTCCCAGAAAAGGAGACTTGAACTGGAGAAAAAGAAGAAAGAAAAAATAACAAGATAATTATATTTTTGTTTATTTATCATTTATTTTATACAAAAACGTAAAACTCACAGATAAATGTGTAAGTTTCACTCCCATTGTTCAATCCCAGCCTTTTTCTTATTTATTGTTGTGTTGTTGTTACACAATTTAATTACACAAAACTTTTCGTTTTTTTTTAACCTCAGTATACGCCAAATGCAAGCAGATTGTCTGCTTACCACTCTCAAATAAAGAAAACAACGTCATCTACCAATGAAACAGCAAATCAATTGCTACATTCAAAAAACCAGGCGCTACTTTGGTTACTTCTGCGCCAAAAGCTTGGTCCATTAATACATATTATTATATACTACATAGGCCATTAGAATTAACTACTTGGAAGGCTTAGAAGGGATGGAACGCCGATATCTATTAGTTGATATCATAATATTGGCAAACGCAGGGAGAATATGCACAGACCGTCTGATAAGAATGTTAAAAGAATTATGAAATTGCGTAATATTATTTTTTCAAATTCGTACAAAAATACCAGCTACAAGAATATGTAAATTCATTGGCGCTGTGATGATTTGTTTAAAAGATATTCGCAAAAACAGCGCCTGAAAAAGTTGCACTTTGTAAATCGCGATTGAATAAAAAAGGGGAAAAAATTAAGCCAGTTACAGATACGTAAACTACACGTAACAACGAAAAAATGAACTGCGAAAGAGTATCTGGGTCAGATTGGAACTGGGTCAGATTGATCTAAACATTTGAGACCTTTTTAATAAACAAATGCATTTTATTCAACAATTTGAAATATTTTTTTAGTGATTATATGACAATAAAATACACTAAGTTCATCCTACAGTTTGCTTAGTGCAAACTGTAGGATGAACGTTTCAAGACTGTAGGATGATTATTATTGAAATAAAAAATAATCAATCTTTTTACTTTTTCGGCACTGTATTGACATTATTAACAACAAATATTGACAGATTTTGATATTAATGTCGCAAATTAACTGATTGAGTATCGCCTACTGAACAGAAATTTTCATTTCTATATATTGTTGATAGGCTTTTAGCTATTTTACAAATACCAAACTGAATTTTTTTGCATAAAAACGTTAAAAAATATATGTTCTGACCATTTAAAATTGAAGGTATTTCACAGGGACGTTTATTATCCATATAGACACTCGACAATATATGCGTCACCTGTTAGGAATTACGTCCAGCCACTTCTTTAATTCTAATGGCTTAACAAGACGTAATTCTTTTCTGTAAAAGTCAAGATCTTGGCGATTGGCGTTAAGTGTTATGAAAAAAATTAAGGCGCTTATTGTTTCAGTTATTCTTTTTCAAGCAATCAATCAAACGATCACTTGCCACTTGCAATGATCCCGATATAACTCCCTCGCTTCTCTCAAATCCACAAGTCACTTAATACAAGTTCTACGGTTATGGGCACTAGGCGAATTAGCTTTCTTGATTTTTTTATTCTTTTGCTTCAGAAGAAGCAAGTCACTTCAATTCTTTCTACACGTGTTGTTTTATAATAATACCATCCTGCTAATACCGAGTATTAATTCAACTTCGTTCAATTAGTCTTCAATAATTATGAATAAAGTACGGAAAGATAAATATTAGCTTTCGTATTAGCAAAATCAACTTGACTGTCGTTCCCCAAACCCAATCACCGCTACCCTGCCTCGGGCAAAAGTACGTTGATTTATTTAAAATGGTGTTCATCAAGGAACGCCACTCGCACTATATTTTTATACAACATCTAACTTCTAACTTAATAAAAAACGAGAAATTAACATAATTACCTATTTGAGTATTAGACTCTTTTATAGATCTAAAGTAATGTTTATCAATTATTATTTAAATGTGAAAGTGAATTTCTATTCGGCATCTCTGAAAATATAAAATTATTCTAAAGTCAATATTATTTACAGAAAACCTAACCTGTTCTTACATTAGGCTTTTTATTTTGAATAATTTTAGCACATTTAAAAAATATTTCTTGTATCATATATACATCATATATGTGTCGACATATTTACTTGAAATGATAAGGTGCCTTAGTGGTTCTAGCGCTGAGTTTTCTACCTTAAACTCGGAGACGTGGGTTCGCTTCCTGCCTCGGAAAAATCGTAATTGTTAGAATCTTTTTATTTCTAGTTTAATTATAGTTAATATATTTTTAATTTTATTTGAATAATTATAGTACATTTATTAAATATTTCTTGTATAGTACTTGCGTCGACACATTTAACAGTTAGGGCAGTTCATCACGCTTACTAAAAGGTAAAAAAGTATATGTGATTGACTAAATCTGGTTGAAAGAAGTGCGTGCCTCTTCATTATTGTGTTTAGTTATTTACAATACACATCTGCAGTAGGTAATGCTTATCCAAGCGCTTGCGATGCGGTTCAAAGTCCCTTAATTATTGACCATATCAATTTTTTATTTGATATTGCCTGTATAGTACTGCAATTTAGCAAGAACGCGTATATTGTATTAATCACGTATAACACATTAATCAATATACCGTATATACCGTATACAGTAACCAAAATTATATCGTGAATATTGTAAATGAAAGGGTAGAAAATTTTTAATTATCTAAAAATCACAAGAATCACAAACAATCCAGCAGACCATTAGGGCCATCAATATTTGGTATCCTGAACAAGGTGCGGTGATTTTACGCGCCGAGGCATTGTCTGTTAAAATGCTCGGATTCGCTATTGCTGGCTGCATCTATAGATATCTTTTCGATGCCTGGATTCGTTGCAACGCCGACCTGTCCAAGTTATAAAAGATGCTGACGTCACGACATCTCGAAGCCTCTGCATTTTCGTAGAGATATGGCGACTTCTAGCGACTTTTATAGACTATATCATTACATACTATTCTGAGAAGCTCTTTAACCTTGTTCCTACCTCGTCTATTTACCTAAGTGAAAATGCTTTTCCAGCTTTGACGACAGGCGTGGTGCATTGGTTGCCCATATGTAGAATATCATTTGGTTATAATATTGATTCTTTTAATAAATGGTTTGCACCCAGCCAATCACAGCACAACACAAAAAGGTTAGCTGGTAGATAATGCCTAAGGCATTAAGCTCGCCTATGTACCTTCCTTTGTGCAATAGAGTTTATAAATAAATAAATATAAATTAGGACACTAGTTCGTAAACCGTAAAGTTTCGGGTTCGATTTCCAGGCGGAGCCGAGACTTATTAAGTAGCTTTTATTTGTAATATTTTATAAATATAACGATAAATACAAATATTAGTTTTTTAAAAGAAGAGACCAATGTTTGCTCTGGGTTTGGTTGTCAAACAGTCTGCGGATCCGGGATAGTATCACAACAAATAGTATACAGACCGTGTAGTGACTTAATAGCGTTTCGGAATCAGCTTGTAAACAGATGATACCGGTTCAACCAGGCCTGCCTAGTGGATGTGACTGCTTCATGCAGTTATTAACAGTAGTAGCAGTAACCTCCATTCATGGATTGCACTCCAATATCTTGATGTTAAATGGTGTCATAGTATATCGAAACTGCAAAATAAATTTGCGCGTAGTCATTTATATTAAGCTACAATGAAAAGGCATTTGAAAAGTCGTTTTTTAGTCGTCTGCGCTTTTGAACCTTTAGCATCAGGCAAGTTCAGGCTAGATCTTCAAAAAATAACCCTAAAATAAAAGGGTGTAAATAAGGGTGTTTTTATAAACATTTATATGCAATAAAAAATTAATACAATAAAAAAAAATTTTTTTCGTGCTACTCGTGATATTGAAACAATACTTGAAGGATTCGTGTTCAAATCATCATACACAATTTGCACAATTAATAGTGTGAATGGTGAATCAGCTTAAAATTTAAATCGCGTGCTTCGTTCACTGAGACATGGGCAAGAGTACCGGTCTTTAGGCCACTATCATAATCTGTTGTAATCAGTTCGCGGGGCGGACTATCCGAGGGGCGTCGCGCCGCCTTCGCCGCGTCAGTGCTTAATGCGCAGTGTTAGCGCGCACGCGTTGATAATGTAGGTAGTTAACATTGCGTTCTTTTAGTGACTTGTGTGTTGATCTGTGCAGTGGTCTTTGCCCGGCTGGTGTGCCGGGCCGGAATGGAGGCGTGCTGTGCGTTGCGAGCCGCTGAGGATCTTGTGGGTGATCAAGTTAGTTTTAAACACCATTTTCATTAATAAAACCAACAAACGCACTTTGTTAAACAGTTCTTAAATTATAATAAATAATATAAAGCTATACACTTTTATAATAATAAATACCTAAGTAGCTACTGCTAATACATTTCTGTTAATACTATTATACTGATAGCTGAAAATAAAGCTGCGTGCTTTGAAGCAGACGTTCATGAAATAAATAATTTACAGCGCGGGATGCGCTTACGGTGGCTTTTCAATCCTCTCTCTACTTACTTTAATTGACTACTTTAGTGTATCTCTTTGAAATATTTAACTAAAAATGTTATAACTATAATATATAATTTTTAGTCATTTTATTTTTATTGTGCCTCGACATCTGACCTTGACGTGCCTGATAGTATGCATAATAAAGGTTCATGAGTGCCGACGACTGAAAAATTCAAGTCAATTCATAGCTGCCACAGTCTCTGACACAACCCTACCAAATGTGCTTCTTCACGCATCGATGAAGGATTATAGGATGAGGAGAACACATTGGCTGGTAAACCATTCCACTTGTCGATTGTCCTGCAAAGAAACATTTTAGTTTGACTTACGATTGGGTCAAAATGCGGCTACTTCCTCCGACCTGTGTGGGGGCGGGTATCACATATAATCACTAGTATTTTATATTATTTGTGTATAAATACTACGTAATTGAATATACTCCAGTTTTTTGTCATAAAAATTTGCAATTAGATATAGGTAGATACGCTGAGCATTTTAATATATATAAAACCTGTTAGGGCCCCTGTTTTTATTTATATTGTAGCTCGACATATGACTGCATTCCACCTGGTGTTAAGCTGGAGTACGGTCACATCCACTATGCCTGCCTAGTTGGAACCAGCAACTTACAAGCTGACTCCGAAACGCGACTATGTCACTTCACGGTCTGTGTACTTGTAAGTGGAGTACTACCCTGGACCGGCGGACTGGGCGCCACAGACAGCTTGTTTAGTTTTAAAATGCATCAAAGTATTTATTATTTTACCTAATCACAAGTTGATAAAATAAATCATTTTTATTGTTACCTATATTATAGATAAATATTGTTTATTAATAACAGTACTACTAGTACGTGTTAGAAAGTATTTAGTACGTTATAAACGATAATTCTCATTTTATTGATTATTGATGGAAAAAAGAAAAATGTTTGTGTACTTATTACAACTTTATGTGTCATGTAATATTTTTATCATATGCCGCCTTTATTGTTATTTAAAAAAATATCAACCAAAATTTACAATCCAAATAAATTAAGCAAACGCACATAATACCCAAAATGATGGATGATTTAGGTTAAACTCTAACCGAATAATGTCCGAATAATATAAGTAAATAGCCAGTAATTATCCAAAAATGTGATCGACTTGAATTGTCGTGCGAATTAATTAAACATATACAAAAACATATTTCGCAAAATCAACTTTCGAACACTTGCAGAAGTTGCAGGCTTTCTCTGATTCACTGAGTAAATGTATCACTTTTTACAGTAAGTGATTTTTTTAAAATCTTATCAGTTTATGTTCTTAGAACTAAGATAATTCTATAGTTATTTATTATTTTATTATTTCATTTTTCCTAGTGTTTACTATATGGTGGTCATTTGCCAAATCTGAAGTTCAGGGGTCGTATAATCACTTTCAAGTATCCAGAGGTTAAGTGACTCAGTCACGTTTTGGGATCAGCTTGAAAGTTACAACTGGGCCGGCATGTGGATGCGACCGTTACTTGTAGTTATTTACCTCTAGTCGCAGTCGCCTCCATTCATGGATTGCACCTCACACTCCTGATGTGAAATCAGGTGGTGTCTTGTAATGGGCGGACAATTTAAAAAAATCACGCTTAGGTTTTCCTTAAATATAATATAGCAAGGGATGGTACTTTATATAGCGATTAGAATAAGGAATACCACAATACGCAATAGATGTGGTTTAAAAGAAGATGTAGTGACAAGGATTGACAAAGGAATGCTTCGATGATTTGGGCACATGGACAGGATGAGTGAAAGTAGGTTGAGGAATGGAATTTATAAATCTGATGTGGATGGATGCGTTAAACAAGGCAGGCCCAGGCCCACTAAATCGGAGACATCCTCAAAAAAGCTGGGTTGCCTAGTGCCCACAACCACTGAGCCTGTATGAAGAGAATTGTGGATGTGAAAGAAGCAAGGGACTTCTGTAAGGCTCGTGGCAAGTGGCGCTCCATTGTCTCTGCCTATCGCTGTGGGAAAAAGGCAATTGGCAATGACAATTTGATTGATTGAAAGTATTTGAATAAGTAAAATATTATCTAATATGTGCCAAGAATTAACTCTAAGTTAATGCTATGTCTATTTAACGACTGTTTTCACTCACATTCCCTTCAATTATACTTTCTTAAGATCCCATATTTCCTTGCCAATCTTGTTTTTATATTTCAAATGTATACCTTGAATAAAATAATTTTGCATAATAATATGTAAGCCGTATGTTGATTTCAATAATCAAGCCTTACATGAAGGGGATATACGAACCATAAACTCAATTTTCGTAATTTTCTCATAAAGTTACAGTTCAGCTGAAGATTCCGCAGTCAATCGGCTAAATTGATAGTCGTTTCTTTGTAAAAGTGGAATACTTTAACAGCTTATGTATTCTCTCCATCCTATACCCTGGGATACAAGCGGAATACAAGTTGGGGCATGGAAAAAAGAAAAGCCTACCTCTCTTTTTTCCATGACGCAAAATAGCGGACTATCGCCACGAACTATTGTAGGAGTGTATCTCATCCCGCCACCACCTTAGTCATCAACTGCTGAACATTTCCAGACCTTGCTATTCCCCTTCAAACTTACGTATCCAGGAGGTTTCGCCACTCTGCAAAGGTCATGGCTCCACTTAGCCGAAGGGCGTACCACATACCTAGCATATCGTATAATAACTAGTACTCGTATAAGTGAAAATAAAAAAACATTAAGTTTAGGCTCTATCTAAACTTGATGCTTGCTTGTTACCGTTAGCCCTTTGTAGTTCAAGCACCTTATGCATAATATTAAACAATCAACGTCTTCCATCACATTATATTTTTTTTAGACTTTTTATTTTACCTTCATCATCATCATCAGCCAGGACGCGTCCACTGCTGAACATAGGCCTCCCCCCTTATTTTACCTTAGCAACATAAAAATCGCATTATAAATACCGTGGTAATGCAAGTTCACGCAAACTGAAATCTCCCGGTTCAAAACCACTTCATTATCTATAAAACAAGCAATTTTAGTAGCTATAGAAGTGTAAAATAAATGCATTATATATTATTACAATGTTGGTTTTGTAAATAAATAATAAATATATCTAAATTTTATATATTTATGCAATTATTTGCAAACATTTTTATGTCAGTTTGACCCCATTAGATAAGTTAAAAATTGATTTCTTATCATTTTGTATAAAAGTCAAGTGCGCGATATTATATTTTTGGATATTATAAATATTGAACTTTGAGTTTGTTTTTTGTCAATCTAAAATATATTTAAAATTCGAACCTTTTTAAAATGAGTTATTTCAGTCAGCTTCTTTTAGTTCTAATAACCTTTACTATTCGAAAAGGTTGCTTTGACAAGAAGACCGCAACAAATTTTACACAATTGTCTGTTAAAAGTGTTGGTGGTACGTAATACCACAATTTATGAAATAAAATTACAGTACTTTTGTCGAGGAAAGTCGAGGTCAGATGTCGCGTCTAAATAATAAAAAAAGTAGATAATATTCATACATGATACGGGCTTTGACCAAAATGCCGAATATACTTATTAATATATTTTCATTATTTATTTTTAATGATTTTTTAAATTATCTTTATTGTTCTGTATACAAAAAGCGGGTTTAATGCCGTTTGGCATAACGAAAATTATAAATATTTCATAATAAAATCTCACCAATTTTTATTTATTATTTTTTTAGATTTTATTTCTTTTACTTAATTATTTATATTTCTTTATGTATTGTACACAGATAGTGCCGGGTGGCGGGCGCTGGGGCGTTACACAAGGCTTCGGCCCCAGCATCCTGGACTCGTGGCTTCCGATGCAGGTAATATTTTGTGATTAATCTGGTCTTTTTTATTGTTTAAAAGATAACAGATGATGCTTTTATAGGATTTTAATAGTTAGATTAAGCAGTGGTAGGCATGATCTAAAGAATGGTAGGCAGTGGTACCCAGTCTGCCGACCCGGGGTAGTACCACCACTTACAAGTATACAGACCGTGAAGTGATTTGGTCACGTTTCGGGATCAGCTTGTAAGTTGCCGGTTCCATTTAGGCCGGCATAGTGGATGTGATTGCTACTCACAGTTATTGAATTGTATTAGCAGTGACATTCATACATGGACCACACTTTGGCTTAACATCAAGCGGGGTGCTGTCATATGTCGAGTCACAATAAAAAAAAAGTAAATAAAATAAATTTATTATAATACGTTTATTAGAGGTGAATGAAAGGATAAGACGGTAACGACCCGGGGACGCACCATCTACAACTAAACCTGCGTATCTGCTTGTATAATACTTGTATGTGAACGAATTTGGAGAGTTGTCCCTGGTCGTGGAAAATGGCGCTAATATTAATGTTTTGAAAATTAACTTTTAACTAATGTTGCGGTATTACTTCACTTACTACTCTATTATTCCGTATATCGTGTAGTGTAAAATTTAAAAAAATTACCAAATAGTATCACAAATCAAAATAAGTACTGGAATCTGTAATAGTATTCCTATTATAACTTGTATGACGTCACACACACCTCTCGGCTATGTTAGTTGAATACAGATGTAAAATGCTACCAATACAAAACTCGTCCGCACCTCATACCATTCGACGTGACAATGTCACTTCATATTGTGAATACTAATTGACAAGTTAACGAAAACTTTAACTGAGACTTAAAGAATGAACAGCTTCCATAACATTTTAAATCAAAAACAAATACAACTAAAATTGATATCAAATTTAACTCATTATTTAATCAATATATCTATTAAGGAGAGTGTCGAATAAATCGATATATATCGATATTATGTATATCAATAAGTTAGTTAAGCATTCTCAAGAAAGAATGCTGTAATCCGCAGTAGGTAGGTACCCATATCATTAAAGTTTGGATGTTTCATTATTGAAACAATATAATTAGGGAATTACCTAAATAAATAAAAAATCACATTGGAGTCCAATTGCAAGTGAAAATTATATAGGGAATATTTAATAGTAAATAGGCGACCGTGGTGTAGTGATAGTGCAATGGTTACGCAAACCGAGAGCACGAGTTCAAAACCACTTGCCGGTACCAATGTATATTTGATATATATTGTCCTGCTTCTATGTTACAAGCGCTTTAATAGCTTAGTATTGAAAAGTAAATTTGAAAGAAGAGTAATTTTGTCTTTGACGTCAGCTTGGAATCAGACAGTCAACTATCCAAATGATTTGTTTTTATTGAGACGCTACATTTAACTTCGACTTTGCTTACTAAAGAGAAGTATAAGAGCGCGGCCGACTGAAAAAAACTAATTGAATTTACGATTGTCTCAGTAGTCGTCAACATGCCTGCCGAAAGTGATTATTAAATGTGATGATTATTGTAAAATATTCTACTTGTCGAATTTTCTACAAAGAAACGACGTACCGTACTTTTAAGTTCGACCGCTGATTCAGTCAATAGAATTTGGATGTGTCCTGTAGTATATTTAACGTGAAGGAAGCGAGGGAGTAGGATCGTGGCAAGTGGCGCTTCATTGTATCTGCCTATCCCTGTGGGAAAAGGAATGACAATTTGATTGATTGATATTTAATGTGTAGTTTAACATTCTCTCCCAATCCTCTGGGACCAATTGGTCCCATAAGCCGCAGCAAAGAAACATCTCTGAGATATATAATTTGTCTTAGGTCTATCTTCAAAACACTGTTAACCTTAAAACTGTTTTTGTTTAAAAGAAATGGTCCGAGAAAAATGCGTTAAATGCTTTGGTATACGAGAAAGAATAGAATTTTTCCATAATTAGTTTATAATTTCATTACTAATTTACAACATGCCATCAATACTTGTAAATGTCTGCTTATCTAGCAAGTGTAGCTTATAAGTTTTTTTTTGATAAATATAAGTATTCAAGTATATTTGTATTTTGATATGGCGGTCGCCATAACTGTCGGTGAATATTAGTGTAATCATATTTTTAACTTCAAAATCTTTAATTTGGAATGCTTATGAATCATTTTGAAGCAGGTGTGTCTTTTCCCGGAAATAATAGAAAAATTAAATAACAACAAATACGCAGGAAAATCATACATTAGAACTGAGTATAATAATCGCTAAATATATGAAGTGATATATGTGATATCTTTGGCCCGCATAGTGACAGCAACTGAGTATACCGCAAACTGAGTCGTTTTTTCAGTCGTCAGGGTTTTTGAACTTTTGCTTGCTTACCTGCAGAAAGTAGAGCTCAAATGTCAAGTCACAAAATAAAATACTCAATCAATCAAATTGTTACGCCTTTTTTCCACAGGGTTAGGCTGATACAATGGAGCGCCACTTGCCACGATCCTTACACAATGTTATAGCTTCCCTCACATCTATATCTTATTTTCATACAAGCTTTACTATTATAGGCACTAGGCAACCTAGAATCCTCGAGGATGTCTCCGATTTGGTCGGAAAACACCCCCCTGGTTCTGCCTTGTTTACGCATCCATTCACATTAGATTTATAAATATCAATTAATTAATCAAATTGCCACGGCTTATTCCCACAGGGATACGCAGAGACAATAGAGCGCCACTTACCACGATCCTTACACAACTCCCTTGCTTCCTTCACATCCACAATTCTCTTAATGTGTTATGGGCTGTGTGGTTATGGGCACTAGGCAACGTATGTAATAATAATTGTAATTTATTACAATGTGGTAAATCATAATAAATAAATTACCTAATTAATAAAATTAAAATCAAATAAATAATTCAATATAAAATATGTCTGTAAAAATATATTATTTAAATCAAAAATCGATTTGTACGCAATTACCGATATATAATGTTGTATTATTTACGTCGATTAGTAATATTGTTACGGCCTTTTCACGGTACATCACACGGCCGGCACATATTGTAGTTATTGTGTGTGTTTGGCCATGCGTGATGCGTATGAGCATGAGAATCCGATCGCTGCTGGCGCATGTTATTGAGTACCCTTGATTTATTTGAATCCTGAGTGACCCTTAGACTTTGAAAGTAACAGTGCGGAACGCTCTGCGATCTACTGATTAGTTTTTTTTAAATCAAAATAGTTATAAAAAAATTGGTATTAAATGTGCGAACATAGATATTATACTTGCATAATTAGTACGAATCTTCACTTAGTAAAAGCGTTCATTATCATTATAGGTAATCAATAGTACCTACCTACTTATAAATAAATCAAAATAAAATAAAAAAACAAATTATCACTTGCCACGATCCTAACACAACTCCCTCGCTTCCTTTACATTTACAATTCTCTTCATACAAGCTTTATGATTTTGGGCACTAAACAACTTAGCTTTCTTGAGGATGTCTCCGATTTGGTCAGCAAATACCCTTCTGGGCCTGCCTTGTTAAACTTATAAATAAAGCAATATAATATATAGCAAATTAATATAATATTATATTATATACAAAACACCAATAAAAAGGCCAAAAGGTGGTGTAGTGGTTGTGGCATAGCCTCGTAAACCAAAAGACCCA
Source organism: Tinea trinotella (assembly GCA_905220615.1). NCBI lineage: Eukaryota > Metazoa > Arthropoda > Insecta > Lepidoptera > Tineidae > Tinea > Tinea trinotella. The sequence goes on from HG992305.1 coordinate 5,630,553, forward strand.
GTCCGAATTCACGCGCAGCGCCATTGTGCCTTTCTGTACCGTATTATACTTAAGTAATTAAATGTATAAATTAAACAAATTTTATGCGACTTACTACCGCGTTTATTTGGGTTTTGATTTTACAATTTTATTATATTATTCCGACGTTTGGAGAGCTTTGCAATCATCGAGGTTACGGAGAGACTGAGGTGTTAGTCGTCCTCACTAGCCGTAAATTTGTTTAATTCACTATAATTAATTAATCTTCGTGCAAATCTAAGAAAACATTATGTATATAATGTACGATATAATGTATTCATGTATGTATATAATGTATGTACTTTGGTAGTCCTATTGCTTACAATATACGTACAAAATATAAAAAAGTGTTGTAGGCAGTCACTTGCCCAGTCTGCCAATATGAGGTAGTCACCACCATCTTCAGGTGTACAGACTGTGAAGTGACTTAGTCGCGTTACAAAAAGAACTCGAACGTTCTAGTTTCCAACTAGGTGCTATTACTTAACTGTAGTACCAGTTACCTCCGTTCATATGACACACGTTATGACGTTTTGCTGAGTGGGAGAGAACACTTCCGGTGCATTAAGTGTTCTCAGCTGGTTGAAATTACCACCCTACACAGATGCAAATCCCCCCATAGTGACCACGTCGCGTTCGGGGACTAGTTTGTGTAGCACCAGTTGCGTTGGGGGTTGTGGATTCGGTTAGGGACAGTGGCATCCTGCTGACCTGCAGTATCCCGGTGAGAGTTTGTTGACCCGTCGGCCAGGGAGACCCGTAGCAACGGTTGACCGCTGGCCGCCCGCCGCACAGTACAGGGGCCTGAGCCCACCGCTAACCACGGAGGGAGGCTGCCCCACCATGCGGCGCATAATCTCGGGGTGATTCGTCTTGCCGATTGGTGATCGGATATGGGGTCCAGGCGATCACTTCCGGGAGGGTACGGGGGCCCTTCCGTCCGACGGATCAGCAAACTCACACCGCCGGGATGCATGTGGCTAAGCGGATAGCTGCACTTTTCGTCCCTTTCGAAGAAACAACCCCCAACATTTTCACGCACCCCCCCACCCCCTCCATATGCAAGCACACAATAAAAGAAATAGAGTTTTTCCAGCGGCAACTCAAACCCCCATTTCAAATGAGCTTGGCGTGGATTTCACGAATATACGTGGAATCCACGCCAATCTCAGTGCGTGGATTGTGCGTGGATCACCATCTTGAGACGGCAAAGCCCGCTCTGCTCTTCTTGACGGAGACGCAGATAAAGGCACCGGCTGACACCTCGTACCTCCAATACCCCGGCTACTCGCTTGAGGAAAGATTCCTCGCGAAAGCCGGGGTATGTGTGTACATCCGGTCCGATATCTGTTGTCTCCGTCTGCTTTGCTTGGAGGATCCTTCCCTGTCCATCCTCTGGGTACACGTAGACCTTGGTTCCCAAGCCAGGATCTACGGGTGCCTTTATCGTTCCCACCACGGGGATTCGGAGACAACCCGGCTCTTCGATTCTCTGAGCCGGGCGACAGACGAAGCGCTGGAGCGGTTCCCGACCGCGGAGGTCGTGGTCTTGGGGGACTTCAACGCACACAATGAGGTGTGGTTGGGGTCCCAAAGGACCGACCACGCGGGAAGGGCTGCTCATGCTTACGCCCTTTTGCATGACCTGACACAGCTGGTGACCCAACCCACCCGGGTACCAGACATTGTCGGTCATGCTCCCTCTCTGCTGGACCTTCTACTGACTACTCGTCCGACCGGGTATAAAATTTCGGTCAAAGCTCCTCTTGGGACTTCAGACCACTGCCTGGTCGAGACGATAGTGCCGCGCGTCGTGCCTCCTCCCGCCAGGAACGAGGTGCGACGTTTATGGCACTACAAGTCAGCGGATTGGGAGGGAATGCGAAATTATTTCGCCTCCCTCCCTTGGTGGCAGCGCTGCTTCAACTCCGAGGATCCATCCACGTGTGCCTCGGCCGTTGCTGATGAGATAGCACTGGGGATGGAATATTACGTTCCATCCAACTGTGCATCTCGTAACGACCGGAGCAGGCCCTGGTACAACAGTGACTGCGCGGCTGCTGTTTCAGCAAAAAACGCAGCTCACAGTGCATGGGTCAGGGGTCGAAAACATCATGACCCTCACGTGGATGAGTTGAAAGCAGCCTACAATCGTGCCACCAAGTCTTGCAGAAAGGTCTTCAAAAGGGCGGAGGCACAGCGCGTTTCCAGGATTGGCGAGAGTCTATTAGTCGCAACGGGTAGTCGCAGCTTTTGGAGTCTCGCCAAGACTGTAGAATCTAACTTCTGTCGTTCTGTACTGCCACCGCTGAGACAGCCTGATGGCTCACTGGCGCATACGGCGAAGGCGAAGGCCGATCTACTGGCCGAAGTCTTTGCCTCAAATTCGCATATTGACGATCGTGGTGCAGGGCCACCCACCCTGCGTCCATGCGGACATACGATGCCTGAGATTCGTATCAGACAACGCGATGTCCGCATGGAGCTACGATCGCTTGATATCCGGAAGTCCAGTGGTCCCGATGGTGTCCCAGCGCTTGTGCTTAAAACTTGTGCAGCGGAGTTGACTCCCGTCTTGACGAGGCTATACCGGCTCTCGTACGCATCGGGCTGCGTGCCTCGGGCTTGGAAGGGGGCCAATGTGCAACCGGTCCCAAAGAAGGGCGACCGCTCGGACCCGGCAAACTACCGTCCAATAGCTGTAACCTCAGTACTGTGCAAGGTTATGGAGCGAATAATTAATATTCGCCTCATGGCCTACCTGGAGGGTCACCAGCTGATCAATGACCGTCAATATGGCTTCAGGCCGAAACGGTCAACTGGTGATCTTCTAGCGTACACCACGCACGTCTGGGGTGAAGCGTTGGATGGTAATGGAGAAGCCCTTGCTGTTGGCTTGGACATCTCCAAAGCGTTTGACAGGGTCTGGCACAGGGGCCTTTTATCCAAGCTCGAGGCATACGGTTTACCTGACCGTCTGCGGGGCTGGATAGCTGACTTCCTGCGTGGCCGCTCCATACGCGTCGTTGTGGATGGAAGCGCGTCGCGCAGGATGTCGGTGAATGCCGGTGTCCCTCAGGGCTCCGTGCTGTCGCCGACTTTGTTCCTTCTGCATATCAATGACATGCTGGACCTCGGATCCGGCATTCATTGCTATGCAGACGACAGCACGGTGCATGGACGCTACACTGCCCGCCCCGCAGCCGGCAAACAGGAGATAGCCGATATGAGAGAGTCTGTTGTAGCGGGACTGAACCGGGTTCTTGATCGTATTACCCACTGGGGCGACAAGAGCCTGGTTCAGTTCAACGCAGACAAGACTCAGGTATGCGCGTTCTCGACGAAAAAATCCCCGTTTACTCCCCTTCCCTCTCTTTGTAACATCTCCCTCAGTGCTTCGGACAGACTGGACATTCTTGGAATGTCCCTTCGCTGCGACCTGAATCACAGGGACCACATTGAGCGGGCCATTAAGACCACCTCCCGCAAACTTGGCATCCTGAACAAGGTGCGGCGGTTCTTCGCGCCAGAGCTTCGCCTGCTACTTTACAAGGCACAGATTCGCTCTTGCGCGGAGTACTGTTCGCACCTCTGGGACGGCTCTGCCAAGTATCTTCTTAATGCCCTGGATTCATTGCAGCGCCGAGCTGTCCGGATCATAGGTGATGCAGAGGTCACGCGAACTCTGGAGCCCCTACAACTACGAAGAGACATGGCGGCTCTGTGCGTCCTCTATCGCCTATACCACGGGGAATGTTCCGAAGAGCTCTTTAACCTTGTTCCTACCTCATCTTTTCACTCCCGTAATACCCGCACAGGTCGGGGAAAGCATCCGCATTTTATCGACCGAATCGGCAGTCGAACTAAAAAGTTCGGTGCGTCTTTTCTTTGTAGATCAATTGACAAGTGGAATGCTTTGCCTGCCCATGTGTTCTCTCCATCCTATGACCTTGGATCCTTCAAGCGATGCGTGAAGAAGCACCTTTGGCCGGCATAGTGACGGCGACTGGGGCAGCCGTGAACAAACCCGGTTTTCTCAGTCGTCGTCACTCTTGGACATCCTCTTGCTTATCATCAGGCGGGACGACGTCAGATGTCGTGTCACAATAAAAAAAAAAAAAAAAAAAAAAAACATGGGCCATAAAAAAAAAAGGTAGAAAAGCTCTACATCATCAGAATATTCGTAATGCCATTTGTTAAGTATTTTAGAAAGCAACAATGTAAATCACGAAGGTATGGCTAGTTTGAGTTATTATACATGAGTAGTTTTTTTACTGATTAAAATTAATTTGTAATGAAGAATTAAGTGCTATTTTCTATTGATAAGGTGGTAGGAAGTTGCGTGAATTGTCTGAACGGGTATAACTTGAAATGTATTATCAGTGATAACGCGATATTAAGTAACTGTTTGTTATGTATAGCTGTTATGATTATATTTAGTATAGCTTATTCCACCACCCAATTAAAATGTTACTATTATTTAGGCATGACTATCCCGTATAAAACATATCCAAAAAAAACATATCCGTATAAAAAGTTATAAATAGAAAAACGTATAAATAGAAATTTTATTACACTTATTTTGCATTTTTTAATTACTTATTGAATATCCATTTCTGACTTAAATCCCAGAAGCACAAAATAAAATACTTAAAAAAAAATATATATAAAATGGGTTGCTTAGTGTCCATAATCGTAGAGCTTGTATGAAAAGAATTGTAGATGTGAAGTAGTTGTGTCAGTAACGTGGCAAGTGGCGCTCTATTGTCTCTGCCTATCCCTAAGGGAAAAGGGCGTAACATCTGCCGGAGCAATACAATGTATATTGCGAGATATTGACCCGGAGCAAATATCCACCTCTGTTTTGATTAACAAATATGTTTTTATATTCATTTAATTATTACAAATAAAAGCTACGAAACAAATTTTTGCTCCGACCAGAAATCGAACCTGGGACTTTACGCGTAACGGACTGGTATGCTTACTAATGCGCCACAACAATATAATCAAATTATATATTTAACATTTATGTAATAATAAACTAATAAATACGTATGAAAATTACTAAATTAAAATAATGTAAAAGCTTTGTTGTTGAAGCAAATTACTAACGTGGACTCTATTACAGAGCAAGACGGAAATACCATAATTGTTCGTTCAGCTCTATGATCAGAGCTAATGGTGCATGCACTCGTAAAGAATTGTAAATCAAACAGATTTTTACATATAAAGGAATTTTGATAATTACTACATAATGTTATAGATATTATCGTCCTTTTCTAAATTTATAGACTGAGGCAACGTTTTAGAGAAACTGTTTTTAAGTCGTTGAATCTCTAGGACCTCCTACCCTTGCTTAACATCAGGCAGGTCGAGGTTAAATATCAATAAATTAGATATTATTAATAAAGTAAAAAAATCTATGTGTAAATGTTTTTTCATGGAATTTTTCATATTTCCCGATATATACTAGATAGCTACCTATCATTTTAATTACTAAATTAAATTGTTACGTCTTTTTCACACAGGGATAGGCAGCGCCATTTGCCATGATCCTGACAAAATTCTTTAATCGAATCAGAATTTAATGCATGAGTTAACAGCAGGCGAAAATGTACATATATCCACCTTTTTATTTATGGATCAATCATTTTGGCAAATGTGCTAACAATAATTAAGAAAAAATCGTTTCTGATTGCAAGAAAGTCTAATTCTTACTGTAGAGTATATGTCGTATTACACGAGCCTTTTTAAGATGCTTAGTGCCCAAAACCATAGAGCCTTGCATAAGGAGAATTGTGAATGTGAAGGAAGCGAGGGAGTTGTGTCAGGATCGTGGTAAGTGCCGCTTCATTTTCTCTGCCTATCCCTGTGGGAATAAGGCATTTGATTTTTTAATTGATTGATCTCTCGTGTTATGTGAAACCGTGTCAGGGTCAACTGTAATTAAAATTGAGGAAGTATCTTGGGCCATAATAAAAATAACTTTAAATATAAGGATTGTCTAAAAAAATCTAAAAAAAATTACATTGATAATTATCAATTATCAATGTAAAATATGTTAACTGTAAATATGCATAATAAATAAATAAATAAATGGCTCATATATATAATATAAATATCAGATGTATATATATATTTATTATTTTGTATTCATGCCTATCTATATACTAAGTCACATAGCGGAAAGTGTACTAGAACCGTACAATATTTAATTTAGTTTTGTTTCATCAAACTAGACTTTCGCAACCACTTCCTATGGTTAAAACGGGAAGAGGGGACCCGGGAAGGGGGAATTGTCACAGGATATACGGTTGACAGCGTAATCACAATCGAGTCGATACTCAATAAAATAACATCGATTATAATATAATGGAATTACTGATTATGTAGGCCACAACAACTACTCCGCATACATACGTAGGAAATAGTTCTATTTAATTTTACTACATAGGTTTTTAACTGACCTCAACCTGCCTGAGAGTAAGCAAGTTCATATTCTAGAGAGCTTACGACCGAAAAAATAACATCACTTTACGGTTGACTCTTGAAGAAAGGATTTACGCTTTTCTTGATTCAATTCAATTAATAGGTATATACTTACTTAACTTAACTTGAAAATATATAGTTCATTTAAAAATACTATAGTTTTGTGGGAACATAAAATTGCACTTAGTCTAAAATATAGGTATTATCATTTCTGCCCGTTACAGCTTCGTTTTTCTTTACAATGAAATAATTACTTCTTTAAAAATAATATTAAAAATATTTCATCAATAAATATATCAATGTTATACACGTCTCAGTCCTGAACAACAAATTACGAACATTTTTTTTATTTTTGATATCCTATAGTAACTTTAACAGAGACTAAATAGTTTAAAATAAAGTCATCGTATGTAAAGGAACGATCTCCTCATATAAAGGAACTTTAACATTTTCATAAATCTCTTTCTATCAATCTAGCTGAAGCGCCACTTTCTACGATCCTGACAAACTCTTTCTAGCTTCTATTACATCCCTTTAACAAACCCTTTTACCTATTACCTCTATTTCTAACTTTAATTTAAGTGATAATATAATAAACAATAACTTAACATAAACTTTTAATCACTGCTTATCATCGTATTAGTCATTGAGGTTCATAATTGTTTGGCAAACATCCACGATCGCTTTCCATTGAAGGAAAAAGTACCTCTTACGGCTCCTTTCTATACCTTCCGGATTCCCTCCACCTGTTCATAGTTACAGTGGGTCAAGTGCAGCTTACTCTCTCTAACACAATGATTAAACAGAGATGGAAATAGACTAGCTAAGTCATCACCTAGATCTTGGACGTTGGGTCAAAAGGACGTATCGAGTTGTTCTGAAATTCCTTATTCGTATCGATTTATTTGTTCATTTAAATTTGTAAATGCCTACTGTTATTATAATTATTGCACATAGTTTTAAATGTCTATTATATTTTAAATAATTATAAATTTTTAATAAAGTAAATCTTAAAAAGATAAATGTGTTAGGCAGGAATTGGTTATTTGCCCAGTCTGCTCAGTATATCAAGACATAAAAGAAATATATAATTTATTAATTATAAACATATAACTAACTAAAAATAATAATACTTAAGAGATATAATTAAAAACTAAATTTAATTTTGAAGATATACTAACGACTACTTAATTAAAAATTAAATATCATTATATTGCTTTCTTTAATTGAGGACAATAAATGTATTATCCCCAAAGTAGACTGGCAGAGAACTCCCAAGGGCATCAAACCTATGAATTTAATATTTAGGTAAAAGTAACCAAAATATATATATACCGATATAGTAGAAGGCATTGTGCGAAAGTAAAATGATATAAGAAATGTTATAAGTTACTTCTTGTCCATCATTCTCTGTTCCAAAATACTATGGCCTCTGACAGAATGAAAGGAAACGTTTGTGACTGTAGCCAAATTTGAAAGATAGCGGACATTAAAGAGACCGCCCGCAACCATATTTGGCACATACCTTATAGTAAGTCAGGTTGTTAGGGTGCATATGCTTCACAAAACATTCAGTTTTGTACACATAAATGGTACAATTTAGCAAATTTAAATAAAATGGCTCTCATGAATATTTTAAACAGAAAATTATTATTATCTTTTTATTATTATAATTGATTATTATCTTTTTTTTTCTTTTTTTTTTTATTGAGACTTGTAAGTTGGTAATACCATCAAAGTAAGCAAGGGAAGGTACAGGAGCGTCGAAGACCGAAAGTCGTTGTCATTATGCTGGCCGAAAGTGTATTTTCAGGTTTCGTTTAAAGGATCCAAGATATCATCATCAGCCAGAAGGCGCCCACTGCTGAACATAGGCCTCCCCCCTAGAACGCCATTCCGAACGACAAAATGTCAGTTGCATCTACTGGTTACATTTGACTGACGTATACCTGTGCTTTACCAAGATATACGTTTGAATAATGTCCCGGCTATTCTTTGCATTATGGTGTTTACGCGCTAAGTTAGTGAACGTCGCGATCGACGTTGACAGGCGGAAGGGATGCTGGCATGTAAATACGTCCAAGCTTAGATTAATGTGGGCTGGAAACCAAGAGTTAAGGAGCTTACATAACACAACTATTATTGTAAATACAATTTTATGGTAATACTACAAAATAGCAAGAATGATAATAGTTTCCCCTTTGCAACATTGTTGCAACAAGATATTTTATTTTTGAAAAGATATGAAGTTAATATTTAAACATAATCGTTATTATACATTGTGTGTAGGAACCAGTTTTATTTTTATGCACTTATCCTTCAGCAATACAGAACAACGTTGATAATTATTAAAGTCCAACATTGTATTATTACGTAAAAAGCTGTTTTCAGACACCATCTTGCAGATATCAGTTGGTATACATTAATTATGCAAAAATTAACTAGTCATAAGTTTCGAAATACAAAAATATACGTATACAATGCGGCCTACAGAAATAATATAAATATACTTTTTTTAACAATAATTAGTAAGAATAATTAACACTGAATAATACGACAGTCGTAATATCCATATACAGGCAAGTTATTATACACATCAAAGTAATGCAATACGATAATTACATTTGGATGCATCATAATTATACTTTGCGGAATCTTGTACTCCACAATAATTATAAACTTTCGCGGTGCGTCAAACAATATTATATAAGTATAAACGCTTGCGTGGAAAAAGATGTTTTTTTTTAATACAAGTGCAATGCATTGCGACGCGTGTTATCTTCTCATACAAATTATGCAATTGAATCAATATTCATACTATATTATCATTATTGTTTATTGATTCTTTTATTACCCCATTGAATTAATTTTATTTTCTAATTAAAAAAATAATCTTATATTGTAAGAATAGAACAGTTTACATTTACAAATTTAAAAAAAAAAATATTTATCAATCCATCAATCAAATTGTCACGCCTTCCTCCCACAGGGATAGGCAGATACAATGGAGCGCCACTTGCCACGGTCCTGATACAACTCCCTCGCTTACTTTACATTCACAACTCTCTTCATACAAGCTCTATAGTTAATATAATATTTATAAAATTCCATTCAGCTAGGTTGCATTTTGTGAATGTGAGGGAAGCAAGGGAGTTGTGTCAGGATCGTGACAAGTGCGCTCCTTTGTATCTGCCTATCCCTGTGGGAAAAAGGCGTTACAATTTGATTTTTTTATTTATAAAATTCTACGAATTGATCATCTGTAAACTAACTCCAGATAGTTCTTTCAAATTGAAAATTTTGAAATATACTCCAAAGGCACAGTGTCAATACACTGTGCCTTTAATCCCATGAACCAAGTGACCACCGTGATAAGTTCTAAGGCTCCAAAAGCTTGTAGGCAATTAGGTATTAACCGTTGAATAGGTCCGCTGTCGTACTCTGCAGATAACGGTAGGTCCGCCGCAGGCGTACTTTCTACCCCGGGGCCTGCACATTCCGATCTCCGCGCAGAGCATCACAGCTCAGCCACTTGTTATACACTATAACCCTAAAATGGAGATGGTGCTTGAAACACCTAACATGTAATGTTGAACTTGAATGGATTTATTGCAGCTATAAATATATTATATCTTCATGGTGGCCTACGGACCATTATTTGTAGTTTATCGCGCAGAGAAACATTTTCAATTAAGTGAAAATATAATTTCGTTCAGACATATAGTTCAGAAAATATAGTTTTGTTCGTTTTGCTAAGGGGTGCTCCATTGTCTCTGCCTATCTCTGTGGGAAAAAGGCGTGACAATTTGTATGATATATTTTAAATTGGTGCTCGACATGTGACAGCACCCCGCCGACTGCTAGTACAGTTAAATAACTACGAATAGCAGTCGTATCCACTATGCCGTCTTGTTCGAACCGGCAACTTTCAAGCTACTCTCCGAAGTTACTTCACTATCTGTAAACTTGTCAGTGGTGGTACTAGCCCCAATCGAATACCACTGCCTACCACTCTTATCTTTCAAATAGTAACTTATATAAGAGGTTCAATATATTATGTATCAATTTTATTATCTAATTACCGAAAATATCGCAGTCATAATAAGGTACATATAAATAAATCGTTTAATTGTGAGGTTTAGTAACAATTTGTGAAGTTAGTCATACAGAAACTAGGTTTAAACAAATTCATGATTTTGGTGTTGTAGTGACTCTTAAGATGCACTCTTGAAGCTTAGATAAGCAAAGTGATCAGGTGAGTAAGTACAGAGATAGCTTTACTTAGATGGCAAATATATGACTATATGAATAAACTTGAAAGCTGATTTAAAGCCTCCGCTAAGTGAAAGAAAAGTTATGGAGCTTAAATACGTAAATAAGTTAAGTAGACGTCGATTCTTTATCAGTCACTTTAAGATCCGTTTTGTGTCAGATAAGGGAATAGAGAACAAGTGGTACTTCGTTAAGTTAAACTTTACATATTCTCTGAAGACGCACTTATTCATTTCCGCGTTGCTACAATTGTTATCTTCATTTGTGTGTCTTGTGTGTATACCAGAAACTCTTTCGTGTGCATTACTCATAGGGTATAACCATAAATGTTAGAATATTAGACTTTAGTACTTACTATGTATCATATACATTATGTGTCGGGAAATTTATGTCGTGTTAGTACCAGCATTATCTAACAATAAAGAATATTCTATAGAAATTAAGGGTATTTTTTTTGGTTACTTTTGTGTAATTGATGACCTAATTTTTCGTCCAATAACTTTTCGTATATAAGTTGTTTTGCCAATGATTTTTGGTCTATTTTCCGTTTAAGTAACCCTTAATTTGTAACTATTTTATCTTCTTTCTCGAAAAATTAATTTTTGGTATATTGTAGTTTGGACACATTTAAAGGTGTTTTACGAAAGACATTTAGAAATAAGAGGTAAGTAAAAGGCTAGAGCGAGAACAATCTAGAACAATGTTTCACGATAGAAAACAATTAAGAGAGCAGAGGTTTGCAGTACATAACCATTGAACTTGTATGAACAAATTTGTTGATGTAAAGGCAGCAAGGAGTTATGTCAGGATCTTAGAAAGTTGCGCTCTATTGTGTTTATTTCTGTGTGAATAAAGTCGCTACAGCTTAATTTTTATTCCACAAATATTATGAATTATACTTTGGCGTGGTTGCTCTATTTGGCACAGTGTCATCACCTAGTACTATGTTTACAGACACTATCGTATATTGACATATTTGATATGTCTTCTTTATCGTATAACCATATATGTCACCAGAAAATAAAATAAATAGATTGTTCTTGAACTTTAAACATTTTCACAAAGTATTTTAATTAAAGGACTATTTTAAGAATCAATTATTTATACATTTTACAGGAATGGTACGCCTATAAGTTATGTTCTTACTCGTTTTAATTAAAATATGACTAGTTTCTGTTGACTCGACATCTGACCTCAACCTGACTGATGGTAAACATAATGAAGGTCCAAGAGTGTCGACGACTGAAAAAACCGTCTCTTGATAGGTATCGTATTATTCCACTACTTGTACGCGGAATGACATGAAATCTTTTGTGGCTGACCCTATTTTATAATAGAAATAGATCTAAAATTTATCTAAAAATAGAGCATATTTTTTATCTGCCATGCGTTTAAATAATATTGCTGATATAGTCTTCTAAATAATTGGTTTTAAATTAATGCGGTTTTGTTCGGTGTGTGTTTACAGGATAGATACAGTTTGTTAATTAAAATTAAATATATACGCATGCATATCAATCAGACCACTAGGCTATATATATTGCAGTGCTTTCAAGTCTACGTCTTGTTCTCAAGTCCAAGTCTATAATTTCGGTTTAATATCACATGCGAAATACCTACTATTTATCGCCTATACTACTGAATCAAATTGTCACGGCTTTTTCCCACAAGGATAGTAGCAATGGAGCGCCACTTGCCACGATCCTGACACAACTCCCTCGCTTCCCTCACAGTCACAATTCTCTTCATACCAGCTGTATGGTTATTCTGTTTTCTTGAGGATGTCTCTGATATGGTAATATTACAAGTAATTTAAGCTAAACTATTATTATAAGTTTAATCTTTGTTTGGATAATAGAGGTAAAATTATTTACCCATTCTCACAATAACCAGTAGAATTGGCCTCGAAGCGACTACTGTTATCAATAAAAGAATATGTGATGATCATTTTCAGTGGTAAGCCGTTTACTAATTTACTAATAAGTTGTTCGTTAACATACCCACGCGCTTACCAATCGGGTGACCACAATTTTGTTTTTAAATTTACATTTATATATTAAGCTACTAAAGTATTTGTATCATAGAAACAAGACAATCAAAGTATATATATCAATGATACATTGATGCGGCAAGTGATTTTGAACCCGCGCTCTCGGTTTGCACGGGTTCAAAATCATGTTACTATTAATACACCATAGACGTTTTTCATTTTAAATGACTTATAATCAAATAAATACACATATCTAATCATCATCAATTTCCGCATAGGTAGGCAGAGACTACAAAGCATTACTTTCAACGATCCTGACACAACTCTCTCACTACATACATATTACATACAACAGGAAGTAGTGAGAGAGAGTAATTTGGCATATAATATTGATAACAGTCTTTACAGTTTTTCATCAATTTTTTTATGGTGTCGCGTAATTCGATTTTGTGGCCTGATAGTAAGTAAGATACAGTCCGCGATGTCTAAGCTGAGTTTATGCATGTGGGTGAGTAAACACCAAAAGTTGAGACAGAAAGCAGTATAAACTGGTTTAAACCAAGCAACGAAGGCGTCGCCCTCTTGGTCGACGTCACTACTACACTACGTACTACGCACACACACAAACGCAAAGATTAGCTTAGACCTCGCGGACTGTATATTTAAGACTCAGGCTTATGATAGCTACTGTTTTATAGAGGTTCTTTATCCATTGCGAGAACAGCATAATATTGTATGTCTTCTCCCTGCATATAAGGCGGCCGTGGTGTAATGGCAGTGCAATGGTTATGCAAACCGAGAGAACGTGTTCAAAACCACTTACCGGTACCAATGTATCCTTGATATATTATATATGTACTTTGTGTGTTCTGTTTCTATAATACAAGCACTTTAGAAACTTAGTATAGAAATGTAAATAAATTAATAATAATAACATTTCAAAAAGTTTTTTCTGTGTTCAGGACAAATAAAAACTTTAGGCATGTATATTTTTAATACGCTTACAATGTACTTCAATCGCAAAGTTTCCATGACAGAAGCATAAACTTTTTAGCACGTTATGTGCACGTTGTATTCAAGTTATATATTTAGCAGTTAAATCAATGGGTATTTTGATCTGAAAAGGTTGGAGGAAAAATGCACATACTCGTATTTGAGTGTACCTTCGACAAACTAATCAAGATATTAACCTAATTATAATTTTATGCATAATAAAGTGTTTATTATATGTGATGATATTCCTGTCTATATTATAAGGCGGCCGTGGTGTAGTGGTAGCGAAATAGTCACGCAAACAGATAGCCTCGGCTTCGAAATAAATTGTATTTTAATATAATTTATACTGTATCGATGTACTTTTATACTGTAGGGAATCGTAGATGTAAGGAAAGCGAGGGAGTTAGGTCAGGATCGTGTCAAGTGGTGCTCCATTGTCAATGCCTCTATGAAAATAAATCGTGACTATTTTATTTTATTTTATTAATTTTATGATACTTTAAATTTATAGTATCTATTATAAGGTGCGTTTATGTATTAGAGTACTTACATTTATTTTGTCTGATTATTTTTTAAATATTTATACATATATTTGCTTCTACCTCTCATTAAATAGTCGAATCAACATCCCAAAGGTTTAACTGTTAGTTATCCCAAAGGTTCCATCCCAAAGGTTTAACTGTTAGTTAAACCTTTGGGATGTTGAAAATGTTTTAAATTAATAAAAATATGTTCCTAATATTTTCTAGTCGTCGGCACTCTTGGACCTCCATCATGCTTACCATCAAGCAAGTCGATGTGAGATGTCGAGTCACAATAAAAAAATACAGGTTGAAGGGGTGCTGTCATATGTCGGTATCCCAAAAATTATACTAATTGTAAAATTGTGCTAATAAATTAAACTTGCAAGTGAGGGACGGAAACAACTTGTTCTTGGATTGCAAAACCTTGACCACTTAATCGAACTATTATTTTACATTACATCCTGTCACTTACTTTCCTTAATATAAACATTTTAAACATCAAGTACCAGATGTATGTAGTCGTACTACAATGGTTGTGAATGTTGACTTTTCCCGACAAACGAACCGTTAACCGAGAAAAGAGCGAAAGGTGAACTCTGCACGTGTCTATAAAGTAATCCCTTGAGAAAATTACCATAAATTACTTGATTAAAAACAAACTGTAGTTAACACTATTAAGATTTTTTAAGGTAAAATCTTTGGTAGGGAAAGGAATTTATAAATCTGGTGTAGTTGGATGCGTTAAAGAAGGGTGCTTTCAGACCAAATCGGGGACATCCTTAAGAAAGCTCGGTTGCCTAGTGCCCATAACCGCAGAGCTTCTATGAAGAGAAATGTGTATGTGACGGAACCGAGGGATTTATGTCATGATCGTGGCAAGTGGCGCTCTGTTGTCCTATGGGAAAAGGCTTGACAATTTGATTGATTTGATTTTAAATTATTCGAAATATTTGCGTGTGTTCGCACTAAGTGTTTAATTATATGTTTATTACTTACACCTGTTTTACGTGATTGATTAAACTGCTTAGATATGATTTTTTTGCCTAAAACTGTTTTTATTGTACGCAAGACATATAACAAAAAAACTCCCCACCTGATGGGACTGGGCACGACTACCTACCACTCTTCTAGTCTCTAAATGTCTAAGAAGTTTTTAGAATTCCTCTTGGTTATCTTCAGGCATGTCAAGTTCACATGTAGCGACCTAATAAAAAACAAATGTGTTTAATTGTACCAATTGAATACACAGCGAAATATAGTGATAGATCACATAATAAATACATTTGGAATTTATGGAAAGTGTCATTTAGATCGTGACAATGCTAGTCAAGCTATGGATGGAATTCAAGTTACCCTACGTGGCCCGACACCGGTCGGTCTTGAACTGATCCGAGACTTTAAACACAGCTTTCAATTGTAAATAGGACCTTATTTAGAATAGCTTACAATGTTATTTTACTTAAAACATTATTTTGTATATTTTCAATTGTTGTGTAACGATGATGTAATTGAACGTTAAACTGGATAGTACATTTGAGTGTCCTCACTATAAATTAATCGCAATACATTGCAAGAGTTATAATATTACTTATATTTAATAATCATTTATCGTTTTAATACGTGTTTAAAGTACTTTAATTATTATATCAACCTTTAACACTTCTTATACGAGTATATAGTATGTAAAAATCTCGCTTAGGTTCAATCCATATATCCAATTCGTGTCTTACAGTCTGACAGACTTAAGTCCCCGTTGGAATCCTAGTCAGTACAAAGATTTGTTTCATAGCATTTATTTGCAATATTTAATTATTACATTAGATATTACAAATATTTATTAAATAAACATAGAGTGGTATAATATTTAGGTAGACAGTTGGCAGTCTAGCTTACATCAGGCGGGTATCCAACTAGGCCTGAATTGTACTAGAAGTCAACTTCATTGTTGAACCGAACTCCAGCTTAACGTCAGGCGGGATGCTGTCATATGTCGAGTAACAATAAAAACAAAATTGCCATAATAAAAATAAAAGTAAAATCTTAAGATAATTACGATAGAATTCATTACGCCAATAAATGTATAATGAAATGTTATTAGTATTTAATTACAACTGTAAAATCGTTTAATTACGTTAGAAGTTAATTGAAAATGTCGTCGAACGAACGATTGGCCGCTGATATGTCAACATTCTTAAATTATAAGAGGTATTTAATAGACTTACTTTACAAATATTCTTACTTGTAATTTAACTTAATATGAAGTAATACATCCAATTAGCCTCTTTAACATCATACATTGCTACTATAAACAGTTAACATTAAAGAAAACGTGTTATAAAGCATCAATGAACGCTACTTTAATCGATATAGTAGGTTTAGAGTTGTGGTAAGATAAAGAAGGCGGCAGACGGCTTGGCGCTTTCGGTTGAAATGCATTTTTTTTTTGACAATCCAACATGGCGGAAGTTGGAGGCGGAAACTATTGACTTTCTTTTTTAGAGGCTACTTGTTCGGTGTGTGATAAATACTCATTGACAGGTTATTTAACTCGTCGTAGATAGTCATGTAGACACGGATCTATCTCTGTTTATGGAAAATACCTATTTTATTAATTTAAGAAAGACTATGCTATAAATAATACTAAATAAAGAAATGCTTTCTTTTAGAAGGATTAGATTGTTAGACATTACGCTCCATTGCTGATGTCAACCGGTGGGAAACATGGGAATGTCCGTGAGCGCTGACGACTGTTATGAAAAACCATACTCAGTTTACTCAGGTCATCGCCATAATTTCTACCACAGGCGCTTATTCACGCTTTGCTTGAAGGTTTCAGTAGGTTATGGGACGTTGATTATTCCGAACAATTTTGGTAGACTGAAAATTCGGCGAATTCGGCGATTAGGTCGAAACCGAAATTAACCTATACTTAAGTAGTAATTTGCAGTATCTTAATCCTTTCATACTTTTAACCATAGAGCTTGTATAAAGAGAATTGTGAATGTGAAGAAAACAAGGGAGTTGTGTCAGGGTCGTGCAAGTGGCGCTCTATTGTCTCTGCCTATTCCTGTGGGAAAAGGGCGTGACAATTTGATTGATTGATAATCCTTTCAAAAGTTGTTAATCAATCGAACCCATCGGACTTAAAAATATGTAATTACTAAAGCGTTATACCGTGGCCGCTATTCTCTTAATACTATGGCGTGAAATTACGTCGAATGATATAGGTAGGCAAAGTGGACGTGACTACTACTTACAGTAATTGAAGTGTAATAGCAGCGGCTTTTGTTTTTGAAGCGCACTACAGCTTAAGTTAAAAAAATCGTCCATCACGAGAGCAAAAACTCAAATGTATACATATTTGTAATGTATAATGTAGGTAATCAAATAACTAAGCGTTCCCAAATAAAACCATTAGAATACCAATCAAAGGTTTAAATCCAGAATGTTACATTCAAACTACTAAGTTCATTATAAATTATGTGTTTTTTCTATTCAAACCACGCCGGTAGACACAATAACAAAAACTTGATCTGATCTATCGACTTCATTACACATGCGTGGCGAGCTTTCAACATAGATTATTGGCAAACATTAGCATACCAAATAAAAACAGTCATTATTCTCTGAGAGGTTTTTTTAGAGGACCAAGAATAAAGGCAACTGCTACTACTATTCATTAACTTCAAGTAGCAGTCCCACCCGCTTTGCCGGTCTAGTTGGATCCGGACTTTTTATATATTGCCGATTTATCGTATATTGCCGAAAGGAATTTATAAATGTGGATGGATGCGTTAAATAAGTCATACTCAGACCCTCCTTTCCGACCGACATTCCAACTTCCTTTCGAGACATCCTCAAGAAAGCTGGGTTCCTAGTGTACCGTAGAACTCATAATGTGTATAAGGAGAATTGTGGATGTAAGAGTAGCGAGGGAGTTTTGACACACAAGATCGTGGCAAATGGCACTCCATTGTCTCTGCCTATCCCTGTGATAAAAAAACCATGACATTTTGCTTTTAATTGTTGTGCAATTGAGTTATTTGGAAAATAAGATATGGATTTTTTGTATCG
This sequence comes from Tinea trinotella, assembly GCA_905220615.1. NCBI lineage: Eukaryota > Metazoa > Arthropoda > Insecta > Lepidoptera > Tineidae > Tinea > Tinea trinotella. The sequence goes on from HG992305.1 coordinate 5,648,916, forward strand.
TTTCTCAATCACAAAGACACGTCATATTAACAGTTCTGCTTTGAACTGTCATAATTATTGTTTGATCAATTATTGTGTGCAAAAACACCTAAATAATGCAAAATAAATGATGTTTTTTCATTGTAATCTTCGTTGCATAAAATGTATATGCAATGCAATTAAATATGCATATGCAATTAAATGTAATACAATTTAGCCCAAGTCCCCATACAAAATTTATGATGTCCTTTCTGGCCGACGACAGAGTGACGACGACTAAGGAAACCGTAAACTAAATATTTTTTTAATCCTTGGGCGTGTCATTTTCAGATGTCGCGTCTTAATAAATCAAAATTTATTGACGTATTACTTGGTTCCAATTTTGATAACAGTCTTCTGAATTAGTCTATCTGTGTTATCCGATCTTTGTCTATTAGATATGAGTCAGAAGGACCGTCCTCAGAATAAAATATGTATTAGCAAAAGCATAAATTAAATAAGTATGCTATAATATTTTCGACAATGACTCATCGCAGCACTTACGTAATTGCCGATACCTGTTTATTAATAAAAATTTAACAATATTAACCTTTTAGGGAATAATAATAAATAGTGACTCATAGTTTTGTACACGTGGACATCATTAAATATTGATTATATTATAATTCTCTCTTTAAAATATGTATTTCATTATCATATCGAATAATAAATTTAATTAATGTATGCAAAATATTATATTATAAATGGGAATATTATTATAACTTAATATATACAATTTTATATGCAAATAATTATTAATACGACATTGCATTTAGAATTGCACTTGGTGAATCACATACAAATCAAGCCATTATTAAAATGTTGCACGACGAACTGGGACGATGGTAGTCGTGCTGCGTGTGCAGATTCCATTTGATTGTGGCCCCCCGCCTGATGTTAAGCTGGACACGGTCCATGAACAAATGACGACAGGCGTGGACGAAAGGTTAACGGTTGCTTTATTGCGTGTAAAGTCCCAGGTTCAATTCCCGGTCGCACAAATATTTGTTTCATAGCTTTTATTTGTAATATTAAATAAATATTGCAAATATTTGTTAATTTAAAAAAAGAGGTGGATATTTTCTTCGGGTCTGTTATCAAAGAGTGATAGTGGTACCCAGTCTGCCGATCCGGGGTAGTACAACCACTTGCAAGTATTCAGACCGTGAAGTCCGGTTACAACTAGGCCGGCATAGTGGATGTGATTGCTAGTCACAGTTATTGAATTGTAGCAGCAGTGGCATACATTCATGGACCACACTCCAGCCCAACATCAAGTAGGGTGCTGTCATATGTCGTGTAACAATAAAAAAAATACTAAACAACTATTATAGCAGTTTACCTGCAACTTTCGGGCTTATGAAATGGCAAAGCATTCAAGTGGAAGACCATGTGTTCTCTCCATTCTATAACCTTGGATCCTTCAAGCGACGCGTGAAGAAGCACCGTGGCCAGGATAGTGACGGCGACTGAGACAGCCGTGAACTGAGACGGTTTTTTCAGCTGTTGGCACTCCTGTACCTCCATCATGTTTACCATCAGGCTGGTCGAGGTAAGATGTCGAGTCACAATAAAATAAAACTCGAAAAGCGAGTGAGACTCTTTGCGGTCTGTATACACACTTACTTGAAAGTGGTGGTACTACCCCGGCAGGCTGGGTAAGATTGGAAATGTCTACCACTCTTAAATAAAAGAGGAGGAAAAAATATGATTGACTTATTTATTATATTTAATATATAAGAAGGTACCACTTGGACCTACCTTCTTAATCTCAAAAACATTTAAATTGAGATGCGAAATCTGATCTCGACTTGCCTGATCGTAAGTCCAAGAGCATCGACAGGACTGTACCGGCCGAGAGCCGTCACTGTACCGGCCAAAAATCTATATTCTTTACACCATTCCTACTATACCTCTCATCCTATAACCTCGGATTCTGTTGAATTCTGTTGGATCGATGCGTGAAGAAGCACTTTTGGCCGGTATGGTGATGGTGATGGGCAGCCGTGAGTTGACTCGATTTTTTCAGTCGTCGGCACTCTTGGACTTCCTCTTGTTTACTATAAGGCTGGTCGCTGTCAGAGTTCGAGTCACAATAAATAAAAAAACAAACCTAAATAAAAGTAAGAAGAATAAATTATTCACGGACGGATGGATACTTATGATTTGTAATGTTTCTCAATACAGAAAAACATTAAAAACATAAAGTGATAAAATGATTAATTTATATTCACTTATGTCTTTTTTGTTTGAACTAAAAGTAATACTATAGAGTTGCAATAGTGTTAAGATTGGCACCCTGTCTGTATACCTCGCACTTACCAACTGGGTCACTTTGATACTTACGTTTAGTCTAGCAATTGAACCTACCGTGAATGCATTTCGCAAGAAGATACTGATTAGGTAGCAACTGTTCAATATATATACTTATGTATATGTATACAATTGTAAAATATTTTATTGTAACCATTGTTGCACATTTTGTACTTCATTCTACTTAACACGGAGACCTTAACGAAAACCAAACAAAAATCGTCATGCAAACATTTTTATAAGGAACTGTACGTTGTTTTCCACGAATTGAAGTCGACTACAATAAACAGAAACCTGTTCTGAACGTGTCATTCATTGGACTTAATTTACAAGAGAATTATGGTAAACAACTTAGTGGGTCGTAAATGTATTGGGCTTTTTCGAGTTTATTGCCCTTTATTGTAAAGTTTTCTGATTTATCTATAAGGCTTATCTATTATTATACATTGATCTGTGTATATACACAGAGAGATTTCATAACCAAAGACATCATAAAATTATCAATCAATCGAATTGTCACGCCTTTTTTCACGGGGATAGGCAGAGACAATGGAGCGCCACTTGCCACGATCCTGACACAACTCCCTCGCTTCCCTCAGATCTAAAATTCTTTTCATACATTAATAGATGTAGTTTGAAGGAGGATGTGGGTAGTGTCAAGGATTGGAAAAGGAAAGGTATGGCTTTGATGGTTTGGGCACATGGAAAGAATGAGTTAAAGTAGATTGGAGAAATAAATTTATAAATCTGATATGGATTAAACGAGGCAGACCTAGGAGAGTGTTTTTCGACCAAATCGGAAACATCCTCGAGCTGGGTTGCCTAGTGCCCATAACCGTAAAGCTTGTAACTATTAAACTAAATTATGAAAAGATAACAATTTTAACAAAAACAATTTTTTATTAAGAAATGTTTTGATAATGATAAGGTTTTATTCAAAATATAAGGAAATTACAGTTTTATTGTACTAGGTATAAATTTATATATTACTTTTATTTTGTTGTGTGTTTGCAACCTTCTGTCTTTCTAATATTCCCGCTCTTAATTGATACTGCCTGTACAAATATTCTTTCGTCATTGCTTGTGCTGAAAACATAGCACGGCTTCGTTGCAACAATTCACTCTCTGGTCCCCAATATCTATCTATATGCACGATTTCTCTGAAACGACCGGATATCCAAGCCCATACCAAGCGAAACAACAACACGATAATACTACCAAAAAATACACCTACTAATACAAAAACCCCAAAATTTATTGGGTAAATTATTCTCAAACATCCATAGTGAATTAACTCTTGAACTAAAGCATATCCCAAAGTAAATAAGGAAGTCAACCATAAAAACTTGATACATATCTTAGGTTTAATACCTAACATAAAATGAACATCTTGGGCTATTCTATCAATTCCATAAAACAAAAGAAACGTGACACATTCTACAACGCAAAGTAATACACCTGCTGCATTGGCAGAACGTTGTTGTCCGCCACCTAACATAGTAATTCCGAATGTGCCAAAGAAGGGAATTGTTACCAGGAACAGACATACTAGTCCTATCATGCATACGCTTTCTGAATATTTTGCTAGTATTTTATATCGTGTGAACAATAATTCCAAAAGGCTAAAATATATGATTATATTAGTACGCAGTCCAAGTACAAAGTTACTACTGTAAAACACAAACAGCCAAAAATGTTCATAGACGTACATTTTCAATATTATTGGAACTTTCTCGTAGAATAAAGATAGAGGAGATTCTATAAATATGTTTTTTGGAAATGTGTTCGCTTGATGTGCATATGGACATATCATCAATGCTGTTGTACATAAAGATAGAAGTGTATATAATATGGAAAATACAATGGATATTATAGTAAGTGAATAGCATGGAGAGCGAAATGAAAACGACGATGACCAACTGAACACCAGACCTGTGCCTAGTTTTAAAGCTTGAATGACGTGGAAAATCGATACAGACATTCTGTGTCTTGTAACAAATATTTCAAATGTTGTATCCATTATTTCTCTGAATTTATTTACACTGCCTTCTTGTGTCATAGAACCAATCAATATTAGTACGTTTCCAACGATTGGATAAATAGACAAGAAGGGAAGAAAAAATTTCAGCGAAACCATCCTTTTAAAGCAACATATAAACATTAATGAACACAGTATGAAAGAGGAAATACAAACACGATATTCTACGTGAAAATCCTCTACTAAATTCAGTAGTCTATATCTCCAAAATTGAAATTCAGGAAAAGTAGTGTATATGCTTTCGCAGTAATCTTCTTTTTCATCAGATTTTACACATTTGTGGTGCACAGTGTAATTGTTATTCATTATATCGCATGTCTCGTCGGCCCAATCTCCACAGTGATGAAATGGTATGGGGGTTTCAAAGCTTAGTAACATGTAATAATTTACAAAGCAAGCCATTTGATGCTGTTGTATTAGAATAAATATTTGCCATAACACTAGGACGTACCCGACATGTGAGAGAAATGGTCTGATTTTCCACACTTTTATACAGTCTCTACCAGTGAATTGGCCAACTATAATTTCCATGTAAAGTAATGGTACTCCAATTAAAATATATGATAATATGTATGCAATTAGGTATCCAAGTAATCCACCCCTCAATGCTGTATTTGCCATCATATTGGAGTTAGTGAATCCAGTTGTAAGTCCGATTAATATCATCAAATTCTGTTTATCAGTGGTGCCATGTTGAATGTCCGACATTTTCCTAATACATTTTTTTATCGTGGCACCCTCGATTTTGTTTATAGTCTGACTTTACATACCTATGCATGTAGCTATTTGTTTCTTTATGTCGTTAACTATTATGGAATTATCTTTTTAATCTCAGTCTTGAGACTCGACATCTACCCCGACTTGCCTGATGGTAAGCAAGATAAAGTTCAAGAGCGCCGACGACTGAAAAACCGTTTCATTATACGATTGCCTCAGTCGCCTTTACTATGTCTATTGTTTGAAGAGACTACAAATATATGAAAACTGTTTATTATTGCACGCGTTTTAAAACTACGTACTGCGGTACGTACTTCTGTTTGCCACATCGTTTCCTTATAGACGTTAGCAAATTGCACCTTTGATTTGTACGAGTAAATTATTGTGTAATTTAGCCTATCGTACTCGATGTTTGAGATTAAATAAGTAAATATATCCTTGTTCATTACATTACTTAAACATATAACTTATATTTATTGTAAGATCCTTACTTATTTTATATAACTGTTAAGATTAGTTTGTCCTTTTCACAACTAAACTATTAAATGTTAGATAATATTAACATGGTATGAAACATGATGTACATAAATCCTGAAGACTCTTTTTTACATGACGTGCAACAGATGATGTTACTAAGGTAGTAATTTTAAATCTTGAAAATTACAGAAATCCCCAAAATCACTGTGTATAATCACTATTTGACAACCAGTTCTTCTTACCTTTTTGCATTAAAAACTATAATATTTATTTACAATTACTTGTACAAGTAATGTACAAGTAAACTATGAACTATGAAACCAAGGTGTGCTCTGACAGAGAATCGAACCTGTTGGGAGACATGATGATGACATAAAAATAATCTACAAAACAGGTGTTATTTTATTTTTAAATTGTATATTTACTAGTAATCTATAAAAGGTTCAGCAAATATAGGTAGGAATTGCGAAAAAAAATATATAATTCGTCAAAGCTATATCGGGTACGTTGCAGAAAATAGATTAGATAAATTTAGTGTGCGATAAGTAGGTAAGTAAAGTAAATAATAGATGCATATATTTTATCGAGGACGACAAGTTACAAAACAGGGCGATAAAGGTTTTATGCATTTCTCTATTTTGAATCAATTAATATAAAATCACCACCTGAATGTTATTATTATTATAGATGCAACGACTCGACGTTTCAACCCGGGTTAAACCGAGTTGAGACCTAAACCGAGTTGGGTCGATTAACTTAACATCTACAATAAACCGGTTTGAACTATTATATACTTAAGTATATATAATTTTAGATCAGACACCAAATTTATTTAGCTATATTTGACATCCGAAATTCTATAGCGAACTATACTGTGTATTAGACAATTTAGATTGTCGGACCGAATTGTCAACTCAGTTTGTAAATTGGGTTGAATCGAATTCATCAATTCGCTTTGAGAATCTGGTTACCCATATTTTTAAATCGACCTCAGTTCAAAGAAATTCGAGATCGTCCCACCTTTAATTATCATTACGTGGAGTGTAAATAGTAGAAGATCTCTTTAACAGCCAAACCTGGTGCAAATATGTTCAAACATACAAAATTTACATTTTAAAATTTATTACACAAAACACTCATTGGTAACACACCAGCGACTTAAGTAACAGGTTTGATTCCCGGTCGCAACAAAGATTTGTTTCATAGCATTTATTGGTAATATTTTATTATTAGGATTCTGTATTGTAAATATTTGTTATTAAATAAATTAGACATGAATTAAACAAATTTTATGCGGCTTACTATCGCGTTTATTTTGGTTTTGATATAAACCGTATTTTTATTTGAAATAAACCGGGAACAGAAAAACAAAATATCAAACGGGGTAGTTTTAGAAACAATAACAGCATCAACCAATAGGACGACCAACACCTCAGTCTCTCCATGACCACGATGGCTGCAAAGCTCTCGAAACGTCGGAATAATAAAAAAATGTAAAATCAAAACCAAAATAAACGCGATAGTAAGCCGCATAAAATTTGTTTAATTCATTAATCAATGTTCGCGCAAAATCTAAGAAAATACTAAATCATACATATTTGCTTCGGGTTGATTGGGACAGTTAATGGTTATTAGCCCAGTCTGCCGATTCAGAGTGATATCAAAACTTTCAATTGTACATACCGTGAAGTGACTCAGTCGCACTCCAGCTTAACATCAGGCTGGCTGATGTTAATTGTCGAGCGACAATAATATAAAAAGCATAGAAATACTAGAAACAACTTTTTTATTAACTTGTAAAATAACATGTTTTTTGGTGACCCAGTTTCTATGATACAAGCTTTGTATTAGTATTGAAAAAAAAGCTCGGACTGCTAATCCACTGCTAGACATAGACCCCCAATAGTGATCTTCACTATAAAAAACATTTTTTGCTCCAACCGGGAAACGAATCTGAAATATGAGTGACGTGTCTCAACCCCGAATCGCTGTGGTAACCACTATTAAGTCGTTAAGAAATTTTTAATAAAAATATTTTCTTCGAATGTTATTAAAAATATTTATATTTTGTTATGTTATTAAAAATATTTATAATTTTAATAACATTCTTGTTTACCTTTGGTATCCTGTCGATAAGATAGAACTTATTCGCTTTACTAAGAACACGTACTCGTTAAATTTATAAGATAACAGGTTAAATATGACACGTTATTGCATTTTTTATTGTGTCTCGACATATGATAACACCCCTCCTCAACTTAAGCTGGAGTGCGGTTCATGAATGAAGGCTACTTGTACTACAGTTAAATACTAGTGTAGTGGTCGCATCCACTGAGGCAGCCTAGTTTCAACTTTTAACCGGCGACTACCGTTGACGAGAAGAGCACGGTAAGTAAACTTCAAAATTAATCAATTGCGCCTTTTTCCAAAGGGATAGGCAGATACAATTCTGGCATAACTCCCTCGTTTCCCTCACATCCACAATTCTTTTCATATAAGCTCTACGGTTATAGGCACTAGGCAAACCAGCTTCCTTGAGGATGTCTCGTATTTGGTCGGAAAACAAGGAGGGCTGGGTCTGCCTTGTTTATTGAAGTAAAACGAGTAAATAATATTAATATATATATAAATAATATTTATAGCGTATGCGTAATTAAACTCATGCTGACTTTATAGTGTCGGACAAAAGTTACTCCGAGTAAGTTATAAATATTATCATTAATGAAATGGGAAGTCAACTTTCAGCTCCCAACCGAGTGTTAATAGCGAAATCGTGACAAAAACCTTTTAAATAAATTGAAACCTTAAGACTATTATTTTAGAATCTAACTTACTATTGAATAAGGTTGTTTCGCCATCGCTGATGTCTTTGGTATTGTACATATATTAAGTAGTTACTGACTGAAATATAGTTGTCTCTTTCTTACTTCTTATCGTATCGATCAACAAAGTTGAAATGAGTTTTGTTGTAGTGATGGTCAAAGTAGATCCACACAATATGACTGTACCTGTACCTACTAGTAAATGCCAGTAAAGTTATTACTAACATTCATGTACTTGTTTTTGTATTAATGTCTATCTATGTTTACAACATATATATTTTTTTAATTATACATTTCTATACTAAACTTCCAAAGTGCTTGTATTATAGAAACATGACAACCAAAGTACATTAAAGATACATTGGTACCGGTGAGTGGTTTCGAACCCGTGTATTCGGCTTACCTAACTATTGCACTGCCACTACACCACGGTCGTTTTAGACATTATTAACACATTATTTGAATTAAAGTGAAATGAAAGCATTTTATTTCAAATATAGCTTAGCAAGCACTTGCTTATCATCTGATTCAATCATGGCTCAGAAAAGCGTATGACGAGAAGAAGGCCATTAGAAAATGGTCAATTCATATAATAAATAACAAAAGGAATTTCTAAATCTGTTATGGATTAATGCGTTAAACGGAAAACACTCTCCTGGCCTGCCGCCCAGGAGCGTGTTTTCCGACAAAATCGGAGACATCGTCAAGAAAGCTGGGTTGCCTAGTGCCCATAACTGTAGAGCTTGAAGAAAATTGTGTATGTGAGGAAATCGAGGGATTTGTGACAGGATCGTAACAAGTGGCGTTCCATTGTCATTGCTTATCCCTGTGGGTAAAAGGCATGAGAATTTTATTGATTTTCCTAAAATGTTAGATAATAAAACTAAATTTTAATTTAGAAAAAATATTATAATAATTACTGTCTACAAATTATAGATATATACATTAGCAGTTTAAAATATAAATATCTCACAAAATGCATGTAACTATATACTAATACAGCTAAAAAAGATTTGGTGAATAAACATTAAAAAATATATATAGACCTTGTACTTGACCATAATAAGACGTGGGAGTATGTATGGAAAATGCTCATAAAACCGTTGATAAATGACGAAAACAAGTAGAAGTAGTTAAATTGGTACGACATAATTCAGATTAATGATCGTTTAACTTTCAATATGGTCGACGCACAAAATATACTTTTTTTTACATATTTTTCCACAATAAACAATGATTAAGAGATAAAAGTTTTATTCATACAAGTAAAGTTTATATTTTAATGTGATTATGAAAAACAATGTAAATAAATATAACCCAATTACTATTTTATTGGTATTAGTTACGGAAAATAATTCGCATTATTTTCACTAATATAACTGGAACTCTTAAACAAAATTATTAGGTTTTTTTCTTCTTTTGCGAAATATTTTTTTGATATTTCGACAGAGGTGGATTTTTCATGATTCGTAAGGCGGGTGATTTATGCGAAAATTAAAATTGAAGTACCTGTTAAGTAACTTCCCGAGTCAATGAATGTGATTATTAGAAGTTTTTAAGCATTTACATTATGTATGCTTAAAAACTTATATATATAAGTATTCTCGTGACAATTTCGCTTCACTCCAATTACCCAGTTTTAATGTACTTGTAAGTGAACCCTTGGATGCAAAGCATATTTAATTTAATTTATTTAAATAAATGAATTAAAAGTGATCTCTTGTCACATTGTGTACAACATTTGTGTTTTTTAAAACAATATTCACAAATGATTTAATTTAATTCTGTATAACATTTTAAAATAATTATTTTTTATAAATTGTCCCATTTAATATTTTCATTGTTGGACTCCTCGCTTTTTTCCATGACTCACGACACTACGAATTAATTAATTAACATTATTACTTTTAATTTAAATAAATAAAATAAAATATAGAATTTGAATTTTAACATTGACCTAAAAATCAGGTAGGTTCCATATTTCAAGTATCGGTTTCATGTGATAGGATTTTGTGGTATAATAAATCAAAGGATTAATAAATACGTAACAAAGAATAATACTATAAATTGTAATAAAAATACACAAAATAAACCTGTTATCCCTTTTTGTAAATACACAAGTAAATCTTTGCTTCTCACAATTATCTCAATCTTTCCATCAGGCTATCGGCATATCTATCAAATGACAAATGGATAAATACATTATTCAAACATGCCATTCATAAATTATTTAAAAGATATAATGGTTGCGTTCGATTTTTTATCTACGAGTTATTTAGGTATTCAGAAAGTGTACTTATACGTATATCTACATATAAAACAAAGATATTTTGTATTATGAATATCTTTTGAGTTACATACATTGTTTTTGTTTACGAGTTGAATCGTCAATTTCATTATTGAATTATATTTAAAGACCGGAAGTTGCGAGGTTAGCTTCTTCTGTAATTATAAACAACCCGAAAATGATAAAGACTTGTGGTTTGAAATAAATGTAGTGACTAGGACTGACAAAGAAATGCTTCAATTGTTAAGGCACAGGGAAAGAATGAGTGAAAGTAGATTGGTAAAAGGAATTTATAAATCTGATGTGAAATCAGAGACATCCTTAAGAAATCATCCTCATAGTCGTAGGTAGAGCTTGTATGAAAGATGGATCGTGGTAAGTGGCGCTCCATTGTTCCTGCCTATCCCTGTGGGAAAAGAGTGTGACAATTTGATTGATTATTATATAATACCTCAAAGACTTATATATAGTTATTTGGCTCACTTATATAAAATATAATAATTTCATCAAACATAATTGTAATCTTTACTTATAATAAATATCACATATGCTTGCAAGGTTATAAAACTTTGTAATATTTTATTTGTCACGACCGGTGCCGGAGGGCGATTTAGATATCAGAGATATAAAGAACTAAATCCAGATTTGAATACGTTTAACTGATGCGTCCCTGAAAATGACAGATGCGTTGTCAGATTGATGACCGATGAGTTTTGCCTTTTTAAACATTTACATATTTAATAATGATGTGACAAAATACATGATTATAATAGAAATTCTACTGCCCTTACAATTATTACAAAGAGTATTGACTGACGGCTTTTAGTCTATTCCATTATTGCCTATAACACAAAAAAAGGTTTAGAGAAACACTTTAATGTTGTTTCTCTCACGTCTTTTTACCCCCGTAATTCAGGTCTAGGCAAGCATCCTGCTTACCATGAGGCAAGTTATAGACAGATATCACGTTATAATAAAAAATAACCATATTTTTTATTTAACTCTCAACAAATTAAATATAAACTATGATAAATAGAGAAAAAATAACAGATAATACAAATATAATCGGACTCCTTATCGCTAAATATTATGAGTAAACAAAACAAATGAGTTAATATGAGACATTTTTAATCAATATACAATAATAATACAAAAAATCTACTTATTAACATATCGAACGATTTTTTCAGTAAGACGCGAAATCTTACGTCTAGCTGATACCACGAGTAGAAAGGGAGGTAAACTGAGGCCTAGTTTTCGTTGCCCTCAGCGGGTAATGCTATCAAGAACCCGGTGAAGCTCTGCTACGACACACTCTCTCATCTACTATCTCCTGTTATCTAGGGATCGTAGTGTCTGTGCTGTCGTCTGCATAGCAATCTCATCCAGCAATGGATATAGGAACTGCATCCTGTATAGGAACCTTGTCAACTTTAACAAGTATCGTCAATTATATTATATTTTTTATAAAATTATTAGGCCAAAAATATTGCCAACCCTAGTATCTGTCATGTCAGAAGGCAAAGATTATTATTACAGAGGGGATAATAATAATTTTACTTTCTTAATACCTCTAATAATTTTACTTTAACCATTATTCCTTTTTCACAAAGTTTAGTTATCTCAAACATCTTGAATAAAAAAGAAAACAATATGCTGTCAAATTCAAATCACCTTAGCAAAAGTTATGAAATTTGTTCATTTTCCAACTAATCGTATGTTCTAAAAATGGCTATGTATTCTAACTCAGAATATTATGATAGTTTTACTCAACTCATTAATTATTTTATTCTTTAAATAAATAAAAAGGTCCACTTTAAAAGTTTTTTTTAAATATCATTATAGGCTGACATTTTGTATGCAGCTACGGTTTGTAGCCCTAATTATTAAAGGACTACATTAGAGACGCGTTCTGGGGTCTGCTCAATGCAAACGAAGTGCATTGTGCATGTCTCTCGAATCCTCGATAGTTATTATAAACAACTTTCTTCATAAAAAAATCTGAGGTAATACAGATTTACCGAATTGAGAATACGAGCATATCAAAGAATCATGAATCACTCAAAACCTGCAAGTTTTCTTAATGAATAATTAAAACATAATAGTACTTATATAAAACATATACCTATATATATATATATATAAAACAACAATCTAATGCTAAAATGAGAAATTGTACTATTGAATTCCAGTGTTTGCAATTCCACTGCGTTTCTTATCACTTTTCTTTAAAAGTTGCACTCATAAACTTCTCACAGTCTCCACATAGGCACATCATTTACCAACGTACACATTCGAATTTGAATCCTAACTTATTGTAGTAAAGTTGAAAATAAATATATATATTTATATGACTCTGTATTGAAGTGAAATTGTTATTGGATGGTTTAGAGGCTCGCTGCCCGTCGTTCTTAGAAAGTAGCCCTCGTAGTAGCCGCGGGGAACTTCACTACTTATCTGTACTTTGTTAATACTGCCTAGATGTCTAGTAACGTGATCATCAATTGTAGTTTTTCTTCTTTTATACAAACTGTTTAAATTTTCAATTACTTTTTTCTTTAAACTACTCTTCCAATAACCCAAGGTTTGATTTAGTTCTATTATATTTATGTTTATTGACCATATTTATTGAGTTCCTCTAGGTAAATAATAGAATACAAAAACAGCAATATAATAAAGAATTCGAAACAATAAGTTTAATTACAATCCCAAAAATGTGAATTCAAAAACAAATAAATAACTTTTGAATCAAACACCTATTTAAAAATGATTAATAATTCATATTTAATTATTATGAATTATAATCATTTCATTAATAACATTCAATTTCTTCCTGTTTCTATTATAAAGGCACGTTAAGTAGATTTACAAAAGAAAAAAGATACAATTATTTTACATATAATTCTATGTCTTTAAACAACTGTCTGAGATATCTCCGTAAAGCATTACATTGTATTAATAAAACAAAACAAGAAACTGATATACGAAATACGTGGAAAGCAGTTTGTACTAAACACCAGTTTCCTAGAAGTTGGAAAAGTGTACTTCTGCTTACATTAACTTAGAATTTATTTATTTATTTATTTAAACTTAGAAATCGAGCTGGCAATTACCATCCCTAAACACCATATATTCATATGAGGAGAATTATGGATGTGAAGGAAACAAGTTGGCCGGCATAGTTGTTAAAGAGTGATAGACAGACAATTGACCGGTATTTAGTACCACCAGTTTTTACTCGTAATTTGGTACCAGCTTTAAACTTACGTTTTACAACTAGGCCGGCATAGTACAACTACTTGAAGTTATTTGCCTGGTTTAGCAGCGCCTCCATTCATGGAGCGCACTCTAGCTTAACATAAATGTGATGTGATATGTCGAGTTATAATATATAAAAAAACATTCAAAATACAACTGTTTAGGACCCAAAATTACCAATTTCCTAATTGAACCCTAGTTTCAATATAGACACACGCCAAGACTAAGCAAGCCACTGGTTAATTATAAACAATTACCCCCCGCTGCCTGTCTTCATCAACTAGTAAGTCAATACTAACGTTATTTATTTTATAGTTATTACCAACAAACTGTGACGAAATACCTTTCTGCCTTTGTAGGTGAAACGCACAATTAAGATTTCGGACGATGAAATATCTTTCGTTAAAACAACTTTAAAACGGTAATGTGCTTACAAAGTTGAAATGTATTATCGTTTACTTCGACGGAAATGTTTTCTTGTGAAAACATCTGTAATGAGTTCCTAGTCACCATTCACAGCTGTTTGTCATTTACTTCTTACCATAGTAATAGAAAGTTCATAGTAAAAATATTGTCAAAATTATAAAGAACTTTATCATAATTTCTTATGAGTGTAGAATCGTCAATAATATCTTTAATGAGTATGTACTTTGGTAGCCTAGTTTCTATAATACCAGCACATTCCGTTTATAGAACCACTTTAGTAGCTTAGTATATAAATGTAAATAAATAAATAAAAATATATAAATATGTAGGTATATAGAAGTCATATACAGTCAGATCATAGAAGCCCCGGGTTTGATTCCCGGTGGGAGCATAGATATGTTTTGTAGCTTTTTTTGTAATAATTTGATTGAATATTATAAATATTTGTTATAAAGAGGCGAATTTGATCGAAGTCTGGTTGTCTACCCCTAAGCCTAGTACCATCACTTATAAGAGTACAGACCGTGCGGTTCCAATTAGACCGGCCCTCCAGCTTAAAATCAGGGTCAAATAAAAATGTATATAAAAAATTGGTTGCCTGTAAAGTCGATATACGGGCGAAAGTTTTACGTGACAACGACTTTGAGTGGTAAAATAATTTTAATGTGAATATTCATTCGTATAGTAGGAAGAAGGATGAAATAATAGTAACAAATTAAAACATTTATTTATACAAAGAATTATATTTAAAACATTAATTTATACAAAGAATCTCGCACTGAATTTCATATTAACATTATGTCTGTCTCTCTCGCTCTTAGGCGGGCTAACCATGCCCGAGTGGAAGGGACGCGTGCCTCTCACTCGCTCTCATTGTGAGCGCATAACGTGAGCGGAGCGTAACGCAGTTTCTTGAAGTGTCACCCGGCAAACCAATTTATAAGACGTTGTCACGTCAAAATTAAGAATAAATATGAAAAATGTTATTCTATTTTCGATGTGATTTTTGACTCTACTTCTGACCTTGACTTGGCTGATGAGTCAAGTCAGTCGTTGGCATGAGAGCGCCAACGACTAAAACAAATCGTCCACAGCCTTTACTATACCGGCCAGAAACGTTTACTATATGTCTTCCTTTTTTTATTAGTTTTTATAAATACTATATTTTGTTAAACTGGGAAGCACATAATTAAAATATTAATAAAAGCCTACAAATATTTATGAATATATATAAAATCTGTAATATACAATATAATACTTGTATTATAATATAAAAATTTACAGGCACGAATATCATATCAATACATATAATATATTTATAATAGAATCAAGAAAACTAGGCTGTATAACAGATCTAGATTTCCATTCTGACTGGTTGACATCATTATGTCTGCCCAAAATGGCTTACTATCCGCCACATGATACTCGTATGGACCTGGAGCTTAATTTCACAGAGATCATCGACTTATATTCTTCATTGTTTTCTACAATACTAAGGGTGCTTGTATCATAGAAACGGAGCGATTATATTAAACATACATTGGTGCCGGCTACTGGTTTAGAAAATGGGTCTCTTAGTTTGAGTTTGGTTTAGTAGTATTTGGTCTACTATTAGACCAGTTGCCTACAACTACATATTTTACAAAGGCTATTTTTTTGAATCAAATCCCATAAAATAAAATCTTAAAAATTTTTTTCTTAGATTTTGCGCGAACATTGATTAATGAATTAAACAAGTTTAATCTAACACCTCATAATACACAAACTCAAGTCCAATGTCCAGCAAACTGACAGACCAGATGCAAAATATTAAATTAAAGGGTAGTTTTGGAAACAATAACAGCATCAACCAATAGGACGACCAACACCTCAGTCTCTCCATGACCACGAATGCTGATTAATGAATTAAACAAGTTTAATCTAACACCTCATAATACACAAACTCAAGTCCAATGTCCAGCAAACTGCCAGAACAGATGCAAAAAATTAAATTAAAGGGTAGTTTTGGAAACAATAACAGCATCAACCAATAGGACGACCAACACCTCAGTCTCTCCATGACCACGAATGCTGATTAATGAATTAAACAAGTTTAATCTAACACCTCATAATACACAAACTCAAGTCCAATGTCCAGCAAACTGCCAGACCAGATGCAAAAAATTAAATTAAAGGGTAGTTTTGGAAACAATAACAGCATCAACCAATAGGACGACCAACACCTCAGTCTCTCCATGACCACGAATGCTGCAAATCTCTCGAAAAGTCGGAATAATAAAATATAATAAAATTGGAAAATTAAAACCAAAATAAACGCGATAGTATACCCGCATAAAATTTGTTTAATTCATTGAAATATTTTATTACTGTGGCAATATTAATAAGGGGGTCAACCATCAAATCATGAGCAGGCTGATGTCATGTAGCATGTTGGAGAACCAGTCACACATGCGTGGGCGACTGCGGTTCTTCACAGCACTTTCCCATATCACATGACCCCATGTCCATTGTTGACAGTTAGATTACAAATATCTACTTATACATTTCAACACTAATTTACAACTGATATAAATACTTTTTGAAAGGTTCCCACTTTTCCCACAAAGATGGGTCTCTACACTGGAGCGCCACTTCCCACTATCCTGAAATAACGCATTAAACATCCACAATTCCCTTCATACAAGCTCCTACGGTAATGGACATTATTTTCGACTTTAGTCAAAATATTCAATAATTAAAAATTAAATAAGCTAACATCGCGGAGATAAGGCAACTGTCTCTATCTATTTTTATTGATATACATTTATAAAACTAGTCTTGTTTAATAATCGTTGAGATCCCAAGTTTTTTAGAATGCGATCCTTGAATGGAGGCAACTGCTTCTACAGTTGATAAACTGTAAGCAGTAGTCACGTCCACTATGCCGGCCTAGTTTTAACTACACAGCTGTACACTTGTCTAGTAGGTAGGTAGTAATTGTATATTTGTATACTAGCCGGCAGACTGGGCAAATGCTGCTAATTCTCTGCCTACCCACACTCTATTTACTTTTTTATTTTTCATCCAGACTTAATTCTTTTATATTAAGACATATTATTAGTAACATTTAATGTAATTATTGCGTTTTTTTTAACAAAAAACGGAACGAGATGAAGCTCACTGTATTTAACCAATTTTGGGTAATAATTGGGTACAATTATTAGTTAAATAATTATCTATAATAAATATTTCAAAAATAGTAGACAATATTAGATAATATTCTAATATATTAACAAGTATCTCCGGGAAGAGAGGGAAGCATAGGTGAAGAAATTAAAGATGAATGTACCTTATATTGGTTTGGTGCAGAGTAGTCTGAACTAGCATCGGAGATATGTTTATGTATTTTTTACCTTTATCGGCAACTCTCTCCTAAATAGACTGCAGATAAGTTTTGTTGTGACATATCTTAAAAACTGAAGCTTCTCCCAATAAATATAGATTTAAAAAAAAGTGTCACCCGCTATATGAGGAGACCTGACTCATACAATATTGATTTTTATTTAAACTACTCCAATAACCTCAATAATATATATAATTTATTCATATGGATACCATAATGCTAAAACAGTTCATTTGGCAACATTTACATTCATTTTGTAGTCTAGACGTTTTATATTGATAGTTTATATTATAATTATTGTCATATAAACTTCTATACATATTATAAACGAGAAAGTGTCTCCGTCTGTTCGTCATCTTTTCATCCCAAAACATTCTGAATAGATTTCGATAAAACTTGGCAAGGATATATTTTTTACCTTGAAAAAGGACTAATAATTTCTGGACCTGGGGAACCTGTTAATAGATCATTTCGCCAAAGCTATAAGATTCCGGGCTATTATGACACCTTTTAAACGAACTATGTACAATAGCGCATTCGCTTAATAACTGCTAATATCTAATTCCTATAATACAAGTTAAGTTAAAATGCGTCGTAAGTTATTTGTCACATTATAACTACTGTCCTAATAAGCATATTTTTGAATGAAATGTCGGCGAAAACTATTAATGTATTTGAATGATTTACAAACCGGTTGGCCACAATGACCCCCCGTGAGTATCGCATCTTAGTGAATGGAGAGACCAGTCAGGTGTTCATCTTATAACGGTACCCATGATATTGATACCGCATTAGCAAGACGTCGTAAAGCAAACCTGTGCCCCTAAATTTGGTTGCATTATAGGCCACCTGCGCGGGCCGATTGCAATCGTTTTGGGTCAAATTGAATATAATAATATAATGTTATAACGTTTTTGTTCGCTCCATGTATAGGCAATATTGTCTATTCAATTTCGAGGTGCGATGTGGTGAAATATTTTATTGTCGAAGAAAACTGACGAGAAAGGTAAACCGGTAATGTTCATAAAATTTTGTGTATTGTAAAAATGTATATTGATGAGTGAATGGACAATACCCGTTTGTGAACTTTTTTCTCTAAATCTACTTTATATAATATTATTTGGGGCCCGTAATTGGTATTACGATAACGAAACATATAAACACAATAAACCGGATTACCTATTTAATGTTTTTTAAACATCGTACTTTCTTCATATTTAATATGAAGAAAATACGCTGTGAGAATTAAAATCGGTTATTGAGATTAAGGTAAATACGCGTGTAATTATAAAAACGTAAGTTACGTACTGCAGAAAGTACCTATAATCAAATTAAATTCGACAATCTTTTAATTAAAATGTCCAGTGCATGATGTCACCCAATGTTGAGTAACGGAACAGATTGTGGCCGGTTTTGGGTTCGAATTAGTTTTGTAGCTCCGTACGGAACACACATTTTAGTTATTTTCAAACATTGCATTATCTCGTTTAATTGGTCATAACCTTATTTACAATTTATTGTTATTAAATTGACAAGCAATTTAGACAAGCCTTTAATCTAATAATAAAGAAATGGCGACACCAATCCATTAGAATTACCCCGAAGTCTCTAAATTGCTGAAATGTAGCTGTTTCAAGTATCTAGATAAATTATATAAAATGAATATAATATAGATATTGTTTTATAAAGTAAATAGTAGTAAGTGCAGCATGTAAAAGTCGATTGTCGTTATTAAATAAAAAATACCTCACGCGCAACCTCCCAGTCTGTCTATCTGTCATTCTCGTACAATGTAGACCACTCAATCACGAACAAACTGTGCATGTTACAGCAAGAAATGTAACTATTAGTTAAAATAACAATTGACTAAAATAATATATATTTTAAATATAAATCATTATAATTAACATCATTGTAATTAACACGTTATTAAGTGTTAAAAGATAACAAACAAGAGATGGTTTTAATCTAAGGCGACTTAAATGTGGTATTGAAATTGTCTCGCAAACCAAGAGATCCTTTCAATGTACGTTGGTATCCTTGATATACCGTATGTGCGTTGGTCGCCCAGTTTCTATGATACTACTCTATTATAGAAATGTAAATAAAAAGTGTATCACTGCAGAGTTTAAATAACTATACAATTGTACGTATGCGCAAAATTATTATCTTATTGCTTTAACAGTTAGTTGTAGGAAACTTTATATAATTATTTATTGCGAAATTTAATAAACTAAAATATATTAACATAGTGGCCCACTTACGAGTACAATACTTAGCAACAATCTCTAGTTAATATGAAAACCAATGCAAAATTATTTGACAAATGGTTTGGTTGTTCAATATCCGTTTAATATATAAATATATATATTTAAGGAAGGTGTTTTCTGTCCAAATCGGAGACATCCTTAAGAAAGCTAGGGTCCATAATCGTAGAGCTTGTTTGAATATAATTGTGGATGTTAGGGAATCGTTACTCCATCGTCACTCCATTATAAAACAGAGATGCTTTTGTAAAATTTATTGTTAATTTGTTAATGATCATCTTAACATCTAAACCATGTTTCTACTTCAAGGTACACGAGTTTATAGTCAATTTTACTAAATTGTATTTTTTATTATTTATCTTAAATCGTGTGAGTTAATAAGGTTTATCTGATCATTATCTCGACAAAGCAATGGTATTTATACTAGATGATGTTAATTTTGTCTAACATTGTAATCTGACTGCGGCAGATTTACATTTAAATTACTCTTGTATATTCACGGCGTCATTGTTTCGTGTTGGCCATGTTTTTTTTGTTACTGGCTCGAGCTTACATGTACATAATTCATTTGTAAACTCGTTCAATATAAACAATGTTTATAATTTTTAATCTTATTGTGTTGCACGCGCCTAATAGTTCAAATTCTTTTTTCTGATTCATTCAAGTCCTTAGAATATCCATATTTATACTTACTATATACCAATCTACAAGCATAAAAGCTATTAACTTTTACATTGCTCACTCGGTACTGGTTATTAATTTCACAGAAATAACGATATGTCCATTACAAAATAAGTCTCTAATAGTTTTAATTTCCATATATACAAATATTTTACTCTGTTAAAACCCTTAATACCTTTATGATATTTTATTTAATGTCATTCAACACCAAAATTAAAGTAAAATATATATTACAGCCTGCCCTTGTGTTTTACTTTTTTTTAAATTATTATCAGAAAAATCTTTTACAATTCAAATTAGTTTGCTAAACAAGGAGCAATAAAGAAAAAATCTAATTGAAACTCCTTATTTAAAAGTCGTGAGCGAAATTTTCGTGATAAAAGATATTATCAAAACTTGGAAGGATGCGTGGGTAGGCGCAGGTCGCGGGTTCATTTCCCAGCTTAGCCTCACAGGTAGTAATGCTTTGCATACGCTGTGTCTCATATTTCCGTTTGACATGAATCTACATAAAAATCTATTTTTTTTGCCTTTTACTACCTGTCTACTTGTTAAAGAATTAAGGACTTTATCTCGTTTACGTAAAGCTCGTTATCGAATAGGTCATTGTGTTGAGATAAGTTTTATCGGTTTCAGCGAGTAAACGCCATTCATTCAGAGAAGTAACGGGGAAGTAGTAATCTTTTAGTCGTGGAGCCATTCAAGAGTTGCTATATACTACAAAATATAGTAATAGAAAATAATGTATGCATTTAATAGCACAACTATTATGTTCATTTAGTCATTAAAAATGTCCAGTCAGTATCTTGGATTATTGGACACACTTGGATCACTCATACACAAAATAAAATCTCATACAATTTACAATTGCCTAAATAACTTTGTTAAAATATAACACAATAATACAGTAAATACATTAACAATAATAAAATTAAAAAATAAAGTCTATTTTGAACATGCCATCAACCCAATTATCATCAAGAGCTTCCTTTAGTGAATAATACCATTGCTTCAACACGCATTTTAAATTCAATGCCCTCAAGAGCTTTTATATCCTCAGAAGAATATTGTAAAATTTTACAAAGGAAGAAAGATAGATAGCTACTGGACAATTTGTGCAGTCTATGTGACGGCCTAATGTTTACAATTTATTTATCTACGTATTAATTTAACAAAATATAAACCAATTTTATTACAAAGTAGTAGGCAGACAGCTGTTGGTCATTTGCCTAGGTTGACAATTTGCGGTATAGTTTGCCACTTTCAAATGTATAGATCGAGAAGTGAATCAGTTGCGTTTCAGGATGAACTTAAAAGTTGTCGGTTCAATTAGACCTACGTTAATGCATCGTACTCCAACCAGTTGGTTTCTGTCCAATTTCCAAAATGAAACAGCGATGAAGTTTTTATGAAAATAATGACTTGTTAAATAGATTAGACATAATCTAAAGCTAATATTAATGAAATATTAAATACCTTTTCAAATTTAGGTTAGTTAATATATTTTATATGGAAATTAACACTATATGTATGTAGAAGCACATGCCAAAAAAATCCAACAAGATAAATAAATATTAACAATTTTGTCACGAACACGGCAAACTGCATCAGTGTGCGTGTACAGTCTTTACTTGTGTGCGTTTCAAATGTGCATGTTGTGTATATTATGTGAGCATGTGTGCTTAGTCGCGTGCGCCGCATTCCTTTGCGTATCCGAGACTCAGTAGAAACTTTCCTGGTTATACATTGTACGGTAATATTTACTCTAACACGTTTAAAATAAAGACCGTAGTTGCATATTACCATATATAGGTGAACACGAATGTGAGTACTTAGGTACGCAATGAATTTTCAATGCTAAAACGTATTGAGGTAGTAGAATATTTTATCAATTGATAGAATAAATGAATGACACTCTATTTTCTAAGTTAATAACTGTACAGAGAAATTAGAATTCCAGAATGTACGTACTTTGTACTTACTAATATATTATCTTTATATAAATATTTTTAATTGGGCACGATATCTGACCTCGACTTTTCTTTCGAGGCAGTTTTAAAAGCGCTGCCTACTAAAAAAACTGACTCAGTCTTCGCCACTACCAATGCTTTTGGTTAAAGGACCAAGGTTACCGGACGGAGAGAATACATAGACTGGTAAGCATTCCAATGTTATGGATTGTTCGACAAAGAAACGACACGCCGAACTGTTTAGTTCGACAAAATGAGAATGTTTTACCCGATATCTATATTTTTTTATATAACGTATATATTAAATTTAGGATAATAAAAATAAATATATATTTATTAGTATGATTAGTGAAATATAAATATTTATAGTATTTGAGGTGAATATGTAGTAAAAAGAACATCCAGTATACTCCTTCGGTTCCCGTAAATAAAGTCAAGACAAATAGCCTTGCTTTCCTTATTTTCCGAACACCCTCGCCACCCTTGCCCAAGACGACCAATCACAACTCTAGATTTTTCCGGTTATACATTTTCACTTGTGCATATTCAATTTTTAGTAACGGGAAATTATACTTAAATCCCTTGAAATAAAACTCAAAATCCGTTGTAGTATTTGGTCTAACTGTAGGCTACATTATTGTAATGGTTACTTCGCTTATATAAGGGTAGCTTATGTTACCAGCTTGTGGTTATATGAAAATACATACAACCTCGTATGTTTTTACAACCTCGTTTTATCATACAAGCGCTATCACAATTATGACTTCTTCTGTCCGAATATATGGTATAAATATGATTCAAACAAAACGAAATCGGAAAAAAATGAAATTGGGATCAGCCTTAAAGTTGCCCGTTCCAACTAGGCCGGCATAGTAGATGTGACTGCTGCTTGTAGTAATATAACTGTAGTAGTAGTTACTTCCATTCATGGACCAGAGCGGGGTGCTATCATATTTCAATCCATAACAAAATAAAAACAATAGATATAATCGTTATCAATTATATAATAAAAGCGTAAATAAAATCGTGAAATTGAAGATGATAATTAATATTTTAAAATAGTTCTTTATTACTTTCGCCCAAGGAGCGACTATTTAAAAAAAAGACATAAGAACTACGATTCTATATAACCACGGCCGCCCGCCACCCGCCTCAATTTGATTGAAAGGATAAAAACCACTGACATACAAGTGTCACGATAGTTATAAGTAACAATTAAGAAAAAAACAATAACATTATTAGTCTGGCTACCAGCATTTATCTAAAGTCAATCTAACTGTCAGTCATTTCAGTGTGAAACCGGCATGTCAGGCATTTTTGATAGTGTTGTTCCGGTATACAACAACACATTTACTCCTAATACCGATTGCAATCCAATTTCAAATTCACTTATTGAGACCATATTTTTGTTGTGGATCGACAGCGACCCTTTGATGTTACGCTGGGATGCGGTTCTTCAATGGAATCGACGACTACTGCAGGTAAATAACTACAGTAGGTACACTTGAAAGTAGTGATACTACCACAGATCTAAAGACTAGGGCAACGACTACCAACTGTCTGCCTACCACTCTTTTTACACATTTTCGACTCTTTTTACCACTCTTTTTACACTTTTACACTCTTAAGAGAGCTTTCCAATAGACCGTCAAAGTGGCCAAACATTATAATTTGGAACATAGAAGCTAATATAGTTCAAATGGTAATTATTATGGAATTACAGGAGCACAACGCTTTGGTCGCATTATACACTTATCGCATACTATCCTAGCTTAGTATAGATGTCATGAACTAAGATATAACAATAGTAACGGCGTCTGAGGTAGCCACTTTGACGGTCTATTGCAAAGCTCTCTTAAAAAATACGTTAATTTGTAAATGAGTGGTAGACAGACATATGTAGGTCGAGGTCAGATATCGAGTCACAATAAAAAATCCAAATATGAGAGGGTAATGTGATAATTTTACCACTTAATTGTACTGAAATTTGGAAAATTCACTTCATAATATATTTCGTAGTGATGTAAAAATATTTCGTTGTGTACGTTAATCATTATTCCTCATTGCCCATCAAATATTTACGTATGCACATCATTTAACCGCGACGGTGAATCGAACTTTGTGTATGTCGCTTCACGCGCGATCTTCTTGACCATTAAGCTACACAGCGCTGAATTTTCTCTGTCCTATATTTTCACCATGCAGTCCTTCTAATTTCTGGTGCCAAGTGGCATATTGCCGGGTTAAGGTAATATGTACCAATGCAAATGCAAACTTTATCAGCAGTGTTGCTCTTTCGTTGCATATTATTATTATTATTTATTTATATTTCAGATATTGCAATGCTAGTATAAATACTAATAATACTGCGAAAAATGTTATTAAAATATGTATAAAATAAAAACACTTGGTCTATAATATAGATACGAACTGGGATTGGATTAAGATTTATTTAAAGAGTGAGAGGCAGATCATTAAAATCGTGATAGTGTCATAATTGACATTGTTCACGTCATTAGTGGCGCAAATGGACTTAATTGCTTAACAAATGATTGTGTAGAGAAAAGTTAAATACGTGCTATTGGACGCTGAATAAGAGGGTCACCCTGAATACCTTTTAACTTGTTGCATATTTTTTATATGGCAGCAACCCTGCTTAATGTCAAGCTGGAGTGCGGTCCATGAATGAAGGCGACTCCTACTACAGTTAAACAATTGCAAGTAGCAGTCGCATCTACTATGCCTGCCTGGTAATTGCAACCGGCAACTTAGAAGCTGATCCCGAAACGCGACTAAGTCACTTGACGGTCTGTATACTTGTAAGTTCTGGTGGATTGTTCTCGACACCTCGTCTAACTAAGTAGTCCATACTTAAAGCCCTACTGTCTTACCCACTCTGAAAAAATTTATACGTGATTCGGCTTTCAGCTATGGAAAAGGAGCATATAGCCTGAACTGTAAAAGGTCAAATTACAGTAGTAGGTGGTAGTAGGTATCCTATCCAAGTTGAAAATTGATATAAAAGCACTTTTTAATAGTTAGTTAACTAGCAGTGAGTTGCAAGAAACTCTATTTAATTTTAACATCCATTAAACGAAATAGTTATTTTGACAACCGTTGCACAAAGTATTGTTTGGCTTAGTTAACTAAATGACATTGGGCTTTAATGCCATTTGTACACAGATAATTATAATAAAATCAAAAAATATATAAAATTTACCTGCTTTAAAATTTAAAACAATTGTTAGGTATGTACTTAGCTTTCCATGTATAGTTTTTAAGTTACAATTTGAACAATAAAGAGTATGTCTATATATCTAACGTAGAGATAGAGATTGTTGGTGTCTGCTTAGGTGTGCAATTTATTTATTCATTTAAAACGTCCAGTAAGTACTATTGATTCCTACTGGACGTTTAATTGTGGTTGATAAACAAATATACAAAATGATTTACAATAAACTTAATAGTGATTAATAATTAATGTAAATAAAATTATAATATTAACTATATAAACAATAATCTATAAATGATTGTCATTATAATAGAATTACTGGTTTTATTTTAATGCAAAAATTACTTAATTAAATTTTAAATAACGCTTGCTTTTAGCGAATTAGGTGAAGTTTGAACATGGAGGTGTAATTATAACCATAATAAAATTATGCTTCGAAGTGTCACGCATGACAATGAATTTATATAAATTAGCTACCATTTTATAAATTATTCTACAATTTCTTCGTACCTACTGGAGGATGAGTAAAAGTAGATGGATGAAAGGAATTTATAAAACTAATGTGGAATGTGTGGAATGTGTTTTTAGATAAAATTGGAGACATCCTCAAGAAAGCTAGGTTGCATAGTGCCATAACCGTAGAGCTTGTGTGGAGAGAATTGTGGATGTGAGGGAAGCGAGGGAGTTGTTGCAGGATCGTGGCAACTAGCGCTCCTCTGTGCCTATCACTGTGACAATTCAATTCATTGATTGATATTTTTATATAATCTATTATTTACATAAAGTTTTCTAGTTACGAGACTAGAAAACTTTCTAGCGCAAGAGACTGCTGTCACAGTCATAGCGAGCAGCAGGCGCTAGTCACGAAGATCCCTCTGTTCATCTGAAGTGATAAACCAGGGTTGGAAGACTAGGTAAATGGCATTTATCATTATTTTGTAACGAGTAAAAGGAATTCTGTCCCTTGGAAAAAATATATTGCCACTCTATATTTGTAGGTACATAGTTGCTAAAGTTCTCTGAAATTAATGACGATAAAGCATGTAAAATATTATGAATAATAAAAAAATGTTAGTTTTACAATATACCATGTACAAGTTAGGCTGCAAGGCGGGCGGTTGTTAGGCGGGCGGATCGATACAGAACACCGCCCACCGACGACCGAACTCAGTACGAATTATTATACCTTTAAACTGGAACTTTTTGTACCTAGTATATACATCATAGTACCTAGAATAATGTATACTTAAAATTAATTTATAATCCAAAAATACATATCTATTCAATTTAAAAATTTAATTGGCGGACATAAATTGGCAACTAGTTCTAAGATCGTCAGCGCTTAAAAGTCACGCAATATTCCAAATTTAATATTACAATATTATTTTTGTTAACTATTTTTATACCGTGTCTGTTTTTACAAAGGCAAACATCCATTTATTTTTATTTAAATAATTAATAGGGAATAACAAAATGGGGTGCATTATCTTGATTGCCTTATCCATGTTGAAATCAAAAGCACAGCATGAAATTATTGTTAACATTATTTAATTTAACAGAGTTTACATTTAGTACACGTCAATATGAAAGCCAAATTCTAGTTTGACCTATTGTATAAAAAATAAAATGGTAAATAACAAAATAGATTACAAGCATACACTGAGTACTACAAGGATATGCAGTTATAGAAGTAAATACTGTTCACATAATTTAAAAAAAAACTCGCTCTAAGTCCAATAACGTTCAATAACAGTCAAATTCCCACGGCGTAACCCCATACTTAATCAATTATGGCATAAAAAACTAGCAAGTTATTGTTCCTAAACCAACAGTAATATTAGACGATATTACCCCTCTCACCCTTCGACCGACACCCCCGACTATTTACTATTATGAACTATGTAAACATGTCTAGAACTTAATTTTAAAATTGAAGGCAAGAATATGACAAAACCAACGTCTTAATTTGACCTTTTATTTTAATTTGTTTCTTATAAAAGTATTATACGAGTAATTACATTAAATAATTTATATGTGATTGACAATAATAATATATATTTTTCTAATTTTTTTTTCATTGTGGCTCGATATCTTACCTCGACCCACCTGATTGTGATAATATAAACCTTTTCGATTATAATAGCTCCATTAACAGTCGTATGGATGATCCAGAATGACACATGAGCATATTTACCCTCATTAACATACAATGTCATAACTTTTACAGCCGCGAGTATAAAGAAATCACCATATGAATATTCATCACTATTCGAGGGGGACGAGCGCAATATGGACCTATTTTAATAATAAAAACATATTAGGCACATCGCATGTTAGCCGCCAGTTCCGTGACCGGACGGTTTTACACCTGGACGAGACTTGGGGAGGGTGAGGGGGGGTAAGATGGGCCACAGGGGTGACCGAACGGTGTTAGCCGTTTGTCAGCCATAAATGAATGTTCTCATAATGATTATTGCGCCCCCTACTTCGCTGCTTTCGTATTTTTTGTTCGTGAGGGCGATGTTAGTCATCTTTTTTTAATTAACACCTTTTGATAAATATTGATAGGTTTGAAGTTGATATTCCATTGTTAGGTATTAACATAATTATAATTCGGGTTATTATTACAAAGGCTTGCAAAGTAAATAAATAATTGTATGATAATATTTTCTATAGTTGATGAGCGAGCAATAGAGAGGAAGCAAGAGAGTTGTGACTGGTCAGGATAGTGAAAAGTGACACATCATCGTCTTCGCTTATCCTCATGGGAGTTGTTGCTTGACAATTTGAATTGATTTGATTTTTTTAATAATAGAAAGTTTTACTGTAAATTATCTACTTATTTAAAGTTGATAATTTACAGTCGGTTATATAAATTCCTATGATAAATATCTTATTATGAAAATCAATAATAAACCCAATAGTACTTTATGCACAAATATCTGAATACGACAAAATAATATATCCTCATCATCAAAAAAACTCATTTGTGTAAAACATAATATTCATAAATTATTATAACGCAATTTAGTCCATATATTTGTATAATATCAAATTTATTAATGAAATAATTTGATCATAGTCGCGTGTAGGTCACGTGTCCTCGTTTACCTGGTTCTCCCCTTTGTACACCAATGCCCATTACCCTATTAGAAAGTCATGAACGCAATGGTGTCGTATTCGGATGTATCGCGTTTTTAGGGTTGTATATTTAATTTGATGAGAATCAGGGGTTACAATTAAAAGTTATAACTCATATGTCCAAAACTCGATACACTAGCGTAATGATAACTGTAGTTTTTATAGTATACAATTACTATAAAACTTAATGAAAATGTATTTTTGTTGATTGGCAATATAATTATATTTAATTAAAGTCTATTTCTAGATTTATAGTATAGTATTATATATATATATATATATATATATATATATATATATATATATATATATATATATATATATATATATATATATAATATTACAGCTATTTTTTAAAAATACTCATATTATTAAATACTATAAGGTATAGTGGTAGATAAATCCTACTACACCTTATAGTATAGTACAAAGCAAGAGCTCCCAGTACAAAAATGCTGGTAACAATGTATATTTGATATGTATACTTTGGTCACCTGTGATACAAGAACGGTTAGTAGCTTAGAGTAGAAATTAAATAAAAGGAATAAATTGTTTACTTAATTAAGTTTGAATGATATTTTTTAAAAACATAAATGATTTCGATGTTCATCAGGCATCGCAACAATCTGGGCTGTTGTCCAGTGAACCCCGACTGCTAATTAGCTAATGGAGCATCCCCTCAAACCATGGAGTCAAACCCCACCACCCCCTAGCCCGAGGGTTCCAGTGATAATGGATTGAAGCACGCGCGCCACGTCATTCCGTTCTGAGCATCTCGGATTTCTTTTATAAGCGACTGGCTTTAATTGTTCAATCGTTCCTCTTGTTACCTATTATCATACTAGTCTGTAACGACAGGTGATCAAGATTACAGACATTATTCATTGTTCGTTTTCTTAGTAATCTATCTAAACTTCATAGTTCAGAATTTTTCTAATGTTGCGCGAACATAGATGAATTAAATTAATTTTATGCGACGAACAACACCTCAGTCTCTCCCTCACCACGATGGCTGCAAAGATCTCGAAACGTCGGAATAAAAAGTACAATCATTAACAAAAGTACACGCGATAGTAGTCAAAGTTCAAACTAATAGTATTATTGTTTTTTTTATTATGACTCGATATCTGACTTAAATTTACCTGATGGAAATCAGGGGCAAAACGACTCTGTTTAATCTGCCTCTGCCTCAAGTCGCCGTCAATCAACTGAAAAAACTGTGAAAAAGGGCCAGAGGTGATTTTTCGCGCCTCGCTTGAAAGATCCAAGGATATATATAATATTTGGGATGGGAAGAATACATACATGTATTCCATACATTGCACTTGTGTATTCTCCGACAAAGAAGGAATTGTGTTTTAATGTGGCAATTAAAGTAAACTTAATTTTTAACATGAAATAAAATAAGACTAATTTTCATTTTTCATACAATATTCTTTTTGAAAGAAATGGCATTTTCTTAGATTTTTCGTTATATTTAGCGGCTTACTATCGCGTTTATTATTGTTTTTGATATTTAAAATTTGCTTTGCAGCCATCGTGGTCAATAAGAGACTGAGGTGTTGGTCGTCCTATTGGTTGATGCTGTTATTGTTTCCAAAACTAACCATGTTGTTGTTTCCGGTTTAATGTTCGATGGCTGCAAAGCTCTCGAAACGCCCGAATAATAATAAAAAAGTGTAAAATCAAAAACCAAAATAAACGCGATAGTAAGCCGCATAAAATTTATTTAATTCATTGTTAAATTTAGAAATAGGATTGTTCAAAAAATAAACGCTTCCACACGGTAACTCTAATAAGTCAAAATATAATATTCATGTCTAAGAACTTACTCATAAATTACTTTTTAAATATTTTAAATACATTTTAGTTATCTAATCGTGTCAATATTCAATAATGGAATAAAGATAAAATTCTTTGAAATTTACCGACAAAGGGAAGAATGCCGTTATTTTCACATTGATTGGGGCCTTTCCAGGAAATCTTACATGCTTGACCGATATATTTATTTTATTTTATCTAATTCATATAATTACTTATTGTAGAATATAATAAACTTAAAACCACATGACACATACTCACATATAAAGTAACCTTATTACTAAACAGCAATCTTTTTCATGCCACCTTAAGGTGAAAACTAATTCAATATAATGATAATTATAAGGGAAGTACACAATGTACCATTTCATAAATAAATAACCATATTTAATAAGTATCTATATTACAAATAAAAATATACAATTATATATAGGTTCGTATAGCTAACATAACTACACTAAAAGCCAATAATGAAAAATGCTCAAAGGCTGCTAAGAAAATCAAAGGGGGCTCTAAAAATGGATAGTTTTATGCTAGATAGTTAAGAATTTAAAATGAAAGTTGGATGAATGAGAAGGAATATTTAGGATAAGAGAATCAGTGGAACGAAGAGAAAGAACATATGAGTGGAAAAATAAGAAACGCCATTTTCAAATAGTTGATATCAAGCATATCAGTAGTCTCAAACAGCAGAGTTTAGAGTAAGGCGAGAATATTTGCGTAATATAAATTATAATTTATTTATTTTACAAATAAAAATCGATATCCATATTGCACTATGCTGGCCTAGTCGGAACCGGCAACTTAAAAGATTATTCCGAAACGCGACTTAGTCATTTCACGGTTCGTACACTTGTAAGAAGACTTGGCAACACTGCCTACCACTCTTAAATATAGTTTATGTGGTTAATAAAAGCCCTAAATAGACAAGTAAGGGGTAATAACTGGCAGTGGCGTACTTTTAACAGCTACACCATCAATAGAAAACGCCACAGTTTACGAGGTTACTCAATAAAATACACATTACAATGTCTCCTAGTAAATTGAATGTCGCACCAATACAATAATAATTTCATTATAACTATAACCTACTACACTATAGGATTATTAGTGGGACCTACTTTCCTGTAACAAATAAGTATATTTGTATCATATTTCTTTATTATTAGTAGATTGAAGAAAGCAATTTAAAAATCTGATGTGGTTAAACAAGGCAGACCCAGGAGGGTGTTTTCCGATCAAATCGGAGACATCCTTAAAAAAGCTAGGTTGCTTAGTGCCCATAACCGTAGAGCTTGTATGAAGAGAATTTTGGATGTGTAGGAAGCGAGAGAGTTGTGTTAGGATAGTGGCAAGAGGCGCTCCATTGTCTCTGCCTATCCCCGTGGGAAGAGGAGTGACACTTTGATTGATTGATCTTTATTATTATTTATGAATATGAAAATATAATCTAAAAAGTTCTTAACATATTATTAATTTTTTTTAAATTATAAATGAAAAATATCATAGAGACGTCTCATCAGAGATAGTCCCAAGGAGACTGAAACATTTCCCCTTTGTATAGCGAAACTAATACGTTGGCAGTAATAATTGCCAGCCTTCCTCTCTCCAGAATTCTGCATCAGTCGTTTAGACAAATCCTTGGCCAGGCGCTTGGCCTCTGAAAGTCCCCAAAGATTTTTTTTTCTGAATGACTCCCTCTCTTTATTAGGTCCATCATTGAAGAAGATAATCGTGAACTCTCTTTAATTATTTCTCTGCCTATCCCCGAGGGAAAAAGGCGTGACAATTTAATTATTTTCTCTTTCATGAGTTAACATTTTTTTTATTGTGACACGACATTTGACCTGGACCCGCCTGATGATAAGCAAGAGGAGGTCCAAGAGTGACGATGACTGAAAAAACATCTGGCTCCTTCTACAATCTGGTCGAATCTTCTAGGAGATCGCCCTTTAGCGTGAAGCCGCACAGTGCGGTGCGGCGTCGCATCGGAAACATTTTGCCGCATCACTGTATATGCGACGCCGCTGCGGCGCCGTAGTATGCGAAGCTTTAACCAACCAGTGACTTTAACCAACCTGGGGCTTTAACCAACCAGGAACATATAAACTGCATATACTAGTACTAAACTTCATATACCTACTTATATTAAAGATGATATGTACTAAACCCTTTTAATATTTACCCATTTGGTTATAAGTACATACATGGTTATGTGTTTCTCGCAATGAATAATGTACAAATATTGTGTCTCGACATGATCATACAATAACTAAAGTGGATATCATATGAATTATTGAAAAGGTCAAAGGGGAGGTGTCGGTCGCAGGGGAGGGTGAATGGAGAATATAATTAGGGCTGATGTGACCTCATTTTTTAGCGACAGACCTAGTGTGAGGTATATAGTTATCATTTACATAGTAATATGAGAAATATGTGTTTATATACCTAGAAAAAATTCAACAATACCATTTTTTAATGAGACTTGACAATCAATCAATCAAAGTGTCACGTCTTTTTCCCACAGGGATAGGCAGAGACAATGGAGCGCCACTTATCACGATCCCAACTCCCTTGCTTCCTTCACATGCACAATTCTCCTTAAACAGGCTCTGTGGTTATGAGCACTAGGCAACCCAGCTTTCTTGAGGATGTCTCCGATTTGGCAGGAAAACACTCTCCTGTGTCTGCCTTGTTTAATGCATTGCCATGAGACTCGACATTAGACCTCGACTTCCGTGATGGTAATGAATGGGAAATTCCAAAGCGCCGACGACTGATAAATCCAATTCAAATTACGATTACCCCAGTCGTCGTAACTGTGCCGGCCAGATATATATTTATATATGTTCTTTCTAACATATTAAATGGTATTTATTTTATTAGATAGATATGGTTTGAAAGAAGATGTAGTGACAAGGATTAACAAAGGAATGCTTTAGTAGTTTGGCAACATGAAAAGGTTGAGTATAAATATGAGAATTTATAAATATGATATGGATGGATGCGATAAACGAGAAAGACCCAAAAGGATGTTTTCCGACCAAATCAGAGACATACTTAAGAAACCTGGGCTCTAGGCACCATAATCGTAGAACATGTATTGAAAGAATTGTGGATGTGAAAGAAGCGACTTAGTTGTATTAGGATCGTGGTAAGAAGCGCTCCTTTGTCTCTACCTATCCCTGTGGGAAAAGGCGTGTCAATTTGCTTAAATAATTATTTTATTAAGAAAATAATTGTGTAAATACATTATAAAGTTTTTCTGGGACTGTCAATTTATTAGGACATTGATAGCGGATCAAAATATTTTACGAATTACAAAAATGTAAAATAAATAATTAAAGTGCATTCAAATATTAAACTGGAATATTTTTAGGTATAGTCATAAATAAAGTCCATGTGAATTGGAAATCAGAATAAAATTTATTGTTTCGACTGGAGGGAAATGAGTTTTCTTCACGCATAGCCAAGCGATTTCATTGGTTGAAAAGAATTGAACGTGGTGGAAGGTTTTTAACACCCCTTGAAAATACATATAAAGTAGGTAGCCCATTGGTTAAATTATAAAACTAGTAGTTATTATATCTATTTTTATACAATTATAAAGAAAGTAAGTAATTTTGTATTTGCACTTATTCCAATTTCACTTGGGGGTGAAAGTAATAAAACTTTTTATGTTATATATAAAATGAAAATAAATGAAAAATATCCTTTTTTTATAAATTCAATTAAATTAATATCGTCGGTGTTGTGAAACCGGTCGGTCGATGACAGTCGCAATTAGAGCGTACGGTTAAGGTCTATCAACTTTTTCTTTTAAAACATAAATAATATTAACGTTCTTACGCTTTCCATTGCACTACATACAAGTAACACCATTTATTATCTTAGTATTAAACGTTATACAGATATAATATGTTTATACGAAAAACAAGAAATGTACTTAAAAAATATCAAGTTACTTTTTGAAAATAATTTCAACACCTCTTTGGATGTAAACATTACATTTCTATGAAATTTGGTTTTAACATCAACAATTTTTTTTAAAACAAACATAAAAGTGTTATAATCATTTTAAATAATATATAGGTGACTAATTCAAATGTCAATATAAAGTTTAATAAATTTCATATTTGTATACATTATAACAGGTGCAATTCGTAACTCGTTGCTTAACGTCGTACCAGTCTGAACGATCTAGTCTAGACTAGAACTTAGGTTACTGAGTAAAAGCACTAAACCAGACCGATAAAACACCCGACGGGTGCACGACAATGAACCAATAATATTTAAGAAAATATATACCCGTATGTTTATTTCATTTAAATGTTTAAAGTAAACATTATTATTATTATTGTTTGCCTATTTATTTGTCCCACTGTTGGGCAAAGGCCTCCCTCTCTTTTTTCTCTCGCCACGAACTATTGTAGGAGTTCATCTCATCTCCGTTTGGGCCTGTAACTAGTAAAGTAAAGTAAACATTATTTCATGTTATTTTTCATTATTCTCTATCACTTAACCGTAAACTTAAAAAATATTTAATTGGTTTTTTTTTAATTTGTACTGTTATTAATGAAATGCGTAAACCAATCCTAATTTCTCGTCTTATCATCGCAAACTCATAATGCAATTATTCGATGTCACCTCTTAGAGGTTTTGTACAGATTACATTTAATCCACTTCCGTGTCTCGGGGTATGTTGTTATATATGAACGTAGTTGCTCAAGCGAGTCTCGGCCGGAGGAGCATGATGTCGCAACCACTCGCGTTCGTTCGATCTGCAAAGGTCATAGCAAGAATTTGCGGCCTGCGCCCGCGTCGGCGACTCCAATATTGCGTAATCGACTTGCAAACGCCAATATGGCCCATGGACAAAGGAATCGTGTGCCTTTCAGGATATGTCAAACAAGATAATTTCAAGTTCAAAAGTTAATGTTAATTGTTGTTATTTATATAACAACATTAAAAATTAAACAGCGTCTAACAAATTTTACAAACTAATCAATCTATAAAACAGTCCGGTCTTCAACTGACACAACTGTCTTGTTTCCTTCATATCGGCAAACTCTCTAAGAAGAAAGTTCTACTAGCCAGTCAGAAACTATAAAAAGCACGTACATAAAGTCCCGGGTTCGATTCCCGGTCGGAGCATATATTTGTTTCATAGCTATTATTTGTAATATTAATAATTATATTGAATTTTGCAAATATTTGTTATAAAAAAAGAGTTATTAAAGAGTGTTAGGCAGTAGTACCCAGTCTGCCGATCCGGGGTAGTACCACCAGTTACAAGTATACAGACCGTGAAGTGATTTGGTCGCGTTTCGGGATCAGCTTGTAAGTTTCAACTAGGCCGGCATAGTGGATATGATTGCTACTCTTAGGTATTGAATTGGAGTAGCAGTGGCATGCATTTATGGACCACACTGCTTAACATCAAGCGAAGTGCTGACAGTCGAGTCACAATAGGAAAAAGTGCACACAACCATAGAGATCACACTAGAAAAATATACAAATATAATAAGATACGTTATTCATTAATTATAATATAATGCTTGGCCATTTATATTCAAAATTCAAGAAATAATATAAATGTAGGATATCAAATATCCAATGTTTTCGATAATTAACTTATGCATTGTATTATGAAATCAATGGAATTTGTGGTTGTTAATAAGTGTGCTTTTATGAAAACAATATATTATACATTTTATTTGATTATATTATCATTATGAACAGGTAAAGATATCGTAAATCGTAATAATAATCGTAAAGGTTAGAGTACTTAAATTCAGGTACTAAAAATACCCTGAAGCCTAATATCTAAATTGAATATGTACTTTTTTATTGAACTCGCCTAATGAAAAGCGCTGGAGTGCGTCGATGCAGTAAATAGAGGCGACTGCTAGTACAACTAAATAACTGCAAGTGGAAGTCGCGTCCACTATGCCGGCCTAGTTGAAACCGGCGACTTACAAGCTGATCCCGAAACGCAACTTCACGGTCTAAATATAGCTTTATTTGAATTTAAATATAATTTCATCTATAGATAGATAGATATCTAGTCAGTATCTATCTATCCAATTTGAAAATATCTATTCTAGTATAATGCCTCAAATTATAATAGATATTTCTCTCAGTCTAGATGTTAAGAATGGTAGATTGATTGCCCATTCTGCTGACCATAGAAAAATGCAGTAACTATTTTTTTTATTGTTACTCGACATATGACAGCTCCCCGCTTGATGGTAAACCGAAATGTGGTCTTTGAATGAATGTCACTGCTACTACAATTTAATAACTGTGAGTAGCAATCACATCCACTATGCCGGCCTAGATGGAACCGGCAACTTACAAGCTGATCCCGAAACGTGACCAAATCACTTCACGGTCTGTATACTTGTAAGTGGTGGTACTACCCCGGATCGGCAGACTGAGTACCACTGACTACCACTCTTCTGGAGTTGCCGGAGTTCAACTAGTTTACGCAGACATAATGGAGCTTGCAGACATTCATCTGTAGCAGCAATCGCCGCCACTTATGGATCGCACTCCTGTTGCGGTGTTGTGTAGACAGTAGTCACGTCACATCTATCTGTAGGAAACTATATAAATAAAGTAAAACACACTACTTGAAAGTGTACAGACTTTGAAGTGACTCAGCCACGTTTCGGGATCAGCTTCAAAGTTACCGGTTCCAACTAGGATGGCATAGTAAATGCGATTGCTACTTGCAGTTAGTCGCCTTTATACGTGGACCGCACTCCAGCTTAATAAAATAAAATAAGAACAATTTAAAAGTATAAGTAGATTTTTTTATATTACTTGTAGGTAGGTAACTACCAAATAAAATAACTAAAACGACCCCTTTAAAATTGAAGTCACTCAATTTATCACAGCTCAAACGAATATCTACTGTCAAAATCATAAAATGACAACTATGTGTATAATAAATACGTAACATAAGAAATGGCTCATCACCTGCGATTGTGCGTGGGACGAACACCCTTTGTATGTTAATATTCGTAATGCTGTTCTGAGCCTTACAGAACATACTTGCACGACTTAGGGCCACCGTACACTAAAAAAATCTCGAAACACATGTGCTCATCTGAGGCGCTTGCTTAATATATCCGAAATTAATATTTCCGACTAAAATTTCTTTTAAAAATCAGGCTATTGCTCACCATAAGAGGCCATTTCTTACAATGAAACAAACATACAAAATAAATTAAATAAGAAAACATCTTAAAATGATACAAAGGTTTCGGTTTTATGAATTTTGCTATATTTTGAGCAGTCTTGGAGAATAGTCAAGATGAAATCTAGAAAGGATTCTTTATTCCAAAAAGATCGTGTGCATAAAGCCAAGTGGGCGAAGCACTAGTCGGTAACCTAAATACTACTATAATTTAAGCGATTGACGGGATTAGAGTAGCGTTATATGTTCACGTCAAACATCCCGCAATGCCTGAAGACTAGGGTCTTCAACCAGTGGGTGTTGCCAGTGATATGATATGCATATGGCACTGAAACGTGGTCCTTAACTGTTGACCTGTTGGAAAAGCTCAGAGTCGCTCAGCGGGCAGCTATGCTTGGAGTATCATTGCGCGCCGGAATCCCTAACGATGATATTCGCCGAAGAACCAGAGTTGCCGACATAGCTTATAGGAATTGCAAGCTAAAGTGGCAATGGGCTGGCCACGTCGCTAGAAAAACCAACAACCGGTGGGGAAGAAAGGTGGAGACTAGGAACCGGCAGACGCAGCGTAGGTAGGCTTCGCACTAGGTAAACTGACGACATAATGAAAGTCACGAATAACTAGTGGATGCAACTAGCATCTTGTCGTTCGAAATAGCGTTCCAAGGGGGAAGCCTATGTTCAGCAGTGGGCGCCTTCTGGTGGATGATGATGATGATGTCGAGTAGATAGGAGACAGGAGTAGAGTAGTGAAGATTATCAACGATAGTTGTGTTCCTCAAAACTGAAGGAACTACTGTAAAGAGAGAGTCTGTCTTGAGACAACCTAGTGTGCACTGTCCCTTAGATTTACATGCACGTTTTAAGCTGCTTGTCCACACATTACGTTTCACTTTAATTTTTACAATGATTTTTCAAACCTGCTTTAAGTCAGACATAAAATGAAACTGGATACCAATTTAATTAAATTTATAAGTGTTCTTTTATTAAAGTCCATTTTTTTTATTTTTTTTATTTAAATAATGTACGAGTATTATTTTTATGTAATTCTTATAATATTTTACATATTTTATCATGAAACTTTGTAAAAGCTATTAAATATTTTTAATAACAAAAAAAGAGGCGGATACTTTGCTCTGGTTCTGGTTTTCAAAGAGTGGTAGGCAGTAGTACTCAGTCTGCGGATCCGGGGTAGTACCACCACTTACAAACAGATCGTGAAACTTAGTCGCGTTTCGAGATCAGCTTGTAAGTTGCCGGTTCTAAATAGGGTGGCATAGTGGATGTGACTGCTACTTACAGTTATGTAACTGTAGTACTAGCACCTCCATTCATCGACCACATTTCAGCTTAACATCAAAGCTTATACTTATATAAAAATGCGTAATACAAGTGCATAAGCTACTTTAGTTGCATCGATCAGCCTATGTCGAATCTCACATTCAATCTCATATGAAGTTAGTTTAATCATTTACTCACGCATAGAGAACGCGACAGCTTATGTATTTAGTTTTTTTATTTATCTGTCCATTTTAATAAAATGCTGGCAGTTAAATTCACAATATCTTATTATCGTTTTCTTTATTATATTTAAACCTTTAATGGAATATGACTACTTTCACTCGGCGAAAGACTCCTTGGAAGTAAAAGTATAAAATAATCATAATCTTGGACTAAAAGATTTTTATTGATATGTAAATTACAGCTTGCTAAATACCAATTTGAATTTGGCCTATATGACGCTCATATCCAGTTGTATTTGTATCTTTATGTCATTTTATAAAATATGCATTGTTATTATTTTTTCTTATTTCAGACATCCGATCTTGATTCGCTGCTGTGTAAGCAGGAAGACGCATCGCTCGCATCCACACACATGGACCTCTTTGACGGAGATTCCCCATCCCGTGACGATGCGTTCCTCCGTCCCGCCCTATGGGAGGATATCGCGTCCTCCATCCGCAATATCGATCCAGAAAATGCTAACATGTTGGCTCCTCTGGGTGCAACACATGTCAAGCTCGAAACTGATGAAGTATTGCTCGACGAATGTTCCACGCCTTTACTTAGTCCACTAGAAATAAAAACTGAAAGATTAGGGGCGCCACCGCCGTATGCGCCGCCCGGTCCTCAAATTCAACAGCAGCCGAATCAACATGCACCTGCGACCTCCTTCGCCAAATACCCAACAAGATTGGCATATATGTCGCCGTTAACACCGCCAGGCTCTGATCAGGGTAGTCCAGGAAATTCACTCCAGGTAAATGATAAGAAATTTAGTGTACATAAGCTTGCTAATAGTACATATTTTATGATTAAATGAACTTATCTTTAAAGTGAAGTTCTACCGTAATTATACAAAGTGTATCGTCTGAAGAGATTAGCTTTAATATACTACAGTAGCTTTTTTTAATTGAGTCTCGACATTTGAACTCAATTTGCCTGATGGTAAGCAAGAGGAAGTTATGAGCGCCGATGACTGAAAAGACCGCCACAGTTTACAGCTGCCTTAGCCACCATCACCATTCTCGCCAAAACACGCTGTCGCCAGATATCACTTTTTAGAATTACGATAATAAAAAAATATACATACTTTTATTCATAAGATAAATTAGGGGAACGTATAAAAGCTAGGGAGGGTTGTTATTTTTAAAGTCGATGTTCGAATACACCTTTATGTTTGTTTGTTCTGAGGTCATGACGTTTTCAATCATCAGTCATGATTGATTTCTAATAAGTATATGTATACAATACAAGACCATGATTGATTCAATTTAAAATCATGATTAATTAAGGTTCTATTTGCCTGGTTATTATTTAGCAAGAAGCGACATCTGACCTCTACTTGCCTGATAGTTTTGGAAAATAATATGTTGATAATATTCATTTTATTTAATAATGTTTCAATTAATTATTGTATTTATGACACTAACTTTAGTACAATTCACGGTCATGAAGCAGATATTAAATATAATGGCCTATTTTGAGTGTCATTATCTAATCGCCGAATGGCAATATGGCTTTAGACCGAAACGGTGATCTTCTAGCATACTTCACTAGTCTAGGGTGAGGCATTGAATTGTTATGAAGAGCCTCGATATCCCCAGGTTTTTGACAGGATGTTATGGGGTGTTTGACAGGATCTGGCCCTTCTAACGACATAGTGAAAGTCACGGGTAGCCGGCAAATGGCATCTTGTTGTTCGGAATGACGTTCTAATGGGAAGGCCTATGTTCAGCAGTGAACGCCTTCTGGCTGATGATGATGATGATGAATCTCGAGATATACGATTTATATTACCAGCTGTGAGGCTTAATTGTAGACTCCCTGCGTGGGCGTTCTATACACCTCTCAAGACCACCTTCTCTTGCATCTTAAACAAGTACCTATATTATTTACTATATTATATAGGATACTATACATTATTTGTAATTTTTGCAAAAGTCGTATTGTCTGGCGACACCGTACGTGTTACAAATATATTTTTGCTAATTTAGAGGACAAAGCACGAGTATAATGGTATAGAGTATATTAATTGCTATGCGTTACATTGGTACATCTTCTTTATGCGATTATGTTTATACATAAGTAGTACTTAATAGTACGTGTATATTCAAAATAGAATAAAACGGGTCTGAAGATCTTGTATCAGCATTAGTCACGCAAAGATTTCGGGTGAGAGTGCTATAACTGAAAGCATTTTTCTAACCACCCGACTTATCCTCAAACCTCTCTTTGCTACGGCCCTTGCAAAGTGCCGAAACGTCAAGAATAATGTATTTATTAACGCCATTAGACTTGTTTTAATCTATTTTGTATAAATATTATATGATTCACCCCCATTATTTAGTCGTTCCTCAAAGCTTCATTGGTTCTACTAATCCTCAATCGTTGTGACATTTTGTTAAAATGTATGCGTATTATAATGTGTTATGTTTAAAAAATATTAAAATAGATTGTTATGGATGGTTCATTATATATATTTATAAAATACTAGCTTTTATTTTATGAATATTTTGTAAATATTTTATATTAATAACTATTATGAGCTCAGAGTAAAAATATCTGAATAACAATCATGTTTACGAATATAATACTATAATTAAAAGAAATTCTTACTCAAACAGTAAAATAAACCGATTAACTAAACCGATTTCGAAGCTTACTTGACAATAGTCTTAATTTGAATTTTAACCGTTAAAATTCAAGGACACGTTTAAAAATGGGGGGTTAGTGTTCAGTGTGAATGAATTTTACAAATAGTTGTCAGCAGGAAATGTATTTTGTGGTGTGCAGGCGCCGCGTCGTACTCCACCCCCGCCGTATCATGCGCCGCCACCGTTGCTGCGACCGCCGATACTACAACAACCAGCATCCCTTCAACACCATCATCAACAACAGGTCTGTTATGTTAGTACCATTGCAAAAATGTTTCCCCCCAATTGTATAATAATATTTTTATCTAAACGAGTGTCATTTTCTTTACTTTTACAGCATATGATTCACAGTAGCCAATTGCCACCCCCGGCACCACCTGTGGCGATGTCACACTCACCATTAGGGCCACATTCGCGACTCTCCCATAATGTGAAGTACAATAGACGAAATAATCCCGAGTTAGAGAAAAGACGAGTCCACCACTGTGATTTCATTGGTAAATAAACATTGATTATAAAATTAGGGCAGATTTACTATACTGTTGAAATATTTTTTCATGAACATCTTTATTATTACAGGTTGTTCAAAAGTATATACAAAAAGTTCTCATTTAAAGGCTCACCAAAGGATACATACAGGTGAATATTTATTGTTTTATATTAATAGCGAATTTTAATTTACATGAGGAATGGCAAAGCGATTTGTAATTACATTTCCAGCTAGGAGGCATGTGACAATATTTGAACCTTCATTACAGGCGAAAAACCTTACACTTGCCAATGGCCTGACTGTGAGTGGCGCTTTGCGAGATCGGACGAGTTGACGCGTCATTATCGCAAACACACGGGAGCCAAACCATTTAAATGTAGTGTCTGCGAGAGATCCTTTGCTAGATCTGACCATCTCGCCCTCCA
This sequence comes from Tinea trinotella, assembly GCA_905220615.1. NCBI lineage: Eukaryota > Metazoa > Arthropoda > Insecta > Lepidoptera > Tineidae > Tinea > Tinea trinotella. Next base: position 5,692,042 of record HG992305.1, read on the forward strand.
CATGAAGCGGCACCTGCCGAAAACGGCAAAATGACACTCAAGACGGGCCGGCAACGACACGCCCGCTGTTGCTGCGCCCGCTCAGGTAATAATAACCTTCACAGACTTCTTGTTAATTCAAAGACGATAAAATTTTAGATATAGCAGACGTAAATGGGTCAGAGTTCTCCTTGTTCTCAAAGTTTCAAAAGTTGCTACAGTTTTACCGATTCTCTCTACTTATTAATTGATCAAACAATCGATTCAAATGAGATATAAGTGTCACTTAAGAGAACCAGATTTTTTTAACTTATATTCACGTATTTACTTTTATCGCTTCAGGATGACTGCACGGAGAATATTTTCTTGGAGGGTGACCTCGACGCGGCAAGCATCATGGACACATTCTATGGAGTGCTGTGATTTTATGTCAAGAAAATTTCCATAAGTTATCATTCTTTTATAAACTTCATTAGTCTTAGCTGTACACATAATTACACAATCGATCGAGATCTGAATAAAATATATTTCGTTCTATAATACATAGTGCTAAAATAATATTATATGTACTCGTAATACAAAAAAAAATTGAAGTTACAAAGATGACTAATAATTTTCTTTTTTAAAAGATTAAAAGATTAAAAGATTTAAGATTAAAGATTAATTTAAAAGATTAAAACCAAACCGTTTGTGCAAATTATGTCGAAGTTAACCATAACTATGAAGTTATTGAATATAAAATACCAATGATTGCTTTACAGCTTGCTATGATTGGAGAAATTTTATCCAAATGTACGTTGAAAAATTAGAACGTATTTGTATTATTTTTGCGATACTTCGATTTGCAATACCTATGCTTAAAGTTATATTTTAAGTTTCATGTTTATGTGTTAGTGTATTGGTGGATCTCGAATCTTGAAAACGTTATTATTTCGATGTGTTCAAAGTCTGTATGAAAGAAATAACAAAAAAGTCTCTGTAAGAATTGTTAGGTTATAAAACAGATAATGAAGTTAAAATAAATATAAGTTCGAAAACTTAATTAAAATTAGAAATTCTAAATTATAATTTGAATACCCCTATCTGTGGCCGTGACGGGAAATCTAAAGGGCAAACCTGATGGGTGAACGTGATGATTTTATTTCCTAATACCGTGCTAAAAATTTTCCTTGCGTACCTAAATAAGTATCCACTTCAGAAAATGTGAATTTATGTGATGATGTATTTTTATAATACAAATATACTTACGTATAACACATCAAATTTTGTAAAAATACTCTATTAACGAGATGATGTCTATAATGCATTCATTGACAGTATTTTTTTAAACATGACAAATTAACTTAATAGTATAAAATTATTTAAATACCAATAATTAATGTAACGGTTATGCCTAGTATGAAGAGAATTGTGGATGTGAGGAAACTTTGGGAGTTGTGTCAGGATCGTGGCAAGTGGCCTTGCCTCTGCTTATTCCTGTGGGAAAAAGGCGTGACAATTGGGTTGATAGATTAATGTAAAATTCCAACTGTATATTATTTAAATAGAAATTGTATTTGAATTCCCCAATATGTCACCTTTTTGAACTCAATTGCAAGTCATTTCTTATCTTATTGAGGATAGCAAGTGGCTTCAATATTGAGGAATTCCTGTTAAACTTTAACAGTTAAAGAGTGGACTTGGACCCATCGATATTTCGTTATTTGGTTAATTTGAAAAGGAATCTGTTTGAGAGAATGTTGCTCACTAAAAGCATAAGGTATTGCTGATCAATCACGCGCAGATTTAAGTATTATAAGATTATTTAATTTATAACTTAGTTAGTAGAGCAAATATTCAAGATGTAATATGAATAGTTTTATTTGCATAAATTTATAATGTTAGATTATAGATTTTGAAACTTTATATTATATATTAGTGTTAGAGAACGACCTTAATTAGCTTATCTGACTTAATATTCTACTTTAGACCACAATGTAAATACCACTTATATAATTACCATTATTTTTCTTTTATGTTGTATTTGTCATATTTGTTTTTTTTTTGCAAAAAAACATTTAATCTAAAGAGGTCGTCACTCCTAACATGTACATACACTTTCTAGTCTCGATTTATAGTTTTTTTTTATTGTTTTGTAGTTAAATAATTTTGAATTTTATATTCTTAGTTTCGGTTACATATTAAACTAAGGCTTTTAATTAGGTTTTATAATTCGTAATAAATATGTTTATTGGAGAATGGACAATGTGTCCACCTACAACCTACAATATTACTTATATCTACTTAAAAATATGTTTCTCGTATCCTACCTTACCCTTATTACTGAATCACCTCGAAGGACGAGGGATCTCGCAATTGTAAACAATGATGTAATTTGATATAATTTCTTTATTGATGTTTTCAAATTAAATAAGCATCTTTATTTCGAATGTAAAATAGTGTATAATGTTACATTTACTTTCATACTTTAAAAAGAATATCTGCCCTAAGTGATCTCCGTCCGTCGTTATTTAGTATTAAAATTTGGATCCTTTTTTTTTAATTACCTCAACATGACATAGAAATCATAGAAAGTCATGTACATATTAAATTTTTAAAATCTTGTTAATTCGTATTTAATATTTAAAATTGATAACAACTTCTAATTTATGTATGCACTTAATTTTTAATATTATTATTAGTGACTTATACTCTCTATAAACTATACCTCATTAACAATACAATCCAGAAGGATTTTTAAAGACAAAAAAAGGAATTGCGCGTCCTCTCAATCCTTCGCGCAATCTCACATAAAAGTCCGTTTTTCGTGTGGAAACATGATTACTCTTGTATAATGATTACCCTTTAATCCCAAACCTTCCCTTAGTTCTATTTTTTTATTTTTTTATTACACCTTTTGTCATTTGAAAGCGTTCAGGGTTCATGTTTAATTGCTACACTCTCCGTTTCATTTTTATCTACTTATATTACAATTAAGTAGCATTTTATTCTAAAAATGAATATTATCGAGAATCTAATGTTTTGAGATTAGGTCTTTTATATGTAGGCAAAAATTATTTATTACTTACATCTTTTTCATGCCATTTCTGTGCCTTAATTATTATAATAAAGATAAAAGCTTTCCCAAGCACTAGCTTGCTCTTTGATAACTCCGAATAGCAAACGCTTATAAGGCTTGGTAAATCTAATTTAGAATAAGCTCTAATTTGGGAGTATTTCCCTTTAAGAACCCTAGCCCGTACCGGTTTTAAATACACTTTTTTGAAGATTTAAGACTCCTGGGGGTTTTAACGCTACTCAATAATATAATTTACTTTAAAAGAATATGTTTAATTAAGACTGCATGTTTTTTAAGGTAATATTTAATATTTGTTTTGTCCCCGACTGTTTGCTTAAAGTTGTAAATAGCGTGAAATTATAAACGCAATGAATATTTTGGGTTTAAAGTAAATTAAAAATATTTAACATCTTATTGAGTTTCGTTAAACACTCAGCAAGCCTGACTTATTTGTAATAAAAAGTCATATAATAATATTCAAAACAAAAAGGGTTTTAAGGGCGCTAAATACACCTTAATTTGCCATCTATTATAGTCAATATATTTAAGATATTAAATTATATCTTAATTTTATATAAATAAATATCATATTTTAGTATATTTAATATCGTTCTTGCCTTGAATCAAGTTTTATTATTTATAATATGTAATAAATACATTAAAGTTTCAATAAGTAAGAAAATAAAAATATAAAGCAAAATAAATGAAGGATCGTTGACAAAAAAAATGCGTTTATAAATGGAAATGTAATATCTACTAATTTTGGTTATAATCGAAATTTAAGCCAAGCTCTCTTGCATCTTACTGTACACCATCGTATCACATAATCCATTTATGAAATAAAACCTTATCCATATCTATTATAGAATCTCTTGAGCGATTTTTAAATAATATATTGTAGACCATTTTAAAACTTTGATATCGTATTATATTGGCTCATATTGAAATAATGAAATCGAAAATTAGCATCATAGTTTTTATATCACACTGCACATATAGAAACTTAGTTATGTTAAAATAAAATCATTCTCATTTGCCACAAACCTGGTACAACTCTCTCGCTTGTTTTGTTCCTTAAGACGACGGTTATTTAGGCGACGGTTCGATATCAAAAATTGTGCATAACTAACGTGACTGTTGTCTGGTTGGAAATGAATTTGTCTCGCAAACCAACATCCCAGTTTTTCAGCATATCTCAAGACACAATAAAAAACAATCTTTTTTATCCCATGCAATTTAGATATGTGTACTTTGCTAGCTGTATTTTATCATTTTTAACTATACATCGTAATAACTCAACGCTTTTAAGACAGACATATAGGGGTAGCCAAGAGAGTTCTTTTTCTCTGCCTATCTATGTGGAAGTGAAGGAATGAAGTTTGAATAATTAATATATACCGATTATTTACCTACTAATGCCGTGTGTTGCCTTTTATAACAAAATATTGTGATATAGATTACATTGTCATATAGTATTCTGTCTTATCAGTGCCGTTTTATATATAGTTTTAAAGAAAAACTTTTAGTAAACTACTCAAAACAATAATTACCGTTACTTTATGAATTAAAGCGGATTTAGGGTGTGTTATTATAAACTTTTCTTGATGTATTGATTCCAGCTTATATGTTTGATATCAAGCTCTGATTATTGTAATAGATAGCAAAAGTTTGTTAATGTTACGAAATGTCATTTTCTATAATCATTATTGTTTTATATATTTATGATAATAAAATAAAATAAATGTACTATGTTTTATTGTTATTTTGTAACACTGAGATAATAAATAACTTGTAATACATTAAGAAACACACCTATTAATTTAGGTCTAAAGTCAATTTTGTATAAATTGTGAATAGCTTTCTGTTAAAACGCTACACGTGCACAATAACTTAAGACCTAAGTGTGTTGCGAAAATGATTAAATGCGGATCGCGCCGAGTTTTCCTTAGGGGTTTTCTTTGCCATCTGTATAGCAAGGAGTGAGTAAGGAACAAGGAGTCGAGAAATACAGTTGGTGCACCTGTTATTGTGCACGCGTAGTACAAAGTTGATATTGAAGTGAGCCGTCACGACTGTACTTGATATTATTTTATTTAGGTACTTATTTAGATTATAAGAGCGCACCGAACATAAATAGCTTAGGAATAATCAATATGAAACAACACAGATGCCATAAAATGTGTTTTATTTGCCATATTTATAAACGATACTTGTAGTTTAGTGTTATAAGTATTTACTTTAGTTATAAACTCCTGTATTCAGAGTGTTTTGCCATTTTTTATCTATTTAACTTTTGTCAACGTATTTACTTCATGTATCTTTATAGTGTCTCCGGTCCAATCTTATGTAAGTGGTCCAATATTAATTATCGCTTTGTGAAAGAGTATGACAATGTACCTCAGACTTTTTACTTAGTCCTAATGCAGATATTTTTTATAAATTAAGATTTTATTATATTTTTTATTTGTCTATTGTTCTATATAATTCTCATAATATTTATTATGAGCAACTTAATTATAAAATCAGTCTTAAAAAGCCTTTTAAATTAAATAATAGTTCTGTATCAAATCCGATAGTATTAATAATTGCCTATCCAATATGATCCAAAACTGTAATAAAATCTTAATTTTCAAATGTATAATTGTATATTATATTGTTTCCTCGTATATAATGCCTCGAGTATAAGTATGCTATTTAGTATTAAGCTTGTTGACTAAGTCACGAAATAATTTATTACCAATGAAAATGTTTTAAATTCTTTTATTTTTATTATTTTGTTTTTAAATATAAGTTGAATATTAATATAACACCTGGTACAGTTTACATAAAAGCCCAAGCAACTGTTGCACATGTTAAGGGTACCTACGAATAAAAGTGCCGAAACTTTAAGCGTACGACTACCTGTATAGCGCCTAACTGAAAATGATGTGTTGAACCCACATTTGAACGAAATAACAACCCTCGTCCACCGTTTTACTACCGCAAGAACCTTCTCAGTTAAGCGGTAGTAGAATACTTTTATACAAATATTAAAAGACGCTTAAAGGATTTATTTTTAGCGTGTGCAGTCTATGCGTTGGCAGCAATGGAACTGTGGCTTAATAACTTGTGATGTCATAGCACGCTAAAGTTATTATAAATGTTAGAAAAATGCACCATTCAATGTATTATACTTTATAGTTATTTTTTGCTCATTACTTATATGTGTTTGAATTATATTTTTTAATTTATTGGCAAAAGAAAAACTAACATAAGAATATATTTAGACTCTTATATCCTATGTGCAAATCAGTATTGAAAATTTGTATATAAAAATTCATGAGTGTACACTGTACATCATTGCACCGGGCACAAGCCTTTAAAATGTAAACATACACCGGATTCGAACCCTAATCACAGTGCTCTCGTAAACTTTTCCATCCAATTATCATTTAATTTAATTTTAAAAGGTATTTTTACTAGTTCTTCTGACGACTCACGCAACACTTTCCAAACTCTCCACCTGCCGATTATTTTGTAGCTTACAATTAATACAATGAATTCATATACTATACATAACTACCCATAAATTTAAAAATATAATTCAAAGTAGTTAAAATACTATGTGTCGTATTAGCAAAAGCAAAAGTATTTTCTAATATAAATTATACCTACATCGTATTAATACAAGTTTGAAAACAAATTAAATTAGTCACATTAATATGTTTTTTATTTATTTATCCTATTAAACCTCTAAGCTCTTCTCAAAGTGCCAAAATTAGCAATAATTTATTTATTTATTTATTTCTAAACTATGCTACCAAAGAATCATAGAAACAGGACGATCAAAGTACATATGTATATCAAAGATACATTGGTACCGGTAAGTGGTTTCGAATATATTACAAGAGGAGGTTCAAAAAAACAACTTGGAATATTATTATATAGCGCCACCTATCCGAATAATATAAAATTAAACTATTACGAAATACACGTATAAGGAAATTCATATTTAGTTTGATAGTTCCACGTATGGTGGCGTTAATTATTTGAAATCAAACTCTAGTTTGTTAATTAAAATAAGCGCCTGTTAATTTAAATAAAATTAACTTCTTAGTTAATTTAATATAAACGCCTGAATATTAATTATAAGCAAACCACATGAATAATAATGTATTATTATTTACAGACGGGGGTGTTATATATAGGCGCTTTGTACAATTTAGTAATGAAAACATTATTGTAGTTTAAAAGTATGCCGGCCGATACTAATTAGGCCTGTATAGTGGATGCGAATGTTGTTATGTAACTGTAGCAGTCGCTTTCATTCATGAACCAACTTTTTTTTTTATTGTGACACGACATCTGACATCGACCTGCCTGATGATAAGCAAGAGGGGATCCAAAAGTGCCGACGACTGAAACAACCGAGCCAGTACACGGCTGTCTCAGCCGCCGTCACTATGCCGGCCAAAGGTGCTTCTTCACGCATCGCTTGAGGGATCCAAGGTTATAGGAGGGAGAGAACACATAGGCTGGCAAAGCATTCCACTTGTCGAAAATACTATTATATGTAATTATCAATTATTGTTCGCAGTGTGTGCATAATTTTTGAGTTGCAATCGAGATTGAGTTGAGAATGTTTTTTCATACTGAATCAAAGATTACAATTTGTTTTGCACACCTATAAAATAAATATATTTTTTTTTAACATACATTTTAAAAAAACTGGGCAGGTCATCTTTGCCGCTGATGCATCATGAGCAAAGTCCACTACTGAGTGGACTCCGAATTGCAGAAGACATCGCGGCAAAAAAAACTGGGGGGCAACCGCGCCGCAACTTCAATGATAATGAAAAAAAAAGCATTCAAATTTGTCAAAAAGTTACGCGGTCGCTTTTAGTTACTAATACAACTTTTATTAATTCAGACAATGAGTTTCAATGAGCTTGAACTGTTTGAAAATGAAAATCGATTCTGAGTATGTTGCGCGGTCGCAATTTTATTTTCGAAGCTCATTAATGGAGTTTAACTGTGTAAACGAAGCCCATTCTCTTCGAGTTACACGGTCGGCCCGCAGCTTACGGATATTACATGTAATGCTGTAAATAAAATTGTGTAGCGTGACAGAAATTCAAACCGATAGCCAAATTCTACACAGTATGTAAGTAAGAGACCACGAACCGGAAGACTAAGCGTAGGTAGGCCTCCCACTAGGTGGACTGATGACATAGTGAAAGTCACGAGTAACCGGTGGATGCAACTGGCATCTTGTCGTTCGGAATAGCGTTCTAAGGGGGAGGCCTATGTTTAGCAGTGGACGCCTTCTGGCTGATGATGTTGATGATGATGTAAGTAAGATTTCTTACACATAGGTTTCCTAAGTTGATTTCTCAGCTGAGTGATTGTAGTGATAAACTTATCAAGACAACTGTGTGGCAGCTGTAGGTATATATAGTGCAATAATACTGGATATCAAGTGATGATATTTCTATAAATATGATATATCTATAATTCTATTTGATATATCTATAAAACTCATGTGAATGGGTGTTGTCAAACGAGGCAGACCCAGGACGGTGTTTTCCGACCAAATCAGAGACATCCTCGAAAAAGCCAGGTTGCCCAGTACCTATGAAGAGCTCGTATGAAGAGAATTGTGGATGTGAGGGAAGCGAGGGAGTTGTATCAGAATCATGGTAAGTAGCGCTTCATTGTCTTTGACTATCTCTGTAAGAAAAAGGCGTAGCAATGTAATTGATCAAGTCTTGTATTATTTACAGCTGTAATATTGCTGAGCAAATGAGACAGACTATGGCCTGAAATGGATTTGATTGAGTAAATATTTATTACATTCAGTAGTCTATGGGGTCTATGGGGTAGTCTAGTTACACAAAAAACTCATTATGTATCAAAAATACAAAATTATATTTAAAATTTAAATTATATAAAAACATGTAAAAGTTTATTTGTAAAGCGCCTATTATTACTCAAACGATTCCACGATCGAATCAAACTGAAACTGAAAAGCACGCTTAAGCTTTACCACCCACTATAAATGTTATTTAATTCATTGAAGTTATAAACGTCATATCTAAATCCAACCGAGGAGAACAAGTTAAGTGAACACCAAATACTGGACATTACAGTGATGGGTTACACGTGTTTAATAGCAGGATAGAATTTATTTTCAATGGAAAAATTATTTAAGTAAATTTTCCATCAACTGTACCTGACAGGCAAATTTTGTCAAATAGGGATAAGTTTTATTAGGGATTATATAAAAATAAAACACTATTTTATCTACCTACATATACCTGTACAATAACTATTTTTTAACCTTTCTACTTCATATCTTAGTATTCTTCATCCTAATCATCATCATCTTTAATCGAATTGTCACACTTTTTTCCACTGGGATAGGAAGGACAATGTAGCGCCACTTGCCATGATCCTGAATACAACTACCTCGCTTCTCTCACATCAACAATTCTTTTTATATAAGCTCTACGGTTATGGGCACTAGGCGACCCAACTTTCTTGAGGATGTCTCCGATCTTAGTATTTAAGCCTTAATTCCCAGAGGAATAAGCAGAAACAATGGCCAATTTCTACTTTTTTTCCTTCAATAAACAGAATATGGTTACAGCTCAAGCTAAGACATATTAATTTGTTGTTATACCTACAAAATATTCGTATATAGTATAATGCGATTAAAATAAGAATAAAACGGGATCTGCGCCATTTTGTGACGTCTAACTCTCCAAACAACTTCACTTTAGTATGGTGTGCAAAACAATAAATTTAGTCAAATAAAAGTAAAATGTCCACAGAAATGTTTTATATATAATATGGTGAAAAACTACATCTCTTCAATCCCACTCATTTTCAATTCCCAGTAATTTTCCGATTCGCTACTGCTGCTGCCGTCATCACCTAAGAAAAAATAAAAATATTATAAAGAGGCACGCACTGTGGCGCTCCATTGTCTCTGCCTATCTCTGTGGGAAAAGTGATTGATTAAAACTGTGTTTGTATGTAGGGAGTAATCTCTGGGCAACGTAACGCCAGTAACGCCTGGGCAGAAGCTAGTGATTAGTTAATAAAAAATATGAATAATTCTTGCCTGTATTTATTAAAAAACTGAATGGACCAGCGTTATCATCTTTATAAATCTCCCTTTGTATAGACAACAATACTGGCCAAAAATAAATTAATTGAAAAAAAAATTATTCTTTTTCTTTGCGGACGGATTCAAGTGAAGTTAGTCAACAGCCCGTCCTTTTCTTATTCTAATAGAATAGTAGATAATAATTATTATAGACGGAAGGAAACTAGAAAGTGGAACAAGACAAACAATTTGTTTACTTGGGAAGTGTGTTTACAAGGGATGGAAAGTGTAATGAAGATATTGAGAGAAGAGTACAAAAGGGTAATGTAGTGAACGGTGTTCATAGTATAATGAACAGCTAAATAATGTCCGAGAAGTCACGGATGGCTGTTCCCCTTGCTGGTACTGGATGTGGCAGAAGAAGCATGAGAGTTGAATATATTATACATACATATGTAAAATAATTTCAAAAAAGCATATAGATTTGTTTCAGTCGAATTTATCAAACAGGCAATTAGGCTGATGTTCATCTCCATCGCCCCATTATCAGATCTCGATTCTAAACTGCAGATTAGTTACCTGAGTGAATATTTAATATTTATATTGCTTTTTTACGAAAATATATAAGTAATTTTTTTACCAGTCGGTAATTGGATTTTTGGAGTTATAATTATGAGCATATCTTTCGCTGTCTTTAGAATTATAATTTTATTAACGTATGGAAAACACCGAACATTTCGTTATTGTTATTGTTTGGACAGATAATAATAATATTACTTATGGTTTCTTTTTGAAACATCATCATTTGACAATATAAAAATCCCAAGAACACACTAAATGTTTTGATTACGATATAACTCGCATATTATTCTTCCATTGCTGGGCAAAGTACTCCCTGTTTGCTAAATTACAGTTTCTATTGAACCATAAAATGAGAAGAAACCTAATAATTTATTCGCACACAGTACAACTCGTTGATACTTCAAGCAAGAAACCAAGCAATTGCAGGTCCTTTATATAACTTAATTGGGGCCAACTCCATTTGCTAACTGTGAAGCACACCTGATACTATTTCCCGAATGTCAAAGGATTTATTGTGGCGAAATTTCGTTGGGGTTATTTACAATACAACTATATTTAACTACCATAATTTGAGATTCATTGAGCATCAGATTTTATATATAGATTTGTTCAAATTATATGTGTATAATTAATCTACGCGATATGTGTATTTAAAAAAACAAAGCCTACTACTCTGAGTTAATTATGTAATCTGTAAAGCTAGAAAAGCTCTGCTCTAAAAGCTGTAAAATTATAGAACTTATTTTAAACTGTAAGCGAAAATGGACTGCAGTAATATTAAATTTACACGATAAACTATTTATAATGATAACTGACAACTTTAAATTAATATATATTCCGATTATTATTTTTTCGCAAACAATATATTTTAATTACATACCTTAAGCCACCCTCATAATTAAAACGATTTTGGTCGTCACTATGCCGATCAACATATTTACATTCAAAGAACATCATTCATTTTGTATGGGGACTTGGGCTTAATTGTATTAACTGTTGCATATTCATTTTAAAATAGTTTCATGTACGAAGATTACAATGTAATTAGAATATATGCTTTATTACGCATAGTTTAGGTGTGCTAAATGTACAAAAAATAATTATGACAGTGTAAAGCAGAACAAATATGGCGTTGATTGACAGATGATACAAAATTCATATCTTATTTTCCAAATAACTCAATTGCACAGCACTTAAAAGCAAAATTGTTATTAGTTTTATCAACACAAGTATCCAAACTATAATTTATATATTTAAAGCCCAAAATAAATGATGACCTTTATTAGGGGGCTTGAGAAATAAGCAAAAAGATAATACACTGCGTGTGGTCGATTGCTGGACCTATACCATTCAAGCATGGACGGTATTTGTGTCGTTCAGAGTACATCTTACTTAATTCAAAAAACGTTGCCTGATTTATATTTATAACCGTAGAGCTTGTATGGGGAGAATTGTGGATGTGAAGGAAGCGAGGGATTTGTGTCAGGATCGGACGACGGACGACAGGATTGACAACAGGCGTGGACGAACGGTTTAGCGACTGGTTTGTTGCGCGTAAAGTCCCGGGTTCGATCCCCGATCGGAGCAAATATTTGTTTCATAGCTTTTATTTGTAATATTTAATAGTATTAAATATTGCAAATACTTGTTAATAAAAAAAAGAGATGGATATTTGCTTCGGGTCTGGTTATCAGAGTGGTAGGCAGTGGTACCCAGTCTGCCGATCCGGGGTAGTACCACCACTTACAAGTATACAGACCGTGAAGTGATTTGGTCACGTTTCGGGATCAGCTTGTAAGTTGCCGGTTCCATCTAGGCCGGCATAGTGGATATGATTGCTACTCACAGTTATTGAATTGTAGTAGCAGTGACATTCATTCATGGACCACACTTTGGCTTAACATCAAGCGGGGTGCTGTCATATGTCGAGTCACAATAAAAAAAAGGATCGTGGCAAGTGGCGATCCATTGTCTCTGCCTGGAAAGGAAAAAATTGATTGATTGATATTTATATTTTGATATTTATTAGATACATATTTGTTTTGATTTAATAAAGGCTTGACATATGACCGCGTAACACCTGGGTCCCAATTTATTTAAATCACAAGAGCGAAATGACGTGAATAGATGCTAAATTCTGTTGTGTACCCATGTCGGTAGAATAATGAACAAACATTTACCCTAGTCGACGATAATGCTATGGACATCTACTAAGGACATCTAAGGGCATCGGAATAAGGACATCAAGCAATCTATCGCGTTGATTTTGTTTATTATTAAACGACTCGACGTTTCGAAGGCGACGTTTCGTGGTCGCGAGGAAAGCACAGAGTTGTTTCTTGTGGCATCAACGCCACTTTACTCCCATTGAGGACGCGAAAACTAAGATCTAACGTCGCACACTACACTACACTACACCGTCTTATTAATATATTTTTTTATGTGACATGGTTATAACAAAAAATCAGTACACGAGGCTTATTACATGTCTGAGTCAGCAAATCTGTTCCCGACAGGTGCCTTAAAAGAGGCGTTCAATGAGCATCCTCTAGTTACTGTTTCAGACAGGTCATGGGGATTTCAATTTCAATGTATAGCTAGATTTTTGTTATATGTATGTACATACTATGACATTTGCCAAATTAGAATTTTTATTTACATACAACTCATTACGGTGTTGTATTTATCATTTCCCTAAATATTATTTTGTATTTTATTTTACCCCACATGGTATTAAGCTGGAGTGCGGTCCATGAGTAAAGCCAAATACAGTTAAACAACTAAAAGTAGCAGCCGCACCAAGTATGCCGACCTAGTTGGAACCGATAACTACAAACTGATTCCGAAACGCGACTACGTCACTTCGCAGTCTATACAGTTTTACATTTTTTTTACAGTTTATTTATTTCTTTGTACAGGCGTACAGGCGGACTTAAAGCCCGTGGCTTTACAGTTTAATTACATTTTATTGTGACTCGACATTTGACAGCACCCCGCTGATGTTTAGCTCCAGTATGGTCCATAAATGGATGCCACTGCTACTACAATTCAACAACTGTAAGTGCAACGACATCAACTATGTCGGCCTAGTTGAAACCGGAAACTTACAAGCTGATCCCAAAACGCGACCAAATCACTTTACGGTTTGTATACTTGTAAGTGGTAGTACCCCGGATCGGCAGACCCGAAGCAAATATTCACCTCTTTTTTTATTAAGAAATATTTGCTTTGACCGGGAATCGAACCCGGGACTTTACGCGCAACAAACAAATCGCTAAACCGTTCGTCCACGTTATTCAACAATAGTAGCAGTCGATTCTATACAAGGACCAGCTTAACACATTAGGCAAAAAAGTGCAGTCGTATGTCAAATAAAAATATAATATATAATTATTGATATTATTAATTGCGTCATAAAATCTTCTTTCGCCTGTTACCCTACTTAGTTACGCATGTTTTTGCGGACGCAAAGTTCATTAGACTTAATATTGCATATTATTTATTTACAATTATATGCAATTATAATTTTAACCTTATTAGAAACAAAGGTTTACTACATCATATCTAAAATGGCATATTGATTTTCCATGTTAATAAAAGAAAACCTGGATGGACCTGGAAAACCACGCTTCCTTAATCAGTTAGTTATGTTATGATAGATAAACAAATTGCCGCGATCAACAAAGAAATGAAATAATTTAAAAAACTTAATAATGCTCTCTATTTTGATTTTTACAATAGTTTTAAATAAATTATAATTAAAATTAACACTCACTCTACTTCTATTTCTCCATGTTGCAATATTAAAAACCTTCAAAATCGCTTTGAATTTTCTTGAAAACCTTACTAGTAATACTGATTTTTACTAGTAAGTTAAAACTAAAGTTACTAAAACAAAAAAAATGTTCCTTGATTTGATTTAGTTATTTATCTCCACCTATCTCTAGGCATTTAAATAAGTATAGGGATAACTTGAACTAATAACTTAGATAAGGAAGGTACTTATTTTTAAAGAACGACAAATAAAAGATATTTTCACAAGCATACATAAGCATGGTAATAACGAATGATATCTATGTAGTACCTAAACATGGGGTTAAATAACTATTTTTTATTTATTTTACGAGTATATTGTGGTGACTCGAGATCTGACCTCGACACGTTCGTTCGATGGTAAGGACCAACAATTGAAAAAAGCTGCTTCTGTCGCTGTCACTAATAAAAATAAAAGCGACCAAGTGCGAGTCGGACTCGCCCATGAAGGGTTACGTAGCAGCATGTAACATTATATAAAGTTCTTGTAGTTTGTTGTAACTTTGATGGATTTTTGTATTTGAGTTGATTGAATGAAAGGTAAAAAAATGCAGTTTACGATTTATGACGTATTAAAAAAAAACTACTCACTTCTACTTGGTAGAAGTTTGCATGGAAATGTACATAATATATATTTTTTTAGTTTTATCATTCTCTTATTTTAGCAGTTACTAGAAGAGGGGACACACATTTACCACTTTGGAAGTGTCTCTCGCGCAAACTATTAAGTTTAGCAAAAAATGATCTTATTAACCTCAATATCATTATTGAAGACCTATCCATAGATACCCTACACGTATGGGCTTGATAAAGTTTCAGTTCTAAGTATGGAGGGGGGGAACCCCAAAATTTATTGTATTTTTTGTTCTATTTTTGTGTGAAAATCTTAATGCTAATTAACATAGAATACATCTATTTACCATGTTTCAACAGTAATAGTTCTTATAGTTTCGGAAAAAGTGGCTGTGACATACGGACTAACAGACAGACAGACAGACATGACGAATCTATAAGGAACCCTAAAAAAGGTTTCAGCATGCACGTTAGTAAGTCTAAGAGGATATTTATTAGAATGGGATCGTTCCCTCAATTGTCTTTTTTAACTTTATTCAACGTTTATTTGTCTATCGTTTGATTCTGTAAATAGTGCCAGCTTTTTGAATAGACTAGTGGTTTTTATGCAATTAAATGTGGTCGCACAGTAAAGCTCATTTCGCTTGATTCATTGTTACAAAGGTATGTGAATCAATGTGGTTTTCTGTTTTACTAACTAGTTACATGTTTTATATGGATTTGTTAAGATTTGTTATTATAAATCTTGTTTTGTTTAGTTATTGGTTAACGTCGGTTCTTATTCTTTTTCTTATCGTGTAATCGTTGTTTTTAAGTCTATTTCAATATTTAAAAATCTTAGTTAATAAAATAAGTAAATGCGACCGTAGTCTAGTGGTGGTGAATGGATCGTGCAAACTAAAACCGCTAGCCGGTACCAATATATGTTTTTTTTTTGTGACTTTTTTTGTGTAGTCTATGAATGAATGTCACTGCTACTACAATAACTGTAAGTAGCAATCACATCCACTATGCCGGTCTGGATGGAACCGGCAACTTACAAGCTGATCCCGAAACGTAACCAAATCACTTCACGGTCTTGTAAGTGGTGGTACTACCCCGGATCGGTAGACTGGGTACCACTTCCTACCACTCTTTGATAACCAGACCCAAAGCAAATATCCATCTCTTTTTTTTATTAACAAATATTTAATATTATTAAATATTACAAATAAAAGCTATGAAATAAATATTTGCTCCGACCGGGGCTCAAACCCGGGACTTTACCAATCGCTAAACCGTTCGTTCACGCCTGTCGTCACCTCACCATATGTCTATCATATATGTTATTTGGTCGGCCTGTTTTTTCATACAAGCACAAATAGTACAAACTTAGTATAGAAACTTTAAAAAGTTTAATCTAATTTGAAATAAAGCCAATATTAAAAAGGAAATTAAGAAAATAAACGAAAATAGATTAATAAAGCTGCCAATTGTATTTTGACCATCTTTGTATTTCTGTGCTATTATGATTTATTTATTTTATTTTTTATGTAATCTGTTTTGTATACCATTTTGTCTGTCGATATTATGGACTATTAAAAATAAAACATATTTATTTGACCGTGTGTGACGACGACAAAAAAAAACGAGTTAGTTCACGGCTGCCCTAGTCGCCGTCACTATTCCAGCCAGAGGTGCTTCTTCACGCATCGCTTGAAGGATCCAAGGTTAGAATATACTATAAGATCATCTATACTATACATATACAAATAGTATATGTATATGAATACTTAAGCCAATATGCTCATTATTGCGATAAAATTATTTTCAAAACAATCCAACGATTTATACGAAATATCAAATTATAAATAATCGAATGGTTATAAAAATCGTTAAGACGATTACTACAACTCAGGTAAATATGAAGAAAAATAATAGATTTATATGATTGGAAATCCGAGAGCACAGGGGGTGACCCAATTGAAATTAGATATTCAAGCGTGCATCAAATAACATAAATAAGAAAATACATTATCTCAGGTAAATAATAAATTTACAAGTTACATACGACTACAGAAGGAAATACAGGAGATTTCATAAACTACATGTCTTGCTGAATTTTAATATAGTATTATATTAAATTATTATATTATATTAATATAGTAAGCAGTCGAATTTACTAATGCCTTGAATCACGACTGGGTCATGATTCATTGGTACCACAATACTACGAGAGTCTATATAAGAGCCAGTGTATATAAAAACCCAGATCCAAAACAAAACAAATGAAAAGGGCATGAGACAAAAAAATCGGGAGTTTTTTTTTAATTTTGACTTGATATATGACAGCACCCCGCTTGGTGTTAAGTTGGAGTGTGGTCCATAAATGGATGTCACTGCTGCTATAATTCAATAACTGTGAGTAGCAATCACATCCACTATGTCGGCCTAGTTGGAACCGGCAACTTACAAGCTGATCCCGAAACGCGACCAAATCACTTCACGGTCTGTATACTTGTAAGTGGTGGTACTACCCCGGATTGGCAAACTGGGCACCACTGCCTACCACTCTTTATAAAAACAGACCCAAAACAAATATCCACCTCTTTTTTTATTTACAAATATTTGCAATATTTAATATAATTATTAAATATTGCAAATAAAAGCTATAAAACAAATATTAGCTCCGACCGTGAATCGAACCCGGGACCTTACGCGCAATAAACCAATCGCTAACCGTTCGTCGCCGCCTGTCGCCGCCTGTTTCAGTTTTCAGCCTAAAAGACTGGTCGACCGCCGCCGCCAGCGCAATGTTTACAATAGGTAACGCTTTGAATATCTTTAACTAGACTTACCTTGCGCTGTCCATTAGATTCAAACACAGGTTCTATATTCATCGCTGAAAAAACTCGCTCTCATTGTACCATCGCCGGCTAGCTCATATATTTTCTATTAAATCAAAGTCAACTTGTCGATGATGAGCCACAGACAAGTTAAAAACTCTTGCAGGTTTATGAGATAACCTCTACCATACCATACATATTTAAGTCAATGGACAAATGTTACTTGTGTTAATTGTTTCAACATAATCTGGGTCGATTTTTTTGATGACAAGTTCTAATATTATTTAAAAATGCCAAATTGGCTCTGTCTGTTTATATGTCATAATTTAACTCCTAAAACTTTTTACCTGAGTTCAATTTTTACCTGATCTGATGTAAAATGAATATGTTAATAGTGCAGGATGTTTTCTTTTGTGACGCGTCATCGTACTTAATATCGCGTCACAAAAGTTCCCCTTGTTTTTTTATTGTGATTCGACATCTGACCACAACCCGCCTGATGATAAGCAAGAGGAGGTCCAAGAGGGACGACGACTGAGAAAACCGAGTTCGTTCACAGCTGCCTCAGTCGCCGTCATTATGCCGGCTTCACGCATCGCTTAAAGGATCCAAGGTGCTCCTTCACGCATCGCTTGAAGGAGCCAAGGTCATAGAATGGAGAGAACACATGGGCAGGCAAAGCATTACACTTGTTCTATAAAGAAGGTATGTTGTATAAAGAAACGGCGCGTTAACGTTTTAGTTTGATTGTCAATTCGGTCGACAGGACGCAGATGCTACTCCCACATGTGTACTACATCGAGTACTACATCGATGTAGTACTCGAGACATGCACTACATCGATGCAGTTTTTTCAAGACATTTATATAAAATAGAAACCCAAACATATGTTTTGCTGCTTCAGTTACCACAAGCCAATTATTACTAAAATTGGGCCTACTGATTAAGTTTATATTACATTATATTTGTTAATAATAATAAAAAAATATTATAACTTAAAAATTTAAAATATAAAAATGAATCGAAAGCAACTTCGTTCCATCCGGGTGTCCCTTGACACCTATATTTAAACTAAGGTATATATTTTAATCCAAAGAAGCAAAGAAAGTTAACAGTTTTACATAAACATTTTATTCGCCAAGAACATTACGAGAAGTAAAAGACAATTCATCTCATCATCAACCGGAATATGTCCATTGCTGAACATAGGCCTTCCCCTTAGTTTTACATAAACATTTTATTCGCCAAGAACATTACGAGAAGTAAAAGACAATTCATCTCATCATCAACCGGAATATGTCCGTTGCTGAACATAGGCCTTCCCCTTAGAACGTTATTTCGAACAACAAGATGCTAGTTGCATCCACCGGTAATTCAAACAGTTATTATTAAATGGCAAAAACGCTTATTTAGGCATTTAGTGTACGAAATCCCAGGTACAAAATTAATATACATATTATGCCGTAATAGCAATTATATTTGCAAATAATTATCAATAATTCGCAGTATAATAACTATTGCGTAATTTGTGTCATATGTAGTAATAATATTGATAAACAAAAACAATTTAAAAAATCTTTAAAAAAGGCCTACAGTTCGATAACATTTAGGGCGATATTTCCTTATTGTGTCTCGACATGTGACAATTCCCCGCCTGTTGATAAGCTGGAGTGCGGGTCCATGAATAGAGATTTAAATAACTGCAATTAGCAGTAGCATCCACTATGCTGGCAACTTCAAACTTGAATCTGAAACACGACTAAGTTGCTTTACTGTCAGCACACTTGTGGATAGAAACTGACCACCAGTCTACCACTCTTAATAAAACATTCATTATATATACAAGCACGTTTATAATCTTAAATTAGTATAAAAAATTTCTTTATTGAGAAACAGATAAAATAAAAAGTATATTAACTATAATTAAACTATAAATAAAAAATATCTATAGTAGTCCTATAGATAGTCCCAAGGTGATTGGCAACAATTCCCCTTTGCAAGGCTAATACGTTGGCAGAAATATTTGCCAGCCTTCATGTCTCCAGTCAGCAGCTTGGACAACTCCTTAGCCAGGCGCTTAGCAAAAGGTCCCCAAGGGCGACCTACTAGTACCGAGGTTGGCGTATTTGCGGAGTATGAGGTTCTCAGCAGAAATCGCCGCACTTCCCGCGCCTAACGAGTTCACTTGGATGTGAGATGGGGCTAATGTGTCTACACAGGTCGCATCCCACACCAGAGACCTGCCTAGTTTCCACAGCCCAACAGTCATGTCATGCTCTTGCCGTCAATACCGCGCAATACCAAAGGGTTCTAAAATAGCGGGCACTCCAACAGTATCATAAGCCATTCGAATGAAATCGTTGAGTGCCGCGTGTCGGGTAATTCGGCCGGCACTTTTGCCACAAGAAAGCCCGCGGTGTCCAAGATTGAAAATTTGAATGAGATAATTGAGAATATATTTTTTACTAAAATATAATTTTTATTTTCTAATGTTAACAAGAATCACAATTAGAATCTTAATTAATGCAATCATATTTTAATCTTATGAAATAAAAAAATAATATCTAAACAGAAATAATAGCCCTCCCTAGCATCTCCCTATTTTATAACAACATATGTCAAGCGATGATCAAATCGGAGCATCCTCAAGAAAGCTAGGTTGCTTAATGCCCATAACCTTAGAGCTTGTATGAGGAGAATCGTGGATGTGAAGGAAGCAAGGGAGTTGTGTCAGGATCGTGGCAAGTGGTGCTTCATCCCCGTGGGAAAAAGGCGTGACAATTTGATTGATTTATTGATGTTTCAATCTGAGGTAGATGGATGCGTTAATCGAAGCACACTCAGAAGGGTGTTGTCTTACCAAATCAGAGACATCCTCAAGAAAGCCCATAACCGTAGAGCTAGTATGAAAAGAATTGTGGATGTGAAGGAAGCGATCGAGTTATGTCAGAATCGTAGCAAGTGGCGATCCATTGTTCTTGTCTATCAGGAAAAGGCGTGACAATTTGATTGATTGATGTTTCAATGCTCAATTGTACCAATTAACGTAAAACATTCAGCTTTTATATGGCTTTTTTATTTTATTGTGGCTTGACATATGATAACACCCTACCTGATGTTAAGCTGGAGTGTGGTCCATGATTGTTGGCGAATGCTAATACAGGTAAACAACTGCAATTTGCATGCACATTAACTATACTTTCAAACTGATTCCGTAAAGCGATAAGTCTATGATTTTAATATTTTACGAACAAGGAATCCTATCTATGTTTGTGTACTAGTAATAAATTATGTATATTTAAATAAATATGTACTCATTTATTTAATCGTTTTACCCTAAAAATGTTCTTCCTCCCATCCTTGGATCCTTCAAGTGAAGCATGAAATAACGTCTGGCACAGTGGCAGCAACTGAGACAATAGTAATCTGAGTATTTTTTTTAGTAGTCATTGGCGAGCACGGCAAGTTCTCACCCTTGATTACCCAAGGCCCAAGTCAGATGTCACAGACAATAAGAAAATAACCCGTAATATGTTACAAATATATAACTTTAATTAGTTTTAAAAATCAAATGTGGATGGATGCGTTAAACAAGATTGGCCCAGGAGGTTTTTTTGTGTTTTCCGATCAAATCGGAGACATCCTCAAGAAAGCTAGGTTGCCTAGTGCCCATAACCACAAAGCCTGTATGAAGAAAATTGTGGATGTGAAGAAAGCAAGGGAGATGTGTAAGAATCGTGGTAAGTGGCGCTCCATTGTCTCTGCCTGTCCCTGTGGGAAAGAGGCGTGACAATTTGATTGATTTGATAGTTTTAAAAAATTGTTTTCACTAAGTTTATTAAAATAATAATAATATATAGACTAAGTAAGATCGTTTGAAAAATCCGTCAATGAACAGAAATTAATTCATCATGGTGAACAAACATCCTTCATAACTCTCACATTTTATTTTATTAAACATTAACAAAGCTTAAGTATTTTCAAGTTCTAGTCACATTTTTCTAAATATAATTTGCAAAATGTGACTACGACATAACATTTAATGTGACGTTGGTCCGTGGAAATGGAGGAAATACGATGCAGAGCTCAGTCTGTGAGGAAACTTCACGCGAGCTGTTCGCCCGGCAGTCGCCGCGCAGTCTAAGCCATGACGGACGAATACGTGCGTGATCATGACCCTTACATGCTTTCACATGAGTTAGAATTACCCCAGTTTGTGTACGAGAATCTTGTACAATGGTAAGTTTTAGAAAAATAATAACCGGATTATTAGGTTTTATTAATTTAATTTTTTTTTATTATTATTTATTTTAAAATTTAATATATCGACGGTGCACAGATAATTTTATGCAATTAACCTTCGCATCTGCTATGCCGGTCTCGATGCTATGCTGAGCCCGTAAGTTATTTTACGGTCTTTCGTCTGAAAGTGATGGTGCTACCCTTGGAAATTGGAATGAGAAAATGATTAAACATTATCAATTTAAACTTCGAATTGTATGCCATTTTGTTAAGTGTACAATTAAATTATAGACAGTTATATAAAGAATGCGTATACGTCTTTTAATTGTTTTGATTGCAATTTTTTGCAATCTGTTCAATATCTTTTTCGTTTTCTTGCCAGTAACATCTGATTTAGAATTGCCTGATAGTAAGCATAGGAAAGTCCAAGAGCGCTGGGGACTGAAGAAACCGATAATGTAATTATTTTGGTGTAAAGTCTATAAAGCCTTTTTTGCGACTTAACATTTGACCTTGATTTGCCTGATGATAATAACAAGGAGAATATTAAGAGCGTCGACGACTGAAAAATTCTCAGTTACCGTCACTATTCTAGCCAAATGTGCTTTTGTTAAGATATGCTATATTAAACCTTGTTTACGATCTAAACAAGGTAAAAAAGCTTACATATTTATAAAAATAGTAGGTTTATTATTTATTAAGTCTTATTGAATCACTGTCCCTGCCTATCCCTGTGGGAATTGAGGCGGAACAATTAAGATGATGGATTGATTGAATTTGTTTTAATAACTATTCAGCCAAGCACGGCATAAAATCAGCGACATAATAATATCATTTAATCTATCAAACCTTTTCAGTATTACTTTTACAAAACATAACTAAAAATTAAATAATATAATTTTATAATAATTTTCTCTTCTCTAAATGACTCTCCTTTTGCTCACATTTTATACTTGCTTCTATTGTTCCAAAGGTTAGCTGGTAGAGAATGCTAACAAGCATTAAGTCCGCCATAGTATAGCAAGTTATAAATAAAGAAATATTATTGTTGTGTAAAAATTCGAAGCCCATCCAATAGACAATAAAATCAATCAATGAAATTATCACGTCACAGGGATAATGAATAGCAACATAAAAACAAATAAAATTTAAACAACTAATTAAAAATATTGTACTTAACAAAACTAAGGGATAACCTGCACCTATAGATTGATATGTGTTAAATTGTAAATCTGTAAGGATTAAAATAGTTAGCAGTGGTTTACATTTGGTACTAAAACCGTTGACCAATGAAACTTATTTACCTATTTTAACTGAATTATTATTGTTTCTTTATTTTCATAACTTTTAATAACAATACATCAATAAGTTCAATCTTCATATTACTTCAATTCCCAGCTTAGAATTACTATAAAATCTCATTATTTGGCTCCTAATGTAGTAAATAACTCATTTGCAATTTTTCTATAAATCGATTCTGTTATTTATTTACAATCTTAGAAACCTTTAAAAATTACTGAAGACAATTTTATCAATTCTTAAAAAGAGAGATTCGTACCGTCATATATAATTGCGTCACTTTAACTTTTCCGAGCACTACTCGTAAATAAGATTAAAGTTACACAGAGCAGTTAAGTAAGTTCTAGAGTCTTAATAATATCAATATATAAATAACTATCTATTTTATGACTCGATAAGATACAAAGTTGTTATATCATTGTAAAGAAGAAACTTATTGACATGACTGAAACTGAGATAACTTTGTTACTATAAACTCCCGCTGTTACATACCATCCGTAAAATGATCCAATAATAAAAAAAAACACTAATACTCTTATCCGTCCTTGGCTCTTTACGTTGTTATGATGCCGACACTCTTTAGATTCAAAGCAAAGAATGAAAGCAGAAAATGATAAAGCATTTTAATAGAATTTAAGATTTTAAATACTAATTTAATAATTTTCATTCGGTAAATACATATATATAAACTCTTAATACGAGTCGTATTTAATGGTATCGCATCGCGCAGGGGCTCACATGCCGGCGTCCCTTAGGCGTGCTGTCGTCGATTTTATTCCTTCTACATATCAAAGACATGCTGGACCTTGGATCCGGCATTCATTACTATGCAGGCGACAGCATGATGCATTGACGCTACACTGCTAGCCTCAGTCTTTGCACGTCCCCGACCTGTCGCACCCGTGACAGGTCAGGGGAAGCATCCGCATTTTATGGACCGAATCGGCTGTAAAACAAAAAGGTCCAATCCGATAATTTGTAAATTAATTCAAAGACAAGTGGGTCGGGATGTGCAAAGTTATTCGACTCAAGCGAATGTGTTCCAGCCTATACCAGCCTATGTGTTCTCCTCATTCTATAACCTTTACAAAAACTAAAATTGGAAATAAATAGTATAAAATACAGGCAAGATGACCTGTAAGTTAATGATTCTTGTGACGGGGGTGGAATTCTTTGCAATTTCACTGTGTCAAGCGTGACCTTTAATCACTAGAACCTATTTGAACCATTGCTTACAGGACACCAGGTATATTGTAAAAATAATAGGATTTTTTTACAATTGAGCCAGGTGGAAGGTATTGTTCTTCTTGAAAGTGAATTTCTTCCTCTGTGGTTTTGTTTAAAACAAGACTCAAATTATCGAATAATAAATTTAACGCAAAATTCTGAAAACCCAGGGGCCCTTACCTTAAAACCCCACTGAAATTTTATTTATAGAATTCGTACGTACGTAGTTAAGATTTATGTATTTATTTATTTATGTAATGATTTGATCGCCATTTAACCCTCCGTCGGGCGTCTCTCAAATGCTCCTTAGATCGAGCGCGTACTATCAGGCTTAATTTTTATATTATAAAAAAGTTACATCCATATCCGACTCCTCCCTCTTGTATTAATAACGAAAATTATTTTAGAAAGCTAAGGAAAGCTCGAAAGTTAGTCAGGAGCCATAAAGTATGTTTCACTACCTCTGTCTATGCCTGAGAAAATTGAAAAGTAACAATTTAATACTAGTTATAATCATTCAAATAAATAAATATTACAAATAAGAGCTATAAATCTTTTATTTGTGATATTTTTTGTAATATTGTAATATTTTTTATTTGTAACTCTGACCGGGAATCGAACCTGGAACTTTACACTTAATGTATTGGTGAGCTAACCAATGCGCCCCGCCAATACATTTAATTTTATTAAATATTTGTAGTTAATGTGGGAAAAGTTTATAATTGAAACCCATATAGTTTAAAATAGATGGGTATCTTTATAATATTCAATTGAACTGCCACACCTCAACTCCCATAGAGATAGGCAGAGACAATAGAGTGCAACTTTTCACATTCCTTCACAAACACAATTCCATCCCAATGCTAATGTAACGTAAACGTAAAACATTGGAAAACTGGAATCCTTTGCCAGCCTATGTGTCCTTTTCATCCTATAACTTTGCTTTCATCAAGCGATAGTAATCGGAAAAGTGAAGACGACTCAGACAACCGTGAACTTAGTATAGGTTTTTATTTCAGTGGTTGGTACTCTTAATTCTCTCCTTGCTTACCAAAAGGTAAGTCGCGTCACAATGAAAATAAAGTGTTCACAACATTCGCTTGATTCGAATAACTTTGCACATCCCGACCCACTTGTCTTTGAATTGATTTACAAATTCTCGGATTGGACATTGTACTGTGCAACAGTTAAACTTAACATAAGTATTCTCCTCTTTTACATAACCTATTTAAGGATTGCAACATCTTTCACTCAATATTTGTTTTGTTTTTTTTTCTTCTTGTGGCTTAACATATGACACCACCACACCTGGTGTTAAGCTGTAGTGCGGTCAATTATTAGAGGAGACTGCTACTACAAGTAACTAAATGAAAGTAGTAGTCGCATCTTCTACCGACAACTTTTAAACTGATTCCAAAACGCGACAAAGATACGGCCTGTATATTTAAAAGTGATTGGTGGTACCACCCCGGATCGGCAGTCAGAGCAAATAACTACCAACTGTCTGCCTATTATTCTTGAGCGCAGTTTTCACACGTTTAGAAACAAAGTTTACAGAATTAATTGACTATTTGATTGATTGATTTTGTAGAAAAGTCTGCCCGTTATGGCCATTTATTTTTCTATTTCATTATTGTGTATCATAGTAAACTTAAATCTATAAATATAGTGACATAATAGATGACTTTACTACTGAACAGCAATCTCTTCCAGACAACCTTTGAGTTAATAAGAAACTAATATAATGATAATACTAAATAAAAATATTGTATATAATAAATTATATTACAAAAAAACATTACACGGGATAAAAATGAAAATTTCTACTTGATTGAAAAATTCCCACAGTTCTTAATTATTAAACTTGATTATTTTTATCTAAAATATGTTTAAATTCATTCACCGGGCACTGGTCAAGAAGCGGAAAACACCTGAAACGATTAATACGATTTCGCAACTACAAATATTTCAATATTTTAGGTAGCGCTTTAAAATTGAAGAGGTCGTAACTGCCAATTAGCTAGACTTGCTTTTTTTCATTTTGAAATTTCTCTATCTTGTTTATAACATTTCAAATATTTTAGGATCATTTCAGGGAATTTCAAACCGCTTTTAGATTTCAAATTTATTTTTGGAATAATAATTAGTTTTGATTGTCCTCGTGATTTTCAAGCAGAAATAATACCTGTTTATATGTTTGCGTTAAACGATATCACATATCCGATAGTTAAATGACAATCAATCAAAATTTCGTGCCTTTGTTTCAACGTAGATAGACACAAGACTACAATCGTCACTGAATTTTCTCGTCTCCCTCACACCCACAATCCTTTTCAAAGTATGTGAGCTTAAAAATTGTATTGCACACTTCCTACACATCCATGCAACCCGTCATGTATTTTTTAGTTAGTTTTCGGGTTCACCTAGATCGGCATAGAGGATACAGCTGCTTCTTGCAATTATTTGCAGTCGCTTCCTTTCCGCACTCCAACTTAACATGAGTGCTATCATATGTCGATCCGTAATGAATAAAAAATAATTCTTAATTCAATAAAAATTATCTTAAAAAAATTATCTTAATTAAATTGAATAAAAAAAAATCTCATAATTCTCAATTGTAGAATGGTTCTATTTTATGTTAATCGAATTAACGTATTAAAGCATATAATATTACGAACGAATTGTGTACGTATATTGGTGAGTATTAAAAACAAGCAAATAAATAAAGTTCAAATCATATATAGGTAGATATGGGGTTATTACGATAATATTCCATTACGAATGTCTTTTCAATCGTTTAAATTGTGAAATCGTAGAAGTGCGAAATCAAAGTTTAGGGTTTCTCTCAAACTGTGACATTGTCAACTATATTAGTTTATTTGAATTATTAGTTATTTCTGTTTTAAACCATTTTTTTAAAGATTACTCAATCTATTTGGTACTTGGCTAATAAGGACTTTGTTGACATATGAAAATATCTTGTGGCGAGATAGATGAGTATTAAATGTAGTCTCGTTAGATTCCGACAACTCCCAGCACCCTAATCTGCCGGTGGGTGTTAACTTGAAAGAAGTAGCAGACTGATTTTAAACATTTTTTTCTATTGTTTAGCATAAAAAAAGTTAGAGGCATCTTTACTAAAACATATCATCATCGTTTTTTTTTTTTCAATTTTCTCACAGGGCTACGCAAAGATTTTGATTATTATAATTTTATCATTGGCTGTGTACATATAGCTAATATGTTAAGACTGACGACTGATTTAATGTAGTTTTAAAGTTTATTTATGATATTCGCTTTCAGTTTCTGTTTTATTTTCCATATTTGTATTTTATTTAAAAGGTAACAAACCTGAGGTCTATATTTAAAACACTATATATTCCATGCCCATAATGTTATACTCGTTATAAATGTATTTAAGAGCAACACCCCTGCCCAGTCTTGGCATCCGGTGTAAGTCCCACCACTTGCAAGTATACAGACTGTGAAGTGAATTAGTCGCGTTTCGGGATCAGCTTGTGAGCTGCCAGTCCAACTCGGCCGGCATAGTGGATGTGACTAGGCCGATGCAGTCGCCTCCATTAATGTACCACACTTAAGCTTAACATTAGGCTGGGTGCCATCATATTATGTCGATGTCAATAAAAAAAAACATATATTAAAAAAAAACATATATTAAAAAAAAACATATATAAAAAAAAACATTAATTAGTAATCCACTTTGCCAAACTAAAATATATTAGTTACAATAGTATCGGCTTTAATTAATGAAAAAGTAAAAGTAAAAAAGGCGTGTCTTCAAGAAGGTGGTTTATCCTACAACAACGCCCAGTGAACAATACTTAACTATTCCATTCAAAATATTGTATTATAGCTCCTAGCCAGGAGCTAAGTAAAAAGATGTAAGTAAAAAGTAAATGTATTTTATTTTAATAAATATAAACTTTATAAATCTTATATTAACTTAACAGCTCCAAACTCTCATAAAATTATTGGGATAAATATAAATAATTCCAAAATTCAATAAACAAGAGATTGTTACATAGACGGGACCCGAGACTCGGGATGTTAGAGCAAGATATGTATGTGCATAGTTTATAACCTACATTATAACACTATGCACCCAAAACCCATACGCCCCATAGACCAACTAAGGACCACAAACCCAGACAAGCAAGCAAGAGATTTATACACGTTCGCTGAGACTAAGAGTAGGCAAGATATGTTATGCACCATCCCAACCCTATGCACTATAAGACCATAAACCCATAATCCTTTCATCTTAAAATATTTTTGCACGATTGGGCACTGAGATTCAGGATGTGAGAACAAGATATGCTATACAATATACACCATCTCAACCCAATGTATCATAAAACCATAAACCCATATCACTTTTAATAGATGCTTTAATAGTTTGAGCACGTGGAGAGAATGAGTATAAGGAGATTGACGAAAGAAATTTATAAATCTGTTGTGAATGAATGCGTTAATCGAGGAGGACCCAGGAGGGAGTTCTCCGACTAAATAGAAAAGCTGAGTTGCCTAGTGCCTATACCCATTGAGCTTGGTCGCAAGTGGCGCGCCTTATCCTTGTGGGAAAAAGGCGTGACAATTTGTTTGTTTGACTTTAAACTCAGCACAATAATAATTAAGACCTTTATACACGATTAAGAGCTGAGACTCAGGATGTTAGAGCATACACCATCTCAACCCAATGCAATTTAATAAGAAAATCTCAATCAAAAATTCACGAACTTATATCGAAATTCAAGTTTCACAAATCTTACAAATTGGTCTATTTCGTCTACTTATTACCAGTAGCCATTATAAACTCATATGTTATATAATAATGTGTTATTTAATGCCATATAATAATAATAATAATAATTTTTATTTCAGACTCATGTCCATAATTTACAAGAATAATAATTTACATTCATGTTAGTAACAACTTATGTCAACTTATAAACTAATGTTAGTAAAATATAGGTTTAACCGTTTTGTGTAGGTATCTGGTATTCGAGGTTAACGCATAATACTATTTCTTGTTAATTTGATGCTCTGATGCTCTGAATTGAACCATTTGACTTTTCTGCGACATCATGTTCATCAGTACTAAATCGAGTTTTCTTAAATGTTTTTTTTTATTAAAATGAAAATACTTGACTTTCGCTTGTGTCTTTTCTTAACAAATATTTGTATAATGCCTCAAGCTTTCAGATGCTTCTCCAATATTCTTCATGTTAATCTTAAGTTATTGTTTACATTTCTTATACCGTGTTCTCGGTGAATACTTGATCGAATTTATAATAGACGATTTTTTTCTAATAATAGATTACACTTAAATATTTAACAGTCCTTTGTTTTGTTTTAGCTGCATAAATTTAAAAGTACATCTTACTGTTTCTATTTTTATAAGCTACTCGAAATTTATATGATTTGTAATACATACTAAATATGATATAGAAATTATCGATCGCTTGATTACACACAATTAAATTATAAATTTATTATACGACTTCCAAAAAGAAGTTATCAATTTGGCAGATTTTTTCTTAATTTTTTTTTGGTTAATATGTAAATTTGATTGTGGGCCCCAGATGCTATTTTTTATAGAGGTTCGGGCTCAACATATGACAGCACCCGGCCTGATGTTAGATAGCTAGAGTGCGGTCCATAAGTGGAGGTACCAGCTATTACAGTTAAACAACTGCAAATAGCGGTCACATCCACTATGCCGGCCTAGTTGGAACCGGCAACTTACAAGCTAATCCCGAAACGCGAATAAGTCACTTCACGGTCTGTATTATTAAGTGGTAATACCACCTCTGATGGGCAGATTGGGCACCACTCCCTACCACTCTTTGATAAACAAACCCGGAGCACAGATCCGTCTATTTTTTATTAGTAAACATTTGTAATACAAAATTTAAATATTAAATTATTCCAATAAAAGCTATTAAACAAATATTTGTTCCGATTGTAACGTACTGGTCTGCTAACCAATAACAGGATACCCAAAGTATTATGTATATACAAATACATAACTATATCATACCCGTTTTGAACCCGTGCTACCACTTCACCATGGTTGCCTTTGACAGCTTTATGGATCGCGAGCAGCAAATTAGAGCAGGTACCGTAGATGAAACCCAGATGCTAGAAATCATATTCAAAGAAACTTAAAAATTGTAAAAAATGTTTTTTTTTTCACATTAGTATAATTCTCGACCATTTCATGTCGATGACGTCCATCGAGGATTTCGGCTCATATTTTATTAATTTTGTGTAAATTTTCTGTCCTTATCGAAGAAAGATATAGTATGGTATTTACAAAAATGAGCCAGTATTCTGCGACATTGGTACCCACACGCTATCGTCGTCATTTCCTAGTCCAACAAAGGACGCTTTATATTTACTTACTAATATTATTGTGATCTATTAAATAAATGTAAATACAAAGTACAATACATAACTAAGAACAGTGTTAAAATAGTGAAGTAATTAAAAGGTCTTGTGTTTTAAACCGTAAGTACGATTATATTCTTAAGTTTCATATTGGTTCATGGAGGCAAATTTATATTTTTTTATGTATTAATATCTAAATAAATAAGTGGTTATAAATTGGTTAATAGGTTGTTTGGGCTTCAAGTTTGCCATTTATATGTGGCACGCAGACGGTTGGTAATACTTTGCTCAGGCTGCCGATCTACCACTTGCAAGTATACCGTCTCTTTTCGGATTTATCTGGTAACTTGCTGTACCAATTAAGCCAGCATAGTGAATGCGACTGCAACTTCCAGGAGTTTAACTATCAGTCGCCTCTATTCATGGACTGCACTCCAGCTTAACATCAAGCGCGCTGCTATAATATCTCAATCCTCAATATTAAACAAACACAATATTGTCAATTGTGATTTGACTCGACTACCGATGTATTTTTTACGTAACCAATGTACTTTCGTATTTAAAGATAGATAAATAACTCAGTCTAGTTTTGCGATTAGCTGGTCGGTGTTTAGCAGAGCCAACATAGTGAATGCGATTGTATGGATAACATTTGTCTGGATAACTACTTGTATGGATAAACATTTGTCTGTAAAACCTTAACAACAAATAGTGTAGTCATTAGTCGTGACATCATAATAAAAAACCTTTTTTTGTCGTCATAGAGACATCGACTGAAAAATCCTGTCGACTGAGGAAACCGTTTAGTGGACTAGTTTTTTTTTTTGTTGTCGACGCTCTAGTAGTTTTCCCTTTGTTTATCATCAGAAAAGTAGAGGTCAGATGGCGCTTCTCAAAAAAAATCACTTTGATATCACGTGGACATACAAGTATTCTTTATGATTATTAAAAATGTAAACGTCATGTTCCCTTGGCTTATTTATAACGTAAATAGAACACAATCGTTATGATTTGTAAACACATCTTATACATGCAGTTACGTCCAGAACTGCATAATGTAAGTAAAGAAGATTTGTAAATCTAAGAACAAATAGCCATGAAATCAATCCGTTACCTTCGTTTAAATACAAGTTTGATTTAAATATTCCTAATAAAAAGGTCTGGGGACTTTGAAACCGTTCATTAAAAAGTATTTGACATAAAAAAATAATTTTCGATTATCATTAACGTAGTGAACGGTGCCACCAACCGGCCAATGAACAGCCAAATTATGTCCCAAAAGTCAAGGATGGCTGTTCATAATGCGGCACTTGTTTCTATACAATGTATGGAAGTGAATCTTGGGCGTGGCAGGAGAAGCATGAGAGTAGAACGAAAGGAATTTAAAAATCTGATGTGAATGTATTGAGTTAAACGAGGCAGACCCAGAAAAATGTTTTTTTTTTCGACAAAATCGGAGACATCCTCAAGACAGTGGATCTGACAACTGCAACTGTCTGGTGCCCATAACCGTAGAGCTTTCATAAAGAGAATTGTGGATGTGAGAGAAGCGGGGGAGTTGTGTCAGGATCGTGGCAAGTGGCGCTTTATTGTCTCTGCCTATCTCTGTGGAAAAAAGGCGTGTCAATTTGATTCGATTGATTGTTGTAAACTGGTAGAAATAGTCGTAGAAAAATTATACTAATATGTACAAGTACCTACTTACTACTTTATAGAAATTTTCCAAGTGCATTTATATATTTTATATATATGTGTGTGTGTGTGTGTGTGTGTGTGCGTGTGTGGTTGCGCATAATCATAACCTTGATACTAAATACTTGTAATTTCAAACAACTATAACTTTAATTGTAGTCTATTTTCTATATACTTTCAGATATTCTTTAAATAATCCATTAAGTTTCTCAATTCCTAGAGACCCCTGTAGGTAGGCAGAGTTAATAAGTTGTGTCAGTGCGCCACTTTCCGCAATACTGACACAACCCTTAATTTACCAATTTATAATTTACAACAACAATTTCAACTATTAAAATATATAGCTCTCTAGCTATTTAATAATAAAAGTAGAGCCTTCAATAGAATACTAAGTTTAATTAGTAATAATTTTAATTACAACAAATATAATGTTTATATATAAATATAAATATATTATTTAACTAAATGCAATCAAATCATGTTTGCAACAATAATCTAGTTGTGATTACGTATAACGCAGCAGCATTCAAGTGCATAATGTTGCCTCGGACATTTGCTAGTTCGTAGTAAAGCGTTGACGTGCAGGAGGGGCATGCAGCATGCAAGGTCACTTGGCTTCCGCGTATATACGTCACACATGCATCAATCAGTAGGGCATAAGGCCAATGTCAATATCATTCAGTTTATAATGCAATTATAACAAATAGTATTAAGAAAGTAGTAATATTCCATAAGTGTTCCTTGTGGCGTTAGTATACCGTATGATGCCCTGGCAAATTCATCGTATAGGACCCCCTGTTCCTTAGGGTATTCCTAAGGAAGCGGGGGAAGAAAGAAAAGAATAAGAAAAGAGAATGACAATTTGATTTAATTTAATTTAAAATTTTATTGAGACGCGTCATATGAAAACCTGATTGCCTGATGATAAGCAAGAGGAGGGTCAAGAGTACCGACGAGTGGCAAACCCCTTTCTTTTACCGGTTATTAAGTAGTTTATGTAAAGTAAAATAATTCATCATTCGCAATTATGGTACTACCTGCTATATTTACTTTATCATTTGCCATAAAAAATAGAATTAATTTAACACTCGTATGTAGGTACCTATAGATATTATTACGATACCAGTGTCCAAGGAAAGCTATAGGTAGACTGGTTATTGCATAAGCTAGATTTTCTACTAGTAGATACTTATAAAGATTTTCCGGTAAAACTTAGTAATTAAATTCTAAAAAATTCAATGCTATAATAAGCGCTGATCTATCTATTTATCTAAATGTCACGCCTCAATTCCCACAGGGATAGGCAGAGACAATAAAGCGCCACTTTTCACAACTTCTTTGCTTCTCATACGCCTACAATTCTAAACATTTAATATTTTAAGAATGTCCCCAATTTGATTAGGGAATAATCTTTTATGTCATTGTCATTAATTCAACATATTTTAATAAATAATACATATTTTTAAATATCTTTAATAATTATTATAATTATCTAATATAAGGCTTATTTTATCATTTGTTGATTTTCATTGAACCTAAAATTAGAATAGAGAAGAAAACGTAAATACAAATGATCGTGCAATAATAATAATATGTATATATTGTTTTGTTGTTATAAGCGTTAAACACGTATGTATAATACCTATGTAAACCTCTATAGCTATAAAAGTATATAGCCGTTACATAATGCAGTTGCAATGTCAACGTCGCGACGATGCAATCTTACTACTACCTACAACGTATAACAAACACAACGTATCCTTGAATACAATTCAATTTAATCACATTGCTATAGTTATCAATAGAACGAGATAATAATTTGTTCCATTGTGCGACATGAATGTATGATATTTTTTACAAAACTAACCATTTAAAAAAATTACTGGAATTGATTGCGTACCGTAGCTTGTATGAGAAGAATAGTGAATGTGAAAGCGACTGTATCGAGATTGGTGCCGAGTTATCCACAGATGTTTTTACCTAAACCTGTAGTAATGGAAAAGGAAAAGGTAATAAATAGTTACTTATTAAAAGGTATGCTAAAATTTTAAAAGAAGTTAAACTATTTTGCTTTGGCTGTCACCAAATGTCAAACAAATTTTCGTTGCACAAAATGACATCGACAATGACGTTGTCAAAATACTTCGTTAAATTAAATGCATGTTAAAATCAATTAGAGTTTCCTGCAACTGATTGTAAATTAATTAACTTTTCGTTAGGCACAAGATACTCGTATGTACCAAGTTTTGTCAATGGTACAGTAACAACTTGTTGGTCTAGTTTATTGAAACTGCTACAGAATTTTAAGTTTTTTTAATGACGAGTACGTACCTACTTCTTAGACCAAATAATCATTGTGTACCGATGACGAGTTAATGACGAGAAATGACGAGTACGTACCTACTTCTTAGACCAAATAATCATTGTGTACCAAATTTTTTTC
This sequence comes from Tinea trinotella, assembly GCA_905220615.1. Classification (NCBI taxonomy): domain Eukaryota; kingdom Metazoa; phylum Arthropoda; class Insecta; order Lepidoptera; family Tineidae; genus Tinea; species Tinea trinotella. The sequence continues at coordinate 5,727,276 of HG992305.1, forward strand.
ATTTTCCAATGTAGGTAAAATTAGGATTTTAGAACAAATTTTATTAAAGAATAGATATTGTTCTTACTTTATAAATACTTTAAAACATAGTAGGTAATAAAAGTCATTGTTATGCGACTGCAAGTAATACCTTATCGCCACTCTTGCTTTGATAAAACATGACGCAATTTATACTCTATTAAGAGAACCTATGGTTAGCAAGAAAATAATTTCAGAATTATTGGAGTGCCGTAAGACATAAAAAACGTAAAACTTCGAATCCATTGCCTCTGAATAGATACTAAATATATCAATCAATCAAATAGGCAGAGACAATGGATCGCCACTTGCCACGATCCTGAGACAACTTCTTCGCTTCCTTCACATCCACAAGTCTCTTCATACAAGCTCTAAAGTGTTAAAATATTTTTTTATCGCTTTTTATATTTGTCACTGATATCAATACATTTTAAAAACTTTTCCAGTCCTCCCCGGGCTATCTTAACCTGTTTACAGAATAGTTAAATATTATAAAAATATGAAAACATTACAAAATGTTTTATAAAGATCCATTCAAAGGCTCTGGATTTCGAGGTATAAATAAACCTTACGGTGCTCCACTATTTCTAGATATATTCTCTGTTCTGTTGATTTTAGTATAATAATATAATATTTTTTCTATAAATTGAAAATATTTTGAAACATTTAGTAAATTTTCTATTAATTTCAAAATTCCTCGCTTAAAGACCCGTAGTTATGGAACTATTAGTCATAAGCAAAAAATACATAAAGTGATATTGAAATTGTTAATTATTAATAAAATCTAAACTTTTTTTACCTTTTAACTTTTGTATACTTTGAAGTTTAAACCTCTTTTTTATTCTTGATAAAAGGTCCTAATTAAATTATAGACCTGATATCTCTTTAATATTCGGTGTAGAAACGCATGGACACTGTTTAGTCCCCGCGTCACCTCGTCTACATGACAGACAAAAATAAGCTATTGTATTATTTTACTATCGATTTACATTTATTTTTGTATTAGGTAATAAATTATTTACGTTTTAATTAGAATTATAAAATTATAGTTATTTTAAATCTGCGCGTTTTTGTTATTGAATTATTATAACTTTATAGATTTTAGTAAATGTCATATAGAAAATGTAAATTACATGTATAACAATTATATTTAATTCATGCATAATTATTAGCATAAAGATCACATATCCTCATATTACACCAATAAATTCTTCAAGCTTAGCGTAAAAAAGCACCTTTGGCAGAAGTGACGGTGACTGAGGCATCCGTAAATGAAGTCGATTTTTTTCAGTCGTCGGCGATCTTAGATACCCGTCCCTTGTAAGGCATGTTGAGGTCGGATGTCACGAGCTTAATTTTACACTATGATCCAAGGCATCCGATGCCGTTTTAGGGCACGCAAAGATTAAGTAGAATAAAGTGCAAATTAAATCAGTCATATTTTTTTTATTGTGACACGACATTTGATCTCGACCCGCCTGATGATAGGCAAGAGGAGATCCAAGAGTGACGACGACTGAAACAACCGTGTTAGTTCTCGGCTTCACGCAAAATAATATAACCATTTTATATTTGTTTCAGTCGCGAAGACATCGAATCAGATATCTTCAGCTATGAAAATATGTCAATTGCATCATTTGTTGATGAAACAGGGGCTCCAAATGATACAATGCAATACAATTGCCAGAACCAAAACGGCTCTACTAAGTGAGTCGAAATCATCGTAATCTACTAAACTTTTCCTTTTGTTATTTATATAGTAAAATTTATATTTAACACACAAATCAAATAGTCACGCCTTTTTCCTACAAGGATAGGTAGAAAGAATGGCATCAATGGCGTCATGGAGCGCCATCTGCCACGATTCTGACACATCTCCACAGTTCTCTTCATACAAGCTCTATGAGATTACACTAGAGAACCCAGATTTCTTGAGAATGTCTCGGCTTTAGCCAAGAAATACCCTCCTGGATCTGCCTCGTTTACGCATCCATTCACATCAGAATTATATGTCAATTTTTTAACTTATTTTACTTTCTTATCATTATCTCACATTCTGTCATTTCATCCTTTCTCTCCAAAGCCATTACTTTAGTTTTACTTACATTCACTTTCGTACCTTTCTTTTTTTAATTCCGCATACATAACAATAACCTTTTTCTTTAACTCATACGCCGAAGAGATACAAGGATAACTTGATCGTCGGCGTACCAAGTCATACATTATCAAATTATACTTCCTTTTACGACCGGGACCTGACTCGCACGCTCGAGATTAGGCCCTTAGCCGTGCACGGCAGAACTTGCATTGACATAGAAACATCAGACAGATATTCAAAGAACGAACCCTCTGAAACTCGATTTATTTATTTATTTTTTATTTTATTTAGTATTATATTATCATATAATTAAAATGATATACAGAGACGGTGGTTCATTAAGTAATGGTTTCGTAGACTTATTTCATTTAGAAATACTGTCATCAAATTCATTAATGAATCGATAAATTACGCGTACACATCGGCCAAATACTTTATTAGCATTTTCTGAGGTTTTGTGCAAATATTGTTTATGAAGGGAGGGTTCCCACCCTTCGTATACGGTGAGGTGAATATTCCCATAATTTCAATATGCACTGTTTCTGACAACAATAATAGGTGTTTCGGTGTGAGCGTCTGAGAATCATACACATACTCGAAACACGTCGCTCGCCTGTTTTAACAGCCAGTAGTCCACAAGTTTGCGAGACAATTTTTTTACTTTTCTATAGGTACTAAGCTACTAAAGAGCTACTTGGTGGTCGTGTATCATAGAAACAGGACAACCAAAGTACGTATATCAAAGATATATTAGTACCGGTGGGTAGTCTCGAACTCGTGCTCTCGGCTTACGTAACCATTGCACTGCCACTACACCACGGTCGCCTTCATAACCAGAACAATGATAATATTTCACATAACTTTCGGAATGAAAACAACCAAACACTTATACTGAATACGAAAAACTATAATTATTTTATTATTTTACAACAAAAAGTCCTATGGTTTTATAAGTTTATTTTTATTGTGACTCGACAGCATCCCGCTTGATATTAAGCTGGAGCGTGGTCCATGTATGAATGTCACTGCTAATACAATTTAATAACTGTAAGTAGCAATCACATCCACTATGCCGGCCTAGTTGGAACCGGCAACTTACAAGCTGATCCCGAAACGCGACTAAATCACTTCACGGTCTGTAAACTTGTAAGTGGTACTACTCCGGTTCGGCAGACTGGATACCACTGCCTACCGCTCTTAAATAACCAGATCCGAACCAAATATCCACCTCTTTTTTATTAACAAATATTTGCAATATTTAAAATAATTATTAAATATTGCAAATGAAAGCTATGAAACAAATATTTGCTCCGACCGGAAATCTAACCCGGGAGTTTACGCGCAACAAACCAATCGCTAACCGTTGGTCCACGCCTGTCGTCAAAAGTATTTTCTATTATTAAAATTTGCAATAAACAAACATTCTTGCCCTATTTAAGTTCTTTTTTATGAGCGTGAATTGCTGTATTGAACATTTCAGTATGTGTAAGAGGTGGATCTCCCGTGAGGCGGGTGATCCATAAGAGAAAGGGAGTTTAAACTAAAGTTAGAACTCAAATAATGAATGGAGGCAATGAATAAATGTGAGGTGCCAAATTTAACGATATAATTGTAATTCTAAACAAGTTAGAACAGGTCATAATATTCATTATATTATAATTCTGAAAATTTTCACAGTAATATCGTAGTACACCTCATCAAACAACAACCATACAACTTCATAGAACCATAGTTCTGTATTTCTATGAATTCGGTCACGTTGGACATTTACCCCTTATGGGTTAAGGGTTGTTCATTAACAGCCCTTTACATAAGGGGTATATTTTTTTTTCCACTTTTTAAATCCTATTTTATTAGTTGTTACGTTAACTAAATTTAAATAATGACACAAAGCTGTGCTATTGTCTTTGCGTACAATGAGAATCTATTACACATCTTAAAACTCCCAATATTTAGGTATTTTATATTTATATTTATTGTGGTTAACATTATGACAACACCTGATGTTAAACTATGAAAGTGCATGAGGATTGATTTTATAGTTAAATAACTGCAGGCTGTAGTCGCATCCACTATACCGGCCTAGTTGGGACCAACAACATTCAAGACGGCTCCGAAACGAGACTGGGTCACTTTATCATTCAAAAAATCATCATCAACATCCAGAAGGCGTCATTAGAACGCCATTCCTAACAACGAGATGCGAGTTGCATCCACCGGTTACCTGTGACTTTTACTATGTCGTCAGTCCACCTAGTAAGAGGTCTACCTACGCCTATATAAATATAAAATGTGTTTTATATTTATATAAATGTTTAAATCATTTATTGTATATACAAAACTCAGACTTAAAATGAGGCTTTCTCTATCAGTCAACCTTTGGGTTATGCAAAGAGCAAAAGTAGGTAGATGGAGAGAAGTGCATAGTATAAATAAATACAAAACAATGAAGATACACAATATCATATATGAATAAAAAATATATTGAACAGTAACTGTGTTATAAAAACTTATAATACAATGCAAAAACATAATTAAAAAAAAGTTTTTAGAAGAATTTTAAAAGATCCACGCGGCGAGGCCTTTGGATCGACGGTAGGTCATTATGCTTGCAGTATTTAGTATAAAACAGTACCATGCCGCACTTATAGTTATAAAACAGAAAATCAGAAAATGTGCCAATTACATCAAATTGTTACTCCTTGTTCCCCCCCCCCCCTCCCCCACAAGACTATTAAAGTCTGATAGAATTAGCTTTTTAGAAGAATAAATTCTTATTAGCGCAAAAAAATTGGCTAAACTTTTATAGTATATTAGTTTAATCTATTGTATTGGTTCCGAATCGATTCAAATGTTAGCTAAGGCTAAGGCCCCAAAAATGGTAAATATGGCAAAAGCCGGCATTTTACGTCTGCAAGAAAATCAAAACTTCGTACCACAATATGAAATCGAGGAAAATTAGTCAAGGTGGGCTAAAATCATGAAAATAAAAACAAAGCGATTTTTGCGCTAATAGATATTTTTTTGAAATTCAATTGTTTTTCAGCTAATTCTATTAGACTAAAGGCGAAAACAATAGAGCGCTATTTTTCACGATTTTGAGTTTATGGCACTGCGAAATTTTTTTTTTAATATAGTTTTCTACTAACGACATTCTGAGTCAACTAACTGTATTCATCCCCATAAGCAATTATTACACCATATACGAGTAATACAGATGATTCCTTAAGACCGTATTTCTACAGTATGATCCGCTGATATATGAACTTGATCTATCAAAATCAGTGATCTGTTAATGAAGTTTAATTAGTTATTTCCCAATGGTATTTTCTTCGTTATAAACTTAGATGGCTACTTAATTTATAATAAAGTAATAAATTAAAGCTAAGAACAATATTTTCTTATTATAATTTAATTAAAATATTTAGTACTTAAAAACAAACTAAATATCTTGCTTAAGTAAACAATTGACTTCACCAACAACACTTTAACAAAACACCTGATTCTGAAGTGGTACAGGCTTATAGGCTCTTATAGGCTCATTTAGTGAGCTATTTCTAAACGTCTATTGACTGCACGTTTTATTGTCGAAAAGATGTTTATTGATTTCAATATGGAAATTTTGCAAGTCACTAATTCTGTAATTATTGTTATAGAAATATATATTTTTTTTAAGGTCTACATTGTGTCTGTCCCCGTTCTTGCAAATTACGCATCGCATTGACTAATTACGCAAAGAAGAGCATTTTTGCGCGAAATATGAAATTTGTGTAATGACAGACTTTGTGCACTGCGTTTAAATAAGTTATTCATATTTATGTTAAAATATATATTAAAAAAAAATGTAACAAAGAAAATTTAAATCTATAAATTTTATAAGGCGACCGTGGTCTAGTCTGGCAGATCAAGAGCCCGGTTTTTTTTTATTGTGACACGACATCTGACCTCGACCCGCCTGATAATAAGCAAGAGGAGGTCCAAGAGTAACGACGATTGGGACAACCGAGTCAGTTTTACAACCATTTGCCGGTACAAATATATATTTGATACAATCTTGTACTTATTAAATATGTACTTTGGTCGTCCGGTTTCTATGATACGTTTAGTAGCTTTGTGTAATTTTTAAATAATATTAATTAGTTGTAATTTGTCATTTACTTTATATGACGGAAACTGAATTGTTATTTTTTCAGTCGTCGGCGCTATTGCTTAACATCAAGCCAGTCAAATTACTGACCTCTAAATATCGAGTCCTAATAAAAAACAGTCCACACGGCATTGAATCTCTAAAATTTAAGCGCTGATTGAAGAGATTGTTTTAGAGTTGTGACTTTAGAGAGAAAGATCCAGTTTTATTTATATTCATTATTATTCAAATATTTATTATTTCTTTCTTATTATATATATGAGTACTATAGTTAAATATTTCCGCAATTCATTACTGTATAACATAAATAAGGAGGTTATTACAAAGTTTAATTCGAAGCACAATAACACGTTATTATCTCCTTTTTTTGTGACTTGATATCTAACTTCGACCTTTCTTTCAAGAGGAAACACAACGGTGCCGGCGACTGAAAATACCGAGTCAATTCTCGGCAGCCCCAGTTGCCGTCACTATGCTGGCTTTCGCGAAACCTATTCGGTATTTACTGGTTTTTAAGCATATTATAAAATTGCAGACTTTTTATTTTCGAATATTTGACAAATTACTTATTGACATTTTTATTTACACGTATTCTCCACATCCTCCCGAGGGCAAACAAAAAAGTTGTGTCGCCAAATCTAATATAATCCTTAAAAACTTTAATAAAATAAAATAAAATAAAAACTAAGCTAAGCAATATGTCGTTAAAATAATCTCCTTTGAAGCTCCAGGTTTACCTATACAATCGCCTTTCATCTAACTTATCACCTTGGTCGTGAGTGTCATCATGGTATGTCTTTTTGAACTAAGACATCCAGTTCCTCGGATTGTCATCTAATGTTTTCATCTCAAATTTTGACAATTTGATATTCTTATATTGAGAACCTTTAGTGTTATGCTCATCTATATTCTTACTATTGAGCATCGATTTTTTTCTCAAACCATTTCTTCCTATAGTTATCGCATTGATCGTACACACTTTCAAATGCAAGTTCGTGAAAATTTTCAGCTTCCGACATTAGCGACTTTATTATATTTACTTTATTTTCTTTCTCATTCTAGTTTTATTGTCGGCATGTTTTATTAATCTTTTATTAATCTATATTTGCACGGTCATAATAATAAACTATTAGCGCGGTTGCCACTATTTCGCGAAAACTATTCGGTAATTATTAGTTTTTAAGCAAAAAATAAGATTGCAGACTTTTTTATTTTCGTGTATTTCACAAATCACTTATTACGCGTAACATTTAATTTTTTATTTAATTCAAATTCGCCGCGTAAACCCAGGTTCTCCACACTGGCCAAAGAAAATGTTTAACCCATTTAAACTATTATTATAATAACCTTTTTTTTTACAGTGTTCGAAGTGACTTAAACCAGGAATTTTGTGAAGACTCGTCCAATATGTTTTCTGATCGAAAGTAAGTTTCTCAACTCATTTAATCTTAATTTTTTTTGTTATTTAGATTTTTTGTGGCTCTCTGGAGTTAAGCTGGAGTTCTCTACTCAAACGGATGTCACTGCTAACTAATAACTGCCGCCATTATTAGTTCATTATGCCTAGTTGGAACCAGCAACTTTTAATCTGTTCGCAACTAAGTCACTTCACAATCTTTATACTTGAAATTGGTGGTACTGTCTGCCTACCTCTTTACGTAAAGTAAAATCTTGTACATACGATTTAAATTTGAAGATTTCCTCTATTAAAGTAATATTTTAATAATTACCTATTATGTTATTAATATTTAGACGCTTTCAACATGTGCCAACGTTGAAAATGAATCAGCCCACAGACACTTCAAATAATCAGAAACGAAAGAGGATGATGAATTTGTAAGTTTTTTATTATATTATTTTCTACTTAACCTTTAACTTCTATATTTAAATATCACGGCTTCAATAAATGTTAATAATTAATTCTTGAGCCAATCAAAACCTTTGAAGTGGAGTGGAAAGTAGTGTAAGAAAACGTGAATGATTTTAAACGAAATATAATTGTGAAATATAAGTAATAATATTTTAGGAGGTACTAAAAAATACCATTCTAAAATATCTGGTAATATATGGTAATATAGGAGGATAATTAGTAGATATTTAATAGTCGAATAGTCCACTCTTGGACTGCAATCAAGCTTATTATAACTTAGTTTACCTGTATTTGATATGATTTGATGAACTGTTACATACTCTATACTTCATGTACCTAGGCCCGGTTTCTATATATGTTCTTATAACTGTTGCCGAGAACTTCACTTCACAATTCACTGACGTTTAAAAAATAGTTAAAATATAAAAAAATAACAGTTTTACTCTTTTTCAAACTTATGCTAGTAGTTGTCGGTAACTTAACTTACGAAGACCGTTTTAAAGTTCTTTTAAAACAGTCTAAGTCCACTCAAAAACGATCCATTTAACAGATATAGGAACCGGGTGATATACTTAAAAAATTAACAGACTCCGCTCCAGAGGTGGACTATCAAACATGAAAAACAGGACCGCCAAAATTTTATTTAAAGCTACCCAATACAAAAAAAATCTGTAGATAATAAATACATTGAATAAACGCTACCCTTTTGATTTTGTGAATTTATATTTTAAAAACAGTATCAAACCCAGCTGTTTCCTTCCTATTAGAGACATATTATATAAATAACATCTTGAGCTTAACGCTTGTAGGAGGGTACTTACTACCTGACTACTACTAATAGATAGCGTCCCTCAGTTCGTCCCATGCATTCTCGATGAGATTCAACTCTGAGCTGCGTGCTAGCCACTCCGTGTGTGAGATAGCGACGCACCATCAAAAACTATCCCAGCTGTATGGGACAGTTTTTGATTACCCCGCCCATTGTATACTTTTATTATATTTTGTTAGACTGTATTAAATGTACTCGTTCATACGATAAACATTCTACATACCTATAATTTAGAAAAGGATTCTGACGAGCAATGCTCGGCCGGCACCCAATCATCAAACGGCTGTGCTCGAAAATCCTGCCACACCCACCACACTTGGACAACTGCTTAAAGATTTAAGTTTTAGGAACAAAGTTCATGATTAAAATACCTTCAACAATTTTATCTCTTTTTTTACAGATCTTCATAATTTTTAATAACAGCTATAAATAAAATTGTGTTTTGTTGGTCAAAGTGTATTGAACCGAATGGTTCTAATTTTGTTTATTCAAAATTTTACATACAATATAATACAATATTAAATACATTATAGTATACAAATGAAAGGTTAGGCTTAAAATCCGCCATTTTTAACAACCAAATTATTTTCTATTTATGAATTAAAAATAGTTGTTATTTTATTCTTAGTGATAGCCAAGAGATGTCAGCTGTGAATTCGGGTGACTTCGATGTGTCCATGATGTCAGGATCTGGTTCAGGATGTGACGCCCAAAGCTCATCCAACACAATGTCATCACAAGCATCCAAAAAATTCGTTAATCCTTCCTTGTAAGTAACTTCGTTTTATTTGTACTTTTTTTAAGCCTTTATTAAACCGTAATTAATGCTACTTTTGCCCACTTTTTTGATTTATTACAAAGTTACATGTTTCTACAGTAACATAAGTATTTTCATTTGTCACAAGCAACCCTAAGGTCATGTGCATGTTTTGGTGTAACAAACTATATTAATTTTAAAGTTTGAATCGAAATTAGTTTAATATTGTTGGCAGGCAAAATTATCTGAACATTTTTAACCAACATTACCCACTTTGGTTTTTAATGCAACAATGCTCTTTATAAAGTAATACTTTATTAGTAATAAAGTAGACAGATTACTACATCCACTACAAGAATGTTAAAAAGAAAGGGTTTGTTTTAGAAATCAAAGCGGTGTCATGAAAAGTTTCCTAATAAAATCACTGAGTAATATTATACCTGTTTTGTGTTTTCCATACAAACCTCATTTCGTCTTTCTGTAATGCTATAACTGATACGCGGAGCTGAACCGGGTTCTTGATTGTATTACCCATTGGGGCGACGAGAACCTGGTTCAGTTCAACGCAGACAAGAGGTGTGCGCGTTCTCCCCGTTTACCCTTTCCCTCCTTCCTTCTCTTCGTAACATGTTCCTCGGTACTTCGGACAGAGTGGACATCTTAGGAATGTCCCTTCGCAGCGACCTGAATCATAGGGACCACATTGAGATGGCTATTAAGACCACCTCCTGCAAAGCTTGGCATCTTGAACAAGGTGTGGTGGTTCTTCGCGCCAGAGCTTCGATTGCTTTTATACAAGGTTCAAATTCGCTCTTGCGCGGAGTACTGTTCGCATCTCTAGGACGGCTCTTCCAAGCGTCTTCTTAATGCCATAGATTTATTACAGTGCCGTGCTGTCCGAATTATAGGAGATGCAGTGGTTACACGAACTCTGGAGCCCCTGCAACTACGCAGAGACATGGCGGCTCTGTGCGTCCTCTATCGCCTATACCACGAAGAATGTTCCGAGGAGCTTTTTAACCTTGTTCCTACCTCGTCTTTTCACACTCGTAATACCCGTACTGGTCGGGGGAAGCATCCACATTTTGTCGACCGAATCGGCAGTCGAACTAAAAAGTTCGGTGCGTCTTTTCTTTGTTGAACAATCGACAAGTGGAATGCTTTGCCAGCCCATGGGTTCTCTCCATCCTATAACCTTGAATCCTTTAAGCGATGCGTGAAGAAGCACCTTGAACTGACTCAGTCGTGTTACAATAAAAAAAAGGTGTGCAAAATATAGAAAGAAAACGGGACTAAAAGTTTAATTTTTTTTTTAAACTTACTCATCAAAATTTTAGGTTTATTAGATTATATCTTGATCATGCTATGATGATGTCTTATTCTGCTAGTGTGTGTTTAGATAGCATGCTTAATAAATTTTCAAAATAATCGGCATTATTTTATTTTATCCTTAAATATATTTTTAACGTTATTTTATCAGCATGCCTTCCCAAAAAAATGTGTTTGTACTGTTTTTGCAAATATACGTAGAACATGGGTCTTAATTCTGCTAATTAACAAATATTTTCACGAAGCTCTTGCAATTCCATTGCCAGCGTGCGTCATTGGAATCGCTAACAAGAAGAAAAGGACCAACACATTATTTTTTAGTCCTTGTTCTTGGCTTCAACACGACCTCCACGTTTTCTCTTTTTATCTTGACCGAGTAGGTAATAAATACGTCTATGCCTACGATAAGATTTTGTGTTTTCCAGAAACACTATTTTCTTCGATCTCTTTCTCGGCCGAAGATAGGCTCGAATGTGGTCCATGAATGCTAAATTAACTGCGAGTAGTACTAAGTCACTTTACAGTCCGTATACTTGTACAGACTGTAAAGTGTACAAGTATACAGACTTGTATACTTTACCTACTCTAAAAAAATTAACGAATATTATTTTATTTTGTGGAGTCTTAAGTTAACCAAGTCTTTAAGTGTCACTTTGACAGATCAGTGGCCGGTCGTCGACTTGCTATTTCGCTGATTCATTTTATAAGAATTGAACCCCTTGTCTAAGGCTGGGCAAACACGTCTGGTTTCCGTATTAGGTATCTTGATCAAGAGTTCAGATGCATTCAGAACCGTGCAGTTAAAAATGCGGCTTGGGAGCTAATTTCAAAAGATTTTTTTTTCTGATTAAAAAACAATGCAACAACAATCAATTCGTCGTCGTCCATAATAACGTATTTTAACCCCTGACTCAAAAGATGCATTTTTTTTTTCATTTCAAAACTGATGTGATCTTAGCTACAATTTATGAAGATCTGATCAGGCTTTTTAAGGCTCTTTTTTGTGAGCTGCGGTAGGGATTTTAGACACAAAATGCGTATTTACTTTACCTTCGAATGGTAACACCGAGCTACTCTGATGATAGAGCTCGAAGGTAGGAGACGATAGTGTATAAAAGTACGTACGATAAAAGAAAATATTTTGGATCTGAAAAACCAAAATGTTATTACTAGCCATTAGCTGGGCCTTTATCAACTTGACTACTTGAACTCGACTACTTGATGATGGACTATCCGGATGCAAGGGATATGTATGAGATATAAGTATAATCATATGACTTAAGTTGTTTCTTACTATAAGGCTTTAACTGGCCTGGTATCAAATTGAATACCTGATAATGTACTACTATGAGGATGCAAGGGATATTTAAGAGATAAAACTATGATGCAATGACTATATTAGGAGATATAAGTTGTTTCAAGTGGTTGAATTGTTTTTTTATTTTATCACGAAAGCGTCCCTAGTCTTACGGAATTTCGAATGTGAATTCCTGATCAGGAAACCTAATAAGGAAACCATACGTTTGCGCCCGACCGTACGTTACGACGCGAACGCACGGAGAAATTTACGAAACGACATCTTTTTTTTTCGGACGGAAAAAATAGGAAAAACAATTGTGAAAATTTTGTATGTATGCAGAGCCATTCAAGGTTCCGAAACCGAATTCCTGATCAGGACACCTAATACGGAAACCGGGCGTGTGCGCCCAGCTCAATACTTTGGAATCAATTGGGTAACTTATTAGAAACAATATACTTTCAGTATACAAAAAAATATATTATCATCAGTATCTATCCTAAGACTTATTGATGATAAGCAATGTTGTCAGTCGTAGGTCCGAACAATACTGATTAACTTTTCCCAATGTCTTAAATTTAATTTCACAAAATTCTTAGCATATTATTTTAATTTATTATAAATTAAATTAGCCTTCGTATTTGGCATTAGACATACATTAGAATCAAAATATTAGCAAGGAAAATGATACGTTTCAGTTTGGGAGAATGTCTATTAGCTAACTACGCTTACTTGTGGCGCTGCGCATAATTCTCGGAGTAGCTCGTAGTAGCTTTGTAGAGAGCTAATCTTTTAGTGCTTTTGTATCAATACATAAACAAATTAAATTAGTTAATCTTTATTAACCAAACAGTTTTACGTCATAAATATCCTTCGCACTGCCCTTCACTCGGTACGTATTGGTAAATTATCTACTAGATGTCCTAGTAAAGTAGCCGTAAAGATTCAAAATATATAATATATCAAATTTAAACAGTGTTTACTAATAACATTTATGTGTGTGTACTCGTATGTCGGTGTGCATGTTATAATGTATATATGTCTCGTGTAATTTAATTGGTATCGTTTGGAAAATGGGTTTATTTAACTACCATTAGAAAATTTGCCTTGTGGTCATAACTTATAATAGGAATAATTTAATTTAATAAGGGTTTATAATTTTCTATTTTTCTTCCCGCAATGGGGTGTATGTTATTTTTATTTGGCGTTTACAAGTAGTCATATTTACGCAATAAAATGGATGTTTAATTTCTATAGCAATGGAAGCAACTACGATGATTACGAGGACAATAGCAATAGCGCCAGCATAGTATCTGAAAGAAAGTAAGTAATCTTAACAAAAGATTTTACACACAATATTTTGATACAAACCTTGCACTTATAAAAAAATATATTGATATTTATAAAAAAAATACGGCTAACTATCGTGTGCATCAGGGTTGTAAAGAATACGCATGCGGTAGATACCTAGAGTAAAATTCAATGCACCTTTTTTAAAATCGTAGTTATCACATCCTAATCTGAACAAATAATGCAATAAGTTTGTGTGAATTCACATAATTACAAAAAATAGCAATAGCTACAGTTTGGTAAGGAATAAATTAAAAATATTTTTTGCCGCTAAACTTTTTTAGCGCTTACTAAAGTTTTAATAGTGATTATAAATAATTTAAAATTGCTATTAAAAAAATAGTAGGCGCTAAACGAGGTAAAAAAATATTTCCAATTTATTCCTTATATACCAATCTGTCGCATCTGCTATTACTTGTAATTATGTGAAGGTACATTGCTGGTTCATTTGTATGGCAGTTATATTAGAATGGCGGCTCACTTACTTTTGGTAATAACTACGATTTAAAAAAGGTACATTAAATTTTATTCTAGGTATATTCCTGGTTCATTTCTTTTATAATTAATGTCTGCGTATTCGTTGTAATACACCCGCCATCCTGATGCACACCTTACCTTACTGACGCGTTTATTTTGATTACTAACTCTGGAGCCCCTGCAACTACACAGAGACATGGTGGGTCTGTGCGTCCTCTATCGCCTATACCACGGAGAATGTTCCGAGGAGCTCTTTATAACCTTGTCCCTACCTCGACTTTTCACACCTGTAATACCCGCACAGGGCGGGGGAAGCATTCGCGTTTTGTCGACCGAACCGGCAGTCGTACTCAAAAGTTCGGTGCGTCTTTTCTTTCTAGAACAATCGACAAGTGGAATGCTTTGCCAGTCCATGTGTTCTCTCCCTCCTATAACCTTGGATCCTTCAAGCGATACGTGAAGAAGCACTTTTGCCAAGCAGTATGGTGATGGCGACTGAGGCAGCCGTGAACTAACTCGATTATTTCAGTCGTCGTCATTCTTGGATGTCCTCTTGCTTATCATCAGGCGGGTCAAGGTCAAATGTCGTGTCACAATAAAAAAATTAACTTAAATCCGACGTTTGTAGCTATCGTGGTCACTTTTTTTAAATTTACCTATTATCAAATGAAACGCAAAACGTATTTCTAACCTTAGTAGTGACATTTTCTTTTATTATATATATTTCGGGTATTTATTTCATTTTGTTTATTATGTATTTAGTGTGCATCATGCATGATAGCGGTGTATTATGAGTATTCGTCATTCAGTAAGTATTAAAGGAATGTACCTAAATTTACCTAGAATAAAATGCAATGTACCTCTTTTAAATCAAAGTTATCACAAAAAATAAGTGAGACGCCATTCTGATATCAGATTAAAATATATGTATATAAATTATAAATAATTTAAAATTGCTATAAAAAAATTAGTAGGCGCTAAACGGGGTAAAAATATATCCAATTTATTCCTTAGCAATCTGCCTCATATGCTATTGCTTGTAATTATGTGAAGGTACATTGGTAATGCAGTTATCTGATATCAGATTGGCGGCTCACTCACTTTTGGTGATAACTACGATTTAAAAGAGGTACATTAAATGTTACAGAATTCTAAGTACATTTCTTTCTTACTTATTCCATGCGTTATAGTTTTAATACACCCACCATTCTGATGCACACTGTATTTCGACAGATTTCTTTTACATTCACTACTTTCATGTATTTACCTACTTAATCACAATATTTCAATAAAGATGTTAATTCCTTTTCGCCTTTATACAAACTAGTATGGGTATGAAAGAAAAATCATGTTTACATAATATGACCGACATTATAACAATTGATAACCGTAGAGATTGTATGAAGAGAATTGTGAATGTGAGGGAAACGAGGGAGCTGTATCAATCAATATCAATATCAACAATCAACCAAAATTAAGGCGACCGTGATGTATTGGCAGTGCAATGGCTACGTAAGCCGAGTAGCTCGGGTTCGAAACCACTCACTGGTACCAATCTTTGATATATGTATTTTGGTTGTCCTGTTTCTATGATACAAGCACTTTAGTAGATCTAAAATAATATTAATAAATAAACAATTTGATTGATTGTTGATATTTGAGATTAAATCGCACTTTGTTAATATGATACTTGTTCGTTTCAACTATTCATGGAAAGCCCGACAAATAAATAGATTTTTCTATTTATGACAAACGACCTCTTTTGTGTCCGATTTGGGCTACTAAACAATATTATGCAACGCAAAGGGGATCCATAGATAAATAAGCATTACTCTTTACCTCAAAACTCATTAAGATAATTTTATTAAGGTACTAATTTTGAAAATTATTCCTGAGCCTGTGGGCGACCGATGGTATAGTTATTTTAACTATTGCAGTTTAATTAGATATTTAATCACTCAAAAACTAATTGTTTAAAAATTGTATATATTATGAGAAAGAATTTAATATCAACATATTCATACTATTGTTTGTGTAAACTCGTACATATTGATAAATATTTATTGTAAACAAGATGTACAAAGGTTGGTATTCAAAAGCAGTATTTAATTACTACAAAAGCGCGTTCTGAAATAATGGCCAATTAGTCCAGTTATCCTGGGCGCAATGTTTGGCTTAACATTGTAAACGTGCACGTACGCAACCCAACCCAACTTGTATTCGATTGCAGACGATCGAGGTAGTCGAGGTGCACTATTCCTATACTCCGGCAACATCCAAAATAGTCCTGAAACGCGACTAAGTCACTCCACGTTATTTAGTCAACAGGACTGGGCAACCGACCACCAATATATAATATATATAATGTTTTTGTATAACACATAAATATCAGTATGTATTAATGACCGTGATTTCAGACGCAACCACAGCCAAATAGAAAAGCGTCGTAGAGACAAGATGAACATATACATAACAGAGTTGCAGTCTTTAGTGCCAATGTGCCGTGCCATAGCGCGGAAACTTGACAAGCTTACTGTACTAAGAATGGCTGTACAACATTTGCGCACAATTAAGGGTACATCAACAGGTAATTTAGTCATTATTTTTTATATGTTCTCGAAATAATCAAACACACGTACATAGTTAACGAAGTAAGTTCAGTACCTAATATTGTTTTAGCTCTGTAGTATGCCCACGCAGCAGCATAGAGTAATAATCACTTTGCTTTCTATCTCCTTACATTTTATTACTAAAATTTTATATATATTTTTAATATATACATATATCTGTATATGTATACTTATATAAGTGACATCGGCAGCGAGTGCCAGCACAACGCAGCCCAGGCCAGCCTTTATATCAGAACACAACATGAATAGATTGGTGCTTCAAGCGGCTGAAAACTGTTTCATGTTCGTCGTGAGCTGTGATAGGGGGCGCCTGCTTTACGCCTCCTCTACATTTACGAAAGCACTACAGTTCAATGAGGTTGGTATAATGGCAATGCGCGCATGTAAGAAGAGATAATCGCCAGATTGTGGTTTTGGTCGTGCATAGAACATTCATCTCGATGTTGTATTGTATGGCGCGGGTATTTATAAGTAGCTTACACGCGCAACTAGCCATTTGTAATTATCAAATCCTTTAAAAAAATATTAGTTTTCCTTGTTTATTTTAAAATAAAAGTTTTCATTAAATAATGTAACTAATAAAAGTAAATAAAGTTTAAAATTACTCAAAATTATTATTTAGTTATTCAAAAACTAATTCTTAAATTGTAAATACTATTAGTTACAATATGTTGTCCAATATTTAGATAATTACGTTTTTTCCGCTGTATTTATTAAACGTGTGTAACTTTCGTAACCAGAATGAACTAATCGGGCAGAGTGTATTTGACATAATTCACCCGAAAGATGTTACCAAAGTAAAGGAGCAACTGTCGTGCTCAGACCTCGGGCCACGTGAGCGATTTGTTGACGCAAAAAGTAAGTTACAAAATACTTAATAATAATAAGGTGACGCATTCCATGCTTCATATTACAGGTTTTTCATTAATTACGTGACAGCGAATAAAATAAAAGCTCGTGGCTGTTTCTTTCAATAAAATAATAATATGCAACAAAGAATAGTGGTATAAAATAAAAGTCTACCGTAAATACTAGTAACCGTAACTGGATCGGTAGACAGGCACTCTTGGACTTCCAATGGCTTAAAAAATAACCTAAAAAATCGCGACGTCCCGTTCTAGTTTTCATAAGGATAATTATTTTTTATACATTTATTTAGAGAGCTACCTATAATGTGGGTTTCTGTATCAGCCACCTCATTCATAATAGGCAAAACTCGAAAATTATGATTTTTGGGCACAACTCTGAAAATTAACCTTATTCGCGGGACATCATCGTATCTAACCAGCGTGGATCAGTCACAAACTGATTGAATTTTACACGCCCCCTACCGCACGTTGACCTGGGGAAACTATATCCAGGAGTTGCCCATTAATGATGTTTCATTCCCAGCAAACGGTTTTTTGTCAGAAAATAAATCATTTAAGCAGATCTCTAACTAATTGTCGTTCTAAAATTAAACAATGTTGTAGCTATGCTCCCGATAAAGCCTGATATAGTGACTGACACAAACCATCTATACCCTGGAGCAAGACGATCATTCTTCTGCCGGATCAAATATAAACAACATACTGAAGAACAAGATATAGTTAAGGAAGAAATTGGTGTATTTAGTGAACTTGGTAACAAATCTCAGAGCGATAACAAATACTGCATCATACATTGCACCGGTGGGTATTATATTTGTTTAAATATTCAATTTAATATCAAAATTATGAGAAAAGGTAAATTTTAGGCAACTTAGAGGAAGCCAACAAAAAAAAGGTTATCATCCACTTACTTTCTTTTTTTATTAAGTCGCAACATCTGACCTCGACTTGCCTGATGGTAAGTAAAGAGAAGACCTATAGCGTCGACGACTGAAAAACTGACAACTACGGAGACTAACATTGTTTTAAATAACCCAAGGTTATATAAAATAAAAATGTCACATGGGCTGGTAGAGAAATTCACTTGTCAATTATTCTGCAACGAAACGACGCGATGAAGCTTTTAGTTCACCTGCGGATTAACATGATAATAAAATTAAAATCAAATTATACACTGGTCAGTAACATTGTATAAATTGTAAAGACTCTTAAGTTGGAGCCACATTCTCTCTCTTGCTAACCTAACCAGAAAAAAACCTTTTTTACCTCTGAAACGCGCATTCTAGTTTTGGCGAATAGAGCGTCTACTTCGTTTGTTCTATGGCCAGATGAAGAAAATGGTGAAAGAATATTGTAAGACCAATTTAATCCAATTTTGATCGAGATTTTACAGTTTAAGTTGTTTAATGAAATTGTTTAAACTTAATTAAACCAACAAAATATGTGTAAACAATGTAAAGGTTTAACTTTATAGGTTTGCTTTCTGAAGTGAACAATGTAAGATAAACTTGCTCTTGAAACTTTTAGGTTATCTCAAACATTGGACGTCATGTGAAAATATGGACACAAATAAAGACGAGACTGGTGATAATAATCCTGAGGATCCAGATGCGGATAATCCATATTGCTTAGTGACTGTTGGTCGCGCTGTAGGTGTAACGGCGCCTACGAGCATGACAAAAATTCCCACTTCAATCATTGATCTTTCCTTTTCATCACGACATGCAATTGATGGAAAATTTATATATGTTGAACAAAGGTATTTTTAAAAAAATCACTTATCGACGTTCTACAGTGAACTACTTGATAACTCGCGTGGCGCTCTGGTTAGCAAACCAATCTGTCAGGGTTATGGTATACGAGCTAGACCGTGCCCGAGAACAGACAAAGTGTCATTCACGATCACGTGCCACATTAGGCAGGCAGACCAAAGGTAGCCTTTCTTTTCAATAATAATAGGTGTAATCGCGCAGTTAAGGTGTCCTCGGGACAATCCTGGGGGCCGACCGCGCAACTGTTATGGGAATGAAAATGAAATTTGTCAATAAGTTACAGGGGCGCTGTTAGTGTCAAAATAACTTTTATTCATTCGGACAATGAGTTTCAATAAACTTCAACTGTCAATGAAAATAAATATCTATTCTCAGTGCGTTGTGCGGTCGCAGTTTTAATTTTGAACCTCCTTAATGTAGTTCAACTGTCAAAACGAAGCTAATTAATTTAGGCGGTCGGCCCGCCTGGTTTGTTCTAGTTTATTACTACTCGTATTTCAACACATAAAAAGAACTGGCCATTTCCAACTTATATTTATTTTTCGCATATACCTTATTAACTTTAATTACAGGGTGACCGTGACCATTGGTTTCCTGCCCCAAGAGATGATAGGAACCAGCCTATACGAGTACGTGAGCGAACATGAAGTGAGCGCATTAGCTCATTCTCACAAAGCTGCATTAGTCTGTAAAGAGCCAATGTTGACAGCGCCATATTCCTTCAAACGTAAAGACGGTTCAAAAGCATTATTGCAAACGCTTTTTAAACCATTTAAAAATCCTTGGACTAAAGACATTGAAAGTCTGATTTGTACTCACACCGTTCTTAATAATTCACAAGAAGATGAAAATGAATCTCAAGTAATTTTCAATAACTATGAAAGTAAGTATAGCAAAACAATAATAAAACATTTTTATAATTTAAATGTCTATATACAAATCTGACATAATTGATAATGTGGATGTGCAGTTGATTTTTGTTTTCACATCCCTTCAAGATATAATATTATTTGTAGGTATTATGCTTGGCGCTACGTGCAAGTCTTAATCATAAACAAGAAGCGGTTAAAAGGTTAGCAGCAAATTTGCCAGCTTAACTGCATAAAAAATATTTTTATATATTATGCGGCGTAATCTAAATTTTCATTTTAATTAAAATTTAGCTAAACGTCAATCTATGTATAACCTATGTATACCTAGACTCGCACATTTCACCCGCATTTGTTTTTATTACAATACCTATTAATTATTGTATTGAGAATTTCGGATTTATGTCTTCTGTCACTCCATTTTAGTAAACTATACAATGAATCCAGTCGGCAACACAATATCAATTGCACATGTGATTGTGAAAATATTAACATTTTACTTATACATATGTTTGAGAATTGCAAAGGCCCTGTAAGGACCTAAAATTGCGCTTTATTAGTATTTTAATTTGTTTGCTCCTGATTCTTGTATGATTCAAGCGGTAATTTTTTTAACATTACAGAGTCTGTCAACAATACGATTAACATGCAAAATCTAATTTATTCACACGTGGAGTCACATAAGATCGGCAGCGCGATAGCTGAAGAGGTATTAAGGGAGACAACATCAGCACCTTCACCGATTACTACATCCACAACTCAGGATATGGGAATGTTAAATTGTCAGGTTAATAGTTTAAATTAACTCTATGTGACTTGAGTCATATGTCAATGACTTTATATCATTCTTTTCTATCCATTTATTTCTATCCATTACAACATACTGATTCATACAACAATATAATAATATCATTTCAATATTTCAAATCAAACCTGCTTTAATAAGTTCATGTTAGTTCATGTCACATTATTAGTTCCAATCTTGTAGGTTTTGCGTGTAGCGAGAAAGGAGTGGGATGTGTATTATAATGAATTGTGTAGTTTGTCATTTAAAATAAAGTTTAACTTACTTTCTTTTCATAATTTTCAGTTGTCAGTAATGGATACCATCCTTGAAGATGAGACCTTTTCTCAAATACGTAATAATGTCGCCCTCTCGTCAGCTCGTGTCGAATCTCCTAATGTGGAAAACATTAATTTTTGTTCTGTTGATCATGACAGTATTCAAACTGATGCATCGTCACTTGACATTATTTGCAGTTGTGATCCAGACATGATTAGTCTAGAGAACTTAATTTAAGTGAATATTTTAGCAGGATAGCTAAATAATTCCCTAAGCCACGAGTGATAAATAAATATACATAACTAACTCTACTTTTTAAATGAAACTATTAACCCAGTAAAATGATGGTATTCAAAATGCAAATAAAACTTTCCGAAATAGGTATCCGCCATCTTTTTTACCTTTACTAATTTAAATCCAAGTTTAAGTGGATGCAACCAGCACGTGTACTGTTTTTTTTTAAATGTCATGTAATCAGGTATTGTGTTATCTTTTTTTCCATCTTCTACCAAAAAAACAAGCGACCTAAACGAATTTGATCACTTTCCAAATTCACTGTCAAATACTTAAAGATTGTCACATATTATATTATCGCTTCAGAAAAATGCGATAGCTGGCAGTCGCATCAGCATCAGAGCCCTAAATACGGGTCCCTTGGATGCGATCCGTGTGAAGCGTGTGATGCCGAATAACATCTACCCCAAATAACAAATAATAACTTTACTCTATGTACAGATGTAAAGTTATTAATCCTTTTATGTAACTAGTTATCGACAAACAAAATAATAATTATTTTAGTTTGTCGATGACTAGTTTCCTCTTTTATATAACAGTTTCCTAAACTGTCAGTTATTAAAAAAATCAAATCCGTTTTGCTGTCGCCATTTTTAGATTTGAAGTATGATCGTGATGTCCAGCTATATTTTAATATTATTGCAATATTTTTAGTTACGGAATTTTACGCGTAAAACCTCGGGTTCGATACCCGGTCAGAGCAAAGATTTGTTTCATAGCTTTTATTTGTAATATTTATTGATGTAATTAAATATTACGAACATTTGTTAAAAAAAAAGAGGCGGATATCTCTAGATATAAAAGATTCGGGATTATTAAACAGTGGGACCCGGTCTGTTGATCCGAAATAGTACCACCTCTTACAAGTATACAGACCGTGAAGTGACTTAGTCGCGTTTGGGCATCAGCTTGTAAGTTGCCGGTATCACTTGGCCGGTATAATGGATCTGACTGTTACTTTGCAGTCACATCCACTATGGAGGTGAGGGGTACTACAGTTATTTAACTGTAGTACCCCTCACCTCCATTTATGGACATGCTCCAGTTTAGTATCAGGCAGGGTACTGTATCATATCAATATTTTTATTGTGGCTTGACATATGATTTATTGTTAAATTATAAGATTTATTTTTATTAAGATGTTACCATTATTAAAATAACAAGTCATATTTTATTGTATTTGTTAAATAACTATTTTAATAGACTTTATAGTTCGACTAGAATAATTTTTAGCAATGGCATTTATTTTCATCAACTAAATTAGAAATAGGCCCTTACTTATCAAATTGCTGATTTTTAATACTAACTATCATACGAAAAGAATTTATAAATCTCATGTGAATGGATGCGTTAAACGAGGCAGACCAAATCGGAGACATCCTCAAGAAAACTAGGTGCCCATAACAATAGAGCTGGTATGAAGAGAATTATGAATGTGAAAGAAACGAGGGAGTTGTGTTCTTCATTGTCTCTGCCTATCCCTGTGGAAAAACGGCGTGACAATTTGATTGATTGATTAATACTATCACACTAGTGAAGATCGCTATCATCCAATTAATTTAAAATTCCAACAAAAAAAATATTGTTATAATATAACTATGACATTAATTTTTTTAAATCGCCTTCATTTTTCATTTGTTCTCCGTCATCTGATTTTTCTTAAATATATGGCTATTCCTGTGACCATGACAAAAATTGATTTTGACCCAATTTCATCAAGTCAATTTAATTAAGCTAAAGTTTATATAACTTCTTGTGACCTGGACCAACACAAGTATAATAATATCGTGAAGAAAGTATTTTCTTAGATTTAGCGTGAACATTGATTAATGAATTAAACAAATTAATGCGTTTATTTTTGGCATAATTTTACAAATTTTATTATCCGACGTTTCGAGAGCTAAGCAACCATCGTGGTCACGGAGAGGCATAAATTTTATTTAATTCATTATATCGTGAAGAGTTGCAAATGGTCTCTGTCAAACAATCGAGATAACAATGCCAATTCCTTTACCAACAATAGCACCAGTGTGTAACATCAGCATAACAGTGCTGAAGATAGACTTTGATCTGTTCGATACTCCTATCGCGTAATAAAGCATAAGATTAATTATTATTCTTAATGAATCAGCAATTTCATAGAAAAGAACCTTATACAATAAATAACAATAAAAAGTCGTAGATATAAGTTACAAACTATTTACTATAAGTTTAAATGTTCGTTATTATTTGTTGTATTAATTAGTTAATAGATAGAAAGATGTATGTAGATTGTGATACCAACTCCAAAAGTAGAATTGTTACCGATTGAATAGTAGGTACTCTAAAAGTTGATAATATATTTTTCTAATAAAAAGAATGATAGTGCCTACTTTCTATGCATTGCATATATATATATATATATATATATATATATATATATATTATATTATAAACATCACATAGTTTCATTATAGCCTAAAGCTATATATATATATATTATATATATATATATATATATATAGCTTTAGGCTATAATGAAACTATGTGATGTTTATAATCTTTCTGAATCTAGAAAATACAGCCGCACCCAGTTTATCTTAACTTAAAAAGGGTCGCTTTTTCTAATATTAGATACCTATACTTTCCTATAAAAAGTACAATTTATCAGCAATGATTTTTTGCCCTCATAAGACTCCTAGTGCATGTCAAATTGTTCAATACAATTATATTACAATTCATATTCCTATTACAATGATGTCATTAGTCAATAATATTTTAATATCCTATACTTTATAAAACACTTGATAGAATCTAGTTAAGTCAACTAATATTACCAAAGGAAAGAATATGTTGTTCGTTTTGTTGTTGTTTGTGGTAATTTTATATAAGTGAAACACTATTGTTAAAATATATAAATAAATATATTTACTTATACATAAATTGTTTTGTTTTAATCATATCACAAAATATATTTTTAAAATATTAAAAATGTACATTCAAAGTTCTTTGAGAGTTTTTTTGTTGTCTGTGTTAAATAAGGACCTCGGAAAGGATGTCAACGACCACAATCGATTTTCTTAACGGTTCGGCTATTACTATGTCAAGGGCAACCTACAATCGATTAAGAAATGTAGAAGATTATCTCTACTTAGGCAGCCGTACACTAAGTCGGAATTTAGTAAGTCGTCGTCGTCGAGATACTTAAACCTTACCTTGACTACCATCATGAAAGTTGAGGTCAGATGAAGAGTCACAATAAAAAGAATAGTTTAAGGGCCTACCAACATTGAGGAGATCTGTCGACCTTCAACTGAGTTAGGTAAAATTCGAGAAAATTTATTTTCTCGTCCCATATAGCTGTGATTCAAAACCCTAAAATGTGTATGTGTGTTAGCATACACATTAGGCGCCTGTGAATATCTGTATACTCAACAAGCTATGGAGTAGGCTATATTGGGAATTTTTGCATTTGGTAATTAATTATGAGGAGATTTGTTGTTATTACAGTGGCTATGGCCAGTTTATAACCATAGCCAAAGTTGAAGTAAAACTTAGTAAAGCCTGATATGAAGATCGCTTTTAAAACAAGTATGGTCAAACCCTGTTTTGATTTTGTGGGTAGGACATATACCCACAAAATCAAAGACCATTTGAAGGTGGTAAGTGACCGGTTGATGCAGGTCCCTTTCACGATTTATGGTTGATTAAATAATTATTAAAGTTAATAAAACACAAATTTGCCACCATTTAAATATTTATTAATACAAGTGATTTAATTCTTAAGATTATTGAATTGTTGTTTTTTTAATTATTTAAATTGCGATCCCATAAATCGAGGAAACTACGAGCAGATAAATATTTGCAACACTATTACATATAAATCTCTGCAACAGTAGGATCCTCAATGCTCACCTCGATGAATTCCGACAGACCTCAAGCTGATTCTGAAACGCAGTAAGCTGCAAATAGATTACGTTGCAGTACCTACCCCGATAGGCAAACTGGGCAAATCTAATTTATATTTAAATATTTAAGTACAGTTTTAGGGATTATTTGCTAAGATGATAGATATGTTAACTACAAAGGATACCTACATTTATTATTTAATTATTCTAAAACATTCACTTTTAATAATTGATTGGATACACAATTAATTATAATATGTACATAATAGGATAATAATTAATATTGTGTTTGAATTAAAACAAATAAGCCTGAATTTAAAAAAAAAACGATAGAATATTTAGTAGTGAAGAATACACACACCCCTGAAGCTACTCCCAAATGACAAAACATTGTTAAAAGCCGCTTTTGTGAAAAAAAAAACATGAAAATTGGAGTATTATTTAAATGACATAAAGACTAGACGAATTAACTTTTTTTGAGTGTTTCGCAGACTCTCCGTGACCATCAAAAGATCGAAATTATAAAAAAAATAACAATAACTAAAAACCGCATAAAATCTGTTTACTTCATTAATCAATTTTCGTGCAAAATCTAAGATAATTCTATTAGATACCTTTTTCTTACTCGAATACTATTTTTTTAAACCAAAATGAGATATATATTCTCCACCAAAATTACAAGAGTCCAGCATTTATGATTTTAGAGAAAAATTACTTCAATTTACAAATTTTTTTAAAGTTATTTGAGTTTATTAAAATGAATCAATAAAATTTAATCAACCATGGCCTAAATTACCTAGACAACAGGAACACTCAAATAATCATTGAACTACAGTCTTAAAGTTATTTAAAGAAAACTTTTACAATTCATGTTTTCTTTAAATAAACATCGTCTTATAACATAAATCTCACGACATAAATTATGGTGTCTTATAAATTATAGTGATCTAACATAAATCATACTATGATACTATAAAGAACTTTTAAATCCCTAAAAACATCCCTGCCTGAAACTCCTGTTATAGATATTAGGCGCTCAAGATTAGAGTATGTAATAAGACATATAGGAAATATTATTTTTATTAAACATGAAAAGCATATATATATTTTACTAACAATAAATATTATTATAAAAATAATATCTTCAAAATACATATAAAAGGTCATATACCACAAAGTACTTGAGTATTATATACTCCTACATATTATATAAAAAATTGTAATATACGTATTAATTTTAATATAGAACTTAATACAATAATAAGTCCATAGACCAATTTTTAGGCTTCCAGATGAAAAAGTATCAAAAATTTTAACCATAATGATTGAAACTATAGTTCCTCTTTTTACCCCCTAGATGTCAAATTTAAAAAATTCCTTTATTTATTAAAAAAATTTAACGATATGTAAAAAATGATAATTCCTAATTTCACAGCTAGGTCTTGAAAATATGTCATACCACTGACTAATATTATACAGTTTTTATAAAAGAGATAATTTAGTATAAAATAGATTATTAAAATTAAGAACAAAAATAATCAATGTGACCAGTTATAACTTTGGACCAGGATACGGGACAAAAGTTAAAAGCCTCCAGGAAATAGCATACACGGAGTCTTATTCTTATATTTTTTCCACGTGTGAATGCGAGTTTTGCATTTTTTCTCATAACAGAAAACCACACGAATGATACATAGTATAATGAAAAATGACGGTATAGTGTAATATTTGTTGTATATAAAAGCGGGCATGGCGAAAGAGCTGTGCATGATGATCTGAGCTAAGTAGTCAGGATGGCGCACATATTTCCAGGGTCCACGAGAATATCTCATACATAACTCCATAGCCTTACGTCCTCCTAAAATAATAAATTTGTACATCAGTAATCAGAATGAATAATAACGGTGGTTATTTCCTAATTAAAACTTACCATGTGGTCTAACGGATTTATATCCTAAAGTCCATAAATGAACTCCAACTCCAATTAGGAAAACAGTCTCAATAAACACCATTTGATGAATTTTTAGTTCAATATGCTTGTGCAAAACTAATGCGTTAAGGAAGAAGAAATAATATGGAAACATTACATTTGCAAGTATTGTTTTACATCCAAATCCTTCGTAATTCCAATAATAAGTAGCCATTATGCTTTCCTCGTCTAAGATTAATAATAAAACGTAGACAATTTGCATGAACAATGTTGAGCTATATGTGTAGTGAGACATTGTAACTTCTTTCCAGTCATAGTAAGTCCACGCATATTTCAAGTATGAAAAAATAATAACCAGCTGTAAAGAAATTATAATTCATTAACAGGCTTAAAAAATATATATTTAATTAAAGACATTTTTATCGACTCTTATATTATACTCACTGATGTAACATTCCGGTATCTAGACAATGCGAGTTTTAAATCCATCTTGAAGTAATGTGGTTGGAGCTCCCTTCCAAGCCAGAAATTATATAAGAAAAACCGACCTCGAGCAGCTTTATTTCTTTCGCTTGTACATAGATAATGAGAGATATTCCACAAGAGTGTGCTTAGGAGTAATGCCGCAGCCAATGTAGTTACGAAGACTCTTCGTTTATGAAAAATGATTAAGTTGCTGTTGAAATATATTCCATGATAATCAAAAGCAAAAAATATACCTGTCAGCAAACAAGTAATTAAGAAACCATTAAAACAGAGTGGATCCTTGTAACCATCATCGTGATATGCAATATAACCGAAACGCTTAAATCGGGTAAATGCGCATTGCACAAGGAAATGGCCAACCATGACAGTCAAAAGCCAAATATTGTGTCCGTAGAAAGTGGTGAAGAACAAATTGGTGTCGGTGCAATGATAATAACATTCCTTAACTGCGTAGCCCACCAAGGGACCTAAAAACATGAACAAGACACTGCAAATTGTTAGTGCTTTATATAAAAGTGGTTCATTGCTCCACTTATTGACTGGGTCAAGCATCGGGAAACGACTGCCCCCCATTGGTATGTATTCGACGATCAAATCATTGTCGATAACATTAATGTTACGTGATATCTCTGAATGTGGTCGTCGTAGCGTTTCTATACGATACTGCCGTTCATCAGGGCTGGTTCCTTGGTTGGCCTCCCAACAAAACTGATCGCCTGGTATTCCCAAAGGTTCACGTGGTGTTTCTTTGCACACCTTTTGTGCTTGTAACCGTTTTCGCCCCTTAGATGCTGGTGATTGTGAATCCACAATTTGTTTTGTTTGTTGTTTTGTTGTCGTTTTGTTGTTAGTTGTTGTAACTGTTGTTTTGTTTTCTTCTTGCGTTGTTGTGTCCTTCTTGTGTTTGTTTTTGCGTCGTACATTTGACTGCGAAGTATCACCACCGCCGTTGCCACCAATCTTCCTTCCACCTCGTGTAATCATGCTGTAAATAATGTGCTTTTAGGAAACTGTATGCGAATTACTCAAGCATATAAATTTTTATTATAAGTAACCAAACAAAAGAAGAGAGGCATAACTGAAGACAACAAAGGTATTTATTCCGCTGATTTTAATTTGAATCCAATAAGAAAAGCGGGAGACCTGAGAGGTTTTATCATCAGTTTCTTTTGCTCCAGAATGTATTCTTTCATCGTACCTACTTTCTACATTGTCTTTGTACTTTTACTGATATAATAGGAAAATAGTTTAAAATAGTACCTGTGATTTATTAGTAAGTAGATAATGCCATTAACACGTATGATTTTTGAATAAGTCTCAAAAAAAAGTAGTAAGTATTTTTATTTTGAATAGTATTTTTGATAAGTGTCAAAAGAAAACCCAGGAAAACATTAAAAATGTGTTTCCGAAAAGTCCAAGGATCCAAAAATCCTACTTAGCACCCTTCACATGACATAACACAACTTGGCACCGTCGGCAACACTTGACACAACTTGACACCACTATTGGTGTTACCTACCACCTTTCAAAAACGCTGAAATGCGCTTTACTTTTTATCAAAAGCATATTATTTTAGAAATGAAAAATTCCCATACTAAATTTTGCCCCCTATTTTATTTCCTTTAAGTTTTAGTTTTGGGACAAAAGGTTACCTACTTCTTTCACCGTTGCTTATATTCAAATTGTGACGCCTTTTTCTCACAGGGATAGGCAGAGACAATGGAGCGCTACTTGCCATGATCCTGAGACAACTCCCTCGCTTCCTTCACATTCACAATTCTCTTTATACAAGCTCTATGGTTATAGGCACTACGCAACCTATCTTTCTTGAGGAAGTCTCCGATTTGGTCCGCAAAAACCTTCCTGGGCCTGCCTCGTTTAACGCATCCATAAATTTCGTGTGATCTAAGCATTCCTTTAACAATCCTTGTCTCTACATCCTCTTTCAAACCACATCTATCGCGCACTGTGCTATTCCTTATTCTATCCGTTATCGTCACTCCACCGCATCCTTAACGATCGCATTTCTACAGCGTTAACTCTACTCTCATGCTTCTTCTGCCACACCCAACATTCACTTCCATATATTAATATAGAAACAAGCACCGTGTTATGAACAGCCATCCGTGACTTTTTTGACATTATTTGGCTGTTCATTATACTATGGATGGCACCGTTCAATACGTTACCCTTTTGCACACACACTTCATCACACTTTCCATCCCTTAAACATACTTCTCAAGTAAACAAATTGTTTGACTTGTTCAAAATCAAAAAATCAAAATCAAAAATCATTTATTTGTCAAACATAGGTACATTAAGATTGTTCCACTTTCTTTCCGTCTATCATTATCTCACATTGTGTCATTTCATCCCCTCTCTCCAAAACCATAACTTTAGTTTACTTACATTTACTTTTATACTTTTCTTTTCTAATTCCGCATTTCCATTTCCGGTAACTCATACGCATAACATCTTGCAAGGATAACTTGATCGTCGGCGTACAAGAGACATTTAATCACCAAGTCATTCATTCTCAAACCATACGCAACTCTTTCAAATAACTGTCCATGAATAGATTGAAGAGCCATGGCTACACATTCCTTTAGAGATGCCAAACCAGTCCAAGCGCCCCATTAATTCGAACACATGCACTGGAATCCTCATAGAGAGATTTCATTACACGGACACAACGCTCCCCCAACCCAAACCCGGACAGCTGCTGCCACAATTCACTACTGTTCACTCGATCATAGACCTTCTCAAGGTCAACACAAAACACGTTCTGATGTTTTGCCAACATTTTTTCGCTGACGCATCTTAGAGAGAAGATATGATCCATACATCCTATCCCTTTCCTAAACTCCGCTTGCGCATCCCAAATTTTATCATCTGTTTCATGAACAAATTTTATCATCTGTTCATCACCCTTGCAATCAATACTTGATATCAAGGTCCAATTTATGGTAATACTACCAATTAAGAATGGAGAGTTGAGTCAGAATCGTGAAAAACATGAAATTATTGTTTCTGCCTAACCAATCCTGTTGGAATACGAGAGTGGAAATTGAGAAATAAGAATATTTACTAAAAAAAAACATAATAACATAAGACAATCAGAATAGTGACCAATAATCGTATTTCTGTTAAATATAATAATCTAACATATATAATGTATTTCAACATATTTAATTAAACTATAATTACTTTGTAATATAGGAATATGGCGCTGCGTCGTCTATTTCCAGAAACCCAGACCTGCGCATTACTTAAACATTCTATGGCGCATTAAATTACTTATTCTAGTGCATGGCTTTACGTTCGTTCAGCATTAGATATTCCCGATGACCTCATTCTATAACTATACATGAAATTTGTAGAGGTAGCATATATGTATTATTTCAGGTATAACAAAAAATATGGCTCACATACATACATACGTAATTATCAAAATTGATATGTAACTTATTAATTTTACGTTACCAAATCTAAATTACTACAAATATATTCGTAAAAACTAAAAAATCATTGAAAAAATAAGATGTGACCATACTAAATTAAACAAAAAAAGCTACTTATGAATCCGTTGTGTTAATAACATAAAAACTATTTAACCAAAAATAACAAAGAGAAAGAAAAAGCCTAAATACGGATAGAAATAATAGATATTTTTACCTTAAATCTGTTTTGCGAAAGTCATCGAAGAACGTGACAGCCGGGTGTGACGCCAACGCTGTACAGTACCGGGAATGCGAGCATGAGCCGTAAGAAAATCGATAACCAAACCAAATTTTGCAAGGATTGCGAGGGGGTGAAGTACTGTTACACTGAAAACTCGAACGATTGAACATTTTACTATTATATATGTTTGGTACACGTTATTTGTAAAAGAAAAATATTATTTCAATTCATTATAATTACGTATATTAAGCTCCTACTTGTTAAAGTTGATAAATGCTAAAATATAAAGATGGTTTAGTAAATAGTTCCACGAAGAAAAATATTGTGTACAACCAGCTGTCATGCAAATAGCGTATATGATATCGATTGAGAGTCTAATAATTATTTTGTCTGGTAGGACCCCCGAGTTAAAATTGCATAAACGCTGAAATCGAGTCGCATTCCATACAATAAATGTCATTTAGACATTAGCTCGATCGAACTCCTGAAACATGCTGAACTTTTGTAAGGATAATATTATACTTAAACTTAAATTCAATAAAAGCTTTTACACGACTGGATTTTGTAGGTATAAATTTGTTGTATAATGTACTAAGAATTTTATTAATAGGTAGCTTCTTGATTTAAATACATATCTGAATTAAGAAGCCTATAGAGCTCGGTAAGTAATAGATGAATGTTTAGAAAAATTAAGTCTCATTTAGTGGTAATACGGTACCTACTAAAAATCTGACTCTATTACTCCTGAATTTTGAGATATAAACTATACTTTTTTTTCTATAAAATTCAGGATACTAAAAATATGAATTCTGCGAAGTCAATGGAAACAGAGTCCATACAGCCTACCTAGTCTTCAGTCAAAATACTTATTATCTCTTCAGTAAATAAATGATGAAAATGGTATACTTTAGTATTTCATCCATTACATGAGGGTGAAGATGATGGAGATGGTTATAATAAAACGGCGAAAAAACATTAATAAAGCTCTTCCGAAACACGTTTGAAAGCTTTAAATTACTGGACTATATTTGATGACCTTTAAAATAACTTCTAAATAAAAATTCCATCAATATTATACAATAATATTTTTAAGAACATAAGTTATTCAAATATTTGTATTTTTCACCATCTGTCACTTCCAGTTGCCGCCAAAACTCCTGTCATTTCGTTATTATTCTTAAATCTTAAATCATGCTAACTCCTGACTTGTTCTCAAATATGTATATAATATAATTTATTATTAATATGTTATTTCACTAATTTATAAATTAGATTTTTTTTTAAATAGGGTAGAATAGGGTACAAAACCAGAATAGACAAGAAGCATAGACTTTGAGTTAATGTTTACGATTCCTTTGCCTTTGCTTCTGCCTTCCCCGTATTTGTTTGTTTGTTGTCTCTGGTGATTAGTTTCGAGTTTTGGCGGGCAACTGCAACTGACAGGACGCGCAATTTTGAATTATTTGAAAAGCTTGTGTTTTCATAAATATTAATGTGTAATAATGGTGGAATTGTTATCCAGTAATAGTTTTTAAGTTGATCAAGTATAAACAAGTAATTTAAAGTTGTGAAACGTGTTTCTTCATGTTCCCTCCAAGACTTCTTCTGAAGTTTTAGTAAAGGTTTTCCGCCGCTTTACTAAAACGATCATCATCAACCTCATTCTCATCATCATCATTTGATGAATCACTCGCGTGGTTCATCTTCATCTTTACTTGACAATGTTTTAGCATTGAACCATATATTTTTACTTTGACACTGGCAAGTTAAATACTAAAGCCATAAACAAGAAGAAAGAAAAAAAAAAAAGTGATTAGTTTCTTGAGTACAATGTTCCTTGGTTTCACTCGTTTCACTTGGTTTCACTGTCGTTCCTTGTATTTTATAGTCAGTATTATTATTACTAGTATAATAGTTATCTGTGGTCAGTATTGAGCGTCGTTTCCTGGGGAATAAATATCTTTGTAATTACGTTATTTGTTGTAAAGTAAGGATGCAGCCTTTTATTGCACCAGTGGGTATGTATATTTATAATACACTTCTAACTGTGGTATTAACTTGTTACAATAAATAAACATAACATAATTAAGCTACAAATGGAAACAAAACTTTTTATAAACGGTAATTACTCCATGCATATACCATTCTATCGCCTATACAACGAAAAATGTTGCAAGGAACTCTATTATCTCATTTCTATCACGTCTTTTTACTCTCGTAATACCCGTACAGGCATTGGCAACAGAAACGGTTCGGCACGTGTTGTTTCTTTGTTGAACATTTAGAACAATAAACATTCGTTTTCATTTTGACTGTCCACACTCTTGGGTCCGTACCTGAATCAGGCAAGTCATGGCCAGATGCCGCGTCACAATAAAAGGGTCATTTTTGGTATCCTGCGGAACGAAGGGGAAAGGGAAAAGTTGATGGCGCCTCCTCTGCAAGTGCAAAGCGGATTTTTTATTGTGACTCGATATATGACAGCAGCACCCCGCTTGATGTTAAGCCAAAGTGTGGTCCATGAATGAATGTCACTGCTACTACAATTCAATAACTGTGAGTAGAAATCACATCCACTATGCCGGCCTAGATGGAACCAAATGACCAAAATCACTTCACAGTCGGTATACTTGTAAGTGGTGGTACTACGCCGGATCGGCAGACTGGGTACCACTGCCTACCACTCTTTGATAACCAGACCCAAAGCAAATACCCATCTCTTTTTTTTATTAACAAATATTTGCAATAATTAATATTATAAAATATTGCAAATAATATAAGAACCCGGGACTTTACACGCAACAAACCAATCGCTAAACCGTTTGTCCACGCCTGTTGTCAACTTTCGCAAATTATGTTAATAACTTTTTGAATGTAAGGTGAGAGTAATGTAATGCCCTCATTCTAACAATAATAATAATATATCATTATAACTGCTAAAATGGATGTTATCCATTTTTTTTTTTTCAATTGTAACTGTCTTTCTTTTGTCCTTTGTGTGTTAATTTTGAATAGAAAGCAAATTTTAGGTTAGGTTAGATTTGTATAAGCACTAAGTATCCTGCCACAGCGGCTGGTGATTGCCACAAAGAAATGCTTTTGTACATACTCACCAGCATGCTAAGTATGTATATATCAATCAATCAAATTAGAGAGTAGATTGACAAAAGCAATTTATAAATCTGATGTGGATGGATGTGTTAAGCAAGGCAGGCCCAGGAGCGTGTTTTCCGATCAAATTGGAGACATCCTCAAGAAAGCTAGGTTACCTAGTGCCTATAACAATAGAGCTTGTATGAGGAGAATTGTGGATGTGAAGGAAGCGAGGGAGTTGTGTCAAGATGTATATATATACTTATATATTTATTGTCATATTAACCCTACCTACACATTGTTGCGTTCAAAACTTTTATTACGAGTACTTATTTTGCAAAAATAATACATTTCTTCCACTTTCCAGGGGAGGTGTGAATTGTAGGTCCTCCTCTAACCCCTTCCTCTCCAAACCGAAACAATAATAAATTAGCCTTCAATATTGTGATATGACACATTATGATTATTCATTGGGGATCAGCTTGGAAATTGTTGGATCCAACTTGACCAGCATTCATAGCGGACTGTTGCTTGCAGTTATTTATTTGTAGTAGTGTCAAACAAGCATTCGAGGTCCGCACTCTATTTTAAAATCAGGTAGGGTGCTGTCATATGTCGAGACATAATAAAAAAATATAATTTAATAAATATATTCCTTTTTTTTTCTATGAACAAGGCGACTGTGGTGTTGGCTGTGCCATTCCACAAATATGCAAACCAAGCCTACTGTTTGAAAACCATTTGTACCAAAAAATTATTGATGTAACATGTACTTTAGTCATTTTGTATCTATTATATAAGCATTTTTTTAGCTTAGTATAGATATGTAAAACAACAATAATAATAATAATGAATATGCACCCTTATTTTGAATTTATATATTGGCATTTCTATACTAAGCTACTAAAGTTCTTGTATTGTAGAAACAGGACAACTATTGTACATATGTTTATCAAAGATACATTGGTACCAGTGGGTGTTTTCGAACTCGTGCTCTCGGTTTGTTTAACCATTGCACTGTCACTACACCATGGTCGCCTTATTGAGGCACAACAAATTATGACAACCTGATGTTATATATATATGTTATAGTATCATATATTAAACAAGTGCTAATTACAGTGTAACCTCAAAATAACAAAGAATAAGGGAATTAGAAAATATAGAAACTATGCTATTAGAATAAGAATAGGACGGGCTGTTGACTAACTTCACTTAACTGATTCAAAGTTGTCTTTTTCTTGACGGTCCGCGAAGAAAAAGACACCATACAAAAGTGAAGTTGGTTGAAGAGTTAAACGTCGCCGTAAGATTCTGTCCTGTTTTTATTTTAATCGCATTATACCAAACTTATTTACGAACGTCAACATTACGAACTATTCCACTTACCCTGGTATGTATAACAAACAATTTAGACCAGTAAAATAAAATAACAATTATTGTTATTAAATAAACATGTCTGAATTTGTCGGAGGCATGAATTCTTGTTGAATTTTGTGTGATGGATTGGTAGGATACGTTATTTAAAGGATTTTGAAGGTTGACAAACATCGTTATAGAGAGGTAAAATTATACTTTCTACTTATATTCTGCAATGATAGAAAATTCGTTTTACCAAAATTATATTCATAATGTAAAGGTATCTTATGCCCAGTTCTGGGGTATTTTGAAGAATTTGTAAAACTGTGAATTAAATTGTTTACTTAAGATTCGTTATACTAAGGTTTTACTGTATTTATTCTGTACATATAATATGATGCCAGTTGTATCGCAGATGGCCGCGTGTGTGGTCAATCATGACATGTTAATTGTGCATAGATTAATTATCTAGTGTTGGAATGGATTACAGTTTAATAGAATTACAATATACAGGGAGGAATTGTTAGTGCCCTTTTTTTATTATAACTCAACATAACAGAACTCCGGCCTGTTATTTTTTTTTTTTATTTTTTTTTTATTGTGACACGACATCTGACCTCGACTCGCCTGATGATAAGCAAGAGGAGGTCCAAGAGTGACGACGACTGGAACAACCGAGTCAGTTCCCGGCTGCCCCAGCCGCCGCCACTATGCCGGCCTAAAGCTGCCTTAAGCTGTATTGTAGTCAATCAATGAAAGCCACTGCTACTACAGTTTAATAACTGCAAGTAGCAGTCGCATCCACTATGTCCACTAGTTGGAACATATTCATAAATGCAACTAAGTTATTTTAGTCTTTATTTTAAATATAATATTGTATATTTCTGTACACCGTAAAAAATATTCAAATTAAATTAATTACATGTGAACAGACACAGCTCCAAAGAAAATTTCAGTGGTTCGGTCTGGCGATTTGGGGTAGTAACACCTCTTACAAGTGTATAGACTTAGTCCGGCATAGTGGATGTGACTGCTACTTCCAGTCATTTAACTGTACTATCATGGATTGTACTCCAGTTTAACATTAGGTGTGGTGCTGACTTATATAGAGCCCCAATAAAACTAATTCATTGTAACTAAGGATTTTTGTAGAGAAAAAAAAATCTAATTGTCACGCCCTTTTTCCCACAGGGATAGGCCTCTGCAATGGAGCGCCACTTGCCACGATCCTGACACAACTCCCTCGCTTCTTTTACATTCACAATTATCTTCATACAAGCTCTATGGTTATGGGCACTAGGTAACCTAGCTTTCTTGAGGATGTTTCTGATTTGGTCGGCAATGCCTGCCTCGTTTAACGCATTCATTCACATGAGATTTATTTTGTAGAGCAGATTTTTTAAAATATATTTTTATCTTTATAGATCATGAATCTCGTCACAGCACTTCCATTCCCATTGAAGAAAACACAGAAAATACACCCTTACTTACCAGAGATCAAGTGGTCGAGAGTATTGTGAATAACCGAACTCCCAGCACAGTCATGGTGGTGGTATTGCTGTTGGTTGTGTTACTTATTGGGGTCTCTATCAGCATCTACCTTCTTATCGAACAACGTAAGTTTCCAAGTGATTAACTAAGTTTTGACGACAGGTTGTAATAATTGACTGGTGTTCTAAATAGCTCCTTACAAGTCCATCCCGGGTTCGATTCCCATAACTATTATTTGTAATATCTGATTATTAGATCTGGGGTAGTACCGTCACGTTTTGGGGTCAGCTTCTAAGTTGCCGGCCTAATTGGGGATGTAACTGCTACTGTCTCCTCCAACTATGGGCAGCACTCCAGCTTAACACCAGGCGAGGTGCTGCCACATGTTGAGTCACGATAAATTAATTTTTTTTTTTATTGTTATTACAGAGAATAGCTTACCCCCAATTGAAGTGACGTTATTAGTTTCTAAAGCACATTGGGACTCGAACAACAATAATTCATCATTAAGTCAAAGCAATAAGTTACCGAAACCAAATCATGTTATTGTGGTGGCTACTAATTCCAATACTTGCTACAGCACAGAAGATTGCTTACATTTGCTGAGTGTAATGCGGGTATGTTACGATATACGATGTTGTCTAGCAAACCAAAAGGATGGATTCAAATACACTTTTTTTTATTATGCCAGATGTTAAGCTAAAGTGCGGTCCAGGGATAGAGGCGGCAGGTACTACAGTTAAATAGCTGCAAGTAGCAGCCGAATCTACTATGCTGGCCTAGTTGAAACTTTCAATCTGATCTCAAAACTCGAATGTATTTTTACTTAAAAGTGGTGGTACTGGTTCGGCAGACTAGGCAAATGACTTAAAATCAATCAATCAAATTGTCACGGCTTTGTCATGCGGGGATCTGTCGGAGTGGAACCTTATTTCCCTGGCTGGGTCACGCGTACACTTCAAATACATGACTTTATGCTTGAAAAAAGGTCTTTGTTGGACCTTTTTTCGGCAGGAACTGTCAACGATAAAACATTCCTAATATACCTATTATTCATTACATGATAACAGTATGTATGTAAAGTTCTAATTTATTAATTAAATCCATCTCTAATTTTAACTCTGTTCTTTTCGTATTTATTATCGTTTTCCTGCTTTTAATCTTAAATAGAAAATACAAATATATATTATATATATATATACCACGCGTTTGTCGCTTAGCGGATTTTACTAGCATTGCAATAAGCCAAATACTTTTTTTAAATAACTTTTTAGTTTCTGTAGATGTTTTCTATTTCTATACTAAGCTTGCTAGTAGGTAGGTATTATAGAAACAGGACAACCAAAGTACATGATCGAAGAAACATTAGTACCGGTTTGTGGTTTAAAGGCATAAGTGGTATATCTATATATTTTTTTAAATTTCAAACTGATTATGCGATCGCTAAAGTGGCCTACTGAAACCATACTAACAGGTT
This sequence comes from Tinea trinotella, assembly GCA_905220615.1. Lineage (NCBI taxonomy): Eukaryota > Metazoa > Arthropoda > Insecta > Lepidoptera > Tineidae > Tinea > Tinea trinotella. The sequence continues at coordinate 5,766,349 of HG992305.1, forward strand.
ATGGTTAATTTATGAAGTCTTTCGATCAAATCGAAACAATCCGGAAGCTAGATTGCCTAGTGCCCTTAACCAAAAAGAATTGTGGATGTAAGGGAAGCGAGGAAGTTGTGTCAGGATCGTAGCAAGTGGCGCTTCATTGTCTCTGCCTATCCCTGTGGAAAAAGGCGTGACAATTTAATCGATTATACAATATCATTTATTACAATATCATTTAAGGCGACCGTGATGTAGTGGTCACGCAAACCGAGAATTCCTGGTTCAAAACTACCTGCTGGTACCAATGTATCTTACCAATGCTTTAGTCATCCAGTTTCTATGATACAAGAGCTTTTATTAGTAGAGTATAAATAACATACATTAGTAAATATATGTTATTTATAAAAAAATAATTGATTGTGGCCTACAACATTACTCATATTACAGAATCAATATCACAGTAATATAATATTATCGACCTTTACGTCAGTTTATAGTTGGGATTTTTTACAATTCAATCAATCAAGTTGTCACTGTCCACGATCCTGACAAAACTCTCCCACTTCCCTCTCATCCTCAGTTCACTATTTAGTCACCAGATTTTTTGTGATTAGTTTGCTATTTATTCCATAACTTGGAGCAATTGTAGAAGGTATAAATTATAATACATATATAAAAGTGGTAGCTAGTGGTGCAAAGTCTGACCGTGAAGTGACTTCGATTCGTTTCGGGATCAGCTTGTAAGTTGCCGGTTCCAACTAGGAAAACGGAAAACACCCTCCTGGGCCTGCCTTGCTTAACGCATCCATCCACATCAGATTTATAAAGTGCTTTCGTCAAACTACCTTCACTCATCCTTTCCATAAATAAACATTCTTTAATAACAAATACTTGTTATTAAATATTAAAAATACGAGTAAAAGCTATGAAATATTTGCTCCGACCGTGAATCGAACCCGGGACGTTACTTGCAACGAACTGATGTGCTAACCAATGCGCCACGCATGTCGTCAAACTCTTTATTAACATGATAAAGAATATCTGTCTGTATAATAAACGATGATATTATTTCTTTCAGAAAGAGGTCTTCAAAGAAACTGGGATCAATATTTTGCCATATAATTACTTGGTCTCTTCGAATGGTGAAGCATTTGAAGAGTTAGCATGGGAATCGTCACTAATACCGGGATGTCTCAACTGTGTTTTTGTCGTCGGATTAATCGGTAAGAAATTTTGAATTCGTAAAAACAATCCACACCAACCAGAACAAGAATTTGTTTCAAAAAATTATAGGTTAATAAAAAAAATTAATAGTTATGTCCTCCAATTCTGTGCGTTTATGGTCGACAGAAAGCCAGGATAGGAGGTCCTGCATCTAACGTTTTATAACGGACGGCGACTGAAGCCATCGTGTACTAAAAATATTCTCCCTATGTATCTAATAACCGTTATTATTGTGAGAATTTCAAAAGTATGTTTTATTCTTAATTCGCATTGAACACCATCACCATATTTGTTAAGTATTTTGCTCTATTGCAGGCAACTTCACCCAGGTGCCTCCAACAAGTGCGCAAGTAAACAAAGCTGTTGAACTGTTTGAAGAGTCCGTACGTCAGGGTTATCTCAATTCTAACTATACTATAATAAGTAAAAAAGTCAACAGTTCCAATTACTTGCATCAAACTCTACGAAAATTACCTAATTTTGATATAGACCTCTCAGAATAACTGACACTCAGAATTACTCAGTCTTTTGTCAATCATTACAACTGACTGATACTACATACTGTGAGATCTAAAAGTATTTTTTAAAATGATGAGACTGATATTTGCTCTGGTTCTGAGTATTACTGAGTGGTAGATAGACAACGAGATGGTGGTCATTTGCCCAATCTGCCGATCATTTTAAGTGTATGTACACTTAAAAGTGACTCAGGCGCGTCTCAGGTACAGCTTGAACGTTTCCGGTTCCATCTAAGCCGGCATAGTGGACGCAACTGTAATTTAACAGTAGTAGCCGTCGCATTCATTCATGAACTGTACTCTAGTTTAACTTCAGGCCACAACATATTTTTTTTTACCAAAAAATAATTTAATTATTCGTTATCTCGAATATTTTAGTTATATTTTTAGTTAAGTAAAAAATAATATATATATATATATTATTATTATAATTTCCAAATATGTAAAGGGTCAGTATAGGGACCGGTATCAAAGAATTTGGAAAGAAAAGAATCTGTGCTAAAATAAGATCTAATTCATTGTTATTTGTCTCATTTATATTATGTTTATACCACGTGTGATTGAAAGAGACAACTACTTGTACTTCAATTCCTTTATTTCAAAGGTTGGCACTACTATTTTGCAAATACAACCACTTGTAAATAGCGGCATAATTGTTCCGTCATCCTTTTTTTGAAGTATTTTAATGTCATTTGTTATTCTATCAAATTAGGTTGTCAAATGATCATCAAAACTAGTGACAACCTTCTAAATTATGAATGTAAAAATGTATATTCATCCCCTTCTGACTTATTTTTAATGCCATAATTGAAAATAGTATATTACGGTTGTATTTTGTCGCTATTTTACAGCTCTTTCTATTTCTTAAGTACAAATTCTTTGCTCCGTATTTATATATATAATTGATTTTATATGAATAACTAAACTTATGAAATTGTAATAGATATTTACATTTATTATGGTGAGCAATTATCTTTAGGTAACCATTTGTTATTTGTATTTAAAATTAATTAATATATTTTCAAAAGGCCAGAGGCGTCCACCGGTTACCCGTGACTTTCACTATGTCGTCAGTCCACCTAGTGGGTGGCCTACCTACGCTACATCTTCCGGTTCGTGGTCTCCATTCTGGAACCTTTCTTCCCCATCGGTTGTCGGTCGGTTCTAGATCCGAACATCTTCCGTAATAAAAATATAAACTTTAATTATTCCCTGAACTGTACACTTAAGCTACTTTTTTTATTACCTAAGGACGTCATACACAATAGGTAACAACGACAGCTGTTGCATAGCTCGTGCTTATTTTGTGAACCAAACTTCTGTATTGGTAATTATCTATAAGCACTACTAATAATACGCCTACGAGTAGTATTTAAACGCCGCGCAATATTTTAAAATAAATTTATTTTAATAATTCAGCATAGGTAACTTAAAAAAATGTTAATAATAATAATAATACCGCCTTACCGCGGCCCAACAATATTGAAGAAAATGATGATGACGTGACTATATCCGTTATACTGGTGAGTAAAATACTTAATAACGGAGCGCAGATGAATGCCTACACGCTAGGTTACAAAATAGTCTGTGTACTAAAAGACGTTGAAATTTATTGATATTAATTAATTTTTAATATTATTTAATTGGATTTAACAAAACTCCGGCCTTAAGGATCTTATAATATATTAATGTATGTAAAAAAATTAATAAATCTACATTTAAACAGCACGTAATCTTTTATTTCTAACCTTTTAGTTTTAAAGTACATCATTCATTTTGGGCTTTTAAGTATTACTTTTCTAATGTCCAAAGATGAAAAAATATATAAATGGTAGTTTTGATACTTGTATTGATAAAACTAACAACAATTTTGCTTTTAATTGCTTTGCAATTAACTTATTTGGAAAATAAGATGGATTTTGTATTATCTGTCAATCAATATTTGTTCTGCTTTGAACTGTCATAATACTAGTTTGATCATTTTGCACACCTAAACTACGCAAAATATCGGATAAATTCCATTTACATTGTAATCTTCGTACATCAAACTATTTTATAATGCATATTAAACTATTAAGCCCAAGTCCCCATACAAAATAAATGATGTCCTTTGCTTGATTATCAAGAAAGTAAGCATGATAGAAGTCCAAGAGGGCTGACGATAAAAAAAACCGTCCTCCATAACTATATGAAAGGTGTTTCCTAGTAGTTTAGGATATAGCGCATCAGGAAATCCATAAACCCTGTCTGCCGTGTGGTAAATTAGCTACTGAGTCGATTCGGTGATTTTTTTTATATAACAGATGTAGTGGAAATCCGAGAAGTTAGTTCTAAAAGTTAATCCTAACCGTCTGAAAGCAAACGGTAAGTCTCAGCTTCCTTTTTAAATATAATGTCAGAAAAAACTCTCATTCATGGTGGTTTCGGCGAGGGTGTAGTTGGTGGACCCAATCAAGTGTACTTTATTGTTAAATTATGCACGTTTGTGGAAAATAGTAGCAGACTGGCAGTAAATGTTGTAAAACAAGTTAAAAAATATATATACTTTTTGCCGAATAAGTACCCTAACGACCCCACAAATGATTGATGTTGCTGGCAGACATTAACCCCCTTCCCCCTAAAACCGCTTACTAGCAAACGAACATTGTTTCGTTTGCTCGAAAACTTGGGAACTATTTCACCATACCTTTAAAAATATTAGGAGTATAATATATCCATAGAATGTGATAAACTCAAAAACATAGATTTTGAAATCAAAATAGTGCCTTACCCAAAGGAGCCCAGCAGGGCCGTCTTAAGTATATTCAGCGCCGGGGTGCGAAAGTCAAGGCTCCGCTCGCGTGGTCTCAGTGTAGTAGGTACCTATCGAAATTTATGGCGGTCGGCATGCGCCCCCTAGGACTCTGCGCCCGGGTGCACCGCACCCCTTGAACCCCCGGGTAAAGACGGCCCTGGAGCCCAGGGCCTCCTATGTATAAGACGGCCCTGCGTATAATGGTAAAAGGTGATATCAACGCTATTAAACTGCATTGCAGTTTCAAATGATGTCCATAGAACCCATATAGTGAAGAAGGGGTTCACCTAAACGTGTCAAACAACATTGTCGTGACAGCGACTAAGGCGACTGCAAAGTGAATCGTTTTCTTTTAATCGTCGGCGCTTTGCGACTGCTTACCTTCGGAAAAGTCGAAGGTTTAGGGGAAACAGCATAATACGAGGCATAGGCAGTTGTCAGTTCTTATGGACTCCACTATACCTCAATATAATAACAATAAAGATTCTCTCCGCATAATTTTCACGAATATCGCTTTTTCAGTATGTAAGTATGCCAAAAGGATTAAATGAAACAATAGTTTTTACTTACTTTTTATTAAATACTTTATTTTTATTAAAAATCAATATAGACAAAGACTTAATCATTCTAATAACTCCACAGAGCTTTAGAGATATTTAATAAGAAAATAAGTATTTCTTTACTTAAAGTATATAGTATTTTTATTACGAAAAGTATTACGAGTTAAAGTATAAATTCGCAGTTGTATATTGATAAATTAAAATAACTTTTAAAGAAACTACTTAGGTACTTGGTGGGAAATATTAAATTTAATACTAATTTTGTTTTGACGCGTCACCGTCAATTGTTATCGGCTACAACAGTTTTAACATGAGTGTATTTAGTACTTAAACGCAAACGGTGTGAGAGCAGTCAATGAGCTGCTTAAACTACATTTAAAACTGCGATTTCATACTTAAACCCCAATTATAAAAGATTTACAATTTTCCTATGTAATAGCCCAGTTTTTATTTAATTATTTGTCTCTCCTTAATCGCTTCTATGTTCATAAATAGGAAATTTTAAACCCATACGGAATTGTCCGCGGAATGTCCAAATATTAAGGCCAAGATTTATGAAGTCACATTTGGAGCCCAATGAGCCCGCGCCGAGCCAAAACTCACCGTGTTCAAGAGAAACACAGATATAATTGCCGTGGCTGGGATAGATTTTCCGCCAAATTCCACAACGTCGAGCTTGAGTTTCGGCGCGGGGCATTTCAGCTCGGATGGCCAGGCCGTGTGTGGGATCAGTAAGATCGTTGCAACAATCGGACCAATGTATTGTCTTTGGCAACAAAAAACTATGCTTAGAATTAAAATATAAACAAAACAATGTAACAAAATTCATTCACACAAAAATACAAATAATATTGTACTTTTCTAAATAACATTTAAACTTAGAATTAATACCAACCTATGTGGTATTAATAACACTATAGCTATTAAATGTATAGTTTATTACAAACAAAAAATTAATTATATTCTCAACAACAACAACCTTCAACTTTGTTATTTACTTAAATCATCACAGCTCAAAGTAATATAATAGAAATAGACCACATATCTGTGTCCTGGCCCACTTTTGCGAACTTCGATCATGGCGTTCTATTACTTTGTTTTAAACTAAACTACAAACAGAATAGCCAATTAAGACAATTTGCGATCCGGGGTAATACCACTTTCAAGTGTAAACCGTGAAGCGACTCAGTCGCGTACCGGGATCAGATTGAAAGTTGCCGGTTCTAACTTAGCCGTACTTCAGCTTAACATCAGACAAGATGCTGTTACGACGTTTAATAAAAATAATAAAAAACACGCATGACACACATCGTGTCGCTTCGTGTAATTCTGTTTAAATTGCACACAATTAACTAGCTTAAATTTAAGTAACGTTTGACCAATAGGCCTCGAGAACAAGGAACCAACTCTCAATATATCTAAATACTTGTAACTTTGTATATTATACAACAATCAATTTATAAAAGCATAAGCATATATATCTCTCATTAAAGCCAACAAATTATCGTTTAAAAAATCTATTTAAACATTAATAGATAAAATAAGAAAAAAATATGTGGATCCAATATACACTTTGACTAGGAATATTCGCAACAAAATTTAATTAAAATTGTAATTTTAAACATACGTACTCCAATAAAACTTAATATGAAACCTCACTCCAAGTGCAGTGTACCTTACTAAGCCATATCGTCGTTGATATTGCAATATGTTCTATCAGCTTTAAATACATGCACATATATACACGCGCACAATAACACCCACACGCAAGAACACGCACACGCACATCAACACACACACGCACGGACACTAACACGCGCACACCAACACACACACGCACACTGCATACACACGCACACCAACACACACACGAACACCAACATACACGCACGAACACTAACATACACGCACGTACACTAACATACACACGCACACCAACATACACACGCACAATAATAAACGCACACCAAAACATTCTTTTGGCAAAATCTTTAGTGCTCAGCCCAATTGCTTCAATTGTTGTGGGTGGATCCGCAGTGATGGTTTCGTTAGCCTGGAGTAGACGTGACGCCTTGTAACTATATTCGTGTTACAGACAGAGTGAATATAGTTAGTTACAAGATGAGAAACGTATTCAAATATCAACGACGATATGAGTCTATCCGACTAATGTGTGGAAGGAAACACTTTCTAATGTAACTTGGGCAAATGCAAGACACAAAGTCATATTATGTAACAATGATTAAAAAACACAAAATCACAATCATTACAAAAAATCAATTAAGAATTCTTTGCCAACAACTTCTTTAGTAGATTTCTTATAGTAGGGGAGCCCAAGCGGGGATTTCTGGATTTACTCCAGCGTGACAGATTAAATTATGGGAGATACCTTGTACCCTGTAGAGTATATCTACCAAGTATTAGCCCTTAATACAGGGGGGTACGTGTATGGCAGCTGGTCAGAATTGTAAAAAAAAATCGATCTTTGAATATACTCGAGCGCGTCAGATTAAGCTAAGGTGAGTTAATTACATACTAATAAGTGCCCATTTTCTTAATCTGACGGATTGAGTATGACGGAAGAGAATGGGAAGGTCACAAACTTGTAAAAAAAAATCGTCACCTGGACATTCTCGAGCGCGGTCGATTTTAATTTTATTTTGAAGAAAAATGACTAAGAATTACTAAAAAACTATAATCTGTCAATTTCAACAAGCCGAAGTAGCAAAAATCGTTGATAAAGTTTTGTGCGAGCAGTTGCAGTAGAGCATGTATTCCCCACTTCGCGTCTCTCGTTCCCTTTCACTTCTTCTTTATCTATTACTCTCTTGCACAGTCTTAATATACAGGGTGTTACAAAACACCTCCTAAAGCCGAACCCCCTTAAAGGTGTTAAATGGTCTCTTATAAAATATTTATTTCAATAATTTGCCAACCCTGTTTCAGTGAAATTAAACAGTAAATTACATAGAACATATATTTTATGGAACGCCTATGAACATTTTGACCTAATGTACAATGTAAAAAAGTATAAACTGTACAAGAAAGAAGATTTTAAAATCTTATCTTAATAAGATCTTAATAACCATAAATTATATATACTTTTTCGTAAGTAAAGTAAAGTTTATAGTCTGTATTGTATGGATGGATGGATCACGCAAACTACTAACGCACTACTCTTTCTACTCTTTCACGCAAAACTACTAAATGGATTTTATTGAAACTTTACAATAATATAGCTCATATTCCACACAGTTTCTGAGATATTATTACTTATTAGTAAAAGTGGGCAGTGATTGTGAGTGAAAGAGAGAGAAATAGTCTAAACTGTACTGCGATTAGTGTGCTATAGTAAGTGTGTAACAATTACCTTAAAAAAAATTCGTTTTTTTTGTCAGATTAATGAAATCCCTCCAGATAATTGTCAGATTAAGGGTCAGTACAATTGGGTCATCTTACTGAACCTTCTGTATAAAAGACTGACGCGCTCGAGTATTTCAAATTAACGATTTTTTTTTACATTTTCAAAACTCCGCCACGAACTTGCGTCATGTCGGAATGGTCAGTCTTTTGAATGGGAGCTTCTGTGGGGCTTATTTAACATCCCCTCTGAATTTCTGACGCGCTCGAGCAAATTTTTTTTTTTTTGTTTTTCTACCTTTCCGTACTGCCACCCCCACCATGCAAACCGTCAGATTAACATACCTACAGTATTGTGGACACGTGGAGTATATACAATATCAAAATCTGACGCGCTCGAGTATATTTTTTTATTTGTTTTTTTTTACATTTTTGAAAATCCGTACACCCTTCCCCCACCGCTAAAACCAAAAACCCACATAACATTTAATTTTTTTTATCACCTAAACTTTAATATTTAATAGGTCCCTACGACGCTCGAGTAAATCCCCGATTAGCCTCTTGGGCTCCCCTACTATTAATCTAAATATACATTTAAAAAAAGGCGTCCTTAAGTATGACACAAAATTTATACGCCTTGTATCCACTGGAGAACGCTCAGATGAATAAAGTGAAAATTCAGGTCGAACGAGCATTAACATTGAAATAGCTATGCTCAAACTGTTCAATTACCCATTGTTGTATTCAATTATTAAACCCAAAAAAATGTATTGCAAATATTTTTGAGATCGTTTTATATTTGATATTGATGAGCTTACATCTATTTATATCTATACACACAGATATATATTATAAACTAGTAAACATCATTAGAAAGTATAAAACGTGAAGCACCAAATTTTGGTGGGATATTTACCTCGTCTTACCAATTTACAACTCGGTTAATCTATACGGAGAACCAGACGCTACGAGGAGAAAATTTGTAAAGCAATATGTCAAACCAATGTTTTAAAGTACATTGTTTAAACATTGTGAAAATTGTTTATATATTTATTTATTTAACATGTCTGATTATCGGGTAGACTTAAAGTTGTCGGACACCCGAGCCATGTACTCCCAAGCGTATATGGCCTTGATGCCCTAAGCAACTATCAATTATCCAAAGAAGCTGTCGCTAGTCTAAATTCTAGCAACTTTAAAGCTTGTCCAAATTTCCTTCTTCTCATTACTGGTAGAGTATATATATAACTAATATTGCACAAACATGGCGTACAAATATCACATTATATTTGCAATTAAAACAATAAATTTTGTTAGGATTAAGCAGCGCAAGAGATCACGATACAAGACTGACTAGGGCTTCGATTGTGAGGAGTCTAAATTGTGCTGGAATGGAAAGTCGATCAGAAAAATTTGACAATTTCATAATTCCATTTCAGGGTGACTCAAATGAAAGGCAATTCATTTATTTGAATCGAGGCACAGATTAAAGCAATCAGATCAGATCCACGTAGCCAAATGTCAATGACAAAGGAGAAAGACGCGTCTATCTTCCTATTTGGGAAGAATTTATTATCAAAAAACTTATTTATTTAACAGCCGGCATTACGTATTTACTACACATATTAAACATTTAATTTAAAGAGGTTACAAGAACATAATAATATAAGTAAATTTCTATAAAAAGCACTAATTTCTAGAACGCATAAGCAAAACAATTCCACAATACATACATATTTATTGAAGACAATGATATCGTCTCCATTGACAGAGAAGAACGCTCCTGTGTTAAATGGCCTATCTAACATTATAATAAAATCAATAATTCCTGAATATCCCAATATCTGGATGGACAGTCTTTTAATACATTAACTTCATTATCTAACTACTATTGTTAACGCCTGTTGCAAGCCAAGAGACTGGTTAGCTTAGCTTTCGTAGCGGAAGTTATTTTTTATACCTGTGTGTAAAATTATATGGAAAACTGGCTTAGCTTTGTTCTTGGTCTGCAACTAGCATTCATATACATGAAATTGTTATTGAAATATATACAAACATATGTACATATATTTGAGGCTAACATGCTCAACACGTCGACACTTAACAAGTTATCAAAGTATAAAAAATGGTTCACTGCGGCATGAAATTATGTTGGTTGTTCGACGATGCTGATGAGAAATTCTGCTGCATGTCATTTTGTGACGTGGCTGGAAAATATTGTTGCTCCTGTTGCTGCTGCTGTAGCTGTTGCTGCTGCTGTTGTTGTTGCTGCTGTAGCTGTTGTTGCTGCTGTAGCTGTTGTTGATGCTGTTGCTGCTGTAGCTGTTGTTGCTGCTGTAGCTGTTGTAACTGCTGTAGCTGTTGTTGCTGCTGCTGCTGTAGCTGCTGTTGTTGCTGCTGCTGCTGTTGCTGCTGGTCAGACGACTGGAAGATAATTAAATACATAAATCTTCTTTTAGGATATTTAATTTTATACTAAAGCCTATTTTCTGATTTATATAATACATATGAAAGTAGAGACATAAACATCCCTGTATATGTCAAAGGTGTCCACTACAGGATGCCACAAAACAAAGAGAATCTTAATATTATATCGCATTTTTATACAAAGCCTAGTTGCTTACGACTTTTCTATACTATTTAAAATTGTAATACATGATGAGTGTTTTGAGTTAAACGGACACAAAAATAGGCAAATGCAACGGAGCGATCCAAACACACCACTTTCGCTTTCTTCACATCCGCAATTATAAACATTATTATACTTAATATAATTTTATAAACATAAAATAATAAAAATGTGTAATTACACGAAATAGAAATAAAAATATTATATTAAAATAAATAAAACCTCAAAGAAAAATATTTGACGAAGTGTGAGCCGAAAAATTGAAACAGTGACATTTTTCTCTTGAAATGTTTAAAATAGACCTGTGTTTCTCGACATTCACATTATTCAATTGATAAGAAATGATTTAATGTAGTTTTACATTATTTCAAAAATAAAACGAATCGTTTGAAGAAACTTAGGTAATTTCCGGTGTGGCAAACTGTATAATATTTATTAGTAGCATTTACCAACGCAATGTTAATAAATTCTAACCAAACCCAGGTGGTTAGTTTTACACACTCCTCTACTTTTAGCCAAAACCGTACCTCTCTGTTAGTGCCAAAACCAGGAGTGGCCAACCCGCGAAAAACTTGTAGAAATGATTACTTTAGAAAAATTATAAAATCATCTTAATAAACTTTGAGAAATCCCATTAATTACAAACGCAAAAGGTAGGTCACCCCTAAAAAAACAATGACAAAAATCTACGCGGCCATCTTAGGCGTTGTGTGTATTTTGTTATTGTTGAAACTTTTAGAATGCCTAAAAATACCAGCCAATTCTAAAAAAATCTATACTTAAATATAGAGAAGACATTTTGCCTTAAATGAAATCAATATTTTAACAATCAAGCATACCACTACGGTCAGCAGTTGAAAACTAACAAAACAACCAACTTAGGATGAACGTAATATTTCTTAATGGCATTTAAACAGTTTGTCTAAAGAAACCGTGTTCAACCTCCCGTGTAATACAATATAATAACATAACGAAAAAAATATATAAATAACAAAAACTTACTTCATAACCTAAATACTAACTTTATTACTTTCCATTCTAAGAACAACCGTTTGACAGGTCAGCGATAGTAAGTTGTGATTTGTCTTCAGATTCGCATTATTTACTTTATTAAATATATTAACGAATAGAATAGATTTTGTATTTGTTTAAAAAATATTAAATTTCCAAAGGATTAAGATGCAGATTATTTGCTTGCCCGGTCTGCCGATCAGGGATAGTACCACCACTATTACCACTTTGATCCCAGCAAAGTAACATACATTAACTAACATTTGTCGTTGGTACTATGTACTACAAAGTAAATCATTATTTATATTACGTTTTGAAATAAGTAGAGACAAATTAAAATGTAATAAGAGCTAAATATTAATTGAAACTTTAATTGAAGGCTACAAGCCTATAAAAAAATAATAGCACGTAACTGTGTCGCGTAATTAGTGTGGTTTTTGGTATTCGGTTTATTCATCAGATTTATCTAAGCAAACTTATGATTTTACTGCATAACATAAGAGCAACTATTTGCCGCGAAATGATAATGGTGATTTTGTATAAATTTATTATTAAAAAATATTTTTATAATTTATTTTAATTAAAAAATTAGCAGTGTTATTATTTCGTGAACCTGTGCTGTGGCGAAAGTTTGACAGCTGTTATCGCTTGTTCTTGGAATGGAAAGCGTATAGTTTCAAACACTTACTAGTCCTGTTAAATAGTAACGACATATGTGACCCGCACTCCGTTCCAGGAGTGAAGACGACTGCCAAGTCAAAGAAAGCTCTGAGCTAGCCAGAACATTTATTCAATCATTATTCCACTTAGGAAATTGAATGGAGACAGAACATGACCACTCTAATGTTACATTCACGCGTCCCTCGGTATAAGCAAAATTTTACAGATTATTTAATCTTACATCTATACAACTAATTGCAGACAAAATATGACAACTCTTATGTTTCTTTCACTTGTCCCACGGTTCATGCTATATTTCACAAATTATTTAAATCTAACATTTATACAACTGATTACAGACGGAAAATTACTATCCTAATGTTACTTTCACGCGTCCCACGGCTCAAGTTATATTTATCAGATAGTACATTAGATAATATAAATCTAAATTCTATATAACTGGATCTGTATTAATTTAGAAATCTAGACATTTAAAAAACAGGACAGGTTAATGGAATGGATTGTGTTAATTAGTTTATGGAAAATAATAAAAAAAGACTATTACGATTCCGAGTCTGGCAAGCAACAGTTGCTCTTTTAGTTGTCTCAATTCTTCTTGTTGCTGAACTATCAGTAATTGTAGTCGCTCGTGTTTGTGTAGTAATTCATCCTGGAATATCGTTTAAAGCAGAGTTTTAAGAACAAATATGGATAGGTTTATTGTGACATTATTAGAAAACGAATAACCTGATTTAGTGTACTCTGTAATTTTTGTGCTCATGCAAGCATTACAGTTATGGTCATCTTTGTTTTATTCATAGATTTTAAAAAGGACCTTTATTATTCGGTGTTTCGCACATAAACTATATCAATCACAGTATGGATGACAATTTGTATAATGTACAGACGCATTCCTAGTTAAGTATACCCTCAAATAATTCCATATCGGCCTTCCATTACTTCCCAAATATGTATGACTAAATAAGTAGCAATGTAAATAAAACCACCAACGTACCTTCGATAGCGCGATAATAAAACATAATTCAATATTCTTCATTATTAATTCAAATAAAAATAATCAAAATTAATAAATCCGTTAAATAATTGTAATAGGAAGCCTCGTTATAATAAATATATTGATTTTCAGTGAAGGAAGGAAAGAGTGATAAAATCATTAGGTATGGATGTGGTCAATCAGTGGAAATGTGTTTTAATCGAACAGTAACAAAAGGAGTTTAAATAAGTTTAAATAATTAATTACTCTGGTAGACGTTTTGATGCTCATAAAGTTAAGTAAAAATATACAACTAAATTTGAAACAATTGCGTGACTGTTTGCGAGTTCCATGACGTCATTCAGCTAGTCACTGTAAACTGATCGATTGAGTTCAATTATATCTCTAATATATTTCTAATAAACAATGTTTATTAGGAAAATATATCTCTAATAAACATTGCGTCTTAAATCTTAAAATAGTTATACAAATTTCTACAGTAAACGAGTTTTACATTACTTTTAATTCGTGGCTTGACATATGTTAAACTAAAGGCCATGAATGGATAACTGTCATATTCACTATGCTGGCCTAGTTGCAACTGGCAACTTATAAGCTGATCCCCGATCACTTCAAGGTCTGTTTACTTGTAAATACCCCGAATCAGCAAACTGGGCATCATTGTCCACCAAAACTTGTTTACTGTAGAATTCTACACAATTTAATCATAATTAATGTGGAAGTAATAGATCAGAAAGCGTCAGCGTCATCGCGCAGTAAACATCAAAAAATCTTTAACTTGTTTTCTTCAATAGCAGTTTCTTAATATTGAAGAAAACTTGTCGAACTACATGGATGACTATCGTTGAGTATAAGTGAGAGAAAATACGAGTTTTTAGCAAAAGTTAAACACTATTCTTTTCAATCTTTTCAGTGTTAATTTTAATTATTGTATGCCATATATCTGTCGTTAAATTTCAAACGTGTCCAACTCTATAATAAATTAGACCTTTATAATAATAAAATAAATTAATAATGCTTTTTCTTTATTGTACATCTCGAAGGACTTATTTCTTTTTTTTTCATTTAATTTCTTTTCTTTTTGTCAACGTCAGTAGTTATATATGACTTAGTTATAGTAAATTATTGATATTATTTTTGGAGATGGCTATGTTTGATTTGAGCCTAAAGGATTTGACTAGTTTTGATTTAACTGACAGTGAAGATCGATCGCAGTAATGACGTAATCAGGGTTGACACAATTAGTGCTTGTCTATGATGTTTATCTGATAGCCACTTAACGTCATTTAATTTTGCGGGTTTTATTGCTCAAACACGGGTGAGAACTCACGGAACGATTGTGTCATTCAATTTATTTGTATTTTATGTATACAATTAAATTGATTGTTTATTAATTACTTGATCAACTTCAAACTCATTTTAATACGTGTTTGTATGTCAACAGTTACACAATGAATAACACAACCATTCGCGGCGACCAGCTCCCTTAAACCTTGCGATCTACAATTGGAGAGCATGCTACGTCAGCGCGGCTACGACAATCGCAGGGACCAAAATCGCGTCGTGAGTTCTAAGAGTATTTCTTAAATTCTACGACAGTCACGAGTCCGAAACCGCTGCGGGCCCGATATAAAATCTTACCGTGAGTTCTTAGCCAATGTGTTACAGTTTGTGAATTCATATTTGTTATTTGGCTCATACGTTTTTTTCAGATTTAGCGCTAACATTGTTTAATTTATTTTTTTGGCGCTCTTTAGAATGCTTTGATTGAAGTTTAATTATTTTTATACTTTCATTTATAAAAATAAATCTGTTTTATACTGAAAATAAAAGCATGTGTACTATAAAACTATCTCGTAACACCCACAACCATTTAAATTTGCAATCCAACAATTATACATTTTGAATTCATAGAGTTTTTTATGTGCCTTTACCTCATTATTAAATATAAAATGATAAAATAGAGAGTGAGGTGGAGATGGCCACGTTTGAAATTTAACGACTCATATGTTTTTTTTATTGTGGCACACGCCTGCCTGAATCCGTAGTGCGGTTCATTAATGGGATGACTGCAACTACAGTTAAATGTAGTAGCAGTTGGCCTAGTTGGAATACATGTAACTTTAAACTTTTAATATAGTATGGGATGTTCAAATCAATTACTTAATCGATCACTGTCACGTATCAATTCCCACAGGATAAATAAGTACAAATAAACATAATATATTATGTTTATAGAACAATTTGAGTACAACGACGCGGCGAAAACGCATGATTTTGGTTAATGACCTTTACGCCACTCACCAAACTTCCTACCATACGAAAAGGGGGTATACTTAAATCTGATCTTGTCTGTACTTTTCTAAAAATATATGCATGTGTATGATAAACTTGATTTTGTCATCTTTCTTATTTTCAAGCCGAGTTATAGATGCCGGCAGATAAAAAAGAGCGCTGGCATCCAAGCTGCGCAAGTAACTTATTTTGTTACCTACTAACTTTTTGTTATTCGAATGTGTATTATAGAATTTAATCAATTATGAGCATGACAGAATAGATACGTGGACTTGCTCTTAGCACAGTCGTCCAGCACTCTCCTTACTAGCCAAAACTTATATTGCGCAGCTCGGAAATCAGCGCTCTTTTTATCTGCAAAGGTAAACCCTAACATGGATAATGTAAATAGTTGTGAAAGCAGTTTAACTATCAGTTTAATTACTCACTTGCTTATTGTTGTTCTCTGCTGGAGCTACTATTTGAGAAATGGGCATCGACCATTTATGTTCCGTTGAGGTGTTCTGCACATTCTCCATGGCATTGTATCCTGACGTATTGACAGATTGGCCCATGCCGAATGATACATTACCTCCGCCGTTTGTATATGTGTTTATGACACCGCCACCAAAATTGCTTGTTAATGGCATGGAATTCATTGAACACTGAAAATAATATTTTATGAACATGATGGAGGTCCAAGAGTGCCCTGTCTGAAAAGACTGCCGTCACTATGCCGGCCAAAGTTTATAAATATTTTTATTATTAGGAACTTTATTATACTACGTACAGTAAAGTTGCACTAGAGTGCTTTAAGGATCCAATATCGAAGGATAGAAGCTGTTACATGAACTGGTAATGCTTTCCAATTGACTACTCCCTTTTCTTTTAATACATTTTATAGAACATAGATCATAGAAACTGAGCGATCAAAGTTCATATATCATAGATACATTGGGTACCGGCTAGTGGTTTTAAAGCAGGAGTCCCAATTCAAAGTTAAAGAACGAAATGAATAAATGATGACCCGTGTCAAGTCTGCCGATCCGAAGTAGTAGCACCACTTCCAGCATACAGACCGTAAAGTGACTTAGTCGCGTTTCAGGATCAGCTAATAAGTTGTCGGTTTTAACTAGGCCAAGATATTAGATGTGACTGCTACTTACAGTAATTTGACTACAGTGACAGTCACATCCAATCATAGACCGCACTCCACCTTAACATCAGACGGGGTGCTGTCATATGTCGAGACACAATAAAACAAAAGAGAAATAGTCATATACCTGCTGTGACATTGTTCTAAAGGTAGGCAACTGGTTGTATTCACACATTTGTTGTGTATTAGGGTTCATGATGATTGAGACGTTGCCGGTGTCCATGGCAGTCATATTGTGTTGTGGCTGCATATTGCATACCTGCCCTTGCATATTTAACATTTGCGATGCGTTTATATTAGACAATTGAGCTGAGGAACAGATATTCTGTGTGCTATGCTGCACTAAACCCATTGCAGATTGATCAATAGTAATAGTCTGCATATTGGATGCAGTTGCCATATTCGTAGACGGAGAAACTGCATTTAGGCTCTTAGAAGCCGCCATGTTGGATACTAAATCCTGTACAGGCATGGTGACGACACTTATATCTTTGGCATCAGTCTCGTCCTGAACGTCACATTCATCAATATTCTCAATTATTATATTATCCTTATTGTTGTTTAAGTTGTATACTTCATTAGAACTGAAACAATAATAATTTATTTTTTGACTCGACATATGACAGCATCCCGATGTTAAGCCAAAGTGTGGTCCATGAATGAATGTCACTGCTACTACAATTCAATAACTGTGAGTAGTAATCACATCCACTATGCCGGCCTAGATGGAACCGGCAACTTACGAGCTGATCTCGAAACGTGATCAAAACACTTCATGGTCTGCATACTTGTAAGTGGTGGTACTACCCCGGATCCGCAGACTGGGTACCACTGCCTACCACTCTTTGATAACCAGACCCGAAGCAAATATCAATCTCTCTTTTTTTAATAACAAATATTTGCAATATTTAATATTATTAAATATTACAAATAAAAGCTATGAAACAAATATTTGCTCCGACCGGGAATCGAACCCGGGACTTTACGCGCAACAAACCAATCGCTAAACCGTTCGTCCACGCCTGTCGTTAAATTTTTATATTAAGCTATTAAAAATGCTTGTATCATAGAAACAAGACGACCGAGGCCGGCATAGTGGATGTGACTGCTACTTACAGATATTGAATTGTAGTAGCAGTGACATCCATTCATGGACCACACCCAGCTTAACATCAAGCTGGGTGCTGTCATATGTCGAGTCACAATAAAAATATTTAAAAAAGTACATTTTAAAAATATTCCTTAAAAAATATGTACGTTTTAAGACACTAGATATGTTTTTGTTTATCAACATTTCTTTATTAAACTACAAAAGTGCTTGTATCATAGAAACAGGACAACCAAAGTACATATATCAAAGATACATTGGTGGTTTTATACCTGTGCTCTTGGTTTGCGTGACCATTACATTACCACTACACCACGGTTTAACTTAAACTAGATATTGTTCGCTCTCACTTACCTCACAACTCTATGAGTGCACATAATGAATTCTGGTTTAGAATTCCATTGATGGTATGTTATGTAGAAACATGTCTGGAGCCAAATCCATTGTTGGCCCTTTGTGAGGAACCGATAGTAGCAGGATGTCAATGCCCCTGTTTGCATTACTAAAACAATTCGATAATTTAATACTTTTTTTACCATTCTATACTAAAGTGCTTATTAATATAGTAACAGAGAGACCAATTAAACAAAATTCAAATTGCCACAGGGATAGGCAGAGCCAATGGAGCGCCACTTGCCACGATGCTGACATAACTCCCTCGCTTACTTCACATTTCTCTTAATACAAGCTCTATGGTTATGGGCACTAGGCAACCTAGACCAAAGTACATATATTAAAGATATATATAGATACCGAGAAGTAATTATTAACCGGAAGCTCTCGTTTATCGTATCCATTTCACTACCACTACCGCTTCCAAAAAATACTTTTAATGGAGATGACTGATATAGCTAAATAACTGTAAGTAGCAGTCACGTCCACTATGCCGGCTTAGTTGAAACCAGCAACTAACAAAATGGATGTGATTGCTACTCACAGTTATTGAATTGTAGTAGCAGTAACATTCATTTATGAACCACACTTCGCCTTAACATCAAGTGGGGTGCTGTCATATGTCGAGTCACAATAAAAAAATAACAACGTGACAGTTACTCTGCGTAGATGCAGGTTACAGTTTTCATCTACGACTACCATGTGACTGACGCACGCGCCGAGACTCCGTCAGAAACGTAATTCTTTTATAGAGGGCGCTTTTTTCCTATCAAAATCAAGCTTCTCTCCTATAACGTGCAAGTGATACGTGAAGAAACTTTGACCGGCATAGTGACGGAGACTGGGGCAGCCGTGAACTGACTTGTTTTTTTCAGTCGTCGTACCTTTGGACCTCCTCTTTCTTACCATCAGTCGATCAGGTCAAATGTCGTGTCCAATAAAAAAAAGATACGTTTTATTTCCGACATTTAATATATCTGTAATAACTAAAGTAACGAAAACGTCAAAAAAAGATAACATTATATTCTTACATGCTCGATGACACTCAACAACTTTGTCCAAATCATCAAAATGATAGTAATCATATCCGGATGTGCCGAGCACTTCAAAAGGCAAATATCCAATAATAGGAGGCGCCCTATGATCCAGAAAAAGGAACTTCCATTCCATACTATGTCGTGAGGTAAACTCCTTCCTGTTTTGATCGTACAACGAGACATCACGCATCAAATGTGGATTGCACATACGGCCAGTGCAAACGAAGAGGATGCTAAAATTTAATGCAATATATTTTTAATCATAGTAAAATTACACCTACAATGAATATATAATAAAATGTTATTTGAATCACTCACCTGCCAAGACTTTCTTTGCAATCTTCGCCATTTTCACCCATATTTTCAATCGATTCTGAAAACGTAAAAATAGCCAATTATAGAAAAGTTTTAATTTAAGACGAATTTGTCTCATAGCAATGAAATAAAGCGATTAAGAATCATAATTTACATTTCAAGGGAAATGTTTTTAAAATGTATTTTAAACATCAAAATAATATACTTATAAAAATATTTATTTTATTTTCTCAGTAGATATAATATACGAGTACATCGAAGTTTTCAAAAATAGATTTAATAAGAAAAAACATTTCTGCTGGAACCAATATGGTACTAGTAAAAGGATCTATTGAGAATGACCCGATAATTTACATATTAAAATAACCTCTAAAGCACCTCCACGAAAAGCAAAATAAACGCGTCTACTTAAAAATGGCGAACCAAATGTTTGCATTTTAGTAAACAGACGCGTTTCTGTACCATAAAACATTAAACGACAGCACTGTATAATCTGACTATATTTATAATTGTTCATTAGTTTCGTATTACCTGTGAATTAATTTAGGCTTATAGGATTTGATTGTCGCTACATAAAAGTTTTAAATCTGTAGAAATTGATCGATCCATTTAGATTTTCATGGCGGGGAAAATATTTGTGTTTAAATAAAACTTATTAAGATACTTACGAGTAAATCCAATGAACTGTACAAGCTCATAGGTACAAGGCTCACTAACGACTGAACTCATTTTCTTAAAATTTATTTGAAACCGGACTTCAATCCCTGTAAATAAATCATATAGTGTTTTCATTAAATAATGTAAATCAACTAAATTGTTTTTCAACTGTGGAACGACTTAGATGTAAAGCTGGAGTGCAGTCCGAGAATAGAGGTAACTGCTACTACAGTTAAATCAGTCTTTGCCGGCCTAGTTGGAATCTGCAACTTAAAGCTGACCTCGAAACATCACTTGTATTATTGTAATACTTGTATGTCAAGATTGTGGGAGTCCCAATATCGGTGTCCTATTCTATACCCGACAGTTGCTAATGCTCTTGGATTATGACGTCACACGACGGGATGACATCATAGTGACGTACCATCAGCAAAACAACAGTCCTTAAAGTCCTGATCTGTCCATTGACTTTTGTGGACTGTCTCGTGTGTTACGTCGAGCGCTAACCGGCCAGCGTCTGTTCGAGGCGCGTAGATAAAACGCGCGTTTTGACCGTTTATATGAAGACATTTCACAGTATCCTTTCATATATTGTGATTAAACATACACCAAATTGAAACTAACCTTCCACTGAATTATTCATTATAGCATACAGCTGGGGATGATCATCTTCAAGCACATAATCCAAAACTTGCGAGTTTATAATATTGTCCTGAAAGACAACAGAAGAGACTTTATTTAAATAGCTGTCATTTTTTTCTATCAAGTTTCACCCCTATGGAGACGGCAGGAAGGCAGATTTTTGGTAGCAATGTAGATAGTGGTGAATCAAGCGCAACATGGAAAAACAACGGCTGGATCTTGTTTGGGAGGTTATGCCTGGTGGTAGAGAAAGAATGTCCAAGAATGCCGACGTACGTTCACGGTTGCCCCAGTCACCGTTTCTATGCCGGTCAAAGGTGCTTTTCAACGCATCGCTTGAAGGATCCCAGGTTATAGGATGGAGAAAACACATCGGCTAGTAAAGCATTCTACTTGTCGATTGTTCTACAAAGAAACGACGCACCGAACCTTTTACGACCGAATCCGACTAACACACTTTACGGAACACAATCAGTATACTTGAAAGTGGTGGTACTACCCAAAGTTAGGCAAACTGGGCACCACTGCCTACCATTTTTTGACAAGACCCGGTGCCCGACTCTTTTAATGCAAGTCCTATTGATTGTTAGACTTGCATTTGTTCTCAGTCCGAAATGATGTATGTGACATTACATTCGTGACAAGATTCAGTATACAATTCACTAACAAAGTTTATATCAGTATAAGTGAATTCTTACGCGCAGACACGACATTATTTTCTATGGGACTGTGTATCTATTAAAAACATATGATCGATGTATATTACAAAAAAAAGCTAAGAAACAAATCTTTGCTCCCACCGGAATCGAAGCCGAGACTTTACACATAACGATCTGGTTTACTACCAATCCGACACGCCTGTCATCATTTGATTGTAGAGCTTCTTATGTTTCGGAACCGATGGAAAAAATGAAGGACCAATATATACAGAGTTTTTTGAGAAATCATTTTTGGACCATTTCTAGCCCACAAGGATATCAACACTCTTAAGGACATTCAGATATTGCTATTAAAACCGCAGCCGGTAGATTTAAAAGTTGCTAACAATATGTTTGAGGTAAATGAAGATACGCTGGAGAAACTAGCACCGGAGCCATAAGCTGGAGTAGAGGAAAGCACGAGGCGATATTCTCAACGCAAAAGAGTAAATCCATACTTCTGGGTTCCTATCGTGGGGGAGAATCCACCAATTTAGGAAGTAGATATGTTTTGTACGATATAATATTTGACGACATATTCAAACTGGATAACAAACCTGATAAATATGCTGAATAGATGAATAAATGATAAATATGATGAACCTAATAAAGAAAATGCCTTACTTTATTAACCCCCGACCAAAAAAGAGGGGTGTTATAAGTTTGACTTGTCTGTGTATCTGTGTATCTGTGGCTCTGTGTATCTGTGTATCTGTGTGTCTGTCTGTGGCATCGTAGCTCCTAAACGAATGGACCGATTACGATGCGGTTTGTTTCATTTGAAAGCTGACGTGATCGAGATGGTTCTTAGCTACAATTGATGAAGATCTGATCAGGGGTTTCAAGGTCATCAGCTCGATTTGTTAGCTGCGGTAGCGATATTAGACGCGCTGTTTAGGATGGCAACCCTTGTACGTCGCTATGCGACAAAGATTGTTATTTTATGTCAAATAAATATGCCAATGTAAATACACGTAAAATATGTTATAATTTTTCCCTTAAAATATTCATAATGCGAGGTTGGTTTGCAGCTTAGATCGATTACCTTGATTGAATATTTTAGGGGAAAAATTATAACATTTTTTACGTGTTTTAACAATGGCATATTTATTTGACATAAAATAACAATCTTCGTCGCATAGCGACGTACAAGGGTTGCCCGTTCTAAACACGCATAAGGCTGGGAATACACGTCCGATATTGCTGAGCAAATTATTTACAAATCGGAAGTAGGAATCGGACGTCTATTTTGTTTCTGTATTTTGTATGAAAACTGCACCTTCAGACAATCGGATCGGCCATAAAATCGTAAGCGCCTTGGCGTTGTTTCCGATTCTGACATCCGATCCGACTATCGGATCTGACGTGTATTAAGTATTCAAACAAATGTATGGCACGAGTGACTATCGGATCGGACTATCGGAGAGGAAAATCGGACTTGTATTCCCAGCCTTATAGGTATTTACTTTTAAACATATCTGTGACTTAACATTTGAAATAAAAACGTATACAAATACATGTGTGTTTTAACTGGTACCACTAAGCTACTCTGATGATGGAACTCGAAGGTAGGAGACGAAATCCTGGATGTGTTTAAACTTTTTTTTGTATACTAAGTTTGGACTTATTAGATTTGTCTTGAAGGTAGGAAACTAAGTGTAGAAAAGTTAGTGCGATAAAATAAAACATTCCGGATCTAAAAAATCTGATCATCATCCTCTCAGATCAGCAAATCAACAAGAAATGGACCTGTAGTGCTTTAACTAAAATTGTTACTCACTATGAGCCATTAGCTGGACCGTTATCAAATTAAAGACCGAGAGTATCTGATGAGGCACCATCATGAATCCTCTCAGATCAGCAAATCAACAAGAGATAGAACTATAGTGCTTTCACTAAATTTGTTACTCACTAAGAGCATTTAGCTGGACCGTCATCAAATTGAAGACCGGGCAATCTGATGATGCACCATTATGAATCCTCTCAGATCAGCAAATTGATATCAATTGATCAGCAAAAAAAGAGATAGAACTGTAGTGCTTTAACTAGGCCTTTAGCTGGGCCGTTATCAAATTAAAGATCGGGAGTATCTGATTATGAATCCTCTCAGATCAGCAAATCAATAACAGATAATATCATAGTGCTTTAACTAAAATTGTTACTCTCTATGAGCCATTAGCTGGGCCATTATTAAATTGAAGACCTGGAGTAGTTATCTGATGATGCACCATAAGGATCCAAGGGATATTAAAGGGATATAACTATTGAGCCATGACTAATGTTGTTTATTACTATAAAGCTGATGATATGACCAAAGTGGTTCCAGGCGTTTCGGGGGTTCCTTTAAAATTTTAATTTTGATTTTATTATTGTGACTGCATATGCATATGAGGTGGGGTACCTCGTGTTAAGCTAGAGTGAGGTCCTTAAATGGAGGCGACTGCTAATAAAGTTAAACAACTGCAAATAGCAATCACATCCACTATGCCGGCATAGTTGTACCCGACAAATATAAAACAAGGAGTTTTAAGACTATATTATTCAGTATAAGGCACGTTTATTAGAGAGCAGGGGTTTAGAAACACGGTGTTGGATAACGAAGGCGTATTGTAAAGCCCTTTTTAGATCAATTTTTTTTAAAGTTTACATGACATAGACAGTTATAAAAACATTGATGTTGTTTTGAATAAAGGTGTGTGTCAATAACAAACAATCTCATAATATAATAATTATATTTGATTATTATGAATAGAATAATGGGGGGGTTACCATAATCTCCACGCTTGGCAGGCGGCTTGGAGATCGCAGTATGCTCACCGCACGTTAAGAGAACGCTGCTGCTCAGCCTCTGAGTAGAGTTTTAGGACGTTCCGGGTCTACATCGCTCGAAAAAACGACACCGATGGGGAAGAAAGGTTCTAGAGTGGAAACTACAAACCGCAAGATGCAGCATAAGTAGACCTTCCACTAGGTGGACTAACGACATAGTTAAAGTCACTAATAACCGGTGGATGCAACTGGCATCTTGTCGTTCGAAATGGCGTTCTAAGGGGTAGGCCTATGTTCAGCCGTGGACGCCTTCTTGCTGATGATTATGATTATGAATATTTAATAAATATGCATTGGAAATACACAATTAACTTATTATTGTAAAGTCTTAAGTCAACCATGTTTAAGAAATCCAAAAATGTAAAAGATGCGTTTTTGGCTTCTGCTACTAGGAACGGCCAAATTACTGCTAAAATAGGCCGCTTTGAAAATATAGTTTAATCATAGGATAAATATTTATTGTCTATACACACTCGTAGACATTATCGTGTAACCTGTGTCTATAGAGAAAGTTCTGTGTTTATCTAAACGAGTATATACTATATCTCGTAGTTGGCAAATCAGGAACAAAACGTTAGTTCTGTAAACAACAAAAATAATAACAAAAATGGCAAATCTATGGTCTTGTTGTAGATTGATTGTAATAAAATATCGTAATACAATAAGTTCCTCTATTCTTAGGTTCTAGATCTTATTAGATTTGTTTCGCAATGGTCCACAGACATAATCGGCCATTTGTATATATTATATATATAGACAGACTTTTTGTCTATAATAGTGTACTTTTTATTTCAAATTCAGCAGAGTTTAAAACAAAGAGGCCTCGTATATATAAGTATCAGAGTCATAAATAGTATCGATGTAGTAGTTAATCAAGAAGTGTTTTGTATCAATGCGCAATAAAACCAACGTGTGTGAATGTAAAATAAAAAATTAATGAACTCAAAGGAAGCCTCGACTGTGGAAGAAGGGTGGCTATTAATAAGTGAAGTGGCACGGGACACGGGGCTTCAGCGGGAAGCTCGGTGCAGACGGCTTTGTACAACGCGTAGGTTGTTTTGTGGTACAGTAGTAGTTCTCAAGTAACGTGATACTCAATGACCTTAGAACTGACTCAAGTTCTTAAACAAAAAAACAATGACTAATTTGGAAAATTCAGCAACCCTTATCTACTTAAAAACACGTTAGATATTTTGAAGATTTTAATGAAATGGCTGATGGCTGATGTTAAACTGGAGTTCGGGCATAAAGCAAGTCGCATCTAGTGGCCTACCTCTTTTTTATTTACAAATATTTGATGATACAAAATATATCCTTAATTCTCACCGGGAATCGAACCTGGGACTTTACACTGAGCAAAATGGTGCGTTATAAATCGCCACATTTATAAATCAAATATATGAGCACACGTGATATCCAGTGAAATCTAAAGAAAAAATATTTATATAGCACAAGGTTTCTGAATAAAGTTATACTTACAGGCGCATGTCCAAGTAGGGCTGCAATACAGTTCGATGCGTAATAAATACGGCCAGTATTTGAAAATGCGAACAGAAATCCTTCTAATGCTTCGAAGATGAGGTGTGTGTACTCATCATTGGAGAGAAATGATGGTTTATTATCATCCTTGATTTCGTGTATTCGAGACTTCTCAATCGCGTCTAAAACAAAATACAAAAAATAAATGAGAATCATTTTTATCTTAATCCAGGATAAGATACCCAAACGAGTAATACGAAGTGCGTTTAATAAATTCTAGGTATATTCAATCAATACTAATCAATATTTAGAATTGAATTTTAACAAGTACCTCTCCGCACAAAACAAATCTTTACATAGTATCAAATAAAGTCGTGGGTTTCTGTATGTGTGCTTAGATCTTTTAAACAACGCGACAGATTGTGATACGGTTTTCACTATCTGTGTCTTCTAAATAGTTTAAAGATTACGAATACTAAAAATAATTATTTGCGAAGCCGATGCTGCACGGATTTACTATTCCAATTTAAACGACTGCAATTTCCGGTGAAGCATGGATTTTATGCACCCCATGCCCATATCTGTATGCACCCATAAATAAAAAATATTCAAATTTACGGGTGAAATACCTGAATGTAAACTAACAAGCCTTGGTTGGTACATTAACATGTTTTATATTCATTGTATTTCGTTTTGTGCAAAAAAGAATTTAGTCCATCTGTTGTCGATATTCAAGTATTTATAAAACTCATTCAACATTAACATTTTTCATACTTAAACACTATTTTCTTTAGGTGCAATTTTATTTGTGAAAACGCAATAACCATTTTTTTTTTCTACTTTTTTTGGCCGTTTTCCTGATACCGCATCTGCGCCGAAACTTTGTTATACTATTTATGATCTAACAAAACAAATTTTAAATTCCAGGAGGGTGTTTTTCGACCAAATTGAAGACATTCTCAAGAACGCTTGGTTGCCTAGTGCCCATAACCGTAGAGCTTGTTTTAAGAGAATTATGGATGTAAGAAAAGTGAGGGAGTTGTTTAAGGATCGTCCGATAGAATTAGTTAATTCAAGGCCTAACTTATCCTAATTGATAACTTCATTTAATCAATCAAATTGTCACGCCTTTTTTCCCACGGTGATAGGCAGAGAGTCCGAATCGTCAGAATAGAAGTATCAGCACGTATATATTTTGCAATGTATCCATGTACTGATACTTTTTACTTTTCTTTTAAATATTCCAATTAGAATCTATCTACGAAATCCCTATTGATTGATTGATTGGAACTCATACAATATTAGGTAGATCGATATTGAAACTCGACTTTCCTTATGGTGAACTAGGGGAAGTCAAAGAGCATTGACAAATTACGGTTTCCACACACAATTTCCCTCTATTTCGGCCAAAGGGAAAATTCATTGTGATTAGTATTAAGAAAGGGTTATAACTTACTATTATGATTTTTCAAGTATGATATAGCTCCCATCAGCACAGAGGATTTGTCTAATCTCTTGTTTTGTGTGCTAACCATCGTATTTAATTCATTCACCAACATATTGAATTGATCCCGCCTCTTCTTTTCATTTCGGTTTCGAGTTTGTCTGGAAATTGTATACAAATATTAATATTTTAACCTAATAGCAAAGAATTGAGATGCGTAAGGTGCGAACAGTACTCAGCGCAAGAGTGAATTTGAGCCTTGTATAATAGTAGGCGAAGCTCAGGCGCGGAGAACCGCATAATAATCGGTTATCTCCTGTTCTCCAGCTGCAGGGCCGGCAGTGTAGAATCCATGCACCGTGCTGTCGTCTGCATAGCAATGCATATTGGATCCAAGGTCCACTATGTCATGATATGCAGAAGGAACAAAGTCGGCGACAGCACGGAGCCCTGAGGAACGCCAGCATTCACCGAAACCCTGCCCACTGTGCTTCCATCCATAACAACGCGAATAGAGCAGTCACGCAGGAAATTACATGCTTTTTCATTAAAAGTTTCTGGTTTTCTTCCAATTAAAATCTAAGGACATAATGTGTTTTCGTAATGTGTGCTAATAATAGAAACGCGTTATTAGCCGCACTACTACAAATGCAAAGCTAATTTCAATTAGAAATAAACTTTTCTTTATTTCTAATTGAAAGTATATTTATTTTGTGGTAATGGAATCATAGATACAGGCTTTTTCGCAATGTTAATCATTCAAATAATTATCACACTACAATTCCCACAGGAATAGGCAGGACTTTTTACAATCCTGATACGATTTTTTAGTTTTTAGCTTTTCTGCAACAGTTTTTTTATTAAACTGTTGCTGTTGCTCATTTTCCTTCAAACAATGCATCATTATACAGTAGAGCCTTCTGTAGCTTCAGTCATATGAATGTTTCAAGATCATGCAGAACTGCAATGGATTATTGCCCATTGTTGGCTTACACATTTATTCAGCATCCAATTAAACTATGCAAATCTATTTACTTAAGTAAATTATATTTAATTTGTAAGAAGAACTTACTAATTACTAATGTTCTGTTACCTAACTCAGTAAATGTAGTTCTCAAGAATGAGTAGACACTCCCAATCTTAATACACACTCATTAATCAATAATTCTAGCATTCATATCTAGAGTAGACCTTATTTTTTATGTTTACTTATTCTTTTGTAATAAATTTGCACTTATATACATTTTTATTGGCTTAAAAAATAATAACTAATTTATTCTATCTTATTTCCATCATGTTATGCATGATTCTAAGTCAGGAATGTTCCCTATATCATATTGTTCTAAGACTACTATAATACAGCTTCAACTAGGTAGATAGGACCAAATACAGAATATAAATATCATAAATTACAACACTATTAGTTCAAACAAATAATTAAAATCTCTAAACATGAACTATAAGTTGAAGACTATATTTACAAGAATATATTCTTACCTTTTAGAATCGTCCATGACTTCAAAATCTTCTTCCATTATTCTATAGAAATATATCAACAGAAATTGTTATGGAAAACAGATCTACGATTATGTCGATCTACATCGAATCACGTTCTACGCTTTAATAACAAACACCGCACCACACAACTTCTATCTTTACAATGACCGAAATTGTGAAAATGTTCATACCACTTTGACGGAACATCCCACATTATACATATCCAAGGGTAAGTTTAACATTTTAGTCACCTTTAAAAACTTATAAACAACGTGAGCAATTTGCACGTAACAAAAACACAATTTTGCACACGGATTGTTCGCGATTCGCAACAAAATCTAGCGTTCAAAATTCGATATAAAAAGTATTGAGATGAAAGACAGCCTTCGGACCAATAAGAAAGAAGCTCTCTTCTTTTTTGCTTAAACAAAAGCAGTAAAAAGATAGTGAAACCAATATTTCGAACGAGAAGTTTGTTTACTTAGTATCCCGTTTTGTCGTGCTCTCTCATTCTGGCACACGCTATTTTGTAACCGGTATGCACTCTTCGCACGGCTACAAAGGTGACAATATCAAATAAGGTATAAATACAAAATAATACTATTATTTTTACTACTAGATAAATTAACCAAATACTTTTAACTAATAAAATTAACTTTATAATACATAACTTATAACTTCATACAAAATAAAAAATAAGCTGAGGAAATACGTCAGAATTAGATAGTGCTGCCACCTATCTTTAGTATTAATAACCTTGAGTATAATGTTCCTTGTGGCAATAAAAACTTACAATTAATTGTAATTACTGCCTTACCACTTGACTTTTTTTAAGATCGAACTTTTAAGCTGGATATCTAATTTTATATAATGGCAATCCATGTGCTTGCTACGATTGCTCTGTAATTGGTATGAAAGTTTAGTCTGCTCCTTCAAAAATCCTTCTAAAGTCTAAATATCAAATTCTACTGAATTATTTGCGCGCATTGTTGTTTGCAAGCTATTACTAGTACAAAGTTATCTGTCTTTGCAAGTTAAAATTTGGGAACACTCCTATATAGAATTTAGTTCTCATGAAAAGCGATTGGAGCGCTGAGTGTCATTACTTTGTCTCCTACACATTATATTATCATTTCTTTACTCTTTGAATTTGCCGAGACGTCCGTTGTCTGAAGTTTGTCAATAATTGCAATTTTGCAAGAAAGTTTTTATTGGATTTTACATTACCGGCTTTTTGCTGGTATATTACACGTCCAAAATTAAGTTCAAAATTAAGAGAAAACGTGGAAATCCTGCTATGCATAGAAAACATCATGAACCTATAAGACAACCGGCTCTCGAATTACCAGAGGTAAGTAATTTTTGCCGACATCGCATTTTCGTTGAACCAAACAAATCTAATTGTAATTGCCTTGATGTTTACAATGATAAGCCGAAACTAATCGGCGACACTTTAAACACAAATCTGATTGAACTCACATTTTACATTACTTTTAATATAATATAGTGAGGCAGTGAGTTTAAACTTTGACATGCTATAACCTTGGATCCTTCAGACGATGCTTAAAGAAAGACCTTTGGCCGGCATAGTGACGACTGAGACAACCGTGAACTTTGTCGGTTTTTTCAGTCATTGGCATTATTGGACCTCCTCTTACCATCAGAAAGTTAGATGTTGAGTCGCCTTAAAAAAACTACTTTCCAGTTGCTACTCTAGAACCTTCATTTCCTGCCTGCCACTAATAGACAGAGATTTCATGGATGCTAAGAAAATTGTATCAACTCCTAACAATCCAAATATTATTTAATAAGCTTTAAATTGATTGATGACAGACTGTTTTATTTATATACATTTGGTTAATATTTTTCAGCCGGTCAAGATCAACAAATGGGATGGAACTGCAGCCAAAAACGCTATTGATGATGCTATTAGAGAGGTATGTGTTTTTTAATGCCAGCCACATACACAAAACAAGCCTTCTTATGATTTTGTACTGTAATTAGGCAACAACTTTGATCATATAGATACATAATTGCCACTCAAAAAGCGACAAAATAAATGCAAGTCGGATTGGTGTTGGACTTGCAATTGTTTTCAGTCTAAAATGATGTACGTGACATTACATATGTGACAAGTTTATACTTTAAAACAATGTGGTAAGGTTCAGTTCACAATTCACATTCAATTCACTTACACAGTTTATATCAGTGTAAGTGAATTTAGACACGCGGACACTTGTGATGATGACATTATTATGTATAGGACTGTATCTATTAAAAATATATGATCAAGAGAAAACCAATATAGTAAAATTAAGTAAAATACAAAGCTGAATGAATTAAGTTTATGTATGAGTTAGGTTAGGTTTTAGGCAATTCTCCTCTAGGTGCAATGATAGACTACCATGCTTGCAGGTTACTTGAAATCAAATGCTGCAATTACAATTTCTTTAATGGTAGAATGAATGTGCAAGCCTAAACATGGTGACAGATGTCAACCAGAAGTTTAGAAGTTAGTTTGGTATTTATCATTTGATTTTACTAAAACTTTGTTTTCAAGAGTATGGGGGCCAATGAATTACTTAAAAATCCATTGGAAGTTAATTTGACATTTTGTATGGTGAAACTTCCACTGAATTTGTCTAAGCTTGGTTTGAAGTTTGTACTAGTAGGAGATTAGTGGTGTTAGCTGTTTGTTATATTGTAGTTACAGCTTCTTAACTTAATAAGATAGTTTGTCTTAACTAACTCACAATATTCTATCTACTCAATGATTAATGATCATGGCATCTAGTCTTTCTAGCACATTCTTTTAGTCAACACCTGTTAACAAATTATATATTAAGGTGCTATTCCGCTGGCGACTGCAGACCGCAGACTGCACTACTTGTTTGTATGAGATTGATTTCGTGCAAGGCAATAATAGTCTGCGGTGGCATTAATGTTGTTTATCAATCATCAATCAAATTGTCACGCCATTTTCTCACAGGGATAGGCAGAGACAATGGAGCGCCACTTACAACGATCCTGACACAACTCCCTCGCTTCCTTCACATTAACAATTTTATGGTTGTATGATTTAGGCAACCTAGCTTTCTTGGGGATGTCTCCGATTTACTCGGCGAACACCCTCCTGGGCCTGCCTTGTCTAACGTATCCATTCACCTGAGATTTATAATCTACTTTTATATCTACTTTCACTCATCCTTTCCATCTAAGCATTATTTTGTCAATCCTTGTCACTACATCCTCATTAAAGTTTTCTTATAACTTGGGCTATACTGTCATTCAGCCCCCCTAGCACAGCAATCCAAGAAGCAAGATAAAAAACTGAAGGACTGTTATTGTATTTAATTTTAAATAACGTATTAGCCCGGCACATCAAAATAATACATTTTTAATGATGTTTTGTGTAAAGTTTTACTTGATTCTAGTAAGTTATTTAAAATAAGTTGGAATGATATTTATTCTTTGGAAGTCTTTATCTTGCTTTTTGGATTGCCATCCTAGGGGGGCTGGATATCATAGTACAGTAGTTTTTATTTACTTATTCAAACAATCTTTACATATTAATATTTCGTTTTTCATCTTAATCCATGTGTGGAATGTGGTCTTATTGGGAATTCATCTTTATAATCTGATCTTATATTTATGTTTTTGCCTTACAGGTTCTGACAAATCAGCTAAATTGCAAGGAGAGTTTCCTTTTGATTGATTTGAGGCTCTTTCTTTGTTCTCTTGCTGTTGGGGTTGCTTTCTTTGCCCTGCTATGGGATTATTTGCATCCTTTTCCAGAATCAAAGTAAGTACATATTTAGCACGGTAGCCAGTCTCTTATTGCTTCAGGTATTTCAGGTTAGCATTGCAACCAACTATATAGGTAATCAAATAACTACAGAATGATAAATAACTAATCGGGGACATCCTAAAGAAAGCTAGGTTGCCTAGTGCCCTTAACCTAGAACTTGTATGAAAAGAATTTCTAGACTTACAAAGGCAGTTTTTGTCGAGTCTTAGGAACATTTTTAGAAATGGGTCCACCGGTACCTGAAAAATTTTAAAAGTGGTCTATGAGGGTAATAAGTTTGGTTGTCCTGTTTCTACGATACAAGCACTTTAGTAGCTTAGTATAGAAATAAAAATAAATAAATGATCATTTGTAAATAAATGAATAATTATTTATTAATTGCAGACAAGTGTTAATTACCTGCGTGACGTCATACTTTGTGCTTATGGGCATCATAACGCTCTACTCAACTTATATTGAGAAAGGCATCTTTACTGTGGTCAAGGATGTGCACAATGAAGTTACACGAAAATGGAAAGCAACCTCTTCCATAAAAAAGTAAGTAAAAGTATTTTTATTACTCATTAAGAACAGTATCCAGACAGTTGGTGGTCATCTGCCAATCTAGAGTAGTACCACCACTTTCAAGTGTACAGATCGTGAAGTAACTCAGTTGCATTTCGGATCAGCAAAGTTACAGTTGTTTCTACAGCTAAACAAATAAATATGTGTTGTATTTTTATTTCGGCTGCCTGCTGCCTGCCTGATGTTAAGCTGGAGTAATCATCATTACACAGAAGACGTCCACTGTATAACACAGGCCTCCCCCTTAGAACCGAATTCTGAGTTTTTGATTTTCACTGTGTCAGTCCACCTACGCTACCTCTTTTGATTCGTGGTTTCACTCAAGAACTTTTCTTCCCCATCGGTTGGCGGTTTTTCGAGCAATGTGGCCAGCCTATTACTACTCTGCCTATTCTCATGGGAAAAAGGCGTGATAATTTTATTAATTGGTTAAAGTTCTTTATTAAAATGTGGGGTTGAATAATTAAAATTATTAATTATTGTTACAGACATGATGACAAATATCACTTGGACCTGTACATGAGCGACGCATTTGGTACGTATCGCGAGGGTGGTTTCTCAAGATCCATTGGTTATTACATCGATATCAATGGCTATGTGGTACGAAGTGTCATCTCCCATGATATCTGCAAACTATTCAAATCACTATCAACTGACAAGAAACACAAGTAAAAGAAGTATTTTTCATGTCGTTTGAAATGGTCGAAGATGTTCACGAATACTTGACACAGGCTTTGTCATGTGTGAAATATATCGCATAAAGTCTCTTACTGTGCTTGTGAATTTTAAAGACAGCTAGTCAAATTAATTTTTAATACGTCATAGTTGAAGTCATGCCGCGCACAATTTTGATACAACAAATTTGATAAAACAAGAAAAATCATGGGTACTTTTCAATCGACTATTGCTTTACTTGTTCTTTTGTGTAAGGTTTTCCATCTTTGGCCATTTTGGTTTAGTATTTGTTATACAGGATAGATTTTAAAAGAGCAAAAGTATAATAATGATATATATGCATATTTTTTAAAATAAAGACAGTTTCCACAGACTTTCACTGCTTTGACAATGTGACGTTTCTATAATACTTATGGCTGATCGTTGGACCGCGTAGCAAAAGGATCATCTGATAATTAGAGCGCTAGATGGGTGCAGTAGAAGCAAGCCGGCAACTTAGGCCGGCATAGTGGCGGCGGCTGGGGCAGCCGGGAACTGACTCGGTTGTTCCAGACGTCGTCACTCTTGGACCTCCTCTTGCTTATCATCAGGCGAGTCGAAGTCAGATGTCGTGTCACAATAAAAAAAAAAAGCCCGCGAATCTATTCTGTCGTGCTCATAATTGATGCCAGCGCTCTTTTTTTCTGCCGGCATCTATAACAAGTCATTTCGCTGTTGTGTATTTTAGAAGAATCCAGGCCCAGTATGTCATGGTATATTTTTAAATAGCACATTTTAAAACGAAAAATATTTATTATGCATATCAACGTACAATATATTAGCCTAACGTAAGCTTTTTAAAAAACTCCCCGTATAAAATATTTATAGTATAAGTAAAAATACTAGGTTTATTAAGCTCAAATCCCCCTTACACTTGTAACTGTTGGCTATGTAATCAAAATCTAATTGTATAAGCAGGTCATACGGTCTAAAAGTCAGTTAATGAGTGAAAATGAGGCTTTGAAGTTTTTCATTATTGTATTTATTAATACTGAAAATACATATTTTGTAATAGCAAAGAATTTCATTGAGGTTTTTTGCATACGTCACATTAAATTTGACGTATGGTTTTTGCATAGAATCACATTATACTCGAGCCATTACAAACGTGCAAATGTGTCATAGATATTTTACATCGGATCTCTCGCTCGCACTGGCATGCCTTACGCAACAGCTACACATGTTGTGTGTAGCTGTAAAAATACATGCGTTACTCCAGCTACTTGCATCCGACCGACATGTCCCTTTGTCGATATCGACTTGTGCAGCTTTCGCACAACCCTTTGTGACTAAATTCGCACGTTTGTAATAGGTCGTGTATAATTGACTTATTCATCAATTGCGATCATCTGTCAAAATGGAGCTCATTACGATTCTCATTACAGTTGCATGATCTGACCCGAGTTGTAAACTATTATTAGATGTTTTGTTGTTGTTTCACGTGTCTCTCCTTCAGTGAGTCTGGTGTTTGTGTACTTTGTAGTCAATGTATTAGGACGATTGTACAATGTACAGTCTTGCTTTTATACTTTACTATTTATTCACACTCTTATTTAAGGGAATATATTATGTGAATTTTATTATATTGTTAGTTATAAGCATATCATTAAAGTAGTTGCATTTAGAAACCAAAAAATAATCAATTTAGATTATAATTATATTATATCAATGGTATTGTAATATTTTAATAAATTCTACTTCTCAACAAATTTCTTTTTCTATGGTTTTGGCATCCGTCACTTTGAATTAGAATTTGACGTATGGTCTTTACATACGTCACATTGAATTCGAATTTGACGTATGGTCTTTACATACGTCACATTGAATTCGAATTTGACGTATGGTCTTTACATACGTCACATTGAATTACAATTTGACGTATGGTTTCTTGCATACGTCACAAAACAATACGGCGTTCTCACAGGGCGAATTTAGTTGATCAACTGCGAAATTGTTCGCAATTTGAACCGTCTGATCAGACTTTCAATCAATTTGATGCAATAAATATCGGTTCAACAAAAGTTAAAGAATTTTCAACTTTCATTGATTTAATTAGTAGTTGACAGCGAATTGACTCGTTTAACTTGTTCGTTCAACTCGCATTGAATAATCAGTCCAATCAGCGATATGAGTATATATTGTATTCCTCTGTCACCAGTTATTTATTTTATTGTAAAATGTTAATTCGCATCTGCATCCATGAGACAAAATGCTAAAATGGATAGTGTGCTGACACGTGTAATATTGAGTCGATTATTATTGAACCGTGAGAACCTAGTCAATATTAACTTTCGATTCTTTGTTGAACGATAAATATTGAACAACTAAATTTGCCCTTTGAGAACACCGTGTTAGGAGAACAAAAGTCCGGAGCGCAACGACCACGATTTTACGTCATTTCCGCAACAACAGGCGATATTGACGACAGGCGTGGACGAACGGTTTAGCGACTAGTTTGTTGCGCGTAAAGTCCCGGGTTCGATCCCCGGTCGGAGCAAATATTTGTTTCATAGCTTTTATTTGTAATATTTTAATAGTATAAAATATTGCAAATATTTGGTAATAAAAAAAAGAGATGGATATTTGCTTCGGGTCTGGTTATAAAAGAGTGGTAGGCAGTGGTACCCAGTCTGCCGATCCGGGGTAGTACCACCACTTACAAGTATACAGACCGTGAAGTGATTTGGTCACGTTTCGGGATCAGCTTGTAAGTTGCCGGTTCCAACTAGGCCGGCATAGTGGATGTGATTGCTGGCTCACAGTTATTGAATTGTAGTAGCAGTGACATTCATTCATGGACCACACTTCAGCTTTACATCAAGCGAGGTGCTGTCATATATCGAGTCACAATAAAAAAAAATGTTAATGCATGTACTAAGTACTTAGAATAGCAAGTTGATGTCAGATGTGGTGAATTAAACTTTATGCGGCTTACTATCGAATTTATATGTGGTTAATGATTGTACAATTTATTATTATTATTTTGAGAGCTCGTAGTCACGGAGAGACTGCAAAGCTGAAAAGCCCTCGAAACGTCGGTATAATAAATCTAAAATCAATAACAAAAAATGAACGTGATAGTATGCCGCATTAAATTTGTTTAATTCAATAATCAATGTTCGCGAAAATCTAAGAAAATATGTATGGTGTGTGCTTAAGACCAAAATAAGAAGGTAATCACTTCTTCAAGGCTTGGTCAATAATGTGATAAACATTTTTTTCTTTAAACATTTTTAATATAAATAAAAAAATAATACTTTTGAATGAAGATTAGCTGAAAATCTAAAACAAAATGTGTGTGTCAGCAAAAAACTATATACACTTCACTGTATATTATTAATGAAATTAATAATAATAAAAACTATATTTAAGTAACATTATTAATAAAAATATAATTATTGTTGAAATTATATTTTGTAATTCGATAACAACGCCGCCATCTGTTGAATAATGTGAAAAACACTTGGGATGCTGAGGTTTAATCTTGAAATAAAGAGTAGCGACATCTAGCGATAAATTATGAAACTTCATCGACTTGCCATTACAACGTGGGGGACTCCGTGGATATCCGTGTAACAATGTAATAATAATGGTAAATATTTAATAAAATGATTATTATTGGGTACGATTTATATCTAGAATATATTGTAAAAGAAAATCACTATTTTTCGGTATTAATTTATCGTTAATCTACCATCCTCGCTGAGTTACCTTGCAATTATACCTACTAATAAAGATTGACCTACATTCGCAGCCCTTGTGAAAGGATTGTGCAATAGAAACGGTCATTTGTTACACAACATGCCGTATCCATGCGCAAACGAAGTCATTTTGCAACATTTAATATGATTTTTGAAGCAAGTCCTCAGATTCGTTAAATAAATAATGATCCTACCTTGTCTGTGCGACATAAATAATTTATTTATTTCTCAATTATAGTATAACTTCAATTGTATGTTAAGCTATTACTATACATGATTGTGGGGTCTCTAGATTTTGAAATTCACTTTATTCAATTGTTTTTGTGTTGGCCTATTAAATTTTTAGGCTGCCCTTTACCGACATATTTCAATGTCAGTCATGAGTACGGTAGCTCCATTGTAACCAGTTGGAGTGGTCGGAATATCAAAGTATAAGTGAGGTGGCCTAGAGACCTACATTTTGTTTTTAATTCATATAATCGCAGTTATAGTGCGAATTTCGAGTTTTGATTGACTATTTTTGATCCTTGGTGACATTTCATATTGAACGTGTCGGCGTCGAATCGCCTTCGACACGCATTCGTGTAAAATGCACGAAGAGGCCCCGAAAATGAGTGTAGCGAGCGGTCTGGCCGCTTCTACTAGTCAATCCAAGAACGAACTTGAATCATTATCTACGGATGACTACACGATGACCTCAACAATTCCCGGCTCCGAAGACAACGTTGATCTGGACATCCAGGTCGCTTACGTAGACCCCTCGACTGGTACGTACACGGTATAACTATTACCTAATTTGTCCGAATTTAATAGGTAAATTATTAAGTACCTATTGTTTTCACTTTCTAATAAGAAGTTAAGTTATCAATGAATTTTATTACAGTTTACAATTGTAGCTCTACGGCTCAAGCCACACTATTTGAATTACATATTAAATTTTAATATTATGTACAATAAATTGTAATTTAATTTTTTAGCACTTTATACATCGTGCTTATGTCATAAATAATACTCAAATAAGAATTTAGCCCATTAAAAAGTTCAGAGACACAGGCCCGGCAAAAAAGCACGAGTTTATTCAAAAAGCACAAGTGTTGTATAATAAAATATAGATCTACATAATGTATAATGTGTACGCATTACGTGAGGCGCTACCTGCTGGCTGGTCGTACTCAACTGCACGAGCTGGCAACGTCGCATTGTTTTTTAGAACTATCTGCGACGAATTGTCTGTATTGAAACATCTATCGACGAGTGAAATTGGTTCTGTTTGGCAGGTCTCTAGGTACCTGTTAAATACTGCATTGCGCGTTCGCTATTTGATATTCAAGGCGTTGTTGTTCACCAACACTTCTGATTGAATTTGGTGTCAGTAGGACACATTGGCTCGCTTGGCGTGGCGAGCTCTCTTAGTATTGCTCGTACGACTATATGCGTCGGTTACGGGCGTATGAAGTAATCGACTGACGTAAGGTAACCGAGGAGTAATACCGCCCGTTACTGCGGGAATTTTCGTCGTTGGTATCTGCATTCTGGATTTTTTTTTGTGGAATTACTACTCAACACAATTTTTCCTTATCACAATAAACATAATTCAGTATGGATCAATCATAAAATTAATTACTATCAAGTTTTACTCAATGAGGTAGGATGTGGAGGTAGAATGAGGTAGGAAGTACATTGTGGGCTTAATATTTGCAAAAATATCCCCGAGATCGTGCAAAGCCCGTCCGCCTGATTTTTTTTTATATCTACCCTACATCGTATGCGACTTTATACAGAGGATTAAATTTAGGGATCCTATTAATAGTTTTGAGTTTTATAGGTTCTTGTAGTATTTTTTTTAGGTTTTGCTTAAATATGTTAATCAAACAAAAATTATGGCTTCAAACGTATCGAACTAAATATTTGAAATGAACGTGACAATAGTCCTTACAAGTAGCTTCTTACCTGAAAACAGTGAAACCAATAGAAATAGGTATTATTACTGTCCGGCCGAAAGTTCGGTTTAGGTTTCGGTCGAGTGGAAAAAACGGGTTTCGGTTTCGGCGGCAAACTTGCCGAAACTACGACCGAAACCTTTGCCCCGTCACGTCAACTGATCACCTATTTTAGGTAATTTTTCTAAATGAGGGGTTGTTATGTTGATAATCAATGAGTAAACATGTCGAAGACCGCATAGCTATATGATTTAAAGATAAAAAAAAAACTGACTTTTTTATTTCCCCCTCAAAACATAATCCTCGTAAGGAAGTTTCGGTTTCGGTTGCCGCAATTCAATTTCGATCAGACACTAGTAGTTATGATTTAAAACAGGGTATTCATTTTTATATTTGCACCTAAACTACTCATCCGATTTTGATAAATGTGTTTGCTATCAATTGATTTGCTATTACGGGTGATAGCAATGATATTAAAGTATTTTAAATAATACCAATATGTGATAGGCTATTTCAATATGGCGGATGTTACGTCAAGTCATCGATATTCGGACTATGCGCTTAAACCTTAAATAAAACTACCTACAACAACAAAAACGTTCTAACTTGATAGACAAATAAAAACAATGAAGATGCCGTCAATCGAGGAAAAAATACTCATCGGTATTTGAATTGAATATCATCTATAACAACTAGGAATAATATCTATGACGTCATTATTATGAAACTGTCAAAAGACTACGATGGCAAACTAAATAAACAGGAATATCTAAAAATAAAAAGTCTTCTTACTTAAAGAGACTTGTTTCAGACATAACAATCCCAACTTGTGTCATAGATTTTATTTTATTATTAGATTTCATTTACGTATTTATTCCTACTCATCTTATGCCCGGTTCCTATTATGACCCATCCCATATTTACTTTTTTTCTTACTTTATGGTACTAGTTGTAGGTAACTTTTTTTTTTTTATTGTGACACGACATTTGACATCGGCCCGCCTGATGATCCGTCTCAGCCGCCCTCACTATGCCGGCCAAAGGTGCTTCTTCACGCATCGCCTGAAGGATCCAAGGTTATAGGAGGATGAAAACACTTGGGCTGGCAAAGCATTCCACTTGTCGATTGTTCTACAAAGAAAAGACGCACCGAAATTTAGTTCGACTACCGATTCTGTCGACAAAATGCGAATGCTGACCCTGACCAGTGCGGGTGTTACGGATAGGAATAAGGTTAAAGAGCTCCTCGGAACGTTCTCCGTGGTATAGGCGATACAGGACGCACAGAGCCGCCATGTCTGCGTCATTGCAGGGGCTCCAGAGTTCGTGTAACCTTTACATCTCCTATAATTCGGACAGCTCGGCGCTGCAATGAATCCAGGGCATTGAGAAGATACTTGGCAAAGCCGTCCCAGAGATGCGAACAGTACTTCGCGCAAGAGCGAATTTGAGCCTTGTATAAAAGCAGGCGAAGCTCTGGCGCGAAGAACCGCCGCACCTTGTTCAGGATGCCAAGTTGACGGGAGGTGGTCTTAATAGCCCGCTCAATGTGATCCCTGTGATTCAGGTCGCTGCGAAGGGACATCCCTAAGATGTCCAGTCTGTCCAAGGGAAATGTTACTAAGAGAAGGAAGGGGGATAAACGGGGATTTTTTCGTCGAGAACGCGCTACCTGAATCTTGTCTGCATTGAACTGAACCAGGTTCCTGTCGCCCCAATGGGTAATACAATCAAGTTACCTAACTTGATTTACAAGGGTTATTATAAAACAACGTTTTCGACCTATAGCTGGTGGTAGATAATTTAACTGTTCGTATCAAAAACGATCCGTTTGATCGATATAGGAACCGGGCATTAAAGATTACTATTATTTTTTCCATTATCCAAAAAAGTTACCTAGAGGTAAGAGGTAGCTTTTTATTACGAAAATGTAAGTAAAAACAAAACAAATACACGTCTCGATCTACATTAGAATTCGGAAATTGCATCGCGTTTTGTGGAAACATTAAATATTAAATAAATTGAAATATGAATAAATGTGCAAGGGCGAACCTTGGATAGAAGGTCGCTATCATTTGCATGCGCTACCATTATGAAACCTTCAATGAAAGTTAACCTATAAATGCATAAATACTTTATAGCTGGTATTTACAGAGTTGAAATTACCTATTTTAAACTACTATACTTTTTTCAAAGAAATTGTACTTTGTTTCACGTTAAAAATGTTTGTGAAATGTAATGAAAAATTTAATAGTGGCATGTAGCGAGAACTGCGTTTTTAAGAACACGTATATAATTGTTTATGCAAATTGGAATACCTGCAGCGCTATAACAACTCACCTACTATTTTAACTAGTTAATTTGAAATAGTAAGTATTTGGAACAAGGCCGCTCACGTTTGATTGAAATAGGTCCACAGCGTTGCATTGCATGTGTATAGTAATGCGCGTTGGGCTATTATTACTAAATTTATACTGTCTATACCACTTCATCATAATACAGCTAATAATCACACAAATTAACGCAATAAATGCTTTAGAAACAATCTTATTAATACGATTTTAAATTTGCAAAATAAACATCAGAATTGTGCACAACATGAATAAAATGAATGAAATGAGGACAAGGCCATTACGTTGCAGTTGCTTCACAAGCGAGGCGAGGCGGGCACGTTCGGAATATGTTACAATGACGCAGAAAAAAAGCACGTGCTTACTCGGACCAACAATGACCAAAAAGATGATTGTTTTGCTCTAAAGTTATGCATACGTCGATAGATAATTATCAAAACACGTGACACGTGCTTACTCGGACTATTAATGATTTAAAAATTACGGTTTTGGTCAAAGCTTAAGTCGATTGGGAATGATCAAAACGCTTACTCGAACCGATAATCAAAATTAAATCAAATGGTCACGTCTTTTTCCCAGAGACAATGAAGCACCACTTGCCACGATCCTGACACATCTTCCTCGCTTTCCTTACATTCACAA
Source organism: Tinea trinotella (assembly GCA_905220615.1). Taxonomy (NCBI): domain Eukaryota; kingdom Metazoa; phylum Arthropoda; class Insecta; order Lepidoptera; family Tineidae; genus Tinea; species Tinea trinotella. Next base: position 5,809,345 of record HG992305.1, read on the forward strand.
TTCTCTTCATACAATGGTAATGTACCATATATGAGGTACATTACCATGCAAACTTACACCGAAAATTGGTTTGAACGAGATCTAGTAATAGTTTTTTTTAATACGTCATAAATCGAAAACCGCAATTTACCTTTCATTCAATCAACTCAAATATAAAAATCGATCAACGAACTACAAGAACTTTTATATTATGTTACTTGCTGCTACGGAACCCTTCATGGGCAAGTCCGACTCGCACTTGGCCGCTTTTTTTATATTTGGATTTTTTATTAATTTAAAAAATATATAAAATAAGATTAAAAATAAATAAAGGGAATAATAAATATTTTATGTTACCATTTAAAAATACATTACATAAATAACCTCTTTTAGGTTTAGTGGTTAGTTTATTAACCACTTAATTTTTATGAAAATTTATTTAGTTTTGCGCTGTCTTTTGTAAAATAGTAAAACTATTACGTATTCTTCAGTCGTATTTGACATTTCACTGTGCTGTTTTGCCGTCAGAGTGCGATCGTTAGCAAATAAATTACAGTTCGAAAATTTGCTACGCACCGTTTTCTCAAAGGGTTCTTTTAAAATTTCGTAAGAAGGTAAGATTTTTTTTTATAGTGTGATAAGTGTATTTATTTGTTGTATAGGATGTCTATTTTATATTGTGCATAAAAAAATATCTGCAGAGTTTCTATTCTTTTGTTAAAATTAAATTAATTAAGGTGGTTTTATTACTAACCACCGTGACTATCTAAGTTATATTTATCGTTAATTTTCGGAATGTTGCGTGTTCTTACTGATGGTAATATAGAAGAAATTCTTCTGGAGAATATACCTTCAGATAACGAAAGTGTCTGAAGCCTGAACACTGATGAATAATCAGATGAAGAAATTGAAGGAAGACAAAGAACTCAGACGGGGTGAGCATGATTTCCGTGTTAGCCCCACAAATGTCTCAGTACTAAAGTGGAAAGATAAAAGATCGGTTTATATTCTTTATAACTGCATAGACCCAAGAAGTACAAATATCGTTACTCACAGGGAACGTAATGGAGAGAAGACGAAAGTAACTTGTCCAGAAGCCGTCATACAGTATAACATAAATATGAATTTTGTCGATAAATTTGACCAATTGAAAGGTATTATTGTATCGACAGAAAATCGCACAAGTGGTGGCATAGAATTTTCTTTCATTATTTAGACTGCGCCGCAGTCACAAATTGTTTTTTAGTATATAAAGAGCTTCAGAGACATCATCGGCAAGATCTCGACAAACTCAGCAATAACGACGTCCGTAGAAGTGTCTACCAAGGTATATTAGCTTTAACCCTGGCAAGAAAACCCAGAGCAGGTTCCATACGTCCTGGTAGCAGAGAACCATTTTCTCCAAACCCTGTTCAAATAATAAAAGCATCAACAAGAGAGGACGACTTCACGAAGATGTGCAAAATGCAGCTCAAAAAAAATCCAGCACGTACTATATGGCAGTGTAGCACTTGTAAGGTACCTCTCTGGATCCGCAAAGTAAAACTTGCTTTTTAGATTTTTATAAAGAGTAAAACTGCGATATTTTTCATATTTAATAAAATTTGATTACTTTTTGTTACAGTCACGGTGGTTAGCTAACTAACCACCCGATTCCTCGAAAGCCTTATGCAAGTGTTTTATTTTTATTTTTGTAGTAAATAAATCATAATTAAACGGAATATGTTATTGTTTCATTTGTAATGCCAACTATATGAAAGTGTGCCTGAAAGAGTTAAAATAGGGCTTCATCATTATCATCAGCCAGAAGGCGTCCACTGCTGAACATAGGCCTCCCCCTTAGAACGCCATTCCGAACGACAAGATGCCAGTTGCATCCACCGGTTACCCGCGACCTTCACTATGTCGTCAGTCCACCTAGTGGGAGGCCTACCTACGCTGCGTCTTCCGCTTCGTGATCTCCACTCTAGAACCTTTCTTCCCCATCGGTTGTCGGTTCTTCGAGCGATGTGGCCAGCCCATTGCCACTTTAGCTTGAGAATCCTACGAGCTACGTCGGTAACTATGGTTCTTTGGCGAATATCCTAGTTCCGGATTCTATCGCGCAAAGAAACACCAAGCATAGCTCTCTCCATTGCCCGCCGAGCGACTCTGAGCTTTACCAACAGGCCAACATTTAAGGGCCACGTCTCAGTGCCATATGTAATCACTGGCAAAATAGGGCTTGGTACCACATTAATATTGTCTCACTCAGTATTTTTGAAATAAGAATGTACCAAATTAAAAATGCAATTCGTCGGTGTTCCTAATTCTTAAATTCACGGAACACTTTATTACCACGAAATTAAATAAAACAAAGTTAAAGGTTTACAATATTCATGATGATATAAACGATTTGTCCAAAATAAGTAAAAATTTTAGGGCGAGCGTGGTGTATGGCAGTGCAATGGTCACCAAAACTCCGGTTCAAAACCACTAGCCAGTAACAATCAGCGCGATGGCAGCTTTTTTGGGTAGGATTTTAAAACCTTAAAAATACGGGATTATGTAACCTTTTGAGTGAAAAGGAGGATTCTTTCGTTTTGTTGAAATCGGGACATCTAAAAAACGTATATAATGAGTTTTTAAATACTTATCCAATAGTTTAACATAATCAAAATAGACATAGAAAATGTATTTTATTGAAAATACCTCACTGTACTAATAACGATAATTGTCTCGTTTACCCTATATTTAGGCATTGGAGCCTTAAAGATTGAATTGGATGAGTAATCGCTGAAAGGCGGTACTGTCCCCGTGCGGGATATTGGGCTAAACAACGCTGGATCTATGATATTTGTCCTATTTCTATGATACGAGCGATCTTAGTAGCTTAGTATAGAAAGGAAAAATCCTAATAATATTTTTAAATAATAGTTCGGGAACCTCTTGAAAGTTGCTAGTTCCAACTATGCCGGTATAGAGAAAACGACTGCTCAATTAATCAATCAAATTGTCACGCTCTTTTACTACAGGGATAGGCAGAGACAAAAAAGCGCCATTTGCCACGATCCTGAAACATCTTCCTCGCTTCCCTTAAAATTACAGTTCTCTTCATACAAGCTCTACGATGTCTAGGATGTCTACGATTTGGTCGGGAAACACCCTGCTGCGACTGCTACAACAGTTAAACAGCTGCAAGTTGCAGTTGCATCCACTATGTCGACCTAGTTGGAACCGGCAACTTACAAGCTGATTTCGAAACGCGAACTAAGTCACCTTACAGTCTGTACACTTGTAGGTGGTGGTACTACTTCAGATCGGACTGTGCACCGCTGCCTACCACTCTTAGAAATCTGCCTGTTACCACAAACCAATTTCAGAGTGATGTAATCACGAATAAAGCGTAAATTATATTTATTTCTGTATGTTATTTATAAAGATTGGATAAACAAACAAAAATAGTCACCCTCACCTGTTCCCGGAAAAAGCATGGTTAGTGGTTATGTCATACTTCCCTAGTGTAATAGACAGTCAATGTGACTTATTCGAGCTATACTTGATTTGTTGACATTAACAATTCAACTGAACACCTATATTATTTTTCTGTTATTATATTATAGGTATTTTTCTTAGAAAACACGTGCCCCGTAATATATCTGCCTCGTTAGATATCTGCCCATCACTATACTGGGAATCATTCTGAAGTCATATTTATGTTGCGTAAATATAATATTTTTGTCTTGGGATAAATCTGTATCAATACTCAATACAATATATTATTGTACAATAATAAGAGGAAATAAACAGACATGGAAACCGCGTTTAAACGTTGGCATCTCAGATCATAAAGATTTGTAAGTTTGTTTGTAATGAATAGACTCAAAAACTACTTGGTTTGGAACTGAGTTTTACTTATAGAGTCGTGAAAAATACGTCAGCTGGTTACATAGACATAAAAATATTCAGTGTAATCCTCTCAGTTGATAATCTGACAGATGACTATATACTGTTGTGAACAAATAAAGATATTACCTGGCTATATCTGGGTAGAAAGATTGTCAGCTGATGCCCTAAAGAGTGACTCGCAGGAGCCAAAAGGGAAGATGCCTCGCCTATTTAAATATTTAAACCAGTTGACGAGTTTTCCTTCGGCATACTTCTACCTGATTTGGTTATTACTTAAAGAATTATATTAACGATTGGCTTACAAATTTTCATCCGACAAAAATATATAATTTAAGTGTAATATTTTATTAAAATAAAATATAATCTTTGAAAAAAGGACACCATTCATTTTGGGCTTTTATGTACTACTTAGTATTGTCCCATGATGAAAAAATATATAAATGGTAGTTTCGATGTTTGTATTGATAAAACTAATAACAATTTTGCCTTTAATTGCTGTGCAATTGAGTTATTTGGAAAATAAGATATGAATTTTGTATCGTCTGTCAATCACAAAGACACACCATATTAACAGTTCTGATTTGAACTGTCCTAATTATAGTTTGATCATTTTGCACACCTAAACTATGCAAAGTATAGGATATATTCCAATTACATTGTAATCTTCGTATATCATACTATTTTAAAATATGTATGCAACTGTTAATACAGTTAAGCCCAAGTCCCCATACAAAATGAATCATGTCCTTTTTGCCTGCTCGTGGACCACAATAACGCGTATCGCACCGTCTATCGCGCCGCGTACTGGTTGCTCCGTAAATAAGGCCTTACGTAGCTAGGTAAATTTTTGTTAAATCGAAAATCTTACAACTACGACCCACTCTGAAATTAACGTCTCTCCTTATATATTTAAACGGCTATTTATTTATTAGTGAAATAAATATATGTAATTAATTATGACTGTTTTAAATGGTATATAAACAATATTGTGAAATTCGTAGGTATGATTTGTTATTTACTCTGTGGTATCAGGAGGCCTCGGCTGTGACCTACTAACCTACATTCACGCAGCTCTAGGCAATCATTGGTATTACGCACACTTTAATAATAAACGCACACTATGATAAATGTACAGTGTGTCCCAGGGCTATGCTATACGGACGGAATGTCCCTTAATTACTGCAGAAGGCAAACTCTTTGCAATAGACATTTTTTTAATTTTTGTATTAAGGACCGACATATGACAGCACCCTGCTTGATGTTAAGCTGGAGTGTGGTCCAAGAATGAATGGCACGGCTACTACAATTCAATAACTGAATAGCAATCACATCCACTATGCCGGCCTAGTTGTAACCGGCAACTTTAAAGCTGATCCCAAAAGGCGACTAAATCACGGTCTGTATACTTGTAAGTGGTGGTACTACCCCGGATCGGCAGACGGGACCACTGTCTACCACTCTTTTTTTATTTTACAGAAAGATTTATTTCAAATAGATTTTATCTGCATAAGATCGAAATTGAAAACATAAACTTTAATAAAATCAGACGCAATGTTTATTAGAATTGTTTGTTTATTCCTTAAAACAGTCTATTTATAATTTTGAAAAACTCGTGTCACGACCGTGGGACACACTGTATTCTTTTAAATTATATTGCAACAAATGTACACAATGCCTTTGTATTGAACCTTGGCTTTTATAATAAGATTTCTCAATTTGTTTATGTACTCTCCTATTGTTCCCTAATTAATTTACTTCAACTATATTAGGTTTATATCCCTTTTGTTTGTCTTTAAGCTAATAAATATATTAATAATTAAATACGTGTCTTTTATGTGTTTAAAGAATAAATAATTCTATTGGTTTCATACTAAGGTGTACTGAAAATTAGGGCTTCAAACATTTAGTTTCGCTATCCTATCCTATTAAATCGCATGAAACGTGCAGCCTTTATTACGAAATCGAATAAAACTTGTATGCAATATTGCTTAGCAACTTCAACACCAACACATTGGAATATTAGCCCCCGTGCCTTTCATAGTAATTACTTTGAACAAATAGAATTGTTAAAATTCTTGGTATTTGGAAAATTTTACATTGGAAAACAAAAAGACAACTAATGACACAAATAAATAGATACAAAGCGATGATTCTCTTTGTAAAACAATCAACTAGTGGAACACTTTATTACATGGATGTTCTCCCCATCTCATAATCTTAGATCCTCCAAGCACCATTAACCGGTATAGTCAACTGTAACTAAAACGGTTTCTCAGTAAGTTGTCTGCGTTCTTGGACCTCTCGTTTCTTACTATCATGCAAGTTAAGGTCAGATGTCGCTTCCTAATATATTTTTTTAATTGTGACTCGACATCTGACCTCGACCCGCTTGATGGTAAGCAAGAAGAGAACAAAGAGTGCCGACAACTCCAAAAACCGAGGCTTCACAGCCTCCCCCGTCGCCGTCACTATGCCGGTGCTTCTTTACGCATATATATATATATATAGTTAACTAGCCACAATACCACTATTCTGTCGTACTTAGACCAGATTCTTGTGTTCGGTGCGTCTTTTATTTGTAGAACAAGCAACCATTGTGTTCTCCCTATAACCCCCTGCCGAGAATAGAATCCGGGACTTTAAGCGTAACGGACTGGTATGCTAACCAATGATATATATATATATATATATATATATAATATTTGCTTGTTCTACAAATAAAAGACGCACCGAACACAAGAATCTGGTCTAAGTACGACAGAATAGTGGTATTGTGGCTAGTTAACTGTAGAAGTTTTAATTCGTAGATCGTACTCCAACTTAACATCAGGCGCATGTCGCTGTTACATGATTAGCCACAATAAAAAAAACACGTTTAGCAATATAAAAATAATCACTGGGGTGAGCTGCCCTGAATCGTTGACACACATCAACAGCGATAAAATACATAGTCTTACTAGTCGACGACACACTTGGCTATTCACTCGCTGGACATTAATATGTAGACACCTGAAAATAGAAAAGTTCCCACTTACGTAGCATTCCGTTCTAAAAACTGGGCAATCACAATAAACCATTGCTTCTTATAATGTTATAAAATCATGTGTTATTTTAATACAAAACAGGTATAACAATAATTAAAAACTTATATTATAATAGCTACTCGAACCAAGAAATATATATTTGTAATATTATCCCACTGACAGTGTTAGAGATGAATCTGTTCAAAAGATTAGTTCAGTATCCGTGTGGCATCGGTTTATTCACCTTTGAACATAGACATCCCCTCAATACTGACGTGTTTGCATCTAGGCACCTACCTCCCAGCCACCCCTTCAGGTCGTCGAACGTCGGGGGCGGTCGGGCGCTGCACTTTCAAGTTGCCAGTCACGGCCATTGGAAAACCTTCTGTCTATTTTAATACGGCTCTTTCACGTCTTCTTATTAATATAGGTTCATAATTAACCAATTAAATTTATAATGATGCTTATTCATTTTTATTTATCACAAAACTTAGACTGAATAATTAAAAAACAACAAGATTAGGATATATAATATACTCGAGGCATTCGCAGCCGTTATAGTCATGCATGGCGACTAAGAATACTGCGTCTCCGAGTCGACGATGCTCATATACCACTGCTGCTATTAACCAGTCGAGGACAGATGACCAGTTAAAATAAATACAAGGATTGCCTTTTATGTTTCGGGAATAGAGAACAAAAACAAATAATAATCATCGAAAATCACTTTATTGTTTTTCAAAATATTCCCCATGCAGATCTATACACTTTTGCATGCGTTTGAACCAATTGTCGAAGCACTTTTGCCACTCTGATTGAGGTATCTCCAAAACATGCACTCTGAATGCAGCAACCGCTTCTTCAGGTGTCGAAAAACGTTGACCTCTCAGTTTGTTTTTTACGTACGGGAATAAAAAGAAGTCATTTAAATGGCATGTCCTATTTAAACATGTAACAAAATCGTTTATGTATGATTGCACAATAATACAACGAGAAGGTACAGCAAGCTAATCCATTATGAAAACAGGTTAGCGCAAGACCCAAGTGTAAATGTCCTGTGACCTGTTTACTTAATAAAACTCATTCATTCATAAAGCTCCTCGTGCACAGGGAAACTAAATCCGCATTCAGAGATTTTAAGTGATATATCATTTGATTTAAACAAGAGTCTGGTTAAAGGTGCGATTTTATTTCATTATGGACGAGTAACCTAACACCTATTTTGAAATCTATGGAAATTGAAGTGCGTTTGTGAATTCTGAAGAAATCAAGTATTTCAATTGGTGCACATCACGTTGATGCATATAATAGAAGTTTCATCATATTTAGTGAATTAAGGATAAATTGTGTATATTTATACACAATAGGTAAATACCTACCTACACAGTTGCAAGCACATTGCTCTCAGATATATCCATGTCCTGTGAATTTCCTATGTCTATCTTAGTGTAGGAATATGAACTCGTGAACTTCGGGGACAAAAATTCCGTCTACTGGTGCAGGCTATTATTATATTTTAGTATGGAACCTTGTAATCAAGAAGAAACTTTTTCATTAAATTCAACCATTTTAATATGACAAATCTTACTCTTAGTCAGACGGTATTTGTGAGCAGGGAAGCTGTAGGGATATCTACTCTGATATAGCTGGTTATAGAACTTTACGTTAATTGAACGTGTACAGCGTTAACTTAAACCAACTACGAGTATGTAGGTCGTTACTTAAAAATTCATATGTTTTCTGTTAAAACTCTGTATTCTCTCCCACTCTTGTTATAGGATTTGTTTGTGTGGGTTTGTTTAGGTTTAATCATTAACATACTGCGGTAAACCGTAAACTGGTGTTAAATAAACCTACATTGTTTACGTGCGTTCTGGATTAGAAAAAATAATGTTTATATTGAAATTAAACATTTTGATTTTCAACCTTATAACTACATAATTGTATTTTTTTAAATGTCAGATGCCAATCGGAAAAATTTTGCAAGTACCGGGTTTTGACGACAGGCGTGGACGAACCGTTAGCTATTGGTTTGTTACGCGTAAAGTCCCGGGTTCGATTCCCGGTCGGAGCAAATATTTGTTTCATAGATTTTATTTGTAATATTTAATAATTATATGAAATATTGCAAATATTTGTTAATAAAAAAAAGAGGTGAATATTTGCTTCGGGTCTGGTTATCAAAGAGTGGTAGGCAGTGGTACCCAGTCTGCCGATCCGGGGTAGTACCACCACTTACAAGTACCTACGACCGTAAAGTGATTTGGTCGGGTTACGGGATTAGATTGCTACTCACAGTTATTGAATTGTAGTTGCAGTGACATCCATTCATGGACCACACTCCAGCTTAAGATCAAGAGGGGTGCTGTCATATGTCCAGTACAAAAAAAAAATAAGGGACGTAACATAATGCGAGTATGATGATCTATAATTCTAAATAGTGAATTAAACAAATTTTATGCGGCTTACTATAGCGTTTATTTTGGTTTTGATTTTACAATTTAATTTTATTATTCCGACGTTTCGAGAGCTTTTCAGCCAGAGACTGTAATAGTAAGCCGCATAAAATTTGTTTATTTCATTAATCAATGTTCGCGCAAAATCTAAGAAGATCTATATAGTTATAAAATCTTCTAGAAGTATGGTTGTGTACGCAAAATGAATACGATATTTAAAATATTAAATAATATGCCCTCGGCTAAAGCATGCGGGCACTAACTAATACTTGCGCCGTTACCACTTCACAGAGTTACGAAATGTAACCATGTGAATAATGTCTCGTACACCATATTGTTACATGTATTATATTCGCTGTATAGTTATATTGTTATTATAATGCCATAAAGATATAAGAAAACGCAACTCTCAAGACGGTATAAAGATATCATTCAGTTTCTCTAGTAATCAGGACCTACCATCAACTTAAAGAAAGTAATATTATTTAAAATAAGCTTACTTAATTGCATAGTAATATTACAATAATATTGCTCTAAGACAAAGTTGTGGTGCAACTCCGTATCGGCAGTATTTTTGTTGTGATAGACTCGAATGCGGTCCATGAATGCAGTTGACTGATACTACATTTTAATTACAGTAAGAAGCAGTCACATCCACTATGTTGGCCTAGTTGGAACCGGCAACTTACAAGCTGATCCCGAAACGCGATTAAATCACTTCAATTTACTTGTAAGTGGTGGTACTATCCCGGATCGGCAGACTGGGTACCACTGTTTAAACCACTTACATCTGCCTTCTACTCTTTGAATAGGTACTTTGAATATGACACTTTTGACATATTTTTGTTAAGTAAAAATTGTATTGTGTGATACATCTGCATTTTCCATTTCAATTGTGCGTGTATTGACTCACGCCCGCAACACTGTTGCAAAATATCCCCCCGTGTGTGAAATATCAACAATGCAAATATGTACATGGAATATAAGTCTTCTTGTGGCTACCACTGTTATCTTTGTTGTATAATTTAATTTCTTAATGGACCATTGTGATAACTTTTTTATTGGCCCATGTTGTTGTTCAAGCTTTAAAGTTGCCGTTTTCAACTAGGCCGGCATAGTGGATACGACTGATACTTGCAATTAATGGTGGACCGCCCTCCATTAGGTTCTTTATATATATTATATGTATTTATGTTTCTATACTAAGCTACTAAACGTGCTTGTATCACAGAAACAGAACGACTAAAGTACATAATATATCAAACACAGCGATTAGCGGGTTCACTACCATTAGCGGTTCTATGACATATAATAGGAACCACCTATGTTCGCGTTATATTAATAAAATAAAACGCAGATAATTAAAAAAAGAGGCAGATATTTGCTTCGGATTTGTTAGCCAATCCGGGGTAGTACTTACAAGTAAACAGATGGTGAACTGACTTAGTCGCGTTTCGGGTTCAGCTTGTATATTGCCAGTTTCAACTAGGCCAGCATAATGGAGTAGGAGTACTTAAGGTTATTTAACTGTAGTAGCAGTCGCCTTATTTATGGACCGCAAGCTTAACATAAGGCGGGGTACGTCATATGTCGAGCCACATTAAATTATTTTAGCACAAAATATCAATGTGTATGTAGTTTAAAAAATCCGATATTTTTAATCTGGGAAATTCTGTCGGGAGGTCTGCCTTGCCCAGCCATATCAAAGAGCGAGGATTTTTTTATTTAAATAAAGCAAGAGAGTTGTCCCAGGATCGTGGCAAGTTGCGTTCTGCGTTCCATTGTCTCTGCCTATCCCTGTGGTAATTGCAACGAAAAATTGGTGATAACGATGACTTTAATTCTTAACTGAAATTGACGCGTATCGAGTGTGCCAGAAGGTCACCGAATAAAATGCGCTTGTCCGTCCGGTTTTTGTGTGTGTAGAGACAATTTAAGAGAGATCTGGGTCAAGGTACAGATCGCATCTTGCGTAAACTACATTTTATATTTGTTACGACGGCAATTAATTCGATGCGCATGAGGCAATACAATCAAAGATTCATTACTTATAATAATTACTTAAATCATTATGAAAAAAAATATAAAGAAAATTATCATAAGGGGTAATAAAAAAATCTTTTTTGTCACTAACACATTTCCAATGTTTCCCATGTTTCCATGATGCAATTCACTATGCCGGCCTAGGTTGAACCTGATCTTACAAGCTGATCCCGAAACGCGACTAAGTCACTACACTATCTGTATACTTGTAAATGTTATTTTCTATCTTTCTGTATAATTTTAAATATGATTTGTCTTTTTGGCAGTCAGTATTATTTTTTTGCGGCCACTGAGGTAGCCGTGAACTAACTCGGTTGTTTCAGTCGTCGTCACACTTGGATCTCCTCATGCTTATCATCAGGCGAGACGATGTCATATGTCGTTAACACAATAAGAACGCTTTTCGGATGGACAATTTATTCAAAGCTAACAACTGACTTCGCGGTTTAAATTCAAAATTACGAATATAATTTATGTATACGTAGTGGTGGTTTACATAGTCATACATTTGCATATATGTATTGTATTTTATGATTTACGTCTTTGTCATGAACCGTCATATTCTTTGTGAATGCTTTATACAGTCCAGTCAAATTGTGCTTTTAGTAGGAAAGTTTGGGGTAGATCTAATTTCTTTCATTCTATATGTATTTTCGGGTGCTAAATCCGAATCTGAGGTTTGTCTACCAAATTTTGTAATGCAACATTGACAAAATCAGATTGTTTTCACATTTTATTTTAATTTTATATACGTATAGAATGAAAGAAATCAGAACTTACCCAAAAGTTTTCCTACTAGTGGCCCTTGATTGACTGGACTATTAGGCTTTATTTAGGGAGACGCGGAGCGACAGGCGGCGCGGCCCGCAATAAATTCAATCATATAGTGAAGTTTTAAGAGCGTTTACGGAAACTTTATGCGTATTTGCTTGAATAGCAGCGGACCTTTATTCACAACATAAACGTGTGCAATGGAGTACAACGTAATTGACTTTTTTTTATAAGATAATTAAATATTAAAATGTATTTATTTTTTACTATAAAAAGTGGTCCAGTGTAATCAAAACCATACATTGACAAAACATCCTAAGACACACCGCGCAAGATACGTTCCTTAAAAGCGTCTGGATACCAGAATAGCACAATAAAGAATATTCGCGGGGATTTCCATACAGTCAAATTAGCTTGCAGATGTTTTTGCATTTGTAGTAGTGCGCCTAAGAGCGCGTTTCCATTATTATTAACACACGTTACGAAAACACGTTATGTCCTTAGGTTTAAATTGAAGCAAACGGAAGATAATTTTTTCATCCAATTTTTAATGTATCAGCACAAAATTCGGTACTTAAGAATTAACTATTTGATAAAAATTGCAGAATATCTAAATCCTAAAAATTCAGAAAATTTCTCGAAATTTTGGTCAGGCGAAAGTACTTCAGGTTTATATCGAATGGCAATCGGGCAAAATATTTAAATAAATAATAATAAAATTTATAAAAGTTGTATATTTATTGATTTGCTGACTGTACATTACTACAAACGCAAAAACGTCTTCAAGCTAAAACTAAACATAATAAATTATCTACCGCCACGACATAATGGAAACGCGCTCTTAGGCGTGTGTACTACACACACTACTACAAATGCAAAAACGTCTCCGAGCTAATTTGACTGTTGAACGATGGAGTATTTAAGTTATAATTATACCTATGTAATGGTTAATGAGATCAAGATTGTATAGGTAATTCACCAGCGACTTAAGATGGCCACTTTTATTCTACGCCGAACATGGTTGTCGCCTCGGATTTGTAGGTCGAGGCGAGCCGCTTCTAAACGTGTAGCATTAATAAACAAAAACTATGTATTTTATAAATACACTTAATCCATTACTTCTTTTCTTAGCACTTTGGAATTACTATGCAGGTTAAAAACAAAAATGGATTGCCATTTGGTTCACCTGCGAAATTTGAACGATAAATGATTTTATTGGTATCAGGTTTGTCAAGTGTGTGTTGGTTATATATGCATATATATAACAAAGTTACGTGTTATAACTATGAATAAAATACGTTAAAAAACATTTTATAATAAAATTATTTATCATACGATGTAACCCTATAGTCGGGCGCGGCTCGTATGGGGCACAACAATTTTTTGTTTTTGGTAAAATTTATTTTAAAAAAATACAGTATGTTTTGTATATTTTCATTCAGAACAATAAAGACGCTTATTTTAAAATGCATGTAGAAGTCGCGTCCTCGATGCCCCTTTAGGTTAAAGCCCCTGTTAAAGAAAGTAAGTTCAAAAACAAACGAAAATTTGTTAAATTGTTATGTCTACGAAGAAAACGAAAAAGCTGGTTAAAAATTTGTTTATGATTTTGTCGCGATATTTTACTTCAAATGATTTTGACCTGATTGTAAGTAAGAGACCACCCCGAACGCCGAAATTCTGGAACAAAACGACACCGTTTATTATATAGAGTTCACAATATCAAGTATTTTTATAATGTCTTCTTTGATCCTCGCATATGTAGGCCGTCTGTCAATGTGACCCAGCATACATAATGGCCTGATTGCAAATGCATTTTAATCTTATTCTCTGACATCATATCTGAGTTGCACTCTGAGGCGATGTTGCAAGGAAACGAGATTACTATGTAATTCATGTGTTACTGTTTGCCTACACAATGAATTAAATATTAACTTGTATTAGATTGTATTTTCTTATATATTGCGCGAACATTGAAAAAATTATATGTGGCTTACTATCGCGAAAATAATAAAAAAATTGTTAAATCAAAACCAAAATTTGCTAATTCTAATTAGATTGTTTTTAAAGAATCCGTGTTGTGTCTTGAGATAATTATGACAGCACCACACCTAATATAAAGCTGGAGTGCGATCCATGAATTTTACAACTTGAAAAAATGCTCACTACTTAAAAAAGTATCTACTGGATGTACACACCTGACATTAGAGATATCCCAATCTTGATATAATTATATACAAAAAACTATCGTTATAAAAAAATATCCACACCAATATATTCTGACGAAGTATTAAAGTATGCGTAAGATGATAGAGCTGTATGCAAATCAATAATGCCATTGTTGCTTTCAACGCAAAACAATAAAGATAGTAACATTCAAAAGTTATTATTACTCTTTCCATAATTTATAATTACCCATATATTTCGGATGGTAATGAATAAATTGATTCCTTCATCCTGTAAACCTGATCTCGATAATGGCTTATTACTTCGTCTCGAAAATTTATTATACTACCTTACCGTATTTATAAAATGGTTATGTTATGTTAAATGGTGTCCCCATGCGGACATACGATACAAGAGATTCGTTTTAGATTCCAATAGCATCCCATTGCGTGTATTCTTAAAATGAGCACAGATGAATTGACTCCTCAGTCTTACGAGGCTGTCCCGACCTTTTTCAAGTTAGAACTAAAATTTATTACAATTTATTTTTATTAAAAAAGCATTGTCATATCAAAACATTTACAACACATTCTTTTGTGTTATATTCTATTTATATCAAAAATAAACAGTCTTCTTTACGATTTCAACTTAAGCATTTCATTTATCACGTCATTCACCAACGTAGCGTCAAATTTTGTGCCGACCTTTTCCTACCAGTCTATACCAGCCCTCATTATCCTTCGGCTATCTGTGTGCCTGGGCCTGGCACACAAATAGCCTAGATAGAAGAGGGACTGATTCAACCCTTTTCAATTACCATCCGAATTTTGTAACCAACTGTACAAGATCATGAAGTAAAATCAGCTTACACATCTCTAAAGAGTTTGAAAAGGTGTGGCAGAAGTCAACGGTTTACCTGACCGGCTGCCTCGCATGAAACCGCTCCCGCGTAATTTGCTGGCGTACCTCAGGGCTCCGATATTCCGCAGAGATTGTTCCTACTGCATGTCAATAAGATGCTGGAAGTTGAAAGCGTCATTCATTGCTTGCAGACAACAGTAGGGAACACGAACGCTATACTGTTTGCCCGAAAAAAACGCGGGTTAGCCGGGAAGAGAGAGCCTATCGTAACAGATATGGACCGGGTTCTTGATCATTTCTAACCACTGTGGTGACAAGAACTTGGAAATTCTATTGAAAGATACTAAATTGACTTTACACTTTAGATATGAAATTACTTGTCATCTCCAAAGTGATTTGTGAGGCTTACAGGGTGAAAAACGCCTTTAAACCCCCGTGCCATCGGCTTTGGCTTTTGTTTACACGACACTCAATACGAGATTCTATTGACCACTAGCCTATAAGTTAATAATTTTAAATCCCTTTTATTTTGTTGACGATTTAAAAAAAGAAAGATTTGCGTTATTAAAAAGAAAAAAAGTTTCTTACTTAAGGTTCCGTTGTTAATTTTTTGCGCGTATATTATTGAAGTCTTTTAAACATTTATGGGTGGTTACGAAAAACTTCAACTTTGTATTTTTTTCCCGAGCTTACAATGGTACAATGGCAATTATAAAATAAAAGTTTCTGTAACGCTGCAATCCTGATATAATCATAAGATTATTTTTTTAATTTGCTTCATTGCCTAAACACATTATGATACGTTATTAGTTTATGATTACTTTTGTAATTATGTGCGCATATATTGTTTACTTATTAGCGAAATATGTTTAATGAAGTTATTTTACACCACTTTTGTTTACAATTATAAAGAAAAACCATTACAATCCTTTTCGGCAGTAGAGTTTTATAATATTTAGATTCACTACTTGACAACCCAAGTTATAGACAAATAGCCAGCGACGTATTTAATTTGTAAATTTAAAAGTTATGATATTTTACAAATAATTTCTTATACCCGTAGAATAATAAAATACCTATCTGGTAGCCCTCTGCGGTAGTAAATATCCTAATATCATACATATATCAATAATGTGAAAATTTCAAGACTTATGAAATAAACATTTTATTTAAACTAAAAATATTGACAGCGTTTTGTGGGTCATTGCGAGGGACCGACATGTTCTGTAAATATTTTAAAAAAGTCAAGAATAGTATCAAAAGTAATTTTCCAAAATTTTAGAACTGTTACTTTTACCAAATTAACTTTTATTTCTCATCCTCCTTCTAATTTTAGGGTAGAACACCCCGGCCGCAAAGGGCTGCCAAAAGGGCTTTTATTATTCTATAAGGATTTAGTTTGTGAATTTTTATAACTTCTAAACTAAATACGCCGCTGACTCTACCTCAATTATGTTTATAGAAATTATTTATTTATTTATAAATGCTTTAAAAGAAGACTTCGTCTTTCTTAATCAAAAGATGGGGTATTGTTTTTTTGTATTCTGCGACGGCTTAGATATTATATATTTTGGTCTCTTATGAATTCTATGATTGAAGGAGCATAAATATAATTCTTTAACAATCTTAAAAACGTGGTAATATGATTTAAAATATTAAGTACATAGTAATATATATGTTAGAACCCACAATCGTACCCCACAAATATAGAATCCACAATTGTGTAAGCAATTTTGAACCTAATGAGGCCCTAATACATTATAATATTCTTGGAAACATTTGTATAATAAAGCAGTAGCAATCGGTTAATTCTAAAGTCATATCACTATACTTCAACAATAGCAACTCGGCCTTCGCCTACTTACGCCTTCACTCGGAGTTAGCCTTTACGCGTTCATATAAAAAAAGATAATAATCATGTCGAAATTTAATTGTTTGTAACTAAGTATTATTTGGACTATACGTATATCGTAATTGTTTTAATAAAGGGATCTCGTGATAAAATTAAATATCTTTTTTGACTAAAAAATAAAGATTCTACTTGGTAATATGGTAAAACGTAATGCGTCCCGTCCCTAATTCACTTTATTTTTAAAATAAAATCAATATGCTTGGACTTCTGTCACTAATTTTACGCAATTTCTAAAGTTAAAAGCAAATAATTCTTAACTCGCGATTTAATTTTAATTAAATTAACGAAATTTCTTTCGTTTTCCTCCTCAGGATAAGAATTAAGTTAGGTAACATTTTACACCTTATCCATAATTTTTAATTTTCGCAACTAGTTCTTAGAAGATGTATCTGCAACCAATTCGTACCTAATTGTTTTTATGGATAGTCTGTCAGAGTTTATAATAAATCTTTAAGTTGAATGTTAATAACTTATGCAACTCCGTAGTATACAAAAACTATTTAAAGTTGTGTCTCATAATGTATTCTTTACATTGTAACACATATACAATGTACCATGATTTTCTAAACTTGTCACAGATTACTAGTTATTATTGGATGACCTCGATAGTGCAGAATATTATCATGTTTTATGCAAAATAGTAATCATTTGCCTACCAGGTGTAATTAATCACTTAGCACAAAACCTTAATATATTACAGATAAGCCGTTCTCATAAACATTTCCTTCACCTAGCAGACCTTAGATATTAATATTTCTATTTATATTTGATAATATATCTAGAACGCAAAGTATCATTTTATTTCAATGACAATAGTAATGAGTATCATTGTGCCGCATTTACAGAATAAAATGCATTTGATTGGTTGAAATTGCATCGCGTTCAATTCAACCAATGATGTCATTCAATCATTGTAATTGTAAATTAATCTCCATTATCAATACAGTTTTCAAAGTCGTGATCTGCGCTCAATTTTTTTTTAAACTTGATAATTTGTTATCTGAGTAAAAGTTGCTCGTATTTTTCTAAGAAACTTCTACCTACGGAGTAAAGGCGTTACAAAATAAGGGTCTTGATAATATAATAGTTAAGTACATTCTTAAAAGGAACAATAGTAACTTAAACAATTTCATTTAATGCTTCTGTATTCATCCTATTTGCAGATTAAGTAGGGTTTCAATCTAGGTGTCATAGACTGCTTTGCCTTGTTCAAAAGTAAATGGTAAGTAAACGCAGTAAATGGTGTTTTTTGGTGCAAAGAATCAATGGTTAAACAGGATTTAAATAAATAGGGATTTCATCCCTATTTATTTAAATCTTGAATAGATCGTACTTGTAATGTATATACTTCCATTTAAGGAACTAACTAGCGGGCTTTTATATTCACATTATATTTGATAGCCAAAATGACAAAAATGAAAAAATGAAAAAGTAATTGGGTCAATAAAAGTTCAAATTACGAAAACATTCCTCAAGACAAATTTGAACTCTGTGGAGTATGTATACGATCTTAAATTATACGCGGATGAGAAGTGGGTCATAAAGTCGAGGTTTATCCTTTGACCCACTTCCATGTCGATCTTGACCTGCTTTCTGTGAATAGGAATGATAAATTGCTTATATAACATTAACAGGTTAGGTCACCTAGACCCATAACTGCCATTACCTTTAAAAGAAGTGCAATATAATATACTTATGTGCTCGTTCTCAAGAAACTCGTTGTTATTATTTCAGTAAGATTTTCTTATTAAAAATAACCATCTCTGAATAATATTATGATAAATTGTGACGACAAGCGTGACGCAGTAATTAAACTGTAGTAGCAGTCATCTCCATTCATCGACCGTACTCACATCAGGCGGGGAGATGTATCGAGGCACAATTAAAAGAAAATAGTTTTGTTGAAAATTTTCATAATAATATTGTAATTTATATTATAATACAATTCACAATATCGAATAGAAAGACTACACACAAAAAAACAGGATGATGAATAATTGGCGGCGTTATCACTAAAAAGCGATATCTCCTCTAGGCAACCAACCCTCTATCTCATTTTTGTGTAATAACGATCCTATGCAAATAACAGTGGTCAGAAAGATCAAGTCTCATATATGTCAAGCAAAAACCAATTCATTTTTTAAATTATATATTATGATTTTACAATAGCTTCTCTTTTATTAATATTTTGTACGTTGCACGCACTTACCTCTAAAACACGCGACCGGTTGTATCATTTGAAACTGCATCCGTACCCATAAATTGAATAAATCGTATGTATGACTGCAGAGTGTCGCAATCATTTAAATTTTGTCAATTGTCATGTTCTTGACCTGCCTTGATATGACCCATTTTCGAAGCTGACCTAGACTTATCTCCTTTCCTGTTGCACTCGAGTGAAGAGCATCCGTTCCCGATCTATAGGTAATATATGCAATTTTATCAATTATGAATACATCTGTTATTATTTTATGTATCTGGTTTTAGTGTCTGTTTTGATTCGAGGGAATGTTTTTAGATTCTATTTGTATATACGCGTGGAAAAGTACTTCGGTGTCCATATTGTTATAGAGTTTAGTATTGTGTCCCAAGTCGCAATATAAGTCTAGTCTTTTGTTCTTTATGTTAATAAGTTTAAATTTTGTTTCCATTGACGATACGAACGGAAGTCACATATTTATGCGTCTGATAATGATATTTTCTTTCATGCAATCGTAGAAAATGTGAAGTATTTTAATTAACACATTATCTTTTTAGAATTTTAAATAAAATATTCTCTAAACGCTTACTGAAAACCACATTGTATTGGCTATCTCTATACAAGTTATTCATATACAAGTGTTTGGTTAACCAGACACATTCGTTAGTTAATTTTAACGGCCGAAAATAGATCTACAAATATCCAGTTAACTCTGTGCGTTTCCCCATGGCCCAATTCCGAGCGTATAGACGAACTTGACCTAAATACATTCCGACCCCAGACGAGCTGCTCAAATTGCACGATATAAAACACCTTTAGATTACTGCCAGTTTTAATGGACCACTCGACCGGGAATCCTTTGAGCTTAAAAATAATTTGCTTATAAAACCGTTGCTGTGTTCAATTTTGTTAAAGAACAGCTAAGCAGGCGCAGATGCTTGGCTGGCTATACAGGCGCACACGTTCCATTCACTGTGTTGTAATGGATTTGTTAAAAGTGAGACCGAATCAAATGCATTCGATAAAATGCAACATCTCCACATAACATCGCATTAAATTGTTATTAAAGATATAACTTTCTAAGTAATGTTTATTCATTATAAAAACAACATAATAACTTAATGTTCTTATCTGAATAGAAGTACTCGGCAATAAAATAACTAAATCAAGGCAACTAATTGAAGAGAATTTTCCCAGAAAAAAATCCGTTCAGCCTTATCAAAGGTCGACTTAAACAATAGTTAAATTAAACTGTTAAGATGAAGTTTTAATTATCTATTTTCATGGTTGCTTGTTACTTTTAATGTTACCAATGTTTTATAAATTTATACGGAAAATTGTCCATAATAATAATTTATGAGTACTTACATAAAATGGCTGACAATATTGAGTGACATATTAATGGAGTCCGAAAAATAAGCCCTAAACATTTTCGGTTAAAGCAGCTTATTTTAGCCTTTTTATAAGTATCTTTCAAAGAACATAATAAGAACACCAATTCTTACAAATTTTAATATAAAATTGATTGATTGATTTTTACGGTTTTTGCAGTCGTCGGCACTATTGTACCTCTTGCTTGCCTAGGCAGGTCGAGGTCAGATGTCGAGTGACAATAAAAAAGTCTTGAAAATGCTTAAAGCTTGGTGTCTATACGAACAATAATCAAATGACGGACGTCTTTATTATTTTCTTTGTGACCACCTTGACACAACTTTCAATGGAAGGAAGTATTGATTTAAAAACGGATACGGTCTAGGTTGCCGGTAATTCTCAACTATGATAAATTTAAATGGCATATTATTATAGAAAAATCAATAAGATATATTCATCGCGAAAACAATAAGTAGATTAAATATAATTTACTTTTTAAAATGGAAGTTCAGCAAACTTTTTTGTTTAAGTTTGCGAACTCTGTATCTAATTTTAGATATTTGTTTACAAACAAGCTTTAAGGTTGAATCGTTTTATGTCGTTGCTTTTTAAGGTTGTACGAGTATTTATTCGTACAAACAATGCGACCGTGGTGTAGTGGCAGTGCAATGGTTACACAAACTGGAGAGCACGAGTTCGAGACCACCCACCGGTACCAATGTATCTTTGATATATGTACTTTGGTTGTGCTGTTTCTATGATACAAGCACTTTAGTAGCTTAGTATAGAAATGTAAATTTAAAAATAAATGTAAACGAAAGAAAGTTAATGAGGCTATATTGCGTTTTTCTTGTGGTATCACCTGCGTTTAGTAACGTCCTTATAGCGTTATGTATAATATATTATGTAGTTTCATTGTTTATCATCAGGCTCTTGCAATACAGTCGAAGCGTCCAGGTTTTAGTTAATAAAATATTCCTAATAACGCGTTAAAGTCGTGTATTTGGATCTTCATGGCTCATCGTCAGGTACTCCAGGTCTTTCAAAAATGTAGTCCATGTGTTAATTCGGGGTATAAGCTATGTCCATCCATCCATTTCGGCGCGAAAGAGTAACAAACGTTGTAACATTTTTTTTTGCGTTTAAATGGATTCTTATACGTCAACAATAATTAGACAATACTTATAGTCGACATAAAATAATCTAAAATGAATCCAATAGTAAGCGGCAGAAAATCTTTTATTTCATTATTATTACTTTCTTCTAACAACATTAAGCGACCAGGTTCGATTTCCATTCACTGATATGCACTTGTATTTTTTTTGTTATTTTTACTTTCAGTCCCAAACGGGATGGCGAGATAACATTGACTCCTACACTGGTTCTTGCGAAACATCGCAAAGTAACATGACTCATAGAAAAAAATATAGGCCGGCATAGTGGATGTGATTGCTACTTACAGTTATTGAATTGTAGTAGCAGTGACATCCATTCATGGACTTCACTCCAGCAGTGTCGAGTGACAATAATAAAAAATTAAAAAAATATATTTTCCAGCAGTGGCACAATTAATTGACTAATAATAAAATATTCATTACATAAATATACAGTTCTAATAATATGTTTAAATTATTTATCAGCGAGGGATGCCGCATTATTCACGTGCATGCCAGCAATATTAATTATTACTGAACTAGACTATAACACTGTGAGCAAGTAACTCTAAAACATTAAGAACCTATAGATTATTAAGCCGCTCTATCAATACTTACTGTATTGATAGAGCGGCTTAAAAGGAAAACTGGCTGCAATAGGTCACCATAAACTATTTACGTCGCAGTAGAGGCCACTATTAGTCTATGATAGCCTTGCAGTCATGTGTGTAATCCAAAAGCATTCATATTATATTTATTTATGAACCACGTAGAACAGATGGCCGTTGGAGCTAAAAAGTTCTCGAATGAACGCAGAAAAACGCGTGGGTACGATCTAGATGGACTGTCAACTTGCTATGGTGGCAGGGAACGCTCTAGCGTTCATAATAGGAATCTATTAAGGACGCTTTCAGACCAATGTGAAAATCGCTGGGCAAATGTTAAGCAGTGAAAAAGTAATGGCTGAGTTAGAGAGAGCTATTTTTGCAGTTGTATTCGGATCGTGGCGCTTTAATGTCTTTTTTTTATTTATTATATTGTGACTCGATGACATTTGACAGCACCCCGCTTGATGTTAAGCTGGAGTGTGGTCCATGAATGGATGTCACTGCTACTACAATTCAACAACTATACGTAGCAACCACATCTACTATGCTGGCCTAGTTGGAACCAGCAACATACAAACTGATCCCGAAACGCGATCAAATCACTTCACGGTCTGTATACTTGTAAGTGGTGGTACTACCTCGGATCGGCAGTCTGTGTACCACTGCCTACCACTCTTTAAAAAGTCTTCCTATGGAATAGGCGTGACAATTTAATTGATTGATTTTTGGCTTAAGTACAAGAATTGATTATTTTTATTAGCTCATTGATTGTCCTACGCAAAACAAAACATCCTTCTCTTCTTCCCACGACACTAGACGAAATAATTTTATAATTTAGAAACCATGTGGGCTATTAAAAATTGTAATAATGAAATCATGAAATAATTGTTTACTTGTTCCTGGCATAATCAACTTTGACCGCGATTAAATATAGTTTATAAAAGTCCATGTTACATATTATCTCATATTATAATGTACATATGTAATTGACTACTTATCATATTTCATTGACCGATATTTCTTACTTGTCCTTAAACCGTTATGCATTAGGGACAAGTCATATCATTATTTATTACTTTATGCTTACAATGTATTATGTAAACATTATGTAAAGATCTTTATTGACACACATAAATTGTAATATATATTTTAGGTACTACGCTACGTGAGAATGGACAAAGTTTTATTTCCATTAAAGTATACCCTGTAATTAATAAATAGGCATTAAAATCAACTGCCGCGTATAGAAAAGAAGATCGGTTCAACCGATTTGGCAGGTAATCGTCAGGATTTGTATTAAAGAGTTTTTTTTTAAATCTACCGAAACGATACGAAATTTGGGTGGTACTTTTGGCTTAAAATTTCAATAAAAACTGGGATTATATTGTTTCCTACTACTATAATCCTTTAGCGGGCTGTTATCAAATTTAAGATTTGGAGTACCTGATGATGTACCATGAAGATGGATTTACTTATTTTACGATATATAGTTCCTAAATGTGGATGAAACCGCGAGACATAGCTGTATTGTGAATAAAATGTGATATTAAAATTGCAATACATACCGTGACACTATAATAAAAAAACATATTTACTTGGTCATTGTGTACCAACTACATATAAAGCATGGTATTATATTCGTTGTCCTTGAAAATTACTATCATTAGTTTGAACTCAAATAAAACTACTCAAACGCGATCATTCATACATATCTATAGATAAATGTTGCACACGACATACATAGCACATGCATAGTTCAGCCCTTGACTTGTTATAGTTGGATCAAGGTCTCATTGATAGCAGCGTCAATTGCCTATCAGAGTTTTCTATCAGAACATCCCAAGAGTCCCTAACTAATTTACAAGAAAATTACACATAATGTTGTCATTGTTTCTGTGTATTAGTGTTTGTACTTTTGGGATTTATTTATTGACTTTGACTATAAATAATAAGTGTTCAGTTAGGGTGTTGTGATTTATTAAGGGATTTTCCTCTGCACAATAATTGCAATCTGTGACTAAGTACGAATGTGACGAAATAATTACAATGTGAGTACGTAGACGACCTCGGGAAGCAGTGCCACTGTCAGTAGGTAAGTAGGTAAGTGTGTTAGTAGGTCGCGCGTCAACATCGGCCCCGACAAACACCACCCACCGGCATCCAAGGTCCTGGCTGCACTGAGACCGAAAATTACTCTGATTATGAGTCTCCTTCAAAATTATTCATATCCTTTTTACCAGCTACTAACTTTAACAACGTATCTAAAGTTTAAATTATGTTTTAGTAAAACAGGTCGCGCCTGTTTGCAGATAGACTTTTTAAGTAAAAAATAATTGACAATTTATTTTTTTAGTTTGTTTTTTATTGTGACTCGACATATGACAGCACCCCGTCTGATGTTAAGCTAGAGTGTAGTCCGTATCCCTACTTGAACCTGGCATCTTACAAACTAAACCCTTTACGCGACTAGTCACTTTACTATATGTATACTTGTAAGTTGTGATACTTCTCTGGTTCGGCAGACTGCGCTATTTTTTGACTCAATACGTAATTTGTTAATAATACCTATAAATTCTATTTAGGTTATGAATAAGTTAATCAGGTAAGTAGAACTTATTTATGCCTTGAAATAAATTGAAATCTATACAAATTGTAATCGTGCCGACTAATCAATTAACTAATAATAATATATAATTATTTTGAAATAGAATGAAATTATAAAATCAATATGTTTATATTTCTAATAAAAATCAAAGGATGTTAATATCTGTAATATTACATTGCTCGCCCGCGGGGAGAGAATTTCATTGAAGTTCCAGCGTGTAAGGTCAAACCCATTCCACACAGTCCTAACTCCCTGTTTTCCGCTCTTTTCCCCTCTTTTCCCCCACAGATAACAACTATATAGTTATGAAGCTAGTTACATTGACAATTGTATATATAATATTATCTTTTGATCTAGTGAAATGATTATGATTTTTTTATTTTTGTGTTCGACGTGGGGAGAGTAATGTCGTTTGGCACTTAATTGTTTTGCTTATCCCTGTGGGCAATAATATACTTTCTCGTGTAGGGATAGCGCATTGGTCACACAAATCAAGAACCCTCGGTTCAAAACCATTCGCCGGTACCAATGTATCTCTGATAATAATATGTACGTGGGTACTTTCTATGATACTTGTACAAGCATTTTACTAACTCAGTATAGAAAAAAAGAATAACATATTTTAGGCATAGTTCTTAAATAGTTTTGTCTTAAAGGGTTGATATAAATTAATTATATTTTATAATCTAATGTAAATGGTTAAACCATCCTCAAGAAGGCTGGGTTGCCTAATGCCCACAACCGTATAGCTTGTCTGAAGAGAATTGCGAATATTAGGAAAGCGAGGGAGTTGTGTCAGGATTGTGGCAAATGGCGCTCTATTGTCTCTGTCTATCTCTGTGGGAAATAAGCAGAGACAATTTATATTTTGTATAGCAGCTAGATTTGCGCTCCATGTGATTATCGTGATTACATTTCAACAATATTCGCACTGATAATGCGAATGGAGTTAAAATGTTTATCTATATAGTCACGAGTTCATGTCCTACTTTTAAATCTATAAATAATATCACTCATTTTTCTATTTCATATTGTTAATTTATAAATGTATTATAAATTAACAATATGAATCATATATATAATCAATTAAGAATAAAATTTTAATTTTCTTTTATTTAGATAGTGTCAGTAGTAGGTGGCACTTTAAATTTAAAAAAATGTCGCGGTTCAGCTTCGAATTCACTTCGTACCAAAAATAGATTTCACATGTAAAATGTTTTGTGCATTTTTATATTTTAAACACAATTTGGGATAATAGAGATACATATTATTAATAAAATAAAAAAAGGCTGAAATTTATAGATAGCGTAGATAATGTTTTTTCCTACGCAAATAAATTGATATTATTTCTCGTTGTTGTTAAGGCGACTTATTTTGGCAGTGGTCCAAAAAGTGATTCAACTATAATATTAAGTCAAACTTACTGGGGTAGTTCCTAATACTATTAACCAACATTTAGTACTACGCAATGCGGACTGCTAAGGAACGGGGGCAGTATTTATCTTCTAGCCCTGAATAAAGGGTGGCACTAGCCTTGTTCAAATGGCAATTGCCCTCTTACATCTATATTTGTAGTTGGAGCAAAATACTAAATTGCATGTACGTTGTTTACAGTAGGAAATGCAGGCCTTGAGATTATACGTCTGTGATATAGGTTAGACTGCTCACAAGACATAAGCTAAGACATTTTATTTAATTCTAAAATCTATAGCTTACCTACAATCATTATTCACAATTATTTTTATGTATTACAAATTTAAAACTATATCAAGCAGCCATTTTTCATGAGTCAGTAACGGATGTGTGTATTTAAAACATCGATACATTTTTATACTAATAATAAAAATAGGTACATATTAAAATAATAACAAAAAAAATGAACAAAACGCTAGCTCCAACTTTGGGTTGCTTCATATATTATTTACGATGTCCTCCCTCCTCACAAATTTCCCCGTTTTGATCTAGGAAAAATCTTCTAAATCGACCCTTTGCAGTTATTTTACACTAGTAGCTGTCCTCTCGATCTATGGAACACACTTCAACTTTAACATCAGATGGGCTGCTGTCATATTGGTAGCCTCAATAATAATAATACAAAAAACATTGTAACGATGATCGATAATTGATGTTTTAGGTTAAATGTATTTGTTTGGCTGCGTACCTGGTAATTGTGGTGGCTCTTCATATAGCCTTGTCCCATTTTCATACATCAGATAATACTTTCTGTCGTTATTTAAATTGCATTTCGTCTGATTACATATGCCATAATATTGTTCGTGCCGCGAAGTCATAGCTGACTGACAATTTATATGACTTATAACGTGACCAGTTTATTGACAATAATGCATTACCTAGTAAAGGTAATTGTATATTTTGTTGATCTGCATGTTACTCATAATTATTATTTTAATAATAAATCTTTTTGCAGATACCTTTCTTTAAGAGAAGATTTTTAGGCAAAAGTTAAACGTAAATTAAATTTTTGTTTAATTTACTGTTTCAATTGTTTTTATAAAATGTATTAATAAAATATTATGAAATCGTTGAAACTTTGAAGCTAGCCCTTAAATAGCAAAATACTGTCGCTATTAGATTTATCATTATCTAAAAGCAAGTTACGGTCATGGTGGTCATCTTAGTAATAAAAAGTCTAACTTATAACTTAAAATCACTCTAAATATTTTTTTATAGAAAAGAAATATATTTTATTACAAAGTTGCTTTAAAATGTTTAGTTAGATAGATATCAATATCTATTAGTTAATTTCAAATTGGAACAATGCCATCTATCTATTCATATAAACGCGCAGAAAGATAAAAAAATATATATCACGCGTTAGATCCTCTATTGATTTTTTACGCTTTACCCAGATAATATTTTCACAATATTTTTAACTAAATAAAATAATAATTAAAAAGGAGTGTGGGCTATAGTGGAAGTTAAATAATCTCACCAACCAACGTCGGGTGGCCCGCTCGTCCACCTTCTATGACATAAGCATATTTTATTAGCTTAGTATAGAATGTCAAAAACAGTAAACTAATAATAATAATTAAAATTAACTCTTAATGATATACGAGTATTACCAATCGAAGTCGTTATAAATTGAAAATCTCTGTAACTGTACCACTAAATAAAGTTTAAACTGATCCCGGGGCACGACTAGGCCACTTCACTGTCTTTACTACTTTATAGTGGTGGTCCAACTAACTATCCAATAATAGAGTCAATATAACAGATTACTAATTGTTATTATCAATATTATCGGGACCCAAATCCGAGGGGCTTACCGAAGAGCTAGCTGGCTCATCAACATCACTCGTGATAAACCACCCTACTCAGGATTTACGTATCCAACCCGGCAGCCGACCAACACTACCTCGCCCGCCCATCTTCCAGTCGCACGCCTCATAATCGTACGTACGCCGTGCTGTCAAATACAAGTGGTGACCAATATATCTTGGTTTTACCCACACGTTTGAAAGGTGGTTGGAACCAGAGACTTTTGAGCTAATACATAAAACGTAGACTCAGTCGAATCACTTTACGGTCTATACACTCAAAAGAAGTAGAACTACTCCGGGTCGGCAGACTAGGCAAATGACTACCAACAGTCTGCCTACCAATCTTTATTATTATTTTTATCAACAAATATATGTAATATTCAATCTAACTATTTAATATGAAACAATTCTTTGCTCTATCTGGGAATCGAACCCAGGGCTTAGCGAAGTGGTCATATAATTATAAAATGATTCGCCTAAAGAGTCCTTGCATTTGTGAGTACGTGCCAGTTTTGAATTAATTAGTATTATGTATACGTGGTTGTGACAGCATTGTCAAATACACTTGATAAAATTGATTCTATTACCGACAACTATTTTAGGCCTCTCTAAGCTTCTACCTCATTCAAATTGCAACTGACAGCTAATTGATTTACTGAAATTATTGGTATTGGTGAAATTATTAGTTTATTTTGACTGTACAAAAATAGTAGAATGTTTTGCCGTGGTCAAGTGCTATGCCATAGTCAACTAGTAGAAATCAGTCCAGTTCAAGTGTATTAACTGAAGTGACAGAGTTGCGTTTTGTGATGAGCATCGTTGTCGGTATTCGTCTTTATTTATTGTTGGACTCTAGCCTAACATTAAGCGATGTCATATTATAAAGTTACGTAATAAATAGGTTTTGGTATTAGTTTTTCAGTAGTTTTTTTTAAATGTAAGTTATTCAATAGTACTGTTTAGTACAATACTGTTATGAATTTAAAGGAAAGTAAAATCACTTGACACAGACATAAGTAAGATACGTAAGAAAACGTTTCTTGAATTATAATATTCAGGTCTCCTTTGACAGAGTTGTTGCTCAATGCAAACGTAACCTTCGAAATCGAAAAGAAAAAGCATACGTATGCGCAGCCTGCAACCAGGCGCCATGGTAAAATCTACAACTCGATCGTTCGCGCCATTTCTTAGACATGATACGAATACAAAACGATGAAATAACCTAAACAGATGTTTAAAGTTAAAACACTGAATTATCTATACATTTATATTTTCTCCTAAAATATTACTCCACAATTTGTTATATGCCTTCTTATTTTTTAGCTCAAAATCAATGTTACTTAAGCTCGCCTATGTAAACCCTTTATTTTATTATTTATTTTATATTTTAAAGTTTGTGCAATAAAGATTTAAAATAAAAATTTTAAAAAATCGCCAATATTTGTATTCGATGTTTTTTTAAGTTGCATAAAATTACTCGTATATTCAATTTATTTAATTAAATGTAAAACATAATGTTACATCGGCTTATTAAAAAATAATCCAAGGATCCTTACTGCATTTTATTTTAAGGCATCATCTTCGTTATTACTTACAAGGGATCTTGTTTTGTACACGTAAATGTTATGTAGTTGACGACACAGTTATGTCTTGGCTCTTTTATGGACGCTAGATTTGTGTCTTCATTCTGATTTCCTCTTAAAGCTCAAGCAAAGAGGTAAAAAAAGCTAAGTCGTTGTTGACTTTGCTTTTTTAACAATGTCCTGATTTGATCGAGAAACGAACTTCTGGATCATCCTCACATCGTCCATCATTCACCTCTGATTCAGTAATCTCTTTTCGTCAATGTAACTTAAAAAACATCGAATAAGAATATTACATATTTTTCTATCCTTGTTGCTAATTCTACCCGCAACCCTAATCGTATATTCTTTACAATTGTTCCTAGCTACCCATTAAAATCATATTACATGAGATGCTACATTTTAGACTAAATAGAAAATTATATAAAAAAAACTTTTCTTTTATTCCGTTATGTTTGAAAATGGAAGATAATCCTATTTACTGTTGCGCAAAACGCATTATAATAAATTCATACGGCCTATTTCTTTGCACGTGTACGTTGCAGTGGTGTATTTCATCAAAATTCAATCTTAATGCACATAAAGATGGGCTGCATGACTAAAAGCCTTTAAAATGTAAATGCAATACAGTAAATTTGGTAAGTAGGTCAGTTGGACTGCATACGACGATGGTTGCATCATTTGTTGATGTGACTGAGAGCTCGTGCGCCACCAAAAACGTCGTAGCGGCGCCGTGCCGCATCGTACACCCTCGCCACTCATTTTTATCACGAAAACTATATTTTTTAATCAAGTATATTTGGTATCAATTTAATGGTGATATATAAAACACGTATTACTGGAACTATGTATTTAGCAAATTTCATTATTAATTTAGGATTGTAGCTTTGTCTAGTGCCCATAACCTTAGAGCTTGTATAAAGAGAATTGTGGATGTACGGGAAGCGAGGGAGTTGTGTCAGGATCGTGGCAAGTGGCGCTCCATTGTCTCTGCCTATCCTCGTGGGAAAAAGGCGTATTAATTTGATTGATTAAATATAGGAAAAATCTTAGTTAGATATTTTATTAATATTTTGTTTTCCGACCAAATCGGAGACTTCCTCAAGAAAGCGGGTTGCCTGGTGCTCAAATCGTAGAGATTGTATGAGGAGAATTGTGGATGTGGGGGAAGCGAGGGAGTTGCAAGTGGCGGAATTTGATTGATTGATATTTAAGGCATCCTGCCTGCTATTAAACTGGAGTGCGGCCTATGGATAGACTGCTACTTAAATAACTCAAAGTATCAGTCACTTTTACTATTCCGGCAATTTTCAAGCTGATTCACGGTCTGAAACGGTATTTTTATAATAAATATGTTATAAATAAAGTTACTAAACATCATAGGTCCAAATAAGTAGCGTAATCGAGGCGCAAATAATCGTTTTGCAATGACGTCAGATGCATTAGTCTTACTATGCAGCATGATGTCTTGCTTGTTACATCTCGTTGGTTGCATTGACACATGCTTGAAATAATATTTCTTGACATATGCTTTAAATTTTAGTTGATTTTTTAATGTTTGGTTTGATCATAACTTTTGATGCGTTAGTAGCTCAGTGTACGCATTATAATAACAAAAGATAGGATGATAATATTTTAAAAAAATATTAAGAAATTGTCAAGCCTTTTCCTCACAGGGAACGCGGACAATGGAACGTGACTTGTCACGATCATTACAAAACTCCTTCGAATCCCTCACATCCACATATATCACATTTATATGACAACATCTTGCCTGATGTTAAAATGGAGTGTGGTGATTTAATAGACGTGACTAGTACAGTTATATAACTGCAAGTAGCAGTCG
This sequence comes from Tinea trinotella, assembly GCA_905220615.1. Taxonomy (NCBI): domain Eukaryota; kingdom Metazoa; phylum Arthropoda; class Insecta; order Lepidoptera; family Tineidae; genus Tinea; species Tinea trinotella. The sequence continues at coordinate 5,841,095 of HG992305.1, forward strand.
CTTTCGCTTCCACTAAGTCAGCCTAGTTGGAACCGGCAACTTTAAAGCTGGCTATCACTCTTTATAGAATACAGCAACTAATTAAAGACATCATTCCTTTTGTATGGGGACTTGGGCTAAATTGTATTAACAGTTGCATAGACATTTAAAAATAGTTTCATGTACTAAGATTACAATGTAATTGAAAAATATCCATTATTTTGCATAGTTTGGGTGTGCGAAATGATAAAACTTTGACAGTTCAAAGTAGAATATGGCGTGTTTTTGTGCTTAAGAAACAATACAAAGTCCGTATCTTATTTTCTAAATAACTCAATTGCACAGGAATAAAAAGCAAAATTGTTATTAGTTTTATCAATACAAGTATCAAAATTACCATATATATATTATTTCATCATTGGGCATTACAAAGCAGTACTAAAATAGCCCGAAATGAATGATATCCTTTATATTAACAATATCTTAAACATAACCTCGATTGTGTTTATAATTATTGTATTTGAATTCCACTGAATTTTCTTCGTTTATCCTTGAACTTTGAATATTTATGCTCGTAAATCCAAATGCATAATATAACAATTGCTGTTTGATGTTAGCTGGACTGAGGTTTATATTTGTAATGCACGTGTAATATATAATATATATACATTACTTTTTAATTATATATTTTAATACATATTCAGGTATCAAGTGTTTTATATACTTACCTGCATTTAAAATTAGTTTTTTCATAGAAAATTAAAGTTAAAATAACGTGCGTTTGACGAAATGCGAACCGCGTACAGTCCCTGGTTCGATTCCCCAAAAGCGACTTCACAGTTTGTTCACTTTAATCCCTTGTGTTAACACCCCGGATCGGCAGTTTACCAAAAACAGTCTACCTACATATTATATAAAACCAATTTAATATAGGTATATATATTTATTTAAATTTCTATATTAATCTTTATCAAAGTAATTGTATCATAGAAACCGGTACATCGGTGCCGGCGAGTGGTTTTGAACCCGTGCTCTTGGTTGGCGTGACAATTGCACTACCACTACACCACGGTCTCTTTATTAATAAATTCTATAAATTGTTTTAATGGCTAACATTTGGCACTAACATTTAGTTACTTCTATGACACTACCTACTGGTTGTATCTACAAGTATTAAAAAGTATGTTTCGCAACATACATTGAGGAGCCAATTTATTGTAATTATATTATAATGGAACATGGCCAAATATATAAAAAAATCTTTACATAGATATAAAGTGCAGGGTCGATCTAACCAATGCCATCTTCATTTTTATTCAATCAATCAATATGTCACGCCTTTTTCCTGCAGGGATAGGCAGAGAGCATGGAGTGATCCTGACACAACTCCCTCGGTTCCCTCACATTTCTATACTAAGCAACTAAAGTGCTTGTATCATAGAAACATGACAAGCAAAGTACATATATCAAAGATACATTGGTGGTACCGGTGGGTGGTTTCGAACTCGTGCTTTCGGTTTGTGTAACCATTGCACTGCCAGTACACCACGGTCGCCTTACAGTTGACAGTAGGCAAACCTGCTTTCTTGAAGATGTCTCCGATTTGGTCTAAAACACCCTCCTGGGTCTACCTCGTTTAACGCATCCATCCACATCAGATTTATAAATTCCATTCGTCAATCTACTAAATTTTCATTTTTATTGTGTTTCATTAAAGCTTAACAGAACTATAATATGTAAGAATTTAAAATTCCTAAATAAGTTTAACTAATAGAACCTCTTCTAATTCAATAGTATAATCGGAAATTATGTATAAAGTATGTCTTCATCAGTCATTTAGTTCTTCAGATTGCTCGAAACAAACTAATCACAAGTGCTCGCGAGTGTATATTTGATATCAATCGTCAGTGAGACCCAATATAGAACGCTGATGCCACTTGGGTTTTCTTATTATTTAAATAATCTGTTTAGAAATAGGTGAACATAATGTCGACTTCTCATACACCTTTTTATAGCGCAACATATGACAGCACTCCGCCTGATTTACGGTCTGTACACTTGAAAGTGATGGTACTATCCCGAATCGGTAGACCTGTCTGTCTGTCTGCGTATTACTCTTTAAACACCCGGACCCAGAGCAAATGTCAGCCTTCTTGTTTCATTATCAAATGTTTAATATATGAAAATGTACAAACAAATCTTGGTTTCGACCATGATATCAAGCCACTTTATTCTACTTTAAATCATTTTCTTAGTAATTTACCCTCTAATAGGGCGAGTTGAATAAAAAAAATATAAATGAAGAAAGTATAAAAAGCGAACCTAAACTTGCTTCTTGATTACAGAGTGCACTTAATCAATGTAATAAGACCTAAGTGGGGTAAAAAGGTTTTATACATGAGTACTTTTAGTCACGCCAATTCTTATTCTTATGGGGTTTTAACTAAGGACATGATGTTTTTTTTTGCAACTATAATTCCTTATTGTATGGAAGTGAATGTTGGGTGCGGCAGAAGAAGCATGAGAGTAGAATTAACGCTGTATAAATGCAGTCATTAAGGAGTGTACGAAAGCGGATAGAATGAGGAATGGCACAGTACGCGATAAACATGGTTTGAAAGATGCAGTGTCAAGGATATATTGTATATGTTTCACTACACGTTTCTAAAAAAAATCATTAAAATGTTCTTGATATTGATAAAAATATGCATGGGATTTCACAGTTTAAAAAAGTTAGATGCACATCGTTAAGTATAGGGTTAAATAATTTTCTTTAAATCAAAAGTTGGGTTCTAAAAATATATAAAATTATAAATTGCTATTTCTCACGTATGTAGGCATGCATTTAAATATGGTACGCCTTGACCTGGATTGCTATAATTTTGGTGGGGGCTGCTTGAATGCAATTGCAAAACACGAATGATGCGGCAACCAGAGGTGGGGATTTTTAGGGCTGCCACCAAATCACAATGTATTTTTAACAATTACACAAAGAATACATGATTTTTTTTAAAGTGGTAGGTAGACAGTTTGTTTGCCAAGTCTGTCGATTCGGGGTAGTCCTTTACAAGGTTTAAAGACTATAAAGAGACGATTCGTTTCGGGATAAGCTTTAATGTGGCCGATTCCTTTAGGCCGTTATTTAATACTTTAATACCATGTTTCAAAAGCTATCATGACCTCTAAAAGAATTTTTATTTTAGAATTACATAAAACATGACGTCATATTTATTTAATTTCCTAATGAATGTACTGAAAAGATCCTTCAAGCGAAGTGTGAAAGTCACCTCTATCGGACTATGACGACGGTGACTAAGGCTTTAAACTAGATCGGTTTATTCAGTCGTGTCGGCTCTATAGTAAGTAGTTCCCCTTGGTTGTCAAGGGGCAAGTCAAGGTCAGATCGTATTAAATTAAAATATTTTTTTGCATTTTCTCTTCAAATTATTTTTGGTATTATTACTGTAAAATTGATTATCTGTGTATCTTGGTGGTCAGAGTGGTCGCCACAAACATCAGGATCGTTTTCTTCCTAGTCGCAGTTTAGCTTTCCTAGTCTTTCTTAATCTTTATTGTGACTAGACATCTGACCTCGACCTGCCTGATGATTAGCATAATGGTGGTCCATGTTACACAAAGAAACGACGCACCAAACCTTTTGGTACGACAGCCAATTGAAATTGGTCGACCTGTGTTTGATTCTATCCACTTTTCATTACCAAATTTTAGAAAAATTGCTTTTTCCCTCTTTAAATCGTGGTATGTTTTAACCGTGAGTATAGTTTATAGCAAAGAGATTGCTAAAAGTGGGCACATTAAATGACAAGTAACAAGTATTCAGTTTGACATTTGATTCTTACATCTAGTTCCTCAGTACCTACACTATCTTTTCAAATGGCTCAACTCTTAACTCTCAAATTTTATGCGGCTTACTATTGCGTTTATTTTGGTTTTGATATATATGGTTTAGACAGCCATCGTGTCGGAAAATAGAAAAACTGTAATATCAAAACCAAAATTAACGCGATAGTAAACCGCATAAAATTAGTTTAATTCATTAATCAATGTTCGCGCAAAATGTAAGAAAACACTATGTTGTAAGGATTAATAACAATTATAATGAATTACGTAAACAGTAATAAATGCGTGAAAATAGAACATGGTCGCAAATAAATAAACATGTTTTCAAATTGTCCTTGTTGCATACATATTGTATTATTAGAATGACGTGGGCCTATCACATCAATTGCCACCTGTCATACTCAGTTTTTATTATTGTTTATTTATTTAATAATCTCATCCTAAAGCAGAATCTGTGATGAAAAGTTCAAACAAAGAGGGCGAAACTTTGGCCGTGGTTCCTCCTCAATTATAAATTTATAAGTTGAAATCTTTCCGAAATTGAGTGGTATTATTTATAATGTATTTTTTCAACTACGCACCAGCCTACTAACAAATTCAAGTTGATTTCTAAATTTAACCTTGTGCCACATACAGCTGTTTAATAATGCTTTGTGCATGTACGAGCCGAAATAACCTGTACATAATACAACGAAAACTCAATTTATTTAATTATGCATAATACGAATTGTGAGTTTCTTTATAGTTTTACCACTAACTGAAATTAAATTAATTCTGAGCAGTTCTCTAAGTTAACTGAAAGGTCAGTTAGAAACTTCCCTCGCTTACTAAATAACAGGCAGTTCCCCTTTTCAAGTGCCAAGTCTAAAGTTTGTCGTGTAGCAGTTCTCTGGCAGAGTTCCCTCCCGTCTTACTTTGTCTTCTACAGATCTATCTAACTTTAAAGTTCTATTTAGGTTATTCTCCGTTTAATTTAAACGGACTGCTTAATTATGCAATGAATGAATTTTCCACGATTATGAACTGACATAATTATGTTATTAAAAATCAAGAAAATATTTTAATTATACTATCTGTGTATTTATAGTGACAATCAACGGAAAACCTAAGTTATTTTCTTTAGTTCAAAAATATTTATTGTTCTACAAAGCTATAGACCTAACTGCTTATTAAGAGATTATACATTCACTTTTAATAAAGGAAAAAAACCTACATAAAAGACTATGAAAATAACTGAAACAAACACCTGTAGTAGTAGATAATAAATATGCATTCATTAGTGGAAGACCACAGCACCTGAAGTCTATGGTTAATTTCGCATGCCTCTTCGTATGTACATTATGCATATTATCAGACCTTTTTGATCATCAGACCCGAAGCAAATAACCACCTCTTGTTTATTAACAAATATTTGCAATATTTAATATTACAAATAAAAGCTATGAAACAAATATTTTCTCCGACCGGGAGTCGAACCGGGGACTTTACGCGCAACAAACCCATCGCTATACCGTTCGTCCACGCCTGTCGTCGAATAGAGAATAGGCAAAATAATATGAACATTGTGCATCGTAGTGCATAATATGCTTGATAAGCAATTGGTGGATATTTCGGTGGATGAGATGGGACAACATACTAATATATACCGCGAATAATTGCAGCTGTCCTAAAAGGAAATGCTGAATGAAGATATTTTTATTTATTTTGACTCGACATCTGACCTCAACCCGCCTGATAGTAAGCAAGAAAAGGTTCCATCTTATTCATAAATAAATATTGTGTACAATCGTATATTAGATACTGCAGAACCTACAAATTATATTAAAATTAATCACTTTCCTGTTACTCCATGGTTTAATAAGTACTTGAATATGAATTGAGAAAGATCTTGATACATTTCTAAGAGACGCTACGAATAAATAAATTAAACTGACGAGTAGAATGCATAGAATAGAGGTGTATTTGGGTCGATGTTGGAATTGTATAACAGTCTTGAATTGATATTGTTAAATATTCACAAGTTTTAGACAATCGCTTGGTTTAATGCTCAATGCAAGTGTCTTTAAATAAAATACTAAGGTTGTGTATTACGAAAGAATGACGCCGTCACTTTGACCAGGTCGAAGTGACGCGACTTGAGCAACCTTAAACTTAGTAATTTTTTCAGTAGTTAGCGTTTTTGGACTAAGGAGTAGTTCAGGCAAGTCGAGGATAGATGTCACATCACAAACAAAGTTGCCACTACAACTAGACGTATCTACTTCACTTGTGTAGGAAATGTAGGATGAACATTCTATAGTGGATTTTAACAATATCATCAATTTTAAATTAATTTGTTTATATTGATTAAAACGTGCAATTACCACTGTCCTTGTGACACCAATTGTGACACAGATAAAGAAAAAACAACATTTGAATGCATATAAATTGCTTACGATGAACTTGACAGTAAATGCATATTCCTTTGTGATCAGAATTAACACAAGTACATGGGTAGACAGGCTATTATCGTAAATTGAATTAGAGTCGAAAGCGTCTCGTGTGTAATTTTACACAATGCCTAACTCTGAATAGTGTATTATTTACTCATAAAAATTGTGCCCTATATTGTTTTATGTAAATAGTACAAGTCCTAGATAATTGATACATCGTTACAAACATTGTCTATTGTTCTAGTATTTATTTATGACTTTAGAATAATTAAAATAGACAAAATGAGTCTTGGCAATTAGTTTTAATTAATTCAAACGAACCAGTAGGTTGATTAGAATATATTTTGTTGCTCCCCAAGTAGTCTTTCTGGCCGCATACACTCCAGAAATTGTAAATTTTGTAGGGCGCTCGCAGTAGGTACACGCTATAAGTTAGTATCACAGATGTCAGGGCCAATTTATGCTTGTCAATTTATTTAAAACTGTCGTGAAGTTATAACCATACTTTCGCCTGGGGAACAAGAAAAATAGTATACGATCTCCGGCCATGAAGCGGATCGCCTGACGTATGTTAAAGCCTTGCCTTTGCCTAGGTTTTCATATCACATCCGACAAATTAAACCTAAAATAACACAAAGATGTATTTCAATTGTAATTTTAAACCATTCAAGTTTTGTACAACGAAATTCAAAGGTTAATGTACATACGTAAACTTTTCATTAAATTAATTGTACAATGACAACACTTGTTCCCTGTATAAGTTAACACAATGTCGAATGTTGTGTTATAAGGTATATAAAGTTCATCATCATCATCAGCCAGACGCCTTCTGGCTGAACATAGGCCTCCCCCTTAGAACGCCATTCCGAACGACAAGATGCCAGTTGCAAATGCAAGATTCCATATGCATACTGGTTGCATAAAGTTGCTATTTGTAAAACCGAATTTTCCGAATACGAGTGACAATCAAAGCAAAGGACAAATTTAAATACATATTTAAATAGCAAAATACTTAAAGAATACTTATTTAACCTTGTCTTCGGAGAAATCGAAATTATTCTCAAAATATGTTAAAACGAATATTTTCAAAGAATATCACAAGTAGATTTATTGTAATATTCCTAATATAAATTACCTATAATAATTGTATGTATTATTTATTGAGAAAGAATCCACTTATGTTTATTTCTATATTTGTTTTATTTTTCATTTAGTACTTTATTTTTCATAATGTACTTATATATTTAAAATGGTTTATACGAGTATTGTTCCAATCCTTTATGAAAACTGTATGTTTTATTTTTATGCCTTGTCTGATGATAAGCAATTATTCCAAGAGCACCGATGACTAAAACCACCGTTTATTTGTACGGTTGCCTCAAAACAGCTATTAATGTTTTCCACACAATGAATATTCACGGCAGCACTCCCACGAGGATGGGCCGAGACCGCCAATACTCATAATAAAATAATAATACAAATATAAAGGTTAATTTGTAAAATCTGAGTAAATGAAGCGAAATAAAAGCTTCTGCTCCGTGGGAAGATTGCGACAAGTGGAATTGACAGGTGACCGCTCGGATTGCCTTATTGCAAAAAAAAAAACCTGCAGACGACAACATTGACTACCCACGTATTTGAACTTAACTAAGAAATATAATTTAACAGCTTTTGAAATCGTATCTCATAACATTCATGATCAGGTACTCCAGATCGGCCCAGCTAAGAATTAATTTAGTTGAAACACCATAGTTGTATCTCTCACATATTCCTTAGATCCTCATAGTCCTTATGACTTGCTGCGGTATCTGTCCGCTTTTGAGCATAATAGGTATAAAAACTAATTTCCTTCTATCATAGAAACAGGACGACCAATGTACATATACCAAAGATACATTCGTACCGGGAATTTATAATTTCACAATCACAAATTCACACGTTTGTCTTTATATATATATTTTTTTTATGAATAACTTATCTGTATATGTTACTTTACTGTTATAAAGCATTTATAAATAAAACCTATGAAGCTTTTATGATTATTTTGTTATTATGAATGATTATCGTAATTTTTTGATGACTTTTTAGAAAAAAAAAACGAAAATAATTCGAAAGAGAAATAAAATAAATTAATAAAAGAAGCAAAAAAAATATATAACTTTTTATGGAATTAATAAGACATAATGTTGTTCTGAAAATAACTTTTTAAGGAAACAATAAAGTAATAGACAGAACTGCCGAAAAGAACTTATTATGAAAACTTTAAAAAAAGGAGTTTTTTAACGGGCGTCCTTTGTCCCTTGGCATAATATTATCCTTCAGCACTTCTTTCATTAATTGTTTCCAAAGTCAGGCTTACACTCGACTTAAGATTAAATTCCAATTTTCTGATGGAGCACCCGCCTCACGGGTGTTCCCCTCTTACCCAAGCTGAAATGTCAGCAACGTAATAAAGTAAATCTGACAAAAAAAAATGTTGTTCGTTTTAGTAAAGTGTCAAAACATTCCTATATTTTTATATTTAAAAGATCTAATGTTACATCACAGTTTATTTATTCGACGACAGGCGAGGACGAACGGTCAGAGATTGGTTTGTTGCGCGTAAATTCCCGGGTACGATTCCCGGTCGGAGCAAATCATAGCTTTTATATAATTATTAAATATTACAAATATTTGTTATTAAAAAAAGAGATAGATATTTGCTTCGGGTCTGGTTATAAAAGAGTGGTAGGCAGTGGTACCCAGTCTGCCGATCCGAGGTAGTACCACCACTTACAAGTATACCGACCGTGAAGTGATTTGGTCGTCTTTCGGGATTGTAAGTTGCCGGTTCCAACTAGGCCGGCATAATGAATGTGGCTGCTACTCAGTTATTGAATTGTAGTAGCAGTGACATCTATTTATGGACCACACTCCAGCCTGGCATCAAACGGGGTGCTGTCTATGTCTCCACAAGAAAAAAATTAAAAAAAGCCTATGCAATATTTTTAGGTACTTATATTTATTTTACAGATTTTTTAAATATATTATATTAAAATGATAAAAACAAACGATTAAATATAATAACAGTTGAAGTGCAATCTACATAATTGTCAACCTACATTACTCGAATTGAGGTCAATTAAACGTAGTTTAGTTATCGTTTTTAATAATGTTGTAACTATAAATAAAATGTATATATACACGAGTATATATATATATATATATCTGGAAAATATTATTCGCGTTCAAGAGAGTGTTATATTTTCATTCCCAATTGTTATTATAATTAATAAAGTGTCTGTTTAATGCCATTAGGTATTCTCACAGCAAATCATAGTTTTTTAGGGTTCCATAGTAAAAACGGAACCCTTATAGATTCGTCATGTCTGTCTGTCCGTCCGTATGTCACAACCACTTTTTTCCGAAACTATAAGATATACTGTTGAAACTTGGTAAATAGATTGTATTCTGTGAACCGCATTAAGATTTTTACACAAAAATAAAAAAAAAACAATAAATTTTGGGGGTCCCCATACTTAGAACTCAACCTCAATTTTTTTTTAAATATTGTAACTCTATATTTATTGTAACATATGACAGAACCCCGCCTGATCTTAAGATGTGCGCGGATATTGGGAGGGCATAAGAGTTTTTTTTCTATTTGTATTTGTGGCTTAACATATGACAGCACTCATATGTTAAGAGTTAAAGTGGTGTCTATAAATGGGGCGACTGCTACTCCAGTTCAATAACTGTGAGTAGGAGTCGCACCCAGAATGCCACATGATTCCTAAACGCGGCTTGAAAGTAGCTGTACTTTTCTAGAGAACGATTAGGTACAAACATTTAATTTAATAACTTAATTTAACAGTACTTTTATTCTGTAAAGGGCTCATAAATAATAGAATAGAACCTTGGAAGAAGAATAGACGTTATCGTTAAAGGTTATAAACTACATATGTATATTAAGTTAAGGGTAGTAATTTAAAGCGCGCCACCTTAGACTATAAGTGCACGTCCGCCACGTCCAAGACTTAAATACACATGACCTACTTACGTCTTGGTCAGCAATAATAAATTCGAACACTCATGCCGAAGGTTGAACTAGAAACTGAAAAATAAAACCTATTAGACTGAAATAAAATTTCAAAGTAGGGATAGCAACTTACTGTTTTTAGACTTTTATTTAAAAATTTAATTCACACTTATAGTTTGAATTTACCCAGTCTTCGATCAGGTGTAGTACCATTACCGTGAAGTTACTCAGTCGCGTTTCTTGAATGTTTCCGGTACTAACTAAGCTGACATAGAAGATGCGACTGAGACGTGCTACATTTTTGTTTTTTTTGTGACTCGACATATGACAGCACCAGCTAAATATTAAGCCAAAGTGTGGTCCTTGAATGAATGTCACTGCTACTACAATTCAATAACTGTGAGTAGCAATCACATCCACTATGCCGGCCTAGTTGGAACCGGCAACTAACAAGATGATCCCGAAACGTGACCAACTCACTTTACGGTCTGTATATTTGTAAGTGGTGGTACTACCCCGGATCGGCAGACTGGGTACCACTAGCTACCATTCTTTGATAACCCGAAGCAAATATCCACCTCTTTTTTATTAACAAATATTTGCAATATTTAATATAATTAATAAATATTACAAATAAAAGCTATGAAATAAATATTTGCTCCGATCGGGAATCGAACCCGGGACTTTACGCGCACTAAACCAATCGCTAAACCGTTCGTCCACGCCCGTCGTCAAAACTTACATTTATTCGACTGTAGAAGCAGACATAATTTAAAAAAAAAACATAACCTTGATTAAATAACTTTTATTCTGAAGATGAGTGAAAAAATGTAAAATATATTGAATTATTGAAAAGTTAATATTATATAAACTCAATGTAGAATGTATAATTTTCTTCTAATGTACTTGTCAAAGGATTGTATTTGTGTTTTTCTATGGGTACACCGCAATTATTTTATAATCATTGCGGTGGACTCGTGTGGGGGCTGGATTACGCAATGCGGGATTGCAATTACCACTAAATATCATTAGCCTTGCTTTAAATATTTACATACTTGAACTTAAGTGGTTAATAGATATCTAACACTAAACTTTTTACTGTCTGTTAGTCACAATTCCAGTTACTTAATGAAACCTAAAGTATTTAGTGCTAACAATTATGATTACATTGTCATAAAGTGTTCTCAGAAGCTTTTTAGTCTCGTAATATCCGGCCAGGACGAAGCATCAGCTTTCATTTTTTGTATTTGTTTCTTTATCTCTTTTAAATTGTGTTTTGATATATGTTAAGCTGGAGTGCGGGCTAATAATGGAGGTGACTTCTAATATAATGCTAGCCTAGGTGGAACCGGCAACTGACAAGCTAATCTCAAAACGCGACCAAGTCACTTCACGCTTGGTACTACCCCGGATCAGCAGACTGGGTACCACTCTTTGTAGCAGAATGGACAAGTGGATTTCTCTATTAGCTATTATGTTCTTTAGACCCTTTACGCTGTATTACGTCTTAGACCAGCATAGTGACGACGACTTAGATAACCGTAATCTGAATCGTCGGCGCTCGTGGCTTTTGGATCAAATGTCATCATCATCAGCCAGAAAATGTCCACTGCTGAACATAGGCTTCCCCCTTAGAACGCCATTCCCAATGACAAAAAGCCTGTTGCGTCCACACCGGTTTTTCAAAAAGTATATTTTTAATTACCGGTGTGTAGTTAGTATAGTCTTCTAGATAAGTCTTCTTCTAGTTATAGCGGGTACCATCAAATGTCGTGTTTCAATAATTTAATATTAACTTGACTTACATATTTCAAATATGTAGGCTTAATAAATATCCCCAAGTTATTTTTATTAATAAAAAAACAATGCAATGCAAAGGTATCTTTGACATTTTAATCGCTCATTTATTATTTATATTTAGGAATGTATAAATAATAAGAGACACATTTTACTTTGAAATGTTATTAAAATATTTTCTAATGAAATTTCTTCTTTATTTCTCTTATTTCATATTTATATTAATTTCTTTTTGCGTCTTTCATGCTTAATACTGAAATTAATTTTTAAATATTCACCCTAATCATGAATTTTCAATGAAAATAAATGTCGTTTTATTGGGTCTTGTAACTGACAAGTTTCCGGGCATTCCGGTTACTTATTGAAATTATTTTCAACTGTTATTTTCAAATTATTTTCAATTTTTTTTACATTTCTATACTAGGCTATTAAAAGTGCTTGTACCATATAAACTGGGCGACTAATGGACGTACATATATTAAAGATACGTTGATACTGGCATTAGTTTTGATTTTGAACCGGCATCTCTTTGGGGACCACGACGGCCCTAAATTAAAACCGCATCTACTATATCCACACGTTGTTATGAAGAAATATAGCAAAAAATATTACAGAGGACTTAACATTATTTATACCTATTTCTAAATAAATATTTCCTAACTGTAGTAGCAGTAATCTATTTTCATAACATCAGGCACAATAAAAGAAAAAAATATATTTGCCGGTCTAGATAGAACCGGCAACTTACACGCTTATCACAAAACGCGACTAAGACACTTACGGTCTGTATACTCTGTAAGTAGTACTACCCCGAACCTAGACACAAAACAAATATCTGCTACTTTTTTACAATAAAAAATATTTATAATAAACAATTCAATTATTAAATATTGCTACTAAAAGTTATGAAACAAATATTTGCTCCGACCGAAAGTCGAACCCAGGACTATACGCGTAACAAACGAACTGGTATGTAAACGAGCGAGGTTAGGTTTGGCAAATAAGAACGATTTCGTCTCTCGTCGGCGATTGTCAAAATACTATAAAATAAGGATGAAATCATCGGAAAGGGACTGATTAATCGTTGTGACGAATATACGATACGTTTGATCATTATCGTCGAGAGCATCGTTTCGGTAAATTTTAGCCTAGCTTTTTATTAGACGATATCGTTCTTATTTGTCCAAAGCAAATCGCCACGCCTGTCGTGAGTTTATTAAAATTTAACTAAAGATACTACATTATTAAGGTCTTGCATTTCTATGTAACACCCACTCAGGCAAATATTTATTAACGTCACCGCAGTGGAAAATTTATACAAATTCTCCTCAATAATTTTCAAAGCTTTTCTTCCTTTCTTCCGTTCCACCCTCTTGGAGATTGCATATTAATTTTAAATAAAAGTGTACCGTTACATTCATAATGCTTCGATTAAATTTAATAAGATTTTATATTTGTGTTTTATCAAACATTCTAATTAAAAACTATGTCAAATTATAAAATGTAAATAAATATAAGCTGTTATCCCGTGGCAACTTACACTTTTCAGGATTGCTTTTATTGATTAACACTTGAGTTTGTTGTCAATTTTTATACATTATCTATACTAATATTATAAAGAGGAAAGATTTGTAAGTTTGTTTGTAATGAATAGGCTCAGAAACTACTGAGCCGATTTTAAAAATTCTTTCACCATTAGAAAGCTCCATTCTTCGTGAGTAACATAGGCTATATTGGATTTTCAAAAAGTTTAGGGTTTCGTACGAAATCTTGAATAATGTAACCCAAGGTGTAAAAAAATTACTCATAAATTTTCTTACATCGCGTACGTCTCGAAAACTATTGACGATAGAACAAAATAATTGTTTATAAAACTGTAAATATGCAATAAAACTTTAAATATAAGAAACTACTTTCGAATTTGATTTATATTTATTTTGATAAGCTAATTAATGAATCAATTTTATATACACTCTATACAACAACATTCGTTAAGTGGTAAGTACAAAGATTATATATAAGAGAAGATTCAACCATTAAGCGTGCGATGTATTTTGACCCGGGCAACGCCGACTTACGCAGCTAGTTGTTGTATAAATGTATAATAAGTATAATACGTTAAAGAAGGTTAAAATCCAAATCCTACATTTGTTGCTTACTGAGAGATTGATGTAAGGTTGTGCAAATTTTACGCGCGTAAATCTTTAGTTCACCGTAATATATTACAAATATAAAACTGCTAGTACTTTCACGTCGAAATGAAATGTTTCATGATGTTGCGTATTGTATAAAGTATACAGGGTGGAACATTGAGATGGGGCACTAATAGCAGCTACTAGACCCGATATAACTACAAGAAAACCTAAATAGAAGGCTGATCCTAACTAGACGACGGTAATTTAAAAATATATGCTTTCTGAATTTAATCTTGCATTTATATATACGAGTATGCTGACGCTGGAAACTTTTATTTCTTATCAGTAAGAGAATTGAATGGGATAAAAAGCTAAAATTACAGATTTATATTATCTCTACATATATAAGGTCCTATCTCTACATATATGTTATCTCTATATATAGAGCCCAATTCCTCTCGAATAAATATCAATGAATATAAAATAATAAAAACAACAATCTATTTTTAAATATTGTCCACAAAGCTTGTGGTTTTAAAACCAAGGTTTAAATTAAATGATCTTATTAAATTTTAGTATAATAACATACATAGTAAGAAGTCCTTCACGATAAATATGATTAGAAAATGCATTCAAGGATCTTTCTTAATTAACCCGCATAGTAATGAAAGCTAGGTTATGCTACAATTCAATTACTTCATTCAGAAGATACAAAGTAATAATAATGTAAATTTGTATTTTGTTTTTATTGTCAATTTATAAACAAGTACACATAATAATATAATATAAATAAACCAGTTTTGTACATGTGTTATTAACTGTTTACCTATTATTTGTTAGGGATTTTGTATGGGATTTCAAAGTAAATGATATTATGAATGACTTCATTTGAGCAACAAAAAATTTAGGTACATTTGAATAGATGGAACGGTAAATTATTGTTATATTATTGTTAAAACTAGTAAATCTTTCTTTAGAAGTTATATTATACAAGAAAGAGATTTTGTTTACGAGGGGATGCAGTGAAAACAAAAACAAAAATAATGCTAAATTGGGCACCATTTAGCATTAATTGTAAACTACTAAAAATATCCCTTTTAGAACAACCCCGCTTTAGAAAACAGTAGCGCAAGTGTTACACAGTATATTTTTAATAGTTATAATAGCTATACTTATTTAGCTGTTTTACTTTGTTTTAAATCTCATTCGTGTAGTACAATAAAGATGTTTTTTTCATATTTATTATTTAATCGGGGTGATTACGAGTTAATCGATGAAAGAGTAGCAAGATCATGAGACAAGACGATTAGTGCTGGTTACTATTTACGTATTACGTGTTTACCTGGTTGCCACATTTTTAGAGCGCACAAGTCGCCGATATCAACTGTCTTCGAATTTTGTTTTTTGTTACATTCATATATGTAATTTTATTTATAATAAGTTATTAAATGTTTCTGTAAATTAATAATTATAATAAACCTTTTTAATAAATGAACAGTAGTTCGCTCGAAAACAAAGCAACTATTTAAACCAAAAGGAAGGAAGGGTTGATAAAAATATCCATAAACTTTATCGTGTCTCATAATTTCTCTATATTATCCTCTTAGTAATTTTGATAACCTCTCTCTCTATACTTTGTAAACACAAAGAGATTATTATTTAAAATATACTAGTTCCACATCAGAGACATGCTCAAAAAATCTCAAATAATCGTAGAGCTTGTATAAAGAGGGTTGTGGATCTGACAGAAGCGAGGGAGTAGTGTCAGGATCGTGGCAAGTTGCACTCTAATATATTTGCCTATCCGTGTGGGAAAAGGCGTAACAATTTAAATTTTAATAATGATGTTTATATAATATTGAATTATATTAAGCATTTAATATAAGTTAACTTAAAATTATTATATTAACGTGAAGAATTCAAATGTAATGTAATAGGTTTTTTCTGTGACTCACGAAGCCCTTGTTCGATGTATACTTTCATTTTTACAGTCTCAAGGATATTGAAAAATATGTACGAGTAAACCGGATTTTGGACCACAAATCCTGTTTATTGTGCTTTATATGGAAATATGGATGCAATTTACTATAAGTTATAATACAACTCAGTTTAAAATACACACACCTTAAAGTTGTTTACATGCCAAACTGACTCCCAATACATAGGCAAAATATTGTTAATGTATTTAATGCCAATAACAAAATTCATTAAATTCATTCTTGTCGACTTGATAAAATTGTAAAAAAAAATATTGGCAAGATTGAATCCCTGTCATCACGTTCATAAAGATTATTGTACAATATATCTTATACCTATAGAGATAAGGTTTTTTATAATGTGAATCGGACCATTTACTTAAAATTTGAGAGTAAAATACATATTTCTGCAAAGTTATTACCTACATAAGAGAACCTTAGTTTTCTTATCTCACGAAAGATATATCTATTCTTCTGCCTATCTATTCTTCATTATTAATTTGTGTAGAATAGTAGTACCTTAAAATAAACCATATTATTTTATTGCATATTTCGGTAAAAACATAACTTTTTCTGGGCTGAGTTGCAGTCTAACTTATTATCTACCTATTTCTGTCTTGCTTCGTAATCAGAAGTTTTCTTGTACGGTTGGGAGTTTTGATTTGGTTTTATTGGAGGTTAATATACATATTTTTAAATCTTTCGATTGATGTACAATAAATTAAATATCCTGAACTTTAAAAAAATAACTCTGCTATATTTTGTATTTGAAGATCACTGTTATATCTTCAGTGTACTTTATATATAAAAGATTTATATCATAGTTTAGCGTAACTGTCGTCTGTTACAGATAAGGCTAACCAAATTAAAATTCGGTGATTCTTTATCAGATAATTTGATAAGAATTCCCTACGGTAAACGTTTTAAGACACGTCATTGTGATACCATTTTTTATACATAACTTTAACATTATAATTTGTTTTTTCGCGCCATCTGTTAGGGCCGATACACACAAATTGGATAAACGTGGCGTGGCGGCGCACCGCCTGTACGGTGACCATTTTTCTTTTATTCGAGAATTTCGCTTCTCTGCAATGGATCGTAATAACAGTATTTTTTTCTTTTCATTTCTATATTAAGCTAAAAAAAATATATCAAAGATACATTGGCACCGAATCCGTGCTTTCGGTTTGCGTGACCATTGCACTACCAATACACCACGGTATTCATTGCTCTTTTATTGTTAACGGTATGTGTTGCTTCCAATTCCAATCTCCAATCCTACAGACAAAAAGGGCCCAATTCTCTTAATCATAGCGAAGTGACTTTGCAACGAATTTTCACTGATATTTGGCATAACCAATCAATGTTAACCTATTGATTGGTTACTACGAGAATGCCAAAAATCAGTGCTCTTTGCCACGTCACTTCGCTGTCGTGCATTAAAAGATTTGGCCCTTGAAGTTGCTGTCAAACACAGTAACTTCATTAGGCTGGAAAGTATGGCTCGTGACAGAGTGCGATGCGGCGGGCGGCACGGCGACGCACCGCTTTTATGTGTGTCGGTCCTTACTATGAAAATGTTACCGTTTTATATTTAATTTATATTTATATTAAACCGGGGTGATATAGCTGTCGAATGATTCAATCCTCAGTGACGATTATTTAATATTTTCTTTGACTTGTCATTATTGTCCAATTACCAACAACCGAGTCCACAGGCATTTATTACATTAACAAATCCTTTATTACTTTGACCGTAAGTGCGTCTTTGTAAAAAATAATACAGAACAGGCATATAGGCTTGTTTTCCTACAATTGATGGTATATAATTTATTTATACTATAAATAAACACTTCACATTAAATGATGTGATTTAGTTGTGTACGGGATTCCCTTGTAAGTTGCCGGTTCCAACTTGTTATTAGTTGCCTCTATTCATGGACAGCACTTCAAAATTACTATAGTAAAGTGTTAAATTAACAATTAATAATCTTAACAAATGATACCACGTGCGCCGAAGTCAGGATTGCCAGGTGTTCTGATTTAGCCGGACTTCAGGCCAAATAATACTATGTTGCTAGAATT
Organism: Tinea trinotella; assembly: GCA_905220615.1. Taxonomy (NCBI): domain Eukaryota; kingdom Metazoa; phylum Arthropoda; class Insecta; order Lepidoptera; family Tineidae; genus Tinea; species Tinea trinotella. The sequence continues at coordinate 5,859,381 of HG992305.1, forward strand.
AAAATATTAGATACTTGTATTTTATAACTTACCTTTAAAAGAAAGTAAAAACATTTTAGAAAATAAATCTCTAATAAGTAATCCTAAAGTTATCTTGATAAAGTATCCAGTAAAAGTCTACGCTTAGTCTGGCGTATTTATATTTTTAGCCTCGGCCGTAGTAATTTCTAAGAAATACTGAAAGATATTTCTAAGAAAGATATTTTCTACGATCTTATGTTCAATGAAAATATAAGTATAAACAATATAAACAATCATTATACTCGTAGAAATATCGTACGAATTGTTTTTAAATCATTAAGCAATACCCATGAATCTAGGTAAACACACCGGCGCCATTGACCTACTAGCCTATTACACTTGACACATCTCCTCCCCCAACACTCCCTCACCCAGTCGCCTCCGACCGGGATTATCACGTGACCTATTAGAATTGGTATTGTTTATTCGTTATTTAGTATTGTATTGTGGTTTTTAATACCCACATTTTTTTTATAGTTTTAATTAAAATTTAATTCTTAGAGTTTAAGTTTATCAAAAATGTTTAACAGACATAGTGACCGCGACTGAGGTAACCTTAAACTGAAATGTTTTATTAAGTCGTCGACGCTCTTGGGCCTCCTTTTGCTTACTACCAGACAAGCTCGGTATTATAAACAAAAATACGAAATTATAACCACTTGGAATAGGACTCTTGACTTTCGTTAGGATCGCCCACGTTACTGTGACATTGAGAACCAAGGGTTTGACGAAATGTGGAAATTTACCCTGAGTGGCCAGAAAGTTGTTTACTGGTATTTTTAATCATATTTAAATATTGTTATCGCATTTATTTCTATATTCATATATTCATTTAAAACCTCTCAGTACGTATTATTGAGATATAGTCAGATGTTTTGAATATTGTTTCTAAAAGAACGCCATAAGATTATTGATATATACAGAAAATTGTAAGTGGTTCACATAATTTCAATGCCAATGTTAGGAAACTTCTACAATAATATTGTAATCTAATATAAAATAGAATGTGGCACAAACATAACTATTACATAGTACAGCGTAACCAATGACGGGCGAAAGTATGACGTCAGTTGCGCAGGCCTCACATTATTATGTTCGCAGAAAGTTGCGCGAGCGCAGCACAACTTTACTCTTGCTATCGTTGGAGGCCGCGTGCTCTACGAAAGTGAAACACGACATCCGTCTGCTTTCACGATGTGTCAATTACTGTCTTTATGCGTTAACTGGTTAAGTCACAATTACGCAATCTATGTCTAGGTTAAAATGCCTTTGCAATTTAGATATCAATGGGACTTATTCACGACACAAATACATGTGCTTTAATTAAGTAATTGGGTCATCCTTGTTGGCAGATACAAAATACACATCTTATCAATATATAATTTATATGATTACATAAAATAAATACACATTAATGAGTAGCCACTTGTTTATCAGAAGCCACCTCGTTTACAACAAATATTGCAAATTAAATCATTGGCTGTGGATATGATTAAGAGACCCTGGCCTAGATTCTTATTATTTCTCTGCTGACAACGAGGTCAAGTTCTTTACTTATCGTTATATTATTAATTGATATTGTGCAAATAAAATTACAATAATTCTGATTCGCATTATAACAGGTCGAAAATAAACACTAAAATCTCAAAAATCCAGAATGCAATTACCAATTTATTTCGGTTAAATCGTCCACGTTATGCCGAATTATTATAATGTATTTTAGCAACACATTCGTCCTAAAATAAGTATCTTCATCCGTCCTAAATAAGTATCTTTCTTCTCAGACTCTCTCCTTATTGCAACGGGAATTGCTGTAAAGTTTATGTTTCGTTTTATGACTTCTTGGAGAAAGTTGAGCCCTTTTGTTATTGCAAAAACCTTAATTCTACCTACCTAAAATTTTGCCGCTCTTTATTTATTTCAATAGTTATTGTTATATTTTTCTACCTTTTTATGATCCGTTTATATTTATGATAGTTAAAACAAAACTCATAGTACCAAAAAAAATTGAAAATTTAATCGAAGTATATTACATTATTATTTAATGACAAACTTATTATTAATTTATCAAGAAGGTGCCGCAAACGTTACCGTCAGAATTTGTAACGTTTTCTATTTCTAATATAACGTACTATTGGGCTCTGGGAATCAATGAGCGAATATCTCGGTGCAGGCACTGCAGTTGTTGTGCTAGGTCGCGCGGCGTCAACATGCGCTTGCGCCGCGTAGGTAAACACGTCGGCGACAACCCTGCCCGCTGCGGCAGCACGCAACTAGGTTAGTGGGGCGATGCCTCCCGCTCCCCCCCAAACCGCCACGAGGTGGCGCAACCGCGCACTAACATAGACCTGGATTGTGGGAAAGTGGGTCACCAACTCACTTTCACTTATTACATGGGCTCCTAATCGTTTTCCATTGTGCGCGTGAGGGCGGGCGGCAGCGGGGCGCGCATGCGGGAGGAGGCTGGCACGCGCTCTCTGCCGGCCGACAGTCGATCGTCGACAGTCGTGCCATTCGTACGTCCGGACCGTTCCGTGCCATAGCATCAGTTGCTTCGCGACATTCGCCGTACACACTCGCACTACTCGCCGCTTCGGCCGCAGATCGCGCGCGAACATGTGGATTGTTGACTTTCTGTCAGTGTTGGATTCCAATATCGGATAGTGCCTAGAACCGAGTTTTGTGACTTAGTTTGTTGTTATAGTTGAGTGACTTTGTGTATTTGTGAACTGCCGTGCGCGGCCCAGTATGACCATGGATCAGCAAACGGGCCTGATGTCTCTTAACATGTCACCTTTTGACTTATCCCCCGGCGATGGCTCAGGTGGTGCCGGAGGACCTTCCTCGGCTGCAGCCAGCCAGCAGTACGTGCCTCAGGGCGCTGCATATCAGTGCACGCCTGACCAACAATCCTTTGGATATGCTAACTTGGATGCTTCATATCTCTTCCCCGCAGCCAGCGCCGCAGATCCAGGCGCTTACTTGCCAGCACCAGGAGTACCATGCGACCAGACGGACACCAAGGATGTTATTGAAGAATTGTGCCCAGTGTGTGGGGACAAAGTAAGCGGCTACCACTACGGCCTCCTCACCTGTGAATCCTGCAAGGGTTTCTTCAAGCGCACCGTTCAAAACAAGAAAGTTTACACCTGTGTGGCCGAGCGAACCTGTCACATTGACAAGACGCAGAGAAAGAGGTGTCCCTTCTGCCGTTTTCAAAAATGCCTTGATGTCGGCATGAAGCTTGAAGGTGAGTGAAATTTTATGTTTACTAGGTATAATCTTTTGGTAGAGGAGCAACAGAATTATTTTTAAACAGCGATCGAGGAGGGCACGAGTCTTTGGTAGGTCGATGTATAAGTAGGTCGGGCTTTTGGACCAGATATGATTACATCACCATGAACAAACGTAGCCGAAATTGAAAGTTTCACCACGCGAGACGTGAACTGGCCGTGCAGCAGCAAATCTGGTTTTCGTAATCACATGGCTCACACTCGCGAGCCAACGAAGCAATCGACGCGCGACCTTCACCTCGTTAGCTCGCTGTCCAGCCGTCGAGATCTTACCGTGAGGACATCCGTCCTACTTTTGTCACCACAAGCAGATAATACATCCTCCGCCCGCTATATACCACTTGCTTACCAACTAATCGACTAACTATGATTACCTTATTATTTTCTTAAATTTGTAATTCGATGAAGATAAGCCTACCTAACTAACATTCTAAAATTGGTGAGTCAAAATCTTATGCTACGCGCTATAACTGTCCTTAAACACCATTACTTCTACCCCCCATAAAGCAGAAGCGAATTGACTTCTAAAATGTTAGGGGCAAAAATATAGGTAAAAAGATGTATCTAGTTAGTAAATATCTAATTAGAAATCAAATTAACAAAATGGAGGTTTTTAATCTAGTTCGTCATACGTGACGAGCTAACAGCTCATACCATGGCGAAATATTATAACTCTAAGATTACGAGAAAGAATAATGAGCTGTTGTAGCATATGATAAATCTGGTAATTCTTAACAATAACCATTTATCATTAAGAATAACTATACGGTTATGAGGATGATAAACCTATATATCGAATATAAAATTCGCTATAAAATGCGAATTGATTGTATTTGCCGGACTCAACTAGGCCGGCATAGTGGATGTGACTGCTTCTTACAGTTATGTAATGGACCGCACTCCACCGTATCATTAGGCGAGGTCATATGTCGAGTCATTCCTACATTAATGTATTAAACTAAATGCAACTGGGGGCGTAAAAGTAGCATAAAAGTAGGATTAATGTTATAGAAATGCGGTTATTAAGGGTAAAAGTAATTTAAAAAAAAAGTTATGAGAAAGATATATTGCGCGATGGTTTAGGTACAATAAAAGAATGGATGAAAATGCTGTTGAAATGCTGTTAGAATGAGGAATAGCACAGTGAGCGGTAGATGTAGTGACAAGTATTAACAAAGGAATGCTTTGATAGTTTCGGCACATGGAAAGGATGAATGAAAGTAATCTACTTTTTTTTATAAAAGAATTTTATAAATCTGATATGGAACGAGGCAGAACCAGGAGAGTGTTTTCCGACCAAATCGGAGATATCCTCAAGAAAGCTGGGTTGCCTAGTGCCATAGAGCTTGTATGGAGAGAATTGTGAATTTAAGGAAAGCGAAGGAGTTTTGTCAGGATCGGGACAGGTGACGCTTCATTGTCTCTGCCTATCCCTGTGGAAAAAAGGCGTGCCATTTTATTTGATTGATTGAAGTATGAAAAGATTTGTTATTGTGGAGGATGTAAGAAAGTTATGTCTGGATCGTGAAAAGTAACGCTTAGTTTCCTCTGCCTAGCCCTGTGGGAACTAAGGCGTGAAATTGGTGAAGATAATAATACTTTAAAATACAGAAATAGCAGGTCTGCGACAGCGACCCGCTTTGCCGCTAATAGTTTTTAATTAAAACGAACGGTTTAGGATAGGGTAGTGTGTAGCTATTTTAAAAATATCTACAGATCGCTGAAACGATCGGACCATAGCTACCAATGCAAAAATTATAATTATTTCAACCAGTAATAGATTCAATCCAATTTATTATTCTGTATTTAATAATATATACAAGATTAACCACGGCCATGCGGGAAAAACGATAATATCGTCATTATGGATAGATCGAGGAATGCTCGAAAACATCCACATTTCCCAACGGATAGGCTTGAAAGTGAACAGAGAAAAGATCAAAACGATGTATAACAACTATATCAGACCAATCCATATAGGGTTGGGCTAAGATTGTCGACGATAATCGTCCACTTGGACAAATAGTTTAACCTTGAGAAGGCGACCCCCTTCTCAAGGTTAAAGACGTATCCAACTCATCTATGCAACGTTCGGGAAACGAAAGTCTTTCGTCCCTTATTCCTTAATGCCTCAATACAAAAATATATAATGAGTATGTGCACACAGTTTTTGAAATGTATAATAGGTGACCCGTCGTGCTACGGAGAGGGCTTTTACTATATGTGATTCTGATTTAGGTAAATAGAAATTCCAGATTGTAGAACCAGAAACAAGAATATTCGTAAAATGGATAAACAAGCTAATATTCTTCACGTAGATAGTGAAACAGATGGCTGTGCGACTGAAAAGTTCTTAGAGTCCAGAGTCCACGTACAGAAAGATACAAGACGTTCACACTAAAAAGATTAGCAAAATGTTGTATCATAGAAACGGGACGACCAAAGGATATATATCAAAAATAAAATGGTACCGGCAATTAGTTTTAAACCCGTGCTCTCGGTTTATGTGACCACTACACCTCGGTCACCTTTCTTAATTTACAACTTGTTTCGGTATTTTAGAAAACGTATACTGAAAATATGCAATTGTTTCCTTAATATAATTAGCTCTCAGTTGCATACAACGAAGAGCTAAAAATATTAATGAAATAATTAGAAGCAATACTTATTACGCATTTCCTGGGAGCAGGCAAGTTGTTATTCACTGTTTAGTCACGTTCACCCGAGAAGTAATAACCATCTCCGTTTAGCACGTCTTAAAGGGTGCAGTAATTTAGATATTACATTTCAATAGTTAGTAGAACTTTATTAGTACTTAGAATTGCCTTCGCAGCTTAGTTAAATACAAATCACTGTCGAATTCCGCGTAGAGTTATTTAAAGAACCGGTTACAAACTAGTTCTAGTCTTCCCCCATAATATTTGGTACCTAGCTTGTTGATAGTTAAAATAATTAGATCACTTGAAAATAGTAATGTAAATTCACTTAAGTATTTTCATGAGAATTTGGGTCAAGGGAGTGATAAAATCTATCTGATAATAGCATTACATAAGTCAGTACTGCATTACTTTTTATTATCTCTCCTTTAAAATTTAATCTCTAAGTTGATTTTGTGCAAAATGTTTAGGATTTCACAACTGCGTAGATAAGTAATATGTCGGCGGACGGCGCCGTATCTAATCTATAGCAAAATTAACTAAACATAAACAAGTTTTGCATCCTAACAATTCACTATGGTTAACTCACACGAAACTCTCTTCCTGTTTTATCGTTGTTTATATTGTGAATACACAACAACTTTGTATTTTTGTCCTTTTTCCTATTAACAAACTTTTACGGCTCTCAAAATTGTTACCGAAAGTACTTCTATAATCTTTTACGACCTTGAAAAGTTGCTCATAATAAAAGTCAAAATTAGGGATTCTGTTTCTAAGCAAAACGTAAATAGTACTACGGCTCCACTACGCTTAAATCAATCAATCAAATAATCACGCCTCAATTCCCACCGGAATTGGCAGAAGCAACGGAGCTCCACGATCGTGACAATTATTTTTATTTTTATTGTGACTCTACATTTAACCTCGACTTGCCTTATGGTAAACAGCCTAACAAAACAGGTCTAAAAGCGCCAACGACTGAAAAAACGACACAGTTCACTGTTGACTCAGTCGCTGTCACTATTCCTATATTATTTCATTACCTCCACGATTCGTTGTACTCCACGACTTGTAGTTCGATATACAGCAACCCGCCTGATGCCGTACTAATTTGAACCGGAAACTTTTAGGCTTATCCCGAAACGCGACTGAGTCACTTTACGGTCTATACACATGAAAATGGTGGTACTAACCCATACTAACCCAGATCCGCAGAAATAACCATCTATCATCAAACTACATACATGCTCTTTGGTTACGGGTTCTGTGGACAACTTTATTTATTTATTTAATTGACTAATTGACATTTAATTTAGACTTCACGCGTTTGGTTAGCAATTACAATTAAAATTACAAATATTTGTTAATAAAAAAGAAGCGGATATTTGCTCCGGCTCTGAATAACTCAGAGTGGTAGGCAGTGATGCCAAGTCTGCTGATCTAGAGTAGTACGATCACTTTCAAGTATTCAGACCGTGAAGTGACTTAGTCGCGTTTCGGAATTAGCCAGCAAGTTGGCGGTTCCAATTAGGCTGGCAGTAGTAGCAGTCGCACTTTATCTTAACATCAGGCGGATGGTAATGTCATATATCGAGGCAAAATATTAAAAATCAATCAATCTAATTGTCAAGCCTTTTCCCCACAGGGATAGGCAGAGACAATGGAGCACCAATGGCCACGATCCTGACCAATTCCCTCGCTTCCCCCACATCCATAATTTAATATTTTAATTTTTTTAATATACTTTTTTATACTAAGCTACTTGTATCATGGAAACAAAACAACCAAAGTACATATATCAAAGATACATTGGTACCGGTAAGTGGTTTCGAACCCGTGCACTCGGCTTGCGTAACCATTGCATTGCCACTACACCACGGTCGCCTTAAATTCTTATTCTCTTCATACAAGCTCTACAGTTTCCTAATTAAGTTATCATTTAACGCATTTTTAATTTAAACTTATGATAAAAACGCTAATAAGTAGAGTGTTAATAATTAATTAATTCGTTCGACATCTCGCGGTACCATCTTACTTTAAGTTTACCCAACATTCTTGGCTAATCAATCTGCAATACTGTTTTTAATGTCCCAACTCCCAACCGATGCAATTATATTATGAGGCAATGTCATAGAATTCGCTCTACAACCAATGTAATACTTAACTTTTAAAACTATAATAATATCGCCGTTTCAATTTAGCTTTTAGTGATTTTTTTTATTGTGGCTCATCATTTAAATAACGTCAACGTCATTTAAATAATAATAATAAATAAATAAGTAGCAGTCACATCCACTATGCCGGCTAGTTGGAACTGGCAACTTACAATTTGATCTCGAAACGCGACTAAGTCACTTCACGGTCTGTATGCCGTAAAAATAAAGATTGTACGTAAATATAACCTTACGAACTGTGGTGTAGTGGTACAATAATGGTATCGCAAACCAAGAGTTCTAGGTTCAAAACCACTAGCCAGTCAATCAATCAAATTGTCACGCCTTTTCCCCACAGAGATAGGCAGAGACAAGCCGGTATCAATGTAATTTCAATATGTATGTAGTTTGGTCGTCCTGTTTCTATGATACAAGCACGATTAGTATAGAAATGTAGGTATAAATAAATAAAAAATCTTCATGAAGTGTATGTTCGTAGTAGAGATAATGTTATGTGGAGCATACAACCATTATAAATTGATGTTAATGTATAATAATTCTACAATATAAATATGTTAATTGTAATGAAGCTATATTAGCGATGCCGGGCCGGGGACAAGACGAGATCGTGCATATCGTTCTATATATAAACCGCGGCGCCCTGACCCACATGCGAGCGGGCACACGCACCTCGTACCGAACGCGCCGCTGTGTGCGTATGAACGCAACAGCACCGCGCCATTCCGCCATTCCGCGTAGTTACGTTTCGCCAGATGCTGCAATGTTTGCAACATCCATTCGGAATACATAAACAGACTCGCCTTCGCAAATGGCGAAGATGTATCGAGTGCGATTGGCGTTCTCACTATCCGTATATAAGCTAACTCAGATTTATTTGTGAATTAATTATTCAATAATATGCAAGGTTTAAAAAATATATTAATTATAATATCTGAGTTTAAACGTTTACGTATAAAATTTAAAAGAGTTTCGATGTAAAAAATGTAATGTAGTCAGCAGACGTCCGTCCCCTCCGCATAATGTCTTCCTTTATGTCACTGACACTATTAACATATACTTACGATTCGACCCACTTTGCAACACATACATATACATGTACATATTTTGTAAAGACTGACAGGTGTAAACTAAACGTCTGTATCGGGTCAATTGACCACGAGTGACAACGACTTTAAAGTTATTTATATATAACACATGTTACATAAACGATAGAACCTTGAAGTAACCAATTTAGTTGAGAGTGTGCTAACAATAGACTATCACTCTGGAGTTTTGCTTCATATAAATTGATAGTGACCTACAAATGGGATACTACTGACCTACTTTCCGACTACGGTGCGATGGCAATACTTCATTCACTTTCATTCTCTGTGCACTTTCGCTCTCCTCACGGGTCGGAGTTCGTTAAACTATGTCTAGAACATTAAAAGTCACCATTCAAACTATTTAAAATTAAGATTGTACGTAAAATGCGTGTCGAGTTGAACGTGTACGACACATTTGCACAAATCGTTTTGTGACCTGAATAGCGGGTTGCGACTTATCGACTGGGGCGAGCCCGACCGGCTTGTGCAACTGCCACACGGCTTCGACGAAAAATGTTGAAAGGTTGTTGAAAATTGAGATGACGCCATTCGGCTGACTATTGATGCAAAAAAAATACGGCTTCACTTAGTATTTCAGATATATAAACGAAGAAATATTACAGTACTTAATACTTATGTGTTTATACAGACGATAAACTAACCTATGATTTTAACATTTTTAACTAACATAAAATTAGTTTCAAATTGAGTTGCGTCCATCAACTCTGTCAAAGTGTATGTACGTAACAGAAGCACAATAATTATGCATCATTATACTAGTGCTCTATCTCCATGTAATTACAATAGATTACGTAAACAGGAGCGTGTTCACATCAATAAGACGTCGAAGAGCACATCATCCACTTTGTATTAACTGTATGCTTGTTAGTTTGTTTCACATTACTTTGTATTTCTATTCGTGTTGAAGAAACGAAGCAGTTAAAGACAAGTAAGCAGCAACGATATCGCTGGGTTTCGTCACAATCGAGCCAAGTAGCGCTGCGCAACCGTGTAACGACGCGCGGACGACGTTGCACAAGAAGCGACGCGAAGTCGGCCTGTCGCAATTACCTACCCAAATGTACGACTAACCTGTCCTTATGGCCTTGTCTTGGAAGCCTAAAACATCACAAAACGTTTTAATAGTAATGAAAAATGTGTACGCAGTATAGACGCCATGGATATGAAGTTCTTTATTAGAAAATTCGCTATATATTTATATGTGATGCAGGTAAAATGCTAAGTAGCATCATTTGTAGGTACATGTCAAGTGCGCCATTTTGCTGAACTTTGCTCTGAACAATTTCTAGTAGCAATCTGCTTTTCAAATCCATAATTACGTCCGCCGTATGGTGGACATAACAAATGTTTTATACGCCCGGTTGGCTACGAACGTCAGGTTTAACTTATGTAATACAACATTTGAATCTAGTACAAAAGTATTGCCAAAGTAATCTACATAATATATTTATTCGGAGCTAAAAATATATTCTCATGATATTTTGTTAACTACTGAATGTTCTGGGAATTTCGTCCTAATTTATTCTGAAAATGAATATTTTTTGTCGTAATATATAGAAAACTTCGTACAAAGTTGATATAGTGTACTGATATTTATTGAGCCAATTTTCATAATTCCAAGACTACCCTTCGAGCATGAATGTATCACAGAGCAGAATGGCTAGAACTTCGCATTCCTACAAGACAGCGACTTGGATATAAATTTAGGGCAAACAATTTTTATTCAACAAGCAGTCTTATTGGATTGATATTAGGTATTAAAATCGTACTCTGTTCCAATTGGAGATATGGTTCATATTGGAATAATAAGGCACTTTAACAAGAAAAGATCCTGTCGTTGTACAAAGCAACGTCAGGAGGAGGCCGAAACGACAGATGTGCGAACACAATAAAAACGCGCGCTGACTATTTCGGCGTTCTGCCTTGACCTGAATGGAGTGTTTCAACACTCGGCCTCGCACACCGGGCCTTTCTATTTTTTAGGCATTACTTGTATTATTACCTCTGTACATGATACGCCATGCTGACTGGCAAGCGTTTAGGTGAGTAAGAGCTCAATTGCAACGGCAGTCCTTTGTGCTAAATTTGTTCCCATAAATTAATTCCAAAAGTAAAACATGTCTAACACAAGTACAGAAAAACAAGTGACAAACTGATTACAGATTTACAGTGGTTGGTTAATTCATATGAATAACTAACATGTTTATTCAGATTGTTGTTTAGAAGTGTGTTGTAAATAAGAGCCCACCTACACTTACCAAAAAAATGACCAGACATATTTAGACACAGTTTCATAGCTATATGAATAATGAATGATTCGTATACGATTGTGTAAGATTTGGATGCCAATTGTTTTTGAACCAAAATTTTTGTATAAGTTTAGATGCAATGTATAAGCCACAACGAAGCTCTATACCACACATTATCTATTGTACGATACTCTACTTGAATAGTAGTGTGGCGTGTTTGCATTCGGCTTCGCTCGGCTGCTTTCGTCGGTGTTCGACGGCGAGGGAGGAGTTAGGAGGGTTGGCCTTGACCAAGTTTCAGCGACTCGTCAATCCTCTCCCCCCACCATTCCCGTCCTTTTTGGTACACACTATTTTTTATCTCTGTGACACGATTACTTCATTCGACGGCCATGGCACGTATTCAAAAGACCTTCTAAATTGAACGTCTTCGATCGTGACTGATACATAAAGACTGCGTATAATATTTTAACATTAGGAGTTTAATATAGTTGATACAATATTAGAATTGGTGCGATGTTATCAATATCACAACGGAAACTGGAATAGGAAAAATCAAGAAAAAAAAATGGATCGGGTGCATGCGTTGTGTTTGTTTGGTTATAAAATACATTAACATAGCTTCAAAGGTATTATCGGCCTTGCCTTTGTTGTGGAATAGCGAGGGTGTATATAGTAGGGTTGGGGATGGGGGCACAAACTGCACTTATGTTATCAAATAATCCGCGTTAACCTCTGTGCCTCAAGGTTCTAACCTTGGCCCATCTACTGAAAGTAGGTTAGATGCAAATAGCATGAGAATTCGAGGTAAACACCAGTTGCCTTCGTGGATATATCCACGAATTTGTTATTGAACTATTTCATATTGATGATACACTGGATGTTTATTAGGTTTATTATCTAAGATATTATAATGAATGCGTTTATGACCTTGAACTACTTTACTAATTATAAACAATGGTGACCTCGTTTTTCATTATTGGATATCTCGCTCGATGAAACACTGTTGCGTCAATTGCATCTTAAATTAGTTTGATCTAACTATTGCCAATGTCTTTGGTCTTGTACTCGTATCGTGCCTTGTTCACTAGCAAGAACCTTGGATTATTTTAATAATAATCTATCTAAAGCTTTATAGTTAATACTTCGCGTTTTACTTATGATTATATTTAAATTTATAAACGAAAACATGCAATTTTTAATATTAACTCTTCCTCGTTATTTCAAATAAAGGTGAATAATATCAACAAAAATAAATATTTTGGTGAACTGACTGACATATTTCAATTAAACATTTGAATGATAAATTTCTTATATAACACATACAACAAGAACATTTACAGGCCACTTAGAAACGATAATGATTCAGATTGGTGCAGGTTGAACCATTAACATGAATGTGGCAGTTAGCATCATAGTTGTAGCCTAGAACCCTACTTCAAATATAATGAAATATAATACAAAACCTAAACTTGAAACTTCCATGCGTTAATTTGGAACAATACTGCAGTTGTTTAATAATAATGATTGGCAACTAAATAATATATTGGTTCCAAGGCATCGTAAAAATGTTCATATCCACAACCCGATTGTAAGTCGTAAAACTAAAAGAATGAGAAATTCCATTTAGATGAGATATTACTTTTAGAACTACCCAGCTTTAGTAATGACGTAAAATTTGTTATGAAGTTATTAAAACGCCTTTTTACTACCTATGCCTCAATTGAATTTATGTCGGTCGATTCACCCAGACCAGCCCGCATGGCTATGGCGAATGATGGACCGCCAGCGCTTATGAATCTTCGCTGAACTCTCATCAGAACGGCGCAGACAACTGCTCGAGCCACTAATAAATGTATAGGTAATGCCTGTGTAACCTTGGATAACAAAAAAAAATTTTTAAATTAATAATAACTGAAAAAGTTGTCGTTCCTTCGCGCTTGATTTATGCAAAGCAGCACGCCCTTGTCCTTGACGGACAACATAAGCGTTCTAGATGGGCACTTATAGATGCAAAACCAACAAGATCGCGGTTATACCGACCCAGTGTATTTAAATGCACTTCTTTGTAGGAGGACTTATTAAAGGTTTTGACCCAATCTAGAGCAGAGAAGTGCGAATCGTGCATGCATCTGCGGCGGAACAAAGCGTCCCTATCACGGCTCTTTCACTATTTCCATGGCGAATGTTCTACCGAACAAGATGACCTTCTGTCCCAAATCCCTTGCATCCAACCGGACCATGCACCACCTAGTACCCAGCCAATCACGAGAACCAAAACAGTTCGGAAAATCCTATATCTGTCGTTGAAAACTGGAATATCCTTCATAAACACAAGTTTCTCTCTCCTATGAATCTTGGATCCTTCAAATAAAGAGCCATCTCACGAGGCTGGCATAATCTCACTGTCTGTGGCGGCAGTTATATCTCTACGTAAATATAAAAAAATAAGATTTTAAAGTTAGAATCTAATAAGAGCTTTCATGACTAAACAGATACATGAAAATACTTAGTGTTAACATTAAAACCTACTTTTAATGTTTAAATAATTAAAAATATTTTTTTAATATATTTACCATACATACCTAATTATAACCCTTAGTAATGTGAAATAAATAAGTTCCAATGTTTCACTCATCGGGTTTTGGTTATTTTACAATACAAAGCCATTCTTTCCTGCGTAATAAGTACACTAGTTTCTGGTCCTTCGGGCCGGTTACGCTACAATTTTTGGTCCTTGGAGCTTACATTACAGCTTTCTGAAGGGCTGATTTGTGTTTTGGTTAAAGTGAAATCATAGAATATCATATTTTCATATAGTAGTATTCAATATAGGTAAATACAGATATTTCAGTATGTAAGTATGTGCAGAATTTGTTTCGCTATCCGTTCTTTTTTAACTAAGAATAAAGTTTATTAAGCTCTCTCGCTCACACATCGCGGCGTTCCATACATTAAAAGCATGGTTATTTTTAACCTCGAGATTTGCCGCGCCTGCTAACACTCACTCGCCCTTCCTTCAGGCCGGCCGTCGCGTCGTAACGTGTTTTAAATTGTAACTATTGATTGACCAACTTTCAGCCAACACCAGACTGTTTATGCATCAGATTCATTTAACACGAATAACTTTAATTATATGGAATGATCAATGTCTTTTACCAGATGACGACGGCTATTGAAGTTAACCTAAATAGTAAAGGTGAAACATGAATAGAAGAATAAAGATATTGTCGTATGATACGATTTAAAAACGTGGTACAGCTATTTGTGTCGAGTAAGCTTCCGCATAAATGTCACAAGCTGCGAAGGAATAATACGCATATACTTTCAAGTGCAGTATTCCTCGTCTATTTTATCAATTCTTTACTTTAATTTGTTAAACTCAGAATATTTATTAATTAAAACTTAAAAATACCTTAAAATGCAAAAGGGTAACGTAGTGAACGGTGCCATCTATAGTATAATGTACACCCAAATAATGTCCCAAAACTCACGGATGGCTGTTAATAATGTATGGAAGTGAAGGTTGGGTATGACAGAAGAAGCATGAGAGTAGAATTAACGCTGTAGAAATGCGGCCATTAAGGAGTCTATGTGGAGTGACGATAGCGGATAGAATAAAAAATAGCACAGTGCGCGATAGATGTGGTTTGAAAGAAGATGTAGCGACAAGGATTGACAAAAGAATGCTTCGATGGTTTGGGCACATGGAAAGGATGAGTGAAAGTAGATTGACGAAAGGAATTTATAAATCTAATGTGGATGGATGCGTTAAACACGGCAGGCCCAGGAGGGTGTTTTCCGACCAAATCGGAGACATCCTCAAGAAAGCTGGGTTGAATAGTGCCCATTACCACAAAGCATGTATGAAGAGAATTGTGGATGTGAAGGAAGCAAGGGAGTTGTGTAAGGATCGTGGCAAGTGGCGCTCTATTGTCTCTGCCTGTGGGAGAAAGGCGTGGAAATTTGTTTGATTGATAAAACCTTTTTATATATTAACCTACAATTATAATTCTTCGTGGGGTTTCCTAGCCGTATTTCGTATGACTTCTACTTAAGTTTTACGTAACTCATACTTCATAAATAATGTATTATAGATTTAAAAATTTAAATATAATATTTGAATGATATATGTAGTTATGTAAAACAAAATTCACATAAAATCATACTAAAACAAAAGTACGTGAGAATTTGTGTTTATAATATCGTCCTATGCTGCAAACCGGCCAGTTTGAGAGGTTATGTCTTTTGTTTATCAACTGGTTTCGTTGAAACGTCTACTTAAAGTTTCCGGTTATCTTTGCGTGACTATTCTTCGTCATGCTCAACTGAATGACACAGTGCCCCTCGTATATGTTTCATTACATCATAAACACGGTGTCTACAAAGAGCATTTGAAATCTAATAATGTCTGCCATTCAGTGTCTTATACACGATTAATTATTATTGTTATAAGTTTCAAGAAGGAAGAGGTACTTTAAAACGATACTTTTTATTACAAATAATTTTCGTTGGTATGTAGATATGATAGTTAATAATGAATCCATTAAAGTGTCTTCGTTGAAATGATTGTTGAATGAACAGTAAGTGACGTCAATTAGTATATTTATTGACTAGATTAAATGAAATTGTATTCTTAAATTATTACAAAATGTTTATGAAGTATGAAAAGTCGTAGCGTAAACTAACTCACAGATTGATAAGCATCATAATTAATATCCATAAATTATTCTCTTTTTTAAATTTAATTTTGAATAAAAATGAAACCATGGTTGAATTGAACCTCATTTCTTAAACTGATCCTAAAGCTAGGTTGCCTAGTGCCCATAACCATAGAGCTTGTATGAAGAGAATTGTAAATGTGAAGGAAGCGAGGGAGTTGTGTTCCTGTGGAAAAAAGGCGTGACAATTTGATTGATTCGATTGATTGATCCTAAAAAATCTTCATAATAACAATTCATAAAAATAAACAAAATACGTTTCATTTAATTTTACATTTAGTCTGGAGGCCATTCTCATCTTTTTCGATCACACAATTTTCTTAAAACCAAACACATTGCGATTATCCATAGTGCCTTGGAAAAACCTTAAATACGATTTAATTGGTCGCCTTCAACTCCAAAGAGATGTCCACCTTGCAGTCACTTGATATAGCCCGCGACCCCAACGTAAGGCGTGTGGTATCCGCTTTAGTTTATTAATAAAGCCCTAGTAATGTCTGTGACGGTTAAAGTGTAAATATTGCTTATAATTGGAAATTCATATGTAGGTAGTAACTCTTTATTATCTTTGTATATTCGGTACGGCCCTGGATCTTCGAAGTAATCACGTTTCATTAAACTGAACATTCGTGAATAATAAGTAATCATATCTGCGTAGAGTTGTGCTCAACACTGTTGCTCTCACCATCTTTACAATTATAGCTTGGAAAATATCAAGTCTATAAATTATATTAAATATTGACGACAGTATTACTGTACATGATTTACATAATGTACTTACAAATGTTATGAACCTGCTTCAAATTGGATTAAACTATCCACAAGCATAACGTGGAAGTCGCAGTTTCATTCTATTATTAGGTATTCCCACGATCGGTTTGCCCCTAACATTATGTATTTTTGTTTCAGCTGTGCGAGCAGATCGTATGCGGGGTGGGCGCAATAAATTTGGTCCAATGTACAAGAGGGACCGTGCCCGCAAGTTGCAAATGATGCGCCAAAGACAAATCGCCGTGCAAACTTTGCGCGGGTCTCTCGGCGATGGTGGACTCGTGATGAGCTTTGGATCACCTTACTCCACTGTCCCAGTCAAGCAGGAAATACAAATACCACAAGTTTCATCGTTGACTTCATCACCAGAGTCGTCTCCTGGACCCGTGCTGTTGGCCGCGCCACAACAAGCAGTGCAGGCTCCGCCACAGCCCACACACGAGAAGTGGGAGGCCCACTCGCCTAACTCCACAGACGGATTCTCCTTCGATCCCCCGCCAACCACAACAACACCATCGACCACTGCGGAAGCCACCAGCACGGAAACTCTACGAGTCTCACCAATGATCCGGGAATTTGTCCAGACCATAGACGATCGTGAATGGCAGAACTCCCTTTTCGGTCTTCTGCAGAGCCAGACGTACAACCAGTGTGAAGTCGACTTATTTGAATTAATGTGCAAAGTTCTGGATCAAAATTTATTCTCTCAAGTGGATTGGGCGAGGAATACCGTTTTCTTTAAGTATCTTAAGGTGAATTTCCAGATAAGTAAAAATCCTGTCCACTTTCCTTTTTCCTCGTCCTGGTGTGCACCAATGAAGCTGATTTGCTGTGCATATGCAATTGCGAACCTTTTACAGCGCCTTTACAGCGAGTGCATGTCCTGGCGGTATGTGGCGTGGCTAGGGCGCGTGTGACGCAGCGTGTCGCCGGCAATCGATACCTCGGCATCGCAGCCGGTCGTCCAAGCATCTAGGTCAAGTTCGGCAACCGTGCTCTCGTAACTACGCCGCACACTATTTCAACTCGTTAGATTTTATACTTATTACTTAAACTTTAGTTAATTTTTAATAAAAACGAACTATTAGGCTCTCTGTGATAAAATATAAATATCTAGATAATTATTTCATTGAACATGACGTAATTTAAAATGCATCGCAACCAATTAGTAAGGGCCTAAGTAACCCAATGGATGAGCGGGTCAATTGAGGTAAGTGTGTTTCGGGAGCGGCGGCATTGGTTATCTGTAGTTGTCGTTCGCCTCTTATATAAGAGAGGAGTCACGTGGTAGACAGTGACGTTGCCAGCTTTTGCAGTTTTTCCGTCCCTCTCTCGCGTGAGTCCAACTATATATCTCAGTTTACACGTCCTCGTTTGTAATTTACTATTAGACATACATGTATTGTTTGTACGCGGCGCGATGTCATAATATCGATTACAAAAACTTAAACGAACATTGCTTTAGTTACTTCGTAAAATCGTTTAAAACACTTTAAGGGTAAAACTTTGATTGTAATAGTTAAAAAACTGCGTTTGAATATAGAATATATATTGTAAACAAGTAATAATATTAGATAACGGTAAAAAAGTGGCAGAGTATCATAATCGGCTGCATGTTGATGACCCCTGGCTTTCTCCAGCTGAAGGTATGATGTAATGAGCGCAAGCGGGACGGGGCGATGCACTTTCGTCGGCGCTCTTGACATACTGCCCCTGGCCGAGTTGCTACGAGAAAGCACCTTTCACCGCGGCCGCCCGTAACGAGCTTCCCAGACGTTCGACGCACCGTAATGTTACCTACCTTTCTTTGCTTTCCATTACGTCAACGATTACAATTATTATGTGAACTTGAAATGCCGCAACGTTTTGTTATTATAAATATGAAAGGCTCGCGTTTTATTTATTGATTGGTTTTATGGTGCGGCGGCTATTATCAATTTTTAATGCGGGTTATGGCAATATTTTACACAATCGGATATAATAGGTATTTTATCAGTTAACAATTATTTTGATGTAATTATTTTGCTGTAGTTGCTTCGTCAATCGATAACAAAGTCGTCTATGAGTATTTTCAATGTATTTAATGAAGCGTGTTCGATGTTGATTTATTATTTATTTATTAACATTTAATAAAGTCGATTTGTAAGTAAAAGATAATTTCAAAAAAGTCATAGTTTGTATGTTATATGTTAACAACACACACTAACATAGTAACATCGGCCAGCTCGCCATAATGTATATATTATCTCGTGTATGTATGTATATGTAGTATGTTACACAGGTTAAGGGTTCGATTGCAAGTTACATCAATATTCCAAATGTGAGTATTACCAAAGCTGTATAAGTTTCATGACGTGCCACTTTGTTCTGGCCATTTGGTAACCGTGTAAGTAGGCCGCTGCGGTGGCAATATCTGTTGTAATTTTCTATAATTCTATTTCAAACAAGTAACTCTATTCTAACGCATGATAATATTGTAACCTATCCTACTTTACACTGTTTCAAAATTTATTATCAATCTCTCTGCACGTTATATAAGTATGTGTATTTTTAATAAATCTATATGTGATCAATTCAAAATCGAATTTCTATTCCATAATCAGCTTATTCACACTCGATTAGTGCACGGTTTCATTTCTTTTATATTCTTTATATAACCTTTCGTTCAATCATTAATTGTAACGAGTCAACTAAACTCCAACGAAAACTACCTTCACATTTTATTGTAATCTTATATTTTAACATAAAACAGTTCCCCCATTTCGTGCAAGAACATGGTCGTGGCTTTGACCCACTTGCAAAAGCTATGCACACACGCTCACCACGATGCCGAGTGACAGAAACGACAGGGGCTGACTAATGCAAAATAATAAGCCATAACTCCACCCCTACAAGCAAGCAGATTTATACCGTATAATATTGCTCGTAACGCTCACAATCACTAAGTACAGTCCTATAATTGAAATTAAACCCTGTGTTCTACCGAATAAAGCTACTTTTGTATAATATAGTCTCTGTTATAAATAGCGATTGCTTTTGTTCTTATTGAAGACGGCTGTACCGTTTTGCTTGCATGAATTCGCGTTCCATACCAAAGCAAAGGGCTTAAATAAAGAATCGTCGGGTATGAATACATTTCTAATTTGAGATCGTCTAGAAGGGCCGAGCCAACTAAAATATTACGATGTCTCAATTTGAGAGCTACACTACTGCACTGGCTGGTTATCGTTAAGATTTCATCGACGCGATCTCGATTCATCGCATTGGGTAAGCGAGTTATATGAGGCAATAGGTTGAGCTCTAAAATTCACTTGATAGTTTCGTAAACGATAAATTTTGCATTATTCATAGTTACCGATTAACACATTTAAACCTATTAGCGCTTGGTAGAAGCAATTGAAACGCACTGTAAATTATATACAAAAACTCGTTCGGTTATTATTATTAAATTGTTCTTTAGCGGTAAATGCTTACATCAGATACATGTCTTTAAATAGTTTTAGGGTTGATAGGCCTAATTAAATTAGCGTTATCAAATTTTAATTATTCACAGACAACCAACGACAGACGACATATACCTACTACTTATATATTATTAGTGTCATAATATACTCGTAGTTCATACGGAATGTGCGCACTTATTTACGGGAATGTACGCAACATTGTACGAACGACCACCAAAGTCCATTTTCGTTTTTATCCGCTTAACTTTGTACATTGTAACACGTAGTAGTCCATAAGTCATGTAAGTTTTTCCGCACTTTACTACTGCTAAATGTCGATCTATTTACATGGACGTGTCTACTCAAATAGTAAAGATTGCCTATTTGTCATTTTCTATTAGTTAAACGTGCTGCTCACATCGTGAAACCACCCGTCACATGCAGTCTGTACATTTCTTCTTCCTATTACCGTCTATAACAAGTTTTGATGTATTAGGTACTACACCTACATCCGTACGGAACTTTGCCCAATAACGATGTCGTTATTTTCATTTTTTTTGTTTAGTTTATTCTTCTTGAGATCTGGCTTTAATATGATTTTTTTATAATCAGTTTTAATATAATCAGTGGCCACATATAATCATATTGATGTCAATCTCTTTTACTGTTTAAGTTTTCATTGCGCCTTATTCTATAACATTTAAATGGCGCATCGTTATTGGCTCGTTATAGACGGTGTGTTCCAATGTTTGCCGCCCAGGACCCATAGTTAACGTAAAAGCCAATCTATTGTTCACAGGTGGATGATCAAATGAAGTTATTGCAACACTCGTGGTCGGACATGTTAGTCCTGGACCATTTGCACCAGAGGATGCACAACGGTCTGCCCGATGAGACCACTCTTCATAATGGACAGAAGTTTGACCTCCTCTCGCTCGGCCTGCTAGGTGTTCCAGCATTGGCTGACCACTTCAATGAATTGCAAAATAAATTGGCAGAATTAAAATTCGATATTCCAGATTACATCTGTGTTAAATTCTTACTGCTTCTTAATCCAGGTAAGACTTGCATAGTTTTCAGTTTAATATAAGTTTAACTGGTTTTATTAATTGTTGTCTACACTGTTTTCAGAAGTACGAGGCATTGTGAATATAAAATCAGTACGCGAAGGTTACCAGACTGTCCAGGCAGCTCTACTGGACTACACACTTACATGTTATCCAACAATTCAGGTACATAAATTACTTTCAAAAAATATATATTTTTTAACTGATTATACATGCAATTCGTGTGCATTATATGAAATGCGTTTTGTTTCTCTGTTTTGTTTATAACAAACATAATTTAGGTGATGTTTTTATTACAACGAAGTCACTCATACAAATGTAAATAATATTGCGTATTTAAGTACATGCGTTGGTGTTTAATATGTTATTCAAAATTTATTTCTGCGCGTGGTGCCATAACTTCTGTGCCATAGCTAGATTTCAGAATACTGCTACATCTGTGGCAACAGTCGCCTCGACTCATGGATCCCCACCTCAATTGACATCATATAAATAAAATAAAAATGGCAATTTATGGTGAACCATATCAAAATTTTGTAATAGTAAACGTTTGATAATCAGCGTGAAGAGGCATCTCAACAGCCCGCCGCGAATGCAGTCGTCTTCGCTTGTGGACTGCACTCAAGCTTCACAACAAGCGTTGTATGTTCTTATGTCGCCGTCTATTATAAAACAGTGGCAAGCGTTTCGCCGCCCATAATATCGTACCCTTATTGCCAAAACAGAACGTTTTTCGAGATTAAATGGAAAATACCAATAGATATAATTAAAAACTCCCTCACTTCCCTTACAGCCACAATTCTTTTCATACAAGCTCTACTATTGTGGGCACTAGGCAACTCAGCTTTCTTGAGGATGTCTTGAGGGGCGCTCCATTGTTTCTGCAACTCCCTGTGGGAAAAAAGCGTGACAAACAGTTATTGTAATATTTAATTATTATTATAAATATATGTTTATAAATAACAAAATAATACAAATATTTTTTTCTGTTTTCCACAAAATATCTTTCACTTACGCTTCTGATATAGATATTTTTAAATCAAATCAAAACTGTTACGCCGTTTTCCCCTTCTCTTGAAATTTTCAACCATGTTCTTCTAAAGATGATCTCGTATTCTAATTCCTCATGATCTCTTCCACTTTGTCTTTTGACATTTTGCACGTATTTTATAATATATGTCAACAATATAAATGAAAATTGTCAGAAGTACTTGTACAAGTAGTAGTGTACATTAAAGTCCTAACTCTGGAGCTTCTATCAAAGTTTACCTTGATACTTTTAAAAATTTGAAGCCTTTAATATTTTGTCATAAAAATTACACGTTTAATCGCCCAACTTGACTTCCAGCCTGCCTTCTAACGGTTGGCCATTCCTATTCGCTGATAACAATCGAACCAGGAAAAATGTTCTGAGAATTTCTTCAACCTACCTCCTTTTACCCCACAGGTCGGGGGAAGCACCGCATTCTGTCCACCGAATCGCCTTTCGATTCGGTGGAAAGGTTCGGTCGGCGCGTTTTTCTTTGTAGAACAATCAAATGCTTTACCAGCCCATGTTTTCTCACCAATCTATGATCTTAAAGTAGCGGCGTGGCGACTGAAGAAACCAGTTTTTCAGTCGTTGGCGCACTTGGACTTCCCTTTGCTTACTATATGTCGCATCAATAATAAAAAAACATATTCAAGTAAAATATAATGACGGGACAAAGTCGCTTATGAGTTCGATTGAGCTAATATCTATTGGTGTATTAAATGACCTAAACATGTCGATAATTTGTTGCGACAATAAGAATACGATATTATGTTTTATTTACATGTGTTAAGATTATTTTTGTCAATTTCAGGATAAATTTGACAAGCTGGTGATGGTTGTCCCAGAGATACATGCCCTCGCATCACGTGGTGAAGAACATCTGTATCAGCGACATTGCGCTGGTCAAGCACCAACACAGACGCTCCTTATGGAAATGCTGCATGCTAAACGCAAGTATGTATCTTATGTACAATCTTTTAAGGGCTATTATCCCCTGCTTGCATTAGTTCGTTAATAATTTTAACAAATAAGCCCATCAATGGAATTATTCTATCAAACTGTTACAAAGATATGAATGCAGAGACAATGGAGCGCCACTTTTAACGTTTCTAGGACAACATACGTCCACAATGGACATTAAGGACTCCTTTATATATTTATTAAAAATAATATAATAGATATCTCTAATAGAAAGATAATATAATTATTAATTAGTAATTTTATAAAAAAAATGAAAAATCTAAATGATTTTAAAACTGTTGTAATCTACTTAGTTATCATAATACAAGTTATATTTAGTAACATTTATTACACGAAAAATGTTATTAGTCATAGCTCTAGTGGTTTTTAACACATAGATCGTATACACTGATAGCGTTATGAGTACGGACGCTGGCTTTACTTTTTGTTAAATGGCGCCATCTATCCGCAACAGCGAAAGCTACTGACATAGCTCCTGAAGTCGATAATAGATGGCGCTTAAATCAAATGTAACAATTTGATAATCGGTTCAAATACAATTAAAAAAATTAAAGAGTGATAGGCTGTCCGGGTTCGATTCCCGGTCGGAGCAAATATTTGTTACATAGCTTTTATTTGTAATATTTAATAATTATATTAAATATTGCAAATATTTGTGAATAAAAAAAAGAGGTGGATATTTGCTTCGGGTCTGGTTATCAAAGAGTGGTAGGCAATGGTACTCAGTCTGCCGATCCGGGGTAGTACCACCACTTACGAGTATACAGACCGTGAAGAGATTTGGTCACGTTTCGGGATCAGCTTGTAAGTTGCCGGTTCCATCTATTCCGGTTCCATACAATTATTGAATTGTAGGAGCAGTGACATTCATTCATGGACCACACTTCGGCTTAACATCATGTGCTGTCATATGTCGAGTCACAAGATAAAAAAAAAACTTTACAAGTATATAGACCGTGAAGTGGCGTTTCGGGATCAGCTTGTAAGTTGGCGGGTTCAAATAGTAGATGTGACTACGAATAATAGTTATTTAACTATAGTAGCAGTCACCTAGTCATATACTGCATTCCATCTTTACACCAGGCAGACTACTAGTTACAATAAAAAAGCTTTATCGCTTTTTCCGTTCTTTAAAGAGGGTTTTTTCTAACAAATCGGAGACATCCTTAAGAAAGCTGGGTTGTCTAGTGCCCATAAGCGTAGAGCTCGTATGAAGAAAATTGTTGATGTGAGGGAAGCGATCCATTGTCTCTGCCTCTGCCTCTATGTTTAACGCACTTTATAAACTGATTTAATATTGTTTTTCCTTCTCTTAGACCCAACGGTGGTGAAATGATGACACGAGGTCCAGATCTAACATCGAGCCTAGATCGATTGTAAGTATTTTTTTTTCTTTTAATGAGACTTTACATTTGTTCTTGCCTGATGTTAAGCAAAGAGAGGTACTGACGACTGAATAAACCGATTCAACCAATAGATGCCTCAGGCGCCGTCACAATGCCGATCAAATAACATAATTTTATTTTACTAGTTATTTTTAGTTAACCATCATTAATTGGTTGGAAGGAGACAGAAAGGCTGGCAATTATTTCTGCCAACGTATTAGCCTTGCTGGTCCAAAGGGAAAATGTTGCCAGTCTCCCTGGGCAACGTCATTAGATGATATTTTTTATTTATAGTTTAATTATAGTTAATATACTTTTAATTTTATCTGTTTTACATTCATTTAGAATTAATTCTTTAAATATTTGAGATTTAATAACACTAAAATATAATTATTAAATATGTTGATAGTTTAAATTCTAAATTTGATTAAAATAAATTTAATCAAATTTGATGATACATACAAAATATTAATGACAAAATATTGATTAACAGGATGGAACTTATTAATGTTAAGGATCTGTACCAGTATGTACTATAACTATTTGTTTATGACTAAATTATTATAACTATAATACTTAACACATTTTTTTAATGTTGCGACATCTGACCTCGTCTTGCCTGATGGTAAGCAAGGGGAGGTCCAAGATCGCCGTCGACTGTGTGCTGGCCAAAGTGTCCGCCACTATGATTGGTCACTAATACATGTGACCAATCATAGTTTTATGTTAATTCGTTATTTTCCACACTGTTGCTGCAACCGTTTAAGTTTAGAAAATCATTGATACTTTCTTTTGTTTTCCTTTCAATAAGTTGGTGCCATAATTCATTTATCAATTGGAATGAAAAAGAGAAGATACTTCTCAAATAAAAATATTGTTTAAATTTAAATTTAAAAAAAAAATAGAATCAATGATTATATAATAGTTTATATATCTACTTACGGTGGCGACATGGAAGATAAACATTATAACTATGTAGTCTTCGCAGCCATGAACAAAGCAGTCCGCGTGAACAGGCCACGTTCATGTCGCAAGGCCCACAGCCGTCCCATGTCGCCACCGCGAGCAGTGACCCCTATGCGAGCATGACATACTCTGGCTGCTTTAGCATTACAACATAATGTCATACGGAAGATTACGTAAGTCTTTTGACGTTTATACCCATTTTGCATCTCCTCATTTTTTATGTATTCAAAGTCATTCCAATGCACCTACAATCAATTTCAAGTAACCACACATTGACACTTTAAATGTATGCACGATGTAATTGTTAGCGCCGCTTGTACGGCCACTGTGCAACGACAGGTTAGCATGTATAAAGATGCATTCACGCTCGTAGCCGGCGGGAGGGGACGGTGGACTAATGTTGTGTATGTTTCAGATCTTAATGCAGTGAGCACGGTGACGCTCAGCGCTCGTTCAATCCCGTTCTCGGCGTCCCTGTGCCTCCTCAACTGACACACGATGACTTGCAGCTCACGTTCCAGTCACTGTGTGATTACATATAACTGCTACGCTGAACGCTTACGGCGTTTCTAGTCCGACACTATACAATATTTATATAATCAAATACAAATTGAATTGCAGTCTAATTCGTAGCTTGTTTTTTTTTGTTTAATTTATTTAGTATACGATACGATTGTACCTATGGCAAAGGATGAGAAAAATAAAATATTTTAGGAAAACGTCTGTGATTGTAATTGATGAAAAATTGATGAAAACTATATTTTTAAGCAGATGATAAAGTACATTGTTTAGTATGTAAGTGTAATTTAGTGAACTTAAGTTTGGAGTCGCTGAACTCTGTTGCTAGTCGCGGCCAATCGGTTACAATATACATAGCCGATCGCATTGCACCCTTATGATATAAATGTGCAGTTACCAAATATGTATAACATGATGGCTGTAACTTTACTTACCAGTTTCCTTTATATGATTTGTAAAATATTAAATAACGTAGAGTTAATGATAGAATGTGATGTCGCACACAGCCGCGACTGTGGCGACCTCACGTGACGGGTTGTTCATGCGATCGGCCACGCAATATATATTATACTTGCGGCACACTATGGTGGCCGTTTTGACGTTTGGCCGGCAAATGTAGTTTCGTATAAATAAATAATTACATTTAATAGAGCAAATTGCTGTTCTTTATTGTCACTATAAAGACCAACAATTGTTCCTTCAAACGTAATGAACAATTTATACGAAACTTCATGAGCGGGCTAAACGTCAAGATGGCCAACATAGCGTGCGGAGTTTTGGCGGGCAACTGCAAGTGACAGGACGCGCAATTTTGAATTATTTGAAAAGCTTGAGTTCATAAATATTAATGTGTAATAATGGTGGAATTGTTATCCAGTAATCATTTTTAAGTTGATCAAGTATAAACAAGTAATTTAAAGCTGTGAAAAGTTTTATCGTGTTGCCTCCAAGACTCCTTTTGAAGTTTTAGTAAAGGCTTTCCGCCGCTTTACCAAAACAATAATCATCAACCTCCAAATCGTCGTCATCTTGTGATCAAACACTCGCGTGATTCATCTTCATCTTCATATTTACTTGACAATGTTTTAACATTGAACCATATATTTTTACTTTGACACTGACTGGCAAGTTAAATACTAAAGCCATAAACAAGAAGAAAGAAAAAACATAGCGTGCCGCTGGTATAATATATATATATGTGTGTGTGTGGTGTGTATAAAGTGTAGCAACATGATATTCAGCGATTGCAAAATTAGTTCGATTTTATATTTATATTTAATAATAATATTACAATTGTATAAAAGTTTTGTTTTAATTTTAACACATGATTTCATTATTCTTAGATATAATTTGTATGAATATTTTGAATAGATTTTTTAATTTTGAATTGTATTAGCTATTGTTCGATGTGATCGTTATTGATATTGGTTGACTTGTAAAGATTAAAATTTTATGTTTTATATATATAAATATATATATATTACCAAATCGGAGACATCCTCATTAAAGCTGGGTTGCCTAGTGCCCACAACCGTAGAGCTTGTATGAAGAGAATTATGGATGTCAGGGAGCGAGAGAATTGTGTCAGGATCGTGGCAAGTGGCGCTCCATTGTTTCTACCTATCCCTGTGGGAAAAGGGCGTGACAATTTGACGGATAGATTTGATATTATACATATTTTTATGTATTATCATCATTTTACATTACTTTTAAAGAATTTACTTACAATTTATGTTAAGAAATCAATGTGGTTCAATGCAAAGAAAATGTAATGGTACAAATATGCTTAATGGTGTAAATATATAATATATGTGTATATTGTTAACATTACTTATTTACTTATCATTACAACGCTCTATGAGAAAGCCTTAAAAATCCAAGATTTTTAATGTTAAATATTAATAACAACGGCTGGTTGATAAACTATATTATTAATTATATATATATTTTTTATAATGGTTATTACGTTGACATATAAGATATGTTAACTGATGTTTCATTACTTCGTATTTTTCTAATCATATTGCGTGCACAGATGGCGACGCAATCAGTTGCCCAATGTTTTCAATTGTACAGGGGACGTAACGTTACAATAAAAACCAAATGACGAATTTAATTTGAGAATGGAACACAAACTTACTATTCAAACTTTTTTATCATAACAATAGATACTACTAATTTATATAGTTAGTATAGATCCCGGCACATAAAAAGAGCGCTGGCATTCCAGCTGCGCAGTAACTTGTTTTGTTACCTACTTACTTTGCGTCTGACGTATGTGTATAAATGTTAATGTATTAACGATTATGTTCATGACTGTACAGATGCGCGGACTTGCTCCCATCGCAGTCGTCCAAAGCTCTTCTATTCTGCCGGGAAGTATACCAAAGTGATTACTTTTCTTTTTATGTTGAAATTGCTACATACCTACAATAGGTTATTGGGCAACAAACATCTTAGTGTAGTGTTTTTATAACCTTACTTTTTAAAAGTTTCACAATTTTATTGACTATAGCCATAAGGTTGAAAATCCCATGCAAATTTTCATAAGTAAACTTGTTACAATACTGCCAAGACTCTAATTGTTGCCCAGCTGCTAGTAGTAGACCCGATGTTAGCGTCAGATCCTTTGAACCGTCCAGTTACGTAGAGCCTTATAAGTAATAGACTAATAGTAACATATTTTTTTAAATAACAATAAAATATATAATTTAAATAACGTGTAAATCATCGAACTACCACTTGCGACTATAACGTTTTCTAATACACTGAAGTCTCGATTATCCGAACTTGATTAGACCGTGGGTTATAAGATAATCCGAACACATTCTATTTCTTCTAAAATATAAGTTCACTGCACATACGCGTGCCTTAAATTCGATAGATTGCTTATTGCCTTAAAATGAAGGCTTAAAAATAATAAATTAAGGTATTTTATTAATGTATTCATTAGTACAGCTAGATTTGCACAATTTAATATAAGAATTTCTTTTCTTATTCAAATCGGTTAATCGGGACTTTGGCTATACTTAATGATTATTTATTAGGTATATGTTTAACATAGACAGTGTTTTTTTATATATAAAGTATAGATCATGGTGTAAGAAATTGCTAACTATGTAAATAAAAAACTCTTCTACAAAAAATAATAATTTGTAATGGAACACTTAACAAATTATTATTATCCTACTTAATAATATCACTGCCAGGTCTCCCCTCTCTTTTTACATGATTTACGACACATTGCGGTCCTTGCCACGAACTATTGGTACACTGTTTGGGCCGATGACTTCAGCAATCTGGTGTCCACATGGTGGACTTTGCCCATAATGCATCAGACATGCGATAGGGGTGACTTGCCCAGTCCCACTTTAGTTTGGCGGCTACAAATCTGGACTTCGGACGAATAATATGATGCTTACGACTTTACGAATAATCAATATTCTTTATATCAATATATTTAAATGTATTATATGTTGAAATTCCATATAACTCTCCCAACATCGCAAAATTAACAAAAACGAAAACCAGAGTTCGGCCGCGTTGTGTCCTGATCGTGGAAATTAAATAAAGAAGGGAAAATTTGAATAAAACTTTTATTTACAAAGTTCACAATTTCTATAAAGTATAATATTGTTGTTAGAAAATAATTTCATATTGCACATTAACGATTAATATAAAAAAAGGTAAAGAGGTACCGATAAAATATTATCCCCACTCCTTCAATGCTTTTTAGTGGATTTTCGATACATACAGATTTCTCAAAAAAGGAACCTTCTTTCTTATCCGTTTCAAGCGTTGATATATTTATGTTTCCAGTGTATACGATTCCCTACAAACATAGATACCATAGCTTGTCGATATGTATTGGGAGGTTTCTTTCTATTGTAGTTATATGTTTGTGAAACATTTCAAAGGCTTCCGACATTTACGTAAACAAATAAATCTTCACTATTTTGTAATTAGGGATATTGTTTAATCTCTCTGCCTATCTGTCGTAATTTTGACGTGTAATTTCGTTTGATTGAGAAAAAATAGAGTAGGTAGTTAGTTACAAAAGAGTGTGAAGTCTTTATTGGCGTAGCTGTTCACGAAATTTAATCACGAAGATAACTAAAGTTTTTTTAACTATAAGCGTTATTGCGTAAAAATTAAAATTGCGTCGGCATATGCAGCAGTACAAGTAAAAAGAACAGTAGTAGGTCTTGCATTGGCCTTGAAATAACAACCTATATCACCCTAGGCAACAGGCGTTGCGCACCAGTTCATTACGCGTAAAGTCCTAGATTTGTTCCCCAATCCTAGGATATATTTGTTTCATAACTTTTATTTCTAATATTTAATAAATAGATTGAATATTACAAATATTGTTAAATAAAAAGACGCAGATAATTGCTTCGAGTCTGGTTATCAAAGAGTGGTAGGCAGTGGTGCCCAGTCTGCCGATTCGGGGTAGTACCACCACTTACAAGTATACAGACCAGGAGGAGACTTAGTCGCGTTATGGGATTAGTGTTTAAGTTGCTGGTTCCAACTAGGCCGACATAGTGGATGTGACTGCTATTAAATAACTGTAATAGCCACCTCAATTCATGGACCGCACCCCTATCTAACATAAGGCGGGGTGGTATCATATGTCGAGCCACATTAATTAAAAAAAATATCAATAGATTCACTAAGTGTTTGAGGCGCGTTACAGCAGTTTGTATGAAGACGTACTACTGTTACTTTATTTTATTGTTGCACAAGTTAGACGTAACCGAAGATACATATACATACGAGAAGGATAACCATTGTCATTCTTAATCAATACTTTATCGCATACTGTGTGTTTATCTCGTTCATTGTAATGTAAGCGTAAGGGACAAAGTTTATTTATTTAGATGTTTTCTTTTTTTTTCTATTTACGAATGATGAGGGTATGTAAGTCTTTTAGAAATAATTTCATTATCACAGCCAAACTATCTTTCAGTAGATTGGTGTTTTTATATAAGTTTAATTAACTTGGTAAATATCACATAAGCAACTTTTTTGTTCATCACATAACTTAATATCCATTTAAATAAAGATCAAGAAAATATATGGAATAAGGAAAGATAAGGGTTAAGAAAATGTACAGTTAAATAAATATAATGAAAGAGTTAAATCATCACAATTTTAATGTGGTTTATACCAAGAAAATTTTCATAGTTATAATTTAGCATGTATAAACTGTTTATTTAATACGGCAGGTTGGGTAGGTGCATATAACATTTTAATTTTTAACAATTGAACAATCATTTAGTTTTATTTTTTAAATTAACTTGAATAATGAAACGTCTTAGCTTTATGGGGATTGTCATGTTCGTAATTTGGCAGATTGGTAATTCGTCAGTCATATGTAAAATTGGTATAATCGGTACCTGAGAATATGGTCTTAAGAAATATTTCTTTCCATATTCATAGACCAGTACACTGCTTGCATACCATCAGGGAGACATCTTGGTAAAGTGACAAGTCGAGTCATCAAAACAATAAATATATATTTTACTTTATTTATTATTTTTTATTATACTAATCGTTTTCTTCCTTTTCTGATCGACTTTTTATCAATAAGTATTCATTTAACAAAACAAAGACATGTACTGGAATAAAATGCATATAATCGTATTAAAATCCAAGCAAATAATTCAAACCTCTTAATGACCTCTGTAATATAATTAAGTATGACCAAAAAGGCTCGACTATTTGATTGATTCATGACCATTTTCTTGTATACTTAAAAACTATCAACTTGACGAATTACAAATTACGCCAACATAATTATTATTAATAATTAATTAAAACGTTTTTAGAATTGTCTATACGCGCCAATCAGCAATTATAACTTTACGTGAATGCAAAGATCGCATTAGAAGGCTTCTTTAGCACCGATGAAGGCGAATGAGGCACAATACAGTTTCGTAGGCTTTACCGATACGTGTTTATATAGGAAGAAATAAAGCCTACTTGACGATCTCTATAAAAATACCCTTGTCTCATCAGCCGAGCACACAAGACCTGTCTCTTCTATTAATGTTTTAATTATAACTTATTATTATCCGTGTTTGGGGTTTGTCTTCAACCTGTGCCCGGTGCTATCACTCCAATGGTTACATTTTTAATTCAATAGTAAACTCATTAGTTTGATATATGATGGTTAATTTGCACGAATGATGACCGCGCATCTCATAATGTTGCGCAGTCACAAATAAAACAGCGGTTGCCACTGCTTTGCTAGCCTTGCCGATCTTTGCAACTTGTAAGTTGATCCTGAAATGGGAATGATTCACTTTACAGTATTTACATCTACCACATATGCATAACCATTGCGTGATAGCACTTCTGTTATTATTTGTGCATACATAGAAATGTTTATAGACAAAGCTGATCTGTGATTGCTTTTCATATTTAGGTACAGACGTATCGCTCTAAGCAGGCAATTCTTGGATGCGTGCGTGAACACTGATAGATAAACCCGCTTGAACTGGTTATTTTAAATTTACTCGGTAGTTCTCTGTTGTTTTTCTATATTGCTGTTATGATATTTATTATTGTGACGCGAGATCTGACCTAATAGTAAACAAGCAAGGGTCCAAGAGTGCAGATAACTGAAAAAAAAACGACTTCGTTTACGGCTGCCTCTGTTACTATGACAACAAATAAATATTTTAATTATTTTGATTTGAGTTGACATAATATTTTGTCTTTGTTTACTGTATACCACTACACGCTACCGGTGCCTCCCTAGAGAAATATATCTGTATTAGATAAGGCTGTGTAAGATATATTGTTTTTTTGGACTAAAGTTTGACAGCTAAAGGACCAAATGAGTAAGATACCCTCTTTTTTCGTTCAATTATTGGCTTATAAGAATTCAAATAGTGATCAACGGACTTAGATGCATTAACTAAGTGTGGTCATGATTTATTAATTATTTAAAATAAAACCTTTGACAACTTTTTTATATTCAATTTTATTTAAACGTTATTAATGTTGGGAGCAATTATACAATATATCACACATTTATCTAGTATTTAATTTAAAGAGAATATTACAACTTTGCATATTATTTGTTGGCAACACTTTTAGTTTGTGCTTTGTTTTACAAAAACAATCTACTTACTGTGCACATTATTGTAATACAAGGTAATTTTATTTATTAACTTTCTATTGATGTATAATAAATACTATTACTTTTTTGTGTGTGTAAAGACTATATTAACGAAATATAGTTTTTGCCATAAAAAAGTAAAGGGCCCACTTTTTACAAGATCACTTGCGGACTAAGCTTTTCCACACATTGCCTTTGTCTGTTGGTTCGTTTTAAGTTTTAATAACTTTGAGAAAATTATATAAGATACACACAGAACATTATTTATTACAACTATTTATTAACTTTCTACATTTCATGCACATATTTAAATTGCACAAAGCCTATTGAAAGGCTGCTATTAATCTCAATCACAATACAATGATGCACTTATGAAATAAAAACACATAATTATTTTGCATACGTTTATTTATCTAACTAGTTTTTACTTTAGTTTGTTGGACGTGCTCTATATACATTATTTGGTTGAACTAGATTTAATGTATAGAGTAAAAGTATTTTTTTATTAGAAAGCTATTTAAGGTTAACTTTAGCCAACGTCGACTAAACAAGTCCTCATCTTAACAAATAACGAAGACTATTTTAATTAAACTAAAGTAGAAGAGTTCAATGGTTTCTATCATAGAACTTCTCGTAAATCTATATAGTTCAAATGCTTCCAATAAAGCCAGACATCCTATAATTCGTAGTACTTAATTAAATAATTGTTTCGCGCTAACTAGTGAATATTAATGTAGTATTATAATATATAATACCATATTTGTGTTCAAATAATTGATGTGTTCGCTATACAGTACAAGTAAAAATTAACGTCATCA
The DNA here is from genome assembly GCA_905220615.1 of Tinea trinotella. Classification (NCBI taxonomy): domain Eukaryota; kingdom Metazoa; phylum Arthropoda; class Insecta; order Lepidoptera; family Tineidae; genus Tinea; species Tinea trinotella. The sequence goes on from HG992305.1 coordinate 5,893,717, forward strand.
ATTTGTAATTATACATACTTAAAACATTAATAAACTTATTTTACTCATTTTCATTAACAAAGAGTAACATTTTTGCGTAAGGATGCGACAATAATTGGATGTGTTATACTTTCTCATACTTTTTGGTGTAATAATTTATTAGCGTCTGAGTTTTATCATTGAAACGTATATCGTAATTTTTTCTTTTTAATCCATCACATTTATTCGTCATACTGTTATAACAATAATATTTTAATGGTAGATTGTTATATAATATATAGTATAAGTTGTAGATAATAAGTTGTCTATGTTATAATTTATAATTTGTATTAGGTACACGGTGATTGTTGATTAGAATGAACGAACGTTAAGGTCTCGGCTCCGAACCTCCGCGCAGATTCCCCACGCCCACCTACAAAATGAAACGGCGCGGACGCATTCATTATGCCTTATTTGTAGTTAGGTTTCATTTGGTCACTTAACTTGTAAGGTTTTTTATTTTGTTGTTATAAGTGTTTTTAATGTAGGGAATCAACATTCCAGTGTAAGGAAGCGTGTTAGTTTAACCACTTGTTGTTCACTATTTATAAGTTTAGTTTTAATCTCATGTATTGTCATAGCTTTCGATATGGTATTTTGTCCTAATAAGACGTAGTTAGTCAGTTGAGGCGACCAATAGGTGAATCTGGGCGAGCAGGTGGCCGTACAGGAGAGTGCATGTACGGAAACACGGATACAGAGTGGTGACATTGATGTAGTATATTGCTGTTGAATTTATAACTAACACCATAGGTGTATAATAATTGTGTGTCGCATTGGAAGAAGATCGTCTTCGCTCGAAGCGTTGCGAGTGGGTGCTGTTGAGTGTGGAAGTGGATTATTGCTCGGTACGGTCTCTCTTCGAGCGAGGACGACGACGATCAGGCTATTCTTTTGTCAGCTGGAAGCACTGATCCGCCGTCAAAGTATCTTATTAGTTTGTGTGACAAAGCTTTGTAGCAGTGAAAGGAACCTTTGCCGAATGTCGGGGAACGCCCCCCTCGCCCCTCGGTCGCTTTCTGCGGATTTCTTTATTCACATCATTTAGTAGGCTTAATGTGGACATTGCTTCACTAACTGAGCTCCATGTTTCATATGTGATATTGTTAACACGTAGTATATTTATGAAGGCAGCAGAAGGACTACAATTGCTTGGAGTAGCAGTCAATGAAGCAATGTTAGCACGCTCTATCATATTTAGTACGGTTATAATATTACCTCACATGTCTTGTATATGTCTAATATAAAAATAGCTCTTAAACATCATTGTTGTCTGTAAACATTGTGAATTTTTTTTTGTCAATTTGTTAGTGTTAAGTTTTGCAACACGATGTTTAGATTGATCATTCAGATCGACATTGTCTATCAATGTATTTATTTTCTTGATAATATAAATGCGAGCAAGCACATTAACGCGTTGCGGCTTTTATATGCCGTGAATCTTGCATCACGCCACATTGTAGTAATAAAAGATATTTTCGTTTATATTCTGTGTTTATTTTGGCCATTCGGGCGTACCATATTAACTGTTAAGGAGCTCCCCAAATCGTTTTATACCTTTAAACCACTTGTCTATATTCGATTACCTTATTGGATAATAATTTTACTATTATTACACATCAATATTCAAGAAACACAAGTTTTACAAATAGTTCACAATTGCACAATCTGTCACTTGTCACAAGTTGCCCGCCAAAACTAAAATAGGTTGTCAAAGTAGCATGCCTAGGTTTGGGGCAAAGTTGACAATCAAATTATCGCTAATTATTTAATAGTTAAAATAATATTTTTGTAATAAAATCAACCTGAGAAATACCAGGCTAGGCATTTTAAAATTAACAGCAAGAACAACATTCCAGTAAGAAAATTCGAGGAGCTAACAAGATTAATTAAAACAAAAGAATCTAAGTATTTTGACAACTCGCGTGATGTAGGTATTGGTTTAACACATAGGTAGGTTTGCGCGCGTAAGTCTCGGGTTTGATGGTTGGAGATTTGTTTCATAGCGTTTATTTGTAAATTTTTATAAATATGCTCCATTATCATCAATATATCATCAATATCAAATATGCCTCCGTGGGAAAAAGGCGTGACAATTTGATGGATAAAATTTCATTTAAAATAAAATCAAAATTAAAATTTTAAAGGAACCCCCGAAACGCCTGGAACCACTTTGGTCATATCATCAGCTTTATAGTAATAAACAACATTAGTCATGGCTCAATAGTTATATCCTACTCCAGGTCTTCAATTTGATAATGGCCCAGCTAATGGCTCATAGAGAGTAACAATTTTAGTTAAAGCACTATGATATTATCTGTTATTGATTTGCTGATCTGAGAGGATTCATAATCAGATACTCCCGATCTTCAATTTGATAACGGCCCAGCTGAAGGCCTAGTTAAAGCACTACAGCTTAAAGCTTCTATCTCTTTTTTTGCTGATCAATTGATATCAATTTGCTGATCTGAGAGGATTCATAATGGTGCATCATCAGATTGCCCGGTCTTCAATTTGATGACGGTCCAGCTAAATGCTCTTATTGATTTGCTGATCTGAGAGGATTAATGATGGTGCCTCATCAGATACTCTCGGTCTTTAATTTGATAACGTGAGATAACATAGTGAGTAACAATTTTAGTTAAAGCACTATAGGTCCATTTCTTGTTGATTTGCTGATCTGAGAGGATCCATGATCAGATTTTTTAGATCCGGAATGTTTTATTTTATCGCACTAACTATTCTACACTTAGTTTCCTACCTTCAAGACAAATCTAATAAGTCCAAACTTAGTATACCAAAAAAAAGTTTGAACACATCCAGGATTTCGTCTCCTACCTTCGAGTTCCATCATCAGAGTAGCTCAGTGGTACCAGTTAAAACACACATGTATTTGTATACGTTTTTATTTCAAATGTTAAGTCACAGATATGTTTAAAAGTAAAGTAAATACCTATAAGGCTGGGAATACAAGTCCGATTTTCCTCTCCGATAGTCCGATCCGATTGTCTGATCAGACAATCGGAAAGCACTCGTGCCATACATTTGTTTGAATACTTAATACACGTCAGATCCGATAGTCGGATCGGATGTCAGAATCGGAAACAACGCCAAGGCGCTTACGATTTTATGGCCGATCCGATTGTCTGAAGGTGCAGTTTTCATACAGAATACAGAAACAAAATAGACGTCCGATTCCTACTTCCGATTTGTAAATAATTTGCTCAGCAATATCGGACGTGTATTCCCAGCCTTATGCGTGTTTAGAACGACAACCCTTGTACGTCGCTATGCGACGAAGATTGTTATTTTATGTCAAATAAATATGCCATTGTTAAAACACGTAAAAAATGTTATAATTTTTCCCCTAAAATATTCAATCAAGGTAATCGATCTAAACTGCAAACCAACCTCGCCATATGAATATTTTAAGGGAAAAATTATAACATTTTTTACGTGTTTTAACAATGGCATATTTATTTGACATAAAATAACAATCTTCGTCGCATAGCGACGTACAAGGGTTGTCGTTCTAAACAGCGCGTCTAAGATCGCTACCGCAGCTAACAAATCGAGCTGATGACCTTGAAACCCCTGATCAGATCTTCATCAATTGTAGCTAAGAACCATCTCGATCACGTCAGCTTTCAAATGAAACAAACCGCATCGTAATCGGTCCATTCGTTTAGGAGCTACGATGCCACAGACAGACACACAGATACACAGATACACAGAGCCACAGATACACAGATACACAGACAAGTCAAACTTATAACACCCCTCTTTATTGATCGGGGGTTAAAAAGGCAGATATTTCTTCCGGTTTCCGTTATTTAAGGGTGGTAGTATAGGTAGACAGTTGTTGGTCATTTTCCCAGAATTCCAATTCGAGGTAGTATCACTATTTTTAATTATACAGACCATGTAGTAACTTTGGAAGATCGATAATAGTTCATAGTGGTTACGATAAGTTATCGTACATCATTACTATTGCTGCAGTTAGTATGGTGTAAAATTTGCCGTTACAAAATTCAGAAATCAAAAGGTGTAATTTCGACGATGACAACTGTCGCAGAGTCTAAGCTATATTTCATAAACTACTGACTACCTCGGCCGAAACTGTCTCGACGCCCTAAAGTATCGATCAAAATAATAAAACAAAAAGCTCCGTTCTCCTACTTATTTGGTTTAATTTCGTTTCCTTGGCTTAGTTATTAACTTGCCACTGTAAAGGTAAAAACTTATGTTCAATGTTAAAACATTGTCAAGTCAAAATGAATGTGAAGATGAAACACGCGATGATTCATCACAAGATGAGGATGGTCAGGTTGATGAGCGGCGGAAAGCCTTTACTAAAACTGCAGAAGTCTTGGAAGTAACATGTTTCAAAGCTTTAAACTTGAGTTGCCCGCCAAAACTCCTTTTATTTTGTCATGTATGACGTTAATGACAGTTCAACAATTGTTTCCATTGGTAAAAAAGAGGTAAGTGTGTCATGTGATGCGTAAGTTCATTGTAATGGATATAATCGAATATTTGTTAAAATATTAAAGAGGAGCTTTAAAGAATATGATGCATTATTCTCACAAGCGAATATCTTTCTCCTTAAAAATAATTTTGTTGCCATTACCTAGAATCATAGACAAATATAAACTTTGACATTTTGTTCAAGTTTTTAATCGATATGACATTGTTGACATATAGTCTATGGATGTTGGTCTGTGGATAGGTGATGTTTAATATTTCTTATATTGTAATTATTTAACCGAATGGTATTAATATAATCAGCATTTTGACTTTTCCTATTGTGTGTGAAGGGAAATACAATAAAACATGTTCAAATTTATAGTTTTAGCATTCTTTGCCTGCACTGTTTCGGTAAGTTCGTTTACGCATACTACTTTACTGAATTACTGTTTATTTGCGTGTTATTTTTTCTGATATTGATAACATTTGTATCTTAGTGTTTTTATTATTATTTAGGTACTCCTAAATAATAATAAAAACAAAAAAGTTTACATTTGTGATGTCTAAAATGCTGTTTTTGCAGGGTCAATCATACGATGATAAACGTTGTCTCTGCGTGTGCCCTAGCCCTGCTGCCGTGTTAAACAATACAGGGGGCTCTGACCGAAGGCCCTATGTCGCAAACGTACCACCAAACAAATGGTAATTTATCACTTAAGGTTTCCGTTAGCACTAAACTCATTATTCAATTGCTGATAGTTGTACAAAGTTGGGATAAGTGCAGTTTAGTCATGACAATTTACAGTTCATCGCACTGATCTACTTAATCATTCACAAAAGAAATAATATTATATAGCTGCTTTACATAGTGATTTTAGCATTTATTTTGCAACTATGTTTACAATAATATTTGATATAATTGTTTATCTGTAATTGTTACTGTTAGATAAACCATATTATAAGTATTAACAATAATTAATGTAAGAATTCTTAAGATTGGACCATATTCTCTCGACGAAAAAATCCCCGTTTACTCCCCTTCCCTCTCTTTGTAACATCTCCCTCAGTGCTTCAGACAGACTGAACATTCTTGGAATGTCCCTTCGCTGCGATCTGAATCACAGGGACCACATCGAGAGGGCCATTAAGACCACCTCCCGCAAACTTGGTATCCTGAACAAGGTGCGGCGGTTCTTCGTGCCAGAGCTTTGCCTGCTACTTTAGAAGGCACAGATTCGCTCTTGCGCGGAGTACTGTTCGCACCTCTGGACGGCTCTGCCAAATATCTTCCTAATGCCCTGGATTCATTGCAGCGCCCTGCTATGGAGTCCCTGCAACTACGCTGAGACATGGCGGCTCTGTGCGTCCTCTATCACCTATACCACGGAGAATGTTCCGAGGAGCTCTTTAACCTTGTTCCTACCTCATCTTTTCACTCCCGTAATACCCGCCCAGGTCGGGGAAAGCACATTTTATCGACCGAATCGGCAGTCGAACTAAAAAGTTCGGTGCGCCTTTTCTTTGTACATCAATTGACAAGTGGAATGCTTTGCCTGCCCATGTGTTCTCTCCATCCTTAGACCTTGGATCCTTCAAGCGATGCGTGAAGAAGCACCTTTGGGCGGCGACTGGGGCAGCCGTGAACAAACCCGGTTTTCTCAGTCGTCGTCACTCTTGGTCCTCCTCTTGCTTATCATCAGGAGGGACGAGGTCAATTGTCGTGTCACAATAAAAAAAAAAGAAGTATTGATTGAAGAATTTTTAAGATTGGAGGAGAGGTTTTAAAGATTACCTCCAACATACAAAATTACCTCCTTATATAATGTTACTTGTATAAGGTAGATATAGTGAGTTTATTGCTGAATTATATTGTTTTATTTTATTTATCAATATTATATTTTAAATTAATTCTTAAAATAAGGACCATACAATAAATTAATTATCAGTATCAGTACTACATGTTTTAGTTGATTTGCAATCATCTAAAAATTGCCTTAGCCCTTAGATTATGGCTTCCATCCATATGCCAGCCATCACTATGCTTGCTCAAAAGATCCAAGGTTATAGGATAGGAAAACACATGTGCTGGCAAAGCATTGCTCTTGTAGACAAAGAAATGATGCAGCTAACATTTTAGTATGACTGGCAATTTATTAATTTCAATAAATGTAAATATTGTGTGAATCACATTTGTTAACCATCATTCAGGTTGTGATGGATTGGCCACATTAAAAGAATGGATCACAGGGGAGTCACAATAGAGATTTATTAATGAGTAATGAGTTTAGGTTGTGAAGGAAGCGAGGGAGTTGTGTCAGGATCGTTGCAAGTGGCGGTCCATTGTCTCTGCTTATCTCCATAGGAAAAAGGCGTGACATTTTTTTTAATGACTTTATTAAGATAAAACAGGGACCTAGAAGATTGTTCAATCAAGGTTAAAACGGAGACATTCCTAAATAAACATTGTGGCAGTCCACTTAAACAACTCTCTTGCTTCCTTTATATCCACATTTGTCTTCATACAGAGTATAGATAAGTATTGTACTATAAACTATAGTCTGTATGAAGAGGATTGTGGATGTTAAGGAAGCAAAAGAGTTGTATCATGCTAAGTGGCGCTCCATTGTTTCTGCCTATCCCTGTGCCTATGAGATTAAGCAGGAAATAATAGAAGAAGGCTTTATTTAAAGTACTAATTAATATTTTCTAGCAATTGTGATGGAGTGATTTTGCCTCGAGTTGGTGCAGAGATCAAGGGCAGGGAGCAGGAATTCTGTCCACGCTGCGATTGTAAATATGAAAGTCGTAACACAACAATAATCAAGGTAAGCCAGCCATTCCTACCTGTAATGATGTAGTGTAGTGGTAGTGCAATGGTCATGCAAACCGGGAACTCTCAGACACAACGGTAACGTGCAGGATACCATGCCGGCGCCAACTTCCTTCTGCATATCAAAGACATGCTGGACCTTAGATCCTTTCGATCTCCTCCAGGAAGGCTAGGAGATCCTTCTCGTTCCTGCAGACCTCCGGAAGCGTCTTCGCATTGTCAAGGAACTTTTGTCTTGCTTCGACAACTCCTGTACTCCTGCAACTCAAGAGCACATGCTGTCTCCTCCTCATTCAGCCCAACACAAGCACTTACTCTTAGTATAGATTTTTTTACCATCTTTAATTAGTGGGTCAGACTATTGTTATTTGAATACATACCTCATCTATACTTGTGAGCTTTTTGTTTTGTGCATGTTGGCAAAACAATGATAGGATATGTTGTATAATCGTAATCACGTTTGCTTATCAATAGCCTTATTTAATAGTATCATCATCATCAGCCAGAAAACGTCTAATGCTGAACATAGGACTCCCCCTTAGAACGCCATTCCGAACGACAAGATGCCAGTTGCATCAATCAATCACATTGTCACGCCTTTTTCCCACAGGGATAGGCTGGGACAATGGAGTTACTTGCCACGATCCTCACACAACTCCCTCGCTTCCTTCACATTCACAATTCTCTTATACAAGCTCTACGGTTATAGGTACTAGGCAACCTAGCTTTCTTGAGGATGTCCCCGATATGATCGGCGAACACCCTCTTGGGCTTGCCTTATCTAACGTATCCATTCACCTGAAATTTATAAATTCCTTTCTTCAATCTACTTTCACTCATCCTTTCCATGTGCCCAAACCATTGAAGCATTCCTTGGTCTATCCTTGTCACTACATCCTCATTCAAACCAGTTCTATCGCGCACTGTGCTATTTCTTATTCTATCTGCTATCGTCACTCTACATACACTCCTTAACGACCGCATTTCTACAGCGTTAATTCTACTCTCATGCTTCTTCTGCCACACCCAACTTTCACTTCCATGCATGTAGGAACAAGCACCGCATTATAAACAGCCAGTTGCATCCACCAGTATTTTGTTGTTCATCCAGGGTTATTTAACGAAATGCATTACCAGCCCATCTGTTCTTCCCATCCTCTAACCCTGGATCCTATGACTGGATCCTATAACCCCTGGATATATTTTTTAACTGTTTGTAGGTTGTCGTAATCATTGTGATCTGGATGATTATGTTGTTGGTGGTGTACATGGGATTCCTTATATGCTTGGATCCACTCATTAACAGACGTGCTAAGGCATCCTACCAGGAACATACTAATGAAGAGGTAAGATTTTAAAGTTTTTTATTATTATTATTGGCTAGCGTATCGAAATAACATAAATATATTATTATTTTAGCTGGCATAGTACTGACGCGAATAAGGTAAACTGAAACGGTTTGTTTAGATATCTTTTGGACCCCTCCTTGCTTACCAGGCAAGTCGAGGTCAGATCTCGCGTCTTTTTTATTTTTTTATTGTGACACGACATTTGACCTTGACCCGCCTGATGATAACCAAGAGGAGGTCTAAGAGTGTGTCTATAAAACAAAAACTTGGCAACTAAAGCATCATTTGTTGCAGGATGAAACGTCCATTGCCAGTGCTGGCCAGTCGGGAGCTCCACGAAGCAACGTCCTGAACCGCGTGACTCACCAACAGGACAAGTGGAAGCGCCAGGTCCGCGAACAACGACGCAACATCTATGACAGGCACACTATGCTCAACTAACAATCAATTTCCGAGGGTCCACTTGCCCCTATAGTCGACTACGACTATGAAACGTCAAGTTAAATCGCCAATTTGAAGGCGTAATATACTTAGGCTCATTTGTTAGGTTGTTAAAAAGCAAATTTTTAATTTTTTTTAAATATACATTTCTATACTAAGCTACTAAAGTGCTTGTATCATAGAAACAGGACAACCAAAGTACATATATCAAAGATACATTGGTACCGGTGGGTGGTTTCGAACCCGTGCCACTAGGCTTACATAGCCATCGCACTGCCACTACACCACGGTCGCCTTCGTTGTTGTTATTGTAAATGTTGTTATTTCATTCATTGACGTTAATTTAAAAAAGTGTGTTATAAAAAGTGATATTTTTTAAACAACTTTATAAATGGACCTAAGAAAATCAAAACATGGACATTAGTAGTTATAAGTGTTACATTTTCCCCACGTCTTTTACTGCTTTTACTGTGTCAATATCTCGTAAACGTTTGGACTGATATTGATGGTTTTTATTTTTTGTGTGTTTATGTTTACTCAAGAATGGTTTCTATTTACAATTGGACCCGGTAGGTGGCGCTACAATCGGTATTTGAACTTTCAGATACAATGTCTGTTAGGTTGCTAGTATTTATATAAGACTATTAGTTAATTTATTGTGTTCAATTTAATATTTGTTTTTGCAATAAAATGGTGATATCATATTAAATTATTTTTATGTACAATGAATGGATATTTTGCTGTTCTAAAGTAACTTGTAATGTTACAAAGGGAGCACCCAAATCTTAATGTTTTTTTTTTTCAATATATATTCCAGCGATACTCTATGATGGCTGTTTTGACGTTTGACCCGCTCATGAGGTTTAGTTAATTTAAGAATTACGTTTGAAGGAATAAATTTTTGTTCTTTATTGTCACTATGAAGACCAACAATTGTTCCTTAAAACGTAATTAACAATTTATACGAAACTTCATGAGAGGGTCAAACGTCAAAATTGCCATTATAGCGTGTCGCTGGTTGATATTGAAAGAAAAAAAGCATTCGAGGATAAAAAGTAGTTTGGATAAAAGGATAGACTGTAGATTTGAAATTTTTATATACTATAAATTGTGATAGAATGAAAAAAATCAAAAATTATTAGATTCTTTTTGGGTTAGTGGTCAAATTTTCGTCTGGTTCTGAAGTTATCGCACTATTAAAAAATGACAGCTTATTGTAAATTGCATCAAAGACAGCACGTTGCATCTTTATTGATCTATTTGTTGTTTTTGTTGAATATATATTCATGTAAATATAACCATGTAGTACAAAACATAGATCATAGAAGTAAAATTGTTAGAAGTAGATGCTACTAGGTTGAACTTAAGCTCGTGTTTATGCGATTGGATCAAATTAGTATTGGACTAACCCAATTTTATGAACTAATAATTAGTTCATGTTATATTCTAAATTAGGTAGTAAGGAGATTATTACTTTTATTAAAGTAACATATATATCTAAATATCTTATGAAAAATAATGACTAGAATTAAAAATAAAATAAAAAGCAATGATAAAATATAATAATAATAGAATTTGTAGACCTTATATTAACGCCATGTTTATTAAAAAGATTATAATGTACTTTAGAAAACATACTATGATTTTTGGAGACATATCCAAAAAATGTTTGTCTTGGTAGTATTATAAAATTGTTTGTGGTAGCTGAAAATTAGTATAGCGATAGGTTTTAGAGAAATTATTAATTTTATTCTAGTGGAATTTTAAAAATAGTTTTTGAATGTTTTTTATATTCACTTAATGCACATTGTATTAAAGTATTGCATAATTGTATTTCTAATAACTTTTTAAATAATGCACCTTGATTTTTATTATATATATATTCGTCCTTTTTACTCGTACATATTTATAATATATTAGTTGGGGGAGATATTTATTGTTAGTACAAGTAAAAATATAGCTTTCTTTATAACAGATTTTTTTTACATTTGCAAGGAGTCAATTATAATACCGCACGCTAAGGTTTTGCATTTTAAAGAATAAAGTTATAGAAGAGAACATTAAATGGCTTGAAACAAATGCGGTTTAAGGCGGACGGGTAATTTGTAGGCATAGTCAAGACGAAAGCGATGCGTTTACTTGTTTGTATATACTAGAGATGTAACGACTCGACTTTTCAACCCGGTTAAACCGAGTAGAGATCTAAACCGAGTTGGGTCGGTTAACATCTACAATAAACCGGTTTGAACTATTATATATATAATTTTAGATCTAAGAGCAAACTTATTTTATATTTGACATCCGAAATTCTGAAGGAAACCATACTGTGTTTTAGGCAATTTAGATTGTCGGACCGAATTCGTCAACTCGGTTTGTAAACCGGTTTGAATCGAAATAATTAATTCGGTTTGCGGATCGGGTTATCCATATTTTTAAATCGACCTAACTCGGTTCGAAACAAATCGAGATTTATACTCTTTAGTATATACACAAACATAAATAAATTACTGCACTACTATATGTGTCGTAGGTTACATTAAGAAGTTGTTACCCTATGTTTATGTTTACTATTAAAATCTTACCGCATTTGTATTGACATCGCTAGAATGTTGCATAACAGAAACCACCAATAATCCAAAAGCTTTTTTGGAAATATCAGTGAACTGTGCAAAACCTCTGCAGTATAATAGCGACTCTGCATTATAGTTAAAATTACATTAATCTTTATCAAAGAAACATCTTTAGAAGAAGTTTACGGTGAACGTTTCTTCACACTCTATGTATATAGAACAGGTGCAGATCTTTGTAACACCTCCTTCATACTGCATATTTATTAATAACAATACCTATCTCCCCGATTTAATTAGTTAAAATAAAATAGCTGTTTCAATATTTTTTTGGTAAATGTGTTAGTGAAGATTTTTTATTACTCTCATAATAATTCTTTTAAGATAATAAGTATTATTTCTAATATAAGCATAATATTTTTAATTAATATTTATTCATACAATGTACTCGTAGGTGTGACTAATAAACGTATTTGAATTACAAATGTTTTTTTATTTAATCAGACATTAGTCGTCCACGGCTGGACTTAGCCGACTGCTGAAAATCGCCACTTGGAGCACTAAAAAAACGCTTTCGGTTTTTAGTGGTCCAGTTACGGCGCGCATTTAGACCACTAAAAAACGCTTACAGTGTAGTTTCGTATAGTGGTCCGGTTACGTTCACGATTGCCCCTGTCGTCGTCACTATGCCGACAAAATTAAACTGTAATCTCCACAAATAAAAAAGAGGTGGATATTTGCTTCGGGTCTGGTTATCAAAGAGTGGTAGGCAGTGGTACCCGATCCGATCCGGGGTAGTACTACCACTTAAAAGTATACAGACCGTGAAATGATTTGGTCACGTTTCGGTATCAGCTTGTTAGTTGCTAGTTTCAACTAGGCCGGCATATTGGATGTGATTGTTACTTACAGTTATTGAATTGTAGTAGCAGTGACATTCATGGACCACACTCCAGTTTAACATCAAGCAGATTTCTGTCATATATCGAGTCATAATAAAAAAATACATTGTACTGTAAAAAATGCACCACATCCCCGTGGGCGTAACACTACACTAGATTTAGTGGAAAATGCATCCCCTAATGCAATACAGATTTCGTTATAAAGTTAATTGGCAAATGATCGTGATCGTCTAGTTTTATTGGTAGAAATTTAACGTGAATTGAAAAGAGGCTATTTTCCGACTACGGGGCAGGCAGTATAGCGTCCATGTACCGTGCTAAGGTTCAGAATGTTTTTGATATGCAGGAACAAAGTAGGCATCGACACGGCATTCACCGACATCCTGCGCGAAGAAGTTGGCTATCTAGCCACGCAGTCGGTTAGATAAACCGTAAAAGCTTAGCAAGAAGAGCCCTGTTAAACGCTCTGGAAATTTCCAAGCCGATGGCCAGGGCTCCAGTTGCTCGGTGCATGGACGCTACACTGCCTGCCCCGCAGCCGAAAAAGAGCCCCATTACGTTTCACGTTAAAGGGCTCTTTTTTCTTTCACGTTTCGACGATCACTCTCCATTACCGCGAAGCGTTGCATGGTAATGGAGAGTGATCGTCTAGTTTTATTGGTAGAACACCACGTAGGTCCCCTTCTGGCGGACCTACGTGGTGTCCGCCAGAAGGTCACCGGTTGATAATTGATCTTATTGCGGATCATTCATCAATTGATGACCCTCCAGGCAGGTTAGGCCACAAATCCGCGCGTATAATATTGAGGGATGTTTATTCGGAAGGGACTTTTTAGGGAAAAAATGCAGATATCTGCTTAATCACATGTAGGTTTCCCGGCGGTGTAATTTTCCCGATCTGTTTGAATCAGCAAATAAAAGTCTAATCACTCCCGGAAGTGATCGCCTATCTTTTCCCGTGGCCGACGCCGGGTCAACAAACGCTCTGAAATACTGCAGGTGAGCTGGATGCTACTGTCCCTAACCGTAACCACAACCCCTAATACAACTGAACCGCATCAAAAACTGTTGCATAGTTTAAAAGATCTAAATACAGACGGTGACGAGGAAAGTTTTTTTTATGCTGTGTAAAGATAATGATTTCGGGTGTTATTGTAGATTTCACGTCGGCTTATATAATTTCCATATCATTGATTATATTGTCGTTTGTCACTTGCATAGTTGTCGCCAAATGATATGATATGATGATTATTGTATTACGATTTAGCCTTGCTAAGTGCTTCCGTATTTAGACATATTTTTTGAATGTATGGTAAGTAAAAGACAATTTCAAATTAATCCCATATTATTGGAAAATACTTAAAAATATATTTTGGAAAGTAAACGTCATAAAAGAAATACTTTATTTTATTGTGAGGCGACTTCTGATAGGCAAGGAAGGTTCAAACAACTGAAAACAAACTATCTAATTACCATTGAGTTAGTTGCCGTCGATTCTTAGGTTTTTGTACTTTCTGCTTAAAGAATAAAAAGTTATAGGAAGAGGGAGAATATCCTATGGGCGCGTAAATCATTTTCCTAGTTGTGTTCAACGTAGAAACGAACTGTTTAATTCTAGTGTCGATTCATTCGACAGAAAACCACTGCTACTCCCGACGTATGCCTTTATCTCAGGTACAAGGTTAAAGAGCTTATCGGAAAAATTCCGTGGTATAGGCGTTAAAGAAGACAATTACTTAGAAATAGCTGGGGCTCTAGAGTTCACGTAACCTTAGCATCGCCTATTATTCGGGCAGCACGGTCTAAATTCAGAAAATCTCTATTTATATGTGTTGTATAGAATTTATTATGTTTCTACTAAATATTTATTGAAGTTTATTACCTTCAATTAATGGGAACTTCCGTATAATTAATTTTATCTACGAAATATGTTTAGTAAGATTAGATTAAATTTTTATAATATTATTTTTGTTATACAATTAGTTAAATAATTTGTTTTGACTTCATAATAATCATTATAATATAATAAATTTATCTTCTATTGCCTATGTGCACGACTGTAAGCAAGCGCAAATTATCGGGATTTGTGAAATAATGACATAATTACAAATGTTTGATTTTTAATAAATAAATAATAATGTTATTTATAATATAACAACGACAAGTGGTGTTTTAAGAAGATTTTTTTATAATCAGAATAACGCCCTCTTTTTTAGACGGGGGTTAAAAAATATGTATTTATTGAAATAACACAATTTAAGTAGTTAATAAATTTTTATTTTTATTAATACACTTTTGTGTCGACCTTTTTCAAGTTCGCACTAAAATTTATATATGTCATTAAAAAAGCATTGTCATTTCAACACATTCATTCTTTTAATTATATTATATAATTAAAAGAATGAAATAAAAAGAACAGTCTTCTTCTCGATTTCAACTTGAGCGTTTCATTTTATCACGTTATGCACGTTATAGCGGCCAATTGGTGATCCATCCTCACACGATTTTCTCTCTGTGCAACAACTATTATCTCTATTTCTTGAATTATTCATCGGTGCAATTCTTAAATCGTGGCGCGTGGCGATCCATTGTCTCTGCTTATCCCTGTGGGTAAAGGCGTGCCAATTTGATTTGATTGATTGAATTCCTAAAGTTGCTATACATACTTGGACTTTAGCATCACAGTGATCACTGTAAATGAATCTATTACAAATAAAGGTTGTTTCAATTGTTATTACAATAATAGGCTGATTAATTTAATTAATTTTCCTTCTTACACTTGATTTGATATGGTTTCTGAGACCTTTGTGGTTCTTCGTCTTATGGTTCATATATTGATCGGCTTTGATTTGTAAATCACCAACCGCCTTGTTTAGATATATAAACTCGGCCTTGCATGCGCGTCTTACTTTTAATTATTCAAGTACTACAATAAAATGTTCACTACAAATTGTTTCCTGACGTTTTGGAGACCATGGCGACCTATCAACATTAAAATAATAAAGACAATAAATAATAACATAATATAGCGCAAATAAAATAGTTTTATTTAAAGTTATAAATTAGGAATTTATGATAGTGTAGTCTGTCATACAAAATTATGTCAAGATTTCCTACGCTACGTTTTCCTATCCATATATTTATTAGATCTAATTTTTAAGTCGCATTGGGAAAAATATAGAATTGACACCAACTCTTTGTGCCATAATTTTTCAGTTATCTCGCAAAAATTACGACCCATTTCAAAATAATTACAAGTTTTATTTTGACTACTACTAATTTTGTTTGACAGACTAGAAGACTATTATGGTGGTTATTTTGACGACAGGCGTGGAAGAACGGTTTAGCGATTGGTTTGTTGCGCGTAAAGTCCGGGGAATCGATCCCGGTCGGAGCAAATATTTGTTTCATAGCTTTTATTTGCAATATTTAATAATTATATTAAATATAAATGTGATTGCTACTCACAGTTATTGAATTGTAGTAGCAGTGACAATCATTCATGGACCACACTCCAGCTTAACATCAAGCAATGTGCTGTCATATGTCGAGCCAAAATATAAAAATAAAAAATGTTTGCACACTTCTGCTACGGCGCTGCGATAGCTCTACCATAAACATAGCGAATACACGTATTTTACTTAAAATTCCACTGTCTCTGCCTATCTCTGTGAGATTCAAGGCGTTAAATTTATTATGTGATGACTATATATGTTGCAATAAAATAACAAACACCCGTTCTAATTCTAATATGCATTTAGATTAAGCTAAAAATAAAACCAAATGGTCTTTTGTAATTATAATTTGTTATTACAAGTGATTATCGCAAAATCACTCACTCGAATGGATATCTAAAAGAAAACATAAGATAAAACGCAACAATTTTCCATATTAAACATGAAATATTTTACTGGATCGTTAAAAAGATTTCATTGAATTGTGGTTTGATTGAATAAATTAAATTAATACAATAAATATTATCTACGAAAATATTCAATCTAGGAATCTGGGTAGAAATCTGAGGCCTAATTAACGGAGACGAGTTACGTCGCAAGTCACGTGTTGCGTTGCTTCGGGCGGCGCGACCGCGACATCACACGCGGAAACACTTTTATGTCAATGTATACACTGTACCACTTGGTAAAGAAAATCATTAACTTTTTTATACATTTTTTTTTCTAAAACATCGAAAATGGTACTCCATTGCTCACGTCATTTTTTGAATTTGAGCGTGTAAGGCCGCGGGAACGCGCTGTTCCGAAACAGCTGGGGGTTCCGCCTCAATTAACGCTACGCTGCATTTCAAGCAAACGCGCATAAAATCGCTTCTGCGTAAACGCTCTCATATATGACTAATGTTTGAATTTAGGGTAGGCCGCGTCGTTCTACGTGCACGTAAATGAACCCTTAGGAGTGGTAGACGGATTAGTATTTTGTATTGTGAATCGACATCTGACCTTGACCCGCCTGATGGTAAGCAAGAGCCATCAGTTTGCCCCAGTCGACGTCACTATGCCGGCCAAAGGTGCTTCTTCACACCTCGCTTGAAGGATCCAAGGTTATAGGATGGAGAAAACACATGGGGAGAAAACATAGTTGGTGATTATTTGCTCAATCTACCGATCCGGTGTAAGAATACTTTCTAGTGTAAGAACCGTAAAGTGACTCAGTCGCGATTCCATCGCTTTACTTGACTGAGTTCAGCTTGAAAGATGCCGGTTTAAACTATGCCGGCATAGTGGATTCGATTGCTTCTTGTAGTTATGCATTTGTTCTTTGTTCAAGCGTGGTTGCAAGTCCACTGTCTGCAGTGGTTATCAGGCGGGTCATATGACAAGTCACAATAATAATAATAAACTTAAAATACACAATAAATAACCAATGATTACGGTGATGAAAAATTAAATTAACATGTTACTTTAAATGTGTGAACTAATATCATGACATTATCATAATGCCGGGATTATAATTTTAAAGTACTCAAACCGATGGCTATATTCATTTTTTTTTAAATTCTACATACTCATATATATTTTTAATTTATTTTATTATATTTATAAACCAACACTTACAGCGAACGCCAAACATGAAGGCTCCTAGGCAATACAAATTACGTTACTTTAACACATTTAATAAATGTAGAAATGTAGAGTTGTAGGCAGTGGTACTGATCGTGAAGTTACTTAGTCGAGTTTCTAGATCAGCTTGTAAGTTGCCCGTTTCAGCTAGACCGGCATAGTCGATGCGACTGATCCTTGCAGTTATTTAACTGTAATAGCACTCATCTCCATTCATGGACCGCACTCCAGCTTAACATCATGTAGGGTGCTGTCATATAGCGAGTCACAATAATAATAAAAAAATAATTAACTACCTTTTTGCGGTTAGCTATTTAAAATAAAGTGTATGTAAAATTGATTTCAACAATCACAGTTTGTTTTTTACGCTATGTTACCGCAACCATGATATTCAATTATACCCAGTAGTGCAATAGAAAATAATAAGTAAATAATGAAATTACACACAAGTAAAGAAACCACTCAGCATTGTATTATATAAGAAACTGTAAATATGTTTTGTGATATAAATTAGGATTCATATTATATTTTTAAATTTAATCCTATAAATTTTCCAAGTGTAGGTAATTTGTAAAATATAATTGAATTGTAAAATTAGGTTCGAAGGTGTAAACTACATAAACCAAAAGATGGTCTGGCCCATCTTATTTTATTGCGATGATTTGTTTACAATTCTTTATACGTGTAACTGTTTGTCAAGTGTTTGGGATTATGTGAGATTGGTACATGTTTATGAATTCTTATCAAAGGTTTGGGTGTCAGACTAATTGTTGTTTACAAGTGGGTAGCTAAAAAAACATGATCCCGCAAAATAACAAAGTTTATTGTTTTATATTCATTGCCTTCTGTGTCTTACTAAAACCTATGTTTATTCTTTTGTGTTATCAGCTTACTTTGTCTTAATTATGTCTAGCTCTCGCAGGTTTCCATTTAAATATGGAAACCGCCACGAGAGCGGTGACATTGAACAAAGAAGGAAGTACCTAAAGATTAAGACTAAAGTCTTTTAGGTTAAATTGGCCATGCCTGACACTTTAAGGACCTTAGAGGCGCTTTTAGGTGCCTCTTAAAAACGTTGTTCAGGAAAAGTTTGGGTTACTACCCAAAAGAAACCTATTCGATAAACAGATCATTCACCAAGACCAACAACATTCGAGAATGTGTGTAGTTCAACTTAAACTAACGAGGACTCATCGTGCATCGTTTAGGGGTTCCACGTCACCATCTTAATTGGCCCAAGAAAGATTTTCTTGTTCCGTTGTTTCGTTGAAAGCCATGTTCTCAATGCGAATGAAAGTAAAGTCAAGTTTTTAAGTAATTACAGAAGTAACTAAGTACGGAGAAGTCTAGAAGTCTCAAGGAGCTAGAAGGTCAAGGTTAATTTCTTTTATTAAATCACCTTTCATATTTTATATGAATATTTATATGGATATTTTCTATACTAAATGGTTTTAAATTTATAATGATCTGCCAGGCGCCCGAAGGCTCACTTTTTATTTATTTATATTTAAATAAAATAAATAGATTTATCCTTCGTTTTTTTTCTTCTGATTTCCATTGTAAATTCTTAAAAGCGAAGTGGTAGGTTAATTTAATTTCTGACATGACATGACAAGTACTTCTGCCCGAACGCAATGACAATGCTACATGCGAATATTTACTACATCAGTTGTCCACTACTGGAAATTCCTTCCTCAGCGATCTTAGCAGTGATCAAATGGAAACGGTTTATTTATTTATTACTTTAATGTCAAAAATACAAATGTCGGACTTAAAGTTGTGTCGGATGTGATGTTTTCTCTGCCAGTGAGTTGAGCAGGTAACAGAAGTACTTGGATCGAGAAAACGTATAGTATAATAATCGTAGAACATGGAATATACGTTATAAATAGAGAGTTTATAATACGGGTACTTAAATATTAAATAATTTGATTTATTCTTTTTATTTGCATCCCCACATATGACCGGCATAGTGACGGCGACTTAGACAACTGTGAAAAGACACGATGATTTCAATCGTTAATACTCTTGGAACTCCCCTTGCTTACCATCAGGCAGGTCGAAGTCAGATGTTGAGTCACATTTAAAAAAACTATTTTTTATAAAGTTTGTTTTTCAACACAATTTTAATATTTAATTGTATTAAAAAAAAAACGATGCAAATTCATAAACATATTTTAAATGGAAACAATTGTTATAGATTGTCTAATAAACGGTGACAATTTATTAGTCAAACTAGCAGTAAATTAATCGTAGAATGCATTGTTTACCTTATTCTTCATGTTTCTTTAGATCTGTTTAAAATTTATAAAAAAAACTTTTGTGTCTTGGCCAACAAAAGGCTCCGTTAGTTAAGGTTTTTTTTTTACAAATAGAAGCATCTTGTTTCGCATGAAATGAATTGGAGATGTAAACAATTTTTTTGTTTGTTTGAGTGTTACAGGAGTAAATTTTTATAGTGTTATGAAGGAAGGACACCTCAGACGATGGTGCGGGGACAATCTAAGTCGATACGACCTCCGTAATCGATCAGGCATCGCAGAGAGGTGAAGTGTATCGTCAGCCGCGCCCGTGCGCACACGCAAATTAAATGAGTAGCGACGGCAAGCGAAAACTATCTTTCCTGGGATTCGGAACACCGGTTAGTAGTTGTTTATATTATTTAATGCATAATATTTGACATCAAGGAAAGTACGTAGATTTTTGTAATATTTTATTATTTATCTCATTTAATATTTAAAATAATTATAATCGATATTATGTGATATTATAATAATAAGATGCAATAGGCAATATATTGCAATAAGGTTCAGATTAAAAACAACATTAATATTTACAATTAAACTAAAATGCAGTTGGCGACCTTATCCCTGAAAGGGTATTTCTTCTAGGGTTTCATTTCGCAGGAAAAAAATTAAATTGTAGGAAAGTGTTTTATGTATAGTACCTACTTATTGTGATTATAATCGATACACAAACAAAAGCAATATTTACAAATATCTAATTGGTTATATATATTACAAAATATATAACCAATTTGATGAAAGTAAAAAATCAATTATTGACAAATATACAAAATTATAAGTGTACCAACGTCATGCTGAGATTTATCGCCTATTGTGTTTGCAACCAATTGAATATAAATAAAATCTCAAATTGAATATTTATTTTACAGCAGTTATACATAATATTCATTTCGATGCTGTGCTAACTCATTACGAAGTGTAATTTTAAATTACACCTAAATGATTGAACAAGTACATGAGTACTACAGATACAAAACACATCTAATAGAAAAAACTTATTCAAAATACATAAATTCCACAATTTTTGGCAAGTTACCACATAAGAATATTACGAAAATAGTTTGGTAACTTTCATTATTTTAAAAGTAGAAAATTAAATTTTAGACTATTATTGTCATTTACGATGTATATTTTTTTCGGCATAAACAAAATTTAGCTAAAAGGTGCTGTGCGCGCTAAGCTTTGGTTTGTAGTTATTATTAATTAAATAGATACTAATTATAAGTAGTAACTAGATGAAAGATAACACCAAAAACATGTTAAATAAAAAAAATGTGGGTACAATATATGTATTGTATATTCTACTATTGTACTAATTCCTATTATTTTTTTAAAATTTCATAATCAATTTCACGCCTGTTTTCCCACATGGATAGGTAAAGACAACTAAGCGCCTCTTTCCATAATCTTGATACATCTCTTTAGCTTCCTTCAAAACCACAATTCTCTTCATACAGACTATAGTTAGGGGACTGCCGACCCCTTTTCGAAGAATCAAGGAATCATCTTCTGGGCCGTATCCGTTTTATCTTTCCACTCGTCTCCAATTTATAGTTTAAATTACTTATTATACCTACTGAACGATAAAGATGATATGGGTTAGTAAGACTGTAACTCGTTCCACAAATACTAGGTCTATTTTTTTGAATAAAGATGTTTTATTGTAAGTAATGGTCATACAACAAAATAGACTCAGTTTTTGTGGGACTAGATGCAGGCTAACCCTGTATTTAAACATATTAAAAATGATCTACCTTTGTAATCTAAAATATTTTACAAATTAGCAAAATAAATTTTATCGTTGTATGATTAATCATCAACACAATTTTAACAATTAGTTATGAAACAAATAATCAATCAAAATACTATCAATATTAATTTACCAATCAAATGATTCTTTTTTAAATAGTCAATTTTAGGTAAAAATAAGTACAATTTTCGCATGTCTACGTTATGACGTAGATTAGGTATCTACCTATATCAAGATATCAATCATCGAGTATGAATCCTATCTAATCGGTTATAGGTATTAGCGAATTTGACAAACACAAGAACTAAGATAATACTGTCACATTTTGACAAACGATACGTTAAATGCTGGTTGGTAGCTTCCTTGTATTTTAGAAAACTCAATAATGCTAACCTTTGTCAATATCAATGCCATGGAAAGTAAAATTATCAATACTAAAAATCCAAATGCTCATTCAAAATTATCTACGGTTTTTATTTAACGTTTTCTTTATAGGTATATAATCTGTATAAAATATGAAGACTGTGTAGTAAATAATTGTAATAAATATATTGTGCGCAATATATTTATATGGCACTTTATTGTCTCTGCCTATCCTTGTGGCAAAAAGACGTGACAATTTAATTGATTAATATATAAGGGTGTCAGTCCTGCATCTATTTGAACCTCTTAGGTCCCTTTTTAATGAGACTGATCGCGATTTAACTAAGCAGGAAGCAAAAGGATAATAAAATAAGCAAAAGGAAGTTTAAGCGCGCCGACACTATAATAAAATAAAAAGAAGTTGTATCAGGATCGTGGCAAGTGGCGCTCCATTGTATCTGCCTATCCCTAAAGGAAAAACGCATAACAATTTGATTTATTACTTGAGTTTTATATCAGATATACATCCAAGCTATATTAGTAATCCATGTTGGAACTTCCACGCAGCCTGCGGTACAGCATAAAATCTGTCTACCGTCTACGGATGCAAGAATGTGAGAACATACCTGACGCACTATAGGAGGAGCGCAGTCCCAAATGCATCATGAACGTATTAATGATATTGGATTCGCAGCATACGACTATGACGACCAAAGGTGTTTTTTTTTACGATATGCTGCCTTAAAGGATCTAAGGTTAAAGGATGAGACAACCATCCTTAATCACTTTGACGACAGGCGTTTGCACACCAGTTTGTTACGCGCAAAGTCCCGGATTCGGTTATCTACTGGTTAAAACAAATATTTTCTTTCATAGCTTTTATTTGTAATATTTATTATTTAGATAAAATATTTACCCAGTCTGTCGATCCGGAATAGTCCTACCACTTAGACCGCAGGGGTAGAAGTATACAGACCGTGAAGTGAGTCGCGTTTCGAGATTAGCTAATAGTAGCAGATTTCAACTTTAATAGTTGCGGCTATTTAACTGTTGTAGTTTAACATAAGGCGGGGTGTTGTTATGTCGAGTCATAATAAAAACAAAAATAGTTAGACTGTCCATTCGGTTGATTGCTACAAATACTCTTTTTCCGTCAAAAACAACAGTGTTCTCTGCGTTGAACCGGACAAAGAACATGCCAGACCCTGTTAAACGCTTTAGATATGACAAAGCCGATGACAAGAGCCTCTCTGCTTCCATCCATTTCGTGATGTAGGGCAGAACCGGTCGCCCGTTTCGGACGAAAGCTATGTTGCCGAACTATAAACATATTCGTGTCGAACTTCCTAAGACATTTTTAGACTTCCGGACATCGAACCATCGTAGTTCCATGTGGAAATGAATCTCAGTACGTCCGACCCAGATAAGATGGAGAGCCCTCCACCTACCCTAATCGTCGGTCAGTGATAAATTGTTAAGTATAAAAGCAACGTTAAAATTTTTCGTCCCGGAAATGTTATGACGTAAAGGCATATAATTTCTTAACAGGAATATTCATATTGTCGCCTTGAACTTGATTTATAATAAACATGCATTTGTTGCATTATTTATTGGTAGTCAATTGAAGAATATTAATCAATAATTTTTACAATGAATCTAAATTAAACACGCGCGTATTTCTTACATTGTTTTACATTGTTGACGTTAAGCTTTGCCTATAAAATGTGAGCTCGTTTAATTAAAAAATGTTTCTTGTGTATCTGTAAACTTCACAATCTAAGTATGTATGTAAAGAGTGGTAGGCAGTGGTGCCCAGTCTGCCGATCCGGGGTAGTACCACCACTTACAAGTATACAGACCGTAAAGTGATTTGCTCGCGTTTCGGGATCAGATTGTAAGTGGCCGGTTCCAACTAGGCTGGCATAGTGGATGTGATTGCTACTCACAGTTATTGAATTGTAGTAGCAGTGACATCCAATCATGGACCACACTTCGGCTTAACATCAAGCAGGGTGCTGTCATATGTCGAGTCACAATAAGTAAAATTTGCGAGGAACACGTTTTTTTAATAATGTGCTCTTGTATAATTGTAAGGAGTAACTTTTTTAGGTTTAAGGTCTTATATTATTGTAATTGAAAAGCGATATTAAAGTTTAAGTTACAAAAATATGTTAAGAGAATTGGACGGGCAAATCTGAGGCCCATCGTAACTTTTATTTTTAAATAAAACTATTAATTCTATTCTATATATTATTATTTATATGAAATAGATTTCTTAATCACAAATACTCTTAAATACATTTTTTTTATATTCAAAACCACTCGTACGATATCAGTTTTCAATAAATATGTCCAATGATTGGTTTTTGATAAACATTGATAAATGCGGAAATAACTATTTTCTTCAAGGTTTGTTTTTCAGCGAATATAATCCTTAAAATATAACAGGAAAATTTTAGAGAAGTTAAGATAATGAAATAAATAAATAGAAAATGTTTACAATGGGCGGAATTAAATTTATCATTAGCTTAGTAAAATAACTATTAAGTATGTTGCGTTGGTTTGAGAACTTTATAACGATAGATGAAAGGATTGCTCAAAGAGATTTATAAATCAGTGATGAAGGACAAGGATGTAACGGAGCCTACCCAGAAGATTGATGTTTGATTCTTTAAAAAACCTCCAACCATAAACCCTGTTTGAAGTGAATTGTGGATGGCACTACAGAGTGACATCCACAACAGTGACTCAGCCATTCCTGTGGGAATTGAATCGTTCGAATTTGATTATATTTGATATAAATAAGATATAAGATATAAATAATTTATAAATCTGTTGTGGATGGATGCGTTTAACAAGGCAGACCCAAGAGGGTGTTTTCCGGCCCTCAAGAAAGTTAGGTTGCCTAGTGCCAATATTCGTAGAGCTTATGTGAAAAAAAAAATTGATTGTGAGGGAAACGAGGGAGTGTTAGAATCGTGAATAAAATCTATTGTTTCTTGCATATTCCTGTGGGGAAAAGGCGTAGCAATTTGACTTTGATAGATGTCATTGACAAGTTACAAAATGTATTTTTCAACTCAGTTGATTGTAAAGTGGGCACCTTATTGCAGCGTTTTCAGGGCCATAACACAACACATCATACCAAAGAGTGTTAATAACCTAAAAAAAATTGCTACTGTCTTACCTAAATTTGATTACTCGTAATAATAATTTCATTTCGCTAATCAACATTGTTAATTAATAATTTTTCGTAATTTGAATAGATTAAAATGACGTGTTTAGGTGTTAGCAAGCGTATTTAATTTATTTAAATTGCTCGGCTCTGTTGCAAGAGCCGTGTTCAGGAGATAACTGTATTGCGAGCTTTGTATTAATGTATTCCAATTATGAATTGAAAACACATAAGTAACTTTCAAACAACTATTAAAAATTTCCTTATACATACACAAATATTAGTCTTATAAATAACAAATAGTTCAAGAGTCCTTCGAGGGCCGTTCAATAAGTGGAGAGAATGAATGAAACTTTTTTTTAATAGTCAATAGTAGCTAGATCCGGAGCATATGGAGGTAATTCCACCAATTCGAAGGCAGCATCATTGATAGTAGTCATCAAACACAACTCTGGACTTGAGTTCTATTGCGTTGATGAAACAAAACAACTTTAGCGAGTTGGCCACGATTTTTCTCACGTATCATCCATCATCATCAGCCAGAAGACGTCTACTGCTGAACATAGGCCTCCCTCTTATAGTAGAACGTCATTCCGAACGACAAGATGCGAGTATATCGCATTTTTTTTTTCTGCGTATAAAGTCCCCGTAATAGTCGCTCTATGATTGAGATATACCATCATTACCACCCCTTGGTTGTCTTAGGAAAAAGAGTCCATTATCTTTCCGGCAGTTGGAATCGCCTTGATTTAGGACTAGGAGATTATGGTATTTTCCCAGTTAGTTTTAGGAAACCCAATGGTTTCATATAATAATAAAAGATTATGTTATAATAGTACCTATTTATTGGACGCATCTAGTATTTCTAGGTCACAATATTAATCAGTTAATCAATCAAGTTGTCACGTCTTTTCCCCACAAGGGTAGGCAGAGACAATGGAGCGCCTTTTGTCACGATCCTGGCACAACTCCCTCGCTTCTCTCACATCCACTATTCTCTTCATACAAGCTCTACTTGCACTAGGCAACCCAGCGTTCTTAAGGATGTCTTTAATTTTTAACCAAAATTACGGCGTGCATATAACCAATATTTCCATAGTACAATTAATAATATGATTTCGTTTGTAAGTTTTTAATAAAAGTAATGGTATAACAATTAATTATTGTTTTCTCCCCTTTTTTTTAAAAATATTTTATGTACAGATGAGTTATTACAAAATGATTGCATTAATATTATTATAAATGATTTATCACAAAATCATGTTGTAATGATATTAGTATAAATTTATATTAGTATAAATTTATAATATTTGAAGAGCTCTGGTTAATAATTCTTAATTAATCAGATCGAAAGATCATATTAGTAAATTTTAATAGTAATGTTTGTGAATCTGAATTGGATCAATCAATCAATAATACCAATTTTGATTATAATATATTATCAAATAGTAACAAAAAATAATTGTGAACAGGATCCTGGTACCACAGAACCATTAGCATTAGATTCAGAAATGCAACGAGTTCTTTGGAATGAACCTCCTTCGACAACGCCACCTCCACCTCCTATAGGTACGTATTAAAACCATTTATTTATTTTATTGTGACCAGACATCCGACCTCGAACTGCCTGATGGTAAGCATGATGCAGGCCCACGAGTGTCGACAACTGAAAAAACCGAGTCAGTTCACAACTGCCACAGTCGCCTTCACCATGCTGTTTTGGCAAAAAAAATCGGTTTATCTAGCCTGGACCAGGGAAAAGAAATCCTAACCCCCGTGTAAACTAGTTGAAAGCAATTAACAATTGTACCATTAGGTCTTGTAGAAGAGTATTCAATGAAGCAAAGGCACAGCGCGTCTGATTTTGAGATTGGCGAGAGTCTACTAGCGTACTCGCTTTTGGAGTCTCGGCAAACTGTGGTTTCTAACCTCTGTCGTTCCTTTCTAATCCCGCTGAAACAGCCTGACTACTTACTGGTGTATATGTCATACGGCTCACAGGCGAAATTGTAAAAAACTGTCAAAATCTATTCCAGAGTACGCAGGAATTGATTTGATTTTGCAAAGTTTTTGGGTTGTGCAGATAGCAAATGTTTATAAAGACAGGTGCATAGTATAAATAAAAAGAGATAAAAATACATTTAGAATAAATAATACTAGCAATTAAATAGTTAATAAAGAAACAGGGAACTGTCAATGATTTGTCAACAAATTTTGCTAATTATTAATTAGTCATTTTGTGTCAACAAAGACCCGGCAGTGGTCCACTTACGTGAACAGACAATGACACGTATAGTATTATTGTATAGCATTGATAATTAACCTTATAAATGACATATAATTAAAATAGTCACAAAATGCAAGTATATGCTGTATTGTATGCCTAATTAGTATCCCTTCTATTCTATTCATTTTGAGTGCCCTAACGAATAGTATTGAAAGTGCATATATGACATTTTATGAATTTAAGTTAATACAATATATAGTTTTTAAGTATAAAAAAACCTATAAATGTTTTCCGTTTAAATTAGTTTATATATATATATATATATATATATATATATATATATATATATATATATTATAAGGACAAATGCTTTTTGCACAATCGGTAAATGGACATGATTTATACAATTGCAAGTTGAAAGACTATCATTTAGAGTTTTGACTAAATTGATTATGATGTCCTCTTCTGAAATATGGCATACACGCGTACGGTCGCGATCTTTAATTTAGGACCCACTTCCCGGAACATTTGTTTAAATCACTCATTCGCAATAAAGGCGAAAATGCTAAATCAATTTATTCTAAAGACAGATAATCTTTGACTTATATCTTTAAAGACACATGTGTCAGTGTCAAAGAAAATAATTTGAAGAAATTTAAATTTTTTAAAAAATTGCTTGCAGTTAATCGGGAACAGTTAAGAGTTCAAATAATCCAATTACGCGAAGAAGGATTAGGGTACGTGAAATAGCACGACAAGTAACGTAACCAGAGCGACAGATGGGCTCGAAGGTATGAAACGGAAGGGAAATCCGAATGACCGGCGGCAAAACAACCGTCGTTCTCATGCCGTATCGGAAGAACAACGGCACCTCATGCGAAATCAGTATGAAATAGATGGTTTCACGCCTACAAAGCATTTTGCAGAGATATTTGACGTCCACCCGTTAACAATTAAAAGACACCTACATAGTAATGGGACTGCATCACAGGTGACCGGCATGAAAGATCGCATTAACAGAAAATCACAAGACAATCCGTCTTAACTTTGCACGTGATTATTTAGACTTTGACTGGGGCTCGACTGCCGTTACACGCAAGACCACGTTATTGCTAACCATGCGTCCGGTCATATCACTGCCAACATTTCGGGCTGGATGAGTTCAGATGGTGTCGGAGAACTGGTCAACTTGCCTCCAAAGGCGACTGCTTAATTTTATGTAGATCTCTTAAATGAAAGTTTGCTGCTGAGCAAGAAACACCAGTAATAAATTTTGTGCAAGATAATTCTCCAATTCACACGGCACGGATAGTTCGGAGCTGGTTCACCGAACACCCTCTTTCCGGCCGTCTGCAGATTTAAATCCCATAGAGAACTTATGGGCCTTGATGGTGCAAAGGTGGAGCAATCGAAATGAAAGGAACAGGGCTGCACTCGTAGAGCACTGCCATTCGATTTGGGAAGATTTCCGTGGGACTGATATATACGAGCGATTGGTTGGATCCATGCGTGAACGTCTCTTGGCTGGCTGTCATTGAAAATAACGGTGGATACACGCGATACTAAAACTTGAAAACTAATTTATTTGGAATGTTACTTTGTTTATTTCTTTTTCTCGTAGGTTATTTTGTCAAAAAGAACATGTTTTTTTTGTTTTAATGTATTTTATGTAGTAAAAATATTGATTGCAAAAATTGTTGTAATTTTTTTGAAATGCCGATTGCTTGAGACCTATTATACTAGTTTTTATTTTAGTTGAATTAGTGCACACAATCTTCAATCTTCAATTCATAAGATGCGTGGAGAAGCACCTTTGGCCGGCATAGTGACGGTGACTGAAGCAGCCGTGAATAAACTCGGTTTTTTCAGTTGTCGTCACTTTTGGACCTCCTCTTGCTTATCATCAGGCGGGTCGAGGACAGATGTCGTGTCACAATAAAAAAAAAACATATATCAAAAGCCACAAAATGAAATATATAACTAGTTGAGAAGTTAAGTAGCCATATGTCAGAAACTGTACCCGCTCACTACTTCTATCAAACTGTCGGAAAAAATCGGAAAGGATCGTTCCTCTTCGTTACGTCAGATTTGCATAGCTAAGAGCAGTTGCCCCTAGTAATACATAAACAACAACGCGATTACCAACATTACCAACTGAAATCATATAATAATATCTTAGTAGCTCTTAAAGATATAAGTTTGCCAGACGAAATTCGACCTTAGATGGGTCCTAAATTAAAGTTCGTGACAGTACATAGCGAAAAAAATCACTTGTTAGAATAAATCAAAAATAATTAGATATTAATAGCAATTATACAATATAATACTATAATTTGAAGACAATTTAGCACAACAGATCAAGCAAAGATTTCATATCTTTTATTTGTAATATTAATTGATTAGATTGATTAAACGTTCTGTACATCTGACGATTGTACAGAACGTGAAGCTTGTAAGCTGCCAGTTACAACTGGGCTGGCATAGTGGATGCGACTGCTACTTACACTTACTAAACTGTACTGGCAGTCCCCTCTATTCATGGACCGCACTTTAGCTTAACATAAGGCGTGATGCTGTCATATACAATATGTGTATATTATATTAATACTTGTGTAATTATTTTAGACGGTGCAGGAGATGGAGCAGAAGGAAAAGATGAACAACAGGTTAGTTTAAAAACTATTTTTAAAGTAAATTATAAAAAAAGTTTGTCTTGACCAAATCGGAGACGTCCTCAAGAAGGCTGGGGTGCTTTGAGCCCATTACCGTAGAGCTTGTATGAAGAGAATTGTGGATGTGAGGGAAGCGAGGGAGTTGTGTCAGGGAGTAGCAAATGGCGCCCCATTGACTCTGCCTATACCTATGGTAAAAAGACGTAACAGTTTGATTGATTTAAAAAAAATGTATAACGACACTATAGGCATGTTCAAGTCCGTGATAAAATACGATAACTTGAAATATATTTTTGTTCTTTGTTAATGGCTTAGTTTACTTGCCATTGTGTCTAAATAATATTTTATAATCAGTGGTAAATCATTTTCAAGTAACAGTAATCACGCCAGAATGAGGTTGATAATGATGGTTGTAGTAAAATGTCGAACTTGGACTTTTTTTAAACTTCTGAAACAGTTGGCGGAGACAAATATCAATTTGTTACTCTACAAATTCGTAAACACACTTACAGCCGGTTGAACCAAAAAGTTTTAATTTACGAATTTAGTTTTACTTTATACTTATTCTATTACGTTTAGTATTACGAAATCGTAAATTGAGTTGGTTATAATTTTATATCGAAACTACCTTTTATATATGTTTTTATCATTATAAATAACATAAGTAGTACATTGAAACCCAAAATGAATGATGACCTTTAGCTCTGATAAAATATCCCTTAAACGTAAATGTAAAATGTGAAGTTAACGAGTGATGCAACGCATTTTTCTTTTTGTCTGTTACTTATACGATACTTTTTACAAATTCGTAAATTATAATTTTTGGTACAACTGGCTGTTAACGTGTCTACGATTTTGTAGATACAATAATAAATAAATAACGTTTTCAGAAATCGGAAGAAAGTAAAGTCGGAGGCCAAAACAATCCGGACGTTGCAAACAATAACAACGAGACAAATCCGTAAGTACCCTATTATTAAAAGTTAGAATTAATTATGAACATAACGTATATTATCATCTTCAAACGTATTTAATACATTGACGACAGGCGTGGACGAACGGTTTAGCGACTGGTTTGTTGCGCGTAAAGTCCCGGGTTCGGTCCCCGGTCGGAGCAAATATTTGTTTCATAGCTTTTATTTGTAATATTTAATAATATTAAATATTGCAAATATTTGTTAATATAAAAAAAGATATGGATATATGCTTCGGGTCTGGTTATCTAAGAGTATAAGAGAATAAGGTAGGCAGTGGTACCCAATCTGCCGATCCGGGGTAGTACCACCACTTACAAGTATACAGACCGTGAAGTGATTTGGTCACGTTTCGGGATCAGCTTGTAAGTTGCCGGTTCCATCTAGGCCGGCATAGTGGATGTGATGATTGCTACTCACAGTTATTAAATTGTATTAGCAGTGACATTCATTCATGGACCACACTTTGGCTTAACATCAAGCGGGGTGCTGGAAAATGTCGAGTCACAATAAAAAAATAAAAAAAGGCATAGCGTAGTGATCAGCACACCAGTCTGTTACGCGGATAGTCTCGGATTCGATTCCCGGTCGGAGCAAATATTTGTTTCATAGCTTTTATTTGTAATATTTAAGAGGTAGAAATTTGCTCCTGGTCTGGTTATTAAAGAGTGGTAGGCAGTGGTGCCCAGTCTTTCGATTCGGGGCAGTACCACCACTTACAAGTATACCGTGAAGTAACTTGGTCGCGTTTCGGGATCAGCTTGTAAGTTGCTGGTTTTATCTCGGCCGTGGAATTGACTGATACTTATAGTTAAGTGACTGTAGTAGCAGGACATATGACAGGCCGCCCGCAGGCTTAACATCAGGCGAGGTGCTGAACTCAGGCGAGGTATGAACTCGTATGTCGAATCACAAAAATCAATAATTTATGTATTAAAATTGTGAATTTAACTTTTGTGTCTCTATTCCCACGTTCCTGATTCAAAAATTTGTTTATACATCCACAATTCTCTTAATAAGCAGTGAACACCAAATTTTGAAGCCCTATTTGATTCGTTTACTAGAAGTTTAGTGGTCCTGAAGCATTCTAGCGCTTGTGCTTAAATTGTCTTACGAGGCTATACTAGTTGTCATACCCCTTAGACTGTGTGCCTCATGATTAGAAGGGGGCCAATATGCAAACTGTCCCTAAGAAGGGTGACCTTTTGGATTGAAGTTCATGGAGGGGATAATTAACATTCGCCTCATGGCTTACCCTGGGGGTAATCAACGACCGGTAATATGGCTTATAACCGAAACAATAGACTCCTGACTTTTTGGCGTTGACCACGCATGTCTAAGATGAAACGTTGAATAGTAATGGAGCAGCCCTTGCCATCGGCTTGGACATCTCCAAAGAATTTGACAGGCATACGGTTTACGTAACCAGTAGCGCCTGGCTGGATAGACAACTGATGATGTATTATTTATTAATTTTAAAAATAATACATCGTAATTATTATTTTCTGCACACGTGGATCGGCGGAGACAATGGAGCGTCATTTTCCACGTACAACTTTCTTACTTCCTTCACATCCATAATTATCTTTATACATACGCTATAGACTTTTAGACTGAACTTTTTTTAGAATGTCTCCGAATTTATTAAGGAACAATTTTCTAGGTCGTTACAGTTTTATCTTTCCACTCCCCTCCGATTTGTAAATCTCCTTTCATAATAATAAAAGTACAACACGTGTAAATTAATTTAGTTTGTGTATTAAAATATAATGTTATTAAAATCATAAAATATTTTTCGTCTCGTTTGTCTATTGGCTCAATCGTCTCCGCGCGGAAGTTAAAACCAAAGACGAAATTAGTAATAGCTATCTAGTGACATTGGCATTGTGTGCCAAAGTGCTATTGCTCGCTGTCTGAGTAGCTTCTTCTACCAAAACTACATACAACCTTTTCTAAATAGTTTCGATACCATCAAATAATTATTCGATTATTATTCAATTAGAAATTCAGAATGTGCTATTATATATTATATTAAAAATTATAAAAAAATCTGATGTTTTGTGTCAAAGTGATTTTAAATTAGTTTCTCTATTTTAAATAATGCCTGTAACGTATTCGCGTTCGTCTGAAGCTGCAAAAAGAAAGTAAGTGCACGAGTAAGGCTGATATATATGTCATCATATTTTCAAGATAAAAGAACTTTATTATATTATTATATTATTTGTTCCAACACTATGACAAGGGATGGCTCATTAAATTATCGTATATATTATCGTATTTGGTTTCTTAAAGGATGTAATTCAAGTATTTACGAGTATAACCGGTCACTATGGCGAAAATAATTTGTATGGCCATAACGTTATATTATATTAATTTATAAGCGCTTTTTTATATATAAATATTAATCATAATTAACAAAAAGTAAAATAATTAATTATAAGTTAAAAATAAATAGACATTTAGGAGAATTTAAAATTTTATGAAAATAATATATTCAAACCTATGGAATCTTATTTAAGACTAAAAATAACGAACGAAATGTTCGATTAGTTTGTAAGTGCCAATTGATTTTGTCTGATACTCTGCCAATATTTAAGATTCACTTATACGAGTACATTGTTGCAATTAAAATTCCTATAAACACGTAAATTATAAATTATTTGAGGCTTGACATTTTTATTGATTCATTTAATCTACATATAAACAATATATTGGATCGGGGGAAAAGTCTTTTCGCATATAGTATGTATAAACTTGTAATAAAAAATCTTTAGCTGTACTACTTGTATCTGGCTTCACAGGCTGTGGCAAAACCTGGGTTAACTCGCAGTAAGGTGATGCTGTGTCTATGGTGGAATTAGAAGGGCATTGTTCATTATGAGGTTTTTACTGCCGGGCAGAACCATCGATTCGAATCTCTACTGCCATCAACTGATGAGATTAAAGCAAGAAGTTGAGAGAACTCGGCTGGAATTGATTAATAGAAAGGGTGTGGTCTTTCATCACGATAACGCTAGACCACATACATCTTTAGCCACTCAGCAAAAATTAAGAGAGTTTGGCTGGTAGGTGTTAATACATCCGCCATATAGCCCTGACCTTGCACCTTCAGATTTCCACCCGATTCGGTTTCTTCAGAATTCTCTAGGCAGTGTCAAGTTAACATCAAGAGAGGACTATCAAAATTATTTGTTGCGTTTTTTTGAAGTCCCAATATACCTCAAGAAGTCTCTACCAACAAATAGCAGAAAGTCTACGAACAAAATGAGACATATATACTGTATTTTTTTGAAAAAAAAAAATTTAAATGTGAATGTAAATATGAATTTTAATATAAAATGAGAAGATTTTTTTCCCCGACCTAATAATTTTACTTTAACTTTGAAACCTATATATATATTACAATTACGTATTAATGTAATTTTATGTGCCTTTATTTTGGTTATGGTATATTTATATATGTATATTATTGTTTATATTGTGTATAGTAGTTACTGTTATTACATTTTAATTTCTATTTCTACAACTATTTTAGTAGGCGTATAAAATAACTTTTGTTTACCATAAGTCAAGCCGTGGTCCGATTGTATAACTCAATACAAAAAAATAAAGCATTCACAAAATAATATTAAAACGCGAATCAAAAATAAATATGTATATTAAGGTATTCTATACCAGATAAGGGTTGATTCTTTAACGTAGATATTAAGTAGAGTGCAAAATGAATAAATAGTAATAAATTATTTATACTTTATAATACAGGAGTGTATGTGGAGTGACGATAGCGGATAGAATAAGGAAGAGCACAGTGCGCAATAGATGTGGTTTGAAAGAGGATGTAGAGACAAGGATCGACAAAGGAATGCTTCGATGGTTTGGGCACATGAAAAAGAATAAGTGAAAGTAAATTGACAAAAGGAATTTTTAAATCTCATGTGGATGGATGCGTTAAACAAGGAAGGCCCAGGAGGGTGTTTTCCGACCAAATCGGAGACATCCTCAAGAAAGCTAGGTTGCCTAGTGCCCATAACCATTGAGCTTGGATGAAGAGAAACGTGGATGTGAAGGAAGCGACGGAGGGGAGTCGTGTCAGGATCGTGGCGCTCTATTGTCTTTACCAATCCCTGTGGAAAAGAGGCGTGACAATTCGATTGATTGATCTATCTATAATACTCAATAAAAATACTCTATACTTATATATTATATAAAAGAAAATACTTTTTAATAAATACGTCCCTGTATTAGAATTCTGATTATACACAGAGAAGGATTTAATTTATAATTATTCAACTAGGTTTAACTAACATTAATAATAAAAACATTATTTAAATACATGAAAATGAGGTCTAGCTATTAACAAATTGTGGATGTGAAGGAAGAATTGTGTTGTGTCAGGATCGTGGTAAGTGGCGCTTCATTGTCTCTACCTCCATTAAAAGAGGCGTAACAATTTCGATTGATTGATTGATAGGTGTAATATAATTATAAATTTGAATAAAATAATAATTCAACTACAGGCGTACTGTAGTAGCAGTCGCCTCCATTCATGGACCGCACTCCAGCTTATGTTAGGACCGTAGAAAGTGGCCTCTGCTACCTATGTGGGAAACTTTTATTACGCTGATTTTAATAATTTATCACAGCCTATACCTAATTTTGATAACAATACATCATGTTTGAAATTGGTTACAACGCTGGACTATTGCCCAAAAAAGTATTATATTAAAGATAAGAATTTAATTAAACATAAATTATATAAGCCATAAAAATGGTAAAACAACGGTAATAAAATATGAAGTTATCTATTTAACTTGATATTTTATTATTTTATTCCTATTAGAATTACATATCTATGTAATCATGCCATTATACACAAAGTTGTGTAAAGCCGAATCAGAGACATCCTCAAGAAAGCTAGGTTGCTTAGTGCCCATATCCTTAGAGCTATTTGTTATATTATATATTAGGCTTATTAGGAAAGATATGTAGAAATATATATCTTTCCTAATAAGCTTTCTGCTTCTAATAAATAATGACTCAAAGTGACACAAATAGAGTCAAAACCACTCTAAATTAGACAATAATTGAGTTAAACGAAGTCATAGTTACTTAGTATGAGGAGCGTTAACTCCAACTGAGTGCGATGACTAGAAACTTAGCCAATTCGACACAAAACTGTTGTTTTTCCCGTCGACCTGACTGAATTTTGGCCATCACGACTTAGTTTAATAGTCAAGGCGACTGAGTTTTTGCGAGAACCTAACTGAGATTTGTTGTCACGACTCAGCTTTAGAGATAAAATTTTGGTCGCAGCGACTTCTGAGTGCGCTCCATAAATGGAGCAGTCACGTCCTTTACGCCGGCCTTGTTGATTCAAAGTGACACAAATTGAGTCAGAACCACTCTAACATATTCTTAATATGCAACTGCTCCATTCATGGCCCGCACTCATGTAATTGATGCATATACATTTTAAAGAAAATAAATGTAATACATTTACTATTACTAAGCATATTTGGTATTTGGACGACGGGACCCTAGGAGGTGATGTGAATACTGTGTTTTCGGACCTTTTTTTAATCAAAAGTAAATTTGAAGCCATTGGTTTGGAGCTTAATTTTAGCAAATGCGAACTTTTTATAAATAACTGCGCCTTAAATTTAAACGACGTAAAACAAAAATTTAATATTTTGGCTCCAAATATTAAAATAGTTAACAGTAATTCACTTTACCTTTTAGGTTCTTCAATTTTTGATGAATCTATTTCTGAATATATTAATAATTCAATTACTAAATTTCAAAATTCTGCTGATCGTCTCCTTGAAATTAGTCCACATTATGCACTTTGCATCTTAAAATTCTGTCTTTTCGTCCCAAAATTCACATATGTGCTCCGTTGCTGCTCTTTTTGGAATTACCCAGATCTTTTAAAACATGTAGACGACTTAATAAAAAATAGTTTAGAATCAATTCTTAATATGCAGCTGAACGAGCAATCTTGGACCCAAGCATCCCTACCCATCCGTTATGGTGGTTTAGGGATTCGCAAAATTTCCAGTGTAGCTTTACCTGCCTTTCTATCTTCTGTCCATAGTTCAGCAAATCTCATAGGTAAAATTTTAAGGGCAACCCCTTCAAACTTTGAGATTGCTGCCTTGGAAGAAGCTAGAAACGCTTTCTTAATTGCATGCCCAGGTCAAAATTTTTCAATTTCTCCAAATTCACAGAGGAGCTGGGACGACATAAACTGTAAATTGACTTATGACAATCTTTTGAGCAGTAGTACAGGTTCGGCGCGTGCTAGGCTTTTGGCCGTGGGTACGCATGAGGCCGGCTACTGGCTTCACGCGTACCCTTCGTCAAATACAGGAACATTTCTTGAGCCTGACACGCTCCGAATCGCAACCTGTCTACGGCTTGGGGTTCCGGTCTGCGCTCCTCATAAATGTCCCTGTGGCAGTCATGTCGACAAGCTAGGACATCACGGACTGTCATGCCAAAAAAGTGCAGGCCGGTTCTCGAGACATGCCGCACTTAACGATATCATACGCCGGTCTCTTGCCTCCGTCAACGTGCCAAGTCTACTTGAGCCGAATGGTATTGCAAGAGATGATGGTAAGAGACCGGATGGTATGAGTTTGATTCCATGGAAGATGGGCCGGGTGCTGGTATGGGATGCAACCTGTTCAGACACGCTGGCACCTTCCCATCTACATGGAACCAACAGCAGAGCTGGTGCGGCTTGTGAAGCGGCTGAAAAAGCTAAAGCGTGCAAATACAGGGGTCTAGGCTCCGAGTATGATTTTGTCCCATTCGGTGTCGAGACCCTTGGTCCGTGGGGTCCTAGCGCTTTAAGGCTTTTTAAGGAAATATCAAAAAGGTTAGTCGACATCACAGGAGACCGAAGAGTTGGCAGCTACCTCGGACAAAGAATTAGTCTAGCTATTCAAAGGGGGAACGCTGCCAGTATCTTCGGAACCTTGCCTAAAGGGACTCCTTTTAATAATGTATTTTAGTTTAAAAAAAATTATGTAATTATATTGGATAAAATACTTTGTAATGTAAATTACTAAGCCGCCCGTAAAATAAGTCGGTTGGTTTGAGTCGTTCCTTGCGTAAGTCAGATGTCGTTGACAATTAAATATGTATAAAAATATTTTGTCAAAACCTGGCAGTCAGATGTTCTAAAACGTTACTTTACTTACACACAATTAGGCACTACTATTAAATATGTTATTTGTGACGGAAAGTTTTAGTATGGACACGTGTTTGTAATTATTACATCAGAACCATTGTCAAGGTAACGGAGTTGCCGACCCCGATTTATGAAACATACGTAAATAGAAATCATATTGTAGCTTTGCCAAAGTAACTCTTCCCCTATATAACATCACGTCGCAAGGCTTATGTCTGGTTCACCTATTTA
The DNA here is from genome assembly GCA_905220615.1 of Tinea trinotella. Lineage (NCBI taxonomy): Eukaryota > Metazoa > Arthropoda > Insecta > Lepidoptera > Tineidae > Tinea > Tinea trinotella. The sequence continues at coordinate 5,932,262 of HG992305.1, forward strand.
TACAAATATATTTGATCCCGTTTGTCGTCACTCGATGACAAAAATAAATAAAAGTATCTCGTAATAACAAACATCGTTATATAATTTATATTTAATTAAATTGTGATGCCGCAATTCTCACAGGATTTTTATTAAATACATTGATTGTAAAATTATTTTGATTGTGTATAACTTGTACGTATATTTTGTTGTATAGTTATTGTTGAATTTATCTTTAATTTAATTTTATTGTATTTTTAACAGACGCCACTTACATCAGCAAAAAACGCGCAAATTTTCTTTACAAGAGGGAGGAGGTCCCGGTGATAGAAGTCCACCGCCACGTCCAGAAGACCACAATGACAAAAATAAGCCAAATATTCCACAGGTATTGTTATGTTCTTTTTATTAGGTTTTTATTATATCGCAATAAAGTTTTGTAATAGGTTTTTATTTATTTTCAGCCAAATGGTCTGGGAGAGGGCGAACAAAAACCCATCAACCAAAGTGAAATCAGACCCCATTCAGTATTCGTTCAGCTCGATGAACTTTTAGCAAACGAAGGAGGAGAAGCTGAATGGAAGGAAACAGCTCGTTGGATAAAATATGAAGAAGATGTTGAGCAGGGATCCGAACGTTGGGGCAAACCTCACGTTGCGACCCTATCTTTTCACTCTCTTCTCAATCTGCGGCGATGCCTTGAAGCCGGAGTTGTATTGTTGGATTTGGAAGAGACTGATTTACCTGGTATTGTATATAGAGTGGTTGAACAAATGGTTACAGAACGTCTCATAGAGGAAGATGATAAGCCTGTGGTGATGAGGTCATTACTTTTGAGACACAAACATGTTGATGGAGATCGAAGCTTCCGTTTTAGCATCGGTGGTCGCAAGCACTCCTCTTATACTAGCCTCCAGGTATAAATAATTTAAATACTCGTAAATATTTTTTTTATACGTATATTGTAATGTCTTCTTTTGTTTTGTGTGTTTTGGCAGTCGCTCTGGGTGGAAGAGGTATCACTTCGTGCAAGGTGTTCCATTTGCTCTGCTACGGCCACTTGTCGGCATAGCGCGTTATTTGTATGAAAATCTATTTTCTATTTATATGCATGATTTTCTAACCAACCTAATATAATATAAGTTACCCGATAATCGTACTTAAGGCATGTTAAGTTATCGAAATACGCGACGTAATAAAATAGTATCAAAATAATTATTAGATATAACTCAGGGATTGCCTGTATATGCATAGTTTTCATGAATTTCATTCTCATGTTATTATTTTTTATCCCTTAAAACGTTTACTTTTTTCCTTGTGTTTGTATGGTAATGGAGGAAAGTGAAAATATTGTGGATTGCTTCGAGTAAAAGAGCCTTTGATTGATCCCTATTATCCATTATCCGTTTATGGCCCGTGATTATTCAAGGCCCGAATCCGGTCCAACGGTTTCCGCATTTGCATGTGTTTCCCAATAACAGTGAGCGCTTTCTATAAAATTATTATTTGATGATTGTAGAATCTACCTGATGGTCGTCGGCGTCGTAGTTCAGTTTTGCCTGACAAAAATGCGCCACGTCGGAACTCAGTCTTGCCAGAGAAGAGATCTGGATCAACACGCCTGGAACCAGGAGATGCTGCCCAACTTATGGGAATGTATACCGCACAAGAAGAAGCACGAAAGCAAAACGAAGCCCTTATGCGTCGTATACCTAGCGGCGCTGAAGCGACGACTGTCCTTGTCGGTGCTGTGGGTTTTCTTGAACAGCCAACCATTGCTTTCGTCCGTCTCGCACAGAGCATTCAGATGCCTTCAGTTACTGAAGTACCAGTGCCTGTACGCTTTATGTTTATTCTGTTGGGACCTAGCAACGCCGACCTTGACTACCATGAAGTGGGTCGAACGATTTCAACTCTTATGTCTAATCCTACATTCCATGGTATAGCCTATAAAGCTGAAGATCGCAGTGACCTTCTCTCCGCTGTGAATGGGTTCCTTGACGACTCAATTGTATTGCCACCTGGAGACTGGGATAACCAAGCTTTATTGCCTGTGGAGGAACTGCGTGCCAAGTCTGAGATGATTAGACGTCGCAAAAATGCTGCTCTTGAAAGAAAAAAGTCTCTTGTACCCACGCCAATTCCTGACGAAAAACAAGCTCTTCTCGCAGCGGAGGCAGGTGGGAAGCAACCGGATGAACCATATAATCCATTGTCACGCACAGGAAAGCTCTTTGGAGGTAAGTTTTTTTACTCTCCATTTTATTAACCGCAAAACTGAATAAAACAGGGCAACCCATTTAATTTGTTTATAGGTGTAATTCGAGATATTCGGCGTCGATATCCTTGGTATGTGTCGGACTTTAAAGATGCACTCAACGGGCAGTGTGTAGCAGCAGCGATTTTCATGTATTTTGCTGCCCTATCATCTGCCATTACATTCGGGGGATTGCTTGCTGAGAAAACTTTTGGGGCAATCGGTATCTCAGAGACCCTGGTGTTTACATGTGCCGGTGGTGTGATATTTGCATTACTTTCTGGACAACCGATGATGATAACAGGAGCCACTGGTCCGCTGCTATTGCTAGATGAAAGTTTAGCCAACTTCTGTCACTCATTTGGATTTGATTTCTTAGCGGCGCGCATGTACTGTGGACTGTGGATGATTGTAATTGCATTGTTAGTTGCTGCCTTCGAGGGAAGTGTTGCTGTTAAACGTATCACTAGGTATGAGTATTTTCTTATTTAATATATTTAAATGACAATGCGAAATAGTTGAGTAAAGTAGCGGTCTATCTTCAATCTACCAAAGTATTTTGTTTTGTGCGGCTTCCGACTTCTATATGCCGATTGCTTAATTCTATCATATAAATATATTTTTTCAGATTTACGGAAGATGTATTCGCTTTCCTGATTTCATTAATCTTCATATCGGAACCAATTACGGCAACAATTAACGTGTACCGTGCCCACCCTCTTGGAGCAGATTATTGTGCCAATTTTACACCTCTAAGCAATATTACAGATGCGATAGATCAAACATCAAATACAACCGACGGAATTTCAAATTCTACTGTTATCCGTACGTATATTATGAAATTTTGGATTTTTACAGCTCACTATTTTGAATATTTTAATCCAACGTATTCTCGCGACCACGATTACCCATCCCTGTGGATAAAAGGCGAAATAATTTGATAAACGATTAGTTAAAACAACGACACGTATATGTAGACGGCGAGAGGCCACTGGAAAATTCTTATTATTTAGGGTCCCCAAGTGAATCCTACTGTACTACCCAATTCGGGTCAAAATGAACCTTTTACATTAATTTACAAACAAAATATTATTTACATATCCATATTAAGCCATTAAACGTGCTTGTATCATAGAAATAAGACGACCGAATTATTGGTACTAGAAAGTGGTTTTACACAGCCTTTATATAAGTATTGATAATATCACTAGTGGTAGTGAATTGGTCACGGAAACCGAGAGACTTGAGGGAGGCTCACTTGCCGGGACCAATGTATATAAATAATGGGTCGTCCTGTTTCTATATTAAAATAAAATAAAATGAAAGTTTATGTGTACATAGTTCTAAAATAATACTCTATATATGATTCTTTGGTATTTTTTCAGGTACTTCAGTAGGACCTTATCCTAACACGGCTCTGTTCTGCACAATTTTGACACTAGCAACATTTATAATTGCTTATTACCTACGTATATTTAGAAATGGAAAATTCCTTGGACGTAGTGTCAGTATTATTTTATTTATTACTTATATTTAGTAGTTATGCCATATGACTGTAATCACACCGATGTCGAGCTAGAATGCGATTCACGATCAAAGAGCTGTACATAACATGGTCCAACATGGTACTTTAGTTAGTCCAACCAACTAACTAAAGTGCCATGTTATAATGTTAATATTATTACTTTACTATAAACTCAATTGGACCACACAATTCGAAATAAGAGACCACTTCGAAACTATTCTTGAAAGTCACAAACGTCAGAAAGTGGGGTCGATTCATTTATTAAGGCAGGTTAAGCAATGTCATTAAATGGATGGGTAAGCTCTAGGGAAAAAACATCTCGACTCTATTCATGATTCGGTTGACGGCCCTCGGTAGTTGTGACTAGATAGCGGTCGTTAAGACGGCGGTATATCTTAAAAATACTATCACACCCCAATCAGCATGGGCGAGCATTGGGAAGTAGTTCAATCTTTTCTGGATAATTACAATTTACGAATGATTTTTTTTGTCGAAATGTCGAAGACAGCATTAGTGGGGTCTAACAATATTTGATTGTGAAGAGTCCCCAAAGGGAGGGCAGTGAAAGTGAGCGTTGGCATGTCGTGAAGGCTTGAAACCTACTTTCCGGTCACAAGTTCCACTCTCCCGCCTGTGGAGAGTTAAGGCAGCTCTCAGACGGAGGCTTAGAGAATTTTCTCATTTCTTACTATATTAAGCTATTAAACGTGTTCAGACCCATAGAACCAAAGTGCATTTATTTGGGTTCCAGCAAGTGGTATTTGAGTAAGTAGCAAGTGATGGCCTATGGTTTTAGAGATCTTTTCACTACCACTAGACTACAGTCGCCCTAATATAATGGGACACAAAGGAAGAAATAACCTCCTACAACACGTCACGGTTTCAAACATAGTTAGTTTTTGCTCTTCCGGCCTTACCCTTAAACATACATTTTAGGCTCGCCGTGCTCTGGGAGACTTCGGTGTCCCAATCGCAATTGTAATTATGGTTGGAGTTTCCTGTTTTGTACCTGTTTGGACGGAGACACTTAGAGTACCAGCCGGTTTGTCACCAACCCTATCGCGCTCCTGGCTAGTACCACTGAACCCTGGACTTGAAACCATTCCGATGTGGGCTGCCTTCGCTATGTTGTTACCAGCCCTGATGGTCTACATTATTGTGTTTATGGAAACACATATTGCTGAGTAAGTTTTGTTCGTTAATACGGCGAAGTTTTTTTCCACTATGTAGTAAAAAATAAAATTTAAATAGTGGCGCTCTATTGTCTTTGCCTATCCCTGTAGGAAAAAGGCGTGACAATTTGATTGATTGAGTAAAAAAGATAATGAAGATAAATAGCATGTCCTTAAATCAAATCAAATTGTCACGCCTTTTTCCCACAGGGATAGACAGAGACTATGGAGCGCCACTTGCCAAAATCTGACTCAAATTTCTCGCTTTCCTCACATCACAATTTTCTTCATACAAACTTTACGGTTTGTATGAAGCTTTAATCGGATGTCTCTGATTTAGTCGTTAAACACCCTCCTGGGCCTGCCTTGTTAAACGCATTCATCCATATCAGATTTATAAATTTCTTTATAATTTGCAGAAGTTTCCACTCTAATAATAGACAATAGATAAATTAACTATAATTAAAATTATCATCTAATGACATCGCATCAGAGATAGTCCCAAGGAGACTGGCAACATTTCCCCTTTGTATAGTAAGGCTAATACATTGGCAGAAATAATTGCCAGTCTTCCTGTCTCCAGACTTTACCGTCAGCCGCTTGGACAACTCCTAATAATAATAATATATTCATGTTTTAGGTTAATTGTGGATAAGCCAGAGCGTAACTTACAGAAGGGAAGTGGTTTCCACATGGATATTGTGATTATGTCTGTAATTAACGCCATATGTGGAATGACTGGGGCACCTTGGCAGTGCGTTGCGACAGTGCGTTCAGTCAGTCATGTGTCAGCGCTTACTGTCATGTCAACTACTCATGCTCCAGGAGACAAACCTTTCGTCGTCGAAGTCAAAGGTGAGATCTCCTTCTTTATGTAAAAGTATTCACCCAGAGCATTCACATAAGGCCTACGTTGATGATGATTCACATTAGCTTTTTTTTTATTGTGACTCGACATCTGGCAGCACCCGATCTGATGTTAGGCTGGAGTGCGGTCCATGAATGGAGGTGACTGCTATTACAATTCAATAACTGTAAGTAGCAGTCACATCTACTATGCCGGCCTAGTTGGAACCGGTAATTTACCAGCTGATCCCGAAAGGCGACTAAGTCACTTCACAGCCTGTTTACTTATATGTGGTGGTACTATCCTGGATCTGTAGGCAGACTGGGTAGTACCACTGCCTATTGGTAAGCCTGCACTGAGTAATCCTATTATTGATAATTATATAACATTTCAGAACAACGTTTAACAGCTTTGCTTGTATCTCTGATGGTTGGTATAAGCGTATTGGCAAGCGGATGGTTGCGTTTGGTACCAATGGCAGTGTTGTTCGGTGTATTCCTTTACATGGGTATATCAGCCCTCGGTGGTATACAGTTCTGGGATAGATGTATCCTGTTGTTCAAGCCTGTCAAACATCACCCACAAGTTCCATACGTTAGAAGGGTAATTATTTTTACTTATATTATCTCTCATACAGTAACGGGCAACCTTGTATTTTTCTGCCGAATCATAAGCTTTTAAATAGCTGGACAGAGGACTGAAGCAACCGTAACCGTAACTAGAGCATTGGCACTCTCTCTATAGGCACAAATATAAAAAATGAGCAGTACGATAATAAAATCGTTCCCTTTTAATAAGAAAGACCGTTCCTTTAATTTTGGCTCGACATATGACAGCATCCCTCCTGATGTTAGGTTGGAGGGCGGTCTACTAGTTGACATCCGCTATGCTGTTTCTAATCAGCTTGTAGGTAGCAGTCCCAACTAGGCTGACACTACAGCTACTACGACAGTTGTAACAGTCAACTCTATTTATCAGGCGGGCTAATTTTATTGCTTGTCATATGCCGAACCCCAATAAAAAAATAAATAAAAACACATTCTCCCGGGTCGTTGTTCTCTTTTTATCTTCCCCTTACGTAATATTTTCATATTTCAACTTTATTTCAGGTACCAACAATGAAAATGCATCTATATACAATAATCCAGTGCGGTGCGCTCGGTGTGCTCTATATTGTGAAATCGTCGCGTTTCTCCCTCGCATTGCCATTCTTTTTGGTTCTGTGTGTACCATTGCGAATGGCACTAGTACACATATTTACACCACTCGAATTAAGAGCGTTAGATGGTACTCAAAAGGATATAGCGAAAGATGATGAGCCAGACTTCTACGAGGAGGCGCCACTGCCTTAACTATAAATATCAAAATTCACATAACGTTATCTTAAAAAGAAAACCTTGTATTTTATTTTACGTTTTGTATCGTAAAAATTTAATCACAAAATCATATATACAATATCAAATACAAGATATTTTAATTGGGCGACATTAAAGGCGTTAGATACATTTGAGCATTCACTTGGTATAGTAAACTCTGTATATAGGATTAAAATACTCTGTTGGTTAATTCGACTTTCGAACAAATTAAAAAAAACATAGTTTTCTAGCACGTTTAACCAATAGCGCTTGTATGAAAATTTGTGTTAGGATTGAGGAAAGTGGATATCCCAGTGAAAAGCGCACGTTCCTATGTGTATTAGATATAAGTATTCGCCTGTTATTTATGATACAAATGCGTGTATTCGTAAAAATTATAATATTATAACTCAAGTGTATCAACCTCAGATCATATAAATACATACTTTTTTATATATAATCTGAGGTATCAACGCAATTACATTTGTTTCTTCTCTTAAGCCCGAAATTTGAAATTTGGGTTAAATACTAATGTTGTTATTGTTATGCTGTACACCATCTGTAACTGCAGTATTAAAAGTAGATGGCTGTGCAAAAGAGTTTATAATAAATTTTAATGTAAAGTAAATAAGTTATTGGATATACAATTTATTTATTAAGTAATTTATTATGACCGAAAAGACCAGACGGTCTTGTTTACAAATGTACATTTTGTGTCTATCATTGTATGTAGATTAACTTGTACGTTTAGTATCTTAGGCGTTAACCTACTTGAGCGATGAACGCGACACGATGCGATCAAAACAACTGCATTTGATGCTAGTGGAAAATGTAGATACGGAGTATGATGAAGACATTGAGTGCTAATAGATAATGTAGTGAAGTAAATTGTAGCCCCTTAATACCTTCATAATATAATGTGAAGTCAAATTAGATGACAAAACAACCAGCTGTTTGGTGTTGTTCCTACATTAATGTATGGAATTGAATTCTGGCCATGGCAGAAGTAGTATGAAAGTAGGATTATTTCTGTGGAAATGCGGTGAATCAGGATTGTATGTGGGGTATTGGCAGCGGAAGGAATAAATTTCCTTTCAAAATGATTTGAAAGAAGATGTCGTGACAAAGATTAAGAAAGGTGTTTTGCGTTAGCTTGGGCACAATAAATGGATGGATAAAAGAAGATTTATCTGAGGTAGAGTAAAAGAAGTGGAAGATATAGAAGATTGTTACTCAATCAAATCGGAGTGATTATTTACAAAAAATCACAATACATAGAGCATGTATCAAGAGAAATGTGAAGAGTATGAAGGAAGCGAGAGAGTTTTCATAATCGTGACGCTCTGTTGTCTTTGTCTATACCCAGTAAGGAGTGACAGTTTGGTTATTTATTCATTATCAATAAATTTTGGCGACTTGCATTGCACTTTTGGAAACACGCCAGTCCGCTACGCATACAGTCGGAGCAAGTATTTGTTTCATCGCATTATTATTACAAATATTGTTAATAATAAAAAAGTAGCGGATATTTGCTCCGGGTCTGGTTGTTTAAGAGTGGTAAGCAGACGTTAATGGTAAATGTCCCAGTAGATCGTGAAACGCGACTAAGTCACTTTACAATCTGTACACTTGTAAGTGGTGGTTCCCTTTCCAACTAGGCTGGCATAGTGGATGCGGCTGCTACTGCAAATATTAACTGTAGTAGCAGTAGCATCCATTTATGGACCACATTCCGGCTTTACAAGAGCATGCGATATGTCGAGCGTCAATAAAAAAAGTAAGCATTAGGTGCTCAGGACATTCTAAGAATTCATGCTAGGTAGGTAACACTAATCGTAAGTAGCAAATAAAGTAACTTATTATACTTTTGTATTATTAGGTACAACTAGTTCTAAACTTCACGGCGTCTCCGAATTTAGCTCCAGGTACAGTCACAATAATGAGCTCTCTCACTTACTACGAGCCCCTTTTTTACTGTACCTTCAGAGACGCTATTAAGATTAAATTAAATTTATACTATAGGTAAGTAGCTAATGTAACTTATTATGAAAGTGCCATTTAGAAGTATGAAGAGGCTACACCGTAATAAGTAAATAGCATATAAGTTTTTTTGTTCATTAAAAATAAATATATAAAACAATTGGTTGTTTTAATAAATAAATAATTATCAACCCTGTTTTGTTACTTGCGTAAAAGTTATGTCAGTATCGTGACGGCATAGTGACGGCGACTGAACGAGCCGTAAACAGAAACTTATTTCAGTCGTCGGTGCGCGTGGACCACCTCTCGCTTACCGGGAGCGAGAGTACTTCTGAACAAGGTACTTCGGACTTCGTGCCGGACCGGACTATCGCCGTCCATATCCGGCCATATCCGTCCATTTTTACATGGCTCAATTTCGCTCTTGCGAAGGATACTGTTTGCACCGCTGCCTAATATCTTCTCGATATCCTGGATTTACGACAGCGCCGACTTTAAAGCCCCTGAGATTCCGCAGATATAGAGGCTCTATCCGTCCCTAATAATTTATTATTTTATAACGTTCTGAATAGCTTTAAAACCCGTCGATCATATCAATACTCGACTAATAAACAGTACCAGCATCGTTACTTTGTATTTTATTATGATTATTATTGTGACTCGACATAATATTATGATAGCACCCCGCCAGATGTTAAGCTGGAGTACGGTCCATGAATAGAGGGGACTGCTAATCAACCAATTAATAAAATTGTCACGCCTTTTTCCCACAGGGATAGGCAGAGACAATGGAGGCGCCACTTACCACGATCCTTACACAACTCCCTTGCTTCGTTCACATCCACAATTCTCTTCATACAGGCTCTGTGGTTATGGGCACTAGGCAACCTAGCTTTCTTGAGGATGTCTCTGTCAGTGGATGTGACTGCTAATATAATTCAATAAATGTAAGTAGCAGTCACGTCCACGGTGCTGGCCTAGTTGGAACCGGCAACTTACAAGCTGTTCCTGAAACGCGGCTTAGTCACTTTAACAAAAAAAATCAAAATATTTTTTTTAAAGAATCCCCCTGAAACCACTTTAGTCATATAACCAGCCTTATAGTAAAAAACAACATTAGTCATGGCTTCATAGTTATATTCCTTTTAATATCCCTTGGATCCTCATGGTGAATCATCAGGTACTCCAGGTTTTTAATTTGATTACGGTCCAGCTAAAGGCTCATAGTGAGTAACAATTTTAGTTAAAGCACTATCTCTTGTTGATTTCCGCAGGTCGGTTACCCTCAGGTCAAAATCAGACATCGTGCTCTAAAAAATAGAAAACTCTCACTTCTCAAATAATTTAATAATGCGCGTCCCTTCACTTGCAGTGAGTTAAATTTTCGGTGGCGTGCGTAGCTCGACGAAGGACTTTAGTTAAATAATAACTACACGAAGATAAAGACGATACTGATTTAATTCTTATTCACAATGGTTTATATATTGGTGTCGAACAGTTACAAAAAACATGGAAGATTCCATCCCACGATTCTAGCTTTAATAGATTATTCTGAAATTGATTATTTTTAGTTATAAACATAATTTATTATTTCCAAAAGGGTCCGGAGACTGGAGGTAAAGTTTACATCCTATTTGTAGCGATAGTATACTGTTACGCTGACATAACTAGTGTCCCGCCAATTTTTTTTGACACTATTGAAATTTAAAAAATCGTTCAGTAAATAATAAATATAGAAAAATGCAAGTAAATCAATATTATTTTTAAAATTGGTTCTGATTAGGTATTTTATATACAATTGTAGATATATAACAAAATAAATAATTAAAATTAAGTTGATAAATAGATTGACTATAAAACGATATGTTTCCGAACGTAAAATGGTATATGACATAAGCCACACATAGACGGTCTGATTTGTCGGACAACGCGCAACATTCAAATCAGACCATTGGATGATCATTACCCGCACTCGAGAGCGTATTATTACATAAATATTACTATCATGGCTGAAAATTATCACTAAGAAAAGGTTTAAAAGATCGAGCTGATTTTCTCAGTTTGCACTAAATAATAATAAATAAAATAATAGTTAATTATAATTCACATAGTATTAAAATTTGTATTCGTGATATTTAACTCAATTCAATGTCAATATTACATTTTCATTACAAGACGGGCGGTTGGAAGCTTGACGCATTTGCTGGAACAAACGTCAATTGGATCTCTTTGTTGTCGGTTGGTCGTCCGACGCGATGAATCCGAGTGTGTATGGTGCTTCTAAGTTCCTTCGTTCACTCTACACTTCTGTCATTTGCGTTTGTCAGTCAATCCGTCATTCGTTCTTTGAATCTAGACCGATTCATTCGTGTTACGTGTCTTTGAACTTTGTTTACTTGGTCAAAGTCTACGAATAATCAAAAAGTTAATAAGTATATTTTTGTTTATTGAAATTTAAACGTCGTCATGAATCCACTGAGCCAGGTACGTATTAAATAGATACAACATGCCAAAGACTTATTAATTCATTTTATGATATTTAATGTGTGTCTGAAGTATTTTAAACATTAGACTAACATTTAGGGTTAATAATTGTCTATTAGACTTAATGACTTATATAATTTAATTGTTTATTGTAATTTAATATGTTTTAAACTAAGTTTTTACCTTTAAAATTGAATATTTATGTAGCTATATTTCGAATAATGAAATAATGATAGTAAAGATGTATATTCTATGTTGTCTATTTTCGTCCTAAAGACATGACAAAATGCGACATCATCCTCAATATAACGGCTTAATTCCCACATGGATTTGCAGAGACAAAGGAGATCCACTTTACACTATCCTGACACAACTTGACAACTCACATCCACAATTCGCTCTGCAGTAATGGGCACTGTGGACCACAACTTTTTAAATAATTATAATTTGTTGAAGAAACAATCTGCCGTGTCTGTAGCAATAGTTATCTGCCACATCAATTTTTAAAAATCATTTTTATCCAAGATGCTTCCAAACAGGCTTTTATCATAGAAACAGGATGATCTAAGTACATAATTATACTAGAAATTTATGTGACCAATTTTACCACTGCTAGAGCATGGTTGCCTCAATCAAACAGTCACGCCTTTTTCCCACAGGGATAGACAGAGACAATGGAGTAACACAATATTTTATTATTATATTTTTATCTGGCAATGGTAATTAACTTTTAGTCTGATGATTTATGTGATGTTTCACAGTTTGTCCGGTCAACAGTGAGGCCTGTCTACAGGTCGCTTTCCACTACAGGCTCATTAGCAGCAGCACCTAAGCCTATACCAACATCTGGAATGTGCTTTGGTAAGTATATTGAAATTAATAATAAAAATTAGTTACTATCTTTAATGCTACACCACGGATAATGTTCTAGACAGAGGCCACGGGCCCCCGACGTGCGTATGCAAAATTTAATAAAAACATTTTATTAAATTTTAGGGGTCCCCAAACAACTTTTTATACAGGGCCCCGCCAAGGCACGCTACGATTCTGGTTCTAGAGCTCTCCACCACAGATAATGTTCTAGAGTGCTCCACACAGATATGTTCTAGAGAGCTCTACACAGATATGTTCTAGAGAGCTCCACACAGAAAATATTCTAGAGAGCTCCACCACAGAGAATGTTTTAGAGAGCTCCACACAGATAATGTTCTAGAGAACTCCACAACGGATATGTTCTGTAGGTTTGTTCTTACATTGTCCTGCGATACCCACAATAGTCCGAGAAAGCTTCACATTTTATTATCTGAACTGACAGTTCAGATTCAGCTAAATGATTCAGCATGTTGTTAATATCCAAAACAATTGACAAGTGAAATGCTTTACCTACACATGGGTACTCTATTCTATAGTTTTGCATCTGTCAAGCGAAGCGGGAAAATTTCAATCATTGACACTCTTTAATCTCTCCTTGCCTGTCATGAGGCAAGGAGAGGTAAGATGTAGACCCAACACTAGCCTTATGGAGCAATGAAGACAAAGATCAAAAAACAACTAGTGTATAATTTTAATTATCGACCATAAACCTATAAATCCTTAATAAAAAAACTATATTTTTGTGGATGTGAAAGAAGCAAAAGTCAGTATTGTGAAAAATGGTGCTCCATTGTCTCTGCCTATCACCGTGTGAATCGAGGCGTCACTTAACATCTGACCTTGACTTGCCTGATGGTAAGCAAGGGGAGGTCCTTAAATCACGGGTTTATCAGTTGCCGTCACTATGCCGGCCAAGATGCTTTTTTACGCTTTACTCAAAGATTCCAACGTTCCACTTGTCGATTGTTCTACAATGTAAGACGCATCAAATATTTTAGTTCGACTGCAGATGCGGTTGCGTCCCCAGACTTGTACTGGTGGGTATCACGAGTGAGAAAAGACGAGATAGGAACAAGGATAAACAACTCTGTAGTATAAGCGATAGAGGAAGCACACATACAGCCGCCACTCTATGTCTGCGAAATTGCAGAGTTCGCGTGATCTCTGGATCACCTATAACTATAAATATATGATATTTGTAAGAATTTTAGAATATTATATTAGTATTGTAATTTATTTAAGGACATTTTGTCTCGGGAAAAAGGCGTGACTATTTGATTGATTGATTGTTTTTTTCTTTGTAACATGTTTTTATTAGTTTGTCTTGTATGTACGTAACTATGTAACGGAATCTTTCAAATTACTTTTTACCCACTTCTAGAGATCTGAATAATTTGAAAATTTGTACAGATGACATTACAATAATTTTATTAAATATTTTTTTGGCCGGAATAGTAAAGACTGAGGCAACAGTGAACTTGCTCTGTTTTTCCAGCCGTCGGCATTCTTGGACCTCCTCTTGCTTATCATCAGGCGGGTCGAGGTCGTACCTATAGTTTTATTTTCTTTCTTTCTTATATACTAAATTACTAATAGTGGAAAAATGCATGTCATTATGAATTATTATGATAATATTTCTTTGTTTCATCTTATCATTGTTTAGTTTTTAAAATAGGATATTATCAATTTATTATCAAGTCATTTTTATAATAGATACACAAATATAGCCAAATCCTTATATACAGAATGTTATTTTTTCATTTAATTATATTGAGGCCCGACATATGACAGCACCCCGCCTGATATAAAGTGCGTTCCAAGAATGAAGGTGACTGCTACTGCATTATGCCCGCCTAGTTGGAACTTGCAAGCCAGCAACTTACAAGCTGATCCTGGAACGCGACTAAGTCTATTCCTAGTGTGCATACTTGTAAGTGGTGGTACTACCGTGGATAATTCCCTCGGCACCACAGCTTAATCTTTGACAACCAGAACCGAAGCAAATATCCGCCTTTATTAATATTAAGAAAACTTGTAGTTTTCAAAGAATAATGAAATATTACAAATAAAAACTATGAAACAAATATTTTCTCCGACCGGGAATCGGAAACGGGACTTTACGCGTAACGAACTGATGTGCTAACCAATGCGCCACGCCTGTCGTTTCACGAACTTTGCTATCTTTAATATTAAGATACTCTCCATTAACTTTAGGAGGGGTAGGAAGACTATTGGGGATAAGCTGCACCTGATGTCAAGCTGCACTCCTGCTGCAGTCCAGGTCTCCCTGGACCTCTCTGGTGAACTGTAGCGTGTATGGCCGACTTTATCTGTGTGACAATGGTGATTAAACTGAGATAAGCTGTCATCCTGTATAATAATAATAATAATAATAATATTATCTGATATGCAATTTATTTACAATATAATATAACGATGGTGATAAAGTTTAGCTAATCAAAGTCCAAATTATAGGCAATAATGATATTGGGCCTATAATGATTATTGGCGCATTGGTCAGTTAGCACGTAAAGTCCAGGGTTCAATTCCCGGTTGGAGCAAACATTTGTTCCATAGCCTTTATTTGTAATACAATAGATGTATTAATAATTATTAATGTATTTAATAATTATAATTAGATTAAATATTACAAATATTAGTTCATAAACAAAGAGGTTGATATTATCTTTGAGTTTGTTTATTAAGGGGTGGTAGACAGCGGTGCCCAGTCTGTTGATCCCAGGCCGTACCACCACTTACAAGTACCATCTTAATTAATAAACCTGTATTATTTTTAGAATTAGACGAAGATCAAAGGGCACTGCAGGAATTGGCGAGGAAGTTCACAAGAGAAGAAATCATGCCACAAGCAGCTCATTATGATAAGACTGGGGAGTATCCCTGGCCTATTGTTAAGAAAGCATGGAGCTTAGGACTAATGAACGGACATATTCCAGAGCATGCTGGTAATTTGTTTATTACTAAATAATCATTTAGATAAACATTTATCTTTTGTTTTCTGTTTTAGTTTACATCTAGATTGAATTCAGAAGAGGAGATAATAAAAATATATAAACAAAGCTGCTTCTTTTCAGTTAGGAGTACTTATATATTTATCAATTTGACAAATGGGTTTAAGTAATTAAAATTTTGTATGAAACGTTTAGAGAAATATAAATTAATTTCCAGGGGGCTTAGGTCTGGGCGTTTTTGAAGGATGTATGGTGTCTGAGGAATACGCATTCGGTTGTTCAGGCATTATGGCAGCGTTAATGATCACTGATGTTGGCGTAAGGGCTTGTATAATGTCTATGAGGTTAAAGATATATGAATGGTTCAAACAGTTTGTAGGGTTCTTATTAAGGCATGCTGTCATTCATATATCATTGAAGCTCATTGCTATCTAGAACGGTAGCGTGAATGTCAAGGAGAGTTCTTGGAATCAAGCCTGGAGCAGCTATTTGAAATACCATCGCTTACGCCCGGCGACTGTTCTTTTGTGAATAACCTACAATGATATGTAAACACTATACATATATATGTATTTAACATTTTATGTGAATTAAATTTTAGAATGTTTTGTATCTCTTATGCAATAGTATTCCAACATCAGTGTTTGCCGTAATAATTTACGCTTACAACATTTTATTTAGTTTATTTTATTTAACTTATTTGTCGCGGCATTTCACAGGCGGATTTGGAAATTTTGGTGTGTTTGAGGAATGTACTATTGCTGAGGAGTTCGCTTTCGGATGTACTGGTATTACAACGGCCATTGGAGGCACGGCGTTGGGCGTGAGTGTTATGGGTTACATTTCGAAAATACCATGGATTTGTGTACATTTTGACGTTGTTTATGTCTGTCCTATTTTTGCACAATCACGCCTAGCGCCTCTATTTTACGTTTTAGGCCACTTCTATTGATGCAGAGGCTACGCACGCGATGTTAACACTTAATAGAACAAAAAGTTGCCGCTTCCAGTAGGCCATTGTGGAGATCGCTGGGGTGACCTATGTCCAGCACAGGACAGTGGTTTTTATGCCAAGTTTGTCAAAGCAGATTAGCAGTCTTTGTCTGTCAAATTGCTAAAATGTTTGCATATTGTGTGTAATATGAAATCATACTCAAACTTCATTCAAAAACCATTCCTATTACAAGCGCTTTAATGTGTTCGTTTGAACATGAGGATCTCGTGCGTAGCCTCTTAGACATTATATCTTTCATTTGTATCCGTTCTATACTATCTTATTATGCATGATGTTCCTAATTCTAAAGAAAACAACTATCTTATTGTGAGGGGTATCATTTGTTCGTTCATTTCAGGTGGAATGGCAATGGGTGTTTTTGAGGGTTGCATGATTGCAGAAGAATTTGCTTTTGGGTGTACTGGTATTATGACGGCCATGGAAGCTAGTTGCTTAGGCGTGAGTCTCAATTATACAGATCCAAGATTTAAAAGTACCAAACACATATTAAAATATGGTTCTTCATAAGTTTATATTGAATGTATTTGTGTAACAAAATACTTATGAAATGTTCTCATTAAAAGAATCATTAACAAATTAAGAATTCTAATTAGTTATAATACTATTGTAGTCAGAATAAAAATGTGACAGTTTACTTTTCTACTAATTTATTAGATATGTTAACATAATTACGAAATTGCCTTTTTACAATACTGGCCACTTCGAATTTCTGTACGACAAAAAATATTATTAAATAATTTTTACAATAAAATATCGATATCTTTAAAGAGATTTCAAATATTTAAGTAGTTAATATTAATACTTAGAATTCGTTAAAATTGCTCTTTGGGAATACATGTGGACTTCTTTGTAAAGTTATCTTGTACCATAAGGCTATTTCCTAAGTAAGCACTTAATATAAATACTCGAGAGTAAGGCAATAATTCGGTTTTAAAACGAGATACTTAGTTGACTGGGGATCCTAATTTTCATTTGTATCCTGTCTATTCTTAATAATGTTCCATAATACTTAGTTCATTATAGTGACTTTTTCATAATTTGTCGGTGCAGTATTTGTACAAACGGAAAACGTATTACAAAAGCGCATTAATAGTTGAGCCTTTTTCACTCTAATAATAATTTCAATTGGAATGGTTGTTAGCGTCTCTGAGCCCTCCGAATCCATTCGGAAAGTTTTTACCGACAAAACCGATACTGCACCGACAGACCAGAAAGAGGCCCTTTTACTGCTTTATCCATATCTATGTGATCAACACTATATGTAATATGAAGAAAATCATTACATAAAATATTATTTTTTGGCACAATTTAAGTGCTAATAATAAACATGAACTCATTTCGTAATTCATTCGTAAACACTGATGGTATAGAAATAATAAATTACAAAATAGATACATGTCTATTATTTGCCTTTTAATTGTGCTATTATTTATCAGTCACAAATGTTCGATTGCCATTGTGGATGTAGTTGCGTAACATTCTTAGCTGGCCATACCTTACTTGTAGTCTATTTGATGAGTGCCTTATAATATGATAATAATACACATGAACTCATTTTGTTATTTATTCATAAACTATCTAAATCTATACAAACACAGTAAACCATCTGTGTTTATGGAACAATAAATTATGAAATGAATTCATGTTTGTTCGTTGCCTTCAAATTGTGCCATTATTTATCACACGTGTTTAATTGCCACCGTGAATTAGCGACATAACATGTATCCTCTTCTAATGAGTGCCTAACTCAAAAATCTGTACACTTAACACTTAACATTGATTTTATTAATAACTTAACACTTTCAACTTGAAAATTTCAAACATTACTTTTCCTTTAAAATATAGTAAAGAGTTGAAATCTTGTAATAAATACAAGTATCCAGTGTTATTGCAAGATTACGCACTTTATTATCAATTTATTAAGGTGCACAAACATAAATCCATGGTAATAGCATGAGCATGCGCTTGGTTCCAAGTATATTTAACCAGTTATTTTAATATTATTTGTATTTTCTAGCAAACGCCTGTTATTATCGCTGGCAATGAAGCACAACAAAAGAAATACCTCGGCAGACTTATTGAGGAACCACTTGTTGCTGTAAATATTACTTTATTTTTTTACAGTCAATAGATAGTAGTTTTAAGGTGTTGTAAAATAAGGTTTTCAATATTAATGTGGCCTACAACATCATCATCAAGAGAGTTCCCACGACTACGATGAATGCAAAACCTTCGAAATGTTTTGTAAGTTCTTGTTTCATAGAAACAGGACAGCCAAAATACATACATATATTAAAAGTACATTGATACCAGAAAGTGGTTTTGAACCCGTGCTCTCGTTTTGCGTAACCATTGCACTACCACTACACCACAGTCACCTTAATATAAACGCATATGTCTCACAAATCTACAAGTACTTATATACGGGTTTTAATATGCTTTTTTATCCAGGCATATTGTGTAACTGAACCTGGAGCCGGATCTGATGTCGCTGGAGTGAAGACCAAAGCTGAGAAGAAGGGTGACGAATGGATACTAAATGGACAGAAAATGTGGATTACTAATGGAGGAGTTGCCAATTGGTAAATTATAAATAGAATTACACAACACAGAACGCAAAATAATAAAATAGATTTATGACACGCTTTGTAAGAAGATAATTGTGGATGTGAGGGAAGCAAGGTAGTTGTATCAGGATCGTGGTTAGTGGCACTCCTTTGTGTCTTGTCTGCCTATCCCTGTGGGAAAAAGATGTGACAATTTTATTGATTGATTGATTTTCTTTGGCTGGCATAGTGACGGCGACTGGGGCAACCGCGAACTGACTCGGTTTTTGCAGTCGTCGGCACTCTTGGACCTCGCGTCTGAAGTAACTTTTTTATAATTTTATTGTGACACGACATCTGATCTTATAATCGACGACGACTTGCTTATCATCGACTCGCCTGATGATAAGCAAGAGAAGGTCCAAGTGTGACGACGACTGAAAGAAACCAAGTCAGTTCACGGCTGCCTCAGAGTCAAGGATACGGACACAATTAAAACGTCTCCCTCATGAATGATATATGTCCTTGAAACATCCGGTTTTAATTATAAGCCTAGACTCAGATCTTTATTATATCTTGACTCGGGACCAAGATATTTTTCGTTTTTGTCATTAAGGTCATTTTTTTATTATGACTCGACATATGACAGCACCCCGCTTGATGTTAAGCCAAAGTGTGGTCCAGGAATGAATGCCACTGCTACTGCAGTTCAATAACTGTGAGTAGCAATCACATCCACTATGCCGGCCTAGTTGGAACCGGCAACTTACAAGCTGATCCCGAAATGTGACCAAATCACTTCACAGCCTATATATTTATAATTAGTGGTACTGCCCCATATTGGGAGACTGGGTACCACTGCCTACCACTCTTAAAGATGTTTTATAGATGAGATGCGAATAAATTTAATTATGCATTCAAATAATTACAGGTATTTCGTGTTGGCTAGAACTAATCCAGATCCAAAATGTCCAGCTAGTAAAGCATTTACTGGCTTCATCGTTGAACGTGAATGGCCTGGAGTTACTCCTGGTCGTAAGGTACATTGTTTATTATTATTATACGAGTATATTTTATTGTGTCTTGACATGGGAAATCACCCCATCTGATGTTAAGCTGGTATGATCCATGAATAAAGGAGACAGCTACTAAAATTAAATAACGGCAAGTATTTTATCAACTATTTCGGTTTGGACACGCCAAGTTTTAATCTGATACCGGAACACGACTTAGTCACTTCATGGTCTTCAGTCCACTCTGCCCCGGATTGGTAGAATGGTCAAACACTTAAACCTAATCAAAATTGTCACGCTTTTTTCTCATGGGGATAGGCAGATACAATGGAAGGCCACATGCCACGATCCTGACAGTACTCCCTCGCTTCCTTCACATCCACAATTCTCTTCATACAATCTTTAAAGGTATGGGCACTAGGCAACCTAGCTTTCTTGAGGATGTCTCCGATTTGATCGGAATACACCTTTCTGGGCCTGCCTGCCTGGGAGTTTAACGCATCCATCCACATCAGATCTATAAATTCCTTTTGTCAATCTACCTATCCATGTACCAAACCATCGAAGCATCCCTTTGTCATTTTTTGTCATTACACCTTCTTTCATTTAAACTTAACTTAATATAAAGCAATGTGACCAAGAAACCTATATGGTTTCTTCTTCCTTGTGATCAACACTTCTCTCATTGACACCGGCGACTTTCAGAAGGCAAAAGAGACACTTCAAATTCTTTACACGTGAAAGTGAAATGCCCATCTGACTGGGTACAAAACTTTTATACATAATACTACAGAAACTCATTATATGTACATTTTAGGAACAAAATATGGGCCAACGTGCTTCGGATACCCGCGGCATCACCTTCGAAGATGTACGCATACCTAAGGAGAATGTGCTCATTGGTGAAGGTGCAGGTTTCAAGATTGCTATGGGTGCATTTGACAAAACACGCCCTCCTGTAAGTGATTGTTAAACTAATTATTTAGGTGATTCAATCATAGAGCCCGAGGTATTTCACGGACTCAAGATATTTAATATTTGAATCCGATCAAATTGTCACACATTTTTCCCACAGGGTTAAGCAGAGACAATGGAGTGCCAGTTGCCACTCGCTTCCTTCACATTCACAATTTTCTTAATACAAGCTCCATGGTTATGGGCACTAGGCAACCCAGCTTTCTTGAGGATGTCTCCGATTTGGTCGGAAAACACCCCTCCTGGGCCTGCCTCGTTTAACGCATCCATTCACATGAGATTTATAAATTCTAATTATTAAATATTACAAATAAATGTTTTTAAACAAATTTTTGTTCCGAACGGGTATCCAACCCCTTTACGTAAGGGCTTACATAAAGCCTTTACGTACAGTGGACTGGTTGCCAAAAGATGTTACCAAATATTACAGCCGAATATCTTATGTTTCACAGGTAGCCGCTGGTGCTACAGGTTTGGCAGCTCGTTGCCTCCATGAAGCAACTAAGTATGCATTGGAGAGGAAAACATTTGGTGTGCCAATCGCGCATCATCAGGCCGTTGCATTCATGCTGGCTGATATGGCTATTGGATTGGAAACTGCACGCATGGGCTGGCAGAGAGCCGCTTGGATGGTCGATCATGGTAAGATATTTTTTATATTTCGCCACAATATTTATTTTTTATTGTAATTCGACATATGACAGCACTTGTCTGATATTAAGCTGGAGTGCGGGCGATGAATGGAGACGACTGCTACTACAGTTCAATAACTATAAGAGTAGTCACATCCTCTATGCCGGCCTAGTTTAAACCGGCACCTACAAGCTGATCCCGAAACGCGAACCGTCAAAAACATATCTTTTATGTGAAATAAAACATATAACAAATTTTATGCGGCTTACTATCGCGTTTATTTTGTTTGATTTTACAATTTGATTTATTTTTAACGTCGGAATAATAAAATAAAATTGTAAAATCAAATCCAAAATAAACGCGATAGTAAGCCGCATAAAATTTGTTTAATTCATTACTCAATGTTTGCGCAAAATTTAAGAAAATATATAACAAAGTTTTATAAATTATTATTTTTAGGTTTATTAAATTATGTTATCATCTTTCAGGTCAGAAGAACACAGTAGCCGCGTCTGTCGCCAAATGCCATGCTTCGGAGGTAGCCAACAAATCTGCTTCTGATGCCGTGCAAATTTTCGGTGGTAACGGTTTCAATACCGAATACCCCGTTGAGAAGCTCATGAGGGATGCTAAAATTTATCAGATCTACGAAGGCACCTCCCAAATTCAAAGACTGATCATTTCCAGGGAGATACTGACCGCTGCTAAGCAAATGAATGGTTAAATATATATATACAGGATGTAATCTATACAGTGTGACCAGGCGCAATAATACTTTAAATTGATATCAAAAATACGATGCTTAATAAAATGACATCAATAAATTAAAAAATAATCTTAGGATGTCTTAAATACTTCTATCTGATCCCCAAATTCTACTAATTCCCTTTTATTCTACTGAGTAAAGATAATTAGTAAATTTATATTTTTTTCTACTACTAGTATATTTTTAGTGTATCTAGTTTTGTTTTTTATATTTAAAGTTCATGTACATTTTATATTAACAAAATAATCGCCTAGTCACACATATAGGTATACATATAACAAAGACAAATAATAGTCTTGTTTCATTAAAAATAGATTAGAATAGTTCAAAACGGGTCTCAGCTCGTTTATTTCTATTCTTTCCATGGCCTTTGCATCACGACGTAACCGGGTTTCATATTCATAATACAATTTTCGAATTTGTTTTTTATTTTTCTAATTGTAAGAAAATGGTTTTATATATCAAATAAATAATGTAATTCTTTAATACAAATTGATTTATTTTTATTAAATATATTCATTTAGAATAATAACAATAAATTAAAATAAGCGTAATATAACTAATATATGAAATGCTAAAATCATCATCTAAGAAATATCAATCACACCTTTTCCCACAGGGAGAGACCGAGACAATAAATAATTAATGATAATAAATAATTTATCCTAATAAATCTATATAATCCTAATAAATGCATACATATTACAGACATGCGCTTAACTGAGAAGATTCCTGCTGCAGTGGAGCGGCGTAGAAAGTGACATGTGAACGAAAATACATGCCAGCCGCGCCGCTCTACTCAGTTAAACATTCGCTTATAAAACTATTATAAATAAAGTACAGTAATCCCCCCTATAACGCGGTAGATTAGTTTCGCGTTATATTGTGACATAATGTCATATATTACAAATAATGCTTCATAGTTGTCCAAATCTATTTTTGCTTAAGTTCGAAACCAGTGGAGAAATCTTAGATAAGCCTAATGTGGCTCTGCCTTGTAGGTGACATCTCAAACTAGGTCGGCTAGCATCGGCCTAGTTTGAGAAGTCAGTTTTTAAAAACCGCTTATACTATTTCCACTTATGGCATTAAAAAGAAGTCAGAAGGGGATGAATATACATTATTACATTCGTAATTTAGAAGGTTGTCACTAGTTTTGATGATCATTTGACAGAATAACAAATGACATTAAAATACTTCAAAAAAGGATGACGGAACAATTATGCCGCTACTCTTACTGACTTTACTCTACGTGATTTTTAATTGAGCAGTATTAAAAGTCAACCACAATTACAAGTGGTTGTATTTGCAAAAAAAGTAGTGCCAACCTTTGAAATGAAGGAATTAAAGTACAAGTAGTTATCTCTTTCAATCACACGGGTATAAACATAATATAAATAAGTCAAATATGAATGAATTAGTTCTTATTTTAGCACAGGTTCTATTCTCTCCAAATTCTTTGTGCTGCCCTCTTTTAATTCTTTAAGCAATGGGCTCACTGACTGTCAAGTTTTAGCAATAAATGCTAGCGTTCAATCAATGTTACGAACAAAGGGGGGAACAACTCATTATTATTTTTACTTTGGAATATTAAATGCCTAACACTTATGGTTAACCAAATACGTTTGCTGCTTACTAAAGTATTACATCTATCGAATACACCTGTGTGTTTAATTCAAATCCATCCTTAACAAGGTACTTGTGAATATTGTAAACTGAAGCCTCTATTAGCAATATCGGGTGGGGATTGTGAGGTGGGACCTTCGTTGTTACTTGTTACTGCATACAAGACGAATGGCTTAAGATTTGCTGCAAAATAATAAAATATTAAGTTGAAAACCTAGTACTTAGAATAAAATAAGAATAGGACGGGCTGTTGACTAACTTCACTTGACTGATTCAATGGTGTCGTTTTATTGTGGGTTTAAAGAAGTTGCCGGAGATTACGCTTGTACTTGTGAATTTGGCTCTTAAGCTGAAGTGGCAATGGGCTGGCCAATCGCTCGAAGAACCGATAACCGATAGGAAAGAAAGGTTCTAGAGTGGAGAACACGAACCGGAAGACGCAACGTAGATAGGCCTCCCACTAGCTGGACTGACAACATAGTCAAAGTCACGGGTAACCGGTCGACGTCTTCTGGCTGATGATGATGATGTGAAGTTAGCAGTATTAAATTTATTTTTATGGGCGGACGAGGCAGACGTGTAAACCCTCATTATTCATTAGGGGCTCAAGTGTATTTGTGCATGTAATATTCAGGTTTAAACATGGAAAACTTACTAGTTACTGATCTAAAACCAACTCCACAGAATCGATCTGTACCGACGGGTTCCCCTGTGGCTGTGTAATAGGGACCGGGTATCACTACATAATCAGTGTTACAAGCACCGTCATTTTCTGCACCCAATGCTGTTCCTAATACTGAAGGATCAGCACCTTCTACATCGTTAGACAATGTGAAGGAATATGGATCTCCTCCAACCTGTAATATTTTATACATAACACGATAAACATAATAATCAAAACAGGTATAAAAATAAATTATACAAAAAAAATTATTCGCCGTCACTAGGCTGGCCAAAGGTGCTTCGTCACGCATCGCTTGAAGAATCCAATTGTTAAGCTGGCCAGTTCAAGTTTTCGGATTTCTCCAGGTCTAGGTCCGTCGTTTAAAGACCAGTTAGTTTGTGACTGATCTTTAGCAGTCAAACTTGGTAGAGGGTATGTCCACGATTATGTTATTATCTTTATTTTTTATTATCTAACTAGCAGACGGTTTTTGGATCCGTCACAAACATATCTCGGATCTTGAACTGGGTAAATTCGAATTCTATATCAAGGCTACTTGGGGCAACACTAAGAATATTTCATGCCCAGCAGACGGTTTCTTTACTAGTCAGTAAATCATAAAGGCAGTTATTTACTTATTAGTCCGCAAGCATTTGAAAATTGGTAGATCTTTACTAATTAGGTATAATAACATAGTTACCTGAGAATATGTAATCCCGCAATATCCAGCCTCCATCCTAATACATATGCCATAACCAAGATTCACCATTTGTCTTGTTCCTGTGACCCCTGCGGAACTTAGCACTTGGTTAGCGCCGGAGCCGTAGTTGAAACTATTAATAATACCCGACCTTCCCATGTGATATTGTAAACAGCCGTTGGGTGCTAAAAGGTTTGATTCTCAAATTAGTTCAAGTGATTTTCGAGATTAGTTTGAAAATCTACCACTCCTAAACAACCAAAGAATTATCTGCCTCCTTTTTAATTAAGAAATATTTATCACAAATAAATAAAACCATTATCAAAACCGTTCTGACGGGAACCCGTGTCTTTCACGTAAGGGAATGTACCACGCGTGTCAAGTTTATAAAGTATCTTTCTGAGAATAAGTACGTATGCTTTGATATTTATGAAATTAACATACCTAATCCTGGACAATCACAACCAAGTTGTGTTAATTTTAAATTCCATCTTCTAGCAAATGAAGCTGTGGCTGACGCGGAGATTGTTATCGTAACTGCTGTATCTCCATCAAAGTCAACAAAAACACTTTGTCCAGTCAAATCACCACACAGTACAGGTACATTAGTATTACCACCATTTATTGTAATAGAATCAGTTACACAGTTACCATCGCCATCGGGTTGAGCCAGAACTAAGTCCAGAAAATCTATTCTTAACTGAAAATTTGTGTTAGGTTAGGTCATATCATCAAACTCCTCTTATGAAGTCAATTTTTATTATTATTTAGATTCATCGCATCCCGCCTTTTGTTAAGCTTAAGCTGGAGTGCGGTCCATTAATGTAGATGACTGCTGCTACATTTGAATAACTCTAAGCAGCAGTCACACCCAATATGCCGGCTTAGTTGGAACAGGTAACTGACAAGCTGATCCCAAATTGCGACTAAGTCACTTCACGGCCTGTACACTTGTACTCATAAGTAGTGGTACTACTTACTCTCTCAGATCAGCAGAGTGGACTCAACTGCCTACAAATAAACGTGGCTACATATAAACGAAAAATCACATCAAAAAATAGCCAGGATCCTGACACAACTCCCTCGCTTCCTTTACATTCACAATTCTTTTCAAACAAGTTATTTTTTGTGACTGACCTCGATCCAGCTGATGATAAGCAAAAGGAGGTCCAAGAGTGAAGACAACTGGAAAATCCGAGTAGTTCACGGCTGTCTCAGTCGTCGTCTCTATGCTAGTTCTATAGTTATAGGCACTAGGCAACCTAGCTTTCTTGAGGATGTCTCCGATATATATCTTTTAAATGCATCTACACTAGTAAAGGTTAGTCAGAGCACTTCAATTTAGTTTACTTACTTAATTAAACGATCTAATTGATCTAACTCAAGAGTGGTACCAAGTCTGCTGATCCAGGGTAGTACTACCACTTACAAGTATACAACCCGTGAAGTAACTTAGTCACGTTTCGGGATCAGCTTGAAAGTTGCCTCTCTTCAAGGTCCGAGCTCCAGCATCAGTGCTGTCATAATATCGAGTCACAATGAAAAAAAAAAAACGTTATGAAGTTTCTTTACCTGACACATTTGAGGATTACAACGATAAACTTGTATGGTACATGATGGTCCACCGCCATAAGGTGCCGGGTATCCGGGACTAACAAAATATGTGTTATTGACATTTGTTGTACTACCGCAAGATCGGGACACTAAAAAGTTTATAAATATTTTAATCTAAAAACGAATTTAAGAGCGAATTTGAGCCTTGTATAAAAAGAGGCGATGCTCTGGGCTTAAAAAAAACCGGTGCACCTTGTTTAATGGTCCGCTCGATGTAGTCCCTGTGCTATAAGAACCATAACCTTATACTGTACTGAGGTGTGGTGGCTATCGAACGTTATTGGCTATTATTACGTTATTGTGCAGGTTCTGAACGGTCGCCATTCTTATTGACCGGTTGTATATTGGTCCGCTTTCAAGTCTGAGGCACACTGCCTGACAATTCAAGACGGGAGTCGATTCCGCGCTCACGTTTTAAGCACAAGGTCTGCTCTTCAAGACCAGTGGACTTCTAGACATCGAGCGATCAAGGACATATAATATAAACACGGACATGCGTTGTTATTAGGATCTGAGAAGGTATCGTATGTCCGTACGGAGTCAAGATGGGTGGCCCTGCATCACGATTGTCTATGTGCCGTTAGAATTAATAACATAGAGCTCGGCCAAAAGCTCGGCCTTCACCTTCGCTGTATGTGCTAATTAGTAACTTACCAACACAACATCGTCCTCTTTTAGACGCACAGAGACCGCTGTTAGTGCCGCCCAAATCATTGCATTCACGACGAGTCAAACAAGTTCCATTCATTGTTCCAGATCCAGAACATTCTGTATTCGCAAAACGCACCACACTTACAAATGGAAATACTAAAATCATAACAATCAATGATTAATTTTAAGAAAATATTAAATCATAAAAGATAGACGCCTTTACAAATAGTAAATTGAATAGAAAAAAATACGCGAGTTCACCGCTCATTTATACGACTGAGTAACGAACTCGGCGCCGCCGGTTCAAATGTGTAATTTTTCGTCTTTAATTTTACATTCTTATTCCCACGTTGAAACGTAGCGCTTTTCACAATCTTGACGCAACTCTTATGCTTCCTTTACACTCACAATTCTCTTCGTATATATTTATCTTCGTAAATTCGTTTGTGCGATTTTCTTCTATCAATTTTTCTTTACTAAGATATACAGATGAACAAATAAACGTATATTATATAAAAATAAACAGATTAAATATTTGTTATTGTTAAAGGGTCACGTTTGTTTGGTGAAATCAGGACTTATTGAAAAACTATGTAAGTATAAAGTATAAAGTATAAAGTATAGTATAAAGTATAAGTAGAAGTATGTAAGTATAAATCAACAATTCACAGTACTTAAGTATTCAAGAAATAAATATTTACTGAATCCACTATTCGACCATCAAAAACTCTTATATATATATATTAAAACGCGTCATCTGACCTCGACTTACTTAATGGTAAGCAAGGCGCGACTGAAAAAAAACGAATTTATTTTACGATTGCCACAATCGCCATCACTATATCGGCCAAAGATAATTTAGTTCACAGTTCGCTTGATTTTAGAATTCAATGCTTTAAATTTCGTTTAATGGATTCGAGATTGTAGAATAGAGAATACATGGACTGGCATTCCACTTGTTAATTTTCTACAAAGAAATGTCAAGCCGAACCTTTTACGTCGTCCGAATGATAGACTGCGGGTGCCTACCCAGACCTGTGTTACAGGAGTATAAATACTAGATAAGTACCTGGCTTATTTTTAGCTAATATAAAAATGCACAGCAAATAAAAAACTACATCGACTTACATATTCTTCCTTTTCGGTCATTTACATCTAAATCATCGTCGTCTAAAGTGTTTATATGAACAGCTGATATTAAAACAATAAAAGTGCACACAATTAAACTCCATTTCCATATAGAATTCCCCATCGATATCATTGCAAAAACTTTATTCTTTAACTTCAAATATCATTAATTATTGAAATTTATTTATTTCATTAAACTTTCAAACATTCTGCATCACGGATAGAAAAGCAAATGAATTGAATTCTGCAAATTATGTTTTTATAAAGTGGGTAAAGTTAACGGCTTTTATGTTTATACTTTTGGTTAGGGTCCTAATTAGCACCAAACAGCGATGTATGCAGGGTATCTTATGACCCACTATCGACTTGTTTTAACTTACTCCACTGACTTACTTCTAGTTTTTTTTACATTACATGGTATATATGAGTACTAAGCTACTAAGAGAAAAAATAGGACGACCAAAGTCCACATATAAAAGATACCGTCCATAGATAAAATTGGTACCGGAAAATGGATTTGGACAGGGGGACACTTTGTATGGGTAACCTTTTTCACTATTACTACATCACATCCGCTTTATTACTGTATACAAGTGTATTGAAAATTGGATAAAAAAAACACAGCGCCTACATGCTCTATCTTATCTTTTTTTTTTTTATTGTGACTCGACATATGACACCACCCCGCTTGATGTTAAGCTGGAGTGTGGTCCATGAATGAATGCCACTGCTACTACAATTCAATAACTGTGAGTAGCAATCACATCCACTATGCCGGCCTAGATGGAACCGGCAACTTACAAGCTGATCCCGAAACGTGACCAAACACTTCACGGTCTGTATACTTGTAAGTGGTGGTACTACCCCGGATCGGCAGACTGGGTACCACTGCCTACCACTCTTTGATAACCAGACCCGAAGCAAATATCCATCTCTTTTTTTTTATTAACAAATATTTGCAATATTTAATATTATTAAATATTACAAATAAAAGCTATGAAACAAATATTTGCTCCGACCGGGGATCGAACCCGGGACTTTACGCGCAACAAATCAGTCGCTAAACCGTTCGTCCACGCCTGTCGTCATTTTTTCATCATACAGTTCTTTCAACTATTGAAATCTTGCAATTGCTCTATTATTTAAGAATGGGAGAAGATCATTCTAAGGCTTTTGCGTACTTAGATGTTCGTTTAAAGGATTTAAGTTTGTAGAATGGAGAAAAGACATGGATTGGTTTATTCTACTTGTTGATTGTTCTACAAAGAAACGAAGAGCCGAAATGTTATTAGCTGGTTGCAATTACCACCCTACACGGACCAAAGTGACCATACTAAATAGTAAGTATAAAACTAGTTGCGTTGAGGTTGAGGTTTGGTTAGGGTCAGGGAACAGTAGCATCAAACTCAAACTGACCTGCAGTATTCCGGAGAGTGTTTGTTGACGTATCGGCCAAGAAAACACTTGGTGCACTTGCTGCCTCTGTGCGGAATGTAAAAGTCTGTTATACCAGAATTTATTAGCATTCATGGATTATCCGTGCGCGTGCCGGATCTATCGCGTGGCAGGCGGGAGACTTGAAAGCGAAATGTAATGCCAAGTTTTTCTTGTTGTCCTGGGGTTTCCTAGGTGTTTTTAGAACGACCTGATGGGTTTCAAAATTCGCGCGCACTTTTGTCTCTAAACATTTTATCGATGGGCCTCGCATTTCATTGATTGATTGATATATAGATCTCAACTTCCTCGTTTCCCTCACATCCGCAATTCTCTTCATACAAGCTCGACGGTTATAGGCACTAAACAACCCAGCTTACTTGAGAAAGTCTCAGATTTGGTCAGAGAACAACCTTTTGGGCCTGCCTCGATTAACGCATCCATCCACATCAGATTTATAATTTTTTCGTCAATTTACCTTTACTCGTCTTTTTCATTTGCCCAATCTAATTTAATAAAAATCATAGTCTATTTAAAAAGATTCTTTATTAGTTCTTCATAGCATATTCTGTTTACAATACAGGCCCTATGTTATTTCCTAATGTTTACAGGTAAAGCGAAAAAAAAACACAAAAATAATCATAGCCAGCCAAATACATCTTAAGCAAACACAGACAATCTGCACTTTAATTAATGTACAATGCTATAATTAATTATAAAATTTGTATTTATTTATTAAAAAAAAACCTTATAAAATTATTTTTATTATTATTAACCCTCTGTCAGGCACGGCTAATCTCACAGACACCGCAATAATATTTGTTTTACCTTGGAATTTTTGTTGGTCGTTGGGTTTATACTTTAAAAGTGCAGTACTTTAAGTACAATTTTCTTCAGAACGTTCCAATAAAGACGTTTTTATTTAGACTTTACCTTAAAATCAATTAGTGTAAATAATTTAATTAAATAATGTATTTTTTTTAAGCTGAGCCCGTTAGATTTACCGTACCCGATCTAAGGTAATAAGTTTAACCCTTTTTCACCCGACAGAGGATTACAAATAGTTTTGTTTCTACAGCTTTAGTCCACATTTATAAAGTTCATACTAAATGCATAAAATTTTCTTATTAAAATGCAAATGGTAATTTTGTCATGATATTGATATACGCCAAGGTAGAAATTTATTGTTTACTTATATAAGTTGCTACAACGACGACTGGATCTTTCCATTTTTACAATCAGTTTTTTATTTAAACAATGATTAATAAATAAGATAATTCATTTGTTAAAATCTTAAGGCACTTTATATATATGAATTACCTTCCTTAAAGTTGCACTCAAATAAAATAATTGGTCTCGTACTATAAATAATTAATGACTTTTAATTTACCAACACGAACCATGTACGTAATTAAAAACTTAATAATTTTTTATTATAAAGTATTTTGTTTTATATTTACAAGATAAATATAGCAATTAACATGTAACAAAATAATAATAAAATTTTCTAAAAACACATTTAAATGATATATAAACATATCTTTACCTAGTATTTTATCCAATATAATTACAAAATTTTTTTAAACTAAAATACATTATTAAAAGGAGTCCCTTTAGGCAAGGTTCCGAAGATACTGGCAGCGTTCCCCCTTTGAATAGCTAGACTAATTCTTTGTCCGAGGTAGCTGCCAACTCTTCGGTCTCCTGTGATGTCGACTAACCTTTTTGATATTTCCTTAAAAAGCCTTAAAGCGCTAGGACCCCACGGACCAAGGGTCTCGACACCGAATGGGACAAAATCATACTCGGAGCCTAGACCCCTGTATTTGCACGCTTTAGCTTTTTCAGCCGCTTCACAAGCCGCACCAGCTCTGCTGTTGGTTCCATGTAGATGGGAAGGTGCCAGCGTGTCTGAACAGGTTGCATCCCATACCAGCACCCGGCCCATCTTCCATGGAATCAAACTCATACCATCCGGTCTCTTACCATCATCTCTTGCAATACCATTCGGCTCAAGTAGACTTGGCACGTTGACGGAGGCAAGAGACCGGCGTATGATATCGTTAAGTGCGGCATGTCTCGAGAACCGGCCTGCACTTTTTTGGCATGACAGTCCGTGATGTCCTAGCTTGTCGACATCACTGCCACAGGGACATTTATGAGGAGCGCAGACCGGAACCCCAAGCCGTAGACAGGTTGCGATTCGGAGCGTGTCAGGCTCAAGAAATGTTCCTGTATTTGACGAAGGGTACGCGTGAAGCCAGTAGCCGGCCTCATGCGTACCCACGGCCAAAAGCCTAGCACGCGCCGAACCTGTACTACTGCTCAAAAGATTGTCATAAGTCAATTTACAGTTTATGTCGTCCCAGCTCCTCTGTGAATTTGGAGAAATTGAAAAATTTTGACCTGGGCATGCAATTAAGAAAGCGTTTCTAGCTTCTTCCAAGGCAGCAATCTCAAAGTTTGAAGGGGTTGCCCTTAAAATTTTACCTATGAGATTTGCTGAACTATGGACAGAAGATAGAAAGGCAGGTAAAGCTACACTGGAAATTTTGCGAATCCCTAAACCACCATAACGGATGGGTAGGGATGCTTGGGTCCAAGATTGCTCGTTCAGCTGCATATTAAGAATTGATTCTAAACTATTTTTTATTAAGTCGTCTACATGTTTTAAAAGATCTGGGTAATTCCAAAAAGAGCAGCAACGGAGCACATACGTGAATTTTGGGACGAAAAGACAGAATTTTAAGATGCAAAGTGCATAATGTGGACTAATTTCAAGGAGACGATCAGCAGAATTTTGAAATTTAGTAATTGAATTATTAATATATTCAGAAATAGATGCATCAAAAATTGGAGAACCTAAAAGGTAAAGTGAATTACTGTTAACTATTTTAATATTTGGAGCCAAAATATTAAATTTTTGTTTTACGTCGTTTAAATTTAAGGCGCAGTTATTTATAAAAAGTTCGCATTTGCTAAAATTAAGCTCCAAACCAATGGCTTCAAATTTACTTTTGATTAAAAAAAGGTCCGAAAACACAGTATTCACATCACCTCCTAGGGTCCCGTCGTCCAAATACCAAACGTTGAAATTAGAATTTAAATTTTTGATTATAGGATTTATAGCCAAACTAAAAATTGCAGGCCCAAGGGGATCACCCTGTTGACAACCTACTTCCGAGGACAGTTCATTAGAACGATATAACAATTTTGTTGGGTCAGCGTAACTGAGAAGAAGATAATTGTATATTTCCGGTATATGTTGTTTTATTTCCGTCAGCAGGGTATCCCTATTTACCGAATTGAAAGCATTTTTGACATCAATTTTGAGCAAAACGTCAGGCTGTCCGTAAGTTAGAAAAGAGCGTAGGGCATGGACGGCTGCCTCACACCCTCCTTTTACACCGAAGCCTAACTGTACGGGTTCAAATTCCGAATTTAATTTTGGTAAAATATGTCGAACAGCAATTTTGGAGGCCAGACGTCGTAGTGTTGATCCAACAGCAATTGGTCTCACCCCTCCGTCCTTTTTGGTGAGAGCAATGAGGTTCGCGCCGAAAAGAATAGGAACAATTTCTGGATTGACATTACCGAAATACATAAAGTTGATTAATTTTGTGATAGAATTTACAAGTTGCTCGCCTGCATCACCCACAGAATGCGACGTTAAGTCTTTCAAATGTTGGGGTGAGATTCCATCCAAACCTGCAGCCGAACCTGGTTTAAAAGATAAAATAGCATCCGTAACATCTTTGTTTTGAATTTGAAGGCATGCTTGCCCTGCTGTTGGTGGGTCGATTATGTAAACGTTTTTAAAAATTAAATTAAAAAATGATTTATAAAATATGATAAAGATGATTTTACATTTACTTGCATTCTAATTTCCAAGGCGGTATAATTTGAAAAAATATTTTTATATAAACATACAAAATTAATATATCAATAAAAACAATATTAAAATTATTAAATTTATTTAACTGCCTTTTTATTCACTTACAATAAATATATGCTTCAGGCTGTAAAAAGTAGTGCACCTTCAGACATCCCGAATATACATTTTTACAAAACATAACAAAAAGCTTACATACCGAAACAATACAACATCCAAATATGTGAAGCTTTGATAGAATGCTTAGAATGTTATTTGTACAATAAAGAGATGTTAAATTATATTAGTTAAAATTTTATCTGGATAAATTTTGGTCCACCACATCACTTGTTTATATGTTGACTTTAAACCTTGGTTATAATTTCTATATACTTAAAACCGTACAAAACACTTAACATAGACCCATAAAGTCCACTTTGGCATTCTATTACTTGCCATAACTCATTATCACTTAAAATAAGGATAGTGGGTGCCATTGGGAATGCATTTCTTATTTACACCCAAAAAAAACTCTTACAACTACAGAAAGTGTAACAAAATATAACACTATTTAACAATACTATGTATATGAAACAAGATTGTATTTTTAATAGTATTTAATGGAAAGTTCTGGTATTTTTCTGTATATTAGGCAATATACAAATTATACTAATCACATATGCAACAATCAATCATGCTGAATTAAATTTGCATAACAATCTGGATAGGAACATAACGAATAGCACTACTAAAAGGCATTATTCAAACTAATGTTTACAAAGTCTGACTTAGGGTCGAGAAATATTTAGATAAGCAGTGATTGCTCTTTGCTGTTGTTAAGTTCATACTTAATCTTATTTATTATGAGCTTATTAAGTATTTCTCGTAGATAAAGCCAGATGGTCAATTTCAGAGAACATTAAAAACCAATGCAATCACATTTGAAACAGTTGAAGTATGAGATCTTAAATATTGATCGGTTTTATATTATCATACAACAGCTCCTTCATATTTACTTTGACTGTATTATGTAACACCCCTTTTATAACTAAAACAAATATTTGAGCTACAACATTAACTCTACACAACAGAAATTCGCCTACAACTAACATAATATAATGGTTTGAACATATCAGCATTTATATTTTTTCAATTACAATAACGGTGGAGAGCAACTTTGGTTGCTTATGAAATATTTGATATATTTCATTAAACATTTTGAACTACAGGAGCACTGCTGTAAACACTGATAATACTATTAATAGCATCCTTGGTTCCAAAGATGAGGGCGAAGAGACCAAAAATAACAACCCCAACATTCTTCCAAATCAAGAATTTGCAAGCACCGAACCCTATGTCCCAGTAAGTAATGATTTCAATCAAAGAAGGAACCATCAGACCAAGAATAGAGAAGCAGAAAGCACCGATAACACCCATAAAAGGTCCAATTGTTGGTACCGCCACGGCTAGCATCACACAGACTATTACTAAGATGGTTCTCATGATGTAGTCAGCAAGATTTGGGTTGTTTGAAAATTTCTCCTTGATGCAACCCCAGGCAATTTCAACACAGACGAAGAATTGTAGTCCAAATGTGCAGTACACTGCGATAGCGATGGAGATCTTCACAATTTGAGCAGGTCTAAAAATAGATATAAAAAATTATGTTAATATTTTTATGATATTATATTAACAATCAGTTGGGGAGGCAAATATTTTACTTACATTTCTGCAATGTCCAAGTTAAGTGTGATTGAGTCTTCTACGCCATCAACATAACGCAAATATCCAAGGAAACCGAGCAGAATGTACACCAAGGTGACGCCAGACATTCCCTTGTTCAAAACACCACAGATTCCAAGCATAGATCGGGGTGTCTTCATCGCATTTTCTAGAGGCATGACAACACCGATAGCTTCCATTGCGAAGATTGTAAGGGAGAAGAATTCAGGCCACTCTTGAGGATGCGTGATCATTTTAACTTTGGAGAAGTTACGTTCGCCAGTTCCCACTAAATAGTAGAAGGTAATTCCAAGACCCAATGCCATGAAAATATTAGCAATCATAGATACAGGTGCCAAATATTTAAGGTTTCTGATCCAGGCCATTACGACGAGAGGAATTAGTAGGGCAACGATAAAATATCTAATATTTATCTCGTCTTCACTTTTGCCCATGTAATGTGCCACCACCTAAAAATATTAAAAATAAATTTTCAATAAGTTTGTTTGGCATGTTTTAATGCTAATATTAGTACGTATCAAATTATTATTAATGTTTTTGTTTTCTTTTTTATTAGTGCATTTGGGGACATAACATTTGTTTAGTCACTTTAGTAATAAAAACTCAGGATAATCGTATTAAAATACTAGTTGGATTACTTTAACACACATTAAAATTATAAATAAAGAAATTCAGCCAAAGATGGTTCTAAAAATTAACTGACAGGGGATGTCTGCAGTAATCATCATCATCATCACACCTTCATAAAAACCTTATTTAGTAGCTTAATATAGAAACGTCTAAAGGTGTATTTAGACATTTCTGTACTAAGCTACTAAACGTGTTTCTATTATGAAACATAACGAAAGGTGTCGGCAAGTGGATACAGATATTGCGAGGTCTTTTCACAACCACTACACAACGGTTTCAAATTAATTCTCACAGGGATATTTCTTTACAACAAATCGACAACATTTTTTTGCGATACTGCGGCTATTACTAAGATGGTTCTCATTGTAGTCAGCGAGATTTGGGTTGTTTGAAAATTTCTCCTTGATGCATCCCCAGGTAATTTCAACACAGACGAAGAATTGTAGACCAAATGTGCAGTACACTGTGATAGCGATCTATCGTGCTTCTTTTGGTTATGGGCACTACATATCCATTTTAAAATGTGATTGGATTAAGGAACAATCTTCTGGATCATCAACGTTTAACAGTATATTCGCAGTATTTGGATCCAAGATTAAAATCTAATGTGACCTAATTCTTTATGCGTAAAGAAAAACTTACTTGAACAATATTTTTAGCAACGATAACAGTATACACAGAGCAAGTACCGAAGTAAGTGATGAACAAACTGACTAAAATGAAGATTCTGAAAAAAAAGTAGAAAACCTTAAAAACTTATAAACACAACCGTACCTCTCAAAAATGTTTCGCTCTATATCCACAGGGATAGGCAGAGACAAAAGAGAGCTACTTGCCACGATCTCGCATATTTTTTTATTGTAACTCGACATCTGACCCCATCCTGGTAAGCATGATGGACGTGATGCCTCAGTCGCCGTCACTATGCCGGCCAAATGTGTTTCTTCACACACAGCTTAAAGGATCCAGTCAAGAAAGAAAAATATCGTAAAAGATTTTACAATTTACCTTCCGGACGGAAGAGTAAATAGATAAAAAAATGTAACGCGATACAACATAATATAAATTATGTCGAGGTCAGATGTCGAATCATTGAATTATTAATGAACTAATTCATACATGATAAAAAAACGTAAATGATTTTGTTAACATAAAAATATCTTTTACCAGTTTTATCAAAAATATTAGACAATTGATTTACAACCCTCGAGTTAAAATTTTCAAATAGTAATAAAAAGACCCTTTATTATACATGTCGGACAAAGCATTCGACAGTCGAACTACGCGGCTCTTTTTTGTAGAGCAATCGACAAGTGGAATGCTTTGCACATATTCTTCCTAACCTCTAATCGGGGCGTAAAATACACCTCTGGCAACCGAAGCAACCGTGATCTGAGTTAGTTTATCAGTCGTCGGCACTCCTGAACTTGACCTTAAGCTAAATAGGGCGAGTCACAATAAAAAAGGCTTTTAATGAATAATAACAATAATTCTACCTAAAGGCATATGCAAATTTTCTAAGAGCTCGTGGTCCGTTTTGGAGTGAAGCCTCTGCCACATCTGGGAAACTCATATGTGTCCGCCTTGTTTTCTTATACAGAACGTGAGCGCATTTGATCTGTAAACAAATATTATATTTAGTCTAAATAATATAAATATTAAGTACGTTTATAAACGCAAAGTAAAACGAAATAAATATTTTAATTATCCATTTGTTAATGATGTTTATTTAAAATATTTATCATGTCTATAACTGAAGGCCCTTCCTTATAAGGACAACATTGTACCAGTGTGATACAACGTTGTTTTTAAATAGATAGGATCTCATACATAATATTTTAAAAGTTCGTTTTGTATATTGAATTATTAATAAATGTATTTGTGTATTTAGGTTAAAATGTATATTTTACGCATATGTTTATTTTTATTGTTAAAAAAGAGACAGAACACATTTTAACTAAAATACACTTATCGTATATAAAAGTTTAATGTTTTTATTTATAAGGCTCGTAATATATAAAGTTAGATAGATATATAATGTTGATTTAAATGCGATATTCTCCTAGAACTATTTGTATTGTACTCGAACTTTGCTAGGGCATATTTTGGGAACGGTTTATATTAGACTATGAGGATTCAATATTTTTTTTATCTGGGCTGTAACGTAATAAATTGTAGACCTAGATTAAGTACCTTAGCGTGGGGATGCGCTATGGTATAAGACATGCTTTTAAAAGACAAGAGTGAAATCGCGGCGCACAGCTAGTATTATAAAAAAATATATATGGTTAAGGCAGAGATTAATGCGTAAACAATTAAAAAACCTTTAGATATATTTTTTAGGATTGCCAGATAGTAAGCAAGGAGAGATCCAAAAACTGTCTCTCCTTTTAGGGTTGCCTCAGTCGCTATCACTATCCCGGCCAAAGGATTACCAATAGACTTTAATAAGAACCCAGATTTATGTAAACAATCGATTTCGATTCATCGATTTAAACAAAACTCTATAAAACTTTATCTTATCTATTCTACATAAAAAAAGGTAAAACTTCTCAGTATTTAGAGTACTTTCCCACCAGGGTCGCTTCGGATATTCTACTCTCTATATTAGTAACATAGCAAAGCTATTAAAATTACTAGATAGGCTGGTTGAAATGTAAAATCACATTTGCTGGAATCGTGCAATTAATAAACCAAAGCAGAAACGCTAATTTAGTTTATTTTTTATATTAGGTTGGGAAAAAGTTTCTTCACATATTATATGAAAATTGAACATTATTTTTCTAAATATTTTTACATTAAGCTACAGTATATATAATATAATGGTACGATATGACAGAACACCGTCTGATACCATCTTAAATATCAGAATAACCCCTCACATACGCACACAGAGGGGTGATTTGGTTGTTCAATCTTTAATAATAATTTACTCAAAGTAAGTCCAAAGTAAGCAAAGCATAAAGTCAAGTCACAATAAAAAATCATCATTATGTTCTTCCAAGCAACTTTCAAGCAGATCCCAAAACGCGAGTGAGTGATTTCACCTTCTGAACACTTGAAAGTGGTGATTCTACCTAGTCAGCAGACTGGCAAATGACTACGTCTGCTTATTACTCTTTAACATACAAAAACATCCAAAAAAACAATTCGCAAACAAAAATGATTGTTTCTTTTTATATGTTTGCTTATATCGTTTACAAATATCGTCAAAAAAAATAGCACAGCAATATACATTAGAAACATCTTAAAAGCAACTTACGAGAATGTACGCCGTATGGGTGCAGATGACAGCGACAGCAATAGTAAAGAATATACCACTAATAAGTCCCACGCATTTGAAAGCTTTTGGCATAGCAAGGATTCCAGTACCAAGTGATGCTTTAAGAAGATGCGTCAATGTGTCCATGTTTCTGGAATTACATACATCTTGTTAATTTTTTTTGTGATAGGAAGAACCCATAATAGAGATCAAATGAATTAAAACCCATAATAAAGACTTTTATAGGGTTCTTTAACCGTGTACATACGATTGAAAGTGAAAGCTGTTGCTCTATGTTGTTAAAAGGTTAAATGACATTAAAATAAAAATAAAAATAATTTATAATGAACGATTGTTATAATAATTATTTAGTAAAGAACTTACGAAGTAGGGTTATCCAATTTTCTTTCCGCGAAAGGGTCATATTCCGATGATTCCACATCTTTAGTCATTTCGTATCTGCCATAAAGAAAAATATATATAAACTTTAATAAATAAAATAATGAATACATTTACTATTATGATAAAGGAAACATTACTTACTTTTGTGGTACGATGACTTTCTTCTTCTCATCTTTAGGCAGGAACGTCTCCAACTCCTGGGCCGATGGGGCCATCTTATTTGTTTCCTGTAAGCATTGCAAAATATCGTTAAGTTCTTCAATATATTTTATAATATATGTGGATATTTACTTAATATTATAATATGAATACATAATATATATGGAGCAAAATCGCAAATATGTAAGATTGAGTAGTGTCAGTATGTACTATGATCGTATTCCGTTTGGCCATTATCCAGGAACGTAAAAATGCTACTCACCTTACTTAAATTCTGACAGTTACGTATATGTTACACAATATCGTTAAAAATTAGTCACCAATACTCCCAGACATTCGCGTCATAAGAATAACTGTACAGAAGTATCAAAACTCTTAATAAAAAAATTACTTAATTTCACTTACAGTCTGAAGTTTTATTTTTATACATGTTAGACAAACAACTATTTTAAATACTCATGTTCATGCGCACGGATAATGCCCTCTCGCTCATACTCACCGCGGCAATCAAATATGGTCTAGCTAGGGGATGTTTAGCCCCTTAGAACGAACGGTCTGTCTGCTTGTAAAACGTTTTTTAAGGAGACGTCTAGCTATTGATGTGTGGGAGTATTGATAGCTGCTTTATAACAGTATTGTGTAAAATACGTAAAAGTCAGCTGTCAGAATTTTTTTTTTTTTATTTTTTTTTATTTTTTTATTGTGACTCGACATATGACAGCACCCCGCTTGATGTTAAGCCAAAGTGTGGTCCATGAATGAATGTCACTGCTACTACAATTCAATAACTGTGAGTAGCAATCACATCCACTATGCCGGCCTAGATGAAACCGGCAACTTACAAGCTGATCCCGAAACGTGACCAAATCACTTCACGGTCTGTATACTTGTAAGTGGTGGTACTACCCCGGATCGGCAGACTGGGTACCACTGCCTACCACTCTTTAAAAGAATTTAAAGAATTAAAAGAATTTAAAAGAAGCGCTTTTACGTATCTTGATTACCTGATACTTGTAAAATGGCCACCTGGCCAAGCTAGCAGGTAGGCATACGATCATAATTCATTGTATACAATTTATTTATCAGAAAATAAGTGACGTCTGGTGGCCCTGGTTTTTGAACTCAAAGCTTTTGATACGATTTAAACTACTACAGTCCACCTAGCAAGGTAATCTGAGAAGCAAGATCTACAACTTGAATATAATTGTGAACAGCCCGTAATAACGCTATGGGGCGGGCAGTGTAGCGTACTAAATTATTACTTACTTAGAATTTTAATTATTATATCAATTTATTAACACGATGAGCCACTTGTCACTAATTCACAATTTTATTAACATTTTTCTCGTTTCAATATTAATCTTTAATATTGAAATGTTAGCAAAAAGGCGACAGGACTTTTTACTACAGTGACAACTCTGTTCAGTGATTTTTTAAATTATTTTAATATATAAAAACTTACGTTAGACATTTTTAATCCCCTTTTCTATGCACTTATTCTTTTAAATATCTGTAACAAAGAAATATTTTATTTATAATATATTTATTAAAACAACGTTGTTTTATTAACTTAATCTTCAAGTCAAATTACTATCTATTTTGAAACGGATCAGCCAATTTATGTGATTAAGTATAGCTTCCAAAATGAAATAAGAGCTTAAAAAACAATTAATAATCAATCACACGTCTTAGTATAGACAACCTGGAAACAATTATTTTATCTTACAGAATTAACGTATTAATTTAATGCGTAAGATAAAATTATAGTCAACATACAAAACAAACAATTATGTCAAATTTTTATAATTACATTATTATCATATATAAATAAATATATACCATAGTTTTAATATTACGGATCAAGAAAATCAAAAAGCGCGTTGTGATTTAGTATTTAAAGAAAAATGAAATATAATATTTTTCAGGCTTATTCTTAGATTTTGCAAGGTCGTGAAACTCTCGCCTGTTTATTATTGTCATTGGATGTAATTTTTAGCACTGTTATAATACTTGTACAAACATTTGCG
The DNA here is from genome assembly GCA_905220615.1 of Tinea trinotella. Classification (NCBI taxonomy): domain Eukaryota; kingdom Metazoa; phylum Arthropoda; class Insecta; order Lepidoptera; family Tineidae; genus Tinea; species Tinea trinotella. The sequence goes on from HG992305.1 coordinate 5,974,565, forward strand.
TCTTCTCACTTTTTTAAACGTTACGTAAGTCATAACTAGAGATTAATTAAGTATAATTAATCTCTCGTTATGATTTATTTTTCTTTATTAAGTTACTAAAGTGCTTGTGTATCATACATAGATCACCATGACAAATTTAGAAATATACTTAGATCTCTCTGTTGACAGGACCGCACACTTAGCTTAATTACCATCCATGAGCAAGCAGCAACCGCATCCACCATACCGCTTAGCTAAATTCCGGCAACTGTTAAGTTGATCGCGAAACGCGTCTGATTCACTTTACGGTCTGCATGTTTGAAGTGGTGGAACTACCCCGGATCAGCACTGGGCAAATAACCACTAACTGTCTACCCATCAATTAAATTGTCACGCCTTTTTTCCATGGGGATAGGCAGAGATAATAGAGCGCCACTTGCCACGATCCTGACACAACTCCTTCGCTTCCCTAACATCCACAATTCTCTACATACAAGCTGTAAGGTTATGGGCACTATGCAACCTAGCTTTCATGAGGATGTCTCCGACTTGATCGGAAAATGTGTATCAAGTTATGTATTTAGTTGTTTCGCCCACTGTGATACTAAAGGCAGTTAAAAATATAAATGTAATTTCGATGCTCACTGCGGACTTAGTTCAAATTCGTTAAACAAACTCAATAATCATTATTGATACTAAACATTCTTGAGACCTAGACATTATTATGTAATGCAAATATTGACATATCTCCACAGTGTGTATATAAGCGATTCCACAGTTGTTAAGGATTTGATATTTGCTTTTTTTATTACATTTCTATACTAAGCTACTAAAAGTGCTTGTATCGTAGGAAGAGGACGAACAAAGTACATATATTTGAGAGCACGGGTTCGAAACCAATCACCGGTACCAATGTATCCTTGATATATGTACTTTGGTTGTCCTGTTTCTATGATACAAGCACTTTATTAGCTTAGTACGAAATGTTTTATATATTTTTTAACGTGGTTTTGAACCAGGAGCTACATATCTACCACTAACTACTTGCCTTGCCTCTGCTATTACTAGGTTCACACTACATGTAGACTGTTATGAAGTTAACCTTAGTTACCTACAATTTTACTCAGATGAGTATGACTCTACAAGTATATCATCTTTGTTGTAAACACAAGCACTTAACTTAAAAGTGCTTGTGTATCATAGAACCAAAGAATATATGTGCATCTTTTCTTTGTAGAACAATCGACAAGTGAAATGCTTTGCCTGCCCATGTGTTCTTTTCATCCTATGACCTTGGATCCTTCAAGCGATGCGTGAAGAAGCACCTTTGGCCGGCATAGTCACGGCGACTGAGGCAGCTGGGAACAAAGTCGGTTTTCTCAGTCATCGTCACTCTTGGACCTCCTCTCGCTTATCATCAGGCGGGTCGAGGTCAGATGTCGTGTCACATTAAAAAATATATTAACGATATGAACCGGGCGGTGGTTCTCGGTTTGTGTGACATTCTCACTACCACCACACCACGATCACCTAGTTATCATATAAAATAGAATTTTGTAATTATTACATTATTTAGTGTTTATTATATATACACGTTTTAGTTAATTTTATTAATAAATCATTACTATTTGTAATAATGTGAAGTAATGTTGATAAATATGTATTATCATATCTTTTATTGTGACTCGACATATGACAGGATCCCGCCTAATGCTAAACTGGACTACAGTCCAAGAATGGAGGTAACTTCTACAACAGGCAAATAACTGTTAGTAGCAGTCACATCCACTATACCGGCCTAGTTGGAACCGGCAACTTATATGCTGATCTCGAAACGCTGCTAAGTCACTTCAAGGTCTGTATACTAGATAGTTAGTGGTGGTACTACCCCGGATCAGATGACTGTGCACCATGCCTACCACTCTTTGAAAACCTAATCAGCTTTGGCGACGCGACATTACTTATTATACAGCTGTTAGAAATGCCAATCTCAATTTAATCGTCTCCTAAAGCACTTTAAACCTGTCAGTGGACACTTGAGTTTTATTCTATATCTAGACATCGGCTTACGTTTAGTTGACAGCCTAATAAAACCATTATCTTATGTTTATTTGACAGTAGTTTTAATCGCACTTTGTTTACTAAATAAAAATAATGACGTATTGTTTAGATACGTCGTAATATAATACTCGTAATATACAACACTATACTCGTAATATAGTATTGATATTGATTTAATCTATATTTAAAAGGAATAAATTGTCAGTAGTAATAGTATCTTTCACTTATATAAAACAAATATTCGTATGTGTTTTATTATATTCGAAGCGACTTAATTATTTAGCTGGGTCAAGGTTGTAGGGTTCTGGGTGTCTGCGATCTAAATACATTTTTTATGCCATTGAGCATTATGGGATATCTTAATAAGGGCTTTATTATTGTGAATTTTTTAAATCAGATGTGGATGGGTGCGTGAAACGAGGTACACCCAGGAGAGACTTTTCCAACCAAGTCGGAGATATTCTCAAGAAAGCTAGGTTGCTTAGTGCCCATAACCATAGAGCTTGTATGAAAAGAATTGTGGATGTGAGGGAAGCGAGGAAAGCGAGAGAGTTATGTCAGGGTCGTGACAAATGGCGCTCCATTGTCTCAGCCTATCCGTGTGGGTAAAAGGCGTGACAATTTAATTGATTGTGGCTTGACTCATGACAGAATTCCGTCTAATGGTAAGTTGGAGTGCGGTTTATGAATAGACACAACTGTAAGTAGTAATTTCATCTACTATGTCGGCCTAGTTGGAACGAGCAACTTACAATCTGATTCCGAAACACGACCAAGTCACAGCGTAAGTGACTACCCCGGATCGAAAGACTGGGCATCACTGCCTACCACTCTTAGGGAACCAGACTCGGAGCAAATATCCTTTTTTTTAACAAATATAATAGGTAATATTCAATTCAAATATTACAAACAAAAGCTATAAAACAAATCTTTGCTTCGACCGGGAATTGAAGATTTGCTGCTATGCTAATCAATGCACCACGCATGTCGACAGGTGTGCAAAATTTTACTTTGCAGTTTTAATTAATTCCGAAAGTTATAAGTAACATATCCGAAACGTGACGTATCTGAACGGCAACTGAGGCAGTCGTAAAATAAAACGGTTTTGTCATTCGTCGTCGCTCTTGGACCTCCCCTTGCTTACCAGCAGGCAAGTCAATGTCAGAAGTCGCGCCTCAAAAAAAAATCTCAACATATATAAATGATATGTTTATGAAGTTATTACTAACAAATACTAAAGTTAAAGTTTATCAAATCGTCTACCATAACCCACGTAATTAATGACCTAATTGATTGTATAAATTTTAATATGTGTCAGAATTTTCACTCTATATTTTAAAGATAAGATTTTCGTAATATTTATGTTTTGTGTGTACAAAATATAGCGGTTTAATGACATTACTAACAATTTATAAACAATCCTAATTTATATTAATCTACTGTTTGTCTAACGATTATCGCAAAGCTTAAAAGATTTTCAATAGTTCCATATACAATTTAAACATTTTTCCTATCCTAACAAGTTTACATTCCTATCACTCATTTCTTTATAGTAGTTCATTTCTTGTATAATTTTATTTAAAACGAATTCAATAATAATTTGTGATTGAAAAGAAATATGTCTATTTATAGCAAATAAAATATATAAAATCAAACTTAATATTTTATACAAGTATTAGCAGCAACATGATCAGTCAGAATCGTGAAATACGGCTCCTCCATTCATCTACCTCTGTGGGAATTAAGGCATACTTTGATTGATTGATTTTTAATAATATTTGATGATGACAATAATGATGCTATAGCATTTATTGTATTATTGATATATAAATGAATTTGTTTAGTCCGTCAATGATGTTTAGTAACATTAGGGTTATCTGAAGTAGAATGATAACATACTAATTATGTGTAAATAGTTATTAGTTATTGCATTATTTACAGCTTTAATGAATAAATTTAAAATTATTATCTGTCTTAGTATATATATATATTTTCAACAGATAATACCAATGTGTTAATAATACCCATACAATAAAATCAAACTGTCACGCTCCCAGACAGGGATAGGCTCGCCACGATCTCGATACAACTTCCTCACTTCCATCACATTCACAAATCTTTTTATACAAGCTCTATAATACCAATGTATGTTCTATATATTGTATTATTGCAATTTAGTTGTAACTTTATATGTAATAATATTTATTATACAGTAGAAATAAAAAGTATATTAACTATAATTAATCTATAAATAAAAATATTATCTTTTTTTAGCATCAGAGATAGTCCCAAGGAGATTGGCAACATTTCCCCTTTGCATTAAAGTATAGTTTAAAGTTTTAATTACTATTAGTGAGACCTTATCTAAAATAAAAGAGTTGATATAAATCTATTCCTAAAAACTATGTACAAAATATATTCATTGTAAATAACAAAGGACATTGTTTTACAATAATGCGAGTAACCTTTAAATATATTTTATTGTGCTTATAAATGTTGTAAAATGATCTCGATTTTTAACTAGGTACTAGTATATAATCGAACATAAAATCCAGATATAAAATATATATAATAAAATTAAAGCCAGTAGAAATCTATTAATAATAATTATTTTCTATTTAAATTTATTAAATAGATTTTTATTAATATTGGAGTGTTAGAATGGACTTACATGATGTATTTAATGGTCCTAAAACACGGCTATATTGCGCGCGCTACGTTGCCGCACGCACTCACTAACGCGTCCACCACTGTTGAAATCTACGAATCAAATCGACTAACTTTTCTGTTCACGAGGCTAACAAAACTAAGTATTATCTCAACTTGACCAATAATGTTCCGGCAGATTATTATTATATAATTTATATTATATACTCAAGGGTAGGTCATACTTGCCAAACATCATGTGAGATATTAAATGCTTTCGGAATAAATTATAATAATAAAAACTTCAATGAATCTAAACTAATTATCACGCCTTAATTCTCACAGGGATAGACAGAGACAAGAGAATGCTACTTTTCTAGTACTATCCTGAAAAGAATAGACTAGAAAACTCTGACTATCCCGACACAACTTTCTCTTACTTTATATTATACATAATACTATATTTATTAAAAAATTCAATACAAATTCTATATTTATGATAACTAATCATTTTAAATTACATAATGACAAAATATATCATTAAAAATATATATATATTTAATTTATGTCCATGGATTAATAAAATGGACTATTATTTATTTTACTGTTGATTATTGGAAAATTTTCTACAACGAATAGGTTTCAATCCTCGGTCATAGCTGACTTTTTATACCATTTTCATCATAATAATAAATTTAAAAAACTCACATGTGCAAAAGAAGTCACAGAACAATAACTACTTTGGAATCACTCGTTGCCTCGCAGACTTGTGTGTCCATATGAAGCTGACGAATGAGTGATTGATAGATTGAGCATACCTATTTAATTAATCTCACCAGCCCGGGTGAATCAAGGTCATACACAAATATTATCTCTCTGACCATAGGTGGTATTAAATAATTAATTTTCATGATAATACTGATATCAAATAAAATTCAAGATCGTTTTAACAATTATCGTGTATTAATGAAAATTTGAAAAAAAAAATAACTGAATATTAGGAATATTCAATTGAATTGATTTATCTTCAGTGTCATTAATTTTACGACCTAATTCCCACATGGATAGGCAAAGATAAAGGATCGATACTATCCACGGTCTTGACACAACTCTAGCTTTATGCACATTTATTTTTATTAGAAACTCGGCTTGCTTGATGGTCAGCAAGGAGAAGTAAAAAACGCCTGCTTATTGTAAGCTTGCCTTAGTAAACGTTACTATAGTATATCGGTCAAAAAAGTGACATCCACAAAAAGTGTGCAAAAGACTTTTTTATTGGGGCTTGACATACAACACCCCGCCTGATGTTAAGCTGGAGTATATTCCAAAAAAGAAGGTGACTGCTACTAGAGTTAAATACCTGCAAATTGCAGTCACATTCACTATGCCAGCCTAATTGGAACCGCCAGCTTATAAGCTGATGCCGAAACTCGACTAAAGATCCAAATCGCCAATTAATTATAATTATTATTATAACATAATTTCTATTCTACAAGCGGTTTACCACAGAAGTTATGAACACATATAGAGGTCGTTGGCCTTCTTCGTAGCTTATTCAGAAGAGAATAAAAAAAGTAATTGTACCCGTATTGTTGGTTCGTAATTTTTTTGTTTGACCTGATTGATGGCAAGCTTTAAATATTTTAAAACGATGTTGTATTGTTCTTTTTAATAGGCTTTATTAACAGAATAAAGAAACTTCAAAGTTAAGATCAACAATTCATATTATTACATTATTAATTATTTAAGCTATATAAGCTTAACAAAATATGATTTAGATTTGTATTATGCTCGATAATCCTATGTTCAGTGCTAAGAGGGAGGCCTACGTTCAGCTGTGTACGTCTTCGGGCTGAAGATTATGATGATTAAGTTATTAAGGATCTGGAGTAAACCGTTATAAGTATCAGGCTGGGAAAGTTTTTTTTTGAAATGTGACGCGGTTGGTCTATTTAGTAAACTTATTTTAAAGTTGCCTTAGTTGGTTCCTATGCCCTCCTGTTTAAAATCAGTATATGATTCAGTTATTCTGTTCCTGTGATATCGTTTAGTAGCTAAGTATAAAAATATACAACTAAAAAAATGGTTTGAGAGGTTGGTGAATAAAAAAGAAACACGTCAGCAGAGTCGAGAAATGGCGAAAGTCCAATTTTCTTGAATTGTTAGTTTTTGTGGTTGACTACCGAACCGTGCAACGTAACATTATACCTACAATGGTTTTTGTAATATTTAAAAATCAGAACATTCATTTTATTAATAAATTTTGTAAGTAAACGTGAACTAAGTCAATGATGGTATCAAGAAACATAAGTAATAGACTTGTTAACAACATTATTTTTTATCTGAACGATTTTAACAGTTATGCACGTTTGCTTTGGAAATTAAACTTTTGCAACTTGTACCAATGCAATAGTAATACCCCAAATTCAGCATTTATAGAAGGCATAGAGACGGCAAGCGTGGCATAGTGGTTAGCACACCAGTCCATTACGCGAAAAGTCCCGGGTTCGATTCCCATTTGGAGCAAATATTTGTTTAATAGCTTTTATTTGTGATATTTAATCTAATTATTAATATTACAAATATTAGTTCATAAAAAAGAGGTGGATTGATGGCTCCGGGTCTGGTTATATAAGAGGCAGTGGTAGACAGTGGTGCCCAGTCTTATAAGTATACAGACCATGAAGTGACTTAGCCGCGTTTCGAGGTTAACTCGTAAGTTGCCGGTTTTAACTAGGCCGGCATAATAAATGTGACTGCTACTTAACCTCCATTTATTAACCGCACTCCAGGCAGGGTGCTGTCATATGTCACAATAAAAAAATAACCTAAAGTTATTAGGCTGCATTAGTTTCCCCCGGGTATAATGGACCGTCCGTTATATGTAAGCTGGAGTGCGATCCATGAATAGAGGCTACTACTATTACTACAAGTAGCAGTCGCATCTACTATGCTGGCCTAGTTGTAACGGGCAAATTTGAAGCCGATTCCAAAACGCGATTGAGTAATTTTTCACGGTCTGTTCAATTGTAAGTGGTGGTATTACCCCGGATCTGTTCTTCACTTATTTGGTACAGTTGTCTATGATATACGACTACAGTTTTTAATGCAATTTTTCGACATAAATACAGTTATAATTGCAGTTTGAAACTTTCTAGTGTATTCATTATCTTTTGTGGTCTTGCTATACGCAACGCAACTTAATTTTACTGACATTCAATTACATGTCAATAAATATGATACAAAGTGAATACGTAATGCATATGCGAGTACGTGTGTTGTGAACGATGCCGCGTGAATACAAAAAGGTTATATTACCTAGCTTACTACAGTGTGTCCCAAAACGGATTGGATTAATCTGTTCAAAAATCATAATATTTAACCTATATTTTTTATTATGTAACCAATGGGCAGGTCATCTCTGCCGCATGTCTGATGCATCATGGGCTATGTCACCAGATTGTGGACTCCAGATTGAGAAGATATCGCGGCAGGCCCAAAACGGAGATGGCGAGATGAAATTGACTTATACAATAGTTCGTGGCGAGAGATCGAAAAATGTCGAGTCATGGAAAATAACGACTTCGTTAACCTAATAATAAAATAATAATAATACATTTTGAGAATTTTGAGTAGTATCTAAAACATTACTATATAACTACATAACCTAAGTTTAGGGTTTCGGATACTTACTAAATATAAATACCTTTAATCCATTTAATCCATTCCTTATAGGACATCTTATATATTTAAATAATGAATTTAATAATTAATAAGCATTACCATAAAATTACATGATCTAATTTCAGGCTTTAAACTACCGCTACATTTAGCATTTGATCCACTCCTTATAGGACATCTTGTATATTAGGACACATACATATACGGCACCGATCATTGTAGTGTAGAATTTCGAATACCTACACGTACGTCTAGGAATTTAATGCGTAGGTATTTAATGTTAATTTGTTACGATACATGTCTTCTACATTACATAAAACTTAATAGTATTCTAGTAGTCGTGAGTACTTTCTGGATGCTAACTGCAGTAGGGGATAATATAGAGAATCTCTATTAGAGATTAATGAATAGTTTTCACCTCTGTTAACAGTGTAGCTTATTTTTTTTGTTAAAACTTCTAACTTTTTCTTTAGTTTAACAATTATTATGTTATAAAAATATATTGATTTGGGCTCGTTTATACGACAAAAGTTTAGATTGTCAATAATTATTTATACATATATTCCAATACTGATATTATATACTATAATTTAATGTTTACTATTTAATCAGAATAGTTGTGTGGATGTGAGGAAAGCGAGTAAATTGATATAGGACTGTGACAAGTAGAAATACATACTGTGGGAAAAGGGCATGATAATTTGATTTATTGATTTATATATTCCAAAGAAAACATGTATGACCTTTTCAAACTTTCTCGTAATGTATATTTTAAGTCCATGCTTTATAAATAACGTTATAGGTTTAGAAGCTACATTATTTTCCTTAATATACTTACCTATTTTTTATATAACACTTTTTCGTTTATAAAAGTTTCAAATCTTTATTTTAAATTATGCGGCTTACATTATCGGATTATTAGCAGCTAATCGAATCCCTGAGTCACATGCAGATAGGATTTCAGATATTGTCATTTGATAATTGTGTTATTTTACGTGACGTAGATCTCAACTACTAGCTGAGATATAGGTAGTTGTGGTTAATTTATGCCCTGAACCAAATACATTTATTCGTAGAAATAAACTAATAAACAATTTACGAATATCGAATATCGACATATAGAAGTGTAGGTATCTGTTAAACTTTGTGTTCTTTGTATTCTTCGGTCCTCCTATATATATTATAAATATATATATATATTTATATGTTTTTTACGTACTTATTTTTCGTTTTACAAATGTGTATAAATTTAAAAATATAATCTATTTTTTACTAAATATGCGCGGATATAGACAGTCGTCCAGAGCTCTTCTAATCTGCCGATCCTTATACTGCGCACATACTCGTATACTATCAGCGAAAAATTTAAAAATATATGTATGTATTGCCTTATATATCATTTGATAACAATAAATTAATTTGAAATAAATAAAACAGGTTTCGTATTATTTTCAAGATTTTATCTAGTTATACGTATCTACAATATAATAAATTATTATGTTTATCAAGTAACAATTAAAATTATGCGACAGACACCTTTAAATTACATATTTATATGTATCAACAATAGAAATTACCTGTAACAACTTTTGTATTGTTATATCAATCAATCAATCAATCAAATTGTCACGCTTTTTTCATACAGGGATAGGCAGAGACAATGGAGCGCCACTTGCCACGGTCCTGACACACCTCCCTCGTTTCCTTCACATTAACAATTTATAACATTAGAAAAATACACTTTATGTAAGTACATATTTTTTCTAAATGGTTTACAATACTTGGCCTGCATAGTGGCGGCGATTAGGGCGACTCGTAAACTGGGGCGGTTTTTCAGTCGTTAGCACTTTTGTACCTCTCCTTGTTTATCATCAGGCAAATCAAGTAAGGCCGGCATAGTGGATGTGATTGCTACTCACAGTAAATTAATTGTAGTAGCAGTGACATCCATGCATGGACCATACTCCAGCTTAACATTAAGCGGGGTGCTGTCATATGTCGAGTCACAATATATTTTTTTAAATTTCTTTACTCTGCTTCTAAACATGTTTGTATGATTATTGTTTAATCTGCTTCCCTAATTTTTGATTTAATTTCTATAGTTAGGGCACATGGAAAGGGTAAATGAAAGTAGATTGACGAATAGAATTTATAAATCTGATGTGGATGGATTCGTTAAACGAGGCAGTCCCAGGAGGGTGTTTTCTATTACTAAGCTTCTAAACGTGTTTGTAATATAAAAACAGGACGGAAAAGTACATATATCAAAGATACATTGGTACCGGCAAATGGTTTTAAGTCCAGAGTGCTAGATTTGAGAGACTATTTATCTATCACTAGACCACGGATGCCTTATGATCAGTTAATAAGAGATTTTTTAAATGTTATATGAAAACAATACCAACATTCAGAAAAAATAAGGAAATTAATTCTAGTTTCGAGTAGTGTTTTGAAAATGTTTTTAACAACTATACAATTTTAGTTAATCCCACAAATGATAACAAAACTTGATTAGATAAGATGGTTTCGTAGATAGATTACAATTACTATACTACAAGATTGTTTGATCAGATAAATTGTATACAAAAACTAAAACACTAATAAATATTATTGATACGAGCATTTATCTTACTTTATGTAATTTTTTATTTATTAAGTCCTTGACTTGCTTGATAGTAAGCAAGGCAAATCCAAGAGGGCAGATGACTGAAAAATAAAGATTCACTTCACTTTACGGTTGTAAAAAAATGATGTCGCCTACGATGAAGGTTTTTTCGCTTGTTGTGTCAAGACAGTTAAAAGATTCATTAATTTTGTGGTGAGAGCGAAGTGAGGACGAAAACGAATCTATACACGACGAAAAAACGCCTGATGTAATAATGCACTTAGTGTTATTATTACCGCTGTACATCTAGTGAAGTGGCAATAAGTCGACTTAGAATGCTGCGTTTCATTTATGAATACAATTTTATGAATATTTTTTTTTATAAACCTTATTCACTACTGATTCACTTCACGGTCTGTACACTTAAAAGTGGTGGTGATACTACCCCGGATCGACAGACTGGGCAACTGACTACTAACTTTTTGTTACATTATTGGGGTCTCAGCCGAACTTATTTTTTTCTGGTTGGATAAAGATGTGTGTGGTTAATTACGACTACTACGATGTAGTCGTAATTAACTGTAATAGCAGTCACCTCCATTCATGAATTAACATCAGGCAAGGTGCTGACATTATGTCGAGCCACAACAATATAGTTTGAGTATTAATTCACGTGTAATGTGACCTGACCTAAGTCATAGGCTTAACATGGCTTCTTTCACATAATCTGTCTATAACTGCGTAATGCGATATTCTGTAGCTGTCACTATAATAACACAACGCGGTTTGTTTTATACTCCATTGTTAATAACTCAGTACTTTTTGTAATCTAAACCAGCTATTGTAATATTTTGATACGAAAATATATATATATATTAGCTGTGCCTGCGTTTTCACCCGCGTAAAATTAGGTTAATTTGACTGTATATAACTTTTTTGTATTTATAACTCGATAATAATTCATAAGCCAGGGAGTAATGTCAGGATCGTGGGCAAGTGGCGCTCCATTGTCTCTGCCTATCCCTGTGGGAAAAAAGCGTGACAATTTGATTGATTGATAATTCATATAAAAATGACAGACGGAAATAAAAATAAATATAGATAAACTCCAAACAGCTGAAACTATAGCCAATTGAAAACTATAGTAAAAAATATTTAAAAAAAATTAAATGTGTCCTATTGTACTTCTAGTACCGCCAAAAATATGTATACAAAGTGTCATGATGATCGGTTAAGTAGTTGTTGCGTGAAAACGTAATCACATTCACATTTATAATAATAATATGATATATTTCTTATTATTACATTTCTATTCTAAGAAACAAGAAATACTTGTATCATAGAAACTGAATGAACAAAGTAAATTAAAGATACATTGGTAGTGGCGAGTGGTTTTATATAGGGTGCTCTCTGTTTGCGCTACACCACATTCCGCTTTTTATTATATACATATTTGCAATCTTTGTAGCATTCATATGTTAAATATAACCTTTCGTTTAACCCACTTTGAGAGTCATTTTTAATTGTCTATCACTATTTCATGTTGAAATTATACCTCAATAGTAATTTACCTAAAGAAGATCAATGAATTATAATTGTGACTCGACATATGTCAGTATCCCGTCTGATCTTAAGCTGAAATGCGGTCCATGAATGCAAGCAGCAGTTATTTGATTGTGGTGAAATTTGAATTACTTCTCGGCAGACTGAGCATGGCCACCAACCTGTCTGCCTGCCAATCTTTAAATATAAATTAAAATATTACTCTTAAAATATAAATTGAACTAATATACTCGTAATGTAATATAAGAATGAAATTTAAGTTCATGCTCTAAAGATCGGCTGATTATTATACATGTTATAGCCTTGGTAATAAGAAATTATCCCTTAGTACTATTATAATTAAAGTATATGATCCTTTATTAGCGACTTGTGTGTTCCATGAGTCTAATTGGGAGCATCACAATAAATAAAACTACAATATCAACTATAACGTTCACTATAAAACTGCGGTGCCACTATACTGACTATACAGACAGGGCTTCTTGAAACTTATATTTAATTATGTAATATTATAGGACTAAAGCTGACAGTAAGCACTGTCAGCTATAGCACTTTGAAGAAGCCTTCAAACTAATCTCGAATGATGTTATATTATAGGACTATGTTAGGGAATTCATTTTGGGGCTATATTGGAGACTATAGCTGTCAGCATTACTTTAAACTGAGCTTAAATTATAGGTTTCTTTAAACTCAGTTTAAATGATCGCATATTATAGGATTATATTAGGTACTATACCTGTCAGTGATTCTTTAAACCGAGATTGAATGATGAGATTTCGTAAGACTGTATTAGGGACTTTAGCTGTCAAACTTAGCTTAAATGATCAGGATTACATTAGTGACCATAAGTAACAATCGGAATCCATTTTATATCTTAGGTAATAATGCAGTGCCTGTCGAGTAGTTTAAAGCTAGCCTTGACGCTGAATTCACGCTGGATCGTAGGGCCAAATATCAGTGAAAGTTCGTTGCCAGGTCATTTAACTGTCATGTATTAAAAGAATCGGGGCCCTGTACTAAAAATGGCAATTTCAAAGGTAAAGATCTAATATTAGCCCGACATTATGACTGCGCAGCATCTGACATTAAGCTGGTATGTGATCCACTCGCTAAACCTACCTCGCAGAATAATAGTTTCTTAGATTTTGCGCGAACATTGATTAATGAAATCAACGGAATAAACGTCGGAATAATACAAAAATTGTAAAATCAAAACCAAAATAAACGCGATAGAAAACCACATAATTCATTTGTTTAATTCATTACCTCGCAGAAGTTCGATCTTTAAGCTGAAACTGGCGTTACCAAGCTGGATAAACAACCAACTTATAAATTAAATAAAAAGTTATAAAACAGGCTAGTATTTTTTACTTTCATTTTTTTTTACAAAGAATTTATTTCTATCGTTACTTTGATACCATTTTATTCTTATCGCAAATTGTAAACCTTGTATTATGTAGATTATTTACAAGTACCTGACATTATAGTACACATTGAAACGTCACGGACTTATAATAATAACAAAATTATATCTAACATTGAGCTCAATCACAATCAATGTCGAGATAATATGGAATAACATTAAGTACTTTCTTACTTTGTATCAAATACAATTTATCGGTAGTTTATTTTATTACGTCATAATAAATATTAGAATGCTCCAGTAGTCAACTACAAAACATATGTGTCATTAACATTCACTAGTAAAACTGCGGAAAACAATAAACGCAAAACATTGATAAGCATGGTAGGCATGATAGTTGGTGGTCAATTTGCCAAGTATGACGATCCACTTTCAAGTGCACAGACCATGAAGTGACTCAGTGAATCAATCGGCAACTTTCAATTGCCGGCTCTAATTAGAGCTCTAACAAGATGCGTCTACTGCTGCTTCAATCGTCTATATTCATGGACCACACTTCAGACTTAACATCAGACGGGGTCGAACCATAATAAGAACATAAAGATTCTATAAAAGTCATATGTAACCTTGGATCCTTGAAGCTAAGCGTGATGAAGCATCTTTTTTCAGATGTCGCGTCTTAATAAAAAAAACGTGATCAATAGCCGTGCACTCTTTCTAAGGATTATTTTTTTAATATTAAAAATTAATAGATCAATCTATCAAATTAAATTGTCACGCTTTTTCCCACAGGGATCCACAATGAAACAAGATAGGGCACGAATGTAGTTAGTTGTTTAAAACTAATATTATTGTTAAAGATTCATACCACGTGTTAACAACAATGTAGTTATATCTATGGGAATATATTATATAAGGAATATATGTAGTTATATCTATAGGAATATATTATCAATGTTTATCAGCGTAATAGCGAATCTTTTTGTCCCGGTTAGATAGTGGGCCTCACACATCCAACAATAAGTTACAGTTTGATATGCATCTCTTTGTTAAAAGATACATATCTTAAAAATATAATTAGACGCATAATGCTCATTTGGTCGCCCCGTAGATTCACAACGGAAACCCGTTATTCCAGTTATCAACAGCGTCTGACAATAAGACTTTTACTAGAATAAATACTATCTTATTGAATATTATGAGTATTGTTACAAATATTAGTACATTTTGCACTTCCTGTCTATATTTGTTTTTACTTATATCTGTTCTATTCTGTAAGGTTGTATATAATCCTGTTTTTGTAGTCTTCTATGTTTTATTTCTTTTATTTTATTTTGGCTCGACATATGACAGCACTCCGCTTGTTAATCTGGAGTGCGGTCCATAAATGGCATTCAATAACTTCAATTGTTAGTCGCTTGTACTAAGCTAGCCTAGTTGGGTTTGATAACTTTCAAGCTGATCCCGAAACACGCCAAGTCAATTCACAGTTTGTATACTTTCTGTGCATTTTTTCCCATCTTGTCTTCTTATTTATTTATAAATTCTTTATTGCAAAACTTGTAGTTATGAACAAGGGCGGACTTAATTCCTCTCGGCATTTTATACTAGCTAACCTTCAGGAGTGTGGCAAAGAATTGCGGGTGCATCAGAAATAAAAACATAAACCAACATAATAGTAATTTACTTACATATATGTACTACTACCTACACAAATACCAACAACAATATGATAAATATTTTATTATAAAACGATAATTTTATCGTTTAAGGTATTTACCTTACAATAACGCAAATGAAAATAATTAAAAGAATGTGATTTTGATTTAATAAATTATTCAATTTCTCAATGCACATCAAATTCCACGTTGCTTAAGAAATGAATGAATCAATCAATCAATTAAATTGTCCCGCTTTTTTCTCACAGGGATAGGCAGAGACAATGGAGCGCCACTTGCCACGATCCTTACAAACTCCTTACACAACTTTCCACAATTCTCTTCATACAAGCTGTATGGTTATGGGTACTAGGCAAAATCAGAAATGCATCAGTTGTCAATTATAATTATTGAATCTTTAAGTGCATGTAAACATTTCCACGGTTGTAATGAATATTAACGTAATCAAACTATTGGATTGCTTGCAAAAAATTGATAAAGTAAGTGATCTTGGTCAGTACAGTGACGACGACTGAAATAGAAGCTAAACTCCATTGTCAGTTGTCGGCGCTCTTGGACTTCTCCTAGTTTACCATCTGGCAAGTCGACATCAAATATCGCATCTCAATTAAAAAGAACCACTTATTTAGATTAAAACTTGATGCCATAGAAAAGAAACGTAACTTTAAACAAACATGCAATTATCTCTGGCGCACCTTTCATATCGATTTTCATATGACGTGGGTGATTCATGTGACCCGCTCGTGTATTCAGGGTAATAAAAATAAAGTAAAGATAATAACGTCGTATTTGTATGTTGCATAAGTCAGGCCTACCCCAGAACAAACACAATATAACCATGGTTTATTACCATGAAGTGGTGTTGGCGGTAACACTAGTTTTTAGTTATGAACTACCGTTCGCTTCAACTTGGAATGTTTTTCAATTCTATCGCATAAAAACATATCCTACAAAAAAATATTTAAATTTGATGACGTGATTTATACAACGATACGTTGTCATTTTTTTGTATCTACTGTTTGCATTAGGGAAGTTGTAACCTGTCATTTCTTTGCTTTTGGAATAGACAAGCTATAATAACCTGAACCATCTAGTATCTAATAAGACAAGTAATTGTAACAGATTATTTATCTCTGCCTATTCCTGTGGGAATAAAAGCGTGACAATTTGATTGATTGAATATTTATTTAGATTTAATAAACAGAGAAAATATTATAAGAGTTTATCTTTGTAGACGATTCTGGCTATTGTTTAGATTACCTTATTAGTGATTAAATTTTAGAAAATTACCAGACAACTTTTTCTTGCATTATTATAACAATATATAAACTAGAATTCACGTCGAGTTAAGCCACGTTTATTGAATCTTTGTTCAAACAATTTATGAAACTAATATTTACTCAGCAAAAAGAACGTCTAAAGGTTAACCGATATTAATATTTACGGAAACTTTTCTGCATTGGGACATACGAGTATGAAGCTTAGTATTTCATCATTCTGTTTGTTTTGAAATAAATAAAACGCAAGACTAAACATTTTTATATCAGATAATTTGCAATCAATCAATCAATCAATCATATTGTCACGCCTTTTTCCCACAGGCATAGGCAGAACCAATGGAGCGCTTCTCGCCACGATCTTGACACAACTCCCTCGCTTCCCTCACATCCGAAATTCTTGTCATACAATCTCTACGGTACAGTTATTTCTTGATAATTTGCACTGTGCAAAGATGATCAGTAGTAGTAACCTACAGGAACAATATATTGATTGGGTCAGGGAAAAAGACTTCGCAAATAGTACCTATGTATAAATTGGTAATAAAATATCTTTAGCTGTACTATTTGTATTTGGCTGGTTTTCATGACATTAAAAAGGTAACATTTAAAAAAAAATCAAATCAGGAAAAATTTCATTTGTTTTTCTTTCTGTCATAATGAGTCAATCGAATAATTTTAAATTAGATACATTTTAAAATTTTATTACAAAAAATGCAACGTAAATAGCGAATAAAATTTGTCACGTTTATGGAATGCAGTATCATTAAGAGTAGCACAAAGTTGGTTTGGGCGTTTTCAATTCGGGAATTTTGATGTCAAAGATCTCACCTCACTCTGGTCGCCCTGTTGCAGATAAAATGGACACTATTTTAGAAAATGTGTAGCAAGATCGGCATATCAGTAGTTACGACATAGCTTAGGTTACAAGCATACGTACAGAAGAATTATATAATATATTAAGATTACCATAATATATTAGATTTTAGCAATCAGTAATATTAATATAATTTACCTAATACTTTAAAATATTTAAAAAATCGATAAAAGTAATAGGGGTAACGTCACATTGATATTTGAACTAACCGATAAGCTTTATCTATGCCTACTATAGCATAGTGTGACAAAATGTAATATAACAAGCGTGAATAATAACTTAAGGTTTATTTAATATTAAAAATGAGATTTATGGCATTTGACATTACACCGCCCAATGTTAAGCTGCAGTACGATTCAAGAATTACTACAGTTAAATAGATGTAAGTAGCAGTCGCATCCACTATGCCGACCGACAACTTACAAGCTGATTCCATAACACGGCTGAGTCACTTTTTTTTAATGTGACACGTCATCTGACCTCGACTCACCTGATGATAAGCAAGAGGAGGTCTAAGAGTGACGACGACTGGAATAACCTAGTCAGTTCCCAGCTGCCTCAGCCGCCGCCACTATGCCGGCCTAAATGGTCTATGCACTTGTAAGTGGAAGTGACGGTACTACTCTGGATCCACTACCAGTCGGTAGTGAAGTGAGAATGTTAGATCTTCATCTTATGACGTCATATTCAATTTCAACCGACTTTGATAAGAAATCGTCGTCGAAATTTGGATTAGATATCATATTTTTGACGATAGGCGTAGCCGTACGATTAGCGATTGGTTTGTTGCGCGTAAAGTTCAGGGTTCGATTCCCGGTCGGAGCAAATATTTGTTTCATAGTCTTTATTTGTAATATTTAATAATTATTAAATATATTATAATTATATTAACAAAGGAATCGTTAACCGTTCGGCAACGTCTGTCGTCAAAAAAGAAAATATATTAAATGTTGCAAATATTTGTTAATAAAATAAAATGGCCGATATTCGGCCGCTTCGGGTCTGGTTATCAAAGAGTGGTAGGCAGTGGTACCCAGTCTGCCGATCCGGGGTAGTACCACCACTTACAAGTATACAGACCGTGAAGTGATTTGGTAGCGTTTCTGGATCAGCTTGTAAGTTGCCGGTTCTAACTAGGCCGGCATAGTAGATGTGGGTGCTACTTACAGTTATTGTTTTTTTTATTAGAACCGAGTTAGTTCCCGGCTGTCTCAGTCGCCATCACTATGCCGGCCGGAATTGTATAGTGACACCCACTCATGGACCACTCTCCAGCTTAACATTAAGCGGGGTTCTGTCATATGTCGAGTCAAAATAAAAACAATTAGATGAATTCAGAGCTGGATGTAGTCTCATCAAGCGCTGGACTGTACTCACAAGTATACAGACCTTGAAGTGACATAGTCGCGTTTCGGAATTAGCTTTTAAGTTGCTAAGCCAACATAGTGGCACTACTACTTTCAGTTGTTTAACTGTAGTAGCAATCGCCTCTATTGATAGACCGCACTCGGCCTTTTAACATCAGGTCTAGCCAAAATCAATCTATCAATCAATCAAATTGTCACGTCTTTTTCCACAGGGATAGGCAGAAACAATGGAGCGCCACTTGCCACGATCCAGACACAACTCCCTCGCTTCCTTCACATTCAAATTCTCTTCATACAAGCACTATAGTTATGGGCACTAGGCAACCTAGCTTTCTTGAGGATGTCTCCGATTTGGCCAGAAAACGCCTTCCTGGGCCTGTCTAGCCAAAATATAAAAATTAAATAGTCTTTAATATTCCACTTTTAATTAGACTGACCGATTAGGTATGCTATTGTATTCGAACTGGAATAAGTAAGTAGATAATGTAAATTGTAACTCGTTGCGTAATCATTTATTTAAATAAGGGTGTATTTACGATGGAGCCCGCAGACTGCAGACCGCAAAACTGGTTTGCATGAATCTGTCTGTGGGTACGCCATGCAGATTTATACAAACCAGTTTTGCAGTCTGCAGTCAGCGGTTGCCATCGGAATCACACCTTAAACATATCATAATGGGAGAAGCTCTGGGGTGAAGCGATACAAGCAGTTTAAGGTTCTATCCAAACATATTTTAAAGAGTGGCAGGCAGTGATACCCAGTCTGACGATCAAGGGTAGTACCACCACTTACAGGTATACAGACCGTGAAGTGATTTGGTCACGTTTCGGGATCAGCTTGTAAGTTGCCGGTTCCATCTAGGCCGGCATAGTGGATATGATTGCTAGGGCCTGACAATTTGTATTTTATTCATTTACACTACCAGTTGAACAATTCAGTGATAGAATTATAATCCTGTTCTACTTATATAGCGAAACAGGGTCAAAACGATACAAAGCGACAAATCAGGGATCGGCCTAGCTTCAACAGAATTTTTTTTGTTCTAACTATCTAAAGGAAATTGTAATATCAATTTATTAGCTTATCGGTTTATGTGGGTCATTTCATTGACTTTGAACATGAAATTGTAACTGTTTGTATATAGGTATAAAGAAATACATAGATAAAATAATCTACGTTACTTAAAATGTTACTCATCACGACAATCGATTTCACGAAATGACTAAATAATAAAATCATAATTCTTCATATACAGGGTGTCAAGAACGCTTCCGATCCCAAATACGACCTGTATTATTCTTCTGTCTGTCACTTAACTCCTCCTAAACGGTAGGACCGGTTTTGATGATATTTTTGAGTGTGTGTGTTTAAGTGGGTCCCTGGATGGTTTAGATTTAAAATTGGACCCTGTGGCGCTGCTACCGGTATATTTTACTTTCGAGTAGGTCTATTTCGTCTACGTCTTATAATATTCCAATTATAATATTCTTTCACACCGATTTATTTCATTTGTCCAATAAATAAATAAGAAAAAGTCTTCACCCACGCACATAGTTGATTTAGTCCAGATTAATAGTGATCTGGTAATTGAAGTGCACCTAAATTTTGACGACAGGCGTGGACGAACGGTTTACCGACTGGTTTGTTGCGCGTAATGTCCCGGGTTCGATCCCCGGTCGGAGCAAATATTTGTTTCATAGCTTTTATTTGTAATATTTAATAATATTAAATATTGCAAATATTTGTTAATAAAAAAAAGAGATGGTTATTTGCTTCGGGTCTGGTTATCAAAGAGTGGTAGGCAGTGGTACCCAGTCTGCCGATCCGGGGTAGTACCACCACTTACAAGTATACAGGCCGTGAAGTGATTTGGTCACGTTTCGGGATCAGCTTGTAAGTTGCCGGTTCCATCTAGGCCGGCATAGTGGATGTGATTGCTACTCACAGTTATTTAATTGTAGTAGCAGTGACAGTCATTCATGGACCACACTTCGGCTTAACATCAAGCGGGGTGCTGTCATATATCGAGTCACAATAAAAAATATAAAAAAAATAATTTAAATATCTATAATATTCAAAAAACATTTATTTTTTTCAAATGATGGCATATGTTCGCCGCATTGACTTGACTGTCGTCTACTTTCGAGTTGTATGTAAATTTATAAATTAGTGAGCTCTGTTAAAAATAACTATCTCATTAGTTACCTTTAGTCTTAATATAAAACAATGTATTGAAAGTTCATTAGCACCGAGACCTGATGGCCTACTTGAACTATCTACGGTAGCTGAAAAGGTAGGTGAAAAACGATCGAATGTATATAATTAATTAAGTACCAACATAATTTGATTGTACATTGATTATACTATTTTTATTGAGACACGACAGTTGACTACCGACGTGGCCTAAAGGTAAAGGTCATTATGCCGGCCAGAAATAATATTTTACTGCATCAATAATTTAGTATTTGTTTTAAACTTTATTGCTTATCTTATCGAGGGTTAAGAAAACAATGTTGCATGCAAATAAGGAAACACATTACAACACATAATTTTACATAACGATGACATGACCCACCCGTTGAAATCCGATACGCGACGCGACTCGGGGATCCCTTAAAATTTACCTCACGAAACATATTTTAGGTTAATCATTGTGCTAGTTTTTAGTTATATTAATTTTATTTATGAAGTATTTTAAATAAAATAAAGGTATATAAACTTTATATAAACCTATATAAACTTAATTAAACAATAAATAATAAATATAATCTAATGTGATGATATTTATAGCTAGTCCCAAGGAGACTGGCAACATTTCCAGCCTTTCTGTCTCCAGCCTTTAATATTATAGGTAATTGTATTTTTTATTGTTTAAGTACTAGTATTAGAAATTATATTATCTTTCCATGTTATGCCTAACGCCCATAACCGTAGAGCTTGTATGACGATAATTGTGGATGTGAGGAAGTTGGAAACGAGGGAGTTGTGTCAGGATCGTGGCAGGTGACGCTCCATTGGCTTTGCTTATCCCTGTGAGAAACAGCCGTGACAATTTGTTTGATTGATGGATTGTTATTTATATTACGCGATCCACTTTTGCTTACTTCACAACACAGGTTGACTGACGGGCGCCTTTTGTATAATAATTCTATTTCTATAATTCTCTAAGATTACAATGTATATTTTGTAAACAACATTTAATATACACAAACAAAAACTACTTGGAATTACAAAGGGTTAAGAACACCATTATAATCTTTATCACAAGAAATTATTTATGTATTATGCATATTATACATACAGCATTTATTAATAAAAGTATTACTTATTTACATATTTTCTATATATTTTATAAATATATTTATTATAATTATTATTATTTATTTCGATCTTTTGTTGTTTCTTAAGGCTAACTAGCAGATATGTCTAACGGTATTAAGTTCGCATTTACTATGTTATCCCAATATAAAATTTTGAAATAAATATTTAAAAAATCAATACATATATAAGATATTAAAGAAGTAATTGGTTATATATACTTTAGAAGAATGTAATGCGGCACCCTTAATCCATAGGCATTTTTACGCCATCTAATGAGTATTGATCAGTATTGTTATTGGAATTAAGTACGGCTTTTAGTAAATGCTTTAACAGTTTTGTAATAACTTTCTACCAAATTAATATATTAGTTTTATATAAGATAAAAGTAACACAATAAACAATAAGGACATAACTTACCAGGTAATTGGCAATGTTGATGCCAAATCAGAAGCTATTATTTGATTGTGTGCAAGATTATTTCAACCTTTGGGTGCCAGACTAAGGTTAAAATAATCTATACTGCATAAGTGAGTAATGAAAATCGGATCGAAAAAATTACGCCTGCACATTGGCCAGATGCGGTCAATACCCTCAAATGCACGTATGCATTTATCTATCCAGATTTTATTATCAATTTATGCAGTAATATTAAATAAATATACTATAGTCAAATACATAATGTTATCTTTTTTAAATAGGTGGGAATAGCCAGGCACATAGCTCATAAAATAAATGATTGTTGGGGCTTAACAGTTCTCGAATGAAGATAACATACAGGAAAACGCAGCATCCACAAAATGGCCTGACGACCTACTAAAGGTGGCAGAAAACCGCTGAACGCAGACGTAAAGATCGCTGCGTGCGGGAAACCTATTTCTAGTATTGGACGACTAATGGCTGAGAAAAAGATTCATAAATTCATAAAAGAAAGAGAGTAGAAATATTTTAATTGATTCTAGGGATCGCCGAATAGTTACATTTAAAATTATAAAACTCTTGCGGAAGACTCGGACGAGCAGCAAATAATACAATCATCATCATCAAACGGCGTTCTAAACAATACAAAAGGCGGGCTAAATTAGATTAAGTACGAAAAATCTTTAGTGTTTTCTTAAGGTTCGCACAAAATACGTAGGATTCAGACCGCGGTCCTCCTTTTGGTGACTTCGGATTCAAACTCATGAACAATTTATGTCGATATACTTGATTATAAATTATTGATTTATATCCCATAATTATAATCTATGTACTGCATAATTATAAGGTTTAGTCTTAATTTTACCCAGTAAGGTTTTTGGGCACACAGTAATACGAGTACAGGTTATGTATTACTTAGTACAAGGAGGGGCCCTGGAGTACTGTATACTTAAAGTTTGTTTCTAAAAGATTTTATTTACATCTTCTATTTATGAATCTCATTCCCCCTTGAGTTATAAGATGTTGTGAACATTAAAACCGATTAAAGCTTGACGTACATCAAAGTATTTGCATAATTATGAATACCTCACTAAACATTAGTAATTATAACAAACGGTATTTATGATTTTCTAGTATAACATTGGAACGTGAATAATGTTTGTCATTCCACGTAAATTAATATGACATAGTAGTAAAGTCACAATATTTATTATACCCTAAATTTTATTAGATAAGACATTGCATTTTATAATTCAATTGATAACAATAAACATAGTATTTTTTATATATTGCTAATAAATTTTCTAACATAATACGATTTTATTTATGAACTCGCTGTAAAACTACGAACAGGGTTGTTTTAGTTTAATAAAACGGGATTGATCATATCGGGGAATTAAAAAACAGGGATCCGCAGTGCTCATAACAAAGCTTGTATGAAGAGAATTGTGCATGTGAGGGAAGCAAAAAGTTATTCCAGGATCGTGGAAAGTAGCGCTTTGTTGTCTCTGCCTTTCCCTGTGTGAATTCACACCTGACAATTTGTTTGTTGGTGGTTATTAATAGACACACTTAAGTCCCAAGTCAGACAAACTGCAAAACCGTAAATAATTGTCTATTTTTAGTAAAAAATGAATAGATAAACCGGTAATGATAAAAGAGTGAAAAATATTGTGGGGTAGATATTGTAGAGACCTTTACAAAAATATTAATAAGATGACCAATGTCATAGTTTTACAGCGACCACGATGAATACACAATGTTGGATTAAAATAATAATAAAAAATAATAGGTAGGTAAGCCACAAAAATATTTTATATCGTATTATTTTTTTAATGAATTATATATAGTTAATAAGGAACATATTAAGATTATGAGAAAACCTATATTGACCTACAAAAGGTCACTAATTATAAGGATATTTTTTAAGGAAAACGTATCTAAACGACGTAGAAAGATAACTACCGCTATATAAACTACACTAAAATAAATTCATATAAAATAATCTCAACTAAGTACTTAGAACAAAAGAAATTCGTTTGCAAGTCGCAATTCCTACCTTCTTTTTAGTGGTGAGAATCGTTACTTTGCTGTAATACAGTCTCGATTAGAGCGGAAAGTAATATTTTAATTGTAACTGAATACCAATAACTAAATAGGTAGATGTTTAAATAAATTCGGATTGCAAAAAAAAAATAGTAAAAGAAATCTACGCAGTTTTATATCTACTGTGTTTATGTTTTGTGTATGCTTAATAAAGGTTTTTATTTCTTATTTATTTATATAAAATAATAAATAATTATATTTGCCTTTGAAAAGTACAGTTTGAATTGAAAAAGAACAAATTAATGCGAGTGTCAATCATTAACGTAGCAGCCGACTCGTGAACGTTAGTTACACTAATTTTAGTTATTCATTAATGCTCGTCCTAATATCAGTCAATGACCTTAAACGGTGTCTGCTCTAATTAAAATGATCAAATACACATTCTGTTTGACAACTTTAGCTCATGTAGCAAATTATGCTTTATACGTGTGTATTTATACAGTAGGTCATCTTTACGGCGTGATTGGCGAATTCCATTGCTGAGAGGAATTCGACATCGTGGCAGGCCCATAAGGAGATGGCGAGACGAGATACTCCTAGATTAGTTCGTAGGGATAGTTATGCTAAAAGAACGGAAGAAATTTGCCAAGAACTAAATAGGCTTTTTTGTTGTGACACGACATCTGACTTCGATGATAAGCAAGAGGAGGTCCAAGAGTAACGAAGACTGAAAAACCCCCGTTTCCGGCTACCCCAGTCACCGTCACTATGCCGGCCTAAGGTGCTTCTTCATGCATCGCTTGAAGGATCCAAGGTCACAGGATGGAGAGAACACATGGGCTGGCAAAGCATTCTACTTGTCGATTGTTCTACAAAGAAAGGACGCACCGAACTTTTTAGGCTATTAACTATTACTCAAAAATATCGAAATCTTATAGGTATTTAAAGTAGAATTCTATTGTTGTGATCTAATAAATATATTGTTGGGTGATTTTTGTATAAAG
This sequence comes from Tinea trinotella, assembly GCA_905220615.1. Lineage (NCBI taxonomy): Eukaryota > Metazoa > Arthropoda > Insecta > Lepidoptera > Tineidae > Tinea > Tinea trinotella. The sequence goes on from HG992305.1 coordinate 6,000,451, forward strand.
GTTCGTCGGATTTCAACAATGAAACATCGTGTTTTTATAGCAGTCGACCAATTTTATTCAAAATTTATCTTTAATACAAGAGCGTTCGGTCTCTTTTAAGCTTTAATAAACCGCACGTATTTTACTAACTTCGAGCTCAAAAATGACGAGCGACAATTAGAACCTTAAATTTTATTGTCTGAACTAAAAATGAATAATCAAATCTGAAGAGTTTTAATTAATTAAAGATCGATTCAGTAAAGGATCCAAATAATCATGACCAAGCTTATTTTATTTTTACAGCATGACGCATAATCCTAATTCAATACAATTTATGTTTTCTTTTGGTACGTACTCATACACAATGTCCTCGTGCTAAACTACGTTCATCTTTGAAATATATTATTTTAAAGTAAGGTCTCAATAATATTGCACTAAATGCCCACGTTCATACAGAAATAGTATCACTTTCCTCGATTCTGACACGAAGTCCTATGTATTTCTTCACATTTACAGTGCTTTTCATTTATCTCTGTTATTTCTGATTATTTGATTTATCAGGGTTATCACTTCGAATCCCTGTCAATTGTCACCTATTCTTTATAGAGTTATAGACACGTGGGATGCTTTACGAGCTTAAGTGTTCTTTCGATATTATAAACATGAATCCATCGAGCGTAGCGTGAAAGTACTCTGGCCGGCATAATGACGATGAATGGGCCAACCTTAACTGAATCGTTTTTTAGTCGTCAGCGCTCTTGGACTCCACCTTGCTTAACAGCCAAGTCAAGGTCAGATATGTAAGGTCAGAGCTGGAGTAGGTACGGTCCATTAAGGGAGATAACTGCTACTATGGTTAAATAAATATAAGTAGCAGTCACATCCACAATGCCGGCCTAGTCGAAACCAGCAACTTACAGGCTGATCCCGAAACACGACTAAGTCACTTCACGGTTTGTATACTTGTAAGTGGTGGTAATACCCCGGATGGCAATACCCCGGGGCACCAATGCCTACTACTCTTTAACGCGTTTCATTAATAATAAAAAACGTACTACAACTATTCACGATTCTGATACAACTCCATCGTTTCCTTTACAAATGTCTTCATACAAGTTCAGATGTAGACTGCGAAACCCTGTCCTCTTTATATTGTCTCCAATTGATCATGGAATATTGTTCTGGATTCTTCCATTGCACTCATCTCTCATCTATAAATTTCATTCGTAATTATTCTTTCATGCATCATTTATAAATACCATAAAATTGAATACTTTTTACAAATACGCATAGATTGTAGCTAAGAGCTAATACAATACATAATCTAATATATTTTGTAACTTAACTGAGTCTTTTAATTTTTTTGATTAGATAATTCTATAAAATTTTAATATTGATTTTATCAATATTAAAAGGAACGCAATGTAAAGTATAACTGTAGAATTCTAAGTTCCTAAATAAACTGCAAATAATTAAAACAACGATTTACCCAAAACTTTGTGAATGGCATTGTCAACAATAATATATTTAACTTTACAGAAACAAAATTTAAGAAATAAACCTTTGTGTAAGTTTTTTTTTTATCAAGCAAGATCCCCAAATGCCTTAGTGTATTGCAAAAAAAGACCAGAAACAACGACAGGTAGTAAGCGTACTACAGAATTTTAATATTAACTGCTCTACGCGCATTGATGGTAAATTATAGAATAAATAATATGTCTACAAATGGAAAATAACTTAAGAATAAAAATTATTTATAAGTAGTACAAAACAAACACTACTTTATTTTTAAAATTGTAAATCAATGAATTTATATTTGTCTTGTCAGGCAAGCAACGTAAAAAATGTAATTATCATAAAGTTACATAAAAATCATTAAGATGTATGTACAGCTGATAATTCTGTGATATATCATATTGGTATATATATATAAACTTTATTATAAATTATTTATGACTGAGACAGGTAGAAATGCACGTTAAATGTATGAGTAACCCAAGAAAAACCTTTTAATTAGACAATATTAAGTTCGAACTTGATCTGTAACTTAACCATTTTATTATCGTATACATGTACTACTCGGCATGTGTAATATATTGTGACTCTTTATATAAATTGTGAAGGTGTAATTGTATAAAGGTAAATTAAATTGTTATGCTAAATATTTGCAATTCATATGTAGCTAAGCTGTTATGTTAATATCTTGTTTAAATAATTAAAATTGCAATAACATAGCGAACCTTGAAGCATTATAAATGAATAAAGCAAATGCCACTGTAAAAACCAGTATTTATCGTATATAATCTGAAAAGTTAATGTACCATGTGTTTAATTAAGACACGGCTAATATTTACAAAATTTAATTCAAGATAACAACTTACCACAAAAAAATCGCCTATCTCGATCACAATTTCTTAGATAGTTGTCGCAATTGTGATATGAGCTCCCTGTAACCGAAATATATCGCGACCACGTGTATACAAGAATAGCACGACGACCGCGCGGCCACTCCTAACTAGCGATATAAGCGGAATGAGAATGCACCACTGGCACTTTAGCCGACTGCGTCTCGTATAGTAAGAATTCGTTGGATTTGCGTCAGTTTCAACGGAACATTAGTTTAACCAGCTAAGGGTTAATGTTCTGTTTTCACACAGACACGCTATACCAGCTCTTAACATTACATTTTAGTCGGGTACTAGTTTAGGCAGCTTTAATGCACGCATGCTTTAAATTGGCAATAAGTTTTTTTAAAATAAGTCACAATATTATCGACTAGAAGTATCCGTATATATTACGATGGTTAGATTGCTTTATTGTCATTATTTACGTGAATTATAATAGTGTTGAACCTTCTATCACCATGGATACGCCGACACCGATCTCACCCGCCTTTTTTTAGCCTCAACACGATTATTTTGGGAACTGCAAATTTTAGACGGGCGTTCTAATACTTTTTATTTCTTTTTCACCACGTTCTCTAAGCTTTAGTTATTTCTAAAATTAATACACATTTATTTATTGAGCATTACGTTTTGTGATTTAGGTATACAACTTTAGGGTTTAAAAGCTAATAATATTACTTCGATTTATTCCACCAATAAACATCCAAAATATTTAAACTCACTATTTCATAATTAAATTGTTATTCCATCTATTAATTTTATTAAAACATACAAAAATCTAAAACCGGTGATACAAAATTGTTAAATATTTATCAATTATTGTCGTACAAAGTTTCAATTTCCATAGTTTTAATTTAAGTTTCTAGTTTCTACACAGATAAATCAAGTTTCATATTTGTGTAATTAATTAAATAAATTATTTTATTTTATTGAAACCAAAAACTCAACCTACTTCAATCAAGTTTCACGCCATCCGACAGGAATAGGAAGAGACAGTGGAGCGCCACTTGCCACGATCCTGACTTCTCCCTTGCTTCCCTGACATCCATAATTCTCATTATGGTTATGGGCACTAGGCAACCCAGCTTTCTTGAGGATGTCTCCGATTTGTTTCTAACTTAGGTATAAAATCATTTTTTTAAGGATAAAACAAATTTACACATTGAAAACAACAAAAATGATCTACGCATGGCCCTGTTTTTCCTCATACAGTGAAAGTTTAATATTTATGGTTAGTTAGATATATAAAAGTAATAATGAATATAAAATATTTAAAATATATTATAATGTTAAAATATAAAATATTTAAAGTATATAAATAAATAATAGATCTTTATGCGATTTTTGTGTATCAGACCTGTTTTAAACAAAATATAAAAAAAAACTATACAAATATAGTCAGTGTAAGATTTATTATTTATTAAATCCTAAATTTAAAGGGCACTCGAGACTAATGAACTCTAAAGTAAAAATGCAACTTAATATTTTTAACGTAGTAGACAATCAAATTACCTTTTCCCCACAGGGATGACATAACTTTCTCGCTTTCCTCACATCTAGAACCCTCTTTGTTCAAGCTCTGCGGTTATGATCATTAGGCAACCCAGTTTACTTAAGGATATCTCCGATTTGGTCCGAAAACACCCTTCTGGCTTTAGCTTGTCTTACGCACCATCCATGCACATCAGATTCTACTTTCACTCATTCTTTCCATGTGCCCAAACCATAGAATCATTCCTATGTCAATTCTTGTCACTCCACCTTCTTTCGTACCACATCTATTGCCAGGGCCGTCTTTACCCGGGGGTTCAAGGGGTGCGGTGCACCCGGGCGCAGAGTCCTAGGGGGTGCATGCCGACCGCCATGAATTTCGATAGGTACCTACTACACTGAGACCATGCGAGCGGAGCCTTGACTTTTGCACCCCGGCGCTGAATATGCTTAAGACGGCCCTGTCTATTGCGCACTATTAACCTTGTTCCTATCTCGTCTTTTCACACCCGTATTACCCGTACAGGTCGGGGGAAGCATCCGCACTCTGTCGACCGAATCAGCAGTCGAACTAAAAGGTTTGATGCGTCTTTTGTTTGTAGAACAATCGGCAAGTGGAATGCTTTACCAGCCCATGTGTTATTAACCTTGGATCCTTCAAGCGATGCGTGAAGAAACACCTTTGGCCGGCATAGTGACGGCGACTGAGGCACCCGTGAACTGCCTCGGTTTTTTCAGTCTTCGGCATTCTTGGACCTCCTCTTGCTTATCATCAGGCTGGTCGAAGTGCGGGGCAAGGGACTTGTGTCAGAATGCATTGATTCAATGTGTTTATTTTTAAATAAGCTCAAAATCAGAATAAAGTGAGTTAAAAAGAAAATTTAAGTCCGTTACGCAGAAAAAAACCCTGTTCGAGTCCCGGTCGGATCTAATATTTGTTATATAGCTTTTATTTGGATTCAATATGGAGTATGAAAGCAAAGTACGAGGAATGTACTTAAATGTACCTAGAATAGAACACTTTTAAAGCGTAGATATCACCAAAGTTAAGTCACCCGCGATTCTCATATTAGAATTGGCGGGTGACATCTTAATCTGAACAAAGAACGCATTAACTTTGTATGAATTAAATGTCATACAATGTACCAGCAAAGCTATTTGGAATGCACTCATAGTTTAAGTATTCTACTAGGTCTGTGATACTATTACAAGAAATAACAGATGCGACACATCAGTAAGGAATAAATTGTTTTTTTTTCTATTTTGCGCCTACCAATTTTTTAAAGGCAATTCTAAAATATACTTCTTTAATTTGTCATAATTACTATTAAAACTTTAGTAGGCGCTAAATGGTGAATCGAATCGAATACGCATTCGTTACAATACACCCACCATTCTGGTGCTGACATTTCATTTGTAATATTTAATAATTTAAGATTAAATTTACAAATATTTGTTTATAATTTGTGAATATTTGCGCCCAAGATCCGTGGTTACTACTATATTTAGGTATACGGACAGTGAAATTATTTAGTCGCGTTTCGGAGTTGAGCTTTTTAAGTTGCCCGTTCCAACTAGGCCGGCATAGTAGATGTGACTATGCCTATAGCTACTACAGTTAAACATGTTTAACTGTAGTAGCAATCACCCCTATTCACTCCGAACTCCAGCCTAACATCAGGTGGGGTACATATTGACAAGTCACAATAAAAAAATCTGCAATAAAATTGCAAGTGAGTACTCGGTATCTTTTTATAAAAGCAATCAACGTGTTAGAGAAACTTTTTGAAGTGTGGTTTTTTATTTGTCATTTATACTTTATAAATTATATATTGTATATTTTACGTATACATAGTAACAATTTTTTTCGTAAAAACGTAAGTTACTGTAGTTACAAAATATAATTGTTATTAGGACACTATTTCAAAGCTATATCGTCGATTTCGTCGACATCTGTAGAACGTATCAAGGTACATCTTACAATCTATAGCTACTATACGATGACTACTGCTATTTTATTAAAGGATATCAGTCATTTTGGGCTTTTATGTACTACTTTTGTAATGTCCAACGATGAAAAAATATATAAATGGTAGTTTCGATACTTGTATTGATAAAACTAATAACAATTTTGCTTTTAATTACTGTGCAATTGAGTTATTTGGAAAATAAGATATGGGTTTTGTATCATCTATTAATCACGAAGACACGCCATATTAACAGTTCTGCTTTGAACTATCATAATTATAGTTTGATTATTTTGCACATCAATCAATCAAACTGTCATGGCTTTTTCACACAGGGATAGGCAGAGACAACGGAGCGCCACTTGCCACGATCCTGACACAACTCCTTCGCTTCCTTTACATTCACAACTCTCTTCATACAAGCTTTATGGTTATGGGCATTAGGCAACCCAGCTGTCTCCGATCTAAACTATGCAAAATAAAGGATAAATATACATTATAATCTTGGTACATTAAACTATTTTAAAATGATATGCAACTGTTAATACAATTAAGCCCAAGTCCCCATACAAAATGAATGATGTCCTTTGTAAACATAAAAATAATGAATATCATATAAGGAAAGAATAAAGGGATGTTTGAAATGATTATTTTAGTAGAATTCCTGTTCAATATGGATACCACTTCAAACTTCAAATGTGTGTTATTTTAGTTAATTATGTAGCGTGTTATAAAACACGATCAAATGCTAATGAAGGCCGTATAATTTAATTCGTATGATGCAATTCTACGGAATAAATGACGTCAGCATAATTTGAAAACATGGATTTCTATTGTGTTTAACAATAAAGCTTTTGTTTTCTTATGGAGGCCACTGCTACTATAGTTAAATAACTGCAAGTAGCAGTCGCATCCACTATGCCGACCTAGATCAAGAGTAGTAGGCAGATAGTTGGTGGTCATTTGTCCAGTTATCCAGTTTTAATTTTCAGTCTAGTCAGCGCAATCGCGTTTCGAAAAAATTTTAAAAGTAACCAGTTCTAAATAGGTCGGTGCACTGGTTGCGACTGTTACTTGCAGTTTGTAAAAGTATGGCAACAGTCGCCTCCACCCATGAACCGCATTCCACCCTATCCACCCTAGGCAGAGTTCCATCATGTGTCACCATGTCAAAAAAGAGACCGGCAGATAAGAGCGCTGACAATAAAGCTGCGCAGTAACTTTTTGTTTTACATATGTCTATATTATTAATAATGTGCACAATTGTATAGATAGAAGGACTTGCACCCACCGCAGTCGCCTACCTTTTTTATAATCTGCCGATCCTTGTACAGAAGCCAGCGCCTTCTGCCGGGATCTAAATCATGTACTACATTTAATAAATAAAATAGCTAAAGGTGGTGGGCAGACAGTTGTTGGCCATGACATCACCCCGCCTGATGTTAGGCTGGAGTGCGGTGTATAAATAGAGGTAACTGCTACTACAGTACAATAACTGTGTAGCCACACTCACTATGCCTGCCTAGTTTGCTGATCTAGGGTAGAAGCACGCTTTCAGTGTAAAGACGGTAAAGTGATTAGTCGCGATTCGTCTTAAAAGTTATAGGAGTTTAGCCTAGCCGGCATAGTGCGGCCCAAAAAAATAACGTCTCTATTATGTATTACATAAGGCTTGCAGTAAATTAGAGATCATCAAGTATGATCTTGTACATACCGTGAAGTGACTTGATCGCGTTTCAGAATCAGCTTGCAAGTTATCGATTCTAACTAGGCCGGCATAGCAGATACGATTGATGCTTGTAGATATTCAACTGGAGTAGCAGTCGCCTCGATTCTTGGACCGCACTCCAGCTTCAAATCAGGTGGGGTGATGCCATATATTGAGCCACAATCATGAACAAAAAAAGATCAGCCTTCATCATACAGAAATGATAGTGAAAATTATAGTTATGTATAAAATTATCATGAATATAACTATCATTTTCACCAATTTTAAAACCAAGTCGAATGTGGTAGGCCGGTGGTCATTTCCCAGGTTGTCATTTTGAAAGTGGGATAGACCACTTTCAAGTAAATCGCAACTCGGGATTAGCGTCAAAGTTGTCTGTTCCAACTAGGCCGCCATAGTTCATGCGACTGCTACTTGGAACTACAAGCTACTGCTATTACTTAACTGTAATAAAAGTAGCCTCTATTTATGGACCGCACTCTAGCCTAACATTAGATGAGATGCTGCCATATGTCGAGCCACAATAAAACAAAAAGTATGAGAACTAAACAGATGTAGCTTTATAAGTACGTACTGCTTTTAACGTTTCTTCCAGTAATAGTTTAAAGTCTTATGCATATTATAACCTAAAGGTTCGTGATGTCGTTTCTTTGAAGAGCAATCGAAAAGTGAAATGGTTTACCAGCCATGTATTCCCTATCCTATAATTTGGATCCTTCAAGCGAAGCGTTTTGATGATGCGCCTTTGGCTGGCATAGTGACGGCGACTGAGATATCCGTTATTTCAGTAGTCGGTGCTTACCATCAGGCAAGTTAAAGACATACTAGACATATTATATCGCGTTTTAATAAAAAAAGAGACAGAAAGACTTTGCATTGATCAAATTATTAAAATTAAAGCCAATAGATTGCTTTTGCAGAAGATTGCAATTCTTCTGAGTCATTGGCACGTGACCTTATTTCGCAAGTTGAGCGAAGTCCAACAATATCATTCAATTAATGTAGTGTTAATAACCTTGGGGGAATGTTCTACTTACTATTATTTGGTTGGGTTAACACGAGTTTAACAAAAAAACGTGTAATTACTCTTGAAATGTTTGTATTAAAAAAATAAATGGAGCTTTCATATTTTTTTACCGGTCATATTATATATGTGTAGTTGTAGTTATGGTACAGAGCCAGAAATTTATGTACAACATCGTCTCACACATTTTTTTCTGCGAATAATGGGCTTGCAAGTTCTGCATGGAGCGCAGCAATTTATTTCTTCCAATTCACACTGGATAAATTTGCAAGAATGTGCCGCAGGTTTTGGCTTGGCAGGAATTTTCGGTGTTACTAATTCCACCTATAAATAAAGCACGATCATTATACCGACTTTTTTCTCATCCCAATTTGACACTTCGGATTAGTTAACGAGTCTACTCGTTGTTGATGCCAGGATGTTATCTCATATTTATGCAATGAAAGTTTGACTTTATTTAGGACTGGGTTTCTATTGAAGCTGATATTAATTAGAAGAGTGACGACAATCGAATCACAGACGAAAATTTTCTTTCTTCTTCATACGAGTACCACTCTTCACCTTACATTACTATTTAATTTTTACTAAATACGAGCAATAATTTAATTATACAGTGTATTTTATTTATAATATTAAGAGTTTCTTGCGATTTATTCTGGTCACATGCCTTTCTGGGAATACCGTAAAGTTTGATAATGCAAAATAAATAAATTAAATAATTTGTGCAAATTAAACAGCAAAATTATCACTCCGTTTCTAATACGGAACTCCACTGAAATACATTTTAATATATGTTACATATATTTAATATATATGTGTAATCAATACATTTAATATATAAAATTATACGAGTATATTAAAATACAATTCACGAGTTGAAGTTTTATCTATATTTACCTCAATGTTGCCAGTGCGATTGGGCTCATCAGTTTGCTTTCCAATTTTTAATATAAATACGTCTTTGTCTGGATGTAAAACCTTTTCAGCTAGTACACCTTTGGGCGCATCTTTAGGTGTTACATTGCACATAGTTTCATGGACTTCTCTTTTACTATACACCATTTCTGAATTTCGACCTGTTCTACCAGTAAATGCTTCGCACATGTCGTCAGGTATCTAAATAATTACAATCAATGTGAAAAAAATAATTATTGCATATTATTACAGACCATATTTAATTTATAAAACAGGGATATGAAACATTTTTACTTTTATAATGCTGGTTTTGACGTATCGATGAATGTAATAACAAATCTTCTTACATCATCTAATTGGGTCATTGAGAATTATAATATTCATGTCCGTCCCTAACTTTCGTATACAAGGTTACGTGTGGCTGGCTTGCATTCGAGCACGGTTATACGACCAGAGTCAGTAGTTTCATATGTCATCCATACTTGTATGAAATTACTTGCAGCGTGTGCATACGTGTGCTTTTTTCTATTTTTTATTGTGGTACTACATTATGACAGCATCCCGCCTGATATTAAGCTGGGTGAGGTCTAAGAATGTAAGCGCCTGCTTGTACTGGTAAATAATTGCAAGTAGCAGTCGCATTCAATATGTCGGCCTAGTTGTAACCGGCAACTTTCAAACTGATCCTGAAGCACGACTAAATCAATTAATGGTTTACAGACTGGGCAAATGACCACCTGCCTACCACTTTTAAATGCTTAAATATAATGACCGTAACCGTAGAGCTTATATGAAGAGAATTGTGGGTGTGAGGTGGGGAACCGAGGGAGTTGTGTCAGGATCGTGGGATAGGTGCTCCTATCCCACCTATGCTACCTATCCCTGTGAGAAAACGGCATCACAATTTGATTTTTGATTTGATTAATGACAGTTATAGATATTACATTATTAATTATTAGTACTAACATTATCTTCCATTCATGGACCGCACCCTAATTTGAAATTAGGCGGGCTGCCAAGCCACAATAATAATAAAAACGATTTTTTTTATTGTGACACGACTTCCGACTTCTATCTGTCTAATAGTAAACATGATTGAGGCCCAAAAGTGCTGAAGTGACTGACTTCACGGCTGCCTCAGTAGTCGCCACTATGCCGGTCAGAGGTGGTTTTTCACGGATCGCTTGAAGGATCCAAAGTTATAGGATGGAGAGAACACGTGGGCAAAGCTTTCCATTTGTCGATTGTTCTACAAAGAAACGAGACGCTTCTCCCGAGGTTAGAAAGCCTCTCGGAACATTTTCCGTGACAATTAATGTTATGAGGTTTTAAATAACTATGAAATTAAAGAAAAACAAATTAATATAACCTGAAAAGTAAGATTATTAGAAGGGCCATGTTTACCCTGTCCCAATCCACATGTTTCAGAGCAAATAGATTCATCTTCACCACATGTACAATTCTGCTGTAATTTTAATTGTGAAGCAGTTAATTGAGGGGGCTTCGAAGTCGATTTTGGTACTCTTATTTTAATCTGTAAAATTCCAAAAGTATTATTTATAAAAAATGTCGAAACAAAGTATTTACCATTTTTATTGAATGTATAAACGTAGAAAAATATACTACCTCATTGCCATTAAATATGGCTCCAATTTCTTCAAATGGCTTCCGTGGAGTCTTAATGGCAGCAATTGAAGCTTTTGGTGTAGCCATTTTAATAATTTTATGTGAGAAATAATTATGCAATAACTTGAAATTTTGACAAATAGATTTGACTTAGAATTTTGACAGAATATGTCAGGCAAAGGGCAAAGAGGAAGGGAAAATCCATGGACGAATAATCACAATTATTCGTCCATGGAAAAATCTAAGAACAAGGACTATCGAAACTGCTTTAGTACTATGAGCGAAATAGCGAGTACGCGAACGCAACGTATGCCGTGGTAGAAATCAGAAACCACTCAAGATAGTTGTCAATATAGGATAGTCTGCTCATTTACAATCGGAGGGCACTCGTACGAGTCGGCAACAGCGCCAATAGTCAAATCGAATCACCAAAAGAAGCCTTTATAATCAAAGAAATTCCTATTGATTAAACCACTGGTCCGATTTTGCTCTACCAGAACTCATTCGTTCTGTTTTCTTAATGTCATTTTTTGCAGCTTGCCTGACAATATCATGCTATAATTTTACTTTCGATCATTTCCTGATAGTTGATTCTATATTTAAAAAATGTTTGCTCCAATAGGAATTTCTTTACCCCAAAAAGCTAATTCGATCTGACTACAAGGCGTTTACGATTTTCTTGTCAATCCGATTGTCTAAAGATGCAGTTTGCATAGAGAATACAGAGACAAAATAGATGTCCGATCTTTCCTTCCGATTTGTAAATAATTTGCTTAATAAATATGGCACAGAAGACTGTAATCCTGTTACCACTCCGCTTGTACAAAACATTAGGTTGGATAACGGTCAAAAAATTGTGGACTATTCATACCAGGATTCAATAGGCTCTTTAATGTGCTTTTCAATTTATACACGCCCAGATATCTATTTGGCAGTCAGTTACTTGAGCCACTTCAATTCGTGAATTGGCTCAAGTAACTGACTGCTGACGGGAAGTGAACATATGGCTGCGGCAAAAAGGCTCTTAAGATATCTCAAAGGCGCTCATTAGAAACTATGCTTTATGTTTACGACAATATACAATATGCACATACAATATTCGTCGTCCATATTTTCTTTTTGCTCCGTAATCCGTATGCAAGCAAGCACTCACAGCTCGAGAACGACTGACTTTAGAAAAAGTCTAACGTAAGAATCGGATGTGTATACAGTAAATACGATCGGATAGTCTGATCAGACAATCGGAAACCAAATCTGACGTGTTTTGTATTAACCGAAAGGAAATCGATGTGAATTTTATATTATTCCAAAGCGACTTGGAGTTTGGATCAAAGAAATAAATGGATAGAAAAAGTATACATAACTTTAAATGAATCAGTACACGTATTATTTACGCTATTATTTATCGGAGACATCCTCAAGAAAGCTGAGTTGCCTAGAGCCCAGCCCATAACTGTACAGCTTGTTTGAAAATAATTGTAAGGGAAGCGAGGAAGTTACCTCACGACAGAGTGAAACCTCACGAGTATAGTGAAAATTTTATTGTTGTAAAAAGTAAAACGCTATAACAAGTTGGTGGGTAGGAAGAAGATTGGTAATTCACAGATCCAAGCATAAATAGCATGATAGCATCCAAGCACAAACGCCCGATAAAACGACTCGTCATCTAATCTTGACCTGCCTAACGGCAAGCAAGAGGAGGTTCAAGAGTTACTATACCAAATCAAGAATTAAAGAAGGAAATTAATAAAATCAAACTCTGCCTCTTGTTGTCGATTAATAATGCGAAGTAAGGAAATCAAACTTAAGAGTAACGACCTTTATTTGTAATAGATTCATTTACTGAGATCAGTGTGATGTTCATGACACAAGTTCATGTTCAAGAAATCATGACCTACAATCGTACCACCAAGTCCTGCAGAAAGATATTCAGAAAAGGGGAGGCACAGCGCGTTTCCAGGATTAGCGAAATCTATAAGCGCACCGGACCGCGTTTCGAGACCAGCTTGTAAGTTACCGGTTCCAACTAGTGAATACGACTGTTACTTGCGGTTATTTAACTGCAGTTTTATTGTGGCAGTCGTGTCCATTCATGGACCGTACTCCAGTTTACCAGAAGGCGGGGTGCTGTCGTTTAAGTAAGCTCCAATATTTAAAAATAATTGCTACGTTTTGTCCACAATATTGTCCGCCGTTTTTTCTTCTGCTATTCTTATTATGATTTGCTTTAAAATTAATATTTAGTTAGCTTATTGTAATATGTGATTTTTCACACGTTCTGGTTGCCGGGAAATCGGACAGGTAACCGGCGGCGAAGTATATGGCGAAGCATGTTTTTTTTATTTTGACTCGACATATGACAGCACCCCGCATGATGTTAAGCTTGAGTGTGGTTTATGAATGGATGTCACTGCTACTACAATTCAATAACTGTGAGTAGCAATCACATCCACTATGCCCTCCTAGTTGGCACCGGCAAATTACAATCTGATCCCGAAACGCCACCCAATCACTTCACGGTCTGTATGCTTGTGGGGGTGGTGTGGGGTACTACCCCCGCTTTGGCAGACTGGGTGACTTCGGCAGTTTGACAAAGACCCGAAGCAAATACGCGTATCTTTTTTTATTAACAAATATTTGTAATATTTAATATAATCTATACATATAATAAAATTGGAGTGTCTGTTTGTAATATTAAAATAACCGTTTTTTTAATACATGTATATGAATATATATACGGTACATATACCAAAATGACATTTTTTACAATTTTTGTCTGTCTGTCTGTCTGTCTGTTTGTTCCGGCTAATCTCTGGAATGGCTGGACCGATTTTGACGGGACTTTTATTGACAGGTAGCTGATGTAATAAGGAGTAACTTAGGCTACGTTTATTTTAGAAAAATTCTTTTATAATAAATAAAATAAAAGAAAAATCATTTTCCCATACAAAATTGCGTGCGTTCAGAAATTTATTTTGAGTAAACTAAGGAAAATATATCAAGCTGTTGAGAAATAAAAACAAATTATTATATTACATTAACATATTATTATTATTATCCTACTATTATTATAAATGTGAATGTCCGTTTGTTTGTTACGCTTTCACGCAAAAACTGCTCAACCGATCATCATGAAACTTTGTACACATATTCTTGGAGGTATCAGAAGTAACATAGTATATATTTTTTTTTTTTTTTTTACGAAAAATAAAAAAAGTTTTGTCAATTTTTTTTTCCTATTATAAAAATAGATGCAAGGCACTGTATTACCGACAGTCACGTCAACATCTAATCCAATCAACTGTACTATGGAGACTATACACTATACTTTCCATAGACTATACATTCAGCTGTTTGAAATTTTTCTTTATATTCCTTTTGTTACTATATGCATATGTTACTATTGTTATAAATGTGAATGTGAGTTTGTTTGTTACGTTTTTTTATTTTTGGAGGGACAAGAAGTAACATCGGTTACTTTTAATTAAAATAAAATATTTCCAATTGACTATAGTTTTAACTGTTTGGAATATATATTTATTTTTATTTTCGTCTGTCATTTTTATATGAGTAATCGAGTTATAAATACAAAAAAGTCGAATTGAAAACCTCCTCCTTTTTTATGACTGTGTTATAAACCAAACTTTACGCGGGTGAAACCGCGGGCACAGCTAGTTATTAATAAATCAGTCAATCAATCAAATTGTCACGCCTCTTACCCACGGGGATAGGCAATTATAATTATTAAATACTAGAAATAAAATCTATGAAAAAAATATTTGCTCCGACCGGGAATCGAACCTGGGACTTTACGCGCAACAAACGTAAAGTCCCTGAAGCCACGCCTGTCGTCAATATACTGTAGCTTTTACTAGTTCCGGCGTAATGACTGCTTCTTACCATCCTAATTTGTCCTTATACATAAATGATAAATGAATAAATAAAAAAACATATAACTCAAACACAAATTTATTGTAATAATATATTGTTATTGAATTAGGTATTACGACTTTCCGGGTTTCTTTGGACAGCAGCAGCAACATGGGGACAGAGGTTGCTCACATTGTGTTTCTCTTGTATCGATTCTTGTCAATGCTTTTATCTTTGGCCCTTTGGGTGAAACTAGTTCAAGCTCTAACTTGCTTTTACGGTCTCCTTGGGCATTAACCTTTGCTACCTACAAGTATAAGATTATTTTATAAATACCTACTTCATTGACTCTAGAAAAATGATTAATAAAAGGTTGTACTTTTAAAATAAAGACGTCTTTTTTTGGATGTAACACTCTTTGTGTATCTTGTGGTGCAGGAATATTCTTCGGAATTACTGAGCAAGCATGAGAGCAAGGCATGTTTCTCTTTTGTTTAGGTTTACTTGTCGTTGCAAATATTGTTGATATTGTTGCAAAATGCAACACAAAAATTTTAAAGAAAACTAACGATGTTTCTAATTTTTGTCTGTCCAAATCTGTTAATCTGTCAATGTTTCAATCACATTTCAAAAGTAATGTAATAATTTTACTAAAATAAATTGGCCTAGATTTTAAGTGTATTGAATTTATATTATATTAGTATAAATGTTGTAATAAATAATAGTTAAATTCAATAATATTAAATATAATATTGCTGTGAAAAGCCTATTTGCAATTTCGATTAATACAAAAATTGAGGATTTTTACTTTATTAGTATGAAAATGTATGTATTTTTTACTTGTGCAAAACAAAATAGAAAGAGACCAGTATATGTAGGTACAAGTACGCAAGCGTAGTACGATATATAAAATCAGGGCAAAAAATAGCCAAAATTGTCAATAACCTTTTCTATCCCCTAATTCATTGCAGTGCTGAGCTGTCCGGAGATGCAGGAATCACGCGAATTCTAAAATTACTGCAACTTCGCAACTGCCTTTATCGCCTATACCACGTAGAATGTTTCCAGGAGTTCTTTAACCTTGTTCCTACCTCGTCTTTTTACACACGCGATACTCGCACAGGTCCGGCCTGAGCGGGTATCACAGGTCGGGCATTCTGTCGACTGGATCGGCAGTCCAACTAAAAGGTTCATTGCGTCGTTTATTTGTAGAGCAATCGACAGGTGGAATGCTTTGCCAGCCCATGTGTTCTTCCTATCCTATAACCTTGGATCCTTTAAACGATGCGTGAAGAAGCACCTTTAGCCAGCATAGTGATGGCGATTGAAGCAGCCGTGAACTGACTCGTTCATTATCAGTCGTCGGCATCTTGGACCTCCATCATGCTTACTATTAGTCAGGTCGAGGTCAAATGTCGAGTCACAAAAGGCAACAAAGCTACGAAAAAACACATCACAGAACGTGTAATATGCCAAAAAAGAAACCCATAAAATATTAATTTCAACTAATGGCAAGAACAGAACCTGCAAATCTATTACACCACACAGGAGTGGATTACACTGGTTTCATAGCCAGGAGAGTAGAACAACAATATTATCGCACTAACTGCATGATCACGACCTGCGCGTATAAACCGTGCTATTGGGTGATAGCTCGAACTAGTTAGTGCGATGAAGTGTGAGTCCATTCCAACATAACATCCCTAACAACAACATTTAACATAAAAAATTAGGATTAAACAAATAATCTGTTATATATAATTCTCGTACACACGCACCTGCCTACCTAAGAACACTTTTAGCCACTTCATTACATATTAATATTCTAGAAAATGGTGCTCAGCAAAATGGTCACGGAGAACATTGATTCAACCACAATTAATTACTATATCTTTTATATTTTTTTGAAGAAGATGTAGTGACATGAATGTACAAAGGAATGCTCCGATGGTTTGGGCACATGGAAAGGATGAGTGAAAATAGATTGACGAAAGGAATTTATAAATCTGATGTGGATGGATACGTTAAACAAGGCAGGCCCAGAAGGGTGTTTGAGAAACCAAATCGGAGACATCCCCAAGAAAGCTGGATTGTCTGGTGCCCATAACCGTAGAGCTTGTATGAAGAGAATTGTGGATTTTTTTTATTGTGACATGACATCTGACCTCGTCCCGTCCAATGATAAGCAAGAGGAGGTCCAAGAGTGACGACGACTGAGAAAACCGAGTTTGTTCACGGCTGCCTTAGTCGCCGTCACTATGCCAGCCAAAGGTGCTTCTTCACGCATCTCTTGATGGATCCAAGGTCATAGGATGGAGAGAACATATGGGCTGGCAAAGCATTCAACTTGTCGATTAATCTACAAAGAAAAGACGCACCGAACTTTTTAGTTCGACTGCCGATTTGGTCGATAAAATGCGGATGCTTTCCCCGACCTGTGTAGGTATTACGGGAGTGAAAAGACGAGGTAGGAACGAGGTTAAAGAGCTCCTCGGCACATTCTCCGTGGTATAGGCGATAGAGAACGATAAGGACAAAGGCGAATGTGAGAGAAGCGAGAAAGTTGTGTCAGAATCGAGGTGGCGCTCCTTTGTCTCTTCCTATTCCTGAGGGACAAGGGCGTGACAATTTAATTATTATATTTTCTTATGTATACCAGGAAAGAGATAATATAAAGAAAATATAAAATTTGTGTAATAAAGTCAACAGATATTATAATGTGGATGTCGGTTGCAATCAGTGCCTTTGAATAAATTTCATTTGTGGGTGACCACGGGACTCTATTTATCGAATTAGGGTTGTGTAATCACCGTGCCCTTAGTGATCCATTGTCAATGCCCTTTCCAATTGAACAAAGTATTTTGATACTCAGCATAAAATACCTCTTATCCTTTTTATTTTGCTTTAATGAACTAATGTAAAGGAACCAATAAAGTTGTACTTAATAGGATCGTGGAAAGTGACGCTCTATTGGTTTTGACTATCCCTGTTAGACTTTATGAGGAAAATTGTGTTGTTAATAATAATCATAATATTTTATTTAATTTTTACTTTTTTAATTTAGAAATCATAATAGATTTTAAATAATATTAATTAGTGATATATAGGTAAGTGAGAGAGTTGTATCAGGATCGTGGTAAGTGGCGCTCCTTTGTCTCTGCCTATCCCTGTGGCAAAAAGACGTGACAATTAGATTGATTGAATATCGAAGGTAAGTACGAAGAGAGTAATATGAAATAAATAAATTTATGGTTCTAGATGATTTATCCGTACTATAATTTTATAGAGGGAAACATGTGCAAGGAGATTTTTCTCGTACTCTTCAATTTTCCAATAATTGTACTTTTTATTTTATATCTAGACGTGTTATTTACACACTCTTACGTATTCATAGTGTGTCCTTTCTATACGCTAAATAATAAAATATATATGTATAAATATATATGTCAACATAATCCTTAGAATTAAAAGTTTTTAAAATCATAATATTATTAACTTTTAGCCAATACTAAACTGGGCATTATGCGGCACGGCCAAAGTTTGTGCCACCACTTACAAGTGTACAAACCATGAAATGACTTAGTCGTGTTACGGGAATGCTTGTAAGTTGCCAGCTCCTAAAGCCGGACAGCGTTTGATGCAGTGAAAGGAAGCCCGCTATTTTGATACTTGTGCCAACATTTTAATGCTTTCACCAATTGAAGTGCGGGAGGGTATACGACCTGCCCCGTTCGCCATGAAGAGAACTAAAAGCTTTCAGGTTAGAAAAAATTATGTTCGAGGTAAGGTAATTAAATTACGAGATGGAACTAATAGTAATAATGGTTGTTATGTTACTTGTTTATCATAATACATTTTTTATGATTTAGACCTTGTAAGGATATTTCTTGTATTAGCTAAGTCTGGACACTAAAAGTCCACCAAAGCTGAAGAAATATGGGTTTTCTCTATTGTAGTTATTAATTCCGCATTTCAACATGGTCCTGACACAACATATAAGCATCCTTTACATTCTCTATTGTCTCCATATAAGCTTAAATAATTATGACGGTGGAATCTAAAGGCTTTTGCATTATGCATACGCGTGTAAAATATAAATAATGTTTTACTTTTAGTGTATAGACGAGCATAAATAAAAGTTTAGGTACCTACCTCACTAAGGTTAGTTACATAGCATAAGATGATCATTAAGCAATATAAAATTAAACATTTTGTTTTTTAAATATAATTAGGAATAAATGTTTCCATTATTTGCCTGTCCCCTATCTCAAAGATTACAATACAAAGGGATGCAAACATTGCGACAGGTTATGCGGGTATCCCATTTACATAGGGAATCAAAACAACTTTATCAGCGATCCTAATGTAACTCTTATAGAATAACAGAATCCTTTTATGTTGGAAGATTTAAGTTTTAGATTAGAACGTCCGTGACAGTTCCGGGAATATGTCCGGCAACTATCAGAACAAAACTATGGTCCACAATGATGTAAAATGCGGTAGATACGTTATATATACCAGTTTTAGTGATCACAAATGGCTCGAGTTGGAAGGGTCAACCACGACGAAGTGGAAGTAGGACGGAATAATAGTTATTTAGAGCGAAAAAGAGACAAATATATGTTGCTCTGCATCGCGACACTGAGATAAGGTTTGCTTATTAGCAAAGTTTTACCGTGCTACTTTCGGAGCACGATTACATATCTAAATATCATTGATAGTCTATGCACAAATGCACATGCGCCACGTGGCAACGCAACGGAACTATTTTGCGGTCATAATAATTATAATGGCTACAATTGTTGTGGACCATAACATGTAGATTAGCTTATTAAATAAATAAATTAATTGTGTAACTAAAATGGGTCAGTAAATTAGACAGTCTTGACGATTGATATTTATTACATTAAACGTTTTATTAACATATCATATGCTTTAATTTTATTTCCTTATAATATAATTAGGCCGGCATATTGACGGCGACTGTGGCAGCCGTGAACTAACTCGGTACTTTCGGTCGTCAGAACTCTTGAACCTCTTAACATCAGGCAGGTCGAGGCAAGATGTCGAGTCACAATAAAAAAAAAACGTATTTATATTAAAGTATTAATAGCGTAAATTAAATTCAATTACTAAAAATGTTTAAAGCGAAAATTTGAATTTAAACAATCGTTCAAAATTTTAACTTAACTAAAACATCCATAAAAAACATTTTATTTTAAATTAACAATAGTCCACCCCATAGCTACATCTCTTTGTCAAACAGTGGAGGTGTTAAATAGACAGGAAGGAAACGATTGGCTATTGTTTATAATTCATGCCACGCGCCTCCTATTGTCCCATCCGTCCAGTACTCCCAAATAAAGCCATTGCGTTAATTTGATACACGCGACATCATACCCACTGAAGATTTGTAATGCTTTTTTTAGGTCGCCTATATAATATAAACCGTACAAATCAATATGTAATATTTCGTTATTTAAATTAAATAAACAAATTGCATTTTTCTATGAACTCCTGTTTATTTCGAATAGCAAAATATATATTTAGGTTAAGTACATTGTGATTGTATTAACAAAATGTTTTGGGAATTTCGTCGCATATTTAATTTTGGTTTTAAATTGACAACATGTGATAAATTTCTTTCACAGGGACAAGCAAAGACAATTGAACGCCTCATCCACGATCCTGGCACAACTTCCTCGTTTTCCTTACAACCACAATCAAAAAATTTTTCGCCTGAAATTTTATAATAACAATATTTATTACATTCTTTCCTTTATATAAGGAGTTTATGTGGCACATTTGCAATATACGAGTAAGATTAAAAAAAGGTTTTGTTAAGATTAAAAATAAATTTATTATAAGGGGAATTAAACTATTTAAAACCCGATTAAATTGTGAGCACTCCTAAAACATTCTGGGGTCCGCAGTACCTATACATTATTTGTATGAAGATAAATATGAACATGAATGAGTTAGAGAGTTGTGTCAGGACTCAGGGCGGTGGAAAGTGCTCTGCTTATATCTATTGGAATATAGGCGTGAGAGTTTAATTCATTCATTATTTAAGTCTGTGCTTAGAACATTTTTCTTGTGGAGTTATCATAATTTGTAGTCATTAAGTAGAAATTTTGTAGCTGGCATAGTGGATGTGACGACTACTTACAAATATTAAATTGTAGTAGCCGTCACCTCCAATTCATCGGCCGCATTCCAGTTTAACGTGCTATCACATGTTGAGGCACAATAAATAAATAATTTTTTTTTGCTATTCCTGCAAATATTATTAGATATCGTCCCTATTATTTTTGGTTCAACGTATACGGGTATTTGCATGAAACTTATAACTTTTGCATGTTTTAGTTGCTGTAACATTTTGCAATTCGATCGGAGAGGGCCAGGTATTCAGGCGTGGGCGTGACAGTAGCTGCTGTCTCCTTCCAATCCTTGGCCAATCCTATTATATGCCTTCGCACGCGCTAAGGTCTAGGCTACAATTAAACTTATTTCAAAATGCTTTCAAATGTTTAAGTTTGTTACTGTAATTATTATACAGTTGAATAGGGTTGTGTACTATAATTGTCCTATTATCTAGTTATTAATTAAAATATAATATTTGATTTTGTATTGTTTCCAAATCCAATCGGAGACATTCTAAAAAACACAGGGATCTACAGTGCCCATAACTACAGAGTCATAATATAGAGAATTGTAGATGTGAGGCTTGCAATAGAGTTATATTTATAAAATAAAGTTATATTTATAAATTTTGGCACATTAAAACCTTTTTAAATTACACGATTCGTAGCAATTCATTTTACAATTTCTTAATGTTTATTATTTTATGACTTAATTGTACTGACTAAATAAATTTTGCATTTTAGGATAGTCAATAAAATTAAATAATCTGTCACGCCTTTTGGCAGAAATATTGGAGCCCTTTGCCACGATCCTGACACAACTCCTTCGCTTTCCTCACATCCACAATTTAGGCAACGAACAGGAAAAAACGAGGCAGACCCAGGTGAGTGTTTTCCGACCAAATCGAAAATAAAATCGGTAGTCTAGTGCCCTCAATCGAGGAGCTTGTAATATTAATAACAACCAAGTAATAATCTTTTATGTATAACATTTTAAAAACTTAACGCATATTTGCGATATAAAATTTATATAAGTACTTAAAAACCATATACGATTTAACGTACTCAATATAAATAATAAACATAATATTTTAAAATGTAACGTATAATGGTGAACGAAGCTTAAAAGCTGCGCACGCGCCTCTCCACGCTTCGTTACCAATAAGTATGATTTAAGATGATACCGATCTGACTCGCTTCGTCCGCTGCTCTCTCGGAAATGCAATTTTTATACTTTCAAAAGATATGTTAATAGATAATAAATGAAATATTGAATGTGTAAAATAATCAATGAAACAATGTTTGTTGAAGTTTGGCAGATAATTAAAAATCAATCATGATTAGTAATTAAAATATTGTTAACCTTTTATATTTTGCATTGAGTTTGTAATGGTTATAGTAAGCTGAAGTGGGCTCCATCAACGGAGGCGACTGCTACTACAGTAAAATAACTGCTAGTAGCATCCACTATGCCGATTAATTGGAACCGGCAATTTACAAGCTGTAAGTAAGGGTACTACCCGGGACAGCCAGACTCATAGACGAGCCTGGCTGTTATTTAAATCTATATTATTCTGCATACAAAAGGCGAGGCTAATGCCGCTGGGCTTTTTTTACCAGCTTGACCTTACCTAAGTCATTTGAATATATATTTTTACATTTCTAAACGCGCTTGTATCATAGAAACTGGGTAACCAAAGTACATATTTCAAGGATACATTGGTACCGGCGAGTGGTTACGAACCTGGGTGCCTTGGCAAATGATAAAACTAAACCCACGGCTATTATCGATTGTTTTTACGTAGTGTCGTTAAATAAATGGTTAAAATTGTACTCGAATCTGTAGTAAGTGGAAGTATGTATAAAACGGAGACAACCCAGGAGATTGTTAAGTTGAACTTCCCCTACTCCAGTGGCGTAGCGTGGGAATTAGCCGCCCGGGGCGGAAATTATTTTTGCCGCCCCCTTATTTAGGAATTTCAATCATAGGTACAACAAAAATATGAATTTCAGGTTCATATTTTAACTATTATTTTAGTTTTTTTTTAAATTTTGCCGCCCCCTAAATGTGCTGCCACTGCCCTACTCCAGACTAAAGATTTACTCTTTAGTTGTAATTTTCTTTATTGTGACTAGACATCTGACCTCAACCCGCCTAATGGTAAGAAAGAGGAGATCCAAGAATGCCGACGACTGAAATAACTGAGTTAGATCAGGGTTGCCTCAGTTGCCGTCTGATATTTCCCGAGCTGCGGTGACTTTGGTATAAGTAGGTAGGTAGGTACTATATGTTGAAATGATTGGATGATCTAGCAGGAATAAGAGGGCACTATCGATCGCGGGGCACGTGCCCAAAGGGAAAAATCGGCTAGGATTTACCTATGAAAGGTTATACCTATACATATAACCTTTCATAAGTTAACCTTTATACAAGCTGTATCTAATCATGAGAGTAGAATTAACACTGTAGAAATGCGATCGTTAAGGAGTGTATGTGGAGTGACGATAGCGGATAGAATAAGAAATAGCACAGTGCGCGATAGATATGATTTGAAAGAAGATTTAGTGACAAGGATTAACAAAGGAAGGATGAGTGAAAGTAGATTGACGAAAGGAATTTGTAAATCTCACGTGGATAGATGCGTTAAATAAGGCAGGGTTTTCCGAACAAATCGGAGACATCCTCAAGAAAGTTGGGTTGTCTAGTGCCTACAATGATAGAGCTTGTATGAATTGTGAATGTGAAGGAAGTTGTGTCAGGATCGTGGCAAGTGGCATTACATTGTCTCTTCCTATTCCTGTGGGAATTTGATTTGAGCGATCTTATAATCCAGTATTATTATCCCTTGTTTCTGTAAATGTGACTTTAATTGATATTTGATATATTGAGCTATTCCATGTGGTTCTTCTACCCTGTTTGGGAGTTAGATTTGATTTGCTTGTACTATTGTTTTAGTGTAACCATTATGATAGTTTAGTTGTCGGTCGCCAATTAGTTTGAATGCCATATTCAGGTTAGTTAGAGTCTAAGATACCGATTAATATTTGTGCTGCATCAGTGAAAGCTCCAACGACACGTATTCACACTACAACTAATAGCAGTTATTTAATATTATATAATAGATATTGTCATGTATTCAAACAAACTAGGTAAATATAGATGGATAAATAACATAATAAGTGATTTCTCAGGGTGGTAAAAATAACTTATTAATTTATAAATATCAACATACTTGTATATAATAAAAAGAACTCATCAACAAACCGAAACTAAAGCGATTTTAATAAGCTATGGGCTACATAAATCAATATTTGATTATGCAAAAACGGTCAAAAAAGGGCATTTTTTGTGGCATAACTTCTTTCATTCCCATAACTCTTTGTCAGAGGGCGTTGAAGCACTCAAAACATAAAAAAACAAAAGCATGTTTTAGTGAAATTTATCCCGTAACAACTACTAAACGTCTTAGTATTACAATGATGTAGTTTAATTCGGCCCTGAGAGCTCCTGCTCGCAAAAAACCGTTTTCATTCAGATGATGTTTGTATGGGTACATGGGATGGTTAGCAAAACCAAAGTGCTTATTTTTATTATACTTTTAATTTACATTTTAAATTTTATATTATAATCACCTATATATAAGTATAAATTTTGAAATCTAGCTTTGTATTTGGTTTATGCCCATAATCGTAAAACTTGTATGAAGAGAATTGTGGATGTGAGGAAAGTGAGGGAGTTGTGTCAGGATCGGTGCAAGTGGCACTCCATTGGCTCTGCCTATCCCTGTGGGGAAAAGACGTGATTGATTGGTTGATTGATATTATACAAAGCTTAGTATTTTTTATATAGATAGACCGTACGAGTAGGTACTGTTCCACTGTTCCATTCAGCTATTATTGTACTCGTATTAGTATTTTTTATATATAAAAGTTTTTTAATATACTGGTATTCAATTAATCAAATTGTCACGCCTTTTTCCCACAGGGATAGGCAGAGATAAGAATACTTCAAATGGGAATCGAACGCGATGTCTGTCGAATCGCTGTATCAATCGCGAATCGTCTGTCGCTAGCGCTCTGACCACTAAGTTACAACTTTATAAGTGGTCGTAGTTGATGTGTTTAATTAAACACTTTTACATTACGTCGTCAGATATTCTTATACATACTTATATATTATTATTCATACTTAAATTTAAATTTATAAACCATGAAGAAGCTCAGTCGCGTTTCGGCATCACCTTGAAATACAGCAGATCATTGATAATCAAATACTAACAGTTGTATTGTTGTAATGTTTCCTTTATTCACCGAATATTGATAATACATTTTTTAATTATTATTTTAGTATATATTTATAAAGTTTTTTTGCTATCTGTACACACGTTCAAGAGGCCATAAATAGCGGTCTTCATATATCTGTCGACGGCGCGGGCGAGTCGACGGTATTATTTATAGAGGCATTTTGAATAAATCCTCCTATAGCGTAAACACCCGCCTCCGGACTCAGAACTTGGACATTGGTTCTATTTCGCATCACTTGTACAATATACCAAAAAGTTGCACGTACATTTTGCTTTATAAATTAAGCAACAATATAAAAATCTACTGTATAAATTGGTAATTAAAATTGGATAGAAAAATTCACGCGATTTCATCAGTTGGCATGTGCACTGAACTGAACGGGAATATCAAAATTACAAATATCTATAGCTTTCGGAAAGGTGGTAATAGTACGGAAAGTCAAAAGCACATTCGCGGTACCAATGTACTTTTCAATCAATCAATCAATCAAATTGCCACGCCTTTTTCCCACAGGTATAGTCAGAGACATTGGAGCGCCACTTGACACGGTCCTGATACAACTCCCTCGTTTCCTACAAATCCCCAATTCTCTTCATACAAGCTCTATGGTTATGGGGACTAGGCAACTCAGCTTGCTTGACGATGTCTCCGATTTGGTCGGAGAACACCCACTTGGATCTGCCTCGATTAACGTATTCAGCCACATCAGATTTAGAAATTTCTTCCGTCAATGTACCTTTAATAAATACTTTAATAAATAAAAACAAGTTACTAAACCCTAATATGCTTAAAGATTGTTGTTAGCTATTTATTATTATTATTTTGCACCTTTCGTCCTAGAGTGCCGACAACTAAAACAACCGAGTCAGTTTATAATAAATAAATTTTAATGGCGACCGTGGTGTAGTGGCAGTGCAATGGTTACACAAACCGGAGAGCACGAGTTTGAGACCACCCACCGGTACCAATGTATATTTGATATATGTACTTTGGTTGTACTGTTTCTTTGATACAAGCACTTTAGTAGCTAAGTATAGAAATGTAAATAATAAAAAAATAAAATTTACGGGTATCTCAATCGCCCGTAACTGACCTGAAATGTGAACAAATCAAGTATCCAAGTTTATCCAACTAAGCTCTTCGTTGATGGTAACACTCTGTCGAATTGGTAAAGGATAATTCTTAGCAGAAACAAAGCATTGACATAACGATTCGTCCCTCAAACGGAAATACTGAATAAATTTGAATATTATCAGTGATAATGAAAGCCAACAAGAGACTTGATGAATCGGGACCCCAGCGCAACTCGCGGCGGTTGTAATCATTAGGCAAAGAGGGATAGCTCAGGGAAAGCTTTGAAAATTTTGCTTTATATTAGGTGCATATTTTAACAGATTAGCATTAGGGATTATACAATTGTTTTATGGTCTTTATTATTTTTATGATCTATATTACTGGTTTTATATTCAACTGTTTTATATTCCAGACTTATAAATCGATTAATTGATATATTCACTTTATATTAAGTGAGTTAAATGATGTAGAATTTTTCAAAAATAAAATTAACAAATAAAAGGTATTAATTATTAAATATTTTTCAGTACTACATAAAAAACCTAATGACCTAAGTAAAATTAAATTAGCGACCTAATAAATGTTCCAAAATTCTAAATATGATATCTACGAAAAGCTTAGGCTATAGCTTTTTTGGGATACAAAGGGGACTTCCCCTCCTCGTTACCCTGTAACGAACTGTTTGCAGGCTCCATGGGGGCAGGTAATTCAATAATAACCGCCTCCCTTTTTCGCTTTGTACCGTTTTTCCTTATGGTGATCGATATTTAGTTATATTTTATCTTTAGCCAGGTAAATTTAGAACTATTGTTTTCCAATTTAAGGTACCTTTTATTTTTATTAATTGAGTGCATAAAATAGAACGATCCTATCCAAATCAAACAGTCGTATTAGATCAGTTTCGATGTTTAAAAACAAAGTTGTTCATTGTTGTGAATGGTAAAGAACAACACGTAAGTTGGCAGTACTAAAAATTCGTCAACCCCAATTCACACAACACGCCCTCATATTTACACTATCGGATTCCGCTCCAGTGACCTCAACGTATTCATTAAATAAGCAAAGCTAGCCATACGCACTTGCTCAATGATTCCTTTTAGAAATCATTCAAATGTACCGCATTCAATGAGGACTTTGCACAAAAATATAGTCGATCCCACGCTGTGTAGGGTGTCAAGAGTTTTTTCAAGTCCGGACGTCACGAAACACTTGATACTGTTAAACTATAGTAATTAAGGCAGTATAACTATTTCTTATTTTGTATATTATTTTATTATTTTGTCAAAGGAACCAATCACCGAGTTTAATTCCCGATCGGGGTAAAGATTTTTTAATATGACTGATCTGATCTGATCTCGACTTTTCTGATGGTAATCAAGGGAGTTCCAAGAGTGCCGTCGACTGAAAAAACTGTCCTAATTTATGGTTGTCTGAGTTGCCGTCATTATGCCGGCGAAAAGAGATTTGTAACATTGAATCTATTTGTAATTATAAGAAAAACAGAACTAATATAGGACGTGACATCTAACTGTCCCTGCAATAAATAGTATGATGTGTACTCTACAGTATAATTATTGTACAATACCGCATCAAAATGTCACTGCTCAATGGGCAATGATGCCCAGAAATAAAGTAAATGGCGGTGACGCGTGTCTATTATAGAGTAAATTTGTTTGAGGAGGTATTAATGCGATAATGATTAATGCAAGTTAGACGTGAGAAAGTTATTTTTAAGGATTTATTAAAGGACGTCAGTCATTTTGGGCTTCCATGTACTACTTTTGTAATGGCCAATGATGAAAAAATACTTATATAAATGGTAGTTTTGGTGTTTGTATTGATAAAACTAACAACTTTGCTTATAATTGCTGTGCAATTGAGTTATTTGGAAAATAAGATATAGATTTTGTATTATCTGTCAATCAACGCCATATTTGTTTTGCTTTGAACTGTCATAATTATGGTTTGATCATTTTGCACACCTAAACTATGCAAAATAAAGAATAAATTCCAATTATATTGTAATCTTCGTACATCAAACTATTTTAAAATGCATATTAAACTGTTAATACGTTTAAGCCCAAGTCCCCATACAAAATGAATTATGTCCTTTATATGTATTATTTATTTTTTAGGTCCCATAATGTCCCAAAAGACTCACATAATGTGGCGCTAGTTCCTACATTAATGTATGGTAGTGAAGGTTGGGTATGGCAGAAGAAGCATGATAGTAGAATTAACGCTGTAGAAATGCCGTTGTATGTGGAGTGACGATAGCGTTCAAACCACATCTATCGCGCACTGTTCTATTACAGTGTGCGATAGATGTGGTTTGAAAGAAGATGTAGTGACAAGGAATGACAAATGAATGCTTCGATGGTATGGGAACATGGAAAGGATGAGTGAAAGTAGATTAACGAAAGGAATTTATAAATCTGATGTGGATGGATGCGGTAAACAAGGCAGGCCCAGGAGGGTGTTTTCCAACCAAATCGGAGACAACCCTAAGAAAGCTGGGTTGCTTAGTGCCCATAACTACAGAGTCTGTATGAAGAGAATTGTGGATGTGAAGGAAGCAAGGGAGTTGTGTAAGAATCGTGGTAAGTGGCGCTACATTGTCTTTGCCTATCCCTGTGAGAAAAGGCGTGACAATTTGATTGATTGTAGATGTGAATATTTATATTTTTTATTAAATATACATTTTGAAAAATAACTTAAAATACAACAAAATTTTATATATGTTAGTCCAATACGCAAACTAATTTTGAAGTTTGAATATTCACGAAGTTCTATTTGAAAAATACACAATAGTACAGTAGAAAATAGCGCATACATGCAAATCCATTTAGCATCTAAAAAGGGGAGAGTCGGCAAGCGGGCAAGCGGGTTATAATCGTGTTCCACGCTCGGCTTAGCGGGCGTGTGCCGTGTAATCTCATTCACAGAAGCTTAATAGTCTTAAGGCAGTACAAAGGAGCGATCAAACGAACGCCCGTTCGAATGGCCAAATGTTGGATACAATTGGAATTGCAATGATAGTAATATAGTTATCTATGCCAAATGTAACTGATGTTCTATAAATGGTGAGGCAATTCAATTGCTTATATCCACAATTATTATTGTACATTTTAAAGCTACTTGGGGTTAATAAACTATTTCGGAATTTTAGTTTGGTTTTCACATAATATTTATATTTTTTATAAAATGATAAATTGGTACTTCCTTGAATTAAACAAACTTTATGCGGCTTATTATCGCGTTTATTTGGGTTTGATTTTACATCAGTTTTATCTTTGATAAGGAATAAAATAAAAGAACATAAGAAATAATATAAAAAACTACAAGCAATTTTTTTTTGAAAATAGTTTTTTAAAAACTATTATGTTTGATTTAGAAAATATGAACCTAAATATAAAAAATAAAATAAAAACGAATCGAATGAATCGCTATTCTTATTTACTTTAAATCAATGTGACTACACCGTTTCAATTATTTAACAATGAATGGCTGTAGTGACATTTTCATATAAACACGACAGCAGTAACGCATCCAAAGTGCAAACATTTATCCCCAAACAGCACAAATGAGCGTGTCGAACGGTAAATAATAATAACAAACAGCGAGTAAAGCAATTGAGTTTTACCGTCCATCTGTCTGTACTGTATAGAAAGCAAATGGACCCTGGGGATTATTTTGGCGCTAAAAGTTGCCGTAATGAAGGTATCCTTGTTACAATCGTCTAGGGGCACAGTTGGTGTGAATTTACAAAGCGTTTCTATTATTTGTCTTATACCATAATATTTAGTATTGACAACAGTTGTCCGTCATATTCAAAATATATTTAGAACAAAGAAAAACTTAAAGCCAAATAAACATGCGTATGTGGTTAAAAGATATGCAAAAATAATCCAAAATAGCAAAATAAAGATAAGAAAAACCTAATAAAAATAGAAATTTATTTTCAGTTAGTAAGGAACACGTATTCTTATTCACGACCATTCGACCACTCCTGGCATAACGTAATTTTCTTCCAGTATTCAGTTTTCGTACTCACAAGTTCCAAATCAATAGATACAGACAAATACATGAGTTGATTGTTAATTTGTACTACGTTCGCTCCCCCGGGGAAGTGAATGATATTCCCCTGATCTCCCCTGCTCTATCCTCACTGCATTCAATTGTTTACACGTACCGCCGAATTTGTCGCGATTTTGACAATTGTTACATCAGATTTTAGGGTCAGATACGCTGTAGCTTTATCGTGCAACTAAATCTATATGGTAGACATAATTAATAACAGGTTCATTTGTTTATTTAGTACTTTAAACAGTATTTAATATTTTTTACACATTTCTACAATAAGCTACTAAACGTGCTTGTATCATAATAATGACGACCAAAGCACATTAAAAAAAAATTATCATTATCATATTAATCATAATTCATTAAATTAATGATGAAAATTGTTCATTGGATAATGTTTCAAAAACTATTACTTTAAGTACTACATGCATTAGCGATTTGAATAATAACTAAAAACAAGGTTTTCGCCTTTCTATGCCTGACAGGGTTTTGTTCTTCTAAACTACACTAAAGATTTTTTAAATAAGAATATAATTAAACAAATAGTGGTAGGCAGTGGTGCCTAGTCCTCTCCGTTCATGGACCACACTCCAACTTAAAATAAGGCCAATGAAAAAAAAAACAATAACAGTATGTATAAAAACATTGTATTTTCTATTTAAAATAACGATGAGGGTAGATAACAAATTATAATGATTATAAATGTTTGCACTATAATAGAACAGGTGGATTTATTGAGACGAAATATTTTGATTATTGTCTATTTAGCTACGAATTGGATTATCCTATAAACAATTTTAATCATTGGTTAAAATCTTTGTCCTGTATAGCAACGGCGACTAAAGCAGATGTAAACTGACTTATTTGTTTCTGTATGACGCGCTTCTTTTAATACATTTCTGCGAGGTTTAGTGGCACGGTCAGGCTTTTTTATATTTTTTTATTGTGATTCGACATATGACAGCACCTAGCCTAATGTTAAGCTGAAGTGTGGTCCATGAATGGATGTCACTGATACTACAATTTATTATCTGTAAGTAGCAGTCACATCCACTAAGCCGGCCTAGTTGGAACCGGCAACTTACAAGTTTGTAAGTTCATCCCGTTGATCCCGAAAAGTGACCAAATCACTTCACGATCTGTATACTTGTAAGTGGTGGTACTACCCCGGATAGGCAGACTGGGTACCACTGCCTACTACTCTTTGATAACCAGACCTGAAGCAAATATCCGCCTCTTTTTTTATTACCAAAATATTTATATTATTTATATGACAAATATAAAATAATATAATTAAATATTACGAATAAAATCTTTGTAACAAATATTTGCTCTGACCGCGAATCGAATCCGGGACTATACGTGCAACAAACCAATCGCTAACCGTCCGAAAACTTTTCGACTAGTCAATGCGGCGGTAGAGCACTCTGCGACGCCTGGCAGACACTGTGAGTTTTAATTTATCTGTGGTAGATAGCAGTCGCCTTCATTGGCCGCACTCCAGCTAGCGGGCTAACAGCGTAAGGCGAGGGGTGCTGTCATATATTAAGACACAATAAAAATATATTAAATTTTTTCAATTATATTAATAACTTATACCATGATATATATATGGTCGCCTACATTGATCATAGGTGCTGCAGACTAATTCTAAAACGCGAAATAAGATTAAAAATAAGGCGACCGTGGTAGTCGTAGTGCAACCGAACAGGTTCAAAACCACTTGCCGGTACCAATGTATCTTTGATGTACTTTGGTCTACCTGTTTCTATGATAGAAGCACTTTAGTAGCATAATACAGAAATGTTAATTAAAAAATAAGTTTTTTATGGAAACGTAAGCAATACCGAAGTCTACCTGCATTGTGCGCAATTATTCGTTCCCCTCTTTAATCGAATAACAAACCAGTCGTTTGAAGGAAAAAATGCAAAAGTTAAATTAAAAGTATGATTGCTCAAACGGAAACTCTGTGAGCGGAAGTCGGAACTTCGATATCGGAAAAATCGGGCGGGAATAATTACGGTCCCTCGCCAGTTAACGCTGCTGATCCAGCAAAAACGTAAATTGTAGAGGGAATTTTAAATTATGCGATTTCATTTGAGTTATTTTCTTAGAAATTAATATTCATTTTCATTGACACGGAGATAATCATATTTGACCAACATTTAAAACAGTTAGTTGCAGGAAATCCAATTAATTATCCATATTACAGCCATTAAAATTATGTAAGTAATTATAATTTAATTTAACAAAATATTTTGACAACCAATATACAAATCGCTTTTTTGGCAGTTTTTTTGAGTGTTTGACGTATGCTTTAGTTAATTAGGAACTTTTAAGCTGATTCAGAAACGCGTCTGAGTCAATCAACGGTCTGTACACTTGAAATTGGTAGTACTTATTCAGATCAGCAGACTCGGCAAATGACCACTAACTGTGCCTACCACTCTTATGTAGTAAGTAGGTTCTTACAAACATCAGTTACTATTCTTGCAGTAAGCGTAGATTTTGAACTTAATCCTAAAATTGCAGTGGCCCTATTCTTTTAGAATGCCTCATGATTACGAGACTCGCCTAAGACCATAATGACAGACAAAATTACAGACACTTCAAATTGCAATCATGTCGCTTGTGACACACGCACGCACACAAACATAGAAAAGAAAACACTAAGGGGGCTAGGTGGTGTGGGTATAATAGAGTAAATGTCCTTCTATCCCCTACTATAAGCTTTCAGATCTCTCTAAAGCTTAGTACAGCTAACTAAGTACAGCTAGCTCTGTGTGAACTCTAATTACAGAACTCATATGGTGTTGCGTATTTTGTATTAAAACAGTATATTAATGTTTCCATAGAAGATGAAAATGTTATACAAATACTATGTAAATAACGTTTTTTTACTTTATTGTGACCTGACATGTGTCCTCGACCCGCCTGTTAATAAGCAAGAGGTGGTCCAAGAGTGACGACGACCGATAAAACCGAGTTAGTTCACGGCTGCCCCAGTCCCTGTCACTATGCCGGCCAAAGGTGCTTCTTCACGTATCGCCTGAAGAATCCTAGGTCATAGGATGGAGAGAACACATGGGCTGACAAAGCATTCTAAAAAGTAAAGACGCACCGAACTTTTTAGTTCGACTGCCGATTCGGTCGATAAAGTGCGGTTGCTTAACCCGACTAGTGCGGGTATTACGGGTGTGAAAAGACGACGTAGAAACAAGGTGAAAGATCTCCTTAGATCATTCTCCATGATATAGGCGATAAAGGCGCACATAGCCGCCATAAAACTTAGGTTTTCTATGTAAACGAATAAAGTCACAAAAGACAAATAAATCAGTCTAATTTGTTAAAAGAAATATGTAAAAAAAAGTTGAATTTAATTTTATAGTAGGCAGACAGTTGGTAGTCATTTAACAAGTCTATCCGGGGTAGCATCGCGACATTCAAAAGCACAGACGGAGAAGTGACTAAGTCGCGTTTCGGGAACATCTTGAAAGTTTCCGGTTCCAACTAAGCCGGCGATAGCAACTTAAGGTATTTTTCTTACATTTCTGTACTAAGGTACGTATATCATGACCAAAGTATAGTACACCTATCAAATATAAATTGATACTGGCAAGTGAATTAGATTTGCTAGTTTGATTGGTTTCTGAGACCATTCCCCAACCACTACACCACGTTCGCCTTCAAATGACCAAGCTGTTTGCCTAGCACGTTTGTTATTATTTGTGTTTATTTTGGCTCCATGCATGCTGTAACTGTCTATTTGAGGAAACATAATAGTTGTATCAGTACTAGGAGGTACACATTGCAAAAATATTTGTCTAAGCTTAAATTGTTATTTGTTTCAACTTTGGAATTATTAGTCCTTTTTTTTTATTGTGACACGACATCTGACCTCGACTCGCCTGATGATAAACAAGAGGAGGTCCAAGAGTGATGACGACTGGAAAAACCGAGTCAGTTCCCGGCTGTCCCAGCCGCCGTCACTATGCCGGCCTATTTGAACATTATTGTAAATATAAATCGTGCTTTAAATAATGGTTTCTATGTGCTGGTTTCAGGTAGGTACTAATTCCACCTATGTAATAAAGTTTGTTTATTTGTGTCTTAATTAGAATATCAGATTTCTGGAGTGTATTATGGTCTTTAGTATTTTGTCTATGAGATTATTCATTGATCAAAGTATACATCGCTCTATTTGCACAATAGATAGATTTCAAATGTCAGGCACCATGTATTAGGTCCATGCGGAGATGTTCACTTCCCGGTTGCCAAGTGGTCGGTGCCGGGTATCCGGCGGCGAAGTGTATAGGAATTTACGGTAGCTTTCACACATACCGGCATAATCGCCGAGTGTAAACCGGATCCACCACAGTGCGTCCAATCGCTACCTACCGGATAGCCGGCGGGTGAACTCACTATGGTATATGGAACACAACCAAACTTTCATAGGCCTTCGTGTACTTGGTGTACCGCTTGGTACTCGGCACCAACCGGCAATCGGAGCTTTTGAAAAGGCAATAATACTCACAATTGATGTACACAGAGTCGTAACTGTGAAAAGGAAGTTTCTCTAACGGTGGAAGCTTATATATAATATTAATTTTAGGATGACATTTTCTGTTCATAATGAAATATTTGCGGGCACTAACATTTTATTACTGACATTGTGTTTTTTTAGCGCGAAGTTAAAAGCTACGCAACATAATAATAAGATAACCTGATAAACTTAGAGATCATATTAAAAACTAAAACATCTCTTTCTTTCATGATAATCTTTAATAGACAAATGAGTATATTTTTTACACTCTAGGATGGACTGAAATCTTAAAATTTTCGTAATATTTATTTATATTGTAGGCGATCTTATTGCTAGTTAGCATTCTCTACCAACCTTTGACTTTATTTATATTTGTTTTATTGAACTACTAATAAATTTACTAAAAAGATATGTTACAACAAAAATATCTAGGTACCTATCTCTTGTTTTGAAATAAATATCGCCACCAAGGGAATTGTCAAAATCATTTGTCGGTCTTCTTAAATGTATGTATTGATGTTTTTATGTGCACCTACCCTGGTGCACTACCCTAACTTCATGCAATATACATATTTATTAAGTAATGCATGTGGAGAAATAGCTATTGCACCCTTAATTCATCATGAACCCGTGAGTTTGTTGAAAAAATTTCATTATCCATCATTATTATTCTACAGGCTAACTTTGAACGTATCGCTTTTTTCAATGTCCGTTGAGTGTGTACTTACCTTTATTTGTGTATGAATATATACGAGAATGGAAAATCGACCTAATACAAGGGATACCGCGCCACGCCTAGCTCTGTATGCACCAATCCAAGCACCGAATCTCTGAAAAGTTACGCCCATCTAGAGTCTGTTACCACATCCATGACGATCAGTTTATCAATTAATCCCATACCGTGTTGACGTGCCGGTGCAGGCCTTATAAGAATCACTGATTTAATGTTTGCGATTTTATGCTGAAGTGATATTGTCTTTCAATGTTGCAATTAGTTACAGTGGCATTAGATAAAACCTGTTTTAAAATATAAATTAACATTAATTTGTGAAAATAGTGTATCAATTGATATCAAAGTGTTGGGCTTACAATTAGAAATGAAGGTAAGTCTTTATTTAATTTCAATTAAGGCTGCGCGCCCACAGATGAATATTGTCTACAATCACATAAAAATGCTACGAGAACATGCTGCACATTTCTTCGCCTGTAGTCAGATCTACTAATTATAATTTTTATTGTCACGCCTTTTTCTTACAGGTATAGGCATAGATAATAGAGCGCCACTAGCCACGATCCTGACACAACTCCCTCGCTAATATATACCTATTATATCATTTGTATTATATCTACAAAACAAATAAAAAGGAATGACTTATAATTTTTAATGTAAGATGAACACAATAACAACCCACCTATTTATTATTAAATCTGTATACTTGTGAATGATTAGAGGAAATAATACTTTATATTTAAAATATACTTTAATATATTAAATATAAAGTATAATAAGGCGATTAGTAAACATTTTTTAATCAAATAATAATTGTCTATTTATTTTTATGTAAGAGAATAATAATAATTACGAAATTTATCCTTTAATTAAATATATGTCATGTTCAAAAAAAATAATAACGTAAATAACTTTATTTTACTTCTAACTATATTTTTGGAGGTTTGGTTTAACATATTGTGTGTTAAACTTATATTTAATATCTAATGAAAAAAAGCTTTTACATATTCAATAAAGAAATTAAACAAACCTAGTAATATATCAGAAGGCGGCGTGTGTCACCGTGTTACGGTGTTGTTCCCTGCTTTTTTCCGTAATATTTTAATATTAAAGTTTAACTTAATACATTTTTGCGGTGGATAAGGGCTTCCATGTAGGTAGGCTAGTAAGAATGCCTAGCGGCATTAAGTGCTCATAGAAAAATAATTTAAATTATTTTAATTCTTAAATTTTAAAAGCTAGACCTTACTCCAGGTTTTAGGTTTATTCTAATTTCAATCAATCAATCAATCACGGTTTTTTCCCATGGGGATAGGCAAGGACTATTTCAATAAACCTTGTTCCTACCTTATCTTTTCACTCCCGTAATACCCGCATAGGTCGGGGAAAGCATCCGCATTTTATCGACCGAATCTTAGTCGTCGTCACTCTTGGACCTCCTCTTGCTTATCATCAGGCGGGAAGAGGGCAGATGTCGTGTCACAATAAAAAAATTAAAAAAAAATTATTATGAATTGTCAACAAACAATAACTGTGTTCTTAGGTAATTAAATATACTCAATGCTAAAAATCGAAGGCAAGAGAAAAAATTAAAAGGAAATGACTTAGAGGAAAATGGAGAGGGGACATTCTTCAAAAAGAAGAAGACTGCAGTATACCCAGAACAAGAATTAATAAGGGAAGTAAGAGGGCTGTTGAGGTCGTGAAAAGTGGCGCTCCGTTGTCTCTGTTTATCTCCGTGAGAAATAAGGCGTGAAATTTATTATGATAATGTATAGAAAAGTTTAAAAAGTTAACGAAAACCACAAATAAAACAGTAAAGTATAATTTGACCTCCGAAAATATAATTTTTATCATCATCGTGTCATCCATTGGTCCAGGTTCGCGGGTCCTAATTCAAAAACCACTTACCGGTACCAATATACTTATCTACTTTGGTACCAATATATCCGCTACTTTGGTCGTCTTCTTTCTATGATACAAGAACTATTAGTATAGCTTGAATAATCATTTAGAAAAACAGAGCATTGTCCGCCACGCGTAAGACCTGGGTTCGATTCCTGGTTAGAGCAAAGATTTTTATAATCAACATCATCAATAACCACGCTGTCCACTGGAATAGGCAGAGACAGAGATTTGTTTCGTAGCTTTTATATTTGTTACATTACAAAGGTTTGTCATTAAAACATGAAGCAGATATTTGCTCCGGGTCTGGATGTTAAGGAGTAGTAGACAGAACAGACAGTAATGGTACTACCCAGTCTCCTAAGCCGGGGTATTACCACTACTTGCAGTTGTACAAACTATGAAGTGATTCAATCGCGTTTCAGCTTTAAAGTCTACGGTTACAATTGGGCCGGCATAATAGATTTAACTGCTAATTGCAGTTATTTAACTGTATTAGGACTCGCCTTCACTTATGGACCGCACTCCAACTTCACATCAGGCAGGCTGCTGTCATATGTCAAACCACAATTTCTCAGTCACAACAGCACATGCCTATTGAAATACGTATCGTTTAGTATTTTTACATATTACAGTATTTATGTTTAATTTGAAGAGAATTGTGGATGTGAAGGAAGCGAGGAAGTTGTGTCAGGATCGTGGCAAGTAACGCTCCATTGTCTCTGCCTATCCCTGTGGGAGGAAGGTGTGATAGTTTTTTTTATGTTTAAGGTATTCTGTTAAAATATTAACTAGGGTAATACTTATTTTGATTTATTGAACTAATAAACGTATAAAATCAGTACATAATTTTAACAAGTTATATTCTTTCGGAAAGAAACTAAAAATAGATATTTTCCAAAAGGTATTGAATATTAGTGGCAAAGAATGACTTAATGATTGTCACTCTCTACAGTCGTTCCCTTAGTGCTGAGGAACGTGGCCCTCGTTCACCACTCTCCTCCACGTCGCGTCACCCTATCTTCTGCCGTATCGTCTAAATCGTCTCATTTAAGGTTGTTTAGGACTGTGGACTACTTTGTCTGACCAGCCTATTGATCTCTGTCCTTTTAGCCTTTATATGACCATTGTTAGTAAACTATTTTAGAAACATAATTAATTAATAGCGGCTGACGGTGAAGTCTGAAGACAAGAAGGCTGGCAATTGTTTCTGACAATTCTTGCTATACAAAGGGGAAATGTTGACAGTCTCCTTGGGACTAATTCTTATGCGACGTCGTTAGATGATGTTATTTATTAATAAGTAGCTCAATTATAGTTAATATACTTTTAATTTTATTTCTTTCTCGCTAAAGAATAATAAATCCTTAATAATTTATTTATTAGTAACTGTAGGGATATTTTTACAGCCTGTGGTCAAAGTAATATACTAATAACTAATATATACGAGTACACATTATTTATTCAATAACTAGCTGTAATTTTACGCAAAAAAGATTCGTAGAGTCTCTGATCAGTTTACAACAGAATGTTTTCCCATCCTTCTTATCCATCCTTCCCATACTTTATAATTGAGGCTCGCAATTTGATAGCATTCCGCCTGATATGAAGCTGGAGTATGATCCATGAATTTGCAAGCTGATTCCGAAACGCGACTAAGTCACTTAACGATTTTTACACTTGTATTACCCCGGATCGGCAACAATCAACGCCAATGCACAAAACAATCACTTTTAGATAATATTTTAAAGCTCTTAGTACCAAGACTACCTTTTTCGCTCTGTGTATTAACGCATTATCATCTTGGAATATGACATTATTTGGCAGCAACAACCAAACAGTGCCATAGTATTTGATGATGTTAAGATGGTTATTCGCAGTAATCCGGCCAGTGATGTAAATGATAGGACCAAAAGGCGTTTTGGTCCTATCATCGTGATTGCTGCGGCGCATCTGCTGTAAAAATGTCAATGCGTGCCCTCAGTGGCTGCAGATCCTGAGAGTGTTGTTGTATTGGACACGAAGGTCGCTATATACAACCTACAGGCTGCATGCGTAGAGTGATTGACAGAAGGTTTTGAAAGCATTAGTTCAAGCTCTCTCTCCGCACCCGCAAATCTTATTACCAGTATGTTGCTACTGAGAATAAACCGCAACCTAAGCTTCCTTTCTATATCAGAATTATCTCTAAGATTCTAGTTAGACAATAATTAGTACAGGAATATAATATAATTAATAAACCATAATTGGAATGTTAAGTGTGTTAATAAAATCTTAAAATACTCGTAAATTATGTATTTGTTATGTAGGCGTGATAATTTTGTTTTGGTTTTTAAGTTTATACTGATATACTTAAGAAAATAAAGCATTTGTATCGTGTCTGCTAAAATTGTGAATATTAATATTCAATAAGAAAATCTTTCTAAGTGCTCAACCCATCGAATCATTCTGATATTAGTTTATAGCAAAATAAATGTTTTTTTTTCCTTTACTTTTCTGTTTAAATAGTTTTTTTTAAACTGTTATAATAAATAACATGATAATAAATAATTTTGAAAACTATGATAGAAGGCTAAAAATGAATTATAATTTACTTTATCTCTGAAGTCTATATAAGATAATCCATCGTTGAGCACTCGTTATATAGTAATAAGTTTACATGTTTATATGTAGTTGCAGATGAGTTAAATGAAGCATATTATGTATATTATGAAGGAGTCAAATCACATCAGAGATGTAAACAAGGCTCAGGTCGCACAGAACACTTACAATTTGCAAAACATTGCAAGAATCGTGCGTCGAACCCAATTACTCACCCTTTTGTGGTATCGCCGCACTAATCGATCCACACAACTTTAACCCATTCCTGATCGATACCAGTGGAAGAAGACATTCGCCACTCTTTTCTCGAGACGTTTGATACATTCCGATCATTAATATAGGCATTGAACTCGGTGGCAGCACGGCGGGGCACCTTGCCGCTATTCACATATTAAATAACGCATTAGGCACCAAAGCGGCCGACGCAATATTTCTAAAGTTCTCGAATACATTTGGTAATTCGGATCGTAACGAATCGACATCGATGACAGATGACGCCCGGTCTCGTTTTCAACTTATCGACCGGCGACCGCTTAAGGAGACTCAGCGGGTATTGGTTAATCGGATTTTAAATAATATTGTTCAAGTAATTGGTCTCGAAATCAATGTTCTTAATGTTGAAAACATGTTATCAATATTAAGATAAGTTTAATTGTATAATTCATCTAAATGTTTTATTCATGTATGAAATATTTTAATAAAAAATAATTCTAGGTAATTGTTACTTAATGATAATACCTATAAACAATTTAAACTTACAAATTTCGTCATCGTAATTAAACATATGTATGCAAATTCTCTTTGATTGATGAAGACACCCGCAGGTGTGCACTTCGTTATGCACTCTTATTTGTAAAACTTATTAAGACCACCGGCGATGTACCGTTGCGTACAATATTTAAATTGATCTATAAGATTTATGAAAAAAAAACAATACATTATAACATAAATAAGTAAACTAAAACAAATATTAAATTGATTTAATTTGAAGACATTAATAAAACGACATGCAATATAATTAATTCTCATCGTTACATATGAGGTTCGACTATCAGACTCAACTGTTGTTGTGGGAACTCAGCGCGCTCACGACAAAGCCGTCCGAAAACCCCAAAAAATACACACCTGAGAGTCATCTCA
The DNA here is from genome assembly GCA_905220615.1 of Tinea trinotella. Lineage (NCBI taxonomy): Eukaryota > Metazoa > Arthropoda > Insecta > Lepidoptera > Tineidae > Tinea > Tinea trinotella. The sequence continues at coordinate 6,041,981 of HG992305.1, forward strand.
AAACTTAAGATAGGATTGCCGGTGATCAGTGTTTATTGAATCAACAGGCCCCAGATAGAGCTATTCAGCGTCCGTCAACAAGAAGAGTTGACGTGGTAAATAGTTTTCGAATGCACTTTTGTTAGACCATGATTTTACATTTCTCGATGGACACATATTTTTTTAGGTTTACATCGAAGCCGAGGACTGGCAGGCATCTGACTAATAAAAATTATTTCGGATGAGCCTTATGAATTGTGAATATCGTTTTTTTTTGTCAAATAAAACTCGTTATCAACGTTGGTGTTCGTATAACAGAAACGTTACCGCAAACGTTCCTGTCTATTAATTGGAATAGTAATTTAAAATATGTAATGCATGTTTCGATGTATCTGATCTAATAAATATTTCCAGCGTAGCTACAAATAAAAAATAAAGCAACTTCCTTGAGTTAGAGCTCACTCAACAAGTATTACATGCGAATATTCTCTAGTACCTATCATCTAAAAATAATATTAATAAAAAGTAAAGTTTTTATTACAATCATTATTTTGAACAATATACACGTAGAACCGGTTTAATTCTAAAAACATACCTACTTCAAACTTTAAAGTTCCGCTAATAAAATATTATTATACTAAATAGATTGTAGCAAAAAAGTTATTATTAGTTAGACGTACTTAAGAAATCTTACTTAGAATACCAGATCAAATACACTGCAATTAATTATTTTATTAGTAGGTGTAGTCCATCTATAACAACAGGACATAACTCATTGCATTATTGAAGGTGTACCCCGACATTTGGCTGTGAAATATTTGTACTCTTATGATGGTCTCTATCAATCAGCGCGCACAAAGGAGGTGAGTTGATTGATAGACTCGAATATGTGTGGAGTATAACATGTAGGATAACCATAATTTCTTGTCTATTATAAACACCACACTTAAAAATTCATGACTAAATGTATTAATTGTATTATATTAAAAACTCAATAATAGTGTATTTGGGAAAGCCTATAATGGTTTTCCTTAAATACACGCCTATAATTAAAAGTACAATAGAGTAAGCAAAGTATTAATAAGTAAATGTTTTTTTTTGTGACTCGACATATGAAAACGACCCGCCTAATGTTAACCTGTCGTCCGGTCTACGAATGGAGGTCACTGCTACAATTCAAAAACTGTAAGTAACCGTCACATTGGTTTTGCGAGTCACATTAGAGCGCATCATAGTACTGATTAAGGAGTCGCTGTTGCCAGACACGGCAAGAAGATTATCATCATTTCAATAATATCCACAATTCTCCTCTTACGAGCTCTATGGCATTGGGTGTTGTGTTCCCCTAATTTTTAACCCCCGACCCAAAAAGAGGGGTGTTATAAGTTTGACTTGTCTGTGTATCTGTGTATCTGTGTATCTGTGTATCTGTGTATCTGTGTATCTGTGGCTCTGTGTATCTGTGTGTCTGTCTGTGGCATCATAGCTCCTAAACGAATGGACCGATTACGATGCGGTTTGTTTCATTTGAAAGCTGACGTGATCGAGATGGTTCTTAGCTACAATTGATGAAGATCTGATCAGGGGTTTCAAGGTCATCAGCTCGATTTGTTAGCTGCGGTAGCGATCTTAGACGCGCTGTTTAGAACGACAACCCTTGTACGTCGCTATGCGACGAAGATTGTTATTTTATGTCAAATAAATATGCCATTGTTAAAACACGTAAAAAATGTTATAATTTTTCTCTTTAAATATTCATATGGCGAGGTTGGTTTGCAGTTTAGATCGATTACCTTGATTGAATATTTTAGGGGAAAAATTATAACATTTTTTACGTGTTTTAACAATGGCATATTTATTTGACATAAAATAACAATCTTCGTCGCATAGCGACGTACAAGGGTTGTCGTTCTAAACACGCATAAGGCTGGGAATACACGTCCGATATTGCTGAGCAAATTATTTACAAATCGGAAGTAGGAATCGGACGTCTATTTTGTTTCTGTATTCTGTATGAAAACTGCACCTTCAGACAATCGGATCGGCCATAAAATCGTAAGCGCCTTGGCGTTGTTTCCGATTCTGACATCCGATCCGACTATCGGATCTGACGTGTATTAAGTATTCAAACAAATGTATGGCACGAGTGCTTTCCGATTGTCTGATCAGACAATCGGATCGGACTATCGGAGAGGAAAATCAGACTTGTATTCCCAGCCTTATAGGTATTTACTTTACTTTTAAACAAATCTGTGACTTAACATTTGAAATAAAAACGTATACAAATACATGTGTGTTTTAACTGGTACCACTGAGCTACTCTGATGATGGAACTCGAAGGTAGGAGACGAAATCCTGGATGTGTTCAAACTTTTTTTTGGTATACTAAGTTTGGACTTATTAGATTTGTCTTGAAGGTAGGAAACTAAGTGTAGAAAAGTTAGTGCGATAAACTAAAACATTCCGGATCTAAAAAATCTGATCATGGATCCTCTCAGATCAGCAAATCAACAAGACATGGACCTATAGTGCTTTAACTAAAATTGTTACTCACTATGAGCCATTAGCTGGACCGTTATCAAATTAAAGACCGAGAGTATCTGATGAGGCACCATCATGAATCCTCTCAGATCAGCAAATCAACAAGAGATAGAACTATAGTGCTTTAACTAAAATTGTTACTCACTAAGAGCATTTAGCTGGACCGTCATCAAATTGAAGACCGGGCAATCTGATGATGCACCATTATGAATCCTCTCAGATCAGCAAATTGATATCAATTGATCCGCAAAAATAAGAGATAGAACTGTAGTGCTTTAACTAAGCCTTTAGCTGGGCCGTTATCAAATTGAAGATCGGGAGTATCTGATCATGAATCCTCTCAGATCAGCAAATCAATAACAGATAATATCATAGTGCTTTAACTAAAATTGTTACTCTCTATGAGCCATTAGCTGGGCCATTATCAAATTGAAGACCTAGAGTAGTTATCTGATGATGCACCATAAGGATCCAAGGGATATTAAAGGGATATAACTATTGAGCCATGACTAATGTTGTTTATTACTATAAAGCTGATGATATGACCAAAGTGGTTCCAGGCGTTTCGGGGGTTCCTTTAAAATTTTAATTTTGATTTTATTAAGAATGTGATTTTAAAGAAGACCATGGGCCTCTCATATAAAAAAATGACATACAATTTTTTTTAAAGGCTCTACAGACAGCGGATTATCAATTTGTCCACGTATTTTTATAAACGCATGTGTAACCTACGGGTGTCTCTTTCGTAGTACCACGAAGCTAAATCCTTTTTCACTGATAATTTTTCAACCAACAGATGTTAATTTCATATTTGATTCGAGAAGCATTTGTATTGTTAATCGACTGCTTTTTTTAGGTTTCGTGTCGAACTATATTATTATAACCATCATTGTTGATATCGAGGGTTATGGACTGATATTTGTAACTTATGAATTATTTTACTTTTACTTTTTTCTTCGAGTTTTTTTATTCAATATTTTTATTTCTATACTAATCGCGCTTGTAAAATAAAAACAGGACGACTAAAGTACATATATCAAAGAAACATTGGACCGTAGGCAGTGGTTTTGAACCGAAGGCCCTCGGTTTTGACCGTTCATGGCATAATAAAGTTCTAGTGTTATTATTGTATTACTGGTCGTACTTGACCGATGTGCACTAGTATTTTTTTCTCAGCATTTCTATACAAAGCTGAAAACACGTGCTTGTATCATAGAAACTAGTCGGCCAAAGTACAATATAATATTAAAAGGTATGTGTATATTGGTGAAAGAAATAAAAAAAAATGCAAAAAAAGAAAATATAGTATGGCGGAGGGAGGTAATATAATATACAATTTATAGATTTTCATAAATGAGGTAATATATAAAAGATTATTTTTTGAGATGTGCACAACCATAGTAATAGATAATAGATCAAACTGAAGTCATTTCTTACTTTCTTTACCTAAGCTGTTATTAATTTGAAGAAGATATGGAAAATGTAACATGTAGAACTATAATTCTCATACCAAAGTTATTTAGACATTACTAAAACTAATATAAAAATCGGAGTTATTGATGTTAGTGTATCGTATCAGTTGCAGTTTTCAAATATAGAATCAAACACTTAAATGGTTGTCACACGATATCTTAGTATCAAAACCATTTTCTACAATTGGAATGTGAAATAAAAAATGACGCGTGTATTATAAGCAATTATAAAATCAAAATTAATTTGTAAGACTTTTTTCCACAGGGATAGGTAGAGACAATAAAGCGCCACTTACCACGATCCTAACACACCTTTCTCGCTTCCCTCACATCCACCAGTATCTTCATACAAGCTTTACGGTTATAGGCACTAGGCAACCCAGCTTTCTTGAGGATGTCTCTGATTTGGCCGGAGAACAACCTTCTGGGTCTGTTTCGTTTAACGCATCCTTCCATATCAGTTTTATACATTCCTTTGGTTAATCTACTTTACAATTACTTAAGCTATATTTCAATCTTAAGTATAATAAAAATAATTAACACTTTTTGGCTGACACAATGACGGCGACTGAGGCAACCGTGTACTGACTCGATTTTATAAGTCGTCGGCATTCTTGGATCCCCTCTTGCTTACCATCATGCAAGTCGAAGTCAACTATCGAGTCATAATATTCAAAAAACAAAGTCGATATGGCTAAAAGGCTAAATTCAGCTTTACGCGTACGAAGACTTGGGTACACAGCTCTAAGCATAATACAGTTTTAATTTGAATAAATTATTAAACGAAGCCTAAACGTTATAATGTAGTTTATGATCAACAGATCTGAGAAGATTTAACGTATTTTTAATTTCTAAGAGGCAGCATTTTATAAAAGTGTGAAACACTTTTAAATGATAAATGCAGTGAACCCTCGCGCTGACAAAAGCCCCTTACATACACATACCCATTGTGGTAACTTGATTTAACACTTCGTCTGCTGCATCCTTGCTTTTTATTATTTTCAAGCGTTCCGTGTTAAGGGTACCTACACGCGACCAGAACGCCTCTTGACTTACTTTATTTTTACAAGAAAAAGATAATATTCTTGAGGCAGGACAAAATAATATATATATTAATTTCAATTGTTGACTGTACCAATAAGTACCAACTTGAGTCGGCTAGTGTCTATGATACAAGTATGTTTAGGATACATATTAAATACAAATTTACTTAGGTATTAATAATAAATATATCATTGTTTTTTTTTAAATAATTATCGTTATTAATTATCTCTACTCAATTCCTACAGGTATAAGTAGAGTGGTAGGCAGTGGTACCCAGTCTGCCGAGCTGGGGTAGTACCACCACTTAAAAGTATACAGACCGTGAAGTGATTTGGTCACGTTTCAGGATCAGCTTGTAAGTTGCCGGTTCCATCTAGGCCGGCATAGTGAATGTGATTGCTACTCTGCTACTGCTACTACAACTACAATAGTTATTGAATTGTAGTAGCAGTGACATTCATTCATGGACCACACTTCGGCTTAACATCAAGCGGGGTGCTGTCATATGTCGAGTCACAATAAGAAAAAAAAGAGATAACGGAGCACGTATTATCTATAGAATAGAGAATACAGAAAGTATGTAATATCGTAAACACGTTATTTGTACTTAGGTAAACTATATATTTAATTAAAATATAAAATAATCGAATTATAGAAACCTGAACAAACGGTTGTAATTATAATGGCAGAGACAATGCTTTCAAACAATATCTTCATTAACACTGTTTGTATTAAAAATATAACTTTATTTTGACTTGAACACAATAATGAACTTTTTAAATATATATCTATATTTTTAACGCAATTTTTTATTATAATGTATATTTTAGTAGGTGTAAAATAGTAACTAGTGTAATTACTAGTGTACCTACTTAATCTTACATAAGTATTATATGAACTTTCCATGAATAAATATAAAGTATAGTAACCGATTAATAAATATACGTAGACATTTTTTATGAGTATCCAAATAAAATGAATGCAAGACAACATTTAAACAGGCTTTAATCCACGCTTTATACACAAACTTAATATATCAAAAATCGATGACTATCGTGTAATAGTGTTAAAGTGTGAAAGATGGCACCCGTGGACTTAATCCGAAAGTAAGAGGCAATTCCGATAGGATTAAAAGTGTTCTTCGGTGATATTTATCAATTTCGATGAGGTTGTTTTTGTCGGCTTGCGTGGTGGACACAACGTCCTGTCTCGCAACTCGTTCCAAACGCGGCTGATTCCACGATATTTGCCATCATTGACACACTTTGTTTGCTAAATAATTTTAACTTCATTTATTGTGCAGAATTATTTTTCAATTATCTTTTAACTAATTAAGTTAATTAAGAATTTGTTGTTGTTGAATTAACACAATATAAAACCAATAATTTTTGTGTTATTTTTATTAAATTGTGGTTTAACATATGACTTGTGACGCTCTAAGGCCTATGTTAAGCAGCAGACATCTTCTGGCTGATATGACTTATGACAATACCCTGCCTGATATTAAGCTAGAGTGCAGTCCATAAACGGAACATCCTGCTATTACAATTAAATAACTGTAAACCACAGTCACATCCATCCTAGTTGGAACCGGGAACTTACTAGCTTGTCCTAAAACGGGACTAAGTCGCGGCTTGTATAGTTGTAAGTGGTGGTACCCGGGATCGGCAAACTGGCCACCACTGCCTACCACTCTTTGAAAAATTATTGCATAAAGTTAAATAATCCGCATTTATAACGAAATACAACCTGTTAATACAATACCTATATATAGTTATGTTTATTTAAAATACGATTCCATCGTGTGAAATTCAAACTACCCATTCTTATTTCTATCATGAATTTGACATCTTAATTTCGATTCTAAATAGTAAAAACGACATAAGGGCTAAAGCGTATTATTACAAAAGCAACTCTATTTCGACGTTAAAGTTCAGACTATAATAGCGTAAGATATATAAAAAAACTGTTTATTCAATCCATATTCAGTTGTGTAAATTTCCATATATTTGTACAAGACGGTGGCTTTAAGATGTATGCTCTTTGAAGGTGCCTATCTTATGTAAGTACTACAAAATACTACTCAATTGTTTGTAACTTTATGCTTTATAACATCTTTCAATAACATTCTTTGCTGTAAAGCCTTTGAAATTGGCGACGGACTTCTGATATCGGAATTTTATGAATAAACAATTTATTTACAAATTCAAAAATTTACCTAACTAATTAAATGATAGTTTCATGATACATGTTTATATCAAAATTTAACTATGATTTTTATTTAGTTTGATTATTTTAATTCCAGAAAGATTATTCGGTAGCAAAGCTTTCGATTGCAAATTAAATTATGCTTAGGCTATAGAAATAGTCTATATGTATCTAATTACCACCCCCCGGGAGAAATATGCTAGGCAGAGATAATGGAGAGAGGAAGACAATCCTGACACAACTCTCTCTTCTTCCTCTCATCAACAATTCTTTGATAAAAAAAATGGTTAAGTGCAACATCTTTTTACTTTTTTAAAATGATCCCGATTAGATCGAAATATTAAACAGTGAAATATTCATAACATCACTTTTGATTGTAATCTAAATATTTTGGCGAGATGAGATAGACTCCTGGCAAAAGACAACAAAGTGGCTAACAAAAACTGTGGGTCATTAAATAGGCTAATAATAAAATAATTATATTGTTTTCTTAAATACAAATATATACTTTTTATTAGGTACTTTAATTGTTTTTATTCATTTTGTCAAACCACATATGACTTTCAGCACATAAACGACGAGTACACCTTTACTATACATCAGTAGATGTTCAAGTTTGTAATACATTTTATTATAAACAAATTCACATTTACAATATTGTTGAATTTTCTGGACACTCAAAAGGAGAGATTTATGACTATGAGCATAAAAAAATAAGGACAGGTGCGGGGGCGTGTGCCGGAGCAGTTGGTCAGTTGGAGAGCACGAGCGGAGTCCCTGCTGTGTATTGAATCTTTATCCCTATAATTAGTGTAGAATGTTTTGCTTTATCGATATCGACATTCTAACTATTTCGACACAATTCACCATTAGTCTAACCAAAGCTTTGTTTTAAAACGTATTTTTTAAACGTAAAACCCTACTTCCACTTACATGATGGTAAGTAAACAAAAATTCCATTTTAGTGTACTTCAATTACTAAAATGGTTTTCCTCAATCACCGTTTTTATGTCAGCCAAAGGTGCTTTTTCACAGGTAGCAGGTAAAGCATTTCATTTGTAGATTGTTCTACACAGAAATGAGAACACGCGCTGAATTACTTATAGTAGCTCGACTGCTGTTTCGATCGACAGAATGCGGACCGAACAGTAGTCGAACAGCAGAGGATATGGTTAGACCTTAAAACATTTTCTGCGGTATAGGCGATAAAGGACGCATAGAGCCGCCATTAATCTATGTAATTGTAATTATTTACACGTACTCAGCATCTCCTATAACTCGGCCAGCTCGGCGCTGCAATAATCTTTGAATTTTTTTATTGGCAAAGTATTACGAGTCTATAAAACTGCATTGTTTTAATTTTAGAATAAATTGGTGGATATATCAGTCTGATGTGACGTTGTTATCGATATTTTATAAATAAACATAAGGCATCACTACTGCTGGACTTAACACCTGCCTATTCTTTCAACTTTAGTCATAACCATCAACTTCTCTTATTGACGTGCATGTAAAGCCTCAGATTGCACAAAATCATAAATTTCATGATAAATGATATTCTAAATCGGATTAATAAAGTATTTATTAAAATAAACATAGAAATGTTTAAACTTCAATGTTAATTAAAAGTTCGCCGCACATTTATGAAGTGGAATGATCACTACTTTCTTGGTTTTTCAGTTTAGTTATACTATTTAGTGTTTTTAATATATTAAAACAATGAGTCTATTAACTCAAGTTAATATTCTATTAAAACAAACACTTCTTAACAGTTTGCCGCTCTTTACATGCTTTAGCAAGTTTATCGTGTACACTTATCTAACATTATTATAAATATTTAAAACCAAAACTCCCCTGCGTTAGTATTATTACCCGTGAACAAGTAATAGCCGAAAATGAGCCGGTCTTTTGTTTCAAAACAACGAATTAAAAATGTCATATAACTCAGAGCTTAATAGGCGCGGCGAAGCTTTCTAGCTCCATTAAATACTACACATATATGAGTTTTTTTTAATGTTCGGATGTGAATATTGAAGTATAAATTTCTGAGTTTTTCTATATTACGGCTGGAGGCGCCGGTCGTTCTTCGCCTTTATTATACCATCAATGAGCGTCGTATCCTTTTTTTAAGTAATAATAATATCTTTAATTACAATGGCGTCATAGAAGATTGAATGTAAATGGGAAGAAAGTTGCGTTTTAGAATTATTATAGTAACGACTGCTATGGGAACTGGATTAATAAATATTCATATTAATGTTTTGTACAAAATTTGTGAGTTAACATAAGCGATTAATTTTTTTACGAATAGATTTTGTAAATGAGTTTTTGAGTTCTGTATTAGATTATTTTAGTTAATTGGCTCTGTGATGGGTTATGAAGAAAATGAGAATGTCTAATCGGCTATGTCTGATCGTAAGATTTTCAATTGTCATAGGTATTTAATAAAAGAAAAAAAAAACATTTTAAAACATTGACCGGCTTATTTGAAATCAATTTGCTTAAGATTAGGCAAGTCAAGGACAGTGTCGCGTCGTTACAACAAAACATATAAAATAGGAAGTTAGCAATAAACCGCTAAGTATTTAGGTTAACCTAAATATTTTGTTATAAACGTAATAATAGAATTAGAAAATATTCAGGATGATCGTGGCGGCAAAGCTTTTGTATGATTTAATTAAAGTAATCAAAATAAACTGCAATTTTGTTAGCTGCAAGAATATTTTATTTCATAAAAAATGTTCGCGCTAAACCTATAATACCTATAAACCTATATAGGTATAGGTTAGGCATGTTTATTTTTTTTTCTATCAAGATTCCAAAAACGGTCGCTACTACATTTCAACACAAAATGTAACAATGAAGGAAGCGAGTGAGTTGTGCGCTCCGTCGTCTCTGCCTATCCCTGTGGGAAAAAGGCATGATAATTTGATTGATTCATTTATGTATCTATTAATGTATCTGAATACAATTTGAACACCACCCAAGATGTAGGCAAAATGGGCCGTGTTATAAAATAATCAATTTTATATAATAGTATCGCAATTTATTAAATCTTTAAGTAATTAGCATAATTTATAAATCTAATGTGGATGGATGCGTTAATCAAGGCAGGCCCAGGAGGGTGTTTTCCGACCAAATCGGAGACATCCTCAAGAAAGATAGGTTGCCTAGTGCCCATAACCGTAGAGCTTGTATGAGGAGAATTGTGCATGTGAAGGAAGCGAAGGAGTTATGTCAGATCCAATAAATAAAACCGACATAAACATAAGAGGAACATTATAAATTCCAGACGACTGAAATTTAGGCTACAGTTATAATAATCAATTTCTGTAATATTCCATTTCGTAAATTAAAGCGGATTAGTAATAAAATATTCTAGTCGAAAATGATCTAAAAGTATCAGCTTCGAGTTTAGATTTCAATAACCGTACATTATAAATAATTTACACAAAATAACAGCTATCGACCAGCAGGAGGTCTCAGACAGAATATATCAGAACATAGCGATTGGTAATTAGTGCCTCTGCTCAATGAGTTCGATGTGATCACCACAGAGTTTATTATCTGTTTATGTCTTAATAGAATGTTATAACGTCCTTTATTTTAATAACATTATAATACATTTTACTTCTATCAACATTGGATGGTTATGAAAACTAAATGTGGCGTCGAAGATATGATTTATTCAAGATATCTGGATGTGTATTTGTATTTGCAAAAGAATTAGACATTTTATATGCTATATGTTTAAGGTTGAAACTCATATAGTTTGGTACTTGGTTGTGCACCCCAGAACGGAACAATGCTGCCAGATTCAGCAGCGACCACGCCCTGCCACGCCCCGACTGTCGGCGTACGGCAAACACTGTCATGGCACCTTTTAACGAACCTTCTCCGTCGCTACTTGAATTGGTTTTAAAACAAAATATCTACTTGAAGTTCTCGTCTATTTATTTACAAGATACATTTAAACTAAATACTGTTTTTTAACTTACTTTGGTGTTGAAGTGACGAGTTATAATAATTTTCTAAGGGTACTTTAAAAATATTAGCATATATTTTATAAAGTGCGTTTAACATGTTTAAAAAATCCAATTTAATGTTAAAAGTTGCATTAGGATCGAGGAAAGTAGCTCACCTCCTCTGTATCTGCCTATTCCTGTAGGAATTAAGGCGTAGCAAGTGATAATATACTAGATATTTTTTTATATGATTGCATCATGATTAATTTAGAACTATCACAAAAATATGCTTCTTACACATAAAAGTCCATTAATAGCCGCCGTCCTCCACCTCCACCTTAATTCCATATTCTTAGTCAGATATTACTCTTTAATGAATAAAAATAATATGAATAAATCTTCCATTCATACAATTAATGTTGAAAAAGTAGCAATAGAAAAAATAAAGCGTCACAAGAAATAATTAAATAATGCTACCGAGATTTGGAATGATAAACTTTTTTTATCAATTTGCATACACACGTTTTAGCTGAAATCACAGATGATGGATAGACCCACGACCTTCGTCAAGAATAAAGAAACTCCATAGTAGTGTGAAGAGACCCTGCTGGGCAATTCTTGGTGTTCCTATTGTTATAAACCGAGACCGACGAAACAAACGCTAAGATATGGGCCCAATGACAAACCAAAATGTTTGCTGACGTTGAAGTCAAATCTTTTTTTATATATATTTCTCTACTCTATTGTATTTTTTATAATTAGTGGATAAAAAAGAATAAACATTTCCTAATAGAATATCTCAAGATTACAGTCTTTAGAGTTTGGTGATGCGAGTTAAGAAACAAATTCCTACAAAATATTATTGTAAATGTTTTGAATAAACGGTACCCATTTCCATGTGATTTCTCCGAGAGCTGTATTTCTCAATATAAAACTGTTTTCTTACTGAATACAAAACGAGCGGATGGAGGGATTTTGGCAACACTCGAAATTTCCAACTGTTATGGTAATAGGGGAGGAAGATCCGAGGCTCATTTGTTTGTATTGTATTTCTAAGAAAAAAAAACCTTTTTTGTACGAAATATTTTGGGGCATTTTATACGAGTTTTATACATTTTATAGTTAGTTAAGACAGCTTAGTTTTATATTAGTTATTTGCACAATAAATTAGTGTATATAATCCGAGTGTGTGGCGTAAAAGAAATCAATCAAAAATCCATAACATAACAAATAAAAGAAAGTAACCTCATGTGGCATCATCGGAATTTGTATTGCTGTAGACGAAAAAAGGACACCCTCCCACAAAAGTTAATCTCATAAATACATTTATCATGTTCAAATGATAAAAATACCATTGAGTTCACGTTTACACAATAAGATACAACGTCTTACCTGATACGAGAGCTGGAGTCAATTATATTCAAATATAAATCCGATTTGCAAAGTAAGACTTTAACAATAGAGTAGGCCAGGCGCCGCTATTGATTTTGTCAGTTTAAACCCACCTTTTGGGGCCTTATTTTGTTATAATACCGTGACAATAGACAGTTTGCTATTCTATCGATTTGCTTTAATAGAGGTGTATGGCAGATATCACGCCCGGCCTTTTGATTTCGATTGTAGCGGAACTGATGATGCTTCCATACATACAATACTCGTATGTGAAGTGTATAAAAATGTTTTTTTTTTACATAGTTACTTATTTTAAAGTTAAAGATTTACCACAAACCTACTTCAGAGCATCGGTTTTTTTTTTGTAGAAAAATCGACAACGTCTAAGTACCTTCTTAAGTACATATAAAAAGGCGGATATTGGCTCAGATCTGGTTGTCTAAGAGTGGTAGGCAGTGGTGCCCAGTATGCCAATCCGGAGTATTACCACCCACAAGCATACAGACCGTGAAGTCACTTAGTCGAGTTTCGGTAGCAGCTTTTTCAACTAGGCCAGCATGATCGGTACGACTGCTACATTTAATAATTTAACTGTAGTAGCAGTCACCTCCATTCATGGATCGCACTCCAGCCTAACATTAGGATGAGTGCTGTCATTAAAAAGTGAATGCTTTGCTAGCCTTTGTGTTCTTTCCAATCCTTTATAATAACCTGGTTCCTTCAAGAGATGCGTGAAACCTTTGGCCGGCATAGACGGCTGAGGCAACCGTATACTGAATCAGTTTTTTAGCCATCGCCACTCTTGGATTTCACTCTTATAGATACTATTTTATACTAAACCATTTAGGTATAATTGTAACAATTATTGCACTCTGTAAAATGTATCATTGTGGACACTTTAGGAAGAAAACCCGGTACATTGTCTCGTCTGATAAGAATTCGATCTGTTTGCAAAATCACGCCCGCCATATCATGCTACAATGTGGAATTTTGAACACAATTCTACTGTTAAATGTTGCTTTATTCACCGGGTGGCGGCGGCAGTTGCTAAACCTATTGTAGTAGTTTATTGGATATCAATTTCGGTGACAAAAAAGTTTTGCGGTTTGAATGAAATTATTGTTGTCCCCTCACTTTTGCTATTATTGTTATCTCTCGCATGTGTATTATTATTTTTGTTTAGTTTAGCTATGAACACTTCTACTTTAAACTAATGACGTGTAAGATTGTTGAAGCTTTTAATGTTGTTTTAAGTGAAATCATATTTAGAAGGTTGAATAGTCCTTAAATAATCTGTGACACGTAAACACTCAAATAAAATGCACTATTTACAAAAAAAAAACGTTTCAACAAGGTGACCGTGGTCATGCCAATCGAGAGCACGGGTTCAAAACCAATTGTCGGTAGCAATGATCTATGTACTTTTTAATCCAGTTCCTATGATACTTTAGTAGTTTAATATAGAAATGTAAAAATATAACAATAATAATTTTGTTTGCGGTCGTGAATAGGTAGCGTCAGCAAGACGTATCACATTAGCATAATTTCAACCAAAAAATCAGAACAAACCAACCCGTCCAAATGACACGTTAAATATACTGAAACAACCTTATTATAAAAGAGTAGCTCCTTGGTTTTGTCCCAGTTGGGTTGCACAAAAAATTACTAGGAGCCGTATCACATATTGTTACCGTACCCAGAATTTATTTTTCCTTTTTGTAAAATAGACCCTTAAAGTATAACCAAATTGTATGATGGGATGTAACAGTGGGTAAGAGTGACAACCGCATTGTTGTAATCTGGAGACACGGCTTGCTGTGATTACATATGTGTGATTATTATTTATTACATTACGTGCGAGACACGGTCGCGACCATAATGCGATGGGTGACGTATGGTCTCCGTTGGGGTGACATAGCATGCTATTCAATACAATGTCGGAAGGTTGGTGAACATTTTTAGGGTGCTCAAATGGCGCGAAATGCTTTATAATAGTTGTAGTAAATTATTTGTTATTATTTGGGCGTTTAACCGACATGCAGGAATTGTGACAAACGATATTTGCTTTTTTATTAGCAATTTTGGCTTGAGTGTTTGGCATTTTGTAATAAAAAATCAGTAACTTGATAGATTATAAAAAAGTATTAATTAATGTTGAATTATTGCAATTGTGCGAAATATATTGGGAGTTGTGTAAGGATCGTGGTAAGTGGCGCTCCATTGTCTCTGCCTATGACCGTGGGACAAAGGCGCGACAATTTGATTGATTGATATTTCTTATATTTATTATTTTTATTTTGATTACAATATAAAAAAATGATCGCAAACTTTAAAATGTTACTAAACACATGAAAGGCATCGAATTTAATTATATTTGGTAGTAAAGTTTTGAATTATATTATGAGCAAACATACAAATTGCATTACACTGGCGAAACTTCAATTAAAAATTAGTGTACGGGCGTTATATTTGCACAAAGTCTCAATTAGATTACTTTACAATGCCGACACGACGACAACATCCCCCGATTGCAGAGAAGAATAAATAAATACCACCAAAATCTGCGATGTGAACACCCCATACACATGTTCAAATAGTTTCCGATCCTAAACATGTTTTTCAAACTAAAATATATTCTATTCTCATTAATACAGAAACGTTTCTTCCCTGCGACTGTTGCTCAAATTGAGTTACAAACAATTTTCAAAGATTGTTGCGTTGTGTAGTATCGTACGCGCTACGCCTACAAAATTCAGCACAAAAAGTTTTAAACTAATTTGTATTATGAATGTGTTGCAACCATTTATTGTTGTGATTGTAGTCTGAATCCGTGGGCGGGAGCAATATAATTTTATTTGCGGTCTTTGTTTGATATCCCTTTTGTTTTCTTTATTATTGATTGTTCTCTGCTTTACTAATTTAATAAATCCACATAACATTTACAATATTATACTTAGAAACTTTTTTTATTAGAATGTTAGAACAAAATATCACATTATAGATTCTTATTATAATTAAATCAACAAGTTTAAATGATTGGTTTAAAAGATAATGAAGTGATTTTATAATATATTATTTACATTTGCAGACTGAGCATCGCACATGCTGTGCGTGCCAGGAGCAGATATCTGACCGGTATCTGCTGGAAGTGGGCGGAGGCGCGTGGCATACATCCTGTCTGAGATGCTGCATATGCGCCGTTCAACTGGACAGACATCCCTCCTGCTTCTTACGAGATAGACAGGTCTATTGCAAACAAGACTATGCCAAGTAAGTCAATGTTTTATGTTATCTCACATCTAGCAGCGGCGAATGTTCGTTTAACAACAATAAGTTTTATATAACTAGTGATATTAATATCTATAGGTAACCCTCTCATTCGCATCGACAACATTTCAAAACTATCGATGACGCATCGAATCATAACCAAGAGTGGCTGTGGCACCAAATCCTTTAGCCTGAGCATTTTGCCGCATCACCGTACCACACACAGGCTATATCATTGTCCGCAGGTCGAGGGTCAGATACCACGCGTGTATGGACACGGTAGAGACCGCCTAGTCCGAACATTCCTCCACGTAAGGTGTTTACATTTTACTGGAAAATATGGACACTCTAAATTAGTTAATTCAATTTATTTACTATCGTCTATTATTAATTGCTTTGTGAATTATCGTTATTGTTTCTTTAAATAAGCGTGCTCAAAAGGAAGAAAGGAATATGTATCCAATGAAAAATATAAAAAATATTTTATTGCAATAATTCAGTAAAGATACGGTAATTTATTTACCTATGAATACCATCGATGTTTATCGATGATGAAATATGAATTATCCTGTCTGTTTAACAAAACTTGGTTATCCTATAAATACAATCTATTAAACGTCAATGTAAGAAGTGTTGTCGAATACAGTTTTCGAGAACTCTGTAAGCGGTTCTCAAAGCGATCGGATTATTTTCTGCCATATCGACAGATGACTATGTAATTTTAATGCGGCGAAGGTTAATTGGACGTTCTTATGATATCATAAATTATTTTTCTGTTTCAATCCTGTTTGTGGTTAAATACGTTTCGGATCAGCAACATAACACGAAATAGCATTTTATTAATAGTATTTGTATTAGAACCTTAGTTATTAGTAAAAGATAAATCTAACTTATCATGAATGTATAGTTGTAGGTTATTGTCGTGTTGTAATCCGGAGAGTGTGGGCGTAGGCAGATCCTGGGATCTTGCAGTAAATATTCAACGGAAGTCTAAGCCTAGTTATTATTTATACACGCAATAGTCGAACTCACTTTTACTTGTTTTATGCATTAAAAAAGTGATGTTAATAAAAAAGTAAGTGAGCGAAGTTGCATGGTAAGCTAGGTGATCATGGTAATGGTAATCCAAGAGCGCCGACGACTAAAAACCCGTTTTATCTTACAAATGCCTCAGTCGCCGTTATACATACTTACCTACATTAGTGCTATTAATTTAGTTATTAGTTTTCGTATGTTATATTTTTTCAAATATAATAATCATATTAAATAATATTATTAATAATAAAATATATTAATCAATATTAATCATAATAGAGAATATTTTTCTTTAAAAAATTTTTTTTATTATCCCGTGAATTTATGAAAAATTCCTCACAATTATTAGTGGCAAAGATTTTTGATGAATAAAAAAATAAACTTATGTAATGTAATAAAACCAATGGTGTTTTAAGTAAAAGAAGTTTTTTAATTTTATTTTTGGAATATCAATAAATAAAACCGTTACATTTGCAAAAAAAAAAGGTAAAAAACAACAAAACGTTACCATTAATTACAGCAATCATTCGTATATGACGGCTATAATTCCAAAATGGCGAATCTCCGACCTCAGAAGTAGTTTGGTAAACCGAAAAGATAGCATAAACACTTCAAGTAAACTAGTGTTAATATCTTTTATTAAAATGTTTTAAAATATGGTGTGGTCCTGTTCTGTTCATCCTAATACGGGCAAGTGGAATGACTGGCACCTGAAGAGTTCATTTGTCATTAATTTTGATTGTCATAATGCGCAGTGACGTGGATCCATATTTTATAAGACCATAATACCGTATATCGATTTGGAATGTTGTTTTGGTTTCGACGTTAAAGTTACTCATTGTTAGCTATATCTATAATATTTAAAATTAATGGAATATGGAGGTTTTTATGAGCTTAACAATATCATTTATCTACCCTTACATATATTCAAACTATTCAAGAGTAATTGTCCACTATGCCGATCCGGGGTAGTACGGGGTAGTATCTATATACTTACAGGGTATAGACCATAAAGTGGCTTCGAGATTAGCTTGTAAGTTCCCGCTACAGTTATTGAACTGTACTAAAAGTCACCTCAATTCATGAACTGCTAGAATTGACCGCTTAACATTAGGGTCTGATGTTCATATATTTGTCTGTCATAATATGTCGAGTCACAATAAAAAATATATGTAATTAAAAAAAATCAAGTATATTTGTACGAATTACAATGTATGTTTCTGTGAACTTCCTCTTAACGCAATAATTACACATTGATTAGTAGGCAGACAATTGTCTTAATTAATTAGATCATTAATTTGCCCAGTCTGCCGATCAGGCAACTTGAAGGTTCCCAGGTGGGCATAGTGATTACGACTGTTCATGTACCGCAGTTTAACTAAACAGCAGACAAGGTCCTGTCATAATATGTTGAACCACAATAATTAAAACTAAAATGGAATCATTTATAACAATAAAAACATCTAGTAAGAGATGAATCCAATAATCTTGTGAGATGAATCCAATAAACTAACAAAATGTGCGTAATAAATAATATTAAAACAAAGTTTAGAGATTGCCTTTAGATTAAAAGTTCCAAGCGTTCGAACCATTAGCCAGAGCCACCGCTTTTGCTTCCGGCGACATCCGTTGTAATTACTTTTGTATAATATATTATTTCATCAATGTTTATTTTAACATTAAATGGTAGCATTCAAAAGTGTTGCCACGTGACGCCTGTAAACCCATTGTGCTAATGAATGTCTTGTTAATGTCATGACATAGGTGGTATATCATTTCTTTAGTCTATTAAACAGATCTATAACTTTTGGTAACCAGTGGTATGTAATAAACTAGTTATTACATACCACTGGTTACAATGCTGTACTTGTTCCTACATTATTGTACATTATTGGAAGTAAATATTAAGTGTGGCAGAAGAAGTATGAAAGTAGAATCAACGCTGTATAAATGCGGTCATTAAGGAGTGTATGTGGAGTGATGATAGCTGATAGAATAAAAAATAGTGCGCGATAGATGTGGTTTGAAAGAAGATGTAGTGACAAGAATCGACAAAGGAATGCTCCGGTGGTTTGGGCACATAGTAAGGATGAGCAAAAGTAGATTGACGAAAGGAATTTATAAATTTGGTGTGGATAAATGCGTTAAACGAGGCAGACCCAAGACCAAATTGGAGACATCCTCAAGGAAGTTGGGTTGCCTACTGCCCATATGGATGTGAAAGAAGGTAGGGAGTTGTGTCGGGATCGTGGCAAGTGTCGTTCAATGGCGTTCAATCTATACCTGTGGGAAAAAGGCGGGACAATTTTAGTGATGGATTGTAATTTTTTTTTAAATCTGCGGCACCACAATACCTATAATAATTAATAAATTGGATGAGGAAACCAGACGACTGTGGTCTAGTGGTAAATAGATAGTCTCGCAAACAAATAACTCCAGGTTCAGTACAACTTGCCCGTACCAATGTATCTTTGTTATATGTACATTGGTCGTCTTGATTTTTTATTAAACAAACACGCTAAGTAAGTAGCTTAGTATAAAAATGTATAAATAAACCTCAGCATATTAGCATGAGGAAGCCAGAAATGTATGTGACAATTATTTTGAGTTTAGAAATACGATGCATATAATAAAAAATATATATTGTGTATATCTGTGCATGTTATTATTACTGCATTAAGTGTAACTTATCATCGAGAAACCAATTATATTATAGAAAGTGCATACTTTTGTGAAATCGTATTTGTTTGGAAAGTATACAAGCATCCTGTAGAGGCCACCTCCCACACTCCCGCACAAATGCATGGACCATGTCTTATGTAAATCGATCTTGTCGCCCTCTACTTTTAATTAATCTCTAACCGCATAAATAAACAAGGGAATCGATTCGAGAAACGAGTGGCTTAGATCGATTTATTCGAACACTCGATACCTGAATGGAATAAATAAAACAATGTATATCAATGTATCTGCAATACGATCGTCGGAATGCATTAAAGTAGGTACTGATAACTTAACATGATTTTATTACCAACATTTTTCAGTATATCATTATACAAAATATTTACATGTGTAGTGAAATGAACACAAATCATATTAAAATATAAAATATTGAAACACCTAGAACACCAATTAACCGTATTGACAAGAAATCCTGTCTGTAGAGTTGCGCCCGCGCACTGCAAACAGCCTGGGGCGCCATAATAAATCCTCAGTAGTTGATTGCATCGAGCCCCGCGTGGATGTCTCCCCGACCCGCGCGCCACAAATTTTAATACACAATTTAGCTCCATACATGATTTAGAATATTTGTTTAAAGCACCTTCAATATTCATTGGATTTCGAAAGTTATTTTTCTGAATAAGCCCTAGGCGACTATGTATCATTTGCTTTAACTAACAAAGTTTTGTAGGCATTTTATTTTGGGTCCATATATCGATTACAATATATTTTATTAAGCGTGTATTATTTGTATATATAAATAAGTATATTCGTAGATACGTAGATAATATACCTATACTTATCAGTCCATCACACTTTTATAAAGAATTTCTCAATCTAGAATAACTATATACTGTATTATTTATTTAATCAAATCACTCAGTAGTACGTAAAGGCCTATACTAAATGATACAAGGTACGAAGTAGTTGATCGTTTCGTAAATCGTTTCACTTATACTGACAACGCTTTTGTACTGTTTTAATAAGTACGAAAATGACTTAAAAAGTTATAGGTACTTATTTTGTGTTTATTTAAAAGGAAGCAAAGACCACACCGTCAATAGTCCAATATGAATCCAGTTGTCGGTATAATCTGCGCCGGCGCCTTACTATCACCACATCTTCATTACCGGCAAGTGTTTAAACGTGTTAATCTGTCACTTGCTTAATTATTATGCGCGAGACCGCCTCTTAATTGATGTTAATTGATTCAGAAATGCTGCAAGGGAATAAGGTGGAATAAGTTTGCTTCGATTTAACGAAATTGAACATATCTACTCGTAGTCGAGATACAACGTTCTAAATTAAGTTTTAATTCTAGAGTAGATTAATCAAGATTGATACTTTATAACACTAAATATTACTATAAATGAGAAAGTGTATCAGTGTAATTTTATATGTGTAAGTTAGTAGTTTGTAAGTTAATACTCCTTTATTCTGAAACAGACGGACGAATATGAATCAAATGGAGATAGTCCTAAATTAACATCTAGCTGATCTAGCCACTGAACACCTGGCGTTTATTTAACAACCCGTACCTTGTGATCCAACGGAAGATAGACTATATATCCGATATCTTATCAAATCGGAGACCTGGAGTACATGATGTTGGCCTATGGGAATTCAGGGGTTATTTAAGAGATGGAAAATTAGTGCTTAAATATCTTATAAACATTATATTTAAATTAAAAAATTGGAAATATTATCAAAAATCACGTCATATATCACGTCACAAGACACAATTTTTAAACGCGGGTAAAACCGCGGTGCCTATGTTTGCAAATAATATTATGGTCGTATGTTTTTCTATAAATTGGAATAGAAACTAATAATTTTAGGAACTTTATTCTTAATAAATAACTGCTCTAGCGAATTTGTAAAATCTGTCTTGTTAAATCATTTTAGAATAGCATGCCCACACAGGTTTTATTTTATCTTCAGAAGCTTTGGAGCAAAATGTTCAAAATGCTGCCGGGGGATTTCCTCTTCGGATTGGGTGAGGAAGGCCAGAGAGCAAGTTTATCACCTAGCCTGCTTTGCTTGTGATGCATGTGGCCGACAACTCTCCACGGGAGAACAGTTTGCACTCCACGAAGACAGAGTGTTGTGTAAGCCACACTATTTAGAAACATTGGACGGGGGATCAATTTCTTCTGATGGTAAGTTTTTTTATTGAAGCTCTACAAATGTCAGCACCCTGCTTGATGTTCAGATGAAGTGCGGTCGATGATTGGAGGCGACTACACTTCACGATCTGTACACTTGTAAGTGTTGGTAGTTACTACTTCGGATTTGCAAACTGGGCAAATTACCTCGAACTATCTGCCTACCATTCTTTAATAATTTAAATTTGATTTGTACGTATTTCACTAAGATTTGGGTTCTGAATTCAATATCCATTAAAATTTGTGCTAATGGATATTGTTATTGCTGTAATTAAATAAACCTGTAAAACCAGTTGTTATCAGAAATACTAAATCGCATAATGACAATAAAATTGCTGTCTGTGTCCTAATGAGCGAAAAATTAAGTAAATATAATATGTACTTAAAGGGAATATGTATTTGTACAGTTTAAGGCATCCATGGTACGCTCCAGTACTAATTTATCTTTGATATATGTATCTTAGTCGTCCAGTTTCTATATTGCAGGCACGTTTACTAGCTTAATAAAGAAATCTTTAAACTGAAACAGTTTTAATAATTACAAATTATTTTGCGCAGATGGATGCGATTCGGAGGGCTACCACAAAAGTAAGGCCAAGCGAGTACGGACTACATTTACTGAGGAACAACTCCAAGTACTACAAGCCAATTTTCAATTAGATTCCAACCCTGATGGCCAAGACCTAGAACGGATCGCTCAAGTTACAGGTCTCAGCAAAAGGGTGACCCAAGTTTGGTTTCAAAATTCAAGAGCGAGACAAAAGAAACATCAACACACCGGCAAAGGAAAACAAAGTCAATGTTAGTAGTCCAGCCGGACCAATGACGTCACAAAACAAGATTTAAATCGGTTTATAAAACACTGATCTGGAGTTCATTTTCCATACCAACAAACAAACAAACTTAAACGTTTGTTCGATCGATTCTCAGTGTATTACTAATCGACTTTTGTGACGTCATTAGTCCGGATGCATTTTCAAATAGTTAAGATTTGTACTAATCCCGTATTTACATTACAATATCACCCAGTGCTTCCAATTCGTACAACGAACTATGGCATTCGTGAAGTATCATTCAATATCATTTTTCATTTGATTCAATGACGTTATACTCTTGAATATGAAATGAAACCCAAATATCATTTGATATACGAACAATCGGCTGTCATTGTACTAATGATTATGACAGTGGAGTGGCCTGTGATCTTTGCCCGTTGTGGCTTCACCAATATCTTCGTTAACTCAGCACACATCTAAGAACATTTGCTTTCGAACAAGTTTTATGCGGGTGTACCATTATCTAACAAAAGCTTGCGATTCCTTTGCTTTGCGTAATTGTTGTTTCGTTAGCTTTATACATGTTTAATTTATTTCAGTGTTAGCTCGTGACGGTGATCCAGTCAGTTTCGGGAGGCCAATTAATCTACACCTTACATACTCATTTCAGAACAAACCACCTTTTGTACCAATAGGTAAGATAATTAATATATGTATATTTATTATATTATCATGTAGTTACATCATTACCGTGTATACGTCTAAATTAAGAGTAATAAAGGAGTAAATAGGAAAGAATACATATTTAACACTTGAAGAGCGGCATATTTTTCTTAATTTCAGATGGTACTTCGTTTACAGATTCTTCTATGGATGAGCTTTCAGAGGATTCTTCCATTCACTGCATGCAGAGTGAAGTATAGAACAGCATAATGATTTGTACAAGATGTCTCACGTATTATATTATTATTTATTCACATACAGTATTGTGCAAATTAATGTATTCATAAGAAATTGCTATAGTAAAATCGTTTATTGCTTGTAAAATAATATTTTTAATTATATTATCCTAATTAATAAGAAATATGTCCGCCTTTGGCTTAAAAAACTGCTTTTACTCGTTTTGGCATGGACTCTATTAGTTTTTGGCAGTTTCCTTATTATTATTATCTTTGTTTTTATAGTGCAGTTGATTTTACGCAGTCTAGCTTTGCAAATGGCCCATAAATTCTCAATATGGTCCAAATCGGGTGAATTCCCGGGCAAATCTAGAACAGTTATCGTCTTGTCCTGGAAATATTTCATCATTCCCTTCGACTTGTGGCAGGAAGCAGAGTCCTGTTGAAGAATTGCTCTAGAAGAAACTAGTGGAGTCCATGCCAAAACGAGTAAAAGCAGGTTTTAAGCCAAAGGCGGACGGACATATTTCCTATTGATTAGGATAATATAAGTTGTATAATTTTGTAAAAATATTATTTTACAAGCAATAAACGATTTACTATAACAATTCCATTAATTTGCACAATACTATATAAAAAGTAATTGATTTAAAAAATACTATCTAAGTTGATAAATGTAATAGAAAAAGTTTATTTCTTTACTAAGCCATATTTGATTGGATTTTTTATAAAGCTATATTTATTGGGACCTTTTGTCCTTTATGATTTGTCAGCTCTATGGAGCCTAAAAACAAACACAAAACTGAAATCTTGAGTTTAGTTGGGAGGAAGTCGCTAATGAAATTAAAAATACGCCGGCTCTGATAAAAACATCCTCACCAAACCAATATCGAATGTTTGACATATTTTCTTTCACCAGTGCCTTTCTTTCCTTCTAGCTCTTAGAACACTCCATCGTCATATGTTGGGAGTCATTTAGGATACCACACAAGTTAGAATATGGAGAATCTATTACATTTATTAAATGTATAAACTTTGCAGATAGTTTTTATTTTTATAAACCGATTTCTTCGAAAGGATTGATTATCCAATCATTTTGGCTTCAAAGTGTTGCTAATAATAACTTAGATAACAATATAGTAAATTTAACTTTGCTATGTCTAATTTTAGTTCATTCATTCTATTTAATTAATAGTGTCGTAGTAACCAAGAAAACAGAATGTCATGAAATCAACTATTAATTATATTATCTTACAGCATAATTATGCTGTTCTGAAACGTAGCCTGTTATTAAGCTTGATCTTTTCAGCTAACTGATTATTTTTTCCTTTCTATCATAAACCATTCTTCAGATTATCAGAGTCGATTAATATAAAAAATAAAACGACTAGTTACTTTAGAAAAAAAGTAATAAAATATACGTCTAGGTACTTGATATTTATTTATTTATTATAAAACTGTGATATTAAATCTTTTACGTTTTTTATTTTTATTTTCTTTTTTTCAAACTAAAGAAATTATGGATATGGTTTTGCCATTATATGAATAGACTATTAGAAAATGTCAATTATATATACAGTGCCAAAACTTTTGTAAATATATTCGTATATATTTTAAAAAGGGTAAAAATCATAATTTCCACGTTTGTGCCAAAAATGTGCTTGTTTTTAACTTTTGTATAATGGCATAATTTTTTGAACGTTTTTTAACTTTAGATAATAGAGTATAACAATATTCAGCCAATGAATGTAATAAAGTGCTGTCCCATCGATTTATCATAAATAAGAATATATTTACATCATTATTCTTTGATAGGTGCTATGAGGTCACATCCCATTTATAATAATAAAAGTAAAAAAGGATGAAATGCAAAACCTTATGGAATGAGATGTCATGGAAGGAATAGGGAACTACTCCAACATATTTCATTAGGCTGTTATAATATTATGAAACATTTTGTAGATAAATGTATTTAGTACTTAATAATGTACAGAGCACAGTTATTTGTACATTTATTTAATATTACAATGTCGGTCGGTGTATGGGTGGACTTAGCTCGAAAATATGATAATTATCTTAAGATTGTTGTTTTGTTTGTATTTTCTGGTATATTGCTAAAAAAGAATGAATCGCAGGATCATAGGCTTCATTATTCAATATAAAATCTAGGCGAGATTATCCAGTGATTTTGAATACGTGTATACGAACGTATGAGAACGTCACGCTACTCGAACCTTCCTTAGTGCGTAGCCTTCTGTTTGCGCATCCCACACCGTAATGGAATTGCGACTAAATGGATACTTAGGTGGTGAAATATTTTACCACCGCAATAGTTTATTATAAAAATAACTAGAAGAAAGACTTGTCGGTCCAAATATAAATCCGTGGCTGATGATTAAAAAAACATATTATTATGTATACAATTTATTAAAATAAATATTTACAATTATTTTGTTGATACTTAATATCTACAGTTGTAATGTATTTTAAAAATATATATAATTTGTTTTGGTGTAATATAGTTTTGTATTTTATATTTGTAAATAGCTAAACATTATTTATTTATAACTTTTAGATTTTAGGTAATAAACGTTTTAGCGAGTAGATATTTTATCTTGTCATTTCATATATTTATATATAATTACAGTACTAGGTACTGATTTTACAATTAAAACTGTGTAAAAACCTTATTATATATTATTATATTGGTTAGAGAAAATTGTATTGTTTTATTATGAACTAATAAAAATAAAAACCTTATAGAATCCTTATCCTATAAGCCCTGTCTTTTATTTAAGAACTTTGAATAATTATAACATATTTTACAGAAATAACCAAGTATCACCCTTTTCTATATTGTGCCTTAAAACACCAAAATAGTTTTAAAAAAAACTTTAAATCAAACCAGTTTTTTATTAATTTATTGCTTTATAGGTATACTTTAATATTTTTACACCAGGCGGACATAAAGGCTTTATCTACTAATCAGACATAAAGTCTTGCAGATAGGAAGAAGAAAAAAATAACTATACAGGTTGTCCGGTAAACAATTGACAATCTTGTACGTGCTCATACACTTGAAGACTAAATATAATAAATGACTAAATATAATATAATATAGTGTAAATATAATATAATATAGTAAATATAAAAATAAATATAATATAGTGACTAAATATAATAAAAACTCAAATGAACCATTTTGTTTTATAAAATAATAAAGTTTGCAATATGAAACGTATGATTTTACCTGATGCTATGAATTAAAAAATAATAATTATATGAACATAACTTTATTTAATTGACTACTCATCTTTACATAGTTCACTACCGATGCCTAAACCCATGCGAAAGTAAAAGTTTTAGCACTGACATTATAATTATATAAAACATATTATGCTATAAACCACCAAAAAGTTTGAAATATATTTTTAATGGTCATACAGTTTTCCATAACCCTAACAAGTTACCTTTTGTTTACCGGACACACTGCATATGAAAGAATATTATAGTATAACATATGAACAAAACATTTTGTTATTGTGACATTTGACATTGACTTGCCTGATAGTAAGCAATAGGAGGTTCAAGACGCCTTTTTACTTTAAAGTTGCCTCACTATGCCGGCGAGAAATTCTTATGTACGCTTTGCTTGAAGGATCCAAGGTTATAGAATGGGAAGAACACGTGGTTTAGTATATACTCGTATAAATAATTATATATGCATTTGACTTAACTTGCTGATTATCTCTTATCAGCAAGTAAATGTATGTATAATATTTCTGTACACAATTTTTGTATGTTAAACAATTAACAAGTGAAATGCTCTACCAGCCCATATGTTCTCTCCATTCTATAACTTACACAGGTCGAGTCACAATAAACAAAATACCTTAATATATTTAAACTATTATTTGTCACATAATCTGTCCATGGCACTAATAAGTAACTCCATGTCTTGGTGCACTTCGCGAATTAGATGACTGATCTGCCGTGGAGAGTCGAGTATATCAATGGACTGCGTGTAGGCGTTGTAGCGGACACCGAAGTCACGGGGGATTGTTTGAGCAAATTTACTGCAAAAAAAGTTATATTGTGTATTGTCTTAATGGACCTTATATGAAGAAGTTGTTTAGAATAAAAATATAGGTATAACTACTGGCAGATAAAAATAACGCTGACTTTTGAGCTGCGCAGTACAAGGATAGGCAGATAAGAAGAGCACTGGACGACTTTGGTAGGAGCAAATCTGCGCGTTGTTTAGAGTCGTGCATATAATTTTTAATATTTTCAAATTTATAGTTATTCGAGATACAAAAAATAAGTAGTTAACAATACAAGTTACTGCGCAGCTTGAATGCCAGCATTTCTACTTACATCATTTTATCCTTAGCATCCTCAAAGCTATTTGCCACAAAATATATGGGTTGATATTCAGTAATGGGATATGGCTGAAGACCAGTGGTCTCTGGTTCAAAATCTTTCAGTTCGGGTTTATCTGACAAGCTGTATTGTAGCTCACCAAATGAAGATAATAGACCAGCACCGTATGCTTTAAGTTTTCCTTCTTGTCTGCATAAACCAAATTCCACGGTGAACCAGAAACACTAGAAAATAAATTAAAAAATTACTTATAGACTGTATGGATATAGTTTGAATATTAATTTGATTTATTTTACACATTATTTACATTTAGCGATTTGAATTATAAGTACTTAAAGTAGGATTTTAATATACTTTTAAAATCTATTTCAATTTATTTTAATCTACTTCAATTAATTAATAAAAACGTCAAGCTCTTCTGTCACTGGGATAGGCAGACAATGAAGCGCCACTTACTACACCCTTGCATATCTCCCTCGCTTCCCTCACATCCACTATTCTCTTCATACAAGCTTTCTTAAGAATGTTTTCGGAAAAGACCCTTCTCGGCAAGAAAATACCTATAATTTTGTATATCTACAGGCATTTTTTCGTATATTACATAGTTTTATAGTTATTGGCCAATAACAAATAGAATAAATTAAAGTTACTTAGAAAAAATAAAAAATAAAACAAGGATTGACAAATGAATGTTTCGATCATTTTTGCACTTGGAAAGGATGAGTAAAAGTAGATTGACGAAAGGAATTTATAAATCTGATGTGAATGGATGCGTTAAACGGGAAAGACACAGAAGGATGTTTTCCGACCAAATCGAAGACATCCAAGCTGGGTTGCCTAATGCCCATCACCGTAGAACTTGTTTATAAGTGGCGCTCTATTGTCTTTGCCTATTCCTGTGACAAAAAGACGTAACAATTTGATTGATTGAATGTTTAAAGATAGTTGTGAATGTGAGGGAATCCAAAGAGTTGTGTCAGGATCGTGGCAAGTGGCGCCTCATTGTCTCTGCCTGTCCCTGTAGGATGGCGTGATGATTTCATTGTGTTATTATTAAAATAAAATAATTATTTCATAGCTAACCGTGGCAAGCTTCTCGATATATTCATCGGGAGCACCTAAAGACGCTAAACCAATTTCTTGTGAGAACTGAGCAAAAGCTGGATCAGCAAATAATGGTGCATGACCAAGAAGTTCATGGCACACATCGGGTTCGGGTGTGTACAAAGGTTTGGAGTGATGCCTGATGTATTGAGTACTATGGAATACTCGGAACGCCAAACCAGCCAAGAAGTCTCGGGAAGACAGTAATCCGGCTACTGGACGGAGTGTAAAGCCAGTACAATCTGAAATTTAAAAGAAATCTTTAAAATGAGAATTCTATTTTAAATATTTTCAAATATTGTTTTATAAACTGTTTTTAAATATTTTAAGCTAATTATAACCTTTTAAGAAATTGGAGACGTCTTCCAGCTGCGGGATGTTATCCTCACTATATCCACAATTCTCAATCAGCAGTGGAAATACGTGATTATGTTCTCTGCATGCGTGAGTCGGGTACAATTCAGTCAACTTTTTAAATACCGCACCCCAAGTTTCAATCTCTTTCTTACTATAATTCACATGAGGTAATGGTTGGCCGTGCTTGTAATTGTAGGCGATGTCGGCGAAATATTTACGACGATCTCTGTATTCGGCGTCAGTAAATCCAGGATGATCCGAATCAAGTTCCGCACCATAGGAAAGGATTTGATTGGCGAAACGATCTAGATCGCGTATACGACGAGGAAACCACGGTACAGCAGCTAGAACGATTACACAGTAATTTAAATTAGATATTTTTATTATTGTGGCTCGAAATATGGCAGTACCCCGCCTGGTACAGGTAAATAACTGTAGTAGCAGACACATCCACTAGGTCCGCCTAGTTGGATCCCGTAACTTACAAGCTGATCCCGAAACGCGACGTAGTGATTTCACGGTATGTATACTTGTTAGTGGTGGTGGTACTGTGACCCTCAGAGGCCCAGGAACCGTTTCTTATAGGCATATTATAGAGAACATTAATTGTCATGTTTGAATTGTATTGATGTTCGAAGAGATTCTGACTAGGGCTGTCTAGCAGGATGACCGGATATTTTAAATGCATTTGTGCATTTCTCTTCATATTCATATAAATAAAAAGAGTCCTTTGTGAATAGTTGTAATTCAGTAAATGAACATTCCAATTACATGAGGGTATTTCTGTGTTAGTGATAGCTTAGTCTAAAGACCTGGTAAGCAAAAGATCAGCCTGCTTGTGGTTAAAGGCTGATATCCAGCAGAAGAGCTGGATAACACCGTAACACCATGTGGGTGTGGTGTTACAGTACAACCACGAGTTGACAGATTGCCTACCACTCTTTCAAAAACTATAGACACATTAAATTATTAACTTATTATCTTTCGTTTTTTATTTATTTAACATTTCTATACTGAGCTACTAAAGTGCTTGTATCATAGAAACAGGACAACCAAACTACATATATCAAAGATACATTGGTACCGCTGGGTGGTTTCGAACTCGTGCTCTAGGTTTGCGTAACCATTGCACTACCACTACACCACGGTCCCCTTAATATTTCAAACGATAAACTGGATGATAAACTTTAGGCTTACTTTTATTGTCCTTATAATTTCTGGATATAATATTCAAATATCCAACATGTTTTCGGACTTCTTCCAGAGCTGATCCAAAATCTCCCATGCCATGTTCACATTCTACCATGAATTCGTAACCAGGTCTCCTAGCTGAGGATCTAGATTCAATATGACTTAAATTCACGCCATAGTTTGAAAATATATTAAGAAAGCGAGCGAGTGAACCAGCTTCATCGGCTTCTGGACTGAACATTAACCATGTTGATTTATCAGAGTCACTACCTTCAGGAATGTAGGTGCCGCCTGTGTGCAAGTTTGCCTGAAAGTACAATTTTTAATTTATTGGCGATTGATTTCTTTTGGATACAAGTAGCTAATAAACCCTTGCTTTTGGTATCTTATCTTT
Organism: Tinea trinotella; assembly: GCA_905220615.1. Classification (NCBI taxonomy): domain Eukaryota; kingdom Metazoa; phylum Arthropoda; class Insecta; order Lepidoptera; family Tineidae; genus Tinea; species Tinea trinotella. Next base: position 6,072,874 of record HG992305.1, read on the forward strand.
AATTTTTTATTAATTCATAAATCATGATTGCTTTGCAGAAGAGTGTTTTCTGACCAAATCAAAGACATCTACAATTAAGGTGAGTTGCAGAGTACTTTATAACCGTAGAGCTTTGGAAGAAAAAGTGGGATTTGGAGCGTAAAATATCATGCATGCCTTAAGCGCTTAGGCTATGCTTCACTTCCACTTGAAAATTTAGGTCGATATTGAAGTGTTATTTTTAAATTTGGCCATATTAAATCCAGGAAAGTTTATTTGTAACAGTTTTGTTTTATTTAATACCCTAAACTTAGGAACCTAAAGCAAACCAAGGGCCCCTTGACAGAATGTGCTACAGACCCCGCGCTGGCTTAATCCGGCACTGCTGGATAGACTATTGGTAGTTAGTCTGTATTAAAATCCTACAGACCGAAAGGAAAGAGTTTTGCTACGTGATGTTTTGAATGTTGCTAAATCGAATGTAATACGTTTCGGGTTCAGTCGTAATTTGCCGGTTCCAAAAGGCCGGCATCGTGGATTCACTGCCACTTATAGTTACCTAACTGTAATAGCAGTTACCTTTATTATTTATGCTGTCATATGGGGTGTTGTCATATGTCGAGACACAATAAAAAACAAATGTCTTTCCGCCATCTGTGTATTAGTGTACGAAGATTTTGGAGTCAAAAGTAGCGCCCTGTTTGTTGAATGTAGCAAGTGATTCGCAGTTTCAACGGTTGATGGCGTTGTTTTCATTAGTTATGAGGGGTAGGCAGTCAGTTGGTGGTCTTTTGTGCAATTTGCCGTTCTTTTCGGAGTACTGTAACTACTTTGAAGTGTACTTTTTCAGACATTAAGGTTTGATTGATTTTTCGTTTTATTTATCAAAATAAAATTGTCACGCCTTTTCCCACTGGTATAGGCAAAGATAATGAAGTGCTTTATTTAATATGTTATTTTGAAATAACGAATATTTCATACTTACTGCACACGTATTCACTACAATACACCCGCTATTCTGGTGCTCACTCGGTAAAGTCTGCTTTAATATTTGCAGCATTAAAATAAATTAAGAATTATTAGAAAAGGCTGATAAAATGGTAGAATAATAAAAAAAAATTTTTAGGCAAGTTTCTCTTGGCGTTGCCGTGTATTGATCCCGGTACCTCTCGCAGCAAGGCGATGGCTCTTACTACCTAACTACGCTCTTACTAAGCTACGATCCCGGTACTACCCCATGTGAAATATGGAATCTCTTTCGTCGAGAGCACTAATTACATAAATCACGTTATTTATTGTGACACGACATTTGACTCGACCCGCCTGATGATAAACAAGAGGAGGTCGAAGAGTGACGACGACTGAAAAAACCGAGTCACTGTGACCGGTCACAGTGGCAGCCATCTGCTACTATGCCGGCCAAAGGTGCTTCTTCACGCATCGCTTGAAGGATCCGAGATTATAGAATAGAGAAAACACATGGACTGGCAAAGCATTTCACTTGTCGATAGTTCTACAAAGAAAAGACGTACCGAACTTTTTAGTTCGACTGTCGAACCAGTCGACAACATGCGGAAGCTTTGCCTGGCCAGTGTGTATATTACGGGTGTAAAAAGACGAAATAGGAACAAGGTTAAAGAGCGCCTCGGAACATTCTCCGTGGTATAGGCGATAGAGGACGCACAGTGCCGCCACGTCTCAGCGTAGTTGTAGGGGCTCTAGAGTTCGTTTAACCTTTGCATCTCGTGTAACCTTTGAATCTGGGGCAATGAGAAGATACTTGGCAAAGCCGTCCTAGAGATGCGAGATGTCCCAGAGCGAATTTGAGCCTTGTTTAAAAGATGGCGAAACTCTGGCACGAAGAACCGCCGCATCTTGTTCAGGATGCCAAGTTTCGTCTAAGGTTGGTGATGGACGGCACTGAGAATGGCGTGGATTCCACGAATATTCTTGAAATCCACTCCAAGCTCATTTCGCCATATATTACCCGGCGGTGTGAGTGTACTGATCCGTTGGACGGAAGGCCTCAAGTGATGGCCTGGACCCCATATCCGATCACCAATCGAATTATGTGGATGATAAGAGACTGAATAATTTGTGTGTGAATGAGATGAAGCGGAAGGACTCAGAAATCACCACCATGGTCCATACGCAGCAGTATGGTCGGGAGGTTGACTCGACAGCCAAAGCGTGTCAGGGTGTAAGACTATTCATGTCTGAGAGAATGGCAGAGGGTATGACTGAGTGTATGTCTCCCAGACTCTTATGGGTCAGGTTTAGTGGGGCTGGATATTAGCCACGTAGTAAGAGTAGCAAATGCTAAGGGCCCCGCGCTCTAACGCCTGTGTGATAAAAATAATAATATTAATTTAAAAAGGAGCGTAAAATATCTTGCATGCCTTAAGCGCTTAGGCTATGCTTCACTTCCACTTAAAAATTTATGTCGATATTGAAAGTTTTATCTATAAATTTGGCCATATTAAATCCAGGAAAGTTCATTTGTAACTGTTTTGTTTCATTTAATACTTGAGAACTTAAAGCAAACCAAGGGCCCCTTGACAGAATTTGCTACACGCCCCATGACAGCACTCCGCCTGATGTTAGGCTGAAGTCTGGTCCAAGAATGAAGGTAACTGCTACTGACAGTTAAATAACTGTACGTAGCAGTCACTTTCACTATGCCGGCCTTGTTGCAACTGTCTGAACTGGAACACTTAACGGTCGGAATATTTGTAAATGGTGGTACTACTCTGGAGCGGCTGACTGGGCACCACTGCCTACCACTCTTCATGTCAGGATTGTGGCCAATGGGGCTCTATTTTCTCTGCCCTTCTCTGTGGGAAAAAGGCGTGACAATTTGATTGATTAATGCTGCTTTTTCATTGACAATAAAAAAACATTTGTGATATTAATTTATGGCTTTGTCATTGTATTGATTGGTATTAATATTTTAATTTGTTTGTTTACGTAAAAGCACCCTTGGTCGGCATGGTGACGACGAATAAGGGAACCGCATAATAACAGCCGAAGCCTGTGTGTGTTTGTGTATGAGTGAGTATGGGTGTGTGCAGCGATATGTATTCCGAAGAGAGTTCAAGAACTCATTTTTATCTCCACTTAATTTTTAGTTAAGGATTGTGCTTTGTGAGACGGTCTAGATCATCAAGTGCTGACTTGAGTGCACTGATCTCTCAATCATGCTCTTCCAAACTTTCTTTGAATTTCTTAGCCAATTGAATATTATTTAAATAAAATCCTGTCTCAATAGTGAAATTATAGAAATTATTATAAACTAAAATTATATAGTTCTGTAGAAGACGTAATTTAGACATTACCACTTGGGATATAAGTAGACACTCTAAATTATACGACTCTGCATTTTGGGCATTCAAGATATCCTCCTGAAGTAATTGATGTTTCACAACGAAATAGCACTTTGATTTGAGTTTGATTTATTCAGGCGTTTCGAGCGATTTACAATGCACGTGAATACGTGAGTACGTATTCATTGAATAAACATTGAATAATGAATTTAACAAATTTTATACGACTTACTTTCGCGTTTATTTTGGTTATTGATTTTACAAGTTTTTTATTATTCTGACATTTCCGAAATAATCGCGATAGTAAAACGCATAAAATTTGTTGAATTCAATAATAAATGCCATAAAATTTCAAAACTAAGTTTAGTTCCTAACGGGTAAAGTTCCTTGATTCTGCCTGCCTGTGAGCATGGAGGCGTAATTGTCTAGTTAGTTGGTTACTTTCTTTATACGATGTATTTGTTTAGATTTATATATTTTGTAACTTTATAATATTAATAATCATTATAGTGTTTTTTTTAATGTATTGTTCTACTTAATTATTATATAAAAAAATATTAGGTTTTTAGTACAAACAACATATTTTTATTTTCCTTTATATGGTTAGTTATCGAGTTAGTTATGCAAACTGGATTTAACTACTTATTTATGGCATGTCAGTACGTCTAGTAATTTACGGTAAGCACATATAAAGATATTCAATTATATTGCATTTACCTTAGGCATATAATCTGACCCAAATGCAGTAAATATAAATAATGTTGAAAAATAAAACAAAAATAGAGTAATATCAGCAGTGGCGTAGCTTGGCGGGGGCGGAGGGGGCGGCACATTTAGGTGGCGGCAAAATTTAAAAAAACTAAAATAAATCGTTGAAATTTGAACCTGAAATTCATATTTTTGTTGTACCTATGATTGAAACTCCTAAATAAGGGGGCGGCAAACTTTTTTTTCCGCCCCGGGCGGCCTACTTCCACGCTACGCCACTGAAAAACAGGTCACGTCTGAATATAAAAAAAATAGGTAACGTATTTATAACTTTCAGTGCTTTGGTACAGTTTTATAAATTTTCCTAAAAACCACAGTATATGAAAAAAATATCTGCCGCGAAATGCTATAAACAAAAAAAATGAAATAAAAAGGAAAAATAAAAAGTTCATGTGTTATGATTAAAACTTTTAAGGCAGTTTGTTATAAGAAATGGAATCGGTACCGCATAATTGATTAGTACTCGAGATGTCAAAAATAAAATAAAAAAAGAACGGAAAATGTTTAATTGTGTTAAAAATACTTTAATTGAAGTGGCATTTTTATGTACAACTCTTTATCAGTAATGATAGGTTATGTTATTATTGAACTCAAAGATACTTAAATTACAACAAATTGTTCAAGATAAAAAATAATAAATAACTTTTTAGCATATTAACTAAAATCGAATGACTTAATAAAAATACACAATGACTGGTTTTTCCGATATAAAATTATTGCGATGTTTTTGTAAATAATTGGTAACTATTTTTGAGACATTTGTAGATGTTGGATGTTGATAAATTTTGCTTTGACCCATATAGAAAAAGAATTTTAAGAGATAGTAAAAAAAAGGAAAAAAGACCTTCCAGCGTGCTCACCGGCCTCACCACTGCCCACGGTCTTACTATAACTTCCCAAAATAAAATATAGATTGCGAGATTTTGGCTAACAACATTGTATAGAAATATCCCTGCAACGTATCATGGAGCGTTGCAACCTACCCAGTTAGGTAAAACGACACAGAGAAGCTATAACCAGATGGTACTTTATCTATGGTACATTTACTCAGTGTAACGGAGTCAAAGCCTCAGTAAGTCTAGGGTGACGTAATACATACGTAGCTACTACTACTGTGAACCTCACGGAGACCCCTCTCCGCAAAGTGTTCAATTGTATGTGTGGTGAGAAGATCTTAGTGGTTGAACCAGCACTCCAGTGAACAATCCGAATTCGACCATCAAGTCATAGCGATGGTTTAATGTAGGTGACGGTCAAAACTAAAGACGATAGTCAGAATATTCGCAGTATCATAATAATTTACATTTATATTAAAACTAGTCTCCTTTAATGGATTTGTGTTAAAAAATATTATTGGGGGGATAATTATATACGCAGCAAAACTCTTTAATTTTGTACCAGTTTATAGATAACTGGTACTGTTAATAGATAGGCAGGCAGCAGGCACCACTTTTACCTACTTAAGGCTGCCTGTCCATTGAAGTAGAGCGAGCTTGCGGAGATAAGAAATGGAGAAATATTAACCAATAGAATTGCATAAAAACTCCGCACAGCTGCAGTGGACAGGAATTTGCGATAAAGACGTGAAAAATACAAACTTACTTATGAAAGAATAAAAAAAAAACAAAGTTACCTTATCAGCCGGTATGTTGTTTTTTAAGTATGTTTCGGTTTTTATCTCCGATTTCATCATTATTAAATGTAAACTAGCCGAACTTGTGTTGCTGTTGCCTTTACCACACTTGATGATAAACAACTGCGAGCGTGGCCAGCGTGGGGTATATGTACTGACAATGACGTAGTAAACGGTATCATTTGTTAATGTATAAACAAGTCTAATGTTATGGAATAAAAAATTATCACCAATTAAAACAAATTATAAACAAACTTATTTTACGCTTTCGTTATGAATAAAATATTATGATTATAGCCAATTTTAAATGAAAATGTAGTATTAAATGCATAAGATACAGTGACCTAGCTATCATAGATACTTTCCGCATCTTAGTAGGGAATACAAATTCCTAAAGTTTTAAGTATGCTGAAAAACAAAGTAAGTAGTTTTTATTACTCGAAGTTAGGTTCTGTCTACAAAATACTATTAGAGGTGTTATAATATCAGTTTGTTAAATAAAAGCGTTTATCCTCGAACAAATGTTATTATGCAAAGGTTGCATTTATTGCGTGTTTTATTGTAGTATTTTGTACGAGGCAATTTAATTAATGTCAAACTCGATAATAGTAGTTTTTCTAGATTATTAAAGATCAAGGTCGAGTTATTGTAGTTCAGTGGGTTATTGCCATTCAAACTCATTCGCTATCGACTTCGGAATCGTCACAGAAATCATTTACTCTCTTTTAATTGTAATACGCTTCTTTGATTTAATAGCTATATATAGATCTATCTATCTAAGCCTATTAAATCAATCTTTTAACGTCATTGCTAAAAAACGGATACCATTTAAAGCATCCCTTAAAACTTGTTCAAATATTCATAAATATTTAGAAAACGGCTCTATTTTTTAATGTTTGTACTTATTTATTAAGTAGGATTTAGATTTTTATGACAACTCAACCAAATATTGTAAGACCCCCACCAATGCAGGTCTGTTGTGGTGTGGCTTCTTGATTGCACGACCCACTGGTGCGACGAGAAGTAGTGGAGACAATACTCAGGTGTACGCGTTTTCGACGAAAAATCCCTGTTTACTCCTCTTCCCACTCTTTGTAACACATCCCTCGATACCTCAGATGGCTTAGAGATGTCACTTCGCAGCGACTTAAATCACAGGGACCACATGAAACGGGCCTTTATGGCCATCCCATAAACTTGGCATCCATAGGTGCGGCAGTTCTTTTCGCCAGAGCATCGCCTGCTAGGTACAAGGCTAAGGCTTAATTCGCTTTTTCGCAGAAAACTGTTTGAGACGGCTCTGCCAAGTATCTTCTCGATGCCCTAGATTCATTGCAGTGCTGAGCTTTGCGAATTATAAAAGATGCAGAAACCATGCTAACTCTGGTGAATGTTCTGAGGTCAAAGGAAGCATCCGCATTCTGTTGACCGAATCGGCAGAATAATAAACAAGTTGAATCTTTTGCTAGCCCATATGTTCTCCCCATTCTACAACCTTAGATCCTTCAAGCGATGTGCGAACCTTTGGCAGGCATAGTTGCGAAAACTGAAGCAACCGTGAACTAAGACAGATCTTTTCAGTCGTCGGCACTCTTGGACCTCGATCATGCTTACCATGAGGCAGATCGAGATCAGATGTTGAGTTACAAATACACACCCATTGACCCCTACACACAAAATTTCCAAATCGGCGCAGCCATTTATGAGGAGTTAGATGACTTACACACGTACATAAGAAATATTTACATATATTTAGATTAATTGGGGTCAATATCGTTCTATACATGATATAATTGATAAAAAAAACTATTTGACGTCTAACGTCTAATTATACGTCATAATACGTCACAACAAAACCACACAAAAAATAATTTAAGTAAAAGAGGGGTTAAAATTGTTCCATTATGGTGCAATTAAAACAAGTATCGTTACGTTTAAAATCTATTAAAAATATACAGAAAATTACCAAAACTATGAAGATGGTTTCAGCTAGCAAGTAAGTATAAAATATTCGCGACGAATTTAGTAGCTCATTTAAACGATTGTTGTTTGTTACGATTTCGAATTTATAGTATTTATTTATACTTTGCTATCTATTTATGTATTCTTTCTATGTAGATTCTATATGTTACTTTTGATATATTATTGATAATAGTATATTATTATTAATATTGTGCAACTTATTCTTTATTTGCGGATTCTGCTGTGTCCGTGGCGTTGTATTTTAATTTTTTATTTGGTTTTTAACGTTAACTGACAGAAAAAGACTAGCAACATAAAGTACGCATTGGTACATAGTGCATAAAGTTTTAAAATGTAAATTATCAATAGCCAGTTACATACGAGTAATTATTTCTAGTCATTTTGAGACGAGATCGGATACATCCTCATGAAAGCTGGGTTGCCTAGGCCCATAACCGTAGATTTTATATAAAGAAAATTGTGGATGTAAGGGAAGCGAGGAAAGCGTGACAATTTGATTAAAAGATTGATCACAAAGCAATATAACTTTTGTTTGCTGATGTCATGAGAACTATAGAGCCCCTGCAATATAGCAAAGTTGTGGCGTCACCTTGTGCGTTTTTATTACGTTTACCACAAAAAAATGTTTTAAGGAGCTTTTTAACCTTGTACTAGGTTTGATCTAGCATATCTAAGTCGCAGCACATCTAAAAATCATATCTAAGAAGCTGCCACATTCTGTTGTACGAATCAGCAGTTAAATTAAAAGATTCAGAGCGTCCATTCTTGATCGGACAATCAACAAGTAGAATACTTACATTTGTCATACACATTCTATAACCTGTAATCCTTCAAGCATAGCTTGAAAAAGTACATCTGACTGGCATAGGGACGAGAAGATAATCCTTGCCTTCTATCAGGAGAGTCAATGACTTAAATAAAAACTCAAATTAAAGAAAACACCTGTTGTTATAATAAACTTAGTAGCAAAATTGAAATTGTTCAACATGTTTTAGATTTACAAAAGCTGAACGTGAATTAAGCGCTGCTCGTCCATTTGGATATGGTCCAAGAAAGTTTTATCAATCAAGTGCTTTAACAAAAGAAAAAGTGGACCTAGACGATAAAGGAAAAGATAAAAAAGATGCCCCTGCTGCTCCTCCCACACCCGTGGAAATGACACCTGAAGAAAAAGAAGCAGATAAAAGTGCAAAGAGAATATACGTTGCAGTAACTTCAGATAGAGGTTTTATTATATGTGTTTTAGTTTAGTAGTTATTAGATTGTTTTTGCTGGCAACGTGCTTTTGCCAAAAGGGCCACGCGAAAGAAGCCACAATAATTCACCCGAAAAGCATAGTCGTGATTAATAATCATTTTAAAGTGACACACCATCTTCAATTGGTTTGTCACCTACTTTATCACAGGTATAGGTAGTCTATTAAAGCTGCGCTGATGAAAGTAATACCTGAGACTGTGCTACTATTAAGTATGGTCCCAAAATTAGTAACATAGTTCTAGTTTTATTCTTATATGTGTGGTGGTAGTGATATTTGAAACCAATTGGGCCTGTTTTATCCCATTGTTTCTAAATGAATTATTTATCTCAAAGCTCAAGACGTGAGCTTCTTTTAAGCCTGATAACCTCTAGTATCAATTTCAGTTTCTTTTTATCAAATGACACTGTGGCCCCGTTCTTGTGGATGTGTTGTTAATATTCTCAAGTTTATTATTTTAAACAAAAATTCCACTTATCACGATATCACTCTTTATGCTTGAAATAGATAAACTTCCCACTTTGATATAAAATTAGAACCATTTAATAATCCGTTTCATGTTCTGGGTCTCAGTTTGAGCTAAATTTGGTCATGAATGTTTGTTTCACTTGAATAAGACGTTACCAGCTAATTAAGTTTTTATAATTATTATAAAGAAAAATAATACAAAAATTTGAATTTTTATTCTATTACATTAGGTAGTATATTATTTTTTGAATAGTTTTTTATTTATTTTATCTACGATTAATTATTTTATTTTGTTAATGGTTGCTACATGCTTTAAATATCTCTTTGAAGAAACAATTATTTCTATGTCTTTTTATTTTTATTCCATGCCGTAAATTAATGTCTTCGTTTTGGATAAATAAATAAATTGCAAATCTCTCCTTAGGTTTGTGTGGTGGAGTACATAGCGGCGTTGCGCGTAGGATCCGTAGAGAAGTTCAAGCAAGGGCAGCAGATCCGCAAATTGCAAGACTAGTCTGCATTGGGGACAAATCTAGGAGTATGTTGAGGAGAATTTTAAATAAAAATTTAATAATTACTGTTAAAGAGGTAAATATGCTATTATGTACTTATGTAAACATAGGTAATATGTTGACCATGATCTACATTACATCTACATCTATATTATTGCTCTTTTTTACCATAACATTGGCCTTTACAGATTGGCCGTTTAGCTCCAGTTTTTGCTGATGCTTCAGGGATGGCGGCAGCTATAGCCGAATGTGGTTATACCTATGATGTCGGCGAAATATATTACAATAAATACTGGACGCCCGTTAAATATGAACTCTCTATTATTCCTTTTTTTAATAAGTTTAGAGTTGAGGTGAGGTTGCTTAATAACTATTCACAGATAGAACAAATTTTCTGATATTCTAATTTTTTATGTTGTCAACAGAATGCACCTGGTATGACAGCATTCGATGATGTAGAAGCAGATCAATTAGAATCTTATACAGAGTGGACTCTTGCAGCATTATTGTATTACGCTTTAAAGGAAAGTGCAACTTCTGAACAGTCCGCCAGAATGTCTGCTATGGATAATGCAACCAAAAATGCAGCAGAAATGATTAGAAAATTAACTTTACTATTCAATAGGACAAGGCAAGCTGTAATCACTCGGGAACTCATTGAAATTATATCCGGAGCAGCAGCATTGAAATAAAATGTGTTTTTTGCAATTAATTTTATCATTCGTTGAGCATGTAATTTAAAATACCAACTATGAATGACGATACAAGTTAGTTTGCTGAAATAAATATGATATAATGGAATGTGTAATATACCAGGTATACAAATTGGTAAAAACTGATTTTCTTTTATATATACTTACTGTTTTTATAAATCACTACATTTTAAGAGATAAACTTTGCAGACAAATTAAAAGCCCCTTTTACCATTTTGTATACCTAGGAACTGCATACCTAGTCTTGCCATAAATATTGTTGCAATGGAAATATAGTTTTTTAAATCATATAAAACATTTATAACTGACGTGTTTATTATTTTATACATTAATATAATATCATTGTAATGTAATTACGAATAATAAATAAAACTATAGTTAAAAAACACGCTTATGACAATGTGAACTAAAAAGTGAACTTCGAACTTCGATAAGAATGCCGACGACTGAAAAAACCGAGTCAGTTCACGGTTGCCGCAATCGCTGTCACTATGCCGGCCAAAAAAATTTAATTGAAATTAGTGTGTTGTCATCGGTTTTTAATATGTTTCAAATTATTTAGACGTCTAGATAATCATATGTGATAATCAATTCTAAAGATTTTGTTACATAGTTGCATACATAGAAGTCAAGCTAATAATGAAAGCGTATTAAAAGACACGAGTTTATGATAATGTTAACTTTTTTTTTTGTTAAGGAACTATGGGAAATTCTCTAACTTGTTCTTTTTTTATAACCTGCTTTAGCCACCACTGCCTTAATTGTCATAAAAGCGTGTTTATTTTAGTTTTTTTTACCTAAAGTATCTATTATTTTATTATTATTCAAAGTTACTTATACATCGTTTGTAATAAACTATTATTGTTTAGCCGGCATAGTGACGGCGACTGAGACAGCCATAAACCAAGCCATAAATAAGTCATCAGCTCTCTTAGACCTCTTCTTGTTTACCATCAGGAAAGTCGAGGTCAGATGTGTCGCCTATCAATAAAAAAGGTAGTTTATGGTTTTGATATTGAGTGTGCCAGGAGATCAAAGAACTATTGTATTATTTTAAACAGGCGAAAACAACAAGCAACGCACGCATTAAATTTATTTAAATATCGGGCCAATATGGAATGGTTTTTGGAAAGAAAACGGTAAATTTATTTTCCGGCCAATATTTGACGGCGAAAACGGAATAATTCTTATAATATTAATAGTAGTTATAGATCCCGGAAAAGAGTGCTGGCATGGAAACTGTGCAGTAACTTGTTTTGTTACCTAACTATACAAAATGCAGGCCGTGAAGTGACTTAGTCGCTTTTCGGGATCAGCTAGTAAGTTGCCAGTTTCCACTAGGCCGGCATAGTGGATGTGTCTACTATTTATAGTTATTTAACTGTAGTAGCAGTCGCCTCCATTCATGATCGCACTCCAGCTTAACATCAGGCGGGTGCTGTCATATGAATCACAATATATTAAAAGTTTTGACTACTTTGGAAAGAAAGGTATTGATGTACAAGGAACAACAAAAATGCAGTATAAAAAAAATTAACAATGAATTGGTTAACACAACAGTCCTTCTCGGGTTCAGAGCGAAGATTTGTTTTATAGTATTAACTTTTAAAAACACACTCGATATTAAAAATATTAAAATTGATCAATTTTTTTTTAATTTTTTTAAAGATTTTAAATTTAAAAAATATATATTTTATATTTAATATTAACATTTCTATGCTTGTGCTTTATTACTACTAGAGCCATGCTTTAATTGAAGACTGGCTGTAAATTTCCGATTTCTCTGCCTCAAAATAAGAAACCAACTGTCAACGATTTGTCAATTGTACGTGTTGCTAGACAAGCCAAGTTAAAAAGTATCTCTGAATCACTGATACCTTATTATATCAACATAATAAACAATATTTGAAAGGATATTGCTATTCCATGTTAACATCGTTATCTAATAAAACAATCTATGCAAGTATAAATCTACTAAAACATACAGGTATGTTAGAATATAAAATATACAAGACAGTAAACTTTGTGAATAATAAATGAATGGTCTTTATATGATAATTATTTAATTACACTAATAATATTAACGATTTATTAAACAATAGTTGGGTTTATTTAATTATGTTTGATAAATTGTGCCTATACAGTTTTAAATTTGATGTCATAACAAAGAACAAAAAAATGGTTCCATACACAATTCATTCATTTTAAGAAAACAAATTTTATCTATCTGTGACTAATATACCTAATTTTGATGTGATTCAATATTCTTCATGTAGAGCACAACAAAACATATTGTGTTACTTTTGTGTTAGTTATTCACATTATTGTACACATAACTAAAACACTGTATACACCTAAATACATTAGTATGTTATTTATAAGTCAACATTATCTCTTTCCTATACTTTTCAAAGAGCGGTAAGCCGTGGTACCCAGTCTGCCAATATGGGATAGTAATACCATTTACTATCCCATATTAATTGGTTATATCCAAGTATACAGACCGTGTAGTGATTTGGTTGTGTTTCGGGATCAGCTTGTAAGTTTCCAGTTCCAACTAGGCCGGCATAGTTGATGTGATTGTTACTTACAGTTATTAAATTGTAGTAGCAGTGACATTCATTCATGGACCACACTTTGGCTTAACATCAAGCGGGGTGCTGTCCTATGTCAAGTCACGATGTAAAAAAGTATAAACTTGTAGTATTTTATTAATTAAAACTATTTTCCTCTTTTGTAACCCTTAAAAAAATATTATTATGAAGCCATTCTCTCACGGGTCAGTATGCATTGGGCAAAAACTGCTCTTGGTATGTGTGCAACATGCCAATTGGTTGCTCCTTCATATAATATATTTTTTGCTATGCTCACTCACGACTCATGGATCAGTAACAGTAGTAGTGTGCTGCATCTTGTCTACTGCATGCTGCGACATCAACATTCAGTAATGGAGACAAAGGAATGTCTTTTCCACAATCCTTCTTAATGTTGTACTAGGCTTTGGGTCCTGAGACGTCTCTTGTCTTGGAGTCTCTTAACTTTTAAAACATTTAGTTGTCTCGGGTTCTCTAGACTTTGAGTTTAGACTAGAGACATAGTGATTTTATCTGTGATAAAAAAACATTCTGATTAATGACTCGATATTATTTTATGATTAATAATGGTAGCTAATATTTTAAACCATAAGATTTGTTTACCGAAATAAAATTGTCTGATTATAAAATAAAAACATGAATTGATTGCGGGTCGTCTCGAGACTTTGTCCCTAGTTTGTATTTTAATGAGTGTTAATGATAATTATCTTTCTTAATTACAGGGTAAAAGGTGCAGTATGTAGTGTATCATAAGAAAATAGTCTATTAGGATAATTAACAGGTACACTTTTACTTAAATTGTTCTGCACTTTACTAATTTAAAAACCAAAGTTAAATAGTGAAATCGATTTGGCAAATATTTACAATAAACACCTACATATATATATATTACAAAATACATTAATTGTACTCAATAAATGACTTATTAAGTTCAAAATCATTTTTCAAATTGGACTGGTAGTTCTAGAGATTAAACAAACCTGGAAGCATTCAATCTATAGGTACATAAAATAATATCTATTTTCCCTGCTTTATCAAGTAAGTTAATTATGGCCTTAATTTGATGACATCAGCAGGTCATAAGGTGACTGTGGTGTAGTGGTTACATTGTTACACAAACCGAGAGCACAATTTCGAAACCACCCACCGGTACCAATGTATCTTTGATATATGTACTTTGGTTGTCCTGTTTTTATGATTTAAGCAATTTAGTAGCTTAGTATAGAAATGTAAATAATAATATAAAAAAAATAATCTTGGACTTCCCCTTGGTCTTCTGCCTTCTATTATTTCTCTTGAAGGCACACATTGCATGTTTATTTCTGTCAACTGTAATGTATGGTCTTAATTTATACACATTATTTTTTGTTCACAGATAGGTTACTAGCAAAATGATGATTAATGAGGATGGAGATGGTATATCACCTTCAGAAAGTAACAATGAAGATCAACAATGCCGTAAGTACAGTATATATGACTATGTTATCCTTAATCCTTACTAGTCATTTGCCCAGTCTTATGTAAGAACAGTAAAGTACCGATATTTATTGGCTTAACATGTAACAACACCCAGCCTGATGTTAAGCTTGAGCATGGTCCATGAATGGAGGTAGTTACAGTTATGTGCGGGCTCGTTTCCGCACTTGAAGTCCTCTTCGGTTTCTTTGTGCGTTCTTCAACGGTTCTCCTTCAGTTGAGCCACCCGATCTCCTCCAGGAAGGCCAGGAGAACCTTCTCGTTCCTGCAGACTGTTCTGTCTCTCTCTTCTCGTTCTGTCTTGCTTCAACCACTCCTGCAGCTAAAGAGCACATGAGCCTGTCTCCTCCTCATTCAGGCAGCCCCTATAGAGGGGGCTATTCGATATGTTGAGGTTATACACGTGCTTATTAAAACCACAATGTTCCGTTATAGCACCTACCATAATGCGGATCTTAGCTCTGGTAAGATTTAGCAGTCGTCCCGACAAGCGTCTATCCATATGAGAAAGAGCTTCCTGGGACTGACTACATTCCATTGTCGCAATTATGCACTTTAATGCAGGTTACCTGTTCTTTGGCGTAGCCAACTACTCATGAACTGGAATGGTAGGGGTATTATAGGTACCGGTCCTATTGGCTGACAGGACGATGAATGGAGGCAACTGCTACTACAGTGTAATAACAGTCACATCCAGTAATCAACTGGCAACTCTCAAGCTTATCCTGACAACTGTCTCCCTATAAATTCGACTATAGGTAGTGCCAAACTTATCATACTTTCAGGGCGATTCCAGCAGGTCATTCTGGAGTTTCCTGGAGAATGCAAATGTCCAGTCCAGCAACTGAAAGCTCCAATTATATGTTAATATTAATTTTTGGCCGGCATAGTGACGATAACCGAGGCAACTGTGACCTGGGGTTTTTCAAACGTTGGTACTATTGGACCTCCTCTTGCTCAGTATCAGGTCGAGGTCAGAACTGTAGTCATTATTTAAAAAAAATTGTGTGGTCAGAGATTTAGTCCAGTTGAGAGAAATTTAGTCCCGTATATTGTGAACCACACTATTATTAAATTGATTTTAATATTATATATATAAATGTGAAACTTTTTTTAGCTGACGATGGACCCGTTTCAATGGTTTCAAGCGAAGCAGAGTCGGAGGGGAGTGTATTGTCTCGTGAGGGTATACCTCCCTTTGACATGCCAATCCATCAAGTTAGCGGCGATGTACAGATACGAGAGATGCATAAATTCCCTAACATACTGCCTGTGTGTAGTAGCCCAACTTTACCTAATATCTCAGTAACCTTAGCTGCGTCATCCAGAGGTGAGTGTTTATGCTGTTTTAAAGTATACATACCGTGACTTATTTGCGTTTCGAGATCAGCTTGTAAGTTGCCGGTGTCAAATAGGAAGGCATAGTGGATGTGATTGCTACTTACAGTTATTTGACTTTAGTATCAGTTACCTCTGTTCATGGACCGCACTCCAGCTTAACATCAGGCAGAGTGCTGTTATATATCAAGCCACAATAAAAAGCAAGTTGTTGACCCCGATTCTCTTACTATAGATATAGTACAGATGTCAGACGGATCGTTTTTGATACGAACAGTAAAATTATTTAGCAGCCGTTGGTCAAAACCGTTCCTATAAAATACGCCTCGTAAGTCAAATTACGGACAACTACTAGCATAGTTTATAAAAAAAGAGTAACATTGGTGTTTCTATATTATTTTTCAAACGTCAGTGAATTGTGAAGTGAATGGTTACTGTTACCGATGACGGATAGTTTATTTTAGGAACCGGGCATTAATACATGACTCTTAACTTGGCAACGAACTTGCACTGATCGTAGTTAACCAAAATTCAAAAGGTAACTACCGTCCAATAAGTGCTGAATGCAGAAACCTGAATTATTACTAAATTGAATTATTACTTATTTTTAATGATATATATTATAGTTTGTATTTCCTACTACAATAATATTAAGTCAAAAGATATATGCTTTAATAAAAGAATTTAAAAATATATTTAAAGAAAAAATGAAAGTTTCTTAGGTGTAATTTACCCTATTTATTTTATTAAAATTTCAATATAAGATGTATGCATACAGAACTAAGGACGAAATTTACAATTTAAAATAAGAGAATTAAAAATAATTAATATTATATTTAAAATGTTTAACAGCGAGAAATTTAATAAAAATATGTTATAGGTTTTTTCATTGTGACTCAACATTTGACATCGATCTGCCTGTTGGTAGTAAGCGTTATGAAAGTCCAATAAATTCGACGACGGAAAATACCGTTTTAGTTCACGTCTACCGGCCACTGTACCGTCAATATACAGTGATTCCCTTATAGTGACGGCGACTGAGGCAGCCATGAACTAACTCGGTTGTTTCAGTCTTCATCACTCTTGGATCTCCTCTTGCTTATCACCAGGCGGGTCGAGGTCAAATGTCGAGTCACAAAAAAAAACGTATAGATTTTATTTATACTTTCATTATACATTGGGCCATTTTAATTAAAAAAATATGACAGTACGTCGTGAAAGACGATCACAACAGTTTGATTGATTCAGTTTGATTGACAAATCGCGTAAAACAGTAAGCGGGATACTGCATATTGCGAGAATCGGGTTACGCCCCCGTGGCATATTTCCCTTTAGTTGACTGTTCCGAGTTTCAGGCAATTTTTGGTAATTTTTAATTTTCAACTGTGGCGAAAAATAAACTACTTATAAAGCGCATATTTAACTAAAATTACAAAATAATAAAGTACATAATTAATCATTATTAAATCGAGAGAGTTATGTCAGGATTGTGGAACGTGACTCTTCTTTGTCTCTGCCTATCAATACGTGACCATTTGAGTTATTGATTTATTAATCACGTATTTTTATATTCAATTTTGCAGTGACCCAATTATTTCAATCGAGGCGAAGTTGTCGCTATATATCACATAATTTATGACAGTCACTCTTTTCATTACGGCAGAAAGCGTAGTGTCTGCGCTCGCGCGTATTTTGTGTTAATTTAATTACTCGTTCATCATTTACTTTTTATAAATTAAAGTATGGAAGAAATGATTTTATTCTATTTGTGGTTTTAGTAATTGTTAACTCGTAAAACATTTACTTAGTTGCCAGCATTTCACCTACGGTTTCGTACATAAAAAATAGCAGAAAAGGTGTTTAGGTGCTAAAGTTTACCAATTCACCAATACCAACTGAATTTAGTAAGTCATACAGTATTTCTATTAAATTAAGAGTTTCGAGTAATCTTTTCACAAGCGTGTAGCTGGGTTATTAAAGGTATGAAGTGTGAGCCAGTATCATTAGTTAATCTCCGCTGGAAAATCAACGCTCTAGGTGGTAATGGACGGCACTGAGTGTTAGTGAAATTCACACCATACTCATTCGGGATGGGGCTGAAAAACCGTTAAATTTTATTTGTTGTGCTATCCGCTTAGCTACTTGTTTCCCGGTATTATGAGTTTGCTAATCTGTCGGAGATCTACCCTCTTGAAAGTGAGACCCTGGACCCCATGATCCGAACCCCATTCAGCAAGACGAGTCACCCCGAGATTATTTGACGCAAATAGGCAGCCTTCGGTACGGCGGGCGGCTAGCGGTTAACTGTTGCTACGAGTCTCCCTGGCCGACGGTTTTACAAACTTTTAACGGAATACTACAGGTCAACTGGATGCTACTGTCTCCAACCACATTCTTAACACCCGTCGCAGCTGGTGCTGCTCAAACTAGTCCCTGAACACAACGTGGCCACTTTGAGCCCGTCTTATTTGACAACACCTCGCCTGATGTTGAGCTGGAATACGGTCGATGAATGGAAGTGACTGCTACTAAAGTTGAATAACAGAAAGTAACTGCACATCCACTGTGCTGGCCTAGTTGGAACCGGCACCTTACAACTTGATCCTGTAACGCGACTAAGTCACTTCACGGAAAAAATAATTATTCAAAATAAATCTATAGTAACCCATTTAATTCAATTTGTTTTTGCCAAATTTAGTATTGTTGAATTTCAATGTAATATTGAACACACCGAACCCTGACCGCTCGAACAAAATGAACGCATTATTACCCCGCTGTCGCGTCGTTTTAACATCGCGTTAATTGTAAAGATTTGAATATTAGCCCTCTCTAATAAATAATAATTACAATTCCAAGTTAATTGTCAAACAAATCGTCACACCTTTTTCTCACAGTGATGGGCAGAGACAATGGAGCGCCACTTGCCACGACCCTGCATACCTCCCTCGCTTCACACACATCCACACTTCTCTTTATACAATTCCTACGTTTATGGGCACTAGGCAACCCAGATTTCTTGGGATGTCTCCGATTTGTTTACAAAACACCCTCTTGGGTCTGTCTCGTTTAACGCATTCTCCCACATCAGATTTATAAATTCCTTTCGTCAATCTACTTTACTTCTTTGGTTATAATTGAAATTTCTTTTATAAATATATAAATTTAATTTTAGTCGCGTATGGGGATTAGCACAAGTTTACAAAATTTGCCGTTTTTTTTATTGTGACAGGCCATCTGACCTCGCTCTGCCTGATGTTAGGCAAGAGGACTAGACTTTAACTTTAGTAGGAGTCACCTCCAGCTTAACACCAGGCGAGGTGCTGTCTGTCATATCCACAGTAACAAAGAGTTACATTGTCAAATTAATTGTAATAATATAAATTTTCGTTAAATGAAAAAGGCATACACAGATAGATACTAATAGTTACATATCGCGGTTTTGTTTTGTGCGATGCATAATAATATTTTCACAAGTTAGTGTTTATAGTTATTAAAGTAATTAGTATTCTGTAAATAGATTTAAAGGCCATCTGACATATTTTATTTATTTATTTAAAAACTTAATGAGCTATGGTACAAAGACGGAATTAATTTCAAAGCTAACAACATCCGATTATATAGATGAGAAAGTTTTAAATTCGTTTGATTTTTGACTCCAATATATTGGTATTTACTTCAGTATTAACTGCCAAAAATACTTCAATCTATTACATTAAAGTATTTTTTACTTTGTATTATTTACATTTCTATACTAAACTATTAAAGTTTTTGTATCATAGAAAAATGACAACCGAAACACATATATCAAAGATACATTGTTACCGGTAAATGGTTTTCGAACCCGAGCTACACCACGGTCGCCTTAGGTATTTCTTTTCTTTCATTATAGTGCTATTTTAATAAATACGAAGGTATCTTTTACTGTTTATCTATCGTTTGAAATCAAGCGCTGAGTTGCAACCCTTCCAACGTGATACAACGCGTCACCATCTTTATTATAACCGATAACCGTTTAGAACTCATTACTAAATAATGGTCCGGTACGTTTAGGCGGCGTTTATTTTTTAGAATTTTTTTCAGAAAACGCGTAGAATGTAATACTGCGGCATATCAATTAATCAATTAATTAAATTGTCACGCATTTTCCCTATTGTAAATATTGCTTTGTGATTTGTTTGAAGTAGATTATTTTTATTAGGTACATTATTATATCACAATTAAAATCGACATTTAAAATACTTATTTATTTTAGGTGGAACATAAAATTGGTAAGAATAAGTTTTTTAGAATCAACTCAAACAATTATCCTTACAGTAAATTTACTTTTAATTTAAACAATCATATCAATTGATTCATTTAATTAATTATGATCGCGATGGAATGCAATAAGAAACAATGTGCAAGGTCAATTTACATTTGCGTGCACATCGTTTTTAGCTGAAGTTTGGATCAGCGTAAGGTCGTCAACTCTTAAAAGGTCGAAGCTCTAATTGTTCATAATTCTAGTGTAAATGTATTTTATACTGGTAAACAAAAATAAAATAGGTGTTAACGGGCTGTAACTCAGTGAAAAATAGTCCTACAAAGAAAGGAAAATTTCTTTGTTGTTTTCAGATCTCACCTTCAAATTTTATATAATTTTTTCTCTTTAATTTGATCGTGGCAAGAGGCGCTACATTGTGGAAAAAAGACGTGATAATTAATTTGATTGATTAATAACTTGATCTAGTTTGTAACGCTATACGATGATTTTGGGCGGTATGATTGGCAATCAAAGTATTATACCTTTTGACGTTGACAATCTTGCTTTCAAAATAATAATCGTAAAGATCGTAGGATTTTGAAATCCATAAAACATTCTATATAAAACGCAATTTTAAACTTTCACACGTATTCAGAAAAAAAACGACAATTTTATATCTTATATCCTCATAGTCTATCGTCAGGTACTCTAAAACGTAGCTTAGGTGTAAATTTAGGGTAAAATTTATGTACTTTCCAATACATCCAGCTGTTTCAGAGTGAAATAGTAACAAACAAACTTTCGCGCTTATCATAATTAATATGACTAGCATTGTTACTTTTTAACGTTTGGTTTAACTGAACCTCAGTAAAATTAAAAGGCAGTAGTAGTTTATTTCGGTAGCTAGTCTACCTACTGACTGTAGACTATGTTGTGAGTTATATGCGGCGTTTCGACCATTTGCATGAAGACATTTTACTGTTTCTTTGTTATTCTATGAGTGAAATGTTTATATTACGATTATATTATATTTATGTTTACGTTTATATTATATTTATGTAATATAAAATTACAATTTTATATTAATATCTTTATTTGTCGTTAGGCACCATGTTACCATGGTGTGGTCATCGTGGGCCGGTATCAGGAGGCTCCGACATGGAACTAAGGCCTGGGGAATTCGTCATGAGGCTGCTCTTCACCGAGTTTACAGTCCAGGCTGAAAGGAAGATGGAAGCTGTAATGGCAGAACCATTGGTAAATTAAATTTGCTATAATTGAAATGCAATAAAACCCACGCTATTATTTTTACAATGTTTAAGAAGACAACATTGAATACTATTAACTCAGTACTCTCAGCTTCTTGATTATGTTAAAAGCTCAAGTAATATAATCGTAATTTACAATAAGTGCAATTTAAAGTAGGGTTCCGCAGTGCCCGTAACCATAAAGCATCCATAAAGATAATTGTTGATGTTAAGAAAGCAAGAGAGTGGTGTCAGTATCGTGTAAGACGGCGCTCCGTTGTTTCTGCCTATACATGTGAGAATTGATTCACGTTTCATAACTTGTGCATAACTCTAATTAAACCGTATTTATAATAATGTTATTTAATATTTGTTCTTGAAATTAGGAAAAGCCTTTGAATAAGACGTTACAACGCGGTGAAGATCCTCAGCTTGATCAGATATTATCGGCCTTTGGTACGGTCGCAGAACATTGCCTACCATCACTGCTCAGGGCTTTATTTAGTTGGCTTGAGCGGCAAATGCAGGATTCGCTGCAACTATCCGAACAAGCGAAGAAGCCACATCAGGATCAAAAAAATAAAAGGTAAGTGACTAACATATCTATTTAAAAACAGAATTTCACATAATATTTCCTATAATCTAAATTTCATAATGAGATAATAAAAGTTAAATGTGAAGAAAGAGTTTGCATGTGTCTGTGAGTCCTATCAATCACCAATCATGTTACTAATCACCGCCTATCAGAAAAGAAAAATAAATACATAAATACAAATTGTACTTGCATGGTATGAAATCATCGTACCAACCAGCCCAGAGGGCCAACCGCGTAACTTCAATGTAATGACATTGAAATTTATTATCATTTGTCAAAAAGTTATGCGGTCGCTGTTAGTGTCAAAAATAACTTTTATTTATTCGGACAAGGAGTTTTAATATTAAATCTCATTAGTAGATCTCATGTAGTTTAACTGTCAAAATTGAAACCCATTGTCATTGAGTTGCGCGCTCGGTACGCATCCCCTGTTTGCCCTGGGCTATTATGTTTACAACCAATATTACTAGTTTTATTTAATAAAATTATCTTTACAGTATTATCCATATTGTATCGGGAAGTGGAGCTGGTACAGAGCAAGTTGAAAAATCTAGTGAAGAACTACAGGCAGAAAGGCGTGATTTGGCAGTTGAGTTCTTATTTTGCTTAGCTCTTATAGAGGTTCTCAAGCAATTGCCTTTTCACCCTGGACATGAAGATCTTGTGCATTACATAGAAACAGTGGCCTTCAAGAGGTTTAATTATAAAGAAGGGTAAGTAGTGATTGTAATATAGCAGCGACTATTAGTCAACTAATATAGCATTGTCTTCTATTACCGAGAGCATGAGTTCGAAACCACCCACCGGTACCAATGTATCTTTAATATATGTATTTGGTAGTCCTGTTTCTATGATACAAGTACTTTAGTAGCTTAGTATAGAAATGTACTAAGCTACTATAGTTTAAATAAAAATAATACTCAAATATCATGATCATGAGTCTTGTATTTTTTAGCTTTGTGACGTGAACATCGATATCATTTTAATATAGTTGTAAGAAAAAATCTCAAAGAATTTCAACGTGCTCTCTATTTTTCTAATTAATATTTTTATTTATTTTTAGATTACAATCAAACCCGAATGCTGCAAACGTTCACATTATAGCAGATCTGTACGCCGAAGTTATAGGAGTTCTTGCACAATCCAGATTCAAGTCGGTTAAGAAGAAGTTCACAGCTGAATTGAAGGTAATTCTTGTTTTGGGGCTCGACATATGACAGCGACTGAAGTAGCAGTCACATCCACTATGCCGGCCTATACCGGCAATTCATAAGCCAAGTCCAAACGCGATTCTTCACGTTACGGTTTGTACACTTGTAGGTAGGCACTACTACCCGGGGTACCACTCTTAAATATTGTTTGCACACGAAGCGACCAACCATCCGAAGCCAAGAGTTGGTTACATCGCATAAGAATACTGGTAAAACTGTTGGTGAGAAAGGAACCAGTAAGGCACTATGCGATGAACTGACCAAGTTTTGGAGTCTTTGGAGATTACTCTCACAGATGCTCTGCAGTTGGTTAGGAATACACAACCAAACGAGAGTGACCATTATTTATTCTTGTGGCCAGTTCTTAATTAATGCAGTTGTAATTCTTGTACAATAATTTGAATAGCAATATTATTATTTTTTAATTCAGACTCGACCTGCCTGATTGATGTCCAAGAGTGCCGACTACTGACAAAACCGTCTCAGTTTACGGTTGTCTAACTCGCCGTCACTATACCGACCAAAAGTGCTTCTTCATGTATCGCTTGAATGATCCAATATATTAGATGATAATATATCGGAAAATTTATTTGTTATTTTGACATTTATATATATTACCATTTTTAGGAATTGAAGAGCCGAGAGCCATCACCACATACCACTCAAAGTATTATATCCCTTTTGATGGGAATGAAATTTTTCCGCGTCAAAATGGTACCTATTGAAGAGTTCGAAGCCTCATTCCAGTTCTTGCAAGAATGTGCCCAATACTTTTTGGAGGTCAAGGATAAGGATATCAGACACGCGTTAGCAGGACTGTTTGTCGAAATTCTTGTTCCTGTTGCTGCGGTATGTATTACTTATTATTAATTTATATTGTTTGTTGTAATGTTATTTTTACTTTTGATTATGAGGTTAACAAGTTTTGTTTATTTGTTTCCACAGTCTGTCAAAAACGAAGTAAATGTTCCATGCTTGAAGAACTTCGTAGATATGTTATACAGTCATACTTTAGACGCAAGCACTAAGTCTAAACATCGGTTGGCTCTCTTCCCTTTGGTCACATGTTTGCTCTGCGTGTCACAAAAACCCTTTTTTCTCACCAACTGGCATTACTTTTTGGCAATGTGTTTGTCAGCATTAAAGAATCGCGATCCAAAAATGTGCAGAGTCGCCTTAGGTAAGTTAGCAAGCGTTATTAACTAGTACATTTTAATATATTTTTAGTTTTCTTAAGTAATAAATCTGGTTTGGTTTGGTGTTTTCCAACCAAATCGGAGGCATCCTCAAGAAAGCTGGGTTGTCACTAGGCCCATAATCGCAGAACTTAAATGAAAATAATTGTGGATGTGTCAAGATAGTGGCAATTGGCGTTTGATTGTCTCTGCCTATCTTTGTGGGAAAGAGGCGTGACAATTTGTTTGCACTTAATTTATTGATTTTCTAATTATAATTTTGTATTTCAGAGTCATTATATCGCCTCCTCTGGGTGTATATGATAAGGATTAAGTGCGAAAGTAATTCAGCTACACAATCACGATTGCAGAGCATCGTTAACTCACTATTTCCAAAAGGATCTAAGGGTGTTGTTCCACGTGATACACCCCTAAACATTTTCGTAAAAATCATACAATTCATTGCACAAGAGAGACTTGATTTCGCTATGAGAGAGATAGTTTATGACTTATTAATGGTAAATAGGACGATAAAAGTTATAAACATAACACCAGAACGTATGTCAATTGGACTGCGAGCGTTTTTAGTAGTTGCCGATAGTCTTCAACAGAAGGAAGGTGAACCTCCTATGCCCAGAACATCAGGAACTCTACCTTCAGGAAATACTCTCAGGGTAAAGAAAATATTTTTGAATAAAATGTTGACGGATGAGACGGCTCGCTCTATAGGTATGATGGCTTACTTCCCTCATGTGCGGAGGGTATTGGTGGATATTCTTAGGGCTTTGGATGCACATTGCGGTAGACCACTTATGCTGACAAATACACAGAATGTTACCAAGGAACAAGAAATAAATACGGGTGATAGAAAACCAAAGATCGATCTTTTTAGAACTTGTGTGGCTGCGATTCCAAGGTAATTTTTATAT
Organism: Tinea trinotella; assembly: GCA_905220615.1. Classification (NCBI taxonomy): domain Eukaryota; kingdom Metazoa; phylum Arthropoda; class Insecta; order Lepidoptera; family Tineidae; genus Tinea; species Tinea trinotella. The sequence continues at coordinate 6,098,316 of HG992305.1, forward strand.
TTATCAGAATTTAACACAACCCTTTCCGGAATTAAAAGGCCACCGTGGTGTAGTGGCAGTGCAAAGTTTACCCAAACTGAGAGCACAGGTTCAAAACTAATTGCCAGTACCAATGTATCTTTGATATATGTATTTAGTTGTTCTGTTTCTATGATACAAGCACTTTAGTAGCTTAGTATAAAAATGTTTAATATATATATATATTATTTTTATTTTTTTAGGTTGATTCCTGAAGGCATGAGCTCTTCCGAACTTGTTGAGATGTTGTGTAGATTAACAGTGCACATGGATGAGGAACTCCGGGGATTGTCCTTCCAAAGTCTGCAAATTCTCACCGTGGATTTCCCTGAATGGCGTCAGGAAGTTTTGCAGGGATTTACCCAGTTTCTTGCTAAAGAAGTTCAGGTAAAAATAATTTTAATCCTAAACTAAATTCTATTATTATATCTAATTAGGTATACAGACCGTGAAGGGACTTGGTCGCGTTTTTACATTAGCTTGTAAGTGGCCGGTTCCAACTAGGCCGGCATAGTAGATGTGTTTGCTACTTAAAGTGATTAAACTGTAGTAGCAGTCTTCTCTATTAATGGACTGCGCTCTAGCTTAACATCATGGGGTGCTGACATATGTCGAGTCCAATAAAAAAGGCGTCAGTCGACCATTAGGGTTTTTTTCAGTCGTCGGCACTCTTGGACCTTCTCCTGCTTAACATCAGGCGGGTTGAGTACAACAAAAAAACTGGGAAGATGATGTGTTAAAATAATTTAATATCTCACGCTTCCATTTCCATAGGGGCAGGCAAAGACAATGGAAAAATCAATCAATCATACTGTCACGCCTTTTTTCCATGAGGTTAGGCAGAGACAATGGAGCGGCATTTGCCACGAACCTGACACAACTCCCTCGCTTCCTTCACATTCACAATTCTCTATATACAACCTCTATAGTTATGGGCACTAGGCAACCTAGCTTTTTTTTAAAGTCTTCGATTTTCCAAACATTCTCCTGGGCCTGCCTTGTTTAACGTATCCATTCACATGAGATTTATAAATTCTTTTTGTCAATCTACTTTCACTCATCCTTTCCATGTGCCCAAACCAACGAAGCATTCCTTTGTCAATCCTTGTCACTACTTATTTTATCCGATATTAATTATTCTTTTGAACAGGATACATCATCACAACTAATAGAAAATGGTCTACGCATGGTACTTCAACTGGTGACAAGTTGGAAGAATGGTGAAGCATCTAACACCAACGTAGTTGTTCCCAATAAACAAGAGCCCCTTATTAACGTTGTCAGAGGGGCTGAAGCGTTAGCATTGGTTATGTTATGCCAATGCAAGGCGTACCCAAGAAGACTGGCTGTACATATTCTTAGGTAAGAATTTTATACTTATAATTTTGGGGTAGCACCACCACTTACAGCCATTAAGTGGCTTAATCGCGTTTCGGGATTAGCTTGTAAGTTGCCAGACCAACTAAGCCGGCCAAGTCATAGATCGTAATCCAGCTTAACATCAGATGTCATATCATCATCATCATCATCATCAGCAACCTACGCTGCGTCTTCCGGTTCGTGGTGTCCACTCTAGAACCTTTCTTCCCTATCGGTTGTCGGTTCTTCAAGCGATGTGGCCAGCCTATTGTCACTTCAGCTTGCAAATTCTAAGCCCCCTGAGCGTTTCTGAGCTTTTCCAACAGGCCAAAATTTAAGTGGAATGCTTTGCCTGCCCATGTATTCTCTCCATCCTATGACCTTGGATCCTTCAAGCGATGCGTGAAGAAACACCTTTAGCTGGCATAGTAACGGCGACTGAGGCAGCCGTGAACAAACCCGGTTTTCTCAGTCGTCGTCACTCTTGGACCTCCTCTTGCTTATCATCAGGCGGGACGAGCTCAGATGTCGTGTCTCAATAAAAAAATAATAATAACGTCTCAGTGCCATATGTCATCTGGCAAAACACACTGAAGATGTCACATATTAAGTCTTAATTATAAAAAAAACAATAATCAATCAATCACAGACACTTCTATTGATTAGATTATTTAAAAATAAGTGTTAAATTGATTAATATATCTACTAAACTATGAAATATATTTATTATTATTATTTGCAGGGAAACTAAATATTTGTTAGAGAAACTTCAATTGACACGTGATGAACCAGCGTTGATTGATGCTGCTGATAGTTTTCTGGGAGAGTTGGTTGAGAATTGCATTCCTCTGTTGCCACCAGCTGAGAAACAGGCCGTCATTGCTGTTGGTCAACCTGATTTGGTTTGGATTGCTGAAAGAACACATCCTGTTTGGACTGCAGGTTAGCACCTTTTTTATTCATACATATTTACAGTAAGTAAGACAGTAATTTCATTTCATTGCAGTTTAGATTTAAACTCATCATTGTGTTACATTTCCTTGTTCTTTTGGCATTGTTGAGTCGCGAAATTCAGTTGTAAATTTATATTGTCAACAACTGAAGTTTTTTAGGTTATATAAAAGAAAATTACGATGCAAATAATCAATAAATTAAATTGTCACGCATTTTTCTCATAGGGATAGGTAGAGACAATAGAGTGCTACTTGTCACGATCCTGACACAACTCCCTCTCTTTCCTTACATCCACAATGGGCACAATAATTAAATACAATAGTTCATAAAAAATTAGACACAAATGCGGATGGAATTATCACTAATATATCCACTTGGAGGATAAGGCGAGAACCAAGAGTGCCGACGACTATAAAAACGTATTTAGTTTACGGTTGTCACTACTTTAGAATCCAACATTCCTCAGATGCAGCCGTGAACAAACAAACTCAGTCGTCGTCACTCTTGGACCTCCTCCTGCTTTTATCATCAGGCGGGTCGAAGTAAGATGCCATGTCACCATAAAAAAAAACTAGTTATTGGCCGAACATTTTGTACAATTGATAATAAAAAAAAATGTCCCCAATTCAGGTCTGCAGCATGATGAGACTACAACGAAGAATAGTTGGAGTGGCAGCACATCAAGTGGAGTTGATCCGTGGGAGGTAGTTTTCTTTGGACTTCTTGAACGGAGTAAAATACCATCGAAATGTCCAACAACAATTGCACTTGCCTGGCCTATTCTACATGCGCGGATCCATTCCTTGTTCACTGTTATAGAACCAGCGTAAGTTGTGTTTATACATTTTATTTGTTTTATATAACTTTGTAGCTTTTAAACGTGCTTGTATCATATACAGGACAACTAATATCAAAGATACGTTGATATCTGCACAAGGCGGTTTCTACCCGCCACATTTGTCAGGGTAGTTTGAGACGAGAACGTCGTAATAAATAAACGGTCTTTATCTTGTATATGGGTTTGTCTTCTTTAGCCACTCTCATGCTTCATAATAAATAGACCGCATAATAAAAATCATTAGGTGTTGTAATATATGACAGCACCCTGATATTAAGCTGAAGTGCGGTTTATGAATGGAGGTGACTACTACTTGCATAGCACGTAGCAGTTGTACTCTTGCAGTTGTAGTTGGAACCGGCAACTTATAAACTGATTCCGAAATGCGACTAATTCGCTTTCCGGTCTGTATACATTTGCAAGTGGTGGTGCCTCGGATCAGCAGACTGGAAGGGCACCTGGATATATGTTATTAATTATTTTTTATATTAATTTTCACCTTCTATCTTTTTCAAGACACTTATGAATTTGATAATTATATTTCAGACCTGTGAATGATAATCGAGCTTCTTTATTATCGCGTAGTCCAGCATTACCAAGAAAGCCTGAGAAAGAAAAGGATGGATATTTGCAAGTATGTTTGTTTCAAATTGTCACAATAGTTATAGCAATATATTTTTTATTATCTAATAAGTCACTCTAATTATATTATAATAATTTTTTTTTGTTTAAAATTCGTCTTATATATTTATTACAGCATTTGCTGAAGCACAAGCACCTTTGAAAGTCACTCTCGGTCTTTAGGATAGTTGTTTAAAATTGTCTTTTTGAAAGTGACAGTTATGTGATAAAAAGTATATACTATATATATTTTTTATATACTTTGCAGATTTGGAAATACTATTTGACCACTGCGTATTTGGTGGTCCCACCAGTTCCAAGTCCTGTCATAAGATGTGCCAGCCCCGATTTAAGCTTGAGGTATGACAAAGAGTAATCATTTATATTTTTCTATATTAATTGTTTAGATTTGTTTTAGGGACGTAGTGTTATACAATGTATAATTATAAAGATGCGAAAGGAGGCGCAAACCGACGAACTACATTGTTCCTTAGCAATCACTCTGTTAGAAATTAATAGTTTAACTCAAATTAAAATGTTTTTAAGGTAACAAAATGAATTAATGGTTCATGGTAATAATAGGGATGAACACATTGTATGACTCTACGTTTTAGCATATTATGTATGGGTGTTAAAATATTAGGGATTTTATTTATTGGCACTTTTTATTTCTTAAAATTGTTGTTATTTTTTATTTACTTGTATGAATTTTATCTATTAATATTGCAATGAAGCTAAGTAGGCATCCTTGGTTTGCAAAACAATTATTTAGAAATAATTATTTTATTGTTGTTAGATACTTTGTTTATTAGTTAACCATGACATATAGTTAACTAGGTAACTACTACGTTTCTTTGCATAATTTGACCCATACGACACAATTAATTCACACAAAATGATACAATAATATAAAAGATATATCTAACATGTTGAAACAGTACGGAACAATCGGAGGCTTGGCATGTTGGGATCAGTTCCCACCTCAGTTCGTCGAGTGAAAGCCTCAATACGCCCATTTCGGGGTTCTTCACGCTACCGTTAAGTTACGCCAGGCGGGAGAAACATCATAAACGGACAAGGTTCCTTGTTGAATACTATCATTTGCTAGACGCCATTTTGTGCACGTCATGTCAGCCGGTCGTAAGGATGGCGACATTGCCATTTTTATATTGGTTCCTATAACACGATGTCTAATACACCCATCAGATGTACATGTTCACATATTAAAACTTGCACCCATTTGCTTCAATGAATAATTAGTACAAAATGCAAAATATAACATGTTTTCACACAATATTAACATTAAATTTAAGATTTAGATGTTCATCTTTATATAGTACAATATCACCGGAGTGACAAATAATGTTTTCATCACTAGTAACACTTTAGTTTGTCGTTGTTATAGAACTGAATTAAAATAGCAATGTTGTTCTTACGATCTCTGTCCATCGTTTACTCAGGGCGAATCTTCGAAAACTTCGATTGATGTTTTAAAATTGTGTTCATTTGTGATTGATTACCTTCGCTTTCGATTATAGAATTGTGATATCTGAAGCCGGTGACTAAACTGATTCAATAATTAAAAAATATCTTATTTCAATTATTTTTTATATTTGTTGGAAATATAATATTTGGATTATTCAAAGGGCTGACATTTAAGCATACACTTGTGTTTGTGATTAGATAAACAAAAGAACATACATTATATTTACACACAAAAGATAAATTTAAATAAAATAGTTGCTGTAGTATATTTATGTTTGTTTGTGAATGGTCTCGGCTTTAGTTTCACATGCACTCATCGATTGCAAGCGACATGTCATCCTTTCAATATGTCATCCTTTTAATATGTGTCGACAACATTTGTTTATTAGGAGCCATTTATTAAAAACTTGGTATTTATGTTGCATTGGGCTCCACAGACGATATAATGGGTTGATTGATGACGATGTATCATGTTAACATTACACGTACATTACCTATCACAGCCGAAGTTCGGTGGTATTTTCAAGATCTATATTATGTTTGTATAGAGCTTCATATGTTTTTAGTATAGTTTTATGTTTCCGCATTACACGTTTTATTTACCTGAGCTACTTATCATTTGTTTATAACAATCATTAGGTTATTTTTTATGTCACACTGTTTTATTTTATTATCATTGTTATTAATGTTTTGTTTTACAATGTGTTTTGGTAAATTGTTTTTTTTTTATTGTTTTGTTGTCCCTAAATTGTGCTTGTAAATGCACGTTACCATGTTTGTTCGAGATTATTCCCCAATGCTTTTTTGTATAATTATTTATATGTCTAAACTATATTGTTAATGGTAAAGTATTGATCCATGTAATTTTATTATTAAATAGTCCTAATTGTATATTTTTAATAATTCAGTGGCCTCTTCTTGTCTGCCTGTCCTGAGACACTCTGGGGGTAAAGAACTTATAAAAATACCTTTGTAATGTGGTGTCTAGATTATAGAATAGATAAAATACTAGATTTTAACTAGGATGTGCTAGTAACTTTAATTTTATGTAATTAAAAGAGTTGTAAATAAGTTTATTATATTTTATTTTGCTTTATTGTCTGGCATATTTTTGTAATTAATGTTTATACGAATTAATAGAATATGTGCTAATGTCATACTGCTACTAGATCTACTAGTATTGCTATTAGAATGCTAAATGTAGTTAAAAATAAAATATTGAGAGGTTAAATTTCATTTGCAATAAATCAATTAAATTATTGGTATAAACCCTAATTTACAACCGAAATTTAACTATATTTCTTAACTACATTCAATGTAGATTCCAATGTCTTTAAATATATTCTTCTAACCTAATAATTTTACAGCAAAATCTCTCTATGTGCCTCTATATGTTTATGAAATATATTGTTAAATCATAGAATTAATCTATTATTATATGTATTAGCTCGTCACCTGATTCGCTTAGTGGTGAACGTAGTGGTGGAGATGGTCGAAGTTCTGCTGCTGTTCCAAGTTCATTGCACAAACTGTCAGTGCCTCTAGCAAGATGTGAGGCTCCAGAGGTCAGAGACGCTGCCGTATCAGCCATGGGGCACATTAATCCTGATGCTCTCAAGTAAGTTAATTATTCTAATTATTATTCGAACTGTCAGACGGGTCATATTAAATTGTTATGCCTAACATGAACAGCTATATTTTGCTACAAACTAATTTTAATAATAAAAAACATATAGCTAAAGAATTGAGGTAAATAAACTTGTTTAATTGCCATCTTTGATTTGATAACATCAGCTAGGATAAAGTCTATGAGCTAACAACTAATGCATTGTTGCTTCCAAAAGACTGTAGATTCGTTTTGTTGCTTGACTCAATATTCAAAGGTGTAGATTCCGGCAGATAAAAAAAGCGCTAGCATTCAAGCTAGTTACTAACTTGTTTTCTTACCTACTTACTTATCGTTTTACGAATGTGAATAAAATTTAAAATATGACCAATTATGTGCACGACTCTATATATGCTCGGACTGGCTTCCCCCGCAGTCGTCCAGCGCTCTTTTAATCTGACGATCTTTATACTGCGCAGCTCAAAAGTCAGCCCTTTTCTTATCTGCCGGGATATATGATATATAGGGTGGCTCGTTTATTAAAGTGAGAACTTTAACGCGACTTCCTAATACAATTTTTGTTTCACCCGTGTTATTTGTTAGATATATGGTAATATTTTTAATTTGTTGCAGAGATCTAATGGAGGAACTATTACCACTGTTACGTGAGGCGGTTGATAAGAAACAAGAGAACATGCGTCGCCGTAGACGTAGAGACGCTTTGCGTTTACATCTGAATAAATTATTGCTGTTTATCGCTCAGAGAAAAACTTTTGCACAAAGGTAATAGTTATTATTTAATTTTATTGTGTCTCACTACAGCACCTTGCCTAGTGTTAGGCTGGAGTGCGGTCCATGAATTGAGGTGACTTCTAGTATAGTTGAATAGCTGTAGAAGTCGCATCCGCCGGCTATTTTCAAGCAAATGAAGAAACGCGATTAAGTTACTTCACATCTGTACATTTGAAAGTCGAGGTACTATCCCTGATTGGCAGACTGGGCACTACTAAACCTGGCAACAATCAAACCTGGAGCAATTATCCGTTTCTTTTCTAAATTGTTTTGTAAACAAATATTTGTAAATGTTATAAATAAAAGCTATGATACAAATCTTTGCTTCGATCGGGAATCGAATGTTGACTATGAATTTGGGAAAGTTATATCCACCGTTGCATCCACCGCCGGCTATTTTCAAGCAAATGAAGAAACGCGATTAAGTTACTTCACATCTGTACATTTGAAAGTCGAGGTACTATCCCTGATTGGCAGACTGGGCACTACTAAACCTGGCAACAATCAAACCTGGAGCAATTATCCGTTTCTTTTCTAAATTGTTTTGTAAACAAATATTTGTAAATGTTATAAATAAAAGCTATGATACAAATCTTTGCTTCGATCGGGAATCGAATGTTGACTATGAATTTGGGAAAGTTATATCCACCGTTGCATCCACCGCCGGCTATTTTCAAGCAAATGAAGAAACGCGATTAAGTTACTTCACATCTGTACATTTGAAAGTCGAGGTACTATCCCTGATTGGCAGACTGGGCACTACTAAACCTGGCAACAATCAAACCTGGAGCAATTATCCGTTTCTTTTCTAAATTGTTTTGTAAACAAATATTTGTAAATGTTATAAATAAAAGCTATGATACAAATCTTTGCTTCGATCGGGAATCGAATGTTGACTATGAATTTGGGAAAGTTATATCCACCGTTGCATCCACCGGTTATTCGTGACTTTCACTATGGCGTCAGTCCACCTAGTGGGAGGCCTACCTACGCTACGTCTTCCGGTTCGTATCCTCGAGTTCGTGTTCTTCGAGCGATGTGGCCAGCCTTACTTAGTTAATAAAAAATGTGTTATCTGACCGGACATGTTTTGGTCGCACAACAAAACGTGTCCATTCTTTAAAGCTTTAAAATAGAACCTGTCTTTAAATATTTATATATTTTCAGTACATTTGCTGTGGAAGGAGGCTCTCTACATCCAAATTTGATTGAATACTTGGAAGGTGCAAGGCAATGTTTAGAAGTGGAAGCAGAAAAGGACGCACCAGCTGCACGAGAATTAAAAATCACATTCGCCGATTTTATTACTGAATTAATTAAAAGTTTCCCATGTAAGTATATTTTGAAGTACATAGAGAATTGTGGACGTGAGGGAAGCGAGGAAAGTTATCTAAGTATTGTGGCAAGTGGCGCTCTATTATCTCTGCCTATCCTTGATTAATACTCTTATAAAAATCTACAACTAACGTCGCCGTAATTAACACCGACTAGCATATGAGAATAAAATACCTTTTTTTTACATTAAACTCTACCGAGGTAGCTGCCAATATATATAATATTGGCAGCTACCTCGGACAAAGAATTAGTCTAGCTATTCAAAGGGGAAACGCTGCCAGTATCTTCGGAACCTTGCCTAAAGGGACTCCTTTTAATAATGTATTTTATTTATTTTTTTAAATCAATATATATACCTTATTGTATATTGAATATGAATTTTTGAGAATAGTTAAGTACTTTAATAGTGGTAGACCACGGTCGCCACTTTGATTCTATCCAATTCTCATCGTATTTACGATTGACCTGACATACGTCCTTTAAACAGCAGAAATTATAATCTGTATCTCTTCGGAATTCCTAGAGTTTTACGATTTAATCAAAAAAATCACTCACTTCTCTGATGAAACTAATTTGTTTTTTTAGTTGGTCGGTGCTCTTAGACCTCCCTATAATTACAATTAGGCAAGTCTACGTCAATATCAAAACGTCAAGATATAAAACAAATGATTTAGTTGCAAACAGATGTATCAAACAGGAGACAGATTATCTTGTTACATCATGCCGACAAAAAGGCAGTGAAATTGCGTCTCGGGCGTAAGTGACCAATCAACGCAGTTTACTTATTGATTTGTTATTCGCTGATTGGGTACAAAGATGTCAAATATCAATACGATGCAACTTCACTGTTTTTTTGACGCCGTAATGTATAAGAGAACAGAGGGGCCCTGGACTATTGGTGATTTTTTTTACTTTTAAATACTGTTTTTAATATTATTTTATTAATGTATATATTATTTTTTTCAAACAGTGGAAATGTACGGGAACCTTTTGAAGAAGGTAGTCCGCAAAAATCTATTTGTACTGTTTTCTGGATGGTGTGGTTCTATTGTTAAACATCTTGGCAGTTTGGTTCCGCAACTGCCTTTGGAAAATGACGATAGACTTAATTATTCCGCATTGAAGGTAAGTTTTTTTTTATAATAAAAAAGGAATCAAAAGAACTTTCAAAGCACTAAGGCAGTGGTGCCCAGTCTGCCGATCCGGGGTAGTAAAATTATAGTACCAATTACAAGTAAACAAACCGTGAAGTCATTTAGTCGCGTTTCTGGATCAGCTTGTAAGTTGCCGGTTCTAACTAGGCCGGCATAGTGGATGTGACTACTACTTACATTTATTGAACTATAAATGTAATGTTCCGCAATCCAACCTAACATGAGGTGCTGTCATATGTCGAGTCACAAAAAAAAACATATTTTCGGCCGGCTTATGGCGGTGACTGAAGCAACCGTGAACTAAATCGGTTTTATCAATTGTTGGAACTCTTGGACCTCCACTTGCCCTCCGTCAGACAACTTGAGGTCATATCTTGAACACTATAAAAAAATTATATGAAATCAAAAAAAAAACGCCTCAATTCTGACAGTTTCAATTTCATTGCTCTATTCCACAATCCTGACACACGCTTCAATAAATTTTAATGCAATAAATATTTTTTGGCATCGTTCGAATAACCGACAACCGATGGGGAAGAACGGTTCTAGAGTGGAATCCACGAACCGCCAAACGCAGCGTAGGCAGGCCTCCCACTAGGTGGACTGACGACACAGTGAAAATCACGAACCAGTGAATGCATCTTGTCGTTTCAAATAGCGTACTAAGGGGACGGGGCGTTCTATGTTCAGCAGTGGATAAAATATTTTTCAACTATAATGTTATTTTGCGCAATTTAGTATATTTATTATCATTTCTGATCATATAAATGATGATTTAAAAAAAATCTATACGAAGCTAGTAAGAGTCCTTTTATCATAGAATCAAAACAGCCAAAGGGGGGGCTCTCGGTTTACGTGACCATTGCACTACCACGACATCAGACCACGGTTGCCATAAAATCTAAGAAAGATTAAAGGAAGTGCTTGTAGAGCTTGTATGAAAGAAGTTGTGGGTATTAAGGAAGCGAGATTTGTACCAGATTCGAGAGTAATTCAGTAATTGTTTTCAGTAATTGTAATTCATTTGTTTTCCATTGTTGTAGGCAATGAGCGCTTTAGTCTATTGTGGGCCCTGTTTCACTCCCGCAGCCTTAGCAGAGGATGGTTCGTTATACCCTTGGCTAAGCGAGATGTTGTCCTCAAATAATGATAAGGTAAGTAATGATTTTTTATCAGCTTATTTATTTGAAGATGTTTATTTAAAGTGCAGTCCATGAATAGACTGCTACTACAGTTCAATAACTGTAAGTAGCAGTCACATCGACTATAGTTTAGTTGGAACTATCAAAGCGACTAACTGACTTTGCTTCGACTGGGATTCGAACCCGGGACTTTACGCGTAACGAACTGGTGTGCCTATACGCTACGCCTGATGTTATACAATGTCATCATCCTCAGCCCGAAGACGTCTCCTGCTCCCATCTACTACATAGGGAGGCCTAGAACGCCATTCCGAACGACAAATGCCTTATGCATCCACCGGTATTTCGTTCCTTTATCATTGTTAAGTTACTATCCGTAATTATATTAGCCCAAGTGTTCTTATCATAGTGGCCGGCATAGTAACGTCGACTGACATAAGCGAACTGTTTCGTTTTTTAGTCGTCAGCGCTCTTGTTCTTTCCCCTTGCAGGCAAGTCAGACGTTGGTCAACATAACAATTTTCAATGAATCAATCAAATTGTCACGCCTTTTTCCCACGGGGATAGGCAGAGACAATGGAGCGCCACTTGCCATGATCCTGACATAAGTCCCTCGCTTCCTTCACAGGAGTGACAAAGGAATGCTTCGATGATTTGGGCACATGGAAAGGATGAGTGAAACCTAGATTGACGAAAGCAATTTATAAATCTGATGTTGATGGATACGTTAAACAAGACAGGCCCAGGAGGGTGTTTGCCGACCAAATCGGAGACATCCTTAATAAAGCTAGGTTGCCTAGTGCCGATAACGATTTTTTTCATATATTTTTTATTTTGTTCTCAGATATACGAATTAGCGCGAGAAACAATAGTATTGCTATTGGATTGTAACCCTGATATTGGCCCATTGCTTGATTGGACCGTTGATAAATGTTTCACGGGACCACCTCGCGTTGCAGACGGTTGCTTCATGGCGTTGGCTACAATATTTAGTGCAAGGTATGTACGAGTATTTTAGAATTGCTCCCACAGAGATAGGCATAGACTATGGAGTGCCACTATCCACTATTCTGGCACAACTCTCTCGTTTTTTTCTATCCACAACTCTATTCATACAAACTGTGTCGATAATAGAATCGACAGTCAAACTTAAAAATTCGTTGAACAACCCACAAGTAGAATATCTTTACCAGCCCATGTGTTGTCCCGATCCTATAATCTTTGGCCGCCATAGTGACGGCGGCTGAGGCAACCGTGAAATAAGTCGGTTTTTTTAATCTTTGGCACTCCTGGACCTACCATTGTTTACCATCAGGCAAGTCGAGGTCAGGTGTGAACTATAAAAAACATCAAACCTATTTAAAATACTCAACATAAGCAATTCAATACAATACAGGTTAGCTGATAGGTTAGAGTTAGCGTTAAGAAAGTGTACTATGGGGGAGGCCAATGGAATGGGATGCTCGGGTATATTACGCGATTGTTGGTTGACTTGAAGAAGGCAGCGAGTAGAATGTTAGAGCGAGTAAAGTTAGTGTTAAGAATGTGTAATATGGGGGAGGCCAATGGAATGGGATGCTCGGGTATATCACGCGATTGTTGGTTGACTTGAAGAAGGCAGTGAGTAGAACGTTAGAACAAGTAGAGTTTGCGATAGGTAAGAATGCCTTGGGGGAAGCTAATGCCAAAGATTAGCAGTGAACGAACAAAGACTGATGATGAGGCCACGTTTCGTCCATAGTTATGAATCAAGGCAAAAATTGGTCTGCTGCTCCTCTCATTGTTAAACTGTTTCGTTTTTATATCAGCGCGCTGATATTTTTCTTATTATCAAACGTTCATGTGTGATATTATGGACACTTACTATCGTAATATTTAGTTCTTCAGCTACAAAAAGAACAGTAATACGAGGATCCGCAAAACAGTTTTTTTTTTAATTTCTTCGGATGAAAAAGAAATGCTGTCATACGAGCGACGCCCCGGCCGTAAGCCGTTATTATTGGATGTTCTTTTCGTTTTTAATCAGCAAACCAATGCACAACTGTAGAATAAGGAGAAGCATATGTCTTGCGAATTCAGTAGTAAAATGTTTAATAACCGCACGAACTTCACTTTTCTCGTATTTTGATAATTTCTGTCTACAAAACACAAACAAAAATCTGTTTTTAAGAAACAAAAGGGAATTTTTTAAGGGCATTTTATATAATATTCAATAGTCTATCGTTCATACTACTTATTAAACGCCCCTCGTATAGTAAAAAATTATTGCAACAACAAAATGTTATTTTTGTTTATATATATAGTTTCACTATATATATAGAAATATATATGGTGAAATCTATATAATGACAATCACCAGGTTAGATCTCAGGTTTTACTCTAATAAAATTACTAATTTATATCTCTTTTCAATTTATGTCGTATTTACAAATAAAGAACGAGAAAACAACAATACACCCACATCTATTCGTCTTGTGACGTCTATTTTCATTTGCGGCATTTTTAGGCCATCTATTGTCACTGTTTTGCTAAGGGGTTGTGCTCTCAATGTGTTAAAGACTTGAACCCAATGAGTAAAACAATTCGACCAAGCGCTAAACGGCTTAGGCCGGGTTACAAACCGAGGTACGCGCTTGAATTATTTCAATCCGATTCTCATTACTAATTTATAAGTAACTGTTTTTAGTATTTCAAATACAAAATATTAATAATAAAGGTTTTATGAAAGCTTTTCTATATTGTACGGGATTTTATTACATTCCTTTCACAATCGAAGTAGATCTATTAAATACGAACTTTAAATTACACGAAAGGTTTTAATCAATATATGTTTATTATTAGTTCTTTTCTTTTATTTTTTATTGTGACGACGTCTGGTTGCTGGACAATGTGAATGCTTTCCCCGACCTGTGCGGGTATTACGGGTGTGGAAGGACGAGGCAGGAATAAGGTTAAAGAGCTCTTCGGAACATTCTCCGTGGTATAGGCGATAGAGGACGCACAAAGCCGCTATGTCTCTGCGTAGTTGCATGGGCTCCAGAGTTCGCGTGACCTCTGCATCACCTATAATTCGGACAGCTCGGCGCTGCAATGAATCCAGGGCATTAAGAAGATACTTGGCAGAGCCGTCCCAGAGGTGCGAACAGTACTCCGCGCAAGAGCGAATCTGAGCCTTGTATAATATCAGGCGAACCTCTGGCGCGAAGTACCGCCGCACCTTGTTCAGGATGCCAAGTTTGCGGTCTTAATAGCTGGCTCGATGTGGTCCCTGTGATTCAAGTCGCAGCGAAGGGACATTTCAAGAATGTCTAGTCTGTCCGAAGTACTAAGGGAGATGTTGCAAGGAGAGAAGGAAGGGGAGAAAACGAGGATTTTTTCGTCGAGAACGCGCATACCTGAGTCTTGTCTGCGTTGAACTGAACTAGGTTCTTGTCGCCCCAGTGGGTAATACGATCAAGAACCCGGTTCAGTCACGCTACAACAGACTCTCTCTCATATCGGCAATGAAAGAAAGCGTCACACGGATTTACATTGATTATGTTTTACAACACTAAAGTCGCACTAAAACAACCTCTATTATTTTAGAGATAATTGTTTATCTTTTTTTGCTAACTAAATCCTAATGAAAAAATAAATGTATAGATTTCGTTCAATATGATCAGTTCTATTTATAATAGTCAATTTAAAGCAGCCACAACATGAACGAGGCTGAGATTGCCACAATATCAATAGTACGTGCCATTCGGTCTCGTCTTTCCTATTTCTAGTTATATTTGCCTTGTCTAAATAACAGGGATATTGCGTTAAGTCTGTGAAGATATCCTATGGCATGGACAAGGATTATTCAATTTAAATTACAATAATTGTTAATGTAGGAATGATGTCGTTTTAGAAATTCTAGATGGTTGAAAATTTGTTTTGGATTAATTGTGCTAAAGGTTCCCGAACTTTGTTTCAAATATGTTTTTACTTAATTCATTTTTAAATCAACAGCTTCTTTGGTTTGTCTTTAGCATTAAATTATTAACTGGTAGGAAAATGCGTGAGATTGGGATATGATATGACAAACTGGGTATCCTAATAAATTAAGGTTTAAATCATTTAATCTTTTGATTCGAAATCCCCTTTACTTACATACGAGTATATACTATTCAAATACTGGTTCAAATATAAAACAATTAGTAAAAGTTCTATTGTCGCGTAAAGCATTAACTCGCGCAGCGCAGTTCTTCGTATAGTTCTTGAAAAGTTCGTCCTTTGTGTAACCCTATATCGCGCTGTGAGTTAAATTTTGAGATACACTGCCTGAATGCGATGGGGGATGCCTGAATGCTTTTCACAGTAAAGGATTAAACATTAAAGGGGAACTTTGTGAATAAAGTTCGATATCAAACATCGTCATCTGGTGTAATATCCTTTTTATGTAATCCGTTTTTGGTCCACTGGATTGAATTGTACGTTTGAGACATTTTTAATTACAATTAATTATTTTTTTCAACAGAGAATATCCATGCGATCACTATACGGCAATTATAAACGTGACACTTATGTGTACTGGATGTCCTCGTGCTCCTGTCCATGAAAGTGCCTTGCAACTACTTCAACTTTTGGATAAGAGGTTCTTTGGATCAGTAGGACCGTTGCCTTCAGATGATGATAACGGTGAGTGTTCTCTTTAAATTCAGGGTGCTATTTTTCAGATTATGAAGAAGGACGGTGTTTTTACTTGCCTCTAGGTTTATTTAGAAGTTGTTTATTGTGTTTCTGTTTTTTGTTTGTTTAACGACTTTGACGTTGTTGGGAGCATTGTTAGTAACGAAAGTGAATTTTATTTTAATAATTATTATATGTAATGTATTTTAGTTTTGTAGTCGTGTCGGCGCTCAAGTCGAGATTACATGTGTCGTTAAAATTCAAACGTGGCCATATCCACCTCACTTTCGATTTTCACATTTTACATTTATCAAATAGATAAAAGTAGATAAAAGGACTGTATGAATTCAAAATTGTTTAAAACCACCCATAAATGGTACAAAATGCAAACGTTTCATCTTATTTTAGTTCAAATGTGGCCATATCCCTAGAACATAACGCGCTTTATCAATTTCGACCAATCATAACGCAGGGTTTATGTTGATGTGATTTTAAAATGACATTTTTTACATTAATTAATAGGTACTCCGTAAAGATTTTATAATATTTAAATAGGAAAAATGCATAGTAAAAAAGTAATATTACCTTCAGGACAAACTAGAAAGAAAACAATATCGAATAAAATCATAAAACGGAAATTAAATACTAATAAATTATAAGTAATTACGTTTTTATTTCTTCATTTGATCCTTTTCGTATGTTACTTTAGATATCACCAGGGTTGTCAAATGTATAATTGTTGGATTGCAAATTCAAATGGTTGTGGGTGTTGCAAGATGGCTTTATAGTACATCTGCTTTTATTATCAGTATAAAGCGGAATTATTTTTATAAATTAAATTATACAAGTAATCTAACTTAAGTAAAAAAAAACAATGAATTAAATAAATCTAAGAAAATTCTATGAGCCAAAACAAGAAAAAAATATAAATCCGCAAACTGTAACATTGGCTAAGAACTCACGGTAAGATTTGGTGTCGAGCCCGCGGCGGTTTCGGGCTCGTGAGTTTTTTTTTAATGTGACACGACTATTGACCACGATCTGTCTGATGATAGGCAATAGGAGGCCCAAAAGTGACAACTGAAAAAAAACGGCTGCCCCAGTAGCCGTCACTATGCCGGCCAAAGGCTTCTTCACGCATCGCTTGAAGGATCCAAGGATAATAGGATAGAGAGAATACATGCGCTGGCAAAGCATTCTATGACTTCCGTAGAATGTAAAAATGTATGTTCAAATTACTCTTTTAAAACTCACGACACGATTTCGGTCCTTGCGATTGTCGTAGCCGCGCTGACGAACTACATGAATCGCCCGACAATCGTACGCTCTCCAATTGTAGATCGCAGGGTTTGCTGGAGCTGGCCGCGACTGGTCGTCGTGCTATTCATTGTGTGACTGTTTGTTGACTTACAAACACGTATTAAAACGATTTTGATACGTTCGAATAAATAAAATGAGTTTGAAGTTGACCAAATAAATAATAAACAATCAATTTAATTGTATAGATATATTTTTCTATGGACAAGACTGAGAAAATAAATGTGTTGAACCTAGCATAATAACAAACCTACAGAAGAAGTTTGAAATTTCGTTTTTTTCTCTTAATTTACCTATACATAAATTAATAATTTTAAGTCTGAAAATAGTGTTACTTCTTTTATTGTAACGCAACATGTGACCTTGACTTAATTGATGGTAAACAAGGGAAAGTGCACCAGTGTTGACGGCTGAAAAGACCGAGGCAGTACTACGTCGCCTTCACTATACTGGCCTAAGGTGTTTCTTTATGGACCGCTTGAACAATCCAAGGAAGAGGTGTAAAATGGGCGCGTAAAACATTCTACATGACGATAATTCCACAAAAAACGACGCGCCCAACAATCTAGTTTGGCTAACAATGTACTTTAATAAAATAGGTATTTAAAGACCTATTTTATTAAAGTACACCTTTAGCCATTATTCCTACCTACTTTTACTTGTGTCAACCCTGATTACGTCATCACCGCTTTTTCGTTTCAAATTTGTCCATGTCCACTGTCAGTTAAATCAAAACTAGTCAAATTCTTTAGGTTCAAATCAAATCTTGCCATCTCCAAAAATAATATCAATAATTTATTAAAACTAGAGCATATATAACTACTAAGGTTGTTTAAATATTAATTATACATTAAACTATTATATTAAATGTGAAAAAAAAGAGGATTAGGTCTTTCGAAATGTACAATAAAGAAAAAGCATGATTTCTACAGTTTAATTTATTGTGGATTTGGCCACGTATGAATTTTAACGACAGACATATTATATTTAAAAAATATAATATGTACATATTATATATTAAAATTCTGAATTACCGACCTAACACTACTAAAAATAATTGTGTTAATGACTTCGGCAAACTAGTTCACCCCTTTATGAAAGTTTAAAAGTAATCCTCTTATTGGAAGGATTTTTAAGTATTTAACATTATTTTAAAAAAATACCTCTATAATTTCATGTAAAATATTTTTGACACGTTGCCTTTAAACTGGAGTGCGTTTAAAAGGATAATATAATAATATATAATAATATTAATATGTTATACCGAAAAGCTTGTATTAAGAGAAGTGTGGATGTGAGGGAAGCGAGAGAATTGTGTCAGGATCGTGGCAAGTGGCACTTCATTGTCTTTGCCTACCCCTGTGGGAAAAAAGGCGTAACTGTTTGATTGATCGATAAAGAATTCACAAATACTAAATCAAATCAAAATTTAACAACAACTTTATCCACGATCTTGGTATAATAGTAGCCCTAAAACTGGATAGTCTCTTGTTATATCTATATCGCACATGATTTCATGACTGCTGCGATATATAAATATTTGCGTGTGCATTTGTTAACCCTTTCATTGCCACGGACTCGCGTCGCGAGTTCATTGAAGCCGCAAATAAGAGACCAAGAACTCGATACGCGAGTCGAGAATATTTTTTGCTTTGTTTTCATAAAATACTAGGAGATGATGAAGAATAAAATATACGCCATTTTGAATAAATGTATATATGTGTGATACTGACGTGGCTTAGAGAAATAATAGGCATTTCTCAATTTCTAACAATTTACGTTTTTGTGTGTTTTTCTTTCTATTATTAAGACTCGTCATTAATAGAACCTTAGAATTACAAGAGCGCCGATGACCGAAAAAAAAAACAACTCAGTTTACTGTTGTGTACTTGGAGAGAACATATGAGCTAGTAAGCATTCGACTTGTCGATTGTTCTACAAAGAATCTACCCGCTAGACATCTTGTATACCCATCATATTAGGTATACAAGTGTCTCGAAACTCAACGTTGAGCCGGTAAAGGGTGACATGAAAGACGGTGACAGTCATCAGAAATATACTTTTGATCTAAATAATTTACAGCCTGTAATGTCTTTCAATTACTGTGGAAACAAATATTTTTTTCGAACATTTGAATGCATAATTACTCTGAAGAAGGTTTGGAAATTACTAATTAGTCTAGAAGGACTCTGAATTTAGTCTAAAGTAAAGCTCTTCAAAGCTGCGCCACCAAATTGCTTAATCAGCAGAAATCATTAATGACAATGTGTCAGTTATAGACTTGCCGCGAGAGTTCACTGAAGCCGCGCGGTTAACTTTGTTCCTACCTCGACTATTTACTCCCCGTAACTATGTTAGTCGCAGTTTACACAAAATGCCATTAGATAAAGGTGGGAATTAAAATATGTTAGTTTTAAAGTTGTGATTCAGACAAATAAAAGGTATTTCTATTGTTTTGTAATTTAAAACGGGGTGAATACATACATACGCTAGGCAAGTTATTTAAAATTATTATAAATTTCAAAAGGCACACTTGACACTTCCTTATTCATAGGATTATTCCTATCTGGCGAGTGAAGCAATCGTGGACTGAATCGTTTTTTTCAGTCGTCGGCACTCTTGGACCTTCCCTTGCTTACCATCAAGCAAGTCGATGTTAGATGTCGAGTCACAATAATGAAAAGTAGGTGTTCGATTTCTTTGCCTTCTGCGTAACTGTTTACGTTACTGCTTTCTGCTATTTGAGCAATTTTGTGGCGCAGCTTGACGACATTTTCAATTGTATTTTTTTACTTTTAAATGTATTTATATTTGACCCGTTTCCCGCTTGACGTTGAGTTTCGAGACACCCTGTATACCTAATACCACCGCATTTTTTATTGACTATTTTAAATATAAATATTTATGTGGATTACCTATTATTTAAAGACATATACTCGTAAATTCAAATTGGTGTCTATTTTAACCTCATTTCTATTTCCTTGCATTTTGTAGAAAAAGGCGAATAATATGGCCAACTAGCATAGGACCCGAATACTTTTAGCTAATTATAAAATTAAGAAGTAGCGAAATCACACAATCCTCATTCGTATAGCCGATGACTCGCGTCGCGAGTCCAGTCAAAATTAAGCGGTGGCCCGTCAGATGTGACTTGAAATATTTGCTTGGCAATGAATGTGTTAAATCCCTACGAGGAACTATTTAGCGTTCTGAATAAAGTTTGAGCAGCATGAGTCTAACAACTTGATAATGGGCTTTAATTTGTGTCATAAACACACCCTATCGAGTTAGCGAGCAACCCTCTTAAACATTCTAGCTGTCCCCATTGAAAGATATAAGTACTACTAATCCTTTTATTTCTGTAAATTCCTTTACCATCATTAAATACGAGTATTATAAATGTTTTGCTAATTGTGGGTGAAATGAATCTATTTATACAGAAAACAGTAGCGTTATAAAAGTCCCAGCGCGTTATTAGGCATGATTTATTTACTTTGATATTTAAAGACATGAATAGTTAATAATTTAAATCGCGTTTAAAATCAAGGAATTCAAAATAGTAAATGGAAATACAGACAATGGTATTTTAAACTTTTAATAGTATAAAAATTATTCTGTTTACAAAATTACATGTGAAGACTCATTTGCGTTACGTTAGGCCGGATTAGTGTATGTTAGTTGCCTATAATCAAGGACTGCACTCCAGCTTAAAATCCAGTAGAGTGTTGTCATATATCGTATTACAATACAAAATCTATTTATTTTGACCTGTATTTGTACATGTATCAAAAATAAGCGTAAAATAACTGTGATGATCCTAGTGACGGCTACTTTGGGAAACACTGCTGTATACGATAATTCATATTATATTATTTGCGATAGCTCCATATCTGTAGCGCTTTCTTGATATAATGTGTATATTTTATGATTTGAGCGCTATATCAAGCCGCCACCGACTAGTATCAATCAATCAAATTAGCGCATTATCCCAACGGGGCAAAACAAAGAGAATAGAGTGCTACTTTTCACGATATTGACACAACTCCCTAGCTTTCCTCACATCCACAATTCTCTTTACACAAGCTCTACGGTTATGGGTACTAGGCAACCCAGCTTTCTTAAGTATTAGATTTCACGAATATTAGTAAACCGTTTTAAAAAATAATTTGGTTCTAATGTTCAGCCGTGATCCATTGTTTATAACATTGAACATTATAGATCACGATATTCGTAGTGTAACTATATGAATATTTCATATTTATGCTACCGGTTAAGGGTATTTAGTGTTTACTGTTCAACCGAACTTTGTTTAAGCTGGCTTTTACCTGAGTTCGGGGTTGCAAAGCAGCTTTATAACATGCCTTAATATATTAACAGTGTTGTTTTTTAGACTGCCCTCGATGGTATTAAACTCTTTCCTATACAATATTGTAATTTTTCAATTATTTTATGCCAGTCAATATGTTTTTCTATCATGTTTATTATCAGGTTAAGGTCAGATGTAGAACCCTATTAAAAAAAACTGTACTATGTAGTGAAAAATTAATCATACAATTTTGTTTTATAATAACTTTTTTACCATAGAGCTTGTATGAAGAGAATTGTGAATGTGAAGGAAGCGAGGGAGTTGTGTCCGGATCGTGGCAAGTGGCGCTCCATTGTCTTTGCCTATATCTTTGGGGAAAATGGCGTAACAATTTGATTGATAGATTAGGAAATATATTCTTTAAACTAAATGTCAGGTATTTTCTCAGTTGATTTCGTCAGTTGATCTTAGGGAAAGACAAAATTAAATTTATTTTACCTTTTAAAAAAGTGGTAAAAAGATTATCTTTGTAAAAATGTAAGTGTAACAAAATTATCTTAAATATTGCAATAAAGTCATACCGTATTTAGTGTTGCTATACAATTACTTTATACATTCCATTAAATACGTGAAATCCATAACATTTACAATAGAAATGGCATATTGCAATTTATGCACCTGACAGGTACAGCAAATACAGAAGTGACAGAGATAGACATTTAAATATATTACATTTCAATATTCCATTTTCCAATAGAATATCTTGTTTATTCTATTATTTATCATCCAATCAAATTGTCACGCCTTTTTCTCACAGGGACT
Source organism: Tinea trinotella (assembly GCA_905220615.1). Lineage (NCBI taxonomy): Eukaryota > Metazoa > Arthropoda > Insecta > Lepidoptera > Tineidae > Tinea > Tinea trinotella. The sequence goes on from HG992305.1 coordinate 6,120,718, forward strand.
GGCTGAGACAATGAAGTGCCACTTGCCACGATCCTCACACTGCTCCCTCGGTTTCTTCGATATTATTGAGTATTCTACAATAATATATAAAAAAAGCCTTTTATTTATCTTAATAATTATTATTACTACGAGTAAGAATGGCAATTGATTACAATATTAATAATATTCTAATAGTTTACTAAAATATTTAGCTCAAGTCGAATACTTGATCCAATTTGTTATCCAGCGCTCGCCAATTAGTCGACACTTAATTAAATTAGAAATTTTGAAATTAATTTTATAGATATCTTAATTATCTTTACGCTGAAATCTAACTACATTTAAAATATCGTTGGTTAATTTAATTTCGATGATTTACGAATCCACATCAGGTAAATAAAAAAAAACAGACCAACTATTGAATAAATAATTTAATGTAAAATACCTATTAATAAAAAAATAAAAATCAGTTCACACAAAGGGTTCTTCACAATTATATTTTGTCTATTTTAATCGCGGTTTAATTTCCCTAACAAGTTTTTTATAAATAGGGACATTGTGGACGCTCTTTTTAGTATTCAACTTTTTATTAAAGCTTATCAAACTGTTGAGAAGTAGTGCGACGGATTTTCTGTGTTAGTTTTCTTTAAAATCTGATATTCGTAAGTGATAATTTAATACTATTTTAGCTAAGATATATCTTAACTACTCTCACTTATTTCTCACACTTTATCTAAGGAAACGAAAATAACATTATTTATTACGCTCGTTTCGAAAAGAAACGAGATGTTCATTATTACTACCCTCGTACCAAAATATCGGTTGATGTTTTATTTTATTTGTTTAGGGGGCGACCCCTTATTTAGCAACGCTACTTTTTCATATTATAATACCCCTAGGCATCATATTAAAGTATTAAACGTCCCAGTTGTCAGTGCTTGGGGGCTAGCGTGCATCATTTCTGGCGTGCAAACAAATCATCCTCGGCCACCGTAAACAATGTACTAAAAATTAGTTTCAAAATTATTTTACCTTTTATGTGGCTATTTAATTCCTTATTTTTATATTTACTCCTGCGGAGAATAGATACATTAAATGTATTTCTTTGTAGTTTATGATTTTTTTGTGATTTTGTGTTAAGTTCGATTGACAGCTCCGACGTTACCAAAATAGCGATATTTGTTCTTAATTACAAATTGTTAATTAAGAACAGTAACAAAGATCAACTTAATAAAATTTAACTGTTGTATTTTACAAGCTTAGTTTGATGTGAGAAAAGTGGGAGAACGGAGTGAGTGAGGCACAGGCGGAAAACTGTAAACAAACGGAGGGCCCACGTTCTTAGTTTTATAAAGGATTAAATATATAACTATATTAAACTTCGAGTTTATAAACAAAATATTATTTTGGTTTGAGATAAAAGATATTAAAAAGATGAAATCAAATGTTATTTGGTGTTTTATAGCTTAGTCATAAACTTAACTTTTGTACTATACAATAGAGAGTAGATCTTCTGTAAATAGCAATTTAATAAATACCTATGAAGATAAGTATTTACAACTTTCGCATTTTATGGCGTCAATGAATTGAATTCCTTACAGTTATTAAGTTATCTCACATTTATTATATTAGGATTATAATTGTAACCTATATTTTGTTTAATAATAACTCGACGTAAAAATCCTGATCGCCTATGAAGAATATGCTGGCTGAAGAAATTGTGTCGGAGGTTCGGCAGGACCATCCAAAGTAGAGATAGGTACTCAAAACGAACAAGAAGGAAAACTCGCAATAGTTTGTGTAAATTATGTGAGCTTCTTTATTCAACATTCTTAAATAATTCAGCATAAAACCATAATTATAGATACATCATCAATTTAATTCAACATTGAATATCACGTCTTGATTCCCACGGAAATGGGCAGAGACAACTAAGCGCTACTTTTCACGATTTCAACAACTTCTTCATAAAAATCGCTTCCTTCACCAAAGTAATATTTTCGCATTAAATTTAATCCTGCGTTAATAATTGTAAAAACACATGACTGGTAAAGTTCGCTTTCGTTAACTATGCAATGCTCGCTTAATAACTACATTTTTTTCAACGTATGTTTTAAATGAATAATGTATTAATTTAAAACATAGTATTAATCTACAAACAATGTAGCTGTATCTGATTTCAACGCTGGACTTTCCAAAGGTAGGCTTTTTACTTTTTTTATTGTGGCTCGTATGGCAGGATTATATTTGTTTTTATTATTTACTTTGTGTCGTTATGTCTGTATGTTGTATTTTGTTTCATATTTACAATTTATAAAAGGTTTTCGTATTTGTTTACAATAGTAGTGAAAATGACTTACAAAAAATATATTTCTATTATATTTAATAATTTGCCATCTATATTTTCATAGAAGGTGCATCGATCAAAATCTACAGTTTCACTGTAACACTGCTTCTACGAGTATTAAAAATCTAATAAGATTGCATTATTGCGTATCTATTTTAATATGACGGATAATGAAATAATATTTTAATTTATAAAATGTAAAGGTGAAGAGAACTAAAGCGATCGTTCTGCCCAATATAATCACGCTGGGTAAATTATAACTTTACAGTAAAAAAAGTTCAGCGATACAATAATTAATTAAGCGCGCGGCTTACATATGTCTGGTACCTGTACCGAAACAAAGACAAAGACAGGGCGGCTTTGTATCTATCATATATTAGTAAGTCTGTTTGAATTGCTTAATAGGCTATATGTATGTAGAAAGCTTTAGCTGCTTGGCGTGTGTACTCATAGGTTTCCATCATATAAAATGAAATATCTTTGACAAAGGAATGACCATTACAAGATTATACCCATACATACGGTCATCACATTTAGCTGCGTAAATGTCATATTTATACGAGTATGGACGTCGTCACTCTTGGACCTCCTCTTGCTTATCATCAGGCGGGTCGAGGTCAGATGTCGTGTCACAATAAAAAATATAAAAAAAATATCAACCCTACGTTAAGATTTTGCTACTATAAATTCTACATTTTATTTACCAATTTAGAGTAAATTTTAATGTCAACGCTTATGTATTATTTTTATTTAATTGGGTGTAGAGTTTATAAAGTATTTCTATGTTATGCTTTTTAGGTTGCAACAGTTGTAGTGCGCTATTAGATCAATATATAATAGTATTTTTATTCTACTGCGCAATGTATAAAAGTAATTTCCGAATTCTTTGTATAGGAAGTCATATATGTACGCGGACACTAATCCGTATTGTCTGGCCCGGACGCATCGGCCAGCGTCTATAATGCCGACTGTCTGTTACGCTATTGCTCGAAGGGGCAACTATACTAATGTGTGCCCGTGACGTCATATATAATATCAATACATTATACGAAAATCCTGCATTTACGAGTATATGTAAATGCCTGCAGCGTTGGCAATGTGATGGCTGCAGGCACCGTGGACCCTCTACTACAAACAAATCCGTTTAATTTAATGCGCTCTATATTGGATATGTGGTCGCTCGCCTTTAGTTATTACGTTTAGAATAGCCTCTAATAGATGTTTAATATGTTTATGTAATCTTGCATCCACTGGATGTTTGACTGGCTGCAGGTGAGGATCAACTACATTGATGAAACGTAATGTATTCTTTTTTTTTACCTATCTTCAATGATTGGATTTAATAATTAACGACGATATAGCATCGCGTGTGTACGGTACATAATAAATGGTGATAAATAGGACAACATTTTTTTTGTAGTCGGGTTTTAGTTGTTGAGTTTACTTTTTTTTTGTTGAAAACGCCTATTTGCGACGAATGTCGTGTTGGGGGAATTAATGAATAACTTAACCTATGATTATCTAAGATTTACTTACTTAATGAAGAATGACTTCCATAGGCGCCCAAATACACAGTTTTGGGCGCCCGCGGGCATTCTATACGACGATGTGTTAAGATACAATTTCCTTAAGGTTATTTCACATGGCTAACTCTCATAATTAAAATGATAATTACATAATTATTTTGTACAATGCCATGTACAAATGCCAATATACAAAAATGTTATATAATCATTACATTGAATTACGGCGTACGTATCTCGCTGACAACTCTGGCAAATTCGATTCAAACAATTTTGTGAGATAAATGGTATTAAATACTTAACAATGGCGACTTATTATCCAGAGTCGAACTGATACGCAGAGAACAGTGTAAAGACAATTAAAAGAGGTATTAAAAAGATTTTATCTTCGTATATTAATTTTTGTCTAAGGCTTTATTTACGGAAAAGCGACGCGATGCGCGGCGCGTTGTGCGGTTTGATGTGCAGGGGATATGCGGTTTGTTTCGCAGTCTTTCTCGTTTACACTGGACCGCTTCTTATAGTAAACATTTCTTTTTTTATTGTGGCTCGTCATAAGACTACTCCCCGCCTCATGTTAAAATAGAGTGCGATCCATAAATGGAGGCGACTGCTTCTAAAGTTAAACAACTGCAAGTAGGAGTCTCATCCACTATGCTGGCCTAGTTGGAACCGGACACTTTCAAGCTAGTTCCACAACTCGACTAAGTCTCCACCGTCTGCTTTCTTGTAAGTAGTGATACTACCTCGTATAGATTGTGCACCACTGCCTACCACTCCATTTACTTTTTAATATTTAATTATCTTCTAAAAATAAGTCGATCACGTCGTACTCCAAACACGCCGTAAAAAGATTCATTGACATTAATGATTGAACCGCGCGAGAAATCGCGCCGCGTAGTTTCTCCGTAAATGAGGCCTAATCCTTAATTGTAATTATAATATAATAATGATACGTGTCATATGTTTCTACAGAAAATAAACAATATGAAAACATTAAAATAGGAACATTGGATTTAAAGTTACTTATCCCGTGTTAGTAATTCTTCAATAATACTAATAAACACATTCGGTTCTACTATTAGCAAAATTGGACCAAAAGAGAATTTACTTTCGTAGAGAAATCATCCATTTGTTTTTTCATACTGTTTGAACACAGCATGCGTGAAAAATTTACTATACAAATAGAATATATACTAAAAATGTATTTTAATTCATCATATTATTAAAATTAATCCTATTTTTTAAATTAAAATAATGTGGATATTTTATTAAAGTTCTAGAATCCTACTGCTTGATATTGTCTCACAGCGTTTTTCTGAAGTTTTTTAATCAAATAGTTGCCCGTGTTAATATTTAGTGTGTTTCATTTAAGGGAAAAATTTCTGAAACTTATAAAGCTCACTTCACTGTGAAATTATGATAACGAAGGTTTTCAAAATACGGACAGTCTGACAGTATTCGATATGAGTTCATATCACCGCTCAAGTTTATCATTTAAAATAATATTATGCTGGCGAAAAATCGGTCTTAAAGTTCAGTCAATTTTTTTTTCATATTAACATTAAAAACGTAAATTTTTTTCACTACCTTGTATATATTTATTTCATCATTTATATGCACCTAAAACTATTTATAAAATTATAAGTTGTATAAATTAACACATTAAAGTCGTGTTAAAAGTTCTTATATCGATATTAAAGTTTCCGGAAATTAGTTTCCGTTAAAACGTCAGACGCACATATTGTCTTATTGAACAAACCAGACGTCTTTTTAATATTCTTGCTTACCTACTGTAGAATTCATTTTATGAAAGAAGCTTGTAAACAAGGGAGAGCTTCATTGTTTTTTATTGACAAAAAGGTAATAAGTTAAGTCTTTTAAACGAACCTTTTCCTTTATAATACTGTTTTAAAGATTTTCTCTTTAAGGGACAGAAATTTCTATTGAAAAAGAGTGAAATTATACCAATTTTTTGTTTTCTCATGAACAATATTTTAAGAAGTCTTAGTAAATAGATCTTTATTGCGACCAATGAAGTACTCTTATTTTTGTATTTCGTATTCAAACTTAGCATGCCGTATTATATCAGTTTTTATATAATTTGATTGCATTGCACGTGCCATATGTATTACTAGTGCTTCGATCCGTATATTTTAATCTAAACATTTAAATGTGGTAGACCTTTCAACGGATTCTGTGTACATCCAATATAAAGTTACTGTTTACTCAAAAATTGTTGCCTGTTTTTGTGTGATTGCTGCATGAAAAAAGTATACTTAATATATTTATTAATGCTATTCGAGATCTTGCAGCAATTAAATAATGTATCATATTTGTTATATATGATACATTATTTATGATAATTGAATGTATGATCTTGGTATGTTGTAAAAAGGGCAAATGAGCAAAATAAATTTAATTTTCTCTAACAGGAAGAATTAGGTATTTCGGTTTATTTACTTCTTTATGAGACTTCGACTTTTTATTAATAACGTCAAAAATGTATTACGGCTTCCTTTTATAATTACATACTTATGTTATTCCGGCGTTTTAATTACGCCATATTAATTTGTATATTTTTCACGAATTATTCCTTAGCTTTCGTGATCAAAGGAATTTATGGAATAATTAGCTGGTATAATTTATGTATTAATTGCGTAATTAAATATTTTTCAGCATGAGGCATTGGTTTTATTTATATCTTGTTGACACAAATTTAATAATAATCTTATTTGGTAAACAATATAAAAACTTTATAGAAGTTGTTAAAGGTAATCTATTGCTGCTAGGAATTATAGAAATCATAGCTCTAGCTATCAAACAACAATTCATAATTCCTACATTTCCGCTTAATTAATATGGGGTTAATTTAGCGGAACAGTATTGTGGGACATTTTTAGCAAAAATGGATAACCTTATTAAAACTGCAAAATATTAAAGAAATTAATGATATATAATTACTAGTAAAATTGTTGCCCGTATATGTATTAGAAGTATTTTAGGAAATAAAATAGTAGTCCACCTAAATTAAATTGTAAACGTAAATTAAATAATAAATTAATATTGTTAATAACTATATATTTTAAGTTTGAAATACAGGTACAGGTGTTTTAGTCCTTACTAATATTTAGGTTGCCAAAATAGAGTGTGATTCTAAAACACGTATTCACTTAGTTTAATGAAACTAGTCCTCCTCTGTCTAGGGAATAGGTAGGTTGAAAGAAACAATGACGGTGTCTAATCTCTAATTGAGGACCTCAATAGCTCTGACTAATTATACCTACTGCTAAGAAACAAAATGTTACGAATTGATGTTATACTAAAAGCAAGATGTTCTAGTTTTAGTTTCAATCAATTTAAGTTATCTTGTAATGTAATTACCACGAAATTAAAATTTTACTTTTAATGTTGTATTTCATTTAAGCACTTTAGTAAGTAAGACCCCTTGTGCGTGCTAGCATCGCTATTGCTTGTATTAACCAATAATTAAAAAACACTATTTACAATCCTGACACAACTCTGGCTTTCTTTACGTCTACAGTTTCCTTCCTACAATTTCGTACCCTTTTCTTTATAAACCTTATTTATAGAATTTATTTTTTAGGAATGCCTCCAAATTGATCGGGGTAAACTTTTTTGGTTAGTCCTTGTTTTATCCTTACTGTAATCTTTTTCATCAATCTCCTTTATTTTCCTCAATCGTACCTTTACCTATCATACATACTCCCTAATGTCTACATTTCTTGTAAGCTTAAAGTAAGCATTGCAATTTGTGCATTTTGATCGTCTGTGTAACCACAAGACAAATAATTCGATGACTTAACACCAAATTAAAGTTTAATTTGAAACCTTTTAACCTTCTTTTGAAGTGTGTGTGTCGGTGGCCACGAGTGGACGTGTCTCTTTGTGCTCTTTAAATATTTTAAATAAATTATAACATATAAACTTTTATATCTCAATAACGAACCGTAAAATCAGTGTCATAAATATCATAATCGTATACAAAAGAAATCAAAACCTGTTATAGTCGGCTTGCCTCGGCCAAGTAAATAAAGACGAAACATATTTTTTGTCCTGCTTGCTCGCGTATAGTTGCAACACGGCCGCACTACGAGGACGGCCGAGCGCAGGTGCAGCCTTTGTTCGCCCGGATTGAAAGGAAACCTGTTTTTGAACTCTTTTGCGAGGTGACGACAATTACTTGAATATTATTTCAAATTATTTTTACAACGAACGATATATAAAACCTAAATTCTAAATACTAAAATGAATATTCTTCGATCGCCTACGGCCTCCACTGGATCGCATCCGGATTTGTCAAAACTATCAAAGGAAAATACTTTGGATGACTTTATAATGCAAAGAAAACGTAAAAGATCTGATTCTAATGATGGCATTAAAGATGAAATTGCTAAACTATCAAAAATGTTATTAAGTATGAATAAGATTCAAACAGAAAAATTATGTAATCTAAGCGAAGATATTGGAGAAATAAAAAAAGACATAATGGATGTGAAGAAGACATGTGAAACCCTATTAAAAGACCAGGATGCATTAAAAGAAGATATCAAAAACATAAAAATCGAAAATAAGGAAACAGCTGATAAAGTTAAGACATTTGAAAGTGAAATGAATCATTTTAAATCACAAATAAATAAATCTGATCATGTCGACTGTGAGGATATATTAGATGAAATCCAAGAGCGTCAAGAAAGAGGAAAAAATCTTATATTTGTTGGAGTGCCTGAAACAAGCGATAGTAGCAATAAGATCCATGATACAGAAGTAATAATAAATCACATTAATTCCATAATTCCAAATTGCCCTGAACCAATTAAGGTGTTTCGTCTGGGTAATTTAAAAGCAAAAGAAAGATCAAGTAGGCCTATTAAGGTATGTTTCCAAAATAATGTGATTCCGAAAGATATACTCCGAAAAAAGAAAGATGGAAACACAAACATAAAAATCTACTCAGACCAAACATCCAAAGAAAGACAATACTTAAGAGAACTACGTGAACAACTGCAGCTGAGGCAAATGAAAGGGGAAAATGAAATTACTATAAAATTCATCAAGGGAAAACCAAAAATTGTTAAAATAAACCAACCAGCAAAAAACTAAAAAGAAAAAATTCCGAGCTATACAACACTGATACTACATATCAAATCACTAACGACTATAATCAGCTTTCAGGCAATAACAAATCTCTTAAAATATTTTACGCAAACATAAGAAGCTTAGTAAGACCAGGTAAATTTGAAGAATTAAAATGTATACTAAAATCAATTGGCAATACTATTCATCTCATTGTACTCACAGAGACATGGATAAAATCTGATAAAGACGCACAATACTTTAATCTACCCAACTATACTCATTATCATAGCTACAGAACTGACCGAAGAGGAGGTGGCGTATCCATATTTGCACATAATAATATAAGCCATTGCCTCCTAGAATCAAAATATGTCGATGGCAACAACTACTTATGGATCACGCTCGATAAATTATCACTTAACATTGGTGCTATATACAAACCTGGAGACACTGATCAAAATATATTTATAAATACTCTGGAAAATCAACTAATGAATAAAAGACGAAACATAGTAATGGGAGATTTTAACTTGGACCTTTTAAAATGCAACGATAAAGCAATAGAAAACTATAAAACAATGTTAAAGGAAACAAATCATACAATACTAAATAATATTAACCGAGAATACTGCACTCGTGAAACACCAAATACTAAAACTATATTAGACCACGTATTTTCAAATCTACATGAAAATAAATTTCATATTGCCATAATAGAATCTTCTATGTCTGATCACAAACAACTATACATCGAACTACAAAAGGATCTATCATTACACAGAGAACGAAAAAAATACGAAGCAATTAACTACAATACGCTATACAACCGTACTAAAAATCACACAGAAAAGTGTAATATACATGACTATAATAACCTAGAAAAAATTATCAAATCCAATATAAAGGAAAGTAAAGTAACAAAATATAAAATAAACAATCCACCCTTAAAAGATTGGATTAATAAAGACATACTATATGAAATAAAGTTAAGAAATCAAATATGGACTAAGCTTAAAAAAGAACAAGACGGTGAACTGCGAAAGAAATTTGTTGCACAAAGAAATAAAGTAACATATTTAATTAGAACTGCGAAGAAAAACTACTTATCTCAAAGTTTTACAAAATGTGAAGGGAATCCAAGAGGAATGTGGAGACTTATAAATTCATTATCTGTAAATAAAGTCAAATCAGATGCTATCATCTCAAAAATTAAAAACGACAATGATCAACTTATCACCAACACACTACAAATATGTAACACTATCAATACCTATTTTTCTACTGTAGGAAACACATTAGCCAATAAAATTAAACAATATTCATACTTAAACTCTAATACACAACCACACTTACGACACCATAACACGACTACTAATGAGTTATGTACACAAACAAACAAGAAAATTCTAAACGAGCTAGAACCTTGTACTGAGACCGAGCTAAATAAAATTATAGATTTATTAAATGTCAATACTAGCACGGGGATAGATGAAATAAGTACGAAATCAATAAAATGTATAAAAAACTTAATTCTAAAAAATTTAACACAATGTATTAATAAATCGTTAGCTAATGGCGAATTTCCTGACAGCCTTAAAATCGCAAAGGTGACACCAATCTATAAATCTGGAACTAAAACAAATGTGGAAAATTATCGTCCAATATCTGTACTGCCTGTACTTTCAAAAATATACGAAAAAGTAATATACACTAGACTAGACACATACTTAAATTCAAATAATTTTTTTTCACCTAGACAGTACGGCTTTCGACCCAAATCTAACACATTAGGAGCAACCATAGACCTTATTACTAAAATTAAAACTAAAGTAGATGAACGAAATATAGCACTAGGAATATTTATAGACTTAAAAAAAGCATTTGATACGGTTTCACATAGCCTTTTACTGACAAAAATTAAAAACGCTGGTATTCGAGATCTAGCATACAAAATTATAGATTCATACCTTTCTAATCGATATCAACGAGTTCGTGTCGGTAATGTAATGAGTGGTGATCAAAAAATCGTCTATGGGGTGCCACAGGGGTCGATTCTTGGGCCGTTGATGTTTCTTATTTATGTCAATGATATCAACAACCTGAACATGAATGGACATCTTACTCTATACGCGGACGACACTTGCCTATTTTATTTTGGAAATAATATCACTAATATCATACACAGAGCCCAGGAAGACCTCCACATACTTTCAGCATGGTGTCAGAGTAATTTACTCACTATAAACGCGGAAAAAACTAAATATATAATATTCTCGGCAAAAAATAAAACTATACAACATTATAACCCACTTCATATTAACGGCGAAATAATTACACCCAGTACACACGAGAAATATTTAGGTATAATACTTGACAAACATCTCACATGGCAACCACACATCGAACATATTAGAAGCAAAATAACACCGCTAATAGGTCTATTACGTAGAATAGCTGGATTCCTACCAATACATGTAAAGAAATTAATATACAATTCTCTCGTTAGACCGCACTTAGAATACCTTGTAGCTGCTTGGGGAAATGCTGCCAACACACATATAACACAAATTCAAACCCTACAGAATAAATTAATAAAATCAATATTTAACTATAATTATAGAACACCAACATCCATTATTTACAAAGAAACCAAATTAATGAATATTAGACAACACTACAATTATAACATCTGCTTACTAATACATAAGATCATACATAAGCATATACATTCGGAAATTATTCTAACTACAAGGGAAGGCACATCTAAATATAACACACGCAGCACTAGAAATATAAAAACCAGTACGTTTAGAACTAATATTGGTCGTGGTAGTGTATTGTACGATGGGGTGTCTCATTATAATAAACTCCCAATACATGTTAGAGAAGATAGCAATTTAATAACATTCAAAAAATCCTTATTAATATTTGTTATGAATAACTGAAAATTAATTTGTATTCTCCACATTCTCATTGGACGCCCTAATAGGGCCACTGGCATTGCAAATAACATATTGTAAACATTGTAAAATCCAAAACAAGCGAATATGAAAATGTTCTTTTTGGTAATAATAAAGTTTCTTAAACCTCATATGTGCTTTTACTTTTTTTTTATTTGGACACTAAAAGACTTAGTGCCCTTAAATACATTAGTTGCACAATTAATAATAACTAACCTAATTATCCATATATTAAGGCGACCGTGGTGTAGTGGCAGTGAAATGTTCGAATCCCACTTGCCGGTACCAATGTATCTTTGATATAAGTACTTTGGTTGTCCTGTTTCAACAATACAAGCACTTTAACAGCTCAGCATAGGTACGATAAAAATAAATACATATTAAATGTATTTAAAGAAAACATCAAAGGTAATTTTCCCACATTGTATTCTCTCCTAACAAAAAATATTATATTCTTTCTTTTTAGACAAAGATGGATCAGGCTAACATTAATTAATTTAATTGATTTCCCTAATTCAACTTCATAAATGTACAAATATACTGCTGTATAAAACTTGGATTTTGTGGTGATCACTTACCTTTCTTTAAGTCGTTTAAATTATACTTCATATTTATTTATTGGGACAAGGAAAAGGTACAATAAAACAAAGCTTTCTAGTTACACATACACATTTAATATATATGCCGGACCGGTGTGGAATAAAATTATAACCATCAGTTAGTTATAGTTATATAGACTTTCGGTTGACTAGTTTTATTGACTTATGCAACTTAGCCTAGAGATATTACAACTTTTTGTCTCGATATTTTTTTGCTCTCTAGTTTTACATTATTTTATATAACGACTGTGCACATTGCAACGCGACTGTGGCAACGCTACTCTGGCAACGCAACTCTGGCAATGCGACTCTGGCAACGCAACTCTGGCAACGCAAGTGCGCCAACGGGACATTACGTTGCTCTCGTATGAAATCTAGAGAGCGAAAAAAATTCAACGTGTCCCTAGGCTTACCCATTGTATCATAAGTGATAATTTGATCTAAAATACACCCTATTCCCGTAAAATTAGGGTGTAATTTGGATATATATTATAAGTATTAAAATTATCTTTTTTATATTTTAAACCTGCACTGCACTGCAATTGCATACCATGTAAATATAATTTCAAAAACTGGCGCTATTAACCGCGACCTGCATTTTTTCTATTAAACAAACAGCGTTCTATACAACAGGTTCTGGTATATTTGGAGACGAAAATTGATTGGAAACAACAATGAACTTCATTGTGACGTATTTATAATATAAATCCATTTGATTCATTAAATTGGTATTACTTTACATAAATTAAAACAATGGCATTTAATTGTTTTTTGCTTACTATAAAAGATACGAGTAAATCCTGTTAAGATTTAAAATAACTTAAGATTTCCCTTTTTCCCTGGATTTTCTCTACCAGTTACTCATTACCGTATTTTATAAACAAAAGATGCTCCCTCACCTGAAGCAATGTAACATTTCAGATTCGATTACATTACAATACAGATTCCCTGACTGACGACCATTCACCTATATTGTAACATTTCAGATTCGATTTAAAGCGGTCAATTATAGGTACTTTACAATTATATTATGCTTTTGAGATTTTATTATTACAGGTTCTCTTCCCTCTCTGATGTAATGTTTGAATCTGTAACGTTACATTACAAGCGAACGCTCCTGGTGAGGGAGCACCTTATAAGGTCTACAGACTTTGATTGACACAAAATAGGACCAAGACGTTGCAACTTTTATGTATCATAAACTCTTTTGACCCCAGGGTCAGTCAAATGGTCATATGATTTTATACAATTTAAGTTTTTATACGTGTTCAACTTTAATGCTATTGTGACTTTAATATAGTGCGTGAGAACACGCTCTACATTAGGTATGATATTTTTTAAGGGTTACTAAGATTTCATCATACGTGTATTTTGAGTGAAAGTTATTAACGAGGTGATTTTTGGAAAATTGATTCGAAATCGAAAATCGATTAGTTATTTTTGACTATTTTTACAAAAATAAATACAATTAGTTCTTTTCGAGAGGGTTTCTCAGAATTGAACTAAAAAGTAAGTACATTACGAACATGCACACAAAACTTGCCAATCTTTAGTATAATAAAAAAAATAGATTAAACTTTTATGGGTATCAAATGAAAGGTATTGACGAATTGAATACATTTAGAAAATTAAAGTTGACAAAAAGATTTGTTTTCTAGTGGTGAATAAGAAAATTGTTTTTCTTTTATTTGACTAAATTGTCGCGTAGTATGATTTTGATTAGTTTAATATGTACATCTGTAGATATATTTCAATGCTAACGAAGCTGTGAAAAATTTAATCCAGGGAAATAGTATCCTTAATTTTAATTTTCCATCACCGGCCCTACGGCGTAGTTACAATAAAAGCATATTACCTCTAATCTAAATATAAGTATTTTAATATTATTTAATAACTTAAATAATAATGAATTAAACAAATTTTATGCGGCTTACTATTTGCCTTTATTTAGGTTTTGATTTTAATTTTTTTTCATTATTCCGACTTTTCGAGATTTTTGCAACCATCGTTGGCAATAGTAAGCCGCGTAAAATTAGTTTAATTCATTAATCAATGTTCGCAAAAAATCTACAAGAAATCTAATCTAATAAGAAAATACTACTTTAATAATATTTATACATGAAAAAGATGATTTTATATTTTAATCAATCATGAACCTAATATAAAATACATAGACGGCCTGACCTAAAGCTTAGGTAAATGGTCTTCAAAGAATTAGGGAAATATTTTTAAACCATACATTTAGATTTGCACTTACATTATGAAATTTAAAAAAAACACGGGGCAACGTAACCTCGCAATATTTTGCTTGCTATTGTAAAACAAAAAGCTTTGCCGCCTATGTCAATACTTTTCATTAAACTCAAATCTTCCTACCAGTATGCTATGATTTATTAGGTTTTTTATTAGGTTTATTTTTATTAAGGTAATTTATTAAAGATGATTTTAAGAGTATTGTGATATATTACTCGTAAGTCGAATATAAGATGTCTTAGAAACACTGATGTCTTGTTTCAAACAGTTTTTCTTTTTAACTCCTGAGGAAGTAAATAAAACAATTTTAATTACAAACTGTGACGTATCATTTGCACTTTTAAATGCATTGGTGGCATTCAGGAAAACCTCGATTCAGATATTTTCTCGATGACAATGGTCAAGGGTAAGATCTTGCGGTATCTTGATGGAATAAGTCGAAACACGATATCTAATACAATCACATACAAACATTTTTCTTCTAACAAATATAAATATAACCTACTATAATACGTAATATGATTTCAAAACTTTTTGAATCATTTTATTTACTACAAAGCTTTTTACTATACATTTATCACCATACTAAAAGCCCCTCCCCCCATATGTGGTATATTAGTCTCAAAAATTATGTTTTGTAACAAAGTTCTTGCAGATACCTCACCTAGAAGTCTCGAAAACCGACTAAATTAAAATGATTTAGTCGAAACTAACCACTAAAAATGTACTTAGGGAACTATTTCATAGAATATACATTATTTCAACGAAATATTTCAAAGAATGTACAATATATATTATTTAAAAACAAAAAAAAAATACTAGTCGGACACACTCAGTATATCGGACACCATACCCTCCATCCCATTCGTTTATTTTCTTTTTGGCAGCTCACGCCTATGAATAAAAGTTTTACTTTTCGGAATAATGTACTACAGTGATGTCGTATTTCATGGACGGGTAACGCCCACTCAGTGAATGAAGTGCCCTGTGCATAACAAGTAATCACAGATTATAAAACAGGTCTTGGAATAAGATAAATCGATTATATATGAAATAAGCAATGTAACACTCGGAAAATTAATTGTCAAATCAAAATCAAATTGTCACGCCTTTTTCCCACAGGGATAGGCAGAGACAGTGGAGCGCCACTTACCACGATCCTTACACAACTCCCTTGCTTCCTTCAGATCCACAATTCTCCTCATACAGGCCCTATGGTTATGGGCACTAGGCAACCTAGCTTTCTTAAAGATGTCTCCGATTTGTGAACATGATTAAAGAGGTAAATCGCCTAGGTTTGATTTAAATTTTTAACTGGTTTGACATAATGAATGCGCCATTAGATGAAATAAAAATCGATATTATTTCAAATCGAAAGTGTGAGGGCGTAACTAATTTCGAACTGTCAAGAAGAAAATAAAGAAAAGGACAGGGTATAAGGTTGACATCTAATTGGGATCACAGTTACATAAAACCGATAGACGTGCACAACAATGACCACAATAAATAAAGACTTCCATCTATACACTAGACACGAACGTTTAAGAACACTATTTGTTACCTAGACAAACTTCAATACATTGTGTTTAATTCAATTAAAACAAAGTGCGTATTTACATAATATACAATGTTTTTTTTACTGTAGAGTGCGGTCCATGAATGGAAGTTACTGCTACTATAGTTAAATATCTGTAATCCTTGTAAGTGGTGGTACTCCTTTGGATCCGTAGACTGGGCACCAATTCCTACCACTTTTTAAAGTGATCATTTTACATTTTTTTATTATATATTACGAATAATATAGGTATTGTTGAGCATTAACAACTTTTGTGGCTTTATAAAGCAGTCAACTTCGCTCGCTCGCAATCAACTAAATGAGTTATGGAGAATAAACCGTAACTTAGTTCCGTTCAGCTTTTCTAGTGTATACAGTCTTGACAATAATAGTATTTGATAATAAATGATATATACACATTAACATTAATTGTCACTCTCAAGTTCTAAATGGATAGGCAGAGACAATGGAACGCCATTTTTCACGATTTGCTAAACAAAGACATGACAATTATGTAATTGTGAAATTATTTTTGATAGTGACCATAGATTGGTGACCAGATTATTTTAGGGAGCGTACGTCTAAAAAGAAAGTTGATATTTTCTTTTTTATAAACGAAAATTATAAAAAAGAAAAATTGTCTAATCGAAAGCATGAGTAGAGTCTATGGACCAATAGAAGTACGGTTTTGGTATTGAAATTTGGTATTAGTACATTATTTCGTAAAGAGGCATCAATTCTAACCCGGGAGTTTTAAATAAAATGTTTATGGGATAAAAATAAACAAATAGTTAGACTATACACAAATCCTAGTTATTTACAAAAGTTGGGTTTATACACGGTTTAGATTTGAAACGTATTTAATCTTTGTTTCTTAACAGTAAATCTAAGGATATTTTGTATAAATTTTATTATTATCGATGTTATACATCTCAAAACTCTCGGATCAAATTTTGATGAAGTCTTAATGAAAGATTATCGTTTAGATGTGAACTTTAAAAATATAGGAATATACCGTATCTCTATTTGTTAAAGGCCCAATTTGGCTCAGTCGCTTTTAGTAGCTATCGGGTGCGAGAAATCTAAATCCAATTAAATTTATAAAGTTTTATAAGTTATAGGGATTTTACAATACTTTTCATTTAAGTCTAAGACTTAAATGAAAAATGATATTTTATTTCAATTTAGGCGTCTACTAATATATCTAGATGTATTTTGCTAAGCTTCCTAAATTCCAAACAATTTAGTTTTAATTAAGACCCAGGAGGGTGTTTTCCGACCAAATCGGAGTTATTCTCAAGAAAGCTGGCTGCCTAGTGCACATAATCGTAAAGCATTTAAAATTCTCTTCATACAATGAAGAGAATTATTAGGTATGCGAGGGAGTTATGTCAGGATCGTGCGAAGTGGCGCTCCACTGCCTATCTCTGTGGAAAAAGGCGTGACTATTTATTTGATTGATAATATTATTTCCACATACACATATCATTTTTAAGATGTTAATATTTACAAGAAGAATTTACATTTAAATATTAAGCGAAATAAAAAGTTCATGCAATAAAAAAATTAATGCTAAATCTGATTAGAATATATTTTATAATGCGAAAGTCACAGAAAAGTAAACCGATGATGTTAAATTTCCGTTCACAAATCAGCTAAGATTTCACTACATTTGTCTCCTTGCGAATGTGACAATAATTGATTCAATAGGCTATGTCTCGTAACTACGCGGTGCTTTTCTGTCTGGCTTTTGCAAATCTTAAGTCGAAATTACAACTATGTTTCACTACATAATAATGTATAATATCTTAAATCAATGGTATACTACATTATGACTCCACGAATAATGGCTAAAAATCAAATACTTACAAATTACAATGATTTATACACTTACAAATTAAAGAAAAACCTTAAAATAAAAAAAATATAGTGACAACAAAACTCACAAATAAAAACGAATCCATTATTGATGAAATAATACAAAATATTGCCTCATATGTAGATATAATAGATTTCTCATCACCTTCCAAGATCCCGCCATACATTGCTTCCTTAAAATTCAGATTTTTATGTATTTCGACGTAAATATGATACACACAATTAATTATTTGACACATTTTAAATCTCAGAGGCATGGAAATGAAATTAATAAATCCCAGCAATATAAAAAATCAAACATTAATTATAGGATTAAAACACTACCTAAAAAAGTTAAAAGATATTAGCAACATACAATATAATGACGCGTCTCAACTTCGCGCTGCTAACACATGAACTATGAAGCGCTGCATTCACATCAATCTCGCTTCTTTGAAAATGGACCTAGTCACGTTAAGTCATAAAACCTAACGTCACTAGATCCATTTTCTCTAGGTCTAAAACAAGTGAAAAATTCTAGATCGCCCGTTGCCACAAAATACCGAAATCATAAGATAATACGCGGCATATGTTTTGACAACATCAATTCTAAACCTAATTACACTATTGTTTCTAAATCTACTATAAATACAAATATATTGTAAATTTTATATTGAGTTCTAATAAATAATAAAACCTAATATTATTATAATATGAAAAACAAAGCATTTGTAAATAAATATAATTAGGGTCTTAATTTTATATAATGTTTCAAATTAATCCTACAAACATAGTAGGTTTGTTTAAAATAGAAATATAAAATGTGTTGTTAGGAAACAATCAAAATCATAATGTAATCATACCCTCTAAATGTACAGGTCTATTTTAGTTTAATTAATACGACAAACTGCTACAAGACATTTGTTCGTAAATGTAACAAATCTACTCCTACAAACTGTCTCTATCAATTAGGTATGATGTCACCTGTCTCTAATTGTAACCTTGTAAAAGGGAATCCTGTTTCCTGTAATTGGCACTTATCCAACTTCAGTTTGTCTCGGCTAAAATTATTGAAGAGGGAATATAATAAAATATAATAAGATTGAATGAAAGTAGGAGTTTTGAACAATACTGATAAATAATAAATAAATATTTAAAATATTATTCTACGCTAAAAGATGCGTTTGGTGTGCTAAATAAAAGTGCTTAAAACATTCGTACTATTATTTAAAAAAAACAATAATAGAATTCTACCAAATGTTAGTTATTGTTAGGGTTGATATTATTTTTTAATAGTTAAGTCCGGACAGATCTCCGAATACGCATTGAGAATACGCAATTCGCGTTTTTTTTCTGCAGGAGAACTGTATAATTTATTTAAATAACGAATATTTTTTGTAAACTAAGGGTAAAATTACTCAATGAATTACAGGATAATAATAATTTGTGTGGATATAATAATTATTATTTAAATATACAATTAAAATCCGGACCTAACTACAGATAGAAGTCTAGACAGACATGGTCTAAGTGTCCGTTATTTTATAAAAGCTGAAAGTTTGTCAGCGTATGCTCCCAACACAGATAAGAGCGATGAACCATTATGAAGTTTGGGTTGTAGTGGCTTAGACAGATCTATCTGGATGGCTGGATGGCTAGTATCCAGCAGCTAACATCAAGTTATTCGTTTATTAGATATCGACAACACTGTTCTCTATTATTTATTTAAAGAAACATGATTTATTTACACATTTACAGCCCGTTGTACCAAAACTTATAATTTACGAATTTGTAAAAAGTATCGTATAAGTAAAAGAAAAATGTGTTGCACCACTCTTTAACTTCACATTTTACATTTACGTCTAACGGATATTTTAAACAGAGCTGAAGGAAATCATTCATTTTGGGTTTCTATGTACCTACTACTTTTGTTATTTCTAATTATAAAAACATATTTAAATGGTAGTTTCGATATAAAATTATTAACAACCCAATTCACAATTTCGTCATAATAAACGTAATAAAATAAGTATAAAGTAAAACTAAATTCGAAATAAATCGTGGTAAGTGGCGCTCCATTGTCTCTGCCTATCCCTGTGGGAAAAAGGCGTGACAATTTGATTTGATTGATTGAAATTCGAAACTTTTTTGGTACAACCGGCTGTTAAAACTAAAACCATTAAGGGTCTTCTATACGTATGATATAATATATACAGTTTATAATTACTTAGAATAAAATTTTAACATAACTAAAATGAATATAAATAATCTAAGAAGTAAATAACGATATAAGTTTCATAATTTTTATACACAATAAAGACGTTTTAAAAAACGAGGACGATTTTTTGTCTACGTTTTTTATTTTAGAAATAGGTGAGATACTCCTTTGTTTAAGATGCATTAGAATCTTTCCAGTAACATAACTTGTTCGTATATTTTTGCATAAAATAATTTATATTTAACGGAAATATAAAGTGTTCAAATTTAAATATTTTAAATATAATATTTCTGTTATATTTCTAAGCGGACGTGGCCTTTATACTAAGTTTTTTACATTAATATTCTATGCATAATAATGGTCACTTTACATAGCAAAATGTCTAGCTCCGATTTATCTGAGAATAGTATTTGTATAAAATCGTCGGCTGTCAGCGACGGGTTAATCTAATTTTGTCGTTTTATGAAGATTTGTGTAATATTTATTTGAGAGTTTACTAATGTATAATCTAACTGTAAAAATTATACTGTTCATTGCCCAAAATTTTAGTCTAGTAATTACGGTGTTATTACAAAAAAATGCGCTTTAGATATACATTAAACATGTTTTAAGTGGATTTAGTACAAAAAATGACGTTTGAGTGTATACAAAAATGTAAACATTACTACATTATGATATACAATATTTTTGTAGTAAGACCGATGGAATTTTATGAAGCTCGGTCTATAGAGCAAAGGCTGTTATCTCAATTTTTATTAAAAGTTTAATATAAACACATAATCAAAGCAATATTATATGACTACTGCTTATATATATGTTTTTATTAAAGCTTAAATTATTCCACCGGACCTTAATCTATCTGAAATATAGTTTATACAAATATTTACTTAATTCTGACCGCCGCGCCGCGCCGTTATATTATAAACTCATAACTATGTTATAACACAGTATCATTACTTTTAAATCTTAAAAAAATAATTCATAATAATATTAATTAAATGTTCATATTAACGCTTGGATATAATATTTGTATTTAGGTGTTATGTAAAATAAACAATGTATTTTTTTCAAATTATATGAAAATGTAAATATTATCTACGATTATGTAACATATATAAATTCTATAAAATTCGAACATTTATTATATTAATGTAATCCCTTAACACAAATATCTCCACTGTTACTAGCTGAAAGTTGTGAAAAAATGACCATTATTATGTTTACTTATCTTTAAAGTATTTTTGTTGTTTTTTTTTAGTTTTATATAAAAAATATCTCCTTATAAGCAACAAATAATATACACATATCTACAAATATTTTAAAGCAATATATATTAACAGCATTGATAATGGAATTACTAATAATTAAATTTAACAGAAAATATGTATGAAGGTACTTGAAAATTGTTGAATTCATTTACAGTTTTTATTTATTTTCCATTAAAGTTTTAATCTGATAAAACACAACAGATTTATGAGGTTTAAATTTATAAGCTTTAACTGAAATCATTTTATATAAAAAATACTTTAATAAAGATCAAGCTAATAAAATATACGTAACATAAAAATAAATATGTGTAAGTATACTTAAAACTTAGTCCTTAAATCAAATATTTAAATATATTTTTTACGTAGATATGACCACTCCATATTGCATATATAGATTTATATACATGTTATAAGATTGATTAGGGCGTGGCAATTTAAATGATTGATTTGATTAGGCCATAATCGGTGAAAAATTAAAAATAAAATCCAAATACGTGAAAAAAAACCCTGTTATTTATACTTGTATTTATAGTAAATCAAGATTAAATGACCCTAACTGAAAATAGAGGTAAATCATATTCTTTTACGAGAGATTTTAGTGCAATAATAGAATAATACAATAAATTAAAAAAAAAACAATACTTAAAATTGTATTTCTAATTCAAGTGTTAATAAGGAAACAATTTATGAGTATATGTGGCCGACCCAAAGCCCGTTAGCTTAATCATCAAATTAAATATTATTTATTAGGATAACAAAAGTAAACTACACCCAACCCACACAAAAAAATGTCTAGCATTAAAAACTGTATTTTCACTGCTTTTTTTTTACTTTTTTCTTTTATTAAAAAAATATTTGCCTATACACATAGCCTTACTTCTAATCCTATTACTACTGTATCGTTTTTACTGAAACCTTTAGTAATTGTAGTAAATAATAATTAAGAATTCTTGTAGTAAATAAAATAAGCGCAACGCTGCCTAAAGAGCATAATATTCAATCAGTCTTCTAATATTTGATTGATTTTTTTTGACACAAATAATATAGCTATTTAAAAAAAATACGATAGTATTTTTGTCATGAATAACTGTTTTTCTGTGCGTGAAAAAATTATAAGCGAATAACAGCGAAACGCTCTGTAACGTAAAAAAACTGAACACACATATTTTTTTAAATTTCTATTTTATTAAAAAATATAGCTTTTACTCATAGCCTATCGTACTACTGTACTACTGTATCGTTTGTACTGAAACCCTTAATAACTAATGTTCTTGTACTAAATAAATAATCGCAACAAAGAGTATATTAAATTGAATTTATATTTACAGAAAATCAAGAAACTAAACGTTTCGCAAGTTAACTCACGAGCGCGGTAAATCATATTCTTTTACGCGCGCTTTAAAATAAAATAAAAAACATAAAATAATACCTAATTTTTATTCCTACTTTAAGTATTTATAAAGACACAATTTTTAAGTAGATGTGCCGTGCCGCCTCGTAAATATTGCCTCTGTGACTTAGAAGACTACCCCATTTGTTTATTTTCTCGTTGACTGATTGATTAGAAATCAATAATGCCAATGATTCTATTATAATATAAAATAATATATTTGTAAAATTATAATAATACAGTAAATTATCGTTGTTTTATTTAAATGCTGACATAAGTTCTTAATTTCAATATATTTTACCAATATTTAGCTAAATGAAAATTTACAATTTAGTTAAACGAATAACCTTTCTTTTATTCTCTACTAAAATTACTTCAAAGAATCTAAACTAAAGATTAATTTAATAAAAACTCGATATAGGTAAAAAAATATAATATGACGTACTTTTTATTGATATATAAAAATATATATTAATATTAAGAGGCCATTGTGGGAGGTACAGTCCACCATCAACATTATGATATACCAGTCTTAGTCCTCATTCGACGTTATCAGATATTAGGCCATTACGTCATGTTTTTACTCGTATTTTAAAACAAAATTTAACTATTTCAATTCTATTTTCACTCTATGATAGTGTTTAATGTTAGAAAAATAATATAGAAAAATGCTCAAAAATTGTTTTCATATTTGAAAGCTGTCTTTCGCTCTTTTTCATTCTCTCTCTCTCTTTCTCAGTTAACTCAACAACTTATGGAAACAATTTTTAAGAAGATATGGCCACCCCAAACCCCATTAGCTCTATCATCCAATATTCACACATTGTATGTATGTACACGTAAATGATAAAGCTAAGCCATACCCTATCCGCCAACTCAAAAATAATTTGGATTATAAGTTATTATTATTTAAATATATATATATATATATATATACCTGTGGGAATATAAAATATGTAAATATTTTATAACCCACTACGTTTACCTGTTTTTAAATTAATTTAATTAAAATAATATACTGGCTGTATTAATCGTATTTTTTTTGTCTGATATTTGAAATATATCGCTATCAGATTTAGTGACTGATTTGTCGTTTTAGAAAAATGTTAAGAATTGAGGTAACGTTTGTAAAAGTTTATCAAAATCGTTTTAAATGGATTCAATAATCCAATAAAATTTATCAAAATTCCTATTTCAATAAAAGCGTACTTGATTTATATCCCGACTTTTATAATGTGTCGTGCTTTACCCCTTTTATAGATTTTAACTAAAATCTAAAACTTAAGTCAAAAACATCGTACGTTAACTTTTGCATAAAGTGATGTATATCTCTTTAACACTACTGTGCTCCAATCCTTATTAACGACATCCCTTGCGGTATCGCTTCATGGTGTAGTTAACATAAAAATTTAACTCAAATTTGACTTCATAAATTGTTTATAAATTATGTTTTTGAGATTTTTTGTTTGTTCTGTTTGATAATGTCTTTAACAATGAATGAGTTATATCCTATCTGTGAATATCTTTTATATTAAGGAATGAAAATTGTTTTTGATATTAGTAATTGTTAGGACTGAACCTGACTCTGATTTACCACCATCAGTCAAGTCGAAGTCAGGTGTTACAATAATAAAAAAAACAATCAATTATTTATATTGTAAGCGAGGAAGTTGTGTCAGGACCGTTGCAAGTGGCGCCACATCTAATTTGATTGATTTATTTATTGCTACAAATGTAAATTACCATTTGTATATTGCAATCAAAATGGGTCGTTTCTGTATCCGTGGAAGCGTTTTACCTGTTGCTTTCTATCCAACTAACTCTTTATAAAAACGTTCCTTTTTCATGCGGTATAAAGTCTATCTTTCAGCGTCTATAGATATACCGGCTAGAACCATGGTAGTCACACTTGATTGTTGATAATGTATATTTTTACTGCCTTCATTATGTATTTTTTATGTGTTATCGTTATTATTTAACTTTATACGTAAACAATACTATTTTGAAGTACTGGAACTAAGATCTATTTTTTTTACTGGATTTTATACTGACATGTGTGATTATAAAATTGTAAACAAAATTGTTCATGAAATGATTACCTACGCTAATATTCAAAATATGTAACGAACTATTCATCTACGTCAATAAATATTTAAAAAAATATGAGAATTATTAATTCTTAACAGAAATCAAAATATGCTCCTAACTTTATAATTAATAAATCAATCAAATTGTTACGCTTTTTTTCCACAGAGATAAGCAGAGACAATAGAGCGCCACTTGCTGCGATCATGACACAACTCCGTCGCATTCCTTACATCCACAATTCTTTTCATTCTAAACTATACATAAACCCAAGCCGTAGTAGTAGTTTAATCACTAATTCAGATAGGTGTTAATTATTAATAAAATCTGACCTTACCCTCCCTACTAACACTACTAATTCTTTTTTAGTATTTTTATCTTTTTTTTTTGTTTTTTTTTTGTTTGTTTTTTCTTTTTTCGTTAACCTATACATACTAAAATTACTTTGTTAACTCTAAACATAAATTTATATATACTCCTAACTTACCTAATCATACCTAGAATAATTAAATCTGAACTATAGACAGTCAGGTGTTAATTATTAATAAAACCTATCCGTACCCTCCCTCCCTACTAACACTACTACCGTTTTTTCCCTTTAATTTCATAAGTACTAGTAAAAAATATATGAATATCAAACAGAAATAAGTTCTAAAAATATGTTTTCAAAGCCGACGGATATTTTTTTTTACATTTCTATATTAAATAGAAACCGGACGACCAAAATCAAAAATAAAGGTACCAGCAAGAGATCATCTCTGTAGTGAATTTTCAAATCAGTTACTACTCTGATTCATTAAATCAGAGGCGAGTGGCAAAATAAAACGTAGACAGCCCAGTTAGTCCTTTGTGTCTTATAATTTAGTTTATAGGTTTACGAACTAAAGTATTACCAATAAACAGTCATTATAATTCCTTGATGGATAACTATTGATCGGCTTTGTACACGTGTTCCAAATGTGTTTATCGTCTAGCTATCTGGTCACATAAACAGCCCTTCTTTCATTTAGGTTTTGTATGATAAATCCAGATCCTAATCACAACTATCACTTACATACTACCTAAATTTAATATATATAACATATATATACACACACACACACACACACACACACACACACTTACTTACTCGTCACTTTTTAAACGAAATCGGGATGTCGGGGTTAGAAGTCGAATAACAATAAAAATAAATCTTTTGAAATTTGCCACGTGTATCCAGGCTTAGTAGAATAAGCCTCTTAAATTGTTATTATCCTCAAAAATAACAAAACATTTTTATAACAAATTGTTTTTTTAGTAATCTTAAAATCTAATGGATTATATCTTAAAATCTTTTATAAAATAAAAGATAATTATCTTAAAAAAATATCTAAAAAAAGAATATCTTCGAGATCACCTCTAAAGTTGCCGATTCCAATCAGGCGGGCGACAGTAAATGCGACTATTAGCAGTTGCCTCCATTCGTGGACCACACTCCATCTTAACAGTAGGCTGTGCGCTGTCATATGTGGAGCAACAATAAAATATATTAGTAGGTACTATGTAATGTGCATGAGTTGTTTTACCTTTATCATGTATAATAGTTGTATCTTATATGTCATTAGATATATTTCTTAAATTATATTTATAGTAGGGGAGCCCAAGCGGGGATTTCTGGATTTACTCCAGCGTGACAGATTAAATTATGGGAGATACCTTGTACCCTGTAGAGTATATCTACCAAGTATTAGCCCTTAATACAGGGGGGTACGTGTATGGCAGCTGGTCAGAATTGTAAAAAAAAATCGATCTTTGAATATACTCGAGCGCGTCAGATTAAGCTAAGGTGAGTTAATTACATACTAATAAGTGCCCATTTTCTTAATCTGACGGATTGAGTATGACGGAAGAGAATGGGAAGGTCACAAACTTGTAAAAAAAAATCGTCACCTGGACATTCTCGAGCGCGGTCGATTTTAATTTTATTTTGAAGAAAAATGACTAAGAATTACTAAAAAACTATAATCTGTCAATTTCAACAAGCCGAAGTAGCAAAAATCGTTGATAAAGTTTTGTGCGAGCAGTTGCAGTAGAGCATGTATTCCCCACTTCGCGTCTCTCGTTCCCTTTCACTTCTTCTTTATCTATTACTCTCTTGCACAGTCTTAATATACAGGGTGTTACAAAACACCTCCTAAAGCCGAACCCCCTTAAAGGTGTTAAATGGTCTCTTATAAAATATTTATTTCAATAATTTGCCAACCCTGTTTCAGTGAAATTAAACAGTAAATTACATAGAACATATATTTTATGGAACGCCTATGAACATTTTGACCTAATGTACAATGTAAAAAAGTATAAACTGTACAAGAAAGAAGATTTTAAAATCTTATCTTAATAAGATCTTAATAACCATAAATTATATATACTTTTTCGTAAGTAAAGTAAAGTTTATAGTCTGTATTGTATGGATGGATGGATCACGCAAACTACTAACGCACTACTCTTTCTACTCTTTCACGCAAAACTACTAAATGGATTTTATTGAAACTTTACAATAATATAGCTCATATTCCACACAGTTTCTGAGATATTATTACTTATTAGTAAAAGTGGGCAGTGATTGTGAGTGAAAGAGAGAGAAATAGTCTAAACTGTACTGCGATTAGTGTGCTATAGTAAGTGTGTAACAATTACCTTAAAAAAAAATCGTTTTTTTTGTCAGATTAATGAAATCCCTCCAGATAATTGTCAGATTAAGGGTCAGTACAATTGGGTCATCTTACTGAACCTTCTGTATAAAAGACTGACGCGCTCGAGTATTTCAAATTAACGATTTTTTTTTACATTTTCAAAACTCCGCCACGAACTTGCGTCATGTCGGAATGGTCAGTCTTTTGAATGGGAGCTTCTGTGGGGCTTATTTAACATCCCCTCTGAATTTCTGACGCGCTCGAGCAAATTTTTTTTTTTTTGTTTTTCTACCTTTCCGTACTGCCACCCCCACCATGCAAACCGTCAGATTAACATACCTACAGTATTGTGGACACGTGGAGTATATACAATATCAAAATCTGACGCGCTCGAGTATATTTTTTTATTTGTTTTTTTTTACATTTTTGAAAATCCGTACACCCTTCCCCCACCGCTAAAACCAAAAACCCACATAACATTTAATTTTTTTTATCACCTAAACTTTAATATTTAATAGGTCCCTACGACGCTCGAGTAAATCCCCGATTAGCCTCTTGGGCTCCCCTACTAATATATATATATATATATATATATATATATATATATATATATATATATATATTATAAACATACTTATCTTAAAAATTCCATCATTTTCTTAAGGTGGCTCAATATTATGATATCAACCTGTAAGTAACAATTGCAATCCACTATGCCGGCTTATTATGAACCGGCAACTTACAAGTTGATACCAAACAGCGACTAAGTCACTTCACGGTCTGTATACTTGTAAGTGGTGGTAGTCCCACGGATTGACAGGTTAGGCACCACTGCCTGCCACTCTTAGAAAAGTGATAGAATAAAACCCAATGAATTGTTATATGAATGGAAGAACCTCACCGTGATTTTGTGTTTAAGAGATTAATAAATGCAACTATTATCTATATAAAAGATAATGTAACAAAAATATATATAGTTATATATATAGTTGATAACATATATAATATATATATATATTTAATAGAAATGTTATTTTCCTATTTATAGTTTCTACTCCACCAAAACCGTGCTCTTTTATTTGACGTTAATTTGTGTACCAATAAATCAAATTGTCACGCCTCTTTCTCACGGGGATAGGCAGAGACAATATAAATGTATAATGTTATAAACGGATGTTCCTATACTTCGTACACTAAATTATATAATAATTTAGTTTTTAGTTGAAATAGAATCCTATAAAACACAGTAAATTATTCCCGTATTTCAGGCTTGAATCTAATAAATTATAAAGATTACTATCTTTTTTATCTATGCTGGATATTAAATCTTCATTATTTATGTATAATAAATAGTATAGGTTTCCAATAACAAGCAACCTACCCTAACCCCCTTAATTCAGATACTAAGTAAGTTGTACTATAAGTTCAGGTGCCATAGAGAAATCGTCCTATATTTAATGATTATTCTAATATTATGAAATACACTAAGAAAAAAGTAACCCAAATTGGGTTAGCAAATTTATTTTGAAAGGTATTAAATATCATTTAAAGTTTGTCGCTAATGTAGTTTTTTCCAATAAAACAAAAACGTATTCGATAAATTAGGGCCCGAGAATTGTGACCAAAATGTCCAATTAGTGTTATTAAAGCAAAATAAGGATATTTTAAAATTTAAAAAGTTACCATTAGGGAGTAATTAATTAATTCTATTTAAAAAATGGGACTATTTGTTTATTATAATATGTTCAGGAAACGCGACTGAGTCGCTTTATGGTCCATATTTGTACACTTAAAAGCGGTCAATTGTTGTCCTGTCAATTGTACCCTGGTCAGTAGACTAGCAAGCAACTAAACGGCTATACATATGGGTGATGCCTCTATCCTATATAATATGTGTCTAGCCTTGTGTTTTTATATTTAAGAATGTATTTTAATTGTAATTTTTTATTATTAAAAGAATTGGAGTAATAAGTTAAGTAACCTAAATTCCTTATTAACTAGACTTATTTCAATTTTATACTAATTTATCTAAACTTTGGTGTTTGTCCCTTACAGTAATTCACATCGATGTCAAGCTTTGATCATTCTCTATAGAATTAACTTTATCCTACTATTACTATAAAAATAAGAACATTCAATTTTGAAAATAGAATATATCCTATATTCCTAATTTCATGTATTATTTTTTCGAGTAAGCGCAAGTTGTTCATGTTCTACCCCTCAGATCTATAATAGTTAAAATAAGGTATAATAAATTTTATCCATATACTTGTAAAGCTATAAAGTAAAACCTGCCCTTTAAAAATAGACAATACCTATTTTGAAGTATAGGAAAATAATTAGAATTAAAAAAAACTAATCATAAAATCATAGAACATTTCATAAATGTTCCCGTTGTATGTCGAGAAATGTATTTGTTTTCTATACCGTATTCTGTACATTACTTTAGATAACATTAGTTAATTATTAGTAGGTCTCTGAGTAATGTTTTTTTATTACAAACCCTATCTCTGCAACTATCATAGACATGTACAATTCTATAGAGAAATATCACTTGACAGACGTAAATAGTAAATTTACAAAACAAAATAAATAAAAAACAGAATTGTCTTAACCTAATGTCTAATTTAAAAACTGTACATTAATGATAATTCTTTAACTTGTGATTCTATGAATGTACTATGAAATACTTCATTCGCTTTATATACAAATAGATATTTTGTATCACAATATTATCCCAAATATGTAGAATGTTTTTAATGTGTGAATTGAACGTAAACTAAGGTAATATAAGGTGATCGCACATGAACAAAAGAAAGTCTAGTCGCTTCGAACGTTGAAAACAAGTATTAAAGCGCTTGAAACAAGCAGCCTGGCGTCGGTGTAGGGCTCTACATTGTACCAAAACACCCCTTATTTCCATAGATTACCAGACATTCGTTCGCTGTTATGCTCTCAGTGTGAAGTACTCGATCTAAAGTACAAATTACATAATAACAATATTATCGCGATGCGTGAAGAAGCATCTTAGGCCGGCATAATGACGGCGACTGAGGTAGCTGGGAACTAACTCGGTTTTTTCAGTCGTCGTCACTCTTGGACCTTCTCTTGCTTATCATCAGGCGAGTCGAGATCAGATGTTGTGTCACAATAAAAAAAATGTAAAGGATTATTTTAGAAACTCTTATTGGTTTGTAAAGCCTCTTATTGGTTGGTATAATTGATTTGTGACTGTTTAATACGCCAGCGTCCACTGTGCTGGAGTAGTGCAACGCCTTTTCACATTATTTTGTATTATAGGACCTACTTTAGTTTCCGTTTAATTATGTGAAAAGCACAAATTGCCCTGAATATTAATTTAACTTAAAAGAAACAAAAAAAAGACTAAAAAATTGTTTTCAAAGCCCAGAATTTGTGTATTTATTTCAGTTGTATTGGAAAAAGTTCATTTTGAAAACAATTTTTTAGTTTGTATGGCCACCCAAACACCCCTCTGGTTTTATCAGTCACATAAAGATTTAGTTTTAAATGATTGGTAAAACCTGGCCACACCCTAACCTCCGCATTTATTTTGCTTTTTATTTTATTAAAAAAAAAACTATCCTAACACCCCACCCTATTTAATGTATGTTTTCTTAGCATATGTATATTATTATATTTACAATTTTAAAGTTTAAGATATTATTGTATGAATTATTAAATAAAAGTTTATATAGGGCCAGTAATATAAATGAAAACGCATTAATTTCTTTTATCGTCTGTGTACCAATTGTTAGTAAAATTAGATTACAAAAACATCTAATATGTAAAACAATACTACTAACTATTTTAATTAGGATGATATGGAACTAACACTTTGAATAGCTGCAATCAATTCAATATCTAAAGCTTTTGATAACTGGCATTAATATGCTGACATCGAACCTTTTCACTGAACGAACGTGAAAGGTTTTATTAAGTATGCGATGCGTGAATTTAGGGTCCGCAAATAAAGAAATATGTCTGTAGTTGGGGCTGCATGAAATTTTGCTCTGAATAAAAACATTTGGACAGTATCTACGTGTATGAAAATAATTTAAAGGTTTAAAGAAAATTCAAAACCTGATATATCAGATAGTCATTGAAGTTTTTAATTTAATACGAGGGGCGATCTAAAAGTAATTAGTATAATAAAAAAATTGGTTGCCTGTAAAGTCGATATACGGGCGAAAGTTTTACGTGACAACGACTTTGAGTGGTAAAATAATTTTAATGTGAATATTCATTCGTATAGTAGGAAGAAGGATGAAATAATAGTAACAAATTAAAACATTTATTTATACAAAGAATTATATTTAAAACATTAATTTATACAAAGAATCTCGCACTGAATTTCATATTAACAAAATTTTATTTTTACCTTTACACATACATACGTATTTATATACAAATATACATACAATAACTTGCAATACATTTGCGTACAATGAAACACAAAAACTACCACAACATTGTGATTACTACAACATAACCTATTCACTTATGTCTTAGTCATTTATTTCATCATGTTATATTATCAGTCTGAAATTATTTACCTTTGCTGTTT
The DNA here is from genome assembly GCA_905220615.1 of Tinea trinotella. Lineage (NCBI taxonomy): Eukaryota > Metazoa > Arthropoda > Insecta > Lepidoptera > Tineidae > Tinea > Tinea trinotella. Next base: position 6,153,109 of record HG992305.1, read on the forward strand.
GAATTGTTGCGATGGACGAAACTACCTTCACATTATCACTACACAATCGTTTTACAATTAACTGGCAACGTGTAAACTTGTATACAGGCGCCTAAGCGAAATAGAAGCGCAAGACATGAACCGGTGTGTATGCCTATCTCTCTCACTCTCTCTCTCTCGCTCTGTCTCTCTCGCTCTTAGGCGGGCTAACTGTGCTCGAGTGGAAGGGACGCGTGCCTTTCACTTTTTATGTCTGTCTCTCTCGCTCTTAGGCGGGCTAACCATGCCCGAGTGGAAGGGACGCGTGCCTCTCACTCGCTCTCATTGTGAGCGCATAACGTGAGCGGAGCGTAACGCAGTTTCTTGAAGTGTCACCCGGCAAACCAATTTATAAGACGTTGTCACGTCAAAACAACGATTCTAGTTTAAATTTAATTTATTTTTCTACATAGTCTCCTAACAAGTCGATACATTTAGTCTGACGTTTCTCTAAACCTAAAATATCCTTTTAAAAAATATTTATCTTGGCTATCCCAAAATGCCTCTACAGCAGCCATCACCTCGCTATCATCCTCAAATTTCTTGCCCCTAAGGTGTTCCTTTAGCCGAGGAAACAAATAAAAGTCGCTGAGGGCTAAATCTGGAGAATAGGGCGGGTGTTCGACCAGTTTTCTTTTCCAGGTAATCAACCATTATGATTCCCTCAGCATCCCAGAAAACGGACGCCATAACCTTGCCCGCCGAGCTCGAGACTTTTTCGGCAACGGTGAGCATGGCCTTTTCCAAGTCAACGATTGTTGTTTGATTTCAGGATCAAAATGATGGATCCATGTTTCGTCCATGGTCACAAATAGAGACAAAAAAAATTCTGCTCAGCCTCGATTTTTCTTTTGTTCGTCCGTTAACATTCTCGGTAAGCAACGTTTTCCTCAGTGAGGGACGAGGTTTGGCGTCCCTCGCGATGTTCATCTTTTGTGGATGTTCTACCCAGCTTAAACTCTTTGCACCACCGTGCCACCGTAGAATATGGAGGAGCAGAGAGTCCCCCAGTGTCTCCACCAAATCAGCGTGTATCTCTTTGGTAGACATTTTTTTCAAACAGAGGTACTTGTTGACGCATCTCACTTTGTGTTTCTCCATTTTCGTGTTGTCGCTCCGACTGCTGCTATTCAAATGAATGTAGCTCCTCCAAATGACGTCCTATTTATACAAATTTTTAGCTGGTAAGTAGTGTAGAACCGAATATTTTTTTTTTTGGATTTTTATCTTTATTAGAAATACCCGTTTATCATTACTTTTTGATCACCCCTATTAAGAATCCTAAATAAATAAAATATCGCTGAATTTGATTTAAGATTGTAAATCAAAGCTGAGTATGAATTACACCCGGCAGTCGCGCGCGCCAATCAATGGTCGACCGGAGCAGACATGTCCATTTGCCGCGTGAGCCAATATGTAAATTAGAACACGACTGCCGCCAAACAAATATATGAGTAGAAGGCACTCTTCAGTCCATTCTGCCACGGGAGCTAATTTACAAAATTGACAGAGGACCCCGCGCGGTACATAGCACGCGGCCGCCGCGCGAGTCAATTTGCCGCGCGTAATTTATGCGAGGATTTTGAATGACGAAAATTTAGACCGGCAACCTACAAATGATGGCAAATGATTCTATAATAGCTGAATTTACGTCATGCTCTTTACATCCCCGGAACGAAACATTGACCACGTCCATTTTATACCCGGTATATTCCTACATATATTGTATCGTATAATAGACCCGTGATTTAAAAACACTGATTAGAGAAAAATATTTTATAAACCAATAAAGTTCAAAACGTATTACTTGTAAAGTAAACAATTTTAAAGAAGCTGTTCTATTAAATTTTACTATCGATAAAATGTATGACTATGAAAATTTTGAATTAAGCTCCCGAATATTACCCTTTTACAATGTTACTGCATATAGATAGTGCAATATGTTTCCAAGTTTCGCAGTGTTATCAAATATTGTGTGAATATATAATAAAATTCACTTTTATAGCCTTTTTATTAAAAGCACGTACATGCACATGAATAACATTTTCCTAAGTCCATACAATGACACATGCTTATTTTGTATGGACCAGTCTTTTAATTCTTGAGCTATTTTACTGTCTCGTAAAATCGGGTAACGTGTTAAAGAATAGCATCATAAATATTTTAGCTTTATATTGGAAAACAATTTTCAAGTACCTACACTTGTGATAATACATAAAGTAATTACATTATTCATATTTACATTTTAATAATATCTATTTATACAAGTTTGTTGATTTTATAACGCATATATATGTAAATTATAAATCAGAATAAATAATTCTGATTTAATACCTTTAATAATACCATTATTTAATATTATAATATAATTAATAATTTACATTACTCGTATTTATTAATTATACATAATATATAAAAACTCTTTATCTCAAAGAGTATTTAAATCTAATTTAGAATTTTTACGCCAATTACCGACTTAGTGTATAGCTAGGCTATCAAACGTAATCTAACTAAACCTATGTATAAACACACTACAAAGAAAGCATACAGACTTGTACTGTTAGACAATATATTCTCTTTTATTATTGTCAAGCTGTTTGATGATCAGGCGAGCATCAAGGCAAGCCACGTCTAACGAAATATTTTGTTTCTAAAGCTTATAATTAATGCAAATTTCACGGTATACTTAAACAATGTCATTTTTAAAATAAAGTGAAATACTTTTTTAATATGGTGATGTACGCCTGAACCGCTGAGTTCGATTTTGGGGCAGGCAGGTTGCTCATTATATCTGAAAAAACTGTTCATACTAATATGTATGGAGTAATTTTTTTTTCTTGTGTTTATTATGGAATTGTCTCAGAAAGTCTTGAATAAATAAAGATTGTTTATAATATTAAAATAGTGACCGCAATGTTATTATTTTTAATAGAGAATTATTTACAAACGAATACACATTGTCTGTATGCCTCTTGTGGACGGTATTTTTTAACAATAATGGTTTTTAAACCATTAATAAATGTAACTTATAAATTAACATCAAAAGCTATGCGCTCAAGCATTAAATATAATCTATAATAAGCCAGCAAATAAATACATATATGCACAAGAGTCGCAACGAAGATGGACGTATAACACGGACATCGTAAATTGCATTACAAGTCCGTGTCAGACCGTTGCGTTTCAGACCAATTTACACATCACAACCAATTTGGGTCACAACTTCGATATTCGCTATATTATATTATAACGCCCAGCTAATTGTCACTTGATTGTTGATATGCAAAACGCTCTCTGGACCGAGACCACAATTTTACTCAATATTATTTCTAAATCTGAGTTATAACTATCAGTATAGTGGTATTGGTTGTCGAACTATAGCCATAAACTGTATATATAGATAACTATGTATATATAGATCTGGGAAAGCTAAGGTGAAGTATAATTGTGGTCCCTGTCTCACGTGGCCTCCCTACGCCCCATTAGACCTTAATACTCAGTATTGGATGCATTCAGAAAATGTTGAAAACTTAATGTTTTTTACATGGATGGATATTCAAATTACGTTAATGAGTATTAAGGCTAAGCCACACCCTTCCCTCCGAAAGTCTGTTAGAGATAAGAAATGAAAACTAAATGCAAACTCAAAGCAAACACAGAGCTTTATTTATTTATGAGTTTGTTATAAAAGTATTTCTGATTTAACATACTTTGAAGTTTGCTCGCTGGCAGGGTTTTAATACCCATTAAGTGCAAAAGCAGAAAATATAGTTTTGAATTAATTCACTTTGAATACAAGCGAAATTGTACGTTTATATCATGAGTATATTTTAAACTTCAAACATAATATTTATACGTTTTGCAAATAAATATTAAAACAGTATGAATAGATAATTAGACCCTTATTAGGCAATAAGTAATAGGGTATATGCATGTATTTTTTTTATGTGTTTAATTCACTTATTACATCATTATAACATAATAAAAAATATAAATATTGTTGGAAAAGTTCTAATTATTTTTTAAAAATAATTTTAAAATTTCGATTAAATTTGACACATTTGAACGCCATCATCTAGCGCGGGCTTTTGATGACGTCACACGTCACGACCAATATTTGTTTACTACAAGTGTTACTGTTATTTATGTGGATTTTTAAGTTTTAATAGCTAAACAAAAACACAAAGAACAGCTATTTTTTCTCTTAAACACTACGCGCACAATATGAGCATCAACTCCGAACGTGTCATGTGACGTCACGTTTCAATATATACAATATATGCAATATATACAAAGAAAATTAAAAATATAATTATTTTAGCATGATGTTAGTACAATAAAGAATCGGGGGAAAAATTTGCAGCAATATTTAAACCACATGCATATTCCCTATTAACAAAAAGATGCTGTGTTGTGTGTATTTACTTGTTTATTGTGTAGCACTAATTAATAGAAATATACCAATTGTCGTTTCTAATTATAACTCTGTTTACTCCTTTCAATTAGCACATTATACCTAATTTTGAACATCTTTAAGACTATCTCGGCACTGAAGCCGTAAAAAAAACTGCTTCCCTTAACTTAACGTTTCGGTTTGTAAGTAGCTGGTTTCAACTCGGCCGGCATAGTGGATACAACTGCTACTTAAAGTTATTTGAATGTAGTAGCAGTTGCTCCTATTCATTGATCGCACTTCATCGGGTGTGGTGCTGTCATATGTCGATGCACAATAAAAAAAATAGGTTAAGTATTCTAATTCTGATTTACGGGTTAATGATAGTGATAACGAATATAACTTTTAACGGTTCTATTAATAATAATGACGCTTTTGTAAATTAAGTAGGTACTCAAAGCACCTCACTGTATACAGCATTTTAATCTACATTTTATGCTTGCGTTTATTACGTTTTACAACGTTTAATAACCACTACAATGTATCACAGCATTAGCTTTTGTTGGTGTCTTATTAACTATTACTAAATGCAAATTTACCATAGCTACCTAACTAACACGGGTTAAGAATAATTACATGTTTTATAACCAATTATATTGTGTAGTAAAACATTCCTAATAAAGATGAATAATTGTTTAGACTTAGTGATATGCCTTTTATAAAATTATTTTCTTTCTGTCTGTTATTTAACTTATTTTTGTGAATATATGTCTTTATATTTAGATAAGCCTTTTTGTTTTTATTAAGACGCGACGTCTGACCTCGATTTGCTTGATGGTAAGCAAGGAGAGCTCCAAGAGCGTCGACTACTGAAAAATCCGTTTCAATTTACGTTCAATCTGTTTCATTTTACGGTTACCCTCACTATGCCGCCCGGACAAAATTAAAATATAAATATTAATTAAATGTCAAAAATGAAGGTAATAAGGGAATTTAACCGATTATACCCTATTAAAAAACACATTTAATTTTTGTTCTAACGAACATTTTTGAAATTTATATTTCTATAGTAAGCTACTAAACGTGCGTGTATCATAGAAGCAGGACGACCAATGTACATATATTAAAGATACTTTGTGACCGCCAAGTTGTTAACGGTAAGTTCGAACCGGTGCCTATCTGTTTAAGTGACCATTTCACTACTACTACACCACGGTGTATATTGATTTTAAAGTTATAAAATAATACCTTGGGAACAAAAGCTAATATGAACTCATATTTTGCGATTTTATTAATTCATTCAAGTCTTTTCAAAGGGACTTATTTCTCTAGTAACATGGATAACAAGCTGTTTAGTACACAGTGGTGTATTATACCTAATATCAACTAATATATATAGTAAATCCCAAACAACAAAAATTCATTAAGAATAATGAACCGAACCGCATTAAAAAATCCTAAAAAAAAAAGGAAATATATCCCTTTGAAAAGATACTCCTCTGTTGTTGCTATTCAGCAGGCGTATTTTAGTCTACCAGTTTATTTCATTTATCGTATAATTGGGCCCTCGTATATGAAAACACGAACCGTGTAATGGAAAAGCACTCAAAAGTCACTAATGCCATATTAATGCCTATATTTTCGATTAAAAAACTTAAAGGATTATATTATTTAAATACAACGAAAATAGAACATGTAAATTAATGTTGTTCGGGTGGCTTGTATTTTGTATTTAAACGTATAATCAAAGCACTTACACGGGTTCTTCAAGCGTTAATAAATAAACATGTTTAATTACCACGTTAACAGTCACTTGCAGTAAATAATTATTTCACAAAAGTTTATAAGTTAGGTTATACTCGTCTAATATAACCTTTGACCTTTGGACAAATATCTTAAATTTATTTTAGTAATCGATTTTCGCAACAATGATAGCTTATAATCTTCTCTAATTATAATATATAACTCGGAGAGGGCATTTACATATCCTTGCTATGAATATTAAAATATTGATAACAATTTATCATGATAAAGATTACTGATAATGATGTTATATTTGCAAATAATACCAAAAAGTGAACATAATAAATTTATTAAAGGTCATTGTATTTAATAGCCTTATCAAATTAGCGTTGTTCGAGCGTGTAAGTTTATAACTAATTCTTCTTAAAAGGATGTGTTTGGGGTGTGCAAATGCAACGCCCCTCGACTAGCGGATTTTGAAGTGAAGATTAACAAATTTGCTTAAAACCCGTGCCTACATTTATTTGCACAAATGCAGCATTAACATTAAAACCTCTTATGGCATTAATATTATAATTTAAATATATGTCTAATGAAATACAAGTATCTACATTTTACGCCTCTTATTTAGTGGCAGATATAGATATCCCCCAGTGAATTCTTTGAAGGTGTTTCACGTCACCATTTGAGCGACCATTTTCACAGTACATATTTGTATATATAAATATTACAGACCAAGTGAATTATTTGGGCAATATGAGTATAATCATGTATCCTACTATTATAAATGTGAATGTGAGTTTGTTACGTTTTCACGCAACAACTACTGACCCATCAACATGAAACTTTGTACACATATTTTTGGAGGTACTAGAAGTAACATAGGATACTTTTAATAAAAAATTAAAAAATCTTTTACTATTGTTTCCAACTGACTAAAGTTTCAGCTGTTTGGAATTTTTCTATATTTATTTTTATTGCCATCTGTCATTTTTATATGAGTTATCGAGTTATAAATACAAAAAAGGTAACTATAAACCTAATTTTACGCGGGTGAAACTGCGGGCGCAGCTAGTTTTTAATAAAATACATTTATGTTGTACACTTGTACAACATAAAGATCCAGCCATGCGGAGAACACATGAGCTGGTAAAGCATTTCACATGTCAATTGTTCTACAAAGAAAATACGAACCTAACTTTTTAATTCGACTGCCGATTTGGTCAAAAGAATGCGACAAGTCAACTTCATAACTTCGGGAACTTTATAATCCCTCCGTCCGTTCATATTGCTATATGCAGGAATTTGATATTTTGCACTTTAATACTGATTTATTTAACAAAAATTTTTGTTTGATTTTTTTATTCATAGGAATTTTCGGAGCCAAGGTTCGACAAATCGTAAATAACATAAAAGTACCAAAAGCTATGTATCTTTGAATTATCTGATTTTTTGTTGTTGTTAGAATTATCAAATTAATATGTGGTTTTATTGTTATTATTAATATTTCTTTGATCGCTATTAAATAATATACAAACATACACATCCAAACACTCGCCTTCATAATCCCCGGTCAGTTTTATTATTTCAGTTAATATTATCAAATTTTTCATATAGGGCGTCATCCCTACTGCGCCTAAATATTTATTATGCATAATGCCCAATTAACAGCTTGATCGGCATATACATTTATACAAACTTAAACTCAGCGGATCTGATTTGAACACAAACTTTAACAGACTTGAGTTCTATAATCTGATTCCCTACAGCCGCTCATACTTATTACTAAAATATTCTTGGTCCCTGTCCAGCTGCAACTCTCTATATATACATTTACATGCCTATGATATAGCCTTTGTCAAAATACTTGAGCATCGGAGCATCTATATGAATAATATAGTTTGCTATGTGTCTAATCATTACGGCGTATACTCGTAGTCCGAAAGAATTTGCAAATTTGAAAACCTAAATGTGTTTTTTTTTTTGTTAGCTAATAACGTTATAAATAGCTCAACCAAGTTTGGATTCTGTATCAGAAAAATTGGCCATTAAATTGTCAAAGCCGTCGTAAAAAGATATTCGCATTTTCATAAAAAAAAATGCATCTGAGAGAAAAGCCCTGATTGATTTAATATTTTTAAGTCAATTGTAAAAAAAAACGAATTAGAAGTTCGTGATGTATGTACTGCTCAAACGCCATTTTTTAACCAAGAGGAAATACGATAAAAATTTATTACAAAAACCGCAGTTTGCCTTTGTCGGTGGTGAAAAATATCTTCTTATACTTTAATTTTTCAGTATATTCTTGTAAATTACTATTCTGTTAATAAAAAGAATTGATATATTCGCCATTGTGTTTCCAAAGTTCCAAAAAATATTACAAGCGGTATTTCGCGGAATTGAGTGTACCAGCCGCTCCAGCTCCGCGACCGCCACCACCGACCATCCGCGGTGCTTACGATTTTTCGCAATCAATGCGATTTTTCTCTTCCCTTGGCTAAAAATATCATTTGAGTGTTCTATAGGATAACTCTTCGGCGCGTTGGAAAAATTACTCAAGGCAACTTTTTAAAGCTTTTTTTTTCTTCGACAGATCGATTTTACATTTGTCTACTTATTTATTGGTGGCGCTCCATTGTTTCTGCCTATTCCTCTGACAAGAAGGCTAGACAATTTGATTGACTGATTCATTAACTTATTACTAAGAATTACGGCCGATCTTATTGCCATGTTAGAGTTCTATTAAAGCTTATTATAAATTGAAGTGTGATTTCTGTGCGTCTTAGTGACAGATTACGTACCGTTCGGCCCGTTTGTTTATCATTGTAGCCCGGATTAGTGATGGCTGGATAATTGCCACCATGATAGGTACTTAGGAGCGAGGTTCTATTACTCTTGAATCTCATTCTCTATGAGGTAAACGCGCGCACCAATGTGAATATGTGCGGGCGTGAATCGTGTAAGAATATACCAGTAGAAATCTAAGATGCTCCAGCGCGTCAGTAAGTAACTAATGATCATTAAAAAGCGCAAGGCGGTGAGAGTGCCTGGGCACGTGCTTAGACACGTTTCCTAGCTATAAACTAATTATGATAGCTAGGTAGAAGACAAACGACGTGCCGGACGTAAAAATAAATGTTGGCTAAGAAATATCCACTACCTTTGTTAAGGTTTTAAAGAGAGGGGAATAAAGAGCAAAGAAAATTAATTATATATGAGTTATTGTAAAATAAATTCGCATATGTACAAATGTGAGTATATTTTGTAAGGATAAAACGAGGACGATCCAGAGGAGTGATCCTAGATTAAATTGGTCACAAGTTTGTAAAAGCAGGGGCTTGCAGTGCCCGTAACCAAATGTATGAAACACTGTAATGGAAGCAAGATAGTTGGGAATATAACATTAAATATTGTAGTGAAATAAAAATATTATCGTGCCTTTCAGAATAATTATTGCAAATTACCTTGGAATAACTCTTTAGTTTCATTCAATGATTATTCCACATGCTCAATACTTTAAACAAAGGCTTTTTATCACTTTTAACCTAATTAATCAATTAATTAAGATAAACTTATCTGTATTATGGCTATATATTTTATTTATTTATATACAATTATAATTACATATAAGGATGTAGGTTATAAGGATGAGCTAATTGGGGCCAATAATCATTCAATTATTCGCACAAAAGAAAAATATTAATATAACATTTCCTGTAATATGAAGATACAACAAATTTATATGTAAACGATAACTATCGGTTGTTATGCCGCAGGACAAACTAATTTCTAAGCTCTTCATAAAACTAGGAAGTAAAGCTAGCGGAAGTAACTCTTCACAACAGACTTCCCGCGTCTGTTGTGAAGGGATAAAATCTATTTAAAAGTTTTTTATGAGAATGTATGCTATTTATTTCATACGTACTTGTTACATTGCTACCATCGCCAGTTGTACTACTTATGTCGAGAAATTAAAAAAAAAAGATAAATAATATGAATAAAATAAATGGTTATTTAAATTATAAATAATAATTATAATAAATAATTATAAATAAATAAAATGGTTACATATTAAAACTGCTTGGAGTTGTTTTAGGCTTATACAATTTAGTACAAAAAGACATAAAAGTACGTACGATTTAAAATGGAGAGCGTTGTTTTTCGTCATTTCATCATTAAGAAATCAGTGCTACTTATAATTTAACATATACTGCTCAAAAACTGACTTTATATTCAGGTGTGTGTCTTTTAGGGATGCATCATTGCGCACTTCTGCCATCATACGGTCATTCGCTGTCTTACCAGTACCATTGACACCTACAGTTGTAAAAACTGTTTTTATTTATTTTATTATTCACAGTCTTTATTTTATTTATGACATCCTATTACAAATATTTTACATTAATCATGTATATATACATTGCATTATAATGTTAAAAATATGATATTTTATATCATTTCATTGATCTACTTACTGGTTGATATAGTTACTGGTTGAAAGGGAGTTAGTTGTGTTGAATAATTATATTATATTATATATTTTTATTTTGAAATGAGAATTGTGGATGTGAGGGAAGCGAGACAGTTGTGTCAGGAGCGTGGCAAATGGCACTCCATTGTCTTTGCCTATCCCTGTGGGAAAAAGGCGTGATAATTTAATTTATTGATTGAAATGTGATTATTGTATGTTATACTCGTATGTTTGACTCACCGACGAACGTCATTTTCGAATGTGCAAAAAGTGGCGTAACAACGAAATTGTAATAACAAAGTACAAATGAAGTACTAAATGATTTCGATTAAAAAATAATAACGAGAACATCATCCGCAGCTATCAACGTGTATCAATTTGTTTATTAATGCTTTCAGAACAGTTCTGACAGAACCTTTGAAAACTCTTATAATTATATCAATAATACGCTTTGTCTGGATAATGGAGTTATCGCTTTGTATGAAACTTCTACGCAGAAAGTGGCCTATTTTGCTACGCAGCCGTTCTGAAACTATATGTCTCGAGCTTAGAAAGATAGTCTTTATGCATGACGCTATCAAACAATTCGGAGGAGCCTTTGGCTTCTCCATGACCATTCAACACTTCATACTGGTGAGTTGACCTTTTCGGCATAAAGACATTTTATCGACCATTAAACAGCTTTTGATTTCCAAGTTCGCCATGAGGTAGTCATTAATTGTCCATTCTAGCAATAGGACGGTAGTTTACAGAGTCTGATCTTAGGGGCCGATTTCATATAGGCTGACAGGGTGCTGATATAGCTTCGTGAAAAGGGGAGTCAATTCTACTGCGCATTTTATTCACAAGTGCTAGGATGTTTGCCTACCACTATTAAACACGAAGGTCCTAATTTATTTTATTTTTAATTTATTTACTTTTTTTTATATTGTTTATAAAATAAAATGCTTTAACGAAATTACAGCCCTGACGTTTGCAAACTGAATTGAATTCTAAAAGATCTAAACCGCATTCAAATCTCACTAAGTGCATTGGTATCGTCCGCATTTCCTCTCTATCTATAGAAGTTGAGGTCAGATGTCTAGTCTCGGTAAAAACATTTAAAGTGAGTGACATTGTTAGAATTCTAAATATGTTACAATATAAATAACTTTTTTATTATTATTTACACGTTTATACTAAGAGTGCTTGTATCATAGAAACATGACGCCCAAATACATATGTATATCAAAGATACATTATTTGGACCAAAAAATACCAATAAGTGGTTTTGAACTGAGAGCTCTCGGTTTGCTTAACCATGGCACTACCACTACATCACGAACGCTTTGAATAAAGCTTTAAATAAAACATACAATAAAACTAAAATGTCACAGGGATAGGTAAAGTCATAGGATAAAAAAATATTTCGGACCATAGTTTTTTGAGATTGTCTGCGATTTGATATTAAAAAAATTTTTTGTTGTGTCCCCGTTTTCTTACTTGTCTATGATTTATAAATACTTTGTTAAAATTAAAATTATCCTACAATTATAAAACAAAGTTGAGTGTTAGCAAACTACAATAGAAGAGGTAATACGAAAATCATAAAATGATTGTACATTTTACGTGTATAATATAATTTTCTGACAGAAATGCTGGAAAGGAATAAGTGATAAACGAATAATTTGACTTTTGTGCACAGGAAAATGTTCTTAGATACTCACAGTACATTGAATAAGAATGTAATGAATCGTGCACCTTTTGTTTTTTTATCACTTTCAATGCGGAAACATAAACGATACAACAATATAAATAATTAAAGGCGGCAGTTCTCTACTGATTAAAACATAGCCACGGATTTCTATAGAGGTTCTAAACTAAGGCATGTGGCCTGTACCAATTTTCTGTATCTATGATATAAGCAATTTTAGTAGGTTAGTATACACATGTAATAGAATATGAAATGCATTTTGAAAGAGGTGTTTGAAACCTTGCCAATACTTATGTATATTTGATATATAGGTACTTTGGATGTCCTGTTTCTATGTTACTAGTAGGTAAAAAGAAAGATATTATTATCATAATTATACTAACTGCATACAAAGTATTAGTTACTAACGAAATGGATAAATAATAACAGGGATGGATTGTTTATTTTAGGATTTATATGTGGTGTGTCTGTTAATTATAAACGATATGTTTATTTTGATATAAGTTTGTTTAATATGATTTGTTTGGTTTTGTACGAGTACTAATATAGCTTAATTTTAATACCCAGTATTATAATTAAAAATATTGACTGAGATTGTGTGAAATAAATGCCTATACTATAGGTATCTTTTTTATTTTTTTAAATATCTATATTGATTAGTGCTTCATGAAAGAATAATTTTAAAAGAATACATCTTTAAAATATAGATGACATTATGAAAACCTTTTTCGTGGCCTTTTTTCGATTGTTATCAAGTAAATCCAAAACTATCATTTATATTTGGGGAACATAATAATATCTATGCTAATATTTTTTTAATATAAATAATACATCGCGTGGAGACCACGAACCGGAAGACGCAGCGTAGGTAGGCCTCCCACTAGGTGGACTGACGACATAGTGAAAGTCATGTCTTCAATATGTCTATCTCACAGATGTCGTCTGGCATCTTGTCGTTCGTAATGGCGTTCTAAGGGGGAGGCCTATGTTCAGCAGTGGACACCTTCTGGCTCATGATGATGATAAAATAATACTGATATAAACACACAAGCTTCATTGAATCTTTCTATATTAGAAATTATTCCTTAAAAAGTAATGCTACTTTGACAACATATTTATAAAACTTCAATTTTACAAATAAATTCTTGTAATATATTTTTGCCTAATCAAAAAAAATATTCTTATATTTTTAATATAAAAAGATCCAGTCTTCTGTAGAAAACGTTTTATCTCGATTTTTTTTATATATGAAGTTAAAAAGTAATTTTATTACGTACCTACATATTTTAACATTTTATAAATATTAATAAAAACCTACGTAAAATATAATTTTAATAAAATCTGTTCATACTATTCTACGCTTTCAAAACTCCGACACAACTCTTTTGCTTCTTTCTCTTCCATGATTCTCCTTATTTAAGGCCCTACGATTATGGGCAATGCGGAATACTCTTTTTTAAAATGTCCCCAATTTGATCGATGAACAATCTTCCGGATCATCCCACTTTTATTCTAGCAGTTACCTCTGATTTATATTGCATTACTGAGGATGACTCCTAATTTCATGCTTCTTCTGCTATACTAAACATCACTTCCACAAATTACTACAGAAACAGCACCACATTTTGACCAGCCAGCCTTGCCTTTATTTAACATGATTGCTATTCACTTCTTTTCATTCTAATTCTTTTGTTACAACTTATACCTTTTATGTTGACAACATAAAAAATTACTTAATCATCGGCATACAAGAATCATTGGTAAACCAGTTCTCATTCACTCTCTTACACATCAGTCAAAACAACTCTTTTAGTTATTGAAAGGACTGAACGCTTGTGAAAAGATTGTATAGCCAAGGAGCTCAACACCTCTGAAGGTAGCAAAAATATATATTGAGTCTCGACATTTGACTTCGTCTTGCCTTAGGGTTGCCTCATTTACCATCTAGTGGTTACTTGTTAGTAGGGCTTCTACTCAGACACTGTTTTTAGTCAATGTCCCAAGTTATCAGAGCCCCGAGCGCATATGGCGGTAAATACTCAAAGCGCGACAAAACTCCAATAATTATAACACATTATTTATTTAAAGACAACAGCTGTGCTGCACAGTCTGCCGGTCCGGGGTAGTATCACCACTTAAAAGTATACGGACTGTGAATTGACTTTGTCGGGTTTAGGGATCAGCTTGTCAGCTTGGGAGTTGCCGGTTTTAACTAGACCGGAATAGTGGATGGGACTGCTAATTACGGTTATTTATCGCAGTATTAGTCACCTTTATTCAAGGACCGCACTTCACTTTCAGGCGGGGTGCTGTCACATGTCGAGCCACAATAAAATATAACTAATTTAATTTACTTTCTTCATACAGATGCCAGTGCAAAGATCATTACATACATTTTCACCTCTCCCTCCTGCATTTATTCATCTACTAGCTTCTAGTTTTTATATAATTTTTTTCCTTTTTTTTTAATTTTTTGTTTTAAATTTCTACACTTCACTATACAAAGCTTCCTTCTATACAAAGCTTTAGTTCTTTAATGAATAAAATTATTTACAAGATCATTTTTAAACGATCAAAGTTTTTTTATTTTTTTCGTTGACTCGACCTAAAACGTTTGTACAGGAATGAATATAAGCACCCACCTTTAGTATACACCAAATCCCCTCACTCGTTAATGCTGAATTTCCTCTGGCTATTTTTCATAAAAAACCCTGTTTCGTATTTTATTCAATATTACATTTATTGCTTTACTTTAAAAAACAATTTGATTTATTATTTGTTAATAAATGAATTAGGATATATTATTGTAAAACATAAAACGAATTAAAAGCCAATTTCTTAAATTAATGCCAATTGATTTATTTTTATCATATTAAATTATAATTTGATTTCATTATTTTTGACTTTAACCCATCTGAGTCCTTAAATAGCTTTATTTCATTATTTAGAGTTTATGGAGCTAAATTATATTTTATAATCATGCATACAAGCAAACATATATCATCTATCAATTATAATACGTACTCTAAAATAGGATAGACAACACACATGCTATTGACATTTATACAGCTTCATATATTATAATAACATACTCGTATATATAGGTTTATAATATAATAAATATATAGCACACCAATTAAACATATCATATTATTAAGTTATACTAAATACGAGATTACTTGAAAGACATTCAATTATATGAAACACACTCACTGACTTCGCCTGACTTCATGGCATAAATCTATTTAGAATATAACCCCGCATTTTAATCAAAGCGTAAATTGAATGCAGTCTGTACATTAACATATTTATACGATAGTATGACCACGTCCGCTATTTATCTCTTTAAAATCGATTATCATAAACGAATGAAGTTCTCACCTTATTTCTATACTGACAATAACTTGAATATATTAACATAGAGCTGCACCTAAAATAATAGTATGGACTTACTTCATTTTAAAGTAATTTAGTGTCGTAAACGAGCTCTACTGGAGAACAAACGCATCTGAATTACTTCCTCGTCAATGTGTGGTGGGTTTCGGCGCAATTGTCGGGAGTTGTCAAACTTCCAGCGAGTGATCACTGAACCCCTCTCGCGGTACTGCTGATGCCTAACCATTCTTGGAACTGTAGTAACTGCCGTGCTGCTTGTAGCTTCCGTAATGTCGAATGATGCTGTGAACAAAACGCCTCGAAATAAAATTGTATCGGAAATTATTATTTTTATAGGCTACAATTTGGTATGTTAAAATTGATCTTGCTGTCATGTCATAGACATGCGGATATGATTTATAACATAATTATTATAATATACCTTGTTAAGTCATCACAAATCATTTAGTATATACGTCACTAAATGAACAACACATTTATGATTTAGGAGATATAGAATTAAATTTGTTTTGATCCGACTCTACTAAGGTTTAAATGTTTTATTTTAAGTTTTCTTTTGACTACATAAAAAAGCTTACTTTAATATTTTCTTTATAAGAGAACTCTGTTACCTAGGCTTGATGCATACTAATTTATTCCAATTACGTATAAGCCTTGAAAATGCATTAAGTCCCTTTGATGTTTTTTTGGCCTTCTAGTGAGACCGTTTTCAATTATTTTTTATTAAAAAACCTATCGCACTATTTACTAAGACGAACTTAATGTCGTCAGAAATTTTCTGCCATTTAACCTTAGGGATAGGAAAGAAAAATATGTCAGATGTCGCGTCTTAATAATAAAAGAAATCTTTCAATGGCATGTTAGTTCCTTAGGCTGAAATAAAATTGTCTAACCACCTTAACTTCTCCTTCGCAAAAAGCGCAATAAACTTTATATAAATAAATAAAAATAAAAATTCAATCAAATTGTCAACTTGAAAAATAAAATACATAATATGTATTTTATAAAAAGTTATATAATAACTTGTTTTATAAATTAGGCAAGGATTTTAAAATTAAAGTGCAGAAAAGAAAATAGATACAATATTATTAACACACACTCCTTATACACGAACCAATTAAATTTGTAATCAAAATTTTATTTTATTAAAGAAAATGTTATGTAAACAAATAACATTTTACACTTGAACACTTTACACATTTTACATTTTTATCCGTGAATCATATTTATTTTATGGAATAAATTATTAATTTTTAAATATTGGCGTTGTATTCAAAATTATTAAATTTAAGTATTCAATAAATCAGAGGCATCCTTAAGAAAGTTGAATTAGCCAGTGCCCATAACCATAGAGCTTGTATGAAGAGAATTGTGCGTGTAAAGGAAGCGAGTGACTTGTGTCAGGACTTTGGCGCTCCATTGTCTCTGCCTATCCCTGTGGGAAAAAGGCGTGACAATTTGATTGATTGATTGATTGAGTATTTAATAAGAAATGCTTTTACTGAAAGTGCGCTAAACTTTCTCCGGAAACCTAAATAGGTTATACGACAAAGTATATATATCGAAACTAGGGGCTATGCACATTGATGTGATTTAAAACGACCGTTGTATGTGCTCTCACGTTAGTTTTACCCTTTGATGTAGTTTACATTCGGCCCGACCTCTCTTTAAAAGCTTGTTTACAGGGGCTTTGTGACTAAAGTCGATTTTCTAGAATGTATAATATTTGTACGTATAGTAATTTCTGCAATCCTGCTGCATTTCAGACCAGTTGACTTTATCACATACAAATAGGGTTAGCTGTGCTAAGTGGCCTTCGTTCAGTGTTCACTTACTCGTTCAATATACGAGTAATATACATAAATATTCAATAAACATAAAGCTTTATTAATATTGGAGTATATTCTAACATGTACTTAATGTATATTTTAGATTATATTTAAGATATTCTAATGAATATTTAAAATTATATTAAGGTGCAAAAAGACCGCACATCGCATCGAAATCCTTTGAGTTTTATCGCAAAATTAGAAGAAATCTTTTCTGTTGTTGCCAGTCATATTTAAATAATAATAGTACAACACGCTTTCCTGATTTATTTTTTATACATATCTATACTAAGCTACTAAAGTGCTATCTATGTTATTACATATCTATGTATCTATGACACATTTTTTTTATTTTGACACGACATTTGACCTCGACCCGCCTGATGATAAGCAAGAGGAGGTCCAAGAATGACGATGACTAAAAAAACCTAGTTAGTTCACAGCTGCCTCAGTCGCCGTCATTATGCCAGCCTAAGGTGCTTCTTCACGCATCGCTTAAAGAATCCAAGGTCATAGGATGAAGAGAACACATGGGTTGGCAAAGCATACCACTTGTCAATTGTTCTACAAAAAAAAGACCCACCGAACTTTTTAATTCGACTGCCGTTCGACTGCATATTCAATAACAAATATGCTGTATCACAAGTATTTTAATATACATTTTACAACTCAATAACAAATATCCTGTCAAAATAGTTAGAAAGCAAAAACAATGACTGAAAAAATCGCGTCGCATCGCCGGTTTGAGTTTGAGCTATTATAAATTTAAAAAACTCATAATTTCGAGTTTTAGCTGATATCATCATTATAGTATATCATATCCTATACCAGCTTCTATCTACCTCAATTTTTTTCCGAACTATCTAGTAACCTATTATTCATTCAAATTAAATTTTCAAGTAATCTTTAAAAATAAACTAAAAAGACTTTACCGCAGAAATATAATTATTCAAAATTATAGTTAAGTGTACAAAATTATAGTTTATATAATTAAGGATATTCCTTAGTGCTATCGATCTAAGGACATGATAGGATTTGATTTTGTAGCCTTTATTTGAATACCATTTTCCTTGCACTGTGGGGCGTAGGTTTACAGTTATAGCGGCGGTAAGCAGTCTACGACTTAGGTTTTAAAATATAATTATTCATGTTTTTTATTATTTATTGGTGGTTTTAATAGGCAATGTACACGTTGGATTTCAAAAGCTTGGGTAAAATTTTAAACATTAAACCTTTAAAATCGTGCTTTTAAACTTCGATTTAAAAGCTTGATTAAACCTACTGATTTTATTTTAATAATAATATAATATATATTATAACATCGGTTAATGACAAATAGGACAAATAGAGCAGACCGGGAAAGATTTGAAATTTTGCATCAACCAATTGAGCGCGTAACAAATTTAACAATATGTGAATAATTTATTACGTTCATTAAAATGATGAATGCACTTTGAAATTGTTTGAAACTGATTCTGAGGTTTCATTTCACTAGCGCATCACTGTACACTATTTAAACTACAGAGGCAGGTCAACGAACCTAATTGATAAAATATATTTAATTTAATATAATGATATAAATACTTTTACTTTTATTCTATTATTAATACCATAATATTGTTATTTAAAAAAATCGTGATCACGTAGTCACTTATGTAATTTTCTCATAAAGAATAACTAAATATTCTGAATGCTAGATCTGACAATTTAATCTTAAATAAAAACGAATAGAATTGTAATCGCAAATCGATTGCTAGACCAACTTATGTTGGTTTGCTGAATAAATATTAGTTTAAAATGTAATTACCTGAGAAACTGTTTACTCGAAGGGGTGGGAAAGCAATTGCTCGCCTAACTGCTACGTTGCCAATGGCGCGGTAAGGCAGGCATTGGCAGAGAGCTCGACGGAAGTTTTGCCCAGTCAAGCAGTAGAGAATAAAGTTGATTCCGTAGTTAGTATTGAAAAACATCATGGCAATTTGTTGAAGCGCGGACCAACGACTGCTGTAGAACGCCAACGTCTTCTGCGGGAAAAATACAGGAAATTAAATTGATTACAAACGTAGAGCGCTAAGCAAGAAATTTAATAGTAGCTACTAGGTAAGCACAAGGAATGGAAAAGCGTTTGCAATTTTTACAATTAGAATCGCCAGCAGTTATTCTTTTAGGATCTTAGTAGCAACAGCCGGTCTTTACATATGTATCCTTTTAGTCTAGTCAACAAGTGGTTTTGGGTCAAAACTTTTTCGTATTCTCTGAAAATTATGATCCGATTCGGAATGGCATGTAGATAGTTTTTGAGAAAATTCAAGGGCCGCTCGCAAAAATTGCATCAGTTATAAACAATTAAGTGAAAAAAGGGGGTTTGGTTATTCGCAAATACCTCAAAAACTATTTGAGATAATTTAAAATCGAAAACAGATTCTAAAAGAGGAGAAAATTTCCCAATGAAAAGTCCCCAACTCTAACATTTAAAAAATTAATAAATTTTGTTTTGTTATTACCGATTTACTTAGGTAAAAAATTATAAAATTATCTTCGGATTATCTTATAAACAACCCATTTGTTTATAACACCTTTTTAAACAAAAGAAGATAAAAATCATTTTAAAGTAGCTTCTGATCATAAGAAAATGGAACAATAGCAATATTATAAAAAAAAAAGTTTTTTCCCATGTTTAATGAAGTTTTAATTGTGGTTTAAGTACCAAAGTAAATTGTTAATAACAAAATGAAAATTAACAATTTTTCAAACGGTAATATCTATTCTAAGAACTTTGTAAAATAGCTATTTTACAAAGTTGAATGGATTATTAATTCTTAGATTAATAGTTTAACAATTATCGCACTCGCAATGTTAATGTTAGTGCTACAAAAAAAAATTACCCGTAGTACCCGTTTTCGAGCATTTTTTTAATCCTCTGGGAAAATTAAAATTCTAATATATTGAATATCATAATTTTCGGACTAGACTATTTGAGGTATTTTAAAATTTGTATGTTTTTGCTTCTTATGAAGCAAGATGGTCGTGCAAAGATCATGGACAGTGGCACTCCGGTATCTCTTCATATCCTAATAAATCGTAGGAGTAAAGGCATGTCAATTTGATTATTAAAGTGGCTTTTTTAGTTAGAGACCATTGTTTAAACTAAATGATTAAGCAGTTTACCGCAGTATTTTTGCCATGTATCTGAATGTACATGTTTACGGTATTGTAGCTGTACTGTTTATCAACAGATTTATTAAAAATTAGTTTTAACTGTGTACTACTTAATATGGCAGCGTTAAACTCTTTACGAGGGACGTTCAGTAAGTAGTGAGAAAGAACAAGGCGCAGTTAACTTTAAATAACCTTTAGCTTTCATATACCCTAAATAACCCTAGCAGTTAACCTTTAATCTTAGAGCTTGTATGTAGAGAATTGTGGATGTGAAGGAAGCGAGGGAGATGTGTCAGGGTCGTAAAAAGTGGCTGCCTATCTCCATTGGTAAAAGGCGTGACAGTTGGATTGATAACTTTAAATAAGTGGTTTTTTTTTCAACACCACCTATTGGTTGTATACACTTGTAATTTTTTAGACCGCCTAACTCTGTGGAAATCGTGAGAGAATCGTGTAGATTGCAACAATCAGCGCTACCTATAGGATCCGAAATGATCCGATTTTTAAAGCATTTTTTAACAAACCGTTTGTGACAGGGGACTTTAATATACATACTCGTATAAAATTAAATAATTTATAGATATTTATCTTTGGGACTATTTTACGAAGTAATAACTCAAGTAAGCTAATTGTTGGTTAAAGTCACGAGTAGTAGTGGTTTTCAATTTCATGTCATGTCATGCTGTAACACCATCTCTATTCAGGAAGAAATCTACTGTAACTTGCTTGATATTTCTTCTATCGAATAGCAACGAACTGTCAAAATTTATTTCTTCTAAATGAAGAAATAAATTTTAAAAATAGAAGTGTAGCTGTAGAATTATGACAAAATGTATTTATGTAAATAATGTTGATCCGATTGATAATAAATATCTAATCAATCTTTTTTTAAAAGTCGTAGGTAGCCATTTGCCCAGTCTACATATCGCATTATATATTAAACATCAGGCGGGGTACTATTTTATGTGGAGCCACAACACAAGAATAATATGAGCTGTCTTTTCGTTTTTTCTATAACTAGCTGTGCCGCGCGGTTTCACTCGCGTTAAGAAACTGTAATCTCTTATCGCCTACATATCTTCTCTTATAGTATTTTTTCTTACATAGTTCTTCGTTGAGTATTCCAGGTCTTCAACTGCCCAGTTCTAAGACCATAGTAAGAAATATTTTTGGTTAGAGCTATATAGTTCTATCTCTTACAAAATTCTTAGATCCTCATGTTTTATCATCAAATACTCCAGGTCTCTAATTCTACAATAGCACACTTCTAGGTCCATTGTAATAAATAATTTTAGTAAAAGCACCATAGTTTTATCTCTTACAAGACTCGTGGATCCTCATGTTTTATCATCAGAAACTCCACCAGGTCTTCAATTTTGATAACAACTAACCTCTAGGCCCATAGTAAGAAATAATTATAGTAAAATCAACATAGTTCTATCCCTAATAAAACCCTGGATCCTCATGATTTATCATCAGATACACCAGGTCTTTAATTTTATAACAGCCCAGCTCTAGGCCTATTATAAGAAATAATTTTAGTAAAAGCAACAATGCTCTATCTCTTACAAAATCTTTGGATCTCATGTTTTATCATCAGGTGCTCCAGGTCTTAAATATGATAACAGCCCACCTCTAGGCTCTTAGTAAGATTTAATTTTAGTTAAAGCAACATAGCTCCATCTCTTACAAAAGTCTTGAAACCTTGTGTTTTATCATCACGTACTCCAGGCCTTCATTTAACAACCCAATTCTAGGCCCATAGTAAGAAATAATGTTAGTAAAAGCAACATAGTTCTATCTCTTACAAAAATCAAGGAACTTCATGTTTTAGCATCAGGTACACCAGGTCTTTAATTTGATTACAACCCAGCTCTAGGCCCATAGCAAGAAATCATTTCAGGATAATCAAAATAGTTTTATCTTTTATAAAACCCTTGGATCCACATATTGTATCATCAAGTATTTCATGTCTTTAATTTGAAAACAGCCCAGTTAAAGGCTCATAGTAAGAACTAGTTTAGTTATTTATCTTACAGAACTCTTGGATCCTAATTTGATAGTTGCCTATTTAAACATCTATAAAAATCCAAAACTCCAGGCGATTTTCTCATTTTTTTTAGTCGTCGACAATCCTGGACCTCCTTTTGCTTACCACTAGGCAGCTCTAAGTCAAGCGTCGAATCACGATAAACAAACAATAATGACGTAGAAATGTTCATCGATCTCTGAAGGGATAGGACCTATGCTGTAGAGTCAGCATAGGTCCATCCCTATCCGCTACTCGTGAAACGTATTATCCGAATCAGTGATTTAATTTGAATGAATGAAATTAATATTGTAATAATTAGTTACTTTTTACATTGTGAAATGGAATCAAAATACTTGTCACTTTTACCTAATAAATAACGACGCTACATGGCGGATTATTACTACCTTAGGCTTTTTCTCAAATATTTTTTATAGAAACTTTGGATTTTTTTTATGCTGCATTATTCACTGCTAATTTCCGCATCATTGGTCACGCCAGCATTCATTCTCTAAAGTTACTCGACCATGCTGGTAATATCATACCTTTTAATAATACTAACAGTTTGATCTCGCCGATTTGTAGGCAGAATGAAACAAAAAAAGAGTACGGACTGACAGACATATATTTTATCCAGGCCCCTCCTAAAGGTTCATAGAAGTGTAGCTTTTTCAGATATGCTGAAATAGAGGCGTGAAAAAATTGTAAAAAATCGTCGAAATCACCGTTTAAAATATTCGTAATTTATTTAATACCTTTTATTTGAAAAAAACAGTGTGCAAATTTTTAAAATAGCTTCATATATTCCTAATTAATTTTATAATACGAGTACCTTTTACATTAATACGTACCACACACATTTACAGTAATTCGAGTTATCAATTGCAAAAACAATCGTAACCAATTGCTTTAAAACTCAAAACCGACCTATCTTTACTAATATTATAAAGAGGATAGATTTGTAAGTTTGTTTGTAATGAAAAGGCTCTGCACTACTGGACCAATATTAAAAATTCTTTCACCATTACAAAGCTACATTCTTCGTGAGTAACATAGGCTATATTGGATTTTCAAAAAGTTTAGGGTTCCGTACGATATGTCGAATAATGTAACCCAAGGTGTAAAAATATTACTCATATAATTCCTTATATCGCGTACGCAGCGAAAACTATTGACGATATATAAAATAGTGTTCTATATATTAATAGTACTCATGATTACTCACAAAAAAGTCTGCCAAGGAATATGCCTAAAATGGTTTTATAATTAAGGCTGATTTTATACAACAACATACGTTTAATGGTAGGTACAAAGATTATGTATACATACATAAGAGAAAAACTGATTGATTATTCAACCATTAAGCGTACGATGTATTTTGACCCGGGCAACGCCGGGTTACGTAACTAGTAGAGAATATAGAGAAAAAACGCGCGATCCAGAAGCGCTCGGGTCAAAGTGTTGTGTTGCTTTACGCTTATCGGTGTCCGTTTGAATTTATTTTGTACCGCGGTAATTGAAATTATTATTAATTTTAATTGTATGTTATAAAGGGCAGTTATAATAAATGCTTAAGATGACAATTATTCAATCAAATTGTCACGTCTTTTTCCCACAAGGATAGGCCCAGATAATTGATCGCCATTGCTACAATCCTGACATAACTCCCTCGCTTCCCGCACTGTCGTCGGCACTCTTGGACCTCTTCTTGCCTAATATAGAGCGATCACTCAAGACATTATTATAACCAATCTTCTTCATTTGGTGTTTTAAAGCCGCGTTTAACGTGATCACGGTCAAATTAATTTATGACAAATCTTCAGTTTTAGATATATTTAGTTTACATTTACGGATGGAGTAAAGAATGAAGATTTGCGTGATTCGTGTTGTAATTTGACAGAAAATGCAGTAACAGAGATAGAGTAGAGTGTTGCTTTTACATTGTAAGAATGGGTAAAAGGGATTTGTAAATCAGAGGTGTACAAGGGGACAAAACGCGGCTTGTAATGAATAAAGGTTTTGGAAACCAGAGAAGGTGTGCTCCATTCCTTTTGCCTATCCTTGTAAGAATTACAGCGTGAGATTTTAAAGAAGAACTCTATAGCTTTCAACTACTTACTTAATTATGCATGATATTTATGATGAGGCACTTATATATCTAATTTTAATTTTTATTAAACATTTCTATACTAAGCTAACTAAAGCGCTTGTATTATACAAACAGGACAACCAAAGTACATATATCAAAGATACATTGGTACCGGTGAGTGGTTTCGAACCCGAGGTCTCGGCTAGCGTAACCATTAATTGCACTGCCACTCACCACGGTCGACTAAATTCAAATTGTTATAAATGTTCTAATTATATAACCTGCTTCTTATTTACAAATTATAATTAAAGAGACATGCCTCGTTTTCTATTCGGTTCATTAACGTCTTAATGGTATACCTCTAAATAATTATCTCAGAGGATGTTCCTTCTAATAGGTGTGTGTGGTTTTTCTCCGCGTAACTTTTTCCTTTCTTTTTGTTCATTATGATCGTATATTGTTCAAAATTATATTTATAAGTATTTGGAACGTAATATGTGAAATTATTTTTATCAAATCAATCAATCAAATTGTTACGTCTTTTTCCCACAGAGATAGGCAGAGACAATGGAGCGCCACTTACTACGGGTCCTGACACAACCTGTTCTCGCTTCCCTCACATCCACAATTTATTTTTATACAAGCTCTACGATTATGGGCACTAGGCAACTCAGCTTTCTTGAGAATGTCTCCTGGGTATGCCTCCTTTAACATACATTTTTTATCATACAGTTTTATATGTGTCTTATAATCCGTTTATCAGTACAGCCTACATAGTGACGGAGATAAAGACGACCTTAAAGTGAGTCAGTTCACAGTCGTGGACCTCCCCTTGCTAACTATTAAGCAAATATAAAATTTCATTTATATAAATTCATATTTATTAAATTGAGTTTTCGTTTCTGATCCTACATAAAATTTCCTTTTACAAAATCTGTTAATGGATAAGGCGGTGTAATTACCTCAGAGAATACTGAGATTTACTCATTTTCACTTACGAATAACATTTTAATATGTATAATTTAGTTCTGAGAGCATCTTTGTTAGATCTTTAGCATCTCTTGCGGCTTTTATACATTGTAAATGATTCGTAAGGGGATGTTATATCATAATGCACTAAAACTCTTTAATCTCCAACTATCCAAAAACAAATACCACTTATGCTTTAAAGTCCTATGTTTTAAAATAACAACGTAATGAAATGTATTTAATATATGCAATAATACAGCGAATCATTTAATGTAGACACATTTCATATAGAAACATTTCAACTGCTAAGAGTCCAAAAACGATACACGAATAGATAAATTTGGTAAATAATCAATCGGAATTGTCGCACCTCATATCCACAGGGATAAGCAGAAACAACAGGCACTGCGGAAGGACGCCTGCTAATTTACGAATGTTCTCGATTCGATTCGAAAATCTTATGATATTCCTATTTTATTTATGAAGTTCCTATTCCAAATATGCTTGATTTACAAATCTCTTAAATCAATCTTCTATTAATATTAATCAATCAATCAAATTGTCACGCCTTTTTCCCACAGGGATAGGCAGAGACAATGGAGCGCCAATTACCACGATCCTTGCTTCCTTTACATCCACAATTCTCTTTATACAGGCTCTGTGGTTATGGACACTAGGCTGCCTAGCTTTCTTTAGGATGTCTCCGATTTGGTCGGTAAACACCCTCCTGCCTTATTTAACGCATCCATCCACAACAGATTTATAAATTCCTTTCTATTAATATATCCTAGATGTTTATTTTTAATCCCTAATTATATAATTAAATTATATTTTATAATAAAAACACTATAAGCGATTTAACCTTACAATATCCACGTATCAGAACAAAGCCACCAATTTTTAAAAATTTTTTGATTAATTACGCCGCCTAAATTTTATCTGCTATACTACAATCCGCGTCTGCTAAATTATAACTAATAAAGAGTGGTAGGCAGGTAAAAGGCAGCGGTCATTTGCTCAGTCTGCCTAAGCGGGGTTGTACAATTTTTTTAAAAATTGAATTAGTAGTCCTCTTCATTGATGGAGCTTACCATCAGTAATGTGTCAAGCCGCAATAAGAAAAATAAATATACTTACTACATTTGTTGCATATGCCACTACTCTCATGGTGTAGGCAGGGAGGTTGAGTACGATGTAAACCGTTGAGACAACCAGCAGCATCCGTGTCACTCTATTCTGGGAGTTGTGATATTCGAGTACGTTCAAAGGTTTATTACGATTCATTTCATCTTTTATTAATTTTATTCGAGCTCTTTCCAGGCGGCATACTCCGTACATTATTCCAACATTCATCAATATTATTATCGATAATGGTACACTAAATGCGATCCCAGTATCAATCATATTAAATTTCCCTGCTGATTCTATATAGTCCACGTCGATGTTGCAGTCACTTTTCGTTGGTTTTGCAAATTTTAATATCGGTATATTAACTAAAAAAGAGACCAATACTACAAGTGTAATTATTATCCTTGCTCTTGTCACGGTACATAATATATTTCTTCTTAAAGGATATAAGACAGCAACAAATCGTTCAACAGTGAAAGCTACCACGAGCCAGGAACTGATACAGCAGCATGCATACGATATGTACACGAATATCTGACAAAATACTTCTTCATGGAAAACTCCTGATACGTTGAGAGTATTCAGCCATGGTGCAGTCAGTTGCAACAGGAAGATTGTGTCAGAGAACGCGAGTGCGGATAAATATTGGCTCGTTGATTGGAATCTTAATTTGGATTTATAAAACACAATAATTGACACTACATTTCCAATTGTGCCCAAAAGTATTAATAGTGGAGTATAAAAAATATTTAAGGAGGTAGCCAGTTGTTCGAGAAATGCATCAAAATTTGTGGCATTGTCGCTTTCTGGTGTACTATTATTTGAATTAGTCGCGAAAGTCGGCTCATCGAAACCGAGTGAAAAGTTTGTGCCTGGAGGACACATAGCGCCGCGCTCGCTCGCCCTGCTGTCCCAACCTCGACTGATCTGCGCCCCCTGCTACCCCGATAAGGCGCTACACACCCGCGCAGATTTGAAGGGTTAGACCCTATGCGATCTTCAGTTTTATACTAGGGTACAAATTTAAGAAGTTGAAAATTAAATGATACAATGAATATAATACTAAAACGGCCAGTGGATGCGTCGTGATTCTCTTTTAAGAAATTGACAGACCCGCTGCCGTGTCTCTGGATATGTACCGTGCCGATTGAAACTGAAAAATTGTTTATTTTGAATTAGTGGCCGAAATGTAAACAATTATTAAACACGTTCATTTATAATAAGAAGTTTATACGCCGATATTAAAACTTTACTTTTATTGTGAATTTTTTACTATCTATTATCTTTATTATTACTATCTTAATTACTACTATTATTACAATGTATCTTATTGGGATATATATATTCCGTGTTTTTTTTAATAAATAAGTGGTTATACATTAGACACTTTTAATTGTGATCTCAATATATTCCTTCTATTTTTTTATTTCATTCTTGCTTATTTATATACTTGGTTGCACCCTAGCGGTTAGCGCTTGTGGGCCACTAGTTCTTACTATTAAAACCCGTGGCCGCCGCAAAAACATAATATATAAAATAATACATTATTAATATTTAATGTATTGTTCAATATGTATTGTTCAATACATTAAATATTAATAAAATACACAATAATGATCTAGGGTTTATTTTATCTTGTTCAATTAAACTCAACAATGTTTGGGATTTATCGATAAATCCTAGGGTACCAGCGAGCGTGTATCCGAAATATTTGTGGTTTTACTCCATAATAGATTCGTGTACTATTTTCTATTAGATATGGAATTCCTATTCGATATAGGACGACATAGTTGCGGTATCGTAAAAAAGAACCTTATTTCAAGACCTCCGTTATGCGTCCAATCTTCAGGTCTTTAAAAAGTTTATACATTAACACTATAATCTCCATCTACAAGTGTACTTTATATTTTTAGTCACATATATGTATACATACATACATGTATGTTTATTTATTTTATAAGGATATCTAATTTGTATATTTATTTTGTTTCACGAGTTTGTAACTTGCCGTGTTGTTTGAGTTTCCAATTTCATTATATTAACATTGGAACTAGCACTTAGGCGAACGTGGTTTAGTGGCAAACCAAGTGCCGTCGCCATTTGAAAAACACATTTGCTAAAACATCCATTTGCTGATACAAAATATAAAAAAAACATTTAATATATTTTTATTTTTAGCCTAGGTTAAGTTCGGTGGCCTATAGCCGTAGAGCTTGTATGAAGAGAATTGTGGATGTGAGGGAAGCAGAGAGGAGTTGTGTCAGGATCGTGGCAAGTGGCACTTTATTGTCTCTGCCTATCCCTATGGAAAAAAGCGTGACAATTTGATTGATTGATTACTAATATTGCAAATATTAATAAGATAATTATGTTATATATAGCATTAAAAAAAGTGTACAACACTTAGTAGGTTATGATTTTTAAGTATTCTCTTTCCGCTTATAATTTATTTGAAGTGTATTAATGTCGCATTTGTTTTGTTATAGGTTCAGAGAAAGGCCGTAGCACGTTGGACGCATTGCTCTGCACCACTTACTGTCGATCACAATTGTATCTGTCAAGGCAATTGTCGCAGTTGCACCCAGAACTGACAATGCCAATGTTCTCAGGTACGTGTTATGTATGTTATTGTTTGTATAATAATAACAGGAAATGTATATACTCAACATTTCAATTGATTTTTTGGTTATTTATTATCGATGGATTATTTAAATTATTGATTCCCTAAGTGGTCCAGGTGGACGGAAGGAAGACTCGAAGGGAGTCTAAGTTGGCGTGACAAAAAAAATGGGGGTTCACAATTCTTAAGCGGGGGTCCACGAAAATTTATCTCGTTTTAATAATGAAGAACTAAAATGTTGGCTTCACTTTACCTAATAATATAGGCAGATAATATTTTAAGAAGCGACTGTTACTTGTAAAAACTTGCATTTTCCACATATAATAAGATGTAGGAAATATAATAAGATGTAGCTGCAGGAGGTCGGTCCACCGGAACCAGAAAAAAATTTAAAGTGGTCTATGAGAAAATAAATTGGGAACCTTTGATTTAAATCATTTAAAATATATCTTTCTATAGTATGCAAAAATAATAATGTATACATTAAATCAATATTCTTATATTGAGTCATTTTGTTATTGATACGCAACATCTGCCTTTTGGTAAGCTAAGGGAGCTCCAAGTGCGGCGACAACTAAAAAATCCGTATCCGCTTACGGTTGCCTCAGTCGCCGCCAATATATGGTTAAAGAAGCTTCTTCGTGCTTCGCTGGAAGGATTCAAGGTTATTAGATATAATAAGAGATAAGATATTGGATAGGCAAAAGTTTAGATGCGTGGAAGTAATTATCAGACGTCGTCATTAAAATGTACGACTTGAAATATTTGCTTTTATTATATATATAAATATAAATTATATTTATTATTATTTATATAAATATAACTTCATTAGGAACGATCTTTATGATATTTCAGCAGAAAAAAGTACAACACTTTATACAAGAATTTATTACCCCGCTGTGACAGATTACAAATTTCCCAATTAACTTGGAACTTTCAGAAAATACCCGCGATAACAACCCCGTATTCATTTACAAAAATGACCGCATGGAAGGCGGGAAAGTGACGACAGCGTTCCTAAATTGCGAGCAGAAAGTAGGTTGAACGCCTTTGCAACATGGCAACGCTCACCTCTACTGCCCTCATTTTCCTCTCTACCCATCTAAATATTGTAAACCAACTAAATGTTCATACGACTGACCTTGGAAGGCTAAGATTTTTAAAAGATGGTGCGACATTTTTGCTGGTATTCCTTTTGAAACATAATCCACTGTGTAATGTTGGTTTTTGTGCCCATTTTTATTCATCTCGTTTGTGAGATCATAATACTTATTTGACTTGATATTTAATAGTTTACAAGTGCCGAGAGTAAACTAAGATGTCCGGTCTGTATTCTAATACTGAGCTCTAAGTGATAATGTTATTAAAACGTAGTTGAGCTATATTAAATAATTTAATACTTTTATTATATTTTATACATTTATTTTATACAATTGGGTATTGTGGTACAATTCTTCGAATTTTTAAGTTTATGAAATTTTGGAGTTAAGTGAGTGGCGAAACTATAGCATTATTGCTATTGTATTGCAGAGAATGTGAACCCCTTCCGAATCTTCTGCTTCGTTGGATCAAATATACGCCACTTAAATTTAAGAGTTTTCACTATGTACGACGTAATAGCGGACCCAATTACGTTTTATTAATGTTTATAAAAAATAAATTATAATTTGTCAAGTTATAATACTTTAAAATAATATATTTATTAAAAACAAATTCTTTTTAAGCTTCTAAATTCATTATTCAGAGTATTCTAAAACTTAATTAATTAATTAATTAAATAATTATTATAGTGTATGGTTGAAGGTTCCGTTTTAATTATTGTATTTATGCCCTATGAAAGAATTCATGTTTAAAGTAAAACCATGTGAATTTAAAATTATATACCTTTTAATTATACAAAATGCAATAAAAGTTGTTTATTTAGACCCCCACTAGTTTGATGCGAAAATTATTCTACACAACATCTTGACTTTTATCTCATGTGAGCCTTGATTCAGAAATTTAGTTCATGAGTTCTTGGTTGTGGTAAAAGTTTGGAATTTAAAATTAAGGTCGCTTCAAGATTCGTCGGCGCAGTATGAGGGGTATGCGCGTTCCGAAAGGATGCATGAGGGTAGATTGACAAAAGAAAATGAATAAAATGGGGACGACATAGAAGATTCTTCTTTGATCAAATTGGGGACTTTTTCACATAGACAGGAGTCTATGTCAGTCTAAAACAATTTGAGCATTGATGTTGCCCCTAATCCAAATGAGATCGGTTCTTCCACCGACCTAAATACCGGCCCAAATCATTATTGTTCCCGCTACAAATTAATGAACTTCCCGACAAAAATTCCAAACGTTTTTGACATCCAGAGGTCTCTACACTCGAGTACGTCTTGCAAACGTCATGCCTCATACCGAAACAAGATTTTTCAGAAATGCAAACACAACACCAGTGTTCGTCCCCCCAATTACTGTGTTAGGGCTCGTTTATGATGGGCTCGCGAACACAGAAATTGGGAGGACGAAGACTGGTGTTGTGTTTGCATTTCCGAAAAATCTCGTTTCGGTATGAGGCAAGACGTACTCGAGTGTAGATTTAAAAACGTTTGGAAAATTGCGGGGTGCTATAGGTGGAACCCTCACTGACCTTCGATAACACAGACGGACTTCACGTAAATAATTTCGGATGGTTTGGTCACATATCAGCAAGTCTGAAAAGCTTTGGAGCTTCGTAGCCAACATCATCAGAGGCGGCTTATGACGCTCTGTGTAGTGCCAAGAGCTATAGCCACGGTATGTTGCCTGGAACCAGCGCATGCATCAATCCAACGCCTCTCATCATCTCTTCTCGTGCCAAATTATGTTGTCGCTCTATATGCAATTCTTTTTAGTTTTGATGCAGCATTGTAATGGTTTTGTAAAAACGCTATAACAAACTTTTATGGGAATCCTGATTGACAGTTGATTTTCAATAATATCAAATTTTTAAGATTTTTTTATTAAAATAGTGTAATCCATTAAAAAAAATTAATAACCATCCAAAAAAGTTAAAATAAATATCCTCAATTACAGCAATACTCTAAAACGTACTTGATCTCTCGACACTTGATGTGTGTATATAATATAGGCTTTATTATTATAGGGAAGCGGGGTTATGTTAGAATCGTGGAAAGTGCCGCTCCATAGTCTCTGCCTATCCCTATGGGAAAAGGAGTGACAATTTGAATAATTAATCGAGATTATTATACACTTTGGTGCTGCCCTTGATTGGCAGAAAGGGCAAACTTTCTATTCTACTAAACAACAATTCTTATTGTGTTGCGCGGTCGTAATTTTAATATTGAAGCTCATTATTGGAGTTTTAACTGTCAAAACAAAGCCCACTGTCATTGAGTTACTCTGTCGGCCCGCAGATCCGAAGCAAATCTAATTATATTTATTTTTTTGTAAAATCTAATCTAATTAATAAGTGTTAACATGCTTAGAAACATACGCTCTGATTTAAATTCAACCTTCACGCGGGTTGTGTTACGATTGAGACTACTGGAAAAATAAAGATCTGCTTGATTTCCTTTCTCATATTATTTATTCTTTTATGATTTTTATTATTGAAAATGTTCGGATGGAGGAAACAAAAGGAATGAGATAATGGATTGTAACGAAGCACATTTAAGTAGCTCAATATATCATAATTATATTATCGTGTAACAAGGGAATCATACTAATTAGTTATAATACTTAAAAGGCAGAAATAACCTAATTAATTTTTACTAAAATAATCCTGGAATTGAGATACTCATATTATATACAAGGTAATTTGTGTTTTAACAGCCATATCTACACCTCAGACCAGCTATCGTAAATAGCATACCTCAGGAATTTGTATACCCAGGACACATTCCTTTCATGGGTAGAGAGAATCCGAAAAATGGGTACCGTTTGGTTGCGCACGTTTCTCGAAACCGCGACTATACCACAGAGGTTGAAGTATTTGATCAGTGTGATTTACTAACAATGACTTAGGGTACCAAAATTGATAGTTAGTTTAGGCCTCCATGCTATCCATGTTCCATCCATGTTCGACGCGGCAAATGTGGAAACACTAGCTGACCCGGCAAACTTCATACCGCCTAACAGTCAATGAAAGTCGTGTTACAGATTAGCTATTGTGAATTGAAAAAAAAAATATTATAATCGTTTCTCTTTATAAATAATACAACATAAGTTTTTGAGCAAAATATTTTTACTGATATGCTAAAATTGACAATTTGTTTCTAATTCCTAACATTTGTCCAGCAATGAAAAGAAATAAATAAATTGTATATTAAAATTAAAATAAATCTCTTCCTAAATCTATTTTAGAAGGTACCATAATGCGTCCATTTTTCGTTGCATATAATCGTTGCATTTAAAATCTATCATTATTAAGAAACATCTGATATGTAAAATCATGTTATGTTTTTCTTTTATATTTGTAACAATTATTCTCGTCACTAAGAACGAATATAAACTAAAAAAAACCGTCATCGTCTTTGTAAACGTTAATTTCATTAGTCCTTTTATGATCTCATATCCAAATATTCCTTTTATAAAACTTTCAAGATTTCTATTTCAGATTTCCTTAATTCACCTGTTAATACCTGATTTTACTGTATGATATTATTCACATCGTCATCGTCTTTAGTAAGTTCGAGTTTTGGCAATTTAAAATTATGTTTGACATTATTGGTGAAGAGGCCTCACTTTCTCGTTTTCTATCACCTTACCTAATAATTGGATTTTTGCCCATTGGTATCTGTAGGCGTCGGTTAGTTTCTGTTTATATAATAAATATCCTATATCATATTTTTATTATTTTATCATCCAGTTTTAATATTTTGTGGATTGTATTTAATAAAACTTCTACATCAGCGTAAAACTTTTTATGACCTGTCGTGGCTTCGTCGAGATTTCCATAAAACATCTTTGATCTATTAATGAAATATCTTCGTAACACAGAACGTTACGAAGATATTTAATTTTATTGATATAACGATACATTTTTTGGGTCTCCATATCCATTATTTTTTCAGTTTTTGTGAATAGGAAAAATTAGTAGGATCCTGTGTAGATGTTTCCCTGACCTGTCACGGTCGCCAGTTATTGTGAATTGAGAAAATTAATATAATTATAGTTTTTCTTTATAAGTAATACTATATAGGTTTTTGAGTCATATTTTTTTTACTGAAATTCCAAGATTCATAATTTATTTTTAATTCTCAACATCAAGTAGCCTAATATATTTTCCTTAGTTTACACAACATAAATTTTGTATAGAAAAACGTTTTTATTTTATTTATTATTCACACAATATGTTTATTAATTATAGCCTATATGCTATTCTGTTGTATAAGCTATATTATTGTTAAGTCTCATTAAGATCTATTCCGTAGTTTTTGCGTGAAAGAGCAACAAACATCCATCCATCCACACACATACAAACTATCGCGTTTATAATATAAGTAAGGATTAGTAGTACATGAGTTTATTATCCGATGTATTTAATAAATAGAAAACGACGGGGGATCTTATATTGGCTATTAAGAGAGAATATAACTGCGGGTTGCCACAAAAACTAACAGATACTAATAGGTTTAAGGTTTTCTAATAACGAAAAAATAATTGACAATTATCTATTGAATTCTTGCAAAATAAAACACGATCAATTAACGATTGTCTACCTAAAAATGTATGTATTATAATAGTTTGGGTTTTAAATATTGTAGTAGTTATGTAAAGCGTAGAACTTTTCCGCGTAATATATATATATATATATATATATATATATATATATATAATCAATATAAATAGTTTTGCTGTATCGGCAACTCATACCTAACTAACGAACTAATCACAAAATATTTACGCATAATTTCTATTAAATGTGTTTTCAAACAGAATTCTTTATTCATAATACTAGATTACCTGTGCCCACTGTCGGAATAATAAAAACAATAAAAAATCTATAACCAATAATAAACGCGATAAGTCGCATAAAATTTGTCAATAATAAATAAAAAATAAATTCTCAAGCCTTTTTCCAACGGGGATAGGCAGAGACAATACTTTCCACGATCCTGACAGAACTCGCTCGCTTCCTTCACGTCCATAATTCTCTTCATACAAGCTCTATGGTTATGGGCACTTGGCAACCTAGCTTTCTTGAGGATGTCTACGGTTTGGTCGGAAAATCCTCCAATCAATATCAATCAATGTTCGCGCAAAACTAAGAAAGTTCTATACTCGTAATGTTACTTACACAACATGTTGTGTTTGTTTTACGAATTATCTCAATATTAATACCGTGTAAAACAATGAACTCTTTGAAATATACGTATTACGAATTAAATATTACTAATATATTCAGATGTGTACGAGGGTAAATGTATATAAGTGATTGCATTTTTTTATTACGTCACCAACAAAACGAGTGAAAAAGTACATACAAAACCAAAGCTATTTGGAACCATCATAAAAGGCATGAAAATGTCATATATTTCACATAAATATTACATAAGTTAGAAGATCATTAATGTATATTTTTTAAATCTCTTAGAGCTATTTACATCTTAGGAACTCCTGTACAAAAATTGGTTTATGCTTTGATCTCTTATTCAGTCAATTTGTCGTTTTACATATTTAGAAACACCAAAGGTCTAACAACCTGTATTATAAATAACAAGGGTTGGTTCGAGGAATTTAAGGGATGATTCGAGGGGAGGTGAATTATTTGATCAAACAACCTTATTAAATAAAATATATTCAATAATCTTGTTATAATAGTATCATAAATGAAATAAAAAATAAATCAGCCTTATTGTTGCGTTATAAAATCCTACGCGAAAGATAACTTCTTTGTTGTAAGTACTTATTTAAGATGGCGACGACGCTGTAGCGTACAGCTTTTGAAATGTTAGAAGTATTCAAACTTTGAAAGCTGAGCTTAAAAATGTAGAGGTATCTACAAAGGACTTGCCATACTTTAAATAACCTTACAGGACTTAACTTATATCAATTACAGGATGTTTATATTTGTTGTCATAAAGTTCTTAATTGGCGATAACCTTGAAGATTATTTTTATTAAATAATATAGTAGATATTCGAAGGCGCATTCGTCAGTATAGCATTTGCAAAGGATAAATGTAAAATATCGAAGAAAGATATATTTAAATTGGAAATGATCAATGCAATTGTCACGCCTTTTTCTCATAGGGAATGGCAGACATAATGGAGCATCACTTGCCACGATCCTGATACAACTCCCTCGCTTCCCTCACATCCACAAATCTCTTTATATAAGCTTTACGATTAGGCACTAGGCAACCCAACTATCTTTAGGATGTCACTAATTTGGTCAAAAACACTGTCCTGGGTCCGCCGTGTTTAACGCATCCATACACATCAGATTTATAAATTCCTTTCGTCAATACACTTTAACTTATCTTTTCCATGTGCCTAAGCATTCTTTTGTCAAAACTTTTCTGAGGTGGTTTCAAACCACATCTATCGCGCACTGTGCGATAGATTATTCTATCCGCTATCGTCACTCCTCAATTTGTGATATTTTTGTAAAGAACGAAAACTTTAGAAAAAAAATCCTATCTAATTCGTTTTTTTTTATTCCTAATATTTGTATGGCTGACTAAATAAAAAGCAAAAAGTTTAGGTAAACAAGTAATTTTACAATATAAACACTTTTATCGTTGTTATTTGCCATCGTCTGAATATCAAGATTGTTTAATCGAATGTTCAATCAGATTTCATTTTCGGATATTAACAAGAAACAATTGAACATGAAAATAAAATATTTTGTTTTATCATGTAAAGTTATTTTCTGGAAGTTTTGCATTCACAACTAGCGGGCCGACCGCGTAACTTAATGATCATGGGCTTCGTTTTGACAGTTTAACTCCATTTGCAGTGGTACCCAGTCTGCCGATCCGGGGTAGTACCACCACTTACAAGTAAACAGACCGTGAAGTGATTTGGTCACTTTTCGGGATCAGCTTGTAAGTTGCCGGTTCCATCTAGGCCGGCATAGTGGATGTGATTGTTACTCATAGTTATTGAATTGTTGTAGCAGTGACATTCATTCATGGACCACACTTCGGCTTGACATCAAGCGGGGGGTGCTGTCATATGTCGAGTCACAATAAAAAAAAAATAATAACCTTTAAAATTAAAATTGCGATTAAGATTTGATGTTTATTTTCAATAACTTGAACTGCAAGCTCATTGAAACGTAATGTGCGAATGAATAAAAATAACGCGTAACTTTTCGACAAATGGAAATGGATTTCATTGTCATTACCATTGACGTTGCGCGGTCGGGGCTCTGGTTTCATATATTTTTCTTTAAATGTCAATCTCTTGCATACATCAATTATTTGTTGCATTATAACAAAGCATGTTGTATACATACTTTGTTATGTAGCATCTACTAAATACTAAATGTTATATATGCCATAATTTCAAAGACTTTAAATTGTCTATTTGGATCAGCCAATTTAAAAGTCAATTAATTTAATTTAATATACTGTTTTTTTTTTTTTTTCATTAAACAAAAAAAGGTCAATAAAATTCAAATTATTGTATGAACGAGAATGTATCGTGGCTTTTTTTATTTGATTCGACTCCTAACCTCGATCTGCATAATGGAATTCCAAGTGCGCCTACGACTGAAATTAAATAGTGAGCCGTCATAGCCGCCATAGTGACCGTCGCCGTCACTATGGCTAAAGGTGCTTCTTCACGCATCGCTTGAAGGATCCAAGGTTATAGAATGGGAAGAACACATCGGCTGGTAAAGCTTTCAACAATCGTCTAAAAGTAATTTGACTGCCGATTCGGTCAACAGAAAGCAGATGCTTTTTCCCCCGACCTGTGGCGGGTGTTACGGGTGTGATAAGACAAGGTTTTATTATAGGAGCCACTACATACTTGTAACCAAGTATATACAACATTGTATATACTTGTAACCAAGTATATACAACATTGTATAATGATGTATGCAAAAAATCACATATAACGTAAAAGTTTAATAAAGTTCCATGTTACTTACAATTTTTCTCGATGAATTTTTCAATATTATTTAATAAGAATATGTTTGCTCACAGACGTCCTCGATCTCAAGAACGCACAACTATAGTTTGCAGACACAATCATATATTGCGTCCAATTTGTTCGTTCTTTGACAATATACAACGTACAGTGATACTCCCGGTAGCATATTAAAGATACGAGCAAATATCACAATATCGACCTTATACTATTGGAATACATATTATTTATATTGTATATTTCACATGAAGACAGAAAATGTCTTATATTGAATTAATGTTTAAATTGACTTACAATTGTTACATGAAAAACACTCCTAACCTTGTACGAAGTTTGAATAAAATAAACAGCACCATCGTATTTTATTAATTTGAGTGAGGATTATTCCATACGAATAAATCACACAATTTTATGATTTATTTCTTTGAGCCTTATAATTTCATAGAATTGATTAGGCTTTATTATTCGTAGTCTATATTGAATCAATTCCCATTTTCCTGACGATATTATTATTAGTATAAAAGACGGGATTATCTTCAAATTTGTCTCTATATAAACATAGAAGTAATCAAATTCTATTTATATTTACTTTTACATATTCTTTTATGAAGGAATATATTAATCTACATAATTCTTATTATAATTATTTTCTTTTATACATATTCTATTCAAAAAGCTTAATTAAAACAAAAACTGGGAGGAAAGGAGTCGTGATATATATTTTTATTGAGACGCGACAGTCAAGTCTTACCTTGACTCGACTGTTTATATACAAGGCAAGGTCCAAGAACGCCGACGACTTAATACACCAATTTAGATTTAGGTTGCCTTTGCTGCCATAGCTTACCCTTCACCGTAATTTGATTTTATTAGCTTCTATATTAATAATGTTTGTTTTCCTTTTAGAAATCACTGCTAGATTCCAAACAGCGAGAACCGAAGTGCGTCAATTGCTGTTACAATATTTGCTGCCGTGGTTGGTTAATATTGAGTTAATGGACCCCAATGTCCCACCAGCTAATCCGCTGTCATATATACAGGTAAATATTTTAATAGTTTATGTATTCATATCTACTGTGCCGGCCTAGTTAAAACCGGCAACTTTTAAGCCTAATTCTGTACAAAAAGAATGTAGTGGTACTATCCACGGCTCGGCAGACAAATGATCACGAACTGTCTGCCTATCAATCATAAATTATTGTTTTGTAAAATATTTCTTTAGTAAATGGTGGATTAGTTCTGATAAGACGCTCGACCCTTATGTGATGTTGGCTGAACATTACTTTCCTCTATTGTATTTTCTAGAAAATATTTATTTTCACATTGGTTAGCACTCCAATTTGTTACGCGTTAAGTCCCGGGTTAGATCCCTATTTGTCAATCAATCAAATTATCACGCCTCTTTCCCGTGGGGATAGGCAGAGACAATGGAGCGCCACTTGCCACGATTCTAACACAACTCCCTCGCTTCCTATTTGTAATATTTTATAATTAGAATAAATATTTCACAAATTTTTGTTAATAGTAAAAGAGGTGGATATTATTTGCTCCTAGTCTGACTATCAAGGAGTGGTAAGCAGTGGTGCTCAGACTGGCAATCCGGGGTATTACCACTACTTACAAATATACAGACCGTGAAGTAACTTAGTCGCGTTTCGGGATAAACTTATGAATTGCTGGTGTAACCTAGGGCGCCATAGTGGATGTGACTTCTAATTATTTCTTACCGTAGTACTCGTAGCAGTCACCTCTATTCATGGACAGGACTCCGCGGTGCTCTCATATGTAGTCGCAAAAAAAAAAATTAAGAACGATATTTGAGTCGCGTATTTAATAATTTTAAGAAACCTACTGCATAACTTAATATACGAGTAACTGAGCCGCATATTCGTAAGTTTTCTGTGAGTTGGTGTATGATTTGCCAAAACATACTCATTAAAGAAATTTACATGTATTTGTATCTACCTCATTAAAGTTAGTATTTTATGAATTTTGTATTTGTTTCATTAAACTGAGTTATATTTTATAACGCAAACGTTATTAAATAATATTAAATTAAATTCTAATAGGATATCAATCAATCAAAGTGTCACGCCTTTTTTCCACAGGGATAGGCAGAGACAATGGAGCTAATAGGATATGTTGTGTTAAATAAAAACAAGGATAACATTTATTTTTTAAATCTATAATATTAAAGCTAGAGTGAAACTTTGAATAATAATATAAAGATATGAATATCGTATGTTTATAGACAGGCGTGGCGCATCGATTAGCAGACCAGTTAGTTACGCATTCGTGGGTTCGATTCCTTTTCGGAGAAATTATTTGTTTAATAGCTATTGTTTGTAATATTTAATAATTAGTATAAATATTTATTAATAAAAAAGAGGTGGATATTTGCTCCTGGTCTGGCCATCAAAGAGTGCTAGACAGTGGTACACAGTCTGCCGATCCGGGGTAGTACCACTACGTACAAGTACAAGTACGTACACAGACCATGAAGTAACTAAAATTGCTGTTTCCAGCTAGGTCGGAATAGTGGAAAAGATGAATGTTACTGTAATAGCAGTCACCTCTATTCTTGAACCGCATTCTAACTTAAGACGGGGAGCAGTTATATGTCAAGTAACAATAAAATATATATCCATAATATGCTTTTGATCATAATAAAATATAATGAAAAAGTATGAAAAATTTCTTAGGAAATGTTTTTAGAAAAATTTCGAGTGATTCTGGAAATTATTGCTGAGGGCAATGTACTTTTTCACGTGTTGTCATTTCATCTAAATGTTCGAATTCTACCCAAATCTTGGAAATACTTTTTCATACTTGATTTGTTATTAGTTTTGTTTATCATGTATTTTCAAATGATGAATAATAAAGTAGTGGATTACTATGTGTATTTTGGTTGAATTACAAATTTTTTATACTCGTAGTTATTTTATTTGCACATTCCATGTTTATAAAAAAAATGTATTTCTTCTTTCTGGTAAATGTCATAAAAATATTAAAGGTAATTTTCCGCTTATAGCTAATAACATTTTCTTCTATTTTGTATAAAATGAATTTCCTTTGAATATGTTTCATTCTAAACGAAATCTTGAAAATTCTGCTCAAGCTGATTTTTGATGCGAATGTACTTAAATATATTTGACGATATGTAATCAACATAAAAATGTGTGTACATGTTATTTATGGTTAATAAGTATACGTATAAATTTCTCAAAAGCGGCTTGTTTTTCAGTATTATACCGGCGATGTGGGAAGAAATGGTAGACGAGAGGGTCTAGGATCAGCTGAAGCTACGGAAATGGTGCTAAACAATCTATTTTATATTACAGCTAAGGTAATTATTATTATTAAAATATTTAAGTATAATCATAGTATGAATGGTTAACGGAATGGTATAAAATGATTTACTGTGTATATATAATTATTTGTATGAAATTCATAAATTTACATTAAATATCTATTTACATGTGTTCGCTTGAAATACGTAGTTGCGTATTTGTTGTTAAGGTGCAGGTTGCGACTAGGGCGGCGCAAAGAGCACGTACGCTATGATATTAAGATTTTTGTGACTTGTTCAATAGTTTATTGGAAGGCAACAACCCTTTCTATATTTTTTTTTAATTTAGCCCAGATTGACTAATCTTAGGATACTCTTATTGATTATTTTGATGATTATGATATAAACTATCATGTTAATATAGTTTTATTTATTTGTACATATTTAAATTATTTTATCCGTTATAATAATAATCTATTTTAACATACATTAATATCCAAGATTCATGTAGCTTCTTCTACGTGGGGTCTATCCGAAGCCATGGTAGTTTCTAAAATCATTTAACACTGTAAAAGTGCATAAGTGTATTGAAAACAAATAATTTATTAAAATAAATGTTGTAATTAGTATGTAACACAATTAATTAACTATACGAATTAGAACCTATGTTCATACACGTGTTGTAATCACTAAAGGAAGGTAAATGTCTTATATTACCTACTAACCGATATATTTATTGGGTCTTTTATTGTTTTCTTAACGTCATGTGATGGATAGAGGGGCTGACAAACAGGGGCTTGTCGGAGTGGAGATTATACCGCACCCTTGTTTGCACCCTTCGTACTCACCAGTTACATGCGTTGCCCTTGACCTGAACTTGCTCTTCATAAAAGGGGATCTCGAAATATTTAATCAATGCCTTACCATATGATTTCGATCTTAAGCGTAGATTCGGTAAACTAAATAGGTTGCCTCTACAACTTGTACAATTTCAGTCAAAACCGCTTGTGCTTAGCATTTAAAATGATGAATCGCTAAAGTTGTCCATAGCGTTAATTTTTTTTTTAAATTACAAGTATATTATTTTGTTATAATAAAATATTTACAATTGACAAAATACTTCAATATGTTGGAAACGGATAAATATGACGTGTATTTTGCATATTTTTTGTCTAAAAATGTTTTATGTTATTAATTTTATATTATGTCCGAGTAAATCGTTTGTATAAAAGTTTCAACATATGAGAATTTCCTAACTTAATATTGACTAATAATATTATACGTATGGCAGCGCAAATCCAACGAGATGTCTGTCGCTGTTATTCTACTTTGTCTTAAAAATGCTATAAAGTTTGTAACATTGTAAACATCGCAAACATTGTTTCTCCGTTCTTCTTAGATTTATTAGTATAAATGAAGAAATAATTAGTTTAGCAATTAGGGTAAGAAATAGTAGATGTGTCATTTTATTATGTCAAATAAAAAAAAACCCGATTACCAAAAAAAACGATTCAATTTTTTCTCACTACGCTTAAAGGATAAATACGTTTTCTGGTAAAACATTCTACTTCTACGGGAGTAATAGCTTCTCAAAACATTATCCGTTGTATAGCAATCTGTTGGTGTAGGGTTTATTTGTGGTTCATGAAAATGTTGTCAGTCTTTTACTGAAGTTTGGATTAATATATTTTAGTTATTAAAAATAACTTTTCATCTGTTTATAGTTCAGTATATGTATTCTGATTAAAAATGGTTGTCCTTCTTTTCCGCGTTTAAGTTGTGTTTCAAACTTATTTTTATTTATTGTTTACGGTAATTATAGAAGTCTTAATTAATAGGATAAATGTAGGTGAATAAAATATTCCTTTTCATATAGCTTTTACAAGCCATGCAATGAATTATTAATAATTTGGTAACGGTTTGTCTACGCGTAAAACAAAGTGATAACAATGACCATCACTTAAATTGTCACGCCTCTTTCCCATGGGGATAGGCAGAGACAATGGAGCGCTACTTGCCACGATCCTGA
Organism: Tinea trinotella; assembly: GCA_905220615.1. NCBI lineage: Eukaryota > Metazoa > Arthropoda > Insecta > Lepidoptera > Tineidae > Tinea > Tinea trinotella. The sequence continues at coordinate 6,197,052 of HG992305.1, forward strand.
CACAACTCCATATATATATATATATATATATATATATATATACACAGTATTTCTTAAATATTATTTAACCATTGTGATTAAGTAAGATTGTTATAGGCGACGACGGAGCGCTACTTTCCACTTTTTCTTATAATACGAGTACAGTTTATTATAATCACTGATATTGGATGTTGATCACTTGAATACTGTATGTGGTTTTGAACTGGGTAGCTCTTTGTTTGCAAGACTATATCACTACCACTAGACTACGAGCGTCATAAAATAAATTATAATTTATAGATACAGCCTCTTCTTTTATGAACGTAATAAATATATTTTGTACATATGCCTATGTCCTTCAATTAAAGGGGTAAACTGAATTCTAACGGTTCGACGGTTAGGTGAGCACTGAGGACATTTTATTATACTTGCACAAACTCACAAACGGTAAAGTTTAAGTGCTCGTAAAATAAGTATCTAATCCGGGAAAGGCGTCTGGAAAGTTATCAGTTATGAAAAGCGCCTAAATATATAAATCTTTTTTTTATTTGAAGACATTCTGATATTATTCCAAAAATATCAGTTTTTGCGCTTTTTGCCGAAAGTCGTGGATCGTTGATATTACAAACGTACTTAGCAAAAGTAAAATATGAATCTTTCCAATAAATATACGAAATTTTTGTTCACAGTTTTCCGATAGTCACCCAAAAGAAATAGAGGAATTATGGTCTACTCTCTGCGCTTGTTGGCCAAACAACTTGAAAGTAATAATCAGATATCTCATTATCATTTCTGGAATGGCGCCGAACGAACTCCTGCAATATGTACGTACATAAAATAATCCTATATTATAAATAAATTCCTTAACATAGTTAATATGTCACTTAGCAAAAACAAAATCTCCAATCATTATCACCAATATTTGTAAATGGGACATGAAACTAGATCGCAACACATTATTGGAACAATTAGCAAATTGATTGCTTAAGCTTCCTCCTCAAATATACGAGGTATAAGCATCGTATTGTTTATATAGGGGACGAAATATTGTTCGTGTCTATTATGGATTGAGACGAATTAGTGACATAACATCTACTAATTAATCTATGATACAATATATTGATTGAGAAATCGTTTTATGCAGGCTAAACGCGTGGTTCTCTACTTGGCACGATCAAGACCTGAACGTTTACTTGATGAGATGATGACGGAACTGCAGACTGTAGAGACACTAAATTGTTTAATTGAAAGAACTGAAACGCCACCTTTTTACCGTTTAACCTCAATGAGAAAAGCCACCTCGGGACACAGCGATGGCCCTGGTACTGGGTCACAGGTATGTAACTCTTTTATACTAAATTGTTTACACTAAAATACTCAGATACATTTTATAAGCTACTTTGCGGCGGTATACTAAAAAATAAAAGAATAGTTTTTTTCCGCTTATAAAAAATAAAAGGATAAATATATTTTAGTTTAAGTATCATAGTATCTTAAATACCCCTTAGATGTGAATACCCCTGAAGTGGTTTTCAATTTGATAACGGCGCACAATTTTAGTCAAAGCACATCAGTTCTAGGCCGGCATAGTGGATGTGACTACTACTTACAGTTATTGAACTGTAGTGGCAGTCGCCTCTATTCATGGACCACACTTCAGCTTAATATTAGGCAAGTGCTGTCACATGTCGAGTCACAATAATAAAAAGTTATATCTCTTGTGATTTTGCTTCTTTTTTTTACCCGACATCTGTCGGATGGCATGGTGGATGGCCAATAGGGCCGATGACGGAAAAAACCGAGGCAGTTCACGGCTGCTCAGTCAGGTTTTTCTTTCAACGTACCTACACTATCTTCATACTTTTACTGAAATAATAGCAATAGTACCTGTGATGTATACTTATTAGTAAATAAATAATTAACACCATTTCACCCTCTGTTAGGAGTATTTAAAAAAATATATAGATACTTTTATTATCGAAGCACATCGAACGACACAATAAAAAGTATTATACATACCATAGATTAATTTGGTTGCGCTACGACACGTCGAAAAGTCAGCGAGACCAATCATAAATCTACGTATACAAACTTTCTCCCCCTTTAAGTTATATTTTTGGTTTGGAAGGTAGCCCTTCTCCTTCAAAGTCTATTTTATCACTATACCAAAATTCATCGAAATTAGTTTAGCTGTTTAGGCGTGAAAACGTAACAATCAAACAGAGTTAATTTCGCATTTATAATATGGATTTATTTTGTTGTAAACCATAAATCAATAAATAAATAAAACTACATACAAAGGTCATAGTTATTCATTGGAGTTTATAATATGCATAGATTTAATATGAATATACAAGTTGCTCGCTTATTTGATTGAATTATTATATTGTATTAATAAATTGAAAATAATAATATAATATAATAAATCTGTTGTCTGTAAAGTCGGTTTACTGACGATAGTTGAACGTGACAACGTCATAAGAAAATACTGAGGGAATGGTTGCATTTTTCAAGAGAAAATTTTAATTTAAATGTCTATCAAAACTTAATTTGATAGATATTTTGTATAGATATAGAGAAGGAGGTAAATGGAAATTACAATCGAATTGATCAAGTTACATTTATTTGTACGCATAAATACAATTATGTCAATTTTTTTTATTGTATATTAAAATAGTAATTCTAATATTATTAATATATTAGTAATATTAATAGTACGCATCGCTCACTCAAGTAGGAGAGAGAGAGATGTCGAACGCTGCCGAACGCGGAGGCTGATTGTGCCTCTTTGTCGCTCGTTCCGCGCTCTCGCTTGCACTTCAAGCCTTAAATGGAACGCGCGAGGTAACGCCGCATGAGTCATGTTTTTTCGTGCGTGCGTGCAGCAGTTGTCACGTCATAAACTGAATTTTTGAAGTTTTTAAAACACTTCTACAAAACAGATCAATTTCGTTTAAGTGCTATTAAAACAATCCAAACAACAGTCTGCGAATTCTGTAACCACCTGCGAGTGAAGTATTAATTAAATCTTCAATTCGGTTCGGACGGACTAATTCACATGGTTATTTACTATAGGTGATTAGAGTTTAGAAACTTCATAATTACTTCACTACGGACTATTTTAGCTTTTCAACAACAAACTACCATGTTATGCAGAATTGTTTACATTGTATAATACAATTATTAATAAAACTTGGAAATATGTTTGAACAATAAAGTTGCTTTGCATTTTTATTTAAGCTCCTTTAAATGAAAGCTTTGATTCTATGATTAATTACATCTTTTAATATCTTATCTTTTATGATAAACTTTAAAATAAATATTGTCGAGCTAATTTATAATATTACAATATTACATACACAGAATATTAAAGTCAAAATCAAATTGTCCCGCCTTGTTCCACTGCGATGGGGGCAGAGATAATGGAGCGCCACTTTCCACGATCCTGACAGAACTCCCTCGCTTCCTTCAGATTCACAATTCTCTTCATACAAGCTCTATGGTTAGGGGCACTGGGCAACCTAGCTTTCTTGAGGATGTCTCCGATTTGGTCGGCAAACATCCTCCTGGGCCTGCCTCGCTTCACATGAGATATATATACTCGTATATGCTTAAAGATATATTATTTACGACATAATATATCATTAGTTATACTAATTAATTTATTTGTTATCGACAACAATTTAATTAGTATAATTGGCTACACTTCTAAAGATTATCTACTTGCCTCACGTTCCCTTGTTAGAGCGTATTAAAGAGATTTTAATTACCTTTTGTGATCTTGTTGCCTAATTTGTCAGGTTTCTAATGTTACATCATTGTTTACTTGATCTTTTAAATATAACAAACAAGCCGACTGTCAATCAATTAAAATCACAGGTAGAAAAGAAACGCCACTTTTTACGATTCTGACACAAATCTCTCTCCTTTTACGATACTCATCTCTATCGCCTTATTCATTCATTTTCTGAGCATCGATATAATAATTTAATTACAATAATGTAAAAAAGATAAAACATAAAAAGATAAAACATTTCATAATAAAATTTAGAAGTAAACAGCTTTTTTATGAATTAGTTATTCTTTTATGTTTGGGTTTTTGATGAAGCCTTAAAATACGTTTTGTTGCTAAGCAACGAAGTCGAGTTTGAACGCTTTAATATTGATGTTGCTTTTTGCGTTTAGGGATAAATACGAGCCACCCTCTCGTGTAAAGGGTGAGGGAGATGAGGAGCATACGCGAACTACCAAATTAAATTCGATTTCTTATTTGACACAAATTTGTATAAATACATCTCTTATAACATTATAATTATAGTGGATGTGATTGCTACAGTTATTGAATTGTAGTGCCAGTGGCATCCATTCATGGACAACACTTCGGCCTAACATTAAGCGCGGTGCTGTCAAATGTCGAGTCACAATAAAAAAAAAGATAAACAGTCATATTCCAGAATCACTGACTTAATATTTTTGAAACATACAAAAAAAAAGGTTCTTGTATATTATTTGCACACACACACACAGGATCGTCGGGAACCTTATCTTTAATTATAATGGTATTCCTAACGTTCATATTTAGCGTTTCTTGGTAATTTATACGTTCCCTCTTTTGACCAAACTAAAAGATTCATGAACCTGGCACAACTCTCGCTTCTTTCACATCCTTAATTCTCTTCATACAGGCTCTATGATTGCGGGAACTGCGGACCCTGGCTTATTATGATAGTACAACTAGATAGTGATTTAAATAGATTTTAAATACTGCTCTCGATTTATGAAAATGTAGGTGCGGTTGAACCTAATTAGATTCGAACAGCATCGTATATATCTGACCAAATTCTACATCAAATACTCTTTACGGCTATGTAATATAGTTTTTACTGATGTGTATTTAACGACAGATAATATAGTTAACAATATTTTAATCACTTAATACAGGACGCCACTGGTCGCACGGGAGATCTAGCGCCTGTTGAAAAGGGGACAATTCACACAAAACGTCACAGCGGTGAAGATCCTGCTAAAAGCAGGTAAGTTGAGCTGCCTTACTCGTTTCATTTGAATTTAAGAACTTTATTTTTATAAATCATTTTCACATGAATTCCTTTTCAATGTGACTTCGTCTAGAGGTTATTATAACGGAGAAAATTGTTAATGTTGCTTTTTTCCACTTCGGCTCCTATGTCGAAGCCTTTTAAATTTCTTTATATCATACAATTTACACTTATACAATGTAAGAAATACCTATTTATTATATTATTATTGTTGTGGCTCGACATACGAGTATAACAGCAACTCGCCTGATGTTAAGCGGTTTGAGAATGGGGGCGACTGCTAGTATAGTTAAATATACTTTGTTTTTATTATGACGCAAAATCTGACCTCGACATGCCTGATGGTAAGCATGGTGGAGGTCTTAGTGTGCTGATGACTGAAAAAAACGAGTTAGTTCACGGCTTTATTGTCGATAGCTTTTTTATTTGATAACTATAATGGGCATGTATCACATATTCAAATAATGCTTAAATCAAATAACCATTAAAACAAAGAAAATATAATCCTATTATATATTCTTCGTTTGAAATCAAATTTGCCGTGGGCAGATAGGAGAAATGTTTCACTGCAAACGTTTTTCTTTTCATTGTTTTTTTTTTGTTTACAATAATTCCACGTGTGTTTTTTAAGGTTTTTTTAAAATGTCTTTTTATGTTAATACTTTTGAGGACAAAGGTTTTTAATAACGTTTGTTTTTATTTCTAACTGCTGTACTCATCCATGATTTAGGTATCGTTCTGTCCGCATTCCATCTATAATTTTCCCCTTTTATAAAACGTTCTTCATAATGTTCTTTGTCTCGTGTACTAATTTGCATTGAGTACATAAGTATTGTGATGCAAAACATTGTAGGTGAACTCCGCGTTATAGGATATTGGATATTTTTTCAGAACCTATAAATTAACTATAGTTTTATTATAAACTCTCAAGATGTTTATTGTCTGTGAATTATATAAGAAGTTTACCGCGACAACTAAGTATTGAAATGTAAATCGATTGTAACTGAAAGATATTATTATTAACGTCTGGCGCAAGCATTCACCCTGTAGGTTGTCGGGAGGTGAGTGAATAGAGAAAAGGAGTATTTTCTTAAAGTACACTTAGATTTATATAAACTTTTTTTTTTAAAATAAACTTAGATAATTTTCTTTTATCATTTTTTATTACATTTTTACCAACAATCCGCTTAGTGACTGCTAGTACGGTTAGATAACAGCAGTAGCAGTCGCATCCACTGAGCCGTCCTAGTTGGAGTCAGCGACTTTCAAGCTGATCCCGAAACAGGACTTAGTCCCGTCACGGTCTGTAGTACACTTGAAAGTGGTGACACTACACCCGATCAGTATAGGCTGGGCAAATTACCGCCAACTGTGTGTCTACCTCTATAAAAAAAGACCCTATATCTTTTTCTATTGAATAATATTTGTAAAAAGAAATATAAATATATTTATAAATAGATTTAATCCATATCTTTAAAAATCCCAATAAAGGATACTCAATTACAACTCCTAAGACACATATATACCAAATTCACTAATAAAATTATAATTATTAAAATATAAAATGATGTTTTAACCATATTTATATTTTAATATATATATTTATAAATATATATATTTTATACTATTGGTCTTTATCCAGTTAAAAATATTATTTACCTTTGTCATTTAACGTAGATTAAAATTACATTTAACAACTTTTAAAGGAAACAAATACTTTAGAAAATAACACAAATTACAAATACTTGTCACAAAAAATAAAGAATACAACTGGTCATTGTCTTCTATAATTGATTTAATATTATTACTTTTTATATGTAGTAATTATTCCGTTTTCTTCCCAAAAACTATATCGAATCCAATAAATTTATTTAGTTTTATCGCAAGTTTATTTCCATTTTTGCATCTTTTTATAAATATAATGAAACAGTTCTTTACTCAGTTACACTCAAAAACAAAAACATTTTCTATTGATATTTTTTATATTGTGCCGTATCTGACTTCAACTTGCCTAGACTGACAAATTGTGAACAAAGCAACCAATACATCGCAGACATAAAGCTTTATGCAGTGCATTTGCCCTGATTCCGGAACCAGATATTACTAAAGGATGGGGCATGCATGGAAAGAAGTTCCTGTGATGAAAATAATTTTTTTTTTTAATTTTTTTTTTATTGTGACCTGACATCTGACCTCGTCTCGCCTGATGATAAACAAGAGGAGGTCCAAGAGTGACGACGACTGGAATAACCGAGTCAGTTCCCGGCTGCCCCAGCCGCCGCCACTATGCCGGCCACGATAATATTATATCGAAAACAAATTAAGTGGAAATTAACTAATACTTGCAGTTAATTTACTTGCCTAATATCAGACAGGGTGATGGCATATCATAAGCCACAATAACCATATTAGCGGCGTAAGCGCACAAAATGAACTTTTGGCAAAACATTGACTTTATATTAATAAACTTAATATTTTTTAATAATAATAATAGGGTAGCCTACAATACGTTTGTTTATGATGGGTTACTATTATAATCAAACGTATAGTAAAACTTGAACAGTAAACGCTATTTCTTAATAATAATAAAATAAAAAAACATGTAAATCGGACTATACTTGTTCAAGAGTATTAGTGCACAACCATGAATGCAACCGACAGACAAAGAGATGATGTATTTTATTACATGTATGGATGGGTGTGTGATTTCAAAGGTAACGGATTAGACGAGGGCCGCTTCGTTCGGAACGAGAGCGTGATGTAATCCAAAGTATAATTAGTTTTGGACGTTATTTCCCTTTCGTCCTCCCTATTGACTATGAAAAAGTCCCCTATATGGTGGTCAATTAGATTTTGACATATTGAGTTTCCATACTTGCATTTTCCTATTTTAAATTGTATGTTTTATGTTATTTATGGTCTACCGCAATATCTCGATTTAAATAAAGATATGGATTCACTTTTAGCCAATGATTTTATATAAAATCGATTTATGTATCGATTTAATATTTATTACCTAAATTATCCGTTAGTCTTGGTTTCGACTCTCGGTTGGAGCAAAGATTCGTTTCATATCTTTTCATATATTTTATTTGTAACATTTATTATTTTAATTTAATATTACAAATAATATGTTTAAAAAAAAGTGGTAGATGATTCCGGGTTTGGTTCTCTGTCTTAGGCAGTAATACAAGTTTGCAGACCGTGAAGTGACTTAGTCGCGTTTCGGGATTAGTTTGTAAATTTCCGGTTTTAACCAGACCGGCATAGCTGATGCGACTTGCAGGTCTTAAACTATAGTAGCAGTTACCTCCATTATTTATCTTCATTATCCAGGTTATAGTTATCCAGGTTATAACTATAACCTGGAGGATTTGATTTTGCGTGATAATTTTTTTTTATTGTGACTCGACATATGACAGCCTGATTTTTAGCCGCTTGATGTTTAGCCGAAGTGTGGTCCATGGATGAATGCCACTGCTACTACAATTCAATATTAATTGATTGATTGATTGTTAATAAAATATAAGTAATAATAAACAATACCATCAAATTTCAAGTTCATAAATCAATGAGAATTTAGAAAAGACTTCAAACAATATTTTCTAAAAATGGCTGACTTTGGTGGATTCTCATGCCTTTGTATTCCAATATTTTTTTAAACCAAAAGTACAGAAATTATCTACGCAATAAGTTCAAAACGATACCTCACTCGATGGAGTAGGCCAATTTTAGGACAATTCGTATGGTTTTGGGTTAACAAAATGGTTATACTGTAAAAAATTAAAGACTGTACCCCCTAACCGTTTGGCTGTAAACCTGTGTGACGCACAGACACAGAGGAAAACGTGAGTGACAAGTAATAATTGGTTTTTATATGTGCTAGTTTGAGGAGAAATATTCACATCTGTATTTTTTATTCGTTTTTGTCATAAATTGAAAAGAAATATATATTTTTCCCCGACATCTATTGTGTCGATAACAAATCATTTCTTAAAATATAATTTGTATGGCTTTCAGAAATATTTTCATTTATTCTTTGAAAATTGTTATTATGTTATTATTTCGTATTTTCGAAAGAAACCTTATTGAATCTGCCCTTTGTATTAAATTTCAAGTTCCAAAAATATATTCTCTTAAAACTTATGAAACTTTTTTGCAGCGGCGCAATAAGTTCAATATTCCTGATCAAAATACGTCCCTTTGACATAGAAATTAATTAGAAATGTTCTGTAAAGCATGTACATTGGCAAAGTCCTCAATAACTAATTTCCACGTAGCTTGTTGAATTAATGGCTTCTGCAATCCGAGCTATGCTAGTGATGGTTCGCAATAATGAAATACTGGTTACGCTAGTTTATATTTTGACATAATAAATATGGTATAATAGTTTCACTTTTCTAAATGTATATTCAATAGTATATTCAAGAAAGTTAATCATTAAGTGATAAATCTAATATAGCTATTCATATATAATATTATAGGTGGACTAGGTACAAATAAAATGTATTTTTATCTAATGGTGGTAGGCAGTGGATCTAGTCTGCTGGTCTGGAGTAGTACCATTACTTACAAATGTACATCCCGTAGTGACTTAGTGACTAAGTGACTTAGTCGTATTTTGAAATTAGCTTGTAAGTTGCCGGCTAACTAGGCTGGATACTTGCAGTTATACAACTTTAATATCTGTCGCCTCCATTCATAGACCGTACACCAGCTTAACATCAGGCAGGGTGCTGTCATATGTTGAGCCACAATAAAAAATAGGTATCTAGATAGGTATGTTATTTATTTCTTATTCCTAATAGGGTGACAGAATGAATACATTAGGTAACAACTTGATCTACACATTACCTAATCCAAGAGATAGGCATGTAGAGGCTTTCAGCTAATGGACTATTAATATTCTAATGTGAAATTGTTACATGTGACGCACGTACGTACGGACACATTAAAGCTCAATTCTTACCATTATTCATATCGACCGTAAGGAGCCCTTATATTACAGTGTTTTTCGTATACATTATTTTTTATCATGTCTAGTTTAGTACTCGAGCGTATTCTCGACTATCGTCGTGTTTCTTTGTAAGCATACTTTTCAAAAAAAGTTCTTCATGACATAATGTACTAGTAATGATTAAATAATAATAAATTGCTTTCTGTAAAAGTGATTTAATATTATTGTTTATCATAAAGTACCTACATACATTTTTATAATGAGTTTAACGATAAACACATCAAAGCCTATATGATCAATCACTTAATAGCATCACCTGCGTCGAATGGCAACCACTCGATCTTTGTGTTTGTTATTTTAATGTTGTATTATGAAAATATAAAATATTCTACTTTGCAAGATTGTTGTTGAGACTTCTAATATAAGCATAAGTAATCACACAAAGATATGTATTTATACAAAAATAATATTATTAAATATAATAGGCAACGTAATATGTTTTTTTGCCTTGAAATGTTTACAATCAGTCGTCTTTTGATTTATTACGGGCTGCTTAGATTGATTATATACTTCAATAGACATTTTTATTATTATTCCAAAAATATTTATATACAAAAAAAAGAACATTATTTTCTTTATTGTTCTGAAAATAATAATTTAAACCTAACATGACAACAAACAAAAATTAATCAAATTATTTATATTGTTATTTTTTTTAAGTGGTTCGAAGGTCAATGATGCGAACAAAAGATCATCCGCTCCACCTTGCCCCACACCGCCGACAGAAGAGGAGCCCCCACAATCGTCCGACGGCGAAGCCACACCGGTAAGTTACCATAAATAAAAATATTAAAATTCATTTGTTTGTTATTTTAGATATTTTTTCATTGCCTTAGCATGAAATATATTATCATTATAAATTATTGCGCCCGAACTCCTGCAGGGATAGGCAGATACAGCATACTTCAGAAAGTTATAAAGTTTTACCTATGATATTTAGGTACATTTTTTGTGACAAATATCTTTAAATATATTAATGTACAAGAGAAAACATATTTACTAACATCTTCTAGCAATATTTTTATAAAAAATAAACGAATATAATATAGTACCAGATTTGTTTAGCCGCCCGTTCTGACAATCTACTTGTGGATTAATTTGCTGAAACTTCTAGCACAACTGCATTATTCGCACAAACTTTCTGTTGGGTTAATTGTTTAAAAGTTTGTTGTTTGTGAAATGATCCCAATATTGTGTCATTCCGGTGCTATTTGTGAAGAGGACATCCAACTCTGAACTACACTTTACTTTCAATTAATTGCGCTAATTAATTCAATTAAAAAACATAAATTACTTTATAGTTCAAATAGAATTGAATTTTGAATGAAACAGGTACTTAAATGAAAACTTAATACTTCTGCAATAGTTTTACCCAAAGGAGTTTTCTGTTAGTTGTCTAACTAGTCCAAACCTATTAGATTTTAATAAAATAAAATGGCATAATAGATGCTTAGGGCAATACTCACTTTTTATTGGTTATATATTTGACACTAGTTCGTTTCGCGTAAACACCTGGGTTTGATTTCCGGTCGTAGCAAAAATTTGTGGTTTATTTTATACCCATCTCGGCCCCCAAGAATTTATAAGTGCTGGTCTGGAAACTTGTAAGTGGTTATTACCCCTGATCGGCATCATCACCACTGCCTACTTCGTTGATGATTTGGTATACATGTTGTATTTAAAAAATTAAAAGTACCAAGTATCAATCAATTGAATTGTAACGCCTTTTTCCCACAGGGATAGGCAGAGACAATAGAGCACCACTTGCCACGATCCTGACACAATACCCTCGCTTCCTTCACATTCATACAAGCTCTATGGTCATGGGTACTAGGTAACCTAGCTTTTTTGAGGATGTCTCAATTTGGTCGGCGAACACCCTCCTGGGCCCGCCTCGTTTAACGTATCTATTCACGTCTGGTAAAAGTACCAGGTAAATTAATTGTATTTGGTATTCTCATACTTGTTGAATTGTATATACATCCTTTTTTATATTTTAAATTTTTCTACGACACTGTCTGTCTTTTACACACTAAGCTGCACTATTTAGATTCTTAGTTTGTATCAAAATATGTTTTTAAATAAATCGTTTTCTTATTAGACTGGTTCGTGTCCCGATGCAGTATCCCATAGTTCACAAACAGCGGGCAGTGTTGCCACCAATACTAATGAAGCAAAATTGGATGTTTCTCAACCAAGACCACTACCCATGCCAGAATATGGAGGATTTTTCGCACCGCTCACTGAGTTTCTGCCTGACAGCAACCAACCTATTTCGGGATTCCACAGGTAATGTGTATAGTGCCTTGATGTAACTGCTATAGTCGCCCAGCGTCTATCTTACAAGAGCCGGCATAGTGGAAGCAACTACTGTTTGCATTTATTTGACTATTGTAACAGTCGCCTCCATTCATGGATCGCACTCCAGTGACGACAGGCGTGGACTAACGGTTTAGCGATTGGTTTGTTGCGCGTAAAGTCCCGGGTTCTATTCCCGGTCGGAGCAAATATTTATTTCATAGCTTTTATTTGTAATATTTAATAATTATATTAAATATTTGTTAATAAAAGAAAGAGATGGATATTTGCTTCGGGTCTAGTTATCAAAGAGTGGTGGCAGTGGTACCCAGTCTGCCGATCCGGGATAGTACCACCACTTACAAGTATACAGACCATAAAGTGATTTGGTCACGTTTTGGGATCAGCTTGTAAGTTGCCGGTTCCATCTAGGCCGGCATAGTCGATGTGATTGCTACTCACAGTTATTGAATTGTAGTAGCAGTGATATTCATTCATGGACCACACTTCGGCTTAACATCAAGCGGGGTGCTGTCTTATGTTGAGCCACAATAAAATATAACTGAATAAAATGCTGTTTTTATTTTAGATGCAATGTCGCAGTTATGCTACTGTGTGATGTTGTTTTGGATGGAGTGGACTTAGATTGGTCGATACATGTCCCATTAATGTTACATATCGTGTTTCTCGGAATGGATCATTCCAGGTAAGATATTGTTTTATTATCTAGGTTTTATCGAACGGAGAGGTTGTTTCTACACGGACAGCGCCTGGTAACAATGTGAGCGAGAGAACGCTTATATTTGTATTTCAGTCTAACTAGTGAATGTTATACGATGCCTTGTTCTCGTAATACGCTACTAATTGTAACTTCAGACTTTCAGTAAGAGATCTTTAACTTTCATTATACTATCGTTTGAAAACTTATATTCCAACAATTTTGAATAAATTTACATTGGTAAAATTTACTTTCACAGAAATAACAAACCGGTAATTCACAATTGTTTTAGCTGTTATTGTATACTTTGTATATTGGCTTGCTGAAATTTCATCGCTCCCTCATTAGGCTATCGCTGTCAATTACTCATAAGTACTATTTTCGGAGGTTTTGTTTTCCACGTTGTTAATGAAATAAAACCCTTTTACGACCTACTATCAATTTTATCTGATGTTTTAAAAGCTTTGCAGCCATTTTGATTTTTAGGATTTATTTTTTTATTGAGACAAGAGACCAAGAGCGCGACGACTGAAAGTACTTGTTTTTTCATCATTCTACGGTTTCATTAGTCGCTATACTTGTAAACTTGTTGACATCTGGCAGGGGAATGTGATTGATTAAAACGATGTTATCCAGTGATGTATGACAGTGTATCGGAATGCACATCCAACTTGAATTAATTGTATCCTAACTTGACTAATCTAACCAATACGAGAGATCGGGTTTAGACGATGTACGCGTGACGTATCAATTAGGAATACTACACTCTAACGCCTCGCTTGACTAATTGATCAATACGAGTATGAAATATTTGCTGACATATTCCAATGTCTAGTTTATAGTTATATTACTACGTAGACTAATTACAGCCAACATTGTTTATTAATTAGTATGCGTTATTTTAAAGCGATGTTGCATGTAACCCCTTTTGATAAAAGCGTGTGTAAAAGTCAAGCGTCATACGTTATAAAATATATAGTTCACATGATTTTTTATTGTAATTGTACTTATAAAAAAATATATTAACCTCGTTATGTGGCAGCCCTGTCCCTGAATGAAGGCGTTTGTTGCCGGTCTAATTGGAACTGGTAACATTGAAGCAGATCCCGAAATGCGACTCAGTCACCTAACTTCTTTGGCCGGCATAGTGACGGCGACTGGGGCAGCCGTGAACAAACTCGATTTTCTCAGTCGTCGTTACTCTTGGACTTCCTCTTGCTTATCATCAGGCGGAACGAAGTCAGATGTCGAGTCACAATAAAAAAATAAAAAAAATAACTTGAAAATGATGGTACTACCCCGGATCGGCAGATTAGCACCACTGCCTACCACTCTTGTTTTTCTCACAGCCTAATTTTATTGTGTAGGTGGATAGTACATCAACATTGTAGGCAGTTACTGTTAAACTTACTGGTAGCTGTGGCAGCACATCATGATCATTTGACAGTTGCACGTATACTCTTGGCCAGCAGAAGTGCAAAACTTGGACTCTCCCTACCACCACCAAGTCTACCTATAACACAACACAACTTCACAGGTATGTATACTATTTGTCAGTTCACTTTTTAATGACTCACTGAGAACGCTTCCAGAGCCTTCTTGTAAAGAATCGGGTGGCTGAGAGCGGAACGTTTAGAACGCATGAAGAAGCCGCGAAGTTTTTAAGTACGAAAACGAGTTTGTATATAAAAATACTGTTTCCATGTTATTCTGCCGACAAAGAAAGTTTCTTTTGTTGAACTATTATTGAACCAATCGCAACTTATCGGTCGCCTTTGAGACTGGCGCAAGCTTTTAATTCGTTGTTGCATTTAATATTCCAACCAATCTGTGAAGAGATTTTGACTTTAGGGTCGGCCATGTGCGGTACATAAAAAAGTGAAATGACTTCGTTCACTGGCTTCATTTAGGAAGGACGACAAATTCGCTTGACAAACTTTATTTGTATTGCAAAAAGTTTTAATTGAATTGAATCTTTTTCAAATATAAGTACAATCTTCTTGGAATTTATTAATTGGCTTAACGCCTCCGCTTTTTAATTTATATGTCGATAGGACCAACATATAAAGCCCGGGTGAAATGACATTTAAAGTTATGAAATCAATGTTCTTGGAATTTCTTTTAAATTTTATATATGTACTTGTTATTTAATTATTTATTTTGGCGCCATATGTCTGATGTTAAGGTTAATAAAAGGCGATTGCTGCCACAATGTCAGCAAGCAGAAATGGCAATGCTAAATTCTGTCAAATTTCAGTTGAACCCTGAAACGCAACTTAGTCACTTAGCAGTCTTTACACTTTCTTTAACTTCTATGCTATGCACGACATATGACCTCGACCCGCCTGATGATAAGCAAGAGGAGGCCCAGGAGTAACGACGACGGAAAAAACTGAGTTACTTTACGGCTGCCTCAGTCGCTGTCACTATGCCGGCTAAAGCTACATGTATCACGACCAAATAAACATTGTTATCGATAAGTGATTTCGAAACATTGGCTCATGTTTCGCGAAACCATTTCAATACCACGGTCGCCTTGAAAGTACACTTTATTATGGCAGCACCGCGCCTGATGTTAAGCTGGGTGTGGTCCAAGAATGTACCATTTACATCCACTATGCCTGCCTAATAGAAACCGGCAAATTGAAAGGCAAAAGCTGAACCCAAAACCCACTTGCAAGTATACAGACCGCGTAGTGCTGTCATATGTTGAGTCACAATAAATAAATAAATATATGTATTAAACAAATTTCGTTCCGAAATCGAACCCGGGACGTATAGCACTCGATGTTAACCAGTAGTAATTTAAAATTTACAATAAGGAAGATGATATATTAAGTTCACTTATTGTCCATTAAAAACATACTTGTATCAATGTACTTTTTTTTAGAAGTTTAAGAATCTTTTTTTTATATATTTAGAACCGGATCCAGTGTTTGACAGTTATCTGAAATGTAATGCTCAATCACCTAGATCATTACATGGTCAATCATTGAATTCAGATCCTCAAGTCACACCTGAAGGTTGGTATAATATATATACACTTATAGTTCGCCGAAAAACTCCGTTTAATTTCTAAGGGCGAACCACCATCTTTTAGAGCAATGAATGTTTTTTTTTATTATGTACATTTTCATAATCACCTACTAAAATGCTTATATCATAGAATCAGGACAACCAACGTACATATATCAAAGATACATTGGTAACCATTGAACGCTGTCGCCCTAAAGTTTTACATTTAATTTTAACAATCATGATTAGGTTGTACTCATATAAAAATATATATTTTAATTATTGTGGACTGTAAATTTAAAGTCCACATATTTGTACTAATATGAATTTGACGACAGGCGTGGACGAACGGTTTAGCGATTGGTTTGTTGCGCGTAAAGTCCCGGGTTCGATCCCCGGTCGAAGCAAATATTTGTTTCATAGCTTTTATTTGTAATATTTAATTAAAAAAAGAGATGGATATTCGCTTCGGGTCTGGTTATCCAAGAGTGGTAGGCAGTGGTACCCAGTCTGCCGATGCGGGGTAGTACCACCACTTACAAGTATACAGACCGTGAAGTGATTTGGTCAAGTTTCGGGATCAGCTTGTAAATTTGGATGTGATTGCTACTCACAGTTATTGAATTGTAGTAGCAGTGACATTCATTCATGGACCACACTTCGGCCTAACATCAAGCGGGGTGCTGTCATATTATGTCGAGTCATAATAAAAAAAAATATTTTTTTATCTGTTACTAACCACACTTCGAGTAAATAAATCATTTCATTTCAATATTATTATAATCTCACAATACAATTGCGTTCGTAAAAAATTAAGCTTATTTTAAGCTTATTTATTCTTAAGTTGGTGGTAGGCGCCCACACAATAAAACAACTCAAAGTGGGGCTTGTTTAAGTGGGCCGCGAACTAATTCCTTTTACAATACAAATAATATAATAATAGTTTAGAACTAAACTGAATGATGATAGAGGCCGCATTGTATTGTGGTTATAAAACTTATGTTAATTATTCATAAATTCAATAAATTAAAATATAGCTTTATAAAAATTATTTTATTTTATTATACATTTCTATACTAAGCTACTAAAGTGCTTGTTTCATAGAAACAAGACAACCAAAGTATATATATCAAAGATACATTGATGCTGGTGAGTGGTTTCGAACCCGTGCCGTGCTTACGTGACCATTTCGCTACCACTACACTAACTACGCCTGATGTTAAGCTGGAGAGTGGCCAATGAATAAAGATGACTACAGTTAAATAACTATACCGGCCTAGTTGGAACCGGCTTCTTTCATCTCATCCCGCAACGCGACTAAGTCACTTAACGATGTATACATTTGAAAGTGGTGGTACTGCTCTGGATAGGCAGATTGGAGACATACGACTAACTATGGTACCACCAACTGTCTGCCTACAACTCTTAAAAACTTGTAGATTTAAAAAATATGATACACAAAGTACTATATTCAAGGCGACCGTTGTGTAGTAGCAGTGCAATGGTTACACAAACCAATAGCACGAGTTCAAGACCACCCACCGGTACCAATGTATCTTTGATATATGTACTTTGGTTTTCCTGTTTCTATGATACAAGCACTTTAGTAGCTTAATATAGAAACATAAATAATTAAAAAAAAATGACATTATGATTGGTCTATAAACACCTTAAGGCATTTTGTTGTAATTGTTTTGCTAAACCGTCGCGTAATTATTATATATTTTCTCTTAGCTGAAGCGGATAATTATCCGTCGCTCCCTGTGATTGTTACTGAGGGTGAAACGGAGACGGATCAAGAACCCGTAATTGAGTCTGAATTACCCGATATACCTGTAGCCGACGTTATTAAATCCCTGGTACATTATCTTGCTAGCAGGCCGACTCATTTACCACTTTGGAATCTGGAAGATATTACAGCTAAAGGTTTGTTTTTTTTCTAACTATATTCAATCTCAATAACTAGTAAGATAACATAGGAATTGAAGAGAATTGTGGATGTGAGGGAAGAGAGAGGGTTGTGTACAGAATCGTGGCAAGTTGTGCTCCATTGTGTCTGCCTATCCCTGCGGAAAAAACGCGTGACAATTTTATTTTATTTCATAACATAGGATACTTACAAATACTGGTATTAAACTTTGTAAAACATTATAAAATATTTACAATAAATAATCAAGGATTTTTATTCTTATAAAGTTGCAATATCTGGCCTTATATTTATCAAACGAGAATTTTATCAGAATTATATAACTCGGTTTGACAAAATTCGAGATCGTCCTATTTTTAATAATAATAAATTGTAAATTATTTTCTACAAATAATATATTGAAATTGTAGTTAAATATTTAAACGATAGATGTATATATAATACTTTATTATAGTACTAATACAACCAAATACATAAATCGATACTGGTCAAACTTTAAAAATACTTCAAATAAAATGAAATTATAATACTCGTAGGGCTTCATCAACGGTCAGCCCTTTGTACAGGGGTTCTTTTATTTCACAATAACTCTATACATATCAACGAGGGGATATTACAATGAGAGAGACTTATTTCTACAGTATAAAAAATCGACCACACTGCGGATGTATTTAAACACTAAATCTTTTTCACATGTAAAATTCCTCCCTATAGTACGTTAAAGTACTACTTTATCATTTATCAAACCACAATATGAAATATGCATGAAATTAAATTAATTTAATCCTCTTGTCTCTGCCTATCCCTATGGGCAAAAGGCGTGACAATTTGATTGATTGATTGATTGTTACATGTATTGAATACAACATTTAATTTTATACGTTACACAATTCGTTAAACAATTAATCAATCAATGAAATCTCTTTATATGTATTATTAACTTGGACTTTTGTAATTTAAAGAGTATATCCATAAAGAGATGAAATAGGAATAGTTCAAGTCCCGTGTATGTAGTTTTTTTGTGACTCGACATTTCGTCTTGACTGATGGTAAACGAGGGGAAGTTCAAGAGTGTCGATGACCAGAAAAACCGTCTTACTCGCCATCACTATGCCGGCCAGAAATAGGATAGGGAGAAACAACAATGTAGACGCTTGATAAAAAAATATATAACATTAATTTTTTTATAACTAACGTAACAACACATTATGAATTTAACAACTGTAATTATTATCTTGTTATATAAACGGCAAAGACACCGAGAAAATTTTCACTTTAATCTTTATTAATATTTCAAAAGCAGCTTTTTCTTTTTACATAATTAGGACGTAGTTTACTTGAATTATATTGCCTTTTATACTCGACTGTATTGAATTAACCCTTTATAATTATAAATTAAGTCGTTTTTATTAAGGAAATTAACAGGCCGATGTCTAAGTAACAAAACACGAATTCTGTTCATGTTTTTTTGTTATAGTGTGGTCGTTGCGGAGTTGTCAACAAATGTCTACATTGGCCCGACATGTGCTGCGAATATTCCACGATTCCTTGCCGCATGCTCTCGTTAGTGAGCGTTGGGCACAAACAGCCTTACAATTGGGTCTGTCGTGCCCCTCTAGGCATTACGCCGGAAGGTCTTTACAGGTAACCCTTTTCAATGTTACATTGTTACTATGATATTTAAAAAGTATTGTGGATTAACATGGCGATATGTTCGAATTGTTTTGAATATTTTTCACCATATGAGTTTAAATAGACAATGTTAAAATTATATATCCCAATATTTGTACCTATTTAATACTTTCTGCTATATTAAACAGTTATTTACGAAGAAAAATATCCTTATATTATTCGCTATATATATAACAATAAACATATTAATATGTCCCTGTTTAAAAACACATTGACTCCTTTTTTATATATAGATTATATATCTTCGTTACGTTCATTTATTCTTTATTATATTATGCGTTTATTTGATCTGTACTGATTCTGTATCAGTATTTTACATTCTTAGTATGTCTAGTTATTATTTATAATTGTTTATATTATATGCATCTACACTTTTATATTTTCTACAAACTCAGTGTAAAACAGGCACAAAATATTTTAGGATATTTTATTTCTTACGCAGGTATTTCGTTTCATCGGAGTTGCGATGACTGGTCGTATGGTATCAGATATTCTTTCTAGACTTGTGGAAACAGTAGCAGAACAGGGCGAAGATATGCAAGGTTACGTAACAGAATTACTGTTGACGTTAGAGGCTGCTGTCGACTCCCTGGAATCGAACTTTAGACCGCTAGACTACATGCGGGATATTTTCAAATCCACACCTAATTTAAATAATAAGGATGGTGGACAACAACCTACTAGTAGTCTGTTTGCAGCAGGTTTGTATCATGTTTATGTACTGCCGCGGACATTGCCTCTTGACCGCTTAATATTAATTGTAGAATTATAGAAGTGCTAACGTGGATGTCATGCAAGTTATATTTATGCATTTATTTAACTTAAATATACAAGATCTCATGTTTCTTAATTGGAAAGCCGGCAATGTCCCTAATAGTTTTATATTTTATTTTCAGTAAAATGTATAGTTAAAATTACTTTTATTAATATAATTAATAAAGAATTTATGTAACTTATAATGTATTATTTGTTTCACATATTTTTGGATTTAATAGCTTGTTATGCTATGTACGCGTCTCCCCGTGTTGGGGTGACAACAAACTAAGCTGGCAAATTTCAAATATATTTTTCGCAAGCTCCTACATAAAATTTATTGCTTTTTCTTTAAAAACCACGTACTACGATCCTTACACAACTCCCTTGCTTCCTTCACATCCGCAACCCTCCTCATACAGGCCCCGTGGTTATGGGCACGAGGCAACCTAGTTTAGCAAGCGAGTTGTGTAAGGATCGTGGTAAGTGGCGCTCCATTGTCTCTGCTATCCCTGTGGGAAAAAGGCGTGACAATTTGATTGATTTATTGATCTTTAAAAGTAAATCAGTTTTTATCCTACATCCCTTATTCGCCATTACCAACGTCGAGCATCGAACGTTTGACGAGAATGTCATATTCTCATATAAGCCTGGAGCGTTTTATGTCAACGTCAAAGCCAGTTCCTCCACTAGTGTTTGACAGGCGGTTAGCATTATTGGCATGAGTGATACAAAATATCTGACTTTTTTTTATTTTTTTATTGTGACTCGACATATGACAGCACCCCGCTTGATGGTAAGCCAAAGTGTGGTCCATGAATGAATGTCACTGCTACTACAATTCAATAACTGTGAGTAGCAATCACTTCCACTATGCCGGCCTAGATGGAACCGGCAACTTACAAGCTGATCCCGAAACGTGACCTTCACGGTCTGTATACTTGTAAGTGGTGGTACTACCCCGGATCGGCAGACTGGGTACCACTGCCTACCACTCTTTCAGGCTAACCCCACATATTAGGGAGACTACTAAAAGCATTATATCTAATACGGGGTGTGAGTACAATATAATGACTTCATCCTAATAATTAAATATTTTGTAATAGGTAAACGCTCCCCGGGGATTTGTGTTGGATGTGTATCTAACCATACAAGAAGCACTAGTTACTCAGTATCTTACTGCACGAGGAAAAACAACGCACCTTCTTCTACGCATGCTGATAAACCATATGGTAAGTTTATAATATAAAATTACACGGCTTTTGTGTTGAGTTATATAGAAATAGAAATATTTTTATTAGATAAAGTGTTACTTGTCTAAATCTATGTGTATCTTTGATTTTGTATGTTTTACTTTATAAATTTTAAAAAGGACATATTTCGAAAAGTTTTTGAAAAAATATTTAAAGAATGGGACTCTGTGTTCAGCGTTGCCCACAATGTACAGTCACCCTGTTATGATTATTATATCGCCGCCCGTTGAATTAATAGAGCATATGGTAAAATTGAATCTTAAAAGTTTTACTTTGTAAACTGGTTATATTATTAAAGATCAAACGGGACAAATAACACGTAGCAGCTGATGTATGAATTCGCGCGTATGTAAAGGGTTTAAAGTCTTTTGAATTGCCTCAGGTGTTCCTTTACAGTTACGTTTCATGGTCAACCTTTGAATATAACCCTACGGCTCATACTGACCTTGGTGGCACCCATTTGCTGTCTTTATATTAGCATTATAATAATTTCTATAAGAGCTTTTATCCAATAAGAATATCGTTCTCATTGTTGTATAAACCTATAAATGTGTGTAATGTCGCGCAGAGGGGCGCAGTCGGTCCAGCAACGAGGCAAGCAAATCAATTCAATGTTCCAATTTGTGCCGATCAAGATCTGCACAGTCGTTAAAACTTCTTGGCGATAGTTCTACACAGGTATGTCAGAGTACAATCGTAAATTGTTTATATACTTGATGCTTATTTTCAGATTACATTCTTTTAATTTCAGGACGATAAACTTACAATCCTGGCTACATTATTTTGGGTGGGAGCGTCGCTCCTAGAATCTGATTATGAACATGAGTTCTTGTTGGGCGTGCGCTTGCTATCTAGAGTCATGTCTCGTCTACCATTAGACAGACCTGATGCCAGAGATAGACTGGACCGCACACAGGCGCACGGTGCGTCATCGTTGCATGCATTGCTTTTGAAGGTTGGTAATTAGGTTTTAGTAACGAATTTAAAGGGCCATCCTGTCTGATCATATTATGGTCGAGGTGACTTTATTTAATAAACATAGATTGAATGAGTGCTTTTATCAAAGTATCATAATTTTGTTATTTTGCTTCCGCTCTCGTAATTGTGTAAAACATTTGCGTGCACTGGCCATTCGTGTTTGTTAAATTGCAGCGGATAGTGCACATTTACTTTGTAAGCATAAAAGCTCACCCCTGGTCGAATTAATTACTATTTCAGCATGAACATTGTCTATAATTTAGGTTCTCATTTTTAAATTTAAGGGGAAATGCTATAGCGCCGATTCTACTTACGGTTGCCTTAGTTGCGTCATTATGCCGGCCAAAATTTTTTTATTTTTTATTTACTATTCTATACTTAGCTAATTGTTTATTTATTTATTTATTCATTATAGTGCTGGTATCATAGAAACAGGGCAACCAAAGTACATATATCAAAGATACTGTTCTCGGTTTGCATAACCATTGCACTGCCACTACACCGTGGTCGCTTATAATATATATTATTATGTACTATATATTCAAAAGTAGCCCTCTAAACTTTCCAGGGTTGCACCCATCCTAATACATATGAGCCAGTGGTTGGTGTTTTAGCCGACATGATACCACTTTTGGAGCTACCAGTAATTGATCCCACACAATCGTTGGCTTTTCCCATGACAGTTATGGCTTTATTGCCGTACATGCTGTTACATTATGAAGATGCTAATGAATTATGCGTAAAGGCCGCCTGTCACATTGCTCAGGTAAGTTGATTGTAAATTGATTGTGATTCAGATGTCACGCGTACTCTGGAGCTCCTGCAACTACGCAGACACATGGCGGCTTTGTGCGTCCTCTATCGCCTTTACCACGGAGAATGTTCTGAGGAGCTCTTTAACCTTGTTCCTACCTCGTCCTTTCACACCCGTAATACCCGCACAGGTAGGGGAAAGCATCCGCATTCTATCGATCGAATCGGCAGCCGAACTAAAAAGTTCGGTGCGTCTTTTCTTTGTAAAACAATCGACACGTGGAATGATTTGCCAGCCCATTACCTTGGATCCTTCAAGCGATGCGAGAAGAAGCACCTTCGGCCGGCATAGTGACGGCGACTGAGGCAGCCGTGAATAAACTCGGTTTTTTCAGTTGTCGTCATTTTTGGACCTCCTCTTGCTTATCGTCAGGCGGACGAGGTCAGATGTCGTGTCATCATAAAAAATAAAAAAATGTTTCATCAGACTTTAATTTTAAAATTTAAATTACATGCTGTAGTGGCAATATTTCACTAATACTATTTTTGACAAATTATTTTTTAATTATTTTAATTGTTATCCTATTTTATATTTTTCTTTAGTCCATGTTTCAATTAAAACATCGTTTGCATTTTGATAATTTTGACTTAACAAGCATAAAATTGGATTTTCCCATTCCGCTATGTTCCTTTGCAATGCACATAATGATAATATGTCAATTTTGTTCGGGTATATTCATTGGGTCATATTATTGTACGTTAAACGGATACAGTAATATTTCGTAATTAATCTATCCACTATTTTCATTTTGAAAAACATGGTGTCATGACTTGTACTTAATTAAAGTGCACTAAAGTTGTAATTATTCTTTTACGATCAACATTAAAACATTTATTGATTATTGTATTAGACAATAATAATTGTCACTTTTACTTAGTTCTTTTAAATCATAGTAAACTGAAATTGTAAAGATTATTTTTCGATCAACGTGAAATACCTGAAACGGTAATTGTTGAACACACTTATTAGACAATTTATTTAGTAATAATGCAATTATAAAATCAACTATTTACAACACCATATTTAAGAGACAGGTAATGAAGACAAGACCGTCTTTCCCCGGTGTTAACCTTGGTAACTTAAAAAGCCTGTGCTAAGGTGTACCAATTTGGTATAAACTATGAACTCAGATGAAGCAAAACAGTGTTTATAACTAACTTTAACTATTCACAACATGTTGAGAAAATATAATATAATATAATATAATATAATATAATATAATATAATATAATATAATATAATATAATATAATATAATATAATATAATATAATATAATATAATATAATATAATATAATATAATATAATATAATAATTAAATCTCAGATTTTAACACTAAATAATTTAAAAGTATAGCACACAACTAAATATTAATGGATTAAGTCTAAATAGATGTCGATTGATTGTTGAAGTTAAGGAGACTTGAAATAATAAAAGCTATTGACTTTCCGTTTATATCTAGTATCTCTTATAACAAGTTGAGATTAATAGAAATAAATGAATTTATTTAATAAAGTGTTCATATAAATATACTATCGGTTTAAATATGTCAATAGGAACACTAATGGATTCTAATACGAACTTGAATAAGAATTAATTAGTATTTTTAAGTTAATTTTTAGTATATTTCAATGCACTCAGGAAATCATCAGTCAATTATTATTTAGCTTAAAAGTTGTCAGTATTAACTAGGCCAGCATATAGAATGAAACTGCTACTTGCAGTCGCCTCCATTCACCGCACTTCAGTATAACTTACCCCGGGGTACTGTCTTAAGTATATCTTCTTAAATCATCGCTAAATATATTTATTGATCAATTAATCAATCAAATTGTCACGCCTTTTCCCCCAGGGATAGGCAGAGACACTATTTATTGACTTATTAATAATGATTCAATTGGCGTTGGTTTTTTTTTTTCATTATTTTGTAAAGTCACTATTAAATTGGTTAAAAATAATAATTACAGTTTACATCAGAGAAGAGCAAGAAATTGGAAAACTTGGGGACTGTCATGACTCTGTACAGTCGTCGGACATTTAGCAAGGAAAGTTTTCAATGGACAAAATGTGTTGTCAAATATTTGTGGGATACATACTCGCATCTGTCACTGCAAATGTTAGCATTCCTCGTTGAAGTACTTGAGAAGGTTATATATTTTTTATATTTTATTATTATCTAAAATTTCAGTAACCCTTTCTCTTTTGTTTTTCAAAGCTATTCTAAATAGAATTTAATATGAAACCCGAGAAGTCAAGAAACCTTTTTTATTTGTAAAAGTATTTGTCTAAGCCAAATTTTTCGTATTTATTTTCTAAGAAACTTGTAAACTTGAAGTTGTACAAGTAATAATTTCTAAGAAACTTATTTGAATTTTCCAATGTCAAAAGGTGACCTATCGATTCACAGAATATCTAAGAACAGCGTCCACTTTAACAGATTGCCTTCATGGAAATTTATTATTTAATAAATAACTTATTAAAACATAAATTATATTATTAATTTACTGTGGTACACAAATATACAAATTTAACTACAACTACTATAGCCTCGGACAGGTTTTCTCTATAAGACGCCACAATAATTGAAAAAAAAATAACCTCATAAATTAAAAATAGTGAACCAATATAAAATTAAAACTTTTACATTAATGTTATAAATGAGGGTTGGTTTATTTTTTACGTGGAACATAATATTTGGACTATACTTAACCGACTAGTAGGTGAAGGCTTAAGGAGGGGAGAGTGTTAACATTATGCAATGTTGGTGAACCTTATTGCTATCGTAATAAAGCACATTTTAGTATAATAAATAATCGAAGTTGTAGGGTTCAAGTCAAATTAATGGTTGTTACGTTTTGTTCAAATAACTTTATATTATTGTTTGTTCTTTTAGGGTGCTCCGAATTTGCAACTGCCTGTTTTATCTATACTACATTGTATGCTTTACTATGTGGATTTGAACACGTCAGCTGCACAAACTGTTAATGCAGATTTATTAAGAACCGTTGCCAAATTTATTGATGTAAGTATTTATATTAACTTTATTTTCACTTAAAGAACTTTCTTTATAAAAATATTATTTCTTGCTTATATAGTTTAGTATGTTGTACGTAATTTTTATTACGTATCTACCGTTTGGTTGATAATATTTTCTTAACTCTATGTAAAGGGGTGGATATAAGCTAAAGTCTATCGGCCGCGTAAATTAAAATGAGCGAGGGAGATGCGTGTATATGGCATTTAAATACAGCTGAATGAGGCAAACATATTTTACCCTCTTCATTATAAAACTATAAAGTTATTCGTGTGTGTTGCATTAGGGTGGGCTTTTTTGTTGCAGATTTAATAAATGGCGAATGCTTTGAAGTTTTTAAAATTAAGCCCATAGGTTAATTAATTTCTTTTTAATTTAATAATACGAGTTTACAGTGTATAAGTAATATCAACTAAACTATAATATTAATAATAATATATATTCAAATTCTTTTATAAATTATATACATATAAATTCAGTAAATTAACATTTTCTTGAAATAGTAAAGTTTCGTTTAAGTACGTTCACTTTTAAATTTAATATATTTGTAATAATTTTTCAGGGTGGAAATAACTATAAAGAAGCTATGAAGATATTGAAATTGGTTGTGACACGATGCTCGACACTTGTAGTACCACCTAGCTGGGAGAGCCATGCTTCGTCTATATTAGATACAGAATTACACGGAAAGAAGGTGATTATCGTTTTAAAATTTTGACAATACGGTAGTATATTTACACAAAATTTGTGATTTGACATCTGATTTCGACTGCTTGATGGTAAGCAAGAGAAGTTCCAAGAGCTCCGAGGACAAAAAAACCGACGCAGTCGCGTTAACTATTCTGGCTAAAAAAGTCGAAAAGTGTCAGGTATCGAGGTATCGTGTTGTCGAAAAGGTTTATCATAGGAATTAAAATTGTATTTCTAACTTCTGGATGCGTGGCTGCAGTGGGCGTATCAGTAGGTGTAACCCATGAATACAATAATGCTATAGAGCTGAATCGAGTAGGACACTTATTAGGTTTCATTCGGAATGCATTTGTTGTTTTAGCATTCATGAGATATGTATGGGAGTTGTTTGGAAATCCAATCGAATGACATAACTAATCAAATCATACATACAATCAAACAATGTTGGCGACAGAGATTTGAAAATAAAAGATCAATGTAAACTTTATTAACAATGTATCGCTGTCTATCCATGTGGGAATTGAGGCGTGTCTATTTGAATGATATTTGTTATTTGCATATACATTGTATTTAGGAAGGTTAGGCAGTGGAGCCCAGTCTGCCGATCAGGGGTAGTACCACCAGTTACAAGTATACAGAACGTGGAGTTTAGTCGCCTTTCAGAATCTGCTTGTAAGTTGCCGGATTCAACTAGGCCGGCATAGTGGATGTGACTACTACTTACAGTTATTAAACTGTAGTAGCAGGACCACACTCCAGCTTAACATCAGAAGTGTGCTGTATTGTGTCGAATCAAAAAAAAAATGTAAGAATCGTGGAGATTGGCCGCTTTGTTGTCTCTGTCTATACATAACTTATGACAGTGAAATAAGTTTTATTTACTAAAAAAAAGTGCAATTTCCGAATGAATACACGTGATAGCTAAAATACGAGTAGCAATGTTGTTTTAGCTATGCTGATTATGTACTCTACCGTAGCGAACGGGATTTCAGCCTGCCTATAACATGTACGAAACGCACGCTCGGCGTAACTTTACGTTCACTGTTAAATATTTACTGAATAATTTAAGTTCTTCTACCTAGTGGTAGAGAATTGATCATGTACCCTAGACCACTTGTACTAATATTTCTTTGATACATGTACTTTAATCGCCCTGTTTCTATGATACAAGCACGTTTACTTAGTATAGAAATTTATTAAAAAAATGTTTTTTTTAAGCGGTGAATTAATAGTCATTATTACCTGTCATTGTGTCGTTGTGTCGATACTGTCATTGTGTCGAGTCTGAAAAAAAACGAGTCACGTCACGGCAGTCGTCGTCACTATGCCGGCCAAGGGTGGCAGGGAAAGTGGCAGTCTGATGGCAGTGTTTTGGATATTTAGAACAGTTTGATTGATAAACCAATAAATCAAACTGTCACGCCTTTTTTCCACAGGGATAGGCAGAGAGAATGGACCACTTGCCACGATCCTGACACGACACCCTCGCTTTCTTCACATTCACAATTCTCATATAATACAATAAAATAATATTGGTGATATTTCATGAACAAAGAAGTGCTGAACGCGCATGCACCAACATTTAGGTCGCCCGGGATGACACACACATCCATCTGCCTCATTCAGGTCACCCTGCAATTCATAAGGGACCGAACTATAAAATTACGATTCTATACTAAGCTACTAAATTGCTTGTATCATAGAAACAGGACAACCGAAGTACATATATCAAAGATGCATTGGTACCAGTGGTTTTGAAGCCGTGCTCTCGGTTAGCTTAACCATTGCACTGCTACTACACCAAGGTCGCATTAAATGCATTAAATTTTTTTTTTTAATAATAATAAAAATGGCGGATATATGCTCCAGGTCTGGTTGTCAAAGTGTGGTAAGCAGTGGTGCCCATTCTCCCGATGCGTGGTAGTACCACTTACAACTATAGACTATGATTTGACTAAGTCGCGTAAGCAGTCCACCTTTATTCATGAACCGCACTCCAGCTTAATAATATTTGGTATATACAATCTTGTAATTAATTAGAATTATAAATTCTATCTACTTTCACTCATACTTTCCATGTGACCAAACCATCGAAGCATTCCTTTGTCAAGTAGATTGACAAAGGAATGGATGGAAGGAGAAATCTGAATGGATACGTTAAACAAGGCAGGCCCTGGAGGGTGTTCGCCGACCAAATCGGAGACATTCTCTAGAAAGCTAGGTTGCCTAGTGTCCATAACTATAGAGCTAGTATGAAGAGAATTGTGAATGTGAAGGAAGCGAGAAAGCTGTGTCAGGATCGTGGCAAGTGGAGCTCCATTGTCTCTGCCTATCCCTGTGGGAAAAAGGCGTGACAATTTGAATGATTCATAAATTCTATAAATTTTAAGAGTAGTATTAAAACTAAAAGCTGCAATAGTATATAAATGTAACGGTATTAATGAAAATATATTTATATTATTTAATGTTATAAAAAATCCGTCCCTGTGTAAAAAGTGTTTGTTTTACCTTCGCGTCGTGTACTAGATTAAATTCAGGTTCCGAAGTATATTTAAATCCCTGCCACCCCCCTTGTGCGCCATACCCCTTCCAACGGCAATACCACCACTCTGTGAATATACACAGCAATTTCAGCACATTTTATTAAACATTTTATTTATAAGTTATTTATATTTTGATTTATAGCAACGTTTATACTAAGAGTGGTAGGCAGCACACCGTGAAGTGACTTAGTCGCGTTTTGGTACCAACTTTTTTTATTGTGACTCGACATATGACAGCACCCTGCTTGATGTCACTTCCACTATACCAGCATTGTAGATGCGACTGCTACATGCAGTCATAGTAGCAGTCTCTTTTATTCATGGACAGCACTCCAGCGTAATATACGGCCACAATTAATTAAATTAAATTTTTACAATTTGACAATTAATGTTTCGAGGGAAGCGAGGGAGTTGTGTCTGGATCGTGGCAAGTGGCGCTTCGTTGTCTCTGCATATCCCTGTAGGAAAAAGGCGTGACACGTTGATTGATTGATTATTTGATTGATTGAATAAAAAAAATAAAAAATATATGGTATATAGTGTATTGCACATGCATACGAATATATGCACGAAAATCACCCCGCACTGACTCTCGTCAGAGCCTTTAATTAGTTTTTATGAAAATAACATTGATTCGTCATAGGTGGGTAGTACATGGCGAACTATCAAAAGACAACTGTACTCATGACTTTTATGTAGAGTGCTTTTAGTCTTTATTTAGTCAGCGTTGAAGACGATCAGAATTATTATATGCCGATAACAAATAACTAAAAATAAGAGGCAAATATTTCCTTCGGGTCTATTTGTTTAGGAGTAGTAGCTGTTAGACATCCTCAAGAAAGCTAGGTTGCCTAGTGCCCATAACTATAGAGCTCGTATGAAAAGAATTGTGAATGTGAAGGAAGCGAGGGAGTTGTGTCAGGATCGTGGCAAGTGGCGATCCATTGTCTCTGCCTATCCCTGAGGGGAAAAGGCGTGACAATTTGATTGATTGATTGATTCATAGTAGCTGTTCGGAGTCTTGGCGCCGATTAAGGGTGGTACCATCACTTTTAGTTCGAGTCTCAGCCGTGTTTCGAGATCAGCTTAAAAGTTGCAATTATGTCGGCACCAGGCGTCTGTAGTAGCAATTATATACAGTAGTAGAAGTAGCCATCATTTTTAGACCGCATTCTAACTTAAGTTAATGTTCAATTTATCGTAAAATAAATGTACGATGAGACTGTTCTTTTAGTTGTCGGCACTCTTGGACCTCGCCATCAGGCGAAACAATGTCGGTTCTCGAGTTTTAATAAAAAACAGGCTTGTTTTTGTCATATGTACAAAATATTTATAAAAGTGTACACCTAGGACGAAGTGTTAACCATAACAGCCTTTAATGCATGAGGGGAGTCCAGCTTTCAATATGGACGGTAAACTTATTAAATCACCAGTGACTGCACTAAGAGCGATGCAGGAAAATAATTATTGGAAAATTTTTGTCCGATCCTTTGAGCTAATAATTAAATTACACTTTCCATTAACTCGCTTATTATATTATTTATTAAAAGCTCCCATGACGTTATATCCTATTAAATTATTAATCTAGTTATAAAATACATTACCCATAATTGTAATACTAGAGTTAATTAACTGGAAGTAGCAGTCACGTCCATTATAAACCGGCAACTTACAAGCTGAACCCGATATGCGACTAAGTCACTTCACAGTACACTGGTGGTACTTCACAGTACAGTACCACTGTACTTCACAGTACAGTGGTGGTCTACGCCGGATCGGCATTCTGGGCACTAATGCTTACCACTCTTGTTATTTATATATGAGGATTTGAGTCAGGATCGTAGCAAGTGGCGCTTCATTATCTCTACCTATCCCTGTAGGAAAACGTGATAAATTATACTTGTACTAAAGTTTATTTACTTTTTGGTTATTTAGGTGTTCGAATAAAAATCGATACAAGCATATGCTGAACTATTAAGATATTAATATGTAATACTTTTTTAAAATGTAAATATAAATAAATAGTATTGCTGCATCATATGATCGCACATCACCTTATTTTAAATAGGCGTGCGGTCTATAACACGTAGTCACTGTTCACTATGCCAGCCTAGCTGAAACCTGGCAACTATCATGTAAATCTCAAAACTCTTTTAAATAGATTCATATTTATAAGTATACTAAAATCTACACCGATCTCACTTGCGTATTTATTCTGTACAGTAACATCGTTTTCAATAGGAAATGAGACTTTTCCAATGCAGTCCCCTCAAAGAGATTTCATTCTATACTATGGTATATAGATTTACAAATATCGACAGGTATTTTCATTATCAGTACCAGATTTTAATTATAGTTATTCATTACCGACCATGCCTTCGGATACATTTAAAGCGGCCAACTCTCGAAACAGTATTAAATTGTAATTTGTTTTAAATGTAGTCCCCTCAAAGAGATTTCATTCTATACTATATAGATTTACAAGAATTGACAGGTATTTTCGTTATTAATACCAGATTTTAATTATAGTCATTCATCACCGACCATGCATTTAAAGCGGCCAACTCTCGAAACAGTATTAAATCGTAATTCGTTTTAAAAATAATATACTATATTTACTATATTAGTATTATATATTGAGTCAATATTGTCAGAATTTTATATGTAAACTATTTATTTAGTCTTATATTATGTTCTATATATATTTATAATTCTTCAGTAGTGTGTATGTCACTGAACTCTTCCTAAACATTTGGACCGATTATGATGTTTTTTTGTATGTGTGTTTATGTGGATTCGAGAATGGTTTAGATTTACAATTGGACTCGGTATGTGGCGCTGCAATCTTGTTAGGACAACTATTATCGGATAGCTAGTAAAGAATCCTAAAGAACACGCTACATATTTACAATGTATTCCACCAAATATTTTAAATCAAACTACCACGAATGTTACAATATCGTATTAAGTTTATAATTTTTTAATATTTTTATTGTTTCAGGAGTTGCCTGGCCGTACTATGGAGTTTACATTTGACTTGTCGCAAACGCCGGTTATAGGCCGCAAATATTTGCCTAAAGGTGGAAGTGCGTCAAGTAGCCAAGCACCCACCGGACCTAGTTCGCTGTCAGGCGCGTCCACAGTCACCATTGAAAAGGGTAAATTCAGAATTTCCACATGACATACGTAGTTCCTCTCTAATACGTCGCTATTAACTTTTGAGCGAATTTCTAGCTTTTAAACAGGAATGACATTCGCAAAAGTTGTGTAAATATCAAAGCACCTTTGTGGTTTAATTTTAAAGTTTTATATATATCATAGTCAAAGCATGTCTGTGGTTTAATTTTAAAGTTTTATGCAGTGTGCGTTATGCGCATAATTGTTTTGATCTCGTGTACAGATGACTAACTTTAAAATCTCCCGTGACGGGGATTGAAATAAAGGAATTTCGTTTAAGGGTAGAGTTTTATTGTACTTACTTGAAAATTCTTTATTAACTAATTATACTATTTTTAATATGCGTATTTGGCATAAAATAGGCAGACATATGCTCGGGGTTAGGTTTGGCAATGTGTGATAGCCAAACCTAACCCAAATGATTGTTAGTTGCTGGTTTCAACTCGGCCGACATAGTGCATGTAACTGCTACTTACAGTTATTTAACTATAGTTTATAACTAGCCTTTATTTGTGTCCCGCACGCGAGCCTAACATCAGACGGGATGTTGTCATACGAGTATGTCGAGCCACAATAAAAAAATACCTTTTTTTTTCTTTTTTTTTATTGTGACACGGACCTTCATCGGACCATGGAATAGTTTGTTGTAATGTAATTGTATTTGTGCTTTTATAGGTTCAATATCTGCATTAACAGTCGTGGGTGGGGAAGGCAACGGCACAGGCTCAACAACGGTGCAGAACGCTCCGTCTCCACGCAGATCGCTATCTCTTTCACCAGCCGATGCCGCTGTTGTATCAGGCTGGAAACGACCATGGATGTCACAGGTATATAGTTTACTCGCTCTCACCTAGACCTACCACGCATTAATGCCGTCTCACTCTGTTGCAGAATAAAGTCGAGATCTTATTTTGTGAATTTTTAAGATCTAATATATTGAGCCGCGGCTTTGTGGTTCGCCGTGGAAAGTAGGTATTCATATAGGTTTCAAACTTCGATATAGCGAAAGCTACTTAGCTAGCAGTTATTTATGTAATCCAGTCCTGGATTGCAATCCAGTTAGATATGAACTTGGAATACGATCCAGGAAATGGTGGTAAACACCATATCTCCATATACGAGTATAATGCTTATGTAAATAAAAGTCTATATAATGCTATATAACAAAAAGTTAGTTCGTATTGTTCTTCTTTGCAAGTTACATATGAAGGCTTTTTCAAGGTAAGATCTTATTTTGTACAAAAGGTCAATGTCCCTATATATTTTTTGCATTGTAAAATTTTACCTATTACTATGTAGACTAGTACATTTATTGTGAAACAAACTAACGCAGCCCGGGCAAAGGCGCATTATCGATCCAGTTTTACTGCGTCGACGTGATGACCTTTTTAGACTCCATGATGTACTTCGATGTTGTATATTAAACTCCTATTAAGTAAATTATATGTTATTAAAAAAATATTGTTTGCATGCAAATTATGTATTTAGTTTATAACTTTACTTTTATTAGTATGTTATTATTTAAATTACTTTCTAGTTTATTGATGACAGAAAATATAATTTATTATTTAAACGAAATTACGTAATGTTATATTTTCTGCTGCGTATTTTTTCTTGTTGCATTTTCTTTCAGTAGCAACAATATTAATTTGATTTTTGAACGTATTGACTATATAAAGCACATAAAGAATTACAAATTATTATTATAATTAAATTTCACAAGTTAAATTACATCCCGACCTCGTTTATTGCCCGGGACCTGCCACCGGGTATAAAAGGCGAGCTTGTTGCGCGCTGCATTCAGTCCCTGGCAAGATGTCGTACAACACGCGTTATACCAACTTCGTGGAGCTTCCAACTGACCCAAACGATTCAAGTGATGATGTTGGGTCTCATGATGACTCCTTTGAGGAAGGTTCGAGAAGGCTCTCCTTTATAGAGCTTTTACGTCGCCTATGGGTATATATCGTTATATATTGTGTTATATTAAACTAACAAGTGATTAATAAGAAAATTAATAAAAATAATAATTTGTAGTTAATAAATTGTGATAAAATGTGCAATATTTGTGTTTAGGGAAGGGTGCGCGAGTGCTTGGTGAACCTGCTCACCTCCTGCGGTCAGCGTGTGGGTCTCCCAAAGTCACCATCTGTAAGTATGACGAGATACTTTGTTGATGAGGAGATGGAAATTGACGCTGTTTAATGCAACCAAATGTTTATTTTATTTTATTGTATCTGTGCTTTTTAATTCCAATGTTTATTTATAAAGATAAACTTAGTAAAATATTTAATTATTGTGCAATTCTTCAAAATATATTTTACAACGCGTACGCTAGCCTTTAACAAGAAAAAACTTGTTTGGTTTTTAATAAGTTAATAAATTATTAACTTATTAAGTATTATAAATATAAGTTTATTGTCTCTGCCTATCCCTGTGGGAAAAAGGCGTGACAATTTGATTGTTTGATAATAAAATATTCTATTAGATTTTGCGCGAACACTGAGTAATGAATTAAACAAATTTTATGCGGCCTACTATTGCGTTTGTTTATAGTTAATAATTTTACTCGCTTTTATTTAGTGTCTTTCCGTGACCACGATAACTGCAAAGTTTTCGAAACGTCGCAACAATAAAAAAAAATGTAAAATCAATAACCAAAAATAAACGCGATAGTAAGCCGCATAAAATTTGTTAGTTAATAAAATATTTTCAATAGTCACATTATATTTAATTTTATTTTATATTAATGCCTAATATTTATAAAATATAATTATAGATATTATTTATGAATATTTTTAGCGGTAAACTGTTGATGGTGCTTATCACCAAGCTCATGTGACAATACTGCTGCTCATGGATCGCACTCCAGCCTAAAGCAGGCATTATGCGGTCGTGCCAATATAAAAATAAAATAAAATCGAACATCTCTTTAAAAAATGCATAAGAGGGAAGATACATACATATATAAAGGCACGGTTGTTATATGACACATTTAGGGTCCGGACCCCTAATTTACAACAATGCAACACCCAATCATATGACGTAATCCATAAGCCTCGCCCCCACCACCCTTACCCTACGGACTTAACTGCCTTCCGCCACCCGTCGGCGGCAGTTCGTCCTAACCCTACACACCCGACGCACCTTTCAATAAGGTGCAAATAGCTTCATTGCAAATATCGTAAGTAGCTGTTATAAGTGTAATGTAGTTGCTTACGGGCTTATTTTACTATACTTTTGTTATTTTAATATAGTAAAAAGTCATCTAGTTAATTTTCTGTTATAAATATTATTTTTCATTGCTGCATTTAGGATGATTTATATACAACTTTATATTCTAAGGTAATTTTGTTTGGCAGCACTGTGAGAACTATCACATTTTACAATTGCTTTTATTACCGCTTTTATTAAATATTTCAACATTCACAAATCGCTTCAATTAGTAACACATATAACGTGTGATTAGGTATATATCTTATAAATGATAAATTGTAGGCCCCTTGCATACTACAATAGTACTTAACACTTAATTTCATATTGATTTCTTAGGCGCTCCATTATTGTCTCTGCCTATCCCTGTGGGAAAAGGCCTGACGATTAATGATTGAATCATGTTAACGTCTGTTCGAAACATACGCCCGCGCCGGCGGAAAGGACTTAATAACTATGTAAACCGAATGTAATAATATAAAAATATGAACTACAGTATTTAATAATACTTCAACGGATTATTATGTTTATTCTGTACCTAACACTCACGTGAAATAAATTTTGCACGCCAAATGTGAGAAATAAAAGTAATATAAATTATAATTATAAAAAGTCCCGGATGGCTGTTCATGGATTCACGGATGGATGGCGTTACTTGTTCCACATTAATGTATGGAAGTGAATGGAAGTTTGGTGTGCAGAAGAAGCATGAGAGTAGAATTAATGCTGTTGAAATGCGGGAAATCATTAAGGAGTGTATGTGGAGTAATGATAGCAGAATAAATAAGGAATTGCACAGTGCGCGATAGATGTGCTTTGAAAGAAGATGTAGTGACAAGGATTGCTTATGGTTTGGGCACATGGAAAGGTGGAATAAAAGTAGATTGACGAAAGGAATTTATAAATCTGATGTGTATGGATGCGTTAATTGAGGCACAAACCCAGGAGAGTGTTTTTCGACTATATCTGAGATATCTTCAAGAAAGCTGGGATGCCCAGTGCCTATAACTGAAGAGCTTGTATAAAAAAACTGTGGATGTAAGGGAAGCAAGAGAGTTGTGTCGCGGCAAGTAGCGCTCCATTGTCTCTGCCTATCCCTGTGGCAAAACTATTGTATATCACGTTATATTCTAAAAAGTATTTTTATTATTTAATTATTCATATTAAAAATAGTTCACATGTATTCTTTATTAAAGATTAAATTGTTTCATTATACAAGTAACATGTGTTAAATTAATTCAACTTAAATAATTTAATAAACATTGTTGTTTTCCGCCGTGTTACTAAAGCCATTATCTCACATATGTGGAGGAAGCATTGGCGAGTTTGATCTTCATTATTCATCCACTGAAGTCATAAACATATTTAATTGAATTGGTTGAAAGACTTTTATCCAAGCCATAAAAAGTTGAATTTCATACATACTGTTTAGCGCTATTAGTGCACATCCTTAGTCACTAATTTCGAATATATCACGTTTTATAATGTGATAAGAAATTGTAAACAATCCGTTACTGTTATAAGTATATTCCCTTATAATGTGTTTTTAATTTATGTGATGCATTTTATTAAAATTGCATACTGTCTATAATTTGTATTACACTCAGACTAAATTAATTGCAATTCCACAGGTTATATTCAGCCAAAGCTCTGAGCTGTTAGAACGCGAATCGTCTATGACATCCTCACTTGAGGAAGTATCTGGAACACCGGGTAACGATCCGTCGGGAGCGGCGCAACCACCTGATCACTTTGGTGTATTTAAGGACTTTGATTTCCTTGAATACGAAAGTGAAAGTCTTGAGGTTTATTTTTATTTTTGAGTTATTTTTTATTATTTTCATTATTTGTATGCATCTAATTAATTCATTGTATTTATAATGTCTATGCTAATGTTTAGGGCGAGAGTTCTGACAATTTCAATTGGGGTGTCCGCCGTCGCATTTTGAGCGAAGACCGCGAGGATCGTGACGAATATTTGAGAGCACCGCCGGCTAGGAGCCCGCCACCCGCAGTGCCATCGCGGCACGAACGCATTCATCTGTTCAGACGAGTAAGTACACTGTAAATAAATTTTGTTAACAAATTCATCTTTTAGCAATATTATGTTAAAACTAAATATTATATAGATGCAGAGGGGAGAGCACGAAGACTCGTCGGACGACGAGAATTGCTTTGAGCCACCTTTGATTTCGAGTGGCTTACCTGAAGCCGCCGCACCTGCCGTTGGTGATATGTTGCGCCACCGCACCCACTCTTATTCTAGTGGTTCTAGCGGTGATCCAGAAGGTAATTAAACTCTTTTACTTGCAGTTTATAATTGATATAAAAGTGAATCTCATTCGGGTTTTTTCATTATTTCTTATGGTATAAAAGTCATGTTTTGAATATGACAAGCATCTCGCCTGATTTTAGGCTGGAGTGCGGTCCGTGTATGCCGGTGAATGCTACTACAGCTAAATAACTGTAACTAGCAGTCACATCTACTATGCCGGCCCAGTTGGAACCGGCAACATACAAGCTGATCCCTGTATACTTCTGAGTGGTGTTGGAAACCTCAGATCAGCAGACTGGGTACCACTGCTTACCACACTTTGATGACTAGACCCGTCTCTTTTTTATTATGAAATATTTGTAATAATGTCAATATTCGTTATTTATGAGGTGTATGTGGAGTGCCGATATCGGATACAATGAGGAATGGCACAGTGGGCGATAAATGTGGTTTGAAGGAAGATGTACTTTAGATGTAGTAGCAAGGATTGACAAAGGAATGCTTCGAAAAGATGAGTGACAGTAGATTGACAAAAGAAATTTATAAATCTGATGTGAATAGATTCGTTAAACGAGGCAGATGTAGCAGGGTGTTTCAAAGGAGACACCCTCGAGAAAGCGGGGTTGCCTAGCGCTAATAACCGTCAAGCTTGTATGAAGAGAATTGTGGTTGTGAGGGAAGCGAGGGAGTGTCAGGATCGTGGCAAGAGGTGTTTCATTGTTTCTGCCTATCCTTGTGGGAACAAGGCATGACAATTTGATTGATTGTAATAATTACTTTGGATCCATGTATTAATACAATTGGTTTTTGTTACAACATGATCTAACGTATTTATTGGTGTCAGATGCGGGACGCAGCACTCCGGTGCCTGTGCCATACCCGCCGGCGAGTGCACATCGGGACCAGTTCCGCACAATGATCACCAACATGATGCGTGCTGTCCAACAAATGGCTCCCATTGGCGCAATATACAGAATCAACATCATTCTGAAGGTAAGTTTTTATTTAATTATTATTAGGTATGTCTACTATTTAATTACTATTGGGTAAGTTTACTTATAGGTATATTTATATAGGTATAGTACACAAGATGTTCACCCCGTTATATTCTACAATTATTTTATTATTATTTCGATGTATTTGTATATCATCATATGCAACAGTGGAGATTAATGGATACTAATGGTTAAAACATGGTCAACTATATTATAAATGTATTATTTTTAATTAATTGTTATGTCAATACGAATTTTTGTAACATACTTCGATATCGATAATGTTTCTCAGAATAATATGAGTGTTAAGCGGGTCCATAAATGGACGCTATTGCTACGAGAGGTAAAGAACGTAACAGACGCATCCACATTGCCGACATAGTTCTAGGTGCAACTTTCAAGGTGCGATTCCAATAGCGACTGCAGACTGCACTACTGGTTTGTAT
Source organism: Tinea trinotella (assembly GCA_905220615.1). Lineage (NCBI taxonomy): Eukaryota > Metazoa > Arthropoda > Insecta > Lepidoptera > Tineidae > Tinea > Tinea trinotella. Next base: position 6,236,925 of record HG992305.1, read on the forward strand.
AAATATGTATGAGATGAGCCGCATGTCGGAACGCACTAGTACACTAGTGTAGCTAGCCGCAGTACCAGTCCTGTCGCCGACCGCAGAGCGTTGACACAAATAAAACTGAGTATAAAATCAAATTGTTTTTTATTTTAACGACAATAGACCCTAAACTTTTCTTCGTTGTTCATCAAATGCTTTTTAGTTGGTATTGAATAACTTCCTTCGTGTGATCTACATTTAAATATAGGATCGGTTGATTTTCTTTTACATGTAGTACGTAATAGAATGAAAAAAATTCTTTAATCTCTGTGCGCTTGATAGTAACGATACTACCAAGGCATATGGCAAATAGAGACTTTAATTTATGGACAAAACAAGATATGTTCTAATCTTCTTAAGCGAGAGAAGATTTTTCATTGTTTCTGCCTAGCCCTGTGGGAAAAGGGCGTGATAATTTGATTAATTTCTAAAAGAAAAACATTGTGAAGGATTGTTACCTGATAACTGCTACCTAGTTAATACTAATATAAAATAAAAGATATTTATAAGAACCAATGGCGTGTGCCCAAATAAATATTAAAAATAAAATAACAATGTTAAAATTAACTGTTCAATAACAAACTGGATTCTTGTTTAATGAGAATGATATAAAACTTCAAAGAGGCAGTCGTGTTCGGTTTGTCGATCCTGGGTAGTACCACAGACCGTGACTCCGGGATCAACTTGTAAGTTGCCAGTTTTAACTAGGCCACTATAGTGGATGCGACTGCTACTTACTGTTATTTAACTGTAGTAGCAGTCATCAGGCGGTGTGCTGTTATATGTCGGTTGAGTCACAACAATAATAAAAAAATAATAATTAAAGTTACGGGGGGTAATGGTAATTCGAATCCTAATTAAATGCACCCGTACTTGGGGTTGAAATTTTGTACTGTGTTTTACTCCCGTGAGATGCAATACAACCCTTCGCATCCCCTGGACATAAGCACACCCCACGACTTTTTTTATTAAATAAACAAGTCCCTTTCTTTAAATTTTCCTATTACATCATCTTTTTTCGTATCTACTTATTTATATTCTAATGTTTTAGATTAAATTAACCTCTCATTTATTTATGTATTAAGAAATTACTTGAGTAACTATTGTAAATTATTTTGATATTAATAATAGCGTTATAAAATAAAATCCAATTATTTATTATCTGCAGGAACTGATCATAAAGAGCGTTGCAATGTGCACTGAGATCAATTTTCCGTCAGCGGATTTTACCGCTTTGGTGGAGCGCCTTTCAGCTGAAGATCCGCCGCTGGTGTGGATCGGTGCGGAGATGACCGATAATCCGCGCATTCGTGATGCTGTTCGCTACTCAGCAATGGAGTTCACGGAACATTTGGAAACATACTTGGAACGACGCGAAGCAATTTATGATGTAAGAATAGTTAATGAAAATATGATTTTCGTATTCTGTGAATTACAATATTTAACATTTGGTTTTCCGTTGTTAATTTGTAGTTGTTGGAGGGGCCTCCGTTCACACAGGCTGATGTCGGGCGTCTCATGTATCGCCTTCTGTTCCAGCTGGTTCTGTTTGTCGACACTAACAACAAAATGGTGTTGACCGTATATCAGGCAGTGCTTGAGGCTGGGGTAAATAATTATTTTGAATTAGTGCTTGTCACATCTTTTGTATTGAAACTAATAAAACTTGATAATTTAACTTTAGGCCCAGGACAAAAGCACCGTTCTATCAGGTCTGCGTCAGGATATTCTAGCTGTCATTAAGGAGCCATCAGTTGACTTTCCGAGTGACATGCCAACAGATGACCAGTCCTTGGTCGAATTACTTTCTCAGAGCCGGTATTGTACAAAATTTTGAAATATTAACTTTTGAATAAAACTTATAATATATATATAACATTAATAATTTATTGTGTATTGATTTAGATACCGTGAAGCTCTGAGCCTGATTCGCGGTCGCAACGCTGAGCGGATCCTTGAGCTAGGTGAAGTTCCGGAAGACGAAGTAAACGCGCTTCTTACTATCTTCGCTCGTCGGCAACTCCCACCGAGTAAATATCAATCAATATTAGAATAGCTAAATGTTTTGTGAACAAGTTTGTAATGTTTTGTTTGTCTCTAGATATGGTGGCCATGTCCCGCGATGCTGACGAGTTGGATAACAACGTCAAAATGTTGATGGAGAGCCTCTACAAGATGTTGAATGGTTTTATTCGTTCGCGTGTATAGCTAGACCCTCGAATGTTTCTGTTGCTTGGCGACATGAGTATCGTCAAACTCTCCCATAAATTTCGTAAATCTTAAACATCCAAAATATTAATCGACTCATGTTCTTTTACTGATATATACATAATTATTACAAATCCTGGTAGTTATTCAATTTAATTTAATTGTTTCTAAGTTGAATAATTACATTTTATTAAAATTTAATTGTATTTAAGAAAAATTGTTAAATCCACATCTACATTTAAAGGTTTAATTTTAGTATCAGAAATAGAACGTGAGTTATTGCTCGAGTTTCTTAGCAGCCAATTGATTTAATTAATTTATGTTTTATATTAATTTATGCTTTTGTTTATTTAATTATAATTTGATTACTTTATTTTCATCCCTATTTTGTTTTCGGTTAAATTGGCTTGTTAATGACTTAGAGCTAAAATAAATGATTGGGGAAACCAGAAACATTCGTTGAGATCGAATATCTCAAAAGTACTTATAAAATATGACACTTATTGTCACACTGTTCAATTATATATCCATTGTAGACATTATCAATAAGGTTTGATTTTTAGCTGATCTTATTCTTAGTTTGTATTCAATAATACAATTATTAAGCCTTTATAATAACCTTAGGGTCTCAAAACAACCAATCGATTTAAATGAATAATAAACATCATATTATAGAATTGTCAGGCAAAAGTATCCATCATTAAAGTAGACTGTTGAAATTGAAAAAAAACCTATTGTCTCATAAACAGTATAATAAACAAAACTCACTCTCAAAAACGACATACACTTGAAATATAATGTATTTGTATAAAGTCGTCGTCTGTCTGTCAATTATTAAGAAAATGTTCAGATTTAACAACCCTAATTATATTGATACAAGCAACCCTAATATTAAGCTCTTCTTCTTTTGAGCATTTAGTAACATATAAGTAGCAATGTGATTTGGCCTTTCAAATTAAAAGAGAACAAACAATCGACAAATAAAGTAACTATTCTTATTGGCCATATCAAATATGACCATCAAAAAACACCCAAAATGCATTATTTAAAAGTATTATGCTTCTTATATTTTAGGATTAGTATATGTGTTAAAGTAATATCTTAACACCGTTTTAATGCTCTTTAATATATAGAACCGTAGTTTAGTGAGCACCATGTATAACTTGCTCATAAATATAGAACGTGTGCATAGACACTAATGTATTATTAAGTATTTCGTTAATTTTCAAGTATATACTCGTACACTAAGTTAATTATTTACTCATTCATTTGAAAATTTTAAGTATAATTAGCAAGACGTCTATATGAAACATCTAATGAGCAATATGACTCTCTAACAATAATTCTGTATGAAAGGAACAGTATTTTTAAAACGACAGGATGTCGGGGATTTCTTCGCACACGTTCGTTTATGAAACATTTACACAATATGTTTAAACATACTTGACCGTATTGGTCATTATACGTTTCATATTGGTAGTTTTCTTATGTTACTTTTTGATTATAAGCATATTACGATATTTTATCTCTACATCTTGTGCACATAGAAACTTATAACTAAATTAATAATTAATATTATAATTATAATTATTATTAATTATAATTACGATATTATTAATTATAATTACGATATTATTAATAATTAATATCGTTGTCATGCGTGTACAACAAGACATCGTAATATGACCTTAATCTTAAACTTCATATTCTCTCTATTTTAGTTTTATGTATGATTTGTGATAATATTTTAGTTGAATTAATAAAAAATCTTATATCGACTTTTTCATAATAAAAATGAGTTAATTTGCTGTGCGGATTACAGGCCGCTTAAAATATTTGTACTTCGTTTAATACATACAAAAACAATTTAACAGCACCGCAATTAATCATTTTAAGCTTTCTAATTACCTTCACATTCGGCAAATTATTCTAATTGGATACATTCCAATTATATTGTCATCATAGATTATACAACGTTATAAGTTTTAAAGATTTCAATTCTATTATTTTATTAAACTTTTTCCTTATTATTAAACCATTCTAGTATTAATTAAAATATTAATGTGATATTTGTTTTTTTTTGTGAACTTATTTGATACCCTGCTAGAGCCCACTTATTTGATACTCCAACCAACAGGGTCTGTCGTTTCCAGGATCACTTGAGTTACTGGCGCAACCAACTGGCATCGCTGTGGAATAAAACTTCTCCTGATCCTCACTGCTACCGCTTAGGCAGTCAATATTTATTAAGACACGACATCTGACCTAGACTAGCCTGGGCGTAAGCAAAGGGAAATCTAAGAGCTCTAACAATATAAAACGACCCAGTATACGATTGAATAATTTAAGTTTATAGGATTGGAAGACAGCATGCCACTCATCGGTTGTATTACAACGTAACGACGCGCTAAACCGTATAGTTCGACTGCCGATTCGATCGCCGTCACTATGCCGGCTAAATTCACCGAGCTACTTAGGTCGACAGCCGATTTGTGGGCAAAGAAACATAATTCCAAGAACATAATTAAACGTATATGCGATAAAGCCGCTATGTCTCTGCGAAATTGCAGTGGCTCCAGAGATAATGAATCGAGAAGATTTCCAGCCTTGTATTTTTAATTTTTATAAATTTACATTTCTTTTCTAAAGTGCTTGTATCATAGAAACAGGACAACCAAAGTACATATATCAAATATACATTGGTACCGGTGGGTGGTCTCGAACTCGTGCTCTCGATTTGTGTAACCATTGCACTGCCACTACACCATATTCGCCTTGTTATTATAATATGTTAGAAATCACACATATACTAGGGGCATATGTGTGCCGTCCCGGTGTTTGGCGCCCACCGGGTACTAATTATTGCCCCACTCCGGCATGCGGGGCTCTGTCGGAGTGGAACTTTATTTCCCTCGCTATTCGTGGGAATAGAAATGAAAAATTTAAATATTTTTAAAATAGGCGGCGACCTTCCTCGCCAGAAGTCACGCCAAATGTTCCCACGGGGCGAAAAGCGGGCAGCGGAGAGCCGTTTTGCCACATTGAATGTATGTGGAGGAATGGAGAGAAAGTTAGATGAGGTATGTAAGATGATGGATGATAAGTGTTTGGACATGTTGTGTGTGAATGAGACGAAGCGAAAGGGCTCAGATGTCACCCACCATGGTCCCTACACAGCGGTGTGGTCGGGGGTCGACCCGACAGCCAGAGCGTGTAAGGGTGTGGGAATGTTGATGTCTGAGAGAATGGCAGATTGTATGACTGAGTATGAGTGTATGTCGCCCAGACTCTTATGGGTCAGGCTTAGAGTGGGGCTGCACAGACTATTTGTAGTTGGTGTGTATGCCCCCGATATATCTAAGCCACAGACCGAAAGGGAAGAGTTTTGGGAGAGCCTGCGTGATGTTTTGAATGTGGCTAGATCGAATGAAAGGGTTGTAATGTTAGGTGATTTTAATGCATGGGTAGGTGTGCAAAGAGTGAATGTAGACCGTGTGTTGGGAAGGTATGGAGATGAGCGTGTAAATGAGAACGGAGTGAGTCTGGTGAATGTTTGTTTGGAGAAGAATCTCCTTGTGACAAACACGAAGTTTTGTCACAAAGAGATTCACATGTATACATGGGAGAGGAATAAAGAGAGAAGTATGATAGATCTTGTGATTGTGGATGAAAGGTTGAAAGTCAATGTTGTCGATACGAGGGTTTATCGCGGGGTCAACATTGGAACAGACCATTTTCTTGTTATGTCAAGAATAAATGGTCTGTTCAAGGGTTGGAGAAACCGCAGTCGTAAATCGACAACACCGTTGACAAGAATAAAAGGAGAAAAGTTGCAAGATGCAGAAGTGAAAGAGGAGTATGTAAGTAAGTTACGTAAGAAAATAGGAGATGCCTGTAATCATGAGAATGATAGTGTGGAGGAAGTATGGATGAAATTGAGGAATGGTATGACAGAAGCTGCAGAAGAAGTGTGTGGAGTGAGTAAGAGGAAGAATGTGAGGCCCAACATGTGGTGGGATAAGGAAACGGAAGTATTAGTATGCGAGAAGAAGAAAAAATGGCAGGATTTACTAGCAGTTAAAGCTAGTAGACGAATAAACGCGGGTAAGAAAGATGAAGATGTAAGTAAGGCAATGAATGAGTATAAAGTAATAAAAATTAAAGTGAAAGAATGTATAGAACGAAAGAAGAAAGAGGTGAAAGAGGATATAGAAAGGAAATTCCCCAGAAATTTCCGGGATAATATTAAACTGTTCTGGAAACAGGTTAAGATAGCCCGGGGAGGACTGGAGAAGTCTAAAGTGAATGTGGTTAGAAATTCGAATGGTGATTTAGTGACAGAAGAGAAGAAAGTGTTAGGACTATGGAAGGAGTATTTTGAAAGTTTATTTGTGGGGGATGACAATACAGCACTAGAGTGTGTTGATGTTTCCTCCACGCTGAATAATAGTGAATCTGAATGTGATATAGATGTGAAAGAGATTTTGAATGCATTAAAAAGAATGAAAGTTGGAAAAGCGGCTGGGTGTGACAGAATAACTGTCGAGATGCTGAAGGGCGGTGGTCAGCTGGTGGCTTCCTGGTTGTGTCTCCTTTTCAGTAAGTGTTGGGTGAACGGTCGTGTCCCAGGTGACTGGCGCAAGGCTGTCATAGTTCCACTGTACAAGGGGAAGGGGTCGCAACAGGAACCTAAAAATTACCGCGGCATCAGTCTTCTCAGTATTGTTGGCAAGTTGTATGCGAAAGTATTGATTGAAAGGGTGATGCATGAAACAGATGATAAAATTTGGGATGCGCAAGCGGGATTTAGGAAAGGGATGGGATGTATGGATCAAATCTTCTCTCTAAGATGCGTCAGCGAAAAAGTGTTGGCAAAACACCAAAAGGTGTTTTGTGCTTTTGTTGACCTTGAGAAGGCCTATGATCGAGTGAACAGGGGTGAATTGTGGCAGCAGCTGTCCGGGTTTGGGTTGGGCGAGCGTTTGGTCCGTGCACTGAAATCTCTCTATGAGGATTCCAGTGCATGTGTTCGAATTAATGGGGCGCTATCTGACTGGTTTGGCATCTCTAAAGGTGTCAGACAGGGATGTGTAGCGTCACCATGGCTCTTCAATCTATTCATGGACAGTTGTCTGAAAGAGTTGCGTGAAAGAAAGTATGGTGTAAGAATGAATGACTTGGTGATCAAATGTCTCTTGTACGCTGACGATCAAGTTATCCTTGCATCTTCGGCGTATGAGTTACAGGAAATGGTCACTATAATGAATGCGGAATTAGAAAAGAAAGGTATGAAAGTGAATGTAAGTAAAACTAAAGTAATGGTTTTGGAGAGAGAGGATGAAATGACAGAATGTGAGATAATGATAGACGGAAAGAAAGTGGAACAAGTCAAACAATTTGTTTACTTGGGAAGTATGTTTACTAGGGATGGAAAGTGTGATGAAGATATTGAGAGAAGAGTGCAAAAGGGTAACGTAGTGAACGGTGCCATCCATAGTATAATGAACAGCCAAATAATGTCCCAAAAGTCACGGATGGCTGTTCATAATGCGGTGCTTGTTCCTACATTAATGTATGGAAGTGAAGGTTGGGTATGGCAGAAGAAGCATGAGAGTAGAATTAACGCTGTAGAAATGCGGTCGTTAAGGAGTGTATGTGGAGTGACGATAGCTGATAGAATAAGGAATAGCACACTGCGTGATAGATGTGGTTTGAAAGAAGATGTAGTGACAAGGATTGACAAAGGAATGCTTCGATGGTTTGGGCACATGGAAAGGATGAGTGAAAGTAGATTGACGAAAGGAATTTATAAATCTGATGTGGATGGATGCGTTAAACAAGGCAGGCCTAGGAGAGTGTTTTCCGACCAAATCGGAGACATCCTTAAAAAAGCTAGGTTGCCTAGTGCCCATAACCATAGGGCCTGTATGAGGAGAATTGTGGATGTGAGGGAAGCAAGGGAGTTGTGTAAGGATCGTGGTAAGTGGCGCTCCATTGTCTCTGCCTATCCCTGTGGGAAAAAGGCGTGACAATTTGATTGATTGATTGATACTAGGGGCAATCAAAAAGTAATGATAATTAGTATAATAAAACAACGATTCTAGTTTAAATTTAATTTATTTTTGTAAATAGTCTCCTAACAAGTCGATACATTTAATCCAACGTTTCTCTAAACCTAATACATCCTTTTAAAAAAATCTTTATCTTGGCTATCCCAAAATGCCTCTACAGCAGCCATCACCTCGCAATCCTCAAATTTCTCGCCCCTAAGGTGTTCCTTGAGCCGGGGAAACTAAAGTCGCTGGGGGCTAAATCTGGGGAATAGGGCGGGTGTTCGACCAATTCGAAGCCTGATTCTCGAATGGCAGCCATCGCAACTTCGGCTTTGTGTGCAGGAGCGTTGTCCTGATGAAACAGGACTTTCGCTCGGAGTTTGCCCCGTCTTTTTTCCTTTATGGCTTCTCGCAGTCCTCTTATTTGATCAGCGTAGTAGGAGCCCGTTATAGTAGCTCCCTTTTCCAGTTAATAAACCATTATGATTCCCTCAGCATCCCAGAAAACGGACACCATAACCTTGCCCGCCGAGCTCAAGACTTTGAACTTCTTCGGCGTCGGTGAGGATGGCCTTTTCCAAGTCATCGATTGATGTTTGGTCTCAGGATCAAATTGATGGATCCATGTTTCGTCCATGGTCACAACTCGAGACAAAAAAATTCTTGGTCAGCCTGGAACTTTCCAAGATTGGCTCTTGAAATGTCAACTCGCTTTTTCTTTTGTTCGTCCGTTAACATTCTCGGTACCCAACGCGCGGAGACCTTCTTCATATTCATTTTGCTGGTCAAAATGCTTTGGATGCTGTAATATGAGATCCCTGTGACCTCAGCTAAATGTCTGACGGTTACTCTTCGGTCTGCTAAAAGTATAGAGTATAAGAGAGTACTAAGAGTTTTCCTCAGTGAGGGACGAGGTCGGGCGTAGACAATTATTTTTTTTGGATTTTTATCTTTATTAGAAATACCCGTTTATCATTACTTTTTGATCACCCCTAGTACGTTATGTCTTATCAATACCATGCTTGTGCAGTGGCTCTTTCGATGATATTATAACTAATCTTGTTAAAGGCTCCTTTTATATCTATGAACGCTCCTAGGCAGACTGTTGTGTCTTCAATGGCCAGCTTTTACAATGCTGTGCAGCTAAGAGTTTTGGAAGCTGTTCACCGCACACCTTACCTTATCCGGGGATATCTGTTTATTTCTGTTGTTTCTAGAATATTACTAGGAATTTCAGGGAAAACCCAACAAAAGAAAGTAATTCTTGGTCCATTTTTGTAAGATCCAAAGTATTTGGACCTAAGAAACAGAAGGAGCCCTAAAATAGCGACAAAATACAACCGTTACAAAATACAAATATACTATTTTCACTTATGGCATTAAAAAGAAGTCAGTAGGGGATGAATATACATTTCTACATTCGTAATTTAGAAGGTTGTCACTAGTTTTGATGATCATTTGACAGAATAAAAAATGACATTAAAATACTTCAAAAAAGGATAACGGGACAATTATGCTGCTACTCTTACTATGTACCACGTGACTTTTAATTAAGCAGAATTAAAAGTCAACCACAATTATAAGTGGTTGTATTTGCAAAAAAAAGTAGTGCCAACCTTTAAAATAAAGGGATTGAAGTACAAGTAGTTGTCTCTTTCCGTCACACGTGGTATAAACATTATATAAATGAGACAAATAACAATGAATTAGTTTCTTATTTTAGCACAGATTCTATTCTTTCCAAATTCTTTGGGAATATCTATCCTCGCGCACTAATGAATATTAGGAGCTAAAAATTAAATACAGTGTAGGTATTGTTGCCCTTAATTTATGTACCAACTTTTACTTTAATCAATAACGACATAAAAAATAACTGAGACTTGGCTGTATAAATAACGATTCCGTTGCCTTTACAATAAAACAATATAGGCTGTCACTTTTATGTCATTTGTTAAATTATTTTTGTTTGGGACCACAATTTGGGACTGTATTTTTAGTATATACCTATATATTGTGAATAGTGAAAAGAGTCGAGAAAGCTCACAAACATGGAGTCAAAAATGTAAGTATAACATTATTGTAATTGCAATACAGAGGTTGACAATGAGAAACTAATGTCACTGTTCATTCATAGCGAACCCAATTTGCCGGAGCAAAAGGCAAATGAAAAGCCAAATAGCACGATGGAGAAAAAAACTGAAGTGGCTGGAGCAACTAAGGTGACTGCGGCAGGAGCTTCTAAGGCTGCACCCACGGTAAGACGTATAATACAGAGACGCAAATCAATTGTCGTAGAGGAACCAAAAGTGCCGAATTTAAAAATTCCAATGAAACCACGCAAACGTAAAAGAATTAAGATCATAGCACAATCATTGGAAACAATATATGAGGAAACAAATATGGATGAACCAACTGAATTTATTGGAGGTAACAAAACCATAAGACGTATAATGTTTTCTTCAGCAGCCCGGCAATCAAAAGAGAAAATAGAGATGAGAAGGGAAAGGATAAAGAGGTTGTTTGGCAATAAATTTAAAGAGAGAAAAGAAATACCCATGAAAACATTTCTTGAAAAAATTGATAACATAGAAGATAGCTTACCAATAAGATCACTGGAACACAGTGTAGTTTAACTTAACAGTAAACTGTAAGCCATGTGCATGTATTTATACACCTTCCATTCTAAGAACAACTGTATGATAGCTGACAAAATTTCACTACAGCATAATAAAAAGTAACGCTACTTATTTCTTAATTTAAAATGTAATGTTCTTGTATATACAAATTTACAATTATCATTTTGCGACAAATAATTAGTTTTATAAATGATATGCACTTAAAAGTTTGGTGACAAATACAAAATTCAAAAGAAAATTGGCATAAACTACGGACACTAATATATTTGGTATAGTATAGTCTTAATCAATTAAAAGAATATTAGGCTGTGATAAGATTTAAAAAAAGCAATTTATAAATCTGATGTGGATGGATGTGTTAAACAAGGCAGCCCCAAGCGGGTGTTTTCCGACCAAATCGGAGACTTCCTCAAGAAAGTTAGGTTGCCCAGTGCCCATAACCACAGGACCTGTATGAGGAGAATTGTGGATGTGAAGGAAGCAAGGGAGTTGTGTAAGGATCGTGGTAAAAAGGCGTGACAATTTGATTGATTGATAAGATTAAAATTTATCTATTCCTTTTTTATAGCGAATTTTTAAATTGAAATCAAAAATAATTTTGTCATGTTTTATAATGTACCTACAACAAATAGGTCTACATTAATTTAATGTTCATTATAGACAGGCATGTTAAAGTATGAATTCAGTTTACTATTTGCAGTACATAAATAGTTGATATAGGGAGTTGTGTCAGGATCGTGGCTAATGGCGCTCCATTGTCAAGGCGTTACAAATTGATTGATTGTTTAATTGATAGTTACTGGTCATTTACACAGCTTAGCCAATCCAGTGTAGGCTGTGGACTCAGTTGTGTTTCATTCGGAATCATTTTGAAAGTTGCCAGTTCAAACTGGGCCACATAGTTGACACGCATCTGCTATTTCTACATATTCAACTCTAGTAGCCGTCGCCTTCTTTTATGGATTGTACTTCAGCTTAACTTCAAGCAGGGTGCTATCATATCTCGAGTCATAATAACATAATGTTTGATGCGGCCCACATTTGATGTTAAACTGGAGTGCGTCCATGAGTGGAGGAGACTTCCACTAGAGTTAAATAGCTGTAAGTAGCAGTCGTACCCACTATGACGAATGCAGGTTAGACCAGCAACTTTCAAGTTAATCCTGAAACATATTTATGTCCCTTTACAGTCTGTAAACTTGAAAATTGTGGGACTACTCAGGAGACTACCTCCTTTTAACACCCTGACTTGGAGTAACTATAATTGTAATATATTAATTAGTAAATGATTACTTCTGTTCCCTTAAAAATTGTATACATATAAATGAATTAATGAATTTTGAAGGAATTAATGGAGTACTGGATACAAATTGCACCTTACTGTTGAACTGTCATTCAGTTGTTCATAAAATGGAAGGAACATAACTTCTTTGTAATTTTAAATATCGTTTATTTTAAAAATCTTTTAAATTAAATTGTTATGCCTCACATCTCACAGGGATGTGCTGAGACAACTAAGTGCTGCTTCCCTAGTGTCTGACATAACTCTTGCTTCACATTCTCGATTCTATTCATATTCTATTGTACATATTTTAGGAATTTCTTCAATTTACTTAAAAAATTATACCAGAATTTGTATATTTTATATCGCGGCAAGTGGCGCTCCATTGTCTCTGCCTATCTTAGGCGTGACAATTTGATTTATTAATAGTATATTTTATTATACACTAGAATTTATAATATATTTAATTATGAATTAACAAATTTTATGCAGGCTTATGTTTGCGTAAAATCTAAGAAAATGCTAAATTTATTTATTTTATAATTTAAGTAATTTATAATATACCATAATTAGTATATTTTATTAAACACCTTTATCACAATATATTTAATTAATTTATTATTTTTAATTAATTTATAATATACCAAAATTTGTATATTTTATTAAACACCTTTATTTACAATATATTTAAATAATTTATTATTTTAATTAAGTTATAATATACCAAAATTAGTATATTTTATTAAACACCTTTATTCACAATATATTTAATTAATTTATTATTTTAATTAAGTTATAATATACCAAAATTAGTATATTTTATTAAACACCTTTATCACAATATATTTAATTAATTTATTATTTTAATTAAGTTATAATATACCAAAATTAGTATATTTTATTAAACACCTTTATCACAATATATTTAATTAATTTATTATTTTTAATTAATTTATAATATACCAAAATTAGTATATTTTATTAAACACCTTTATTCACAATATATTTAATTAATTTATTATTTTTAATTAAGGTATAATATACCAAAATTAGTATATTTTATTAAACATCTTTATTCACAATATAATTAATTAATTTATAATATACCAATTTAAGTATATTTTATTAAACACCATTATTTGCACTATATTTAATTAATTTATAATTACCAGAACTTAGATTCCAGATGGAAGCAAATATTTGTTTTAAAGCTGTTTTTTATAATTAATTAGAGATAAGTGTTCATAAAAAATGAGGCATGTATTTAGGAGTGCAAAGCAGACTGTTATTAGTAGTCTCATACCCAGTCTGCTGACTTCAAGTAGTACTCCTTGAAGAGGCCTAGGACTTGCTTCCTGTAAGCACAAGTAGTAACTATTTTAGTTCCTTTTAGAGTAGGTCAATTAACAAGATATTCGAATTGATTGTTGTTCGTAAAGATTTTGACATAAAGTTAAATCATGTGTTCCTTCATGTGTTCAAAATTTATATAAATTGCTCATTTCTATTATATTTATTACTGTGTAGACTTTTATATATATATTTATATAAGAATTTTAGTGGTGGATTACTTGTGATCATAGTGTAAAGCAAGCCAATTGCTTAAGTCATAGGTCTTCAACCTTTTTTAGTGCAAGGGCCAAACATCGATTTCACATCGTCCGAAGGGCCACAACTTTTCACGACACTTTACCACCTTATCAATAAAATAAAAGACATACATAATTTCAAATTTCAATAATCTTTATTGGTTAATTAAAGTCAATCTTCGGCCGCAAGAACTTAGCTGGCGGGTCGCATGAGGCCCGCGGGCCGCTGGTTGAAGACCCTAGGCTTGAGTCATAAAATTGGCATCTAGCAACTGTCGCTAGCTAGATAATCGTAGCGTATCTTATACAAAATTGTGCCGCTTCAATACACCCACTTTAAATAAAGAGACCGTGAAGTGAATCAGTTACATTTCAGAATAAGCTTAAAAGTTGTCAGTTAGTGGATGCAACTGCTACTTGTAACTGTAGTAGTAGTTGTTGTTATAGAGCGCACTTCAGTTTACCATCAGGTGAAGTGCTGTTAAAAATAAATGCTGAGAGTACGATGATGCTTTTTGAACTACTTTTGAATCTTCGTTTTAGCACTTTTAGGTCTTCCTAGCTATTTTATGAGTCTCTTATAAATAATATTACTAAATAGAAGTATATTCATTAGAATATAAGTATATTCGTTAGAATGGAAGTATATTCATAGAATAGAAGTATTAGCGCTTTAGTAGCTTAATGTAGAAACGTAAATAAAAACTAATTTAAAAAATTTAATGCATTTTTATTCCCTTGTCAACTTTATTACAAATCATTAAGAATTTACATGAAGGATTAAACATTAATTTAAATAAAAGAGTGGTAAGTATCCAGGGTAGTACCACCACTTACAAGTAAATAGACAGTAAGGTGACTACTCGCGTTTCGGGATCAGCTTATAAGTTGCTGGTTACAACTAAGCCGGCATAGTAAATGTCGCTTTCTTCAAGCGTGGTTAGGTATATATATGCATGGCCCAGACAAAATTTTGGAAAGATATGTATAGCCAGATCGAAGTTTTTTGTAGCTCATGATCAGGCCCATTGTGTACGTCATATCTTAGCTTGTGTTACTTTAGAGAAGGAAGTGGGTGCAGTTTTATATCACAAGAGCAATTAACCTTTAGAATTCGCATCGATAAAACTCAGTCATCGTCAAGTACATTGACGGCGACTTGGTTACCATCATACGAGTCACCATAATAATAAAAAAACGTAGATTTCTGTCATTTGTATCGACATATGACATAGACCCAACTGATGTTAAGCTAGAGTGTGGTCTATGAATGGAGGCAACTGCTAGTAGTGTTAAATAACTCCTCTATGGCGGCCTAGTTGGAACCGATAACATTTAAACTTATCCCGAGACGACTGGTTCGCTTTATGGTACGCACACTTGCAAGTGGTATCACTACCCTGCAGACTGGGCACCAACCAGACATCTTTACCTCGACCGGGAAACGAACACGGAACATACTGATGTGCTAACCATGAGCTACGCGTGTCGTCAAATCCTACCACTTTAATTTCTATACACTATGTACGTGGCAGGTTTCAACCGCAATTTCACCAAACTCTAAGTAACAAAGGAGTTCAAAGGATGAGGGTTAGCATTGTTAAAGGATAAAAGAGAAACACAAATACTGTATATTTTATTTAATCACTAAAATATCTCTAAAAGAAAGTCATATGTATAATTCATGTGATTTTATAATAATAATTTATAAAATGTCAAAGCATAAATAAACAAAAATCGTATACACAATTATTAATTGACAAGCAAATAAAAATAATGTAAATAAAACTCTATACATAATATATATATAGTGTGGCATTTGATTTGGCCAATAATATCGAGATACAATAAAGGGTAGCAGACTGTATATATATTATAGAAAAAAATCGTCTAACAGAAAAACATACAATGAGCAAAATGTACAACTTTAACCCAACTGATAGATATAAACATTTCAATTATAGCAAATATAGACAAATTGCTATACTTGTATATGATTATTATTTATTAGACATTTTATGTAATTAGACGTTTTGCTAATAAAAGTTGTTACGATTAACAAAACAAATCTCGACATTATTTATTTAGCACATATATCACAAACAACAAATACAATCTAATCTAAATATGTAAATATAATTTCAACATTTATTTCTTTCCTAAAAATGCACAAAACAATATAGTGCATACAAAAATACTGAAAAAGTGACCACTATCATTATAGTTGGTGTGTTTTCTATTAACATTTTTATATGTTATGATTAAAATTTAATTATGGGAGAGTCAGGTACCCTCAGACACTAGAACAAAACTTCATTCCAATTTGGAAATCAACAGAATCGGATATTTATTATTATGCAATAAAAATATGATGTTCCATCTATTGGAAAAAGTGGAAAGAAAGAGACACAACTCGCAACCTGGATATCTCATTACGTCCAGGGGGGTTCGGTTGGCAAGTTGAAACGATTATCGTCTCTCGTCGGGAATGGTCAAAATAATAAAAGCTAGGCTAAATCCAATAAAACGAGACAATTAATCGTTGTGACGGATATCGTCTGTGTGACGACACGTTTGATCATTATCATCTATTGATGATGACTATTGTCTCATTTTGGTGGATTTACCCTCGCTTTTATTATATTGCCAATCATCATCGACGAGAGACGATAATCGTTTTAACTTGCCCAACCTAACCCCGCTGTACATATAAAACTCTTGGATAAAAAAATAATTGTTATAAAACCCAATAGTGCCAGAAAGTACCCGCCGATCAAAACTCAAGTTATGGAGGCAGCTATAAAATGAAAATTATTTGTGACATTTGGAACCAAGTTATGTCATTCGTATGCAGTTCTAGATAATTACTCAATCATTAACTAATATAACTATCAATACTATAAATGTGCAATACACAATTTTGGACTATAGCAGTGGGACTACTTACATATAAAATAAATGAAATTAATTTACAATCAGGCAATTGCACGTTTGTAAGAAAGGTAATATCTATGATGGTCGACGAGTAAATATACCGACTTAGGTTACAGTTACATGGACTGGTAAAACTTCTACTTATCGATTGTTCCTCAAACAAACGATTTGTTATTTTAGTTTCAGTCTATTCTACGGATAAGGACACTACACCTGACCTGTGCTACCTAACATTCCATCAAACATTTTTCATTCTATAGACCACAAAAGACTCACAAGTAAATGTAATTAAAAGGTTTTTTAACAAAATAAAATATTTCTCGAAGACAAACACACTTTAAACATTATTAGTATTAAAAAATATTGGTTAATAATAATTATTAAAAACAGCTAATAATTGTAGGATATTAATACGTCTTTTGAATATTCTAATAAGATTGTAGTAAAACCCACACACATCTATATTTACATACATTAAAAACTTCATAATCATTTTTTTTCAGTCCCTTTTTAAAATACTTTGTTATAGCTGTATTAACGTGAGTCGGCATATACACAGTATTTATGCAAATGCATTTAAATAATGATAAATTTAAATAACCGGTGGATGCAACTGGCATCTTGTCGTTCGGAATGGCGTTCTAAGGGGGAGGCCTATGTTCAGCAGTGGGCGCCTTCTGGCTGATGATGATGCAATTTAAATGATAAATTTAAAATTGATATACGGTTGATGACAGATTTTTTTAGGCGACTGCGATTTTGGACCTCGCCTAAGCAAGTCAACAAAAAGGTAGAGGACAAATGTCGCGTCAAAAAAATCTGTGATTTGTCTGTGTGAGATATGCCGGCTTTGTTAATACATCTATGCCTACGAAGATTAAAAGTCTCATTTTAATTTACATTATATACAGTATAATTTGTAAAATCCATTACGTCTTGTTATTATAAAATGTAGACCCTAATAAAGCTAGACTAGTTCTGGTTGATATTTTTTACTACAGTGTAAACGTTGTTATAACATTACTTATTGCCGCACTCAGAGAAGTTAATCATCCGTTATACTTTTTCCAACACTAGATCGAGAGGTATTAAAATTTTATATCTAAACGTAACTCCAAAAATACCATGTTGAAGTATTTTTTATCAACTTAAGGAATTTGATTAAAAAACTTAGTACTAACAACAGGTAACCATTGAGAACAGTTAAAAAGATCCTAAAGAATCCGTGACGAAAAAACAGTAAAAATTTAATGTTTTCAAGTGCGACGACAATCAAACACATAAAATCTAAAATAATTTGTGATAACATTATTATGCTTACAATATTACAATTGTTATGCTTACATAGAATTCTACATATATATATATATATATATTTATATATTCATCATAACAAGAATACTATACTACATTTTCTATTATTATTATGTGATATTGTTCTAAACACGCTAATATCGGCACATAGACTGACCACTGTGGTCTACAACTATTTTTAAACAATTATTTTGTATATAATTATATTCTTGTGATACATAAAAACATCTACATTTAGCACTCTATTTAAATATATCATACGTACTCTGTACGATAATATAGTGCAGTAAAAATTACACAAAATAAAATTGATTAAAATTCATTAGTCAACAACTCGAACATACATCGATAATTATATAAAATAACTGTAAAATATAATTTATAAAATTGAGATTATACCATAATTAAACAAATGTAAATTTAAAATAAAAAAAAGAATAAATAATACAAATGATACAGGGGTTCGACATAATAATATGAAAACCATAATATATAGTGTATCTTTTGTTCATCATTTGGGCGGCTATATCATGGTATTCAGCTGGTTCACATCACCGCCTGGCCCAATGACTGCGAATGAATATAACGAGACACTCAATGGTGAATTACTATGACTAGTATACTGCTGTCAATAACTGCCATATTCCAAGATACCGAGCGAAAAAGTCTGTCTTGGTTTGAGAAGCATCAAAATATCATTAATAATAATTTATTAATGTCCTGACCATCGCACTAGCTAGACTTTAATATAATTTAACATAGTTTTGGGCAGATTTCAATCTCCAACAACATTGAAGTAATTGGGGAATTGGTAGAAACTACAATTATTTACACAGAACACAGTTATTTACCGCACTCCAGCCTAATACTTGGCGGGGTGCCGTCTTATTTCGAGTCACAATAAAAATAAAAACCTATTCAGAGGCTTTACGGATCTATTTCGCAAAGAATTGTAAATGTTATAAAAGCAAATGGTGGCCCAACACCTTAATAATGTATATATTAGGTGATCACATTATTTTGTCATCCCCTATATTTATCTAACAATTATTAATACTAGAACTTAGCTGCCGATTTTATTACATCAAACATCAATTTATGCTATGTATCTTTTTTAATAAGAGATATTAAGCCATATCTCTCATTAATATTTTTAGACTAAAAAACACTTCTATTTACGGTGTACGATTGTCCCTGAACTTAGGTAAAAATACCTAAGTCCGGTAAAGCCTGTATCAGTTAAACAACACTGAGCTTGGATCCTCGTTGTCCATCTGTTTTACGTGACGAAGCACGTCCTTCTTGGTGATCACGCCGAGAAGACGTCTGCAAGTTCATAATTATTTTAGAAATTGAGTTAATTGCTAACTAGTGTGTAATCAATGAATCGATAGAGATCAAAATTTCGAACTTGTCGAAGACATTTTCATCTTAGTTACAACACCTGGACTAACCGCTGCCTAAGCAAGAAAAGGATAAACAAATTGTCCACAAACCACGCCGTATAATCATATATAACCAAGCATAGAAGGATAAAAGAGTAATTTACAATTTATATTTTATTATTATTTAATTTTTTAAACTAAGCTAATAAAGTGTAATTGTATCATAGAAACAGGACAACCAAAGTACATATATCAAAGATACATTGGTACCGGTGAGTGGTTTCGAACACGTGCTTTCGGTTTGGAACCATTACACTGCCACTACACCACGGTCGCCTGTATTATTAATCACATAAAGCCAAATTTATAAAAAAAATCGGTGGTACTCGTGTTAGCTGAGGCTACTATTGCGTTTATTTTGATTTGAGGCCGCAAAAATAATTTACATAATTATAAGTTTACCAAAACGTACAAATAAATCTTATTAGGGCATGTAATCTGTTTTCATAATTATGTCCAAAGAAACGTCTTTACGAGACTGGCATTTGCCAGCCAAGGCTGTGAAGAAAACTTTTTCTTGGAGAGTTGTCGCAAAATAGATTTTAATTAGTTAAGTCCCACTTAAATGCGTAAATTAAAACTTATATCTCTTATAAAACCAAAAAAACTTATAAAACTAATAATCTCTAAATTAAATTATTATATTTAAAAAAATAAAATAAATGTATTTATTTTATTGCTTCTCCGATGGTAAGCAAAGGGAGGTCTAAGGGCATCAATGACTGAAAAAAAAGCGTATCAGTCGCCGTCACTATGCCGGCTATATAACCCACCATGTTTACGTTTACATTTCTATATTAAGCCACTAAACATGAAATATATAAAGGTCGGCACAAAACCATAACAAAGCAATACCCCGAATATTAAAAAAAAATACGTACCCATTATGAGTGACGAGAGTCTGTCGCAGTCCAAGTTTGCGGAACATATCAACGACTGTTTCCATTGGTGTTTGATCTGTGACTGTCACTGGAGCCATATCGAGGATACGACGCATCGGCAGAGATGGTGCACGAGGTGAAGACGAGGATGGGGCAGACCCGGAACCAGCGAAGATCACCAATGACTGACCAGTGATGCCATCAGCTAAACGGCGGGCGTTCGCTGTGTGCAAAAAATAAATTAAATATGTATTTATAAATTTAAGCTAGGTGTCATAACTGTAGAGCTTGTATGAAGAGAATTGTGGATGTGAGGAAAGCAAGGGAGCTGTGTCAGGATTCTACTACAGTAAATAACCGCACTTAGGTTAACACTAGACAGGGTGCTGTCATATGTCGAGTCACATTAAAAAAAGATAGGTAAGAGCTTATTTTATTGGCATACAAATAATCAATCAATCAAATTGTCACGCCTTTTTTCCACATAGGCAGGCAGAGACAATGAAGCGCCACTTGCCACGACCCTTACACGATAATTAATCGTAGATGGATGCGTTAAACATGGCAGGCCCAAGAGGGTGTTTTCCGACCAAATCGGAGGCACCCTCAAGAAATCTAGGTTGCCTAGAGCCCATAACCACAGAGCCTGTATGAAGAGAATTGTGGATGCGAACGATGCAAGGGAGTTGTGTAAGGATCGTGATTTTATGAAATTACTTAAATTATTAAAATTAAATTAATAATTATTACTTTTGCTTTAAATAACATTCAGATACTTTAGTCATCGGCGTTCTTAGACCTATTATTAGGCAAGGGGAGGCACCGACATTTGAAAACCGAAATTCACTTTACGGTTGTCCAGTCCGCTACTACTTGCATGAGAGCATCGTATTCTTTCTCTGTGTACAAACTTAAAATAAAAAAATCAATAATAACAACAACATACCAATAGCTAAGTTCAAATCCCGTCGGAGCACAAATCCAACGAGGTATTGTGATTCTTTTGACACAACAACAGGATATCCATTATGTTCTGTTTCTTTAAGCAATGTTTCCACGTCGTCCACAGTCATAGTGTCCTGCGTTATGACTGATAAAGTCTCATTACGCCTATAAACAATAATGTGATAAGTACATGAAAGACGTCTGAAGTAAACCTAAATCTATTAAGTAATAAAAATATAGTTACAGCGCGGAAAAACATATTAAGAGACGTCAGTTAATACTATATTCGTATTTTATGATTATCACCTAAAGGCTTTATTACCTGACAGTTATAAGACCTTTGTGGTTATATAGTCCTACAAGTTTTTGATGTGACAACGTCTTATAATTCGATGGAGCCGGCTGCACGCACGTAAAACATGACTCATGCGGCGTTACCTCGCGTGTTCCATTTAAGGCTTGAAGTGCAAGCGAGAGCGCGGAACGAGCGACAAAGAGGCACAATCGGCCTCCGCATTCAGCAGCGCTCGACATCTGTCTCTCTCTTACTTGAGTGAACGATGCGTACTATTAATATTACTAATATTAATATTTTAATATACAATAAAAAAAGAATTGACCTAATTGTATTTGTGCATACAAATAAATGTAACTTGATCAATTCAAAATATCTATCAAACTAATAAAATTAAAATTTTCTTTTGCATTCCATCAGTATTTTCTTATGACGTTGTCACGTTCAACTATCGATTTTTTTACTAAGGATGAGTGAAAGTAGATTAACGAAAGGAATTTATAAATCTGATGTGGATGGATGCATTAAACGAGGAGCTTGTACGTAGAGAAAAGTGGCGCTCTATTATATCTGCATATCCATGTTGGCAAAATGCGTGATAATTTGCTTGCTTGATTGATTGATTAATTGATATCGCAGTTACCTTAACGACTTTAATTTTAATAAATCAGAGTATTTTATCAAATCACTAGAGACCAGTTACTCTACCTATTTGAGATTTGATGGTATATAGGGTTTTATTGATAACACAATGACTTACTTAGGCTGCATCACATCTGCAGCTAGCGATGTATGTTGGAACTCATCTTTGCTGTCCAGGAATGGATAACCATTGAGTGCTATATGCGCGTCGTATATTCCCTGCCTGCCGAGAGCATCGCCAACCCATTTGGATGCCATTGCTGCCGCCATAAGAGGTACAATGTAACGCACACCGCCTGTCAACTCGAACATTATCACCACTAAGGATACTGTAAAGAAAAGTGTATATCAAATACATGTAATACGTACAGACCCTAATAATATGAAAATAATAGAAGCTGTGCTAAAATAAGAACTAATTCAGTATTATTTATCTCATTTATAGTATGTTTATACCACGTGTGACTGAAAGAGACCACTATTTGTACTTCAATTCCTTTCTTTCAAAGGTTGTCACTATTTTTTGCAATTACATCCAATTGGTTGACTTTTAATACTGCTTAATTAAAAGTCACGTGGTAACAAGAGTGGCGGTATAATTGATCCGTCATCCTTTTTTGAGTATTTTAATGTCATTTGTTATTCTGTCAAATTAGGTTGTCAAATGATCATCAAAACTAGAGACAATCTTCGAAATTACGAATGTATAAATGTATATTCATCCCCTTCTGACTTCTTTTTAATGCCATAAGTGAAAATAATATAAACAGTTGTATTTTGTTGCTATTTTAGTGCTCCTTCAATTTCTTAAGTCCAAATTCTTTGATACAGACCGGAAATAGGGACGGAAAATAGAAAAACGGACTTAGTCGCGTCTCGGGAACAGCTTGTAAGTTGCTGGTTTCAACTAAACCGGCATAGTAGATGAGGCCGCTACTTACGGTTATTTAACTGTAGTAGCAGTCATTCATAAACTGCACTACAGCATAACATTAGGCGGGTCATATGTGCTGTCATATGTCGAGTCACAATAAAAATTAAAACATTCATATTCCCCATTCTATAACCTTGGATCCTTCAAGCGATGCGGGACTAAGAACAATCGAATGGAATGCTTTGCCAGCACATGTGTTCTATCCATCCTCCTTGGATCCTTCAAGGGATGCGTAAAGAAGCACCTTTGGCACCCTTTGAAGAGGGTGCTTGCCTAATGCTTACCATTAGGCAGGTCAAAGTATCAGACTTTCGCAGTCGACAGTCGGGTCACAATAAAAAATAAAAATTACCTGTCATTCTAGTGACTCCACCTAACACAGCGGCCGCGCCTACCATCGCATAAAGCCCCGGCGTTATGCAATCGTCCCCTGTAGAACATTCACCTGAGAATACCCAAAGTTTAGGGTAATGGTAGGCCAGTTGTTCCACACCTGAAAATATAACATAAATTTATTTTAATGAAAGCTGTATCAATCAATCAATCAAATTGTCACGCTTTTTTCCCATAGGGATAGGCAGAGATAATGGAGCACCACTTGCCACGATCTTGACACTACTCCCTCGCTTTCTTCACATCCATAATTCTTCATACAAGCTCTAAGGTAACCTATCTCTCCGATTTAATCGGAAAACACGCTCCTGGGCCTGCCTTGTTTAACGCATCCATCCACATCAAATTTATAAATTGCTTTCGTCAATCTACTTTCACTACATCTTCTTTCAAACTACATCTATCGCGCACTGTGCTATTCCTTATTCACATATACAGTATTGTTTCCAAAAAAAAAACATTTACATGTTTTTCTTGAAATATTTAGGGCCTCGACTCTCTTAATACATTTGGCGTCGAATAAAGCAGTGAAATTTCGTGGCACTGATATTTTAAATCTTCGTAACCAATCAAGAAGGCAAGAAGATAGCAATAAGGCACTAAATGTACCAGGCTTCGTGTTTGTATAATAAAATGTGCGAGAAGTTGGATATTACTAGCGCAAACAACTTTAAGATGAAATCCTTCATTCACACTTGGCTAAGAGAATTGAACTATGACGATTGTGAGAAGCTCATAAGCAACTGTTAGATCTGAGTAGAGTGTAGTTTGTATGGTGGCATGTTTTCAATGTTTATTCGGTTGTAATTTGTGTATTGTAAATTTTAATTTTACTATGAATTGTTATATCAGGAAGGAACTGTCTCCTGTCATACAGGTTATCCTAGTACAGGAGACAGGGGAATACTGAACACATTTTTGTATTGCTTGTGTAAATAAAGTTTTATTATTATTTTTAAAAAAATCTGCGAATAACAATTCAAAAGGTAACCACGTTGATTGGTCACTTGCGGCCGCGGTGCAATTTAAGTTAAATTCGAGGCCCAGTTAAAGTCTTAATAAGGAGATAATACAATTTATTTCACACACAAAAGCCGATTTCATCTAGGCCAGCATAATAGACGACTGCTACTACAGTTAAATAATAGACTGCACTTAGGCTTAAAATCAGGTAGAGTACTGTCATATGTCGAAACCAGAAAAAAAAACGGCTTCCTTTATACCTATGATTGATTGAGTTAGATTTTTGATGGAAGCCAATGAATGGGCTCATTGGCTCTCATTGATAGAACCAAAATTATATAGCAGATAATTAACATACCATAAGCGGTGTCGGGCCATGTGAAGGAAGCGAGAGAGTTGTGTCAGGATCGTGGCAAGTCGCACTCCATTGTCTCTGCCTAACTCCATGGGAAATAGGCGTGACAATTTGATTGATTGGTGTCGGGCCATTACTGCGCTAAACCGGTGCTGTATTGATAAAAGTATTTAAATGATATTTACCTATACCAACGATTCTTCCAGCAATAGCTCCTAACGCAAGACTTGGGATAAACAGGCCACAAGGCACCTTAATACCAAAGGTGAATACTGTCATAACAAGTTTTAGGACTAAAGCCAAAAACAGTAACCAAATTGCATGGTACACTCCTTCGCCAGCTGCGGCCTTCTCAATAGCAGAAGAGGTGCTTCGGGTGAAGTTGCGATTGTAGTCACTAAAAATATAATATTGAAATTTATAAATCAAATCGACGAGATGGGCTCAGAGGTTGCCAGCCCTTTGTAGAGTAATCGACAAGTGGTGATACTAGTTTACGTGTTCTTCCCATTATGGAAACTCCAAGCAAAGCGTGACAAAGTATCTTTAGTCGGCATAGTGACGAAGACGGTGACGGTGGTGGTGTGGTAAAAAAAAATATGTATAGAATCTTTTTAATATGTTATATTTTTGTAAATCTAGCTTTATCATAGATTATATTTACTAACAATGTATGTGAACAAAAATTTAAAAAATAAAAACAAAGAGGTTTACATTGAAATAAAGAGTGGTAGGCAGTGATGCCTAGTCTACCACCATTTACTAGTGTACAGACCGTGGAGTAACCAAGTCGCGTTTCGGGCTTGGAAGTAGAGCAAATGCGAGTGCTACTCAGTTATTTAACTGTAATAGCAGTCGCCTAAATTTTTGGACCGCACTCCAGTTTAACATCAGGTGGGGTATTTAAAAAAAGAATGACAATATGTTTTGTAATTCTTCACTGCCCGCCTACAATACCTTTTTCAAAATTTTACTTAGGAAAAGAGCTTGTTTTTAGTTTATCAATTGAAAAACGATGTCGGCTTTATTATTTAGTATAGAGATGATGTATAGTGGAAAGACTATGAACCTGATTGACTTACCATAGAGGATCAGCATTTGAAATTCCACATTGATTGAACAGCAAATAGATCAATTGGCTCGTATTCATTCTTGTATAGGGATTAGGATAAGCAACGATGGCCGTGATTAGGGTCACCACAAGGACCTCTGTCACTGGATATTGTCCAAGTTTTGAATATTTGCGGTAGCGGCACCAATAGATGTTAGCTTTTATAAATATCGTCGCGATACAACCCTAAAAACACAGAGAGCATAAATACTTGATAACCAACTCAAATTTTATTTATATTATTCAATTGGTTATTTATAACCAATTAAGTTCAGACCCGGAGCGAAACCTGCCTCTTTTATTTTTAATTGTAATATTTTTGTATGTGTTTGTAATTTTTTATATTTTATTTATTTACATTTCTATACTAAGCTACTAAAGTGCTTGTATCATAGAAACAGGACAACCAAAGTACATATATCAAAGATACATTGGTACCGGTGGGTGGTTTTGAACTCGTGCTCTCGGTTTGTATAACTATTGCACTGCCACTACACCACGGTCGCTTTGTAATCCAGAATGTAATTATCAAATAAAAGGTGCATTTGGTCCGAGTGGGTCCCCCGCGGTACTTCACTGATGACTGATTGGATGGGCTGACCAATTCTAACGCGTGTCGTCAAAGTATTACATTGGTTATGATATGCGAAATAATTAATCACTACGTACGATTTGAATTCATATTAAGTGATCACCAGTCTTTGTGACAAGATAAATCCACTTTAAAAGCGACCGTAGTATAGTGGTCACGCAAACTGAGAGCACGGGTTCATAACATAACTGCTAGTACCTTTGATATATATGTACTTTGGTCGTCCTGTTTCTAAGATACAAGCATTTTGGTAGCTTCATATAGCAATGTAACTAAATATCGGTAAAAAAAAACACTTTCTTACTTTAATATTTTTAAAATAATAAATGCTTAGGTGAACTTACACCAATAATACCGAGGCCTACAAAGGGTATCAGCTCAAAAAATATCCAAGGCTTATTATATTCAACGAAGAACAATACAGAGTGCTCATTGCCGAATGGATTGATCGATCGCAATATGAAAGCCGCAATCAAAGCACAGAAGAATGACCGCCACAATGTCTTCAGAGGAAAGTAGTATGATACCTGAAAATGCAAATAAAAAACTATTAAGGCATTTAAAATACAAGAAATTTAAGGCCTTTTTTTATTTTAATGTGACACGACATCTGACCTCGACCCGCCTGAGAAAATCGAGTTTGTTCACAGCTGCCTCAGTCGCCGTCACAATGCCTGCCAAAGGTGCTTCTTCACGCATCGCTTGAAGGATCTAAGGTCATAAGATGGAGAGAACACATAGGTAGGCAAAGCATTCCACAGGCGACAGTGGTGTAGTGGTATTGAAATGGTCACGCAAAGAGAGTCCCCAGATCAAAAACCAGATCCACTATTTCGTTCAGTATTACATTTGTATAAATAAATTGTCTAAATTACCTCTTCTAAACTGAACAGCACACCTCCAATAGGGGCTCCAAAAGCAACGGACACACCTGCAGCCGCCGCAGCAGACAAAATTTCACGTTTCTTGGCCTCGTTCTTTCCATATTTAGGGAAAAGGTACGACAATATATTGCCTAAAAACAACGATAAATATAAAAGACCACGTTACCAAGTTGCAATGTGTTATCTAGGATTCATGAATAGGTAGAAAAGGAGGGAGTTATCATGCACCCAGGTGAATATGTCTATTTACAATATAAAAAAAAACGGTTTGCACTCCGGGAGTGCCTGCAGTGGTGAAAACTTTTTCAGGCACCCATCACAAAAAGTGCACAACGCCGCTAAAGAAGTTTTTACTTCAAAAACGGTCTCTATATAGAGGAGAGTGGTTTAAATCTAATTTTAACATATCTTTGTTGAGGATATTTTACTATTATAAATAATATAATATAATATATTTGCAGTTTAATATCGCTTTTAGTTTACTGCAATCTTGATGGCTGCAAAGCAATTGAAATATCTAACTAAAATAATTAAAATAAACGCGATAGTAAGCCGCAAACACATTTTATCGCCCACGTGTAACCATGTGAATTGTACAAGCATATCTGGAAAAACACCTGGCTGGTAGTTCGTGAACCTCAATGACAAGGATTGATGACAAGGACCTTCAATTGCTTACCATCAGGCTGTTAAAAGTAATAATAAAAAAACGTATAAAGTACCTACCTAAGCAACTAGCAATGTGCACCATAGGTCCTTCTTTTCCCAACGACAGCCCCGATGATACAGACAAAATGAGACCCACAGACTTAATAATCAAAGTCCATTTTCCCAAATAACCTCGAATAATGAAACCACTCAGAATCGTCTTGATTTCGGGTATACCGGAGCCACAAGCGTAAGGCGCAAACATTCTAACAAGAGAAGCTGATAGGGCAGCGAATAAAAGTGCCCACACGATGTATAATAAATAGCTGATGATGTATGCTCCCGCCCCCTCGTGGTAATCGCCGAAAACTTGAGCCCATGTCAACCACTACAATAAATAAAATTAAGTTAATTTCGCATTAAACATGAGTTCTAGTTAAATTTTGGATTTAATGAGTTATTCGTTGTTAAAACTTTATGAAGTTATAAACGCAGCTTTAATGAAGTACCATTTTATTAATTTACTATTTTCTAATGCATGCAGAATGAGTAAAATGCAGTTTGGTATTTTTTTTCATTCTGTTGGCCCTTGATAGGTATTTTTATTGAGATTCATCTGACTTTCAAGAGTGCCGACGACTGAAAAAACCCTCTTATTTTACGGTTGCCTCGGTCGCCGTCACTATACCGACTAAAAGCAGTAGATAAGTGTGCAATGCAGGAGACGCAATCAATAAGACTTTCTAAACACAGCACTTTTTTTTTTGGATTTTTGCTTATATTTTTAAACTCTACTAACAATATTATATATATAAGCATGCTATGATGGCCATTTTGATGTATGCCCGCTCATGTAATTTCGTTTACTACGATTGAAGTAACAATTTCTATACTGTATTGTGAATAGTAAAATTATAAATTGTTACTTTAATATAGTAAGAAGTCAAAACGGGCATCATAGAGTGCCGGTACTATAGTTTGTTAAACTATCGAGAGTCTTAGCTTAAAGAAAGAATAAGCATACAAAATGTGAGATGAGGATAGGAAGTATGTTTACAAGAGATGGAAGTGTGATAACCAAATATGTCAAAAAGGATCGCTGTTCACAACGCAAAGCTAGTTTCTACATTCCATACATTATTGGATTTACTTACATTACTACGTACATTACTGGATTACTAAGTTTACTTATTTAAGGAAGCAGTAAAGTAGAATTCATGCTGTAGAAATAAGAAATGTGTGGAGTAAGGATTACGGATATAGTGTACAGTAGTATAACCATATATGTCATAAAAGAAAGGGATCTTTTTTATTGTGACACGACATTTGACCTCGTCTCGCCTGATGATAAGCAAGAGGAGGTCCAAGAGTGACGACGACTGAGAAAACCGAGTTTGTTCTCGGCTGCCTCAGCCGCCGTCACTATGCCGGCCAAATTGCGGTTCGCAAAGCAGAGATTGTTCGTATAGTATAATACTTACATTACTGGATTACCTTACATTAAAGACTACTAGGTATGATGGAGGAAGCATTATGAGTAGTATAAATGCTGTGGAAATAGGGTCACTAAGGAGTGTACGTGAGGTAAGGATTACGGATAGAGTGAAATACACCGTTGTATAAAGTTATGTATACAAATGTGTCAAAAAGGGAAGGGATCGCTGTTCACAACGCAAAGCTAATTCCTACATTACATACTGGGTTTACTTATATTAGTAAATACTGGGTATGATGGAGAAAGCATTAAATGAATGCGA
Organism: Tinea trinotella; assembly: GCA_905220615.1. NCBI lineage: Eukaryota > Metazoa > Arthropoda > Insecta > Lepidoptera > Tineidae > Tinea > Tinea trinotella. The sequence continues at coordinate 6,266,810 of HG992305.1, forward strand.
GTACTCTATTGTAGAATAGGGACGTGAGGCAGAGTGTGGGCTAAAGGATTATACAGTAGTGTAACCAAATATATGAAAAAGCAGGGATTGCGGTTCACAATGCAGAGCTTATTCCTACATATATTACTATTTTGCGATACAGAAAGCAAATACAAGCAAATTCTCTATGCGTCCTTTTTTGCCTATACTACGGAGAATATTCTAGGGAACTTATTACATAATTTATTAAACCCATAATTTGACAACTATAACAATTCGTACAAAAACAAATACATACATGTTGATATACATATCAATATATATGTTGATCGCATTCAAAAAAAGTATGTTCGCAAAAATATATACAATAAAACTAAAGAGTTTATGTTTTTATTTTAGTTGGTATATCTGTTAATGACTTTAAAATAATAATTGTAAATTTTTGTGATTATATAAATAGAAGATAAAAATATAAGTTAGGTTATGACTATTTTATTATATATTAAATAATTGATAAGGAAAATTGGATCGAAAAAAAGCACAGCTGAAGGTATATTATTATTACTACTGAAAGATTTATTTCTAAACTAATAGAACTAAAAAAAAATTCAATTAAACAAAATCTCACTAGTTCTATTGAATAATTTTACTTTTATTCATTTTATTATGTTTTAAACATTTATTTTTATTAAAACAGACCTTAAAAATAAAAAAATACTTCAATAGAACTAGTAATCAATAAAAAAAATCAATATTAACCTGTGAGCAGTTTCCATGGTCAAAAGTCGTAAGATTGGATGACCAGCAACATTGCTCTCTATTGAACCAGAATGCTTGTGGACATATGCCAAATTTCAGATCAGTCATCCATGTTGCACCAATGTCAATGACGCCAGCCACAACGCCTGTACACACGCCCACCAGCAGAACACACACCCATCCTGACCATGCGTCATGAGCACCCTGTAAAATGATTTCACATCGGATTAATATTTCGCATTACAATACTAACAGCCGGTTGTACCAAAAAAGTTTCAATTTACGAATTTAGGTTTACTTTATACTTATTCTATTACCTTTACTATTACGAAATCGTGAATTGGGTTGTTAATAATTTTATATCGAAACTACCATTTATATATGTTTTTATCTTTCGAAATAACAAAAGTAGTACATAGAAACCCAAAATGAATAATGTCCTTTAGCTCTGTATAAAATATCGGTTAAACGTAAATGTAAAATGTGAAGTTATAGAGTGGTGCAACCCATCTTTCTTTTTTTCCTTTACTTATACGATACTTTTTACAAATTTGTAAATTAGAATTTTTGGTACAAGCTGTATCTAAATGTGCTTGTATGAAGAAAATTGTAAATGTCAAGGAAGCGAAGGAGTTGTGTCAGGATCGTGGCAAGTGGCGCTCCATTGTCTCTGCCTATCCCTATGGGAAAAACGCGTAACAATTTGATTGATTGATTTACAACACTAAGTAACTATATGTGCTTGTATGAAAAGAATTGTGGATGTGAGGGAAGCGAGGGATATATAGAACGAGCATTTATAACGAATAAGCGATTGATTATTTTATTCTTATTAATCACTGGCTGCTACTTCCGGCCGTTTATGCCATTGTTTAGTATTCAAATTTATAAGGGTTATGTCAAATAAATTGGTCAACTTATTATTCCCTTCATTGCACACCTTACCTTTATAAGATTCCATACTGAATCTTGGCGCTTCTTGACAATGTATCGGTGTCGCATGCGATCTCTCGCAATGTCTCGTTGCCAATCAATTGTGTGGAAGTCATCGTATTGTCCAATGCCGGGGATATCGTCTGAATCTCCTGATTAATATTCATGAGTTATTAATAAATAAAAGATTTTGCGGACTATTATCGCGTTCATTTTCATTATTTAAATCCGACGTTTCGAATGCTTTGCAGCCATCGCAATCACACGAAACATGTTTGATTACAAAGAAACGTCTGATAAAAAAGACTGCGATAGTAGACAGTAAAATCTTTCATTACATAAACTATGTTGAGATGACTTGATGGAAAATGATGGAAAAATAGATCTTATTATTATTATACGCGTATTTGGTGTTCCATTGACTGGGCAAAGTTCTTATAACATCATTTAATTAGGTAAAATAATTAATATCTTGTGCATATGTCACGATGTCAATAGAAACTGTAAGTCGATTGACAGATAACACGGCGAAATCGAGTCATTATCCTTACAATCACTTAGATATTAGCTCTAAGAACGATTTCGAATCAACAACTCAACAGAATATAATGATTAAATATTATTAACAGAAAGAAAAAATATAACCACCTTGCATCCCTGACAATATGACAGCGTCCCCTGAAAACGAAAACAATATCTAAGAATATGATATCGTAATAATATTCCACGTAAGGCGTCCGTAGTGTAGTGGCAGTGCAATGGTTACGCAAACCGAGAGCACGAGTTCGAGACCACCCACCGGTACCAATGTATCTTTGATATATGTACTTTGGTTGTCCTGTTTCTATGATACAAGCACTTTAGTAGCTAAGTATAGAAACGTAAATAAAAAAATAAAAAATATATATAAAAATACATAATAACGTCTCACTTGCAAACAAATTTATACTAACTAATAATATAAATGAATCATTTGGTATTGAGTTAAAGTATAATGTAAATCCCATCAAAAACAATACTTGTCAAAAAAACCAAGTCTCGCAACTCAGTTGTTCTGCGGTAAAAAGTTGTGAGATCTTTGTAATACCAAGTCGGTTATTAATTTATTCAGTCTCTACTTAAGCAACTTTCTGTCTTAATACGTCCAGTCTCTAAGACCACGATCGTGGTCCATAACAATTGAAAATCAATTGTGTCTGGAATCTCAGTACTTGAAGCATTAAGTTGTTACGTAATAATTAACAGCATCTTATAGTGACGCATATCAATATTAAAATTCTTTAATGTTTTATATAAATATATTGAGACTTGGCCATCGCACTAAATAATTGAATTTACATGTGTTTTCAGGCGATGTCCAAGTCTCAATATATTTATATAAAACATTAAAGAATTTTAATATTGATATGCGTCACTATAAGATGCTGTTAATTATTACGTAACAACTTAATGCTTCGAGTACTGAGATTCCAGACACAATTGATTTTCAATTGTTATGGACCACGATCGTGGTCTTAGAGACTGGACGTATTAAGACAGAAAGTTGCTTAAGTAGAGACTGAATAAATTAATAACCGACTTGGTATTACAAAGATCTCACAACTTTTTACCGCAGAACAACTGAGTTGCGAGACTTGGTTTTTTTGACAAGTATTGTTTTTGATGGGATCTCATTTCTTTTTGTATTTTGTAGACAGTTCTACTTTTTTCCTTTTCGGTACCTTCTACGTGTCTCCATGCTCGTCACAAGTATACACTTGTAACTCATCCCAATGCGCTACCACATACTCGATTATAGCAAGTCTAATATCATACGACGACTCAATATTATTATACATAGAGAATGACAAAGAATGAAATAAACACGAACCATCACCAGGTATAGGAATAACCCAGTGTGGACAAGGCTGATCATTCACATACAGTATTACTGAATCCATTGCGACTACCTACAAGTTAGATTGCAAAGTTATTTACGATTAGATAATTAGAAAATTATAAATACTTAGGTACTTAAAGTATCAATATTTAATTTAAATTATTTATCCGAACAACGTCCAAATTGTAAGCAAATAATATCAATAAACCAATGAGAGTAGCCTTTAGTCGTCAAACTAATATAGCAATCGAAATTATCAATGAAAATCGCAAACTTATAGGTAAGAATTCTGGGCACATCCGAACAGCATTGGGTCGCTCGCGCGTATGAGCGCGGCTGCTGCACGCTCGGCGACATTCACCTTTCCGCGCGCCCCGCCATTGTCCCCGCCCCGCGCCCCGCCACTGTCCCCGCCCCGCGCCCTCGCGCTAGCAATAATAATAATTCCCGTAAAATAAATAGCAATAATAATAATTGCCGTAAAATAAATAAAATCTTAAAACATCGTTACGAATAAAGCCAATATTGAAAAATTTAACTGAAGACTTGGCTGTATGGGCTTAATTTTCTTTGCGGTCTTTTCTAGATTTTTTAGTTTTTCCTTGATTCATACACCAAACACTACATATATTCCAAATTTGAAGCTTCTAGGTCTGCTAGAAGTGCCTTAGAATTTTGATGATCGGTGAGTCAGTGAGTGACAAAATTTAAGAAATTTGACCCGTTATAATTCTTAAAATACTGGTTCAAATTGAATGAATTTTGAAATATACGTGTCTTTACAATGCCTGCATGTGGTTACTGAAAATTTCAGTCTTCTAGTTTTATCCACAACGAAGTTACAGGGGGTCGAAAATGGTCTGAATTGCTTCGAGAAAAGGATGGTACGGCCGTGACGCTTTGCTCGACTTGGTCGGGGGCACGACCGTGCCCCCAGATCATGTGTTTTAATATTAACGTCACAATGTATTACTAGAAAAGGCCGTTATGTGACATTTACTGAATAATGAGTTCCACAAGGTGAAAATAAAGTTCACAATTGTGCAAAAAACAAGTTATTTATAATATTTACATTTGTACACTAAACTACCAAACATCATAGACACGAGAGGACCAATCAATCAATCAAATTGTCACGCCTTTTTTCCACGAGGATAGGCAGAGACAATGGACGACCAAAGTACATATATCAAAGATTCATTGGTACCGGCAAGTGGTTTTAAACCAGGGAGCCCTTGGTATGCGAACCATTTGTCTACCACGAGACCACGGTCAACTTAATTGTGCAAAATCGAATTACTTTCTTTTTTTTTGTTGACAACGATTCAATAGGTGTCTTATAACATAACTCAATAATAGGTTTTTGTTACTTAACGACCTTTTTTTAACCACTCTCGTGGGTGTGCTGTCCAAAACTCATTTACAGCTTGAGCTATTAGAATCATGTCATTTGTAGTATTATTGTCTTCAATTATATAGTCATGCATTATAATGCGAAACATTATAATTATTATAATTTCTTGGGCCGGCATAGTGATCGCGACTTATGCCACCGTGAAATGATGCTGTTTTTTAGACGCTGGCATTCTTGGATCTCTTCTTGCTTAGCATAGCTATTTTAAACCATATTCTCGAAAATAAGGATTGTGATAAAGTCGACAATAACAAAAGTATAATTATTATTCTTTACGTATTTACCACAAAAATCATAATTAACAATGAAGTATTCATAATACTGTAATATTTAAATACAAGTAATTAGAGAATAACAGAATATTTTATCCATAGCACTCGCAAATCTTTAAAATATCAAACGACACAAAACAATTCAATTGACAAACAATCAGTTGTTATCTACATAAACCTAAACATGAGTAGACTGGCCTTGCTGAGGATTAACATTCAGACATTTAAACATGGTAAACAAGGAAAGTCCAAGAGCGCTAGTCGCCTTCACTATGACGGCCAGGGGTTCATAGGACGAGGAGAACACTAACTCTGAATTGATAATAACCCTCAAAACATATTACCGAAAGGCAAGAATAACCAAATTTAAAGCATAAATAGGAATAAGTTAAAGAGTATAAAAGCGACCGTGGTGTAGTGGCAGTGCAATGGCTACGTAAACTGAGTGGCACGGGTTTGAAACCACTCACCGGTACCAATGTATCTTTGATATATGTACTTTGGTTGTCCTGTTTCTATGATACAAGCACTTCAGTTGCTTAATATAGAAGTGTATAATAAAATTAAAAAAAAAAGATATTATTCTTTAGTAAATAGGTGGAAGTATAAAAAAATTACCAATTAAAGGTTCTAAGTCATTGCTTAACTGATCCTCACTGCTCATAGTAATCAAGGGACACACAATACTATTGTAAAACACTTCACTTGCATCGTAGAGACTATCGCAATGTATCTTATTATCAATTTATCTAATACCCAACCAACACGCGATTGGGTGCCCTTATCTAACAAACACTATTATTTATATCTATTTTCAACATAAATACCGGATGATGAATCGTGATAACTTAGTTAATTAATTCACATCATCACAAATAAACATGGTCCTCATAATAATCTAGGTTTTTTTTTTATTGTGACTCGACATTTGACATCGACCTGCCTGATGATAAGCAAGAGGAGATCCAAAAGTGCAGACGATTGAGACAACCGAGTTTGTTCACGGCTGTCTCAGCCGCCGTCACTATGCCGGCCAAAGGTGCTTCTTCACGCATCGCTTGAAGTTAATAAGCAACACGGTTAAATTATTATAATATTATAATAAATTTTAACCTATCTTAAAACAAATGTAAGTTCTGTTTTTTATTTTATATTGATTACAATCAGACACGACATCTGATTGTAAGCAAGGGACCTTAAAGAGTGCTGACGTTTGAAAAAACATTTTACGGTTGCCTCAGTCGCCGTCACTATCCCGACCTATTGTGCTTATTCGCGCTTCGCGTGAAGGATCTAAAATTATAGAATGGGGAAAACACATGGACTGGTAAAGAATTCTATTAAAGAATTTTAAACATGCCGACTGCCAATTCGGTTGACACCACCGGTGATGCTGTGTGGAATATCTACGCCTTTTGACACCACCGACTGTTACAGATATTTGTTAGAATATCATAACGATTTTGAAGAAAAAATGAAGTCAACTAATTTTAAGTTCTCATCTTGAATACGAACACAACCGACCAGTTGAGCGATGCCAAAATTTTTACGGACTCAGATATATTTTTAGTAAAAAAACACAATAAGAAAAGAATATTAAAGCGTATTTCAAGTCAGTGGCAATGATTGTTGGACGATTACTTTGCTGATACCATAAATATGTTCAAACTCGTAAATATGTAATAAAAGATAATTCATTATTTTGAGTATTTTACTTTTAAGACATTATACTGTGAGGTTGTGTCAACAGGAATACAAATTCAAAATGACACCACCGGGTGGTGTGAAATGGAAAGAATCTGCGGAGTGGTATCACGGGTGTAAAAAAGCAAGGTAGGAACAAGATTAAAGTGGAATGCCCTACCAGCCCGTGTGTTCTTCCTATCCTACAACCTAGCGTGAAAAAGCACCTTTTGCTGGCATAGTGACGGCAAACTAAGGCAACCGTGAAATGACTCGGTTTATTTAGTAGCCGGTACTCTTGAAAGTCCTCTTGCTTACCGTCAGCTTATCGATACAAGATTTCGGAGTCACTATAAATGTTTCTGTTTCTGAACAACACAATGAAAACAAAAACACAATATAAATTTAGATTAACTTAACTAACCAACGTGAGACATTATCGTTTTTAGGTTACGTACTTAACGTGTTATTATTAAAATCACACGCTATAAAAAGTAAAAATCAAATATTAAAATTATTCTCAAATAAATAAATAATACAAGCAGCTAATTAGTCTTATTAGGAAGTATAGATTAGTAATGATAATTGAATAAAATAATAATAATGAGGCATGTTAATTTGCAACGATCTTAACTGCGAAGTGGAGCTGGCATGTGGTAATAACTCGGGGCACCGTAGACCCGGAAGTTAAAAGAACTACACTATGAAAAGTATGGAGGAAATTAGTAAATTAGTGGTCAATTCCCGGTCGCAGTTACCCGATAAGCACGTGTTATTTTTTCTATCTAATTTACATTACTTATTTATATAGTAATGGCATTATGTTGTTGTTTTAGACCTCCAGTGCCTAAAGCAGGAAGTGAAATTTAGCATTGAAAATATTTTGGAATTAAAATTTAGCGGTAACATGTGATAAGACTTCTACATTAGTTCATCGCGAGAGACAACAAAGTGTCGTAAGTTATAGAAGAAAGTGAGCGAGGCCTTTGCCCAGCAGTGGGACAACTAAATAGGCTAATAATAATAATACGTAAAATAGTTCGTCAGTCTCTTAGACGCTATAATTAATGATATCAATGAATTTATGTATTAAGATAAATGAATGACAGAAAGGCATGTATTATAAAAATGAGAAATTTAAACATACAAAATGTCATTCATTGTAAACCATACCTGTCGACGAACTGAAGTACTGAGCGATGTATGCTTGGAAAGAAGAAAAAAATATTTATCTAATAAACTATTACCTATATTAAACCTATTAACAAATCATAAACCAACTTTGCTACAGCTGGACTACCGGACTACATTGATTCGAAAACAAAACAGTCGTTACAATTTAATTATAACCAAACAACACGTATTCATTATTCAAGACATTCCATTTCATTTAAATTTCTATAAATGTAATAAATTTGAACAGAAAAAATGCATTTCAATAACGTAATTAATCAAAAACAACAATACTTACAATAAGAATCACCGGCTGACGTTGATTGGCCACCGTGTTCATAGAGCTGAAACGTTCCGTGGTGAGTCGGCGTCGTATCTGCAGCTTGCTGGAGACCAGGAGTGATGTCTACCATATCGTCCTCACCACCGCCCAGGGAATTCCGACCATTCGCCCCATTTGTTCCCTAAAAAAATACATTCGTAATTTATCTATGAAAAAAACACGGTTTCGAAGTTCAGACATCAAACGATTGCTACGTTTCTATCACGTAATGGATATTGAAGTAATTTTCAAATATGAGCTTGAATTATATATGTAAAAATAAAACTGGAAAAATAACAATGAATAAATAAACTAATAATGCAAATATTCTAATGTTTTACAATCCCAACCAATAAATTATTAATTTTAATAAATGCTTAATATTATAGTTTAATTATGTATGTTGTCGTTGATTTTTACCTCACTTAGAGAAATCCAAGACGTATAATGATTTTGCTGTAAGACAATATAAAATTAAAATGATAAGATAAGAAGCTAAACTAAATAGAATAAGTCACGCTCAAACAAAATAATATTATTTATATAAAACAATGATAGAAATGAGAAAAAATACATACGAAGAACATTTATGTTCGAGTTTTATTTCTATTTGTACACACGTAACACTAATAACTATATTTTATTCACAGTTTGCATTTAAAACATAAGAACGAATGTACAACAAAACTACATATGTTGTGAATAAGGGTAGCAGATCGATAATTCCGCCACCTGCCACCGCCCCGAGCTGTCAAACTAACGGGGTTGCAGTTTGCTTACTAAACGACGAAGGAGGAAAGTACTTCTCTCCTTATCTACGACGTTCACAATATATAGTATTTAAATCGGTCGGTTATTTATCTCAAAACAGAGCGTTTTACTTTATAAGTGTTTTAGAATATTTAGGGAACTTTAATACCATCGAGAAGTTAATATTTTTATATAAATTTTTAATATTGCGTATAATAACGAATTTAATTACTAAAATAAAAACTTAAATTAAGTAGACTAATGATCTTTCAGTTTATATAAACCGTATTTTTGCCCTAAATACTTCGCACTTAAAAATATGTTTAAAATTGGCTAATTATTTAGAAATGGAATAAAAATTATAAAAATGTTCACTTGAGAAAATGAAATACTAAAGTCACGTCACGACTCTTTGCAATCCTAAAGTAATATGCAAAATTTTCCTTTTAAATTAAATAATGGATAAGCCGGATGAATCTCATCACATTCAATTAGGGATGTAACCATTTATCGATAAGTACTCTGATAAGCAAGTTAGCTAAAATAAGTTGTATGAAAGTTTTGGCCGGCATAGGGACTGACGCCAAAGTTAAGAATATTTATTTCTGTTCTCCCTAAGTTACCATCAAGCAAGTCGTGATCAGTTGTCGCAACTCAATAAGAATACATTACAGTTCGAAAACAAAACTAAATACAGTATGAACGATATAATAAAGGCATAGGCAGCTTACTCGATCACCTTTACAATTTAGGATCATTGTCACTATGAAGTCGTTCCGTGTGTGACGTCACGATCGCAGCGCATTAAGCGACTGTCGGGAAAAGTATAAAATTTCAATTCGGATGGAGTGGGAGTACTAGTCGAAATAAGTCTCAGAAATACAAAATAGAAAAGGGTTAAAAAGAATTGATAAAAAAATGAAATTATAAAATTCTTCTCGATTGTTCCAACTGACCTTTAAATATCTACGTGTATATAAATGATATACTGATCACAGTGATGATATTTGAACAAGGGAACTTTAAGTTATAGTTGTTAACCTGAAATACTACTTATACTACTCGTATATAACTTCAATGCAATGCATTATTTACAAATATAATGATACGTCCTTAGTCGATGTTTAAGAATGGACAAACGTTTCGGTGACAGTGTAGGGTGGTACAAGAGCTAATTTATAGATTACAAAAGCAGTTATTCAATTTAGAGGGCATTGACTCAATGTGACTGATTGTAATAAATCGAATCAGTGCAGAAGGGAACTTATGCAAAATATCTATTATATAAACATCATCATCAATTTTCACAATGATAGGCAGCGACCACAGGCCGCCACTTTCTCTCTTGTTCCTCTTGTTTCCTTCACATCCACAAAATATCTTATTAGATGTTATTTGCTTATGATTACTGCGGGCCTATGCTTTTATAAAAATGTCCCGATTTCATCAATAAACACAATCTTCTGATTTTATCTTACCACTTGCTTCCGATATACAAATCCCTTTCGCAGAGCTATTATTTCACTATCCCCAAACCATCAGAACATATCTTTAATAATCTTTGTCACTACAACAATTTTTAAATCATATTTATCACGCACTGTTTTCTTCGCTCTATCCATAATCATTACCCTTGCTTGTAGAGTAGAGAATAGAATAATTTAAAACAGGTTACTCGGCCTATCTTATGTATTTCGGTAATCTGATAATTACGCACTAAGACTCATTTTAATGTATTTAAAAAATTAATTTAAGTCACGTAAATTTAAAACAATCTATCGTGATCCGATTAAAGTAGCTAATTGAAAATAGCACACCTTAACGACAAAGCAAAGGTATATTCATTAATTATTATTTTCATCATTTGTCTTTCACAGTAAACATACTTTATTATAATATACCTGCAGAAACTAATCTTTAAGTATTTTAATTTCGATTATATATAACCATATCTTTATTGCTTGTCTAGCAATGCTTGCAAATGCCCGGATAATTTTCGACAAAGATCAAATTTTATGTATGGAAACCTAAATTATACATTATGATATGGCGCGCGTCCTCGTCCATGGATAACGTGTAATCAAAGAGGTACAGGGTCAATCATAATATCGTCATATCCATCGTCATATTCCATCTAGGCCGGCATAGTGAATGTGATTGCTACTCACAGTTATTGAATTGTAGTAGCAGTGTCATTCATTCATGGACCACACTTCGGCTTAACATCAAGCGGGGCGACATCATATGTCGAGTCACAATAAAAAAAAAATTGAGAAAAAACCATAATTAACAGTGAGATATCAAAAAATAATGACGTCTGCCGGGTTTATATATACAATTGTAATCGAAAACAAAAGCTTTGTACCAAAAATATAATAAAAAGAATTTTTCCATGCTCTTTTCCGCCTTTTCTTTTCAGGATTGTAGCGCCACTTGCTACAATCCTGACACAACACCCTCGCTTCCTTCACATTCATAATTCTCTTCATACAAGCTCTATGGTAATAGGCACATGGAAAGGATGAGTAAAAGTAGATTGACGAAAAGAATTTATAAATCTCATGTGAATGGATGAGTTAAACGAGGCAGGCCCAGAAGGGTTTGCCGACCAAATCAGAGACATTCTCAAGAAACCTAGGTTGCCTATTGCCCATAACATATATACATTATTTTTATTAAAAACCATTTATAAGTACTACTGCTGTCTAAGTATTAATTAGCTGAACTCAACTTGCACTGTATCGCTCACACTCCACCAGTGCAGGTGATAAGATGCAATGCCTAATGATGAGGTCATTGTATCAAGAAAACAAAAATATGGACATGAAAATTCTCCTGTCTAACTTGTTTAACCCCTGTTTTTGGCGACTAGGTCATGTGGTCATATGTCGACGCTAATACAAGCAGAAATAGCTTAATTTAAGAACTATAGATAGAATAACTTTGGGCATAAATAACCTTTGTTACATACCTTTTTGAAAGAAGACTGATATGTAGAACTCATATTAGAAGTCTTCAGAGGAAAGTGTTCCATGTCATACCAATCTGTGAACGAAACCGGTCAATTAAAGCTTATAGTTAGTAATAAACATATGCCGTAATAGGTTGAATAATGGGTGAATTCTACTATTATGTCATATATCTCCATCAGTTGCTAATAAAATTGCGCTACCAGTGGCGTTACCATACGCACTGCTATAAGATTTTATTATCTTTACCATTTATTTAATGGGCTAAAAAGTTTATATTGTTTTGCCACCCAAAGACGACTGCCAACATCAGAAACTCTACTAGGGTACGCTACTCTAGGGGGGGTGTCGGACCAGCTTTAATCAATCACAAGGCAACCGTGGTGTATTGGCAGTGCAATGGTTACCCAAGCCAAGTTCGAAACTACTCCCTGGTACCAATGTATCTTTCATATATGTACTTTGGTTGTTCTATTTATATGATAAAAGCACTTTAGTACCTTAGTATAGAAATGTATAATAATAATAAAATTGTCAAGCATTTTTCCCACAAAGATAGGCGCCACGTGCCACGTTCCTGACACGACTTCCTCGTTTCCCTCACATCCACAATTTTGTTAATATAAGCTCTTACAGTTATGGGCACTAGGAACCCAGCTTTCTTGAGGATGTCTCCTATTTGGTTGCAAAACACTCTCTTGGGTCTTGCCTTGCTTATCCATTCACAACAGATTTATAAATTCCATTCATCAATCTACTTTCACTCATCCTTTCCATGTGCCCAAGTCATCGAAGCATCTTTGTCACTGCATCATAATTCAAACCACTTATCGCACACTGTACTATTCCTTATTCCATCTGCTATCATCATTCCACATACACTCCTTAATGACTGCATTTCTACAGCGTTAAATCTACTCAATGCTTCTTCTGCCATAACTGCTAAATCTAAGTAGGGCTAAACCCCGCATCATAGTAGGTACTATAACGGGACATGGTGCTTTTAATAAACACTTGTACAATCTCAACATTTTGGATAGCCCCTTTGTATGGGCTGCCTGAATGAGGAGGAGACAGCACTTGAGTTGAAGTAGTGTATCCGAAGACAGAAGTTCCTTGGCAACGTGAGGACGCTTCTGGATGTCTGCAGGAAGGAGAAGGGTCTTCTGGCCTTCCTGGGGGAGATTGGGTGGCTCCACTGAGGACTCATGTTATGTGTGCGAAAACATCCCCACACATAACAGTAACATTAGCGAAAGGTATAGAAATGTGTATTTAAACAATTTTTTACAAAGAAGTAGTTTAAAATTGCATGATTATTAGTGGAGGGTGTAGTTTTAATACATTCCCTATTTAATATATTCTCCAGAAAGGTGGTCCCAGTAGGAAAACCTAGATCGAAACATCTGAAGGTATATAATCAAACCTTTTTAGAGAATATTATAATAAATAATGTCAATGGTAAGAAAATTACTGCTAACAATGACGTGTGTGTCAATTTGGCTGTAATGACTGTAAAAAAACCTTAAGTAACTAAGTCAGGCAGGATAATAATACAATCAAATAGGTTTATGAAGTTAGGTTGGCCACACTCTCTTCTAATTCAGACTGTTAAGAAACTTGAATGCGACTTTCTTGATCAGCAACACTATTATTATAATTGCCGTCTTTATCGAAAACAAAAATGTAAATAATAACGATATAAAAAGTAATTTTCTTTATAATCATGTTAATTTAGTTTTGCTGATATATAAATATATGATAGGAAGCTGCTCACCCATAGTGGCAAATGTAGAAGTAATTTCCAGTGACAGGGACAACTACTGTGCAAAGTTAGTTGAATTGGCAAATAAGACAAATCACAATTGCAAATATACATTAACAACATAATAGCTATTATGTCCTATTCCAATTCAACTAATAAAAGTTAACAATGCAATACCGACGCCCCTTTATTGTGTTATTGCGATCGGCACAAAAGTTAATGCTAGTCATTCTTTGTTACCATCAGCTATATGAAACAGGATATGTATAATATAAGTGTCTATACATCTAATCTCTGAACATACTTTAACAGATCAATAAATAACATTGAGAATCAAGAAAAAATATGAAACCAAACAAAATAAAACATGTATACTAACCTAATTATTCCAATACCATTATGAGCTAAATTTTACGCACTGTAAAGTTATAACTTTTGTAAATAAATACCTAATAAAATTTAAATCGTTTTGTCAAATTGAGAATTCTAAATCCAGCTAAAATTAATCGTGACCATTCGATATTCACAAGAAATATTATTACATATCTACGTCAACTGTCAACTGTCAAGTTGACGCATTGAACCTAATGTTGCCTGTTTGCAGAAAAACAACAACAAATAAACAGTAAAAAAACAGTAACATCATAATTTTATATAAATTTTATATGAATTACATATGCATCAATTATTGCAAAGTTTCATGGGTATTATTAAATTATTTTTTACCACTATGTTTAAACATAGAATTAAATTAGAATTGGAGAATTGTGGATGTGAAGGAAGCAAGGGAGTTGTGTAAGGATCGTGGTAAGTGGCGCTCCATTGTCTCTGCCTATCCCTGTGGGAAAAAGGCGTGACAATTTGATTGATTGATTGATGTTTAAACCATACACATAGCGAATGGACTAAACGTGTTTTATCCGGGTATTAAGTAAATGCGGACAGCAACCCTAAGCAAGACATAATAATTGTAGGGCCCAAGGACAAATTAAAAGTATTATAAATTAGATAGAGCCGAGAATTTGAATTGCTATATAAGGAACCTTATATACAAGAAAAATGTAAATAATTTTTTTTAATTGTGACTCGATATATAACAGCAGCATTCATCAAGCAGGGTTGATGTTAAGCCGAAGTGTGGTCAATGAATGAATGACACTGCTACTACATTTCAATAACTGTGAGTAGCAATCACATCCACTATGCCGGCATAGTTTCAAGCTGATCCCGAAACGTGACCAAATCACTTCACGGTCTGTATACTTATAAGTGGTGGTACTACCCCGGATCGGCAGACTGGGTACCACTGTCTACCACTCTTTGATAACCAGACCAGAAGCAAACATTCATCTCTTTTTTTAGTAACAAATATTTGCAATATTTAATATAATTATAAAATATTACAAATAAAAGCTATGAAACAAATATTTGCTCCGACCGGAAATCGAACCCGGGACTTTACGCGCAACAAACCTATCGCTAACCGTTCGTCCACGCCTGTCGTCAAAATGACGTCATTTAATAACGACGTTCTTTGATGACGAAAAGAGTATTCTCCGATCAAAGGCGACTGTGGTAATTATTACATGTACTTTGGTCGTCCTGTTTCTATAATACACAAGTACCTTCAAGCTTAAAATAATAAAAAAACGTGCTTATTGTGAAGAGCTGAAGTCCGTCCGCATTGCCTATACTCGTAATAATAGATCATGATTGAAGAAATTTGTGAATATAAGGCAGTATGACCGTTGTCTCTACCTAACAACGCGGGAATAGTGATTTGACATTTTCTATGATTAATAATATAATTAGCAACGCATGCACTAACACCAATTCACTATTTTATTAATTTGTTTTTTTATTGTGACTACATATGACAGCACCCCGCTTGATGTTAAGCTGGGGTGTGGTCCATGAATGGATGCCACTGCTACTACAATTCTATGACTGTAAGTAGCAATCACATCAACTATGCCGGCCTAGTTGGAGCCGGCAAATTACTAGCTGATCCTGAAACGCGACCAAATCACTTCACGGTCTGTATACATTAAGTGTTAGTACTACCCCGGATCTTTGAATACCAGACCCGATGCAAATATCCACCTCTATTTTTATTAACAAATATTTGCAATATTTAATATAATTATTAAATACGTATTACAAATATGAAACAAATATTTGCGCGAATAAACCCGGGACTTTACGCGCAACAAACCAATCGCTAACCGTTCGTCCACGCCTGTCGTCATTAGAATAGAAAGGTATTAAAGTGAATGTAAGTGAAACATATTGTTTAATGTCCCAAGGTCACGGA
The DNA here is from genome assembly GCA_905220615.1 of Tinea trinotella. Taxonomy (NCBI): domain Eukaryota; kingdom Metazoa; phylum Arthropoda; class Insecta; order Lepidoptera; family Tineidae; genus Tinea; species Tinea trinotella. Next base: position 6,283,022 of record HG992305.1, read on the forward strand.
TGGCTGTTTATAACCCGGTGCTTGTTCCTACAATAATGTATGGAAGTGAATGTTGGGTATAACAGAAGAAGCATGAGAGTAGAATTACCGCTGTAGAAATGCTGCCATGGAGTGTATATGGAATGGCGATAGCGGATAGAATAAGAAATAGCACAGTGCGCGATAGATGTGGTTTGAAAGAAGATGTAGTGACAAGGATTGAAAAATGAATGCTTCGATGGTTTGGGCACATGGAAAGGATGAGTGAAAGTAGATTGATGATATGAATATTATAAAACTGATGTGGATGCGTTAAACAAGGCAGACCCAGGGCGGTGTTTTCCGACCGAATCGGAGACATCGTCAAGAAAGCTGGGTTGCCTAGTGCCCATAACCATAGAGCTTGTATGAAGAGAATTGTGGATGCGAAGGAAGCGAGGGAGTTGTGTCAGGATCGAGGCAAGTGGCACTCCATTGTCTTTGAATATCCCTTTGGGAAAAAGGTGTGACAATATGATTGATGATTGATTATTTTAACACTTGTCACCCGCCCCGGTTTCAACAGGTGTAGGTAATGTTGGTACTAATGTGTTTTCATTTTCAATAAAAATATTGAAAATGAACTATTGAAATGAATTGACTTTATTAGAATATACGAGTTACCACAGTGTTTTTAGTTTCGACTGATAAGAACATTTTTTATTTGTATTTTTTTATTGTGACTCGACACATGACAGCACCCTGCTTGATGTTAAGCCGAAGTGTGGTCCATGAATGAATGTCATTGCTACTACAATTCAATAACTGTGAGTAGCAATCACATCCACTATGCCGGCCTAGATGGAACCGGCAACTTACAAACTGATCCCGAAACGTGACCAAATCACTTCACGGTCTGTATACTTGTAAGTGGTGGTACTACCCCGGATCGGCAGACTGGGTACCACTGCCTACCACTGCCCACCACTCTTTGATAACCAGACCCGAAGCAAATATCCTTTTTTTTATTAACAAATATTTGCTCCGACCGGGGATCGAACCCGGGACTTTACGCGCAACAAACCAATCGCTAATTAGTTCGTCCACGCCTGTCGTCAAAATGCAATTGTTACAGCAGTTATTAAATAATTTCTCCACATATGCGACGGGCCAGTTTGTCGGCATCGCGAAGCACATCCTAGAGGAATGTTCTGCTTGGATATTTCTGCGCCGAAACTTTGTCGCAGAGGCGTATGACCTATTGCTTCCAGCTGTCAAGCCTATGGAGCCATATCTAGGCAGAAATCACGGAAAGTGACTCTATAAAGAAGAAGACTCCAAAAAGGGAGCAGGAAAGATCCCAGGACGCTCCCGCTATGTCCACTCACGGTGCCTTCTCTTTGCGGGAGTTCTATAGGAGACTGTTGGCATAAAAAATATGAAATTAAATTACAAAAGAAATAATGGGAGAAAGACCCATTTAATTATAATGCAAAGACGTTATGATTAAATGGATTTTATTGACAATGGCTATTTTATTTCACAGAGTTATCTTAAGTATACTTTTCTTTAAAATATAACTTAAAGATTTATATTTTTTATCTTGCCTTAAAAACAACGACATTTTCTCTGCAATTACCCTACATTAATTTCCATGAAATGTAATTTATAATTAAATATCTAATATAATAAAACACAACAATAACTAGCATCCTGTGATTCATTCATACACAATTTGTGGTGAGGAATGTTAAATAATGTTTATTATTTATAAAAGACGTATACAATGCTCAAATAAACATCTAAATTTCATATTTTAACAAAAATATATCTACTACCTATCCACATATAGGTAAGTCACGGTATTTCTCCACTTTGCCTGTAAATCCAATATCTTTATTTAGGCTTTAAACATAACATTTATGGTCATTGCTAAATGTGCTTATTTATCTGTTACTAAATAAACAATACTTACTTTTTTGCCGATCTACTCGCCGACTTCTAAATAGATTTTTGCTAAAACACACTCAATAAACTTTATTCTAAGTAAAGCCTGAGCACGCTTTATAGATCTCAGCCTTAGTTGTCGATGCTCTTACTTGCTCGCCATTAGGCAAGTCGAGGTCAGATGTCGCGACTCAAATCGCTGTTGAAAGCTGATTGTTTCGTTTTTAAAATAATACAGAAAATAAAATACAGAATGTTATTTTTTCATTTTATTATATTGAGGCCCGACATATGACAGCACCCCGCCTGATATAAAGTGCGTTCCAAGAATGGAGGTGACTGCTACTGCATTATGCCCGCCTAGTTGGAACTTGCAAGCCAGCACTTTCTTACAAGCTTACAAGTTGATCTCGAAACGCGACTAAGTGACTTCCCAGTGTGCATAATTGTAAGTGGTGGTGGTAATATTTTAATTGAGAGAATTTCAATTTAGAAACGTTAGAGCATAGCGGAAACCATATTAAACTATAACCAGAGGAAATCACTAAAATTATTCATCATTATTACATGTTCATGTGACCAGCTGACATTATCCACGACTCTATGAGGGATGCAGTTCGTGGGATACTCCCGTAACGAGATACAGTGTTTAAATGCGTTCGAAACCGCCTGATCTTAAGATAAAATAGAAAATGCCACTAAATTTAAATAACGGCTTTACTTACTTCAAGGCGACGGTCTGTAAACTTAAAAATGATGGTACTACCCGGATGGCAGATTGTAAAAATTACCAATGTCTGTCTGCTACTCTTACATTTACAACTCTTTATACAATTTTTAAGTTTATAAGCTTTGTAGAGATAGCTCCGCTTTCTGAAAATTTCATTTAAATTTAATAAACCGCGGGTACAGCTAGTGTAATATAACTAGTAACGCCATCTATTGTAAAATAATGAAACTATAACAATTTCAATTCACTTCAAATAATACGTGCAGATGGCGCCACGTTACCCTGCATTTTATTAGGTTTCTGAACATGGACGAATAATCATTCACGATTATTCGTCCATGTTTCTGAACGAAGGTTGCTTTTGTCATCATGTTATCATAATCTGTCATAATCAAAACAATTTACTGTCAAGCATCTCTCTATTCGAAAATAAAATTATAAAATGGCATATAATAAGCATCCTACCGAACCTAAAAGTAATGTAATGAAAGTTGGTTCTTATGACCCTAAAAAGTACGTCTTTGTAACATTGTCTACATTAGTTAGGCCATTTAGCTAAATATTTTAGAATGCCTTTTTTTAATGCTCGGTTCTTATAATAAACTGTGCGTCATCGGTAAAAGTAATCATTCGTTGTTTACTTTACAATTTACTGACGTTTGAAAAGTAATAATATTAAAAAAAACTTATTTTCATACTTTATGTTAGTAGTTGTCGGTAACTTGAATTACGAGGGGTATTTTATAAAAACAGTTTTGACTTACGGCTGGTAGATAATTTAACTGTTCGTAGCCAAAAACGATTTGTTTGACAGGTATAGGAACAGGGCGTTAGTGTTATTTTTGTCAATAATAAAATAGGCTAACCAATTAGTTTATTTTTATATGTGTGTGCAACACAAGTGTGTAAATTTGTAAAATAAATTATTAAATTAATTAAAAAGTGTTTTTGTAAAATAAATTAAATTCTCATATGTTTTTTTCAGTTATGTTGTTGATAATGTACCATTAACTTTATTGACACACGAAGAGTTAACACCAAATAGACCACCAGGTTTAACTCAATATTGCATTGGAAAATATTTAAAGCCTGTTACAAAAGAATTAGATGAAGTTCCAATCAGGTTATTATTCATCCATATATACTTTAATTACTGAACTACTTATCAATGACTAAAAGTCATTATTGTTATGTAAATTTGGAGGGTATTTTTGTTGCTCGACCGCGACATGACTGATAGTAAGAAAGGGAAGATCCAAGAGCACCCACGACTGCAAAAACCGACTCGCCTAAAAGCGGATTTCTAAGTCGCTGCCAATTTGTAGGTCAGAGAAGGTGATATATCTACTTTACCAAGTTTACAAAAGATTTATTTGGCTTTAAAAATCGGACCTTGTACTTGATATCTCAATCTTTCTCTCTCTCTTAGCCGTTGGTCGTCCACTGCTGGACATCTAGGTCTTCCAAACGATGTGCACGTGATTCTATTGCCTTCTGACAGATAACAATAAAAAAACTCATTGCATAAAAAAACATAAACAAGAAGCGAATTTAATGCCTTGAGGTCAGAATCGTAGCGTGCTTTGGCAGGGCCCCGTATAAAAAAATGTTTGGGGGCCCTTAGGAAGGGTAGATTTCTCACAAAAGAAAAAAAAATGTTTTTTTAAATTATTTTTTGCATACTCAAGTTGGGGCCCCCGTATAATTGATAAGGCAGATACGGCGGTAGCTACGCCCCTGCTTGAGGTATTTGTTAGTTTCTGAGAGATATGTCCGGTGAATTCTTCAGTGCAATTAGAGAAACATAAATAAATTAAATAAATGTACTATGATTAAAATTATTGAAAACAAATCTATCAAAAGGTCGAAAAAAATCTCCACTTATAAAAGTATCTTCATACATGTAGGAGCTCTATTGGTAAGTACGTACTCACAAACTTGTTCCAAACAATTTGTCCACCATGTTATTCTACTACTTCATTTCATTTCTTATTATTAAAATAATTATTTAATTCATAACACTTCTTTTTAATGTAACTTGAAATATAATATAACCCTAGGAGCGCTATGTGCGTAGCGCTCCTGAATAGAGGCGATTGATACTACAGCTATATAACTGCAAGTAGCAGTCTCATCCAATACGCCGGCCTAGTCGAATCTGGCAACTTTGAAGGTTATCCCGAAACACGACTACGTTACTTCATGGTACTTACATTTGTAAGTAGTAATATTACCCCGAATCGACAGCTGGACACTTGTCTTAAATACAAATCTTCACGATTTATTTTACGATTTATAAATAACTATTAAATTATGACTTATTCATTAGGCCTTCTGTTGGGGAACTACCAGAGAAAGTAATAAACAGGCTAATGTATAAGGACAAAGCTTTTTGGGTTAGCAAGCCTGGGGCCGATGCTTATTTCTTGCACGATTTATATAATAGATACAGCACGAGGACTGCAGCCATTAAGCCAAGTAATATTTTATAAATCTTTTATTTTATAAAAATAACTTTATCATTTAGGCATGGAAAATTATACTTGAAATCTTAAGTTAGGTTATATTTAGCCAAGTAAACAAGAAGGACTCAAAGAGAGCATTTGTTCTAATCTGTTTATAGTTACACAAGCAATATCTCCAAGATCTTACCAATATGACTTAGATTGTGTGCAATATAGAAGACGACACATGTGTGACAAAGGAGACAAACATGTAGGTAACTTATATTGAGATTAAATTCAATCGATCAATCAAATTGTCACGCCTATTTCCCAAAGGGATAGACAGAAACAAAGGAGCACCATTTACCACGATATTGACACATCTCCCTAGCTTCCTATTATCCACAATTCTCATGCTCACGGGTTTGAGCACTAGGCACCTTTTTTTGCACCGAACTTTTTAGTTCGACTGCCGATTCGGTCGATAGAATGCGGATGCTTTCCCTGGCCTGTGCGGGTATTACGGGTGTAAAAAGACTTGGTGAAAACAAGGTTAAAGAGCTCCTCGAAACATTTTCCATAGTGTAGGAGATAAAGGACGTACGTCAAAGCCGATCTCCATTACCATCCAACGCTTCACCTCAGTACGTGAGTGTACACCAGAAGGTCACCAGTTGACTGTTTCGGCCTAAAGCCATATTGACAGTTATTTATCAGCTGATGACCCTCCAGGTATGACCTTGCAAAGCACTGAGGTAGCTATTTCTTTGGACCGGCTGCACATTGGCCCCCTTCCAAAGCAAACAGCCCGACGAGTTTGAGAGCCGGTACAGCCTTGTCAAGACGGAAGTCAATTCCGCTGCACACATTTTAAGCACAAACGCTGGGATATCATCAGGGCCGACTTTCGGATATCGAGCGATCGTAGCTTCATTCTCCATTATGTTTTTTATTCTATCCACTACCGCACTCCACATACACCCCTTAACGACCGGATTTCTACAGCGTTAATTCTACTCTTATTCTTCTTCTGCCACACCAACATTCACGTCCATATAATATAGAAATAAGTACCGCATTATGAAGTGCCTATCTCAAATTTAGTAGTATACGACCCCATTTTTTCGTGGGGAAATCCTCATGGATACTCCTGGTTTTTTGGGGTAGTAACCAGGATTATGCCGGACTCGTACCGGCTAAAACCCCACGGTGGCCTCCGTCATCACGAACGCTGGAGATTGGGAGCTGGGGTACATTCTTCCGACATCTCCAGCGGTAGTATACGACCCCTAGAATTTAACAGTAAAATAATAATAATAACCTTACTTATCTTGGGTAGATAAGTATTTGTCATATCTAACAAAATAGTGCTTTGTCAATCTCACAGGGGCCCCATCATTCAGGGCCTCCAATAGGTTAAAGACGGCCTTGGGCGTACAAAAGACATTTGATCACCAAGTCATTCATTCTCAGACTTCCTTTTAAGCATCTTTTTTATTCAGCTGTCTATGAATAGATTAAAGAGCCACGGTCAACAAAGGCACCTTCTGGTGTTTTGCAAACATTTTTTCGCTATTAGTGAGAATAGCATCCAGTTGATCCATACATCCCATCCCTTTCCTAAATCCCATTTTCGCATCTGTTTCATGTATCACTCTTTTAATCAATAGTTTTACAACTTGCCAACAATACTGAGAAGGCTGATGATGCCTTGGTGTTTTTTAGGTTCCCATTGCGATTAAATTACTTAATAACGTTTCTTTTTAATTTGGTAGATAAAAATTCTTCCGGAAATTTGTTACGTAAATTGCGCGGTAAATACAACTGCATTATCCCGAAAGCAAAAAGAGTTATCGTCAGATTCAGATTCAGGGCAGCTCAGATGGCGAGAATATCCTAATTATACAGCTACTCTATCAAGTGATGAAATTCAAAATGATATGATGCATCAGTAAGTGATAAATCAATAAACTTTATATCTTATCATTAGATTTCCTTCATTATTCCGTAGCTATTATATATATTTTTTAATTGTGACTTTACATCTGATATCAGCTTGTCTGATGGTTAAAAAAGCGGAGTCTGAGAACGCTGGCTTTTAATAAAACCGACTTAGTTCGCGGTTTCCTCAGTCGTCGTCAATTTTTTATTATTATTTTTATTGTGACTCGACATATGACAGCACCCCGCTTGATGTTAAGCCGAAGTGTGGTCCATGAATAAATGTCACTGCTACTACAATTCAATAACTGTGAGTAGCAATCACATTCACTATGCCGGCCTAGATGGAACCGGCAACTTACAAGCTGATCCCGAAACGTGACCAAATCACTTCACGGTCTGTATTCTTGTAAGTGGTGGTACTACCCCGGATCGGCAGACTGGGTAACACTACCTACCACTCTTTGATAACCAGACCCGAAGAAAATATGCATCATTTTTTTTAATAACAAATATTTGCAATATTTAATATTATTAAATATTACAAATAATAGCTATGAAACAAATATTTGCTCCGACCGGGGATCGAACCCGGGACTTTACGCGCAACAAACCAATCGCTAAACCGTCCACGCCTGTCGTCAATATGACGGCCAATGGGCAAATTGTTCTAATCTAATGCTGTCATTAATTTAGAACAATTATTTTTATTTATTAAATGGTATACACACATCACGACATAGATATACATTTATGGTGGGTGGTATTAAGATGAGTGGTTGTCTGCCGATCTTGGATAGGACCACCACTTTCAAGTGTACAATACCGTAAATTAGTCGCGTTTCAGGGTTAGCTTGAACTGCCGGTTCCAAATAGAGCGTCATATTAATGCTACTGTGATTTGTAATTATTTATCTGTACTAGAAGGTTTACATTTTTAGTTCATACACTTTCATACTCTATGGTTAATATCAACTATTATAGTCATGCCCAAATGATTCAAATAATAGTTATTAAAACTTTTTTGATTATTAGTTTTTTATTGCATTGCAACCTGTGTTTTTTTTAGGTTAAGAATATAAAAAGGTTAAGGATATATATCTGTTTTTTTTCAGGTTTGGATTACCATTTAAAAACGAGGCCTGCAAGTGGTATAACGAGAACTATCCACCTAAGAAGTACAATGTTATCCTGAGAAAATTTTCCAAATAATTTCGTTTACATATAAACGTGCCTGTACAAAATATTATTTTTTTTTGCTACGAATAAAGTATATAGTTTTCAAAAATAATTATTACATGATTATCTCACAGTTACAATTTAATAAAATAGCGATAATATTTTTTAAATTAATTATTTACAACATAATCAATCAAATCAAGAATAGGCAATGGACAATGGAGTGCGACTTGCATCCTGACACAACTCCCTTGCTTCCCTCACATCCACAATTCTCTTCATACAAACTCTTTAGTTATGCACACTAGGCGCCCTAGCTTTCTTAAGGATGTCTCCGATTTGGTTGGAAAACATCCTCTTGGGTCTCGTTTATGTCATCCATCCACATCAGATTTATAAATTTCTTTCGTTATTCTACTTTCACTTATCCTTTCCATGTGCCCAAACCATTGAAAAGCTACTCCTAAATGGTCGGAAAAGTGAAGACCACTGCAGCAATTATAAACTGTATAGTTCATTCTGTCAGCGAGGCTCTTGGATCACCCTTTTAACCCATCAGGCAAGCAGGTGTTGTTATTTAAATCAATCCAATCAAATTATCACGCGTTTTTCCACTTGTTCGTTCATTGTAATATTGGTTTAGGTTTATCTCGTCGAAATCTTTCTAGGGACACCGTAGATAACAAATAAATAGGAAGAATACATTGTCGGACGGACTGAAAGACACCGTATTTTTTATTGTTGCTCGATATATGACAGCAACAATCTGTTGAAGCCTTTAGCTGACTATCGAAGCCTGAACTTAAGCTGGACCAGTCTATTGAAGGCGACTGGTACTAGCTTAATATTATGCGGCAAAGTAGGAAGTGGCAACTTTCAATCTGATCCTGAAACAGAATGCAAACTAAAATGTGATCAATATCAATATCAGAATCAATATCGAAAAGCACAAAATTAAAGAGCAGCATTAGCAGGATGAGCCGGTCTAATGATTTGTCGAAGTTAATGAACACGCTAAAGTTCGGTGTGACTTGAATCGAAGTTAAATCGATTTAGAAGTTGTTTTTGCATGTGAAATACCTATACAACCTTGCAAGTAGTAAATATTAAACCTGCGATTCAGTTTAATATTTAACATATATTAAGACGTGGCGTAATGCCAGCGTCCGCGAAAAAAACTACCTTTCCAAGCAGTAAAGGAAATAATAATGTTTTTAAATTTGAAACTTAATATATACTTTATTACATTGTAAAATTACTATTTGATAACATTTATAGCATATAATTGTGACAATAAATAACAACAAGTTTATGGTAACAATTCAATGTCACTAAGCTAAAATATTTATCGGAATGCAGTAAAATTAATATCTTTACTATAATAATAATAAAAGAAACGTAATTAGATTATAACATATTTAGTCCCACAAACAAAATATAATCGTTTGAATTATATTGGATAATATGCAGTGGTGTAGCATAATATAGGTATAGCAGCGAGAGTTAAGGCCAACTTTTTGTGTGTTGAATTTTGTTGTATTTGTATAAATTGACGAAAGGATTTAAATCTGATGTGGATGGATGCGTTAAACAAGGCAAGCCATGCCAAGATAAGTGTTTTCCGACCAAATCGGAGACATCCTTGAGAAAGCTAGGTGGCCTAGTGCCCATAGCCATAGAGCTTGTATAAAGAAAAGTGTGAATGTGAGGGAAGCGAGGGAGTTGTGTCAGAATCATGACAAGTGGCCCTCCTTTGTCTTTGCTTATCCCTGTAGGAAAAGGCCGGACCATTTGATTGAATAATTGACTGTATATGTTAGCCCGAGGATAAAATCGGTCAGAGCAAATATTTGTTTAATAGCTTTTATTTGTTATATAAGTATTTAATAATTTGTTTGAATACGTATTTTTTAAACGATTTGTAAAGATGCGGATATTTGCTCCGGGTCTGGTTGTTGCCGGTTTGAACTAGGCCGACATATTGGATGTTTCTGCTACTTACAATTATTTATTTGTAATAGCAGTGACCTCCATTCATGGACCACAGTCCAGCTTAAGTGGTAAAATATTTTCCCGGATCGGAAAATATCTGGCTACCACTATTGAACATCCAAACCTGAAACAGATATCTGATTTAAAAATATATAATCCAATATTTTAAAAGTTGTGAATAACTAGGAATAGAAGTCCCTGGGACATGCGCGTAGAGTACTGGTGTTAGAGTGAAGAGCGCCATGCGAGTCATTTTAGTTTTTTTTCTTTCTAATATATTTTTTTTCTGATACAGTTTTCGAAAATTTGGCTAGTATTGGCAATACTAACTGTATTAGTTTTATGAAGTTTATTTTAAATTAAATGATTGATTTGAGAAATTTAAAAAATCACTTAAATTCACAGAAAAAATGTCATAAGTTTTAATGTTGTTATTACCATTTCTGCGATAAACTATACTTTCAATAAATAATTTGTAACAATTTTGAGTGAATGTCTTTTAAGTATTTGTTTTTTTTTTTGTTGTGGCTCGACATCTGACCTCGATCTGCCTGATGGTAAGTAAGAAGAGGTCCAAGAGTGCTGACGATTGCGAAAACCGAGTCTTTACGGCTGCCTCAATCGCCGTCACTATGCCGCCCAAAGGTGCTTCTTCACGCATCGTTTGAAGGATCCAAGGCTATAGGATGGAGAGAACACATGGGCTGGTAAAGCATTCCACTTGTTGATTGTTCTACAAAAAAAACTACTATTTTGTGATTTGTCAAGAATAATGATTTGTTTACACAAATTTTCTTTTAAAAAACGGGTATAAAAAATCCGTGGATGAATTTGTTTAAAAGATTATTTCTGCAATGTTAAAAAGATAAACGTCAAAACGTCGTAAAAAGTGAAAAATATTGAACAAAAATTTTAGTGTATATAATATAAATTGCAAAATGTATTCGAAATCAAGTTCTAAAAACAGTTCAGCTGGTTCCATCACGAAAGATAAACCAGCTTCAAAAATTAGTTCAATCGTATCCTTTAACAAAGAATCAAAAAGCCTTTTTCTGTTCGAGGTGTTAGTGGTTAAAGTCATATTTAAGGACGTTCCCTGCATAACTGATGAAAATTTTAAAACGTGTATTAAAGTTACTTTCCCTGGACTTAAGCCGATGGAAATATTTGAAGATAATTCTGAACCCAAAAACATTAACCCCTTCGTGCAATATTTTAATAAAGGACAATCTTGCCTTTTTATGTTGAATGAGGGAGCAATCTCACAAGCAATGTCTAAATGTCAGGTCAAAGTAGTCATTGAGAAAAGTTTGCCTTGCGGATGTTTACCCAATTGTGTCATAATTGGGGAATCTCTTATAGATATAACAAAGGAATTTGTTCAAGCGAGAAAAAATTACTTAGATAATCCTGTTACGTGTAGCTACCAAGCACTCAAAGATTCATTCATAATTACTAACGCAAATGGGCAAGAAGTGGGCGAGATACCAATGTTCTTACGCATTACTTGCTTTGGGAAAAATATCATAACGAAATTCCAAGGCGGTCAAAACAATGTGAAAATGTTTGGCGAAGGAGCGCAAGCAGATAAAATAAAAGATACTCTTTCATGTATTTGTGATACAGGACGTGGAGGAATATGTCCTCATTATGCAGATCCTTATAATAGCATGCCGTGTCAAGGAGGACCCTGTGATTGTCCAGTGACAAATGAAGTAAAAGCGCCTGTTGGTCCGAAAGGTTAATTTTTAGTAATTATTACTGAATTATCTATTATGTAATTCAGAAATAAAATCATTCATAAATTTTACAGATTGCTGCCCACCTGGTAACAAGATAGTATTTCAACTACCTGCGGACACATGTGGAACTGGTCATAAACAGAAAACCCATTTTTCGTTTGATTCTAACGGTGTTGGTGATATTGAAAGGGAAGATCTTGAGGCAAAAAGGACTGAACCTTATCCTGGGGCAGTTTGTGATTTTCCGGCGCAAGTCATCAAGATAAGACTAGGAAAGACTGTTGAATTGCCAGGCAGAAAGACTAAATTCGAATATCAATTTCTAACGCCTGCATGTTATGAGGCAAAAAGTATCCCTATTACTGACATTGGTACAGCACAGTGTGAACCATGTAATTGTTGCATTTGTAGGACGACTTGCTGTTAATTATTAATTAATAATTATTAAAGCTTGAAGATAATAAATATTGCTTTGGAATCATAATATTAGTGCACTTTATTATTAAATAACTTCCGTTTACCAACATCGGCTTAGAGTGTTTTAGATTGCTTTCTTTCTTAGCAATAGAGGACTAAACATTGTCCAAATTATGTAACTTATCAATGTTAAGAGAGGAACCGTATCTTAGATAATCTACAATGACCTGTCAATACGTCAATATTTAGCAGATAAGAAGATGTTGTCTATTCATTTAGTAATCAGTACATTAATGTTGTCGAGTTCAAGAAAATAGTCAGACGTGCATATTGTTTCACAGAAAATTTGACGTAATAGTTAAATTTTATTGTTGGGATTATGGGAAATACGAGCAAGGAGGATGGGGTCCAAAAGAGATCTGTTTCAATGGATCATATTTCAGTTGACAGTCAGTATTTTATTCTTATTTTAGCATTAATACTCTAAATACATTGTAACAATATAGAAAAGAGTGCATTTATGTATTAATTCAATTACAATCATGCAATAAGAATTATTAACAAATATGTACAAACAAATCATGTATACTTCTTATTTAAAATTTTAGTTATTGTGTTTCTTATTTCAGACTCTGTTGTATCAAAGGAATCATCAGAATGTGATATTGAGTACAACAATGAGGTATGTCTATCTTTGTTTATTTTAAACATTACTCAAATACCTAATACATAACAAATCATACAACTCTAAGTAGTGTTTACGGCTAAAGTTAACAATACGTAATAAAATAGGGAAACATTTATTTATTTTTTTATGTTATTATATATCAACCGTATATCAAAAATAATATTTATAACTGCAATATACAATTCATTGATGTTCGATGGATATAACAGAGCATTATTATATATGGTTTTATGATGGGTAAGTAAACATCTTAAACACTCTATGCACACCAATTTAAGCATCAAGCACATGGTAAACGCCTCTTTCCCACGGGGATAGGCAGAGACGATGGAGCCCCACTTGCCATGATCCTGACACAATTCCTTCGCTTCACATCCACAATTCTCTTCATACAAGCTCTACGGTTATTGGGCACTAGGCAACCCAGTTTTCTTGAGGATGTCTTCGATATATGAATATATATTTATTCAAATATACTCGTATATCCATATTAACGACTCTGGGTTGTGGCAGGTATTAATGAACTATTTAACTGTTAGCATAGCTTTGAAATAATATCCAATGCTTTGCGATATAAATCAATCAAACTTTAGGATTCCAATATCTACTGGGTTCGACAGGATTTACATGAACCTGACAACTCTTTTGCTTCCTTTACATCCGCAATTTTCTTCATGCAAGCGCTATCTATGAGTGTTAGATATATTGCCCGTATTTATACACGTATATATATATCATCATCATCAGCCAGAAGGCGTCCACTGCTGAACATAGGCCTCCCCCTTAGAACGCAATTTCAAACGACAAGATGCCAGTGTCATCCACCGGTTATTCGTGACTTTTACTATGTCGTCAGTCCACGAAGTGGGAGGCTAGGGAGGTTCATGGTCTCCACTCTAGAAGCTTTCTTCCCCATCGGTTGTCGGTTCTTCGAGGGATGTGGCCAGCCCATTGCCACTTCAGCTCGCAAATCCATCAAGCTAGGTCGGTAACTCCGGTATTTACGACTTACAATAAGGTTAATTCCACGCGTTTTGATAAATGAATAAATGAAGAAATGAAAAGAAAGTAACTCATGTTTTTTATTAATATAATAATGAAACTAATGAGCCCTCTCGCTAGGTGAGAGGATCAGATTGCGAATTTTTTACACATATTATTTTTGTTTAAATCTATATAGTAGTACCATTTAAGTTATACGCTTTGGCAATCTTGGTTTGAATTATAATGAACAGACATCTTCGCATCGTATATAATTAATATAGAATATAATTGATACATAATTTAAATACCTAGTTAGAAAATAATTAAAAGTATAAATGTATGTGTGTATGGTCATTTTAATTCGGAAATATGAAGATTGCCGAAGTGCATATCTTTAATCGTATTACATTTAGTATGAAAAATGTAAATATGATTTATATATCTTAATAACATATGTTTTAGTATTAAACAAGTAAAATGCTTAATACTAACATATATATTTGTTTAGTTGTTTAAATTATGTATGAATTCACGTCTATTTATATCAGACGTGTTTCAGTGTGTAATTCTTAAATCGTTTTAAATGTTTCTCGGTTTACTAACCTATTTTGATAAACATAGTGAAATTAACTCACTAACAATACAACACGTTTCTAACAATAGATACATAGTCACCATTATTATATGGCCTGCACTGTTAATCGAACCAAACACACGGATGTCCGGTGGCTTTTATTGAATGTACCATGTCCTAATTTATACCAATAATAATATTTTAAATGACACGATTTTTTCTTAGATGAAACATGTAATAAAAATATGATAACGAATAACTTCTTTAATCAATGTATCTAATACAAGCATATAAATTAGATTAAGTTAACCCTTATATTACTAATCGTAGAATTAAATATGAATAACCAATTAATGGTTTATTAATTGGCCACATAACAGTGTTATTGTTTGTTGTGTGTCCTTTCACAAACTGATCCAAGCGTCCAACAAGAATTGCATCATAGCAAGTGAATTAGTGTTGAGGCTCTTTCACTATCGCCGTATAACTCGACAAGTCAGTTACACTCTGAGCCCAACAAGTGATGCGCGAATGGCGCTTGCGGCGATGTTATTATAGTCTCAACTTAAGCCGTTCGGAGACTTTTCTATAATTAAAATACCGCGTAAACAATTAATTAACTGTGATTTCCTTTTCTAGTGATCGTTATTACAATTTAGTGAACATGGTAGTTTTGAACGTACCTGTTAAAGTTGAAAGGGTTGGTATATGTATTTTAAAGAGGCTTATCTTAAAATATAATATTAACAATGCGATAGTTATAGTTATCTATCCTCGGTGATTTTTAAACAATATATTATTTTTATCTATTAAAGTACAATTTTGCCAATAGATCACTGATTAGTGATAAGCGAGTGTTTCATCTTTTATCGGCACCTATCAATGATCACATTATCACATCTCGGCATAATAAAATATGATAATATTTTTTACAATTTTAAAATATTTTGACAAGGATTACTTCCTATGTTATACCAGGGGCAAATTCATGATAACAATAGCTATTTATTTTATTAAAGTCTTAATTTATAATAAATTCATTTTTTATTATTTTTATTTATTTTTTACATTTCTACTAAAGTGCTGGTTTCATAGAAACAGTACAACTAAAGTACATATATCAAAGATACATTGGTACCGGTGGGTGGTTTCGAAACAGTGCTCTCGGTATGTGTAACCAATGCACTGCCACTACACCACGGTCGCCTTAATTATATTAGGTCATTTAGTTATCCCATTCGTGGGCAAAAGCCTCCTACTTTTCACATGACGACGCGATCACTCACCACTGACTGCTATATGATTTTATTTTGTTTATCAACACCGTTTGGGCATACCACGATGTTGTCGCTACCTGGAATCCACCTAGTAGTGGACTTTGCCCATAATGCATTAGACATGCGCCATAGATGACCAGCCGAATCTGACTTCAGTTTGTTGGCCTTTTAGGTACGTCGGCCAGCCGTCGGAGCGCAATATGATGGTTGCATTTTTCTCTGTTAGTTTCATGTCGAAGTTACTCTTTGACAAATCCCGAGCCTGGAATTCTATTAATCAGTTTTTTTTATTCTGACTCACATATGACAGCTCCTCGACCCTTTTTAACTGGAGTGCGGTTCATGTGTGAAGGTGAAGCATTCACCTACAGTTAATAACTACAAGTAGCCGTCTCATCCACTATGCCGGCCTGGTTGGAGCCGGCAACTCACAAGTCGATCCTGAAATGTAACTAAGTCTCTTCACGGTCTGTACTACCCCAGATCGGCAGACTGGGAATGCCACTAATGACTGCCTACCACTCTTTAAAAAACAATATGTTCAAAACGAATATATTTTTTACCATTTTAAAAGATGATTGTTCTCTTAAGACAAAATATGTTACGAAAAAATGTTCTTTAATTTTGCAATAAACAAGTCTACGTTCTTATCACGTGAACTAACCATTTAGGTCCAAACGTCGAGGCTGAGACAATGTCCGATTTATTCATTCAAGCGTTAAAATTTGAAATAATTTTCTAGTTAATCGATATAACATTAATATTTACAATTTCTTAAAATTCTTTTCTCTAATTCGTATATCAGGATTCTTTTTCTTTAGAATATTGCTCTTAGGCTAATTTAGATATTAAATATTGACGGATAATATAAAAATATGTATTTATTTAAGTACTATACAAATAAGTAATTGTAATTAATATAGCAGGTATTACTCTTTAAAGTGTCTGATAAGAGTCCAAGTTTAATACTTTTAGTAGACACTAAGTTCTACGCAGTTAGAGCGGAGTGAAAATAATATTATATTTAATTTATATATTTTTTGTATTAATACAAAAATAATATTTTATCTTAGACTAAAAAATGACGTCTCCGCTCTTAATAAAACCACATATGGTAAGTAGTACATTTGTATTGAAACAGTAAATAAAATATGTAATAAATAATTCGTCAGTTATCTTTTTATGGCTTTGATATCTATCTATATAATGGAATTAAGTTGATTGGTAACCGATAAAAACTTTCTTTGATGTTTTGATGATTAACGTTAATTATTTAATTGACTCATTAGAGTAGAAATTAGAGCCGAAATGAGTGCGGCTTGAAGTTAGTGTAATATTGTAATTTCGTGATGTCTTTGTTTCTGCTTTGAAATTAGTTGACAAATGTTGGTCACAATTCTTCAGGGTTAGGTTGAACATATACGTCGATCCCACGTCAGTGATTGTCAAAACTTTAAAAAAGATAAATCCACTAAAACGAGACCATTGGCGATAATGGTCACAACGATTAATTAAAATATAGTAATTTCTGCCTAGCTTTATATTATTTTGACAATCGCCGAATATCGTTCTTGTTTGTCCAACCTAACCCTACTATGTCATTGTGCCGTATTCAGATAAACAGATATCGTAAAATATTAAGTTAATATATGTAATTTTTATGTTTAAACTTTCCTATATTTATCGGACACTCATGAATAACTCATTCTTAACACACTGCACATGCAATCTGTATATTTCGATATTTATTCTTAATAAAAAACATTACATAATATATCGGCTTTTAAGTCGATAAAATTGCGACAAGATTGTATTGAACAATATCCTTGTGTGGTTACTGTCCACTGCCCACTTTGAGTTTACATTCCACATCAGCTCTCACTTGTAACTTTGGTATTACAAGCATTCGTAAACAAGAATGCAAGTAAAGAAAACTTTTAGAGGGAACACATACCGTGATAACAATCGTACAATAATTTTGCTGTTGTAGGATCTTTTCTAAAAAAGACACCGGTTAATATAACTCTCAAAGACTCCGAACAACGATTGCATAATCGTATACCTAGATATATCAATATCAGTAACAGACGTGCGCTAATTATATTTATTGGGGCGCTAGTAGTCGGGCTGTCTTCACTATTGTCTTTTCATATCCGTGATATCCGCCGGCACGCCAGCATTCGCATTCTGTCGATTCGGAAGTCGAACTAAAAGGTTCGGTGCGTCGTTTCTTTGTAGAACAATCGACTCTACCCATCCTATAACCTTGGATTCTTTAAGCGATACGTGAAGAATCACTTTTGGCCGGCAAAGACGACGACAGACAACCCTGAACAAAAGGTTCAAACTAGGCCGGCGTAGTTAATGCTACGTGCAACATAGTAGCGGTCGCCTCCATTCATGGACCATCTAAAGAGGTGTCATATGTCGAGCAAACAATAAAAAAGAACAAAAAAGTTTTATTTGTTTTAATAATTTACCGTCATTAAAAACAAGTACGTTATTATATGACAAGTAGAAACTCTACTTGAAAGATATCAAAATGATAACTATTTGAAATCTGTTTTTCGCAACATCACCCAGATATTACATATTGGGAACATACCATTTTGTCACAATCTTATACTATATAAATCTGTTGTAATTTTATTGAAAAAAAAAACACATTGTAGTTCGACATTTGGTACCTCGTCTGATGTAAAGCTGAAGCGGAGTCTATGAATGACTGCTACTATAGGTAAAAACTGCAAGTAGCCGACGGCATAGTTAAAACCGGCAACTTTTAAGCTGATCCCTGCTTGATGTTAAGCCGAAGTGTGGTCCATGAATGAATGCCACTGCTACTACAATTTAATAACTGTGAGTAGCAATCACATCCACTATGCCGGCCTAGATGGAACCGGCAACTTACAAGCTGATCCCGAAACGCGAACAAATCACTTCACGGTCTTTATACCTGTATGTGGTGGTACTACCCCGGATTGGCAGACTGGGTACCACTGCCTACCACTCTTTGATAACCAGACCCAAAGCAAATATCCATCTCTTTTTTTTTATTAACAAATATTTGCAATATTTAATATTATTAAATATTGCACATAAAAGCTATGAAACAAATATTTGCTTCGACCGGGGATCGAACCCAGGACTTTAAGCGTAACAAACTAATCGCTAAACCGTTCGTCCACGCCTATCGTAGAATTTCTTATCTTAATTATCTTTTACAAATATAAAGCTACTAAGAGGCAATTATATAAAATTAAAGGCAATAAAAAATTTGCATGTATAATAACCAACATTGCTTTGCGGCTGTAAGCATACTTACCCTGCACCTACTAGACAACCTACAACTATCAAATTATATTTTTGCTCGTTCATTAACCACAGAGCCTGTATGAAAAAAATTGTGGACTTGAAGGAAGCAAGGGAGTTGTGTAAGAATCGTGGCGTTCCATTGTCTCTGCCTATCCCTGTGGGAAAAAGGCGTGACAATTTGACTGATTGATTAATCTACAATTTGTACCATTAACAATACCTTATGATTTATGCAAATAGCTCTCTCTAAATAATAAATATTTTAAAATATCGACTGGCTCCTTACGTTACGGGCATAATTACTTGACTACCAAGTTTATTATATATGTAATTATAAATTACTATATTACAAATACTTAAGACGTCTTACTTTTTTATTATGGCTCGACATCATACCTCTACTTGATTGATGGCAAGAAAGGCAAGGACAAAGATGACCAACTACTTAAAAAAAAAAAGAATTATTTTACAGATGCCCCAGTCATTATGCCAGCGAAATATAAACTATGCATTAATGTTATTTAGAAATTGATATTGGATACACATATTAATTAAAGATGGTTTTTGTATTTTTTATTATTTTGATAATAGACGCGTTTACCTCATACTGACCTTGTGTTATTTTATTCATCGCTCAACTCATATTTATATATATATTTTTTAAATTATACATAATATATATCAACAATAAAATTTCATTAAAGGTAATAATTAACTATAATTAAACTATAAATAAAAAATATCATCTAATGACATCGCATCAGATATAGTCCCAAGGAGACTGGCAACATTTCCCCTTTGTATAGCAAGGCTAATACGTTGGCAGAAATAATTGCCAGCCTTCCTGTCTCCAGACTTCTCCGTCAGCCGCCTGAACAACTCCTTGGCCAGGCGCTTAGCTGATGGTCCCCAAGGACCCATCGTCTCGACCCCAAACGGCGCAAATTCGTAACCAGTACCGAGGTTAGTGTATTTGCGCAACTTGAGGTTCTCAGCAGAAATCGCCGCACTTCCCGCGCTTAACGAAGTCGCTTGGATGTGAGATGGGGCTAATGTATCTACACAAGTATGACTAAGTACATACAGGCCGGCATAGTGGATGTGACTGCTACTTATAGTTAAATAGCACCTTTATTCCTGGACTGCACTCAAGATTAAAACAGGCGGGGTACAATAAAAAATATGAAATTCTAACAAAGTAATTTTTATATTTATCGCCATAAAACAGAAAGATTAGTAGTTTTCCTATGTGATTTATTATTTAAACGCTCACGTGTGTGCAAAGCGAGTATTGTTTCGAATCGTCAATTAAAACTGTTATTATTGTACAAAACATGTAATTATTTACATTATGATAAAGCAATGCTTGAAAAAGTATTTCTTCAGACTGCGTGTGCGATTGCATATTAAATGACTGTTGATAGTGTACAAAACCTTTTATATACAATATGAGTGTACAGGCTATGATTATAAGGTTGCTTCTGGTCTGATGATGAGTAAGTGCATCCAAAGAACATGTTTTTTATTTATTTATTTTTTATTGTGACTCGACATATGACAGCAACTCGCTTGATGTTAAGCCGAAGTGTGGTCCATAACTGAATGTCACAGCTACTACAATTCAATAACTGTGAGTAGGAATCACATCCACTATGCTGGCCTAGTTGGAACCGGCAACTTACAAGTTGATCCCGAAACGTGACCAAATCACTTCACGGTCACTTCCACCTCATTTTTATTCACAAATATTTGCAATATTTAATATAATTACAAATAAAAGATATGAAACAAATATTACATTACGCGCAACAAACCAATCGGTAAACCGTTCATCCACGCCTGTCGTCGTCAATTTATTATATTTATATAAAGAAAACATAATATAAATTTGTAGTATTTACTAATCAATTTGTATTGGCATAGTATTTGCAAGCAGATTATTTATGTAGTGGTTAGCACACCAGTCCGTTACGCGGAAAGTCCCGGGTTCGATTCCCAGTCTGAGCAAATATTTGTTTTATAGATTTTATTAGTAATTAATCTAATCATTAAAATCTCAAATATTTTAATAAAAAAAAGAGGCGGATATTTGCTTTGGGTCTGGTTATCAAAAAGCAGTGGGCATCGGTACCCTGGCTGCCGATCCGGGGTAGTACCACCACTTACAACTATACAAACCGTGAAGTGACTCGCGTTTCGGATTCAGCTTGTATGTTGCCGGCATATTGGATGTGACTGCTACAGTTATTGAATTGTAGTAGCAGTAACCTCCATTCATAGTCCGCACTTCAGCTGAACATCAGGCGGAAGCAGTCATATGTCGAGACACAATAAAAAAAATACATTGAATTAAGGAAATGAAGCCTAAAATAAATAGTTGATTATGCATATATTTACATGCAACAAACTCAATAATAGTCAATAAATATTTTTCGGCCAGCATAGTTACGGCAACTGAGGCAGCCGTGAAAAAACTCGGTTTTCTCAGTCGTCGTTACTCTTGGACCTCCTCTTGGTTATCATCAGGCGGGACGAAGTCAAATGTCGTGTCACAATAAAAAAAAAGTCATTGAGTAATACAATTGATACAATTGCATATGTCATTACTCACGAATTATTTATTAGTATACTGAAACAAATGACACCGTTTTGGTCGGCATAGTGATGGCTAGTACGTCAACCTTCAGTTGTATCGGTTTTTACAGTCGTCGGCGCTCTAGGATTTTCCCTTAATTACTAGTGCCTACTATCAGGCAAGTCGAGGCAACTTATTCGAATTAAATACATTAAATTAACTCTGGCCGACCTTATAGCCATAACGACTGAGACGACCGTTTAAACTAAGTCGTTTTCTTTTAGTCGTCGGGACTCCTGAACTAGTTGCTTACCACTAGGCAATTCGTCAGATGAAAAAAATAATCTACACAGCTAACAATTTTGATGCGGACGGACATCAGTGTAAAATTAGTTTTGGTTTTATTGTTATGACCTTTACTTTTTTAGGTTAAATAGAATAACCAAAAAAGTAAAGGTCATAAAAACATTCAGTCACGCGCGTTGAGTTTAATAAAATTTAGGAGTCATTTGTTTTATAAGTTAAGTTAACAACTGAAATGTTGTATTTATGTTATCAGTGAAAAGTCATGTTGCCATAATCTGATAAGTGGCCTGTTGACCTGCTTTAGGAACTGTATTAACCTACTTATTCAGAAGGAAATAGCACCCAACGTCTCATTACTCCATCCATATCTTATATTGATAATGTGAAGTATTAGCTCGTTGCGACATTCAGCAAAGGATTACTGGAAAACCACAGAAAACATAAATCACCTCTCATTAAAATAATATTTATATTATTGTTGGCGTTAACAATAACTACTTAACTATACATTTTTATTAGTTTCAGTTATATATTAATTTTTATTTATCGGTCGATACAACACGCTGGAAAATTGTTAAAAACAATCACATTTAAAAAAAAAACTTTATGCGGCTTCATTATCATCAGCCAGAACGCGTCCACTGCTGAACATAGGCCTCCCCCTTAGAACGCCATTTCGAACGACAAGATGCCAGTTGCATCCATTCGTGACTTTCACTATGTCGTCAGTCCATCCTAGTGGGAGGCCTACCTACGCTGCGTCTTCCGGTTCGTGGTCTCCACTTTAGAACCTTTCGCAATCTTGCTCCCATCGCCGACCCTTATACTGCGCAGCTCAAAAGTCAGCACTCTTTTTATGTGCCAATCGTTCTACCACCAAGTGGTTTTAAAAAGGTAGATCTTGCTTTGTGTGACCAATTCAGTACCACTAGACGACGGTGGCCTTTTACAATAAATGTGTTTATAGAAATGTTCTGAAAAGAAATTGAAATAAAACACAGCGGACCAAAATATTTAAAAAAATGCAAGGGGACTATATCTAATATTATATATAGTCTATTATAATATAGACCAGGAGGGTGTTCGCCGACTAAATTGGAAACATCCTCAAGAAAGCTAGGTTGCCTAGTGCCCATAACCATAGAGCTTGTATGAAGAGAACTGGGAATGTGGAAGCGAGGGAGTTGTGTCAGGATCGTGGTAAGTGGCACTCTATCGTTTCTGCCTATCGTGGAAAAAAAAGGCGTGACAATTTCATTGATTGAATATTATATAATATTATCATTTAAGCGCAAATAAAATATTATGTCTTTTAAATTTGCGGTCCTTTCAATTTGCAAGACTAAAACAATTTATACTAAATGGTCTCCACACAACGACCTTGCCTTACCTAATTGCGTATTCGACACAGTGAATATTTTATTCAGTAGTAAGCCTTGACACCGCTACACTGTGCCGATGTCAGCAAAAGTATATGCATCTCGTCACATAGATTATTAATAGTCCATTTAATTGTTTCGCTGCTGGGCAAAGCCCTTCTTCTCTATTTTTGCCACGTACTATCATAAAAGTCTCTCTCATCTCGCTATCTCCGTTTATTAGGCCTATCGTCATTTTTTTTAATATGAAGTCCAATCAGTAGTGGATTTTACATTAATGCATGTTTAAGGTAGAGCTGACGTGTCTAGTCTCAATTCGACCGTGGTGGTGCAGACAGTGGCAATGGTTACGCAAGCCGAGAGCACGGGTTCGAAACCACTCCTAATGTACCTTTGATATATGTACTGGAGTCCTGTTTCTATTTATTTTTATTGTAACTCGACATATGACAGCACCCCGCTAGATGTTAAGCTGGAGTGTGGTCCATGAATAGATGCCACTGCTACTTCAATTCAATAACTGTAAGTAGCAATCACATCCGCTATGCCGGCCTAGTCGGAACCTGCGACTTACAAGCTTATCCCGAAACGTGAGTAAATCACTTCACGGTCTGTATACTTGTAAATGGTGGTACTACCTCGGATCGGCAGACTGGGTACCACTGCCTACCACTCTTTAAAGCTATAGTACTCTGCACTTACTAAGCTATAGTATAAAAATGTTTAAAAATAAATAAATAAAAACAGTATAGCGGCTTTTTGGCTACGTCGTCGGTTTGTGTTTTCAATGTATCTGTGCGTTTTATGGCTCTTTGACAGGCCCCGAACAGCGCCTACTACTTTTGCGAATATTTGCATATAATTATATATAAACAATGTTTATGTTATTGAACTATTTTAGTATTAGGGGCTAAGCAGCGCAGAAAAAATGCAACATACCATAATAGCAAATAATATTATACCGCATGTCTCACAAATCGCTAAACTGTCAAGTTGCTTCTGAAACAAGGTTAAGGTTGGCAGGCTAGTTCATCAATGGACTATTAACACCAAATGTTGCCATAAATAATATAATTCTACTGTATGTACTTAAAGTTAATTTTGATTCTATATTCATTTAAAATATCTCGCTAATCTGTATATTTTAAGGTGTACATATACTGTTTGCTATATTTGAATTGTAATACATGTATATATATTAAATAAACTTCGGCGTAGCCTGGGGGCGGACAGTTCGGTTACTTTTATTTCGAATGTTTGTATAGATAGCTATAAACGTATTATATAAGCGTTGCGAGGGGAGTCTGAGATTACGCTTGCTTGCGTAAACGAAACAATTTGGGATTCGGATTAGAGGAAACTTTCTTGACTGGCTTGGTGGGACGCAAATTATTGTCTTATTATTACTCGACAAATGACAGCACTCCGCCTGGTGCGGTCCATGAATGGAGGTAACTGCCACTACACTTAAATAACCGTAAGTAGTAGTCACATCCCTATGCCGGCCTAGTTGGAACCGGCAATTACAACCTGATCCCGAAACTCGACTAAAACAGATTACAAAAAATAAAAAAATCAATAAAAAAATGTAACTAAATACTACTATGAATATTTTCGATATACATTTAATAATAACAAATAATCTCCCATTACTTAGTTTATCTTAGAACAGACAGACTGGATAGATTTGGATACAATCAGTTAACAAGCGAACGACACACGACGCTGGCCCTGGCTGGACCCAGGACACTGAAGACCTAAGAAAAATACTGAAAGAATTTCGAATTTCATACACATAAATAATTATAATTATATCGTTTATGACATCAAATCGTAATAATATCGTTATAAAAACTGTAACTTTTCTTTTAAGTAAGCCTAACTGCCCGAAGGCAAAAGTTTTCCTATTCTAAGATTTGCCGCACAAAAGAAGTGTCATTCGCATGCTACTCGTAGATTTCACTCCCCTTCTTGCAGTGCCGTTTTCTCGAGTATAGACCCTTGTAACGAACAATAATAGCCTCTAGATTCTTGTGAAATCATTGAAGCATATGTGGAGAAAATTTTAAACATATTTTTTTATACTCGCTTTGGGTTACTCGAGTGTTGATTAGATTATTTAGTTATATACATTTGTATTATATAGTCTGATAGAATTAGCATATTCGAAAACGTAATTGATAACTAATCATTAATTATTTTGTGCTAGATAATAACGTCACAATTAGCATAACCAAATTTCAGCGCAGATGTGATGCGAGGAATACTTTAAATTTCCAAAAAATGGTTGATCTTGTTTTCGAAAAAAAACTGCATGTGACGTATAAAAAAAGTTTAAGTATGAAAAATGCGCACTAAAAAGATGAGCCGAATGAGTTTTGTTGAGCCCGATCGATATAGTAGTTTTTGAGTAATAAATTAAATATTAAATTGAAAAGACCGCAAAAAAATAGTTTCTGTATAGTTTACGTAATAAACGCAATATTAATAGCAATTTAATAGTAAGACTTGAAATGTTATTTAAATGTGTGTTTTATAGGCTCTAACATACATAAGATTTCAATATGATCGGTTTTATTTTGGTCCTTTGTCACCGGCGTAAGCTTGCGGTTTGTTGAAATCAATTTTTATCGAACTTAATCTTGGGTTTGGGTTAAACTTTAAATGATAATAACACATTTTATTATCATTTAAAGTTTTACTATTAAATCCAACGCGATAGTTTTTTTTAAATTTACTCAAAAATTTCGTAAACAGATCGGGCTCAACAAAACTTATTTGACTCGTCTTTTTACTGCGCATTTTTTTAACCCTTTTTTTCCGTAAAATGCAATAATATATTTGTGAAAACGTTTAAAACCGTTTTTGACGAATTTTAACCATTTTTCTAAACCATTTAACGACTCAAGTTGCGAGTCTGAATCTAAACAGCTCTTTTCAAGTTAATAAAAACCCGAAATATAATATCGAACACCACATAAAAGGCTTTCGCTAAACAGGTACGCGATAGGAAAAAAACTGGCAATTATATAAATAAATAAGCAAGACTCTTTCTTGTCCTCATTTTTTTTATTGTATCTTGACATAATATATGACAGAACCCCGTTTGACGTTAAGCTGGAGTGTAGTCTATGAATGGATGTTACTGCTACTACAATTCAATAACTGTAAGTAGCAGTCACATCCACTATGCTGGCGTAGTTAGAACCGGCAACTTACAAGCTGATCCCAAAACGCGACTAAATCACTTCACGGTGTGTGGTGATTGTGATTGTCTACCACTCTTTGAAATGTGCTTAGACCTGCCCCATTACCCGTAGTAAAACACATAGAAACGAACGTTAACATAATATAAGTATATAAAATTATTGTATTGATCGTAAAATAAATTAGTAGATTAGTATATAAATAAAAGAGGTAGGTAGTATTTTTTTATTGAAACTAAATAAATTATGCAGGCATATTGTATATTCTTATACACAATTGAATAACTGTTCTCTGCTCATGTCACCTTTAATAAGAGCAATAACCTGTGCTTTACGACATACTTTATTGGTTACAAATCATCATAAAGCGTGACTCATTCAAATCATATTTTGTTAATAAGCATTCCGTGATGGCTTAGAAATTCAATTATATTTTAATACAATACCTTTATTTTTTATTGTAAAGTTATTATCGAAACAATTTAATCGTGTTAAATAGTTGCCTTCATTAACAGAAAGTTATTATGGTGAGAAAATTAATTGAGTTTTATAAATTGAAAATATAAATGTACATTACAGAGTTATTAAAGTCAAGGAAAAAAAATAGTTTGAGATAAAAATTACCAAGTCTATTTTTAATAATACTACCACAGTTTTTTTAAACGTTGATTAACATTTTAATAAACACTTCACCGTCTTATTCATAAATGCACGAGGGGACCTTACCCCTTATGTCTGTCTGTACGGCTAAGTAGGGGCTAATAATAGGGATCAAATTCTTTGTAATTATTATTATAAACACAAACTAATAAATAATTAAGATATATTATCTATGTTACTTCTAAACGTTTAGAAGTTGGCCATCGTTTTCGCAGTTATTCATTACTTTCGCGTGTAGAGAGTGTGAAATGACACAACTTAAAAGATGACGAATTTTAGCGAGGCCCGCATAGTGACGGCGACTGAAGCAGCCGTAAATATTTTTTTTGTTGTCACTTTTAGACCTCCTCTTGCTTGTCATAAGGCGGGTCGAGGTCAGATGTCGTATCGCAATAAAAAAAATGCGTATCCGAAATGGTAAAACCACTTTTCTGTGACAGCATCAGCTTTTGTGTACAATTATCAGGGACGCCAAAGCGATATACAGAGCTTTCTTGCTTCCTTCAGATTCACAACTCACTGTATTTAACATCTTTATATCCTCTGTATCTTGCTGACAAAAAAAACGAATAATTATATCATTTATACAATCATATCTTTATGTACTGAACATAAATAAATAACTATTATAACTGAGGCGTTAAGTGGTATATGTATTAGAGCAATAGTACTGAGAGAACATATTAATTGACGGCGACTGAGGCAGCTGCGATCTAACTAGGATGTTTTAGTCGTCGTCACTCTTGGATCTCCTCTTGTTCATTATTAGGCGGGTCGAGGTCAAACGTCGAGGTCACAATAAAAAATAAATGATTTGTATAATATTTTATAGAATATTTTGTCTGTTTTCAGAAATTACCCTATCCTAAGGCAGTTGGATTTATTGTTATAAATGAGTTCTGCGAGCGATTTTCATACTATGGAATGCGAAGTGAGTGACTTTTTATTTAATAAATATTAAAATTATTATTGATATATTAGGTATGCCAAGAAGATAAAATGCATAATAGAAAGAAAGCCTTTGTGATATGTACGAGTATGCACTTTCTGTCTGTCTTCATTGGCCGTATATGCCGATAACATCTTTATACTGAATTACATATAATAAATATTATCTATTTAAGAAATCATCATCATCGTCAATTGTCATCGGTCATCGGCTCAATTCCAATAGGAATAGGCAGAGAAAATGGAGCTCTATTTTTTACGATCCTGACACAACTCTCTCGCCTCCCAATAATGTATTTATTATGCTTCATCATCATCATCAGCCAGAATGCGTCCGAACGACAAGATTCCAGTTGCATCCACCGGTTCCCCGTGACTTTTACTATGTCGTCAGGCCACCTAGTAGGAGGCCTACCCACGCTGTGTCTTCCGGTGCGTGGTCTCCACTCTAGAACCTTTCTTCTCATGGGATTCTATCGCGCAAAGAAACACCCAGAAAAGCTGAAATTGCCCGCTGAGCGTCTGTGAGCTTTTCCAACAGGCTAACTTTAAGGGCCACGTCTAAGTGCTCTTGTCTTCAGACACTGCGGGATCGTGGACAAGAAGATATGACGCAATTTCTGCCCCAATTGATTATGCTTATTAGTATTATATATACAAAACTTTTAAGAGAGGTAGGCAGTGGTACCCAGTCTGTCGATCCGGGGTAGTACCACCACTTACAAGTATACATACCGTGAAGTGATTTGGTCACGTTTCGGGATCAACTTGTAAGTTGCCGGTTTCATCTAGGCCGGCATAGTGGATGTGATTGCTACTCACAGTTATTGAATTGTAGTAGCAGTGACATTCATTCATGGACCACACTTCGGCTTAAAATCAAGCGGGGTGCTGCCATATGTCGAGTCACAATAAAAAAAAAAAAAAACTTATATTCCTTTCAAACCTCTGTCGCGTACCAGTTTATCGATGATAAAGGATAAGTACAAAAGGCTCTGTCTTTATGACACAATGGACGTTTATAATTTTAAAGAATAAGCCATTTCTATTCTCTACTTATATAATAATGCATAATAGGTTATCAGTAGATGCAAATATTAGCTCTAT
This sequence comes from Tinea trinotella, assembly GCA_905220615.1. Taxonomy (NCBI): domain Eukaryota; kingdom Metazoa; phylum Arthropoda; class Insecta; order Lepidoptera; family Tineidae; genus Tinea; species Tinea trinotella. The sequence continues at coordinate 6,312,391 of HG992305.1, forward strand.
TTATGCAACAAAAATATTAGCGTTGTTTTCTAATTATTCATTTCCTTGCACAATTTCGTATTTACATATTATTGTTTGCTTGTAGAAATACAAAGATGATCAGTTGCAGGGTTTTTTAACTACGAATTCATGTGAATCATTATTATGATCATTAGTCAAAAGACGTCCACTGTTGAATATAGGCCTTCCCTTTAGTACGCCATTCCGAACGACAAGATGTCAGTTGCATCCGCCGGTTATTCGTGACTTTCACTATGTCGTCAGTCCACCTAGTGGGAGGCCTACCTACGCAGCGTCTGCCTTTCTTTCTCATCGGTTGCCGGTTCTTCGACCGATGTGGCCAGTCCATTTAGCTTGCTAATCCTACGAGCTATGTCAGTGTGATTGTGCAAAAGTACGAACTCACGTTCTTAAATTATTGTTTTTAAATCTCTGTACGTAAAAATGTTGTTACAATACTGCAATGGCCTCAGATAATAAAAAGTCGCAGCCAATATCTCTCAATCGGTTTTGAATCAGTAACTTAGCATAAAACAGGTACGAACGTACGGTCATGGGGGTAACCCACATGTATTGCTTTTAATGTGGGGCCTTACTCGACTATAGTCTTAATTACTATTTTCTTTAAGATCATCCGCCTCATGGGTGATCAAAATGTTAGGAAACTCTAGCGAATAGTTTTGGAAGGAACGGCCGATATTTCACAACAGAGGAGTCCAATGCCTCTAAAAAGACCGCCGGCCGATGGTAGACCTTTCGCTCGCATAAAATATGAAACTTACCTACTTTTCGATCAGCGCCCTGCCCTTGTTGGTATATATCAATTGGTAATTTGATAAAAAAGAGCATTGCATCGTAAGGAAAATTGAATAATTACGCAAGCGCTTTACCAATTTTTATACACCTACTTAATTAAGTAGATTGACGAAAGCAATTTATCAATCCGATGTAGATGGATGCGTTAAACAAGGCAGGCCCAGGAGAGTGTTTTCCGATCAAATCGAAGACATCCTCAAGAAAGCTTGGCCTAGTGCCCATAACCGTAAAGCTTGTATAAGGAGAATTGTGGATGTGAAGGAAGCGAGGGAGTTGTGTCAGGATCGTGGCAAGTGGCGCTCCATTGCCTCTGCCTATCCCTGTGGGAAAGAGGCGTGACAATTTGATTTGATTGTGTGAGAACTGAACGAAAATAAAATAAGCACCTCAACCGCGTTTTAGAGCATTGTACTCCTCAGATGCGAAAATGCTGTTGTCATTCCGGTACTATTCCGCGTGGCTAAGAGTTGGAACGCTCGTAAGGCGGACAAAAAATTGGAATTAAGACTAAATTCGACTTAATACTACATCTATTTTTTTTTCTTTTTAGCAATTCTTTCATTATATCTCAGAGATAAATTGGGATATACAGACGATGGTGCAACAATTGTTTACCATACATTTACAATGTTCGCCTATTTCTTTCCACTTATTGGTGCCATGATTGCAGACGGGTTATTAGGACGATTTAGGTATGTATCTCTGGTCACTCTTATAATGCTTATGCCAATGCTTAGGGTTCTTTTTATTATAACAATTTGTCAAAAAACAGCTACACGTCTCGATATGATTCTCGGTCGGAGCAAAATTTGTTTCGCTATTTATTTGGAATATTTAGTTGGTATTTTGTCGCATCTATGCTAGACCAGCATAGATGTGACTGCTACTTGTAGTTATTTAACTTATATAGTGGTCGATTTCTTTTATAGCAAGCACTCCAGCCTAACATCAGGCAAGGTACTGTCTTATGTCAAGCTACGATTTAAATAAAATGTTTTATTTAGAAAATAAAGATTATGATTCTATTAATCCACACAATATTACCTTGATAGAGTTCCCAATTAATATTTGAGTTAAATAATAGTAAGATATACAGAACACGACTATCTCAGTAGCGTCGCTATGCCGGCTAAAACAAATATTATTGTGACTCGACATCTAACCTCTACTTGCTTGATGGTAAGCAAGGGGAGGTCCAAGAGTGTCAGCAACAGAAAAACTCGCCTCAGTTTAAAGCTGCTTCAATCGCCCTGACTATGCCGTACAAAAATGTGTATGAAAACTAATTAAACCTTTTGTTTCAGGACTATTGTTTACTTGTCTTTGGTATACGCTTGTGGAAGTGCCCTCCTGTCACTTTCAGCTATGCCTCCTTTAAACTTACCTCAGCTGTGAGTAATCTCCCTTCCTTTGTAATAGAATTAATTGAAGCAATTTACTGTTTCTATTGTTCCGGGCAAGTAGATCCGTAGCGCTTGTACTAAACACTTATTCTACAAAGCTACGGAACCCTCAACGGCCGTTAGGTGCATTAAATTTTCTACAGTTTAAAATTTTCTTTTTGTGTTATTTAAAAAAAAATTGTTTTATTATTTCTTGGAACTCCTGGGGAACTCTGATAAAGCCTAAGCGAAGGTCCAGGGTTGTTATATGTGTTTACATTATATTTGCATTTACACGTAAGAAAGAACTACGCCGGCAAAGCGGACACCAGTGTTAAGTCCCGGGTTCAAATCCCAAACGGGGCATTTATTGTTTTATAGCATTTATTTATAATATGTAATATTTATAATGTATTTCACACAAATATTTGTTAATTTTTGTTAATACGAGTAAAAAAAAGAAGAGGAAGGTATTCGATTAGTTGTTTTAGAGTGGTAGGCAGACTTTGTATTTTTGTATTTATATTCATGGGCCGTAATCCAGCTTAACAGTGGAAGAACGGTTTAGCGATTGGTTTGTTGCGCGTAAAGTCCCGGGTTCGATTCCCGGTCAGAGCAAATATTTGTTTCATAGCTTTTATTTGTATTATTTATTAATTATATTAAATATTGCAAATATTTGTTAAGAAAAAAAAGAGGTGGATATTTGCTTCGGGTCTGGTTATCAAAGAGTGGTAGGCAGTGGTCTGCCGAGCCGGAGTAGTACCACCACTTACAAGTATAGTGTGAAGTGATTTGGTCACGTTTCGGGATCAGCTTGAAAATATGCCGGCATAGTGGATGTGATTGCTACTCACACTTATTGAATTGTAGTAGCAGTGACATTGATTCATGGACCACACTTTGGCTTAACATAAAGCGGGGTGTCATAATAAAAAAAATTATTTAAATTAACTGTATTGTTCCAGGGCATTCACAATAGTGGCGCTATTATTAGTTGCATTTGGCACTGGTGGCATTAAGCCATGCGTTTCTGCATTCGGCGGTGATCAGTTCAAATTGCCTGAACAAGAGAGGTATCTCGGATACTTTTTCTCATTGTTCTACTTTTCAATTAACGCCGGAAGTCTCATTTCGACATTCCTAACGCCAATCTTAAGAGCCGATGTTCATTGTTTTGGTGAAAACGATTGTTACTCATTGGCTTTTGGCGTGCCCGGTATTCTAATGACATTATCTATAGGTGAGTAAATACATTTTCTCGACATCCCACCTAGACCTGCCTGATGGTAATCAAGAGGAAGTCCAGGAATGCCGACGACTGAAAAAACCGAGTCAGTTCACGGTTGCCTTAGTCATCGTTACTATGAGATGTTTAATTAGCCATGAAGTACCTAAACTACAACCAAGTTATAGGTCCATATCAACTAAGGCGACCGTGGTATAGTGGTAGGGCAATAGTCACGCAAACTGAAAAGTCCCGTTTCAAAACCACTTGCCGGTACCCATGTATCTATGATATATGTACTTTAGTCATCCTGTTTCTATGATACAAGCACGTTTAGTAGCTTAGTATTTAAATGATAAGTGACTAAAGTTTTAGAGTAAAATTATTAATAATGAATAACATGTCATTTTAATTTGCCCTTTTTTATTGTAATGCACATCTGACCTTGATGTTCCTCCTGCATCAAGGTCAGATTGATGTCCATCTAGATTTGAAGTGCCGGACGGCTGAATAGACCGACCTCAGTCGCTGTCATTATGCCGGCAATAAATAATATTTTTTATTTAACTAATAAATTTTATACGGCTTACTATGGCGTTTATTTTGGATTTTGATTTTATAATTTTTATTATTTTTTCGATGTTTCGAGAGTTTTGCAGCCATCGTGGTCACTATTAATCAATGTTCGCGCAAAATCTAAAAAAAAAAATCTATTTTATATATTTACATTTCTATACTAAGCTACTAGAAACATAACTACCAAAGTACACATATCAAAAATACATTGGAACTGGCAAGTGGTTCTGAACCCGTGCTCTCGGTTTGCTCAACCACCGCACTGCCACTACACCACGGTCGCCTTATGTATGTGGATACAGGAAAAGGATTGTTATTAGCTATTACAATAATAATCATCATCATAATCATTAGCAAGAAGGCGTCTACTGCTGAACATAGGCGTCCCCCTTAGAACGCCATTCCGAAAGACAAGATGCCAGTTGCATCCACCGGTTGCCCGTGACTTTCACTATGTCATCAGTCCACCTAGTGGAAGGCCTACCTACGCTGCGTCTTCCAGTTCGTGGTCTCCACTCTAGAACCTTTCTTCCCCATCGGTTGTCGGTTGTTCGAGCGATGTGGCCAGCCCATTGCCACGGCCAGTACATATACCTACATATCTTGAAAAATGGTGTGATTAAATTAGGCTACAAACAAAAGCTTGTGTTTAGCTTTGTATTGTGAAGCATATTGGAACATGTTGGTGACGTCTTTGTACAATAGAGTTCAAATAGAACTACGGAACGATATAATCGACCCGTATAATCTTTGATACAAAACAGCACAGGTTACTTACTGTTCAACAATTATAACAAAATACGAGTAAAATTATACATTGTTTATTTATTTATAACATAGTATATACATATAATATTTGCCAAAGATTCATATCTAGTACTTGGTATCTCAGACAGTTTAGACATCCTATCTTTTGCTGCGACCCGAATCTCAGGTACCAAATAGAACAGCCCAATAAGACTCCCAGAAACTTAGTAGTCTGAACAACATGTGGTGGTTCTTTGCGTTGGAGCGCGGAGTAAATATCTTCTGGATGCCCTGAATTCATTGCAGCATCGAACTATCCGAGAGATGCTGATATCACGAGAACTCTAGAGCCCCTGCAATTTCCCGCAGACATGGCGTTTATGTGCGTCTTTTGTCGCTTTAACCTTGTTCCCACCTCGTTATTTTACTTCCGCGAAACACGGATAGAACGGAAAAAGCATCCGTATTATGTCGACCGCAGTTGAACTAGCGCGTCGACAAGAGGAATGCTATGCCAGCCCATGGTTTTCCCTATTTATTATAGGGTTATTAAATAGAGAAAACCTTATTAAAGCGAAGCATAGTGACAGCGACTAAAAGAAACTAAGGTATAATACCTGTAAACTGAATGGGTTTTTTCAGTCGTCACATTAATATACTCGTATATCTTATGGATTATTTTTATTTATAATTTCATTACGATAAAAAAAACTCGACTTCTATGAGCGATACGTCCTTGTCAAAATATCCAAGAAGTATCCAATACTAATAAAATCCAATTATGGTGCCATCTTTTAATAAAGTCTAACTTTTTTAGTGATATTTATTGCCGGCAAAAGATTGTACATAATAAAAAATCCCAGTGGAAATATTATTGGAGATGTAACGGCATGCATTGGCGTAAGTATTACTGCGGTAATTTTATTATTTCAAGTTTAAGTGTACCTAGATTTGATTTATATTGCAACTGAAAACTAAATGAGATACACTGAAATCCTACTGAGATTCTCCTTTCCAATATTAAGAAGGACTCATTGGCGTAACTAGGCGCCATTCTAAGGGAGCGCGATTCGCAAATTACTAAAGAAATTTATAAATCTGACGTCTGACATCCATCGGGTTAATCGAGGCAGATCCATGAGGGTGTTTTTCGACAGGAAACATCATCAAGAAAGCTGACTTGCCTAGTGCCCATAACCATAGAGCTTAGAATTATGGATGCAAAGGTAGCGAGAGCGTGTCAGGACCGTGGCAAGTTGCGCTCCTTTGTCTCTGCCTATTCCTGTGGGATAAAGGCGTAACTATTTTATTGATTGATATATTATAGTACATTGTAGTTATAAACACTGCATATTTGCAAAATATTTTACAGCATGCTGTTGTTAAATCATGTCGCAGCAAAGACAAAAAGGAACATTGGTTAGATCATGCCGAAGGAAAGTATAGTCGAAGCCTCATTGAAGATATCAAAGCTTTACTAAGGGTATTGGTGCTATTCATCCCGCTACCTGTATTTTGGGCATTATTTGATCAACAGGTTTGTTCACTATATGTCAGTATAGTATAGTCAGTATCTGATTGACGCACCCCACAAGCTTGTTCGCGCACACGTCTTCATTAGAGTCCAGTAGATATTGCTGAACAATCAATGTGGCGAATATCTACGAATTGCCCTAGTTCATTTATTATATATAAATATAAATATATATATATAATTTTGACTCGACATATGACAACACCCCGCTTAATGTTAAGCTGGAGTATGGTTCGTGAATGGATGTCACTGCTACTATAATTCAATAACAGTAAGTAGCAGTCACATCCACTATGCCGGTTCCATTCATTAGTTAGCACTGGCAACTTACAAGCTGATCCCGAAATGCGACTAAATCACTTCACGGTCTGTATACTTGTAAGTGGTGGTACTACCCCGGGTCGGTAGACTGGGTACCACTGTCTACCACTCTTTGATAAACAGACCCGAAGCAAATACCCGCCTCTTTTATTTAATACCAAATTTTTGAAATGTTTAATATAACGAATAAATATTACAAATAAAAGCTATGAAACAAATATTTGCTCCGACCGGGAATCAATCCCGTGACTTTACGCGCAACAAACCAATCGGCTTTGCCTGTCGTCCATGGCGTAGAGACTTGAAGGAATAGATGGCCTGCCAATTTGATTGATTGATACAAAATATTTTGTTGCTGCCAAATGTAGACATAACATATTACCTTTTAAAAATATAATAATTAAATGTTTATGCATTCTACATAGGACAAAAAGTTTTTCGTTACACGTAGCGAAATTTTACAAAAATACAGGATTTTTTTGTTATAATACCGCGGAAAACCCCAAATGTTTTTAAATGGTTATTAGATCTGTTGCGCTTACGAAAAGAAAAGATAAATAATATTTCATAACCCACAGTACGTGTGGTAAAGACAGCTATCTGAAAAACGACCGCAAACAGCGGGTGGGTCGGGTGCAGATGTCAGCACCGGTCGCTGTGACGCACCGTGACATCGTACCCTTTTTTTAAAGCCGTACATTTATTTTTTTACCTTATAAACATTTTACATATTTTATTGAATATTTAATCGCTTATACTTTTATAGGGCTCAAGGTGGACTTTCCAAGCAGATAGAATGAGGCAAGATATTGGTGGATGGCAACTGAAAGCTGATCAGATGCAAGTTTTGAATCCACTCCTCATTTTGGTGTTCATTCCCTTATTTGAAGTTGTAAGTAAAAAAAATCAACTATGCATAATATTAAAAGTATATTAACTATAAATAAAAATTATACTATCTAATGACGTCACATCAGAAATAGTCCCAAGGAGACTGGCAACATTTACCTTTGTATAGCAAGGGATTAATCCGTTGTAAGTAATAGGAAATAATCTTACATCATAATAGTTATTCATCTACAACTAGTAGTAATTACATATTTCCAAAAATAATTTGTTGATTTATTTTTAGGCAATCTACCCGTGCATGCATTGGATGCGCCTAGTTAGGAAACCTTTGCATAAAATTATCTGGGGAGGCATTCTTGCTGCTACTGCCTTCGTTATATCTGGAGTCATTGAACTTAAATTGTTGGTAAGGATATTGACTAAATTACTAAGAAAACAGTAACACAATAATATTCTATAATATATATTTTTTTAATTTACATTTCTATACTAAGCTACTATAGTGCTTGTATAATAGAAACAGGACAACCAAAGCACATATTATATCAAAGATACATTGGTACTAGCAAGTGGTTTTGAACCCGTTCTTTCGGTTTACGTAACCATTGTACTATCACTAGACCACGTCCCTTATAATTATTTAGAAACATTATTGTATAATCTAATATTTTATTATGTAATATTATTTCAGCCAACCTATGGTACGCCAGTATCCGACGGATTGGCACAATTAAGAGTTTATAATGGATATGATTGCAACTTCACTCTTGAATATCAATATTCTCCAGAAAACTCAACATCGAATGTGCCAGCAATGGGCATGTATTATAATTTTGACATAAAGACACATAATTTAACTGAGTTACCATATAGTATGCAAGGAGCTCCAAATACACCATGCGCCGGTTTTGAATACAGTGGAATATTTACGCTAAGGGAGAAAACAGCGAATTCATATTTCATTACTAAAAATGAAGTGTATGAATTTATTGATGACAATGAGAAAGCAATCGATGGAGTTAGAATAAGGTAATTTCTACCATAACAAATTTTTAAAAACACCCTTAGTACGTTGTAAGACTAAAAAACTACAGAAAACCCATTAAAACGAATTTAATAAAACGCTACAATAATACTACGATAATCGTATATGCAATTTAATGCTCTTGCTACTTACAAAAACTAGTTTTTTTTAACATAACATGAAATATTAAACAAAACATAAATTCAATATAAATTTAACTTATATATTTATTTTTCTCTAAAATGTTAGTTTTACTTTGCATTAGTTACTTTAGTATTTATTTTTGTTTAATAACGCAATTTTCACATATCACGCAGAGCTGGTAAGAATAGGCAGTGGTGCTCAGTTTGCCGATCGGGGGTAGCCGATCATTTGACTTCGGGTTTCGAGATCAGCTTATAAGTTTTTGGTTTCAAATAGGCCGGCATAGTGTATGTGATCGCTACTTTACAGTATTTAACTGTAGTAGCAGTTGTCTCCATTCATTGACTGCACTCCAGTTTAATATCCATCAGGCGGGTTGCTGTAATATCTCGACGTCCAATAAAAAAAGATTTATATTGTAATTATAAAAAAATAATTATAATTTATAATTAAAGTTCATTCCTTAATTTTTCAGTACAGTGGCGCTTATGATAGTATTCACGAAAGATTTTATTCCAAAATGTATACATTAAAATCTCTTCAATTGGCGTAATCATTTTAATAGTTTTATCGATCCACAGTATCTTCTCATTCGTGCTATTAATTGGTAACCAAGTATAATTTAATTTGCTTCCAAAGTTAGGGCTTCCATGTTTAATAAAATTTGCCCACAATGTAGACATCTCCTTTATTATTTTATTGTCAGTATCGTTTGGTTTATGTGCTTGAGATGCATAAATTTTGTTCAAAGGCTCGCATCTTAATAAATAACATAGTTCATCCCCTTTAGCCGATCCCTTTACATTAATATTTGTACTTTGTGTTGCTATTCTCGAAACAGAATTTAATTGCCCTTTATAATTAAACTTGAAAGCAAAGGTAGCATTCTGATTAATTTCGCTGATCTTCTTTATAAAATGGTAAATCGGATACGTTTCTAGTTGTCTTGTATAATTAATAAATGAATTTATTGACATCTCATCAATTTTTCCTTTAAAGTAATTTTGTTTAATAATATTAGCCACTCGCTTGTAAGTATCTGAATTATATTCATAGGAACAACCATCACAGAAAGGAACCATATATTTAAATTCCTTTTTTAATTTCTTTAGTAATAGTGGATTATTTAAAAAGGGGACTATTTCTGATACGCTCTCTTCACTGTTAAAACCTACTAATATTGGTATATTTATATTGTTTTCATTCATTAATTCTCCTGGTCGCTTTGTTACTATAGCCTTCTTATTAATTAAATTAACAGATGGTATAAAAGGAACAATAGGCCTTTGACTTCTCGTTATATCACTCACGTTATATATTCCATATGCTACTTCAATCACATCATTTGATGCTGCAGTTTCAATGTCTGAGCCTTTAGTTGTCTTTAGTAAGTCTCGAAGTTTTTTTGATTCTAATGAAGAATTTTCCCGGAACAATGAAGGTGAAAATATTGAACTGCTGTGAAGAATTATTTTCGAAAACAATCGTATATAATTACTTGTTAAGAGCAATGTTAATAAAGTGCCAGCAGAATCGAAGCCCATAACAGTTATTTTACTTTTGTCACCACCAAATTTTCTAATATTTACTCTTACCCATTTTAGGGCCATAATAATGTCTTTTAAACCCATATTTTCATCAGATATCCCATCGTTTGTTTTTAAAAACCCAAAAGGTCCAACTCTATATGCTACTGAAACGAAGACTATGTCGTTGAGAATAAAAAAATCTGGACCGTAAAGATGACTAATACTAGAAGTAAAGGCGTAACCATGGAACCACATAAGGACAGCTTTTAAATTGACATTTTTATAACTCGGCAACTGAGGAGTATATACATTTAAATATAGACAATCTTCAACACCATAAATACCTTTTCTATGCACAATATGACCTTGAGCACACGCTCCATAATGCTGTACTCTCGCATCGACGTATTTTCTTCGTTTATTTATCGGTCTAGGATCTTTGTATCTTAATTTTTTTACCGGAGGTTCAGCGTATGGTACGCGATAGAATGCATAGAAAACTACATTTCCGAACACCGTTGATTCTCTATTGCCTCTTATAATTGTTTTATTCAATTTAACTTCAACTTTTTCAACTTTGATTGTTTTAAAGGGAATTATCAAATACACCAGTAGAAGCAAATACATTGCTCTTGTTATAACGGCAGTGTTGTGTAATCAATAGTTATTAATTTATGAAAAACAGTTGCAGCAATGTTATGAAAACAATTTTAATTAACGTTTTTATTGCAGATTTTTATCAAATGTTTTAAATAGTATGAGTATCTTAGTGCAAGATACGAAGAACAATAGAACTAGAATTCAAACAACAAGTGATGTTCGAACACCTTTTACTATTGACAAAGGTACTTATGATGTTGTTGTTCGAAACGAAATATTGTTAAAAGATTTTAATTTCGGGCCCGGAGCAGTATACACAATTAACATCTTTGAAGATGACTCTGGAAATATTGTAAGTATATTGGAGTGGTATATTAGGTAGAAGTATACCTAATGTTTTATGTAGTAAGCATGATCAGTAGTAGAGGTTAACATGAACATGCTTAAATTCATCATCATTCTTGAGGTATTGCTTAGCTTACCAGTATTGCTAGCTTACCAGTCAGTTACGTATTAGGTCTCAGGTTTTATTCCCGGTCGGAGCACACATCTTTATTCATAACTTTAATTTGTGATATTTAATAAATATATTGTTACAACGTTTAATATAAAGAGGCAAATACTTGCGTGTCTAAGAGTGGTAGGCAGTGGAGCCCAATCGTTGATCTGGCCGGGGTGCATACACCACTTAAAAGTGTACAGACCATGACTTATCCGCATCTTGGGATCAGCTTGTTAGTTGCCGGCTTCGTCTAGGTAGAAATTGTGATTGTGAATGCTACTCGCAATTATTTAACATTCGCCTCCATCCATGGACCGCACTCCAGCTTAACATCAGACGGTGTTTTTACTGCCGAGCACTACTATCCACGATCCTGTTACATACTCGAAAATCATATTGTAAAATCAACTGATGTTAATATTATACACAGAAGTCCATAAAATAAACATCAATGTATTAGATAATGTAATAGTCAAAATCAGTCTGATGTGAAATCAATTTTCAGGCTGCAAATGCTGTTGAGATCACTCCAGCGAACACCGTGCACATTTTGTGGCTGGTACCGCAATATGTCGTTATGACAATGGGAGAAGTTATGTTCTCTGTCACTGGCCTGGAGTTCTCGTTCACTCAAGCGCCAGCGAGCATGAAATCTGTGTTGCAAGCCGTCTGGCTGCTGACTGTCGCTTTCGGAAATTTGATTGTTATACTTATTGTCGAAGGGAATTTTATGGATGCACAGGTAATTTACAACTATATAAATAAAACAAAACTGTTCAATTGTAAAATATTTAATTATAATTTTCTATTACAATAAACTTAAGAATTATAATTATGTTTAAGATTTAAATTGTATATACAATTAAATAAAAAACAATAATATGCCATATAAATAGAGTAACAATTACACGTGGCAACAAGTATTACCGTTTAGAGAACTAGCATTTCAAATTCCTAAATATCAATCTATTATTACCACTGCAGTGTCTGGTAATGAATAACTTGAAACACTCTCCATTTCATTTGATTGATATCGCTAGTAAATAGGAGAGATTTCGCTGTTAAGTTGGAATATTGTTGAATTATCTACATCAATTCAATCACGTCTAATTTAGACTAACATAATATCTATTAAATTATTATACAATTCATATTACAAACGGTAACTGATAAATTATGGCTCATGGCACTTATCGCTTGACATTGACTTTTAACAAAACTCTAAGATTTATGTTAATTGATAAGTTTATGTACAAAGCCTTTAAAAAACTGTGTATATAAATCCCGTCAGATAACGATCTACACTTTAGAAGAGCTGCATGGACGATATGCAGTGTATAAAAGTCCGTGTATATATGGAGTCGTGTTATATACATTGATAATATTTTAACTTTTATTTACGTTCGTAAAACGAAAAGTTCGTAGGTAATAATCAAGTTACTGCGTAGCATCAATATCAGCGCTTTTTTTGTCTGCCATGACCTATATCTTATTTAAAGTTTTTACCATAAATTCAGCACTATTTCAACCTATGTTACGACATTATTGATTATAAATGTAATTTAAACTGTTTTCCTTTTCAGTGGAAAGAATTCTTTCTGTTTGCCGGTCTGATGGTGGGCGTTATGCTAATATTTATGATTATGGCATTTAGATACAAATATGTTGATATAAAAGGCAGCAAGGAGGACCTGACTGAAGAAATACCAATTCAAGAAAAACAAGCAGTAGTTGATAAGGAAAACTAGCTTTAAAGTGATTAATTAATTTAAGAAATTGTTATTATTGTAATCGGTAATTATACATGAATAAATTATTTTTTATATACAAAAGCGCCTTTTATTAAATACAAATTAGCTAGTTCAAGACTAATTGAGATTTCCCTTTTTCTAGGTTAGAAATTTATTGTGATTGTAAACTTGATTTAAAGAGCCAATCATATTTTAACAACAAAGAAGTTAAAACAAGTCAGACATTCAGATAACCAAATCACTTACAACCTTTCAAATCGTAGATCTCGAAACTAATGCCTACATGCTTTAGGTTCCGACTAAATCACATCCTATATTATACTATTATAAAATATATTATCCAGTGACTTAGTATAAAACTACATAAGTAATAACGCTATTGCTACTCGTAATTCTAGAAATAATTGACTAAATAGCTATCTAATCATTGTATAAAGTATTTACAGTGACAACCTTCGGACGGAGAGACGTCGGGTGCAACCACTTTAATAATGGTATTAACACTTACATCATAAGTTTATACTAAAACTTATTTAATACTCTAAGCGTACTTCCACTTTACCTAACTCATAAAAATGCTTTAATGTTAATACATCAACAAAGTAGAAGGGTCACAAAGTTTAAGAAATAAAAAAAATGTCTTTTTCTAAGTGTCTTTCCATACATTCCGGTTGCCGGGTAACGTGCCGGAACGTGCTCACCAACAGTGAGCATTCGAATGAGAATGGCAAGTTTATAATAGGAATAGAGTATAGTCCCGGCAGATAAAAAGAGCGCTGTGTAAGGATTTTGAGCTGCCCAGTATAAGGATCGGTAGAATACAAGAGCTCTGGAGTCGTCACAGTCGTGTGGTGGGAGCAAGTCCGCCAATCTATAACAGTCGCGCACCAAATTATTAATATTAAAAAAATTATACACATGTGTAATACGAAATGTAAGTAGGTAACAAGTTACTGTGCTTCAATGCCAGCGCTCTTTTTGTGCCGAGGATCTAAAAGTCAATATTTTATTTGTGTCGCATATTAAAATGTTTCTGTTTACGAGTATATAGTTATCGTCATCAATTGTCACGCCTCAGACAACAGAGCGGCACTTTCTACGATCTTGACACAACTCAATCGCATCCTTCACATCCAAATTTGTTTTCATACATACTATGGTAACGGACACTGCGCCTGTTACCATAGTTAAAATTTATAATTATGTTAATTAAAAGAAGAAAAAAAAATTGTTTTGCTTTTGGGAATAATATGTTTAATATAAAATACTAGTATATAAGGTTAAACGGTTTTTTCAGTCGTCGGCGCTATCGGACCTTCCCTTGCTGTCCTTTAGGCAAGTTGAGGTCAGATGTCGCATTTCAATAAGAAAGAAAAACATGCTTGTGTCGAGAAAAAATAATGCTAGTGGAAGTGTTTATAGCATTAACTAGATAGATCAGTAAAATTTGATATTACATTATTAAAACGAGATAAAATAAAGTTAATTTCTCGCGGCTTACTAAAATTGTTTTTTTATTCGGATTGCAGAAAGCTAATCTCGGTCATGTTGGTTTGCACGTGGTCCTGGGAAATGGCGGGAATTGACGTCACGTGTTTCTCCTTTGTCGTGCAGTCGGTTGTCGGCACGTGACTGGCGCGTGTATTCGGAAGTACATGCAGAGAGTGTTGACGCCTTGCACACAAATATTACGTTGATGGTACTCAATTAATTCGTGACGGGCACTTATAAATATTGTTATTAAACGGTGGATAACACTCATACTTTAGTTTAGCTATTAATTTTGATAAAATATAATGTTTGACCTTTTTGATTGTACAAGTCAAAGCTTTTCATATATACTTGAAGTTGAAATTATAATTCTCATACAAGCTCTATGGTTATGTGCACTAGGCATAACCGTAGAGCTTGTATGGGGTAAATCATAAATAAAGGCGACTGGAACAAATGAATAATATCAATATTCTTAACAATTGTAACGTGAAAATCTACAGGATCACTTTCTAATGTTGGGATTAAAATATATATCAATCAAATATCATTATTTAATATCAATATAACTAAAAAACTCAAATAGTTTTTTAGTTATTGTGAAGACATTTGACCCTAACCCGTTTGATGATAAGCAAGAGGAGATCCAAGAGTGACGACGACTAAAACAACTATCTCACGGCTGACTCAGTCGCCGTCACTATGCCGCCCAAAGGTGCTTCTTCACGCATCGCTTGAAGGACCCAAGGTTATAGGAGGGAGAGAACACATGGGCAGGCAAAGCATTCCCCTTGTCGATTGTTCTACAAAGAAAAGACGCACCGAACTTTTTAGTTCGATTGCCGATTCGGTCGACAAAATGCGGATGCTTTCCCCGCCCAGTGCGGGTACTACGGGTGTGAAAAGACGAGGTAGGAACAAGGTTAAAGAGCTCCTCGGAACATTCTCCGTATATATCACTCGTAACATGACGTTTACTTTGGAACCTCGTGGCCTGTCACCTGATAACTCCATCTATGTCTACAATTTGGTAACATCTTATTCCATCAATGCTTATACATATAATATTTAGCAATTAAGTAGGAGATAGAGCATTTATATAAGAGTATTCAATAATGCAATATATTCATAAATGGCTAATTTTAATTCAATATAAATAATTAAAAAGCAATGCATAATTTAAAAATATGATTTTATATTTTAGCTGTATGGAAATAGAGCTTAAATTTAAACGAATGTTCTAACACATCTTTTACTATTGTTTCACGGACTTTGCCCTTTTTATAGAATTCACCCCTGTTTTTTGTACGTATGTATGTTTGTTGTATTAAAGCATTTATTATACGCAATTATTGACAAGTCCTAACCAAACCAGTTATTGCCAGATGTTATGTTCTCAAAGTTTTAAATTCGTCTTTAAAAAAAGATGAGAAACTTATAAAAATAAATAATAAATATAATTTTTTTTAATTCACACTGGAATCCATATTATTTAGGATCAACTTTCTTAGAACATGTTACTAAACTATACAAAGTTGCATCATAGTCCAGTGCATGATAAAGCGATAGTTTCCATAAAGTAATCATGGCCGAGATGCTGTTGGTACGAGTACTGTCCCGCACTCTGAACAGCGCGGCAGCACTTCGTTTGCTTCTGCATGCCTGACGCACTGCAGAAGCTTAGCAGCCCCAAAGGCACCCTGTACAGGTTATGATTACCTGTATTATTATAAAGATTAGATTTCTTTGGAATACTTTTAGAACTATAAAGTATCACTATAATAAATTGATTAATTCATTATATTTTTTTCGTCCACAATTTTTGGTCTTTGTCCAAAAGTTTGAGAATATATATCGTCCTTTCGAGTGCAGCAAACAACGACAATTAAGGGCTAAACGATGTCAAAACCAGTGGATATATCGCTGAGCTCCCCACAGTTCCCGCTCTAGTTGCGAATCCTGTGGGAACGCCATACAGATTAACCGCGACAAATAGTTTTAATATGTTTACGGTATTTAATTGTTGACATATTCTCTGAAATAGTTTTTTTTAACAGAGAGCAAGGGTCACTACAATCGCGGCCGCGGTTTGATTCGCAGGATTATACTTTTGTAAAGTTTACAAATGAATTTTATTTAGATTATTAAAAATATACGCTGATATATTTATATATGTAAATACTAATTATCGTATAAATACTAATTATTCCAAATACAATTTTAGTTATTACCTAAGTTTAGAAATATGATTTTTATTTTTATAACAAAAATAACTGTTACAAAAAGAAATGTTAATTAACAAGTAAGCCATATTTATACAGAACGTTATCATCTTTGTCATGATTTCTCGGCAAAGTTCTTGCCTAAAATATGTCTCTAAAATATGGAACGGACATTAGGGCGTGGCCACACTGGCGCATAGCAGCACGCGACCGGCACGTGACTCAACGACCCGAAGACAAATCAATTACACGCCGCACACAGAAGGCAATACTTCCTAGTTTATTACTGGGGACTCGTTAAAATTACATAGAAACCTTGTTCATTAAAGATAATGCCAATACTGTCACAAAATTACATGCAATCATGTTAGTTAATAGAAATAACAAATCAACTAAGAGATCCTTTGTAACGGTTCGATCAGTTTTTCATTCCGTTTCTAAATTGCATTCTAAATATTGTTTTATTTATATATCCATTGTATAAAAAAATGCTTAACATAGTGGAACAAGGAAGTACTTACTGTTTTAAGATCATGGTCGACAGTTTAAATCGACATTAATCAATTTTCTATCTGATCATCCGGTATGTTATAGGTTAGTTGTAGGAACGTTTTTATCGACGCCTTAAAGCAGCAATTGTATGCCATGTCAAAGAAAAATTAACACAAATTTTACCTCTTGTTTTGCTCGGAATACGCAGCGCTTATAAAGAAGATTTACAAGCGTCATCAGCTGAACCCTTGTACCGAAAGACATTACGACTACCCAGAGATGATTTCTTTTAACCTAGCACAGTCACTACATCAGACATAACTGACTTTACGGCGCGTTTAAGATCATTCGCCAATGAACTGCAACCACGACCAGTATCTCGACCATCCCGAAAAATCATCTATTTTTTATTCTGACTCGACATATGACAGCACCCCGCTTGATGTTAAGCTGGAGTGTGGTTCATGAATGGAAGTCACTGCTACTACAATTCAATAACTGTGTGTTATTATATAAGTTCTTCTTTTGTATGACTGTTTTCTGCCTAAATAAATAAATACTTTTTATAGAATACAGTCAAACCTGGATAAGTAAGAACTGGGTAAGCGAAAAAACTCTTTATGTGAGAGTAATTGTCAAGTCCGACGGGACTTAAAAATTAGAGGGTTAAAATGACCCTCTAATTGTAACCCTCTAAAACCTCTATAAGTGAGTGTCAGAAACCTCTTATAAGTAAGAGTTGTACTTCACTCGTGGACCTCTTTTTCTAAAACTGCTACTTGCCTATACCTCTATAAGAGATAGTCAAGCGCATTAACATCTGCTACTCAAAACCCATTCTTAAATTTGTGTAACTAATAATGCTTTTGTTGTCTTAAACTTCCAGGAACTAACATTAACGGCGGGTGAGGCACCCGGGAACTAACTCGGTTTTTTCAGTCGTCGCCACTCTTGGATATCCTCTGACTTATCATCAGGCTAGGTCAAATGTCGTGTCACATAAAAAAAATGTTTTGTATGTATTCTATTTAAATGGCCAAATGTGCCAAAATACTGAATTATTTGTCCAACTTGCAACAGTTAATAAGAATGAATTGCAAAGAAGGGGTTACTCATTATGATATTACTTCATGTTTATTACAATATATCTGCTATGTTTTATTTATTGAGAACCTTTATAAGCGAAAAATAAATTGCGGCCACTTGAACTCTCACATATCCAGGTTTGTCTGTAAGTATAAGCTCTTATAGCTTTTGAACCAAATAAAAGAAAGATCCCCAAAACGATATACACCAAAAAAAGAAGATATTCCTGAAAAAGTAACTAATATTGACAGGTTCATGGAATCTAAAATTAAAAGAATAGCTCCGATATTGCTATCAAGTCCACTGACAAAAGTTTTGCTCCGATTGGTGATTTCGTTAATTTTCTTAAAACATGTTTAACTAACATCCATTTAATTCGATTTAATTCATTGAATTATATGCGTTTGAATCTTATTTTTCACCTCTGTATGGCTTCCACTGAAGAGAGTAATTCTTGAATTTTTACAAAATCAAAATCAATAGCATTTATTCGTTGAGCAACGGGTAAATAAATAGATGTATATACAATATTTTGCTCAGCCGTGCTCTACCCTAATGGGTATACGAATTTCAATATACAATGTCAAAATTTATATAAAATAATAAAAAAAATTGTCAAAATGGTAAAATTAAATTATAAATCAAAACTATATTACAATATTCAACTATATAAACAAATTAAACTATACTCTTACAGTAAGTAACTCATTACAAGTAACAACATTACAAAGAACATTAGTCTTACAGTAAGAGCCGTATAGAGGAGAAAAATAACATCCAAACGCATCACAATACAAATCACGATCGCATTAAATCAATGTTAGTTAAACATGTTTAAAGATGAAGCAAGAAATCACAACAAAAGTTTTGTCGGTGGACATGATAGTAATATTCGTTACTTCGGGCTATTCTTTTAATTAGTCACGAATATCTATATTATCAGTAATCAAACAAACTATATTTACGAAGCCCTGAGACAAAACGTACTCGTATAATTGCACCAAATATTAAGTATTAGTAAATATAAGAAGCTGACATTGTAAGATAGGTTTTTAAAACAAAACTTATTAAGACTTTAGAAGAATCATTGTACGTGTTTTTAGGTTTCCTTTTTTTAAGTCAATCGAATTAAAATATTAATTAATAATGTACTAAATAAATGAAACCATTTTTAGTACGTCAATGACAAACTTTATCCATTGGACTAGATGCTCTTTTATTTTAGAAGGCAAGCATTCATCGTGCTGAAGTATGTATCAACGAAGGTCCAAATGTGTGTATGTGTGTAGCGATATAAATTGGATAGCCACCCGTGGTGTGACGTAAAGGACCGCTGCCAGACAATACATTGCGGTTCCACCAATTAGAGTCCGTGCAAAGTATCGATCGAAACACGCCTCCTAGATCCTTTCTTAAACACTGTCACGAAATAAGAACGCAAGTAACATTGAGAGAAACATATAAGTAAAATATATAAAACAAAAACGCAAACATTGCTTTGTCATGTTGGTTGTATCATAAACTCTTCGTTAAATGGACTTTTGTGATATGTGAATAAGTTATAAAGGACATCATTAATTTTGGGCTTTTATTGTCGAATCGACTTGTCGAATTATATAATTGTACAATGATAAAAATATATATTTAAATGATAGTTTCGGTACTTGTATCCATAAAACTATTAACCATTTTGCCTTTATTTGGTGTGAAATTTAGTTATTTAGACAATTAAATATGGATTTTGTATCGTTTGGGACACGAAGACAGTTCTGCTTTGAACTGTCACAATTATAGTTTGATCAATTTTCACACATAAACTATGCAAAATTATTGATGTTTTTCATTGTAATCTTCGTACATTAAACTATTTTAAAATGTATATGCAATTTAGTACAAGTCCTCATACAAATGAATGATGTCAATTTATATGTATTTTAATTATGTCAGGATAGTGGAAAGTTAATTGGTTTGACTGATTATATTTGTAATAATAATAATTGTCATTTTTAATAAAAATATTTTAATACAGTCAGATTTTTGTATTTATTGTTTATAACGTATACATTTATGTAGCCGCTATATTACTAAAGACTTAATTATAATACAAAATTTCATCTTACAGTAAGATCGAATCAAGCTGACTCAACAAGACCCCGCCCCCATCCACTAACTTTTGGAAGTTTCCACCCCTAAAGCGAAGTATAACTCTGCATACATAGAAACCGACCCACACAAGCACATCTTTCAGATCACCCCTCGAGGTATAAAATAATATGGAAAGTTGTCAACCACTCATTGTATGTCCATTGCTCATTGAAATAGCATCTTTACTAGTGCGTGCCGTCTATCATGTCTGGAATTAGGACCCAAATTGCAGACTCAACCTCACCGCCGCTAAGGTATTGTAAACTATTATTTCGTTATAAATTCAATGCTGTCATCGTTACAATGTAGTTATGTGTTGATCCATGTGTGTGTGTGTTTAACTTACACACCATGCGATCAAAATTTGCATCATATTTTTTTATTGTTGCTCGACGTTATTTCAGCACCTCGCTTTATGTAAAACTGAATCCATGAATAGAGCCAACTGCTACTACAGTAAAATAATTGCGAGTAGGAATCGGCGTTGGAACCGGCAATTTTCAAACTAATCTCCAATCGCGACTGTGTAACCGTGTGAACTGTAAAATGAAACAGTTTTGTCAGTCGTCGGCACTCTTGGACCTTCCCTTGCTTACTATCAGGCAAGTCAAGATCAGATTTCGCGTCTCAATTTATTTAAAAAAACACCAATCGGTCTTTACATTTAAAGTGGTGGTACAGTCAGCATCAGATATATCTGAGCACGCAAAGTGATCAAAAGTATCTATACATTCAGACTGATCATAAATATCTACACACATTAGTTGTCATAATAATGTGAGCATTCAATGCGTCAAAACTATCTATACAATCAGTTAGTCAAAAATATCTACACACTCACTTGTCAAAAATATGTCAACAGACAATTCAGTAAATTTGTTTTAAAATATTACATATTTTATGAGTGTGTAGATATTTTTGACTATTTGCGTGTGTAGATATTTTTGACGCATTGAATGCTCACATCATTATGACAACTAATGTGTGTGTGTAGATATTTATGATCAGTCTGAATGTATAGATACTTTTGATCACTTTGCGTGCTCAGATATATCTGATGCTGACTGTACTAGCCCGGATTTGTAAACTACCACTGATATACGATTTATAATATAACTTTTATCGTAAAAAATAAGCATAGAGTTTATAATATTAAACTTTAGTAGAACTGTGCAATGTGCAATTCAGTTAAAACCTTTCTTAATAAATTAATTACTAAACAAAAACAATTGAATAAATAAAGCAAAGAACCTCGTGAATTTTTACAATAATTAAAGTTACTAACTTCATAAAGTTTTCGAGTTTACCTATTAGACCACATCGAGTTTATCTATTAGACGACGTTCATATACCTAGTTGTAAAGTATAAATTTAATAATTATTACTTAATTTCAAAAATCAAATTGTTACGCCTTATTCCCACAGTGATAGGCAGAGAAATTTCGTGGGTAAATATCAACTTTATAGTTTTAAAGCAAATATTTAGCTACAGGTCTAGCTGTTCAAGAGTAGTAGTGGTGGTGGTTAATTATCTAGTCTGCAATTTCGGGGTATTTATACCTCCAGTGTACAGACCGTTAAGTGACTTTTCGCGATCAGCGTGATAGATGCCGGTCCCATAGTAACCAGCAATAGTCCCATTTAAAAAAATCAATACCTTTGATGATTTTACGTTTTATTAAGATGCTTGATGTCACGCAAGTGACCTTCAAAAGGGCCGACGACTGAAAAATCGTTCCATTTGACAGTTGCCTTAGTCGTCATCACTATGCGCCGGCCAAAGATTGTAATTGGTTACAAACAACCTGCA
Source organism: Tinea trinotella (assembly GCA_905220615.1). Classification (NCBI taxonomy): domain Eukaryota; kingdom Metazoa; phylum Arthropoda; class Insecta; order Lepidoptera; family Tineidae; genus Tinea; species Tinea trinotella. The sequence goes on from HG992305.1 coordinate 6,334,640, forward strand.
TTTTGTACAGGATATTAATCAAACTTTTGCTCAAATTATAATTTAGATACCACTCGTTTTTAATATTTAAGCTTGCATTTTTTTTTCAATGGAATTTTTCTTACATAGAGAGAACGGCCGTTTGGATGCTTATGCAAGTTTAAAATTCAACTTCGCTGGAGATGGATCTGATGACGAAGTTGGTATAAATAGTGACCTTCCTTCCTGTGTATATGCCGCTGCCCGTTCAAGGATCAATCAAATTCCCCTAGCAGCTTATGTACAACAACATTCTAGACAATTACATGGAGGTATAATTAATTGATATTATTTTTACTATATACTAATAATGATGCTCTCCAACAAAAACGTAACAATTTAAGTTTTAAGTAGTTTAAAAAAAAGTAACACTTAGTTTGTACTCTTGATATAGTTAACTACAGTTAGTTAATGAGGGGTGTTATTAACAATAAAATAAAAAATCATCTAGTTTACAACATAACTGCCCGAGATAGGCCCGAGAAGGATTATAATAAATTATTTAATCATTTACGTATTATGATTTTTAAAATATTTCTCGTATAGAAGATTTAATAAAGAATTTGATTAAATGCCACAAGTTTATTTGCAAAACGATAGAAGGAAACAAGGAAGCTACAAAAAGAAACTGACAACTCGTATGAACATCAATCACCTCGAGCGCTCCACAATCGCAATATTTCACGGACGAAAATAAGAGAATGAAATGACGTGATAGGTAACGATCAAAAACTTCTTTCCCTTAAAATATTCGTTTTTATACATATATATTTATCTAATAAAAAATCTCCAAAAAAGGAAACAAGGTTCAGCCCAGAAAATGGTACAGGTGGTTTCACTTGAAGAGAAAATTCACTTAAAAAGAAATGCGACACTCAAATAAACCTAAAAATAAAATAATAATTATTAATATTTTTAAACAAGAACAGATTTTACTACTCAAAAGATTTATTAGGATATTTTGAAGTAAAACTTCTTTAGGCGCGTCTTAAGAGTATAGAAAATTTAATTCCGTCGGTAGTAACATTATTCCGTTAAGATTACTTCATTTAAATTCAAATAGCAGTAATCTATAGTCTGTAACTACAGATTACTTTTTCGCTTTTTGAAGGCAGTGTCAGGCCATAGCATTTTATTAATTGAAACTTAATGCCAAGGAAATAGTGTAGAACGGATAATAATATATGTAAGTCTACCTGTAAGAATTTGCGCACAATCCTGCGTATGGGTGTTGAGAATGGTGGTCTTTTGTATATAGGTTTGTGGAGATATGTATATCACCATCATCAGCCAGAAGACGCCATTCGGAACGACAAGATGCCAGTTGCATCCACTGGTATTTTGTCAATCATGATCGAGGGTTGCCAGTATACTCACTGTACGTTAAGTGAGTGTACTCACAGTGAGACTGGTCGATTTTTAGGACATCCCGGGTCCATATACTTATATTGATAGTTATACACCGTTTTTGACGATTTCGACATTTGTTTTGACCATTTTCATGAACGACATCCGCGCCGCCGCTGGTTATGCTATTTGTGACGTTCTTATCTAACAAAGATATATTAAAACCAAAGTTACCAATTTGTTTTCGATTATTCAAATTCTATCGGACTAATATATACTGCTTCGAGACATGGCTTCAAACTTATCGCAATTATACTGGTTGTGGATAGTTTTAGCATGGCCTTGGTCATATCTATGTTTGTAGTAGATTTGGGCTATTGCGCTACAGCCACCCGTCATGTCATGTTAAATGTTGTCCAGACTATTTCTATAACCTCTGCGTGTGTCAGCAAGTTATTATTATTATTATCATTTTTATTAGATGCAGTAATGGAGCCTCCATCAGAGAATGAGTACCATATTAATGGATCACCTTATAGAGTGCAAAGAGCAGCAGCGAATGTACGTGAACGTCGACGTATGCTGAGGTCCGCCCCCAATGGGTATCAAAATATATATTGTAGCTTTAATTTATTAATATTAGTCCTTAGTCTTTTGCAACATATTTATTGACCATGTTTTTTTTTCAATTAAGTATGCCTACTAAACATGCTTGTATCATATAAACTATTAAGAGTATATGAAGTGACTTTTGAGATCAGTTTTAAAATTGCTAGATGCAACTAGTTCGGGATAGTGGGTGTAATCGCTACTTGCAGTTATTTAACTAAAGCAGCAGTCGCCTCCATTCGTGCACCGCTTAATATCTAGCGGGAAGATGTCATCGATAAAATAATAATAATACTGGATAACCAAAGTACTCGTAGATGAACTAAACTGAGGATAAATAGACTTTAAAGCGAACTTGAATATAGACTTATAGGAAAAGCTAAGTAAAATGTAACAAAATATTTTGCAAAGATTAAAATATGTTGCTATAACGCGTGATGACATTGTAATTTTAGCAGTATAAACTCGGCGTTCGATGAGCTAAGGGTCCATGTGCCGACGTTTCCATATGAAAAACGTCTCAGCAAGATCGATACTCTACGTCTGGCAATTGCCTACATCGCCCTACTCAGGGAGGTAAGCAAACTTATGAGTCATAAGTATAAAAATAGCCGTTTTAATAGCAAAAAATTAATAACTATACACAAAGCCTCCATACTTGGTTTTTTATTCAAAATGTTTCAACCATCGCATCACCTCCATTTTGCTATGATTTCCACGCTCCTGACACAACTCTCTTGCTTTTTACATACATATAAATCTTTCATACAGACTCATCATCTATATATTACAGACTGCGGATCGCTGGGTCTTTAAAAATGTCCCCGATTTAATCAGGGAACTATCTTCTGGACAGCCCCGTTCCACCGTTCGACTCAACACTGATTAAAAATTTATTTTGCCAATCAACTTTCATACATTTTTTAAAAGTACCCAAACCTTTGTCAACAAATATATATATTTTTATTTTATTTTTAACAAACGTCAATAACGTCTTCTAGGTATTAGATGCAGACTACGACCCATTAACGTACGTCGAGAAATGTCTACGCGGTGAGATAAAAGCAGACAGAGCACATTGGAATACAAGTGGTAAGAGAATTTAACACTAGAAAGACGGACGGACGGACGGGTCATTTGACCTATTTTGAAGTTCAGCGTTAAATAATTTCTAAACTAATTATTTCTATACTTTGTCTTTTTGTGACATTTTACAATATACAAATGAATTTATAGTCATAACATCACCATAGAAATTTAAAGTGCAAATTTTAAGAGAATTTAACTACCTTTATTATTTACCTATTTACCTCTATTATTTATAAATATATTAAATTACAATTTAACAGATTTAACAGCAAGATTATCATGGATCAATTGGGAGAATCTCGGCGTTAATCCTCATCGACGTAGCGTTTTGACAACTCTCGCATTAAGCGGGGATAACCTCCAATATACACAACACTAAACATTTTAGAAAGACAATATATAAAAAAGAAGATTAGTAGTAAATCACCAATATCAAGTCAAGAAACTATAAGCATCTGTTCGTATCGAAGGCCTTAAGTAGGTGCGCCTAATTTATAACTATCCACTTATAACACCAGATACGAAAGTTTAGATCTAAGTTAATTTTTAAACGCGACAATACATACTATGAAAAAATAAACCGCCCATTCGAGCAGGAGCTAATATTGGTGCAATACATTGTTTTTAATATCGACATATTTATGTTATACTATTTAGTTATAAAGCAGTATTCGATAGTACATATTAATAGCTGCATATTTTTATGAATACAAACCATAGTGCCTGTAATCTGCCTTTATATCGTAAACGTGGATCATTTAGCAACAAACACTGCCGAAGGCTACGATGTCTATAGAATTAAGCTGAAAAATACCGTATTCGAAAACCTAACGCCACACGTTTGAATCTAAATCAGTGCTACACAATAAATAATATTATATTTATTGGTATATTAAGTACGTTAATATCGTACAAGTATTACTAATAAAAAATAATAAATATCCATCTAGACCAATTGATTGATGAAGTCAGTCATTCCAACATCAAGTAAAGGACATTCATTAAACAAGTCAGTTGAGCCAATAGTACTAAACTGAATTTAAACACAAATTAAAACCAATAGTTACTAAAATGCCTATATATCTATAAATTATAAGAAATATTTTAAATACAATTTATTTGTTTGATGTATATGTTATTTATGAATGTTATGCAGTTAAGTATTAGAAATAGTCTATTCACTGTCTATTCAATATGACAAAACACCAAAGTTATATAAGTAGTTATTTATATACCTAGATGTTAAATAGAAATGTAGACCTGAAACATACATTGTGATAACAACATGATAATATAAAAATACTATTTTTATTAGATTAGTCGTTTTGTCACCAGTGCAATATTAAATTGTTAAGCAAACGCATCGTTTTATTTTCCCTGTACTTAGTCTACAGTAGTCTAATACTACTTTATCTATCCCGATTATTACATATCCGAATTTATTTGTAAATAATTATAATTATCCAAAAATGTATATACGACTATACCTACAAAGAAAGAACCTGTTTGGCAATAATATATAATTCTGTATAAAGGACAATATTACTTTCTAAACGCTGTAAAAATACAGAAGTGCTTAAGTACCTACTTACATTCTATGACTAGTTGTAAATAAAAAAAAGGAATGTTATATTATACTACTAGTGTCTGACTGAGTAGGTTCCTCTGGCAGTGGGGCGGTGCGGAAGGGGTGTGTTTTTGTTTCCATGTCCCCCCCTCATTTTCATGTCGAGGGGGGCTCACCGTTCAACTGCCGCAGAAACCTATTTGGATAACTTTTGCAATAGGTTGTTCGGAAAGTCCTTTCGTTTATCTCGGAAAGATTTATTATGTTTCCTGTTTTATATAATATATAAATATAATTTTAGGAAATAAGGCTTCATCGGATATTTATTATTGTAAACGTAATCAGCGCCACCTGTGAGCCATTGCTTGAACTATTAATGATATTTGACAAGCCTATTTTCTTTGTAGTTCATTATTTTGTAACTAGATGGCGGTTCACGATTTAAAATTACACGAGCCAGCCACGAAATCTTAGTAATAAAAGTTATAATAGTCATTTTAATATACACAATTAATTAATCTATTAAGTTGTCACGCCTTTTTCCCACGGGGATAGGCAGAGACAATGGAGCGCCACTTTACACAATTATGACACAACTCCCTCGCTTTCTTTACATCTATCCACAGTTCTTTTCATACAAGCTCTAAGGTTTTGGGCACTGGACAACCTAGCTTTCTTGAGCATGTCTTCGATTTGATCGGAAAACACCCTCCCTGTCTTGTTTAACGCATCCATCCATATCAGATTTGGAAAGTCCTTTCGTTTATCTCGAAAAGATTTATTATGTTGCCTTTATCAGATATTATTGAAAAGTTTTTAGCGCCATCTATGAGTCATTGCCTGAACTATTAACGAATGTACTAAGACATTTTCTTTGTAGTTCATCATTTTGTAACTAGATGGCGGTTCACTATTTAAAATTGCACAAGTCAGCCACGAAATTTTAGTAATAAAAGTAAAAATATTTATTTTAATATACACAATAAAAAAACGAATTTACAATTAATCGTCACGCCTTTCTCCCACAGAAATAGGCAGAGACAATGGAACGCCACTTGCCACGATCCTGACACAAATCCGAAATAATAACATTGGGACAAATAAGCAACAAAAGGGGGATGGAGGGCTAATGCTTACTTTTGCTAAGATAATAATCATTCATCAATCATCACGGAGCGCCATTTTCCATGACGCTACAACAACTCTCTTGCTTCATTCACATACACAATTCTTTTCATACATGCTCTTTGGTTATGGGCACAGCCAAACGATTTTTTAAAAATAATTATTTGATCAAGGAACTACCTTCTAAGTCGTTTCGGATTTACAATTCTCTTTCGTCAATCTCCTTTTAATGTGCCCAAACCATCGCAATATATCTTTCTCAATCTTTGTCACTACATCTTCCTTCAAATCACATTACTCAAGCAAAACTTAACTCTTTTAACTCCATCCCTAATCGGAATGTACTTTTCAATGACCCAATTTCCTACTTTCATGCTTCTTCTCCTATACATGGTTCTTTTTCCCATTCTTTCATACATTAATTTTTATTTTATTTTTATTTTATTTTTTTATTGTGACTCGACATATGACAGCACCCCGCTTGATGTTAGGCCGAAGTGTGGTCCATGAATGAATGTCACTGCTACTACAATTCAATAACTGTGAGTAGCAATCACATCCACTATGCCAGCTAGATAGAACCGGCATTTTACAAGCTGGTCCTGAAACGTGACCAAATCACGGTCTGTATACTTGTAAGTGGTGGTACTACCCCGGATCGGCAGATTGGGTACCACTGCCTACCACTCTTGTATTGTAGGAACAAGCACCGCATTGCTCTGCTGACAATGTTTAACCGGCCACCTTCCGAACAACCCAAAAATGTTATTCCCTGCCATTATAAATATACTTATGTCGTGTCATAACATATAATAGGCTATGTCAAAGAGAAAAGCTTTACTAGTTTTAAAGACATTTTAACACTGAATAACTTAAACCCTTAAGAAACTACACTGAAATCTATATTTTTATTAGAATAACAATATATATGTCTCGACATATGACACCGCTCAGACCGATGTTAAGCTGGAGTGCGGTCCATGAATGAAGGCGAATGCTACTACAGTTAAATAATTGCATATAACAGTCGTATCCACTATGCCATCCAAGTTGAAAGACGCTAACAAGTTACTTTTTTAAGCCCTGTATGGATAGCAGTGTTATAGCAGTTTGCCAGCTCTATGACATAACCTTAAGACAACATTTTTCAATACAAAAGATTTGGTAACTATTCTACTATGGCCAATCTTCGGAAACATTATACACGACATGCCATGTTAATCCTGAACCAACAGGCGCATGGCCAGATGGCAACAGAACGTGTCTAGCAAACGTACGGCCATGTGTCAAACCTAAAAACAATTTCCAATTCTTTCGTACACCAAAATCATATGGATTTCTAAAGTTACCTCCTCGCAGTTTTCTCAATGGTGCGTTGATGTGGGCTTCAACACTCGTTTCGCCTCTACAAATCTGCTTACCGTGCATTATTACAAGTGTACTCAAGGCCAAGAGTACAGTAATGCACGTCACAGCCATGAAGATGACAGCTCTTCTCTTCCATGGGTCAGCAGTAATCCTCTGCGCTTCCGTTACAATGGGCACCGGCAATATGTGCACACGGGGGAACACCACTGAATCATACTCGGCCACATCCACAATTGGTACTAAGACTCCGCTCAGGTTTTTTCTCACCGGGTGTCCAACAAGATCTGGGTCATTATGTTGTATCAGAATTCCAGTGTCATTCAGGTATAGTGCGACATAGCCAATGTCAAATCCTGCTATGATAACGAAGGTGACACCTATCACCATGTACACCATGTATAGGTAAAAGTATCTGGCATTGAAATATCCGACACAGTTATTAAGCCATGGGCAGTGGTGATCCATGGCGAGTATGCAACAATCACAAACGGAGCAATGATGTGTGCGAGGCGGCTTTGGTGATATACACTTCTTACAAATGCTTGCGGCTTCGACTAGCATCACACGCTGAAATAAAATAATATAGATATAGCTTGTCTAACTATAATATGTGTGTGAATACAAATATTTCTAACCATACTATTATACTTCATCAGCGTGCTCCTCCTTTTGTGTCTAATCAGCAACTAAATAAACAATAACAATTGCATTTTCGGTTTGTTTTATTCATATTTTATATTTGCTCGTGTGCGTAAATGCAATAGAGGGGCGCGTCATTTCGGCTTAGACAGACTCTACCGACTTAGTATGGCTGCCTAAGTAATCGTCACTATAGCAATCAGTCAGAGAATAAAAGAGATAATTTAAAAGACTGGTCATATGACAGTACCCCGCCTAATGTTAAACTGGAGTGCGGTCCATGAATAGAAGCGACTGCTAGTACAGTTAAATAACTGCAACATTCCCTTTGCCGGTCTATTTGGAACTGGCAACTTCAAGCTGATCTCCACCTTGACATCAGGCGGGATACTGTCATAATATATCGAGCCACAAAAAAAAGAAGGGAGAGAAAGAGTTCCAATATGTATGAATGTATGAAGAGAATTGTGGATGTGAAGGAAGCAAGGGAGTTGTGTAAAGATCGTGGTAAGTGGCGCTCCATTGTCTCTGCCTATCCCTGTTGGAGAAAGGCGTGACAATTTGATTGATTGATAATTTCTATTTTCATCATCATCAGCCAGAAGGCGTCCACTGCTGAACATAGGCCTCCCACTTAGAACGCCATTCTGAACGACAAGATGCCAGTTGCATCCACCGGTTACCCGTGACTTTCACTATGTCGTCAGTCCACCTAGTGGGAGGCCTACCTACGCTGCGTCTTCCGGTTCGTGGTTTCCACTCTAGAAGCTTTCTTCCCCATCGGTTGTCGGTTCTCGAGCGAATTTCTATTTTATATTAAATTATTTACTTACTGAAGGTGGCTTGCCAGGTGAAGTACAGACTCCCTTGTAATAATGGAAAACGATATTTACAAGTATCCAGTAACCGATAATGACTAGGAACACAGTCATATAATGATTCCTCTCCCACCAATATGGAAGACCAAGCCAATGAGCAATAAACACCGCAGCAGCAGTCAGAACAGTGACACAGAATATAAAAACCTGAAATACGAACTATTCTATTACATAAAATCTAAATGCTTATGGTTTGAAAGAGGATGTAGTGACAAGGATTGACAAAGGAATGCTTCATTGGTTTGGGCACATGAAAAGGATAAGTGAAAGAAGATTGACGAAAGGAATTTATGAATCTTATGTGGATAGATGCGTTAAATAAGGCAGGCCCAGAAGGGTTTTAGCCGACCAAATGGGTGACATCCTCAAGAAAGCTAGGTTGCCTAGTGCCCATAACCATAGAGCTTGTATGAAGAGAATTGTGAATGTGAAGGAAGCGACGGAGTTGTGTCAGGATCGTGGCAAGTGGCACTCCATTGTCTCTGCCTATTCTATGGGAAAAAGGCGTGACAATTTGATTAATTGATAAATGCTTATAATAATTTTAACATTAGAGACTGTTGAGGAACAGAGGGCCGACCGCGCAACTTCAATGACAATGACAATAAAATTCATTCCCATTTGTGAAAAAGTTACGCGGTCTCTGTTAGTGTTAAAAACAACTGTTATTTATTCGGACAATGAGCAATGACAATAAGCGGGAGCATGGACAGCATTCAAGCTTAAGATTGAGGGAGTGCTATCTATGGACTGCTACTCAAGTTTAATAACTGTAAGTAGCAGTTCATGAACGGCACTCTAGCTTAACATCAGGTGGAATGCTGTCAAATTGTATGTCAATTCACAATAAAAAATAAAATAAAACATTACTCAACCAGCGAAGTTAAGTTGGGCAACTTAAAACGATAACCGTCTCTCGTCAACGATTGGCAAAATAATAAAAGTTAGGCTAAATCCACCAAATTGAGATTATTGATGATAATGATCAAACGTGTCGTCACACAGACGATATCCGTCACAACGATTAACAGTCTCGTTTTATTGGATTTAGCCTAGTTCTTATTATTTTGACAATCGTCGACGAGAGACGATAATCCTTTTAACCTGCCCAACCTAGCCCCACAGGTTCTATGGTCAAACTTTTAGTAGGTTAGTATAGAAAATGTATTAAAAACTAACCTTTCCAAGAACTAAAGAGAAGTTGTCTACAATCCAAAATATAGGGCCCATAAAGAAGTCTATGGCATAGCTCTGGTTAAAGTGGTCATTGTAGGTGAGAGACCTTACAATATACATTGCCTCGGCGACTCGTAACTTAATACATGTCCTGGAATTAAAAATAGATGTGGTGACTGTGGTGTAGTGTCAGTGCAATAGCTACGTAAGGTGAGTGGCACGGGTTCAAAACCACTCATCTGTACCAATGTATCTTTGATATATGTACTTTCGTTGTCCTGTTTCTATGATACAAGCACTTTAGTAGCTTAGTATAGAAATGTATAATAATAAAAATTTTGGAGACATCTTAAAAAGTAAGGAACCACAGTGCCCATAACTGGCAATACTACTTCTTTGTGCCACCGTAATATGATAATGGATACGAAAATAGAAAGAAATGCAAAATTTTTTTCTTTATCTCCTTAAATTTGGTTTTTAAGATAAATATTTTGAAAAATATTTTTTTTATAACTGTAATATGTTTTTTAATTTTGTTATCAGTTACAGTTTCGTATCCAGTCTCAATTTAAGAATGAAGCGCAAGCGAATGAGTTGTCGGAACATACCCTGGAAGTGTGGTACTGCAGAAATATGTTATGATTGCAAAATGAGTAAAAAAACGCAACTATTATGACACAATATATATGTACTTACCACCACTGCTTGCAAGCGGACAGTGGTGGTAAGTACAAAAATTTTACTTTGTAGCCGGCCTCTCACAACAGAATTTGCTCGGCTCATTATATAGAAACCTAACTAAACTTCTAATATATGTTCTTTACTCATTCGACGTCTCAAAAACTAAGAAGAAATTTTATTCTTAGATTTCATTCTATTTCATTGAGTTCCATTAGAATCCACCTTTAGGTTAAGCCACCACGGAATCAGTATAATCTTCCCATAACCAGTCTGTATAGAGAGACTGGTTATAAATAGATGTGAAGGAAGCATTTGTTTGTGTCAGGATTATGAAAAGTGGCACTCCATTGTCTAATGCCAACTGTGAGAATTAAGGCATGACAATTGATAATCGATCAATGGTATGAAAATAAATTGTTATGATGTGATGGATGCGTTAAATAAGGCAGGCCCAGGAGGGTGTTTCCGACCAAATCAGAGACATTCTCAAGAAAGCTGGGTTGCCTAGTGCCCATAACATCAAGAGAATTGTGGATGTGAAGAAAGCAAAGGAGTTGTGTAAGGATCGTAGCAAGTGGCGCTCCATTGTCTCTGCCTATCCTTGTTAGAAAAAGGCGTAACAATTTGATTGATTGAAAATAATTTTTAGCATAAACTACTTTAAGGAATTTGTACTATACCATGCCAGATTGCGTATGGGTCTCCATGAGTGTAGGTATATACATTTTATACTTTATTTTGTACAAAATAATATTCAGAATTAAAATAACAAGGAATGGTCGCTGGCTGCAGTGCCATTTCTCCAATAAAGACATTTTAGTACGCGTAAGGCGTTTAAAGTAAAAAATCAATAAATGTGGTGTTCGATTCAAAACAATTAATTTATACTTTTTGTAATTACTTATAATTTTGAATATTTACCATATACGGTGTAAGAAGAGCTGCCACCGGCAGATAAATCTTATTGTAACCATCGCTTAATATAGTTAACAATGTAACTTGAATTGATGTAAATATCACAATAACAAAAGAATTAAATAATTCATTTTATTCTGTACTATTTATTATATAAAAAATACAGTTTACACTTATTTTATTACAAGTAAAACATATTTTACAACACAAAAGCCCGATAGCTTAGTCTGCCATTCTGGGAAGGCAAAGGAAACATAATCCATACAGCCATAGAAACATTAGTCTTCAACAAAATAGATATTTAGTGGATGTATGATAAAGATAAAAATACTGTTTCGTATTTATGTTGTAGCGTTCTATCACTAATAAAAATTGTATTAATTTAATTTATTTATTTGACACAAATGGTTTTGACACTAGCAAATTAAATACCAAGCCTTAAAAAAGTGTTTGCGTCGCGACGAGGAGAGGAATGTGTGTGCCAGGTGTTTAAATGAGTGAGTGCGTTGTTGTACACGCCCAACGAAACAGAAATTAACATTAAAACAAATAATGAAAATTAAACATATGTGATAAAAAGTTAATAATTTAGTTAGTCTTCACACATAAGCGAAAATGTCCGTAAGTGCTAGTGCAGAAAACTTAACATCCGACGCTCAAGTAAGTTTTGGCATTAATTTAAATATTTACTGGTTTAGGTTTCAAGTACCGTTATATAAAAGTTGTATTTTATTAATTATTATATGTCTTAGTGATGGAGATAAATAAATAGTTATAAGTATTGATATACATGAGTCACTATGGTCATTGTTATGGGCGTGTGGCCTGACCTCTATAATTGTAATATTCTGCAATTATAATTTATGCTTAATTCATATATATTACATTTATTTTCTTAAATCAAATATTTGCAGGGGGCTCATATTATTAGCCCCTTTAATTCTCCCACTGCTGGACAAAGGGCTGTATTTTTTCAATGACTCACTACACCTCATTAATTTATTCAATACAAATAAATACAATAATATATTGGCACAAATTAACAGGGATATTAAAGTTTTAATGAACCTAATTATTAATGTGTTCCTGTTACCTGACTAATTGATTTTAGAATACAAAATTTCTTTCATCCTTGTTAAAAAGCAATCAGGTTGTATCTTAGGAGACTTATCTTATATTCTCTAACAACCAATAGATGACTTTCCAATATAAATATATATATATTTTGAATAGGTGAAGAAATCGAGGGAGTTGTGTCAGGATTGTGGCAAGTGGAACTCCATTGTCTCTGCCTATCCCTGTGGGAAAAAGGCGTGACAATTTGATTGATTGAGGTATATTTTCCAAATGTATATAAGTCCACTATTATTAGGATTTAATATCTAACACAGCATTGCTCACATTCTTGTCCTACATCCTAAAACCCACATGCACGACTAGGCAGAGACAATGTAGCGCAACTTGCCACTATCCTGACACAACTGCCATACTGAGTGAAAGTAGATTGAAGAAAGCAATTTATAAATCTGATGTGGATGGATGAGTTAAACAAGGCTGGGAGGGTGTTTTCTGATCAAATTGAATACATCCTCAAGAAATCTAGGTTGCCTAGTGCCCATAACCATAGAGCTTGTATGAAGAGAATTGTGAATGTGAAGGAAGCGAGGTAGTTGGGATTATCATATAAAGATTTCAATACTTGGATCATTTGGCTTTCAAATCCAAACATTAACAGTTGTTTCCACAATTCTCTACTTACCTTATTTATGAAGGCAATTAACAGCTCAGATTATATGGATCTAATTAGTTATGAATTTATTATATATATATTTTTATATTTTGCAGACCGGCTCGTACGATGGAGGCTCCATGTGTCTTGAATTGGCATTGGAAGGTGAGAGGTTGTGCAAAGCTGGCGATTGCCGAGCTGGTGTGGCATTCTTCCAAGCGGCAATACAAGCTGGAACAGATGACTTAAGAACGCTAAGTGCTATTTATAGCCAACTCGGAAATGCATACTTTTATCTTGGAGATTATAATAAAGCAATGCTATATCATAAACATGATTTGACATTAGCTAGGTAAGACAATGTTGATTATATCTAAGCAATATATCTTTAAAAGGGTCTTATTAGTGTTGCGGTATCAGCTTTCCAGTTCCAACTAGCCCGGGATTCATGGGCTGTGCTGTAGGCAGGCAGGATGCAGTCATATGTTGAGCCACCAAAATATAGTTACAGTTACAGTTATTTACGGGCTTGTTTCCGCACTTAAATTCCTCTTCGGTTTCTTTGTGCGTTCTTCAACGGTTCTCCTTCAGTGGAGCCACCCGATCTCCTCCAGGAAGGCCAGGAGGCCCTTCTCGTTCCTGCAGACCTCCAGAAGCGTCCTAGCGTTGCCAAGGAACTTCTGTCTTGCTTCGGCTACTCCTGCAACTCAAGAGCACAGTTGGGGACTTCAATACGTCATCCGGCAGCTTGTTCCACATATTTACAATTCTGTTGCTTATAAAGTGATATACCAAATTCGTATTGCAGGATTGTCTCATGAGTTTTATTTTGTGATCATGACGGGGCAATCATACCTGCCTGTTAAGATTTTAAATGACTATTAAATCTCCCCTTAAGTAATTATTTGTAGAACTTAAGTAGTAATGTTTAAATATGAAAGTAAAAAATCCCAAATTCAGCTGGCTTTATTAAACGATAGTAACAAATGTGTTGAAGATAAAGGAGTATGTGGGATAATAAATTATCAATAAAATGTAATAAATCTGTAGAGCCACCTGATTTCTTTCAAGAAAGCCAGAAGAACCTTAGTCCTCTTGTTCCCCCGCAGACCTTTAGAAGCATCCTCATGTGCCAAGGAACTTTTCTATCTCTCTATCTGATATTTAGTACCGCTTTGAACCGTTTTGTGTTACCCAGCTCAAAATTTATATAAGCAGGCTTACTTAGTGTTCATCGTTTTAGTAAGTCCCTCCTTTAATCAACTTTGCAGTCTTTAGGCAACTTAATAATAAACATTTCTCATAACTTGCTTGGTCATATTGTAATATACAAAAACTTTTTTTCTTTATAGAACAATGGGCGATAAGCTTGGAGAGGCTAAAGCATCAGGGAATCTTGGTAACACACTTAAAGTGATGGGAAAGTTTGCGGAAGCAATACAATGTTGTAAGAGACATTTAGATATATCTAAAGAACTTGGTGATAAATTGAGTGAAGGGAGAGCACTTTATAATCTTGGTAATGTTCATCATGCACAAGGGAAACAGTTAGGAAGAGTTGGCCAGAATGACCCTGGACATTTCTCCCCTGAAGTTAGAGAATGTCTAATGCAAGCAATTGAATATTATGAGTAAGTTTACTTTTTTAAATTTTACATTTCTATACTAAGCTACTAAAGTGCTTGTATCATAGAAACAGGACAACCAAAGGACATATATCAAAGATACATTGGTGCCAGTGGTTTCGAATCCACGATCTCGGCTTGCGTGACCAATTGCACTGCCACTACACCACAGTCGCCTTACATACTTACATTTTGGCTATACTGAATAAAATATTATATTATTATTTATTGTGAATTCACTTATGACAGCACTCTGTCTGATGTTAGGCTGGAGTGTGGTCCATGAATGGAAGTAACTTCTACTTACAGTTAAAAAACTGTCACCTTTACTATGCCGGCCTAGTTGGAACCGGCCGCTTAATTGAGGTTATGCGGTTTGTAAAAATGTTCTAAACGATAAGAGTCACTACAACAAGATAAAAAAGATTATATGTATATTTAAAAATCACAAGTAGTTTAGGTTGTTTGCATAGGTCGTCCATATTGACCCCTGTTAACATCTAGTTCTTATTATCAGCTGTTATGTTCTAAAATGCGTAGTTGTTATCTTACTTTTAAATACAGTTTTTACATTTTTTTTAAAGACTAAGTTAAAAACATATACAAAATATTTTTTCTTATACTTAACACTTCTGTATTACAAGTTAACTCGCTAAATTTGACTAATTTGTTATGCCAATCGAAATAATGTTCGGGAATAAGGAATATATTTTTTTAAATTTTATTCTCTAGATCCTACTATATGTGTAGTGGAATAGTTAAAATATACAAGTATTTTTAATTATAATATCGTTCTTTTCAGACAAAATTTAAATTTAATGAGAAGTTTGGGAGATAGGCAAGCTTGTGGCCGCGCTTGTGGAAATCTCGGCAATACATGTTACCTTCTTGGAGACTTTAGTAGAGCAATAAAATATCATACAGAAAGATTACAAATAGCACAGGATTATGGCGACAAGGCTGCGGAGAGGAGAGCTAACAGCAATCTTGGAAATTCCCATATATTTCTTGGACAGTTTGAAAATGCTGCAGAACATTATAAGTAAGTTAACAAATAGCTTACGGTTTTTATTTACATTTATATACCAAACTACTAAACATGCTTCTATTATGGAATACTCATAAGAATGGTAGACATTGGTGCCCAGATTGCTGATCCAGGGCAGTACCGTTAATGACTTAATCGCGTTTCGGGATTATTTTGTAAGATACCGTCTTCAACTAGGCTGTCATAGTGGATGTGACGGCTACTTGCACTCATTTAACTGTAGGAGTTGGCTCCATTTAAGGACCATACTCCAGCTTAACATGAGACAGGATGCTGTCATATGTCGATTTACAATAAAAAAAGAAACAGGCAACCAAAGTACATATATCAAAGATACATTGGTACGGTTTTGAATCATAGACACTTGGTTTGCGAAGTCATTCCGTTTCGGTATATTAGATATACCGAAACGATGTATCCGAATTACATCTAGATATAATTTGACGCGGTCCCTCGCTCATATGTTATTGCCGTGACCTTTGTCACCCTTCTTCCTTTGCAATTTATTTCAACTGTCCCACGGTTAATATAATGTGGATGGCACATTAATAATCATTAACATTGGCGTACACATTAGTTTCTTGTTATTCTTAATCTATTTAAAAATATGGATATCACAGCCATGTATCTAATGAGTTAAAGAAATAGTTCATTTCAATAGTATTTTTTTACTTACCTAACGTTTTTAACCTTTAAAAAAAGGGCTTTTTAAGTCGACTACTTTTGTATGTATGTATTACAATATACGTCGTTTTTTCCGACTGTAAACCGATTTTCAATGATTATTTTTTGATTCCATTAAGTTTGTCGCGATAAGTAACAACAGATAACAAAATATAATTTGGTTTAGCGAAAATGGAAGTAATATTGCAAGTGGCTTTATTACTGTTCGCATTAAGTTTATACTCAAGTAAATAACGCATTGAAGTCGGTTAAACTCTCAGATCATATAATATAATATACCTATATAATCTGAGGTTAAACTTCAATTTTTTTGTGAAAATAAATAAAATAAATAAATTTTATAAACCTCTAATCGACACATATAGTAAGTGTAACACTTAAACCTCATGAACCAAGAGACCACAGTTCGAAACCACTTGCATTAGTCACAGTTCGAGAGCAATTAAAAAATATGCGTCTTTTTCCCGCAGGGATAGGCAGAGACAATGGAGCGCCACTTGTTACGATCCTTTCACAACTCCCTCGCTTCCTTCACATTCTCTTCATACAAGCTCTATGGTTATGGGATATAGAGCTTTCTTGAGGATGTCTCCAATTTGGTCGGCGAACACCCTCCTGGGCCTGCCTTGTTTAACGTATCCATTCACATGAGATTTATAAATTGTCAATCTACTTTCGTCAATCTACTTTCACTCATCCTTTCCATGTGCCCAAACCATCGCAGCATCCCTTTGTCAATCCTTGTCACTACACTACATCTAATGAATCTTTGATATATGTACCTACTCGTATGTCGCCCAGTTTTCACTATACAAGCACGTTTATTGGTTTAGCGTAGATAAGTTAAAATCATTTTTATTACAAATAAATTAAAAATAGAAATTCTTTAAAAATATGACTTTTACTCTTTGAGTACCTAATTGAGCAATATAGACAAAATTTAAATCATTCTTTCTTACTTCTAGACGCACATTATCACTGGCTGAAGAACTTGGAGATGCAGCAGTCGAAGCCCAAGCATGCTACTCTCTTGGCAATACCTACACCCTTCTTAGGGAATACAGAACTGCAGAAGAATACCATTCAAGACATTTATCTGCTGCCAGAAAGCTCCAAGATCGCGTTGGCGAAGGAAGAGCCTGCTGGTCCTTAGGCAACGCTCATGCTGCACTTGGAAACCACGAAAAGGCACTTTACTATGCAACAGAACATTATACAATATCAAAAGAGGTATTTATGCTTTGTCTTAACTTTAAGCCACGATTCCTCTGTTCAACGCAGAGACTATGGTCGTTTACGACGTGGATCTTATTTTGTTGGTGACGTTTCTTATTCTGTGGTTCGCAGAGACAGACAACGAAAGTACCATTAGTTAATAAAAGTTTCCTGGTTAATAAATTGGTATAGCTGACTGTAAACTTCATAAATATACCACAATGCTTTTTATATATTCTGTTGCTGACATAGTGGGTGTGACACCACTACGGGTGTGACATCAGATAGGGTGCTGTTATAAGTTTGGCTACAATAAAATTTAAATGTATATCACGTAAAGTGTTTTACTTAAACGAGGAGCTAGAAAATTGAAGGTTGTTTTCCATTAGCCTATTAGCTATTTCATATTTAGTATTAGTTACTAATATAGTAACAAATAAGCTAGTATTAGTTACTTATATAGACTGGTATGTCGTATTAGTAATAAATAGGACAACCAATGTACATATATCAAGGATACATTGGTACTGGTATGTCGTATTAGTAATAAATAGGACAACCAATGTACATATATCAAGGATACATTGGTACTGGTATGTCGTATTAGTAATAAATAGGACAACCAAAGTACATATATCAAGGATACATTGGTACCGGTGAGTGGTTTGAACCCGTCCTCTCGGCTTGGGTAATCATTGCACTGCCACTACGCCACGGTAGCCTTAAGCCCAAAGTTTATACAAATCTTTTGGGATTTGCTAAAAAATCTGAGAATAGTTACATTCCAAATTACTAGATGGCGCTGAAAAAGGCTTTTACGTTATACAGCGTGATAATTACTTACCCATCTAAGATTGTCATTTATTAATACCAATATGTCAGGGCTAGTTACTATAAACGTTCTGTAAAAATATATCTATAACTTAATTATATACGTATCTATATGTATATAATTAAGGTAACATCTGTCCTTGATTTATATGATATAGGAAGGTCTAAGAGCGTTGACGTAATGGGTGCCTAAGTCCATAGTAATATGCCGGCCAGAAATAAAATCAATTTATTATAATAATATTAAATAACATGTTAAAGCTAACTTTCAATGTACATAATCTAATTAGACGTGAATGCCAATATTTAAAAATACAGTCTTATAACTGTGATTTGAAGGAAAGTTACATAACTTTGCCATATTAAAGAATGGCTGATAGGAGATTGATGAAAAAGATTATGAATCAAAAGCGGGGACATTCTTAAAGCTTGTACGAAGATAATCGTTGACATGAAAGAAAATCTCGGGAGTTGTCTCTGCCTATTCTTATTTATTTTAACATTTAAATCATAATAGCGCCCGTAAAAAATAACTCATTCTGCAAAACAATACTTACATGTGTATCATAAACTCTAATTATGAAATACCTGTTTTATCTGTGTTCAAATGTTTATTTTTATCCGTATCGTTATAATTTGCTTAAATATATTTTTTAGTTCACATGAGTTATCTGTTTAAACAATCGACCTATTAAATATTATGCGAAAGGAATCTATATACAGGTTTAGTTTAGATTGTTTGAGATAAGTTGAAGTTAGATGGAAGATTTCTGCCAGTCTACTCTAAGATATAATAGTATTTATGATATAACAGTTATTATAACTATTATATCATAAATATTGTTGTCCCTAAGGTAGACGGGCAGAAATTGTATTTATTGATATTGAGAGAAGAGTGCAAAAAAGTAACGTAGTGAAAGGTATAATCTATAGTACTCGTATAATGAACAGCTAAATAATGTCAAAAAAGTTACGGATGGCTGTTCATAATGCGGTGCTTGTTAATTAATGTATGGAAGTGAATGTTGGGTGTGGCAGAAGAAGCATATGAGTAGAATTAACGCTGTAGAAATAAGGTCATTAAGGAGTGTATGTAGAGTAACGATTGCGGATTCAGTAAGGAATAGCACAGTGCGTGATAGATTTGGTTTGAGAGAAGATGTAGTGACAAGGAATGACAAAGGAATGCTCTGATGGTTTGAGCACACGGAAAGGATGAGTGAAAGATTGAGGTAAGGAATTTATAAATCTGATGTGGATGGATGCATTAAACGAGGCAGACCCAGGAGGGTGTTTTCCTACTAAATCGGAGATATCCTTAGGAAATCTGGGTTGCCTAGTACCTATAATCGTAGAGCTTGTATGAAAAGAATCCTGAATGTGAAGGAAGCGAGAGAGTTATGTCAGGATCGTGGAAAGTGGCGCTCCATTGTCTCTGCCTATCCCCATGGTAGGCAGGCGTGACAATTTGATTGATTGATTTAGAGTTGTCACTACATCTTCTTTCAAACCACATCTATTGCGCACTGTGCTAATCCTCATTCTATCCGCTATCGTCACTCCACATACACTCCATAATGATCGCATTTCCAAAGCGTTAATTTTATCTTCATGCTTCTTCTGCCACACCCAACATTCACCTTCATACATTAAGGTACCGCATTATGAACAGCCATCAGTGACTTTTAGGACACATTATTTGACGGTTTATCAAACTATGTATGGCAACTTATTTACATACTCCTCTTCTACTTTTACATCTTGCAACTTTTCTGCTTTTATTCCTGTCAACTGTGTTGTCGATTTACGAATGCAGTTTCTCTAACCCTTGAACATACTATTAATTGTGAAGAATTTACAATTAATACAAGGAAATGGACTGTTCCGATGTTGACACCGCGATAAACCCTTGTATCGATAACATTCACCTTTATCCTATCATCCACAATTACAAAATCTATCTCTCTCCTATGTGTACATGTGAATCTCATTGTGACAAAACTTCGTGTTTGTTACAATGAGACTCTTTTCCACGCAAACATTTAAAAGACTTCCTCTATTTTTATTTACGCGCTCATCTCTATACCTGCACAGTACATAGTCTACATTCAATCTTTGCACACCCACCCATGCATTAAAATCACCTAACATTGTAATCCTTCTATTCGATTTAGCTATCTTCAAAACATCACGCAGCTTCTCCGAAAACTCCTGCCTTTCCTTTTGTGGCTTATAGTCCGGGGCATACACACAAACCATGAATAGTTTTTGCAGCCCCACTTTAAGCCTTACCTATAAGAGTTTGGGAGACATACACTTATGCTCAGTCATACATTCTGCTATTCTCTCGGACATCAATAGTCCCACACCCTGACACGCTCTGGCTGTCGAAGCCCCCGACCATATTGCCGTGTGTGGTTGCCATTTGCCATTTCGCTTCGTCTCATTTACACACAAAATGTCCAAACTCTTATCATCCATCATCTAACATACTTTATTTAACCACGATGTAATAAACGCAGTATAAACGATCCGTCGATGCAACATCATTGCGCATTGTTCGTAGCAAACTAAAAAAGCTTACATGTAAAAGTTTTCTTAAAGTGGATGTTTTCAAAACGCAGTTACCGGTGATTTTGGAAACAAACGCTGTTGTTTTCGCATATTTTGTCATAACAATAGAATCAAAAGCAGTGCTTTTGCGTCCAATATCGGTATTTTACATCCACTTTTCACCATGAACAATTACAGTCCATTTGCTTTTGGTAAGCACGCAGAGAGAACACAAGACTAGCATAGTGGCAACGTTTTTGTTGAAATATTGTTGAAATTAATATTCAACGAATAAACTTTAGAAATAACCCATGGAAAAATATTAAATGAAGTACTTCAAATTGCTACTCTATTGCTTTTTATAAAGTTGAATAGAGTCTGCGGCTTATCAGGAGATACTGGAAATAAATTAGGTATGGTGTGTGTATTAGGCTATGAAGGTACCGAGGGTATAATAGAAGAAGATGGGGGAGCGGGAATGCAGAGTAGAGCTTCGAGATTCAATTAGAGCTGGAAATACCGTATAAATTTTCATTTCCTTTCGCGTAAGGAATATGGAAATGGTATCCATTTTAATAATATCTGATTTTTATTATAAAATATTTTTGTTATTTATTATGAATGTTTTAGATATTTTTAAAGGTACCTATCTAAAGTTAATAGTTGTTTATAACATATACGAGTATTCGTTAATAATAGATAATTGAAAAAGAGGCAGATACTTGCTTTGGGTCTGATTGTTTAAGAGTAGTAGGCAGACAGTTTGTGGTTTCCGATGCCTAGTGTATAGACCGTAGAGTAACTTAAACTCGGTCAGTGTCTGAATGAGCTTGAAAGTAGGCCGGTATAGTGGATGCTTTAATTTGTGCTTAAGCATTAATTAATGCTTAAAATACCCACTGTTTTAATTTGTAGTAGTTGTATTCATGGACCGCTTAACATCAGGCGGGGGCTGTTATATGCCAAGTCGCATTATATATAAAAAAACTTTGTTCAATTTTCTCTCTGAACATAGTTACTTAAAATTGTTGAAGTGTAATACATCTTGTTATTTCCATCACTTGCGACAGTCCGTATAAATTATGTATTTCTTTTATTTTATGTATAAGTTTACGCCGACATACTAATGCCTATCCCTTATCCTATATCCCATTAAAGTACATTTTTCATGATGTAAGTCTAGTTTACTCGACGTTTTCCAAGCCACTGATCTAACAACTTTTCCTAGTCATTGCATTTTATGGTAATCTGATCTCTATTGACAGGCTTCAACTTTGAATGTCGTGTTTTCTAATTTATACGATTTATAACTTTTCATGTATAAACGTTCGATATATGATTAAGTTACGTGAATAAAGTGTGTCTACGTTTATATCATAATGACACATTAACAACAATATAAGCAATACATTTACGTTTTAAAAGTATAAAGTTGCCGACTAAGGCATCTAAGGAATGAATGTAAAATTTTGGTGCTATTATAAAACCCATTACTATGCTGAAAAACTCATCACAATACACAATTAAGCTAACAATAGTAACATTTGACGTTTTCATAACGTTGCTTCCAATTTATTTCACCGTCGCGACGGTGCCATTCTTGATTTAAAATCTATTTCCGTGCAAAGGAACTGTTCAAAGTATTCAAAGAAGGGAATATACATTTAGGTATTGCATGCCATAGGAAAAATGATTTCCATAGAGTATAAGTGCAATAAATAACACACATTTCTACGTCGGAAGAATTTTGTTGACCGAATCGGCAGTCGAAATAAAAGATTCGGTGCGACGTTTCTTTGTAGAACAATCGACAAATCGTGTGCGTTAGCATTCCATGTGTTTCCCCATCCTATGACCTTGGATTCTTCAAGCGATATATGTTTTTTTAGATTATACAACTTATGATTAATATACTATACTAATACGCATTGTAGTATAGTAGAATCCTTTACTGCATACCGACGACTACAACCACATTCTATGTAGTAACGCACTGTACAGAATAAAGTTCCCAATGTTTGTTTACAACTCATGTATTGGTCATGTATTTGTTAAATTATGATATGTAGTTTACAAGTTATGAGGGAACAGATAAACATACACAATTACATACCGGTCAAAATCATAACCGTCGGAAAAAAAGCTTAGTAATGATCCCGTTGAACGATATGCATTTTACTTTTTTATTACTATCTATGCTACTAAACGTGCTTGTATCATAGAATAGACATTGGTACCGGTGAGTAGTTTTGAATCGAGGCTCGTGGTTTCGAGGCTTTACCACAGCCTTGTTGTTTCATAAAAACTTTCAATTGTATTATGGTTATTGTCAACTTTTATTTTTAGTATTGTTATAGACAGTGATGTTATCATTGTTGAATGTTATAAGCCCTAAATACATAAACAGTTTTATCTGTCAGATGTTTGTAGGACATTACGTAAAAGATTCAAATTTTCGTACAGATATGAAAGAAATTCACAAATAAATCAATTGGAAAAAAATGAATCTATTATCTGAATACTTAGTTGTAGGAGTATTAATAAATTGGGATAATTATAATTTGTCTACTAACAATATTAATGCGTTATTATAAAATTAAATAAGTGTATGCGATTATTAGAGATTCTAGAGAAAATACGGGAATAAACAGCTATAAAAATAGTCTTATTTTTAATACAAATAATTTATAAATAAATAACCTACAAGATGGCAGAAAGTCTACGAACAAAATGGCACACATTTATTGTAATTAAATTATTGTAAATAAATATTATTGTAAATAAACTTTGAAAGAAAATGTCTTGAATTTTCATATAAAATGCGAAGAAACTTTTTCCCCAACCTAATATAATAGGCTAACTAATACTGTTTCTATTTTCGTATTACAAGTTTACAATTAGCGTATGTTGAATTATATTCGTATTAGTAAAGAGAAAAGAAGATCTGTAACAGCATTCGTTATTTTTAGTGGGTCTTTGACAGGCTTCTTGTTCTTACGTCAATTATATTTAGTGCGGAGGATCGTAGCTCCTATAAGCTCAATGGGGTAACTAGCTTCTGCTCGACGACGATACGACGCCGATTCTTCCTTTCCTCGTCCATGTGCACAGCGTCATACCCAGTGTCTGCTTCGATCTCCTCCGTAACCTTAGCTTTTCAATTATATCAGGGGGTTTTAGAGCTATATGATATGGATGGCTTTGTTGTAATTTCCAGCTCTTGCAGCACAAATGCATTAGTTCTGTGTTCAGTCCATCAGTACAGAACATTCGTCACCTACACCATATTTAAACGCGTCACATCTTTTCCTATCCGCTCTTATAAACAAAATTAAGTATATTTCAAGATTTGTAAATTCTGATAAACGACGTGTAGTGATATTTGGTCTGTGAACTATTTGTCACCCCGACTTACACCACCCCTCTCCACCCAGACAAACTTTCTTGAGAATGTTTAAAGAATAAAAAATAAAAATGGATATTTTTGTTATAAAATATAATGTTGTTCAATTATATAGGAATGTGGGAAAAGGCGTGACAATTTGATTGATTGATTAACTTAGCTCAAATTTTTACTATACTTCTGTAATGAACTGTTCTGTCTCTCCTAAGTGTTTTAACTTTTGAGTAATTAATGTGGGGTGGTGTTTTGATTAGTGAATCGGAATAATAAGCAATTTTATTAACTGTCTTACGTTAGTGTTATTCATTTGTAAATATTTTATTTTAATTATTATAGTTTATAATAAGTTATTTGAGAAAGGAAAATTATTTTTTTAAAGGACTGAAATGTATCGATAAAATTATTTGTTATTTTGTATTAGTTGGTAGGTAAAGTTTGCGCCTAGCAGACAATACAATGCAATTACGACACGTAAGTCCAATTAAGACTAACAGATCTATGATATTATTATCATCTTAAGATATTTTAATTATTATCCTCGTTATGACGAAACAATGTTACAACATTTTCTTTGAGAAAAGCAAACAATTTAATTGTTAAACAAATACTTTGCGATTTTTAGTAAACAGTAATTGCAAGGTCAATAAAGTCGTCAAAATATTTAGAAAAAAATATATATATTTTGTTTTTATTTTTTACTGATCTAGATCTGCCTGATGGTTAAAAAAGAGGACAATGATGACGACCACTGAAAACCTGAGTCAATTCCTCAGTCGCATAGGCAATCGGTGGATAGTAACCTCGGATCGGCAGTTCATATCCACAATTCTCATCATGGTTATGGCTCTATCTATAGTTATGGGCACTGTAGACTCCTGCATTTTAAAGAATAATTAGAAGAATGTTCAGCAGTGGACGTCTTACAGCTGATAATGATGATAAGCTTAGGCATAATGACGGCGACTGAGGCAGCCGGGAACTAACTCTGATTTTTCAGTCCTCGTCACTCTTGGACCTCCTCTTGCTTATCAGGCGGGTCAAGGTCAAATGTCGTGTCACAATAAAAGAAAAGCTCACTTGTCCCTTAAGGTTAATGTTTGAAATTGCCGTTCTGCAGTACTGTATTATTTTTATTTGTACTACATTAAAAAAAAAACATTTTTTTGTTCAAAACTATTCTTTTGTTTATATATCAGCGTATTTTTTTTATCCCATTTGAATCTTTTTCTTCATCATACGTGATGATATATCATCACAACATCATTCTTAATTCCCTATACGTACTCGTTATCTTTTAGTATTTTATACAAGAAGTGATTGCAGATGTTATTTTGATATTAGGTGTATATATAGAGTCATGAAATCTATCTATGAATATTTACCTGCAATGTGCAAATACACTATATTTGCACATTGCATATATAACACAGGTATTCTCGTAAAATACACATATATGGATAATATGCATATATATGGATAAAATACACATCGTTTCATCAATTAAAATAGTTAATTTATTTATTCTTGTCTTCTTAGGTTACATTTTTTTTAAATTGTGACTCGACATATGACAACACCCCGCTTAATGTTAAGCTGGAGTGCTATCCATGAATAGAGGTAACTGCTACTACATTCAATTTCAATTAACTATAAGTAGAAGTCACATCCATCATGCCTGCTAATTGAAACCGACAACTTATAATACAAGCGGATCCCGAAACGCGACTTCACGGTCTGTATATTTGTAAATGAAGTTACTACCCTGGTTCGGCAGACTGGGCATCACTAAGCTTATGCGGCTTACTATCTCACGTTTATTTTTGTTTTTAATTTCACAATTTTGTTTAATTCGTTAATTCGCGCAAAATCTAAGAGATTTTATCAAAATGCTAAAAATCCAACAAAAGTATTTTTATTGTTTAGCTTGGAGATTCACTGGGAATGGCTACAGCTCAAATGAATATTGGGGATCTACGCAAAGTTTTGGGGCTGCCCAAATCGGAAGTGGAGACCGCGGTCATACCTATGGAAGAAGATTCTGCAACCCCTCAAACGCCATTCAATGCGTTAAGAGTGAGGAGACAGTCCATGGAACAACTTAGCTTAATCCAGGTGAATATAAAATTTGTTTGTCATATTTTAATAATAAAGATGACATACGCTGGAAATGAACTGTGAACTAAAGAAATAACGACTGTCATTTCAAATCAAAATGTAGGTTACATTGAAACAGCAGACACGACGTGTGGGTGTGGGTGTTTTCCGCAATGAAGCTCATTATACATAAAAGTAAAGTGTTGTCCCGTCAAGCCTACTTCCTGCGGGAGTCAGTCAGTCCTTGCATTGGTGAATAGGTCTCGTACTACATGCGCATCTTATCGCCTATAAATACTCGTAGGTTTTAAACAAAGACTCATTTGCAACGTGATAATTCAACTGAACACATTGTTTAACGCAAACTTAAATTATAAAGTGTTATCTTATTGTTACTTTATCTTAACAATCGTCTACAGATAACACCCGATGGGAAAAAAGCCGATAACAAGAATGAAGTGGTCCGATCTGAGTCCGAGGAAAATCCTGCTGAATCGTTCTTCGATCTACTGAGTCGATGTCAATCAGAAAGGATGGACGATCAGAGAGCGACACTTAACTCCAATAAGGAAAATTTACCTAAGAATAAAATCAAACAGAAGTTGCAACGTTCATCTAGCAGCGGGAATAAAACCGACACGTAAGTATTGTTTGTTTTTATAATTAAAAGTTGTACATAGTTTTCTTTGTTTTTCATTATTTCAGAATTAAAATTGCATTTGTATTCATATTTGAATTCTTGTCTTGGAAATAATTTCTGGTTTACTCAATGTTATTTTATTAAAAACATTTATTTTAAGACTGAAACAAAGAAACACAAAGACGCAATTATAATGTATACGTTCTTTTTAAAAATGTTTTTTGTTTATTGCGACTCTAAAAATGATTCTGTTCACGGTTGCCTCAGTCACTGTTACTATGTCGGCCAAATGATTACTTCAATTTGTTTCAATCTTTACTTCAATTTGTAGAAAAAGAGTTTAATATTTAGTTTGGTATAACATATATTTTACGGTAACACGTATAATATGACACGTTGACAGAATAATGTACGTTATTTCGCTTTAAGCTACGAAGTAATTATGGGCTTTGCGTAAACCCAACTACGGACGAGCAGCTCTACTAATTGGGATGAGGGGAATATTTAGGTTTACATATATACACGGGACATTGTTCAAAATATTGTGCATGTCAAAAGCCTACCCTCACATTGTAATTTGAACGATAATTGTACAACACGTTGACGAAATATTATTCGATATTTGCTAGCCCTAGGCTACATAGTATTGATAGGCTTTGTGCAAACCCAACTACGAACGAACGAGCAGCCCTGCTAATTGGGATGAGGGGAATATTTAGGGTTGTCAATAATTGCTATTACATTTTTTTTATATTACTTCCCAACGATATTGATTTGTAAAAAACTGTCTTTAAGAACGTATATTTTTATATATATATTTTTCTGCCCTACTTTATATTGCTGTAATCTTTAATTAAAATGGTTTATAGGCGACCGTGGTGTAGTGGCAGTGCAATGGTTACACAAACCGAGAGCACAAGTTCGAAACCACCCACCGGTACCAATGTATCTTTGATATATGTACTTTAGTTGTCCTGTTTCTATGATACAAGCACTTTAGTAGCTTAGTATAGAAATGTAAAATAATAATAATAACATTAATAAGCATATTTTGCGGATTGACAACATTATCAAAGGGATGGATATAGATTACGATTTATTTAGTTAAAATGCTTTTAAAACTCAAGGCTCTTTCAATAGTTCCAATAAACGCGTCATTGAAGAAGGAAAATGGATTTAAACATTTTGTGGGGACAGCACTCACTCAGTATTATATTATTCTATCACTTTTGAACGTTGGAGCATAACTAGGTTTATACAATTTTTGAGTGCTACTGAGTTAAAGAGAATCTAATAATTGCTAAAGAGAAGTAGTAAAGTACCTTTGTTCTTAATATCTCTGGAAGATGCTTTAAATTGTCTATTAGATCAAGTTTCTGTTAAAGTGCACTTAGTCTATGCAACATTGTTCATACACCCAACTTCATAAAATACTGAACGGGCATTATTAATAAAGTCTAAGATCTTGATCACGTCTGTGGATTATATGGCCGCAGTTTTGGTACTAAATTATAACTTTGTAGTTTGCATTGCCTCTTAAACTCTCATCCTCTTACAATAGTTTGAAGCAAATTTGAGCTTTATTATAATCTTATTACTTTTCTTCTGAATTATAGGCGTGAGCATAAAAATGTTTCAAGGCATCTTTTAATTATTTTCGGAACAGCCTTTCTAAATAACGTAAATATAAACTATAGAATAACTTAATAGTTCGAAATACATTTTCGAATACTATTAGTTTGTCCGGAAAAGACATAGATAGCTTTATCCAATATCCTCTATATGGTATCATTGATGAATATGAATATGAATTTATGAATGTGATAGTGCCACATTTATTTAGAGCCGATGAAGTATGTCTGAAAATATCGTCCTGAAACATACCAGTGTTTTAAATGGGAATAAATTTCATTCTCAAAATTGACATACATTTAAGTAAAAACAATATTCTCTTTTTTTTAATTTTTTATTGTGACTTGACATATGACAGTACCCCGATTGATGTTAAGCCGAAGTGTGGTCCATGAATTAATGTCACTGCTACTACAATTCAATAACTGAGTAGCAATCACATCCACTATGCCGGCCTAGATGGAACCGGCAACTTACAAGCTGATCCCGAAACGTGACCAAATCACTTCACGGTCTGTATACTTGTAAGTGGTGGTACTACCCCGGATCGGCAGACTGGGCACCACTGCCTACCACTCTTTGATAACTAGACCCGAAGCAAATATCCATCTCTTTTTTTTTATTAACAAATATTTGCAATATTTAATATTATTAAATATTACAAATAAAAGCTATGAAACAAATGTTTGCTCCGACCGGGGATCGAACCCGGGACTTAACGCGCAACAAACCAATCGCTAAACCGTTCGTCCACGCCTGTCGTTGTGGCTTTAAAAACGTTAGATAGAGTTTACAATTATTCAACTTTTAAATTAACGCTCGTAATTTACCTTGATTTTGTTTTGTACAAGTTGTCATTATGTGTAGAACAACTTTGAATCAAAAGTATGTTTTGCTCGAATCCTAAAGAGCAAGTTCATTTTCACAAGGCATATACGAGTTCACGCTACAATAAATTTGCTGGGGTCGTCGCCGTCTACGGATACGTCTGGGAGGCCAGACCATTATTATTTGGAATCACAAAAGCTGAAGTGGCTATACAAGCTAAATAAGTATCAATAATATTTATTAAATATCACTTCCTACGTGGATTTAAAATTTTAGTAAATTGACAAAATATAAAAACCTTATATGTTATGTTATAGTGTATAGACCTACAAATATATATATTTTTTAAAGTAATTTAAATGAAAACCTATATTTATTTGTTAATTTTATTGATGTTTTAATTAACAATTCTACATATTTATCCATTAATCAAACGTTGTGAAGCATTTCAAACGTCGTACTAAAGCAAATAAAACCTTAAATAGAAAACTTAAATATAATTAAAAATAAATTGTGAGGTAAATAAGGTGTCTATACTAGGTCTGCGTATGGACTTTATTACACATAACAACCCTGTCCCTCTACAATTAAAACTAAAACAAGACACAATACGTAGCCAATCTATTCTGTAGCACCTCAGTTCCCGCTAGGAATAGCAAAGATAAAAGAGCGCCACGATCCTGACACAACTCTTGTTTTCCTCACATCCACAATTCCCTTCATCCAGAATCTATGGTTTCAAAACCATTGGAAAATTGGATACGTAACTCAATAAGACAAAATTAAAACTAAACAATGAAAATAACAGAAAACAGTACCGTAGTTTTAGTTATTACATACTTCTGACTGAACGCAATAAACAAGTCACTGATATAGATACATTTTTTTTAATATGACTCGACATCCAACCTCGACCTGCCTGATGGTAAACATGATGGAGGTAGAAGAGAGCCGACGACAAAAAAAAACGAGTCATTTTACGACTGCCACAGTTGCCAGCCTAATTTGCTTCTTCGCGCATCGCACAATAGTATCTAATTAATTTTAGCATATTAAGGCACAATATCTCTTTTCTTTACATTAATATGATAATACAACTCGTTGCTGGGCATGTCCCAATTTAATTATTATGTAGTTTGTAACATGCAGCACATATGTGTAGGACTGTCCGTCTGCCTCTATCACCTTTGTGAACAGTAGAGTTATAGAAAATAGTCGTATTTGACATAAATTAATTAATAAAGCTACCGCTGTATCGATTTAAATTGGATTTTACTGCCCTGTATTCACTGTGGAGTGGTTTCCACATTTTCAATTAACAACCCTTTGATGTGTTACGTTTAAAACATGTACATTTTAGTAATTGAGTTTTGATTCAATATGTCTGACTAGAAAATCCGTTGAAAATTCTATTTTATATGCATCGATCTTACCCCAAATTAGGGTTTTCGTTTGTACATGAATAAAATGTTTATTTATTTATTTCCATTAAAACAATCTAACAGTACAATTTATGATATATATTTACTACTATAAACAAAAATACTGCCATTAAAAGGATTGATCAATAATTTGAACATTTAACTGTGTATTTACACTACAAGGTAACAGGATCATTTTTATTTAAAAACTAAAAAACAATTAACAAAAAAAAACTAAACGTAACCAATATAAATTGATGTGTGTGTGTTGTGTGAGTGTGTGTGGGTACGTGTGTGTGTGTGGGTACGTGTGTGTGTGTGTGTTCATTAATTTATAAAATTTCCCTTAAATGTTTTATAGTTATTTGCTTCTTTAGAGCCGCCTTTTACCAAGAACAAACATGTCAAGTTGTTTTATTTAAGAGTTGTCAGAAAACAAAAAGTGGTTAACTATGTGTACAAAATTAGTTATTCAAATTCTATCTTTCATATTATAAATCGTATGTGCTGAAGGGTGAATGTAGACTTTGTAATGGTATTGAATTCATTCAGGTGAATAATTCTCTATGTTGTACTGAAGTCGGTGCTCAGTATTGTGTGGAGCACATCAATATATCCAATTATTTGTATTAAGAATTAATATTTCACATTTATGAAAAGCTCACTTAAAAATGTATCCAGGTCAGTAAGCTGAACTTTAAGTTAACAACTTAATTATGGTTATGGCCTATTGTTTGTACTGAAATAGATTTACTGGAATAGTAAATTTTATTATCATGTATTATATTTTTCCAAGTAAAACCTCGTAAAATACTATTTACTGCGTTCGAACTAAAGTTTTGTGTTCAAAACGAGCTAAGTATTATTTACAGCATTCTATGGAATCATTGCTGTTAATAATATTTGCTGAAACCTTTGAAAGAAAAACTTATTTTATTGCGTTAGAAACGTTCTTTAATTTACTTTGTACAGAGTTCCAATTTATTGGAATAACAAATATAAATATTCCAGTACAACATTTCAATTTAATTGTAAAAGCATTTATTTGTTTTCCGTTATTGCGAAATATACTCGTATTTCTCGTCGCCGAACATCAGAAACGTCTGTACGTTGCTTGTTTTCTTTGGCGTACACTTAAATTAAAACAAGTCCTGTTCAAATAAAAAAAATCAATGAAACTAATGTACAAAGAACATCACGTTGAAATACACTTGAGAGTTTGTGCAATCAATTGCATATTATTTATTGAAAATTGTTTATTATATTAAAGAGTGGTAAGCAGTGGCACCCAGTCTGCCGATCCGGGGTAGTACCACCACTTACAAGTATACAGACGGTAAAGTGATTTAGTCGCATTTTGGGATCAGCTTGTAAGTTGCCGGTTTCAACTAGGCCGGCATAGTGGATGTGATTGCTACTCACAGTTATTGAATTATAGTAGCAGTGGCATCCATTCATGGACCACATTCCAGGTTAACATCAAGCGGGGTTCTGCCAGATGTCGAGTCACAATAAAAAAAATATTAGATACGAAATAGGAGATACTCGTATTGTATGAAATTCCGCGGATACTATTACCATTCCCTTTTTACAATCCAAACTTATTAACAATTTTTTTTTAAATATTGTAAATAGTAAATAAATTATATTGTACTAATTTTTATTACTGTAACGGTTGATCGTCTTTTGCACTATCGATTAGTCGATTCCCCGGATAGTACCACCTCTATTACGTGTAAGGCGACCATTTTGTAGTGGTGGTGCAATGGTCATGCAAACTTGCCGTTACCAACGTGTCTTTGATATACTATATGTACTTTGGTCGTCCTGATTCTATGATACAATAGCTTAATATAGCAATGTAAATAAAAATATAATACATATATAAAAAATGACCTGATTCAAATGACTCAGTCATGGTTTGGGATTAGCTTGAAAGTTACCAGTTTCAACTAGACCAGCATAGTGGATGTGACTGCTATTTGCGGTTATTTGATTGCAGTAGCAAATACAATACAAATATATTTATTACCGAAAGTTTAAAATTTACAATAAGTTTCGGTGGTCCCACACTAAGCATTGCCTGACTCGTGGGGCCTTACAAGCGAATCTTAAAACTATTAGCTTGATAACCACAAATTTTAATCAAATTCATGCTTTAGATAATAAAAGTGTAAAATAAAACAAGTATGTATTATATAAAGAAAAACTAAAAAACTTAAAGTTCCTACATTTATAAATCACTTAAATTAAATTATTTAAAGCAACACATGCTGAGTTTAAACAATAATATGACAATTAATTATTTCAAATTCCTAAACATATTCTCAATCTCATGGTAGTTCAACTTTAATGCGTCTAACAAATCCTAGCAGTCGCCTCCTTTTCTCCTCAGTCGACTGCACCCTATCTCTTTATCAAGCAGGGTCTTTATAATTATGTTGGACCATAATAAAATAATGTACATATTTGCTTTGACTATTCGTACATATAAAATATAGATCACATAGGCGACTGAGGCAGCCGTGAACAAACTCGGTTTCTCAGTCGTCGTCACTCTTGGACCTCCTCTTGCTTATCATTAGGCGGGACGAGGTCAGATGTCGTGTCACAATAAAAAAAACATGGAACGCGTACGGACTTTAAACAATATCAAAACTAGTTCCAAGATTTCACCTAACTAAAATTATTTGTAAGTATATTCGGAAATATAGAATAAAATACCTCGATTGTACATCCTATTCCTTCAATACTCTACAAATGTCTGATATTTGAAATCCTGCAATTCACCTTTCAACAACAGAAACCCCTCGTTATATTGAGTAGTAATGTCCAGACATGTACTATATTCACTGATACGAACGGATATTTTTATTATTTGTATTGAAGAGTAACTTTCAATAAATCTCTAGTTTCGATATATATCTATAAAAGTTTGTATGTATTTAAATAATAAGTGCATATTAATTTGTTAATCTTAGTTTATTTCAGAAAATAGGTATTAGGTTTTTAATATTGTCATTATCCTTATCTTTGTTTTTATTGTGTTTTAGTTGTTAATTGCAACTGTTAATGCTGTGTGTATGCAGTAATGGGATACAACCTTGATTTTTTTTAAATTTGTTCTAATAAATTCAGGTAAAGGTTGTGTTCTGTCGCGTACACCTTTAATAAATTAATAATATTTGGTCCTGTGTAGGCGCTACGGTGCTACGAATAAAATACGCGCCCTATTATTCATTCTGTCATAGGTATATAGTGGTTTTAATCAAAAATAACTTTATAAGTGTCGGTCGCAAATTCTATTTGAACTTTAATCGAAATATAATAACGATGATTTTTGCTTGTGCAAATCATAAGCAGCATCACGTAGTTACGTGCCACAAGTAGGTTTAGGCGGCTTACCGTTTACTGTTTGACACACACTGCCCAGCCAAGACGGAGGCGCTTCTAATCAAAATTATGATTCATAGGTTATAATGCAATGTCTAAAATGCACCTTAATAAATGTAGGAATAAAAGTTAGTTTTGCATAAAATATTTTATAAGTTGTATCTATAAAATAAATATTTGTTTGTTTGTCCTGTGCTATATGAAGATTCCTTAAACTTTAGGGAAGAATTTTGGCTTCCTCGAAAACTTTATGATAGAACCTCTTAATTTTTTTAAATAAATAGTTTTTTATAAATATGGCTGTAAACTACTCTTTATCCGAGCCGATATTAAATTAAAGACGTTGAGTACTTGGTTCCTACCTCGTCCTTTCACAACCGCACGAATCGGCAGGCGAACTAGAAGTTTTCCGCCGCGTTCTTTTTTTTTGTAGAATAGTCAAGTGGAATGCTTATATGTTATCCCCATCCTATAATCTTGGATCCTTCAAGAGAATCGTAAAAAGGCTCCTTTGGCCTGCGATAGTAATGGCGACTGTGGTTTATAATAAATCGCTTTTTCAGTCGTCAATGCACTTGGATCTACCCTTGCTTTACCATCAGTCGTTATAAGATGTGGCGTCTCAATAAAAAACAGTTTTTTTTATTTTTATGAGACATTACTGATGAATAAATTATAACGCGAGCTGATGACACATCATCAAAATTTAAGAGTGGTAGAGAGCAGTGCCCAGCTTACCGATCTGGGGTAGTACCACCATTTACAAGTATACAGACCGTTAAGTGACTTAGTCGCGTTTCGAGATCAGCTTGTAACTTGCCGATTTCAACTAGGCCGGTACATCGATATGTAAAGCTAGCTGAGTACCAGCGACATCGATACGTAAAGGCGGATTACGGTAATCTTAAGCCGTCTAACTTTTTCGTAATCTGCAGGTCGATACTTTTCATTTGAAACCCCATACAACATTAAAACTCGCCTATAGTGCGGTGATGAGAATCAGGTTTTTTAATACTTTTTTTAATTGTAACTCTATATTTGACAGCACCCGCATGATGTTACTTAAGTTGAGTGCTCGGGTTCGAAACCACTCACCGGTACCGTACCAATGTTTCTTTGATATATGTACTTTGTTTGTCCTGCTTTTATGATACAAACACTTGAGTAGCTTAGTTTAGAAATTTATAATAAAGAAAAAATAAATAAAAATAAATCGCATTTCAGCTTACAATAAAAAAGTACCTTTTTTAATCTCTATATCTTGTTCGAATGTGGACTTGATTATTGATAGACCGGACAACCAATCAAGCAATTTATCACGCCTCATACCCACAGGTATACCCACATAAATACAGGTAGGTGGTGGAGATAATGGGGTGTAATGTAGACAATGATTGAACAGTAAAAGCGACATAAGCAACTTTTTACTACATAATAAAATGTACTTAAGGATATTTGTTGTTTCTCGTAAAAGTGTGTCTGCTTGGGTGCCGTATACCCACGTAGCAGATGTGTATAGCTGTTACAAAGTATATTTATTGCATTTCTACAAATATTAATACGTGATATATAAAATATTAGTATCGGAAAAAAATATTTTGTAATATATCGAATAAATATTTTACATGTTTGATTGTCAAATATGAATTTTTTAACATGAAAGGTTATAAAGTATTGGAATTGAAATTATTGGATGTGCGTAGGTTTTATGATATTGAGCGCTGGCACTGGTAGCTCTAAATAGATTTATATACATTGACGTAAATGCGCCCTTTACAAAGTTGCACATGAGTCGACTACGAGTTTAAAACATTTCCTTTGTAGAACTAATAAGTAATTGTACTTGTTTACGCCATAACATAAATTAAAAAATAAATCATTTCGCTGTCATTGTATTTAAAAACATTCCTTTCCATCCCTTTCTTATGCGCACCAAAATATAGCTTACTCGCCTCGACAAAAAACAGAAGAGTTTTTTGTCGGAAGATTTGAAGTTTATGAAAATGAAGAAATGTAATTGTGAATAAAAACACAAATTTAATTAAACCGCGCCGCCCAGTTAATCTGAGAATAAATTAATAAAACCGCATAATTATATTAAAATAAATAATTAATTAAAATTATAAGGTTGTGTGCATGAACTTTGTGACCAGTGATCCCGGGGCTCTTCGTCGAGGTTGAGATTCACAGAAGCGAAATCAAGTAAGTGCGCATAATCCTTCCTTTAATTCCTAAGAAAGCAGTCCACTTATATATCCCGCTCCTATTATCCCGCACCGCGCCTTTTCATATTTGGTCTCGATACGATCCGGATTATTATACTTATTATATTATAATTCCTAATCCTTTCCTTACTTTATTTATGTATGTATATTATTTCATAATACATATCTAACCCGCGCCCGCCTTGGTATAAATATAATTAGCCTTGATTTCCATAATAAATATGGCTTCATCTAGATCTATATCTGATGATGATATAAAACATCAAATTTACTTATCTAGGCGCAATTCATTATTTGCCCGCCTACAAACAATCTATGATTGTTCAAACGCCGCAGACGTGGAATTATTCATAGCATCATGTGTCAACTTAGACAATCTACGTGCTGAATTCCATGATACTGTAGAAAAATTAAACATGTTAACTTTAAAATTAAACCCTGAATCTTGTATTGATGAGCAATCCTTCACAGCCTTTGAGGATCTGTACTGCAGGACTAAGCATAGGTACAATTCTAAATGCACAAATGTGGTGAAGTCTGAGAAAGTTCCTGCTGTTCCTAGACAACACACCCGTTTACCCCCCATCGAGTTGATGTCATTTGATGGAGATATAAAGTCATGGCCCATGTTCTTTGCAAGTTTTAAGGCCACGGTTCATGACAATTCATTGCTCTCAGATTCAGAGAAATTATATTATTTAATGGGAAAGTTATCCATTAAAGCCCAGTCTGCATTTGCTGGCACCACCCCTTGTGGTGAAAACTATAATTTAATAATAAAAAGTTTAATTGATAAATATGAGGACAAGCGAATGCTTGCATCGTCTTACTTGAATCAAATATTTAACCACAAGTCTTTCACTTCAGCATCCATTACTAACTACGAATTATTTCTTAATAAATATGTAGCATCTGTAAATGCTTTAAAGAACCTAAAGTTGAATGACCTTGCAGACTTTATGTTTTTTAATATTGCTCTTAAGTTGTTAGATTGTGATATTATCCGTTCATTTGAAATGAGTCAAAGTAATGTTGAAATTCCATCATTTAATAATTTAGTTCAATTTGTAAAAGATCAAATGAGAATTTTACAAAATACTGGTTTGAGCTTTCAAAATAATGTTGTAAAGAAAAATACTCATACTTCTTTTATTGATAAACCAATTAAGATTCCACATCAACAAACCTTTGTTGCTGTTGCTAATTCTTATAAATGCTTATGTGACAATATTGTACATGATCACTTATATAAATGTCCTGCATTTAATAATATGAATGCAAATATTCGCTTTAAAAATGTTAAAGATCTTAATGGTTGTATAAATTGTTTAAGTATTAAACATAAATCTTCCAATTGCCATTCTAATGCAGTTTGTAGAATATGTAAACGCAAACATCACACGTTGCTACATTTCGATAATCAGCAACAAGGTTCGAACTATGTGTCTCGAAATCTAAACGCTGTCAACGCAGCCACCGTAAGTACTCCGCTCACAGCATCGTCTTCTCTCTTTCCCACTCCCGAGATATCGCAGCCGTCTAACTCTCGTGCTACGCAGGACGCGACCGTCACCACCGCGCTGGCCTCAAATGATATATCTTTTTGTGCAACGTCCATTGCGCGCCCAAGTGCGGACGCCAATAGTACAATTATGCGCGAGCCGCAATGTAATGCGCCCGTCACTGTTTTATTAGCTACGGCAGTTGTCATAATTCAAGATTCGAACGGCAAGGACCACGAAATACGTTGTCTTTTGGATAGTGCATCTCAGGGGAATTTTATAACATCTGAATGCTGTCTACGATTGGGACTCAATAGGTACATTGATTCTAATCATAACTTAAAAGTAAAAGGTATTGGTGGTACAGAAAAGTCTGTTAAAGGCTCTGTAGCCTTTCAATTTTCTTCGCGTTTTAACCCGCAAATAAAATACAATATTTCTTCGCTCATAGTAGATAAAATTACTGAAGATTTGCCAACCGCTATCATTGATATTTCTGCTATGCCCTTCTTACAAGGGATACCGCTCGCCGACTATAGGTTTGATAGACCTGGTCAGATTGATGTTCTAATTGGAGCTTCATTATTTCCGCATTTATTACTTCCTGGTAGTATTATAAATAATAATAATAAATGTTCGCCTCCCGCGATACAAACCGTTTTAGGTTATGTTATCATGGGTTCTGTTCCCGTTCTCCATACGCGTGGTGGAACGACACTGACCCATTGTTGTGCAACTGAAGCTGACGTGTCAATGGAATCTGTTGATACAATGCTCAAAAGATTCTGGCAGATAGATGAGTCTCCAGTTTCCGCGTCACATGAACACTCCCTCGAGGAGTTGAAATGTGAACATTATTACCGCGAGACCACTGATCGTAATAAGGATAGTGGTCGTTATACTGTTGCGTTACCATTTCGCGCAGATAAGTTTTCTCTAGGCGAATCCTATGACAACGCTCGCAGGCGTTACATGTGTCTGGAAAAGAAGTTAGAAGCTTCACCCGCTTTCCGCTCGGCTTATAATCATATTATTAATGATTATATTTTTAAAGGCTATCTAACTCTTGTTCCACAATCTCAATTAAATGATATTACCGCTTATATTATTCCGCACCACGCAGTCATTCGCTTAGATAAAACTACTGCAAAAGTTCGCTCCGTTTTGGATGCGAGCTGTAAAACCAGGACAGGTGTATCGCCTAATGATATACTTTATACTGGCCCTAATTTACAGGGTGATCCACATACAATAATCTTAAACTTTCGTTTAATCGCCGTCGTATGTTCCGCCGACTGCAAACAAATGTTTATGCAAATAGATGCATGCGATCGTAG
Source organism: Tinea trinotella (assembly GCA_905220615.1). Lineage (NCBI taxonomy): Eukaryota > Metazoa > Arthropoda > Insecta > Lepidoptera > Tineidae > Tinea > Tinea trinotella. The sequence continues at coordinate 6,374,212 of HG992305.1, forward strand.
TTTCCAACGTATTATTTCTAGATTTAATATACATGCTACGTTAACAACTTACCAGTTTACTAGAGTTTGCTTCGTACTAAGATCTAGCCCTTACCATGCGTTACGCACTGTACGTCAGTTAGTTGAAGACGATGGTGGGTTACTTCCCAACGCTCGTGAAATCGCTTCTAAATTTTTATACATGCATGTTATAAAGTTCAGTGCTAGTTCTGAATCGCAAGCTGCGCAGACGTCACGTGACTTTATCAACTTGTTCAAGCGAGGGCAATTCGATCTAGTCAAATGGACTATTAACTCACAAGCTGTTTTAAGTAAATTACCCGCTTCACATGTTATTTCTAATCAAATTAAATTTCACAAATCAATGTCAATCGCAACTCTTGAGCTGTGCGCAGCCGAGTTACTATCGCAGACGCTACGTCGCGTTCGAAACACTTATAATCCGCGCTATAATATTTCAGCAATTTATGCATTTATCGAATCCAGAGTAAAACTCTGCTGGCTTCGTTTCTCGCCATATCGCTGGCAGACATTTGTTGCCAACCGCGTTGTTAGAACTATAGAAAACATTCCATATGATTACTTCTATCACATTGTTGGTAGGGAAAACCCCGCAGACTGTTTATCTCGTGGTCTAACACCCGCTAAATTATTGGACCGCTGCCTTACTTTGTGGCTACACGGGCCTTCTTGGATGAAGTTAGATTCTCCAGAGTGCCCAACAAATAAATTAAATGATTCCGAAGATAATGCAAATATTCCTAAACAAAAATTGCAAGAGCCTTTAGCACATCCCGTAATTTCTAATAGGGAATCAGTGCTTCAGCTTTTAGCTCAACGCACATCATCATGGTCAATAAAACTCTCGCGTAGAGATAAAATTACAGCAGAAAATTTTGTATTCGCCAAGTTGACATTATTACTAGATGTTCAACACAGGCATTTTAGTGAAGAATTTTGTAAACTAAAGGAAAATAAAAATGTTTCAATTTCTTTATTAAAATTATCAACTTTTGTTGACAAAGACTTAGGCGCCATACGTGTTGGAGGCCGTTTAGGTCACCTCGCTAAAAATTAAAATTAAATACTCCTTATTATATAATTTTATAAATATTAATTACCGCTCACGTTTTCAAGAACATCTATCTGAAAGCCGCATTAATTGGAAGTTTATTCCTACCGCATCGCCTCATTTTGGTGGCTGCTGGGAGTCTATGGTGATAGTTGTAAAGACTCACTTGTTTCGCTCTATTGTACAGCAGATCTTATCAAATGAAGAATTAGTAATTTTAATTCAGATAGAATGTGTCTTGAAGTCCCGCCCTCTGACGGTTCTCAATGCAGATCCTTCAGAGCCGACCGCATTAAGTTCACATATCTTATTATGTTTGTCACCGCAAAGTTATATTTATCTATTAAAGGCGACCCTTTAAGGCGGGGGGAATGTTTACGCCATAACATAAATTAAAAAATAAATCATTTCGCTGTCATTGTATTTAAAAACATTCCTTTCCATCCCTTTCTTATGCGCACCAAAATATAGCTTACTCGCCTCGACAAAAAACAGAAGAGTTTTTTGTCGGAAGATTTGAAGTTTATGAAAATGAAGAAATGTAATTGTGAATAAAAACACAAATTTAATTAAACCGCGCCGCCCAGTTAATCTGAGAATAAATTAATAAAACCGCATAATTATATTAAAATAAATAATTAATTAAAATTATAAGGTTGTGTGCATGAACTTTGTGACCAGTGATCCCGGGGCTCTTCGTCGAGGTTGAGATTCACAGAAGCGAAATCAAGTAAGTGCGCATAATCCTTCCTTTAATTCCTAAGAAAGCAGTCCACTTATATATCCCGCTCCTATTATCCCGCACCGCGCCTTTTCAGTACTACTAGTTATAACTTTATAATTTATTTCTTCTAGCCTTGGCAATGTAAGATTTAAAAGGTCATGAAATAAGATTTATATTATTATTTAACATTAATTTATTTTCCTATAATAAATCTGATCACATTCCCACAGGTATAGACAGAGACAATGGAGCGCCACTTTCCACGCTTTATATTTCTTTTTTTATTTACAAACATATTCATGTTTGCGCCGGCTCTGGTACTCTTAGAGTGGTAGGCAGTTGTGTCCAGTCTGCCGATCCGGGTGATCACCACTTACAATACGGATCGTGAAGAGAATCAGCCGCGTTTCGATATCAGCCTATATTCGATATAAACCAGGCTGGTATAGTGGACGTGACCAATACTTGCAGTTATTTAACTGACGAACATCTTTACATTCCTTACAAAACAATTACATTTTTAAAAAAATAAAACATCTTCCAAATCAGTTAAAAAATTCGTACCTTTTTGCATAAATTGACGGTTTGCAAAAAGTTTACAACATTTAAACTTAAAAATTGCTAACGTAAATTGCGAGCGATCCACTGGTCCGATTTTGCTCTACCAGAGCTTTAGTTTTCGCTTTTAGATGCAAAAAGACAGGTTTATACTACTTTTGACATTTTTTTGACAGCTTGCCTGAAAATATCATGCTATAATTTAACTTGCAATCAATTCCTAATAGTTGAATCTACATTTGAAATATTTTTTCGCTCTAATAGGAATTTCTTTTTTCAAAAAGCTAATTCGATCTGACTATGCTTGTTTATTCTAATTTTAACAAAACTAAAATATTACTTGTTTCATGGATGGCTTTTGTCCAAATTAAATTTAGTAGTTTTATAGATTGAAATCAACAATAAACTATATTTGTGTATTAACTTCGTATACCGTTTTAATATGAGCTAATTTAACTTCGGGATATTCTCAAGAAAGCTAGGTTGCCTAGTGCGTGTATGAAGATAATTGTGAATGTAAAGGAAGCGAGGAAGTTGTGTCTGGATCGTGGCAAGTGGTGCTCCATTGTCTCTGCCTATCCCTGTGGCATACATTTGATTGATTGATTGATAATTCAACCTAACATTATAACGTACTTTGTTAGAAGATAAATAATATAAAAATGTTCCCAAAACAAAAAGGTCCGAAGCAACAATATTTGCATACGATGCAAATTTTTCATTGAGTAACAACCAAAATCATGGTAGAAGCAGGAATACACACACCAGCTACATCAAAAAAATCTGCTATGAGTAAAAAAACATTAAAGGTTCAGTAGACATGTCCGGGGGATATTTTAGAGTGCAAATTTAATTTCCATGTCTGTCTGAAAAGTTATGAATTGTTGCTATACATATTTACGTGTGCCAGACATAAGTTCAGGTGGAAATATTCATTTTACATCATACAAGGGATACACATAACAATATTTTAAAATTGAATTTCGATATTCTCAGGGTTGTCACAATATTTCTTAACATAATTAAATTCGTGTCCTAAAATAAATATTGGGTGGTTTGCTTTAAGGTCTTGTAGTATGAAAACTTAATATAGTTTCATTAAATTTTAATCCTAATCACAACATTACAAGTGTACTTATTTTGGTAGCCATAAGGGCGAAAATTGCAATGAGTTTCAGTATAGAACGTGTTGTTATCAAAATTTAGATGATTAGTTCTTGAAACATATAAATAGGTTGTAGTCAGTAGTTTGTAGTCAATGTATGTGTGTGTGAGCCCTAGTGGGTGGTTCATCTGCGCAGGCTGCAGTTTAAAAAGAGCGTGCAGCCCGGTAGAGCCTCATTATTCCGCAAAACTTTGTGTGCATCGGACGCTTGCATAAAACGAGAAACCAAGCTTTAACTCGAGTATACTAACGTCTGTATGAAAGCCTAAATTGTTTTAGTACATCATGTCCTACTTCGGGTGCTGTTTATTGCCCCCCATTTTCGGGAAAAAAAAATTAAACGTGGAAAATGAACCGTATTTAAAAATAGAGTGAGTTATTTTAAATAATTGACATGTCTTAGCTTTTTGTTTATTTACAATATTTATAAATTAAATATTTTAGAGGATATATTTTTTTTTAGTTTTATAACATAATTTCATGTTAACATAATATTAACTTAATATTTTTACCTGTTATAATATTATCCTTTCAGTTTTCTCTATTAATTCTTATTTAACTAAAGTTTCTTTTTAAAGTTTCCAGTTATTTTTCCAGCATTCGGTATTTGTTTATTAAAATTAATTTACACATTTTTAAATTACGTGTAGCAATTATTACCACTTGCAGCGCTACGTAAAAAGCGGTGTAGTAGTGTCATTTCGTAGTGCTTATATTTCTATCGTGTAAAATTAAACTTAAGCAAAGTTTTTGCCCTTTAAAGTAATATTTAAAATAAAATACCTCGACAAAACTCATATTTATAATAAGAGTTGTCGAAGTAACTCTTATATACAGTTCAGTGGTCACCTAATACAAACAAACCCATTGTGAACTGAACTGAAGTCCTTTTGTTGACTGTAGCTACTCGTATATATCGCCGACTGGAGTATACGCGCGAAAATGCGTTCTCTGTTCACAGTTTATGTAAAGTACATCCTTAAAATAGATATTCGATCGGTCGTTGGCAAAAGGTAATGATTTAAAAAAATTAACTTTGTTACAGTGCTCAGTGCGAGCAGATGTTTAGTCTGATCGCTGATCTCCAGGGCGAGCGCTTGGACGATCAGCGTACAGAACTCAGGCCTCGGTCTGAGTTCGCCGCTGGCCAACATGCTGGGGATTCCGCTGAATCCAAGAAGAAAACTGATGGTGACCAAACTGGTGGAGCTTCGTTGCCTGGACAACGTGGCCCAATTACTAGTACTCGCCCGGAGGAGGACTTTTTGGATATGATCGCTCGTGTACAGGTTTGTATTAAGCTCTGAAAATAACTTATGCTTTCAATAAATTTATAGGTATTTACTCATACTTATTTTCCGATAGGGCTCTCGAATTGAAGACCAGCGCACTGTCCTCCCCCGCAACCCAACGCCTGAAGCCGTCGGTAACCGCGCTCCCAGTGACAACAAGACTGAGGACCCTCGTAAGAAGTCGGCTAAGACAGTGCCAGATGATGACTTCTTTAATCTTCTCATGAAGGCTCAGTCCAGCCGTTTTGAAGATCAACGTGCTACTGTAAGTATTTTGGTCATCTCGTATGAAATGTTTGTAAATTAAGAATCTAATTAATTTTGATCTTATTGTTACAGATGAAAATTCAAAGCCATAACAAAAACAACGCAAAGAAGTGATTGCACACAATATCACACGGCAGTGGCCGTTTATTATATCGAATATTTGTATAATTCCGCACAAATGTATACCATTTTTTATTTTATACAACAGTATTTTTACAATTTGTTGTAATGTTTTGTATTATTATTTTACATGTTACAGTTTTTATAGTACTGACTGACATTCACATTACAATAAAAGTATTTTACTCTGTTATAAACATGTCCTTTTGCAATTGTAACTTTAGGAATATAATGTTTGTAGGTTTAAAGTTTGATAACACTTAGTTGCTATTAAATATATGGCTTTTAGATATTAATGTATTAATTTTAAGGGGTTTTTATCTTTATTCAATTGGTGTATACTCAATGCTTATTATTATTATAGGCTTATGTGTGAAATTATTGATATTTTATAAGACAAATCATAAGATAATTTTCTTAAGCTTTAAAAGACAAATATATTTTTTTATATTTTATTTAACAAGATATTTTTCTAAATTAAAATGCATTAGTATTTTCTTAAATTTTGTGCGAACATTGATTATTGAATTAAATAAATTTTATGCGGCTTACTATCGCGTTTATTTTGGTTATGATTTTACAATTTGGTTTTGATTTACAAAAAATTGTAAAATCAAAACCAAAATAAACGCGATAGTAAGCCGCATAAAATTTGTTTAATTCATTAAAATGCATTGTTTTGGTGCTATGGCGTTTAGATTTTCGAAACTCGCGAAGAACTATGCGATTAAATAATTTTACATTAGTTGCAAAAGCGATCCCAATATATATAATTGGAATAACAACTAAATTGCCTAGCAGCAATATTAAATGAAATAAGCAACCTATTTTATTTCTATTTTTATAATAATTTTTTTTATCGAATTTAGTGTTTAGGCATTAGAATTTTTTAAATTTTCTTACTATTATTTTTGGCATAGATATTTTTTTAATTGGCCTTAAAACATATAAAACCCCAATGTATTTTATTTATGGCAATTTTTAATTCAATTATAATCATTTAAAACCTCAATGTATTTTTTAGGAACATTTTTTTAGTTAAACCACAATGTATTTTTATTTATGACTATTCTTAATTGAATTTAAATCATTTAGATCCTTAATGTTTTAACCTTAAAACATTTAGGACCCCTAATTAGTCTTGTAATTAATTTTATTTAATAAAAATATGTATTCACGAAATAAGTTTTATTTTCCTTTTTTTTTAAAATCTGCTACTTTCTTCAAAACATAATATATCGTGCCAATATATAATATTAGAACACCGCCTGATGTCAAGCTAGAGTGCGATCCATGAGTGGAAAAAACAGCTGCCACAGATAATTCCTTGAAAGCAGCATTCGCTTACACTATGTCGGCCTGGCTATGTCGCGACTGAGTCACTTCACGGTCTTTACACCTCAAAAGTAATGGTAGGTCTGCCTGAGTCGGTAGATTGGTCAAATTGACCACCAACGTCTGCCTACCACTGTTAATTGTCTTGTCCCAAATGAAAACGTTGTCTTTTTCGACATAGTGCCTCATCAGCTAGGAGGCGTCCACTGCTGAACATAGGCGTCCCCCTTAGAACGCTATTCCGAACGACAAAATGCCAGTTCAATCCACCGGTATTATGTCGTTCATAAAGGGTTCCTATAATCCCCACGCTTGGCAGGCGGTTTGTACTGATTCTCGTCTCAAATGCTGTAAAAAGTAGGTGAGGTTGATGGAGCTCTGATCCCAACTCTTGTAGCTTCATGATCGTCTGTTGCAGTGTGGAGACGCGCGTTGCATGCACTAGGGGATTAGAGATTGACCAAATGTGGTTAAAGTAGTGCGAGGTTTTACATTATTCATCAATGCTTCGATGGTTTGGGCACATGGAAAGAATGAGTGAAAGTAGATTGACGAAATATAAAAAATAAATCTGATGCGGATGCGTTGAACAAGTCAGGCCTAGGAGGGTGTTTTCCGACCAAATCGGAGACATCCTTAAGAATGCTAGGTTACCTGGTGCCCATAAACATAGAACTTTAATGAAAAGAAATGTGTATGTGAAGGAAGTGAGGGAGTTGTCGTTCCATTGTCTTTGCTTATCCTTGTTGGAAAAACGGTGACATTTTTTTGTGTTCAGTTCTTCACAGTATATATCTGTAATTATACGCATCCTATTTAGTACTCATAGGAAGTGTAATACACCAGCACAAGACCATCAAACAGTGACCATCACTTTTCTGGGGGCCTTTTTTTCATGCACCGGCACAAGACCATCAAACAGTGACCATCACTTTTCTGGAGGCCTTTTTTTCTTTAGGGCTTTAATTGCTGATACGAGTAATAACTAACTTGCTGAGCGATTGCGATTGTCGAACAGAATCAATTAATACAATGCTGTTCCAAAATCCTTGTCAACTAGTCTTGACTCGTACATCATGCTGGCGATTATCAAGTTCGTAGGGCACCCATTTGTCAAGCCAATTAAACGCATTTGGACCGATTTTGTTTAGATCCTTACGTCGAAAACTGCTACTAAATCATTTGTAGATTAAGTATTATCAGCTTCCTCAATCCCGTTTAATTCGTAATTGTCGACAAAAGCTTTCAGACGACAGAGCTTCCGTCTGCGTCCGCTCCGCTCCGTATAATTCGTTGATGTTGCGTGCCTTTTGTGCCTCGTTGATGCTACGACGGTACTCATATTCCAAATAATATTTTTTTTACGTATTCATAATAGGATTCAAATGTGTGATGACGAATTTCCCAATGAACCGCCACTTGCCACCATCCTGACACAACTCTTGCTAAGATCTTTTTAAACAAGTTCTACGGAAATAGGCACTAGGCAACCTAGCTTTCTTGAGGATTTCTCCGATTTGTTTAGAAAACACCCTCCTGGGCCTGCCTTGTTTAATACATCCATTCACATCGTATTTATATATTCCTATATAAAACATAACCCTTATGAATAAACAAAAGACTGATTTTGAAACAAGACGTCAAATATAAGGTTTAAAATATAAAATATTCATTTGAAATTAGAATTCATAGTCAAACGAAAATAGTTCACCTTAAAACGTATGAAACGGCAATTTTATAAGTGAAGACCTAATATGTACATATGTATGTCACTATACCAGCGACATAATAGCCGTTTTGACGTTTGACACAGTTCATGAAGTTTAGTATAAATTAATACTGCGTTTAAAGGAGCAAATTGCTTTTCTTTATTGTCTATTAAAACGTAGTATTAATTTATACGAAACCTCATGAGTCAAACGTCAAAGCGTGCCGCTGGTATAGTATGACAACAAGCATAGATAGATACTTCTTATTTATTGTGGCTCGACAAATGACAGCATCTCATCTAATATTATGCTAGGAAGTGAATGGTCCATGAATGAAAGTCACTTTGACAACAGTAAAATATCTGCAAGTAGTAGTCGCATTTATATGCCAGCATAGTTCAAACTAGCAATCTTCGCCTGACCCCAAAACGCAACTAAGTTCACGGTCTTTACATTTAAAAGTGGTGGTACTACACCGAATCGGCAGAGTAGGCTAATGACCAATAACTGACTGCCGATCACTCTTGAGTATCAAAACCTGAAAAACAAATATGTCCCATTTTAAGTGATATGTTCTCAAATCATTATTCCGATCAAAAATAGAATTGGGAACTTATGCATGGCGGACTGTCATTAGTAATGTGCTACGCGGGTCGTCAAATTACAAATAAATTACTTTGTAAACATATATAGGTACATTTACATTTATATATATATATATATATAAATGATGGTGTTTTCGTAAAGGTTTTTAAAATTAACACATTAGCAAAAATAAAGTAAAATGTTTTCGAAAGATTTTCTTAATCTTTCTAATAATCATTGCTTATCTTTATTTGCATAGCTTATTTTTTGTATTGTGACTTGAAATCTGACCTTCACATGCCTGATGGTAAGTAAGAAGGGAATGTCCAAGAATACCATCGTTTGAAAAACGGTTCTCTCAACCGCCGTCACTATGTCGGCAAAAAGCATATTTACCAATTAAAATATATAATGAGTAAAATGATTGAAACTGCGCCCATACGTGCACTGCGGCTGATGCAAACAAATAAGAATACATCCCCCACCCTTCCACCCCGACTGATTTTAGAAACGTTATCTATGAATACAGACGACCGCTAGTAAAGTTAAATTACTATAGTAGCAGTCCCGCCCATGGCAGACTGGGTGAATTACCCAATTATACAGTATAAATTTATGTTAGTGTTAACATTATATTTTATAAACTAAATATATTAAAAGGCGTAGAATCTGTCTGCCTGATCTGGGGTAGTACCACCATTTTCAAGTTTACAAACCGTAAAGTGACTTAGTCGGGTTTCGGGATTAGCTTGTAAGTTGCCGGTTCCAGCTAGACTAGCATAGAAAATGTGACCGCTTCTTACAGTTATTGAACTGTAATAGCGGTCGCCTCCAATCATGGACAGCGGTCCTGCTCCAAATATCAGACAGGGTGCTGTTATATGTCAAGCTACTAAATAAAATAATAAATATACTAACTTTAGATGTGCAACTGGCAACGCCTAGTCAATCTAATCGTATTCTTTCTACCATCTTATTCGAGAACAATGCCTGAAGGCCTGAATAATAAAAAAATTAAAATAAATATCTAAAATCTTTTGCGATAAGTTATGTGTAGTATAGACTATTCCTATTATAATTCTTTGCCAGTCTACCAGGGACAAGAGAAAACTGTTTTAATTTACGTAGGTAAAAATTTAATAAAACAAACATATATTTATAACATGTATATTATATATTTATAACATAACCTATATATTTATAAACATGTACCAACTTATTAGCAGTAGTGATGTGCCGGACCGAATGTTCGAGAGGGAAAGAACCGTATCCGTTTAACAGATGAACTGAATTTAATTTAATTGTATTATCAAAAAGGTAGAAAGCAATGAAATACCTTAAACTTAATAAAACTGTTTTTCTTAAAACCATATATTGAGCACATTATTAGGAGTATATTAAACAAAATAGGTCAGTAATCAGACCTCTTGTACTCTTCCGTCAGCAGAGTACAAAAGTTGAGTTTTTTTATTATTTAATTTTATTGTGACACGACATCTGACCTCGTCCCGCCTGATGATAAGCAAGAGGAGGTCCAAGAGTGACGACGACTGAGAAAACCGGGTTCGTTCACGGCTGCCTCAGTCGCCATCACTATGCCGGCCAAAGGTCCGTGTCTTTATACATACTTATAATAAAGTCTGTATACATTAACCTTATACATACTTATAATAAACGTAATATATCTCTTTGTAAAGCATTTATCGTTCTAATTGCATTTTCTTAATGGTAAGCAAGGTAGGCAAGCCCAAGATTGCAAGCGACTGAACAAACTGCTTCAAAACATGGCTGCCTCAGTCGTATAATGGGGATAACACATGGGCTGGTAAAGCATTCCATTTATATATTGTTCTACAAAGAAACGACATACCGAGCATTTTAGTTCGACTGATAAACAAAATAATCTACAAACACTTTAAGATTAGTTTTATCGAACTTCTTAGTACGAAAGGTAAGGTCCGGTCCGTAGACACTAAAGATTCTTATCCGCAGATATACATTTTAACAAATCGACACATCTCCAATTACGAGTACAGCATTGTATAAGCATATGACATGCTATTACGTTGGACAAGGCTTTTGAACACCTGAAAATTTTCCCAAGACGAGCGTGACATAAATAATCACAACTTATTCGAAGCGCACATAATGGGCGCAATTTATATAATATGTAGTTGTAGTAAACCTATAAGACCTAGGTCTAAAATTATATTATATACATATTGACACTATGGAAACGAATTTGTTATTTAATGTATAAATTTATGATGAAAATAGGATATAATTGGACAGAAAAAATCAAAATTGAGTTCAAGCGACAGACACTAGGATAATTTATTTTTATTCATTTTTTGTTGTGACTCGACATATGACAGCACCCCTGATGTTAAGCTGAAGTGCGGTCCATGAATGAAGGCGACTAGAACTACAGTTAAATAACCGGCTAAATCACTTTACGGTTTGTATACTTGTAAGTGGTGGTACTACAGAACGGCAGACTAGTCACCACTGCCTACAAATCTTTAAAATATTACTCCTATCGCCTCGCCTGCGAATGACACTGATCGGCGCACGGCCTCCTTTGTCATTCGCAGCCGAGGTAACTCCTCGTGTGTCAGTTTTTACCTCTGAGGTTTAAATATATTTTTTTTCTACTTATTATTATAATACATTAATAATAAATACTATACTAGCATTAGAACGTGCCAAAAAATCATAAAAATAACACTTTTTTATTTTATAAGAACTATGTAACTGACATTTGACGCTTATAAATCTGATGTTAGGCTGGAGTACAGTCCATTAATAGAGACAACATCCCGCTCTGCGTTCTCGCATACTTTTCACATAATCCCGTACATTATTTATTTGTAGGACAGTGGTAAGTGACGGATTCTCTAATACTCCCGTAAGCGTAATATTTGATTATGAATACGAGTATAATGAACAGCCAAATAAAGTCAAGGATGGCTGTTCCTAATGCGGTACTTGTTCCTACATTAATGTATGGAAGTGAATATTGGGTGTGGCAGAAGAAACATTAGAGTAGAGTTAACGCTACAGCGTTTCTACAGAGTGTATGTGGAATGATGATAGCGGATAGAATAAGGAATAACACAGTGCGTGATAAATGTGGTTTGAAAGAAGATGTAGTGACAAGGATTGACAAAGGGTTGCTTCGATGGTTTGGGCACATGGAAAGGATGAGTGAAGGTAGATCGACAAAAGTAATTTTAAATCTGATGTGGATGGATGCGTTAAACAAGGCAGGCCCAGGAGCGTGTTTTTTGATCAAATTGGAGACATCCTCAAGAAAGTTAGGTTTCCATTACCCATAACCTTAGAGCTTGTATGAGGAGAATTGTGAATGTAAAGGAAGCGAGGGAGTTGTGTCAGGATCGTGGCAAGTGCCGCTCTATTGTCTCTGCCTATCCCAGTAGGAAAAAGGCGTGACAAATTGATTGATTGGTTGATGAGTAGAATATTTGAAAACAGGCGTAACGCATTGTTAAAACACCACTTCATTATGCGTACAGTCCCGGGTTTGAACGGCCTGAGCAAATATTTGTTTCATAGCTTTTATTTGTAATTTTATTAAAATATATTATTTATTTAAATATTACAAATATTCGTTAATAAAAAAAGAGGGGATATTTGCTGAATGTCAGAGTGGTAGGCAGTGGTACACAGTCTGTGGATATAGGGTAGTACTACCACTTACACGTATACAGGCCGTGAAGTGACTTAGTTGCGTTTCGGGCTCACACTTTAAGTTGCCGGGTATAAATGGGCCGGCATAGTGTATACGACTGCTACTTACAGCTATTTAACTGTAGTAGCAGTCGCCTCCATTCATGGACCGCACTCCAGCTTAATATCATCATGCGAGGAGCATAAATGAGCCACTATAAAAAAACCATCTATACGGCAACTAATTAGTTTTATTAAACAAATTTATTACAAGTAATTAATTAGTTTAATAAAAATAATAATGCACTTCATTGGCTTGGATTCCCACGTGAGTTTAGAATTTATTTATACTATTATATATCGTATATTATATCAAATCGTATAATAGTATAATATTATAATAAGTAGCATTGACGCAATGTAGTAAGTAACCTTTGCTATTTGCAAAGACGGTTCACGTGATACTTGATTAGGTACCAACTTTAATTACCTATACGCCAAGTAATTCTGACAACCCGTAGGAGTTTCAAAGGTCTTAACTACGTAAGAGTTTTACGCATTAGTGCACACATCGTCAAACGAATTGTATTAGTATAAATGAATCCTTCAATACTACTGATTCTGACTTGTGTAACGTAACGTCACGTGACTTAGAACGAATATCTTTGATGCTTGTAGTTTCATCTCCTTTGCTTTATTTGAATAGCCATTAATTTCCCTTGGAATCTGAATTACTATGTATGGCTGCATTGTCAAGCACGGCGACTACGGCGTTCTAGATTCAAGATTAATATACTTCAGCAATATACAAGTATACGGACCGTAAAGTAACTTGGTCGCATTTCGGGATCAGCTTGTATGTTGCCGGTTCCATCTAGGCCGTCTAGTGGATGTGATTGTTACTTACAGTAGTAGCAGTAATTCAGTATTTTAGTCGTAGGAGTTCTCAAACCTCTCTTTAATTATTTATTGTAACTCGGAGACGTCCAATGTCACAATAAAAAAATCGACCACAAGATTGTCGATTGATACATTATAAATAATCGTTTTGTTTTTTCATTTATTTACAATTGTTATGTCGTTTAAGAAGATGTAAGACAAGGATTGACAAACGATGAGTGAAAGTAGATTGACAAAAGTAATTTATCAATTAGATGTGGATGAATGCATTAAACGAGGTGTTTTCCGACCAAATCGGAGGCATCGTCAAGAAAGTTGAGTTGCCTAGTGCCCATAACCATAGAGCTTGTTTGAAGAGAATTTAAATGTGAGAGAAAACAGGGAGTTGTGTCCGGATCGTGGCACTCCATTGTCTCTGCCTATCCCTGTGGAAAAGGCGTGACAATTTGTTTGAAAATCTTTATGGCACAAAACTTAAACTTAACTGAATAAATAAGATCCTAATAGAGGTATAAATACATGGATATACTAGAGTAAATCCATGGTACTTTGACATTAGTCGATGGAATTATAATTGATTTTATTACGTCACGCAGATACCGCTCTGACAAACCAAGGAGAGACCTTTTTCTTTTACCTTTTTACCGTTTCGTTGTTGAATAGGTATAATTATATAAGTATATATATGTATCGAGTATTTTTATGCGTATCATTGTTTGCTTTTCTGCAAATATTCCGACTAAAATGGTATTTTAAAATAGTATGCATTACTTATTAGGACTTACTTATTAAAATATTAGGACTACTCCATATATTTCCTATTTTTTTATTTATTTATTCAGAAGTGGTAGTTACTCACCTTATTAAAGGCACATGCGTTATTATTGTGAAAGGAGGCAATTATCGGTTACCGATGGAAAATATGTCCACATATTAATACAATGTAGTTCAGTTGCACAAATTCAAATACAGTTTAAAGCTTAATAATTAACCATAAAAAACGATGCAATAAATACTACCCCGGATTGACACACTGCCTACAACTCTTTGAAATCCTTTTAAGCACTTAAAAATGGAGAGTAGAATTTATTCAGTCTGTATAATATTTATGAAATAATAAACGTTTTTATATATTTATATAGGTATACTCGAAAAAATAAAATGTTAAATCTTGTAAATGTGATGGAAGCAAAAGGGTTTTGTCAGTATCGTGAAAATTGATGCTCCATTGTCTCTGCATATCCTCGAATAGATTAGGGCGTAAATTGACGAAGATGGTGACGAATACATGTGTTTGTCACCTAACTGCTTCTAAACGGCTGAACTAATTTGCATTAAATTTTATGTGTATATTTCAATGAGTTCATCCAAGGTTGAAGTTCATCCGGTGCTGTTGGTATGTTACCGAATTTGATTTGCTGAACAATTGACAACATTATATTTTGAGCGGTTAAAAATACAAAACGTCTTTATATTTCGGACAGTCGATTATTTTTGAATTATTTATTTTTACGCCCTATGTACTACGACTATAAAACCTACATACATATTAGCATTAAAAAATAATTGGGTTTCTATTTTCTATAATGGTTGGTACAACATCTAGTTAAATCGTAACTACATAATAACTACAAATGAGTCTATTTGTATTGAAGCCTTATTCTTTTACTTGCAAACTGCAACAATATTTAAACAAATAAACACAAGTTTTATTATTTTAATGCTTTATCGAGAAACAGATTAAATTAAAAGTAAATTAACCATAATTAAACTATAAACAAAAAATATCATCTAATGACATCATCTAAAGCATTCCACTTATGGGCTGGCATAAGTGGAATGCTTTGCCAGCCCATGTGTTCCCTCCATCCTATGATCTTGGATTTTTCATGCGTGAAGAAGCACCTTAGGCCGGCATAGTGACGGCGGCTGGGGTAGCCGGGAAATAACTAGGTTTTTTCAGTCGTCGTCACTCTTGAGGAGAGGAGGTCTCTTGCTTATCATCAGGCGAGTCGAGGTCAAATGTCTTGTCACAATAAAAAAATCATCATCAGAGATAATCCCGAAGAGACTGGCAATATTTCCCCTTTGCATACCAAGGCTACTACGTTGGCAGAAATAATTGCCAACGTAGTAGCCAGCCAGTCGGTGCTCTTGTACTAACCCTTTTTTACTTACCATATGATGCTAAGAGTCGTAGGCAGTGGTGATCAGTCCGCTGACCCGAGGTAGTACAACAAATACAGTTCTAGACTTAGTCGCATTTCGGGATCAGCCCAGGATCGCTAGACTGGGTACCACTGCCAATCACTCTTTAATAAGGTTATGAAATCAATCAAATCAAATTGTTACGCCTTTTTCCCACATAGGCAAAGACAGTGGAGCGCCACTTGCTACGATCTTGACACAACTCCCTCGCTTCCCTCACATCCAGTATTCTTTTCAAACAAGCTCTACGATTATTGGCACTAGTAAAAAGCTTAACTGGTAGAAAATGCTTTAAGGCATATAGTTTGCCTCTTGTAAACTTTTTTAGATAATTGTGCAGAATAGAATTTTAATATAATTATTAGTATTAAATTTACTTATTTATAGCATTACATCTAATATATATATATTTTTCTGATTTATATACGTTAGAAAAACTTTTTCTAAAAATAGTAATGTAAACATTAATTTAAAGTATTTAATTGAGACCAAAAAAACAGACAAAAGATTAATATAATGAGTATTTATTTAAAACACAGGTGTCGTTATCGATTGCATGATACGAACGAAATTAATTACTACGTTGGCAGTCATATGGTGACACGTAGCGATAACGTCAACTAAATATTAATTAAACACAAAATATCGATATCGTTATTTAAGTATATAGAGACCGTGAAGTTACTCAGTCACGTTTCAGGATCGGCTTGAAAGTTGCCGGTTCAAATCGGACCTGTATAGTAGATGCGACTGCTTCTGCACTAGCAGTTGTCTTTATTATTGGACCACACTCAGCTTAACATCAGGCGTAATGTCGTCTTATGTCGAGCCACAATAATAGATATATATATTGTGGATGTGAAGGAAGCAAGGGATTCGTGTATTGCTCGTGGCAAGTGGCCCTCCATTGTCTCTGCCTATCCCTGTGAGGAAAAAAGTTAAGTTTGTAAGTTGGGACTTAAAAAGTAATCTGAAAACATTTCTTTCACTAATAGAATGGACCTTCAGAGCAGACAGAAATAGAGCTTAAATTTTGTAAATAAAAATCTAAAAATAAATGCTATTTAACCTAAATAGAAAATTTAAAAAATCTAAGATGGCGGAATTACTTATACGAGACGCAAGTATGTAAATAGCTTCCACGAAAAAATAGGATAAAACTAAAACAATTTTTACAATTGTTATGGATTTCTATACTAAGCTTAAATGGATTCTATACTACAATTGTTATGGTAACTAATAAACAAATCAGTAGGTAACTAGGTTGATTGGTTACCTGCGAGAATGCTACGAAATATATATTTTTTATATATATAAATATATATACAAAACATTTAACATTTTATTAATATATATATATATATATAAAACATCACAGAAATTTCGTCGACATAAATATTATTAGTTAGATTAGTATAAAAGTCACGTTGATAAAGAAGTGCAAGTTCGTTGCCAAGTCGATTGGCTGTCGTTTATTAAGAGTCTCGGTGCCCTGTACCTAAACTTACAATATATTTTTATATATTGTTAGTTTAGTTACATCGCACTGCCCTTGCACGCATATAGGAACATTACAAATTCCATTAGTGTGTTCACGAATAGGTTCTCTAATAATTTATTAGATTCTACTTTATTAGAAAAAATATTATTATGTCCTGAACACGAACTTATTAATTATTATCAATTGGCGTAGGCTAGAATCTACTATTTAATTAAATATAGTGCTTATTATAGCTTGAAATAAATAGTTTCACTATCCTTGGTATAATTACTTTATACATAATTTCTAACTTTCATTACTCAAAGGTGAAATTCTTTTTATATTTATTAATTAGTAGGTACTCTATTAAAAAATACCTTAAGCATCCTGTATTTTAGAGGTGTCTACAAAATACATTTCTTAAAATTAAAAAATGAAATTGTTCAAATTATCGATTAATAAATTAAAGAAAAGGTACATCACTAAAAAGTTAAGTAAAGTGAAATTATTCATATTTTTATTGGAGACTTGTGGCAGACCTAGACGTGTACGCATGTGTAAAAATGGCAGAGAAACTTGAGGTAAGCACGCAACTATTTATATTGATAAGATAACGCAATGAATTGATTAATTGGAGAAAAAAAAGGTTTTTTAAATAATTTTACTTTTACTATTTTATTATAATTAAGCTTGATTTATTCCTTGAAATTGCGTAAGATATTTAAGATTTATATAATAATTTTAATCAACATTTTGTTTATAATATTTAAACTTTTATCAACCTTAAATAATGCATAGCGAATATGATTTAGATAACATTGGATTTATGAGTATTTATTTATTTATATAGCCTACTTTATAATATAAGTACTTAAAATTATGAACAGCTGTTTATCGTGTTACTTACATTTAATAGATTACAATACAATTTAATATCTTAATTTGCCTATTCATTCTTATTATTAAGTTATTTTAATTTATCATTAATGAAATATAATGATCTAATTGTATTCGACCAAGGCATAATTAGAATAGTAGGCATAAAGTTCATCATTAAATTGAGACTCGACCTTTTTTTATTGTAACTCGACATATGACAACACCCCGCTTGATGTTAAGCTGGAGTGTGGTCTATGAACGGATGCCACTGCTGCTACCATATAATAACTGTGAGTAGCAATCACATACACTATGCCGGCCTAGTTGGAACCGGCAACTTACAAGCTGATCTCGAAGCGCGACCAAAACACTTCACGGTCTGTATATTTGTAAGTGGTGGTACTACCCTGGATCGGCAAACTACTGCCTACCACACTGATAACCATACGCGAAGCAAATATCCACCTCTTTTTATATTAACAAATATTTGCAATATTTAATATAATTATTAAATATTGCAAATAAAAGCTATGAAACAAATATTTGCTCCGACTGGGAATCGCACCCGAAACTTTACGCGCAACAAACCAACAAACCAAACAAACCAAACCAACGAAACTAACGGTTCGTCCACGCCTGTCGTCAAAATTTAATTCTAATGAAATATAATTATCTATAATGCGGAAACTATATTCTAAATCCGTGTTTATATTCGACTAAGGAATAATTAGAATAGTAGACAGAAAGTTCATTTTTAAATGAGACTCTACAGCTTAACCTCGACTTACCTGGTAAGCAAGGGAAAGTCAATCAATCAATCAAATTGTCACGCCTTTTCCCACAGGGATAGGCAAAGACAACGGAGGGGAAGTCCATGACTAAAAAACCGTTCACTATACGATTGCCTTACTATGCCGGCCAAGAGAATTTGTAGTCATTTGTAATATATTATCATCACCATTTCGTTTTAGTCGTGGACTTGAAAGTTGGCGGTTCTAACTAGGTCGGCATAGTGAATGTGAATGCCGTTATTTATCGTGTTATTTAACTGTGGTAGCAGTCACCTCAATTCATGGAGCGCATTTTAGTGGTTATGCGGGGTGCTATCATATGTCGAACCATAATCATATATAAATCTTAGAATAAAACGTCAGTTACACATAAATGATATCCGGCAAATAATTATGTACTACAAAAAGCGGCCAAGTGCGAGTCGGACTCGCCCATGAAGGGTTCCGTAGCAGCAAGTAACATAATATAAAAGTTCTTGTAGTTCGTTGATCGATTTTTATATTTGAGTTTATTAAATGAAAGGTAAATTGCGGTTTTCGATTTATGATGTATTAAAAAAAACTACTTACTAAATCTCGTTTGACCCAATTTTCGGTGAAAGTTTTATCATTCTCTTATTTTAAAAGTTACATTGGGGACCAGCGCGACAAGTGTTTCTCGCGCAAACTATTCAGTTTAGAAAAAAAAATATTAGAAACCTCAATATCATTTTTGAATGATATTTTGTGGATAGGCCACAAGTATGTGTTTGATGAAAAAAATGATTTTCAGTTCCAAGTACCCCCAAAATTTATTGTTTTTTTTATTTTTGTGTGAAAATCTTAGTGCGGTTTACAGAATACATGTATTTACCATGTTTCAACAGTATAGCTCTTATAGTTTCGGAAAAAAAGTGGCTGTGACATATGGACGGACGGACAGACATGACGAATCTATAAGGGTTCTGTTTTTTACTACGGAACCCAAAAATGATGTAAGATGTAAAACAAGTCGCCAACAATGTTATCGAGTAAAAACGAACCCATATTCTATCAGAATACAGACGTTTTAGTCATTATAAGTTATTTCTAAATATTGGAAAACCTGCATGCATGTTCCCACGATATATCGTCCGTATGTTGCTATGAAATAAATTTGAAGTATAAACTTATATCATCGGCTGAAACACACGTCACCAAATATAACATGCATATATTCAGCGACTCGAAGGCGCCTAACTTATTATTCACATAGGGTGGCAAATATATAATTAAACCTCTAAGGCTAAGTAATAATGTAAATCAACCTATTCCAACGTCCAAAATAAACCGAATTTAACCAAAAAGACTTTTATAATTGTGGCTAGACGAGATATAGATAAGTTATCAAGGAATGTGTTTCATAGTCTTTGCCAATTTCAGCCGCATCGTGATTCGCAATTTAATTTATAATTATTAAATTATTATTAATTTGTACAATAACACTGTTTATTATGTTATGAGATAAAGAATGTAGTGACAAAGAAAAGGATATTTTGCCTTTGGTGTGGGCACATTAAAATTATTGATAAAAGATTATTGACGTAGGAAATTTACTAATTAAATTAAACAAATGACCACGATGGCTGCAAATCTCTCGAAACGTCGGAAAAAAAATTACAATCATTAACCAAATAGAGGAGTTGTGTCAGGATCGTGGCAAGTGGCGCTCCATTGTCTCTGCCTATCCCCATGGGTAAGAGGCGTGACAATTTGATTGATTAACCAAAAATAAACGCGATAGTAAGCCGCATAAAATATGTTTCATTTATTGATTAATTCAAAGTTTATTCAAACGAAAATGTAGCTTACGACATATAAATCAATAGAAGTAAACAAAATTTCATACATTCTAACACAAATGATCCCCGAGGTGTTGTTATGGGAAAATCTACGAGTAGCTCGCCCCTTCATTGTTAATAATTTGTACTGCTTTTAAATGCACCACAGCACTATATACAGGTATTTCAAGCATATTTTCCTTGATTTCACAAACTAGATAGCATGAATACTTTTTTTTAACGTGGCTGGTAATTATACAGCTTTTACGCCCTGGTGTTGTTGCACTGTTCCAAGTAATGGTATAACGCAATTTGAGAAATAAAACAATTATACTCGTATAATGTGATTGAAATAATTGCATTTGTGAAGGGTTGTAAATATGCATTTAATTTTATCGTGTTTTCCGATCATTGCATAGTGTTTTTACCTTATCAGTAATTTTAAAAGGGGTGAATATTTAATGCGTGTTATGTTTTAGATAACCATAGAGCTTGTATGAAGAGAATTGTGAATGTGGAGAAAGCAAGGGAGTTGTGTCAGGATCGTGGCAAGTGGCGCTCCATTGTCTCTGCCTATCCCTACGGAAAAAAGGCTTGACAATTTGATTGATTGATTGTTATGTTTTCCTTTTTTATTGTTTATCGACAGTAGCTAGAGAGCGGTCCATGAATGGAGGCTACTACTACTACAGGCAAATGTAAGTAGCAGTGACATCCATTATGCTGGCCTAATTGGAACCGGCTTCTTAAAAGCTGATCCTGAAACGAGACGATATAAGTTCTGGATTTATACATAATAATACATAATACTTGTAAGTGTACTATATTTTAGAATTGGGAGACTGGCCACCACTGCCTTCCACTCTTAAAAATTTTGTTAACTTAAAGATTTTTAAATTAAACAAATTTTTTGCGGCTTACTATCGCGTTTATTTTGGTTTAGATTTTACAATTTTTTATTATTCTGACAATTTTTTTACGATGAAATTTAATGAAAGTTTTTTTTGTAAATTATTTTATTACTTTACTCCAATATCTTTATAAAATATTGTTATAATTTTATTATTAGAACTTAAAAAAGTACTAGAGACAGTGGCCGTGTTCGATTCCTACAGCTGGTACCAGCAGCGCCCAATATTTATTATCAATCAATGTAATAGTCATGCCTGCAGGTAGAGACAATAGGGCGTTACTTTTCACGAATCTGACACGACCCTTTCACTAAATATTACGTTCACAATTCTTCTCATACAAACTTTATATACATGAATAAAAATTGCTTTTGAGTGCTTTTTTTAAATATCAGCAATTTTTTTAATTTTATTTCTCTATTTTCAATCTCCTTACATCCAATATTCTAATGTCATAATAATTTCATTGGGAATTGTTTTATACGGTGTTTAATAAGTAAATTGCTTTTTACAGTGGTTGGTCCACTTGCAAGATGTAAGGCAACTTTGGGAAGCCCAGCCTACATATTTGATATCTCAATTTGTTTACGTACTAGCGGGAATTGTTACATGTATTCACGGTAAGTATAAATTACTTAATGATGTATTTTAGTGTATTAGTTTTATTTGTGGTATAAACTAATACACTAAATATAGGTATATATGTGGGATAAGACAATAAATATAAAAATATTTTAAGCCACCTCTTCTTTTTATATATCAGAGACTAACTGTCAAAATCATTTTTAAATAAAAACATAATATACATAAATTCTTTCATTTTCCCACATATATGTATGTATATATCAGTGTTTATTAGTAGTTATAATTTACATAATATATATTATTTTACATTATTTTTCTCGACTTGCCTACTGGTAAGCAAAGGCAAGTCCGAGAACAGTTACGACTAAAAACCCTCTGCTGTATCAGCCGCCGTAATAATGCCGAACAAAAGAGCTTTTTACGCTTGTAGGTTCCAAGGTGAAATAATTAATTATATTTACTTTGCCCCATAACCCCAGAAAAGATATAAAAAGAATCACAGAACGATGTAAAGAAAGCGCAGAAGATTGATTGATTGATAAATATTTTAAACAGAAAATAGAAAGCCCTATGTAAATATGTATGCGAATATCTTTCGAAACATGTTTTTTGTTTTTTATTATTAATAAATATAAAAATAATTAGAAACTATGCAATTACTTACATAATTTGAATAGCGTAGTAACGGCGACTAAGACAATAGTAAACTGCATCGGTTTTATCAGTCGTCGGTACTCTTGGATTTCTCCTTGGCAAGTCTAGGTCAGATATCGCTTTTACGTAAACAAAATATTATGTATATCTGATTTTACGTAACGTTACCAATTTCGTGATAGTATTTCTTTAATCATAATTATCAGTAACAATTTAAGTATTGTTTATAAACAACCGATATGGTTTGATTACATAAAAAAATATAGGACCACTGAGTTCAACAATGATCTGGTCATGGCAACGATCCAGATAGTGTAAAAAATATATTTTTAATTCTTAATTAGTCTTTATTAAACTTTATTTATCTAAAATTTTCCTCATATATCGCGGAAAAAAATTAAAATAGACCTAAATTACCAATTGACTTTCAAGTCTAACTAACAGCCGGTTGTACCAAAAAAGTTTCAATTGACGAATTTAGTTTTACTTTATACTTATTCTATTACGTTTACTATTACAAAATCGTGAATTGGGTTGTTATTAATTTTATATCGAAACTACTATTTATATATGTTTTTATCATTAGAAATAACAAAAGTAGTACATAGAAACCCAAAATGAATGATGTCCTTTGGCTCTGTATAAAATATACGTAAAACGTAAATGTAAAATGTGAAGTTAAAAAGTGGTGCAACCCATTTTTCTTTTACTTATACGATACTTTTTACAAATTCGTAAATTATAATTTTTGGTACAACCGGCTGTATGTCTAATTCCAAGTCTAATTTGACACAACAGAGAATTTTTAATTTACGTAGGCTTACATATATTATGTTTACATATAAAGTTTAAACAATATCAATCAATCAATCAAATCGTCACACCTTTTTCCGACAGAGATAGGCAGAGACAATGGAGCGCCACTTGCCATGATCCTGACACAACTCTGACGCTTCCTTCACATTCACAATTCTCTTCATACAAGCTCTATGGTTTTGGGCACTAGACAACTTAGCTTTCTTGAGAATGTCTCCGATTTGGTCAGCAAACACCCTCCCGGGCCTGCTTTGTTTAACATATACATTCACATGAGATTTATAAATTCTTTTCGTCAATCTTTTAATCTACTTTAAAACAATATGTATATGCTATATATACATCATACTCAAAATATATTTACATAAACACACCTTAAATAGACAGATATAAAAATAAATATGCTGGCTGAGGTACATACAGTATGAGTGGTTCACCCTGGGAATGATTTATGTACCCCCTGTAATGGCGAACAATAATAATAAACGGTCTCCTGCAATAATTAAATGATATTCTAATGCATTCCATAATGTCTCTCCCTGCCTGACCAAAGGTATTTGAAGAGAGAAAGGTACAGACAAGACATGTAAATATATTGGTGGGGTGCGTCACTTCACTTAGGGCTAATTACATACTGATTGCTCACTTTACTCACGACGACATGATAAAGTCGTGAAAACTATCCGTAAGCTTTGTCGGACCTAGAAATGGTTTGCCAGCAATTGAAAGAGCCCCATCTTCAAAAATCAATCAATAAACCTTGTCAATCAAAATGGTCACGCCTTTTTTCCCACAGGGATAGAAAGAGAGAATGGAGCGCCACTTGCCACGATCCTGACACAACTCCCTTGCTTCCTTCACATCCACATTTCTCTTCATACAGGCTCCGTGGAGTTTTAATGCCTTTGTGAAATATCAATGCTCACCTTTCCCCTCTACCCAATAAAGAATGTAAGACCCAAGCAATAGCTTACAGCTGATCTTGGGAGGCGAAAATCCTTTAAAAGATAATTTTTATTTTATTATGGCTCGACATATGACAGCAGGTCACCTGATGTTAGACTGGATTGCGGTCCATGATTGAACTCGTTGTGTAAGGATCGTGGCAAGTGGCGCTCTATTATTTCTGCCTTTCCCTGTGGGGAAAAGGCGTGACTATTTGATTGATTTAATGATTAAACCTCCTTTCCAAAGTCCGAAACGCTTCATTTTCTTTTTCGCTTCTCATTCTATGGACACCGCACCAGCAGAGAATATCCATGGATGCTGATAATATAGGCCCTCTCTCATACCCACTACCGTTAAATATATACATTATGATTAATAATGTTGAAAACGCCATCTTTCGTCGATATGAAACATTATTACAAAACCTAGGTTTCAAATGAACTTCAAGGTGCAATACAAGGTTTTAGTACTTACGATACCCGCTAGATGCTTATAGGAGTGCATTTTTCAACACATTTTTAGCTTTACTTATATTGCAACTTGGTCGGCATAGTGGATGTAACTGCCACTTACAGTTATTTAACTGTAGTAGCAGTAACCTCCATTCATGGACCGCACTCAATGTAACATCAGGCGGCGGCGTGCTGATGTCGTGCCACAATGAATAAAAAATCAGAAATAACTAATATCAAACACTGTTACCGGTTTCATTTTTATTATGATTTACAAATGAGAGAAAAGAGAAGAGTGCAAAAGGGTAACGTAGTGAAGGGTGCCATCCATAGTAGAATAAATAACCTAATAATGTCCCAAAAATCAAGGATGGCGGCTGTTCATAATGCGGTACTTGTTCCTACATTAATGTATTGAAGTGATTGTTGGGTGTGGCAGAAAAAGCATGAGAGTAGAATTAACGCTGTAGAAATGTGGTTATTAGGGAGTGTATGTGGAGTGACGATAGCGGATAGAATAATAACACAATGCGTGATATATGTGGCTTGAGAGAAGATCTAGTGACAAGGATTGACAAAGGAATGCTTCGATGGTTTGTGGAAAGGATGAGTGAAAGTAGATTGACGAAAAGAATTTATAAATCTGATGTGGATGGATGCGTTAAACAAGGCAAGCCCAAGAGGATGTTTCGCCACCAAATAGGACACATCCTCAGGAAAGCTAAGTTAAGCTACCCATAACCTTAGAGCTTGTATGGAGAGAATTGTGGATGTGAAGGAAGCGCGGGAGTTGTATCAGGATTGTAGCAAGTGGCGCTTCATTGTCTCTGCCTATCCCTGTGGGATATGGCCTAATGATGAGGCCATATCAGACCACCATCGTCATCGTGCAGCTGAGAAAAGGGGTCATTTGACATTATTATTCTATTATTCGATAAACATATTTATTTTGCATCTACCTGCGTCAAGAAGTTATTGAATAAGTCATAGATGTAAATCGATTTGATATAGACACCAAGATGAATACAAAATAAGGGATATACAACTTAACTATACTTGGCTTGTCTCGAATACATATTAAACATTAATTTTACTATTCCAGCATTCAAGAAAGGTGGTAGATGGCCGTGGTTCTGGCTCGCAACGATAGTTCATGGATTAGTCAGTGACAACTTTTGGCATATCGTGCTTCCAGAATATGATAACTTTTGGCACTCACAAACGCCTGTCATGCTTTTTGGCTTAAGACAACCCTTGCATATCTTGTTTTTGTGTAAGTTTCATATAAAACCAATACTACGCATCCTTATTATTGATTGATCACTACATTGGTGTTTTTAATTTATACAAA
Source organism: Tinea trinotella (assembly GCA_905220615.1). Taxonomy (NCBI): domain Eukaryota; kingdom Metazoa; phylum Arthropoda; class Insecta; order Lepidoptera; family Tineidae; genus Tinea; species Tinea trinotella. The sequence continues at coordinate 6,400,503 of HG992305.1, forward strand.
CTCAGAAAACCAGACCTAAAAGATTACAAGCTAAAAAAATACACAATATCATTGCACTTTAATAATATTTTGTGCAACGGATATTTGAGATTTGGTTTAGTTAACGCTCCAGTTCACTACGCGTAAGTCCCAGGTTCGATTCTCGTTCGAAGAAAACTTTTATTTGTAATGTCAATTAATTAGTTTAAGACAGTTGGTGTTAATTTACGCAGTCTGCCAATCGGGGATAGTACCACGCCATTAAACGTACAGACAATAAAGTGATTCAGTCGTATTTCGTTAACAGTTTGAAAATTGCCGGTTTCAACTAGTTGGCATAGCGGATGCGACTGTTACTTGCAGTTATTACAATGTAGTACCAGTCGCCTTCATTCATGGACCATATTCATGAACTTATTATTTTTTTTATTTTGACATGACATCTGACCTCGACCCGACTGATGATAAGCAAGAGGAGGTCCAAGAGTGACGACGACTGAAAAAAAGGTTTAGTTCACGGCTACCTCAGTCGCCGTCACTATGCCGTCACGTGTGGTTAAAAGAAGATAGTGACGTCCATTTAGTCGCCGGCGCTCTTGAGGTCCAAGAGCGCCGACGAACCGAAGTCACATGTCGGGTCCTAATAAATAAAACAATAATAGTAAAATTCTTAAACATTTTAGATCCCGCATTTATTTATCATGCTGCTTATGCCGTTTCGAAATTGAACTTAAATATTTATGCGGAACCATTTGCTGTCGGCTTAGTAACAGTGTTAATAGATATCCCATACGACATTGTTTCTGTAAAGTTTGTCCATTGGACCTGGCATGATACTGACCCAAATATATTCGATCGCCATTATTGGGTACCATGGAATTCATATTACTTTCATGCAACGTTCGCAGCTAGCTTAGTATTCTTCTTCCATGTTTTGAGAAAATGCTCTGCGCCTAAAGTAGCAAAATGGGAATCTGCCGGGTGAGTTTTAAAACTTTTTTAAATATAAAAATATATTTGGAAACTGAAATCAAAAGCTTTAAAATACAGACGTTTCTTACATATTTAACGTATACAATAATAAATTATTATTTTGAATATCAAGAGAGTTGTGTCAGGGTCATCGAAGTGGCATTAAGATGTTTCTGCCTGTGGAAATTATTGATGATGAGATAATTGCAGTTACATTGTTTATGAAATCAGTGTTAAGCATTCCGCTTGATGGTAAGCTAGAATGCGGTCTTTGAATGGAGGCGAGTGCTACTACTAGTGCTAAATTATTACAATTAGCAGTCGCATCCACTACAGTAGGTCAGAAGGTACCACCACCTGGAGCAAATATATGCTTCATATTTTTATTAACGGGTTTAACTGCACTACTATGCGGTCGCGGCCCAGCATGTCGGTGTTGACAGTTTTCTACTGCCTTTTCCAAGGATTAGTAAGTTCATACAAATTACCGAAACGACTTCTAAGCAACCTAAAATACATTAGACCCAGCCCGCCGAATATGCGTTCGTAAGTTTTGTAAATAATTTACAATGATTAAAATTTCGTTTAATATTGCGTTTGTCTAGTAGAAAACCAAAATATATCTGTTTAATATATTGTATAATTTAGTACTTAGTATCTTTATTTTTAAACTTAAAACTTCTCTTTTCATATCTTTCTCAGTTACATAATAAAATGGGAATCTGTTCACCGCGGAGATATAATAGTAGATATAGGAGATATAATAGTATGGCATAACGGTACACTACCCCTAGGAAAGTATTCATACGAAAAAGATTTTATTCTTCCAATTTTTATTTCAGTTTCCTGATTGAATTTCGCACTTTTTTTATTGCATCATTAATTGGAATGTTTGGTGGCATATTAATGTTTATACCAATATATCACCCGCTGCACGATATATTTCAGTTGCATTCTGAAGTTACATTTTTCTTGTTATTTGCAATTTTTGCTGTCATTGTTCTGAATGGACTGCTAAGTGAAAGAGAAGTCTTAAAGGCAAAGTAAGTTATGAATCCTTATATAAAACAATTTAAAATAACAAATAAAATCATACCTAAATATAATAAACATCGAAAATTCTGAAAATTTGAATAGTGCATTATAAAGTTGAAATGCCTTATAAATTAATTTTTAAAGTTTAACCTTTAATAATTTAATGGTTAATTAATTTTTTTTCGATTAGAAAGATCATGTGAATTTTAGATTTTTTTTAGATAAAAAGAACCAGTTGGTTTATTCTTTTAAATTCACGAATAAAATATTAAAGTTACAGCCATTCATAGAACTTACAAGGTGATCCCGAAAAGCGACTAAATTACTTCACGGTCTGTATACTTGTAAGTGGTGGTACTACCCCGGATCGGCAGACTGGGTACCACTGCCTACCACTCTTAAAATTAACATAGATGATCCAATAGTAAAACAATAAATTTGTTTAGGTTAACGAAAATAGACTACGTGTTGATTCTACAATTGGCACTGCATTACATTATTTATTGGGTATTCGTGGTATTCTTTTCACCGGAAACTCATTGGTCATTGGGTCTCCACGAACCAGTTGGACCATGCGACGAAGTTACTTCCATGACAACAGCACTGGGTCAGGTATGAAAATAATACTTTATATATATAAATAAATACGTTATAATTACTAGACCGGCATAGTGGATACAACCTACATTCATGGAAGCTTAACATCAGGCGAGGGGGGGGGGGATACTGCAAGAAGCGTGACCTGTTTCTTGAATAACTCTATTCATAACGTTTTCTTGCCTATTATGTGTTTTGCAAGACTATTACACGAATGATGACATTATGATTCTCATATAATAGCCATAACAATTTGAAGGATCTCAATGCAACATTTACATCTTACTGGTCAATTTACTAACTAATATTAGTACGAACTACATTTGACCTTGGCCAGCCCAGCCCTATTTTGTGTACAAAAGAGTGACCCTTCGTATCTAGGGCTATTTGAATTCACAACCGAAGGATTGAATTAATAATGTACCAGCACCCGGTATAATATGATATTATGTCAAACCAGTATATTTGTTTCTGCAATAAAAAAAAATATGGAAATCTATGAGTATGTATTTATATTTTTTTGTCTCTTAACATATGACAGCATCTCGCTTGATGATAAGCTGGAGTGCGGTCCATTAATGGTCACATCCTCTATACCAGTCAAGTTCGAATAGGCAACTTACAAGTTGATCCCGAAAGGTGACTTAATTACTTGGTGGTGGTACTACCCCGGTTCGACAAACCACTGCTTACCACACTTGAGAAAAGTATGAGTTTAAATTGAAATTTTCCATGCCAGAGCGTTATATTCCTGTTTTTGCCAGAAACGGGGCGTTATATTTCCTGTTTGTGTCGTATTTGAATATATTGAAATAAATTTGAAATAGTTATTTGATTTTCCGGTTTCAATGTATCTTTAATATACATAAATATATTACTCTGATCGCTCAGTTTCTTTGCAGTTTCCTAAAACGTTTCATAGCTAAAAGTATTAAAAACCAGGAATTTATATGAAGTGATATTACTTTTTAAATTGTTTAGACGTTATGAGCTTTTTGTATTAACCATAGTTCACGTGAGAATCTTATTTTGACGTTCTCTAAAATACGTTTTATTTGCGTCAACCTACCTATTTATTTTTTACTTCTAAGAAAACATTACTATTTTTTTTTATATAATATTATTCTTTCATACACACTTCCGAAATCATAATGATTTATAAGGCGACCGTGGTGTAGTGGTGTTATATTGGTCACGCAATCCTAGAGTTCCCAGTTGCCGGAACCAATCTATCTAATATGAACGTAATCTTACTTTGGTTGTCCTGTTTCTATGATAAAGGCAAGCTTAGTGATTAGCATAGAAAATATACTAAAGTAGATTTATAATCTTAAATACAAAAGTTATATTCCATCCGGATACAGTATATACCCTGAAGTGGCAATGGACTGGCAACGAATAACAAGTGGATGCAACTTGTGGTTCCGAATGGCGTTCTAAGAGGAAACCCTATATTCAGCAGTAGACGTCTTCTGGCTGATGTTAATATACTGTATCCGAATTATAATTAATTTTATTATGTTGTTTCAGACTGTATACAAAAGGAAATATCTTTGCTTAGAAGATTATGATGAGAAATACTTTGACTTCCATTGCGTTGGTGAGCATATACCACAATTTGGTGCAAAATGGTACGCAATCTGCGGCACACCATTTGAGTAAGTATAAATAGATCAATCAATCAATTAAATTGTCACACCTTTTTCCCACAGGTATAGGCACAACTCCCTCGCTTCCTTCGCATTCACAGTTCTCTTCATACAAGTTCTATGGTTATGGGCACTAGGCAACCTAGCTCTCTTGAGGATGATTTGGTTGCCAAACACCCTCCTGGGCCTGCCTCGTTTAACACATCTATTCACATGAGAAGTCAATCTACTTTCACTCACCTTTTCCATGTGCCCAAACCATCGAAAAATTCCATAGAATTTTCTTTAAATTTATTTATTTAGCTAACATATTATGATAGCACCCCAATTGATGTTAAGCTAGATAGAATGCGGTGCATAAATGGAGGCAACTGCTACTTTAAATAACTTCAAGTAGTAGTATCACAATGTTGGCCTAATTGAAAGGAAGCTGATTCCAAATCGCGACTGAGTGAATTCACGGAATGTACACCTAAAACCCGGGACGTCCTAAAACTCGACTAGTCTCACTGCAGTATAGGCAGCAGCGTCCTCCTAACATGCGGTGAGTATACTGCGATTCCTAAGCCGCCTGCCAATCGTGGAGATTGGCAGGCAAATCCCCTTCCTTCCCCTTCTCCATTATGAAGGGTAGACAAAATAACGGTGGATGCAACTGATCTCTTGTCGTTTGGAATGGCGTTCTAATGAGAAGGCCTATGTTCAATAGTGGACGTCTTTCGACTCAACACTCAGACCTGGAGAAAATATACGACTGTATTTTTTAATACTAAATATTTGTAAGGTCTAATGTTACCGACCTGAAATCGAACTCTAGATTTACGCGTAGCTGACTGAACCAATGCTTTTACGTCAGATGCCAAATCTGTCCTTATTATTATGAGTAAAAATAACGTATTGTCTGGTTGATTGTAACCGGCAACTTGCAAGCTGATCCCGAAACGCGACTAATTCACTTATTCTCTGTATACAAGTCCTTGCTTACTATCAAGCAGGTCGAGGTAGTGTCATTAAAAATATAATAAATCTTATATAATTGCGTGTTTTTTTATTACAGGAACCGAGCAGAATATATAACCATTCTAACAACAATCCTAATTCTTGCTTCAGGAGTGTTTTACTCATTGTATTTCAAGACTATCGCAAAAGGAAAGAAATTAAAGACTAAATAAATTACTCTGCATTTCATTAAAATTAAATTAATAATTTATTTTAATTAATTTATTGTTATTTTATATATAAATAATTTGATTTGTCCTACCTTGATTTACCTTCGTCGTTCGTTCGCCTTGTAGTGTAAGGATTCATTTTTTTTATTTTGTATCTCGACTATAGTTATTTATATTTTGTAGTAGTCACCTTCATTCATGAACCTCTCTTCAGCTTAACATCAGACGGGGTGCTGTCATATTTCGTGTCACAATAAAACAATAGAAGTCATCGCATCGTGTGACGTCACAATTCAAGCGCATAAACAACTGCTAGGGATATTGTATAACAATTTAAGTCATATTAAAATGCGCAAGCAGTACGCACAGGGATAAGCAAAGACAACGGAGCGCCATTTAACACGTTTTCTATTTTAATCTACTTAAGTGATTATCATATCCTAGAAACATGACGACCAACGTACATTTATCAAAGATACATTGGTATCGGCAAGTGGTTTTGAACTCGAGCTCTCGGTTTGCGGGACTGTCACTACCACTACACCGCGGTCGCCTTGAACTTGTATTGTGGCTTTATCTCCTTTCCTTATTTATATACAATTTACTTCTAGCAAGCTCTTAGTTATAGGCACAGCGCATCACACCTTACTTATGAATATCCTAGATTTTATCGAAAATAACCAGACGCCAAATTGGGGAAAAGCATCCACATTCTATGGACCGAATTGAAGGCATCGAACGAATTTATCAAACAATCGACAAGTGTCTTTGTCGAACAATCGAATTCCTATGTCAGCCTATGTTCTACCTATTCTATAACCTAGCATCTCTCAAGCGGTGAGTGAAAAACTTCTGCCCGGCAGCTGTAAACTGAGTCCGTTGTTCACTTTTGGATCTCTCTTGTTACCCATCAGACTAGTTGAAATGTACATTTAAATAAATAACGTCTTATTATTATTTTTACTTGTTTAAATGTGAGCTAGCTCCAGATCCTCTGACAAAATTATGTTTATAATTATATTCTGATTTTATTCAGTATATAATTAATATTTATCTTCTACATTCGAATATTATTTAGTTATTCATCGATTATAATTATTAATTCACTAGTTATTAATAAAATTAGTGACTAAAATAGTAATGAAACGAAGTATGTCTTTCATGATTAATGAGTGTGATGATTTAACCGTTAATGAGTATGAACGGGATATGAACTGTTCATGTATTCAATAATCACCAAAATATTTGCCAATAATTTAATATTCATTTTAGATATGTTCACATATAACATCACAAGATTACAACAGTCTAATATCAGTGCATTTAAATTACCAAGGTGCGATTTTTAAACAATTACCACTAATCTTTGCTTTCGTCCTAGCTGGGCATCAAATTCGCGCCAGACAACAATTATAAAACTCAAATTCGCACGCTAACACGACTGCTTTGCTAAAGACATCGCTCATGTTAGGCCCAAGATGCTAGTGTAGCTTCATAGCTCGACGCGTGATTGCTGCCCAGCTAGGACGAAGGTTTACATCTATTCGATTAAATAGTTCTCATACATCTAGATCAATTTAAATCTCACACACAAGGATTACTATTCAATTACACTTCATTACATTAAGTAACTAAAATATATTCGTTTCAAATTAACTCGTTATTTAAAAGCGCAATGTGAAAATGGACTAAGATATACGGAATGTATATATTGAACTCTTGAGGTTGGATTACTCACAGAAAATAAAGTAGGTGAATTTTATGGGGAACAGAAGTAATAAGAATGTAATTAATATCTACCGTTTATTTAATATCAAGAAATTTAATACATCAAATGTAAATATAATTAGCAAAATAAACATTTTAGGCAAAATTTTAACAATTTCAATCAAAATATTTAAATTATATTTTCATTATAATCACATTCATTCATTTCTAAATTAAATCGATTACATCTCCTATGTCTAAACCAAGCCTAAAACTAAATCCTAAAAGCCATTTTATAAGGTTACAAATTCATTAGAAGTGCTAGCAATACATATTTACTATGAAGTTGAGTTTAACTGGTTTCACTACGGTTATTATCATAATAAAATAATTATTTTAAATAAACAAAAAGACAAATTAGACAAAAAATATATCATTACGTGATAATGTTGAATATAAATTTTTGAAAGTGAGACACTACGCCTAAAATAGTAGTGTTTTAGCAATATTGCGTCTACAATTAAATTTTTAAGTATTCTTGATATAATAATGTCATGGTTAACGTAAATGAAAATTGAGAGTAGAAGCAAATGTAACGATAGTTTAAAACCTAGAGAAGGTAATATAATAATATTTTAGGTATGTTTTACGTTAATCTAAGACAATAAACGATTAGGAGCAATTTCTCCTTGTTGATTAATTAGTGTGCAAATCAGTGAAATATGGTAATATGTCATCGACGTCGTCTAACTCAGGGATATTAGGTAGAGTTGCTGGAGGTGCCTTCGAGTGTGTCCTTTTACTTACCCTATAAGTTTTTGAATAAGTTAGTGATTATTATATAAAATAAACGTCCAAAATACATTCTTTACATGCGTCAGTACATTACATGCTCCCTATTTTACAACATTAAATATAGTAGCACGCTTAGCATATTATTTATTCATAAAAAATAATATCCTACCTTAGTTTTGAGCGTCAATCAGCAATATTAGCATTGTTTCATTGGTTTCTTAATCATAATAGTATAGGAAAAAATTACGCCTATAAAGACAAATAATATTGAAAATTAATAACATTTTCTTATTTTTTGGCGGCATTAGACTTACAAAGTTTGGTTGTATAGAGGGGAATGTAAGGGCAGTGTAAGTGAGAGTTGAGATAACGCAAAGGTCTTAAACCTATTTTCCAGGAGCGAGTTCAGAACGCTACCTTTACTTTCCCGCCTACACCTTATAAACCCGGGTGGACAAGTAGAATCTAAGAATGCTATGATAAATATCTCTCTAAATACAATTTTATTATTAATTTAGGCTTTTTAAATAAAAATAATTTAAGTAACAATAAATTAAATTCGAAGTGATGCCATTTACCGTAGGCGTCTTTAATAGATCTTTGTCTTTCCATAGACCGGAACAAATGATATAATCACATAGAAATACATTTACATATTGAATAATATTGATACAAATCAAAACAAAATAAGGTAGCAGCCCTATTACATCAAAAAGATTTTCATATTAAATATTTCCACGTATCACTTGAGGATAATTGTTTGTGGAAAAGAGTTTTACGATTACGGCTATTGCCCATTTGTTTTAATTTGGGCATTTGACTTTGTCAATTGCCTATAAGGTGACCCATTATGTTGTTTTGATTACTGTATATAAATAATGAATATATAAAGACATATCTCTGCCTAAAACATGAAAAGCTGAACTACAATCTATAACATTGAAAGCGAAATCTATTTATTTACTCATTGTAAACAAGAAGCAATTATAAAGCGCATACAACATTAAAGTAATAGATACTACACAGATAATGAAGAGAATACACAAATACGTATTATAAAGGTAGTACATATTGTTTTATGATAATAGGTATCTCAATAATTATTACAACATTTCAACCTACTGAAGAATATATGACATAAGATATAGACATCAATGCTTTCTAAGGGATGGGTTACAAAGGCCGTCGTGCGTCGGTCATCTGTATAGGAAAGAAACAAACAGACAAAAAGAGACGCCAACATTCAGTGCATTCACGATAGCTGCATTACTTGTTGGCAGGTGCCGTTTTGTACAGGGTTTCCACAATTGATGGGTCAGCAAGAGTCGATGTATCTCCAATGTTTGTATCCCCAATCGCAATTTTCTTCAAGATCCTACGCAGGATTTTCCCAGACCTGGTTTTGGGAAGAGACGGAGCGTAATGGAAATCGTCCGGGGAAGCGAAAGGCCCAATCTTTTCGCGCACCAAAGAGCGCAGGTCTGACTTCAGGGAGTCAGTATATTCATTTTTATTGGCCACAGTTATGAAGCAGTACAAGGATTCCCCTTTAATTGGATGCGGGCGCGCGACAACTGCAGCTTCTGAAATTTTTTAAGTAATGACGTTTCTGTTTTGTTCTATTCATAATTTAAATACATACTAAAAATCAAATATTGTTAGTACAGTACCTGCTACTCTGTAATCACTGGCAAGGATTCCTTCAACCTCAGCCGTAGACATGAGGTGGCCAGAGACGTTCAACATGTCGTCAATGCGGCCTGTCACCCAGATCATTCCATCTTCATCACGACGTGCACCTGGTAGTATTTAACACATTACCATCGCTGTTCTTTTATTTTTAGTTCTTAAATCTGCTAATTATGCCAAATAAGACACAAAAGAATGTAATTAGAGCACTCACCATCACCAGTAAAATAGTATCCGGGAAACTTGGTGAAGTACACTTCTTGGAACCGTTTATGATCGCCGTACAGAGTACGCATCATGCCAGGCCACGGACGGGCGAACACAAGGTACCCTTCACCGACACCTTCAATGACTTTGCCGTCCTCTTCTAGGAGAACTGGTTCAACTCCGAAAAACGGATAACCCTGTATTATTGAAAATATGTAAAATAAAACATTATATTCATTGAGGCGTAACATTTGTTATTAGAAAGTAAATTTAGTTCGGAAACTTACAGCTGCTCCTGGTTTCATGATACAGCAGCCAGGCAGAGGGGTCAAAACGTGACCACCCGTCTCTGTTTGCCAATACGTATCCACGATAGAGCAGCGCCCGCCACCAACGTTCTTATAATACCAAAGCCAAGCCTCGCGGTTAATGGGTTCACCCACGCTGCCCAGAACTCGCAACGAAGACAAGTCATGCCTATGAAAACATTAGTACTTTTTTAATAATCCTGCTTCATCGTTAATTTAAACCTTTAGATGTGACCATGAAGACATTTCATCTTATAAGATTCTGGACAATATTTTTTTAATAATATTTGAATAGTCCAATCTAATAATTGTCCAATCTCGATGGCGCTTAATCTGTATTAGCTCTTACGAATTAAAGAATCTTTTTTGTACTAGTTTACATAATTAGTCTCATGTGACTACGAAGTTAAATGCGCCAAGGGGAAGTCCAAGAACGCCGAAGACAAAAATACCATTTTATTATACGGTTACTTATTCGCTGTCACCATGCCGGCTAAAGGAAAATATAATATTCGGAAGTATATTAGAATAATAATCTATTATTTTATCCTTTGTCACTTCCCATCCCAGTAGAATGAAAGGCGTGGCATATAAGTTGGTTATATTGTAATACTTACTTGCTCAACGGCCCTTGACCAAATTTCATTAAAGATCGGATGGCAGTTGGTGCAGTATAGAACTGCGTTACTTTAAATTTTTCGATTATCTCCCAATACCTATCATTTTCTGGGAAAAATGGTGTTCCTTCGTGCTAATAAAAGATAATTAAAAGTTAGTCAGGGTCAAAGATGATCGCCAAATTATAATGTTTATAATAATAGAATTAAATTGATGTATTAACGCATTCAAACACATAAAACACTCGTCTTGATATTGATTTACCATTGTTACTTAATACTTCATAATCTGCAAGGAATAGCCGATGTCATTTTATACGATTGTGAATATCTATGTGAACTGACTGCAATTACTGAAGCAAATTAAGTTTACGCTTGTATCCTCTCACTTTTGCGATATCGGGTATTGCAACCATGTCTGGTAACACGGATTACGCCTGGAACTTACGAGTATTCGTGAATCGGAGCATCAACCTTCAAAATTACACATATGCTACTATTGCATAGCTAATTATCTTGTATAATATACAAAATACTTAATAAACATTGAGAGATAGTTCTTATCTCCACAGATGTTATGAAATTATATAATATATGAAATCTAAACTTAAGTGTCTTAATGTGTTAATAAATTAATAATTACCAGTACTGAAGTAGCTCCGTTGGCCATGGGGCCATACACGACATAAGTATGTCCGGTGATCCAGCCAACATCAGCAGTGCACCAATAGACATCTCTGTCTTTATAATCAAAGACGTAACGGAACGTAGCCGCGGCATACAACATGTATCCGCCCGTGGTGTGAAGCACACCCTTCGGTTTTCCAGTTGATCCACTAAATAAAAAAAATAACTGTATTTCGCTGTCCGTAACATTTATCAGTTATTGCATTAGTGTGCATACCTGGTGTACAGCATGAACAGCGGGTCCTCTGCATGCATCCACTCAGGAGTGCAGACCGACGATTGATCATTGTAGAGATCGTCCCACAAAACGTCACGACCCTCCACCCACGTAATCTTTTAAACATTTAAAAAAACAATCTGAATGAATTATAATCTACTTAAATAAACCAGTGTAAAATAGTTAAAATTTGTAAACAGTGTAATTATTAATAGTGGAAGCGAGAGAGTGATATTAGGATTGTGAAAATCTATCTATCTATCATTTGACTAAATCCATCCCTGTGGGAATTAAGGCGTGACAATTTGATTAATTGATAGTTATTTAATGTTACCTACTGTAAAATAAGTGTTGTGTTAAAATTTACATACGAAAACGTATATAGCATACATAATAAATTTAAAAAAAAAGTGTTTATGTGTTTAGGTTAATCTGTCCTTACAGAATTTCGGGGGAATTCTCCACACTCGGTGACTCGGTCGATGTGTTTTACCACAATACAAGTTTCGACTTCGTGTCCATATTTTTCGTAGCTAATTTTGATGGCTTCATCACAATCGCGCTTCAGGCACAGTGGTTTGTTTCCACGAAAGCCACCATCCGTGCACACCACCGCCTTCGCTTGACAAGCGGCAAGTCTTTCAGCGAGAGACGCCGAAGAGAAACCAGCAAACTAAAAATAAATACTTTTATGAATACCAAAAAACGATTTATTAATTTATTGGGATACCCTATTAAAACAATACAACTTACGACAATAGAATGTATTGCGCCAATCCGCACGCATGCGAGCATAGTTATGATCGTTTCCAAAATCATCGGCATGAAGATCACAATTCGATCTCCCTTAACGAAGCCCTTTTCGCGAAGGCCATTCGCAAATTGGCACACTTGGTCCAAAAGTTTACGGTAGTTAATGCGGCTGTAATCATCGGGATGATTTCCTTCCCTACAACAAACAAATACAGAAACTTACAATGAATCAAATCAATTAAAACTATTTAAACAACTAGTCGTTGATAAAGTCATTTGAACTAAATTCCCAATCATTATGTTTAAACAATAAAATGGATACAAACAGAAGTATCTACATAAATCAGAATGTTAAAAAATACTAATACGGAACACCAATTGCCTGCATAATGAAGTATTTCATTGAGGTCAGACATACAACTGTACGTCTATGCTTAGTAACAATATTTAAAAAAACAATTAGGTATGAGTACGATCTTTAATGTAACAACATTTAGTAGTCACATGTGTTTTATTGGATTATAAAAAGTACAAGTTAAATATTCTATACACGTTTTAAAACTTATTGTCCAACCTAATCACTATTTAATACTTTTTTTTATTAATATTCAACGCACAACTAAATAGTAGTACATACAACATATAATATGCATTTTATTTATCCTGTCAAAGAATCGCCTGCTATATATCCGGGCAGACAAAAAAAGCGCTGAGTTTTGAGCTGCGCAGTATAAGAATCGGCAGATAAAAAGATTGCTGGACGACTGCCTTGGGAGCAAGTCCGCGCATCTATACAGTTGAACACATAATTGATAATATTTTAAAATTTATACACATTTGTAAAACGAAAACAGAATAAACAAACAAAACAAGTTACTGCGCAGCTTGAATGCTAGCGCTCTTTTTATTTGCCGGGTTATCTAATATAATACGCTCGTATAATGCTCAAATACGCTCGTGCGCAGAGTACTGTTAGTATCTTTGGTATGGGTAGGACAATAATCTTTTCAGTGCCCTGGATTTATTGCAGCGCCAAGCTGTCTGAGTAGTGGAAACTGAGTGATGTTGAGGTCAAGAGCTCCTACAACTTCGTAGAGACAAGGCGGCTTCATGCGCCCTTTTTACATGTACTACAAAAAATGTGCCAAAGAACTCTTTACCCTACATCGTCGTTTTACTATAGTGATTAAAATGTCAGAAAAATCTTTATCTTTCATGTAGCATCCTCATATGTTAATCGAATCGATAGCCGAACTCAAAGATTCCGCGCATCTCTTTGATTGTCAAATAATTAGCTAGTGGACAGTGGAATCAGGTAAGTAGAGGTTAGAAGTCGAGTCATAATAAAAAAACAATCTATAGTTTGTAGTAAAATTAAATAGATAATTAATTATGCAAACAACATTGTCATTAATGTTCTTCCTGAATTGTACGTAATATTTAAACAATAATTATAACACAATCAGATTTTTTATCATATGTCAAAATACCATAGGGTCACATAAATAAAGCATTATCAACTTAATTATTGCATTTCACGTGTACGTTTACTTGTTAAAACTAAGTATTTATAAACTAATGATAACATAGTTTATCTCACAAGAAACGAATTTAATTATTAAGTTATAGTTTAATAACTCGGTTTTTTCAGTCTTCATCACTCTTGGACCTCCTCTTGCGACGATTCTGTGGTCGAGGTCAGATGTCGGTCACAAAAAATACAAAAATCGTGACTAAAAATTTAAAGAGTAGGTTAGGTAGTGGTGCCCAGTCTGTCGATCTGGAGTAGTACCATAGCTTATACGTATATACAATAAATGTGACTTCTACTTAGTTATTTACCTATAGTGGCAATCACCTCTATTCATGGACCGCAATCCAGCTTAACATAAGGCGGAGTGCTGTCGAGCCTTAATAATAAAAAAATATAAAATATCGTTTCATGGTCATTAAAATTAACACACATAAAAATATTGTATGGGTAACCGTTTTTTCGAGTACATTTACTTTAGGTTAATACTGGGATGGTAACAGGGACATTACCTATAGTATATTAAATTTGAATTAGCTTGCTCTATTTTAATTGCAGTACGAAACAAAAACTAGGTCACTGGGACATTTCAAATATATCTTTTATTACGTAAGTTCAAGTTATACCGCGCATGCCTCCCATATTCAATAACGACCAGTATGAGATAAAAAAAACTAGGTTCTACTAAGATAATAGAAAACTCATAATCAAATTATTTTTAACTATGAAGCTATTAACTTGTATTGACGAAAAATAAATTAGTCAATTAAAACTGACATCTTAAAGTTTCTATAAAAACGTATATATTGTTATAGATACTTCAAGCTACTACAGAGTCATGAGTTATGATGATACACATTTTATTTTATTTTATTGGGACTCGACATTTGACAGCACCCCGCTTGAAGTTAAGCCGCTTGGAGTGTGGTCCATGAATGGATGCCACTGCTACTACAATTCAACAACTGTACGTAGCAACCACATCCACTATGCCGGACTAGTTGAAACCGGCAACTTAGATGCTGATCCCGAAAACGCGACCAAATCTCTTTACAGTCTGTATACTTGTAAGTGGTGGTACTACCCCGGATCGGCAGATTGGGTACCACTGCCAACCACTCTTTGATAACCAGACCCGTAGCAAATATCCACCTCCTTTTTAATAAACAAATATTTGCATTATTTAATATAAATTATAAATATTACAAATAAAAGCTATAAAAACAAAAATTTGCTGTGACCGGGAATCGAACCCGGGACTTTACGCGCAATAAACTAATAGCTAACCGTTCGTCCACGCCTGTCGTCATATGTCAAGAATTGTTCCTCAATACGATATGGCTCCACATGAAGATAAATCCCTGTTATTTTATATTGCAGTATACTGGACTTTGCGCTCGTGACGTTGTAACTGCTTAGAATTAAGCAAATTCAGTTGGCCGTGTAAGCGTATCTTTAAGGTGATTTATCCGAGCTGAACAACATAATATTTAATGGCATCGAAAAAATCGTCGCGTCGAAAGAGCCGATAAATCAACGAAAAGTCGCACTAGCTCTGCGCCCGCGTTTCCCTACAACTGCATCAGGCCGCCTGAATCGATTACGTCATCAGAATTCTGCAAAAGTTATTCGGGACATTTCTAATTATTCTATCGAATATTCGGCGCAGATTAGAGAGCGAGGTTTCATATGATTACATACAAAGAATTCTGAAATTCTTTTCGTTCGGCTCTTTTGGCTCGTTCGGCACACTTAAGACTACAAAGATAACAAATCTTTGCTTCAAAAGATTTAGAGATTTAGAAAAATAAAAATTCCCGCACATTTAGAGCTCATAAGTAACATTTCGTATAACATGCCAGATTTAATACGTTTGGCCGTATAATTATAAGTGAATCAAAATTACTACATTTAAATGTATAAAATTATGATAGATAATTGAATATTAATTAGTGATAGATCATGACAAAACAAATCTCTTTGAGAATAAAAGTGTCGTATTACAATATCATTAGTTTTATATTTCCTCTTGGTTTTGCTAATACTTATTTTACTCAACCCTACCATTAAATCATTTTGATGCGTAGGTTTGGTTTCAATGATAATTGAGATAACCCTCTGGCTGTCTACCCTTCTGTCGTTATGGTAACGTGGAGGCATTAGTAATGTAGGGTGGCTGTAGACAGACCACCCTTTAATTTGCCCTTTCTAGAATAGAACCACCTACACACTCCATTTGTTATATGGATTTTTTTTAATTAAGACGCAATATCAGACTTTGACTTGCCTAAAAAAGCGCCGACAACTGATATAAATTGTTTCAGTTTGCACTTGTCTCAGTCGCTGCGCCGGCCAAAGGTCCTTTATTACGCTTCGCTTAAAGCCTGGGCGTTAAGTTCGTCGCGCTGGCGATCATTGACGTCAAAAGCTACTGCTGATTCAGCTACTGCTAATTGCTCTTAATTCGTCATTGTCGACCAAAGTTTTTGGGCGACCTGGGTTTTATTGTTCAAATCGAAATTTCCAGAACAAGCGAGCTAGCTAACTGAATTGTGCATTCGTTTGTAAAGTTCGCTTCATATACGTCCATCGTTGAAGCAGGCGAGTCGAGATAAGCAAAAAACCATATAAAGAATAATATTTGTATACAGTAGGCGGGCGAACCCTGTATACACCCAGATATTTTCAATATAAAACGAAATAATTATTAAAGCTTAATATGTATCGAATATCGATCAGAGTGTATTTTAGGTGAGCTAGGGTCGAAGTATCGTCGCGCAGATTTATGCAATGCGCAGCTTCACCCACTCATCTCAGGTAGTTGTAGAGATTGCGCTACTAAATTACGAGGGTTGCTAAGCAGATAATGAACAATAATTATGACCCATCCACGAATGTCATTATATCTTAAACGAATGAGATTTACTAGGTTCTTACTAGATTTACTAGATTTATCTAGTATTTATATTTTATTTTATCTGTTTTATTTTATTTTATCTGTTATTTTATTTATGTATTTATCTAGTATTTATATAGATTTACTAGATCTACTAGGTTCACTAAATTTAATAATTTTCATTAAACTAGGTTTAAATTTTGGGTTGAATAAATATATGGTTATGCTGAAGTGCGGTTTACGAATGCTAGTACAATTAAATAACCACAAGTCGCAACCACTATGCCGGCCTAGTTAAAACCAGCGACTTTCAAGCTTATCCCGAAACGTGACATATTCGTTTCCGGGTTCGTATATTTAGAAGTAATGCCCGAACAGGAAAAAGAGAATGACCAAAATACATACAAATCAAAGCTACGAGTACATTGATATCGGCAAGTGATTTTGAATAATTTTGAATAATTTGGTGAAGTGGCCTGATAATAAGAAATTTAAATCCAAGAGTGCCGACGACTGAAAAACATCTCCAACCGGAAATCAGATCCGATACGACTTGCGCGTACCAGACTGGTATTTTATATTATTATATTTACTCAAAAAATTATAAATCTAGTTAAATTTTGAACCTAAAATTCATATTTTTGTCGTACCTACGATTCGGACAGAATCGGACCGATTTACATGGATTTTTCAATACGAGTACTGCTAAGTATTTTATTCTTTATAATTACTCCATACTTTAGTCTTTTGAATTGAAATTCCTAAATAAGGGGCGGCTAATCATCACGCTACGCCACTGAGTGGAAGGTAGCCTATAACACGGAGACCACCGGTGTGAGGCATTAGTTAGCATTAGTACACCAGTTCGTTACGCATAAAAGCCGGCAACGTCCATTTATAGACCGCGCTCCATCAGGCGGGGTGCTATCATATGACGAGTCACAATAAACTTGTGCATCATTGATAAGTAAGAAGCCATTACATAGGGCATGACACCATGCAATTGATAACTTTGCATTCACCTTGAAACTACAACTTGTTATACATATTATATACGTAGGTATTATGGTATTACTACATTTTTATATGATGTTACACATTTAACTTTAAATTGTAATTAAAGTTGCTTAAACCATTTACTGCAAGTAGGAGTGCATCTACTATGACGGCCTAGTTCAAACTGGCAACTTACAACCAGCGGGCCTACCGCGTAACTCCAATGACAATGAGAATTATTAATAATCTTCAAATTTTAAATTGCGAACGTAGAACGCACTCAGAATTCAGACCGACCGCGCAACTTCAATTCAATGACAATGAAATTCATTCTCATTTGTCAAAAAGTTACGCAGTCGCTGTTAGTGTCAAAAACAACTTTTATTCATTCGGACAATAAGTTATAATGAGCTTGAACTGTTAATGAAAAAGGACATTGATTCTCAGTGTGTTGCGCGGTCGCAATTTAAATTTTGAGGCTTATTAATGGAGTTCAACTGTCAAAACGAAGTTCATTCTCATTGAGTGATCTCTCGGCCCTATGATCTCGAATCGCAAATAAGACACTTAACTATCTGTATACCAGTCCAAGGTACAAAGAAAGGAGAAATTCCCCACAATTGTTCTGAGGTCTTGTCGCCGCAATGAGTAATGCGATTTAAACCCAGTCCAGCTTTTTTTTTATTGTGACTCGACATATGATAGCACCCAGCTTGATGTTAAGCCAAAGTGTGGTCCATGAATGAATGTCACTGCTAATACAATTCAATAACTGTGTGTAGCAATCACATCCACTATGCAGGCCTAGATGGAACCGGCAACTTACAAGCTGATCCCGAAACGTGACCAAATCACTTCACGGTCTGTATACTTGTAAGTGGTGGTACTACCCCGGATCGGCAGACTGGGTACCACTGCCTACCACTCTTTGATAACCAGACCCGAAGCAAATATCCATCTCGTTTTTTAATTAACAAATACTTGCAATATTTTATATTATTAAATATTACAAATAAAAGCTATGAAACAAATATTTGCTCCGACCGGGGATCGAACCCGGGATTTTACGCGCAACAAACCAGTCGCTAAACCGTTCGTGGAGATACGCTAAGATGCTTTTCCATCGCCGTTCTCCTGTTTCCCACCTACGCGGCGAATTTCGTAGATCTGTCCGTATGACAAAATACTTCGATTATAATACTTAAGGTGACAAACTAATAGATCTCGATTCAAAACTACTTGCCGCTACTAATGTATCTTTGATAAAAATGTACTTTGGTCGTCCTGTTTATATAATAAAGGCAAGCTCAGTATATTAGTATGGTCATTTAAAAGAAATGGTCGATTGGTTGTAAGTAGTCTTAGTACTATTCGAATAAATGATTTATAAATGACCTATTTTAATTAAAAATCATTAAAAGTAAATTAGACTAATAAGGAAAACAAATCATACTATTGAATGGCAAGAATGGTTGTGTTACTGTTCTAATAAAAAAATATTCTAATCCTAATTTAGTATTTTAATCGTAAGCATATTTCAAAGAGCCTAAGGCGGTTTTGAAGTTAGGTCCAAGTTGATGCGCAATAAATAAAATACGTCACAACGGAGATCTCGAAATAAATCGGTATACGCGGCTTTTTTACTTATGGCTCGATATATGACACCACCCCGCTTCGTGTTTTTTTATTTTATTTTATTTTTATTGTGACTCGACATATCACGGATGCGATCAATTAATGTTAGTTCGCATTTACTATGCCGGCTCAGTTGGAACCGGCAACCTACAAGCTGATCTCAAAACGCGACTAAGCCACTTCTCGGTCTCAAATCTTTTTTTATTCTTTTAAATTTATTATTGTGACTCGACATATGACAGCACCCCGTTTGATGTTAGGCCGAAGTGTGGTCCATGAATGAATGTCACTGCTACTACAATTCAATAACTGTGAGTAGCAATCACATCAACTATGCCGGCCTAGTTGAAACCGGCAACTTACAAGCTGATCTCGAAACGTAACCAAATAAATAGCGGTACTACCCCGGGTCGGCAGCCTGAGTACCACTGCCTACCACTCTTTGATAACCAGACCCGAAGCAAATATCTGCCTCTTATTTTATTAACAAATAATTCGAATATTTTAATTTAGATTAATAAATATTACAAATAAAAGCTCTGAAACAAATATTTGCTCCGACCGGGAATCGAACCCGGGACTTTACGCACAACATACTAATCGATGATCAATCGGCTAAGCCTGTCGTCATAAAATGGATAATTGAAGGTGACTGCTACTACAGTTAAATAACTGCCAAGCATCAGCATTGCAGTCAGAGTACACTTGAAAGTGGCGGTACACCCCGGTTTGGCAGTATAGTAAGTTGAATGTATCCAAAACATTTAATAGACATTCTACAAGGGCGACTGTGGTCTAGTATTGATATTAAGTCTTCACCAAGAGCTACCTACTGATTTATAAACAACTTGCCGGTACCAATGTATCATTGATATATGTACTTTGGTTTCTATGATTCAAGCACGTTAAGTATAAAAATTAAAAAAACCTTTCACATTTTCAACAGATTACGGAAAGAAAATTTTATTTTAAATTAATTAAATATATTATATCTATTCTGTGTCATAAGGTATTAATTACGAGCGCTGATTCTATATTTGGCAAGTTCATTAACCTTTGTAATTATTTGATGCATTACACATTCATAGGTAAAAGTAGGCTGATTTGGTGCACTCAATTTTGTTGCAGCGTAAACGTGTTCTTTGTTAATGTAAAAAACAAGATTTCAACAAAAAGTAATTGGTACAAAGTTTAATTCTATAATAATATTACGATAGAGGAGATTTAAAAGTGAAGGTATAGACGCGTGGTCGAACAAAACCCACGTCCATGGTCATTTTATGATAGTGCTTACGTATTGACCACTCCACAATGCAATTGAAATAATTAAATACGATTTTTAACATATAACAAGAAAAATATTGCCAACTAAGCCGGCATAGTGAATGCGGTTCATGAAGTCACCTCCATTCATGAACCGCACTCCAGCTTAACATCACGCATGAAGACAATAAATAAAATTATATCGACGCAATATAATATATATCAATATCAATTTAAAAATAGTGTACATCAATATATTTTGTAACAAATTACAATGAATAAAGTATAAGTACAATTCAAGCTAACGAGCTTCATATTAAACCAAGGCAGACTTTAACATCATGGCGGCGTCTTCGTTGTGATAGGTTAGTTATATTCGTTTGCGGGGTGGTGTGGGGCGCGACATCCAATGAGCTTTCACAATATGAAAATCGATGAAAATAGCGGCGCGGCGGCGACCCGCCGCTTGAAGCTTGCCTCTTCTCAACTTATCGATTTATATAAATATATATATAAATAATTATGACTTACCAATAAAATGCAACCTTCTCCCCCAGCCCATTCCTGACGACCCGGTCCAAGATGTTATAACAAACGTTGGTCATGCCACCCTCAAGCCATTTTACAAAAACGTCACCCTTAGTGATATCGAAATTGTAGTTCAGCAGATTTTCATAGTCCGGCTTAGCGAACCAATAAAATTCTTTGCTGAATTCACGCCAAAATGCTTTTGGGTCGTGGATAGATTGTTGGTACTTTTCTTCATACTCCGTGAAGGATGTAATACGCGATTTTCTCACGACAAAGTCGGTGGGTTGATAGACGTCAGACATGGTTGTGCTTTAAAGGCGCCCGAAACGAAATCGACGTCCGCACTTCACCGAAGAGCGGAAAATACTGTTCCCAAAGAACGTTACTGCTCATGCCCAAGGTAACTGAAACGAACGAATCGTTCTTGTTCGGTCAATGTAAAATTATGAATCGGTTTCTGTCAAATGAAATTTTATTGAATGATAGGAATGGGATAGGGGTTGTTTTAAAATGATTATAGAAGATGTTTTTTAAAGATTAATTTTATTATTAACATTTTAACATGTAATTAAGTATAATAAAGGCAACATATTTTTATTACTTTTGTCTGCCTTAATGAGTTATGAGGTAAAAATTTTATTATTTTAAAACTTAACGTACTGTGGTACAAATAGCATTCTCTTCTTAGCCAATCTTTAGCACAATAGAAGGAACAACAAGTATTTGAACAAATAGAAGTAGAAATAAATGCATAAATATATAATATGTACTCAAGACGATATGAGTTTTAAGCCTAAGAGGTTTTAGTGTTAGGTTTATTTAAATAAAAGAAATAAATGCGAGTAATAAGTATTTATTTATTATTTAATTCACGAATAAACTTTCACAACTATAGAAATTAATTAACAAAGTACGCAAAATAGGAGATGTATATGTTATGGAGACCACGGAGTATTTTGGCAAATAAAGATCCCCTTTTTACAAGTGAAGTAGGCACACAGAATATCGATATATTTTACTTTGTCAAGGAATACGGAGTCAAGGAAAAGATAGGGATTGCGTCAGTAAACATCACGTTGGGATCACTATTTGTGGGATGCTGTATATTTTCCGTTGCACACTATGTATGGGTATGGATTATGTACTGTGTATGGGATTGGGATCCCACCACAGGCCGCATTGTCGGACCGGATATTTAAATAAAGTATTTACTATTATAATTCCGAAACTAGCCACTAACATAAACAATATTTAAAAAGTAATTACAATATTTGAATATGGATCTCTTTTGTTTTATATTTTATAGAATACGGTTTGTTTTATCTGTGAGTTGTCTGCATCAACATGGATTTTACTAGTGAAAATCTATGTACATTTAACAGTGATTTGACGGCTCAGAAGAGCCTCGCTCAGCTCCAAGCTGACTTTGACGATGAAACGCGACGCAATACGACTGTTATAACTGGCTTGCAAAATTTAAGTAATCGTGTCGAATTACGATGGTCGACCATCGTAATTGGAACAACAGTAACCTCGGTACAGGTCGCGAATTTGCGCCGTTTCGGTTCAAGACGTTGGGCCCTTGGGAACTTTCAGCCAAGCGCCTGGCCAATGAGTTGTCCACGTGGGTAACGGAGAAGGCTGGCAATTATTTCTGCCAACGTACAAGCCTTGCTATACAAAGGGGAAATGTTGCCAATCTCCTTGGGACAATCTCTGATGTGACGTCATTAGATGATATTTTTTTATTTATAGTTTAATTATAGTTATGTTACTTTTATTTTACTTGTTTCTTAATAAATACATTTTACATTATATATATATATCGTATATATAATGTAAAATGTATGTATGTATGTATGACGTGCAACTATATTTGAAAAGACTCCAGTACCTCTTACATGTAGGGAGGAACAATCAGTATTATCAAGGCTAAGGATCGGTCACACAAATATTACACACCTTATAACAAAAAAAGGAAGATATAAATGTGATTGGAAGTGGTCTGTTTCTCATATAACAATATTACTGTGAAAATAATTCAGAAAGGGAAACATTTAAATTAAAGCGAAGTATTAAAATTTCTTAAATTATAATGTTAAGAAAATTATAATGTTTTAGGTTTTTTTACATTTATTAATATGTATGACAAAATATAATTTTTACATTCTGTAAACCCACTGTTTAAATCACCACTGAAGCAAAGTATCAACTGTAGCCGCAAAAGACCTCTGTTGTTAGAGTACTTTAAATAAACTAATTTAAAAATAAATAATTATGGAAAGCTTATGTTATCGCTACAGTATGCTCCCTTTTACGAGGTAGAGCGTTATAATAACACTAACAGTTACTTGTTAAAAGGTATATTTTTGTTTGCGTTACACAGACTTTATTGTATTTAATTACAAATATTTTATTTAAAAAAAAACTATGTATTATTTACAAAGGCAAACTTGTAAATAGTACATATATAATATCTTAGATAGTAGCCGTTGGATAATATCTTTCATTTAACCTTAGGGACTAAACATTTTTTTTAAATATTAGTAGCTAGTCCCGAAAACTTATAGTGCGCCCTATGTACAAGCAACTATAATACATCTCTATGTAAGCCCTTAGAGACTATAAATTAATAATTAAAGACATAAAAATAGATTTGATTCTTTGGTTTATATAGTTAACCGCGAGTACAGTTAATAATGTCAACAAATTCTGGCTTCAAACTGGCGCCACCGACAAGAAAACCATCAATGTCAGGGCAACCGGACAGTTCTTTGGCGTTTGCAGCAGTGACTGAACCACCATATTGTATGCGGACTTTATCAGCAACATCGGCTGACACATTGTCGGAAATCCACTTGCGAAGAGAAGCGTGCACGTCTTGAGCCTGGACAAGAAATTGACTCAAATTAGTATGAATGACACCTTATAAGCCCAAGAGCACATTGCAACTTTTTACTCTCTAAATTTTCCTTATTAGAATGGAGACTGCTATAATGATAGAAGAGATTGGCTAAATCAGAGTAACATGGGCAATATCATCATCAGCCAGAAGACGTCCACTGCTGAACATAGTTCCATCCAACGGTTATTCGTGACTTTCACTATGTCGTCAGTCCACCTAGTGGGAGGCCATCCAATTTGTGGTCTTCACTCTAGGACCATTCTTCCCCATCGAATGTCGGTTCTTCGAGCAATGGGCAATAAGAAGATAAAAATAGTTGCAGAGACAGAATATCGTGTTATGTCTTTTGGCCTTTAGACTTATTTGTATATCACTTATCATTACTTAGAAAACGAGTGAGTTATTATTTATCTTATTCTATTGAACTTTATATTTTCTCTCGTTCGTTATTAACAAACTCTATTTAGTGTCAGTCTCAACTGCAGACCCGAGCGTACCATAAAGTAATACCATTTCCTTAATCATCATAGTTTTTTTTCATATTGTATCTCAATATATGACAGCACTTCGCCTGATGCTAAGCTGGAGTCCAGTCCTTGAATAGAGGCGACTGCTAGTACAGTTAGATAACAATCGCACTACTATGCCGGCCTAGTTGGAACTGGCGACTTGCAAGCTGACACTGAAACGCGACTGAGTCACTTCAAGGCATTTGAAATTGGTGATACCACCCCAGATCGGCAGATTAGACTGCCTACCACTCGTAAACAACCAGACCCGGAGCAAATATCGCTATTTTCTCCGACCGGGACTCAAACCCGGGGCTTTAGGCGTAACGGACTAGTGTGCTAATCAATACGTCACGCGTGTAGTCAATGGTTTATTTAGTCGTCGGCGCTCTTGCATCTTACCTTGCTTGCTATCAGGCAAGTCCAGGTCAGATGTCAAAAAAATATATGTCATCCAATGTCATAGCAACAATTCCATTTAGATTAAAAAAAACGCATATAGCAAATGCTATTATTGACTATAGCAGAACTATCAGCGACGTATCGAATAACGAAACTGTTTCCGGTTGTTATATTACCTGTTGTGGAGAAGCTGTCTTGCCAGTTCCAATAGCCCAGACGGGTTCGTAAGCCAAGACAACATTATCCCAGTTGTTGCCAATAGCTCCTACTAAAGCTTTTGTCTGCCTGAAAACAACTTCCTCTGTTTTGCCAGCTTCCCTCTCCTCAAGTGTCTCACCAATGCAGGCAATGACTTTTAAGCCCGCTTCAAGGGCATGGGCTACCTACAAAATATAAAAAATATTAATATGGTATATTAAAATTAAACACATGTAAGAAGACAATACGTATGAGTGACCACTGAGCCTAAGCAGTTGTGGATAGCCTCGAAGTTAGAGTGAGGTATATGGAACTTGCGCTGTGTACGAAGACTTGTCGTGAAAAAAACGAATGTAATGGTTAAACTTGACTAAATACGGCAGTTGTAGGTTAAAAGGGTTAGGCACGAGAAACAATTATTACCTTGGTTATACAAATATTGTAGCAGTAGCTTGACGCCTTTAACTGATATGCAGTTTCTACCACGTTAATAACTTCATAGTAGTAGGCAGCGTTTACAAAATATGAAGGAGTATTTATTTTATTGTTTTTTTTTTATATTGTGAAACGACATCCGACCGACATAAGAAAGAAGAGGTCCTAGAGTGCTGACGACTGCAGAAACCGAGTCTTCACGGCTGCCCCAGTCGCCGTCAATATGCCGGCCAAAGGTGCTTCTTCACGCATCGCTTGAAGGATTCAAGGCTATAGGATGGCATCGACATATGATAGCATCCTGCCTAATGGTGACTGCTAGTACAAGTAAATAACAGAAAATATCAGTCATATCCACTATGCCAACCTAGTTAAAACTGGCAACTCAAAAGCCTATCCCTAAAGCGACTAAGTCGCTTCACGGTCTGTATACTTGTGAGTGGTGTGTATGCAGTATTGCTTCTGTATACAGAAGTAAAAGGCTCCTTTATTTTTTAATACCCCTCATATACATCTTTGTTTTATCAAATAACATTAAAATTACCTTCTCTGCAACTAAATCATCTTTTTCTCCAAAGATAGTACGCCGCTCAGAGTGGCCAAGGATTACCCAATCACAGCCAACATCCTTAATCATGGCAGAAGAGTTTTCTCCTGTAAATAAAATTTAATATTTTCAAAATCTTTTTTTAACTTATTTCTGTCTTTAATAAAAGCTAATTCAAATGGACTGACAAAGTGTTAAATGCAGCACGAAACCACTGGACGCAAATTGCTTCCAGCAGGCCACTTCAGAGATCGCTGTTTATATATATGTATATATATCTTCCTAAACGGCTGGACCAATTTGGATGAATATTGTCAATTGTTCAACAAATCTAGTGACATACCGACAGCAGCGCCATTTGTGTTATCAAACCATCAAATTAAACATTTTGGAACATGAATCTACCTCAAGCATCTAAATGCACATATTTTGGGAAACAAAATAATATTTACCCGTAAATGCTCCTTTGCTTGCCTTCCAGCAATTCTGGGCAGCGAGACCAATGTTGTTGGGCAGTATGGTTTTCACGAAGTCAAGGTAGATAGCTGGCACACCAATCACAACCTGCGAAGATAATCATAATTATTTACAAAATTTAATTCGGAGACATCTTCAAGAAATCTAGGTTGCCTAGTGCCCATAACCGTAAAGCTAGTATGAAGAGAATTGTGGATATGAGGAAAGCGGGGAAGTTGTGTCAGGATCGTTGCAAGATGCGCTCCTTTATCTCTACCTATCCCAGTGGCAAAAAGGCGTGACAATCTGATTACACGATTCACAAAATTAATCTATAACTGATTCTGAGTTGAGTTAAAATTTGATACCGGCATCAACAGATTTGAACCAACAGAAAATAAATAATAAATAAAGGTTTTAGATTATCGCTAAATCATACAGCCTCAGTTCCTTAATGTTAAAAACCATTGAGAAAAACTAGTGCGATATGCACACACAGGACGGCACATTGACCAGGGTGCCGCTTCAGCTACACCATCACACATACACCCTGGTAAATCTACCGAAATGGCGCTACACCCCTGATCCACTGTAGGGTAACCTTGGAGGACGGAGGACCTTCTCCAGTGGAATTCAAAAAGGTGTCGATAGCAACTGAAAAAACTCAGCTTTACTCTATGAATTCCACTGGAGAAGGTATGTAGAACATCCTCCCAGGTTACCCTACAGTGGATCAGGGGTCATAGTGGATCGCGGGACAACGACGCGGCAGATGAACACGCTCGCACTCAATTTGACCGGTACCAATGGTACCTTTCCAGTTTTTGTGTAGCGCAAAAGAACAGGTAACCTACATGAAAATTCATGGTCGCAAACATTGTTAACTACTCAAGCTTCCAACCGCTGCACAGTATATGATTAGACCAATCTAGGTGGACAAACGCCAAAAAGCTTTATAAGTGAAAGTAAATGCTTTCATCATGTATTTAGAGTTGTAATTTCAATAATAAAAATAAAAAACAATTTGAAAAACTAAAAATAAATATTAATTAAGTACTTATTAGGACTGTATTAAATTTATAATAGTTATTCCTTGATAATTTTATTAATACAGGGGATCAGAAGATAATAGTAAATAATGAAACAAGTCATAATTTTTTTATGTATGATTTCTTTTTAATGTACGCAATCTCATCTAACTTCTTTTATTTTTTGCTTTAGAAGCTTCCGTCCTACGGGTATTATGGAATGCTTTATTGTGGCTTCAAATTGACATCAGAGTACACAATATGGATTTAGAAGTTAAATAAAAATGTTTTCAATATCATCTCAGTTCCTACAGTTCCTATAGCGTTGTAGAAAGGTAGTTAACATTGCTTTATGCTGCACTAAGGTCATATTTATAATCATTATTACGCTTTTTATTATTAAATGATATTCTACAAAATCAATATAGATTATTAGTTATATAATGAATGACGTTTTTATCAGCCATTTTGGTGAATGACATTGAGCAAAGGTCATATAATAATATTAATAAAATTCTGGTATAAGATTATTTGAGTTCATAAACTTACTTCAACATTAGGGTCAAGGTCTGCTTGCTTTAAGTTCCCAACAATGGAGGACACCTCCTCCTTCACTCCGTTCATCTTCCAATTTCCACCAACAACGAATTTGCGACCCATTTTAAAATGCAATCAAGTCTGTAAATTGCAAATAAAATATCATGTAACAAAATAGAAAATCTATTATTTTTGAACCTGTATATTAGAAATTATATTTGTCTCTGCCTATCCCTGTGGGAAAAAGGCGTGACAATTTGATTAATTGATTGAAATTTAATAAAAAATCATATTGTTTTTATTTTGCTGTACTGGATTAATAGAATGTTATTTCTTCCTGAATACAGCTTTAATATTTTTAAAATTAAAAATAAATAATAATTATGTATGGCTACCTATAACTTGTTTTCAATGGGGTGCAATAAAATGAACCAAAATGCGAATGTAAAAGAACTAATAAAGATAAAGGTAGAGGTATGTATTATTATTTAATAACATAATAAGACCTATTAAATATTTATAAACATGAATGAGTAAGATTTTATGGGCAAAGTGTTACGTGACCTAATCATAGCAAGTGAAACTGTAGTAGAGAATATATAATGAATTGAAAATAATACCTCGTTTTTAATAATAATGTAGGACTTACGTTTTACAAGCAGCTTAAAGGATCTGTGAAACGTTAAAACGGTGAGTAAGGTAAATTAAACTAAAAACCTCAACAAAAGATTTCGAGCCGGTATTTAAATTTTAATAATTGTTTTCAATGTTAAAATATGTAACACAAAATGACCTCAATCTTCAATATATTAGCCAATCACAGTCAAGTTAAGGAACATTTTGCTCAATAAGAACAGTCTGCTAGTAAGTGACAGCATTGACACGAACGACCTTTGTGACCTTGCTGAAGGTTTAAGGGTGAAAATTTGAGTATTTAAACACTATTATTATTTTATTATTGATATATATTTTAAAATATAATAAAATTCCGTAAGTATATTGTATAGTCTAAGTTTTTAACAATAAACATGCATTTTTACTTTGACACTGGATAATTAAATACTAAGCCATAATCAAGAAAAAGCAAATGAATTGTCAAAAATGATTGAAAGTTGTGAATTGTGTATGCTTTTATCAGTTATAGTTATTAGTAAAATAATATATTTTACATTTAATCGACTAAAATTATTAAGATAAAGTATTAATCTACAACACAAACATGCCGGTAAGTATTTTTTCATTCATAAATGTGAGAAATAAGCCGGCATTAATCACACAACTTGTAAGAACACACATCAGTTTAGTAAAAATAATAGTATTTAAATGTTTCAATAGATTTTGATGTACAATTTACTTGGGTGTTAACACTATCTTTTGTCCCAAACAATATTGACTACTTCAAGTGTTACACTTGAACACATGAGTAAAATATGACTAAATTCAAAATGAGTCAAATTAAATAAATTATATACATTTTAAGTCTTTCAAGAGTAAATGAAATATGAAAATGAAGGGAATTTTGCTAATTTCGTGCAAAATCCCCTTCTTTTCATTTCTTATCATTAGATATCTCGAAAAATAAGTGTGAGATATTGAAATCCATCATCATATTACGGCGCTGCGGAAAGAGCAGTATTGCCCAGAACACTAAAAAAAATTGCTATATTTTATATCCTACTACCTGACTTTAAATCGCCTGATGATAAGCAAGGGGAAGTCCAAGATAGCTGAGAATTGAAATAAAATCAATTCAACTTATGGTTGCTCCAGAATTGTAGCTTACTTATGTTTATGGCCATGTTTAACTATGTACCATAAATTAAATAAAGTAATCACACAATTAATGATATGTATAGGCTTGGTTCCGCACTTGACCCTTTGCAGCTTTTATCTATATTTGTCAGTAGAGTGGCTTCAATTTCCATAATGTTTATTCCCAGTCCAAGGGAATACCACCCACAAAAGGAGGGATGAACATTGTAGCTGATAATGCTAGTACAATAAAGTTTTATAAAACAATGGCGAGTTTAGCTTTTATTATTTATTCTTTGGTCTCTGGCATATTTTTCTATGAACAATTAACATGGTTTTACATTGTAAGTATGTTTTTGAGTTTATATTAGCAAATTAGTTGTATTTATTTTTGGCCAGAATAGTGACTACTGATGCAGACCGTGAACTGAGCCATATTTTAGTCATTGGTCCTCTTACAAATATTTATTATTAAAAAAGTGGCTGATATTTGATCCAGGTCTGGTTGTTTAAAAGTGGTGCCTAGTCTGCTGATTTAGGGTAGTATGGTTGTACTATACTATAGTCGCCTTAACCCAATAAATTAGCTTTAATTCAAAGTATGTTTTGTTTTGTATGATTTCAGTTTCTGAATGTAATGATATTAATTATCTACATTGGCTGCATACAAGCAATGGTAATGATGAGTAGACCTAAGTTTACAGAATCATATCATCTTATAGATTCTGGCTTGGACCTCAACATGGAAGGTGCTTTGGGAGAGTGAGTAATTTTTTAATATCTATAAAGCGCCTAGGGAGAAAAGTAGTACATTTTAACCCACATCAATTTACTCCCAAGCTGTAGGATGGGATGCCCTACTTTCCTCCCATGATGCATATACAATTAATTTTTAAAACAGGATTTTTAGTTCGACTTTTCAGCATATTTAGCAGCGAGTGATTGTGACTTATCTCCAGGCAGACTGCGTAGTTCAATGACAATGAGCTTCGTTTTGACAATTGAATTCCATTAATAAGCTTTACAATTAACATTTTGCGACCGCACAACACACTGAGAGTCAATGTTCATTTTCATTAACAGTTCAAGCTCATTGAAAGTCATTGTCCGAATGTATTAAACTAGTTTTTGACACTAACGGCGACCATGTAACTTTTTGAAAAATGGGAATGAATTTCATTTTCATTCCCATTAAAAGTTGCGCGGTCGGCCCCTGAGCACCAGAAAGGAAAATTAATGACAAATACAAACCGTTGCTATGATATGTAAATGTCAAGAACGATTGACGCTTGCTGGAACCCGGGACTTTACCGCTTAACGGAACTGGTGGTACTAACTGATTCTAAATGTAATAATTACTAATACATACTTTAATTTCAGGCACATAAAGGATATTATTATTCTTACTTCTATAACGCAAGTAACTGCATTGATGTCAACATACTGCTGGTTCTTATTGCTTTTGGTACCTCTCCGAGCCTTCTGGTTGGCGTGGGTCAACTTCCTTGGTCCTTGGTTCTTCCAAGAAACATCTGATACCCCAGAACAGGATAACGAAATGAAGAAGAAAGCAGAATGACGTATTAAGCGCATGCAATAATGTTTGTTGCTTAATTTTTTATTTTTATTAAGATATAATTTTTAATAAAAGAAAAATTAATCCTTTGGAAAAATATACAATGTTTGACACTACGTGGTCAATGACGTGATAAATGAAATCGTAAAGAAGACTGTTTTATTTAATTTAATAAATAGAATTTAAAAACAAAAGAATAAATGTTTATTTTCTTTGATCTTTTTATGGCTTTAGTATTTAACTTGCCAGTGTTAAAGTAAAAATATTTAGTTCAATGTTAAATCATTGTCAAGTAAATATGAAGAGTGATTCATCACAAGATGACGATGATAGTGAGGTTGATGATGATCGTTTTAGTAAAGCGGCGGAAAGCCTTTACTAAAACTTCGGAGGAAACACGAAGAAACACGTTTCACAGCTTTAAATTACATGTTTATACTCGATCAACTTAAAAATGATTACCGGGTTGCAATTCCATCATTATTACACAATAATATTTATGAAAAACACACGCTTTTCAAATAATTCAAAATTGCGCGTCCTGGCACTTGCCGCGCCTGACAAAACTCAGAATAAATCTTTGGAATAAATGATGTTTGATAATTAATTATACAATCCGAACTACAAAACGGTCGGCACATATGTATTGAAAATATCATAATTTTAGGAGTGGAAAATTGACAGTTATTTATTAAAACGGTCAACAAAAATAAGAATTAATGAATCAGACAAAGCGTCACGTCTGTTTCCCACAGGGATAGACAGAGACAATGAAATGCCACTTGCCACGATCCTGAAAACTCCCTCGCTTCCAATAATACACATTTATATTTATATATTATATTTAATTAATTATAATGGTTGTTTTTGTAATAAAATGGATGTGATTATATTGTGTATACCATTTGTTTTACTTTATTAATTGTCCTGTATTACCTTCATCTGTACTATAGTATTCGGAGATGACAAACGGTGCTGCAGTTAGGATGCAGTAAGCCTCACCACCAGATCTCGACAACGAATCGACATTATTTTATTTCAAAAAATAGTGTTGACGCCAACAAGTCCGAATCAAAAATACCTAAGATACGGAGTTACCTCGGTGACGTTTACATGTAAGCCTCATCACCAGTTTTCGATAATTTGGCTAGGAAAAAGAAATATCTTTGTAACCCTCCCTTGGTACCTCAGATAAACTAGATATCCTACGGTTGTCCCTTCGCAGTGATTTGAATGAGAGGGGTCTCATCGACGGCAACGACTACTTTGTTTAAGATAAAAAGGCGCGGAGGTTCTTCACGCCGAAGCATCGCAAAGCTTTGGGACGGCTCTACAAAGTATCTTCTCCACAAACTGGATTTATTGCAGATTGGAGTCGGTCGAGTAATAACCGATGCTAAGATTTAATATAACACGCAAAACATTAAACTTTTGACATAAATATCGCAATAACAAAATGTTTGAGAACTTCACCTAACCATGGCACTGCAGAATAACATTTTTTCTTCTAAAAATAAATGAAGTATTATAAATTAGCGCGTGATTACACTGTGATTTTGAGAAGAAAAAATACGGGAGCGTTTTTTTAAATAATACGGAAAAACACTGAACTCGCCTAGCGAGTTCTCGGCACCTGAGTGAACATTTATGTGGACTTGATAGGCGAGTCGCCGGCACTTGTCTGGATCACCACCATTGGTTAAATAACATTTAACATAGTTTAGTGTAAGAATCAATCAAAGTTTGATTTATAATAATCGTACCAGATCAACACACGGAGGTACCAAAGAACACTCGATGAGCCCAAATATATAATGCCATCTAGTGCCATTTTATGTGCCTTTATCGCCTGTACCTGTATCGAATGTTCCGATGTAAGTACTTTTTAGGCTTTGTGGCGATGCTTCAATATGCAACTAGATGGCGTTGCAAGGAGATTTCACAAAAAGCAGGTTAGCTAGGTAGGCACCATATAGATTCCTCCTTTACGTCCTCCTTGTTCCTATCTCGTCTTTTTTTCTCCCGTTATAACCGCCACAGTTTGACAGCCTGCGCGCGCTCTTTCTTTCTCGAAGCGAAGTTAAAAAAAAACCTGTGACTGGCATTGTGAAGGTGACTGAGATAGTCGTCAGCTAAGTCAATTTTCAGTCAGGACATATGACAGCACCCTGCCTGATGTTAAGCTGGAGAGCGGTTCATGAATGGAGGTAACTTCTGCAGTAATCACCTCATTTCAATAACTAAGTGGCAGTCACATCCACT
The DNA here is from genome assembly GCA_905220615.1 of Tinea trinotella. Taxonomy (NCBI): domain Eukaryota; kingdom Metazoa; phylum Arthropoda; class Insecta; order Lepidoptera; family Tineidae; genus Tinea; species Tinea trinotella. The sequence continues at coordinate 6,434,343 of HG992305.1, forward strand.
GGCATAGTCTATTGGAATCTGCGACTTACAAGTTGATCCCGAAACGCGACTAATACTAAGACTACCCCAGATCGGCAGACTGGGTACCACTCTTTGATAACCAGACTTGTAGCAAATATCCACCTCTATTTAACTTTCAAATATTTTTTATAATCAATCTAATTAATAAATATTACAAATAAAAGCTATGAAACAAATATTCGCTCTGACCGGGTATCAAACTCGGGACTTTACGCGTAAATTGTGTGCTAGCTAAATTACTTGAATTTTTGCTGGACTGCAATGAATAAAAAATTAGGTTCAAAGAAAAACAAATTTTATCTTGGACCAAATCACACACGGCGTGAAAAAAATCATTGAGATCGGTTGAGTTAGTTGAGATCATTGAGATCGGTTTCAGTGTTAAATGAGGACATACCGTTCTTTGACACGGGATTTAAATGAAATTTCTAAACACGGACTCATATAAGTTTCATATAATAATATAATTAGTTAAAATATTTCGAATAGCATAAAACGGGTTGTAAAGCGTAGTTGAATTTTAGGAAAGCTCAAACGTGGCTTAGTTCAGACAAGTTCCTTACATGAAATTGCTCGAATATTGTGACGAATATGCTTCTAATATATCTCTACATGTTACTTACTCCTGCTTTATTAAGCTGCTAATAAACAAGTTACAAATTAGTTTGTATGAAGCGAACATTTCATAGATGACTTACTTTGCACTTGGTATTTCGAAGACAAGAAGTTATGCTTGTTATCTAATGCATTTTGAGTTAATAATTATTTAGTTTATTTTTCAATTGTGATAAGTTTTGTTATAAATTAGTATTTAATAAGTAAGTAAGCTTCATAGTCGTTTTACTCAAGTGAGACGCGACATCTGACCTCAACTTACGGTAAGCAAAGGGAGGTCCATAAGGGCCGACGACTGACAAAACCTTTTTATTTTACAGCTAACTAAGCCGTCGTAACTTTGCTGTCCGAAAGTTAGTTTTCACGTTTTGCTTAAAGGATCCAAGATTATATAATGAAGCGCATAGGCTGGTAAATTATCCCACTTGTCAATTAATCTACAAAAGACACGAACGTTTTAGTTCGACTGCAATTCGGTCGACAAAATGCATAAAATATATACCTGCACCCTACTGGGTGTGAAAAGACAAGGTAGAAACAAGGTTTAAGGGCTTAATTACATTTTTCTCATGAGGTAAGTATATAAAAACGAATATAAAGTTAATGAAAAGATATTTGTTTTTGGATTACAGATTTTGTAATTGGAACTTCTGACTATTTCTATAGAGAGGCAAAAAGGGGCTCAGCCCCGGCCGGTTTAAGGGGAGGCTTGAAAAGCAAATTGAAAAGAAAAAACATTGAGAGTATAAAAAATAAATTGCAACACATATCGAATTTAAATCCAATATACAGCGTTTTACAGTGGGCGCGCTTGTGAATTTATTTATTAGAAGATAAAGAAGATTATAACTTAGAGAACTCATATAAAATCAATCGGAAAACAGCATTTTATGCATAAAGAACTAACTAAATTACCAATGGAGAAATCATTAATCGAGACTATCATCTATTTGTTTGTTACGTTTAACCGATAATTTATTTCCTACATAAGCCCCTTATCTATATATATCCTTGTTATATATATATATGAATTAATATAAATTGTTATATAAATTAAATATATTTTCTTATATTTAATTTAATTAAATTTTAAAAGTATCAAAGGGTCTGATACCAAAAAGTAGTAGGCAGTGGTGCCCAGTCTGCCGATCCGGGGTACTACCAACACTTACAAGTATACAGACCGTGAAGTGTATTGGTCGCGTTTCGGAATCCGCTTGTAAGTTTTCCGTCTCAACTAGGTCGGCATAGTAAATGTGTCTGCTACTACAGTTAATTGACTGTAGTAGCAGTCACCTCCATTCATGGACCGCACTCCAGCTTAACATAAGCTGGAGTGCTGTAATATGAAGTCACAGTAACAAAAAATAATAGAAATAAATCAATTTATAATAAATATTTGATTGATTGATTGAAATATAATATATCAAAATTAGTTTGGCTCAATTCATTCACTCAACTTTAGTTTCAGCTCCAATTTTCTGTTCCTTATTCATCTCTTATTTATGCTGAAATGTCAGCAATGGAAAACAGATATACACTTACAAAATAAAATAACAAAAAGTCGTGATGATTACGAAATTTGGCCCGTGAGGGATTCGAACCCACGATCTTCGACGTTGATAACGTCGACGCTGTAGACCACTGAGCCAACGAGCCGGGTGCGGGTAGTTTTAAAAATATCGTATACATGATACGTAATATTGTTAACAAATATATCTATGGCGCAGTTGTTAGCACACCGGTTTAATACGCGTAAAGTCCCGGGTTCGATCCCCGGTTGGAGCATTTTTTTTATTGCTTTTATTTGTAATAAATATAATAATAAACACCAACTTATATAGTAATATTTTTGATTTGCGAAATGGGTCCGGGGTCCACATTGTTAGTTGCCAGGACAAACAGCTAAAAGTTTGGTAACATGAGGTAGAGCGTAACATGATATTATTTATATCAACTATAAGTTTAATTATTATATTTATACTCCGCTTATAATATAAGCTTACTTATAATATAAGTAAGCTTATATTATAAAAATACGCTTACTTTTGTAAAATAAAAAATATTTTTTAGAGCGAATCATTTAATTAGTTATAATAATTTAATTAAATTGAAAACCTCACTTTCCAAATATCAAATAACATAAAGATATTGTTATGAACCTGTTAGTTGTCCAATCATCTGCCATAAGTTTTGTTCTTTATTGAGGCTGACTCCTCCTGGATTAGAGCTGGAGTGCAGTCCATGAATAGTGGTCCCAATGGGGCTCCGAAGCTGATCCCAAAACGCGTTTAAAGAGGTACCAATATCAAATACATTTACAATTAGAAGTTCCAATTGTTACTGTAGGGAAACGCTCGCATTAGCGCTTGGCTTGGCTTGGCTTAAGGAACGCAGAGGTATAACGCGTGTCGGCGTCAGTATGCGATTGAATTTATTTTGCCCCCAATAGATTTTATTTCGTAAGGGGCAATTATATTTTTTTAAACATTAAAATGAGTTCAAAGATGCGTCATCACAGACTTTTATTAGATTATTATGTAGATATTTTTAAAATACACATATCAATAGTTTTTTTTAACACTAACAATGAAAACGCTTAATATTGTATTCTAGAAAGGTAGAAGAATCTCGTGGCGGTAAATTAGGATTGTCAGATGGAGACAAATTCAATTTAAAATATAGAGTAATATTATAAGTTATAATAATAATAATTAAAAAAATCCGATAGTGGAAGCCGGTGAATGCGAGTGACGCCATCCGCGGCAGACGCTGCGGGTTGCGGGTCGCATCGAACGCACCGATCCTGGTGACGTCATCAGCTGTGGCTGGGGAAATTCGAATGTTGCGGGTAATGCGATGAATGTAGGGGTTCTATAGAACTTCATCAACGAATCTGGATGCGGCGCGCGGCCAGTTGTGCGTTCACCATTATCAATCAATCAATCAAATTGTCACGCCTTTTTCCCACAGGAATAGGCAGAGACAATGGAGCGCCACTTGCCACGATCCTGACACAACTCCCTTCACCACTATGTGCACATAAAATTACCACAAATACGTTCAATATAAATTAACAATATTTGCCTAATAATTATTAATTAAAATGTCAAAATATGCAAAATATTGACACAAAACATATTATAAATATCATGGACGAATAATCACAATTATTATTCCATGATTATTCGTCCATGATAAACATAATTGATGGTTATAAATTTCTAGTAATATTTTAAATTATTAATTACACATTTTTAGGCCTTTTTCGATTTAAATATTCAGCATCATGCCTAAAAAAGACAAGAAAAATAAAAAGGTGAATTGCTCTTTATTGTACAAACAACGGTTTTATTTTATTAGAATTACATATCTATGTAATCATGCCATTATACACAATGTGCCTAGGGCCTATAACCGTGAATGTGAAGGAAGCGAGGGAGTTGTGCTTCATTGTCTCTGCCTATCCCTGTGCAAAAGAGGCGTGACAATTTGATTGATTGATTGATCTATAATACACAATAAAAATACTCTATTACTGTATATTATATTATTAAAAATAATAATGCGGTGCTTGTTCCTACATTAATGTATGGAAGTGAAGGGTGGGTAAGGCAGAAGAAGCATGAGAGTAGAATTAACGCTGTAGAAATGCGGTCGTTAAGGAGTGTATGTGGAGTGACGATAGCTGATAGAATAAGGAATAGCACACTGCGTGATAGATGTGGTTTAAAAGAAGATGTAGTGACAAGGATTGACAAAGGAATGCTTCGATGGTTTGGGCACATGGAAAGGATGAGTGAAAGTAGATTGACGAAAGGAATTTATAAATCTGATGTGGATGGATGCGTTAAACAAGGCAGGCCTAGGAGAGTGTTTTCCGACCAAATCGGAGACATCCTTAAGAAAGCTAGGTTGCCTAGTGCCCATAACCATAGGGCCTGTATGAGGAGAATTGTGGATGTGAAGGAAGCAAGGGAGTTGTGTAAGGATCGTGGTAAGTGGCGCTCCATTGTCTCTGCCTATCCCTGTGGGAAAAAGGCGTGACAATTTGATGATGATGATGAAAAATAATAACTTGGACTTATTATTAAATACGTCCCTGTATCAGAATTCTAATCACACAGGGACGAATTTAATTTATTAATATTCAATTAGGTTTATTAACTAACACTAATAATGAAAACATTATTTAAATACATGAAAATGAGGTCTAACTATTATGAAAATTCGACAAATTGTAAACGAACCTGCGCTTGGGGTTTTACAATCTAATCGATTTTATAAATTATGATCGTAAAATTATGAACGGAGCACACGACTTCTTTTATTGTGACTCGACATATGACACCACTTGACATGACATTCAGGAGTGCGGTTCATGAATGGAGGTGACTCCTACTACAGTTAAATAACAGTCACATCAACTATGCCGGCCTAATTGAAACCGGAAACTTACAAGCTGATTCTGAAACGCGACTAAGTCAGTTCACGGTTTGTATACTTGTAAGTGGTGGTAATAAGTCTGCGCCGGTTCGCAGACTGGGCACCGTTGCCAACTACTCTTTAATAAGCAGACACGGAGTTAATCTCCACCTCTTTTTTTAAATATTCGTAATATTTAATTCAATTAAAGTTACGAAAAAAGTATTTGCTCCGACCAGGAATCGAACCCAGGACTTAACGCATAACAAAGTCTGCTGACCAATGTACCACGCCTGATACGTTAACTAAACATTAAACCCACATACCTATAATACTTGTTTCACATCTTTTTTCTTATATTTAATTTAATTTCTTTGAATGTTCCTTCGCAGCGACCTGAATCATAGGGACCATATCGAGCGGGCCATTAAGACCACCTCCAAACTTGCCATCCTGAACAAGTATGGTACTTCGGTACTTCGCTCCAAAGCTTCGCCTGCTACTTTACAAGGCTTACATTCGCTCTTGCGCGGAGTATTGTTCGCACTACTGGGACGGCTCTGCCAAGTATCTTCTTAATGCCCTGGATTCATTGTAGCGCCAAGCTGTCCGAATCATAGATGATGCAAAGATCACGCGAACTCTGGAGCCCCTGCAGCTGCGCAGAGACATGGCGGCTCTAAATTAATCGAATTAATGTTGAGGATATATCTTGTCGATTCGAAACCTAATTTTAGGTTAAAAATGTTTTATTATTTATTTTATTTCCCCGATTTGATCAGGCATGATGGAACAATTTTAAAATATAATATTATTGTTAAATTTTATGTATTAAGTCACGCGACAAATGCACAGTCGTAGTTTGCACAAAGTAGAAAATTTGTAGGAGATACGACTTAAAGTTGTAAACTTGTTCCGCGCTGAAATATTCTACGAAATATTCTCGTGTGTAGAAAATATGTAATGTGATATGGAAGTTGCCAAGTAAAACTTAAATTTCAAATCTTACGTATGAACAACTACATACTATCCCTTAAAAAGGTTTATATTCGCATATGACAAGAACTTTTGTAAACTTTATGAGAAGTTTACAAAAGTGCCGTAAGAATTTATTCTCGAAAATTTATTCCTTGAATTTATTCATATAAAACCTTCTGGATTGCAGTAATTTAAATTAATTTTCAAAAGAATATTATAATTATCACATGGCTTTTATAAAGATTAGAAAACATATTTTGTATAGAGGATTTAAAAATAAATCGCAAAAGCAAAGAAGCATATAGCTGAAAGAGGAGAGAAGGTAAAGGTGAAGGGGTTCTAGGACTTTCCACTTAAACAAAAAAAAAACAACGCATTAATGAAGAAAAACTTATTAAACTTATTTTCTGTGCTTGAAAATACCTTCAAAATACCTCCTGTAGATATCATTGTCATAACTACAGAGTTCTATATAGTGCTATATAGAATAATAGTTGTCTAATTTTCCATAGAAAAAAGAAACAATTACCTAAACCTGAACTAGATAACGTAAACCTCAAATAACAATTCCGTTTATTTAAATACTAACAAAATATTTTATGAGTTTGATTACTGTAGATTTGAAAATAAGCATCACGAGTCAACGCGAATTTTGTCTCTGAATTTTTAATGTCTAACCAATGAAAGAAAAAAGATTACTATCTTATAAAGTTTGCTTTTGTACCAGAACAAAATTTCAAATTTTAGGTTCTCTATGTTTTAACTTCAATCAAACTTTGTTTTATATATAAGTATAATATTTTACTTTTATTGACAAAAACTATAAATATAAACCTACATTAAAACAAAAAAATAAAAACAAGCTTTAAAAATATTTGACAATTTGAAGTTAAGCTTTTCTAGCAAAATCGTAATATACGAGTAATAGCCTCGGTACACATGTATTTCTAGAAAAAGTTCATTGAATAAACTATCTTGTAAAGTGCGTCAAACTTGCGGCCCCTCGTTCAAATTCACTTGCAGCGAATATCGCTACATTGTAGCGTGTTTTATGGCCTTTCAGATATAAAACAGTTTGTTTGTTTTGACTCTCGACGGTGACGTTTGTAGCAAAAAGAAAATTCGCGTGGTGCGTCGTGTTTCGTGGCCCTTGTAGAAGAGGCACGACGTGACGGCTCCGCTGTCGCCGATTTCGTGTCCGCAGCATAAGTCAATCAAATTGACACATCCTAATTAGGGATAAGCAAAGACAACAAAGCGCCTTGTTTCACGATCCAACACAACAATCTCGCTCTTCTCAGATTCACATTTCTCTGAGTACAAGTTATGGGATGTTGGCCCCTTATTAATCAAAAAACAATCCTTTAAGTGATATCTATCTTTATATTTCTAAACATCCTTGAATTATATCTATCTCATCTTCTTTCGTCCATCCTTTTAATATATCCTATTATTATTGCCAATACCGCAGAGAATCTTATAAGAAGCTCTTTAATTCCATGTTTATTCCTCGTGTTTGTACTTCAGTGACACCTTCAGAAGCCTGCTTTCGAAACGCGACTAAGTCACTTCACGGTCTGTATACTTACTCGTAAGTGGTGTTTACTAACCCAGCAACATATATTTTTGAATTAATAAAACAAATTATAATAATTAATATACAAGTTATTACTTATATATATATATATATATATATATATATATATATATATATATATATATATATATATATATATATATATATATATCGACATGATCCAAAGCACAATCCTACTCTTTGTGTAGGATTACATTCCCCCATAACGAACCACGGTGGAATAAAATCTTTTAGAAGTTGTGCGCAAATAAAATATCCGCAAAAATATAAATATTCAGTACTTTTATAAATAGAAAAGAACGTGTACAGATAATTCGATAGATGAAAGAGCACGCCACACAATACAAAATAATATTGAAAAATGTTTTACCCGTCAAGGGTTTTAACCGTCCAACCATCCGAGAAAACTTAGATATTCATTTATACTCTTGACTAATACATATATATATACTATACTCTATATATACTACTATATATACTATACTTAGGTACGTTATATTAAACTTTTTTTTAGTTTCATCACTATCTTAAATAGAGTATTTTTTTGATTGAGACGCGATATCTGATATCAGGTGATATCAAGTAATTATGCCTGATGGTATTTTAGTATTATGCTTCACAGACTAAGTAAATGCTTCTATTTTATTTTGCACCTTCCTCACACAAAATTTCATTAAATTGTCCCTAAGGTAGACTAGTAAGAAAGCCTAGCGGCATTAAGTTTGCCTATGTACCTAGTGTATAAAGTTTTAAATAAATAAACATTATCGACCGAAAAAAACGACTCGGTTCGTAAAATGACACAGTCGTCATTACTATGTTGGCTGATGGTGAGTATATATTTCATTACATTGTGACTGATCTTATGTGGGAGTGCAGTCCTGTAAGTAACATTCGCCTCCACTATGCCGGCCAGTACCTTTCAAGCTGATTCCGAAACGTGACTGTACACTTGTAAGTAGTACACTTGTAAGTGGTACACTTGTAAGTAGTGCACTTGTAAGTAGTATACTTGTAAGTAGTACACTTGTAAGTGCTACACTTGTAAGTAGTGCACTTGTAAGTAGTGCACTTGTAAGTAGTACATTTGTAAGTAGTACACTTGTAAGTGGTACACTTGTAAGTAGTACACTTGTAAGTAGTACACTTGTAAGTGGTACACTTGTAAGTAGTGCACTTGTAAGTAGTACACTTGTAAGTGGTACTATTCCGGATTGGTAGACTGAGCACCACTGCTTACCGTTCTTGGACAACTGATGGGGCGATTGCGTAACTTTAATGACAATGGACTTCTTTATACTAAGGTTTATTTCAAATGTAGTGTCAGGATGGCGGGTCTATTATAACGAATACGCATGAAAGGAATGTACGGATGTACCTAATCATTATAGCATTATTACTATTAAAACTTTAGTAGGCGCTAAACAAAGAAAATATATTCCTTATTTTCAATTTATTCCTTAACGATCTGTCGGACCTGCTTGTAATTATATTAAGTTACATTGGTATGGCAGTAATTTCACACAAAGATAATGCGATATTTGTTCAAATTTTGATGTCACCCGCCATTGTGATATCAGAATTTCGGCTCGACTTTTAATGATAACTACGAAATAAAAGAAGTACATTGAATTTCATACTTACTGCATGCGTATTCGTTACAGTATACCCGCCACCATGATGGACACTCGAACGTTATTTATTCTGTCAATGAGTCAATGGAGTTCAACTGTTAAAACGAAGCCCATACTCATTGTCATTAGAGTTACGCAATAGCCCCTCTGCTAGAATGGGCATAAATTTCAAGCCCATTTACATTGCGATAAAAATCGACATGAGTCCGAGCGATTATGTAACAATTTAAATGACAATTGGTTTCGAGGACATGTTTCGTTTATTTCAACTGTAGTGTCAAAAATATTAGGTCGGGGGAAGCTTTTGCCCCGACCCAATATGTGCATCAGGATGGCGGGTGTATTATAACGAAAACACATGCAAGTGTGAAAGGAATGTATTAGAAATGTACCTAATCAATAAGGCGCTACGCAAGAAAAATAAATTCCAATTTATTCCTTATCGATCTATCGCATCTGACATTGAATGTTTTGTTAGGCTACATTTGTTATGGCAGTTATTTCACACAAAGATAATGCGATATTTGTTCAGATTTTAATGTCACCCGCCTTTCTGATAACAGAATGGCGGCTCATTTACTTTTGGTGATAACTACGAAATAAAAGAGGTACATTAAATTTGATTTTAGGTACATTTAGGTTCATTCTTGGTACATAGTTTTAATACTTACTGCATGCGTATTCGTTACATTACCACCGCCACCATGATGGACACTCAAACGTTATTTATTCTGACAATGAGTTTCAATGAGCTTTTTTTTATTGTGACTCGACATATGACAGCACCCCGCTTGATGTTAAGCCGAAGTGTGGTCCATGAATGAATGCCACTGCTACTACAATTCAATAACTATGAGTAGCAATCACATCCACTAGATGGAACCGGCAACTTACAAGCTGATCCCGAAACGTGACCAAATCACTTCACGGTCTGTATACTTGTAAGTGGTGGTACTATCGGCAGACTGGGTACCACTGCCTACCACTCTTTGATAACCAGACCCGAAGCAAATATTCATTTTTTTAAATTTTTATTATCAAATATTTGCAATATTTAATATATTTATAATATATTATTAAATATTACAAATAAAAGCTATGAAACAAATATTTGCTCCGACCGGGAATTGAACCCGGGACTTTACGCGCAACAAACCAGCTTCAACTGTCAATGGTATTGGTAATGAACATTGCGTTGCGCGGTCGCTATTTTAATATTAGTAATGGAGTTCAACTGTCAAAGCGAAGCCTATTACTATTCCCATTAGAACTTATATGACCCGGATTATCTGTCTTCATTTTACTAACAAAAATATTTGTCATATTCATTTTAATTATTTTATGATACAAAAAATCTATGAAACAACTCTTTGTCCTGACTGGTGTGCTAGCTAAAAGATGTGCTTCGCGTGTTGTTAAATACGAATACGAATCAAAAAAGGAACATTTATATTTCTTTTAAAAGGTAAAAACATAAAAAAATAAATGGTGTTTATGTTTGATGTTTGTATAACGAAAAATAAAATGGGACATAAAACAAAATACAGAAAGTTTTCTCTTCCTTTAAAGCATTACATTTTGCAAAGTAAAATTGTCGTATATTTTTTAATATTACTTGATAAAGTTTTTAAATATACGCGTAGATTCAAAGGTTCTTTCGTATTTTAAATAAGGAATTATTTTATTTCCTACGTCTGCAAAACGACATAGAGTAAGATAGATTATAGACATGACCATTAAATAAATCTTGCGCGAAAAAATGTATATCTATCTACCATACTTATAAAAGACAAAAGTTATTGACTGATGTATCAACGCACAGGCCAAACCCTTAAGGCTTGAAAATTCAAATTTCGCACACGGTACTCTTATGACGTAGGCATCCACTAAGAAAGGATTTTTCAAAATTCATGAAGGATTTATATGGAACTTTATATTCCGTCAAAAGACTTGCTTAAAATATTTTATAAGAATTCTTATTTTAGTATTTTGTTTAAATTAAATCTCAAGCGTTTTAAGTACTTTAAAGTGGGTATTGTAAAATATGTTAATGCATAGTGTGCTCGTTTTGTTTTGTTTGGCGAAGAGGTAGGAACTTCAAGTCGTCACTTAGTACCTGTTACTTCTGACAAAATCTCGCTTTGTTTATTTAGATAAAATTCGTTTTTTACAGTATGTTTTTGTGTTGCATAGTTTAAAAGATAATTTAAAATATCAAATACGCGATACTTTCTTAATGTATGTTCAGCCAACGAAGTGAGCACGGTCAGCTAGTATATAATATAATCTTCCGTTGAACTAAACTATTCAGGACATGTTGTTTCTTTGCTACCCTAATGTCAAAAAGTTCCAAAATCCATGAGGTCTCTCCATCCTATAACCTTGAACGGTCCTCGTCGCTCTGGGAAAATGTATACTTTATTGATAGCAGTTTTTCGAGAAGACCATTTTTTGCTTTTCTTTGCTTAGAGCCGAGTTTTGTAAAAAAAACTACATACATAAAGGGTTACAATACCTACACTTTGTTTAACTTTTAGCTCTTATATCAAACAATACTGTTTTTGCGCTAATAGGAATTTACATTTCCTCCAAAGCAAATTTTATCAGACTATAATTACATAAATCTTAAACCGATTTTAATCTTTGGCAAAAAGCACATTGATAGTTCAAATAGAACAAAGAAAGTCAATCACTAACTTATAATTCACATCTAGTTACTAAAGCTGTAAGATTGAAGCAGATTAACTGAAGTTTCTATCTAAAGGCACACAGAAAGCTTTTAAGAGCTTAGCAGCGCATTTTCACTGTGAAAGTCAAACAGCCACTAACATACTCGTAGACAATCAACATAATTATAATTCTATTTAAGCATAATTATATTTATGCATGGCCTTTTGTACTCCGTTAAACACAAAGCTTAAACAACAAATTAAGACAGAGACTATAAAAACAAACCTATAAACGTAATAAACGTAGCTTCAACCCTAAGATTTGTATATTTACAGGAAATAATTTTTTATTGTGACTCGAAATCTGACCTCAACTTGCCTGATAGTAAAGAAGCTTTTCTTTGGCCGGCGTAGTGACGGCGACTGAGGCAGCCGTTAATTAACACGGTTTTTTCAGTCGTCGTCACTCTTAGACCTCCTCTTGCTTATCATCGAGTCGAGGTCATAAATGTCGTGTCACAATAAAAAAGGAGATGTCTAAGAGTGCCAGCTATCATCTAAATAATTTAATAATATTAAATATTGCAAATATTTGTTAATAAAAAAAGATATGGATATTTGCTTCGGGTCTGGTTATCAAAGACTGGTAGGCAGTGGAACCCAGTCTGCCGATCCGGGGTAGTACCACCAGTTACAAGTATACAGACCGTGAAGTGATTTGGTTACCTTTCAGGATCAGCTTGTAAGTTGCCGGTTCCATTTAGGCCGGCATAGTGGATGTGATTGCTACACACAGTTATTGAATTTAGTAGCAGTGACATTCATTCATGGACCACACTTCGGCCTAACATCAAGCGGGGTGCTGTCATATGTAGGGTCACAATAAAAAGAAAACAAAAAAAATGATCGTGGTATACTTACTTTGGGCGATGTCCATGTTTTCGCGTGTTTAATTCTCCCTGGTATATTTTGTATTGTAGGTACTGGAATAGATAAAAAAGTAATTAATCTGTCTTAAATAATATTTAAGTTCACTTAAGTAAAAGCAATATATACATAAAATTACATATAAGATTTTTTATTTAGTAGAAGCTATTACAAGATGTAGAGGAGGGGTCGGCTCCGTCCGCGCCGCTCCGTTGTAATATAGTCTGCACTGCGACTGATGATAGGAATTATATGTCTGTGTAGACGGTTAATTTTCATCTTTAGTATTAATTCTCATTTCCACAACAAAAAAATACTTCTAAGTTTTAAAACGACTCTTCTTTGATATTAAAGGAGGCTGACGTTTTATTTACTCAAGTGCCGCTTTGTATTACCGTTTATTTTTTTTATCAATCCGAGACTGAGCGTGAATTCAAATTACTTGCGCTAGAGTTATCATAAATAAAACACCAGTATTTTTTTTACTTAGGTAGCTATGAGTATTTAATGATTGTAAATTAATTTAATAATTTACTTTCGAAATTTTATCTTACGCTTCTTTCCCACGGGGATAGGCAGAGACAATGGAGCGCCACTTGCCACGATCCTGACACAACACCCTCGCTTCCCTCACATCCACATTTTTTTTCAATCAAACCTGCCTATCCCCTTGGGAAAGAGGCGTGACAGTTTGATTGATTGATAATATTATGTTCTGCATCATTTGTATATTATTCGTTTATTGAATGAAAATGATGTTTTAATTAAGTATTAAATAATTTTTAAATCGTGTTTCTACTTTTTCAATTTATATAAAGTAACTTAAAATAAAATAGATAAATATTGTATTAGTGAATTTAAAAAAGGATACAAGTTTTTTACGTTTCTTTTATGTATGATTTTGTTTATTGTGACTCGAAATTTGACCTCACCTTGCCTGAGGGTAAGCAGAGGCCGACGACTAAAACAACCGACTGTAAACTGTAAACCGAGCTGCCTTAGTCGCCCTTACTATGCCGACCAAAGAAAATAATTTGAAACTAAATATTTCGTAAAAACTTTTTATCCTCATTATCATTTATCATCATTAATTAGTATAGAGTACTGTAATAGAATAATTGTGTTTACTTGCGAATGATTTAAAAATAATAAAAAACCTTAATACATTCTGTACAAAGGGAAATTTAATGCCGCTAGGCATTCTCTTCCATCAGGTTAAACAGAAAAATGAATGTGGAGGGTGAAGTGAAATAAAAGTAATTTAATGTGTTCATACAATCTGCACAATTAAGATATTTTATTAACATTATAATACTTACATATAATACATTTACTTTTTTTAATGTCATTCAACATCGGACCTTGCCTAGTAGTAAGCAGTCGCCGTCACTATGCCGGCCAAAGGTGCTTTTTACGAATCGCTTAAAAGATCCAAGGTTATAGGATGGGGTGACAAGTATTGCTTTAAATGCTTATTTGTTCTGGGCTGATAAAGCATTTCACTTTTCGATTCTTCTACAAAGAAAAGACGCACCAACGACGCAACTGTGGCGTTAACATATATTTTATATCACAAGCTAGGTTGCCTAGTGCCCATAAACTTGGAGCTTGCATGAAGAGTATTGTGGATGTGAAGGAAGCAAAGAAGTTGTGTCAGGATCGTGGCAAGTGGCGCTCCATTGTCTCTGTTTATCCTCATGGGAAAAGGCGTGACAATTTGATTGATTGATTATATCACACCAATAAATCAAATTGTCGAGGCCATTTTACCACCAGGCAGAGACAATAGAGCGCCAATTGACACAATTCTATTTAATTTACAATTCTATTAAAATATGTAATTATTGTATTTAAAAAAAAAGGGGATATTGTAAAAAAAAACTTAAAATCTGTTATTTAACATTTATGTTGTCACCCTAGTTTGGGAGTCGGGGTATATAAAATATACACTTAATAAAATTAATATATATTTATTGTATTAATTCTGTTATATGTAATAAAATTATTACCAAGATTGTGACAACCATCATGTTTTTGAGGTGAGCAAGGACGTTGAATCACAATACAAAATAAAAATCTAGCTTCTATACTTTAGAAAATAATATAAAATGATTTTTAAAAAAGTTCACTTCAATTTGTTGAACGTCAAAGCGCACCTGTTCTTCACAAGTTTTAGTAGGTTTAGTTCAGTTTATAGCGGGCTATATATTTTACTTACCTGTAAAATGTAAACAAAATGTCTTTCGCTCCAAGAAGTCAGCTGCTCCTATTAAGTAATTGAACAAGAAACTATTTTAATGTTTCTACATAATTAATTTAGAGTGGTAGGCCGACAGTTGGTGGCCATTTGCTCAGTGAAGTGACAAAGTCGCATTTTGGGATCAGCATGTAAGTAGGCGGGCATAGTCGATGCGACTTGTACCTACAATTATTTAGCAGTTGCTCTTATTCATAGACGGCACCCCAGTTTACCACCATTCAAAATGATACATAATATAATAATAAACTCCATTTTGACACCTGAATAATTAAAATAAACTCATCCGTAAAACGCAAATCAAATTCAATCAAAGTGTTTCATTAAGCATAAGAGTTTAATTAACGCTGTTGAAATGCGGTCATTAGGGAGTGTATGTGAAAGACGATAGCGGATAGAATGAGAAATAGCACAGTGCGTGATAGATGTAGTTTGAAAGAAGATGTAGTGACAAGGATTAACAAAGGGATGCTTCGATGGTTTGGGCACATGGAAAGGATAAGTGAACATAGATAGACGAAACGAATTTATAAATCTAATGTAAATCGAAATCTGGGTGGCCTAGTGCCCATAACCGTAGAGCTTGTATGAAGAGAATTGAGCGAAGCAAGAGAGTTGTGTCAGGATCGTGGCAAATGGCGCTCCTTTGTCTCTGCCTCTGTCTGATTTACTAGGTGGACATTTTTTGACGTGATAACTTCTTATAAAACGATGAATACCGGCTGCACGCCGGAAACGTTACGTCGGCAGCAAATTGTGTGTGTGTGTGTGTGTGTGTGTGTGTTTATTCACGCACTAGTGTATTAGGCTAAGGCGCCATTATTCTCAGCCAAGGACGAAAGGTTACATGCCATAGATGAGAAAAGTGAGTTTTTGAAATGAGAAATAAAATTCACAAAGGAATCGAATAGAAACTTCCAGAAATGTAGTCTGTTTAGAAGTTTTTTGAAAAGTAAAAATGTTTAAAATAAAATTTTTAGTATGTTTTTTCGGAATATTATTTATAATGATTAATTAAACATAAATTATTTTTTCTAACATTTTTTGTTTTGTGGAACTGTTTAAAATAAATTACAAAAGAATTGATAAAAGTTATAAAATTAAAATTTGAAAAGTTAATCGGAAAGGAAAATTAACATTGATTAATTTTCGGAAATTACAATAATTGAAGCATTGTTAAATCGGCAGGGAATTAGTAGTTAAGGAAAATGTTAATTAGTGCTAAGAATTATCAATAAGTGATAAAATACTTATAAGGAAAATACTATTATGGAAATTAATTAAGGAATTTAAGGATGAAAGTGTGTGTGGAAAATTATTAACTAATAATAACGCAGATTGTAGGATCTTAAATATAACACATGTCAGTTGTAAATAAATTGTTAATAGCACATTGTTACTTGTAATTAATCTGTATAATTTAAGTTTCATCAATGTTTTCTTATGACGTTTTCACGTAAAACTATCGTCAGTAAACCGACTTTACAGACAACCAATTTTTTTATGTGTAAGGCGGCACCGTGAATTAGTCGCGTTTCGGGATCGGTTTGTAAGTTGCCGGTTCCAATTAGGCCGGCGTAGTGACCCCATTCATAGACCGCACTCCAGCTTAACATCAGGCGGAGTGCTGTCATATGTCGAATCACAATAATAAAAAAACTAATATCACTTTTGAAACCAAACAATACATAAAACCATGTGATTCATTGAGAGTTTTTTCTGATACTAATTTATCGATATTTGGTTTTAAACGTGATAATATTAAATTTGAAATGACGGAATTTGAAACTGAATTGGAATTTGAAAAAATTGAAATTGGAGAATTCGCTCAAATGTAATAGCGACTAATAATATAGTAGTGGCACAATGTGGAAACAAAATGGCGTTGAGCGAGCCACAACGCTGTTTTGTTAAGCTCAATTATGTTAATGAATTCGTTCGACTAGTCATTAATTACATTTTACTAATTACCATGTTGGGTTGCTACTTTCCAACGTGATTAAGAGGTTCTGGGTACCTCTGCTGTAGCAGTCACTGAGGTGATTGAGAAAACGTCGCACGGCTCGACATATGACAGCACTCCGCCTGGATGGAGATGACTGCTACTTGTTCAGGATGAGAAGTTTGCTTTTAATGGCCCGCTCGACTTGGACCTTGTAATCAAAGTAACATTCCTAAAATGTTCAGTCTGTCCAAAGTACCAAGGGGGTACCGTCGAGAAAGCGCACACCTAAGTCTTGTCTGCATTGAACTGAACTAGGTTCCGCTACAACAAACTCTCTTATATCAGTTTTCTCCTGTTTTCTGGCTGCGAGGCGGGCAGTGTAGCGTCTAATGCCCTAGATTCGCAGAGACATGGCGGCTTTGAACGCAGAATGTTCCGACGAGCTTTTTAACCATGTTCCTGCCTCTTCTTTTAACATCCGTAATACCCGCATAGGTCGGGGGAAGCATCCGCACTCTGTCGACCGAATTGGCAGTCAAACTAAAAGGTTCGGTGCGTTCTTTCTTTGTGGAATAATCGACTGGTGAAATGCTTTACCAGCCCATATGTTCTCTCAATCCTCTAACCTTGGATCCTCCAAGCGATGCGTGAAAAAGCACCTTTGGTCGGCATAGTGACGGCGACTGGAGCAGCCGTGAACTTACGCGGTTTTATGCAGTCGTCGGCACTCTTGCACCTTCTCTTGCTTACCAACAGGCGGGTCGAAGTAAGATGTCGAGACACAATAAAAAAACTAATTAAAATAACAATATAAGACATCCCTGCATAAACAATTAATTTTGTTCTGTTGTAAAGATGGTCGTGGATCTTCTCTACAGAAAGTAAACAAACAAACGCAATTTGCTTCGTTTATATTGCTCTTCAAAACAATATTGGATATTGACTCCGCGTTTTCATTATCTGCAAATTTCATTAAGGAACTACGATACTAGCGCAACCAGCCTTTCATTGCGCTGTTATATTGGATCCCTACCTATTGTTAGTATCTTTTTATATAGGTATTGTTTTTTTTTTAAATTCAGTACTGGAATGGGGTTAGTAATAAATAAAAATGCATAGTAAAAACTTTTAATTTTTAAAGAGTGGTAGGTATTGGTACCCAGTCTGCCGATCCGTACCCAGTCTGTATACTTGTAAGTGGTGGTAGTACCACCACTTACAAGTATACAGACCGTGAAGTGATTTAGTCACGTTTCGGGATCAGCTTGTAAGTTGCCGGTCCCATCTAGGCCGGCATAGTGGATGTGATTGCTACTCACAGCTATTAAATCGTAGTAGCAGTGACATTCATTCATGGACTACACTTCGGCTTAACATCAAGCGGGGTGCTGTCATATGTCGAGTCACAATATAAAAAAAATTATAGCCGGCATAAAGACAGCGACTGAGGCAACCGTGAAGTGATTCGTTTTTTTAGTCAACTGCACTTTTGCTAAAGTGCGGTTTATGAATTGAGGCGAATGCTACTAAATACAAACAACTGCAACTACTTCTATCGTATTTTAGGGTATATAAAGACGATTTACTTGTTTTGTTTTTGAAGTAATTGACGCTGTTAAACATGTCTTCATAAATACAGACTTGATTGATCGACTTTAAATGAGCTCTCTAGCGCCGTGTGCTCACAAAACTCTAAAAGCAAAAGGAAAAACATGTTTTCCCTACAGCATCAACAATAATGCATAAAACAATCCTCTTGTAGAGGTTTTCTATTGAGATATGTCTGAATGACAACCCTCTTGATTTGTTTTAGGATTCTAACATGTTATATTCACATTAAAATTATCAGCAGTAATTAATCAAATTCTCTATTATGCAACTAGGAAGAACACCTAGGACATTTCAACCCACGTGAATTAACAGCTGAGTTTATCTGCGCCAAAGAACAGGTCGCGAACAACACATTGCATGCAGTCCGGGGAAGTCATTCCTAATATGGATGTACGCTTAACCGGGCGACTGCTGAATAAGCCAAGCTCCGCATTATGGTAGGACACTGTGCTTTTAATAAACACCTTTACAACCTTAACATTTCATGTCGCCCGCTATGTAAAGGCTAAACGAAAAGGAAACAGCTGCACCTCTGCTCTTGAGTTGCAGCAGCGTGACCGAAGCGAGACAGAAATTTCTTGGCAACGCGGGGACGCTTCTGATATTACTCACAAGAACATTCATACCATTTACAATATTAGTACTTCTTACCAATCAAATAAACTTTAAAAAACACCAAACACATTGGATAAAAAATATTTATCTATAATATATTTAATAAGTTTCATTTTCAACTCTATTTGTTTCAGTCAGTTTTACTAACTAAAAAAGATGAGTTTTGGGCAGCCAACTGCAAGTGACAGGACGCACAATTTTAAATTGTTTTAAAAGCTTGTGTTTCTGAAATATTAATAAATAAATAATAATAATAATGTGTAATAATAGTGGATTTACTTTTAATTTACCAGTAATCAATCGGAACCCTTATAGATTCGTCATGTCTGTCTGTTTGTCCGTCCGTATGTCACAGTCACTTTTTTCCGAAACTATAAGAACTATACTGTTAAAACTTGGTAAATAGATGTATTCTGTAAACCGCATTAAGATTTTTAGACAAAAATAGAAAAAAAACAAATTTTGGGGGTTTCCCATAGTACTAAACCTCATAATCTATGGATATATCTTCAAAAATGATATTGAGGTTCCTAATATTATTTTATTGCTAAACTAAATAGTTTGCGCTAGAGACACTTCCAAAGTGGTAAAATGTGTAACCCCCCTCCCCCCTGTAACTTCTCATATAATATTAAAATCGATTAAAGTTACAACGAACTACAAGAACTTTCATATTATGTTACTTGCTGCTACGGAACCCTTCATGGGCGCGTCTGACTCGCACTTGGCCGCTTTTTAAGTTGATCGAGTATAGATGTAATTTAAAGCTGTGAAACATGTTTCTTCTTCCTTCAAGACTACTTCCGGAGTTTTAGTAAAGGATTTTTGCTCCTTTACTAAGACGATATTTATCAATCTCACTATCATACTCATTATGTGATGAATTTTGAGAGAGTTTTTCGACCAAATCGGAGACATCCTCAAGGTATGAAGATAATTTTGTATGTGAAGGAAGCGAGGAAGTTGTGTCAGGATCGTGGCAAATAGCGCTCTATTGTCTCTGCCTATCCCTGTGGGTAAACGTTTATTGATTGATTCATACTAGTATGTTTAGAGTAAATCTGGCAGCTGTATGATTTAATAATGTTAGTCTATAATGAAGCCTTAACAGAAACCGGCATTGTTACGTAAATTGCATTAGTTCTCAAATTAGAAACAGTTATGTTTGCGTTTACATAACTAACTGCTACTAAAACATTCCCTTATTGGGGGTCAAACATTCTCACAATAGCACGCAATTAACATACAATTGTACGTACCCCTTCCTACTCTTTGTAACACCTCCCTCGGTAGTTTTGCACGTCCACAGACTACATATCCTAGAGATGTCACTTCGTAGGGACTTAAATAACAGGGACCACATCGAGCTGGCTATTAAGTTAACCACTTGGAAACTAAACAGAGCGCGGCGGTTCTTCGCACCAGAGCATCGCCAAGTTTGAGAGCTATTATTATTATATGTTGTTTTTATTATATTATAATTACTATTATTTGTAATATTTAATAATTATTTTAAATATTGCAAATATTTGTTATTATAAAAAGAGGTGGATATTTACTTCGGGTCTGGTTATCAAAGAGTGGTAGGCAGTGGTACCCAGTCTGCGAATTTGGCGTAGTACCACCACTTACAAGGGATTGTGTAACCATTGCACTATATATATATATATATATATTACGTATATAACAGACGCATATATATACATAAACAAACGCAATGAACAACATAATATAAATAACAGATTCAAAATTCAAATGTATTATTTTGTTTATTTTTAATTGTAACAGTTTTTATGGCCAGACTAGATGGTACATATTTATTTTTATCGTGGCTCGACATTCGACATTTGATATACATGATATTTATGTATATGTAGTATAAAGGAGTGATATTAAATTCCTCTTTAATTACTTGCTCGGAATTTTCGGACGAGGTATGTATGTAATAATTATTTCAACATCAAAGGTTATTTCCCTTTTACACTAGATACAGTAAATTAGTGTAAAACAAGCAAACTTCACCATTTTGTCGACAGACGTGGCGCACTTCCAGCCCGTAACACGAAAAGTTCCGAGTCAGAGCAAACATTCGTTTCATAGCTTTTATTTGTAGTACGAGTATTTAATCATTAAATTGGATATTACAATTATTTGTGATAAAAAGGGGGCAGTTATTTGCTCTGAGTTTGGTTGACAAAAAGTGATATGCAGTGGTGTCCAGACTACTGATCCTGGGTAGTACCACTACTTACAACAAGATGCAGACTTATCGGCTTTATGCGTCTTCTATCGCCTATAGCACGAAAAATATTTTGAAGAGCTCTTTGTTCCTACATCGTCTTTTTACTCCCGGCACAGGTCGGGCATAGCATCCAAATTCGTTCAAATGCGACGAAGATTGTTATTATTATATGTCAAATAAATATGCCAATGTAAAAATACGTAAAAAACGTTATAATTTTTCCCTTAAAATATTCAATCAAGGTAATCGATCTAAACTGCAAACCAACCAATTCAGGTGGTACTACCTCGGATCGGCAGACTGAGAAAATAACCACCTCCCTAACATTCCTAAACAATCAACCCCGGGGAAGATATCTACCTTATTTTTAATTACCAAATATTTGTAAACATTATTATAGTTGTAAGATATTACAAATGCGGTCGTTAAGGAGTGTATGTGGAGAGACGATAGCGGATAGAATAAGTAATAGCACTTTGCGCGATATATGTGGTTTGAAAGAGGATGTAGTGACAAGGATTGACAAAGAAATGCTTCGATGGTTTGTGCACATAGAAAGGATGAGTGAAAGTAGATTTACGAAAAGAATTTATAAATCTGATGTGAATGGATACGTTAAACAAGGCAGGCCCAGGAGGGCGTTCGCCGTCCAAATCGGAGACATCCTCAAGAAAGCTAAGTTGCCTAGTGCCTATAAGCTTGTAGGAAGAGAATAGTGAATGTGAAGAAGCGAGGGAGTTTTGTCAGGATCGTGGCAAGTGGCGCTCCATTTTCTCTGCTTATCCCTGTGGGTTGATTTGATATTACAAATAAATGTTATAATACCTGTGAGAGTATGGGTATATAATAATTATTACATTAATAATATGTAAATTTTTATATTTATAATTTAATTGAATGTAAATAATTTCTATATACTTAATCTACTCGCACTTACTAAGGGGTCGCTGTTACCGGATATGGTACGGAAATCATCATCATGATTGGGCTTAGCTAAGTGAACCCGGCGGCGTTGCAGGCCGTGTACACAAAGCCGCAAACCGCAACGACTGTAATTTCATGTTTTTATTCACATTTCTACAGTAAACTACTAAAGTGCTTCCATTATAGAAACAGGACGACGAAAAGAACATTGTATATCAAAGATACATTGGTATTACCACTACACCATGGTTGCCGTACAGTTGATACCTGCAGGACGTTAAGTTTATTAAGTAAACTTCATTCATTTATTTAACTGTAAAAGTTATT
Organism: Tinea trinotella; assembly: GCA_905220615.1. Taxonomy (NCBI): domain Eukaryota; kingdom Metazoa; phylum Arthropoda; class Insecta; order Lepidoptera; family Tineidae; genus Tinea; species Tinea trinotella. The sequence continues at coordinate 6,457,130 of HG992305.1, forward strand.
TCACTTTCACCTTCATTCATGGATCTCATTCCAGCTTAATATAAGGGGAATGTGTCAAGTGAAAATAAAGTTAAAAAAACATTAAATTCTTTTTTCATTATTTGAATTTTGGGTATTAATGTCACACTGTGTTTTTCATTGTTTTAGCATCTCAAATCAATGTTTTCTGTTCGCAAGCTTAGTGACGGCTACTGGACAACCATGAAATTACTCGGTCACTTTTTAGTCGACGGCACTCCTGTACTTCCTCTTGGTTACCATCAGGCAAGTCGAGGTCAAATGTCAAGTCACAATAAGTAAAAAAAAGCGGCCAAGTGAGAGTCGGAGTCGCCCATGAAGAGTTCCGTAGCAGCAAGTAACATAATATAAAAGTTCTTGTAATTCGATGATCGATTTTTACATTTGAGTTGATTGAATGAAAGGTAAAAAGGAGTGCACTCTTGTCAAACATCAACATTGCTAGAAAACTTACTGCGTACTCTATATAGTTAACTGCTACTACGTAATATTTGTAGCATTACCATAAAGTGTAAATTATAATGCCTAGTTTATTCTTTTAAATTAGATAGATATACTCTTTAATGTGCAAATGCGGTGGTGAAGTGGCAGGCGACCGTGGTGTAGTGGCAACGCAAACCGATAGCATGGGTTCAAAACCACTCACTGGTACCAATGCATCTTTGATATATGTACTTTGGTCGCCCTGTTTCTATGATACAAGCACTTTAGTAGCTTAGTATAGAAATGTGAATAAAAAATTGTAGCTGAAAATTATACATAAGTTTATGAACCACACAAATGCGGCCTATCACCAACATGGCAACCTCTTCCAGACAACTAAAGAAGAACTAAATTTTCCATTTTCACACAGGGATAGGCAGAGACAATGGAGCGCCACTAACAACGATCCTTCACATCCACAATTCTCTTCATACAGGCTCTGTGGTCATGGGCACTAGGCAACCTAGCTTTCTTGAGGATGTCTAAACAATTTAAAACAATATGAGTGCATACAAAAAAATATACTTAGGTTAAAATGTTTCAAATAAAATCTGTTACTAAAATAAAAAGGCGAATATTTGCTCCGGGTCTGGTTGTCAAAGAGTAGTAGGCAGTGGTGCACAGTCTGCAGATCCGGGTTAGTATCACTTTACAAGTATACAGATCGTGAAGTGACTTAGTCGCGTTTTGGGATCAGCTTGTCAGTTGCCGGTTCCAACTAGGTGGGCATAGTGGATGCGAGTGCTACTCGCCGTAATTTAACTGTAGTATCAGCCACTTCCATTCATAGACCGCACTCCGGCTTAAAATCAGGCGGGGGCCCACAACAAAAATAAAATAACAAGCACTTATTAACCACGCAATAATTAATTAATTAATAATCCTGCAACAGGCAAGTCTCCAGAATAATACCTTATTCGAACATGCATTGTGAAACAGTGTGTGGTATAAAGTCAGACGCAGATATCTCTGGTAAAGCTTATTGTAGTCAAAGCACGACTACATGAAATAACAATAACATGTCTATACTGTCAACTAATAAAGCTAAATCTAGTCAAAGGTATCAGATATAATAATGTAATATGTTAACAAAATGTAAGCTCTCTGTATGGACTGAAACATACAGATTATTTAGCAAATAGTAATTTTGAATTTTATTACATGCAACATAAGGTTTAATGTAGTTTAACAATAAACGGCTAGGAAGAACACGTTGCAATTTGAACACTAGATTCAGCAATAGCCTAGCCCCCAGTCACGCGAATGGAGCGAAACAGGCTAGATGCCTCGATGCACTAGTGCAGTAAAAGCCTTTTGCGTGAAAATACATCGCGATTTAACTTCTTAGCTACTTTTTTTCTCTAGTTAATTTTTAATATACATACTAAAGTTCATTTAATTTTTTTATTTAATTTTGTATTTTTGTTATTAATTTGTTACAAGTAATTAAGCTGATGAAAAATGGGGAACATAATATGTAAAAAATCTTCAGCATGCCCTGACATTCCCAACTTAACCTGCTGTTCAGTAAGTTTTCTAAATTATTGTAATTATTTTTAAATTAAAAAAATCTATACTTAATAAATATCAATCAATCAAATTGTCACGCCTTTTTCCCACAGGGATAGGCAGAGACAATGGAGCGCCACTTACCACGATCCTTACACAGCTCCCTTGCTTCCTTCACATCCACAATTCTCTTCATACAGGCTCTGTGGTTATGGGCACTAGGCAACACATAATAAATACATGTAATAAATAATAAAATTAGAAAGAGAGAGAAGAAAACGAGAGAGTTCTCTTCGTGCCCTTATTGTCTCTGCCTATCTCCGTGGGGCTTGACCTAAAAGTTGATTCATTTAGTTTAATTTTAAAACTTACCTGATATAAGCTTAATACTCAGGACCACTATATGGCGAAATAATATAGAGGCCCTTTTCTATCCAGAGGAAAAATAAGCATAAGAATTAATTTTAATTCATAAAAAATGCATACAATTTTCCTTTTTTTTTTTCTTGTTGTGGCTCGACATATGACAGCACCTCGCCTGATGTTAAGCTGGAGTGCGGTCCCAGCCTAATAAACTGATCCCGAAACGCGACTGAGTCACTTAACAGTCTGTATACTTGTAAGTAGTGATACTTCCCCGGATCGGCAAATTGGATACCACGGCCTACCACTCTTTGGCAACAAAACCCGTAGCGTGACAACTAAGTGTTTTTACTTAAAGAACATTATATCAATAAATCTAGGTTGCCTAGTGCCTATAACCGTAGAGCTTGTATGAAAAGAATTGTGAATGTGAAGGAAACGAGGGAGTTGTATCAGGATCGTGGCAAGTGGCGCTCCATTGTCTCTGCCTATCCCTGTGGGAAAAAAATGTGACAATTTGATTGATTGATTCTTTATTGTCGACGTATGACCTCAACTTGCCTAATGGTAAGCAAGAGCAAGAGCACCAATGAAAAAATAATTTAGTTCACGGTTGCCTCGGTCGCCGTCACCTAACCGACCAAAGGTACTTCTTTCTGCATCGCTTAAAGGATCTGAGGTTATAGAGGATGGGGAGAATACGTGGGCTGGTAAAGCATTCCATTTGAATTTTATAAAGAACAAAAGCATTCAACAAAGAAACGACGTATTTTAAAATAAATTTATATAATATCAATAAATTAATATATATATATATATCAATGGATATATATATATATATAGGCAGAGACAAATGGCGCCACTTACCACGATCCTTACAAAGGCACCTTGCTTCCTTCAGATCCACAATTCTCTTCATACAGGCTCTGTAGTTATGGCAACCTAGCTCTTTAGCTTTTATATAATATATATATATATATATATATATATATATATATATATATATATATATATATATATATATATATATATATATATATATATATATATATATATATATATATATATAAAAGCTTTGAATCACAGGGATTACATTGCGAGAGCTATTAAGACCACCTCTCTAATACTTAGCATCATGAATATCGTGCGGTAGTTTTTCGTGCCGTAGCAAAGCCTCACTAAATTTACTCTTGCGCGGTACTCCGCTCCTCTAGTCCTGCTAAATATCTTGTACATGCCTTGGATTCATTGCAGCGCCGAGGTATCTAAGTAAAAGGAGATTGCCGGTATGAATGTATCAAATCGATCAATCAATCAAATTGTCACGCCTTTCCCCCACAATTAGGCAGAGACAATGCAGCGCCCTAACATCCACAATTCTCTTTATACAAACTCTACTATTATGGGCACTACGCAACCAAGCTATCTTGAGGATATTTCTGATTTGGTCAGAAAAAAAGGATTTTTGAAATGAAAAATATAAATATATATATATTTACCATATATGTACCAATTTGAAATAAATATTTATATACCTAGTTGGAATCCAGTTACAAATTGACGCGACTAAGTCACTTCACAGTTCGAATATGTGTAAGTTACTTGGTACACTTTGTAGTTTATATATTATTAATTATATAATATATATTATATATCATATCTGCCATTAAAAAACAAATATCGTTCTTTATTGACGACAGGCGTGGACGAACGGTTAGGCGATTGGTTTGTTGCGCGTAAAGTCCCGCGTTCGATTTCCGGTTGGAGCAAATATTTGCTTCAAAGCTTTTATTTGTAATAATAATTAATTATATTAAATATTGCAAATATTTGTTATAAAAAAAGAGATGGATATTTGCTTCGGGTCTGGTTATCCAAGAGTGGTAGGCAGTGGTAACCAGTCTGCCGATCCGGGGTAGTACCACCACTTATAAGTATACAGATCGTGAAGTGACTTGGTCACGTTTCGGAATCAGCTTGTAACTTGCCGGTTCCAACTAGGCCGGCATAGTGGATGTGATTGCTACTCACAGTTATTGAATTGTAATAGCAGTGACATTCATTTATGGACCACACTTCGGTTTAACATCAAGCGGTGTGATGTCATAGGTCGAGTCACAATAAAAAAAAAGAGGAAATTTCCTTCTTTAAACGTAACTATTTATTAAATATATAGTTACGAAATTTAATGAGCAGGCCAAATGTGAAAACGGCCATCATAGCATGCCGCCGGTATAATTGTCCACTGTTGGATATAGTTCTACTCCAATTATATAGGAGGAATATACTCTGAGACACCAAAGTTGGCGTCTATATTTATTATTACTAATAATAATTCATCACGTATTTCCTCTTTTTTTTTAAAATCTAATCTTGAGAAACACGTAGAAGTGTTGTCCGTTGGGGCCTAAGTCTTGAATGGAGACCACGTACAAGAACTAGGAAGCCAATACAAATACCTAATAAGAGTGAAACAATTTTTTGAAATTCGAATCCTTCCTTTTTTAGGGTTCCGTAGTAAAAAACTGAACCCTTATAGATTCGTCATGTCTGTCCGTCCGTCCGTATGTCACAGCCACTTTTTGCGAAATTATAAGAACTATACTGTTGAATCTTGGTAAATAGATGTATTCCTGAAACTCAATTAAAACTGAAACTCAATTTTTTTCATCAAACCCATACCTGTGGGGTATCTATAGATAGGTCTTCAAAAATGATATTAAGGTTTCTAATATAATTTTATTCTGTACTAAATAGTTTGCGCTAGAGACACTTCCAAATGTGCCCCAAATGTGTGGTAAAATGTGCCCCCCCCCCCCCCCCTGTAACATCTAAAGTAAGAGAATGATAAAACTAAAAAATAATATATAATGTAGGTATATTACCATGCAAACTTCTACTGAAAATTAGTTTGAACGAGATCTAGTAATTAGTTTTTTTAAAACGTCATAAATCGTAATCTGCAATTTACCTTTCATTCAATCAACTCAAATATAAAAATCTATCAAAGTTACAACGATCTTTTATCTTATGTTAATTGCTGCTACGAAACCCTTGGAACTCTTCATGGGCGAGTCCGACTCGCCATTGGCCGCTTTTTTTAGTTTCGACATAAGATAGTTCCCCACTAGATGTTAAGCTGGAGTGCAGATCATGAATGGAGGCGACTGAAGCAGCAATCACATCTAGTATGCCGGCCTAGTTGGAATCAAGTTGATTCCGAAACGCGACTAAATCACTTTACAGTTTCTATGTGAGTGATGTCTTATATTAGGCAAGAGGAGGTCCAAAAGCGCGAACGACTGAAAAATGGAATCTTTCTACGGCTGTCGACTGCTATAGTAGTAAAAAACGGAACGGAACGGAACGGAAAATTGGAAAACGGAACTGCGTAGTAAAAAACGGAACCCTTTTAGATTCGTCAGTCTGTCTGTCTGTCTGTCCGTCCGTATGTCACTTTTTCCGAAACTATAAGAGCTATACTGTTGAAACTTAATAAATAGATGTATTCTGTAAACCGCATAAAGATTTTCACACAAAAATATAAAAAAAAACAATAATTTTGGAGGGGCCCCATACTTAGAACTGAAACTCTAATTTTTTTATCAAACTCATACGTGTGGGGTATCTATAGATAGGTCTTCAAAAATGATATTGAGGTTTCTAATATATATTTTTTTTCTAAACTAAATAATTTGCGCGAGAGACACTTACAAAGTGGTAATAAGTTGGTCCCCCCCCCCTTAACTTCTAAAATAAGAGAATGATAAAACTAAATATAAAAATCGATCAACGAACTACAAGAACGTTTATATTATGTTACTTGCTGCTACTGAACCTTTCATGGGCGAGTCTGACTCGCACTTGGTCGCTTTTTATTCACATATATTTGTCGTATCTGTCATATCAATCTAATCCTTAAATATTACAAATAAAATCTTTAAAACACATCTTTACTCTGACCGAAAATCGAACCCGAGACTATATGCGTAACAAACTGAGTAAACTAATGCGCCATGCACCTATTAAAATAGCAGACTCAAATTTATTAAGCCAAGTACTCCCCTCAGTTGTTGTTAAGATATATGAGGAAAATCTCGAAGCCCTTTCTTGATTGTAGCGCCGAGCTGTCCGAGTAATAAGTGATATTGACGTCATGATTAATTTTTAGGGCTTCTGCAATTTCACATTATAATGGCTTTATACGTCTTTATTACGGAAAATGTTTTGAGAATTGCTGCTCGTCTTTTCACTCCTATGTTACTCGCACAGAGAGATGCATCCATATTCTACCGACCATATCTATAGTTGAGATAAACTTTTTTGCGTTGCTTAATGCTTTTCTGGTCCATGTTTTTTCTCCAGACTTGAAACGTTTAAGTGACGACGACTAAGCGAGGTGGCCGTAATCAGGCAGATGTCAAGTTGAATAAAAAATATATTTTAAAAATCTATAGACAACTATCTGTATTCTATTTCTTAAATATAGGTATATTATTTATTATAGAATATACTTCTTAAATATACCTCTATGAACATTGGGTTTTATTTTCCGAAAAAGAAATGCATGATTTACTTTGTCGGAAACCTTGCAAAAATTTGTATAACATTTACTGGAACTCTTTGTTTCATGTTCTTTATTAAAAGTTAATAAAAGGGTTGTCAAAGAAGGAAGTTTTTCAATCAAACTAAAGTTGTTTAGTTGAAATTATACCGTGAACTAGGGAAAATAGAATTGATTTAAACGTTATTAAAGTATTTATAATAAGCATATTTTATTTAATTCGACGACATTTTGCGTTATGAATTAAACAAATTTCATGAAAAAAAAAATGTACAATCAATAACCAAAAATAAACAAAAATATATCATATTTAATGTATCGCTGCATTTCCGGGCAGGACGACGTCTGATGTTAACCGAGAGTGCGCTCCATCAATGGAGGCGACTGCTACTACAGTCAAATAATCGTATGCACTATGCCGACCCAGTTGACTCTGGCAAATTTCAAGCTGATCTCGAAACACGACTAAGTCTCCTTACGGCATGTACACTTGAAAGTGGTGGTCCTAACCTGGATTGGCAGACTAGGCAAATGACCACCAAATATTTACATACCAATTTAAAATCTTTCTTTGAGTTCAAACCATTGTTCGCTCCATTGGGCGCCACTTGCCACGATCCTGACATAACTCCCTCGCATCCCTCATATCTACAATCCTCTTCATACATTCTATGGTTATGGGCACTAGGTAACCCAGCTTTCTTGAGGATGGATCTGATTTGTTCGGAAAACCTTGGTCTGCCTCGTTTAATGCATCTATCTATTTTACCCATTCTCCCATGTTCTTTTAAACCACATTCCGTGCTATCCGCTATCGTCAGTCCACATAATGAAGTTAAATGAATTCGATGGGTTATTACGATTGTGTTAGACTAAAAAAATCAATTAAATTTCCTCCACTTGATGCGGTTATTGTTTTTATAAATTTGCAAATTTATTTCTTGCGTTTTCTGCTTTACCATAGGGTTGACTAGGAGAAGATGCTATTTATTTTGCTTTAGTTTGCCCGTATGCATGCCTATTACAGATACTCGTACTAATATACTATATATTTATTTAATTATTTATTTTAAACGGTTATACCGAAAACTGCCTGGCAAAAATGGTTTATTTTTCCAAGTAGATTATTGCGCTTTATAAAAATAAAGCACAATAATCTTGAAGCGGCTGCCTAAAAACACTTTTTTCCTTTTATCAGTTTCGAATGGCAATAAAATTTCATATAATGAACTGAACTGTATGAACTGTGTGGGTGTTGGCCGTGAGAGAATAGCATTGTGCAAGATACGGGCTAGGATTCTCAAAGGAACAGTAATTATTACAAAAGGGGAAAAATCCGTCTAAAGAATTTGTACGCGCGCTACTTTGATAGGTTTCGCCTCAATTTGATACGAGTAGACCCGTACGATCAATTAACTAACACTTGGCAAGCTCATAATCGTAACAAAGCTAGAAGTTACGCGGCCCGTTTTCTCAGTCTTAGTTAAATTGTGTTGAATCCGACGGTACCGACTTGTTGAGGTCAAGCGTGACGCATTGGTTAGCCACATCAGTTTGTTACGTGGTTTCGATTCCCGGTCGGGTGTAATAGCTTTTATTTGTAATATTTAATAATTTGATTAAATATTAAAATATTACAAATAATATGTGTGTTTAAAAAAAAGAGGTTGCATACTAACCGTAGAGCTTGTATGAAGAGGATTGTAGATGTGAGGGAAGTGAGCGGTTTGCTCAAGGTCTGGTTGTCAAAGAGTGGTAGTTAGTAGTCTGCTGTCTGCCCAATCTGCCGATTCAGTTTAGTACCAATTACAAGTATACGGAACGTGAAGTGATTTAGTCGCGTTTCAGGATCAGCTTGTAAGGCAGACATAGTGTATGTGACTTACAGTTATTAAATTGTAGAAGCAGACCTCACTCCAGCTTAACATCAGCCGTGGTGTTGTCATATGTTGAGTCACAATAAAAATAAAAATGCTCAGCTTTATATAAAATGCTTTATAAGGATGCCCGAATCTCTTGGTTTGTAGAGCAGACATATTAATTATTCAATAAAAAACTAAACCTAAGTGTTGTTTTCGACCAGAAATTAAAATTAAATAAACAAATTCATCACTTTTCATCTTCACATTTTCGAAACCTCTTATGCTTCTACAACAGTACTGGCCCAAGTATTGTATGGAGGATGTACATCCATCATACAATACTCGGGCCACATAAGGACCTAACTTCTCCTCAATTACGTAAGACCGCGTAAGACCTCGCGTCGGCGATGAGAAATAGTTTCAGCTCGCATATTAAACTTCGCATATTATAGTTTTCGAAGTGAGATAATTTGATACTATCGAAAGAACGTAAAATACTATAAATAGATTTTAGATATACTATAGAATATATACATGTGTACTGTGGATCCAGCAGTTAAAAAGATCGCTGGCTAATGCAGTGACTTATTTTGTAACCAACCTAGTTTCCGTTTTGAGAATGTGTTAAAAAAATCAATTATGTGTACAACTGATTTTATTTTATCTGCCGATATACTTAGGGCGCACTATATGTTTCCATAACTAGTCACTGAGATAGAATCTTGCTCGACGCCTTGCATCGACCATGCAAGGCATTACATAGTCGTGTCAATCCTGATTACGATTTGCCTGATGTAAGAATTGGATAAAACAAGAGCGCCGACGACTGAAAATAAACACTGTCACTGTCACACTGTCTCTCCAATCGACGGTCCTTCACAATGAGCTTAAAGGAACATTATACCTATAACCTATAACCTTGGAAAGGATGGGCAGAAAACATAAGCCGGTAAAATATTTTACTTGTTGATAGTTCTACAAAAAAACGACCTTTATGTTCGACTACCAATTCGATATAGTCGCGTTTCAGGATCAGCCTGAAAACAAGTTCTATATAGACCAGCATAGTGGATGCAACTACTATTTAACTGTAGTAGCATAGCCTTCATCCATGTACCGTACTATGGCTTTACATCAGGCGGCATTGCACTTGCTCATCGTCAGATTCTACCATGGCTTAGGAAAGGCATATGACGAGATACTTGTCAATTATTGCCTGTACGTATGAAACTAAATAGTAGTTATATCCACTATGCTAGTCTATATGGAACTTGTTTTCAGGCTGATCCTGAAACGCGTCTATGTCACTTCACGGTTTGTACACTTGACAGTGGTACCTACTACCTCGGATTGGCAGAATTATCACATGACGACCAACTATTTGCCTACTACTCTTAAACACCCATAACACCATAACACATGTTTGTCATATCCAATCTAAATAATAATAATATATATATATATATATATATATATATATATATATATATATATATATATATATATATATATATATATATATATATATATATATATATATATAAAATAATGCTGTAAAACAAATTGCTCCGACCGGAAATCGAACTTCAGTGTTTTAAAAGAAACATTCAATTTCCTCTACGTCTAGGTTCAATTCACGGATAACTAGAGAAAATCAAAAATCTTTGAAAGCAAATACAGGTTATTTGAAATAGGATTCAACGTTTACTCGATCTCTCAAACTTAAAGTCCAGTCCCTTTATTACCAATATTTGAGACAGGTAAAATGTATGTGTTCCTTTGAAGATTTTAGAAAGCCATTTATGGTCGAAGAGGAGAGAAAATCTATATTGTAATCCTACACATCCGATTTATTATGTATGCACTATGACTTGGTTTATGTGTGCTACTTTATACAAATTTTACATGGCACAGGGAATATTAAATTATACTAATGTCAAAACCATTATTTCTCCATTTATTAATAATGTGGAATATATTCTAAGTTTTAACCGTCTAATAATATTTTAAAATCCTAGCTTTTATTAGCGTTTAACGTGTGGCTCATTGTTTAACACACCAGTCCGCTCAACGTACGTCCCTGCTAGGGGTTCATTCCTCCATGTTCCTACATTGATGTATGAATGTGAATGTTGGGTGTGACAAAAGAAGCTTGAGAGTAGAATCAACGCTGTAGAAATGCGGTCATTAAGGAGTGTATGTGGAGTAACGATAGCAGATAGAATAAGGAATAGCACAGTGCGCCGATAAATGTGGTTTGAAAGAAGATGTAGTGATAAGGATTGACAAAGGGATGCTTCGATGGTTTGGGCACATAGAAAGGATGTGTGAAAGTAGATTGACGAAAGCAATTTATAAATCAAATGTGGATGGATTTTTCTATCATTCTGAAGAAGGCTTGTAGCCTAGAGCTTGTATGAGAAGAATTGTGGATGTGAGTTGTGTGAAAAAGGCTCGACAATTTGTTTGATTGATTAATTGAAAACATTACATATTACAAATATTTGTTACTCACAAAAATGATGAGGTAGATATTTGCTCCGGGTCTGGGTGTTATATGTCGGTCTATGAATAGATGACACTGCTACTACTGTTAAACAACTACAAGTAGCAGTCATATACGCTATTCTGGTCTGGTTGCAACCGGAAATTTTTAAGCTAAACGCGACTACGCTTGAAAGTGGTGGTACTCCTGGATCGATAGTCTGGACAAATGACCACCAACTGCATGTCTGCCTACCACTAAAAGGCAACCTTTTGCTATTTGTAGCAAAAGGTTGCATGCACCATAAACTAAGACGAACTAATATTAATCGACAGTCCAGCTTTCTTATGCTGTATTCATTAACTCTGTTTATCAACGTCTTTTTACAGGTCTAATTAAAAAATCTGACCGTTCACGTAATATCAAAGAACAGAATCAAAGTAGCTAAGATAAAAAAAAATTAATCGGATTTATTACTCTCTTAAAGCAACGGATTTTTCTAGAATATATACCCTTATAAAAGTTAAGAGACGCACTGGTCGATACTTTAAAAAATGTATTAAAAAGTTGTAAAATCAAAACAACTTCTTGGCAGTACGCAAAGTTATATCATAGAAAAATGTTATTTATTGATGGGAAAAGTTTTATTATCAAGCAACATTTTAACAAACAGAATTACCTAGTTTAGCTCAAGCTCTAGAGAATTAGTCAGTAGGGAACGTGGCTATTATCCGATTTTAATGATGGTCGGGTTGGGATGTTAGCTAAAAGACTTCCGAAGCACATTTTTAGTCCAGATGTATTAAGAAACAACTTTTGAGAAAGTGATTTAGCTCTTTAACATAATGCAGCTCTTTTAACATAATGGGTGATAAATGTGATTTAAAAGAATATGTAACAAAGATTAAGAAAGGTATATTTCGTTGGTTTGGACACATCGACGAGAAAGATTTATAAATCTCTTAGGCAAAACAATGACGACCCAGAGGATTATTTTTTGAATAAATCGAGAACATTCTTAAAGTAGCAGGGGTCGTAGTAGTCAGATCGAATTAGCTTTTTAGATAAATAAATTCCTATTGGAGCGAAACAAATTTGTGTGATGTGTACAATTTGTTTTGTAAAGATGGCCTATTGCGTCGGCTCTTTTTTCTACGCGCGCTGCTGTCGGGCGCGCATAAAGTACCTTATTTATTTAATTATTTCAACATCTTTGCGTTTGTCAAATAATCTGGAAATTTGTAAAGTTGTAGTTAAACTCTACCTTAACAGACTCGCACCAAAACAATTACAGGCATATTTTTAGGCCGGCATAGTAGCGGCGGCTGGGGCAGCCGGGAACTGACTCGGTTATTCCAGTCGTCGTCACTCTTGGACTTCCTCTTGCTTGTCATCAGGCGGGTCGAGGTCAGATGTCGTGTCACAATAAAAAATATAAAAAAAACATTTTTCGAATAATAAAACACCGTCCAAATCATTTGAAAAACATTGACAACATATCTACATTTCAGCTCTTTATGACTTTCAAAACGCGAGTTATAAGATATCAAAATTTTGCAAAATAAACCGTTTGCCAATTGCGAGCGATCCACTGGTCCGATTTTGCTCTACCAGAGCTCATTCTTTTTATGTTCCAAATGCACGTATGTCTGTCTCACTTTAAGAAATAATTAAGAATTAAAAGTTAATCGCAATAAATCGCAATAAAAGCGATTTATTGTGATTAAAGAAAAGTTGATCTTCGATCAGGATATAACTATTCCTTTAAAATATTATAGTTTTATATTTTAAAAAAATGAATAAATATTGGATGGATAGTTTTAAAATAAATAGAGATTTTATATAAGTAATTAATAATCCACTAAAACAAAGCGCAAAGCAAGCCCAAAAAGAAGCTTTATGGACAATTTTATTTATAGGATATTACTCTTGTCCGAGGGATGGTCCTGCAGAGTTGTTTTAAACCATATGTTTTATGTATCTAAATATTAATGAATATTTTATTTTTTATATTGCTATCAATATTTGACCTACAACGTTGATTGCTCTATCTATATAGCCGGCGGCATCGCGGGCCGCGCCGTCACAAATCCGCAACGACTGTCCTTTTGTTTGTATGACAGGTAGCTGCATGTGCCCGGCGGCGGCAGGCTAATAGTCCATTTTGGCGAATCCATTTTTTTTTATTGTTATGTATGCTCTATGATAATATTTTTTTTATAATTTCAATGAATAGAAATTAGTACAGTTAAAAAGATTCAGAATTTATTTAATTATTTTACTACATAATTCAAGCGAAACCGACAAACGTCCAGCCCATAATAATAAAAAAAGATTGCAGCGCTACTTGCCGGGACTCACTTAAATACCTACAAAATTTCACTAAAATCAGTCTAGATGTTTAGGACTTCACTTACTCGCATACACACGTACTAAAGTAATATATATATATATATATATATATATATATATATATATATATATATATATATATATATATATATATATATATATATTTAGTATATATTTTATTATTATTTGTTTACATTTCTATACTAAAGCTACCAATGTATCTTTGATATATATGTACATTGGTACATTCAACCTATTCAGGTACTAGGAAAATACTTATAATTAATTATCAATTATTTTTTTATAATTATTAATAATTACATTTAATTTCAATTGCATATATTTTATTATGAAGATTATGAAGGAATTATTCATTAGATTTCTATTCATAACTTCAAATAATAGCAAGTTTATTTTTCCACTTTATTGCTTTCCTTCAAGCAAATCATATTTGTCAATCAATTTAGTAGTCTATTTCTGTCTCTTCTTTGCTTTTCTCAAACCACTTGGTTAAAACTTCAATCAATCAAATTGTCACGCCTTTTTCCCACAGGGATAGGCAAAGACATTGGACCGCCACTTGCTACGATCCTGACACAACTCCCTCGCTTCCTTCACATTCACAATTCCCTTCATACAAGCTCTATCGTTATGGGCACTAGCTTTCTAGCAACGTAGCTTTCTTGAGGATTTCTCCGATTTGGTCGGAAATCACTCTCTAGGGCCTGCCTTGTTTAACGCATCCATCCACATGACATTTATAAATTCCTTTCGTCAATCTACTTTCACTCATCCTTTCCATGTGACCATCGTAGCATTCCTTTGTCAATTCTTGTCACTACATCTTCTTTTAAACCACATCTATCGCACTCTGTGCTATTCCTTATTTTATTCGCTATCGTCACTTCACATACACTTCTTAACGACTGCATTTTTACAGCGTTAATTCTACTCTCATGCTTCTTCTGCCACATCCAACATTCACTTCTATACATTAATGTAGGAACAAGCACCGCATTATGAACAGCCATCCTTGACTTTTGAGACATTATTTGACTGTTCATTATACTATGGATAACTGTTCAGTACGTTACCCTTTTGCACTCTTTTCTCAATATCTTCATCACACGTCCAATCCCTTGTAAACATACTTGCCAAGTAAACAAATTGTTTGGCTTGTTCAATTTTCTTCCCATCTATTATTATCTTCCATTATGTCATTTCATCCTTTTTCAAACCATTACTTTAGTTTTACTTACATTTACTTTCATACCTTCCTTTTCTATCGGCATTCATAATAGTAACCATTTCCTGTAACTGGATAACTTGATCGTCGGCGTACAAGAGACATTTGATCACCAAGTCATTAATTCTCAAACCAGACTTCCTTGCACGCAACTCTTTCAGACATCTGTCCATTATGGTTAAAACTACAAAGTAATAATTTACAGTAGCTCGACTGTACTTCATCTATCGTAGGACTCAACATAACAGTCAAATTATTAGTCAATAAAGTAGTAATTTTAAAAACATTTCATTTAAATCTTGACGCCATAGTCTTTTCTTATGGTCTTTTTTGTATAGTACAAATCAGGCAAGTCAAGTATAATATCTGTACTGGACTTGCCTAATGTTAAGCAAGGGGAAGTCTAAGAGCCGACGTCCGAAAAATACGCTTAATTCACGGTTGCCTCAGTCGTTACTAAATCACGTTCTCAATTTAATATTCCACTTCGCTTAAAAGATCTAAAATTATAAAATGTATTACGTACGGAAAGTTTTAATCTAAAGTTTACGATAAAGTTAAAAAAGCTCTTAGCAGTAACATGTTTCGATGTATCTTAATATTAATAAATATTTTGTTTCTGTTGAAAATAACGAACCCGGATTTTTAACAAACGGAAACCGGGGGAATAAATCATTTATTCCCCCAGATAACTCTATCAATATTCGATGTGGTATATTAATGTTTGGTAAAAACTATTTGAATAAAACTTTGACTACAGGCGTAGTCGAACGGTTAGCAATTGGTTTGTTGCGCGTAAAGTCCCGGGTTTGGTTCCCGGTCGGAGCAAATATTTGTTTCATAGATTTTATTTGTGATATATAAAAATTTTATTAAATATTGCAAATATTTGTTAAAAAAAAAGAGGGGGATATTTGTTACAGGTCTGGTTATCAAAGAGTGGTAGGTAGTGGTACCCAGTCTACCGATCCGGGGTAGTACAACCACTTACAAGTTTACAGACCGTTAAGTGATTTCGGGATCAGCGTGTAAGTTGCCGGTTCCAGCTAGGCCGGATTAGTGGATGTGATTGCTACTACATTGTAGCAGTGGTATCCATTCATAGACCACACTCAAGCTTAACATCAAGCGGGGTGCTGATGTCGAGTTACAATAAAAAAAAATAGAGTATAAAGCTATTATTATTTAGAATTCTATTCTATACTAAACTAGTAAGAGTGCTTGTTCATTATATCAAAGTGCATTGTTATGTTTGATATGTGCAACGTTGCATTGATTGGTACTGGCAAATAGTAAACCGGGAATCCTACCACTATACCACGCTCGCCTATTATGAATATTATTCTCGCTTATAACGTGGATCATTTAGTTGCCAATTGAGGCAATTTATTCGAAAAAATAAAAATAATTAGTAAAAGAACAAAATTTCTTGGTAAAAAAGACGCTCACACGATTTTTTCCACTCACAATTTATGCAGTTGACAAGTAGTTTGTAGGTCTGGTCGGCATAGTCAGTCTGGTCTACTGAGGTTGTAGACTAAGTCATTTTTTTTCAGACGCCGGCGCTTGCTTCAATTTTTTTTTTTAAATTGTTGCACGACATCTGACCTCGACCTGCCTGATGATAAGCAAAAGAAGGTCCAAAAGTGAAGACAACTGAAAAGACCGAGTTTATTCACGGCTTCTTCAGTCACCGTCACTATACCGGCCAAAGGTGCTTCTTCACGCATCGCTTGAAGGATCCAAGGTCATAGGATGGAGAGAACACATGGGCTGGCAAAGCATTCCACTTGTCGATTGTTCTACAAAGAAAAGACGCACTTTTAGTTCGGCTGCCGATTCGATCGATAGAATGTGGATGCTTTCCCCTACCTGTGCGGGTATTACGGGTGTGAAAGGACGAGGTAGGAACAAGGTTAAAGAGCTCATCGGAACATTCTCCGTGGTATAGGCGATAGAGGACGCACAAAGCCGCCATGTCTCTGCGTAGTTGCAGGGGCTCCAGAGTACGCGTGACCTCTGAAGCTCCTATAATTCGGACAGCTCGGTGCTGCAATCAATCCAGGGCATTGAGAAGATACTTGGCAGAGCCGTCCCACAAGTGCGAACAGTACTCCGCGCAAGAGCGAATTTGTGCCTTGTATATATATTTCTGAAAATTGACTGTATTTTATGATAATTTTAATCTATGGTCTAAAAATTGTGTATGGTAAAACTACAATCTAATTGAAATATGATTATTATTAAATTAAAGCAGCAATACTAAAATGAATTAATTCGTGAGTCAATATTGTATTTTTTGCAAAACTTTAACAAAATTTAAAACCTGCAACACTTTCAAAACGCACGAAAGCGTTAATATACATGCGAGTATGTAAACACTCAATATCGACAATATTCATGAACATGGCTTTAATGAAGAGCGATATTAAAATATATAAAAAATTGCTACATAAAATGTTTATTTATTATTCCTGCTTGTTTTTAACTTGGATCTTTTATTTTCCCCTTCAGGATATTTTAAAAGCTCCTAATTAAATTAAAATAATTGTTAGATATAAATGGTTTCAGAACTTGAATAATAAACATCTGTCTACATAAAAATCCATGTTTGTCACAGGAATAGACAGAGGCACTTCCCACATAACGATCCAGACATAACTTAATCTTCCTTGTTCACTTCATATAGGCTTTGCGGCTACATGCACTCAATTCAGATCGAGAATAATAATTTGGGTCTTTCCCTTGTTAATATTATTACATAATTTAAAACGGGATTCGCAATTATGAATAACAAAAAGGCGTGACAGTTTGAATTGATTTTGATTGATTAAATTTTTCTACCTCTAGGGAGATTTCCTTAGGAACCGTAAATATTAAATGCAAATAAATAATAAATGCTTTTGAAGCTATTGAAGGAAAACACTACGAAACCAAACCTACATATACGTACTTTACAATAGAGTTAAGCCGCTGGCGTCTCCATAGCAACCCGAGAATTGCCTTTGCTTTGTGGTACGATACAATGGATATAATATTAAATTTACATAAAATAATCTGATAACATTAGAACATATTATTTTATTCAACATCTCAACCGTATTACTAAAATTAATTTACAATGCGAATACGTTATTAATACTGATTACATAATTATTTGAGAGGTATTTTGTTCATTTAGTTGCCAATTTAAGCTTACTCGAAAATATAAAAATAATTAGTAAAAGGCCATAATTTCTTGGTAAAAAAGACACTCACACGATTTTTTCCCTTTTTCCCCTCACAATTCATGTAGTTGACAAGTAGTTAGTAGGTCTGGCCGGCATAGTGATAAAGACTAAGGTTGTAAACTAAGTCTTTTTTTTTTCAGACGCCGGCGCTTGCTTACCACCAAGCAAGTTGAAGCGCGTCTCTGACTTCGAGATTGAAATAATTAAATAATTTCTAAAAATTTACTGTTATTAATGATAATTTTAATCTATGGTCTAAAAATTGTGTATTTATAAAATACAACCTAATTGAAACATAATTATTATGAAATTAAAAGAGCAATGCTAAAATTAAAAAACAAAAGAAATTAATTTGTCAAGCCATTTTTTCACATATAATGGAGTCCGGTCCATTCGGTCCATGAATGAAGGCGACTTCTACTACAGTTTAATAACTGCAAGTAGCAGTCGTATGTCGTATGCCGGCCTAAGAAGATGATTTAATCAATCATAAAGCGTAATTTCGAATAATTTTATTAGGCTAGTAGAATTAAACGAAGTGGTATATGAAACTAATACGTTTCTGATAGCCGTAGGTAAAACAGGTGTATTTAGTAATATATACACCTGTTTTACCTACGGCTACGGTATTAAGGAATAAACCCCTGAATATACGTAGTTGATTCATTTTTGGTAAAATATGTATCTCAATACCTTCAACTTACAAAATTATTTTAGTTAAAAAATATGAAATGAAACAATTTCTTAGCATCCATGGAATCTCCGTGCGGGTGCCGGGTCCATCGCGTGGCAGGCAGGAGAATGAAGGCAGCGTTTCGGACTTGTGACCGAAATGTAGGTTTCAAAGCTTTTTGTGACATGTCAACACTCACCTTCCCTGCCTTCACTATCCCCTCTACCCAACCAAATATTGTAAGACCACTCCACCACCCCACCAATGCCGCCTTCGACATACGATCTAAAAATGTGGTTACGGCGGACCTTGGGAGGCCAAGATTTTTAAAAGATGATGCAAGGTTTTTGTTGGTAATCCCCTTGCGCCAACTTCCACTGCGTAAAGCTGAGTTTTAAAACCGTTTTTCGTCATCTCGTTCGTGAGATCATAAGAGATCATTAACCGAAATTCCGTTTATTGATTAAAAATGTCTGTAATATTTATTGAAAAATTGACTTTTTATCAAAAATAGTTCAAACAGGACTAATTATTATTGTCGAGACGTCCATTTATAACATAGCTAATTTTGCAGTTCTGTGGGTGCTCAACCCACCAACGGAACAGCAACAGACGTTTACTAAGACTAGTAAATCTTTAGTATTTTTTTTCACATTTCTATACTAAGCTACTAGTGTTGTATTATTTGCCGCTGCCCGCGAGCGGGCAGCGGTGTGTCGTTGTGTTGTTTTCTATTTAACTGTTGTTCTATTTACCGCAGCCCGCAAGCGGACAGCGGAGAGTGGTGTGTGTGTTTGTTTGTGGTGTCGTGTCTTCGATTGTCGTATTTGCTGCTGCAGCAGCTAGTGTTATTTATTTGCCGCTGCCCGCGAGCGGGCAGCGGTGTGTCGTTGTGTTGTTTTCTATTTATCTGTTGTTCTATTTACCGCAGCCCGCAAGCGGACAGCGGAGAGTGGTGTGTGTGTTTGTTTGTGGTGTCGTGTCTTTGATTGTCGCATGATGTGTCGTTGTGTTGTTCTATTTATCTGTTGTTCTATTTACCGCAGCCCGCAAGCGGACAGCGGAGAGTGGTGTGTGTGTTGGTTTGTGGTGTCGTGTCTTCGATTGTCGTATTTGCCGCTGCCCGCAAGCGGACAGCGGTGGTGTCGTGTCTTTGATTGTCGTATTTGCTGCTGCCCGCAAGCGGACAGCAGGGTATCGTTTTTTTACCGAGTATCGGTGTTCATATACAGAGGCGACTTAGTATAATTTCATTGATTTTCATCATTTTAGAGTTTTTCCTAATTTTCACCTCCAGGATGACTTTTGATGTCAAAGTCATGTATGGGGCGTTTGTCAAACGTGGTAAGGTTTGTATGGAGAGACTGTCAAAATTATTGTAAACTGTCAACTTTATCTGTTATGTCCCAAAAATTGAGGAAAAAAATTAAAAAACACAATTTTTGTCATGACAGCTAAATTTGACAGTTGACAGGAATTTTGACAGTTGTTCTACAGACAATGCCACGTGATGTACAAACGCGCCATACATGACACCGACGTTGGAGGTGTTTTAACGGGAGAAAACGATCAAAATCTGCAAAAAAATGACAAAATACGATTAGTTCGATAACGACGCACCTGTCGAGAAAATCAAAATTCCGCTTCCCCAACCCCTAATAGCGGTTCAGTGGGAGTCACGTAGACGTCAAAATAGTTTCTCTACTTTGACGCTTGTCAAAGTAAAAGATCCAGTTTTGATTTGACGATTTTTTTTTGTCGTTCATTGTCGTTTTGTCGTAGTGCGTCAAATAAAGCACCTGAAACCATAATGGACCAGAAAAAAAAATCGACACCTCTGGTAGAAAAATCGAAAAATGTCAAAAAAATGTCAAAGAAAAAATGACATTTGACAAATTTTGACAGTCGTTTGGGGCCCTACTGAGAACCCCCTACAACTTCCCTATACATGTCAAAACTGTCAAATTACTCCAAGTGCCCGAAATCGTAAAAAGTCCGATTTCGTCAACTTTTTCTGATTTCGTCAAAGTTTTTTTTTTTGCATATTAAATTATGTTCGACAAATAATCAATTGCGCGAAAAAAATTCCATCAGCGGGCAACGGATCAGGGAGTAAAAAAAAATTTGACAGTTAAAAATGTCAAATGTCAAAATCTGTAGGTTTGTCGGGGGTCACATAAACATCCTCTACAACTCCACTATACATGTCAAAACTGTCAGAGCACTCCTTCTGGGAAACTAATGTTGTCCATCGGGAACTTAGTCACGCAAGCAGCTTTATATTATATCAGACTAGTGTTATTTATTTGCCGCTGCCCGCGAGCGGGCAGCGGTGTGTCGTTGTGTTGTTTTCTATTTATCTGTTGTTCTATTTACCGCAGCCCGCAAGCGGACAGCGGAAAGTGGTGTGTGTGTTTGTTTATGGTGTCGTGTTTATGTGTCGTGTGTAGTGTTATTTATTTGCCGCTGCCCGCGAGCGGGCAGCGGTGTGTCGTTGTGTTTTATTTTGTGTATTTGCCGCTGCCCGCAAGCGGACAGCGGTTGTGTCGCGTCTTCGATAGTCGTATTTGCTGGTATCCTTGTTTCGGAGTGCATCGGTGTTCATATACAGAGGCGACAGAGTATAATTTCATTGATTTTCATCATTTTACAGTTTTTCCTAATTTTCACCTCTAAGATGACTTTTGCTGTCAAAGTCATGTATGGGGCGTTTGTCAAACGTGGTAAGGTTTGTATGGAGAGACTGTCAAATTTATTGTAAACTGTCAATTTTATCCGTTATGACCAAAAAATTAAGAAAAAAAATGGAAAAATACATTTTTTATCATGACAGCTAAATTTGACAGTTGACAGAAACTTTGATGGTTGTGTTAGAGGGACTGCCATGTAATGGACAAACGCGCTATACATGACACTGACGTTGGAGGTCTTTCAGGGGGTCAAAATTATCAAAATGTGAAAAAAAATGACAAAAAACGATTAGTTCGATAGCGACGCAACCGTCGAGAAAATCGAAATTCCGAGTTCTTACGCTCTATGATCGGTTCAGTGGGAACACGTAGACGTCAAAATCGTTTCTCTAACTTGACAGTTGTCGAAGAATAAGTCCTATTCATAAATCGTCGATTTTTTTTTGTCGTTCATTGTCGTTATGTCGTAGAGCATCAAATAAAGCACCTTAAACTATAATGGACCAGCAAAAAAAAATCGACACCTCTGGTAGAAAAATCGAAAAATGTCAAAAAAATGTCAAAGAAAAAATGACATTCGACAAATTTTGACAGTCGTTTGGGGCCCTACTAAGGACCCCCTACAACCCCCTCATACACGTCAAAACTGTCAAATCGCTCCAAGTGCCCGAAATCGTAAAGTGTCTGATTTCGTCAACTTTTTCTGATTTCGTCAAAGTTTTGATTTTTGCATATTAAATGATGTTCGACGAATAATCGATTGCGCAAATAAAAATTCCGTCAGCGGGCAACGGATCAGGGAGAAAAAAAAATTTTGACAGTTAAAAATGTCAAATGTCAAAATTTGTAGGTTTGGTTGGGGTCACATAAACTTTGTCTACAACTCCGCCATACATGTCAAAACTGTCAGAGCACTCCTTCATGGAAACTAACCTTCTAAATGAGCGAATGAATGAGTGAATGAGTCACGCAAGCGGCTTTATATTATATGGGACTAGTGTTGTATTATTTGCCGCTGCCCGCGAGCGGGCAGCGGTGTGTCGTTGTATTGTTCTATTTATCTGTTGCTTTATTTACCGCAGCCCGCAAGCGGACAGCGGAGAGTGGTGTGTGTGTTTGTTTGTGGTGTCGTGTCTTCGATTGTCGTATTTGCTGCTGCCCGCAAGCGGACAGCAGGGTATCGTTGTTTCGGTGTGCATTGATGTTCCTATACATAGGCGATGGGGTAGAATTTCATTGATTTTCATCATTTTACAGTTTTTCCTAATTTTTACCTCTAAGATGACTTTTGCTGTCAAAGTCATGTATGGGGCGTTTGTCAAACGTGGCGAGGTTTATATGGAGTGACTATCAAATTTATTGTATACTGTCAATTTTATCCGTAATGACTAAAAAACTGAGAAAAAAAATAGAAAACAATTTTTTTGTTATGACAGTTAAATTTGACGGTTGACAGGAAATTTGACAGTTGTGTTACAGGTACTGCCACGTAACGAACACACGCGCTATACATGACACCGACGTTAGAGGTCTTTTAAGGGGTGAAAACGAACAAAAATTTCCCAAAAAATGACAAAAAACGATTAGTTCGATAGCGACGCAGCCGTCGAGAAAATCGAAATTCCGAGTTCTTAC
This sequence comes from Tinea trinotella, assembly GCA_905220615.1. NCBI lineage: Eukaryota > Metazoa > Arthropoda > Insecta > Lepidoptera > Tineidae > Tinea > Tinea trinotella. Next base: position 6,480,240 of record HG992305.1, read on the forward strand.
GCTCTATAAGCGCTTCAGTGGGAACACGTAGACGTCAAAATCGTTTCTCTAACTTGACAGTTGTCGGAGAATAACCCCTGTATGTTTGTGAATCTAAAAAGTCTGATTTCGTCAACTTTTTCTGATTTCGTCAAATTTTTTTTTTTTGCATATTAAATCATGTTTGACGATTAATCGATTGCGCGAATAAAAATTCCGTCAGCAGGCAACGGATCAGGGAGAAAAAAAAATTTGACAGTTAAAAATGTCAAATGTCAAAATTTGCGATTTTGACGGGGGTCACATAAACATCCTCTACAACTCCCCCATACATGTCAAAACTGTCAAAGAACTCCTTCTGGGAAACTAACCTTCTATATCGGTAGGTGAGTCACGCAAGCAGCTGTATATTATATCGACTAGTGTTGTATTATTTGCCGCTGCCCGCGAGCGGGCAGCGGTGTGTCGTTGTGTTGTTTTCTATTTATCTGTTGTTCTATTTACCGCAGCCCGCAAGCGGACAGCGGAGAGTGGTGTGTGTGTTTGTTTGTGGTGTCGTGTCTTCGATTGTCGTATTTGCTGCTGCCCGCAAGCGGACAGCAGGGTATCGTTGTTTTACTGAGTATCGGTGTTCATATACAGAGGCGACAGCGTATATTTTCATTGATTTTCATCATTTTACAGTTTTTCCTAATTTTCACCCCTAATATGACTTTTGCTGTCAAAGTCATGTATGGGGCGTTTGTGGAACGTGGTGAGGTTTATATAGAGTGACTGTCAAATTTATTGTAAACTGTCAATTTTATTCGTAATGACCAAAAAATTGAGAAAAAAAATTGTAAAACACAATTTTTGTTATGACAGCTAAATTTGACAGTTGACAGGAAATTTGACAGTTGTGTTACAGGTACTGCCACGTAATAAACAAACGCGCTATACATGACACCGACGTTGGAGGTCTTTCAGGGGGTCAAAATGAACAAAAACTACAAAAAAATGACAAAAAACTCTTAGTTCGATAGCGACGCACCTGTCGAGAAAATCAAAATTCCGCCTCCCCAACCCCAAAAAGCGGTTCAGTGGGAGTCACTTAGACATCAAAATAGTTTCTCTACATTGACGCTTGTCAAAGTAAAAGATCCAGTTTTGATTTGACGATTTTTTTTTGTCGTTCATTGTCGTTTTGTCGTAGTGCATCAAATAAAGCACCTTGAACCATTATGGACCAGCAAAAAAAAATCGACACCTCTGGTAGAAAAATCGAAAAATGTCAAAAAAATGTCAAAGAAAAAATGACATTTGACAAATTTTGACAGTCGTTTGGGGCCCTACTGTGGACCCCCTACAACTTCCCTATACATGTCAAAACTGTCAAATTACTCCAAGTGCCCAAAATCGTAAAAAGTCCAATTTCGTCAACTTTTTCTGATTTCGTCAAAGTTTTTTTTTTCGCATATTAAATCATGTTCGACAAATAATCGATTGCGCGAAAAAAATTCCGTCAGCAGGCAACGGATCTGGGAGTAAAAAAAAATTTGACAGTTCAAAATGTCAAATGTCAAAATCTGTAGGTTTGTCGGAGGTTACATAAACATCCTCTACAACTCCACCATACATGTCAAAACTGTCAGAGCACTCCTTCTGGGAAACTAATGATGTCCATCGGGAACTTAGTCACGCAAGCAGCTTTATATTATTATATACTAGTGTTATTTATTTGCCGCTGCCCGCGAGCGGGCAGCGGTGTGTCGTTGTGTTTTATTTTGTGTATTTGCCGCTGCCCGCAAGCGGACAGCGGTGGTGTCGTGTCTTCGATTGTCGTTTTTGTATGTATCGTTGTTTTACTGAGTATCGGTGTTCATATACAGAGGCGACAGAGTATAATTTCATTGATTTTCATCATTTTAGAGTTTTTCCTAATTTTCACCCCTAAGATGACTTTTGCTGTCAAAGTCATGTATGGGGCGTTTGTGGAACGTGGTGAGGTTTATATAGAGTGACTGTCAAAATTATTGTAAACTGTCAATTTTATTCGTAATGACCAAAAAATTGAGAAAAAAATTGTAAAACACAATTTTTGTTATGACAGCTAAATTTGACAATTGACAGGAATTTTGACAGTTGTGTTACAGGTATTGCCACGTAATGAACAAACGCGCTATACATGACACCGACGTTGGAGGTCTTTTAGGCGGTCAAAACGAACAAAAACTGCAAAAAAATGACAAAAAACTCTTAGTTCGATAGCGACGCACCTGTCGAGAAAATCAAAATTCCGCCTCCCCAACCCCTAATAGCGGTTCAGTGGGAGTCACTTAGACGTCAAAATAGTTTCTCTACATTGACGCTTGTCAAAGTAAAAGATCCAGTTTTGATTTGACGATTTTTTTTTGTCGTTCATTGTCGTTTTGTCGTAGTGCATTAAATAAAAAACCTTAAACCATAATGGACCAGCAAAAAAAAATTGACACCTCTGGTAGAAAAATCGAAAAATGTCAAAAAAATGTCAAAGAAAAAATTACATTTTACAAATTTTGACAGTCGTTTGGGGCCCTACTGAGGACCTCCTACAACCCTCCTATACATGTCAAAACTGTCAGATCACTGCAAGTGCCCGAAATCGTAAAAAGTCCGATTTCGTCAACTTTTTCTGATTTCGTCAAAGTTTTTTTTCTCGCACGTTAAATGATGTTCGACGAATAATCGATTGCGCGAATAAAAATTCCGTCAGCGAACAACGGATCAGGGAGAAAAAAAAAATTTGACAGTTAAAAATGTCAAATGTCAAAATCTGTAGGTTGCGTTGGGGTCACATAAACATCTTGTACAACTCCCCCATACATGTCAAAACTGTCAGAGCACTCCTTCTGGGAAACTAATCCTCTAAGTGAGTGAGTAGATCAGTCACGCAAGCAGCTGTATATTATATCGACTAGTGTTATTTATTTGCCGCTGCCCGCGAGCGGGCAGCGGTGTGTCGTTTTCTTTTTTTATTGGTTCTGTTTTTCCTTAGGTGTTTTTTTATTGTGTTTGTTTATTTTATCGTGTTTGATTTACCGTGTTTGTTTGTGGTGTCGTGTGTCTGTTAGTGTGTTTGTTTGTGGTATGGTGTTTGATACATTGTGTTTGTTTATGGATTCGTTATACGATTGTCGTATTTGCCGCTGCCCGCAAGCGGACAGCGGTGGTGTCGTCTCTTCGATTGTCGTATTTGCTGCTGCCCGCAAGCGGACAGCAGGGTATCGTTGTTTCGGTGTGAATCGGTGTCCCTATACATAGGCGATGGGGTTGAATTTCATAGATTTTCATCATTTTACAGTTTTTCCTAATTTTCACCCCTAAGATGACTTTTGCTGTCAAAGTCATGTATGGGGCGTTTGTCAGGGGTCAAAAAAAAAAAGACAGCGGAGAGTGGTGTGTGTGTTTGTTTGTGGTGTCGTGTCTTCGATTGTCGTATTTGCTGCTGCCCGCAAGCGGACAGCAGGGTATCGTTGTTTTACTGAGTATCGGTGTTCATATACAGAGGCGACTGAGTATAATTTCATCGATTTTCATCATTTTAGAGTTTTTCCTAATTTTTACCTCCAGGATGACTTTTGATGTCAAAGTCATGTATGGGGCGTTTGTCAAACGTGGTAAGCTTTGTATGAAGTTACTGTCAAAATTATTGTAAAATGTCAACTTTATCCGTTATGACCAAAAAATTGAGAAAAAAAATTGAAAAACACAATTTTTGTTTTGACAGCTAAATTTGACAGTTGACAGGAATTTTGACAGCTGTTTTACAGGTATGGCCACGTAATGAACAAACGCGCTATACATGACACCGACGTTGGAGGTCTTTTAGGGGGTCAAAATAGTCAAAATGTGCAAAAAAATGACAAAAAACGATTAGTTCGATAGCGACGCAGCCGTCGAGAAAATCGAAATTCCGAGTTCTTACGCTCTATAAGCGCTTTAGAGGGAACACGTAGACGTCAAAATTTTTTCTCTAACTTGACAGTTGTCGGAGAATAACCCCTGTATGTTTGTGAATCGAAAAAGTCCGATTTCGCCAACTTTTACTGATTTCGTCAAAGTTTTTTTTTTCGCATGTTAAATGATGTTCGACGTTTAATCGATTGCGCGAATAAAATTTCCGTCAGCGGGCAACGGATCAGGGAGAAAAAAAAATTTTGACAGGTAAAAATGTCAAATGTCAAAATTTGCGATTTTGACGGGGGTCACATAAACATCCTCTACAACTCCCCCATACATGTCAAAACTGTCAGAGCACTCCTTCAGGGAAACTAATCTTCTACATCGGTAGGTCTGTCACGCAAGCAGCTGTATATTATATTGATACTAGTGTTATTTATTTGCCGCTGCCCGCGAGCGGGCAGCGGTGTGTCGTTTTCTTTTTTTATTGGTTCTGTTTTTCCTTAGGTGTTTTTTTTATTGTGTTTGTTTATGGTGTCGTGTGTATGTGTTTTTGTGTTTGTTTATTGTATCGTGTTTGAAATATTGTGTTTGTTTGTGGTGTCGTGTCTTTAATTGTATTATTTGCCGCTGCCCGCGAGCGGACAGCGGTGGTGTCGTGTCGTTATGTTTTATTTTGTATATTTGCCGCTGCCCGCAAGAGGACAGCGGTTGTGTCGCGTCTTCGATTGTCGTATTTGCTGGTATCCTTGTTTCGAAGTGCATCGATGTTCATATACAGAGGCGACAGAGTATATTTTCATTGATTTTCATCATTTTACAGTTTTTCCTAATTTTCACCCCTAAGATGACTTTTGCTGTCAAAGTCATGTATGGGGCGTTTGTGGAACGTGGTGAGTTTGAATAGGCATCACATTTATTGTTAATTTATTTGATTTTATTATATTGTATATAAATATAAATTATTAATGTTCACTTATATAATTAGTTTAATAATTATTTTAAACAATGTATAAGAAATGGTTTTAATAAATATTATTAAAATCTCTTATTTTTTTATTTTGGTTCTGTTTTTTCTTAGGTGTTTTTTTATGAAAACGTTATTTTATTGTCGTATTTGCCGCTGCCCGCAAGCGGACAGCGGTGGTGTCGTGTCTTCGAATGTCGTATTTGCTGCTGCCCGCAAGCGGACAGCAGGGTATCGTTGTTTCTGTGTGCATCGGTGTACATATACATAGGCGATGGGGTTGAATTTCATTGATTTTCTTCACCTTAGAGTTTTTCCTAATTTTCACCCCTAAGTTGACTTTCGATGTCAAAGTCATGTATGGGGCGTTTGTCAAACGTGGCGAGGTATATATGGAGTGACTGTCAAATTTATCGTAAACTGTCAATGTTATCCGTTATGACCAAAAACTTAAGAAAAAAAATGGAAAAATACTATACTTGTCATAACAGCTAAATTTGACAGTTGACAGGAATTTTGACAGTTGTGATACAGGTACTGCCACGTAATGAACAAACGCGCTATACATGACACCGACGTTGGAGGTCTTTCAGGGGGTCAAAACGAACAAAAACTGCAAAAAAATGACAAAAAACTCTTAGTTCGATAGCGACGCACCTGTCGAGAAAATCAAAATTCCGCCTCCCCAACCCCAAATAGCGGTTCAGTGGGAGTCACGTAGACGTCAAAATAGTTTCTCTACATTGACGCTTGTCAAAGTAAAAGATCCAGTTTTGATTTGACGATTTTTTTTTGTCGTTCATTGTCGTTTTGTCGTAGTGCGTCAAATAAAGCATCTCAAACCATGCTGGACCAGCAAAAAAAAATTGGCACCTCCGATAGAAAAATTGAAAAATGTCAAAAAAATGTCAGAGAAAAAATGACATTTGTCAAATTTTAACAATCGTTTGGGGTCTTCCTGAAGACCCCCTACAACCCCCCTATACATGTCAAAACTGTCAGATCACGGCAAGTGCCCGAAATCGTAAAAAGTCCGATTTCGTCAAATTTTTCTGATTTCGTCAAAGTTTTTTTTTTCTCATTTTAAATCATGTTCGACAAATAATCGATTGCGCGAAAAAAATTCCGTCAGCGGGCAACGGATCAGGGAGTAAAAAAAAATTTGACAGTTCAAAATGTGAAATGTCAAAATCTGTAGGTTTGTCGGAGGTCACATAAACATCCTCTACAACTCCACCATACATGTCAAAACTGTCAGAGCACTCCTTCTGGGAAACTAATGTTGTCCATCGGGAACTTAGTCACGCAAGCAGCTTTATATTATATCAGACTAGTGTTATTTATTTGCCGCTGCCCGCGAGCGGGCAGCGGTGTGTCGTTCTGTTGTTCTATTTATCTGTTGTTCTATTTACCGCAGCCCGCAAGCGGACAGCGGAGAGTGGTGTGTGTGTTTGTTTGTGGTGTCGTGTCTTCGATTGTCGTATTTGCTGCTGCCCGCAAGCGGACAGCAGGGTATCGTTGTTTTACTAAGTATCGGTGTTCATATACAGAGGCGACTGAGTATAATTTCATTGATTTTCATCATTTTAGAGTTTTTCCTAATTTTCACCTTCAAGATGACTTTCGATGTCAAAGTCATGTATGGGACGTTTGTCAAACGTGGCGAGGTCTATATGGAGTGACTGTCAAAATTATTGTAAACTGTCAACTTTATCCGTTATGACCAAAAAATTGAGAAAAAAAATTGAAAAACACAATTTTTGTTATGACAGCTAAATTTGACAGTTGACAGGAATTTTGACAGTTGTGTTACAGGGACTGCCACGTGGAGGACAAACGCGCTATACACGACACCGACGTTGGAGGTCTTTCCGGGGGTCAAAATGGTCAAAATGTGCAAAAAAATGACAAAAAACGATTAGTTCGATAGCGACGCAACTGTCGAGAAAATCGAAATTCCGAGTTCTTACGCTCTATGACCGGTTCAGTGGGAACACGTAGAAGTCAAAATCGTTTCTCTAACTTGACAGTTGTCGAAGAATAAGTCCTATTCATAAATCGTCGATTTTTTTTTGTCGTTCATTGTCGTTTTGTCGTAGTGCATTAAATAAAACACCTTAAACCATAATGGACCAGCAAAAAAAAATCGACACCTCTGGTAGAAAAATCGAAAAATGTCAGAAAAATGTCAAAGAAAAAATGACATTCGACAAATTTTGACAGTCGTTTGGAGCCCTACTGAGGACCCCCTACAACCCCCTTATACATGTCAAAACTGTCAAATCGCTCCAAGTGCCCGAAATCGTAAAAAGTCCGATTTCGTCAACTTTTTCTGATTTCGTCAAAGTTTTTTTTTTTGCATATTAAATGATGTTCGACGATTAATCGATTGCGCAAAAAAAAATTTCGTCAGAATGGACGAATCAGGGAGTAAAAAAAATTTTGACAGGTAAATATGACAAATGTCAAAATTTGCGATTTTGACGGGGGTCACATAAACATCCTCTACAACTCCCCCATACATGTCAAAACTGTCAAAGAACTCCTTCTGGGAAACTAACCTTCTATATCGGGAAGTGAGTCACGCAAGCAGCTTTATATTATATGGGACTAGTGTTATTTATTTGCCGCTGCCCGCGAGCGGGCAGCGGTGTGTCGTTGTGTTTTATTTTGTGTATTTGCCGCTGCCCGCAAGCGGACAGCGGTTGTGTCGTGTCGTTATGTTTTATTTTGTGTATTTGCCGCTGCCCGCAAGCGGACAGCGGTTGTGTCGCGTCTTCGACTGTCGTATTTGCTGGTATCCTTGTTTCGGAGTGCATCGGTGTTCATATACAGAGGCGACAGAGTATAATTTCATTGATTTTCATCATTTTACAGTTTTTCCTAATTTTCACCTCTAAGATGACTTTTAATGTCAAAGTTATGTATGGGGCGTTTGTCAAACGTGATAAGGTTTGTATGGAGAGACAGTCAAAATTATTGTAAACTGTCAACTTTATCCGTTAAGTCCCAAAAATTGAAAAAAAAATTAAAATTACATTTTTTGTCATGACAGCTAAATTTGACAGTTGACAGGAATTCTGACAGTTGTGTTACAGGTATTGCCACGTAATGAACAAACGCGCTATACATGACACCGACGTTGGAGGTCTTTTAGGGGGTCAAAATAGTTAAAATGTGCAAAAAAATGACAAAAACCGATTAGTTCGATAGAGACGCAGTCGTCGAGAAAATTAAAATTCCGAGTTCCTACGCTCTATAAGCGCTTCAGTGGGAACACGTAGACGTCAAAATCGTTTCTCTAACTTGACAGTTGTCGGAGAATAACCCCTGTATGTTTGTGAATCGAAAAAGTCCGATTTCGCCAACTTTTTCTGATTTCGTCAAAGTTTTTTTTTTCGCATGGTAAATGATGTTCGACGATTAATCGATTGCGCGAATAAAATTTCCGTCAGCGGGCAACGGATCAGGGAGAAAAAAAAATTTTGACAGGTAAAAATGTCAAATGTCAAAATTTGCGATTTTGTCGGGGGTCACATAAAGTTTGTCTACAACTCCCCTATACATGTCAAAACTGTCAGAGCACTCCTTCAGGGAAACTAATCTTCTACATCGGTAGGTCAGTGAGTGAGTCACGCAAGCAGCTTTATATTATATGGGACTAGTGTTATTTATTTGCCGCTGCCCGCGAGCGGGCAGCGGTGTGTCGTTGTGTTTTATTTTGTGAATTTGCCGCTGCCCGCAAGCGGACAGCGGTTGTGTCGCGTCTTCGATTGTCGTAGCTGCCCGCAAGCGGACAGCAGGGTATCGTTGTTTCGGTGTGAATCGGTGTCCCTATACATAGGCGATGGGGTTGAATTTCATAGATTTTCATCATTTTACAGTTTTTCCTAATTTTCACCCCTAAGATGACTTTTGCTGTCAAAGTCATGTATGGGGCGTTTGTCAAACGTGGTAAGCTTTGTATGGAGAGACTGTCAAAATTATTGTAAACTGTCAACTTTATCCGTTATGTCCCAAAAATTGAGAAAAAAAAATAAAATTACATTTTTTGACATGACAGCTAAATTTGACAGTTGACAGGAATTTTGACAGCTGTTTTACAGGTACTGCCACGTAATAAACAAATGCGCTATACATGACACTTACGTTGGAGGCCTTTGAAGGGGTCAAAATGAACAAAATTTGTAGGGAAAAACCCGAAAAACGATTAGTTCGATAGCAACGCAGCCGTCGAGAAAATCGAAATTCCGAGTTCTTACGCTCTATAAGCGCTTCAGTGGGAACACGTAGACGTCAAAATCGTTTCTCTAACTTGACAGTTGTCGAAGAATAACTCCTATTCATAAATCGTCGATTTTTTTTTGTCGTTCATTGTCGTTTTGTCGTAGTGCGTCAAATAAAGCATCTCAAACTATGCTGGACCAGCAAAAAAAATTGGCACCTCTGATAGAAAAATTGAAAAATGTCAAAAAAATGTCAAAGAAAAAATGACATTTCTCATATTTTGACAATCGTTTGGGGCCCTTCTGGGGACCCCCTACAACCCCTCTATACATGTCAAAACTGTCAGATCACGGCAAGTGCCCGAAATCGTAAAAAGTCTGATTTCGTAAACTTTTTCTGATTTCGTCAAAATTTTTTTTTTGCATATTAAATCATGTTTGTCGATTAATTGATTCCGCAAAAAAAAATTTCGTCAGAATGGACGAATCAGGGAGTAAAAAAAATTTTGACAGGTAAAAATGTCAAATGTCAAAATTTGCGATTTTGACGGTGGTCACATAAACATCCTTTACAACTCCCCCATACATGTCAAAACTGTCAGAGCACTCCTTCAGGGAAACTAACCTTCTACATCGGTAGGTCTGTCACGCAAGCAGCTTTATATTATATCGACTAGTGTTATTTATTTGCCGCTGCCCGCGAGCGGGCAGCGGTGTGTCGTTGTGTTGTTTTCTATTTATCTGTTGTTCTATTTACCGCAGCCCGCAAGCGGACAGCGGAGAGTGGTGTGTGTGTTTGTTTGTGGTGTCGTGTCTTCGATTGTCGTATTTGCTGCTGCCCGCAAGCGGACAGCAGGGTATCGTTGTTTTACTGAGTATCGGTGTTCATATACAGAGGCGACAGCGTATATTTTCATTGATTTTCATCATTTTACAGTTTTTCCTAATTTTCACCCCTAATATGACTTTTGCTGTCAAAGTCATGTATGGGGCGTTTGTGGAACGTGGTGAGGTTTATATAGAGTGACTGTCAAATTTATTGTAAACTGTCAATTTTATTCGTAATGACCAAAAAATTGAGAAAAAAAATTGTAAAACACAATTTTTGATATGACAGCTAAATTTGACAGTTGACAGGAAATTTGACAGTTGTGTTATAGGTACTGCCACGTAATAAATAAACGCGCTATACATGACACCGACGTTGGAGGTCTTACAGGGGGTCAAAATAAACAAAAACTGCAAAAAAATGACAAAAAACTCTTAGTTCGATAGCGACGCACCTGTCGAGAAAATCAAAATTCCGCCTCCCCAACCCCAAATAGCGGTTCAGTGGGAGTCACTTAGACGTCAAAATAGTTTCTCTACATTGACGCTTGTCAAAGTAAAAGATCCAGTTTTGATTTGACGATTTTTTTTTGTCGTTCATTGTCGTTTTGTCGTAGTGCATCCAATAAAGCACCTTAAACCATAATGGACCAGCAAAAAAAAATTGGCACCTCTGATAGAAAAATTAAAAAATGTCAAAAAAATGTCAAAGAAAAAATGACATTTGTCAAATTTTGACAGTCGTTTGGGGCCCTACTGAGGACCTCCTACAACCCTCCTATACATGTCAAAACTGTCAGATCACTGCAAGTGCCCGAAATCGTAAAAAGTCCGATTTCGTCAACTTTTTCTGATTTCGTCAAAGTTTTTTTTTTCGCATGTTAAATGATGTTCGACGAATAATCGATTGCGCGAATAAAAACTCCGTCAGCGGGCAACGGATCAGGGAGAAAAAAAAATTTTGACAGTTAAAAATGTCAAATGTCAAAATCTGTAGGTTGCGTTGGGGTCACATAAACATCCTGTACAACTCCCCCATACATGTCAAAACTGTCAAAGCACTCCTTCTGGGAAACTAATCCTCTAAGTGAGTGAGTAGATCAGTCACGCAAGCAGCTGTATATTATATCGACTAGTGTTATTTATTTGCCGCTGCCCGCGAGCGGGCAGCGGTGTGTCGTTGTGTTTTATTTTGTGTATTTGCCGCTGCCCGCAAGCGGACAGCGGTGGTGTCGTGTCGTTATGTTTTATTTTGTGTATTTGCCGCTGCCCGCAAGCGGACAGCGGTTGTGTCGCGTCTTCGATTGTCGTATTTGTTGGTATCCTTGTTTCGGAGTGCATCGGTGTTCATATACAGAGGCGACAGAGTATAATTTCATTGATTTTCATCATTTTACAGTTTTTCCTAATTTTCACCCCTAAGATGACTTTTGCTGTCAAAGTCATGTATGGGGCGTTTGTCAAACGTGGTAAGCTTTGTATGGAGAGACTGTCAAAATTATTGTAAACTGTCAACTTTATCCGTTATGTCCCAAAAATTGAGAAAAAAAAAAAATTACGTTTTTGACATGACAGCTAAATTTGACAGTTGACAGGAATTTTGACAGCTGTTTTACAGGTACTGCCACGTAATAAACAAATGCGCTATACATGACACTTACGTTGGAGGCCTTTGAAGGGGTCAAAATGAACAAAATTTGTAGGGAAAAACCCGAAAAACGATTAGTTCGATAGCAACGCAGCCGTCGAGAAAATCGAAATTCCGAGTTCTTACGCTCTATAAGCGCTTCAGTGGGAACACGTAGACGTCAAAATCGTTTCTCTAACTTGACAGTTGTCGGAGAATAAGTCCTGTTTGTTTGAAAATCGAAAAAGTCCGATTTCGTCAACTTTTTCTGATTTCGTCAAAGTTTTTTTTTTCGCATGTTAAATGATGTTCGACGAATAATCGATTGCGCGAATAAAAATTCCGTCAGCGGGCAACGGATCAGGGAGTAAAAAAAATTTTGACAGGTAAAAATGTCAAATGTCAAAATTTGCGATTTTGACCAAGGTCATCTAAACTTTGTCTACAACTCTGCCATACATGTCAAAACTGTCAAAGCACTCCTTCTGGGAAACTAACTCTCTAGTTCGGTACATCGGTACATCGGTAGGTGAGTCACGCAAGCAGCTTTATATTATATGGGACTAGTGTTATTTATTTGCCGCTGCCCGCGAGCGGGCAGCGGTGTGTCGTTTCCTTTTTTTATTGGTTCTGTTTTTCCTTAGGTGTTTTTTTATTGTGTTTGTTTATTTTATCGTGTTTGATTTACCGTGTTTGTTTGTGGTGTCGTGTGTCTGTTAGTGTGTTTGTTTGTGGTATGGTGTTTGATACATTGTGTTTGTTTATGGATTCGTTATACGATTGTAGTATTTGCCGCTGCCCGCAAGCGGACAGCGGTGGTGTCGTGTCTTCGATTGTCGTAATTGCTGCTGCCCGCAAGCGGACAGCAGGGTATCGTTGTTTCGGTGTGCATCGGTGTTCCTATACATAGGCGATGGGGTTGAATTTCATGGATTTTCATCATTTTACAGTTTTTCCTAATTTTCACCTCTAAGATGACTTTTGATGTCAAAGTTATGTATAGAGCGTTTGTCAAACGTGGTAAGCTTTGTATGGAGAGACTGTCAAAATTATTGTAAACTGTCAATTTTATCCGTTATGTCCCAAAAATTGAGTAAAAAAAATTAAAATTACATTTTATGTCATGACAGCTAAATTTGACAGTTGACAGGAATTTTGACAGTTGTCTTATAGGGACTGCCACGTGGTGGACAAACGCGCTATACACGACACCAACGTTGGAGGTCTTTCAGGGGGTCAAAATGGTCAAAATGTGCAAAAAAATGACAAAAAACGATTCGTTCGATAGCGACGCAACCGTCGAGAAAATCAAAATTCGGCTTCCCCAACCCCTAATAGCGGTTCAGTGGGAGTCACGTAGACGTCAAAATAGTTTCTCTACATTGACGCTTGTTAAAGTAAAAGATCCAGTTTTGATTTGACGATTTTTTTTTGTCGTTCATTGTCGTTTTGTCGTAGTGCATCAAATAAAGCACCTTAAACTATAATGGACCAGCAAAAAAAAATTGGCACCTCTGGTAGAAAAATCGAAAAATGTCAAAAAAATGTCAAAGAAAAAATGACATTTGACAAATTTTGACAATCTTTTGGGGCCCTCTTGGGGACCCCCTACAACTCCCCAATACATGTCAAAACTGTTAGATCGCTTCAAGTGCCCGAAATCGTAAAGTGTCTGATTTCGTCAACTTTTTCTGATTTCGTCAAAGTTTTTTTTTTCGCGTATTAAATCGTGTTCGACGATCAATCGATTGCGCAAAAAAAAATTCCGTCAGCGGGCAACGGATCAGGGAGTAAAAAAAATTTTGACAGTTAAAAATGTCAAATGTCAAAATTTGTAGGTCGATCGGGGGTCATATGAACATTGTCTACAACTCTTCCATACATGTCAAAACTGTCAAAGCACTCCTTCAGGGAAACTAACCCTCTAAATGAGTGAGGAGATGAGTCACGCAAGCAGCTTTATATTATATGGGACTAGTGTTATTTATTTGCCGCTGCCCGCGAGCGGGCAGCGGTGTGTCGTTGTGTTTTATTTTGTGTATTTGCCGCTGCCCGCAAGCGGACAGCGGTGGTGTCGTTGTGTTGTTTTATTTATCTGTTGTTCTATTTACCGCAGCCCGCAAGCGGACAGCGGAGAGTGGTGTGTGTTTGTTTATGGTGTCGTGTGTCTGTGTTATTGTGTTTGTATATTGTATTGTGCTTGATTTATTGTGTTTGTTTATTAAATCGTTATTCAATTGTCGTATTTGCCGCTGCCCGCAAGCGGACAGCGGTGGTGTCGTGTCTTTTATTGTCGTATTTGCTGCTGCCCGCAAGCGGACAGCAGGGTATCATTGTTTCGGGGTGCATTGGTCTTACTATACATAGGCAATGGGGTCGAATATCATTGACTTTCATAATTTTTCAGTTTTTCCTAATTTTCACCTTCAAGATGACTTTCGATGTCAAAGTCATGTATGGGACGTTTGTCAAACGTGGCGAGGTCTATATGGAGTAACTGTCAAATTTATTGTAAACTGTCAATTTTATCCGTTATGACCAAAAAATTAAGAAAAAAAATGGAAAAATACAATATTTGTCATGACAGCTAAATTTGACAGTTGACAGGAAATTTGACAGTTGTGTTACAGGTACTGCCACGTAATGAACAAACGCGCTATACATGACACCGACGTTGGAGGTCTTTCAGGGGGTCAAAATGGTCAAAATGTGCAAAAAAATGACAAAAAACGATTAGTTCGATAGCGACGCAACCGTCGAGAAAATCGAAATTCTGAGTTCTTACGCTCTATGGTCGGTTCAGTGGGAACACGTAGACGTCAAAATCGTTTCTCTAACTTGACAGTTGTTGAAAAATAACTCCTATTTATAAATCGACTATTTTTTTTTGTCGTTCATTGTCGTTTTGTCGTAAGGCGTCAAATAAAGCACCTCAAACTATGCTGGACCAGCAAAAAAAAATTGGCACCTCTGATAGAAAAATTGAAAAATGTCAAAAAAATGTCAAAGAAAAAATAACATTTGACAAATTTTGACAGTCGTTTGGGGCCCTCCTAGGAACCCCCTACAACTCCTTCATACATGTCAAAACTGTCAGATCACGGCAAGTGCCCGAAATCGTAAAAAGTCCGATTTCGTCAACTTTTTCTGATTTCGTCAAAGTTTTTTTTTTCGCATATTAAATGATGCTCGACGATTAATCGATTGCGCAAAAAAAAAATCCGTCAGCGGGCAACGTTTCAGGGAGGAAAAAAAATTTGACAGGTAAAACATGTCAAATGTCAAAATCTGTAGGTTTCGTTGGGGTCACATAAACATCCTCTACAACTCTCCCATACATGTCAAAACTGTCAGAGCACTCCTTCTGGGAAACTAACCTTCTAACCCAGTGAGTCACGCAAGCAGCTGTATATTATATCGACTAGTGTTATTTATTTGCCGCTGCCCGCGAGCGGGCAGCGGTGTGTCGTTTTCTTTTTTTATTGGTTCTGTTTATTGTATCGTGTTTGAATTACTGTGTTTGTTTATTGAATCGTTATTCGATTGTCGTATTGCCGCTGCCCGCAAGCGGACAGCGGTGGTGTCGTGTCTTCAATTGTCGTATTTGCTGCTGCCCGCAAGCGGACAGCAGGGTATCGTTGTTTCGGTGTGCATCGGTGTTCCTATACATAGGCGATGGGGTTGAATTTCATAGATTTTCATCATTTTACAGTTTTTCCTAATTTTCACCCCTAAGATGACTTTTGATGTCAAAGTCATGTATGGGGCGTTTGTCAAACGGGGCAAGGTTTATATGGAGTGACTGTCAAATTTATTGTAAACTGTCAACTTTATCCGTTATGTCACAAAGATAAAAATAAAAAAATTAAAATTACATTTTATGTCATGACAGCTAAATTTGACAGTTGACAGGAATTTTGACAGTTGTTTTACAGACACTGCCACGTGATGTACAAACGCGCCATACATGACACCGACGTTGGAGGTCTTTCAGGGGGTCAAAATGGTCAAAATGTGCAAAAAAATGACAAAAAACGATTAGTTCGATAGCGACGCAACTGTCGAGAAAATCGAAATTCCGAGTTCTTACGCTCTATGATCGGTTCAGTGGGAACACGTAGACGTCAAAATCGTTTCTCTAACTTGACAGTTGTCGAAGAATAACTCCTATTTATAAATCGACGATTTTTTTTTGTCGTTCATTGTCGTTTTTTCGTAGTGCGTCAAATAAAGGATCTTAAAAGAAACTGAAACAGCAAAAAAAAATTGGCACCTCTGATAGAAAAATTGAAAAATGTCAAAAAAATGACAAAGAAAAAATGACATTTCTCATATTTTGACAATCGTTTGGGGCCCTTCTAGGGACCCCCTACAACCCCTCCATACATGTCAAAACTGTCAGATCACGGCAAGTGCCCGAAATCGTAAAAAGTCTGATTTCGTCAACTTTTTCTGATTTCGTCAAAATTTTTTTTTTCGCATATTAAATCATGTTTGTCGATTAATTGATTCCGCGAAAAAAAATTTCGTCAGAATGGACGAATCAGGGAGTAAAAAAAATTTTGACAGTTAAAAATGTCAAATGTCAAAATTTGCGATTTTGACGGGGGTCACATAAACATCCTCTACAACTCCCCCATACATGTCAAAACTGTCAGAGCACTCCTTCAGGGAAACTAATCTTCTACATCGGTAGGTCAGTCACGCAAGCAGCTGTATATTATATTGACTAGTGTTATTTATTTGCCGCTGCCCGCGAGCGGGCAGCGGTGTGTCGTTGTGTTTTATTTTGTGTATTTGCCGCTGCCCGCAAGCGGACAGCGGTGGTGTCGTGTCGTTATGTTTTATTTTGTGTATTTGCCGCTGCCCGCAAGCGGACAGCGGTTGTGTCGCGTCTTCGACTGTCGTATTTGCTGGTATCCTTGTTTCGGAGTGCATCGGTGTTCATATACAGAGGCGACAGAGTATAATTTCATTGATTTTCATCATTTTACAGTTTTTCCTAATTTTCACCTCTAAGATGACTTTTAATGTCAAAGTTATGTATGGGGCGTTTGTCAAACGTGATAAGGTTTGTATGGAGAGACAGTCAAAATTATTGTAAACTGTCAACTTTATCCGTTAAGTCCCAAAAATTGAAAAAAAAATTAAAATTACATTTTTTGTCATGACAGCTAAATTTGACAGTTGACAGGAATTCTGACAGTTGTGTTACAGGTATTGCCACGTAATGAACAAACGCGCTATACATGACACCGACGTTGGAGGTCTTTTAGGGGGTCAAAATAGTTAAAATGTGCAAAAAAATGACAAAAACCGATTAGTTCGATAGAGACGCAGTCGTCGAGAAAATTAAAATTCCGAGTTCCTACGCTCTATAAGCGCTTCAGTGGGAACACGTAGACGTCAAAATCGTTTCTCTAACTTGACAGTTGTCGGAGAATAACCCCTGTATGTTTGTGAATCGAAAAAGTCCGATTTCGCCAACTTTTTCTGATTTCGTCAAAGTTTTTTTTTTCGCATGGTAAATGATGTTCGACGATTAATCGATTGCGCGAATAAAATTTCCGTCAGCGGGCAACGGATCAGGGAGAAAAAAAAATTTTGACAGTTAAAAATGTCAAATGTCAAAATTTGCGATTTTGTCGGGGGTCACATAAACTTTGTCTACAACTCCCCTATACATGTCAAAACTGTCAGAGCACTCCTTCAGGGAAACTAATCTTCTACATCGGTAGGTCAGTGAGTGAGTCACGCAAGCAGCTTTATATTATATGGGACTAGTGTTGTATTATTTGCCGCTGCCCGCGAGCGGGCAGCGGTGTGTCGTTTTCTTTTTTTATTGGTTCTGTTTATTGTATCGTGTTTGATTTACTGTGTTTGTTTATTGAATCGTTATTCGATCGTCGTATTTGCTGCTGCCCGCAAGCGGACAGCAGGGTATCGTTGTTTCGGTGTGCATCGGTGTACATATACATAGGCGATGGGGTTGAATTTTATTGATTTTCATCATTTTGGAGTTTTTCCTAATTTTCACCCCTAAGATGACTTTCGATGTCAAAGTCATGTATGGGACGTTTGTCAAACGTGGCGAGGTCTATATGGAGTAACTGTCAAATTTATTGTAAACTGTCAACTTTATCCGTTATGACCAAAAAATAGAGGAAAAAATTGAAAAACACAATTTTTGTCATGACAGCTAAATTTGACAGTTGACAGGAATTTTGACAGTTGTGTTACAGGAACTGCCACGTATTGAACAAACGCGCAATACATGACACCGACGCTGGAGGTCTTTCCGGGGGTCAAAATGGTCAAAATGTGCAAAAAAATGACAAAAAACGATTAGTTCGATAGCGACGCAACCGTCAAGAAAATCGAAATTCTGAGTTCTTACGCTCTATGGTCGGTTCAGTGGGAACACGTAGACGTCAAAATCGTTTCTCTAACTTGACAGTTGTCGAAAAATAACTCCTATTTATAAATCGACTATTTTTTTTTGTCGTTCATTGTCGTTTTGTCGTAGTGCGTCAAATTAAGCACCTCAAACTATGCTGGACGAGCAAAAAAAAATTGGCACCTCTGATAGAAAAATTGAAAAATGTCAAAAAAATGTCAAAGAAAAAATGACATTTCTCATATTTTGACAATCGTTTGGGGCCCTCCTGGGGACCCCCTACAACCCCTCTATACATGTCAAAACTGTCAGATCACGGCAAGTGCCCGAAATCGTAAAAAGTCTGATTTCGTCAACTTTTTCTGATTTCGTCAATTTTTTTTTTTCGCATATTAAATCGTGTTTGACGATTAATCGATTGCGCAAAAAAAAATTTCGTCAGAATGGACGAATCAGGGAGTAAAAAAAATTTTGACAGGTAAATATGACAAATGTCAAAATTTGCGATTTTGACGGGGGTCACATAAACATCCTCTACAACTCCCCCATACATGTCAAAACTGTCAAAGAACTCCTTCTGGGAAACTAACCTTCTATATCGGTAGGTGAGTCACGCAAGCAGCTGTATATTATATCGACTAGTGTTATTTATTTGCCGCTGCCCGCGAGCGGGCAGCGGTGTGTCGTTGTGTTGTTTTCTATTTATCTGTTTTTCCTTAGGTGTTTTTTTAGTGTGTTTGTTTGTGGTATGGTGTTTGATATGTTGTGTTTGTTTATGGAATCGTTATTCGATTGTCGTATTTGCCGCTGCCCGCAAGCGGACAGCGGTGGTGTCGTGCCTTCAGTTGGTGTGTTTGCCGCTGCCCGCAAGCGGACAGCGGTGGTGTCGTGTCTTCGATAGTCGTATTTGCTGCTGCCCGCAAGCGGACAGCAGGGTATCGTTGTTTTACTGAGTATCGGTGTTCATATACAGAGGCGACAGAGTATAATTTCATTCATTTTACAGTTTTTCCTAATTTTCACCCCTAAGATGACTTTTGATGTCAAAGTCATGTATGGGGCGTTTGTCAAACGTGGTGAGGTTTATATGGAGTGACTGTCTAAATTATTGTAAACTGTCAATTTTATCCGTAATGACCAAAAAATTGAGAAAAAAAAATAGAAAACCAAATTTTTTGTTATGACAGTTAAATTTGACAGTTGACAGGAATTTTGACAGTTGTGTTACAGGTACTGCCACGTAATGAACAAACGCGCTATACATGACACCGACGTTGGAGGTCTTTTAAGAGGTGAAAATCAACAAAAACTGCAAAAAAATGACAAAAAACGATTAGTTCGATAGCGACGCAACCGTCGAGAAAATCGAAATTCCGAGTTCTTACGCTCTATGATCGGTTCAGTGGGAACACGTAGACGTCAAAATCGTTTTTCTAACTTGACAGTTGTCGAAGAATAAGTCCTATTCATAAATCGACGATTTTTTTTTGTCGTTCATTGTCGTTTTGTCGTAGTGCCTTAAATAAAGGATCTTAAAAGATGCTGAAACCGCAAAAAAAAAATAACACATTCGATAGAAAAATTTAAAAATGTCAAAAAAAATTCAATGAGAAAATGACATTTGTCAAATTTTAATAATCGTTTGGGGCCCTCCTGAAGACCCCCTACAACTCTCCAATAAATGTCAAAACTGTAAGATCACTGCAAGTGCCTGAAATCGTAAAGTGTCTGATTTCGTCAACTTTTTCTGATTTCGTCAAAGTTTTTTTTTTGCATGTAAAATGATGTTCGACGATTAATCGATAACGCAAAACAAAATTTGTCAACGGGCAACGAAACATGGAGAAAAAAAATATTTGACAGTTAAAAATGTCAAATGTCAAAATTTGTAGGTTTTTCCAGGTACATCAGACCATTTCGTTCAACTCTTCTATTCATGTCAAAACTGTCAAAACACTCCTTCTAAGAAATGTACTCTCTAGGTGAGCCAGTGAGTCACGCAAGCAGCTTTATATTATATCGACTAGTGTTATTTATTTGCCGCTGCCCGCGAGCGGGCAGCGGTGTGTCGTTGTGTTGTTTTCTATTTACCTGTTGTTCTATTTACCGCAGCCCGCAAGCGGACAGCGGAGAGTGGTGTGTGTGTTTGTTTGTGGTGTCGTGTCTTCGATTGTCGTATTTGCTGCTGCCCGCAAGCGGACAGCAGGGTATCGTTGTTTTACTGAGTATCGGTGTTCATATACAGAGGCGACAGAGTATAATTTCATTGATTTTCATCATTTTACAGTTTTTCCTAATTTTCACCCCTAAGATGACTTTTGCTGTCAAAGTCATGTATGGGGCGTTTGTCAAACGTGGTAAGGTTTGTATGGAGAGACTGTCAAAATTATTGTAAACTGTCAACTTTATCCGTTATGTGCCAAAAATTGAGAAAAAAAAATTAAAATTACATTTTTTGTCATGACAGCTAAATTTGACAGTTGACAGGAATTTTGACAGTTGTGTTACAGGTTATGCCACGTAATAAACAAACGCGCTATACCTGACACTTACGTTGGAGGCCTTTGAAGGGGTCAAAATGAACAAAATTAGTAGGGAAAAACCCGAAAAACGATTAGTTCGATAGCGACGCAGCCGTCGAGAAAATCGAAATTCCGAGTTCTTACGCTCTATAAGCCCTTCAGTGGGAACACGTAGACGTCAAAATCGTTTCTCTAACTTGACTGTTGTCGGAGAATAACCCCTGTATGTTTGTGAATCGAAAAAGTCCGATTTCGCCAACTTTTTCTGATTTCGTCAAAGTTTATTTTTTCGCATGTTAAATGATGTTTGACGAATAATCGATTGCGCGAATAAAAATTCCGTGAGCGGGCAACGGATCAGGGAGTAAAAAAAATTTTGACAGTTAAAAATGTCAAATGTCAAAATTTGCGATTTTGTCGGGGGTCACATAAACTTTGTCTACAACTCCTCTATACATGTCAAAACTGTCAGAGCACTCCTTCTGGGTAACTAACCTTCTACATCGGGAAGTCAGCGAGTGAGTCACGCAAGCAGCTTTATATTATATGGGACTAGTGTTATTTATTTGCCGCTGCCCGCGAGCGGGCAGCGGTGTGTCGTTGTGTTGTTTTCTATTTATCTGTTGTTCTATTTACCGCAGCCCGCAAGCGGACAGCGGAGAGTGGTGTGTGTTTGTTTGTGGTGTCGTGTCTTCGATTTTCGTTTTTGCTGCTGCCCGCAAGCGGACAGCAGGGTATCGTTGTTTCAGTGTGCATCGGTGTTTCTATACATAGGCGATGGGGTTGAATTTCATAGATATTCATCATTTTACAGTTTTTCCTAATTTTCACCCCTAAAATGACTTTTGATGTCAAAGTCATGTATAGGGCGTTTGTCAAACTCGGTTAGGTTTGTATGGAGAGACTGTCAAAATTATTGTAAACTGTCAACTTTATCCGTTATGTCCCGAAAATTGAGAAAAAAAAATAAAATTAAATTTTTTGACATGACAGCTAAATTTGACAGTTGACAGGAATTTTGACAGCTGTTTTACAGGTATTGCCACGTAATGAACAAACGCGCTATACATGACACCGACGTTGGAGGTCTTTTAGGGGGTCAAAGTAGCGAAAAAGTGCAAAAAAATGGCAAAAAACGATTAGTTCGATAGCGATGCAACCGTCGAGAAAATTAAAATTCCGAGTTCTTACGCTCTATGATCGGTTCAGTGGGAACACGTAGACGTCAAAATCGTTTCTCTAACTTGACAGTTGTCGAAGAATAACTCCTATTCATAAATCGACGATTTTTTTTGTCGTTCATTGTCGTTTTGTCGTAGTGCGTCAAATAAAGCATCTCAAACTATGCTGGACCAGCAAAAAAAATTGGCACCTCTGATAGAAAAATTAAAAAATGTCAAAAAATTGACAAAGAAAAAATGACATTTCTCATATTTTGACAATCGTTTGGGGCCCTTCTAGGGACCCCCTACAACCCCTCCATACATGTCAAAACTGTCAGATCACGGCAAGTGCCCGAAATCGTAAAAAGTCTGATTTCGTCAACTTTTTCTGATTTCGTCAAAATTTTTTTTTTCGCATATTAAATCATGTTTGTCGATTAATTGATTCCGCGAAAAAAAATTTCGTCAGAATGGACGAATCAGGGAGTAAAAAAAATTTTGACAGGTAAAAATGTCAAATGTCAAAATTTGCGATTTTGACGGGGGTCACATAAACATCCTCTACAACTCCCCCATACATGTCAAAACTGTCAGAGCACTCCTTCAGGGAAACTAATCTTCTACATCGGTAGGTCAGTCACGCAAGCAGCTGTATATTATATTGACTAGTGTTATTTATTTGCCGCTGCCCGCGAGCGGGCAGCGGTGTGTCGTTGTGTTTTATTTTGTGTATTTGCCGCTGCCCGCAAGCGGACAGCGGTTGTGTCGCGTCTTCGATTGTCGTATTTGCTGGTATCCTTGTTTCGAAGTGCATCGATGTTCATATACAGAGGCGACAGAGTATATTTTCATTGATTTTCATCATTTTACAGTTTTTCCTAATTTTCATCTTCAAGATGACTTTCGATGTCAAAGTCATGTATGGGACGTTTGTCAAACGTGGCGAGGTCTATATGGAGTAACTGTCAAATTTATTGTAAACTGTCAATTTTATCCGTTATGACCAAAAAATATAGGAAAAAATTAAAAAACACAATTTTTGTCATGACAGCTAAATTTGACAGTTGACAGGAATTTTGACAGTTGTTCTACAGACACTGCCACATGATGTACAAACGCGCCATACATGACACCGACGTTGGAGGTGGTTTAAGGGGAGAAAACGAACAAAATCTGCAAAAAAATGACAAAAAACGATTAGTTCGATAGCGACGCACCCGTCGAGAAAATCAAAATTCCGCTTCCCCAACCCCTAATAGCGGTTCAGTGGGAGTCACGTAGACGTCAAAATAGTTTCTCTACCTTGACGCTTGTCAAAGTAAAAGATCCAGTTTTGATTTGACGATTTTTTTTTGTCGTTCATTGTCGTTTCGTCGTTGTGCATCAAATAAAGCACCTCAAACCATAATGGACCAGCAAAAAAAAATTGACACCTCTGGTAGAAAAATCAAAAAATGTCAAAAAAATGTCAAAGAAAAAATGATATTTGACAAATTTTGACAGTCGTTTGGGGCCCTATAGGGGACCCCCTACAACTCCCCAATACATGTCAAAACTGTCAGACTGCTCCAAGTGCCCATAATCGTAAAATGTCCGATTTCGTCATTTTTTTCTGATTTCGTCAAAGTTTTTTTTTTCGCATATTAAATGATGTTCGATGAATAATCGATTGCGCAAAAAAAAATTCCGTCAGCGGGCAACGGATCAGGGAGTAAAAAAAAAATTGACAGGTAAAAATGTCAAATGTCAAAATTTGCGATTTTGTCGGGGGTCACATAAACATCCTCTACAACTCCCCCATACATGTCAAAACTGTCAGAGCACTCCTTCTGGGAAACTAACCTTCTATATCCGTACCTCGGTACATCAGTCACGCAAGCAGCTTTATATTATATGGGACTAGTGTTATTTATTTGCCGCTGCCCGCGAGCGGGCAGCGGTGTGTCGTTGTGTTGTTTTCTATTTATCTGTTTTTCCTTAGGTGTTTTTTTTAAGTGTGTTTGTTTATGGTGTCGTGTGTATGTGTTTTTGTGTTTGTTTATTGTATCGTGTTTGAAATATTGTGTTTGTTTGTGGTGTCGTGTCTTTAATTGTATTATTTGCCGCTGCCCGCGAGCGGGCAGCGGTGTGTCGTTGTATTGTTCTATTTATCTGTTGCTTTATTTACCGCAGCCCGCAAGCGGACAGCGGAGAGTGGTGTGTGTGTTTGTTTGTGGTGTCGTGTCTTCGATTGTCGTATTTGTGTATTTGTGTTGCGGTGTGTCGTTTTCGTTTTTTATTGGTTTTGTTTATTGTATCGTGTTTGATTTACTGTGTTTGTTTATTGAATCGTTATTCGATCGTCGTATTTGCTGCTGCCCGCAAGCGGACAGCAGGGTATCGTTGTTTCGGTGTGCATCGGTGTACATATACATAGGCGATGGGGTTGAATTTCATTGATTTTGATCATTTTACAGTTTTTCCTAATTTTCACCCCTAAGATGACTTTTGATGTCAAAGTCATGTATGGGACGTTTGTCAAACGTGATAAGCTTCGTATGGTGTGACTGTCAAATTCATTGTAAACTGTCAACTTTATCCATTATGTCCCAAAAATGAAGAAAAAAAATGAAAAAATACATTATTTGTCATGGCAGCTAAATTTGACAGTTGACAGAAATTTTGACAGTTGTGTTACAGGTACTGCCACGTATTGAACAAACGCGCTATACATTACACCGACGTTGGAGGTCTTTCCGGGGGTCAAAATGGTCAAAATGTGCAATAAAAATGACAAAAAACGATTAGTTCGATAGCGACGCAACCGTCGAGAAAATCGAAATTCCGAGTTCTTACGCTTTATGATCGGTTTAGTGGGAACATGTAGACGTCAAAATCGTTTCTCTAACTTGACAGTTGTCGAAGAATAACTCCTATTCATAAATCGACGATTTTTTTTTGTCGTTCATTGTCGTTTTGTCGTAGTGCGTCGAATAAAGCATCTCAAACTATGCTGGACCAGCAAAAAAAAATTGGCACGTCTGATAGAAAAATTGAAAAATGTCAAAAAAATGTCAAAGAAAAAATGACATTTCTCATATTTTGACAATCGTTTTGGGCCCTACTGAGGACCCCCTACAACTTTCCTATACATGTCAAAACTGTCAAATCATTCCAAGTGCCCATAATCGTAAAGTGTCCGATTTCGTCAACTTTTTCTGATTTCGTCAAAGTTTTTTTTTTCGCGTATTAAATCATGTTCGACGATCAATCGATTGCGCAAAAAAAAATTCCGTCAGCGGGCAACGGATCAGGGAGAAAAAAAAATTTTGACAGTTAAAAATGTCAAATGTCAAAATTTGCGATTTTGTCCAAGGTCATCTAAACTTTTTCTACAACTCTCCCATACATGTCAAAACTGTCAGAGCACTCCTTCTGGGTAAACTACTTTACACTTCCGTACATCGGTAGGTCTGTCACGCAAGCAGCTTTATATTATATGGGACTAGTGTTATTTATTTGCCGCTGCCCGCGAGCGGGCAGCGGTGTGTCGTTGTGTTGTTTTCTATTTATCTGTTTTTCCTTAGGTGTTTTTTTAGTGTGTTTGTTTGTGGTATGGTGTTTGATATGTTGTGTTTGTTTATGGAATCGTTATTCGATTGTCGTATTTGCCGCTGCCCGCAAGCGGACAGCGGTGGTGTCGTGCCTTCGGTTGTCGTGTTTGCCGCTGCCCGCAAGCGGACAGCGGTGGTGTCGTGTCTTTGATGGTTGTAAACACGACCTAAAAACAACTTTTGATTTATAATTTTTTTTTTTGAATTTTGTGATGATGCGGCCAATTATCCCGTTTTTTTCGCAAGTTTTCGGTATTTCCTCATTTTCACTTTGATGTGGACATCCGATGTGAAAGTCATGTATGGAAGGTTTGTGGGCGTCTTTGCACCTTTTCTGAAACGACTGTCAAATTTATTATAAACTGTCAAGTTTTTTTTTTATACCGGAAAGTATAAAAATCACTGTTTATGTCATGACAGCTAAACTTGACAATTATGTGCATTTTTGACAGGCGTAAAATAGATGTCTCATAACGCTTTACAATCCCCTTATACGTGACTTTGATGTAGATCCTCGTCTTGGGGGTGAAAATCAAGAAATTCAATAAATAAATATTTTTTATGTGCATATACATAGGCAATGGAGTCGAATTTCATTGATTTTTATAATTTTTCAGTTTTTCCTAATTTTCACATCTAAGATGACTTTCGATGTCAAAGTCATTTATGGGACGTTTGTCAAACGTGGCGAGGTCTATATGTTGTGTCTGTCAAATTTATCGTAAACTGTCAATTTTACCCGTTATGACCAAAAAATTAAGAAAAAAAATGGAAAAATACAATATTTGTCATGACAGCTAAATTTGACAGTTGACAGGAAATTTGACAGTTGTGTTACAGGTACTGCCTCGTAGTAAACAAACGCGCTATACATGACACCGACGTTGGAGTTCTTTCAGGGGGTCAAAACAAACAAAAACTGCAAAAAAATGACAAAAAACTCTTAGTTCGATAGCGACGCACCTGTCGAGAAAATCAAAATTCCGCCTCCCCAACCCCAAATAGCGGTTCAGTGGGAGTCACTTAGACGTCAAAATAGTTTCTCTACATTGACGCTTGTCAAAGTAAAAGATCCAGTTTTGATTTGACGATTTTTTTTTGTCGTTCATTGTCGTTTTGTCGTAGTGCGTCAAATAAAGCATCTCAAACCATGCTGGACCAGCAAAAAAAAATTGGCACCTCCGATGGAAAAATTGAAAAATGTCAAAAAAATGTCAAAGAAAAAATGACATTTGACAAATTTTGACAGTCGTTTGGGGCCCTTCTAGGGACCCCCTACAACTCCTTCATACATGTCAAAACTGTCAGACAGCTTCAAGTGGCCGAAATCGTAAAGTGTCCGATTTCGTCAACTTTTTCTGATTTCGTCAAAAAAAAATTTTTCATATTATAAATGATGTCCGACGACTTATCGATTGCGCCGATAAAAATCTTAATGGAGGGCAACGGATCAGGGAGTAAAAAAAATTTTGACAGTTATAAATGTCAAATGTCAAAATTTTCGATTTTGTCGGGGGTCGCATAAACATCCTCTACAACTTGCCCATACATGTCAAAACTGTCAGAGCACTCCTTCTGGGAAACTAACCTTGTAAATGAGCTAGTCACGCAAGCGGCTTTATATTATATCGACTAGTGTTATTTATTTGCCGCTGCCCGCGAGCGGGCAGCGGTGTGTCGTTGTGTTTTATTTTGTGTATTTGCCGCTGCCCGCAAGCGGACAGCGGTGGTGTCGTGTCTTCGATTGTCGTATATGCCGCTGCCCGCAAGCGGACAGCGGTGGTGTCGTGTCTTCGATTGTCGTTTTTGCTGCTGCCCGCAAGCGGACAGCAGGGTATCGTTGTTTTACTAAGTATCGGTGTTCATATACAGAGGCGACTGAGTATAATTTCATTGATTTTCATCATTTTAGAGTTTTTACTAATTTTCACCTCCAGGATGACTTTTGATGTCAAAGTCATGTATGGGGCGTTTGTCAAACGTGGTAAGCTTTGTATGGAGAGACTGTCAAAATTATTGTAAACTGTCAACTTTATCCGTTATGACCCAAAAATTGAGAAAAAAAATTGAAAAACACAATTTTTGTTATGACAGCTAAATTTGACAGTTGACAGGAATTTTGACAGTTGTGTTACAGGGACTGCCACGTGATGGACAAACGCGCTATACATGACACCAACGTTGGAGGTCTTTCAGGGGGTCAAAATGGTCAAAATGTGCAAAAAAATGACAAAAAACGATTAGTTCGATAGCGGCGCAACCGTCGAGAAAATCGAAATTCCGAGTTCTTACGCTCTATGATCGGTTCAGTGGGAACACGTAGACGTCAAAATCGTTTCTCTAACTTGACAGTTGTCGAAGAATAAGTCCTATTCATAAATCGACGAATTTTTTTTGTCGTTCATTGTCGTTTTGTCGTAGTGCATCAAATTAAGCACCTTAAACTATAATGGACCAGCAAAAAAAAATCGACACCTCTGGTAGAAAAATCGAAAAATGTCAAAAAAATGTCAAAGAAAAAATGACATTCGACAAATTTTGACAGTCGTTTGGGGCCCTACTGAGGACCCCCTACAACCCTCTCATACACGTCAAAACTGTCAAATCGCTCCAAGTGCCCGAAATCGTAAAGTGTCTGATTTCGTCAACTTTTTCTGATTTCGTCAAAGTTTTGATTTTTGCATATTAAATGATGTTCGACGAATAATCGATTGCGCAAATAAAAATTCCGTCAGCGGGCAACGGATCAGGGAGAAAAAAAAATTTTGACAGTTAAAAATGTCAAATGTCAAAATTTGCGATTTTGTCGGGGGTCACATAAACATCCTCTACAACTCCCCCATACATGTCAAAACTGTCAGAGCACTCCTTCTGGGAAACTAATGATGTCCATCCTACGTGAGTCACGCAAGCAGCTTTATATTATATGGGACTAGTGTTATTTATTTGCCGCTGCCCGCGAGCGGGCAGCGGTGTGTCGTTGTGTTGTTTTCTATTTATCTGTTGTTCTATTTACCGCAGCCCGCAAGCGGACAGCGGAGAGTGGTGTGTGTGTTTGTTTGTGGTGTCGTGTCTTTGATTGTCGCATGATGTGTCGTTGTGTTGTTCTATTTATCTGTTGTTCTATTTACCGCAGCCCGCAAGCGGACAGCGGAGAGTGGTGTGTGTGTTGGTTTGTGGTGTCGTGTCTTCGATTGTCGTATTTGCCGCTGCCCGCAAGCGGACAGCGGTGGTGTCGTGTCTTTGATTGTCGTATTTGCTGCTGCCCGCAAGCGGACAGCAGGGTATCGTTTTTTTACCGAGTATCGGTGTTCATATACAGAGGCGACTTAGTATAATTTCATTGATTTTCATCATTTTAGAGTTTTTCCTAATTTTCACCTCCAGGATGACTTTTGATGTCAAAGTCATGTATGGGGCGTTTGTCAAACGTGGTAAGGTTTGTATGGAGAGACTGTCAAAATTATTGTAAACTGTCAACTTTATCTGTTATGTCCCAAAAATTGAGGAAAAAAATTAAAAAACACAATTTTTGTCATGACAGCTAAATTTGACAGTTGACAGGAATTTTGACAGTTGTTCTACAGACAATGCCACGTGATGTACAAACGCGCCATACATGACACCGACGTTGGAGGTGTTTTAACGGGAGAAAACGATCAAAATCTGCAAAAAAATGACAAAATACGATTAGTTCGATAACGACGCACCTGTCGAGAAAATCAAAATTCCGCTTCCCCAACCCCTAATAGCGGTTCAGTGGGAGTCACGTAGACGTCAAAATAGTTTCTCTACTTTGACGCTTGTCAAAGTAAAAGATCCAGTTTTGATTTGACGATTTTTTTTTGTCGTTCATTGTCGTTTCGTCGTAGTGCATCAAATAAAGCACCTCAAACCATAATGGACCAGCAAAAAAAAATTGACACCTCTGGTAGAAAAATCGAAAAATGTCAAAAAAATGTCAAAGAAAAAATGACATTTGACAAATTTTGACAGTCGTTTGGGGCCCTACTGAGAACCCCCTACAACTTCCCTATACATGTCAAAACTGTCAAATTACTCCAAGTGCCCGAAATCGTAAAAAGTCCGATTTCGTCAACTTTTTCTGATTTCGTCAAAGTTTTTTTTCTTGCATATTAAATTATGTTCGACAAATAATCAATTGCGCGAAAAAAATTCCATCAGCGGGCAACGGATCAGGGAGTAAAAAAAAATTTGACAGTTAAAAATGTCAAATGTCAAAATCTGTAGGTTTGTCGGGGGTCACATAAACATCCTCTACAACTCCACTATACATGTCAAAACTGTCAGAGCACTCCTTCTGGGAAACTAATGTTGTCCATCGGGAACTTAGTCACGCAAGCAGCTTTATATTATATCAGACTAGTGTTATTTATTTGCCGCTGCCCGCGAGCGGGCAGCGGTGTGTCGTTTCCTTTTTTTATTGGTTCTGTTTTTCCTTAGGTGTTTTTTTATTGTGTTTGTTTATTTTATCGTGTTTGATTTACCGTGTTTGTTTGTGGTGTCGTGTGTCTGTTAGTGTGTTTGTTTGTGGTATGGTGTTTGATACATTGTGTTTGTTTATGGATTCGTTATACGATTGTAGTATTTGCCGCTGCCCGCAAGCGGACAGCGGTGGTGTCGTGTCTTCGATTGTCGTAATTGCTGCTGCCCGCAAGCGGACAGCAGGGTATCGTTGTTTCGGTGTGCATCGGTGTTCCTATACATAGGCGATGGGGTTGAATTTCATGGATTTTCATCATTTTACAGTTTTTCCTAATTTTCACCTCTAAGATGACTTTTGATGTCAAAGTTATGTATAGAGCGTTTGTCAAACGTGGTAAGCTTTGTATGGAGAGACTGTCAAAATTATTGTAAACTGTCAATTTTATCCGTTATGTCCCAAAAATTGAGTAAAAAAAATTAAAATTACATTTTATGTCATGACAGCTAAATTTGACAGTTGACAGGAATTTTGACAGTTGTCTTATAGGGACTGCCACGTGGTGGACAAACGCGCTATACACGACACCAACGTTGGAGGTCTTTCAGGGGGTCAAAATGGTCAAAATGTGCAAAAAAATGACAAAAAACGATTCGTTCGATAGCGACGCAACCGTCGAGAAAATCAAAATTCGGCTTCCCCAACCCCTAATAGCGGTTCAGTGGGAGTCACGTAGACGTCAAAATAGTTTCTCTACATTGACGCTTGTTAAAGTAAAAGATCCAGTTTTGATTTGACGATTTTTTTTTGTCGTTCATTGTCGTTTTGTCGTAGTGCATCAAATAAAGCACCTTAAACTATAATGGACCAGCAAAAAAAAATTGGCACCTCTGGTAGAAAAATCGAAAAATGTCAAAAAAATGTCAAAGAAAAAATGACATTTGACAAATTTTGACAATCTTTTGGGGCCCTCTTGGGGACCCCCTACAACTCCCCAATACATGTCAAAACTGTTAGATCGCTTCAAGTGCCCGAAATCGTAAAGTGTCTGATTTCGTCAACTTTTTCTGATTTCGTCAAAGTTTTTTTTTTCGCGTATTAAATCGTGTTCGACGATCAATCGATTGCGCAAAAAAAAATTCCGTCAGCGGGCAACGGATCAGGGAGTAAAAAAAATTTTGACAGTTAAAAATGTCAAATGTCAAAATTTGTAGGTCGATCGGGGGTCATATGAACATTGTCTACAACTCTTCCATACATGTCAAAACTGTCAAAGCACTCCTTCAGGGAAACTAACCCTCTAAATGAGTGAGGAGATGAGTCACGCAAGCAGCTTTATATTATATGGGACTAGTGTTGTATTATTTGCCGCTGCCCGCGAGCGGGCAGCGGTGTGTTGTTGTGTTGTTTTATTTATCTGTTGTTCTATTTACCGCAGCCCGCAAGCGGACAGCGGAGAGTGGTGTGTGTGTTTGTTTGTGGTGTCGTGTCTTCGATTGTCGTATTTGCTGCTGCCCGCAAGCGGACAGCAGGGTAACGTTGTTTCGGTGTGCATCGGTGTTCCTATACATAGGCAATGGGGTCGAATTTCATTGATTTTCATAATTTTTCAGTTTTTCCTAATTTTCACCTTCAAGATGACTTTCGATGTGAAAGTCATGTATGGGGCGTTTGTCAAACGTGGCGAGGTATATATGGAGTGACTGTCAAATTTATCGTAAACTGTCAACTTTATCCGTTATGACCAAAAAATTAAGAAAAAAAATGGAAAAATACTATATTTGTCATGACAGCTAAATTTGACAGTTGACAGGAATTTTGACAGTTGTGTTACAGGTACTGCCACGTAATAAACAAACGCGCTATACATGACACCGACGTTGGAGGTCTTTCAGGGGGTCAAAATGAACAAAAACTGCAATAAAATGACAAAAAACTCTTAGTTCGATAGCGACGCACCTGTCGAGAAAATCAAAATTCCGCCTCCCCAACCCCAAATAGCGGTTCAGTGGGAGTCACTTAGACGTCAAAATAGTTTCTCTACATTGACGCTTGTCAAAGTAAAAGATCCAGTTTTGATTTGACGATTTATTTTTGTCGTTCATTGTCGTTTTGTCGTAGTGCATCAAATAAAGCACCTTAAACCATAATGGACCAGCAAAAAAAAATTGACACCTCTGATAGAAAAATTGAAAAATGTCAAAAAAATGTCAAAGAAAAAATGACATTTGACAAATTTTGACAGTCGTTTATGGCCCTCTTAAGGACCCCCTACAACTCCCCAATACACGTCAAAACTGTCAGACTGCTCCAAGTGACCGAAATCGTAAAGTGTCTGATTTCGTCAACTTTTTCTGATTTCGTCAAAAAAAAATTTTTCTCATTATAAATGATGTCCGACGACTTATCGATTGCGTCGATAAAAATCTTAATAGAGGGCAACAGATCTGGTAGGAAAAAAAATTTGACAGTTAAAAAATGTCAAATGTCAAAATCTGTAGGTTTCGTTGGGGTCACATAAACATCCCCTACATCTCCCCTATACATGTCAAAACTGTCAAAGCACTCCTTCATGGAAACAAATCCTCTAAGTGAGTGTCACGTCACGCAAGCAGCTGTATATTATATCGACTAGTGTTATTTATTTGCCGCTGCCCGCGAGCGGGCAGCGGTGTGTCGTTGTGTTGTTCTTTTTATCTGTTTTTCCTTAGGTGTTGTTTTATTGTGTTTGTTTATGGTGTCGTGTGTCTGTGTTTTTGTGTTTGTTTATTGTATCGTGTTTGAAATATTGTGTTTGTTTGTGGTGTCGTG
Source organism: Tinea trinotella (assembly GCA_905220615.1). Lineage (NCBI taxonomy): Eukaryota > Metazoa > Arthropoda > Insecta > Lepidoptera > Tineidae > Tinea > Tinea trinotella. Next base: position 6,512,715 of record HG992305.1, read on the forward strand.
TCTTTGATTGTCGCATGATGTGTCGTTGTGTTGTTCCTTTTATCTGTTGTTCTATTTACCGCAGCCCGCAAGCGGACAGCGGATAGTGGTGTGTGTGTTTGTTTGTGGTGTCGTGTCTTCGATTGTCGCATGATGTGTCGTTGTGTTGTTCTATTTATCTGTTGTTCTATTTACCGCAGCCCGCAAGCGGACAGCGGAGAGTGGTGTGTGTGTTGGTTTGTGGAGTCGTGTCTTCGATTGTCGTATTTGCCGCTGCCCGCAAGCGGACAGCGGTGGTGTCGTGTCTTTGATTGTCGTATTTGCTGCTGCCCGCAAGCGGACAGCAGGGTATCGTTTTTTTACTGAGTATCGGTGTTCATATACAGAGGCGACTTAGTATAATTTCATTGATTTTCATCATTTTAGAGTTTTTCCTAATTTTCACCTCCAGGATGACTTTTGATGTCAAAGTCATGTATGGGGCGTTTGTCAAACGTGGTAAGCTTTGTATGAAGTGACTGTTAAAATTATTGTAAACTGTCAACTTTATCCGTTATGTCCCAAAAATTAAGAAAAAAAATTAAAATTACATTTTTTGACATGACAGCTAAATTTTACAGTTGACAGGAATTTTGACAGCTGTTTTACAGGTATTGTCACCTAATGAACAAACGCGCTATACATGACACCGACGTTGGAGGTCTTTTAGGGGGTCAAAATAGTCAAAATGTGCAAAAAAATGACAAAAAACGATTAGTTCGATAGCGACGCAACCGTCGAGAAAATCAAAATTCGGCTCCCCCAACCCCTAATAGCGGTTCAGTGGGAGTCACGTAGACGTCAAAATAGTTTCTCTACCTTGACGCTTGTCAAAGTAAAAGATCCAGTTTTGATTTGACGATTTTTTTTTGTCGTTCATTGTCGTTTTGTCGTAGTGCATCAAATAAAGCATCTTAAACCATAATGGACCAGCAAAAAAAAATTGACACCTCTGGTAGAAAAATCGAAAAATGTCAAAAAAATGTCAAAGAAAAAATGACATTTGACAAATTTTGACAGTCGTTTGGGGCCCTACTGAGGACCTCTTACAACTTTCCTATACATGTCAAAACTGTCAAATTACTCCAAGTGCCCATAATCGTAAAATGTCCGATTTCGTCATTTTTTTCTGATTTCGTCAAAGTTTTTTTTTTCGCATATTAAATGATGTTCGATGAATAATCGATTGCGCAAAAAAAAATTCCGTCAGCGGGCAACGGATCAGGGAGTAAAAAAAAAATTGACAGGTAAAAATGTCAAATGTCAAAATTTGCGATTTTGTCGGGGGTCACATAAACATCCTCTACAACTCCCCCATACATGTTAAAACTGTCAGAGCACTCCTTCTGGGAAACTAACCTTCTATATCCGTACCTCGGTACATCAGTCACGCAAGCAGCTTTATATTATATGGGACTAGTGTTTTTTATTTGCCGCTGCCCGCGAGCGGGCAGCGGTGTGTCGTTGTGTTTTATTTTGTGTATTTGCCGCTGCCCGCAAGCGGACAGCGGTGGTGTCGTGTCGTTATGTTTTATTTTGTGTATTTGCCGCTGCCCGCAAGCGGACAGCGGTTGTTTCGCGTCTTCGATTGTCGTATTTGCTGGTATCCTTGTTTCGGAGTGCATCGGTGTTCATATACAGAGGCGACAGAGTATAATTTCATTGATTTTCATCATTTTACAGTTTTTCCTAATTTTCACCCCTAAGATGACTTTTGATGTCAAAGTCTTTTATGGGGCGTTTGTCAAACGTGGTAAGGTTTGTATGAAGTGACTGTCAAAATTATTGTAAACTGTCAACTTTATCCGTTATGTCCCAAAAATTGAGAAAAATAAATAAAATTACATTTTTTGACATGACAGCTAAATTTGACAGTTGACAGGAATTTTGACAGTTGTGTTACAGAGACTGCCAGGTGATGGACAAACGCGCTATACATGACACCGACGTTGGAGGTCTTTTAAGGGGTGAAAACAAACAAAAATTTTCCAAAATATGACAAAAAACGATTAGTTCGATAGCGACGCAGCCGTCGAGAAAATCGAAATTCCGAGTTCTTACGCTCTATAAGCGCTTCAGTGGGAACACGTAGACGTCAAAATCGTTTCTCTAACTTGACAGTTGTCGGAGAATAACCCCTGTATGTTTGTGAATCGAAAAAGTCCGATTTCGCCAACTTTTTCTGATTTCGTCAAAGTTTTTTTTTTCGCATGTTAAATGATGTTCGACGATTAATCGATTGCGCGAATAAAATTTCCGTCAGCGGGCAACAGATCAGGGAGAAAAAAAAATTTTGACAGTTAAAAATGTCAAATGTCAAAATTTGCGATTTTGTCCAAGGTCATCTAAACTTTGTCTACAACTCTTCCATACATGTCAAAACTGTCAGAGCACTCCTTCTGGGCAAACGTTTCTACACTTCCGTACATCGGTAGGTGAGTCACGCAAGCAGCTGTATATTATATCGACTAGTGTTGTATTATTTGCCGCTGCCCGCGAGCGGGCAGCGGTGTGTTGTTGTGTTGTTTTATTTATCTGTTGTTCTATTTACCGCAGCCCGCAAGCGGACAGCGGAGAGTGGTGTGTGTGTTTGTTTGTGGTGTCGTGTCTTCGATTGTCGTATTTGCTGCTGCCCGCAAGCGGACAGCAGGGTAACGTTGTTTTACTAAGTATCGGTGTTCATATACAGAGGCGACAGAGTATAATTTCATTGATTTTCATAATTTTTCAGTTTTTCCTAATTTTCACCTTCAAGATGACTTTCGATGTCAAAGTCATGTATGGGGCGTTTGTCAAACGTGGCGAGGTTTATATGGAGTGACAGTCAAATTTATTGTAAATTGTCAATTTTATCCGATATGACCAAAAAATTGAGAAAAAAAATTGAAAAACACAATTTTTGTTTTGACAGCTAAATTTGACAGTTGACAGGAATTTTGACAGCTATTTTACAGGTATTGCCACCTAATGAACAAACGCGCTATACATGACACCGACGTTGGAGGTCTTTTAGGGGGTCAAAATAGTCAAAATGTGCAAAAAAATGACAAAAAACGATTAGTTCGATAGCGACGCAACCGTCGAGAAAATCAAAATTCGGCTCCCCCAACCCCTAATAGCGGTTCAGTGGGAGTCACGTAGACGTCAAAATAGTTTCTCTACCTTGACGCTTGTCAAAGTAAAAGATCCAGTTTTGATTTGACGATTTTTTTTTGTCGTTCATTGTCGTTTTGTCGTAGTGCATCAAATAAAGCATCTTAAACCATAATGGACCAGCAAAAAAAAATTGACACCTCTGGTAGAAAAATCGAAACATGTCAAAAAAATGTCAAAGAAAAAATGACATTTGACAAATTTTGACAGTCGTTTGGGGCCCTACTGAGGACCTCTTACAACTTTCCTATACATGTCAAAACTGTGAAATTACTCCAAGTGCCCATAATCGTAAAGTGTCCGATTTCGTCATTTTTTTCTGATTTCGTCAAAGTTTTTTTTTTCGCATATTAAATGATGTTCGATGAATAATCGATTGCGCAAAAAAAAATTCCGTCAGAGGGCAACGGATCAGGGAGTAAAAAAAAATTTGACAGGTAAAAATGTCAAATGTCAAAATTTGCGCTTTTGTCGGGGGTCACATAAACATCCTCTACAACTCCCCCATACATGTCAAAACTGTCAGAGCACTCCTTCTGGGAAACTAACCTTCTATATCCGTACCTCGGGACATCAGTCACGCAAGCAGCTTTATATTATATGGGACTAGTGTTATTTATTTGCCGCTGCCCGCGAGCGGGCAGCGGTGTGTCGTTGTGTTTTATTTTGTGTATTTGCCGCTGCCCGCAAGCGGACAGCGGTTGTGTCGCGTCTTCGATTGTCGTATTTGCTGCTGCCCGCAAGCGGACAGCAGGGTATCGTTGTTTCGGTGTGCATCGGTGTTCCTATACATAGGCGATGGGGTAGAATTTCATAGATTTTCATCATTTTACAGTTTTTCCTAATTTTCACCCCTAAGATGACTTTTGCTGTCAAAGTCATGTATGGGGCGTTTGTCAAACGTGGTAAGGTTTGTATGGAGAGACTGTCAAATTTATTGTAAACTGTCAATTTTATCCGTTATGACCAAAAAATTAAGAAAAAAAATGGAAAAATACATTATTTATCATGACAGCTAAATTTGACAGTTGACAGAAACTTTGATGGTTGTGTTAGAGGGACTGCCATGTAATGGACAAACGCGCTATACATGACACTGACGTTGGAGGTCTTTCAGGGGGTCAAAATTATCAAAATGTGAAAAAAAATGACAAAAAACGATTAGTTCGATAGCGACGCAACCGTCGAGAAAATCGAAATTCCGAGTTCTTACGCTCTATGATCGGTTCAGTGGGAACACGTAGACGTCAAAATCGTTTCTCTAACTTGACAGTTGTCGAAGAATAAGTCCTATTCATAAATCGTCGATTTTTTTTGTCGTTCATTGTCGTTATGTCGTAGTGCATCAAATAAAGCACCTTAAACTATAATGGACCAGCAAAAAAAAATCTACACCTCTGGTAGAAAAATCGAAAAATGTCAAAAAAATGTCAAAGAAAAAATGACATTCGACAAATTTTGACAGTCGTTTGGGGCCCTACTGAGGGCCCCCTACAACCCCCTCATACACGTCAAAACTGTCAAATCGCTCCAAGTGCCCGAAATCGTAAAGTGTCTGATTTCGTCAACTTTTTCTGATTTCGTCAAAGTTTTGATTTTTGCATATTAAATGATGTTCGACGATTAATCGATTGCGCAAATAAAAATTCCATCAGCGGGCAACGGATCAGGGAGAAAAAAAAATTTTGACAGTTAAAAATGTCAAATGTCAAAATTTGTAGGTTTGGTTGGGGTCACATAAACTTTGTCTACAACTCCGCCATACATGTCAAAACTGTCAGAGCACTCCTTCATGGAAACTAACCTTCTAAATGAGCGAATGAATGAGTGAATGAGTCACGCAAGCGGCTTTATATTATATGGGACTAGTGTTATTTATTTGCCGCTGCCCGCGAGCGGGCAGCGGTGTGTCGTTGTGTTTTATTTTGTGTATTTGCCGCTGCCCGCAAGCGGACAGCGGTTGTGTCGCGTCTTCGATTGTCGTATTTGCTGCTGCCCGCAAGCGGACAGCAGGGTATCGTTGTTTCGGTGTGCATCGGTGTTCCTATACATAGGCGATGGGGTAGAATTTCATTGATTTTCATCATTTTACAGTTTTTCCTAATTTTCACCTCTAAGATGACTTTTGATGTCAAAGTCAAGTATCGGGCGTTTGTCAAACGTGGTAACGTTTGTATGGAGTAACTGTCAAATTTATTGTAAACTGTCAATTTTATTCGTAATGACCAAAAAACCAACCATGTGTCGTTTTCTTTTTTTATTGGTTCTGTTTTTCCTTAGGTGTTTTTTTTATTGTGTTTGTTTATGGTGTCGTGTGTATGTGTTTTTGTGTTTGTTTATTGTATCGTGTTTGAAATATTGTGTTTGTTTGTGGTGTCGTGTCTTCGATTGTCGCATTTGCCGCTGCCCGCAAGCGGACAGCGGTGGTGTCGTGTCTTCCATTGTCGTATTTGCTGCTGCCCGCAAGCGGACAGCAGGGTATCGTTGTTTCGGTGTGCATCGGTGTACATATACATAGGCGATGGGGTTGAATTTCATTGATTTTCATCATCTTGGAGTTTTTCCTAATTTTCACCCCTATGATGACTTTTGCTGTCAAAGTCATGTATGGGGCGTTTGTCAAACGTGGCAAGGTTTATATGGAGTGACTATCAAATTTATTGTAAACTGTCAACTTTATCCGTTATGTCCCAAAAATTGAAAAAAAAAAAATAAAATTACATTTTATGTCATGACAGCTAAATTTGACAGTTGACAGGAATTTTGACAATTGTGTTACAGGTACTGCCACGAAATGAACAAACGCGCTACACATGACACCAACGTTGGAGGTCTTTCAGGGGGTCAAAATGGTCAAAATGTGCGAAAAAATGACAAAAAATGATTAGTTCGATAGCGACGCAACCGTCGAGAAAATCGAAATTCCGAATTCTTACGCTCTATGATCGGTTCAGTGGGAATACTGAGACGTCAAAATCGTTTCTCTAACTTGACAGTTGTCAAAAAATAACTCCTATTTATAAATCGACGTTTTTTTTTTGTCGTTCATTGTCGTTTTGTCGTAGTGCGTCGAATAAAGCAACTCAAACCATGCTGGACCAGCAAAAAAAAATCGGCACCTTCGATAGAAAAATTGAAAAATGTAAAAAAAATGTTAAAGAAAAAATGACATTTGTCAAATTTTGACAATCGTTTGGGGTCCTTCTGAAGACCCCCTACAACACCCCTATATATGTCAAAACTCTCAGATCACTGCAAGTGCCCGAAATCGTAAAAAGTCTGATTTCGTCAACTTTTTCTGATTTCGTCAATTTTTTTTTTTCGCATATTAAATCATGTTTGACGATTAATCGATTGCGCAAAAAAAAATTTCGTCAGAATGGACGAATCAGGGAGTAAAAAAAATTTTGACAGGTAAATATGACAAATGTCAAAATTTGCGATTTTGACGGGGGTCACATAAACATCCTCTACAACTCCCCCATACATGTCAAAACTGTCAAAGAACTCCTTCTGGGAAACTAACCTTCTATATCGGGAAGTGAGTCACGCAAGCAGCTTTATATTATATCGACTAGTGTTATTTATTTGCCGCTGCCCGCGAGCGGGCAGCGGTGTGTCGTTTTCTTTTTTTATTGGTTCTGTTTATTGTATCGTGTTTGATTTACTGTGTTTGTTTATTGAATCGTTATTCGATCGTCGTATTTGCTGCTGCCCGCAAGCGGACAGCAGGGTATCGTTGTTTCGGTGTGCATCGGTGTACATATACATAGGCGATGGGGTTGAATTTTATTGATTTTCATCATTTTGGAGTTTTTCCTAATTTTCACCCCTAAGATGACTTTCGATGTCAAAGTCATGTATGGGACGTTTGTCAAACGTGGCGAGGTCTATATGGAGTAACTGTCAAATTTATTGTAAACTGTCAACTTTATCCGTTATGACCAAAAAATAGAGGAAAAAATTGAAAAACACAATTTTTGTCATGACAGCTAAATTTGACAGTTGACAGGAATTTTGACAGTTGTGTTACAGGAACTGCCACGTATTGAACAAACGCGCAATACATGACACCGACGCTGGAGGTCTTTCCGGGGGTCAAAATGGTCAAAATGTGCAAAAAAATGACAAAAAACGATTAGTTCGATAGCGACGCAACCGTCAAGAAAATCGAAATTCTGAGTTCTTACGCTCTATGGTCGGTTCAGTGGGAACACGTAGACGTCAAAATCGTTTCTCTAACTTGACAGTTGTCGAAAAATAACTCCTATTTATAAATCGACTATTTTTTTTTGTCGTTCATTGTCGTTTTGTCGTAGTGCGTCAAATTAAGCACCTCAAACTATGCTGGACGAGCAAAAAAAAATTGGCACCTCTGATAGAAAAATTGAAAAATGTCAAAAAAATGTCAAAGAAAAAATGACATTTCTCATATTTTGACAATCGTTTGGGGCCCTCCTGGGGACCCCCTACAACCCCTCTATACATGTCAAAACTGTCAGATCACGGCAAGTGCCCGAAATCGTAAAAAGTCTGATTTCGTCAACTTTTTCTGATTTCGTCAATTTTTTTTTTTCGCATATTAAATCGTGTTTGACGATTAATCGATTGCGCAAAAAAAAATTTCGTCAGAATGGACGAATCAGGGAGTAAAAAAAATTTTGACAGGTAAATATGACAAATGTCAAAATTTGCGATTTTGACGGGGGTCACATAAACATCCTCTACAACTCCCCCATACATGTCAAAACTGTCAAAGAACTCCTTCTGGGAAACTAACCTTCTATATCGGTAGGTGAGTCACGCAAGCAGCTGTATATTATATCGACTAGTGTTGTATTATTTGCCGCTGCCCGCGAGCGGGCAGCGGTGTGTCGTTGTGTTTTATTTTGTGTATTTGCCGCTGCCCGCAAGCGGACAGCGGTGGTGTCGTGTCGTTATGTTTTATTTTGTGTATTTGCCGCTGCCCGCAAGCGGACAGCGGTTGTGTCGCGTCTTCGATTGTCGTATTTGCTGGTATCCTTGTTTCGGAGTGCATCGTCGGTGTTCATATACAGAGGCGACAGAGTATAATTTCACTGATTTTCATCATTTTACAGTTTTTCCTAATTTTCACCCCTAAGATGACTTTTGCTGTCAAAGTCATGTATGGGGCGTTTGTCAAACGTGGTAAGTTTTGTATGGAGAGACTGTCAAAATTATTGTAAACTGTCAACTTTATCCGTTATGTACCAAAAATTGAGAAAAAAAATTAAAATTACATTTTTTGTCATGACAGCTAAATTTGACAGTTGACAGGAATTTTGACAGCTGTTTTACAGGTATTGCCACGTATTGAACAAACGCGCTATACATGACACCGACGTTGGAGGTCTTTTAAGGGGTGAAAATGAACAAAAATCTACCAAAAAATGACAAAAATCGATTAGTTCGATAGCAACGCAGCCGTCGAGAAAATAAAAATTCCGAGTTCTTACGCTCTATAAGCACTTTAGAGGGAACACGTAGACGTCAAAATTGTTTCTCTAACTTGACAGTTGTCGGAGAATAACCCCTGTATGTTTGTGAATCGAAAAAGTCCGATTTCGCCAACTTTTTCTGATTTCGTCAAAGTTTTTTTTTCGCATGTTAAATGATGTTCGACGATTAATCGATTGCGCGAATAAAATTTCCGTCAGCGGGCAACGGATCAGGGAGAAAAAAAAATTTTGACAGGTAAAAATGTCAAATGTCAAAATTTGCGATTTTGTCCAAGGTCATCTAAACTTTGTCTACAACTCTTCCATACATGTCAAAACTGTCAGAGTACTCCTTCTGGGTAAACTACTCTACACTTCCGTACATCGGTAGGTCTGTCACGCAAGCAGCTTTATATAATATAGGACTAAAGTGCTTGTATCATAGAAACAGGACAACCAAAGTACTGTTGTAGTATATATTAAAGATACATCGGTCCCGGTCTCGAACTCGTGCTCTAGGTTTGCGTAACCATTGCACTGCTACTATACCACGGTCGCCTTATTACATTATTAATATAATAATTACTATAACAGAATAATAATTGCAGTAATTTGTATTATAATATTACTTGTATTATAATATTACCTGTTTCAATTACGGGCTTGAAACCTAAGCAATATAATAACTGCCTCAAACTTTATATTGTAAGCGTATATTCTCGGTTGCTTTACTATTGATTATGGCTTAAACGACCAATTAGTGTTTCATACTTAATTGTGTACATAATGCAACTTACAACAGACTGAGTTTGTAACTTCGTCAGACTGGGCACCGCCGCCTACCACTCTTTGATAACCAGACCCGGAGCAAATATCTGCCTCTTTTTTTACAAATCTTCATGAGCGGGTAAGACGTCAAAACAGCTATCATAGCGTGCAGCTGGTATAAGTTTATTTGATAATTTTTTTACGCTTCAGACTGGGCAAAGATAACCGGATGTAGATAGATGTCAAACCCGGGACTTATGTGTAGTGGTCTATTGTGTTAACCAATTTGTCACTCAGGTCGGTGAATAAATCTGATTAATTTAAACAATTAAAGTTATATATTATATTTTCAGAGAAATTGCAACTATATTTTCTTTTGTATGTTACATACACATAGCAGTCCCAACAGCCTAGAATAATTCTATTGGACTTGTGTGGTTGAAAAGGTCACTAACAAGTTCAGACAAACAAACGCCGCATAATTGAGAGCCGCTTTTGAAGCGGAATTTGCAAGGGTTTATTCCTAAAATTGGCGCTATGACTAATTAAAACCGCCTGCAAAAGCTTTTGACGGAAAATAGAGGTGGTCATGCGAACTGAGAGGGATTATATTCTATTGAGTAAATGTGTTCTTGACAAATAATTTAATACAAATAATAATTAGGTATATAACTTCTCCGTTTTTACAATCCTTACTCTGTAAAGTATATTAAATAAGTATATTAAAGCACTTCCTCATCATCTGATTCCCATCGTCTGAGCCTTCGAAATAGTGTATAACGAGAAAAAGGCCACAAGAAACTCCTCAAGACAGGCAATACATTGATATGTACTTAACAAATGGGTATAAACAAACAGACTTTAATCACATTAAGTATATTATATTGTGTTTTCTATTTTTTCATAAGTATCGAAAAACACTGATTTATCAGAGTACTGGGGACTTGTCTTCCTATAACAATACCCCACTTGTTTAATTTCTATAAAATCCGACTAACAATAATTGCCTTTTCCGATTTATCCTTTATTTTATAGTTAAATTGAGAGCTAAAATTTGGATGTTAAAATATTTAAATCTAACAACGTATTAAGCAACCTGATGCTACAAGCTCGCATCGGTACTCGAATGACAAACTCAATTATAGATTTTTGTTCATATGATGGGTAGGGTTTTTAATATACACGGACACGTGACACTTTTTACCCGAAGTTTGATAGACACAAAAATCCAATTAATGTCGTTTAGCGAATTCGTAATTTAGACACCTAGTACAGACTCCATTTTTTTGTTCTATGATAACGAGCCGATCACTACATGTCATACTTAATATCACATTGATCTCGTATGTCTAATAAGAATCGAGTCACACACATTAAATTGAATCTGCACACTTTTGTATGATTCAATTCAAACTTATTGGCGGCTAAATTAATACCCGCCATCCTGACATAACCCCTCGCTTTCCTTATATCCACAATCCTCTTCATACAAGGTCTACGGTTATGGGCACTAGGCAACCCAGCTTTCTTGAGGATGTTTCAGATTTGGTAGGAAAATATCCCTGGGTCTGCCTCGTTTAACGCATCCATCCACATCAGATTTATAAATTCCTTTCGTCAATCGACTTTCACTTATCTTTTCCATGTGCTTAAACTATCGAAGCAATTCTTTGTCAATCCTACATCTACATCTACTTTCAAACCGCATCTATCGCGCACTGTGCTATCCTCATTCTATCCACTATCGTCACTGTACACTCCTTAATGACTGCATTTCTACAGCAATAATTCTATCCTCATGCTTCTTCTGCTACACTCAGCATTCACTTTTATACATCAAGTACCCGCTTATGATCAACCAACCGTACTTTTTGAACATCATTTTGCTGTTCATTATACTATGGATGGCACTGTTCACCCTTTTTATTACCCTCTCAATGTCTTTATTACACTTCCCATCCCTTGTAAATATACTTCCCAAGTAAACAAATTGTTTGACTTGTTCCACTTTCTTTTCGTCTATCATTATCTTACATTCTGTCATTTTATACTCTCTCTCTCCAAAACCATTACCTAATAAACCTAAAATTAACCCTATCACTTTTTATACACCTTTACGTACTCCAATTAAATAACTAGTACAACTTTCTAAAGTCATACATGTTTATGACATGACACCGACTGTACAGTAGGAACGTTTTATAAATAATTCATAAATCGCATAGGTGGGTCGGTTTAGTGGCAGACAATTTAATAAGCAACGTTGTTATAAAAACGGTAACAATATAGAAAGAATCGTTGTTGGGAAGTGTAGGGCGGGGATATGTTACGCTAAATAAGTCTATAAATTATTCAATAATGTTTGTATTTGTAAGAGTAAAAAAATCATTTATTCAGCTGATAACAGTTTTTATTATTATTGTGGCTTGACATTAGATATCACCCCGCCCTGCCTGGTGATGGAGTGTGGTCCATGAATAAAACAATTGTTAGTACAGATAAATAACTGTAAGTGAGAGTCGCATCCACTATGACTGGCAACTGGCAACTTACAAGCTGATTCCGAAACGCGACTAAGTCACTTTACATTCTATATAATTGTATGTGGTGCAACTGCGCTCAGCCTTTAAAACTTATTGGGTCGGGAAAAAGTATTTTCGCATATAGTATGTATGTATAAACTTGTAATATTTTATCCAAAAAAAGAATCAAATTAGGAAAATTTTGTTTCTCGCTATTTTTTTATTGGTTTATCTTTCTACCAAAATGAGCGAATCGAATGAATAAATCCGATTCATTTTAAATTTTTATTACAAAAAAGGCCGCGTAAAAGATTTGTGACGTTTATAGTGTCAGTAAGAGTAGCACAAAGTTGGTTTAGGCGTTTTCAATCTAGGAATTTTGATGTCAAAGATGCACCTCTCTCTGGTCGCCCTGTTACGGAAAAAATGAATGCTATTTCGATTCGGATCTCTACCGCCAACAACTGATGAGATTAAAGCAAGAAGTTGAGAGAAAGCTGCCGAAATTGATTAATAGAAACGGTGTGGTCTTTCATCACGATAACGCTAGACCAGATACATCTTTAGCCACTCAGCAAAAATTAAGAGAGTTTGGCTGGGAGGTGTTAATGCATCCGCCATATAGCCATGACCTTCAGATTTCCACCTGTTTCGGTCTTTTTAGAATTCTTTAAGCAGTGTCAGGTTAACATCAAGAGAGGACTGCCAAAACTACTTTTTGGGGTTTTTTTTAATCAGAAGTCCCAAACATACAAGATGACAGAAACTCTACGAACAAAATGGCATATATACTATTTATGTAAACTGTAATTTAATGTAAATAGTCTATGAAAAAAAGTCATTAATTTTCATATATAATGCGAAGAAACTTTTTCCCCGACCTAATATTAGATACCAACAAGATGTTGACATTAGTTTCAACATAAAAACAATGTCTTTCGAGAGGCATTTATTTGAATTTACAGTTATTTTAGTGGTCCATAAATTAGGTTTTCTTTGTACAGGCTATCATTGTCGAGTTTCTTGTGTTTCCGAAGCCATGGTAGTATTAGACAATGAGCAAGTGCATGCTAAGCCCTAGCTTATGTTAATAAATTTAGGGTAAGGCACAACGACATACATTTTAATAAATAATTACACATTCAGGGTACGATAATTACATCTGTGATTGGGAAATTTAGGTTTCAAATAGATCAGTCAGGTTAAAATTGAGTTGTTCGCAGAGCATATATATTAAACAATAGATGATATGATTTTGACGGATAATTTTGCCTAATAGTGATAGTCAGGGTGATGATGATAGGGTGGTGATCAGTGATCCAATACCAGGTACACCCTGTAAAACTATACTTAACTGATCTGAGTGGTGGTAGGTACACTTTGAAGAATACAGACCGTGAAGTTTTTTTAATGTGTCTCGACATTTTCACCACGACCCGCCTGATGGCAAGCTAGAAGAGTCACGTTTCGGGATCTGCTTGAAAGTTACCGGTTCTAACTAGGCCGACATAGTTAACTGCTACTTATATTGTTTGCCATAAAGTCAGTTGACGCGTTTAAAACAATTAATCAATCAAATTTGCGTTGTAAAAAACGCTGCATTTGACGGAAAATCGTATGAAAAATAAGTAGTAAATAAGACGAGTTGGATGAGCTTTGTTGAGTCTCGATCGGTTTAATAGTTTTTGATAAACCCGCTTTATTGGCCGTTTTGTCGAAACTTTATAACTCGCATAGAATTCAATGTAAGACTAGAAACGTTGATAATGTAAAATATAGTCCTTCAGAAAAACGGCCATAAAAAGTTGTTAGGTAATATAGAGTAATTTTTTCACGCGCTTTTGTTCGTGTATTATAGATACACTCTATAATACACTTAAATGCCATTTTGTTTAACCAAGAGCAAAAAACCGCAGGCGCGCTGTTTGTGTTGGGGGTCGGTGATTTGCATGAAAATGTTTTCTTATGCATTATTTTTTCAATTATATCATAATAATTACTTTTATTTAATGTAAAAGGATGTACGATAAAAATTAATTGCAATAAACCGCAAGCTTGCGCTCCGGCCGGCGGTCGGTGCTGGGGGGTCGCTGAGCTTGGAAGGAGGCTATACGCCCAATTTGAGAATTAAGGCTTAACGCAGAGCCTTCGTTGAGACAGCTGTGTACTAGATCGGTTGTTTCAGTCGTCGGCACTTTTGGATCTCCTCTTGCTTATCATCAGGCGGGTTGATGTCAAATGTCTTGTCACAATAAAATAAAAAAAACTATTTCTGTGTTATTTATACTATGTTTATACCACGCGTTACTGAAAGAGACAACTACTTGTACTTTAATTCCTTTCTTTCAAAGGTTGTCACTACTTTTTGCAATTATAACCACTTGGTTGACTTTTAATAATATTGTAAATAAAAAGTGTAGCAATAATCTTTCGACATAAATCTATATTTTTTAGGAGTGGTGGACACAGTTGGTATCTCCGGTCGGGATAGTACTAGTACCACCACTTACACTTATAGAGACCGTGAAGTGACTTAGACGCGTTTCGGGATCAACTTGAAAGTTGCCAGTTCCAACTAGGACGGCAAAGTGAATGCGAATGCTACGAATTTTGTAAAGTGTTTAAAAGCGTTCTTTACGTTTGTCCCAGAGTTTCTACTTGACAATTATAAATAGGAAATCAGTATTACATTCAAAATTCGAAATCAAATCGAAATACACGAATTTTGGATTATATTGATGAATGATATTGATGAAACCCAATTTCCGGCAAGCCCTTTGTGATTTGGTGTCGATGTGTGAAATGCAACTAGCCATGTTAACCATGTTCATTCTACAATATCGGATCTTATGGACAAGACTAATTCGAGTTCACTGAAGCCGCAAATAAAGATAAATTTAAGTGTCATCAAAGATATAATTTATAAGTGTTTGGGAAGTAACCGTTGAGGTAATCTCTGTATAAAGAGTATAGTACCTCCAAATAATATCCCTAATAGACCTCAAAGGTAAGGGATAATCAGAAACTGGGTACCGTATCCTTAGAAAAATCGGTTTGACTTTGATTTCGCATGTAAGACTCTATCCACTGCAGACAATTGCCATCCATACCATTTCTTCAAATATTATCTATATAATAAATTCTAGAGTATAATAAATAAAATTCTGATTGGAAAAAATATGTTCGTTGATGTATGACTAAACAAATTTACATTTCAATTGACTAACGAAATAAAACAATTTGAAATATTAAAACCTCTATCATGTAACATTTTTATATTATATTTTTTTAAATATTGGTGCGGATTAATGTATAATATCATAATACCTTCATCCGCGACAAAATTAAAAAAAATGTTACATGTCACCTTCTTCAATTGGTTTTGGCGAGCAACTACAAGTGACAGGACGCGCACTTTTGAATTATTTGAAGTGCTTGTGTTTTTCATAAATATTAATGTGTAATAATGGTGGAATTGTTATCCAGTGATCATTTTTAAGTTGATCGAGTATAAACAAGTAATTTAAAGTTGTGAAAAGTGTTCTCTCCAAGACTCTTTGCGAAGTTTTAGTAAAGGGTTTCCGCCGCTTTACTAAAACGATCCTCATCAACCTCACTATCATCGTTATTATTTGATGAATCACTCGCGTGAACCATATATTTTTACTTTGACTTTGACTAGTTAAATACTAAAGCCATAAACAAGAAGAAAGAAAGAAAATGTCTTCAATTGTTATTTGCCAAAATACACTTTATATCCAATATTGTCCTGGCAAAGCATACAAGAGTAAACGTATTAATCCCTCAAAGCGTTCGTCACCCCATTTACTCCCCACATGGGGTGATCCTGGCATGCACGGACAGGGAGATTATAGATTTTATTTTCTACAAACAAAATATTTTAAATAAAAGGAATTTTTACAAAGTTAGAATTTTTCTTATGTGAACTTAAAGCTAAATTCCCTTTTATTATGATATCGAAAAGGAAATAGGAAACGGGTATTATACATACTATGTATATTCTAAAGGCTACCTAAAGGAAACAACATTTTGTTGCGTTTCATTGTAAATACAATGCAACAATATATACTGTGATCACTGTGATGCTGAAGTAATATTCCAAAAATAAGTTGATGCTCTAACATAATATTTCCTGTATTTTCTAAAGAAAGTAATACTCGGAACATATGATATTGCGAGAGTTGAATTGCGCTACAAATGAGAAACGAGCGTATTCTTCACATTCTTTAATTTGATTATATTCATGATATTTTGCATTTTGTTTGGTTTATTTATATAGCAAACAAATCAAAACAAATTGTCACTTTTTTTTTCACAGAGATAGGCAGAGACAAGGAGCGCCACTTGCCACGATTCTGACACAACCCACATCCACAATTCCCTTCATATAAGCCCTACGGTTAAGGGCACTAGGCCACCCAGATTTTTTTAAGCATGTCTCCGATTTGGTCAGAAAACACCCTGCTGTGCCTCCCTTGCCTTGTTTAACGCATCCATCCACATCAGATTCATAAATTCCTTTTATCAATCTATTTTAACAAACCTTATAGCGAACAAATTTTAATAAAAATCATTGTTTTAAATTTAGCTATAATAAGATACTTCCTAATATGACCGAAATGAGGTCATTTTCTTAGAGTGGAAGGCAGTTGAACAGCCTGCCCATTCGGGGTAGTACCACCACATGACGACAGGCGTGGACGAACGGTTTAGCGACTGGTTTGTTGCGCGTAAAGTCCCGGGTTCGATCCCCGGTCGGAGCAAATATTTGTTTCATAGCTTTTATTTGTAATATTTAATAGTATTAAATATTGCAAATATTTGTTAATAAAAAAAAAAAGAGATGGATATTTGCTTCGGGTCTGGTTATCAAAGAGTGGTAGGCAGTGGTACCCAGTCTGCCGATCCGGGGTAGTACCACCACTTACAAGTATACAGACCGTGAAGTGATTTGGTCACGTTTCGGGATCAGCTTGTAAGTTGCCGGTTCCATCTAGGCCGGCATAGTGGATGTGATTGCTACTCACAGTTATTGAATTGTAGTAGCAGTTTCATTCATGGACCACACTTCGGCCTAACATCAAGCGGGGTGCTGTCATACGTAGAGTCACAATAAAAAAAATTTTTTTTATTGTGACACGACATCTGACCTCGTCCCGCCTGATGATAAGCAAGAGGAGGTCCAAGAGTGAAGACGGCTGAGAAAGCCGAGTTTGTTCTCGGCTGCCTTAGCCGCCGTCACTATGCCGGCCAAAGGTGCTGCTTCACGCATCGCTTGAACAACTTGCTCTATGTTGCTTGCCATAAGCAAGAGCGCCGACAAATGAAAAAACCGTTTCAGTTTACGGTTACCTCAGTTGCTGTTCAAAAAATTTAGGCAAAAAGTTCGAGAAAAACATACAGATTGTACAATGGTGGATAATTGTTCAAATGTCGGATGAAAATCCTATAAAAAAAGTATTATTTTTTATACCTAGCTGCAAAATATTCATCGGTTTAAATTATTTGTGGTTGTAGTTGTGGTCTTATCGTGTAGCTGTCGATCGTGCCTGTCTGACCAAAGTCCCTCTTTGCACTCTAGAAATAATAATCCCTATATCTATCTTTCAACAAATGATCTTTGCTTTCGACCAATAATTGTATTTCATGATTCAATGCAAAACGATAACAATTATACTAAGCAGGATTTATTTTTTGTTATTAATACTCGTATAATAAAATGTTACAAATCGTAGTAAAAGATACACTAAACCTATTTCTACCAAAATTTCTGGTTAAGAAAACCAGAAAAAAATTAATTATCACCTCTTTATTTCTACATGGTTTGCGAAGCGCTACTTCCCACGATTCTGACATAATAACTCTCTTCACACCCACAATCAACAGGTCACGGAAATTGAAGACATCTGTTTTTTTACCTTTGGGACCATTTTCTGGGTCATCCCTTTTTACTTTTTCATACCCTTTATTGTATTGTGATTCGACATATGAGAGCATCCCGCCTGATGTGCTGCCGGAGTGCAGTCCATGAATAGAGGCGACTGCTACAACAGTTAAATAACTGCAAGTAGTAGTGGCATGCGATCCACTAGCATGCCACTACTACCACTAGCAACTTACAAGCTTTTTTTATTATTTTATTATGACTCGACATATGACAGCACCCTGTCTGTTGTTAAGCTAAAGTCTATGAATGGAAGTGACTGTTGTGAAGCTGATCCCAAAACGCGACCAAATCACTTCACGGTCTGTATACTTGTGAGTAGTGGTACTACCCCGGATCAGCAGTCTGGGTACCACTGCCTACCACTCTTTTATAACCAGACCCGAAGCAAATATCTATCGCTTTTTTTTATTAACAAATATTTGCAATATTTAATATAATTATTAAATATTATCAATAAAAGCTATAAAACAAATATTTGCTCTGACCAGGAATCGAACCCGGGACTTTACGCGCAACAAACCAATCTCTATCCGTTCGTCCACGCCTGTCGTCAAAGGTGATCCCGAATCGCGAGTGAAAAACCCTACGGTTTGTAGCCTTAGAATGGGTGTGGTAATACCCTGGATCGGATTTTTTTATTCCGACGTTTGGAGAGCTTTGCCGACCTTGTGGTCACGGAGAGATGTACAATCATTACCTACAAATAAACGCGATAGTAAGCTGTCTAAAATTCGTTTAATTCACTAATTGTTTATAATAAAATATTATGTGATATGTGTCCTATTATACAGTAAACGTTCCGATTATTCATACATTAATTTTATTTGCAGAGGCGGCCATCTGAAGACCCGGATTCGCTGCAATTATTAGCACCAAGAACAACTCAACCCAAAGTAAGTATCGTAACAAATAATAATAACTCTTGTTTTCATTTCATTTCATTTTAAAATAATTGCCCTGCGTCAAAGTACTACGTGTACTCGTATCACTAGATGATTTGATTTAGTTGTCGACGCTCTTGGTGAGATGTCAAGTCTCAATAAAACGTAGTTATAAATATGATAAAATCTGTATTTTACAATCTCCTAGGTACTTAACAATGCTCTTAAAATAGTAATGTTCCAGATTAAGTAAATTTAGTAATTAAATACCAGAGAATACCATGTTCTAACGCTTACATAGAAAAAATATTATAGGAAACTTTAACAAAAGTGACATGTGAAACGATATCGGTCTCCCTGCGACCACAATACCTGCAAAGCTTTTAAAACGCCAGATTAAAATATTCAATATAAACGCGATAGTAAACCGCAAATAGTTTTTTTTTTTAAGTCAAATTTTATTTATTTTCATTTATAGAAAATGATTTCCTACGAGTAGATTCACACTGTACAATTTCCATTGACTGTTTTATTTAATAGGTTATTTGTAAAATAGACAATCGTTTAGATTATTAATTATATAATATTATTACATTTATAATAAGGAAAGGATGAGTGGAAGTAGATTGACGGAAGAAATTTATAATGTATGCGAGGGAAACGAGGCAGACACAGGAGGGTGTTTTCCCACAAAATCGAAGACATCGTCAAGAAAGCTGGGTTACCTAGTGCCATATGGATGTGAGGAGTTGTTCCAGGATCGTGGAAAGTGTTCCATTGTCTGTCTATCCTTGTGGGAAAAGGCGTGACAATTTGATTGATTAATTGATAATCTACACCCTGTTTGTACTTTTGTATTTGCAAAACAACAATGAAAAAAACTGAAAATAATTTAACCCAACAACAAAATAGATATAAATTAGACCGATTGTTATAAGTTAACAAGCCCTCTCTCTACTCTACCAATCATAAAAGCGTGATGATTTCACCGTTCGCTAGTAATTTTGAATAACTAGCATAATAAGCAACCGAAATAGCGTTTGACATACGAGTGATTACATTTAATTTGACATACGGTTACATTGGGTAATTATGCGAATAACAATTATTTGTAGTTAATTGGACGAAAAAGAGTGGTAGCTAAATAGTTGGTGGTCATTTGTCCAGTGTAAAAGGTATATATTTTAATATAATATTTCTTCCTAATAAATAATACTTGGTAAGAACACTTACACACTGTTTAATTATGTGGTTTGCTAAACATGAACTTAATATCTAAACAAAGTCTTAGCGGTTGTATACCACAAAATCAAATTTAGCATTTATTTACTTAGACATGTGTCAAACCATTTCTTCAAACCAATAGAATCTGAAAAACTATGAATTTATTGTTATTTGTTATTTATTTATATTATGTTTATACCACGTGTGACTGAAAGAGACAACTACTTGTACTTCAATTCCTTTATTTCAAAGATTGGCACTACTTGTAATTGTGGTTGACTTTTAATACTGCTTAATTAAAAGTTACGTGGTAACAAGAGTAGCGGCATAATTGTTCCGTCATCCTTTTTTGAAGTATTTTAATGTCATTTGTTATTCTATTTAATTAGGTTGTCAAATGATCATCAAAACTAGTGACAACCTTCTAAATTACGAATGTAAAAATGTATTTTCATCCCCTTCTGACTTCTTTTTAATGCTATAAGTGAAAATAGTTTAAACGGTTGTATTTTATAGTTATTCCTGAATCGGCAAACTGGGCACCACTTCCTTTATATATATTTTACTCGTGTACTTATTTTTTTTGTAAAACAATCGACAAGTGGAATGCTTTGCCAGCCCATGTGTTCTCTCCCTCCTATAACCTTGGATCCTTCAAGCGATGCGTGTAGAAGCACCTTTGGCCGGCATAGTGACGGCGAACGAGGCAGCCGTGAATTAACTCAGGTCGAGGTCAAATGCCATGTCACAATAAAAAAAATTTATAGTAATTAAGAGAATCGGGCTCAAGGTCTAAAAGTTCCGATACGATCACGTTTGCCTAAGTTGCCGTAACTATGCCGGCCAAAGGTGCCTCTCACGCATGCCTTGAAGGATCCAAGGTTTTAGGATGGGGAGAGTCACTCTAATTCAATATTTTAATACTAACGATTTATTAATATTAACTTGTTGATATAGAACGGTTGGTGTACGTCCATTTTGTTCTATATCGCTCAGATAATCCTTTCAAAGTACTATTGACAGCCAAGGCTTACAAGTGTTAAATATTTAGCTTGACTATTTTCTACGTAATGAAAAAAAGCAATTAAGAGAGAGAGTAAAACCAATTTTACATAAAACAATAACCAAACGCTTGGCGCAGTGGTTAGCAATAAATATATTGAATAGGCATAAAAATGTTTTGCTAATACCGGTATTAGGATTTTTTTATCACTCGAACTTACTCCATAAAAGGTTTATTTATGGAGTTAAATAAGTGCAAGTAGCAGTCACATCAACTATGTGGTCTAGTTGGAACCAGAAAATTACAAAATTGAATCCGAAACCCGACTAAGTCACTTTACGGTCTGTAGTGGTGGGCACCACTGCCTACCACTCTTAGACAAATAGACCAGAAGTGACCACTTTTTTAAAGTGAAACTTTAATTTTAGGTGGTATTATAAATTTTGTCATAATTTTTGATGGCATGACTCAATTTAATTATCAATTTCCCATACTAATAAGTATATTGATATTTAAATATTGATAATTAAATAATAATTTTAATGCGATTATGTACGTAGGTAATTACTTCACAAAAGCCATCATTTAAATAACTAGCAAGTTAAATATATTTTTTTATAGTAATATCACGAGCATCAAATTCATGCCTTAAATTCCACAGGGATAGACAGAGACAAAGGAGTTTCACTTTTACGATCCTGACACAACTCTCTTGCTTTCTTCACATTCATAACTTTCTTCATACGCTCTTTGGTTATGGGAATTGAGGATCTGCTTTTTAAAAATCATGTTTCAAACAAAATCATACTGTTTTCTGGGTCGTCACGTTTTATTTTTCCACTTGAATCCGATTTTTAAATCTACGTTACTTATTTCAATGTGGCTTAATTATCGCAACACACCATTCTCAATCTTTGTCGCCAGGTCTTCTTTCAAATTACATTTATCACAAGCAACTGTATGACCTGTTTTCCACAATAACACCAATTTTATGAAATGCATCCTACCATCCTACTTTTCTTCTTCTTTTGCCATACCCAGCATTCACTACCATACAATAATGTAGGAATAAGTACCGCATTGTAAACATTTTCTATCCGTGTAATTATCAACATAATTTGAATGCTAATATCATGAAGTGGCGTCGTTCACTATATTACCCTTTTTCACTTATGTACTTTAAATCTCTTATAAATATATGTTAATAAAAAAAAGAGAAGAAGAAATGTTCAAATAGTGTGTAAATAAATTGTTTAACCTGTTCCACTTTCTTTCCATTTATGTTTATCTTACACTATGTCATCGTTTCGCACCCAAATCATTTGTTTTGTTTTGTCTTTATTCACCTTTATTATCATGCCTTATCTTTTTAAACCTTTATTTATCACCGGAATACGAGTTGCAACAATCATCAACTTTTGATTACCATCTTATTCATTTTCACACCTAAATCTCTTTCCATATAATATTTATGGAAATATAATATTTATTTGTATTCATGTTTTAATATCTGACCTGGACTTGCCTCATAGTAAACAAGGGAAGGTCCAAGAGCTCTGTCGACTGAAAAAAAAACATTTCATTTTACGGTTGCCCCCCATCGCTTTTGTACTCGTAGAACAAAAATAAGTTATCTAAACGTAAGATGCTCTTTTTCAGTAAGATCCAATGAAAAAAACATCTCTTTTTTTGTGCATTTTAGGGTACACAATAAATATTCTCTAACAGTTTTTAAGTGAAGTGTGGTAAATCCAACGCGTTTTACGCATAAAGTCCCGGCCTCGTTCCCCGGTCAAAGCAAACATTTGGTAACAATCAAAATCATTGGGTGCATTTATTTGTAATATTTATTAATTGGATTGTATAATACAAAGTTGCAGTTATTTGCTCGGGGTCTGATTTATTTAAGAGTAGTAGGCAGATCGTTGGTGATTCTGATTATTTGCCCAGACTGTTGAACCGAGGTATTAGTGCCACTTTTCAGTGCATAGACCGCGAAGTGTCGGTTCTAAGTGGACAGGCATGGTGGACGCGACTATAAGTTGCAGTTATTTATCTGTTATCATTTATTTATTAGCAGTCGAGATATTCATAGCCCGGTGCTTAACAACAGGCGGGGTGCTGTCATACGTTGAGCGAAAATAATGAAAAAGTATATTTTTTCAAGAGACGCAGGTGTTCGAAATTGCTTCATTGATCACCGTATACGAAAATATAATTCATTACACTGAATTATATTTTCAAGCGGTTATCATTGGCGCTCCATTGTCTCTGCCTATCCCTGTGGGAAAAAGGCATGACAATTTGATTGATTGATTGATCATATCATATAAATAGAGGCCACTGCTACTACAATTTAATAACTGTAAGTAGCAGTCATATCCACTATGCCAGCCTAGTTGGAACCGGTAACTTGCAAGCTGATCCTGAAACGCGACTAAATCATTTAACAATCTATACATAATGATAGATTATGAAGTGATTTGACTTGTAAGTGACTTGTAAGTAGTGGAACAACCCCTGATCGGCTACCACTGACCTGACGTACCTGACTAGGTACCACTGCCTACCACTATTTGATAAGCAGACTCGAAGCAAATATCTGCCTCTATTTTTATTAACAACTAGCTGTGTCCGCGGTTTCACTGACATAAAATTAGGTTTATACTCGTAACACAGTCATAAAAAAACGAGGAGGTTCTTAATTCGATTGTACCTGTATATCCCTTTTTTGTATTTATAACGCGATAACTTATATTAAAATGACAGACAAAATAAAAAATAACTATAGAAAAAATCAAAACAGCTGAAACTATAGTCAATTGGAAACTATAATGAAAAATATTGTTTTTTAAATAAAAAGTATTTTATGTTACTTCTGATACCTCCAAGAATATGTGTACAAAGTTTCATGATGATCGGTTGAGCAGTTTTTGCGTTAAAGCGTAACAAACAAACGGACATTCACATTTATAATAACTATATTAATAGTAATAAAAATAATATGGCACAGCTAGTATAATATAATAATTTGTTTTCAATTCTCAACAGCTTTCCTTAGTTTACCCAAAATAAATTTCTGAACGCAAGCAATTTTGTATGGGAAAATGCTTTTTCTTTTATTATATTAATTATAAAATATTTTTTCTAAAATTAACGTAGCTTAAGTTTATTTTACATCAGCTACCTGCCAATAAAAGTTCCGTCAAAATTGGTCCAGCCATTTCAGAGATTAGCCGGAACAAACAGACAGACAGACAAACAAAAAATGAAAAAAAAGTTATTTTGGTGTATATCGATGTACCGTATATATATTTAAAAAACGTTTTTTCAATATTACAAACAGACACTCCAATTTTATTTATAAGTATAGATAAGTAGCAATATTTATTATAATTATTAAATATTACATATAAAAGCTATGAAACAAGAACGTTTGAAGGAAGGTATCGAACCCGGGATTTTACGCGTAACAAACTGGTGTGCTAACCAATTGGCCACGCCCGTCGTCTATAGCTTGGTTCTGATTGTTATAAGTCATAAAAATCC
Source organism: Tinea trinotella (assembly GCA_905220615.1). NCBI lineage: Eukaryota > Metazoa > Arthropoda > Insecta > Lepidoptera > Tineidae > Tinea > Tinea trinotella. The sequence goes on from HG992305.1 coordinate 6,537,260, forward strand.
AAAACAATCCCACAGTATCTTTCCAGTGGAGCTTAGAGTAGAGTAGAGGTGGGGCAAGACGGGGTAGTGAGGCAAGACGGGGACCTAATAGATTTTAATGATTCAAACTAGCTACCGTGAGGCTCTTAGTTCCATCTAGTATATTACTTGGGAAACTTATTAGTCCTACAAGTGTTATGGCGGTTGGAGGACGTTTTGCAATTTTGTGAGTAATTATTTACTTTTTTACGTGTTCTATCTAATTTTTAAGGCACATAAACAGCGTGACTATTCAAAACGTGTTACATTTAGGTCATACACGTATTTATTTTCTAAATACTCATCTATTATAGTGTTGAATACACTACTTTTTAGTTTTGATGGGATCGTTTTATAACCTTAACTTTTTATTGTTTCTTAAAAAGTCTGTTTGGGGCATGATGGGGTATGAATCTCGGTGCAGTACCCCATCTTGCCCGCTACTTATATTTTACAGAGTTCAGTTTTTTATTAATAATATTCTTCTAGATCATGGTTCGCGACTATAAAAGAAAGACAAAGAGAGGATGTTGGGAGGAAGAAAGCATGAGACAAGCAATTAGAGATGTGTTAGTGTCCTTACAATGCTGAAATTTTTACGGACGCTGATTTGGCAGCTGCAGAGGCTACTGACATTGTTTTGAATCCTGATGGAGAACAGTCTGTCAGTGCAAATCCTCTACCATCATCAGCAGCACCTACGACATTAAGACTGGTGCAAACTTAGAACCTACTCCGTCGACTTCGCAAATTTGCCAAACATCACATTTGAATCAGATGTTACAATCAGCTACCTCACTTGTGAATGCCAACCCTTTAGCAATATTACAATCTTCGCAGCTCTCTACAAATTTAGAACTAACTCCCGAACTAGCTTAGACTTTAACATCGATTACATGTTCTTCACCGACAACTCAAACTCCAGCAGCGAACACAACTTCATCACTAGTATCCCAAACTTTAGAGCTTCTGCAACCACAACCAAGTACTTCAGCAGCATCTGCATCACAGCCCCCTCGTACACAATAAACATTGGTAAATAATTCAGAAGATCAAACATCATTTCATCTAATTAGTCCAAAACAGTTATTACCTTACCCACAAAATACAAGTTATAGGAAAAGACAGGTACGTAGACGCGGAAAGACAGCTATAATTACCGCGTCTCCATATAAATTAGAGTTAGAAGAAAGACAGAAGAGCAAAAATATTCAAGATGATAAAAAGATAAAGAAGACATCTCAGGATAAAAAAAAATGGTAACAAACAAAAAAGCAGGGAAAAAGGCTAAAAAGAAAATCAAAGATTTATATAGCGATACCGAAGACACAGAGTGTTTGTATTGTCAGGGTTTATATACGGAATCACGTGAAGGGTGGATAACTTGTCAAATTTGTGGTAAATGGGCACATTGTGGGTGTGCTGACGTTGAAGATAACGATGACGAAGCTGCCCATATCTGCCCAGTTTGTGAAAGTGACGATGACTAATTGCCCATACCCCATCTTACCCAGGGGGGTACCCCATCTTTCCCTATGGGTGGGGCATGATGGGGTTTAGGTACTTTTTTTTGTTTTTGTTATTTCTACCAGAATAATGGTTTATTTATGTTTTGTTTAATTATAATTTAAAAGAAGAAAGACTGATTATTTTGTAATATAAGTTTCCAATTTGTGCAATCAAAACGGCATCTTTTATTTCGCATATTTCCTTAAGGTCCCCGTCTTACCCCACCTTCCCATATATAAGTATATAGTACCTAATGTAAAAAACACCAAAATTCATTCTAGTCGCTTTGAGAATTTGCTTTGTGACTTTAGTCAAATTTAGTAGTTCTATTTTTATCGCCCAACAGAAATTGATTAATTAAAATGGAACCCATTGAACCTTGATATTGATATTACCAATGTCCGGCGACTTATTAATACGATTAGAGTTAGCAAGCACTTCCTGCAGTAAAATTTACATAGAAAGTTAGACATATTTTTGTAAAATAATATTAGAATATATTATTTTACAAAAATAAGATAACCATTTTTTTTTTATATTTAAAAATGCACTTTTTTTACTTTACTTTCACCCTAATTAAATTAAAATAAATAATTTATCGAATCCTATGGTAAAACCAACACTAATTTGAATATATAAAAGTTAATTAATTTTTTTGAAGGATTATGAATCACTAAATACGAATGTTTTAATTAGTTAGCTAGCTAGCTGTATTAGATTTTATAAACCTCGATGAAATCGGAAACATTCCTAAAAAGTCAGGGGTCGGCTTGCCGCCCATAGCTTATCTGAAAAGTATTGCGGATGTGTCCCTCGCGATAGAGTTGTGCCGGAAACTTGGAAAGTGATGCGTGTTCGATTTTATGTCGGAGCAAAGATTTATTTTATAGCTTTTATTTGTATTTTTTATTGTGACTCGACTTATCAGTACTCTTATAGATTTTAAGCTGGAGTGTGGTCCATGAATAGAGGTGACCACTACTAGAGCTAAATAACTGAAAGTAGCAGTTACATCCACTATGCGTAGACTGCCGATCCGGGGTAGTGTAAAGGTTTATATGTTTGTCTGTAGTTGTAGTTATAAGTTCGCTTGTGAGTTGCCGGTTCGAACTAGGCCAGCAAAGTGGATGCGGCTGCTACTTGCAGTAATAACTGTATAACAGTCGCCTTCATTCGTGGACCGTAATTCAGTATAAGACCAGGCGGGGTGCTGTCATCTGCCATGCCTAAATAATAAATCTCATTGTGAATCCGCATTTTATCGACCGAATCGGCAGTCGAACTAAAAAGTTCGGTGCGTCTTTTCTTTGTAGAACAATCGACAAGTGGAACGCTTTGCCTGCCCATGTGTTCTCTCCATCCTATGACCTTGGATCCTTCAAGCGATGCGCGAAGAAGCACTTTTGGCCGGCATAGTGACGGCGGCTGAGGCAGCCGAGAACAAACTCGGTTTTCTCAGTCGTCGTCACTCTTGGACAATGAGATTTGATTAAATCTCATTGTCCTCGTTGACCTCGTCTCGCCTGATGATAAGCAAGATTTTGCTTATCATCAGGCGAGACGAGGTCAAATGTCGTGTCACACAAAAAAAAATTAAGGCATGATAATAAGATTTGATGTTAATTGACGATAGAAATTGCTAAAACCGCAAATAATATATGGTTCTGTAAAACGATAGAAATAGAAGTGATAATTTTAAAACGTCCTAATTAGCACTCAATAATTGGCAGATGGCTTGAATTAGGTAAAATACTTTCTTTTATTTTATTCCACAGTTATACATAGGACTGGACAATTAAGTCTGTCAATTGGACAAAGAAATTTTAAATTGCGTTGGAACTGACTAAATTTAATCCATGATTAGCTACAATAATAGAATGAAGTAATACTGCGGGCGTACCATTTCTTATGGCATTATTTTATTCGTCAAATGTCAATTCGATGCTTAATTAAATAAAATTACTATTTGCAGTTTTGTGACGTCACATCCATATTTATTCGTTATATAAAATGTATTTTATATTGTTCACAATTTTTAAACAATTTAGTTTTTTTGGTTGTTTTTATTGTGACACGACATCTGACCTCGACCCGCCTGATGATAAGCAAGAGGAGGTCCAAGAGTGACGACGACTGGAAAAACCGAGTCAGTTCCCGGCTGCCCCAACCGCCGCCACTATGCCGGCCTAAGGTGCTTCTTCACGCATCGCTTGAAGGATCCAAGGTCATAAGATGAAGAGAACACATGAGCTGGCAAAGCAATCCACTTGTCAATTGTTCTACAAAGAAAAGACGCACCGAACTTTTTAGTTCGACTGCCGATTCGGTCGATAAAATGCGGATGCTTTCCCCGACATGTGCGGATATTACGGGTGTGGAAGGACGAGGTAGGACACATGTCTTCGGAACATTCTCCGTGGTATAAGCGATAGAGGACGCACAAAGCCGCCATGCCTCTGCGTAGTTGCAGGGGCTCAAAGTTTGCGTGACCTCTGCATCACCTATAATTCGAACAGCTCGGCGCTGCAATGAATCCAGGGCATTGAGAAGATACTTGGCAGAGCCGTCTCAGAGGTGCGAACAGTACTCCGCGCAAGAGCGAATCTGAGCCTTGTATAATATCAGGCGAAGCTCTGGCGCGAAAAACCGCCGTAACTTGTTCATGATGCCACTTGTTCAATGTGGTCGCAGCGAAGGGACATTCCAAGAATGTCTAGTCTGTCCGAAGTACTAAGGGAGATGTTGCAAAGAGAAGAAAGGGGCTTATAATGTTATAATGTAATTACTTTTTATCCGATATATATTTCTGAACGTAAAATTTATGAGAATGTACAAATGAATTCATAATTCATCATAATGTACAAACGACAGGCATTGACGAACGGTCAGCGATTGGTTTGTTGCGCGTAAAGTCCCGGGTTCGATCCCCGGTCGGAGCAAATATTTGTTTCATAGCTTTTATTTGTAATATTTAATAATCTTAAATATTGCAAATTTTTGTTAATAATAAAAAAGAGATGGATATTTGCTTCTGGTCTGGTTATCAAAGAGTGGTAGGCAGTGGTGGTACCCAGTCTGCCGATCCGGGGTAGTACCACCACTTACAAGTATACAGACCGTGAAGTGATTTGGTCACGTTTTGGGATCAGCTTGTAAGTTGCCGGTTCCAACTAGGCCGGCTTAGTGGATGTGATTGCTACTCACAGTTATTGAATTGTAGTAGCAGTGACATCCATTCATGGACCACACTCCAGCTTAACATCAAGCGCGTTGCTGTCATATGTCGAGTCATAAAAAAAAACATAATTCATTTGTTCATTTAAAGGAATAAAACAAAACAGCAAATAAGAGGTAGAAGTACGAAATTGAGTAATCTTGTTTTGTATGTCAAAAATGCTTATTTTTAAACGTTGGTGGTAGGCCCCCTGATTTTAATTAATTATTTATACCTTTACAGCAACGTAAAACTTTTAGTAACATTGCGATAACTATGCAAGGATATTTAAACTAAAATTTCATAATTTACATATGACTCGTATAGTGATAACGTAATAAGACATTTTGTATTACCCATGACTTTAATAGATGATATTTGACAGACAATTACAAGTACTACAATTGTCAACAATTTTATATTTCACAAATCAATAACAAAGTAAATTGCTCGAACCAAAGTTATTACAAATATTTTTACTTGGGTTTACTTTTAATCGTATTCAATTAAAGAAATACTGTAGTTGACAAGTTATAAATGAAAGTCGGTACCATACAAAAGTATTGAATTTTTAATGAAATTACATCTTGTATTTACGAGTATATCTAGATACAAGTAGAAAATAGTAATAGTATTATTTCATTTCTTCTTATCCTTAATAGTATTTTTTTCTTCTATTATTATAATTCAAAGTTAATTTGTTACTAATATGAGGACATTAATATTATAAAGTAATGGTTTCTATGGACAATATATGCTTAAATAATATATAACAAATAATATTGTGCCAATAGTATGAAAAGAATTATGAATATGAGGGAAGCGAGGGAGTTGTGCAGAGTCGTGACAAATAGCGCTTCATTGTCTCTGCCTATCCCTGTGGAAAAGAGAGTGACAATTCAATTAATTGATTTATTATATACAATATAATTTTCATTTATTACAAAACAATACTTATAGAAAACAAATCTGAATATTATTATTTCTCTACAATAATAGATTTATAGTGGAAAGGAGTTTCAACCAGTTTTCATTAACTCTCGACCACAATAGCTTTGAAATTATTATGTAGATGTGGCTCTGCGAATAGGCGAATCGCTGCAATATTAACTTGAAAATCACGAACATAGATTTTGTTTAATATAGTATACTAGCTGGGTAACACGGCGTTGCCCGGATCAAAATACATCGCACGTTTATATAATTAATGGTTAAATAATCAGTTTTGTATACATAATGTATATATAATCTTTTACCTATACCACTACTATTAAATGTATGTTGCTGTATATATAGTATATATAGTATATATAAAATTGATACATTAATTAACTTATCAAAATAATTATAAATCAAATTCCAAAGCAGTTTGTTATATTTAAAAAAAAAATTATATTGCATATTTACAATAAACGTAGGACAGTGACAGTTTATTCAAACCGTGATATTATTCTTACTTAAAGAATTGTATACCCGTGACAACTTCTAAACAAAAAGGCTGATTTGAATACTTTAAAGTACATAATTAGCCTTAATTATCAAACCATTTAAATGGATAAGGATCAATATCATGATACCAATATCACCACTATTCGATTCCATTCCTGCTTGAACTTAATAATTCAAACAAAAACTGTTATTTGGCTTAATTATAATAGTTAGAAATGAAATGAAATTAAATTAAACTGATCCTAAAACGCGATTTTCTTTGGCCGGCATAGTGACGGCGCTAAGGCAGCCGAGAACAAACTCGGTTTTCTCAGTCGTCGTCACTCTTGGACCTCCTCTTGCTTATCATCAGGCGGGACGAGGTCAAATGTCGTGTCACAATAATAAGAATAAACCTTGGTAACGCGTAGCAGACTGGGCAACAGTGCGTACCACTCTTTGGTAAACAGAACCGAAATTTTATGAAATATTACAAATAAACCTCAAAAAATAATAATATTTGCGTCGACCGGAAATCGAACCCGCGACATTACGCTTAACAAACTAATGTGCTGAACCAATTCACCACGCCTGAGGTCAAATGGGGTACGGGGGTCAAATGCGTACGCGGGTACGCATTTGACGTCAGGAGTGGGGTCTCAACTACTTACAGTTCTATTTCCCTGTAATAGCAGTCACCTCCATGCATGGACTGAACTCTAGCTTTTTATTAGGCGGGGTCCTGACATATATTATGTCGAGTCACAATAAAAAAAGGAATAATATCTAGATCCATTTTAATTATTGCATTTCAACTTCATGTTGAGTATTGCCAAAATCAATTAGGTATGTAAATATTCATTGAGTGCTTCATTTATATACAACTAACTTCATATTCGGAAAGAGGAATGTTTCAATTCATCATATTATTCAATATGATGAATACTATTTTATGAATTGAAATACTCGTATGAATATGATTTTATTGTAACAATTTCCATTTAATTTCCATGTTATTCCATTGTATTGAAATTCAAACAAACATTTCAAATACAAATTTGTTAGGGCATTCTTTTGTTTTTAGTGGCCGTATTTAATCAATGTATCCAATATAATAAACGAGTAAATAATTTGTTAGGTACAAACAATAAAATATTTATTCAAACAAAATAGGAGATTTTTGTATTATTGATTTCACCGATCACGTAAAACCTCATGGAACAATTTTAATGTTTAGAACTCGTATAGTGATAACGTATAATCAGAGTCTTAAATAGAAAATTAACGTCTTAAATCACTGGTTTGAGCAGGTAGAGGTAAAACTAGTTCCTTACTATAATCCTTTACCAGGGTTACATAAAACTGATGACCTGACGTGTCTGATAAGTATGGGGATCGAAAATAATTTAATATTTTTTTATTGAGGCTCGATAGCACCTCGCCTAATTATAAGTTGGAGTGCCGTCTATAAATTGAGGAGACCGCCACTACAGTAACTGCAAGTATTATTCGCATCCACTATGTCGGCGAAATTGGAACCGAAAACTTCCAAGATTCCGAAAAGCGACTGAGTCACTTCATGGTCTGTACTGGGTATGTTATGGATATAACATTTCGGATATGGATACGGTCAGATACGGTTACAGATATGAAATTGTTTTGGATCATCCGACAGTTTCGGAGAATTTCGGTGAGGGATATTAGATTTTTAAGGATTTTTTAAAGTAAAATACAAATAGGTAATTATTTGGTTTTGGTTATGGAGCTCCGCCCCTATCCGAAAGTATCCGGAACTTTTATAACGGATTCGGTTTCGGTTACTGTTACGGAGCTTCATAATATTTCTGGTCTGTACACTGGTAAGTGGTGCTGCTATCTCGGAAATATACCTTCCACTTTGTTGAGAAAAGAGAGGTCACTAGAGAGGTCATCTATCTGGTTTATCTGATGATGGTCCAGAGTTTAATAAGTGGCGCGTGTGTTGTAATTTGCGAGTGGGGTTTTAAAATAAAGCACAAAGTCGAAGTTACTATTACCTAACTTTTTTTTGAATGACAGACCATTTCACCAACCGATTCGAGTAAATTGTTTAATTGAGTAATTGGATAGACTATGAATATGTAGCCATTTCGCAACAGCATACAAATTTAAAATGTAGGGATTCTGGATTTTAGAAAGGTAAAAACTTTCTCGGACCAGCAATTTCTAAAGATATTGTTTCCTAGGAGTTGGCTAACTTTTTCAAACTTTACATGCAGTAAAGACCCCTTTTTCTTTTAGTGAACTCGGATATATTTATTTCTCTTTTTTAATGTTTCCTTTTTTATTTGTAGAGCCAACAAAAATTTTATACTATACCTGGTGAATATGACCCATTTCCGAACATTTTACGAACATCCGAGGAGATACTGGTAAGTAACCACATATTCAATTCAATTGCATTTACTGTTGTTTGGTGATTATTATTATTTCTTTAAAAGCTTGGTTATTGTGATAATTTCAAATTGTATTTATTTACATTTGGAAAATACCTTTAAAAGCACCTTTGGCCGGCATAGTGACGGCGACTGAAGCAGCCGTGAATAAACTCGGTTTGTTTATCAATCAAATTGTCACGCGTTTTTCCCACAGGGATAGGCAGACACAATGGAGCGCCACTTGCCACGATCCTGACACACCTCCCTCGCTTCCTTCACATTCACAATTATATAATTTTTATATTTAATGTATAAAAATAATATAGTTGTTAATCAAAGCTTACCGACTAGCCACTACCAGACAGAGTGCCGAGCTATGAAGCTATGAAACAAATATTTGTTGTGTGCTAATCAATACGCGCCGGGCTTTGTGCCTTGGGAAGCCTTCTACGTGGCTGTACCTTTTGCTGGTAGTGGATGAAAGCGTATCACGCAAAATATTGGTGAATGTCGGCGTCTGTCAGAGTTCCGATCTGTCGCCGACATAGTCTTGAAATTCTTAGACCTTCCCTTCCTTACCATGAGATAAGTCAAGGTCATTTAACAAGTCAAATTAAAAAAAAAACATTTCACGAGTCACAAATAACATTTTTTATTGTGACCTGACATCTGACCTCGAACAGCCTGGTGGTAAGCAAGAGGAGATCCAAGAGTGCCGCCGACTGGTAAACCGAGTCAGTTTATGGCTGCCTCAGTCGCCGTCACTATACCGGAAAAAGGCATATCAAACGTAATAATAACTTACTTATTTTATACAACAGTTGTAATTTAATATTTAGAAAATATTTAATTGTAAAACTTTATTTCTTTATTTCCTAGATACGCTCCTATTCTCCATCTCCTCGCAAACCTTCTGAAACAACCACAAATACAGTGGTAAGTATCTTCTCCGATCTTTATTCTGTTAAATACAAAACTAGCAGTATCTGAGGACCTCTAGAAATTCTCTTTTTTTGCCTTACAAATTTTATCAAACTATAATTATATATCCATAATGTGAATCCATTAAACTCATTAATTCCTTAGTATATATATCACGCTTGTCGTACCATAGTTTATATGGTACTTATCATTTTGTATAACAGTGATTATTTTAAATAAATTTGTTTTATTAAAAATAACATATAATATTATGTTGATATTGTATCCTTATTTCATAGACGCTTCGACCTGGTACATCTCTCGCAACGGACTACACATCGGTAAGTATCTGGTCCGAACTAAATATTCTAAATATTCGAACTTTATATTCTGTTAACTGAGAAACTGGCGGAATTCTGTTTTTTCAGTCGTTGGTACTCTTTGACTCCACTTGCTTACTATCAGGCAAATCGAGGTCATATGCCGACTTACATTAAAGATAAAAAAAGGTGTGTAGTCCGGTCAATTTAGACATTCTAAGGTGCATAAAATCTCAACAAGCTGAAAATCAGTAAATATGTTTAAAATATACGGTGGCTCGTAGGAAAAAAACCATTGATACAATTTTTATAGATAATTTTATGATCTACAATTTTTGTCTGAAGTAATTTTATGATAAAGTTTACCGTTTTGCTGAAAATAACAAAAAACTCTTTTTTTTACCTTTGACCTCGAATATATTTTTTTTCATGCACGGGATTGATAGGGAACTTTTAAATTATATTTTGAATTATAAATATAATTTTACTGATTTTCAGCTTGTTGGGATTTTATGCACCTTCACTCTCATTGTTTCGTCTAGATTGACCGGACTAGTGTGCTTAAGGCGATACGATAGAGATGAAAAAAATATAAATGGGAAAAAATGATACATATGATAAATGATGATAAAGTAATAACATTTACAATACATATAATTATTTTTGTGTATAAAATAACTTAGTCGACTCTAGCCGACTTTATCTAGACTAGTGTTATATTATTGTCACATTATAACACTACTTTATAGAATTAATATTAACAACAACATTGACATCAACAACGTATAAACATCATTGACTATATCTCTCTAGCTGCCTTAGTCGACTCCAGCCGACTTTACCCAAACGAGCGTTACGCCTCAGTTTCGTGCAGTACCAAACCAACAATATTAAGTGTTCAGCCCGCCTTTAAAATTTACACAATAATTGTAGATCGCTCACATCTCTATTTTCTTATACCAAACAAGTCTTACATTATTATTTTTACCAAAAATTATGTAGTAATTGATAACAGATACCCGCTAATGTGATAAACGCCTAAGTATATTCATCACATTTACCGTAACATATTATTTACTTATATTATATATACCAGTTTTTATTTCAGGTACATATAGTTGTTTTATTAAAAAATCAAATGTTGAATTTGTTTTTTTTTTTCATAGACGCTTCGACCTGATACACCTGAAGCACGAACATCTCATGCACCATCCGTAGCAGTAAGTATCTCCAAATATATAAATAAGATTATATACATAATCTTACTTATATATTTACATTTCCATACTAAGCTACTAAAGTGCTGGTATCATAGAAACAGAACAACCAAAGTGCATATATCAAAGATACATTAACGATTAAGCTGGCAGCTTCTTGCTTACCATCAAGCAATCAATCAAACTGTCGCGCCTTTTCCCCACAGGGATAGGCAGACAATAAGGCGCCACTTGTTACGATCCTGACCCAACTCCCTCGCTTCCTTCACATTCACAGTTCTCTTCATACAAGCTCTATGGTTAAGGGCACTAGGCAACCTAGCTTTAAAAATAGTAAAATATAGAACAAATGTGCACCACTCGCATATCTCTTTCCTACTACCTTATTAGCCTTACATAATGTTATTCTTTTTAACAAAAAATATGTGATAATTGATAACAACAAGCCACTAATATGATAAGCCCCTAAGTAAATTCATCAAATTTACCGTTACATTACTTATCATTTTACACTTATATATCACTTCTTATTTATAGCGTGTATAAAAGGATTGTAGATGTGAGGGAAGCGGGGAGTTGTGTCAGATTCGTGGCAAGTGGCGCTCCATTGTCTTGCTATTCCTGTGGGAAATAGGCGTGACAATTTGATTGATTAATTATTTTAGAAACACTTGTTGTTATTAATTCTATTTATTCTCTTCATTTCATAAAGGTTCGTCCTGATTCTCTGCCAACACGCAAAGTCTTTGTAGAAATCGTCCACACAGCGGTAAGTATCTTATCCTAAATATAGAATATATATTATATATATATATACTTACAAACTTGCCTGACACCCTTTAAATATTTTTACTAAAACTATGTACTAATTGATAATAATAACCCGTTAAAGTGATCAAATTCCTCAGTATATTTAGAACATTAACGGTAATAATTACTATTAATATAATCAATCGATTTGAGCCACATATTTTGTGGTCATCTAGGTTTAATATAATATGTTAAGGTTTGTCCGTATTTGATATATGAACTAGACTAAAGAGACTTTTACAACTGAGTAGCATCGGACAATCAGGACAATCAGCATCGACAGTGATGGCACCGAACCACTGTTTCATTTACTTACCACCCATGGGACCCTAATTGTCAGAAACACATGTTGAATTTATTTTCTTTATCTCGTAGGAGAGTTCACCTGATTCTCCAAAAAAATCTAAATCTACAGAAATATCCGTCTACACAGCGGTAAGTATAAATACTCTAATATAACATAGTTTTAGATTATAATGTAACCAATGTTAGTAAGCCTGCGGTTTGTAAAGCCTTGCTATAAGACCAGAGCGGCACAGCGCGATGCCCAGCGACAAATTGTATTGCTGCATTTGCGAGTGTTCTTAAACACAGCGGGGCGGTGCAAGAAGTGCTAAAATTCTGTATATACCTAAATAAAAAACGAAATTATTTAAGTAATTTTCTTGACCCCTTTGATAAGCATAAATTTTACAATATTATTAAACTTACGAAGTTCGACTAACAAGTTTAAAATAATCGTTAATTTTACAGAAGCCTCCAAGTGATCCGACCTCAACAGAAAAACTTCCCGGTTCCGGCTCAAGCAGCTCATTATCATGGGTTTGTATTCATAAATATTATTATTAATCTCTTATAAATCTAGGAAATAATCATAATAGAAACTATGGACAGGTTAGAGGTCCACGGGAGACTCGAAGGGAGTTTACGTTGGCGTGACAAAAAAAAACGGGTTGCACTCCGGGAGTGGCGGCAGAAGTGAAAACTTAAATATTAACGTTGTGCATTTTTGATATTTTAAAGTGGTTAGGGAATTTCTTTAATTATCAGTATAAAAGTACTATCATTAAGTAGTTTTGTATTTCGTTGTGCTAAGATTGCAATCATTTGACATTGTTAAACCAAATTTACTATTAATGAAATCGATTAATAGTTGATTTTTATCGACTGCAAAGTTCATGTTGAAATCTCTACCTACTAATTGGCAAACCATTGGCAAACCATTAAAGCTTTTCCCAATTTTTGAAGTTTTCGGGATACACATTTAAAAATGTATCCCACCATCGCCACTAGATGGCGCCTGATATATATTTTTTATAAATATATATATTTATTAAGATGTCGTAAACTAAGATGTCAAGCATTTTTCCTCTCCTACTCTTCCTCCGTCTTACGAATTTTCGATCAGGTCACGTGTCCTGACGCGAGTTTAACATTTTTTACCCATCCCAAAAGTGTACAGAAGATTACACTTCAAAAATGAAGGTTCACAATCCATAAGCGGGGTACCACAAGAAAATATCTGGTTTCGATAGTGAGGAACTAAAAAGTTGCCTTGACTTCACCTATCAATGTAGACAGATGATATTTTAAGAAGCTCTGCGACTGTTACTTGTAAAAATATTCTATATTCAGTACAACGTGTCCAGACTTGCAAAGGCGGTTTTTGTTGAGTTTTATGAATCTGGTAGATATGCAGGGGGTCTACCGGAACCAGCAAAATTATGAAAGTTTAATAAAGTAAAATTTATGCCTATCAAAGGGGTCAAGAAAATTACTTAAATAATTTCGTTTTTTATTTAGGCGCTTCTTGTGTTTCGTTTGAACATTTTATCATTCTTTTTAAATTTTACTTGCAAGTGTATATAAAGAGTCAATATTTTACCAATATGTATAAGGGTGTTGTGTTTGTTTATATTCTTTGTATAATGTTTCTTTTAGTGTTACGTAGTGATAATGGAATAGTGTTTTAACGGCCTTGTTTGGAATTATCTGCAATTTTTTTCATAACAAAAAACTGTAGTGCCAGCACTTCCCCAGATAGTAATGAGGTATTCTAAATGTAGCAATACAAGTGAGTTGTAAATAACTTGTCGAACATGTAACGAAATAAAGCCAGTTATCCTTTTTGAAGGACCAATTATAATTGATACTATTTTTGATTTGACTTGCCCTATGTTAGCTCTTTCCATGATAAATCTTTGTCAAGTATCAACCCAAGATACTTTTCTTTATTAATTTTATAATTAATTTGTCTATTTATTAATAGGTCACCAGTTATTTCTCTTCATATTCAAGTTTTGGTAGCAAACACAATGTAAGACGTTTTGTTTGCGTTGATCATAAGCAAATTGCTTTTGAACCACTCTGATAGATTGGCCAAATCCTCTTGTTCTATTACATACGTATAATAACTTCTCGTTGTTTGATATCAATATTTTTATTATCTCTCTATTTTTTATAAGTGATATGTTTCTATAATCAATAATTTTTAATCAATAATGGGATAAAAGAAAAAAATAATTAAAATCAACTATTTATTGTTATAGATGCGTCCCCCAAGTACTTTTAATATTCCTGTTATGGCCCTTACGCCCGCCAGCAGTGACTCATCAAAAAACGGAGCTGAGCGGGGCCGAGCGCCCCCTCCTTCTCCGACTGGACAGTTCCTCTCTCCGAATGGTACCAATGTAAGTAATGTACCTACTTCTATTTCGAACATTTATGCCTATTTTGGAAAACCAGTTGAGTTTTTACTGCGATGTGTGGTTCATTCGATGTAATTTACATTATCTTTAGAGAAACGTCGGCAATCTACTATTATAATATATTAATTAATATTTATTATAGTAAAGTAAAAAAAACCTATCTAAATTTTAGTAGGCTTTTACAGTTTATTTTTTTATTGAGACGCGACATCTGACCTTGACTTGCCTGATAGTAAGCAAGGGTAAGTTAACGACTACCCAAAAATCATTTAGTATACGAATGTCCCTGTCTACGCCAGCTAAACGTTAAAAAAATAATAAGACGCGGCGTAGGTGGACCGGTGTGGATTCAACTAGCATCTTGACGTTCGGAGTGGAGTTTTAGGGGGAGGCCTATGTTCAGCAGTGGACGTCTTCTGGCTGATAATATATATAAAAAAATAATATTTCAAAGGTTTTATTTATATTGTACCGACATACCAACAGATACTACCACCTAAACAAGAGAAGTTTCCGGAGTCAACATCTCCGGATACAAGCAGCAATAGCGACTCTCTGCCATTGGTGAGTTCTATTCCAATATTATTGTCGTGAATGCCCCTTGGTGATAATGGTGGTCCACCCCAAAACAATATTTATTTTTGTAGTATTTAGGGTTGTATAATTAAAATACATACAACCCTAAATGTTCACCCTTTTACTACGAACCCCTATTTTTTAATAGCGATATTAGTACTTTAATAATTTTCTACTCTCGGCGGTCAATAATAATTGATCAGTTACCACCCGATCGGTTAATCCTGCCAGGCATCTACCGGTGTCACTTCTCACCCCGTAAACAGCACAGGGATGAGAATGAAGCCGGTCTCCTGTCATTCTCACGCAATAAGTTTTCTCCCACTTACTAATGTTTAGGCCTAAAACGTAAATGCAATGGCCGTATATTCTTATAGTAAATGTATTACCAATTTGCAGTGCTATAATTATTTATTTCCATTTTGCTCAAAATAGGTCTCACGTTCAGTTAATTATTTATAATTATTTTAATAAGTTAATGATTAAATCAGGTGACTATATACAACAACATACGTTTAATGGTACGAACAAAGGTTATGTATACAAGCAAAAAAAAATATTATTTAACCATTAAGCTTGCGATGTATTTTAACCCGGGCAATATTTTTTTAATATAGGTGTGTGAACTGACAAGCCTGATGACCGCAGAGGACGGTGTTTCGACGGTATTGCCTAGGTGCCAAATCTATTACGTGACTTGGTTCGGCGTGTAATAAAACGATTTGTTTTGTTAGCTTGGATAACTCACATGAGCAGTAGTAATGCAAATCATTAGTTCACGGCGAGGGAACTTTCAAGATATACCGATCTAATCACATGACCAAGTCTGTTATAAAAGTCGAGATGTCACTGATATTAGTATGTCCGATTACTCTCATTCGAATTTGTCATCTCATCAAACCGGGTAAACCTGACTCGAAGCCTGGCCCATCTTGTATCACAAACCTTTCCAAGAGCTATCCTAGATAAAGCCTAACTAAAACGTTTTCACTATCTTTTACATTCTTCACATGATAACAATAGTATTTTGAATATTGTATTATTTCACAGAGACCTGGTAAAGATAAAATTATACCATCGATTATTGTCACCTCTGCTCCGACCAGCAGCAGTACGGAATTTTATTCGTTGCCGGTATGTATTTGTTTTGTCTCGAACCCCTTCTTGTTTAATATGAAAATAAAAAAACACAATAAAAAAAGTAATAATTTTAGGCATATTTGAGCTATAGGTGAGCTACGTCCATAATTAAAGGTGACTGCAATTAGAGTTAAATAACTTCAAGTAGCAGTCCCACCAGCTATGCTGGCGTAGTTGGAACCACAATATTTCCGTAAATCAAGAACCTCGGTCCTGATACAAAACCACCTATGTATCGTATTTTCTTAGATTTTGAGCGAACATTGATTATTCAACTAAGCAAATTTAATGCAGCTTAAGGTCGCGTTTATTTTTGGTTATTGTTTTACATTTTTTTTATTATTCTGACGTTTCGAGAGCTTTGCGGTCATCGTGACCACGAAACGCTCTAGCTCTAGAAACGTCGGAATACCTAATAACCAAAAATTTACGCGATAGTAAGCCGCATAAAATTTGTATAAATCAACACCAATATATCTTTCATATTGGTCGTCCAGTTACTAAGATACGATACTAGCATGTTTTACTAAATAGAGATAAATACTCGTAAATAAATGTGTAACATTATTGTGAATGCTACAAAATAATTTCGTGAACTTAGAATATTGTGATATAAATGTCACCAAAAAATGGTAAACATGGACAAATCAGTTTTTTCTGTTTAAAAAGTATACAAAACTTCGTACTAATAATAGTAATAGGCAAAATATGCTTGATTTCACGACAAAGAAAATGAGTCGAGTTGGATCAAAATCGGTCCTGCCAGTTTCTCGCGAATCGCAAAATATAAAAAAAAATGGCTGTTAACTCGGAAATTAATAACTCGAGCTTTATTAAGATCAATATTAAGAGATATATGTATTTAAATAGGAATCGTACATTTAATGTGTATAACAAATTTTAGCAAGTTTGGCTGTAAATTTTTGGAGAACCGCTGAGAAACACTCGTTGATAATTTCTTTACAACATAATGTAATGGTGAATAGTTCACCTAGTAAAAGTATAAAAAAATTAAACCTGCATTTTCGCTCCAAGTAAAATGAAACGGCATTATGTTGTTTAGTAACTATTGACGAAGAGAAAGGCGTTTGAAAAATGGTCCTATTTATACAACTACTTTTTTATGGTTGTATTTCGTGTGGCCCTTTTTTAATAAAAGTTAATATATAAACTTTAAAGCTACACATTATATAAGATCTTATATAAGATCTTTGTACAAAATGTATAGGCCAGTAGAATTCGTCGATGTAACCGAGAATATGACCAAGAGTCAATTCATTTCACATAACCGTAGGTAAAAACAGCTGTATTCAGTAAGAAGTAATATTTATACCCTTGAAGTTCCTAATATAGAATATTGCTAAAAAGTCGCT
The DNA here is from genome assembly GCA_905220615.1 of Tinea trinotella. Classification (NCBI taxonomy): domain Eukaryota; kingdom Metazoa; phylum Arthropoda; class Insecta; order Lepidoptera; family Tineidae; genus Tinea; species Tinea trinotella. The sequence goes on from HG992305.1 coordinate 6,554,911, forward strand.
GATCATGAAAATTGCCTCAAGATTTTAGATGAAATTTTTTTTGAGTATTTTTCTTTTGTCTAGGTAATTCAAAACCGGTTAATTTGAAACAAATTTTCCGAAAAATGACTTGGAATATTTGTATAAAAGAAATACATTTAACGTTGAAAAAAATGTTAATAAGACAATAGTTTTTGAGAATATCCATTTACTTAATGAAAAAGACCATCTTGTATCGCGAAACGTTTTAGTTATCTAAAACGTTTAGACTATCTTTACAATTTACGCAGACTTTTAAATTTTATTTTATTTCACAGCAACCTGATGAACATAAAAAAGTACTGCCCATCTTCTCACCGCCGACCAGCAGCCTGGAGTATTTTACACTACCAGTATGTATCCATTCATTTTACTCTACCTGGCATAGTGACGTAACCGGCAATCGTGAACCGAATCGTTGTTTTTTTTATTATTAGACCTCTCCTTAAAGGCAAACCAGCAAACTGTGGTCTGATATGCGTCTCAATAAAACAAAAAACACTTATTACAAAAAAGCTGTTTGTAGATAATATTGTAATAAGAAGTTAAATTTTGAATAAGTAGTAAAATTATTAGCGTATTATTTTAAGTGAATGTTTTTTTATTAAAAGGAATATTTTAAATTGATGTATGGCACCATTACTTATTTGTATCCAATTTGGACTATTATACATAATAAAACAATCCTGTTTTTTGATTGGAGTGTATCCATGAATATAGACTACTACTACAATTAAATAGAGGTAAATACTGCAAATAATAACAATAGTTAAAACCGACAACTTAAAGTGCCTAATTTGCGTAAAAAAATTCGTAAGCGGTTCAAAAACAATGTAAGTAGCTTTGATATTGGTGGTACTTTTTCTCGGATATCAGAAATCGAGATAAATAAATTATTATGTTGCAGACATGAATAAAAAGACATTCTTTAAAATTATAACTAATGCTAATGCTTTATTTTTGTTAATGTTACAAAATAATTTCGTATATAATATTAATTGACTTAACAATGGTACGATAACTCTCGATTCATTATTTAATTTCTTATCGTTAAAAACAAGAAATAGTTATAACTTAATTGAAATAAGACAATAAAATGAATTTATTAAATTAATCATTGTTTATTTATTCTAATATCTTAACTGACACACTATTTTGCACACATGTAAAATAAGTTGGGCGCAAAATATTTACACAGTAAAACTGAACAAATTGCAGTCAAACCAGAATAAGTGAGAACTGGGTAAGCGTGAAAACTCTTTATGTGAGAGTATTTGCCAAGTCCTGTCATTTGAAACCTCCTAAAACCTTTTGACGTACAAAAGTGCTGCAATGATAAATAATATAGCCTACTTGATAAATAAATGAATTTGAATTTGAACCTCTATAAGTAAAAGTCAGAAACCTTATAGAGAGAGAGTAGTATTTATTTCACTTGTGGACCTCTTTGGCGCTCTATAGACAGAGACAATGGAGCGCCACTTGCCACGATCCTGACACAACTCTCTCGCTTCTCTCACATCCACAATTCTCTTCATACAAGCTGCCCCATAACCGTAGGGTTATCGGCACTTAGCAACCCAACTTTTTCGAGGATATAACCGACTAAATTATTAATAAATACCTCAACTTATATCAGTGTATAGTGTATTATTTATTTTTTATATTGTATTGGCTTACCTATATAGTCTAGTCAACATGTGCTTTTTAGGTCAAAACTTTTTTTGTATTCTCCGAAAATTATCATGGACAACTTATTGAAAAATCACGATAAAATATTTTGGACCACGGATTATTGTTCAGTGATCTATTCTGTTGGCGCTTAAATTTTTTCAATTTTTAATTTTCATATTTATTAGGTTTAAATAATATTTATTCATTAAAGGTCCGAAGTTGGCGTGGCTTGCGTAAGCCGGAGTACCCGTTTTTGAGCATATTTTCAAACCTCTGGGAAAATTATATACATAAATGTATATTGGTCCTACAGTTTCGGGAGTTGGGAATGTTTTTTTGGTAAATTTTCTCCTCTTTTCGAATCTTTTTTCGAATTTAAATTATCTCAAATAATTTTTGAGATATTTGCGAATAACTAAATCCCCTTTAATTTTTTCACTTATTTGTTTATTACTATTGTAAATTTTGCGAGCGACACATGAATTTTCTTAAAAACTATCTACATGCGATCCCGAATCGAATGACACCTCAATCATAATTTTCGGAGAATACGAATAAGTTTTGACCTAAAAAGAGTAACCTAAAAAGTTGACTAGACTAATATGATAAAACTTGTAAACATTTAGTAAAATAGTTGACAAACTGATTTCGTTTAAGGTTGCTTCTGTCCCAACCACTTTGCCGGCTTAACTTTAAAAATAGAACAAACATAATCTAAACTTTTATACCACTTCTATTTAAATTGTATTACCAACAGACATTGCCATCTTCAGCAACATCTTCAGCAACATCTTCAGGAACGAGCAGCATAAATGCGTCACCACCATTGGTGAGTTAGATAAGTTTTTTCAGTCGTCGTCACTCTAGTCCTCCTAATGTCAAAGTGTCAAGTTGTAAAGTCTCGAGTTCGACGTGTTCTATAATCGACTTTTTTACGCTGTAGCGTAGATATACAAGTGAAAAGCCTAGATAACTTATCAGTCAAATTGTTACGCCTTTTTTCCACAGGGATAAGCAGAGACAATGGAGCGCGCGCCACTTGCCACGATCCTTACAAAACTCCCTTGCTTCCTTCACATCCACAATTCTCTTCATACAGGCTCTGATATATTATATGGATAACTTACATTAACTGTAATCGTTCGCTTACTGACCGTGGTTTGATCAATGCGGTTAACAAATGAAATCAGAACTGACGATTTAATGATATGACAAAACATCTTATAAATCTATTGAATCTCGAAAGATGACAAGTCACTTTCAATACAACGTCACTGACAATAACATGACTAATTTATTGGCGTTTTACATTAGAATTTCTTATCTTATGAAATTGGTTGACCGACTGACATAAGGCCCGGCAATCTTGTATCGCGAACCGTTTCAGCTATCTAATACTATGATGCAATCATGACATTCATTTTTTTAATTATATTTTATTTCACAGCGACGCTACAATCGTAAAATAATACCTTTCGTTGTATTGACTCCGACGACCAGCAGCAGCAGCGCGGAATCCCCATCACCAGTATGTATCTTTTATTTTGAAATTTAATTAGATTTTGCGCGAACATTGGTTAATCCTTTACTTCAGGCGGCATAGCAACCGTAAAACAAATTTTCGTTTTTAGTAATTGGCGCCATTAGACTACTCCTTGGATCAGGCAAGATTTTGCGCCGAAATAACAAAAAAAAACACAATTTTCTTGTTTTCAGTTATATTGCTACCTAAATATCAAATAAGTAGAAATACGTATAAATTAAAGTTGATTTGTTAAGTTTTATTTATTTTTTAGTTCATTTATCTTCAATCTATAACTTACGTATTATTTGCATGAATGCTACGAATCGTGCTATGAATCCTCCCAAAATGATGTCATGATTCATTGACTTAACAATTCTCAATCATATGTGGCTCGCAATTTTTAATTTATTTATATATCATAAATTATAAATAATTAAATATATTTATTATTTAGAGATCCGTTCTACCATAATTAAAATTGTAAATAATAAAAATTGTTTAGCCTTTTCACTGACACTACTTTGCACACATGCAAAATTAAATGGGCGCAAAATAATTACAGAGAAAAGTGATATGACCAAATCACGAATGTCATAGGATCATTTTAAACATAAAAATAATTATTTTATATATATACCTGAACTGATATCTGCTGAATTTCAGTGTATTGGCGAAACTTGAAAAAATGTATGCGTAAACTCATAGAAATAACCAATACAAAAAAAATTTTTATTTATTTTTATTGTGACTCTACATCTGACCTCGACCTGCCTGTTAGTAAGCAAGACGAGGTACAAGAGTGCCATCGACTGAAAAAAACGAATCAGTTCACGGCTGCCCTATGTGATTTTTCACTATGCCGGTCAAATGTGATTTTTCACGCATCGCTTGGATCCAAGGTTATAGGATAGAGAGAACACATTGCCTGGCAAAGCGTTCCCTCGTTGTCTTAAAAAGAAAAAAAATATAAAATATAAGTTATGACCTGTAAAACTTAAATAGCACATCTATTTATATTGTACTAACACCAACAGATGGTTCCACCACAACAAGAGAAATTCGCTGAGACCACATCTCTATATAGACGAAGAGTGAGTTCTATAAGTTATAAATAAATGCTTTCGAATATACACTTTTAACGCTAAGCCATTCTTCCTTTTTACAATCACTTATTGCTTTTTTTTAATTCACTATCATTAATTTCCGTATCTGAGACCCAACAAAAATACCTTCTTTAAGCTTAGCATCAGTTATAGAAGGGAATTTGCTGCAAAATCCATTTTCCTTATTTAAGGCTCTTACAAACTGTTTCATTATTCCTAATTCGATAAACAAAACATTTTTACGATTGACTAAGGGGTGATACGCAAATTTTGACTTCATTTTTGAAATCAGTATAAAAAATGGACCTATTCATTTTTAAACTTAAAAAAAAGTTTCAAAATGCAGATCAGTGTTATTATAAAGTGCCTTATGATTTAAAAAAAAATTAATAAAAAATAACATTAAAAAAAACTGTACGTGCTTTGCAAAATTTGCATTTATGCTTTACATTTTTGAAATCAGCATAAAAAATACTTTTATAAAAACACTTATTTATATAATCAACATAATGCATGCTGACCAGTGATTATAAGCAGAACTTTTAATATGGCATGTTTAGAAACGGTTTGTACCATCCATATCTTATTTTCCAGATAATTCAATTTTACAGAAATTAAAAGCAAAACTATTATTGGTTTCATCAATACAAGTATCGAGAGTACCATTACAAAAGTAGCACCTAAATAGCCTGCTTGAACGACTGATACGGGGCTCTTAATATTTATTACAGGGCATATTATTACGTATATCGTGAACTGTTATAATATGCAAAATATCGTTTTCGTAATTATTATATTTTTTTAATCGACTTCAAAAAAGGAGGGGGTTCTCAATATAGGTTTGCACCGGAGCGTAATTTTAAGAACCGGTGATATTCACCGGTTTTTGGGCAATAACCGGAGATTCACCGGAGATCTCCGGAGGATCGAGAACTATATTTGTCAAATCCGTTTGCGCGCTTTGTTCCTTTAAACTACGTAACCATCGATATTATTATAATTTTATTTTTATTTTTTTACAGTTAGAATAAATAATAATTATTGCTAAGATACTAAACGTTTAATTTGTGCCCACCAGTTAAACTTTAGCTTGGCACCTAGGACTTTTTTATTTATTGGCTTAGTTTTTCCTGTAGGTTTTTGGTCGATGTAAAGTTTTTATATATTATATTATAATTTAAGATTCAATAATGATATCAAATTGAACAATATAAAAATTAATGCACAAAAATCTCATAAAAAGCTGAGTGGTTTTTTTTAAATCTTTTATTTGATGATTTGATGTGATAAGTAAATCAGAGGTAGACAAAAAGTATTATATTATGTTTTTAAAATGAACTAGCACCTTGTACCCGCCACTTCGTAGGCGGAAAGAAGCAAAATATATTATGTAGTTTAAAATCTTCTATAGTTTTGTTAAGCTGAGAGGATTCATCATCAGTTTCCCTAGATCCAAATTATACGGCCCATAAGCATTCTGTAAGTGCAAGCAATAGGCTGACAAAGTTCTGTCGCAATGGAATGAACGGAAATTATTTAACAAATAAATATAAATTTTTATATTACGGATTTTAAAAAAATGCAGAAGAATTTTAAATTTCGTATTAAAATTATAATTATTTTTTTATCTCCAACTTTATAAATTATTGATTCCCTATACAAATTTCCACACCCTAACTAAAGAAATAATTTCTGGGATTACATTCGAAGTCTGAAAGACAGAGTTATATTCGAATTCATAGGTGATAGATTTAGCACATAATTACTGACGATGCATATGTAAAGTGGCCTCTCCGCTTTCATCTTACACGGCGTTCTTACGAGGCTATTTTAGTTGATCAATATTTATCGTTTAACAAAAAATCGAAAGTAAATATTGACTATAGCGTTCTCACGGTTCAATAATAATCGACTTAACACGCCACACGTGTAATTACACTATCTGGCCATTGTAGCATTTTTCTCGTGGACGCGGATGCCACAATTCACATTTTATTTTACAAACCAACAAAATACTGGTATAGAGGAATGCAATATACAGTACATATGTACTCAATCGCGCTGATTGACTGACTGATTGGACTGATTATTTAATGCAAGTTGAACGAACAAGTTCAGACAAGTCGATTCGCTGTCAGCTATTAAATGAATCATTAAAAGTCGAAACGTCTTTAACTTTTGTTGAATAGATATTTATTGCTTCAACTTGATTGAAAGTCTGTTCGGTTCAAATCACGAACGATTTCGCAGTTGAACAACTAAAATCGCCCCGTGAGAACGCCCCATTAGACATGGAATGTATCGGTAAGGCTTCGGCATCGCGAATATAGATTTTTGTTAATTTTAAATATTTAATATCCTTTAAAATATTAATATAGTGATGTGTTGTATTATAATGATCTAAATAAGATGATAAATAAAAATCTAAAATAATAGTGAAAATCGCATCAAAATCCGTTGCTTAGTTAAAAAGATCTGAGGGCACAGACAGAGGACGAGACAAGCGGTTTTATTTATACTATGTAATGAAAGAAGGTATTTTAAATTGTTAAATCGGTGATAAAAAACAGCTAATTATAATAAATTTTAAGTTTTAAATAATAATATTTCATACTTCTTTTATTTAAAAATAACCGGAGATTAACCGGTTTTTCTCCGGTGTTTTAACCGATTAGTATTACCGGAGAATAACCGGTGATTCTCCGGAGATCACTACTCCGGTGCAATACACTAGTTCTCAATTCTACTTTATATATGCTTTTTTATGTTTGTTCGCGGATAACTTCGTTGTTTATGAACCGATTTTGATTATTATTTTTTTGTCGAAAAGAAGATAATTCAAAGGTGGTTTGATGATAGCAGACCAGAGAAATCGAAGGCAACTTTTAAAACAATCGTATGGGCGACTAGGGCGTTTGTTAAGTTTTTTTTTCTTCATTATATCTAATCATTTCCGTCTATCATTTTCCGTCTCAAGTAACCGTCGTCTGCTCATTCAAAAAGCATCCTTGCTCGGTCCACCCATCACTTACAATCGTAAAATAACATAATTTTTAACAAAAACAAAACCGACTAAAAACAGTAAACTAAAAAGCAAAAATAAATTTACTTCGCACAAAGTAATACGTATTTTCATTTATTTAAATAGAAATGATTAATTAATTATTTTATAATTTTGAAGTCGGTGCCAAGTAAATGCTACAACAATCTTACTACTATATCAAATTACTAAGTACACACAATATTATTATATTGTGATTCGACTTATGACTGCACCCCGCCTGATGTAAAGCTGAAGTGCGGTCCATTATTAAAGTCACAGCCACTATGCTGGCTTAGTTGAAACCGGAATCTTACAAGTTGATCCCGATACGCGACTAAATCACATTGTAGGTACGCATGAAAAATCACAATTCACATTGTGTTTTTTTTTCACAGGGTCAAAATGTCCCAGCTATTATGATATCCCCGCCGACCAGCAGCAATACATCTCCTTCATTCCCAGTATGTATCTTTTATTTACTCTGTTTTTTGACTGGTATGTATGATCAGAATTGCGTGGCAATTTGATTGAAATTAATAGGGCAAAAAATTATTTGTCTGAAATAATTATGACGAAATCACTTAGATTAAAATTCACAGGGGTTATTAAAATATCAGCCTCAGCCCAATTTCTTGTTGATACATGATATTATCAAGTTGTAACATTAACCGTGCATTTACATATAATATTTTTAATGTAACTTTATTTTCTAACCTCGCCTGATAGTGAGCAAGGGGAGGTCCAAGAGCACAAATGATCTAACAAAAACCGTAAACAGCACAATCGCCGTCACTATGCCGCCTGGTGGTGTATTACCTTTATAGCAGTATGGTGATTTGTTTTAAATTATAACAATCGATAATAAATGAACGTGATTGGTTGAAAGGATTGTTACTTCAAATTTACACCAATCACAGCCTTATCAGTATTTTTTATTTTATTTTTTATTAATCAATTAAAGCTTTGAATGAACCTCGATATAGATAAAGGTAGACATAGACAGGGATAGGCAGTGTAATCTTAAATGTTGCATGGTAATATTAAAAGGCAAAATAATTTCATCTTGTAGATCGATACTCCGGAAATAATGTCACCTGCCAGTTCTAGCTCGGAGCCCCAATTGGTAAGTACCTTCATAAAGTTACTTTCTTCTTTATTTTCATAGCCTACGTTAGCCAAAGAAAATTTACCAGAGCCGATAATATCTTTAAAAATTATAATAAAATAAAATAATATCGGATGATACCGTGTACCGTCTTTACTATAAGAACTTGTGGGGCCCTATATTTAATACATATATTCGCTTGCGCGGTAAAGGGAGCTCAATTCTATAAATTTACATTAGTTAATTTTAATTCTGGCAGATCCGTACACATAATAAATGCAAAATTATAAACTATATCTTTTATAGCATTTACTTTTTTTTTGAACGGGGCCGCAATTTCTTTTGTGGGAAGGCCTCAACATATCTTAAATCATTCTTGTTGATACATGATATTATCAAGTTTTAACAACAAACTTACATTATATATTTTTAATTTAACTTTTTTATTGAGACGCGCTATCTGACTGGCCTTATAGTGAGCAATGTAAGGTTCAAGAGCCCAAATAATTTAAAAAAAAAACTTTTTAATTTTACGGTAGACAAAGCCGATGTGACATTTAAGCCTTATCCCGGCTTAAGGCTTAAATGTTTTTCTGGTTTTTTTTGTCATGTTTACATGATCAGGTAACTTGTTTTTTCACGTACATGATGCAGCTGACACTTTTTTAAGATCTACAATTGGAAATTAATTATTTATATTATACTTTTTCATCCTTGCCAAAATAGTCCAAGGTTATTTTTTTTTCATCTACGTTAACATTTACTCTAGGTCAAAAGCCCCAGATTCGCGCCTGCTGTTATCAATTTTAATTCTCATACAAGTACTAACTATCAAAATAATCCGTGCCAAAATCACCGTAAAAAATTGACGGTACCTCCTGGACTAGTATTGTGTCATTTCAAATTTACACCAATCACAATCTTACGAGTATTAGTATTTTATTAACATTTATTAAAACTTAATAGTTAGGGTATTGAATAAATCGCAATGAAGATGTAGGTAGGCAGAGTACGATGTATTGATGTGAATGGACACTATTTTGAGAAAGACTAATAAATTGCTTGTTTGTTCAGTTTGTGATGTCAGTGTCGCCGTCGTAATTTGTAAAATTGCATAGTAATCTTAATTCCACCTTGTAGATCAATTATATTCTGTCCACCGAGATTGATACTCCGAAAATAATGGTGTCACCTGCTTCAAGTTCTAGTTCAGAGCCCCAATTGGTAAGTACCATCATAAGATTACATTCTTCTCTATTTAAATAGCTACGTTAGCCAAATAAAATTAACCAGAGCTTTTTATTAACAGAAAATTACCCGTTTATATTGGAATTCGTAAATATTTGAATTCAAATTTAAAATCCCTTAAATCAACTTTCAGTTACGCCGCCCCCTCGAAAAATTTTAACCTTATCTGAAAGCATATATATATATATATATATATATATATATATATATAATAAAGTAAAATATTTCTTCACACTAAATAATTCCTTTTGATTCAAACATATCTTATATATATCTATGTTTAATATTTGTACTGATGTGAAATCCGTTGAAATTAAACAGCGTGTGAAATTAAAACTGCCCACCCCTCTTAATGATTTTATTTATTTCTCTATTTTGAAACAAGGAATTATTTGGTGTGAAGAAATATTTTACTTTATTTTACATTTTTATTTAGTTGTTCTAAATCTACGAATTAGCGTTAATTTTACATTTATTTATTTTTTATAGTGACTCGACATATTACATCACCCCGCCTGATCTTAAGCTGGCTACTTAAATAACTGTAAGTAGCCGTCACATACGCTATGCCGGCTTTTTTTATTGTAACTTGACATATGACAGCATCCCGCCCCGACCTTGCGATTTTTATATATTTCCCGAAAATAAATTAAAAACTTCGAGGGAAACGAGGAAGCAGGGGCTGTGGCCGCCGAAGAGGACAAGTGTGCAAAGTGCTATCTATTTATTCTCAGTGGTTCCATCTGATGCAGCTATATATTGATGTGAACAGACAAAAAACGTTCAGTGTCGCCCTCATAATCTAAAACGTTGCATAGTAATCTTAAAACTTAAAATAATTTTACCTTGTAGATCAATAATATTCCGTCTACCGAGATTAATACTCCAGAAATAATGGTGTCACCTGCCACAAGTTCTAGCTCGGAGCCCCAATTAGTAAGTACCTTCATAAAGTTACATTCTTCTTAATTTGCATAGCCTACGTTAGCCAAAGAAACTTAACCAGAGCCGATAATTCCTTTGAAAATTATATTTTATGATATGCGAATACTAGTCGTTTTTATTGGAAGTCATAAATATATGAAGGTAAATTTTAAATCCCTAAAATCAATTATCAGTTACGCCCCCTCGAAAATTTTAAGACTTATCTGAAAGTATTCATAGACATAGAGATATGTTTGATATTTGTACTAATGTGAAATCCGTTGAAATTAAACACCGTGTGAAATTAAAACTACCCACCTCTCTTGAGATTTGTGTTTATAAAATACGGGGTTCTCTAGTTTGAAACAAAGGGAATTATTTGTTGCGAAGAAATATAATATATTGCTTTATTTTACATTTTTATTTGGTTGTTTTAAATCTAAAATTAGCGTTAAATTTACATTCATTTATTTTTTATTGTGACTCGATATATTACATCACCCCGCCTGATGTTAAATTGGAGTGCGGTCCAGAAATGGAGGTAACAACTACTACAGTTAAATAACTGTAAGTAGCCGTCACATTCGTAATGCCGGCTTTTTTTATTGTAACTTGCCATATGACAGCACCCCGCCCCGACCTCACACCTTGCAATTTTTATATATTTTCCGAAAATAAAACATAAACTTCGAGGGAAACGATAAAGCAGGGACTGTGTTTCAAAAGGCCGCCGAAGAGAATAAGTGGGCTTTTCTCAGTTATTCCATCGGATGCAGCTATATACTGATGTGAACAGACAAAAAACTTTCAGTGTCGCCAATGTTTCAGTGTCATAATCTAAAATGTTGCACAGTAATCTTAAAACTCAAAATAATTCCACCTTGTAGATCAATAATATCCTGTCTACTGAGATTAATACTCCGGAAATAATGGTGTCAGCTGCCACAAGTTCTAGCTCAGAGCCCCAATTGGTAAGTACCATCATAAAGTTATATTCTTCTTTGTTTACCCAACCTTTGTTAGCCGAAGAAGAGAAATAAAGCGAATACTAGTAGTTTTGATTGGAAGTCTTAAATATTTGAAGGTTAATTTTAAATCCCTAAAATTAATTATCAGTTATGCCTCTTTGAATTATCTGAAAGGTTTTTTTTATATATCTAAGTTTGAAATTAGATCTGATGTGAAATCCGTTAAAATTTGTGTGTGAAATTAAAACTATCCGTAATACTTTACAGATTTTGGTATATACCCACCTCTCTTAAGGTTTGTGTAAATCAAATACGGTGTCCTCTCGTTTAAAACAAAAATAATTATTTGTTGCGAATAAATATTTTACTTGGGATTTTTACAATTTAGTGTTTATATGAGCTGTCACCCAGCTTGATGTTAAGCTGGAGTGCGGTCCATGAACGGATGTCACTGATACTAAAATTCAATAACTGTAAGTAGCAGTCACATCCACTATGCCGGCCTAGTTGGAAGAGGCAACTTACAAGCTGATCCCGAAACGCGACTAAGTCACTTCACGGTCTGTATACTTGTAAGTGTTGGTACTACCCTAAATCGGCTGACTGGGTACCACTAAAAAGTTACAAGTGTGAGAAACGACCTCGCAGTAGGATCATCCTTTACCACGACAACGCCTCGTCGCACACCGCCAAGCAAACGATCGACTATTTGGCGACGTCAGACCTGGAATAACTAGGTCAACCGCCGTATTCCCGAAAATAAAAGATAAATTTTGAGGAAAACGTTTAATGGATGCTGAGGAAGCAGTGGCTGTGTTTCAAAAGGCCGCCAAAGAGGACAAGTGGGCAAAGTGATTTTCTCAGTGGTTCAACTTATAGCTATATTAGATTTTAATAAGATCTAATAAAGCTATAAGTTGCTTGTTTGTTTAGTTTTTGATTTTATAAAAACTTTCAGTGTCGCCCTCGTAATCTAAAATGTTGCACAGTAATCTTAAAACTCAAAATAATTTCACCTTGTAGATCAATAATATTTTGTCTACTGAGATTAATACTCCGGAAATAATGGTGTCAGCTGCCACAAGTTCTAGCTCAGAGCCCCAATTGGTAAGTACCATCATAAAGTTACACTCTCCTTTCTTTACCCAACCTTTGTTAGCCAAAGAAAATTAACCAGAGACAAGTTTTTTATTTATTGTGACTCGTCATATGACAGCACCCCGCTTGATGTTAAGCCTAAGTGTGGTCCATGAATAAATGTCACTCCTACTACAATTCATTAACTGTGAGTAGCAATCACACCCACTATGCTTTGAAACATTATATTTTACGAAAACGGAACGCTTGCTTACTTTACGTTACGTCTTTGGTTTGCGAAAGTATGATCACGTCTCTGCTTATGAAACTCAATTATATTGGCTTAACATACGCTTTCGCAGGTCAACACATCTTCTCAACTTCCTTAATGATATTCTTTAGTGATCTCCTGTTTATCTCAAAAACCGATTTCGATTTCTCTGTAACTCCCATCAGCTTTCTCTTCGTTCATCACATTTTTTTATTGCGACTCGACGCATTACAGCACCCTGCTTGATGTTAAGCTGGAGTGTGGTCCAGAATGGATGTCACTGCTACTAGAATTCAATAACTGTAAGCAGCAATCACATCCACTATGCCGGCCAAGCTTACAAGCTGATCTTGAAACACGACCACCAAAATAATTGCAATATTTAATATTATCATTAAATATTATAAATAAAAGTTATGATACTAATATTTTCTCCGACCGGGAATCGAACCCGGGATTTTACGCGCAACAAACCTAACCTAACCTAACCTAACCATTCGGCTACGCCTGTCGTCGAAATATTCCAAATATTTCTTCCTCTGCTCACGACGAATCTTTTACAGTCTCTGCAGCTCCCCAGTGGAACAAACTTCCTCCGACTATTAGACACACAGATACACAGGCACGTCAAACTTATAACACCCCTCTTTTTGAGTCCGAGATTAAAAATACAGTCTTATTTTACAGTAAAAATGCTTTCTCTTTATTAGACTTGACATCATTAATATTAAAAATACTCTACATTAATATCAACAAGAGGATTATTGATTGCCCCAAACTATATTGTGTACAATCAATACTAAAGCTCCTCGTCGAACCCACAGCCCGGACATTATTCAGTTTCCCTTACACCGCAGCAATTACAGCCAGCAGTCGTAAGAAACATTAAATCAAAGATTTGGACATCGACGTTTTCTATATTTAGCGACGTGTACCAAAATGTATCTTCTACCGCAGATTAATCATTTCGTTTTTATTATTAGTTTCACTGTTTGTTAGTAACTTTGTAACCTCATTATTGTTTATATTGTTAAGATAAGATGTAAGTTGTCTGAACATAATAAAATAATATAAAAAAAATAGTCATGAAAAGTCAGATTTGTTATTGGTAGGTCTCCCACGGGTTTAAATGGAAAAAAAACCTTATTTATCTAAATCATTAAAAATATTTTTTTAAATTTTAAATTAAATTGTCTGGCCTTTTCAAAATAAAAACGACTCAGTGTTGATATAAATTTTAAAATTAAGTTTTTTTAGTGTAAATGCGAAGATAGCTATAGAAAATAGTGGGGAAAGTTATTCGACTTATATAATTCCTAATAAAAATACTGACTTCACTAGAAAAATGTAAAACATTACTGTAATACGTATTATATATTATTATTCAACAGTACTCAAGAGCTACAGAAGCTTTATTTAACGCAACTGTGCCTCTCTTTACGTCTTCTAATATTCCGAGTGAAAGTAAAACCAACTATATTACCTGCGGATATTAAGCTGTTAAGATCTGGAGTAATTTGCCTCCATCCTTTCGTGAAATGTAATCAGTAGTCGGTTTTATTCACAGACTCAAAGCCCTCATTTTATACTTCAGAAACTTGCCAGTCGCATATTTATTACTAAAATGGGGTATTTTAATAGTAAATAAATATGTATTACGGTTTTAAGAGTGATACATAAAATACAGTATGCCACATGGAGGGAAAGTACCTTAGATGTTGCGGGTAACTTTCACCACATTCGATTGTACAGACTGTAAAGCGAATCAGTCGCGTTTTGGGATTAGTTTGATAGTTGCTGGTTTTAATTTGGTATTTAACCGTAGTGGTAATAGCCTCCATTCATGGTCCGCACTCCAGCTTAACGTTAGATTAGCTACTTTGTCAAGCCAAAATAAATAAAAAACGTAAAATTTAACTTCAAAGTAAAGCTTTTTAACGATTTTATTTAAATTAGTAGCCATAGTTAGGATCCGAACATGAATTAAACTTTAAAAAGTAATAATCTGTTTGTATTCTTAAAAACCAAAACAGTTCTAATGTTGGTAATAGTAAGATTATGTGTTTATTTTCTCCAGTTGTATAAAATAAAATATCACGCCTTGCCTAGATAAGATTAATCGGTAATGTATTTATTTTAAATCAGATAATATTTATCTGATAGTAATTAATGAAACGTATAGCTTGTTATATATCATGGCTTTCCCTAACTTTTATTTGCTAAGTTCATAAAAAGATTTGTCCTTTAGAATTCTCTGTCGGTTATTTTAGAAAACCTAATCAGATTATAAAGTTTAATCAGATCCGATACCCGACTGAGACAAAATTTAATAGAAAATCTTCTAATGTTGATTTATTTTATTTCAAAGATAAGGTAAAGAAAGAGTACCTATATTAAACTAGGGCAAGAATTTTTAATTCTGTTAGCAATGTGAATCCAAAGGATGAAACTCGTTGAACCCTTAAAGTGTTTAATCTTGACTTATTCAATTTATAAGTTTATATTTTATGGTCTTCGTTTAATTTGCCATGTTTGCTAGAGCGATTTAATTACTTTTTATTTTTTAAATCCTTCAATGGTGGTGGTGGTTCAATGGTAAATGGTGTCATAAAAGTAAGGAATGTTGAGATCCAGTAAGGGTGATTGCCACTTACTGAAAGAACTTTTGCTTATATTCAAAAATAAAATAGAATCTCTTTTAAATAAAATTTGCTACTTTCAGTATTTAGAGTACTTTCGAAAATTTACGCTTCGCTTCCAAAATTTCCTCTAGTATATCTACTAGTTTATTCTCCGTTTTATTTATAGTTTATTAATATTATTGCTCCGTGACACATGCATCCGTTAATATATTTGTCTATGCTTAAATATCACAATCCTGGGTTTAACTGATAATCAGCGCTTTAATCTGACAGCAGATGGAAGTTTAAACTAAGTTAGGCAAATTTTTTTTGTTATAAAATTTATCCTTTTTCAACAGGCAAGATCTTCCGAGGAATCATTTAACATTAGTATGACATTATCTTCGTCATTGGAAATACCAAAGGTAAGTAAAATTCACTTCTATGTTATGGCATATTCCAATCTATTATTATTATTTATCTATACAATTTTCATTACCAATATATATAGTCATTCGGGTACAACCTGTGATGTCAATCGCTTTTTTGTAATATCGATGCTAAAACGTTAACATGCTGTCAAGACCTAATAGCGAAACTGTTTTTGAAGTTTACATAAAACGCTCTTGGCTTTCATATCGAGGCTCAGGTTATCAAAGCAATTTTTGTCGTCAAATGGTTTTTTGTTAGTGATGTCGCTCACAGGGTTTATGTAAATTTAAATTTTACTATTTAATATATTTTTTTTAAAAGTTGTCAATAGTTTGATGATATAACAGATCGATTGACACATGGTATATACAGCAGAATCATACACGTGTTAATTTAGAGCATCTTATTGAAAAACCTAAATATTCCTTTACTTTGAAATAAATAAAAACCGTTTTTTTTCAACTTTTATTTATTTATTAATTAGAGTTCGATGTTATTCTGGTATATTGTCTATAATTGGTGGCGATTGCTTCTTCTGTTAAATAACCGCAAGTATAGGTCGGATCGATTATACCGGCCTAGTTGGAACCATCAACTTTTAAGTAAATCCGTGAAACGCGAGTGAGCCGATTCACTGAATGTACACTTGAAAGTGGTAGTTCTACTCCAGATCTGCAGACTGGGAAAACAACCACCAAATGTCTGCCAACCACTCTTAAATAATAATACATATGTTTTTATATTGGTTAATGGATACTTTAATTAACGTCTTACGGTTAAAGCAAGGATAATAAAATAATTGGAAAATATTTCATTAATTAAAGGCGGCTAAATCAATGGCGAAACTCGAAGACGAACAAAGCAATGACAGTGAACAGGTATGAACTTTTTACGTAATATTCCTAATCACCACACATGTAATCTTTGTATAAAACTTTACTCAATGTTTTTTTAAATCTTCAAACCACAAATATTGCTGATATTTAATTACTAATTTGTTATTTATTAATAAGATATTGGAATGATATATGGAATATTAACAATAACAGTTTCCTAAAAAACAATCGTCAATCTATATTTGAAATAACTCCAATTTCGATAACATGCAAGATCAGTCCGTTCTCACACGTTTACATATAGGTCATACCAATAATACCAATATTTATTCAATAACCAAAACCGCTAAAAACAAATGTATTAATTGTATTATAGAAATGAGCGTGCCACATTTATTACTGGAATGTACATTATTTTAGAGTGAAAGGAACAGATTTAAGTTACCGGATAGTACTTGTGAGTGCTTGAATTGGGACAATTTTGCTATTAAGTTTATAAGTTTTTATAACAAAATTTAAACTGTTGAATGTTTTAGTAATATAATGTATTTAAATGTAGTCGCAAATGACCACACTGTTTATAAGCGACTTTAAATAAATAAATAAAAATATTAAAAAATGTTTTAAATTTTTAAACAAAGGTAATTTTTATTGTTTTTTGTAAAGGTGTTTATTGTTGTTAGCATATTACTTATAGGAATTTTATTTAAAAAACATGGGATTTCATTTTGTTTTTGTTTATTGATTAGCATTACGTTTTCATCACTTTTAGCATTTTTCCTCATTATGAATACTTTAAAAATTCGTGTAATAGTGGAATATCAGTACCGTTGTGGCAGCAACGCGGTACAATCGGCACGCAACATGCACAGAAACAAAGGAATTTTGAACAGCATACGACGATAATTGATTTTGTTTGACAATGGCAAGCGCTCAGCAAGTTGGTTAGAACCAAGTTCAGCGCCTAACCAATGCACTAAATAAATAATGACCCCTAGAAATGTGATGGTCAGTGTTTGGTGCCGATGATAAATCTTTCGTGAAGAACACAATTCCCGCTGCTCCTACACGACAACGCGCAACCCCACACTGTACAACAGATGGTATCCAAGCTACAAGAGCTAAGCTTGGAATCTGTTTATTATCCGCCGCCAGATCTTGCACCTTGCACCCCTATTCTTAACCAAAAAAAATTACAAACTCGAAAAACATGATACAAAAAACGAAATACAATAAATGCAATAAAACTTTAAAATAGAACAACAAAATATTCTTTAATGTGATTATATTAATACATTTATAAACATATATATACTTTCTAATTTAAGGCGACTCAACAAAAAACGGAGGAAGGAAACGGCCTGAAAGAAAGTATTTCTACTAAGGTAAGGCAACTAGCTAACGCTGCGTATCAGTTAAATTTGTTTTTCGTTAAATTCGATAGTTATTAAAACTTAAAATAATATGAAAATGTATATTTCGATACATTTATAAGATTTTTTTGTTTTAAGGTGACAGAGTCAAAGACGCAAGAAGAAAGCGGCATAAAACAAAGTATTTCTGAGGTAAGAAGACAATGATAGCATGCTGCGCAGCGTATCTACTAGTGTTTTCCTTTTAAAACAGCAATTATTTTTATAAATACGGCTCAATTTCGACAGGGATAAACGGAGATAACGGATTGCCACTTACCACGATCCTGACTCTTTTGCTTCTTTCGTACCCACAATTCTATTCATACATGTGCTATTTAGTTAAAGACAAGCTTTTTTAAGAATGTCTCCGATTTCACCAAGAAAAATATGTATTTATTATTCACTCGCCTCATTTAATAACTCAATGATCCTAATGACTTTATTTCTTAAAAACAGCTGACTCGGCCTACAGAGACGTCTTTCAACATATCTATGCCACTATCAAGCTCTATGTTTATACCGGGGGTAAGTTATAATTATAATTATATAACACACACAAACACTTACGTATGTGAAATAAGTAACATATATGAGTACTCTATGACCGCTTAAAAGTACATAGTTTAGGATTATTTATTATTATTATTAATGATTTTATTTTGTTAGGAGCTAAAAAAAGATAATAAAAAATAGCATATATTAAACTAATAATGGACTATATTAGGCTTAAGATATGATATATTGTCAAAGATGTAATATAGCTGTAAGTCTCTAATGAATAAATAAATAAATAAATATTTGTAGTATTAACGTTGAAGTTTATAACATTTACACAGGATGTTGTGTAAAATATTCTAAGAAACATCAATCAATCAATCAATCAAATTGTCACGCCTTTTTCTCACAGAGATAGGCAGAGACAATGGAGCGCCACTAGCCACGACCCTGATACAACTCCCTCGCTTACCTCACATTTACAATTCTCTTCATACAAGCTCTCTTCATACGTCAGAAACCTTTTTGTTGATGTCTAGTATAATGTACACGAGTTAGTAATCATAGTTGTTTTCTTTGAAGGCTGATCCTAAAATGAAGTTGTTCAGGAAGTGTTCTATGTACAAAGAAATTAAAAAGTATTTAGAGGTCAGTAATGTTTTTTTTTTATTGTGACTTGACATATGACAGCACCCCGCTTGATGTTAAGCCGAAGTGTGGTCCATGAATGAATGTCACTTCTACTACAATTCAATAACTGTGAGTAGCAATCACGTCCACTATGCCGGTCTAGTTGGAACCGGCAACTTAAAGCTGATCCCGAAACGTGACCAAATAAATCACTTCACGGTTTGTATACTTGTAAGTGGTGGTACCACGGATCGGCAGACTAAGTACCACTGCCTACCACTCTATATCAAATATCACACTAAGTATATTAAATATTTATTTAAAATATTTGATATACTATCTCTATGATAGTAGATGATATACTATTTGATATTCTATAGGTGGATCTCGTTCTAATTTTGATTTATTCATTCGTGCTTCTAATACTTTCGGCAGACTGGGTGACACCAACTGTTTAGCCACTACTTTTCAAAAAAGCTAATAAATCTTGTGTAAATAGTAATGTTTATCTGTGTTTTTTACAACAGGACTCCAAACTATCCGCCACTTCTCTCCAAACAACGCAGTCTACATCTCACGGAATATCCGAGGTAAGTCCACTGACGACAGGCGTGGAAGAACGGTTTAGCGACTGGTTTGTTGCGCGTAAAGTCCCGGGTTCGATCCCCGGTCGGAGCAAATATTTGTTTCATAGCTTTTATTTGTAATATTTAATAATATTAAATATTACATATATTTGTTAATAAAAAAAAGAGGCTGATATTTGCTTCGGGTCTGGTTATCAAAGAGTGGTAGGCAGTGGTACCCAGTCTGCCGATCCGGGGTAGTACCACCACTTCTAAGTATACAGACCGTGAAGTGATTTGGTCACGTTTCGGGATCAGCTTATAAGTTGCCGGTTCCATCTAGGCCGGCATCGTGGATGTGATTGCTACTCACAGTTATTGAATTGTATTAGCAGTACCATTCATTCATGGACCACACTCTGGCTTAACATCAAGCGGGGTCCTGTCATATGTCGAGTCACAATAAAAAAAAAACTTTTTATTTGGAACCCTCGCCTGATGTTAAGCCAAAGCGGCTTACGAGTGCGGCGTTTTGCATTTAATAAGTTGTACAAGTTGTACGTATTAACAAATTAGAGTATAATAGGAAATCAATCGAAGAACTGACAACCGATGGGGAAGAAAGATTCTAGAGTGGAGACCACTAACCGGAAGACGCAGCGTAGGTAGCCCCTCCTACTAGGTGGACTGACGTCATAGTGAAAGTCATGAAAAACCAGTGGATGCAACTGGTATCTTGTCGTTCGGAATGGCGCTTTAAGAGGGAGGCCTATGTCCAGCAATGGACGTCTTCTGGCTGATGATGATATTGAATCTAATAGGGCTAATGCCAGGCCCCCTTAATGTTAACATACGTTTTAACATTTTAGATATCAAGTGGCGATTACGTCGACTTAAATCAGACGAAGAAATCAACGGCAGTCAAGGAATCTCCTGAGGTAGATTATTTCATTATGTTTAAAAAAGTAAAAAATGTTACAAATTTTAGATAGAATGTTTAGA
Source organism: Tinea trinotella (assembly GCA_905220615.1). Taxonomy (NCBI): domain Eukaryota; kingdom Metazoa; phylum Arthropoda; class Insecta; order Lepidoptera; family Tineidae; genus Tinea; species Tinea trinotella. The sequence continues at coordinate 6,575,864 of HG992305.1, forward strand.
CGTAGTATCGGAATGTTATATATCTGATTCAATTATAAGAGTTCTTTTTGTCACATTATCCTACTTGTTTTTTACACTAGGGTAAAACTCGTAACCACCTATTAGCCAGGACTCCTTATTGTAGCTTACCTAAATATACAAAATAGTAATTCTTCTTTGATAGTTACGATTTAATTTATATAAATTATATATATATATATATATATATATATATATATATATATATATATATATATATATATATATATATATATAATTTATATAAATTAAATCGTAACTACCAAAGAAGAATTTATATATATATATATATATATACCATACATACCTAGATGTATGTACAGTTTAGAAAAAAAATGAAAAATATTATATCATCACAAATTATACTTTGTTTTGTTCATAATAATTGTGAATTCATACGAATCATTTACGATAATAAAAATTATAACTTGATTATTACTAAATAAACACATGAACGACGATTGCGTAATTGCAATCAGGTAGCAAAAGTTGAGGTAGTACTCGTATTGCACGAATTTGACGCGAAATACGCATGCGACTTGAAGTGACAAGAGCATAAAAGAATAAAATTTACAACTAGTTTAATAATATTTCACACTCTGTCATAATATTATAAACATGACATATATATATAATATTATATATTAGATTAGTTAGAATATTAAATATAGAAAACTTCTTTACAGCTCTCGCCACCCGGTGAATTTCAGTGTTTCTTGTCCCAGATCAAAGCCCTAAAATATGTCGTAGCTACGAGTAGTGATGAAACATATTTTGAATTTGTCAATGGAAAACCAAACGAAGATGATATTAATTCAATAAAATTATTTGAGGTAAGAATAAATTGTTATTTTTATATTAAAATATAAATAAATAAAAACAGTAAACGGAATCAAATAAATCATTTGACAATGAAGGCTATGAGGGCCAATTTCCAAAAAGTATGTTCATTATTTAAAATTTTACAGGATAACCAGAATTTAGGTGATAATGGTTCATCGTCTAATGGGCAGTCGACCCTAAATGATATATCTGCAGTAAGTACAAATATAATTATAATCAGATTCATGCCCTAATTTCCACTGGGATGGCCCACTTTTCAGCTGTCTTTCATCTTTTACATCCACGTTTCATTTTATAATATGCTCTTTGGTTGTGGGCACTGTGGACCCCTGATTTTTAAGAATGTCTCCGATTTGGTTAAGGAATATATTTATATATTTTGGGTAGAGCAAGTAGTAAAAATTGTGGTGCACTCAACGTAACTCTTCTGAATTATTGGGGTGATAACGTCTTATAAATCGATTAACACAGGCTGCACGCCGGAAAAAATATCACGTTACGTCGGCAGCAAATTGTGTGTGTGTGTGTATTTCTCGCTGTTACACATTTTAAATGAATATTTTAAATTACCTCATTTTAAAATAAAAATGGCGTCCTTAGTGCTGTACGCATACATATTTTATCAATAATTTTATATTAAATGAATATATAGGTTAAACGAAGTATGTAAATACCACGTTATGATAAAATAATATTAATTGTAACTATTATCATATAAGTTCAATATATTAAATTATTCAATATAATATTTAAAACTTTTAAGTTGTAAATTTAATAGTTATAGTAAATTTAATTATTAATATCACATTGTTACTTGTAATTAATCTGTATAATTTAGGTTTCATCAATGTTTTCTTATGACGTTTTCACTTAAAACTATCGTCCGTAAACCAGATTTTACAGACATACAATTTTTATTATTATTGCGAATACGAGTAGTTGATGAAACAATTATAAATATTAACTGCAAATTCACAGCTGGATACATCGAGTGCATCAGAGGAAATAATTGAACGAATCGCTAAAAAAGAACAATTACGTAAGGTTTGTATAATAATGATAACAAAAATTTTCTGTTTTTTAACATTTACTTTTTTTATAAACTCTATGTAACAGGTGTCCCAACAATTTTAGAGAAAAACACATTAATTTTTTTCCTATCCCTATGTCAACATAATGAAAAATATTTTCGATTTCACGTGAATATCAGACAAATGGTCACCACGAAACCTCTGGCACAGGGTTATTCCTTTGTTGAAATTTTATTGGATAACATTTTCACATAAATGTGCTTGTATTTCACCAATAGTTAATAGTATTTCCTCTTTAAAATGTTTAATTATTTCAAGCCTATTCGCATACACCTTTTCCTTCATATAGCCCCAAACAAAAAAGTCCATCGGTTCCACGATATTGGTGGCCAATGTTAATCGCCAAATCGAGAAATGACACGACCTAGAAACTAAGTCTGCAGTAACACCATTGTTTCACGTGCTGTGTGGCAGGTCGCGCCGTGATGTTGGAAAAAAATAACCGCGAATTCATAAGCAAAAGGGTAGCAAATTTTCCGACGGTAAATTTTCAATATACCTATATTGTGATGAAATTCGTTCAACTATCTTAAATTAATATAGATGCCAGTTTTTTTCTGGAGATTTAACCGTATTAAAATTATCCTATAGCTATGAACCATGATTATCCATCTCTCCAAGCTTTATTCAAATCCGTTTAGCCATTAAATATGTTTTATATCTATACCGTATGAACCAAAAACATTTCAACGCGATGAAAAGTATTTTAATTTTTAATTTATGATGCCCTCTAACCGTTTATATAAAATCGTATTATCATTATCCCGGATATTTTATTCTTGAGGAACATTATACCAGCATAAAAGGTAACTAAGTAAATGACATCTTTTACCTAAATATCAATATTCAATAACGTGATTAAAGGACAAACATTCGTCCATACGTTCAGGCATTGATGTTCATATTTATTTATTTTAATTTAAATTGGTTTGATTTGTTTTGATTTAATTAATTATAATATGATTTAATTTATTTTTAATAATTAGGTTAATTTTATTTGGTTTCGATTGATTTGATTTATACGAGTAGTCAGATCGAATTAGCTTTATGGACAAAGAAATGGAAGCTTTATGGGAAAAGAAAAACATCTTTGCGATTGTCAAATGATCTGGGAATTTGGAAAGTTGTAAATGAACTCATCCTTAACAGATTTGCGCCAAAACAATTACATATTTTGAATAACCGTCCAAATCAGTTTAAAAAATCGTAACTTTTTGCATAAGTTAATGGTTTGCAAAAAGTTTACATTTTAATTTTAAAAATTGACTGTAACTACAGAACCGCAATATTGACAACATATCACATATCAAACGCGAGTTATAAGATTTCAAAATTTTGCAAAAAAACGTGTATTTTTGCGAATTGCGAGCGATTCACTGGTTTGTCTGATTTTGCTCTACTAGAGCTCATTCTTTTTATGTTCTTAATGCATGTATGTCTCTCTTTCAGCTTTTTTTTGTAAAAGCTTTAGTTTTCACTTCAGATGTAAAAAAAAAACAGGTTTTTACAATTTTTGACATGATTTTTAACAGCTTGCCTGACAATATCATGCTATAATTTTACTTGCAATTAATTCCTGATAGCGAAATCTATATTAAAAATGTTTTTTCGCTCCAATAGAAATTTCTTTGATTATAGAGGATTTTTTCGCTAATTCGATCTATTATATTTAATTCAGTTTGTTGTTTTTTAATATTTTCCCAATTATAAATAAATTTGAAACAATTGTTAAAGGTTCGCAAATGGAAGTTACATTGATTTTATTTAACACGAATGCTGTGGTTAACTTAAATTGAAATAACACTTAGACATTAGACATTGTAATGTTACTTATTTTAAGATTAGTGCTTATTTTGTTTGTTAACCTGAATAAAATAAATGAATACCCTTTTTATACCTATTATTTTTATACCTATAATAATTATTATTATTTCAAATAGTTTGCATCATTTGTTTTTTTTTAGTAATCAAGGCACATTAGTAATATTATTTTTTTATTTTGCAGAAGTCGATAAACAAAAAACAAAAAGTACGCAATTCCTTATTCAGGAAAGAACTCAAGAAATCACTACGCTATGATTTACATTGGGTAATCAAAATATGTTATGACGGCTTCTTATAATATCTTATCAACGAAACAGCCCCTAGCATGGCAATCCAAGAAGCAAGATATTTACCTGTTAGGAATATTATTGCAACTGATTTTAAGTAACTTAAGAGGCTGGTACATCAATATGTTTAAAAAATTATTAATAATTTCTACGTTGTTTACTAAAGTTTACTACGTAAAAATGAGTTGCAATGATGTTCTTTGCAGGTCTTTATCCTGCTTCTTGGATTGCCGTGCTCCCCTAGCACGTCAACCTAAATAACTAACTTGCTTTACAGCTCCGTGAAAAGTATAGAAGGGAGAAAGCTAACCCATTTGACGTAATAAATGAAGGTCGGATTGCAACCTCAGAAGTCATGGGACCTCCAACTTTAGACAAGTTCATAAATGCCAAAATCGCCCAATTAAAAGCAAGTATTATTATTAATCAAATCAAATCCGTCAAATTAAAACTTATACAAGTAGTAATAGACTTTTGCACGTCACAATAATATAAACAATATATAAAATAATTCACAAATGCTTTAACTAGAAAAATGTGCAATCTACTGTAAAGAGACATTATAAATTTGATCAACTTAAACGTAATACTTTAATCAAATAGAAGGAAAATTATTGTGTTGTACTGTAACACCAAGTTATCATTAAGATAGTTATCTAAAGAGTAGTATGCTTTTTTACATAAAATTTATTATAGGACCGTTAATAATTCTAATTATTTATAAATACTATTTTATATGCAGGCTACTTCAAAGGAAGAGGCCAAGCATTCATTCTTAGACGACGTACCACCGGTAAGAAATTTTATTTCAGTTTTTTTGTGTTTGTCAAGGTTTAATACGACATATGGTAATAGGCTATATAATCCTATGCAATAAAACCACATAGCTTTATTAATACACTCACATAACAACAATAGAAGAATTTGGTATAAATTTTAAAATACCTATTCAAATCGTAAGGTTTAAAATTCACTTCGCCCGCAAATACAACGCATTTCCTGCAATGCCTTTAAATTTACAGGCAGCTATTTTTTTATTATATTCAAATACTAAGCTACCTCCTGCTTATCATCAGGCGGGTTGATTAATAAGTGTGAAGAATAATATATTTTCCTTTTTTCATATATTTTCATATATTTCATATATAATATGCATCCAAAAAAATATCTAAATTATTTGCGTTATTCTTTTGCAAACAGAAATGTAAGCAAATATTCCTGGAAAAAAAATAGGCAGAATACAGAATTTTTTGCACACTTTATTTTATTTCGGTGACCCACTTTGTCTATGTTTTCATAATAAGAAAATCATAACACTCTTTTTTCAGGTGATCTTTAAGATTGTTAACTTTAACCTTCAGCCTAGTGAGCCTCAGCCATCTACATCGGTAAATGCACATTTTTTATTTGTTTCATTATTTAGTTTTTCGATTACTATTTCATTACAAACGTTCAAATTATATTAGTATTTATTTATATTAGAGTGAACAGTAGAGAACCCTGAATATTGTAAATAAACATATGTACTATTAAAGAAAACTAGAACAAAAAACTACAATTATAAGAAGTTATATGCTGTACTGATCAAAGCCATTCAGATAAATGTGAAACATGCAGATATAATGTACTAAAATTATAGCTTGCCTAATGATCCGCGAGCCTGCAACAGATTTTCATAACTAATACCCTCTAGAGCGATAACTCGTGGAATCCTTCAGAAAGTTGTATTATTAAAATAGTCTAATTAAACAAAGGCTAATTAAAACGCTTACATGGCTGTTCATTAGAAAATGAATTTCTTTAGGCAGCGACAGAGTCACAGCCGCGTGCAGACACTAGGACTCCTAGCCCCCACTCTTTGAAAAAACTTAAGGTAAGTATCACTGTACTTCAATAAAGATATTTTTATTTATTTTATACCACATAAAATCAAATATATCGCTCACTGCCTTGTGTGAAGCTGAAGTGTTATCTAAGAACGGGGAGGGTGCTATGCCGGTCTTTGGACTCGCCGAGAATTGGACTGGGGTGGTAAAACACTCCACTACCCCGGTCGTAAAAATCATATTATTATTTTATTAATGATTATACAATTGTAAATAACTTTTAACAAATTCGATAACCTGCACTTTTGATTATTCAGAATATCTTACCTCTATGCACATCTCCTGTTGCACAAAAAGTCCCGGGTTCGATTCCCGGTAAGAGCAAATATTTGTTTCATAGCTTTTATTTGTAATATTCCATTTTATATTAAATATTGCAAATATTAGTTATTAAAAAAGAGATATTTGGTTCGGGTCTGGTCATCAAAGAGGGGCAGGCAGTGGTACCCAGTCTGCCAATCAGGAGTAGTACCACCACTTACAAGTATAAAGACCGTTATGTGACTTAGCCGCGTTTCGGGATCAGCTTGTAAGTTGCCGATTCCAACTAGGAATGCCATGTGTCGAGTCACAAAAACAAAATTATAGTTGTATTTTATTAAACTACATCCAATTAACTAATACATGAGTGTTTTTAGGCCAGCTTAAGTTGCACAAATATCATTTTGAAACCCAAGATGAAAATGAAGGTAAGATAGATACTAGTATAATAATAAATATATTTGCTATGTGTGTAAAAAAAAACTTAAGAAAGACTACTTGAAAGAATATTTCATGTTATTGATATTGTTTAATAATATTTATTGTTGAATTTTATCATAAATAAAATTGTAGATTAAAGTACAATTTTAATCATTATATTTTTTAAATTTAGATTTTTCATAGTAATAAAGGTATTTTTTATTTTAATAATTGATATATGAGGAATATATTTTTCAATTTTATTATTTAAAGTTTATTAGGATATAACGTAATTTCACAGTAGGCTGGTCATTCAGGGGCTAATATGACTATCAAAGTTAAAAATCGGACAAATTTTCAGACTAGTAAATACTCGTATTTATAATAGTTTGTTCATGCTACCTTCCAAATATGACTGTCACTATTTTCTGCTCTTATAATTTAGCAAAACGGAAGAACAGCCAAAGTGGCGGCAATACAAAACAAGTTCCTTCCTACCCTCAAATCTCCGATACGACATTTCACGTCAGACAGTCGTGAACACATTTTCAAATACGAAATAGTAACTGGACTGATATTATTTACGAACCGTGGGCAAGTGCTTTTTCATCCACAGATAATGGCCGTTTATCGATCGAGTCCAATAAATACCGGACCATGAAGGACTTTTATTAACTAATTAGATTTATTTTATTTCAGAAGTTCCAAAGTACCCCTTGTCTAAAACTAATAGCCACTTCATTGAAAAAGGAGGCAAGTGTTTATAAAATTATAAAATATATATTGTTATTAAGTTATGAATAATATAATAAAATTAATAAAAGTATAAATTATAAGATTTACATCAGTATTTTACAGAATTTAAATGATAGTTAAAAAATTCGGCGATGATAATGTGTCATTTTTTTTATTATTTTTTTTAGATCCTTGTCCTCAACTCAAGTATAAGAAACCTAGATATCCCCGACATTGAAAAGGTAAGAAAAATAATATCCTGATTACAGTTAATATATTATGTTTTACATTTTTAATCCAGTTTTTTAAATTAAATTAGAACATGTAGACGTAAAAAATAAAATACTGGATAATTAGGAGATAATTAGAATATGATAAAATGGATCTCTACTTGTTATTGAGCATATTTCATTGACCTCGATGTTTGGAACTTGTTAGAATGACCGTGTTTGTCTGAGGTTTCGTGAGCTTTGCAGCCATCGTGGTCACGGAGGGACTGACCACGATGGCTGCAAAGCTCTCGAAACGTCGGAATAATAAAAATTGTAAAATTAAAACCAAAATAAACGCAATAGTAAGCCGCATAAATTTTGTTTAATTAAGTATTAAAAGAATTATGAATGTGAGGTAAGCAAGCAAGTTGTGTCAGTATCGTGGAAAGTGAAACTCTATTGTTTCACTATCCTTGTGGGAAAGAGACATGACGAATTTGATTAAATGATTTAAAATTATTTTTATAGACACGACATGTGACCTCTACTTAACTAATCGTAAGCAAGGAAACGTTTAAAAGCGCTGAAAAACGGTTGAAACAGTCATCGTCTATACTGGCCCATTTAATGCATCCGTTATAATTAATATTAACTACACTCCAAAGGTACATGAAAAGGATGAGTGAAAGTAGATTGACGAAAGGAATTTATAAATCTGATGTGGATGGATGCGTTAAACAAGGCAAGCCCAGGAGAGTGTTTTCCGACCAAATCGAAGACATCCTCAAGAAAGCTAGGTTGCCTAGTGCACAGAGCCTGTATGAAGAGAATTGTGGATGTGAAGGAAGCAAGGGAGTTGTGTAAGGATCGTGGTAAGTGGCGCTCCATTGTCTCTGCCTATCTATCCCCTTGGGAAAAAAGCGTCAATTTCAGAACAAATATTATTCAATCATTTTGCATTTATAGATGGTGACGCGGAACTTTGAGACATCAACCTGCATTTATAAGCAGAAGTGGAACAATACAGAGTTGGATTATGTGAGTACATCTTATTATTTAATATATTAAGTTAAGGTACCTTTTTATTGGAGCTCTATATCTGACAGTATCCAGCCTGTCCTTCTAGCACGGCAATCCAAGAAGCAAGATAAATAATATGAAAGAATATGAGAGAAGAATGTCATAAGAGCAAAGAATATCATTCCAACTTATTTTAAATAACTTACTAGAACAGTGTATTTAAAAATATATTTAAATATTTTGTAAAACTTTACACAAAACAACGTAGGAACTTAAACAAATATTTTTATAAACATTTTGATGTGCCGGCCTAATATGTCATTTAAAATGAGTTACAATTATATTCCTTGTAGTTCTTTATCTTGCTTTTTGGATTGCCGTGCTAGGGGGGCTGATATTAAGCTGGAGTGCGGTTAAATAACTGCAAGTAGCAATCGCGTTCACTATTCCAGCCTAGTTGGAACCGGCAACTTACGAGCTGCGGGCCGACTGACAATGGGCTTCGTTTTAACAGTTGAACTCCATTAATGAGCTTTAAAATTGCGATCGCTCAACACACTGAGATACAATTTTTATTTTCAATAACAGTTTAAGCTCATTGATACTCGTCCGAATGAATAAAAATCCTCTTTGACACTAATAGCGACCGTGTAACTTTTTGACAAATTGGAATAAATTTTATTATCATTACCATTGAAGTTCGCGTTTTAATAGATACAAGCCTTGTCGGAATCCATTTGCGAAACTATTAATATTCATTCACGCCAATCTTGTGAATTTCTAGTGTTCTGGAAACGATGAAATTATTGAAGGCATTTTTGGCGTCGCGTCGTCTTGGTTTCTACAACATTTATCCTTTAAAAAGTTGTCAATATGTTTAAAGAAGTGGTAGTCTATGGGTTTGTAGAGTAGGTGGGTGTGGGTCTGGTCCTCCAAACCAGACCAGACTAGTCAAACAACCTTATTTTGGTGCAATTTTGGCTTTGCAAAGTGTTGTGGGTTTTAGTCATAGTCCAAAACGCTATATTGGTTGCCGTATAGCATCCATTTTCCATCCGCTTTTGGTTGTCATATAGCATCCATTTTCAATCACACATCCGGCCGATAAAAGGAACATTATTGTTGCGCAAAAGACGCAACTTTAAACCGACGATTTTACTAACTTTCGTTTAACCCACTTGTCTAGGATTTTATAAAATACTAACTTAGTTTAGGGATGCCTAAGTCGCCTTCATTATACCATTGCGTTTTACTTAAAAATCCGAGGTTATTAAGCAACCCAATTGTTCTGAGTAAGGATGTTCTGAAAATAACAATATAATACGTACAATAATAAACTACCAATCAACAATGTATGTAACTAGGCTTGCCAAGCGTTCCGCGTGTGGCGGGACGTCCCGTTGTTATGAATATATATAAGCATCGCCCAGGATGTCGGTGAATGCTGACGTCCGTCAGGGATCGTGCTGTCACCGACTTTGTTTATTCTGCATATCAATAAAATTGTGGACCTTGGAACAGAATATATCAGGGATGAGAGAGCAGAGCTGGACCGGGTTTCATTCCTACTCTTTGTAACACCGCCCTCGGCACTTTCCACAGAAAATATATCCTAGGGTTCTCTCTTCGCAGCGATTTTGGTCACAGGAACCACTTCGAGTTGAAATACTTAACAGTATAAATAAATAACAGTCCATGTGTTCTCCCCATCCTATATATATAACCTTGGTTTCTTCAAGCGATGCGTAATGAAGCAACTTTGGCCGGTATAGTGATGGCGACTGAGGCAGACGTCGGTTTTTTCAGTTGTAGGCTCTCTGGACTTATAATAAAAAAGTTGTGTTTCTCTCGTTTGCAATTAATGTGGGAGGGTCACACTTTTTATGTTCAAGTCTCGCATTTTAATTTCTAGTATCCCACATATTCGTGACTAAGACTTGGCAAACCTATTTGTAACCCTAGGCATTATTACTGAATCCACATCAAAAGGGAAGTTACTTTGTGTATATCTAAAGCAATCCAGTCTGCTGATTCAATTAATGTTTCTTACTTGATTTAATACTAAAGTGAATGTAGAATAAATTTCAAAATCAACTCAGGTCTTGACAATAACATATATTTTTACAAATCTTTTAACAATCCTTTATTGTTATAGGAATGTTGCCTTTATTGGTTTAAGCATATTAATAGGATAAGTGAAAGGATGAAAGGAAAGGTAATCGACGAAAGCGTTTTATAAACCATAACAGTATCTCATGGTTTTTTTTTTATTATTGTGACACGACATCTGACCTCGACTCGCCTGATGATAAGCAAGAGGAGGTCCAAGAGTGACGACGACTGAAAAAAACGAATTATTTCCCGGCTACCCCAGCCGCCGTCACTATGCCGGCCTAAGATTTGTAATTTGAGACAACCATGATCTAGTGATAGATAAATGGCCTCGTAAACCAAGCAAGAGCTTTGGGGTCAAAACCACTCGCCGGTACCAATGTATCTTTAATATATGTACTATGGTCGACCTGTTTCTTTAATACAAATACGTTTTGTAGTTTAGTATAGGGATGTTTAAAAAAAGAGTAGAAAATTAAAACGGGGATGACTTACACGATCAAATCGTAGTGCTCATAAACATAGAGCTTGAATGAACAGAATTGTCGCTATGAACAGAGCGAGATAGTTGTTTGAGGATCCGCTCCGATGTCTTTGCCAAACCCTGCCAAATGAGGCGTGACAGTTTGTTTTATTGAATGATTGTGACTCGACATACGTATGATAGCACCCCGCGTGGTATTAAGCTGAAGTGCGGTCGATAACTGTAAGTAGCAGTCACATCCATTATGCCGGCCTACTTGGAACCGACAACTTACAGGCTGATCTCGAAACGTGAACAAATCACTTTACGGTCTGTATACTTGTAAGTGGTGGTACTACCCCGGATCGGCAGACTGGGTACCACTGCCTACCACTCTTTGCTAACCAGACCCGAAGCAAATATCCATCTCTTTTTTTTATTAACAAATATTTGCCATATTTAATGTAATTATTAAATATTACAAATAAAAGCTATGAAACAAATATTTGCTCCGACCGGGAATCGAACCCGGGACTTTACGCGCAACAAACCAATCGCTAAACCGTTCGTCCATGCCTGTCGTCGAAGTATTATGCATCTTGTGACGGCCACTGAGGCAACGGTTAGATGAAACTAATTTTTCAGCCGTCGGCGCTCTTAAACCATTAGATAGTTGGAGATTAGAAATCGAGTTTAGGGATCAGTTTAAAAGTTGCCGGTTCCAACAAGGCCGCAATAGTGGATGCGACTGTTACATGCAGTTATTCAAATGTAGCAGCATCATCAGGCTGGATATAAACAAAACAACAGGAATACTTTTTAAGTATAATAATAAATGTAAGTCGTAAATGTTTAATCGAATTGTATATCTAGTTTAACTCGTATAATATTCGAATGTAATTAATTATTCGCGTAATTGATAGCTTTGTGTAATTGATACACGTGCTCAATAATTGTACAATTCCAAGATACATGTTACCATTGAAATGCCTTTAATTGGGTATTAAATATTCAGAACTAATGACAAGTGACGTGCAGTGCATCGAGTACGAGTATTATATACTACATTGTATGTATGCATTCATTCGTATAGAATTAGATCGATTTTTAAGTAATTGCATATTCGTACTCGAACCGTTCCTTTAAATTTAGACGACAGGTGTGGAATAGTGGTTAGCGCTCCAGTCCGTGACGAGGAAAGTTCCAGGTTCGATTCCCGGTCGGAGCAAATATTTATTTGGAATATTTAATCTAAATATTAAAATTAGAAATATAGTATTAGGTTATAAAATAAGAGGTGGATATTTGTTCCGGGTCTGATTATTAAATTATGTGGTATGCAGTTGTGCCCAGACCCCTGATCCGGGGTAGTACCACTACTTACAAGTATACAGACCGTTAAGTGACTTAATCGCGTTTCGGGATCAATTTGTAAATTGCCAGTTTCAACTAGGCCGGTATAGTGGATGTGACTGCTACTTACAGTTAATTGACTGTAGTAGCAGTTACTTCCAATTATGAACCGCACTTCAGCTTAACATCAGGCGAATCATGTCAAAAGTTAAATCACAACAAAAAAAAGTAAAAAAGTGGAATAAATTTACGGAATTATGTTTTTGTCTTAAAGATATTTGAATAAAGTATGTATGAAAAAGTATGTATGACAAAACTGTTCTATTCAATGACTGCCTCAGTCAATGTCACCATGACGGCATAAGTGACGATTAACATTTTAAATAATTTAACACTCTCAGGCGGGTCGAGGTCAAATGTCGTGTCACAATAAAAAAATCTATAATTAGTAAGAAGCTAAGCTATGGCATCAACCTTACTTTTGATTTTAAACAAAATTCACAGTATCGCCTAAAATACATCGTATTACAATTTTAGTAATACCAACAATTTTATAAATTCTTACTAGTAATGCTTTCCTATACTTACAACTTTAAGGAATAAACGTTCAAAGGTATAAAATGAATTGTTTAAAACGTTTCTAAGGAATTTAATACAAATGTTCACAAAAACAGATCCTTATTGAAAGAATATAATAAACGGAGAGCAGCAGTATAAAATTTAATATCATTTGTTCCAACTCTGCTTCTGCGCTTGGTATTTCTACAAAGCATGTTCTACAAAGCTTAAGCTTTATAGGACTTGCTTTGAGCAAATACCTTAGAACTTAAAACAATATACGAATTCAAACAAATTTCAATGCACATTCATAAACCTTATTCGGAGTATACAATATATAAGAGTAAATTAATAAAGTCCTTTATTTATTTGAAAAACTTTATTGCAAATATCAAAAGTCGTCTTTAATGCCGCTAGAAGTACGAGTATAATGTTTCACTCAAACATTTTAGGTTAAAAGAGAACGGTAGTCAGTCACGAAAACCGAGAGTCCTCGGTTCAAAACTACTTGCTGGTATCAATGTACTGATACCAATGCCGGAGAATGTCCTGTGATACCTGTGATACGCACAGATCGGGGGAATTAACTAAAATTGCATCGTTCATGTGCAGAACTATCGACAAGTGGAATGCTTTGCCAGCACAAGAGTTCTCCCCATTCTTTAAGTGATGCGTAAAGAAGCATCGTTGGCCGGCATAGTGATGGAGACTAAAGCGGCCGAACACCAAGACAAGTTTTTTTCAGCGGCCGGTACTCTTTGACCTCTATCATGCTTCCATCAGGCAGGTCGAGGTCAGATTTGAAGTAATAATTTGAAAAAACAAGAGAAACGTGAAAAGCCATGGTCCGTTATAATAAAAATGACTGAGATGAAAGTAAACTGAGTCGGTGTTTTTAGTAACAGCGTTCTTCGACCACCTCCACCTTGAAGTCGAGTTCAGATGTCGCGTTATTGTCTTGTTCCCTGATTGTTCGCGTTTATAGATATAAACTTTATGTTATTATACGAGTTTTATAAAAATATGAAACATAATTAAGTACATGATATTTAATATTGAGAAAGAATATAATTTGATTGCTTTCCGTTAACAAAGCTTAAACAATTATTTTCTTATTACTTTTTTTGTTTATTGTGACTCGATATCTGACTTCGACATCGTGGTCCAAGAGCGTTGACGACTGAAACAAGTTTACGACTACCTCAGTCGTCCTCACTATGCCAGGCAAATATGCTTTACAAGCCTTGCTTGAAGGGTGGAACGAACACACGAAACATTCCACTTCTCAACATTTCAACATAGAAACGACGCGACGGTGCGTCGTGCCAAACCATTTAATATGATTGGTTCGGTTCGATAGAATTCTGCTTTCTCCGATCACAGGAGTAAAAAGTCGAAGTGGCAACATTAAAGCAACATTGCTTTAAAATAACGTATTATTAATATAATAATTTAAAATGTTTTTTAATTCCTATTAATGTATATACATCGAAATATTGTTCTTTGGTTATTCTATAAATATTTAAACTTTCACTTTATTTCTAATCACTTTTATTTTAAATCAATCAATCAATCAAATTGTCATGCCTCTTTCCCACGGAGATAGGCAGAGACAACGGAGCGCCACTTGCCACGATCCTGACACAACTCCCTCGCTTTTTTCACATCCACAATTCTCCTCATACAAGCTCTACGGATATATATTATATTCAAAACAATACATACCCCTTTGTAACGGTATTGTAGTCACTATCTCAAGTTATCGCAAGTTTATGTACAATGAAATTAGCGCTGGTATTCTTTACCTGAATTATGTAAATACATACAAACACATAGAAAAATAAGTTGTGACAGAATCTATAGAAGATTTACAAACAATTCAACAATTTCAAGCTAGCCTACGCTAAGAACTACTATCGCTAGTCCAGAAGGGGTGTGGCTTATTTTTATTTCTATAATATGAAGGTTGTATAAGCATACAGGCGTGGCTTAAAATTAGAGCATGCTGTATAAAACTACCAACTATAATATATCACGATTGTGTTGCGAAAATCCGTTTCGCTTCTTTTCGGTTTTTATATTTGGTAGCGAATATAATCTCTATATTATATTCGCTATATATATAATCTCTATATTATATTCGCTAACACAAAAAAAACTTTTCGTGAAAGCACGCACAAATAACTATTTACATGGAGTATTACTATTCATGGACCGCACTCCAGCCTTACATCTGACCTCTGCCAATATGTTTTGCTAATTTAAGAGTTAAGCAAACCACTGCTTACCTGTGAATTAAGGCACTAGTCATAGAGTTTTTTTCTTAAATGTTTTTTTTTTGTTGAAACTATCTCAGATCTCGGGCGGCAAGGAGGAGTAAAAGCCGACTGAAAAATCTCTTTCAGCTCAGGACTGTCTGTTGCCGTCACTATGCCGGCCAACATATTTAGTGTTGTGATTCGTATTAGAGATTTTAAAGACACTATCAGAGGTCTGTTAACAACAGTTGGGTAAATCAATCAATCAATCAAATTGTTACGCTTTTTTCCCACAGGGATAGGCAGAGACTATGGAGCGCCACTTGCCACGATCCTGACATAACTCCCTCGCTTCCTTTACATTCACAATTTTCTTCTTACAAGCTCTAGAGTTAACGCTGTAGAAATGCGGTCTTTAATTAACTCTGTATGTGGAGTGACTATAGCGGATAGAATAAGGAATACCACAGTACGCAATAAATGTGGTTTGAAAGAGGATGTAGAGACAAGGATTGATAAAGGAATGCTTCGATGGTTTGGGCACATGGAAAGGATGAGTGAAAGTAGATTGACAAAAATAATTTATAAATCTCATGTGAATGGATACGTTAAACGAGGCAGGCCCAGGAGGGTGTTTGCCGACCAAATCGGAGACAAGAACAACCTAACAAGAAAGTTAGGTTGCCTAAATATGGAATTGCAATACAAAGAATTTTTTTTAATTTGACTCGACCTGCATGATGGTAAGCATGATGGAGGTCCAAGAGTGCAGCCGACTAAAAAAAAACGAGTCAGTTCGTATTAAGTAGTTACCTTTGTTACATTCTTTGTAAATATGTACAATGTAAAAATGTAACGTAAAAATGTACGTAGCAGTAATTTATATTAAGGTTCCTTTATTTTAATATTAAATATATTTTAATGTGTTCAAAATATTTTACAGCCAAATTTTAATGGATTTAAAATATGGTAAGTTTGCCTATTATTTAGTATATTATACTCGTACGATATATTAAATACTACCTATGTACCTAAAGCAAACGGAAAATATATTTAAAAATACCAAACGATTTTAATGAACATTGATTTTATGCATTTAAATGCGACCGTGGTATCTAGAGTTAGCGCAATGGTTAAGCAAACCGAGCTCACGGGTTCAAAACCACTTGCCGCTACCAATGTATCTTTGATATATGTACTTTGGTTATCGTGTTTCTATGATACAAGCACGTAGCTTAGTATAGAAATGTAGAAAATGTCACTGACCAAAAACTTTACCGTAGTTGGGTTACTTTTGTTACCGCTTGTCAACAACAGGTATTATACAAACTTAAAGCTTAGAAATTTTGTTTATTTAAAATACTTTTAGCGCGGAATTTTCAAATGAAAATTTCCGGGTACTTTTGAGATAGGTTACTTTATTGTTAAAATGCTCTATTATATTTTTTTATAAAGATTTTCATATACGAGTACTTCAGAAATTAAAATAAATAGCGGCAACACTTCAATTTTGACTTTAAACTACTCTCTACTCGTACTACCCTACCCGTTTAAGATTTCTGTGTCAGCAATTTCGTACCAAAATGGCCAATGAGTAAGCAACCCATTTTTTTCTTGCTTACCCAATTATTGGCTATACAACTAAGTAGACTATTGACTATGGATCTACTTAGTTTGTAATACCAACTTGTGGTAATTATTTTTAAGTTTTGGAAAATTGATGATGATAAATTTTAAAGCTTATACATGTTTTAAATGTGTATAGAATTGTATCAAATTTTGTTGTATACCAGTACGTTTTAAATTTACGTGTAAACACATATAGTTAACAGGTTAGCCCCTGGTTGATCAACCACTTGCTGATTTTAATGTATCTTTAATATAATATATATTTTAGTCGCCTGGTACATTTTTTATACGGCTTATTATCGCGTTTATTTTGGTTGTAATTTTACAATTTTTTATTAAACCGGAAACAGAAAAACAAAATCAAAACATCAAACGGGGTAGTTTTGGAAACAATAACAGCATCAACCAATAGGACGAGTAACACTTCAGTCTCTTCGTGACCAAGATGCTGGCTGCAAAGCTCTCAAAACGTCGGAATAATAATAAAAATGTAAAATTAAAACCAAAATAAACGCGATAGTAATCCGCATAAAAAATGTTAAATTCATTAATCATTGTTAGCAAAAATCTAAGAAAATATTGATGCTATGCCATGCTATGCCATGCTATAATTCATTACTGAAGCAAAATTTAACATATACTGCACCTTGGATGGCAATTCTTTTCTAAAGTTTCGTTTTATATTTCAGCTTACCGAAGACACTAAGTACTATCTCATTTGGATTGCAATCATCCCAGATTGCACTGTTGAAGTTTTTACGCGATCAAGAACACGAGTCAACATTATTACTGAAACCCTGGTATTTCTTATTTTTATTTTTATATGTGTTATTTATATTATCTGTCAAAAAATTGAAGAAGAGGAAATTTAATAAATATAATACTTATTTTCAAAAGATTATAATTTCCTAAATTATAATTAAATACTTTTTAAATATAATTATTACTTTATTGCTAGTATATAACATGAGCATACATGAGCAATTCTAAACTTAAATGCAGTTGGCGATCTTATTATAAAATGCGATTTCTTCCAGGCAACCAATTGTAATGGGAGAAAATCGTAAGAAATTCCATTGTAGCTTTCTTTTACGATACAAGACACAGTTTTGAGTTTTACATGAGCCACTTTAAGACATTTTAATACCTACATGATAATTAAGGGAAATTGCACAAAATATATTGCTTATAATTATGTTCAAATAAAATAAATAGTACCGTGAAATATGCCAACTTTGCCCACTTATATCCGGATTATTACAAATTGTGTTACATTTTTATATGGTGACATAAGTATTTTCATTAATAACCTGCAGCTATATGTGCATGTTTTGTTGTGACATCTAATAAATTCAATGTTTAAATTTTGTGTTAATGAAATAATTTCGTAAAAAATATAAAACTGGTGACAGCAGTTTTTTTAATTTTTTTTTTTGTATTTGTATGCCACCCTTAGTAATGTTACAATAGAATTTACTTACAATCGTATCATGCACAATTCCTTTAATTTGCCCGCAAAAACCCCGACCGCACTCAGTGTGTCCCTATAAGTTACTAAATAAGGTTACTATAGTCAGTTTTCCAAAAAAAAATGTAACCTTTATATGTTCATATGAAATTTTCATTGAAGTTAATCAATGTTACCAAAATAATGAAATATTCTTGCACATTAAAGATTTGCTTACATATTAATTATACCATGGGTTATGGGCAAGGGTAACTTACCAGCCAAGTAAGTTACCCTTGCCCATAACCGTAGAATTTGTATAAAGAAAATTGTGGATATGAGGGAAGCGAGGAAGTTGTGTCCCTGTGGACAATTTTATTAATAGGGTCTCTATTGGGGCAATGTTGGCGTATTTTACAGTATACACATTGCGTATGTAAATAATTCCTTATCTATTACATAAAAATCAATATTTTGTTTGTTCGTATTTTATGCGCTATCATTCCATTGCGATAAAGCTTTGTCATCTTATTGCTCGCAATTGCGCGAAGGTTACAGGTTTGTTTTAGACCCTATAGGTGGCACTGTTATCGATTACTTTACGCCTTCACAGAGATACGCAAAGCATATTTGTCTGTCTCACAACCTATGAATTTCATTATAAAGCATTTATAATGGTAGGAAGACAGCTGGTGCTCATATTCCCAGTCTGCCGATTTGGAATAGCATCAAACCACCACTTTCAAGTCTACAGACCATGAGGTGATGTGGTTGCGATCATCTTTAAAGGTACCAGTCCCAACCAGGCCAGCATAGTGGAATTGACCGCTACCTGCAATTATTTAACTGTAGTATCAGTCGCCCCTAATAATGGACTGCTCTCCCGACGGATTAATAACATATGTTGAGCCACAATAAAAACAATAATCTTTTAAAAGTCGTCAACAAACTACAGCCCCAACCGATATCTCACCCTACAGGCAACTAATTAGTTTTATGTTTCTTTTGTGTTTATGTAATTTGTGTAAATAATAATTAATAAATCTTGGACGAGAAGCGAATTTTGGAATGCGAAAAACCGGTCTCAAAAGTTGACGAAAAAAGACTACTCAAGTGACCCAGATTCAGTGCTTAAACTTTCTTTTAGGGTTCAAGATTCATTGATTCATAGCATCGGGTTAGGTCACATTAAGGTGATCAAAGCTGCTATTTCATTTGATACGGATGTTGTAGAGGAAGCTGAAATTCACCTCGAACAATGCGAAAAACTGTGTTACCAAAGTTGTACTTCAAGAATCCGAAAATTATTCAATTCCGTAAGTAATATAGCATTAGCGTGACTGTAGTTTTTGAGAATAAAAAATTACTCATTTTACGCCTGCCTTAGTCGCTTTAACTATGCCGGCTTTTTCACGTCTTGCTTGAAGGAATCCAAGGCAATTTCCTATATATATATATATATATATATATAGGAATGGGATAAAACGTAAAAATGTAATAAAAAAAATATTAGTACACAGATAAAATTTTCTTAGATTTTTCGCGATCATTGATTAATGAATTAAACAAATTTATGCGGCTTACTATCGCGTTTATTTTGGTTTTTATTTTATTACGAGTATTCCTCCCGAAACGTCTCAAAACGTCGGAATAATAAAATATAATACTGTAAAATCAAACCAAAATAAACGCGATAGTAAGCCGCATAAATTTGTTTAATTCATTAAGTACACAGATGTTCAATTAAAATCAATTCATCAGCTTACGTAAAAATCAGTTTATTGACCACAGGAATATATCAAATTGATATATTCCTGTGTTATAGACCGGAATTTTATTAAGTATTACCACCGTTTTCAGGAGTAAAGGTGAAGTCGAAAGTAATTAATATTTTATTTTTACAGTCCGGGAATGAAAACTACAATTTCTTTCTGCAAATCTGTTCTGTAGACGTAAAGTTATACAGAGCCTTACTGATGATAATAAAATCGAAGACAACCATATCATTAATGGATGCCATTAAATTATTTGTGACCGCTAATAATAAGTTTAGGTATGTTGAACATGTTTAATATAGTTTATACAATATATAAAATAAGCAAAAGAGACTGAAATCATAATATCATTAAAAAGCAAAATTTCTAACCGAGTATTTCCGTCTTTAAAGTGCAGTGAGACATTTTTATGAATACAATTATATTAATTCAAATTATCTTGATCTAAGTAAGTTTCTTTTAATTTTAATTGACATAGAATAGGTAAGTAAATAATAATTGCAAAATTGCATTTCCTAAAAAGTATTACATACAAAATTAAATAAAGCCTTAAAAGAGCAGCAAATTATTTTATAGTTAGCGTGTTATTCATTCTTTTAGATGAGATACATCAATTTCAATTTTGACCCGGACTGACCAAAAAAAATACATTTTCACGTATTTTTATACAAATCTTTAAATTCGCCTACAAAATAGGCTCCCAATGACAATACAAGCCAATGCTCAATCCAATTTTTCATACACTTGTTCTAAGCTTCAGCTATAACAAGTTTCTTAGCTCCTTAGGCGAATTACTTTTTATGGCCTCAATGAACTCATGGCGCGTTCTCTGAAAAATATTTTTGAGTTTTGAAAGCAGGTATAAGTCACAGGGAGCCAAATCTGGTTGAAACTCTCGTAATTGCTCATAAAAATTAGTCACCTAAAATTTTTGCAAAAGACTCATGTCCTGCATTGCATCAAGTGTATCATTGACACGCTTGGTACCAAAATAATAACCAAAATATGTTGGTTGAGTCGATTCTTAACCGATGATGAGAGCCTCTGTTCCCAACACGACGATTTGCGAGCACCATTTCCTCAACTTTTTCCTGATGTTATCGTCGTTAACAGACGACTTGTTGCATGAGATAAGTTTTCAACAACTTCAAGATCTTCACTGAATGCTTTGTACCACTCAAATACTTGCGTTTGCGATAAAGTAGACTAACCAAAATACTTCTACAATTTTTTTAACAAGCCGTCTATTGGACTCAAAATTTCAAGCAAACTCGTTGTTCAATTTTTTCTCCATAGTAAAAATCGCCAGACAAACTTTACGCGTCTTATACCGCGTTCTCACAGGGCGATTTTAGTTGATCAATATTTGTCGTTTAACAAAAAATCGAAAGTTAATATTGACTGTAGCGTTCTCACGGTTCAATAATAATCGTCTCAATATGACACGTGTTATTACACTATCTGTCAATTTTAGCATTTTTCTCGTGGATGTGGACGTCACAATCTCATTTTATTTTACAAATAAACAAAATACTGGTGATAGAGGAATGCAATATACAGTACATAGGTACTCAATCGCGCTGATTGACTAACTGATTGGACTGATTATTCAATGCAAGTTGAACGAACAAGTTCAGACAAGTCGATTCGCTGTCAGTTGTCAAATGAATCAACAAAAGTCGAAAGGTCTTTAACTTTTGTTGAATAGATATCTATTGCATCAACTTGATTGAAAGTCTGTTTAGACGGTTCAAATCACGAACGATTATGATCCATTAGACAAATATCTGTTAAACATATACTAATTGACATATGGCGCTGAAACTTTACACGTACATCAACAAAGGTTGTACAGTTCCGGGTCAATTTTGATCAGACCTTGTATATGCGTTATGTCTTTAAGACATAATACGATCGTGGTGTAGTGGTTATGGAACAGTCTTTCACTGCTTTTTCGTTGTCATAATGTATTAGAAGAATCGGGGGCCACCCTGTTCTTCAAATTTGAGTTAAATTTAATTTTCTAAAGTAACCAAATGAAATAATTCTAAATAATTTGAATCACCTACTAAGCAAAAACTGGCTAAATTCCATGTCAGTCAATTGCACGAGCAACAGAGCACAAAATATATTGGAATTTTATTTGAAATTTTAATAACTGCTGTCTAATTACACTGCTCTGTGACATGGTGACAACTTTTAATAATATACCTAATAAGCCGTAATATATCACAATGTACCAGTATTGTGATGCGCAACAGTGCAGTTAAAATGCACAATAAAAGTTATCGCTGACTTGATAAAATATTTGAATGCCGAAAAGAGACGACCGTGGCTATGAGATTTTATTTCGAAAACAAAACAGTCGATTCTATCATTTAACCTATTAATCGCCCCGATGTCCATGACACAATCAAATCAGCTATAATCCATTGCCCCTAAGAAAATAGTGAGTTATCGTTGTCCGTCGACCTGGCCACGCCCCACGACCAATCAGGTCGCAAAAATTGTAAATTGTGCAACTATTGCGACATATTGTCGATTGCCAACAAAAGCGAAGCATAATTCTTTAAGGGAGCAATCGACAACGTTGCCCGAGTTTCATATACTATTTTTTATTGTAAATGCGGAGTAAATCCCCATATGATTATTAAGTAAATAAGTACTTTTACACGTCAAAATTACACAATAATAATTAATATAACTTAATAATTACAAAACAATAAATATTTACGACAGCTGCAGATACCATTGTCAATTTAATAATATATATTTAAGCTTTATTGGTACTACTATTATAGACGTATATGGTACATAACCTAACAGCAATATTGCGTGAGCTGCTGTGAGATAGCATTGTAAGCTTTTATAATATTGAATAATAAATGTCATGAGTGTATAAAGGCATTGTCTACTTTGTAACTAAAACTGTTAATTACGAGATATAATTTTCAGTTAGCTAGGCTCCATTGGATTGTTAACATTGTAGATTAGTACCAATAATCACCCCCAAGAAAGTAGTGTCTGACACAAAATTCAGACACTGGTCACTTAACGTTATTGCAGGATAAGATAGGTTTTTGTTTAACAGTGAGAATCTCACACATTTGGGTTTTCCAGCGTTTAATGGAAAATTATTTGTGTCAAACCAAAGAGATATTCGCGATAAAGCCCTATTAATGTTATCAAAGCTTTCTTGGTTTCTTTTAATCTTTAATATCAGCGAAGTGACATCTGCATGTCGAAAAGCACAGAATTACAGATATCTTTCGCCTAATAGGCAAGTTCGTTAAGATAAACTAAAAAGAGGAAAGGTCCAAGTATTTCTGCCCTTAGGAACACCCAAAGAATCAGAACTGCTTGCAAATTGCTTTCCATTCATATCTACCCTCTGGGTGCGATCGCGCAAATAAGATCTCATCAGTTTTAACGCTTTATTGTGTATCCCGTAATATTCTATAATTTATTTTATAGAATGTTATGCATAACACATTCTTGGACAAATCACAAAATACCCCAATGGTATCCTGTGAATTCTCCCAAGTATCTACACGACCTTCATTAACGCTACACCAGCATCAGTAGTAGATTTTCCTTTAATACAACAAACCTAGCACTTATGCAATATTTTATTGCTTACAAAATGTGACAATATTGGTTTAAAGTGACTTCCTCAAATATTTTATTAAAAGCTGGTAGTATCGACATTGTTAGAAAATTACCTGGGTCTGTTTCCTTGCCTTTTTATAATATAGGAATAATTGTACTGGCTTTCATTAGATCAAGAAAAATACCGTAATCAATACTATTATTGATAATTTTTGCCAAGAATGGGTCTGCTGTATCTATAATGTTATTTATAATAGCCTTAAAGATTCTTAGATTTAGTCTTACGGATAGACTTAAAGGCAGCAACATTTGAGCTCGCATCAATATGTGTTAAGCTAAATTTGAGCGGAATAATAATGGGTTTAAAAATACTCACCATTAACGAGTTGGCTAAAAATTTACAGAAGAAGGTAATAATTTGGTGTTCGCAGTTGCAATATTAGAGAAAAAGTGCTGACACTCCACTTCCACTTCATCTGTAATACTGTTTTCGCCCACATTAAGTTTATAATTATTTACCCGCTTTTTTGTTTTTCCACATCCTTTGTTTATTATACACCAAAGTTTGTTTTTATTTTTTTAACTGCATTTTTTATTTAAATATTATATTTATATAAATAGTTTTAGCTTTATTGCATACTTTCTTTAAAGTTTTAGAATAACTTCTGGCATATTTAATAAAATTCCTATATTTGTTTTAAGCCTTCTCACTGTTTTAAGCCTTCTCGTAAAGTTTTTGCCTACGGTCGCCCATTCGTTAAAATGAAATTGGGGACTGAATTTGCGTTAAGTAACATTATCGCCGCACTCAAATTATAAAATGGGGCAAACAATCTTTGTATCAATTTAAATCAAATATAAATATTTATTTTTTACCTGTTGTGAATGGACTAACTAAAGCTAAAAGACATAATTTTAACGAGCGGTGTTTTAAATTTTTCTTTCAGCTTATTAATACGAAATTATGTTATACGAAGCAATATTCACGTGGATGTACTGAGTTTAGCAATATCAAATCTACGGTTTGGAAAAAGTCTTCTAAACATAATTTTTTCACATGTACCAAAAAATTATGTGAATAAATTCGGTATGGTATTTAGTACTGTCAAGGGGAATAGGGTAAGTTTATCAACGCATTTATATTATTATAGATTCATAATTTAAAATAAAATTTATTATTTTTATATTTATTTTTTGTCATATTTCAATGCTAAACAGTATACGAGTATGTACTATAAGGCCTCACGGCGCGGCGCGGCGCAATAAGTTGTCTCGCGCGGTGCAAGGTAATTAGGTGTAGTGTTGGAGTGGTCTTTCCCATAGTAAATGATTTACATTATTTATTATTATTAGCATATTATTATTAATTTTTTTTTTTAAAGTTGATGACTTCGTCTTTCTCAATTATATTAACACACACGAACAACATTAATCAACCAATCAAATTGTCACGCCTTTTTTATATGTATAGGCAGAGACAATGGAGTACCACTTGCCAAGATCCTGACACAACTCACTCGCTTCACTCACATCCACAATTCTCTTCACATAAGCTCTACGATTATAGGCCACCCAACTTTCTTTAAGATTTCTCCAATTTGGTCGGAAAACACTTTCCTAGGTCTGCCTCGTTTAACGCATGCATCCACATCAGATTAATAAATTCTTTTCGTTAATCCTTTCATTAATAATTCACTCTTAAACAAACAACGAACAACATTTTCTGAGTGGTAGGCAGTGGTACCCAGTCTGCCGATCCGGGGTAGTACCACCACATACAAGTATACAGACCGTGAAGTGATTTGGTCACGTTTCGGGATCAGCTTGTAAATTGCCGGTTCTGTAACACCTTACCATGCGGCTACAGATTTATCCAACCACAGCAGTTGGATAAATCTGTCTTAAGTTGGATAAGTCTTTTACTTGGGCAGACTTCGTTCAAACACCAATACTATTCAGTATTGTTCTTTTCATTAATATTATCAAATATTATTATTCTGAACTTATTAATTATTTTTAAGAAGGCCAAAATATGCAATTTTTCATTTTGATTAATACGAGCATTAGACTTGACGCCCTGCGGGGTTAGGTTGGCAAGTTCAAACGATTATCGTCTCTCGTCGACGACTGTCAAAATAATAAAAGATAGGCTAAATCCAATAAAACGAAACTATTATTCATTGTGACGAATATCGTCAGTGCGACGACACGTTTTATCATTATCATCAATAGTCTCATTATGGTAGATTTAGCCTAGCTTTTATTATTTTGACAATAGTCGACCAGAGACGGTATTTGTTTTAACTTGCCCAACCTGACCCCGCTGATTCGAATCAATGTCGACGTTCATTTTTCTGACAACGTATTTTAAATAGTCATTTCAAATTTCGAACGATAGCCTTTTCTCACAGGGGAGGATCTCTCCTAGTTGGAATTGTGACTTAAGAAAGAGTCAAAGACACAGTTCCAACTAGGCTGGCATAGTAGATACGTTGCTTAACTGTAGTAGCAGTCGCTTGCATTCTTGGGCTGCAATCCAGCTTAACCATTCTAACATTACTTTTATTTTAAATATGAATATTATGCTAAAAACATTCAGTATAACGTATAGAATGTTGGAAATAGGATTCAAAAAACAAAATTATTCGTTACAGCAATCTAACAATGGGATATTGTTAAACGAGAGTCAGTCCAATTTTGGTAGTTCCTCAATTTAATCTCGCTGCCTCACAATTCCGATTGAGTCTCGGTCTACGCCATTGACATCAGTCCAGACTCATGTAATCTATTCCCAATCCATTCATGTTCTTCTTTTTATTCGAGCTACTCGTAACTGTATGAGCTAGGAATAAAGTAAAAAAAGAAAATACCCGTAGTTGTGTTTACTAAAATCCATTCTTAATTCTGACGCATACTCGTATTACTACTGGTTTTTTAATACACACATTTTTTTACAACAAACTTGTTCCGTAATTCTTTCTATTCAGTTTCGGACTACAATACCTTTTTGGAAATTTGAACATTCTTTAAATTGTAGTTTTTAGTTATTATTTATTATTGCAGTTATGCTTTATATATTTTTTAATTTTTAGTACTAGATTTACTTTATTATGAAATTTATTAGTGCATTTAACATTTGAGATTGTTTTTCAGTTGTTTGGAGTCAAGCAGTTACAAAAAGCATATAAATATGATGATTCATCATATTGTGTGTTATCAGATGTTGCTCTCTTAATATATAATATCAATGTACTTTCGGCCTTATCATCGCCACTCGACTACAAACGTATCCATAAGATATTCATTCGATTTGAAGGGGTACGTACAATAAAAGGTTCCCACACCTTTAGCAATAAACATTAAGTCAAATTAAAATACATAAACTGCTTTAATGTACAAAGCTCAAAACTCATCTCTTACATTCATACCCTGTCTGATGTCTCATAAATAGTCGAATAACTGCTAACCGTATCCTCTATTCAGACCTAGTTGGAACCAGCAACTATTAAGATGATCCCGTAAAACGGCTAAGACACTTCACGGTTTGTACACTTGTACTAACCCTGAATCTGTAGACTAGACTAATGATCACTAACTGTGTCCCAACAGAATCCCAAAAGATTTCTGAAGAATTTTAAAATTTTGGAATCAATTTATTACTTTGTATTTGGCGACAAGCGTGCCGCTGTGGTTAGCACACACCGTTACAAGGGGGTCCCGGGCTCGATTCCCGGTCGGAGCAAATATTTGTTTCACGGCTTCTATTTGTAATATTTAATAGTAAGATTAAAATTACAAATATTTATTAATTAAAAAAAGATGCAGATATTTGCTTCGGGTCTGGTTGTCAAAAGAGTAAGCAGTCTACCGATCCGAGGTAGACTTACAAGTATACAGACCGTGAAGTGAATTAGTTTCGTTTCGAGATCCTGTTGTTAGTTGTCGGTTCTACTAAGGCCGGCATAGTGGATATGACCTCTGCTTGCAGGTATTGAAGTGTATTAACAGTCACCTCTATTCATGGACCGCAATCTCCAGCTTAACATCAGGCGGGTGCTATCATATGTCGAGTCACAATAAAAATCATAAAAAACTTATCTGTATTTGCAGCAAGGATACAAAACTGTTTGGATAACGTATTTAAAAGCAAAATTCTTTACATCAGCGGGAATGTACAATGAGGCGTTAGACCTCTATGCAAAAATTGCGACGGCTGAGAAGGGAGTCGATCCAGTCATTAATAAATTAGTGCATTTGAATATCGCCTTAATTTGCTCGTAAGTAAAGGATAACTCAAATAGAATTTAATAATAGAATAAGGCTGCGTCGGTCGCAGTAAATATAAGGTGATGTTTTTTCTTTCTGGAGCTCTCGCACCGCGAATTGTGACATTTTAAGTTCGTTAGCCAGAGTCTTGGCTTTGTGTGCCGCTTGCTCCATCAGCCACAAGAAGTACCTCTTAAATTAATAATTTATTTTATTTTCTTGAGGTATTTTTGAACTCAAGCTTTCACAAACTTTCATTACCGACACAATTATAACAAATGATTGCAATTAATAGAAATTATTGAAGAATATTTTGGGGTCCACGAAATGTATTCGGGTCGCGTCAGTTGAATATAACGGTAAGCTCTTAAAAAAACTGCACTGTAGAATAATTAATATACAAAGTAAAGTGGTTCTACCTTTTTTGCTAATTATCCTATGTAGCAGTCACCTCCATTAATGGATAGCTTTACATCAGGCTCGGTGCTGACATGTGTCGGGCCACAATAAAAAAAATGCAATATTCATATGAAATAAATCTATAATAAATGTTAACGATAAATACGCGTACGGTTTTAATGATACACAATTAGAGTGATAGAATTAGCCGAAAAACCGTTTAAATTGATACATACGAGCACAGTTATATTGATGATAATATTATTGCATTAAAAAATTCGCTATTTTTTTATTGTAATCGATTATATACGGCCCCAAAAAATGGTAAAGATAACCTACTGTTTTTTTTAGGCGTCTGGAGGAAAAACCATATTCGAACATAAAAATGCATCTATAGAAATTACATTAAAATGTGTTCGTTATGAAATTTCAAGAAAATTATAACTGATTCGGGTCATGAAGGACGTTTTAAACTTAATTTGCGAGAAAACGAGTCGTTAATTTGTGCATCTTTTTCAAGTTACATTTTTTTAGTTTTTCTTCTGAACGCAAAATCGATTTTATGGGCCTTAGCTGAAATTTTTAACATACATATATCTAGCTAATTATTGCGTTTATAGGAATTTACAATTCCTAAAAGATTATTCTATATAATTTTGGCTTTTATCTCAGTTTATGTCTTAAAATATATTAAAATGGATAAACTAAATGGATTAATAACTGAACAAATAAAAATTTGTTTAAGCTAAAAACCGATTAGGAGAAAATTATGCATACATTTTAGTTTAGATTCAATATGGCGGGCTTCCAAAGATTTATTTGTTATACACCCCATGATTTTCTTTGCTGAGAATAAAACAAAAATTAAAGGACGTCATACTTAATTCAATATGGCGGTCAATATTTTATAAATTTTCATTGTAGTTACTTATTATACGTTTCAACTAGATGACGTTGCAAGGCGATTTTATACAATCCTGTCAACCAATGTGACGCAATAGATATATTTGTCAAAAATGTAGTATATACCTGGACGTTCGCCGGTCTGACCGAATGGTTGACCATCAGTACAACACCCCAGTGCAGAGCAAAAAATGTTATTTTTCACGCCCTACAATTGATGAACCCGACGTAATGTTAAATAAGGATTGTTTACTCGTCGCGACATATTATTACTCCTCGCCATGATTTACTAACTGAGGCTGTAACTCCGTTACGCACTGAGTAAAGATATTGTGCCTTACTTCGTAAAAAGAAAAAATACTGTGGCGGATACCGCAACCTTCAGCTGGATTCAAAGAGTGGTAGGCAGTGGTACCCAGTCTGCCGATCCGGGGTAGTACCACCACTTACAATTATACAGACCGTGAAGTGATTTAGTCACGTTTCGGGATCAGCTTGTAAGTTGCCGGTTTCAACTAGGCTGGCATACTGGATGTGATTGCTACTCACATTTATTGAATTGTAGTAGCAGTGACATTCATTCATGGACCACACTTCGGCTTAACATCAAGCAGCGTGCTGTCATATGTCGAGCATTATGTTATGGGTGCGACATAATAATTATGCCCGCACACCATTCGTATTAAACTTGGAAACTTGGAACGGATCCATCGATTGCTTGCCATTAACTAGGCAAAACAATCGCTTGTAGAATTCTGCATGTGGAAATTAGTCTGCCCAAAGAAAACTAGCCTGGGAACCTAAAGTAGTATTTTTGCAATGTTATCAGGCGATTATCATGAATATAATTTTTGTATTCATGATAATCGCACGAGTTATTTCGAAGGCACGTTAATTTTTCTATAAATGTAAATACCTATACTCGTATTTTTTAGTATGTTACTTCGATCACTATACGTGCACTATAAGCATGTATAAATTAATATTAAATAATAAATCGTATATATTTTTAGGTTATATCCAAATTGGCAAATGGCCGCTGTAATGATGTCACCATTGTCTAACGTGGACAAGTCTGATTGTAGGCTCACACTTTACATCAAGGCTATATTTGAGCTGCAAATTAAAAAAAGAATACATGGACAAGATAAGATCATAATGGATACTATTATCAGGTAATTACTACAATAATGTTTTTCTATGCATGCATGTGAGGAACACTCGAATGAAGATAATACCTGTAAAGCACATTCATTGAAGTTTTATGTTTTATAAAGCAAATAGTTGGAGTGCCTGGAACGGGGGCAGCCGGGAACTGACTCGGTTGTTCCAGTCGTCGTCACTCTTGGACCTCCTCTTGCTTATCATCAGGCGAGTCGAGGTCAGATGTCGTTTCAAATAAAAAAGTGGCTCTCCATTGTCTCTGCCTATCCCTGTTGGGAAAAAGGCGAGACAATTTGATTGATTGATGAAAAGTCTAAGACTGACACAGATATTAAAAATATATTTCTCTGTTGTTAAATTATTAATTTAACGAAAATGACTATGGATTCTCAAACAATCTTACTAAACTTTGGCCGGCATAGGGGCAGCCGTGAAGACAGCCGTGAAGGCTGTCGTCGGCACTCTTAGACCTCTTCTTGCTTGCAATCAGGTGGGTTGAGGTCAGATGTCGAGTCACAATAAAAAAAATCTTGGTCACAGGGTGAGTCCAACTAACGCCTATTTAGATATTAAATTCTAAATAGTTACAATACTTGTGACTGCCATCGCCAATAACCCTAATTAAATTATTGTTGCAGGGAGTCACTATTTAGAAGAAACGATGTGTCTTCTAATGACAGGTTATTAATGCAGTTCATAAAGAAACGTGTTGATCGTTATTACGCCCAGAGTTATACTCTCATATTGCCTGGAATAGAAATTCTTAATCTATTCGGCTATTTTGCAGCAATACGCAATAATAAATTGTATGCAATTCATATTCTCCAGGTAGGTGAAGTAAAGTGCCTTATTCGCGTTTGGGGATCAGCTTTTAAGTTACCGGTTTTAACTAGGCCGAACTAGGACAGTGAAAGTGATTGCTACTTATAATTATTTAACTTACAAGTATTCAACTGTAAGTAGCAGTTATCTCCATCCATGAACAGCACTGTCCATTGTCTCTATCCTCTGCCTATCCCTGTGGAAATAAGGCCTGACAATTTGATTGATTGATTGATGAACAGCACTCCAGGTTAACATCAGGCTGAGTGCTGTCATATGTCGAGCTACAATACAAAAAATATGGGTTATCCATATTTAGTATGGGTTATTCTATTTTTATGTATCATCAATTATTTTGGTATCATTAACTAAAAATAACAAATTTCCAGGAAATTGAAGAAGCGAGCAGATTCGTAGAAAATGATGAATATTCCAGCTTTGGTTTCGAGCATGATAACAGAGCACTAGTACGTTATCTGCACGGTTGTGCCCTACGTTGCACCAACAACCCAGTGGAAGCTTTAAGCAAACTTCACACAGTTATGGAGTAAGTTCTAGTAGTTCTTTTTCTTTCTTTTTGTTTATAGCTTTAGTGTTTAACTTGCCAATGTCAAAGTAAAAATATATGGTTCAATGTTAAAACATTTTCAAGTAAATATGAAGATGAACCACGCGTGTGATTCATCACAAGATGACGATGATAGTGAGGTTGATGATCATCGTTTTAGTAAAGCGGTGGATATCCTCGGAAGGAGTCTTGGAGGCAACACGAAAAAACACTGTTCAAGGCTTTAAAATACTTGTTTATACTCGATCAACTTAAAAATGATTACTGGATAACAATTCCACCATTATTACACATTAATATTTATGAAAAACACAATCTTTTCAAATAATACAAAATTGCGCGTCCTGTCACTTGCAGTTGCCCGCCAAAACTCCTAAGTACTAGTCAATAGGTTTGACATATCTGCCTGTTGATAAGCCACAGTGCGGTCTCGTAGTTTAAGCAACTGCCTCAGAGACAAACTAACTGCAACTGCTAAGAGGCTAATAGTGTCCCATAACATATACAATATTAATATATAAACGCAACAATGTATAATATATATAATAAATAAATATAAAATACATAAAATAATAAAACCAAGTTATAGAAGTTATGTGGACTCGTTTTGCTTTTTTTGAAGTCGTAAGGTGAGTAAATAAAAAGGTGAAGATGTAAGGTGAAAATGTAACTAATAACATTATCTTCAACAGGTTAAAAAATAAGATGCCTTCTGATAGCTATCTTATTCCGTTCTCTTCATATGAAATTGCTATGTGCCTCATTGACATGAAGCAGTATGAAGAAGCCATGCAACAATTATTGGAGACCAGGTAAACAGTGTTAATTTTATTGAGACTCGACTTACCTGAACTTTATTAAGCTAGAAGAAACCCAAGACGCCAACGGCTAAAAAAAACTAATTCAGCTCATAGCTGCCCCTGTAGCCACCACTATGCCGGCCAAAGAATACTTTATTATATTAAAATAATTAACCTTAACTTAATAATTACACTAACACTAACCTTAAAATTATTGATTATTTTATTACCACCTGATAATAAGGAAGATGAGATCCAAGAGTGACGACGACTGAAACACCTACTTAGTTCACGGCTGTCTCAGTCGCCGTCACTATGCTGGCCAAAGCAGAAGTGTTTTCTCCATCTTGTTAACTTCAAGCGATGCGTAAAGAAGCACATTAGGCCAGCATTGGAACTTACTCCTAGAACTTCATCATGCAGGCAGGTCGAGGTCAGATGGCGAATAATTTTAATTCAACGCATAAAGTACAACGTCATTTTAATATAGTATACCCGCGTAAAATTAGGTTTATAACACAATTATTACAAATAAGGAGGTTCTCAATTTGACTGTATATCCCTTTTTTGTATTTATAACTCATATAAAATAAATATAGAAAAATTCCAAACAGCTAAAACAATAAATCAATTGGAAAGTATAGTAAAAATAATAATTAATAGTATTCTATGCCCTGCGTCTCGGCCGTAAAACTAGTAAAAGCTATAAATGATTTAATAAATCAGTTTGCCGAAAAAAAGGCAAGGAGAGTGTATATTTAATTTGAATTGTTTGTAAAAATTTTGGAAAAAGTGAATTAATTATGATGAATAAACATTTCTTTTAATTTTATGCACATTTTTTTTTCTTTTGAGAGAAATCTTTACCCTTCCTAAGGGCCCTTAACCAAATTTATATACGGGGCCACGTCACGCTGCGCTTCTGATCCTATGTTACTTCTAGTACCTCCAAAAATATGTATACAAAGTTTCATCATGATCAGTTGAGTAGTTGTTGCGTGTAAACGTTACAAACAAATTCACATTCACATTTATAATAATAGTAGGATTTTCAATTTTAATACAATCCTAACACAGAATTTTTAAAATAAAACCAGGCAATAAACATGAAAGCTGTATAGTTCTAATCTAGTAAATAAATCTATTAGGTAATAAAATATATTTTTTGGACTTTAATATTTGTACTATATGCAAAAAATGTAAGTACGTACATTGGTAATACGAGACAAAAACTCATAACAAAAACCGAAAATTATTAACGATACCTACTCGTACCATATTATAAAAATTGCATATTACAAATCGCATACAGTTATATTACTTTTGGCATATTTACCTAATCTTTAAAACTTACATTTATATTTTTATTTACAGGAAGTACAAAAAATTTGATCTTAAAGTTCGTCTCAGATTTCAAATACAAACGATGATAAAAATGTTAGAAGAGTATATGGATATGGAAGACCCGATTGAACGAGCTAAACATCCCCTAGGCCAACCTCATCCGTCAATACAATTCAGAATCAACAAAGAAAAACCAAAACGCACTAAATATCTCTTTGGGCGTTGCTTTTTCTATACATATTAAACAAAGTATTGGATAGATTCACCATCATCATCAAACAGAAGACGTCCACTGTAGAACACGTGGTCATAGTGAAGGTCACAAATAACCGGTGGATGCAACTGGTTATACTCTTACTCAGTAATTCAAAAATGTCTTTTATATATTTTTTGAATTACTGTTATTTATTCCCAATGATTTTAAAGTATATATATATATATATATATACCGGCAGATAAAAAGAACGTTCTGTTTTGAGCTGTGCAGTATAAGTATCTGCAGTTAAGAAGAGCGCTGGACGACTGCGCGCATATATAGTCGTGCACATAATTGATAATATTATAAAGCTGATACACATTCGTAAATCAATAAGTAGGTAACATAACAAGTTACTACATAGCCTAAATTCCAGCGCTCTTTTTTATGCCAGGTTCCATATCATTTTATATAAGTGTTGGTCACTAATAATGAAATGTCCAATAACCACTCTCAAGAATCCAGTTTCTCCCTGCTTAGTTAGTAATTAGAACTTAAATTAATTTATAAAAAATACTACATCCACATATCGAAAAAAATATTGGTAAATTTGTGGTCTAAGTAATTTCTTATATCACCGAATTATAGGTGATACAGAGGTCACGCGGACTATGGATCCCCTGCAATTACGCAGAGACAAGGCGGCTCTATGGGTCCTCTATCGCCTATACCACGGAGAATGCTCTTTAACCTTGTTCCTACCTAATCTTTATACACCTGTACTGCAAAGGTCGGCGATTAGGGCACTGAAGCAACCGGCGACTGAGGTAGCCGTGAACTGACTCGGTTTTTTTCAATCGTCGTCACTCTTGGACCTCCTCTTGCTTATCATCAGGCAGGTCGAGGTTAGATGTCTTGTCACAAATATATCTATATACTTATGATTTTTATATTAGGCAGTTTTTTGTTATTAATCAAACTTCTGTAAATTTTAATAAATTTGTCTTATTTTAATTGTAATAAGCTTTTACAAACTATAATTTAAAGATTTAAAATTTCTGGACTTATTAAAAGTAGTCATTCTGATACTGACTATATTAACGTAGTATCATAACGTAACGTAGTTGTCGTAGTATTGTAACGTAACGTAGTTATCGTAGTATTGTAACGTAACGTAGTTATCGTAGTATTGTAACGTAACGTAGTTATCGTAGTGTCGTAACGTAACGTAGTTATCGTAACGTACGTAGAAAGTTGGTTCAATTCTTCATCTATATGTTTAGGGAAATAATAGTTTGTAGTAACTTGCCAAAAAAATTATGTGTCTAAATGTGAGGACCTTTGGCTTCTTCGTGTAAATCCGCAGTTGTGAATCAAAAAATGGGATGAAGATATTGAAATAAGAGTGTAAAGGAGAACATAGTGAATGGTGCCCATCCATTGTATAATGAACAGCCAAATTGTGTATGTCCGAAGGCCACGGATGGCTGTTCATAATGCGGTACTTGTTCCTACATTAATGTATGGAAGTGAATGTTGGGTATGGCAGAAGAAGCGTGATAGTATAATTAATGCTGTAGAAAAGCAGTCATTAAGGAGTGTATGTGGAGTGACGATAGAGGATAGAAGGAGGAGTGCGCGGTAGATGTGGTTTGAAAGAAGATGTTGTGACAAGGATTGACGAAGAAATGCTTCGATGGTTTGAGCACATGGAAAGGATGAGTGAAAGTAGATTGACGAATGGAAATTATAAATCTGATGTGAATGGATGCGTTAAACAAGGCAGACCCAGGAGTTTTTCTATCAAAACGGAGACATTCCCAAGAAATCTGGGTTGCCTAGTGCCCATCATTGTAGAGCATGTATGATGATAATTGTGAATGTGAGGGAAGCAAGGAAGTTGTGTCAGGATCGTGGTAAGTAGCGCTTATTTGTCCCAGCTTATCCCTGTAGGAAAAACGCGTGACAATTTGATTGATTGAATCGCCTAGTCTTTAGCAGTATTTACCTTTAGATTTAATGTTTGTGTCCTTGCTGTGTTAAAGTGTTCGGTAAATTAAAGCCTTGTTACTATAAACTCTATGAAACTATACGACGACATGCATTGTTCGTTAAGCATTAAGTCCCGGGTTCTATTCCCGATCGGAGCAAATATTTGTTACATAGCTATTATTTGAAATATTTAATCAGATTAACAAATAAAATCAAAAGTAGATTTATTAACTATAATTAAATTATAAATAAAAATATATCATCTAGAGATGTCACATCAGAGATAGTCCCAAGGAGACTGGCAATATTTCCCATTTGAAAGGCAGAAATAATTGCCAGCCTTCCTGTTTCCAGACTTCTCCGTCAGCCGCTTGGACAATTCCTTGGCCAGGCGCTTGGCTAAAGGTCCCCAAGGGCCAATCGATTCGACCCCAAACGAATTCATCATTGATTTAATCTAATCATATTATTTAGATGGAATCTTACATATACTTGTTAAATTTGCAGATTTTAGACTCCGGGTCTAGTTGACAAAGTGGTAGGCAGTGGTATCGAACCTGCTTTCAGGGATAGTACCACCCCTTACATGTATACAGACTGTGAAGTGATTTAGTCGCGTTTCGGGATCAGCTTATTTTTTTATGGGTCTCGACATATGGCTGCACCTGGCCTGATGTTAAGCTGCAGTGCGGTCCATTAATGCAGGTCACTGCTACTACAATTTTAATATCTGTAAGTAGCAGTCACATCCATGCCAGTTGGAACCGCCAACTTACAAGCTGATCCTGAAACGCAACCAAATCACTTCACTGTTTGTATATTTGTAAGTGGTAGTACTACTCCGGATCGGCAGACTGGGTACCACTGCCTACCACTCTTTGATAAACAAACCCAAAAGCAAAAAAAAATATGTGTATTTTTAATATACAATATTTAATATTACAAATAAACGCTATGAAATAAATATTTTATTCTGTTATTATTAAATTGTTTGCTGTTCTTTGTAGTGACCGTAGTGACAATAAAGAACAGAAATTTGCTTCTTCAAACGTAATTATTAAATATATACGAAAATTCATAAGCGGGCCGAACGTCAAA
This sequence comes from Tinea trinotella, assembly GCA_905220615.1. Taxonomy (NCBI): domain Eukaryota; kingdom Metazoa; phylum Arthropoda; class Insecta; order Lepidoptera; family Tineidae; genus Tinea; species Tinea trinotella. The sequence goes on from HG992305.1 coordinate 6,613,217, forward strand.
ACGGTCAGTCATCATAGCATGCCGCTGGTGTAGTGTTCTCCCCACTGCCTATGTGGAACTATACACTAAATAAAATCTTGGTCAGGCCGTTATACATCTCCTTTGTAAGGAGTTTTTCAAAAGAGACTTGACAACTTTGAATTTAATTTCTGACCGCACCCTCACTAGTCATCGAACTGCCACTGTCAATTTATTCAGTAAACTCAACATTTTCATCATAGTGAAGTACACGAACAAACAACGTCTGCAATGTAAAATAATGATAAAAATTATAAAATGGCCTTCGTTATCGCGCTATGATTACCGAATATTTTTTGCCCGAAGATATGGACTTGGACGATACGTGGTTTCAACAAGACGGTGTTACAAGCCACACAGCACACCCTACAATCGATTTATTGAAGAGTAAGTTTGATGAGCGTGTTATCTTTTACCACGGGGAATGTTCCGAGGAGCTCTTTAACCTTGTTCCTATCTCGTCTTTTCACACCCGTAACACCCGCACTGGTCGGGGGAAGCATTCACATTTTGTCGACAGAATCGGTAGTCGAACTAAAAAGTTTGGTGCATCTTTTCTCTGTAGAACAATCGACAAGTGGAATGCTTTGCCAGCCCATGTGTTCTCTCCCTCCTATAACCTTGGATCCTTCAAGCGATGCGTGAAGAAGCACCTTTGGCCGGCATAGTGACGGCGGGTGAGACAGCCGCGTACTAACTCGGTTGTTTCAGTCGTCGGCACTTTCGGATCTCCTCTTGCTTATCATCAGGCAGGTCGATGTCAAATGTCGTGTCACAATAAAAAAAAATAGTCAGTTGATCGGCCGCCTCGTTCGTGCGATTTAACGCCTTTAGATTATTTTCTTTGGGGCTACGTCAAGTCATTGGTCTATGCCAACAAGCCGACGACGTTGGAAGAGCTCAGAGCCAACATTGAACGCGAAATAGCGGAAGTTTCGGCCGAAATGCATGGCAAGTCATCGAAAATGGGGTCCAACGAATCGACCGCTGCAAACGTGCCCGCGGTGGCCATATGAACAAATAAAATTCCATTCATAAATGTTTTCATTGTATTTCAAGCCAATATTTAAGTTTTTGAAAAATCACAAATGGTTTGCATTTTATTTAAAAAAAAAAGTTGTCAAGTTCTTATTGAAATACCCTTGCACTATAAAAATGCACTATACCGATGATGAGCGAGTTCATACTTTGACTTGCAATTGGCCGGGGTGGCTCACAGAACCTTTTTTGTGCCTGTGTGTTGCTCCCATTTAAGGTATATTGTATTTACCTTCTTAATTACTTTATATGAACATACAAGTACCCGTAAACAGGGTTGTAACTGTACCAAGTAGACTTTTACTTTACTTATTAAGGTTATTAGCTATCTCTTCGAAGTATTATCAATGTTAGTTGAATATAGTCAAATAATAAATGTTTGTAACTGTGCCTAATGTTTTATTGTCCTAACCTCTAAGTATAACCATGTTTCTTTGTAGTAGTAGGCCCGGTAGGCCAGAATCTTTATTCCAAACGCTGGAGAGAGGAGCGCCACTACCAAGTTTCTGCTTCGACTGCTATTATAGCAGCTGTGTATTATAACATTATGAATGCACAAAAACGCATCAAAGAGTAAAAGATAGAAATTAATCTAGAGCAGATAGATTTTTAAAAATTTTGACTTGACATATGACTGCACCCCGCCTGATGTTAAGCTGGAGTGCGGTCAATGAATAGAAGTTATGCCGCATCCACTATGCCGGCCAAGTTGGAACCGACAACTTACAACCTGAGTCCGAAACGCAATCAAATCACTTCACGGTCTGTATATTTGTAAGTGGTGGTACTACTCCGGATCGGGAGAATGGGTACCACTGCCTGCACTCTGATAACCAGATCCTAAGGAATAGTCAATTCCGGAGTTAACGGGAGTCATTTCCGCTGCACGCATTTTAAGCACCGGCGCTGAGATTACAATGAGAGATTCCGCATGGAAGCAAGACTCAAAATATTGTAACTATTCTTTGGATGCGCTAGTAGAGTTCGAGGTAACGCTTAATCTTTTTTTATTGTGACTCGACATATGACAGCACCCCGCTTGATGTTAAGCCGAAGTGTGGTCCATGAATGAATGTCACTGTTACTACAATTCAATAACTGTAAGTAGCAACCACATCCACTATGCCGGCCTAGATGGAACCGGCAACTTACAAGCTGATCCCGAAACGTGACCAAATCACTTCACGGTTTGTATACTTGTAAGTTGTAGTACTACCCCGGATCGGCAGACTGGGTACCACTGCCTACCACTCTTTAATCTACCATCTGTCGTTCACCTCAGAATTTCAGAGTCGGGTTGTCTCTTGCAGTGGAACTAATCAAGGTGCCCGTAACACTGCCTTGAGAGCTAGTCTACGTGCAAAACATTAAAGGTACTCTTCAATATTGGGCCGGCATAGTGGGTACGACTGCTACTTAGTTAATTAACTATAGTAGCAGTTACGTCTATTCATGGACAACACTCTAGCTTAACATCAGGAGGGGTGCTACATTATAAAAAAAAGGTAATAAAAGACAAATTCAAATATAATTTTTTTATTTGAAAAAATATGCAGTTTTAAATCTATGTTATTATTTTATTATAATTTTACCTTTGGCAGGCATAGTGACGGCGACTGAGGCAGCCGTGAACTAACTTGTTTCAGTCGTCGTCACTCTTGGATCTCCTCTTGCTTATCGTCAGACGGATCAAGGTCAAATGTCGTGTCACAATAAAAAAAATATAATCAAAATTTCCTTTAATAAATATAAAAAATTAAGCGCCTTTCTCTGATAGACTTAAATCCAACAGAAGTTTTATCGGCATCGAAATTTTAAGAATAACCTAATCTATTTCTTTTTAACCCAATTGGTGAAAACTTTTGTTTATTTTTACTGTGACTACTTGCCTGGTTGTAAGCAAGAGGAGGTCCAAGAGTGCTGACGACTGAAAATCCGACTCGGTTCACGATTGCCTCAGTCGCCCTCACTATGCTGGCTTACTTATTATTCTATCAAAGCTTCTAAATCTTGTATTTTTTTAAGTAATTACAATAACCTTTCTTATACATATGAGCACTTTTAACACTTATTCTAATGCTGCAAAAATTTTCTTTAGCCGTGTCCGATTTTGGGACTATATCTATATATACCTATAGTTTTGTCAGGATCGTGTTAAGTTGTGCTCCATTGTCTCTGCCTATCTCTGCGAGAAAAAGGCGTGACAATTTTATTAATATCATAGAGACTAAATGCATTTAAAATTATTCTCTTTTTAACCCCCGACCCAAAAAGAGGGGTGTTATAAGTTTGACTTGTCTGTGTATCTGTGTATCTGTGGCTCTGTGTATCTGTGTGTCTGTCTGTGGCATCGTAGCTCCTAAACGAATGGACCGATTACGATGCGGTTTGTTTCATTTGAAAGCTGACGTGATCGAGATGGTTCTTAGCTACAATTGATGAAGATCTGATCAGGGGTTTCAAGGTCATCAGCTCGATTTGTTAGCTGCGGTAGCGATCTTAGACGCGCTGTTTAGGACGGGCAACCCTTGTACGTCGCTATGCGACGAAGATTGTTATTTTATGTCAAATAAATATATTTAATACACGTAAAAAATGTTATAATTTTTCCCTTAAAATATTCATATGGCGAGGTTGGTTTGCACTTTAGATCGATTACCTTGATTGAATATTTTAGGGGAAAAATTATAACATTTTTTACGTGTTTTAACAATGGCATATTTATTTGACATAAAATAACAATCTTCGTCGCATAGCGACGTACAAGGGTTGCCCGTCCTAAACACGCATAAGGCTGGGAATACACGTCCGATATTGCTGAGCAAATTATTTACAAATCGGAAGTAGGAATCGGACGTCTATTTTGTTTCTGTATTTTGTATGAAAACTGCACCTTCAGACAATCGGATCGGCCATAAAATCGTAAGCGCCTTGGCGTTGTTTCCGATTCTGACATCCGATCCGACTATCGGATCTGACGTGTATTAAGTATTCAAACAAATGTATGGCACGAGTGCCTTCCGATTGTCTGATCAGACAAATTGTCTGATCAGACAATCGGATCGGACTATCGGAGAGGAAAATCGGACTTGTATTCTCAGCCTTATAGGTATTTACTTTTAAACATATCTGTGACTTAACATTTGAAATAAAAACGTATACAAATACATGTGTGTTTTAACTGGTACCACTGAGTTACTCTGATGATGGAACTCGAAGGTAGGAGACGAAATCCTGGATGTGTTCAAACTTTTTTTTGGTATACTAAGTTTGGACTTATTAGATTTGTCTTGAAGGTAGGAAACTAAGTGTAGAAAAGTTAGTGCGATAAAATAAAACATTCCGGATCTAAATAATCTGATCATGGATCCTCTCAGATCAGCAAATCAACAAGAAATGGACCTGTAGTGCTTTAACTAAAATTGTTACTCACTATGAGCCATTAGCTGGACCGTTATCAAATTAAAGACCGAGAGTATCTGATGAGGCACCATCATGAATCCTCTCAGATCAGCAAATCAACAAGAGATAGAACTATAGTGCTTTCACTAAATTTGTTACACACTAAGAGCATTTAGCTGGACCGTCATCAAATTGAAGACCGGGCAATCTGATGATGCACCATTATGAATCCTCTCAGATCAGCAAATTGATAACAATTGATCAGCAAAAAAAGAGATAGAACTGTAGTGCTTTAACTAGGCCTTTAGCTGGGCCGTTATCAAATTGAAGATCGGGAGTATCTGATTATGAATCCTCTCAGATCAGCAAATCAATAACAGATAATATCATAGTGCTTTAACTAAAATTGTTACTCTCTATGAGCCATTAGCTGGGCCATTATCAAATTGAAGACCTGGAGTAGTTATCTGATGATGCACCATAAGGATCCAAGGGATATTAAAGGGATATAACTATTGAGCCATGACTAATGTTGTTTATTACTATAAAGCTGATGATATGACCAAAGTGGTTCCAGGCGTTTCGGGGGTTCCTTTAAAATTTTAATTTTGATTTTATTTAATTGTTTATAGTGACTTGACATCTGACCTTGACTTGTCAGATGGTATAAAAGACCGACTCAATTCACATAACAATTGACGACAGGCGTGGCGTAGTGGTGTGCTACCGGTCCGCAATGCGAGTGCTGTCCATATGTTGAGTCACAATAATAATAAAGAATCAATATTTTTTATTATACATTTTATACTAAGCTACTAAAAGTGCTTGTATCATAGAAACAGGACAACCAAAATACATATGTCAAAGATACATTGATACCGGTGAGTGGTTTCGAACCCGTGCTCTCGGCTTTCGTAACCATTGCAATGCCACTACACCACGGTCGCCTTATTGCGTCTGTCGCTGTCATGCTGGCCAAAGGTTCTCATTACGCCACGTGTATGCGCTTATAATTTTAATTGCAACAAAACGAACTTATACGCGCTGATAATACGTTGTAAAAACACACATACATTTTAACTTCACATACACTTTCTTATACAAACTAAATTTCTTATTCTTATAAAACTAAATTTAAAGAGTGGTAGGCAGTGGTGCTCAGTCTGCTGATCCGGGGTAGTACTACCATTTACAGACTGAAGTGACTGAGTCGGGTTTCGGGATCAGCTTGTAGTAGCAGTTACCTCAATTTATGGGACGCACTCCAGATTAACTTTACTTTTAAGTTACATATAAAAATATACCTGTATTAATGACAATTTATATTTAAAATTAAGTAACCTTAGAATATAACCCAAATAACCCTATATAACCGGTCATTTTTTTTTTGCAACGAGAGGGAATAGCCCAGACGGACGCTTGCCACCCGAGGAGGGAGGGGTGGCGGGGAATGTCGGGCTTGCACCGACCAAAAACCCTCGCGGCGTTCCTCCGATCGTCTGGCGAAGCACGGATATCACTTGCGCAGTCCCACGTAACTGCGCTGACGCTGGCCCGTCAGATGTCAGATGTCCCTCCCTCCCTCCCAGATGTCAGCGATGTCACTCTCCTGCGCACTCTCTCTCTCTCTTTCAGTTATGTGGCGCGCGTGGGAAAACAGCGCGCGCTGCCTCTGATCCCGTCTCTAAGATGTGCACGGCGGCAGTCCCCTCTTGGACTGCCGCCTACGGGGTTAGGTGGGGGCGGGAGGAGAGGCGAATCGGATCCCGGCTCTTCCGCGGCGGACAGAGAGATCATCTTGGGATCTTTCCCGCTCCCTCTCCGCGGTCTCCTTCTGGAGCATGATAGACTCACAGAAGGAGACGGCCGCATTCCATGACCCCACGCTAGACACCATAGCCTTGATAACGGCTGGCAGCGAGAAGTCATTCGTCCCCACCTCTGCGACGAATTCTCGGCGCAGTAATGTCCAAGCAGGACATTCCTCTAAATTGTGCTGCGCCGTGTCTTCGTTGCAGTCTCCACATTCGTGACATCTGGTCGTCGGCTCCCTTTCGGCTATCTTGCAGGGGTACTTTCCGAAGCAGCCATGCCCGGAAAGCACTTGCGTCAGCCGGAAGGTGAGGGAACCGTGCCGCCTGTTGGCCCACTTCTTCAGTAGGGCGAACTGCCTCGACAGTTCGGAGGCCAGCAGATGGTGTTGCCCGCCCTACATGCGTAGTGTTGCCTATCGAGACAGGAGCCTACGCACCCTGGCAGGTTCGTCTGCGCGGATTTAATACATATACGCGCAGACTTTAACCTCAATGTCCCACGGAGGACGTCCACGGCCACGAATCACCCTGACGGCCAGGACGCGCTGTTGATTTTCTCACAAATCGGGGCACCATATAGGGCAATTGACTGGACCACTCCTAAATAGAAACGGCGAGCTGCGGTATCTGGCTCACCCATGTTGGGGAGCAGGCGACTTAATGCACCCGCTGCCCCCATGAGTTTCGGGGCCAGGCCCGCAAAGTGTTCGCAGAAGCTCCAGCGGCTATCGAGGACGAGTCCCAAGTACTTCATGGTAGACCCGACCTCGATACGCGTTTCCTCTATAACGATGCTGGACCCGCGGGGTGGCGCACGACGAGGCCCATGAAAACATATGGCCTCAGTCTTGTGCAGCGCCACCTCTAATCCCAGCATCGATTTTCTGCCGACGACCAGTGTCACTCCTAGAGTGGCAAGACGAGCAGACTTCTCATAGGTGCTTCCCGGGCCATTACGAGTGTGTCATCTGCATAGCAGGTAATGCTCAGGCCTCGGGGAAGTGCTCCCCGCAGCACGAAAGTATCCGATGTTCAACAGGAGCGGTCCTAAGACAGACCCCTGAGGAACACCGCACACCATCTCCCTCCGAGCGATGTTGCCGTTCCACCCCTCGTACATTATGTACCTTTCGCTCAGGTAGGACCGGACTATCCTCTGAATGTAGGCAGGTATACGATGGTATTGCAATGCCTCCCTGGTGCATGCCCAGGGGAGTTAGTTGAAAGCGTTGGTGATGTCCAATAAAACCGCCAAACTCACTCCACCCTGGGCGATGGTATCTTCCGAGAGGAAATATAACCGGTCATTAATATAACCCAAATAACCCGATATAACCCATTTATTTATTATACTTGTGAGATATCCCTAGAAAGTCTGCAGCAACAATGCATTTTCTTTGAAGGAAAATAATATTTCAAACAAGTGAACTAAAATAATTTCCAGCACTTTTTCTATTTCTTTTCTTATATATTTCTTTATTTCTTATAATACTTTGAATAATTATAAGAAAAAAATACTCCCATTTATTAAACAGCTAATTAATCTAATAATAATAGCATAGAGGTGAAGTGAATCAGTTGATCAACAATACTCAAACTGTCAAAAGTAAAATAAACGAATCGAAATGATTTCTTTTTGGTTGCCAATCTCAAGCAATATATTTTCCTTTTACATTGCTGGTTGCCAAGCACGGTTGACATTCAATTAGTCACATATTCGCCACTCATCTACTGGTAAAAGATGTTTGGATAGATCCCAACCTGAAAAATAATGTTTATATTTATGGACGTTCTTGAATGTAGTAATAAAATCAAAATTAAAATTTTAGAGGAACCCCCGAAACTCATGTAACTACTATTCATACCATCAGCCTTATAGTAATGGTTCCATAATTATATTTCCTTTAATATTCCTTGGATCCTCATGGCGCATCATCACATAGTCCAGGTCTTTAATTTGATAACGGCCCAGCTAAGGGCTTATAGTGAGTAACATTTTTAGTTAAAGCACTATATTTCTATCTCTTGTTGATTTACTGATCTGAGAGAATCCATGATGGTGCATTATAAAATACTCTAGGTCTTTAAATTGATAACGGCACAGCTAAAGGCTCATAAATGAGTAATAATTTTAGTTAAAGCACTATAGTTCCGTCTTGTTGATTTGCTGATCTAAAAGGATCTATGATGGTGGATCATCAGATACTCCAGGTCCTCAATTTGATAACGGCCCAGCTAAAGGCTCATAGTGAGTAAACATTTTAGTTAAAGCACAATAGTTCTATCTCTTGTTGATTTACTCATCTCCTACCTTCGAGCTCCATCATCAGAGTAGCTCAGTGGTACCAGTTTAAACACCCCTGTATGCGTATACATGGGTGTGTCAAACGTGAGGTCACAGATATGTTTAAAAGTAAGGTAAATACTGATTATGCGTCTAATATCTTTCCGCAGCTAACAAAATGATCTGATGACCTTCAAACCCCTGATAAGATCCTCATCAATTGTAGTTAAGAACCATCTCGATCACGTCAGCTTTCAAACGAAAACAAACAGCATCGTAATCGGTCCATTCGTTTAGGAGCTACGATGCCACAGACAGACACACAGATACACAGAGTCACAGGTACACAGATACACAGACACACAGATACACAGACACACAGATACACAGACAAGATACAACTTATAACACCCCTCTTTTTGAGCCGGAGGTTAAAAAACAGATAATAATTACGCAGATAAAATGTAGTCAAATAAAAAAAGCTAAGACCTTTCTGTGACAGACTGGAAATTTATTTACATTACTTACAGCGGAGGTGAATTGGAGGAAGTTTGGTTTAGATTAGGTATATCCTAAAATCTTTTATCCACGGGAGACTTGACAGGAGTCTACGTTGGCGTCACAAAAAAAATGGGGTTTACAATTCGTAAGCGGGGGTCCAAGAAAATTTATCTGGTTTTGATAGTGAAAACCAATCCATGTGGGAAAAAACGTGACAATTTGATTGATTGATTAATAGTGAAGAACTAAAATATTACCTTCACCTGACTGACTCAGCTACTGTTACTTGTAAAAACTTGCATATTCAATATTCAGTACAACGTGTCTAAACTTGCAAAGGCGGTTTTTGTCGAGTTTTAGGAACATGGTAGAAATGGGTCCATCGGAACCAGCAAATTTTTAAAATGGTCTATAAGGAAAAAAGTTTAGGAACCTCTGCTCTACGCGAACATTGAATAATTATGCACTATCCTAATAAAAAATATAAATTAAAACAGTTCATCTCCTTACCATTATGAGTATTTGCATGTACATCATCAGGAAAATATTTTTGCAGCAAATCCTGTTGCTCGGCCTCATTCTGAAAATGAAACATTTTTTTACATTTTTATTTTGAAATCTGTTTTATCAATCTCCTTTTTACCTAAGTTTTAGCCCTAGAATCCATTGTTTTGGTTTGCAGATCAAATGTTTTATTTATTTACATTTCTATATTAGGCTACAAAAGAAAGCGAAAAGAAAGATTTTTGGCCGGCATAGTGACGGCGACTGAGGCAGCTGTGAACAAACTCGGTTTTCTCTGTCGTCGTCACTGTTAGACCTTCTCTCACCAGGCGGGTCGAGGTCAGATGTCATGTCATAATAAAAAAATAAGATAAATCTTTCGCCGCACACATGACCAACCACTAGCCTTGACAATCTTGTATCGGTCTAGGTATAAATAACACTGTGATCAAAAAGTAGTAAGACTTTTTAATTTAAAATTTCAGTGCTTATCCAAATGCATTAACCTTTTTTATGCTGGCACAACCTTAATTTACGTGACAGAAGGGTCATTTTTTTATGAGTTAAGCTTGTTGGCGTTAACATCTAAAAAGAAATTGACTATTTTTAGTTTATTTTCAAAATATAAAATTCGGAAGTTGCATTAAAATTTGTTATAAATGTAATTTTTCGCCATTGTAAAATCTTAGCGCCATCACAATAAAAATCATGCATTAGGATAACCGCGGGAATTTTAAATTGAAAAGTCTAATTCCTTTTTAGTAGTACTTCATAGTAGTATATGCTTCAGCTTTGCCGAATATCGATTGCAAGATATTAGTTGACAGCTTGCAACGCCATCTAGGCGACCGTCTCAGTATGATAGAAACAGAACGACCAAAGTACATCAAAGATATTTATTTATTTAAAAATTATATGCACTATGTACAAAGGCGGACTTAATGCCTAGCATTCTTACTAGCCTACCTAGGTGCAAAATAAATAACTACTAAATAATACTACTAATTCTAATATACTTTATAATACACTAAACATACTACATACTAAAAATATAAAGCTAATACATATTATTCTAATACATATAATACAATAAATACATACACATAAATACACATACTACTTACAGTTGTTGGGAGCTATTTAGGAAATGTGTGAAGACCATCTTTTTAAATAGATTTAGAGATACATTGGTACTAACAAGTGGTTTTGAATTTATGCTCTTGTTTTACGTGACCATTGCACTACCACTAGACCATGGTGATCTTAAAACAGAAAACTTACATACCATTAATACCGCTCTGAAATATGCTTCACAATATCCTCTTATTATGTCAATGGTAACTGCCTTTTCTTTTAGAAACACGTACACAATACTTCTAATTTCATCACACACTATCATGTAATTCCCTTGTACTTTAGAATATAATTTTTGGAATTCATTTACGTTGGAGTGATTGACAAATCCCGACACTGGATGTCCAATGAGAATTTCATAATTACACATGTTTTTAGCTGAAACAGAAATCAAATTTACAAATTTCAAATTTACAGACATTATATAACATTAGGGGAAATATGGAGGCGTTTTTCTAAGCATAACATATCAGCCCCTCTACCACAGCAATCAGAGAAGCAAGAGCAACATCTGCAAGGAATACCATTGTATCATTGACACAACCCTATCGCTTCCTTTACAATTTATTTATTCATATACTAAGTGCATCATAGAAACAGGACGACCAAAGTACATATATCAAAGATACATTGGTACCAGTGAGTGGTTATGAATCTATGCTTTCGGTTTGCGTGGCCATTGCACTGCCACTATACCACCGTCGCCTTTGGTCGCATAATGATAATATTCTCTCTATAAGTACGTCTATAATAAAATAATAGTTACCTGTCCATTTTGTGTTATTGAAAATTGGCTCTATGGCATTTACTGCCTCCGTACTTAAGCTTGTAGACTTTGTCACTATATGATGTAATTGGATGAGCAGCCTGGTTTCATTGTAAGTATTGAGGCAAGTGACTTTTACAGCTTTATAATTACAAAATATATGTAGACATACAAATGTTGTAAACAAACAATTCAACAAGTATAAGTTTCTGTAAAAAAAAACATAAAACTAGAACCATCACAGATCCAACCTTAACATTAATATTATTTTTAATTAACATTATTTCGGGTGTTCGCCGACCAAATCGAAAACATCCTCAAGAAAGCTAGGTTGCCTAGTGCCCATAACCATAGAGCTTGTATGAAGAGAATTGTGAATGTTAGGAAAGCGAGGGAGTTGTGTCAGGATCGTGGCAAGTGGCGCTCCATTGTCTCTGCCTATCTCCGTGGGAAAAAGGCGTGACAATTTGATTGATTGATAATAGTAACAATGATAGTAACATTTTATAGTAACATTAATTTTCAATCAATCAAATTGTCACGCCTTTTTTCCACAAGGATAGGCAAAGACAATGGAGCGCCACTTGCCACGACTCTGAAACAACTCCCTCGCTTCCCTCACATCCACAATTCTCTTCATACAAGCTCTACGATTATGGGCACTAGGCCACTCAGCTTTCTTAATATTGCCACCATAAAATTAACATAATATATATAATGAATTAAACAAATTATATGCGGCTTAGTATCGCATTTATTTTCAGTCTCTACGTGACCAAGATGGCTGCTAAGCTCTCGAAACGTCGGAATAATAAAATAAAATTGTAAAATCAAAACCAAATTAAACGCGATAGTAAGCCGCATAAAATTTGTTTAATTAATGAATCAATGTTCGCGCTATATCTAAGAAAATATTATAATATATATAATATGGTAAGACACTTACTGGCAAAAACTAATTATAAGTAGAGCTACCAGGGATGCAACAAGGTTAACAGCAGTTTCTTGTGCCGAATCCTTAGCAGACACATCAGCAAGATTGGATCGCAAAGCATGGTGTTGAGTCATCACCATCCTGGTGGCTCCACCTGTGAAAGTAATATGTTTAATTTAATAAGTCAAGCTACTCTCCTTAAAGAGAAGGCTCATGGGCATATGCATTCTCCCTGAGCTTACCTATGGTACACAGACTTAGTCTTTAACAGATTACCAGAGAATCAGTTTCGGCAAACTGAATTGGGACTGGGCAGGTTATCTCTGTCGCATGTCTGATGCATTATAGGCAAAGTCCACTACTGAGTGGACTCCTGATTGCAGAAGACATCGCGGCAGGCCCAAAAGGAGATGGCGGGATGAGTTACGCTCCTACAATAGTTCGTGGCGAGAGACTGTCAAATGTGAATCATGGATAAAAAGCCTTTGCCCAGCAGTGGAACAAATAAATGGTCTAAAAATAATTAGTCATGTAGACTTTTTAAGGTAATTTTTTTGGAGTGCAATGAGAATGCAACTAACTACAGTCTATTTTTATTGTGAGATGACATAAGATCATCTTACTCAACTTTTAGATTAAGCTGGAATGCGGTCCATAAATAGAGGTGACTGCTACTACAATTAAATAACTGTAAGTAGTAGTCACATCCACTTGACCAGCTTAGTTGGAATCGGCAACTTACAAGTCGATCCTGAAACGCAACTAGTCACTGCAGGGTTTGTATATTTGTACGGTTGACAACTTCACAATCTCAAACCTACATTTCGGTCACAAGTCCGGAACGCTGCCTTTATTCTCCCTGCCACGCCTGCCACGCGATGGAACCAGCACCCGCATGGAGAATCCATGGATACTAAGAATTTTTTTCATTCAGTAATAATACTGTGAATAGCTGCAAATAGAGGTGTATTCACTATGCCGGCCTATTTTTAATTTACCTGCAACTCCTACTATTGCCTTCATAATAGTACTAATGCATAATACTGGTGTGACATAGCCTTTTATAGCGCTTAGGTTTAGCTCCAAACACATTGCAGCATCATTGAGGATGTCTGCGTACAGTCGCCATCGCTTGCTGTAAAAATCCAATTGAGAGCTGAAAAAAAGAACAATAATAACCAATAACTATAAATAAAAATCGAGATGAGAAGCTCTCCCCTTACAGTCCATAGTTAGACATATGTTGTAAACGGCTCCCCTTAATTTTACTCTACTTAGATTTTAATTACCCTCTCTGGTGTAGTGGTAGTGCAATGGCCATTCAAACCAAAAGCACGGGTTCAAAACCACTTGCCCATACCAATTATTTTGATACATTTGATACGAGGCGACCGTGGTGTAGTGGCAGTGCGATGGTTATGCAAGCACGAGTTCGAGACCAACCACCGGTACCAATGTGTCTTTGGTATATGTACTTTGGTTGTCCTGTTTCTATGATGCAAGCACTTTAGTAGCTTACCCAGCTATGTATGCAAATATAATTCTCCCAATGTGACCACAACCATCTTTGGTAACCCATGTTATTGTTGCTGCTAATGCTGTAGAAGATTCATCGCCCACACCCACCCCCCTCAGCACTTCCAAAGTAGCCAATATTCCTGAAATTAAAAAAAAGGTTCTGTTCAGTTCACCCATTATAAATTGAGTCATAAATATTTTTATCGGACCTTTTTTATTGTGTCACGTTATTGACCTCAACCCGCCTAATGATAAGCAAGAGGAGGTCCAAGAGTGACGACGACTGAAAAAAAACGAGTTATTTTACGGCTGCCTCAGTCGTCGTCATTATGCCGACGTTAAAGGGACTTGATTCTCTTAACTCATTTGGCGCTGAAAAAGCAGTATTTCATTGCTATTTCACACCTTCATAATGAATCACTAAGTTGATTGGACTGCAGTGTAATTTCACTGATTTTTCACCATCATAAGGAAAGTTATCAAACAATTTGATTGATTGTTTGATAATGTATTAGGAGAATTGGGACATAGACCTAATGGAACTGCTCTAGTGTTGTGGCATTCTTGATGCCAAGCTCTGACTGAGAATCAAGGCCCCTACTTTATGTATAACCAACCAGCCTAGTTCTAACTAGATTGGCATAGTGGATGTAAATGCTACTTGCAATTATTTAGCTGTGGTAGCAGTGGCACATCCATTCTTGGTGCTGTGCCTTGATCAAAATTGTCAAACAAGATGACAATGACAACATGATTGAATCCTTACCTGTAATAGTACTACAGAAAGCCTGTAGAGTATCCCAGAACTGATATTTTATATAGTCACAACTGACACTGTTAGGATATCCTTTGGGAAGAAATATATTTTTTAGGTAATGGGATAGTTTTCTTTGCCTAGATCCACTAGGCTGAATATTAAATGAATCTGGAACAACAGATTATCATCGTCATCAGCCAGAAGACGTCCACTGCTGAACACTATTTTGAACTATTCAGTTTGTGGTCTCTTAAGAACCTTTCTCCCCTATCATTTATGTGACATGGAATTAAAATAAATAAAAATTGTGTGTAAACAAGTAACTTATTGTACAAATAGAATATTTATATGCCTATTGGGACAGTTGCGGAGTACTAACATAGATGTAAGAAAGAACAAATGTAACTAACCCTTAAAAAACAAAAAAATACTTTTTAAATTTTAACATATAACATATATAGATGATAGAAAGCAATTAACCCTGCAATTAACCCTGTTCTTAAGTAACAAGACATATATTACTCTGATAAATTATACTAGTAATAAACATACAGTAATCTCCAGATATTTTAACTTCTTTGAACGGCTCTCCAACGAACTTTTCCGTCAATTGTAACTTGCCACTGCGCATGTTTACACACAAATAAATTTAAAACTTTAAGCGTATCAGCTTTAAAGTTTAAAACACTATCTTTGATGAATCCAATTGAATTAAAAACCGGTACCGAGAATTAGTAGCACCACGAAAACATCACATATTGACAGATGACAGTGACAGAAGCGAGAACAAGGTTATTTATTTATTGTAGTATTCGAAAAGTAAACAATCGATTAAAATTAATATAGTGTTGAGCAAAATGTGCATTTTTATGTAATTTTGTTAGTGCAGCTTTTTAGCAGAATAAGATAGGTGTGTTTTAATATAAATGGATAATAAATTCAACTTATTATCATGTAAATCTGAATTCAATATCTTCATAATTTAATTAATATTAAAGGAACTGTAGTTTAGTAGTAGTGTAATGGTTTAGCAAACCAAAATACTACAGTAACAAACGACTTGCCTGTATCAATTAATTCTTGATATATGTATGTACTTTGGTCGGCCAACAGTATTACACTGAATAAACTATTATAATACGACATTTACAATTCGACACGACACTCCAAGTTAACCATTGCCTCAGTCACCGCCGTTATTCCTGCTAAATATTGTTTTCACGGTTTCCAATACAGACGTTTTATTGATTTTTTTAACAATAAATAATAATGTTATTTAAAAGATGCATATAATAATGAAGAATTATGTTTTTGAAGGAATTTGTTAAATCAGTACATAGAAAATGGATATTTAAAAAAACTATTTCGAAAGTGAAACATAATAAAAGTTGTTGATATTTTTTATTTATAAAACTAAAATACCAACATATTCTTGGTTTTAAATCTGGCAGCGAAATTAAATTGCCTTCTAACTTTGATTTATTAACTTGGCATTCTTGATGAACCACAGGAGCAAGAGTTTCATTTAATTTATTTCCTTCCTTAATTCTTATTTGATTTGATATGATATCTGAGACGTTTTGGTTCTTCGTTTCATCGGGCGTATATTGATCGGCTTGAATATCTGAATCACCAACCTTCTTCTATCTAACAAAATAAACTCAGCAGACTTGTTTGCGATCCTTACTTTTTACAACAATTACATTTTCACTACAAATTGTATCGTGAGGTTTTGAATGGCGACATATCACCATTGAATTAAAAAGACAATAATTAATATCACTTAATTTAGTTCACAACACAACAACAATTACGACCCATTTCATAATATTTACACATACAAATATAGGAAATCTCAAACTGAGAACTATCCAAACAAGTTTCATATTTCTGCCACTGCATGCGCTGCGATCGCAATAGTATACCCCCAGTCCCACCACCACCACACACTTCGCACATAGCTGGTAGCAGAGCAAGACACGTACGCACGTACGCCTGCAACATAGTTAACGAATCCGATATAACAGAAATAAGTAAATTATATTTTCGGGTACAAAGTCGCGGATATACAGCAAGTATTAAAGAAAGTGCGATTAAAAATTAGGTTTTGAATTTTAAAAATCTCTGCTCCGAGTTCCTAATTAATTAAAAAATAAAACTTCAAAATATCTGTCGCGCGCTATTGACTTGTAAATTGTCTAATTTGCGAGTGCTCGTTCTGAACGTATACATCATACTTTGTGGAGCGGTCTGTGTTACTGTGGTTGCGGATTGTTGGTAAGTTAATGTGTATTTACAAATCTATTATACTAAAATATGATATTCTAACTTAATAACCTACCAAATTATCCAATAAGTTACGTTACAAACAAACAAAGTTATTATTATAATGCGATTTAGTTGATTCTCTCTTTATATTGATTAGTTTCGATAGTGTACTTTTGAAAAACACTGTAAATATAACACAAATAAGTAAATAATAATATCTATTTGAAATCTATAATTGCCGTAAATTAATTGATGATATTTCACTATTTCTACTTCTACCTTATTTCACATCAAGATTTATTTAAGATCAAGATGATATGAAATAATAAATATGAATTAAATGATTTATTTTAATATTACATTTAGAATTTAAATTTGATTAAGCTTACTAATAAACTGTATATTCCCTGGGGAGTTTAATTCTAAAGGCCCTGATCCACAGACAAGTAAACCGCGGTTTTATTGCTTGTCAGTGAAGTTAGCGGGTTAATTGCAATACCATGGTTAACATAACACACATACAAAATGTGTGCCATCAATTAGATGGCACATCAAAGAAGAATACTATGGTTTAATGTACTGACAAGCCTGGCTCACGGCTCTCATGTTTGCTATGTTTTTACTCGGCTAATCATGCAAAACCATTTGTTGATCATGGCCTCTTATTCTAGCATCTCCCTAAAATAAGACTAGATAATAAACTAGAGTGTTTTGTGGGTGAATGCAGTAAACGAGGCAGACCCAGGAGGGTGTTTTCCGACTAAATCGGAGACATCCTCAAAAAACTGGCTGCCTATAATAATAGAGCTTGTATGAAAAGAATTGTTAATGTGTCTCTGCCTATCCCTGTGGGAAAAAGGTGTGACAATTTAATTGATTGATATTTAACCATGTATTAAGAGTGTTTTTAAAATTAAATGTAAGCATGAGGTATTATGTTGATCTGGATTAAAACTGTGTGTCTGCAAAGGCTGTTTTAATTTTATGTGAGTTAAGAATTAGGTCTTGTCTGCAATTTAATGTTTTTTCAGATGCATATTCATAGTATTGTCAATAATGTGTTCTCTCCATTCTATAACCTTGGATCCTTCAAGCAATGCGTAAAGAAGCACCTTTAGCCGGCATAGTGACGGCGACTGGGGTAGCCATGAACTGACTCGGTTTTTTGATCGTCGTCACTCTTGGACCTCCTTTTGCCATTAGGCAGGTCTTTACGGCTCTCATACTCTTTGAGCTGGGCTTGGAAGGAGGCCAATGTGCAACCGGTCCCGAAGAAAGTAACCTCAGTGCTATGCAAGATCATGGAGTGGATAATTAATGTTCGCCTCGTGAGCTACCTGGAGAGTCACCAGCTGCTCAATGAACATCAATATGGCTTTAGGCTGAAATGGTCAACTGGTGTCCTTTTGGCGTACAAACAGCACGCCTGGAATGTAGCGTTAGATAGTAATGGAGAAGCCCTTACCATCGGCTTCGACATCTTCAAAGCGTTTGACAGGGTCTGGCACAGGGCCCTTCTTTCCAAGCTCGAGACAAACGGTTTACCTGACCGTCTGCGTAGCTGGATAGCCGACTTCCTGCGTGACCGCTCCATTCGCGTTGTTGTGGATGGAAGCGCAGGGTGTCGGTGAATGCCGGCGTTCCTCAGGGCTCCGTGCTGTCGCCAACTTTGTTCCTTCTACATATCAATGACATGCTGGACTATGCAGACGACAGCACGGTGCATGGACGCTACACTGCCCGCCCCGCAGCCGGAAAACAGGAGATAGCCGATATGAAAGAGTCTGTTGTAGGGAAGCTGAACCGGGTTCTTGATTGTATTTCCCACTGGGGCGACGAGAACCTAGTTCAGTTCAACTCGGTCAAGACTCAGGTGTGCGCGTTCTCGACGAAAAAATCCCCGTTCACTCCCTTCCTTCTCTTTGTAACATCTCCCTCAGTACTTCGGACAGACTAGACATTCTAGGAACGTCCCTTCGCAGCGACTTGAATCACAGGAACCACATTGAGCGGGCTATTAAGACCACCTCCCTGAAACTTGGCATCCTGAACAAGGTGCGGCGGTTCTTCACTCCAGAGCTTCGCCTACTTTTATACAAGGCTCTAATGTACTCGTGGAGTACTGTTCGCACTTTAGGGACGGCTCTGCCAAGTATACTCTCGATTCTCCGGATTCATTCCAGCGCCAAGCTGTCCGAATTGTAGGGGATGAAGTGGTCACGCGTACTCTTGAGCCCCTGCAATTACACAGAGACATGGCGGCTTTGTGCGTTCTCTATCGCCTATACCACGGAGAATATTAGGAGTTCTTTAACCTTGTTCCTACCTCGTATTTTCACTCCCGTAACACCTGCATAGGTCAGGGGATGCATCCGCATTTTGCCGACCGAATCGGTTTAAGGAATCGGAACTAAAAAGTTTGGTGCGTCGTTTCTTTGTAGAACAATCGACAAGTGGAATGCTTTACCAACCCATGTGTTCTCTCCATCCTATAGCCTTGGATCAGCCGTGAAGACTCGGTTTTTGTAGTCGTCTGCACTCTTGGACCTCTTCTTGCTTACCATCAGGCGGGTCGAGGTCAGATGTCGAGTCACAGTACAAAAAAATATTATTTACATTTCAATGTTTATCTTCTAAAGTTTAATTGTATAATTGAAACTAAACGACCAAAATACATATATCAAAGATATATTGCAAGTGGTTTTGAACCACTATACCATGGTCGCCTCTATAAAATCTATTATTATCTTACATTAAGTACTTTGGTAGTTGTGTAAAGATCGTGAGTAGAAGAACGATGTGGTTTAGAAAATATAACTTTTAGTTAGAATCTAGTCTGATACTCATTGATTCTATAGTTGTAGTTGGTTTTGCTTAATATTGCTTATTATATCTATTGTTACAGGTATATTATTATTTGCTATGTATTAATTAAGATAATGAAAATATAAATAAGGAATAATCATAAAAATAAATATCGAAATCTTTCAATAAAGTTTCAAAAAATGGATAAATCGGAAAATGAAAACCAAAATAGTAATATGTCGAATTCTGTAAGTTCTCTAACAGACAACAGCTTATCTCTCTATTCCAACTCAACAATGATATCCAAACAAAACACATTTGATACCACATCTAAGGAAGAAAAACAAAGACGCAATGAAAAAATTGTAACATCGGCTGAAGTTGGAGATAGTAATGGCGCTTTGGAAATAAAAGAGGATAGAGAGAATAAAACATTACTTGAACAAGATAATGACAATATGTATGGCCATTGCTCTACATCCTGGATCATTGATATGTCCAGCTCTTCATATGATTTGCCAAAAGAAGTACCTCGCGTTAAAGAATCAACATCAGATGCAAAAAAGTCCAGTTATTTCTTTGTCGCTTTGTCTGATTTAGGTAATTATCTTTTACTTATTAGTAAATGTTGCCCAGGACCTTAGAGCGTGTAAGAATTGAGGATGTGAGGGAAACGAGGGACCTATGTCAGGGTGGCGCTTCATTGTATATGCCTATCTCTGTGGGAAAACGGCGTGACAATTTGAGCGATTGTTTGTTGCGGCTTGGTACTATCAATTATCGATATTACCATGACCATGTAGACTACCTAACCCTGTGGGACAGAAGGCGTGAAAATTTTTGATTTGATGTAGACTCTTCAACCTTGTTTCTACCTTATTACCATGTTTACAACCCTATGTGTTCTGACCATCTTACAACCTTCAAGCGATGTGTGTTACCACTCGTTGGCACTTAAATCTTCCTTGATTACCATCAGGCAAGTCAAGGTCAGATGTCTAGTCGCAATAAAAAATTCTGTTCCTGCATCCGCTATTACTATGCATCGACCATTGCAAATGTGAGACGTCATCGTGTGACCTTCGTGGCATTTGTTTGACCTTCACCTATTTCCCATTACTATGCACCCTCTATAATTTTGCATCGACCAATGCATATGCGAGTCGTCATTGTGTGGCCTTCAGACAAACGAGACGTCGTCAAGCCGGACATAATAGGAAACCGGAAGCCGTTGTCTTAGAGGGTCACGCCGTAAACGCAATTGTGGACGTGAGGGAAGCGAGGCAGTTGTTTCAGGATCGTAGCAAGTTAATTTTACTTTACTTATTAGTAAAATATTAAAAATCATCGGTAATTGTACTCATTATTATTATATTTATTTTTCGTTATTCTTATTAATTATATTTTTAAAACATTTTTTAAATAAAAATTATTTAAAAAATAGTTGTCCACCGGCATCGGGAACAGGGTCTAAGCCACCGGTGGTTAGGGCTCCTGAGAAAGCAACCTCCTAACAATACGCGCCTTATTATTACTATTATTTTCATTTCTATTTTAAGCTATCAATTTAAGTATCTTTGATATAATATGTACTTTTGTTGTCGTGTTTCTATAATACAAGCAATTATATAAATACGACAACAAAAGTATATCTTATATCAAAGATACTTTGGTAACGGCAAGTAGTTTCGAACCCGTACTCTCAGTTTACGTAGCCTTTGCACTACCACTACACCACGGTCGCCTTTAAATGCCATCTTAAATGTCGTCTTTAAATGTTATTCTTATCGAAATAATTTCGTTGAGGGTATTATTAAATTTTTAATATTGATACAGTCATCTTAAAATATTCATTCACTTTTCAGACGTGAGTAAAGCAACTGTGCCCAAGAAATTGGTGAAGAAAACAAAAGACATGGACATTCTTAACAATAATGAGGCAAAAGACTTATATAGGCGTATATTTTTAAATGGGTACGATGTCCCGGGTTTACACAATTTATTCCTAACGTATAATAAGGAAAAGAAGTTGTCTAACGCAGGTTCGTATTAAAACTTTTTTTTTAATGTGATTCGACATATGACAGACAGCACCCTGCGTGATATTAAACTGGAGTGTGGTGCATGAATAAAGGTTAATGTTACTACTATGCCTGCCTAGTTGCAGATTACAAGTTGAAGCCGAAACGCGACTAAGTCACTTCACGGTCTCTATACTTGTAAGTGGTGGTACTACTACGGATCGGCAGACCGGGTAATTTATTAATCCTACTATTAAATTGTAATATTTATAGTAAGTTTAAATAAAAGCTATAAAACAAATAATTGCTCCAAACGGGAATCGAACCCGCGTTACGGAGTTGTAGCTCGTTACGCGGCCCAGGATAACTTTGTCAAGTCAGCTAGTATATAAACCAATATAAATATTTTCATTTAGATCGGAGCATAATAGAAAACTGTGGCTCATCATTGGGGCGGCATTTGCTGAGTTTTTTCTTCTATGACATTGGCACTGACGTAACACTCCAGGTTTCCAGCAGAAGAATAAGAGCACACAAATATATTTTGTCGTCAAGGTATTTTTTTTATATCCGATATAATTTTTTTACTCATATCATCATTAAAGCTTAGCGCAATGTGTGTGTTTTTTTATTGTGACTCGACATTTGACAGCACCCCGCTTTATATTAAGCTGGAGTGTGATCCATGAATGGATGTCATTGCTACTACAATTCAATAACTGTAAGTAGCAGTCACAGCCACTATACCGGCCTAGTTGGAACCGGCAACTTACAAGCTGATTCCGAAATGCGACCAAATCACTTTACGGTCTGTATAAAATCTATAAAGCGCAACAGCGTCTGTCTTTATTGTTGGCGGGGAAATAGACTGGCTCCCCGCCACAACCAGCCGCCTGTGTAGCTCTGTATGTAGACAAGATGGACTCCTACAATAGTTCGCGGCGAGATATCGCCAAATGTCGTACGTCATGGAATAAATAGGCTAATAACAAGTTTTTTTTTAAAGAAACTGACCTTGACTTGCTTGATAGTAAGCAAGAGGAGGACCAAGAGCGCTGACGACTGAAAATCTATTTATTACAGTTGCCTCAGTCGTTGTCACTATGCCGGTCAAAGAATATAGTAGTCAAGAGCTTTGTCTGCTAGCTAAAATTATCTCTTGCGCGAAGTATTGTTCGCACCTTGGGATGGCTCTTCTGAATGCCCTGGATTGATTGCAGCGCCGAGCTGTTCGAATTATAGGTGATGCAGAGGTCACGCGAACTCTGGCGCCCCTGCAACTACGTAGAGACATGGCGGCTTTGTGCGTCTTCTTTTGCCTATACCACGGAGAATGTTCTAAGGAGCTCTTTAACCTTATCTTTTCACACCCATAACACTCGCACAGGCCGGGGAAAGCATTCGCATTTTGTCGACCGAATCGGCAGTCGAACAATCGACAAGTGTAATGATTTACCAGCCCATGTGTTCTTTCCATCCTATAACTCTTGGACCTCCTCTTGCTTGCCATTAGACGGGTTGAGTCACAATAAAAAAATAACGTCAATTTTTTTAAGTATTAGTTGTAACTGGCCAATGGTTATTACCTGGGGACCACTGTGAAGTTTAATACATTGTTATTATTTTAGGTGCCAATATTTTGCTGGTTTATTTGCGGGCGGTTATGTAGAAAGTGTTGGTAATAACATCCGTATGCCATCGTAAGTATAGTTGCATTTACATATTTAGAACATTAATCAATCAATTAAATTGTCACGTCTTTTTCCAAGATAGGCAGAGATAATGGAGCGCCACTTACCACGATCCAGACACAACTCCCTCGCTTCCTTCACATCCACAGTTCTCAACAAATAGAACATAAACGCCTTATTTTGCCCACCTAGAGAGCACACCTTGCACCCCAAGAGCCTTATACCACGTGTGACTGAAAGAGACACAACTACTTGTACTTTAATTCCTTTATTACAAAGGTTGGCACTTTTTTTGCAAATACAACCACTTGTAATCGTGGTTGACTTTTAATACTGCCTAATTAAAAGTCACGTGGTAACAAGAGTTACGGCATAATTGTTCCGTCATCCTTAATACCATAAGTGAAAATAGTATAAACGGTTGTATTTTGTAGCTATTTTAGGGCTCCTTCTGTGTCTTAAGTCCAAGTTCTTTGATAAACATAGTATAAATGAGATAAATAACACTGAATTAGTCCTTATTTTAGCACAGATTCTATTCTGTTTATATAATGTTATCTATTTATATAATGTCATTATTGTTACAGTTTCTCGTACAACACTATACACTTTACAATATGTCATATTTATTCTGGAATATCAAATATACCTGATAATGTAGACATCTTGGAACTTGCATCTTTTGCTGACCTACTTTGCCTTTACGGTTTGAAAGATGTTATAGCAAATGCATTTCAAATGAAATATTGTCATAACTTTCACAGGGTAAGTATTGAATTTTAACAAGACAAGAGTGGATTGATTGCAGTCAAGCCGTTTCCGAGAAGTTTGGTTACAAGGCGACCGTGGTGTAGTGGTAGTGCAATGGTTACACAAACCGAGAGCACGAGTTCGAAACTACCCACCCAATGTACCTTTGATATTTAGCGGAGCATTATTCCAATAGTTGGAAAAGTAAAGGAGTACTCCCAGCTGTACGGATGTTGCGTACAGGGCTCAACTTAGCCAGTGACGTCACATCGTCGGACCGCATATATATCGATTACTTTGTCGGTAAATCGTTTGCGAGATATTGGACGCGCAATGCAACGCCATCTAGCGGTAGCATGTAGCGGTCCCTATATACTTTGGTTGATCTGTTTCTATAATACAAGCACTTTAGTAGCTTAATATATACATTTTTGACGACAGGCGTGGACGAACGATTTAGCGATTGGTTTGTTGAGCGTAAAGTCCCGGATTCGATTCCCAGTCGGAGCAAATATTTGTTTCATAGCTTTTATTTGTAATATTTAATAATGATATTAAATAATGCAAATATTTGTTAATAAAAAAATAAGAGATGGACATTTGCTTCGGGTCTGGTTATCAAAGAGCGATAGGCAGTGGTACCCAGTCCGCCTATCTGGGGAGTACCACCACTTACAAGTATACAGACCGTGAAGTGATTTGGTCACGTTTCGGGATCAGCTTGTAAGTTGCCGGTTCCAAGGCATAGTGGATGTGATTTCTACTCACAGTTATTGAATTGTAGTAGCAGTGACATTCATTCATGGACCACACTTCGGCTTAACATCAAGCGGGGTGCTGTCATATGTCGAGTCACAATTAAAAATATGTATATATATATATATATATATATATATATATATATTAGATTTTTTTATTTCAGCCATGCACTGGTTGCACATCAGGCGTATTAGAGTGTTACCCTCTAACTTACACATATAACTTGGAGGAGTTGTCTATTAAGTGTGTGAAATGGATAGCCACATACTTCTATGTTATATGGCGCACTGAGGCGTTCGGCACATTACCAAAGTATCTCCTTAGCATATGTTACCAGCAGCAGCTAAAACAATTCCAGCTGGAGAACCTCCTACACACGTTACACGGCTGTGCAATCATTGGTTGGTACATAGTAATTAAATTAATTACCACTTACAAGTATACAGACTGTGAAATGACTTGGTCGCGTTTTGGAATCAGCTTACAAGTATACAGACCGTGAAGTGATTTGGTCACGTTTCGGGATCAGCTTGTAAGTTGCCGGTTCCATCTAGGCCGGCATAGTGGATGTGATTGCTACTCACAGTTATTGAATTGTAGTAGCAGTGACATTCATTCATGGACCACACTTCGTCTTAAGATCAAGCGGGGTGTTGTCATATGTCGAGTCACAATAAGGTCACGTTTTTTAACTAGGCCGGCATAGTGGATGTGACTACTACTTACAGTAGTCGCCTACATTCATGGACCGCACTTCAGCTTAACATCAGGCGGGTCGAGTCACAATAGTAAAAAGTGGAGTAAAGGCTGGTTTAATAACCGCAAGTAACAGACGTAACTACAATACCGGTTTAATTGGAACTGAACTTTTAAGGTGATCTTGAAACGCAACTAAGTCACTTCATGGTCTACATTTGCAAGTGGTTGTAGGTACTAACCCTGACCTTTATTGCCGAGGTGGTATTAAGAAGGTGGCCTATTTTTTATTGTGACACGACATATGACAGCACCCCGCCTGATGTTAAACTAGAGTGTAATCCATTAATTGATGTCACTGCCACTACAATTCAATAACCGTAGTAGTCACATCTACTATGCCGGCCTAGTAGGAACCGGTAACTTAAACGCAACAGGGATAGGCAGAGACAATGGAGCGTAACTTGCCACGATCCTGACACAGCTCCCTCGCTTCTCTCACATCCACAATTCTCTTCATACGAGCTCTCCGGTTATAGCCACTAGGCAACCCAGCTGTCTTTTTTATATATTGTAATATTATTGTCTTTTGACCAAATCGAAGACATCCTTAAGAAAGCTGGTTAGCCTAGTGCCTATAACCGTAGAGGTTGGATGAACATAATGTATCTTTGATATATGTACTTTGATATATGTTTCTATGATACAAGCACTTTAGAAGCTTAGTATAGAAATGTAAATAATAAAATAAAGATAAAAATTGTGGATGTGAGGGAAGAGTGTAAATTGAGTCCGGATCGTGGCGAGTGGCGTCCTTTGTCTCTGCCTATCCTTGTGGGGAAAAGGCGTGACAATTTGATTGATTGATATTAATTGCATTGTTGATTATTACAGCTCAGGGATTAGAGAGTGGTCTATGGGCGGATGATGTATTGAACATGAATCACCGATTGGTCTCAGACATTGCTGGTTTAATTGCTGTGGAGCTAGAAAAAGCACTTCGAATAATTGTAGTCGATGTGGTATCAATTCCTAACGAGTGCGCAAGAACAGTCCAAGAATGTGTTCTTAATGCTATCAAAGCTGCACCCCTTAATGAAGCGTGCAGCGCGTTCCAGTACCTAACAGAGGAACTAAACGTTATTACTGAAGCGCAAGTAGGAGCATGGTTCAAAATCATGAAGAGATGGCAGAGGCTGTGTGAGAAGAAAATGGTAAGTGGATTCGCAAAGGGTTCATTCTATGACATACTACCAAAGAGCATGAAAATGAAACTGAATGCGCTTTCCCTTTTCGAAGCCCCGTCTCAACCTTTAACGCCTCGGGAATCCAAAAGAGCTATTAAGAAGACATTTGAAAATATGAGGCCTTTATTTGTGCCATATGCAGAACTGCCAGTACAAAAACCTACTGGAGTTGTAAGAACAACTATGATTGCCAAGTCTGCCGTCTTCACTGAGAAAATACCGCGCGCAGAACTAGAAACTAGTGACATGGCGAAAGAGAGATCCTCAGGAGCGTCATCTATCAATACCAACAGATTTTCACATATAAAGTCAAGATACTTGGATGTTCCATCTCGTAGTTCCTTCGAGAATATAATAGTAAGGTCATCCACTAAGGAGTATAGTCCAAAGGCGCCGAATAACTACTCCAGAAAGAATACACCTGCGAGTAAATCGCAACACACATCGGGCTCGATATCGCAATTTATGATGTCTCAACAGTCGACTGAATCGGCAACAACAACCACAAGTAACAGATTTGCTACAATAACTAAATCCAGATCAACAGCAATATGTAAGTATATAAGTATTTGAGGCGACCGTGGTGTAGTGGCAGTGCAATGGTTACGCAAACCGAGAGCACGAGTTCGAAACCACCCACAGGTACCATTGTATCTTTGATATATGTACTTTGGTTGTCCTGTTTCTATGATACAAGCACTTTAGTAGTTTAGTATAGACATGAAAATAAATGACGACAGGCGTGGACGAACGGTTTAGCGACTGGTTTGTTGCGCGTAAAGTCCCGGGTTCGATCCCCAGTCGGAGCAAATATTTGTTTCATAGCTTTTATTTGTAATATTTATTAGTATTAAATATTGCAAATATTTGTTAATAAAAAAAAAGAGATAGATTTTTGCTTCGGGTCTGGTTATTAAAGAGTGTAGAGCAGTGGTACCCAGTCTGCCGATCCAGGGTGTACCACCACTTACAAGTATACAGACCGTGAAGTGATTTGGTCACGTTTCGGGATCAGCTTGTAAGTTGCCGGTTCCATCTAGGCCGGCATAGTGGATGTGATTGCTACTCACAGTTATTGAATTGTAGTAGCAGTGACATTCATTCATGGACCACACTTCGGCTTAACATTAAGCGGGGTGCTGTCATATGTCGAGTGACAATAAAAAAAAGATGTTTTTTTCAGTGTACATGCCTAAGCCACCATACGTTAAGAAATCCGGCCCAACAAAAATACCTATGGCACAGATTTACTTTCAAAAGCCACAACCGGTTGAAGTGAAGCCACAACCAGTGCCCGAAGCCACCGTGAAGCCATCCACATCGCAATACATATCCCCACGTTTGCTCTCTACAACAAAAAGCAGCGCTGCGAAGGCCAATACGATTGTAAGCAGTAATAAGAGCGTTAAGAAGAGCAGTAATACAAAGGTGATCCCTAAAAGGACGAGTTCTGGAAAGAAAGAGATGCCCAAGGTAATGCAAAGGTCTGGAACATTCTCCAAAGAATAATTTTGGTTTTTATTGTTGTTAGGGCAACCGTGGTGTAGCTAACCGAGAGCACGGGTTCAAAACTACTTGCCAGTACCAATGTATCTTTGATATATGTACTTTGGTTGTCCTGTTTTCTATGATATAAGCACTTTAGTAGCTTAGTATAGAAATGTGAAAGAATATTATAATAAGTGAGTCAATAAGTGTTTTTTTTGTTTAAGAATTTATTTTTATTTTGTTCTGTTTTTGTAACAGGCGTACCGTGGTGTAGTGGTAAATAATTGGTCTTGCATAAACAAGAGTAGCCGGTTCAAAACGACTTGCCGGTAGCTATGTATCTTTGATTGTACTGTTTCTATGATAAAAGCACGTATTATAGCTTAGTTTAACAAATGTAATGTAATAATTTTTCTGGTCAAAGTTACAAATAGTATTTATATTTTTATATTATTTTTTACATTAGGCTACTAAACGATCTTGTATCATAGAAACAGGATGACCAAAGTTATCATAGATACTTGAAAAGTGGTTATGCGAGGCCATTCCACAATTACTACACCACGGTCGCCTTGTATGTCGACATTATCGTTGTGTAAATTAAGAATATTTTTGATATGAGTTTATTTGTAGATGATTATTTCTCTCATTATTTAAAAAATAACATAGAAACCTATGAGAGGTATTTATTTAGTTACTTTATTATTTTGTGAGCTCTAAGCTACTTACTTTGAAGGTATT
This sequence comes from Tinea trinotella, assembly GCA_905220615.1. Lineage (NCBI taxonomy): Eukaryota > Metazoa > Arthropoda > Insecta > Lepidoptera > Tineidae > Tinea > Tinea trinotella. The sequence goes on from HG992305.1 coordinate 6,642,353, forward strand.
GGTCCAGGTTCAAAACTGGTTTACATAATTATTTAATTTACATTTATAAGCAGAGTTTTATTTTTATTTAGTTCACTTATATTAGTATATATAATATAGTATATATAAAATAGAATTCAGAAAACAGAACCAATTGAGCACAAATTGTTCTATCCTATAGTTTAAGATTAATTTATAATATATAGACGTTAAATAAGCGTACCGATCGAAATGTAATGTTTTGTGCACACCCAAAGAAATCGGGACTAGCACTCTAAGCTTAAAATCATTTAACATAGATTTTTATTTATAATGTCAATTGTTGCTCCATTAAGATCTCTATTAATTGTTGTTCCAAGTAATATATTCAATTAAGATCATTCCAATTATCAGGAATATTAATAATTTTGAATAATTAATCAGATCCCATTAAATTCGAATTTTTAGAAGTACGTTTCGGTTTATTGAATAATGTGATAGATATGTGAGCCTTGTATAAGGTTAAAAAATATACATATTTTAGGTATACCCAGTTTCAGTATTTATATTATTTACTTAATAATTTATTATTTAAAATAATTTGTTCACCAAATAAAAATCAATTTTCATGTTTATCGTAAGTAAGTAAGATTTATTTATTTATTTATTTATTTATTTAGGTATATACAACAGGTAACAATTATATTTAACAACAATTAATAAATATACAGTGTTTTATGACTAAATTATTACCCTAAACGTATACACACAGCATGATCAATAAAATATAACATTGAAAATAATAGGAGATTATAGTTACAATATACAGAATTATTTGTGAAATTAAAAAAATATATATTATAGAATTATGTATAAAAAGAAAAAAGAAAATACTTATATTAAGTCTTATAACTAACTCAAAATAAAATTATTAATACATGTCAAAATTAAATTCTTATATAAATGTCAAAACTAAAACTACTGACTAACTAACTATGTTGTGTGGTCGAGGAGAGATTGAACTTGTCCTTTGTATTTAGCAGCGTTTGCATTAAATATGTCAATATCATTATTGTCAGCAGAGATTTCATTATAAAGTCTGCACATTCGGACAATTGGGTTATAGTATGACGTATTATTTTTAAATAGATGTGGCTAAAGTCCAGGACAGTTATTTTGTGTCGGTAAGGTAAGGGCGCCCATTCGTCGAGATCTCAGTAACGGCGCTCCAACTGATATCTAAACCAAACATAGCAAGCCGACCGCGTAACTAAATGACAATGAGCTCCGTTTTGTCAGTTGAACTCCATTAATGAACTTCAAATTTACAATTGCGACTGCGCAATGCATTGAGAATCGATGTTCATTTTCATTAACAATTCAAGCTCATTAAGGCTGGGCGCACACATCCGGTTTCCATATTAGGTTTCCTGATCAGGAATTCAGATTCGGAATTCCGTGAGACTAGCGCTACTACCGGTTTTTTGTATTAGGAATTTTTACGACCAGTACTTATAGAGATGCTTTTATGATAATATTAATAAATTTAGGCAACCCCCGACAACACTTTAAACAACTTTAGTCGTTGCATCATAGTTATATCTCTTAATTATCCCTTGCATCTTCATGGTGCATTTTCAGGTATTCGATTTGATAACAGCCCAGCTAAAGCCTTATAATAAGAAACAACTTAAGTCATATGATTATAGTTATATCTCATACATATCCGTTGCATCCTGATAGTCCACCATCAAGTACTCCAGGTCTTCAATTTGACAACGGCCCAGCTTATGGCTAGTAGTAAGGAACAATTTTAGTTTAAGCACTATAGGTCTATCTCTTTTTGTTTTCCTGATCTGAGAGGATCCATGATCAGGTTCTTTAGATCCAAAATGTTTTCTTTTATCGTACCTATTTTCCTATACTTAGTTTTCTACAGTTAAGACAAATCTAATAAGCCCAAACATACTAATAAAAAAACTAACCTAACCCACCTAATACGGAAACCGGATGTGTGCGCTGGCATAATACTCATAGTCCGAATGAAAAAAAAATGTTTTTGCCTCTAACGTAATTTTTTGACAAATGGGAATGAATTTCATTATCATTCCCATTAAAGTGGAGCGGTCGGCCCAAAAGTCACCGTGTCAAGTGGTCAGTGCCCAGTTTGCCGATCCGGAAAACTAGTCCACAATAGTGTAAGCGACTGCTACTTGGAGTTTACTTATAGATACTCGACTCGACTCGACTTAACATCTTATCACAATAATAATAAATTGTAGTGTGGCTTATAAGGGATATAAAGATATTGCGCCTAATGGAGGGAGCACATTATTCGCCAGCATAGTCGCGGCGACTGAAAGAAGTGACTGAGCAAAAGCTATCAATCACTCTTAATCACCTTACCAGGAGCAAAGATCTGCCTATTTTTTTATTAATAAATTTCAGTGCTATTAAACATCTTTGCTCTGGCCGGAAGCCAAACCCGGAACTTTACCGTAGCGGATGTTACGCGTAAAGTCAAATATTAGGACAATAATTTTGTTTATAACCCGCGGCGTTTGTTACACGTAATAAATTCATAGGTTTAAGATAATTAAGTATTATTAAAAGAGTATATTTTCTTAATAGAAGTAATTTGTAGGGATATTTTAAACAATGTGAACTCACTCGGTTTTTTAAAATTCTTGGCACTCTGGACCTCCTTTTGCCTAACATCAAGCAAGGCGAGGTCAGATGTCGAAAGATTCACAGAGCACCTGAATAGTTTCCAACGGAATCTAGTTCCTTTCTGCTACCGAAACATTCGCCAATTGGTTCAATGATGTTGGAGATGGAAATCTGTTCTAAAACTCATCATAACGGCGATTGCGAAGGCCAGGCACATATTTTGATTCTCCTTAAAACAATGTTGAATCTTTTCTGCTCTGTGTATAAGCGCATTATCGTCTTAGTAATATACTAGTCATAGTAAGAACTACATTATTGAGTGAATGATAGAATCATCTGAATACCACGGATATTACCACCCTAATCATACAAAAATATGCACTATGTTGCATGGTGTTTATATTCTTTTGTCAGTCCCTTGCATGCAATATAATTCGAATACTATATATAAATTGGATTCTATTCCTCTAAAGATTGACTTAAATTAATTAATTAATATTGTTATTAATTAAAAATCTGTTTATATTACTTTGTTTGTTTAGTTCTATTTTCCAAATTAGTGTTTTTGTAGTTGGCGAGCATAAACGTTACAGGGTTCTATAATAATTTTATTATATTATTCATAAGCTAACATCGTGGTTTATTTTTGTTGTATCATTATATATTTATTTTTGTTACATTTGATATACATTCTATAATTTATTTACTTTAGGTTTTCTATTTTGTATTAGTTTATAAGTTATTTAATGAACTGGTTTTTTTTCTGTTAAAGTTTACGTTTTGTATTATTCTTTTATGAATTATCCTTCTTCTAAAACTACCAGGATGTTGGCAAAGCCCACCTCCGAGACTCTTAATATTTTTGAAAAAGGCAAAAAGTATTAAAAGTTTGTAAATCTTATGATCCTTCCCACCTAATGTAAAATTAAATAAATAAATAATAAGATTACTTAGAACGCTTAGTCATCAAAATTTAATGGATTATTCCTCATTTCGAATACAATATACATAAAATGTCACCGTATAATTGTAAATACCGTAAGTTTTTAAACTGTCGATAAATTGTGAACTGTATCATACTACTTACAATATAACGTATTAATTTTCAATAGTTTATAATCTATCTATATCAAACTATATATCCACATCTATCTAGATATATATTTATTATAATATATCATGGTTAGATTATAAACTATTGAAAATTGTTACGTTATATTGTAAGTAGTATGGTGAAGTTCACAATTTACCGAGTTTACAAACTCGCGAGATAGATTATAAACTAACGGTATTCACAATTATACGGTGGCATATGTATATTGTTTATAATCATATTATAGAACATTTGTTAAACATAATATAGACTTATTGGATTCATAAGAGCCTAACTCAGAGGCGCTAATGCATCTAATGATGTTTAGTGAACATTGTCACTTTCTTTACAATATTACTACGTGTTACTGATACTGATTTTGTCCAATGGTCTATAATAAATGCATCATTACTGTCTGAGTACATATGTATTTAATTTGTTTGGTAGAAAAATCTCTTAAAAACGATCTCATTGGTGCATGGATTTTAATAAATAGAAAATGCATCAGCCATAGATATTTTTTTTTGTAGTCACGATTATGGTAATTAAATTAATTATGCATATTACTGTGTGTTTTATTTTGTTCTTTTTAACCCACTGTAGCTTAATGATTAAAGCGGACGAACGTTAAGGCATAGACCCCGAGTTCGTTACCCATTCTCGGCCGACGTCAATTTACGTCGTGCACGTGCACGTGTCAATTTACGCCGACTGCCCGACACGAAATATATGGGCTTTACGCCGGAATGGCTACGGCGACTGTGGCAGTCGTGAACCGACTCGGCTGCTATAGTCATCGGCACTCTTGCACCTCCATCAGGCGGGTCGAGTCACAATAGAAAACCAATGCCCATACACTTCGCCGAGGTTACCCAGTAACTCGAACATGTGGAAAGGTATTCATGGTCAAATGATCTGGTACTTATAGGTCTTTAAATTTATAGGAGCCCAGCTAAAGGCTCACGAATAAAAAGTTTATTTAAAATATTTCATTAAAAAAACATGAATTGTTATTTCGGATTAATCAATACTCTGGGATTTTTTAAAATTTTCTTTACATAAAAATATAATTTGGTCTATTAAAAATACATAAAAAATAGTTAGCCAGTCGTTCTTCGGTACAGTCGTTCTTAAATAATGATTTTAAAGTAATACATTCTTATTAATATGCGATGATATTATTGCTTTAAAATAAAATTGTAATATGGAAAATAAATTAATTTCTAAATCATTTTTTGAAATGATAATAATAATTTACAAAGGAAGGAAGTTGATATGGACATTTGCTTAGTACAAGTGTCGTTATCGTATTGGTATGGCACAGCGCATGCGTATATTCGTGCCAGCATCTCTATTATGAGTTACAACTCATAACACAAACAATTTTATGAATATAATTTATTGTAAAATTAATTATAAATTATTTAAATATATATTTTAGACACGTAAAGAAACAGTTTTGTCTATTGGTAATCACTTTTGTTTATTTATATAGAAAATTAAACGACAAAATAATTTTATATTTAAAAAACAAAACGCCCTCTATGGATTGAGAATAGCAACCCAGTTGAAACAGCGCATGCGCTGAGCACTTCATTTGCGGCTGGATTTCGTTTTCGACGACATTGTGAATCCATCATAGTTTTTTCATTTGTTAATTTCTTCTCGGTGTAATTGTTGTTAAAACAAATTGAATATGCCTAAGCAAGTTTTAGTGATAGAGCCGGTGAATGAGCTCAAATTCAAGGGTGAGTAATGTTCTCTTTCAATTAGTCACTTGTGAATTTGTCGCAGTGAGTCTTCAATATGACAGAGTATAGCTACAAATGGTTGTTCTATTTCAAGAATATTAAGACTCTCGGAGGTGGGCTTAGCCAGGATCCTGGTAGTTTAAGCCCATAAAGCTATCTAGGGATGTATTTAAACATTCGTAATCGAACAATAAATTCCGTAAAAAAATTTGACGTCCTCAAAAAATATTCAAGCGAAGCATTTTTCTATAACCAATTTATGTTTTTTGTATTGAACTATAATATAAACTTTCGATAGCAACTTGTGCCAAATTAAAAACCACGTATTTTGTGTGCCACATTGGCAATCATACCAATTTAATTATTAAGATGCCAATGGTTTATCATTACTGAATATATCACAAATTACAAATAATGATGCACCTTAATTTGCAAAGTAGTGCTTACAAGTATTGCATGTGGTACTAACTGCATGATATAAAGGTAGGTTGGCTAATTTTGACACAAGCACATATGGTATGGTTAGAGAGGATGTGCATTCAATGAAAACATACTGTGTTCAATCTTTCCTGACTTATGTGCACTTGTGAATTATTCTATTTAGGTTTTACATTATTTGCTATATTTAGGTACATGTTGCACAATAGAGAGGGCTAAACTTTTTTCATTTAACATTTTACGAGGGTCAGGTCATATTCGTAATTACTCTTTATGGTGGACTAATCTCTCATTTTCCAATATACATTAACACTTTACTACACTTATTTAAAAAAAATATTGTGTCTACCATTACACAATTATCGGCACTGGACAACAGCCCTGATGAACCCGAAGGCTGAAAAGTTGTACTGCATTATAGTTATAACATTTTTATTTATTTTTCTTTTTGTATACTAATTTAGTTCATAAGTGTGGGTGTTACTAACAATTATTTGGGCCTATGTAGTCTGCGAATAAATGATTTTATTTTATATTTATTTTTATTAAATTAATTATGATTAAAGATTAAAAAAATTACAAACCTATTGCAGTAATTGAGATCCTAATTAGAATAGGTGAAAAATGGTTTATCACAGTATTTAACATTTTATAATAATTATTTTAGTTATGCACTTTGGCAATCTTCATGATACTGTTATTTATATTTTATGTTTCTATACTAAGTGTGCATGTATCATAGAAACAGAACAACCAAAGAACTTATATCAAACTTTAATTAGCAAGCGGTATACAACAAACCGTTGCCTTAAAACGAAGGAACATGAAATGCACAATTCAAAATTTGTATATTATAGAAAATAATTATAAATGTGTTTTTTTTATTGTGTCACAATGTCTGACATCTTGTCTAACGGTAAGCAAGAGGACCTCCAAGAGTACTGACAACTGGAAAAATAGTTACCTCAGTCGTGATCACTATACTGGCAAACATTGGTTTTATGTTTGTTTTAATTTGGAAACAAAAACATTGCTGAAGAACATAACTTAATGTTTAATAGTGTTTTAAGACATATCCTAACCTATTCTTATTAAGTGATTTAATAATTATGCAAGACATTTATTATGACAATTACACAATGTATACAAAATATAGTTAATAAATTTTGTAATGATTTAAATATTGTATATATTATATTGTATGTCTATAAGAACGATTGATACAAAACAAGAGGGTTGTCAGAATCAATGTGGCTTCCATAATGACAATTTTATTGACAAAGATGGTTGAAGTCAATTCATATACTTTAAGAATATACACTTTTTGTAAATATGTTACGTGCGATCAAACTGTTAACTACAACTATGATTGTGTGGCATCGGAAGTAGGGTTTACTGTGATGGAGAATAGGTGCAGGTTGCCCCCCTCCCTGCAATATGGTCAACGGTGATGATGGCTGTCCAGGTACAATGGTACTCGTGAATGGGTACTGCCGTGGGGGCGGTCTTCTGTGTGCCATGTTTTTTATGCCACTTGTTTTTAATCAGTTTTATTTTTCGTTTTGGTATCAGTGTTGTTGCAGCATGGGTGTAATACTTACTCATATACATATTTTTTTTAATGTTCTAAATTTTTTTTTTTAATATTTTTTTATACCTATTTGTTAAGATTTATATGTACAGGCGATTGTATTGACGACATATATGTATTGTATATGTATTGTATATTTATTGACGAGTTTCTTGTGGCCTTCTTATCATACACCTTTTTGAAGCATAGTAGTTTTTTCTTTACATTTCTATACTTAAGCGCTTGTATCATAGAAACAGGACAACAAAATTACATATTTTAAAGATACATTGGTTTTTGCCCTGTGCTCTCGGTTTGTGTAACCATTGCACTGCCACTACACCATGGTCGCCTATGAATTAGACAATGAGCAAGTCCATGCTAATTAATTATTTTCATTTGATATAATATCATTTTTATTGTTATAGTGTCGAGCTCTGGCATGTTTGAGCCAGGTCACACCACATACATGCGTCTCACCAACCCCACATTAAAGCCAGTCCTATTCAAGATCAAAACCACAGCCCCAAAGAAATACTGCGTGCGCCCCAATGCCGGTTATGTAGACCCAGAAAAGAAGGTGGAAGTAGCCAGTAAGTAGCATATTCATTATAATAATGTCTTTGAATTTAAATTTAATATGTAATAAAATAAGACTTAATTTTTTATTATTATACATTTCTATACTAAGCTACTTAAGTGCTTGTATCATAGAAACAGGACAATCAAAGTACATATATCAAAGATACATTGGTACCGGTGAGTGGTTTCAAACCCGTGCCACTCGGCTTACATAGCTATTGCACTGCCACTACACCATGGTCACTTTATTTATTTTTTAATTATTATAAAGATTTAAGAGTTCTCTTTTTAAATTTATGTTTTACCCAATTTTTACCTAGTTACCAGACTATTATTTTTCAATATTTACTAATAAATTTCTATTTGTTATAGTCACCCCTCAGCCGGTCTGCGTTGAACCCAATGAGAAACACAAGCATAAATTCATGGTGCAGAGCATTGTCTCCGAGGGTGAACTCAATCTAGAACAAGCGGTGAGTCAACAACTTAAAACTAACACGGAAAATGAAAATATTGTATTGCTTAGCTATCGTGGCAAGTGGCACTCCATTGTCTCTGCCTATGGGGCTGTTCAAGCATTACGTTTAAGCACAACAGGGGTAGGGGGTCTTTGCTTTGCTTATTTTTGATGATATAGGGGTGGGGGGGTCTAAATAGTGATTTCATCAACAGTAGTTATTTTTTTTACACATATGGTAACCCACACTTGTCTATTGTCTATGCTTGAAAACGAAACGTATTTTTGGGGACCGAGTACCCCTACTCGAATAATTCCCACGCCAATTCCCCCTTTTTTGACACGCTACTTGTCAAAATTTCTTCCATCAATCTATAGTTTCGTTTCCGTATGATTGACGATTTGACGTGAAGATTAACGTAAGCTTACATTCTTATTTCTAGAATTATAACTGCTGTTCATGAATCAATATTTAAAAAAAAAACAGAATAAGTACATTAAAATAAAAATGCATATACTATATAAGGGGTATGCATATAAGGGGGGAGGGGCTTAAGCTTTGCTTGCTTTTGCTGACAAGGGGAAAGGGGAAAGTAAATAATTGTGATAAATCTGCTTCCGTAATACTAGAACGGCCCCTATCTATGTGGGGAAAAAGACGTGACAAATTGATTGATTGATTGCTTAGCTAATAGTTGTCCAAATGTGGTCTTATTTCGACCAGTACGTAAAACCTTCTTTCATGGTTGGGTTGGTTACAATCTGGTCTGAAGTGGTTTTTATTAGGACTTGACATCTGACCTTGACCTGCCTGATGGTAAGCATGATGGGGGTCCAAGAGCACCGACAGCTGAAATGACCATCTCACTTCACGGCTGCCTCAGTGGACATTATACACTTTTATTTAGGCAATTAAAGATTTTGAGAAAACTCTACCTAATTTTTTCTTAGCATCTCTCATAGAAGCTGTGCGATACATTGTCTATACCACTAAACTAGTAGCACATAAGGGTTACTGCATTTATTTATACTTTTATTTATTAGTGAGTAGTATAAGAGTAGTAGGCAGTGGTACCCAGTCTGCCCGATCCAGATTAGTACCACCACTTACAAGTATACAGACCGTAAAGTGATTTAGTCGCGTTTCGGAATTAGCTTGTAAGTCGCCGGTTCCAACTAGGCCGGCATAGTGGATGTCATTGCTACTTACAATTATTAATTTGTAGTGGCAGTGAAATCCATTCATGGACCACACTCCAGCTTAACATCAAGCAGGGCGCTGTTATATGTCGAGTCACAATAAAAAAATAGGAGTGCATAGGATATTATTGTTTTGACTATTTCTCCTTAAATGTAAACGTAAATAAAACAGTTCTTTGTTGACCCCAGGGTAGACTGGCAGAGATCGTGCAAGAGCATTAAGCTTATCTATATAGTATAAAGTATTAAAATAAATTATATAATTAAATGAAATTTAATTCAATATAGTGTATTTAGTATGTTAAAAGTATGTTAGTAATTAATGCAACATCATTAACGACATAGATAAATAATAATGGACAGCAATGTAATGGTAGTCAATCCATATTTATCACAATAAAAACAGTTCTGGCTTTAAACTCATTTTAGATAAATAAATGAAATATTTATATAGACTAGAATAAAAATAGTTAGTAGTTGCAAATGCGATGAAACCGTGACGTATTTAGTAATTGTTTTGTTGATGTTTAATACTGATAGTACTCACAGGGGCAGTGGCGTAGCGTGGCGGGGGCGGAGGGGGCGGCCCGCCCCAGGCGGCACATTTAGGGGTGGCAAAATTTATAAAAATTGAAATAAATCGTTAAAATTCAAACCTGAAATTCATATTTTTGTTGTACCTATGATTCAAACTCCTAAATAAGGGGGCGGCACTTCCGCCTCGGGCGGCTGACTTCCACGCTACGCCACTGCACAGGGGCTCGGTTCTCTTAATACATGGCAGCGAAATGGCGTGGCAACTGCTTTTTTTTCGTGACATTTATACTATTATAATTACGAAAATGCAGTGAAAATGCACTGGGCCCAGCGACATAGATTGTCCACGAACTTTCGGCGTAACTTTTACGGCGCCATAAACGCATTGTAAATGCACAATGAATTTGACACTCTTTCAGAGGTAACCAATCAATCAAAATCAAGTATCTCTTAAAATAATAATAATTGACAAAATGTCTTCTAATGACAATTATGGCGATTATGGCGCCGTGACATTACGCGAAATGACGTGAAAACGCGAAAATGAGTTTTCACGTCATTTCATGTATTAAGAGAATCGAGCCCCTGATACTTCGCCATTATCGTAGGTAACGTTGGATAAACAACTGTCATATGTTTTGACAATACAGTGACGTGTCATTAGAAGATATTTTGTTATTTATTATTATTACGCGAGAAACTTGATTTTGATAAATTTCTACATACATATTTACAAATTTTTTTATAGACACGATAAATATTTCATATTATTTTTGTGCCAATTTTAAGTTAAAAAAAGTATTATTGTTTTATACAACCAGCTGACAAAAATGACAGCTGGTTGTCTACTTTGATTGGTTTACGACAAATTCATTGTGCAATAGCAGTGCTTTTTCGTCGCCGTACATATTATTTAGATTAGTGCAAAAGCCACACCGGAACAGCAGTGCAAGTTCGTGGCCAAGTCATATCGCTGTCATGTAATTAAGAGAATCAAACCCCAGTGTTACGTCACTATGAAGTCATCGCGTTGTGTGACGCCACGATTCAAGCTATTTAGCAACTGCCTGGGATAATTAATATAATGTAATAGAGTATTATTTTGCTGTTGCCTAGTGTTAGTTAATTTAATATCAATCAATCAATTGGTACGCCGTATTTCCAACTTGATAGCGGAGACAACGGAGCGCCTCTTTTCACGATCCAGACACGACTCTCTCGCTACATTCACATTCATAATTCTCTTCATACAGATTCTATTGGCAATGCGAACTCCTGATTTTTTTAAAGAATATTACCTTTTTTTGACAAATTAAACAAACTCTATGCGGCTTACTATCGCGTTTATTTTTGTTTTTTTTTTTTATTTTTATTTATTCCGACGTTTCGAGAGCTTTGCAACCATCGTGGTCACGGAGGGACCGAGGTGTTGGTCGTCCCATTATTCATTTGTCATTGTTTCCAAAATTTCAATTTTATGCAATAATAACTGTTTCATCTGGTTTTGTTTTTTGTAGTTTGCTGGTATGGCAATTAAGTTTGTGTATTGTGGACCCTTATATATAATCGCCAACCACCCTCTCTATTGAAATTAGGATGTTATTTAAATCCCCTGCGTGCCATTTTGGGCATACTTTCTTTCGCAAAAATTTTCAGTTTGTCGAAATGGATGGGTGGTTGGCGCCGTCTTGTTAATGCTCACAAACTGCAGACTACGTTGGTGTTTTATATCCGCAATATGTGCATATTATTAATAACTAAAAATAAACGCGAGTAAAATCATTAACCGTAAACAAACGCGATAGTAAGCCCCAAATAATTTGTTTAATTTATTAATCAATGTTCGCGCAAAATCTAAGAAAGTTATATACCTTTTTTGATTGAGGAATATTCTTGTAGGTCTTCGCCATTTTATCTTACCACTCGTCTTCTAAATGTTTAATATGGATTTTCTTTTTAACAGTGGAAAGATGCGACTCCTGATCAGCTAATGGATTATAAACTGAAATGTGTATTTGAAACTCCTGGGTCGAATGTGAGTATTATTATTGATTTGCATATTATAATTATTTTAAAAGAATGTTATTCTATTTTAGTAAATGTGTTATTTTCTCAGTAAAACATTATTCATTCGTAGTTTTCCGCTATTTTTTAATTTATAACAATTTTTAATTAGTAAATTCACAGCCATAGTTAGATTGTTTTTAAATTTCGAAATTGTTCTTTTTTATTTTTTAATGCTCGTATTTTTACTGTATAAATTAGTATTGAAAATTGGATGAACATGGATAGTGGGAAGCAGACAGTTGGTGCTTATATTCATAGTGAATGCTACTGGCACTCGTAGTTATTTAACTGTAGTAGCAGTTTTAACATTAGGCGGGTGCTGTCATACGAGTATATCGAACCACAATTCGAGCTTGCATTCGAGTTTGTTTTTCTATCCAGTTTTCATTATTAAACTTTTTTTTTGTTAACACATTTGGATTTTAACGGTAAACCGTCTGTTTTATGTATACTTACTTTTGTATTGCGGTTAAATATCAAGTTATATACACAGATCGTTTGTGAATACTACAGTACGCTGCACAGTGATTCCTTAGTATTGTGTTATTTAATATCATTGTAACTCATCGTTTATTTACTAATTGGCTACTCATTTAGTGGCTTTCGACTCAATTACTTTTACGAATCGAATAAACACTTTTTTAATCAAATAAAATAAGGAATCTTTATTGTTTATGTTAATTTGGAAATCATTGGTTTTTTTTATATAAGGGAGAGTTTAATCCTAATTGTACATAAAACAAATATATATGCCTTATCAGCCAATATGTTTTCCCCATCCTATAAACTTGGATCCTTCAATCGATGCGTGGCCTTTGGCCGCAATAGTAACGGCGACTGAGGCAGCCTTGAACTGTCTCGGTTGTTTAGTCGTCGGCACTGTAGGACCTCCTCTTACTTACGATCAGGAAGGTCGAGGTCAGATGTTAAAAAAACATGCATGTAATGGTTATTGTAAACGCCCAATGTTCGCCCCTCTTAGAACACGGAACCACTGTGCGCTGGGGATGGCGCTGTGCAGACCGACGGCAATAAGAAACGCGTGGCTGTCGCAGAGGAGAGGCCTGTCACTGCCAAGGTAGGATTCAATAACATAGGATTCGATAACAATAATGAAACGCTGCACAATATTAACACAAACATGTTTTACAATGATATTAGTATCATTAGGTGCTTACATATTTGAAGATGGTTGAATTTAATTTTATAAAAGTTTACCCGTGAAATGGGCGAATAGCTAGAACAAAATACACGTATCCGCGCAATACAATTGGCACATCAAATTTGTCTGTGGTTGGCTGTCTAAAATATAACAGAATCAGTAACTGATACAAATGCAAAAGCCCGTCGAAGGTATCTGGGAGACATAACAAATGCAGCATAAGAAATCACTACAAAATTTGATAATTCTTTTGATAAGTGGTTGATAAAAAATCCTCTTTAAATTTTGGACTAGATACACTATTTTCACAAGCGAGTGGTTGACGAAAAATTAATAATTATGAGACGAATCTGTGCTACTTCAAACACAAATAAGCATTTTTATCCTAAATGTTTATTTCACATTCTAAATCTTCAGATTGTATGGATCAAAATTCGCAGACGAATCAATTTGAAATGTTAAGGATTAATCAAACTTTATGGGTTGAAGTTGGGGATTCAAATTCAAACACTCTTAACATTCTGGTATAATGAAATTTTAATTAAACTCAATTCTTAAGTAAATTGAAAAGTTAGCCTTCCAACCACAATCGACAGTGGAACAAAACATACAAAGAAAGTTATTAAGTTCTCAAAATCGTTGTTTAAAGAATTTAACAATGTTTCTAAACTTCTTCGATTGGCATAATAGTAGTCTCCATTTTGTTAAAATATATAAAAAATATTACTTTGTTAAAATAATTAAATATCCTTTTATTACACTATTTCGTTCCACTGTGCAATAGGGTGTTTGCGTATTAGGAAAATTGCTCCGTTTCGTCTTCGATGGTCCACTCTGTGATCTTGTATATACGCCTATTGACTTATAACATTTTTAACAAAACTTTTAGTTGGTTATTTTGTGAATTTGGTTATATTAAATTTTAATTTAAAGCAATACTTTTTACTATTTTACAAATCTTAGTGAGATATGAACAATGAATGCATTGGACTAAAAAGAACACCACGGAATATTGAAAACAGCCGATTTTTTATAAAGAATGTAAAGTATTGTTTTAACAGAATCGGCTGGCTGCTTTTGGCACACATAAGAAAAGAAATAGATTAAATAATTAATACGAGCAACAAATAAATAATATTAAATGTTGGAGGATCTGTTTCAACACAACAAACTTGTTGGCACCACCTGAACTTGAAGAAATCTAAATAGATGAACCAACGACCATCTTTGATGTTTAAAATAGCAATGAATGTCTTTAAACAAAAAATAGTGTAATTATCATGTAATATGTCAGCATCTATTTGTATTGCACCAAGATTGTATATTACATATTGTACTCCCTTAGAGAAATGGTAGGGTGAGCCCATGTAGAATAAATTGTGAGTATAGTGTTGTCTTTCCTTACTTCTTTCCTTTAATTTAGTTCTGTAGATTATTATTATCATAAAAACTACTTCTGTGCAGCGTTTCTATTTATTAAGCTTTTATTGTCGCACTCATTTTTATATTTGCTTTAATGTTGCTTTGAAATATTAATATAAATTTGTTATTTTTTGCATAAATTGCATGTAATTTTTTATACATCACATCACAAGTTTACTTCCTCTTGGTTAAAATAACAGAAATCTTTCTGTAAATAACTTACAATATACATTATTTACATTAAAAAGTTTAATTTTGAATCCTTACAAAAAAGATAAATGCATTTTTAACTGAACATAAACACAATTGGGGCAGGGAACATCCGTCACAGAACACAACACATCGCAATGTCAGTTAATAAAAACATATTTCGCCAATTTAATTAAAACTACATGTTTGCATACTATATTATCACAGCCACGTTACTTTACCATCCAAACACACTAATCGGTGTCGAATATAAATAATTATAAATGTCGTATAGTCATTCATTACATACTTCATTATTTATTTGCAAAGTAGTAAATGATTAAATAATACATATCCCCCGTTAATGTTTAGTGTTGTACCCTTGTTCTTTTTCCACGTGTGATTACAAGCATGTCTCTTACAGGATGCTGTAGAGGCATCTAATATGAACGAGTCTATAAAGCGGAAGGAGCCAGATGATAACAAGACATACAAGGTAACTTTGGATATAATGGAGTTGATGGAGGAGTAGTTCCATGTGTAACATTCATCCATGACACATGCCCACCTTACTGTAATGCTAGGTTATAGCTAAAGTCGCGTAGTTACTTGTTTGATGTCCTCGCTTCGCGTCGTGCTAGGCCAGTATTTTGAATTATTACGACGGTTGCATCACTCATTTTGTATATTAGTTGCTTATTAGTAGTAATTAATAGTAATATTATAGTTTAAAGTATTTTGGCCGGCATAGTGGCGGTGACTGAAGTAACTAAAACGGTATTATCAGTCATCGTCGCTCTTGAACTTTCCCTTGCTTACCATCAGGCAAGTCAAGGTTAAATGTCGAGTCTCAATAAAATGTATATACTTTGAAGTATTTTGGCTGGCATAGTAACAGCGGAAATAATATAAAAAAAAGTTCGAAGATACTAAGTATGAGTTCAAATAATAGGCGGGTTATAATTAGAGATCATGGTTGCACCTTATGTAGTCTTCAATTGTGTAATGTTTTCCATTCAATGTAATTATACGTCAATGCCATTTCGTGTTGTCATACGTTTGGCAAATGTAAATAATGTTATATTAAATTTCCTTTTTTTTAAATTATGGATACGATCCCCTCTCTCCAAAACCTTTTACTTTCATACCTTTCTTTTCTAATTCGGCATTTACATATAGTATGGGATCGTTTTAAGTCAAATGTTTACTGAACACATCGATTATACCCTTTAGTCCTTCAATAAAATTTTGATCGAAGCAATGAAGCTTCTTTTTATGTAACTAAATTACGTAATCCTGAATGTAAATTGTTTAATCACATATTGCTTTCTGTTGCGTGACGCGGGAGTTATTCTATTATTATTTATTCTAAAGTATTAATTTTTCTTTTATCTTGGTAGCTTATCTACAATGAAATAAATAAACTACTTAATATCTATCCGTTGTTCAGAAATAAATGTAAAATGATAGTAATATAATGGTTAATTAATATGATACTAGTAAATCAGTATTATGTACTGTTTTTTTTACTCCTAAGTAAACTCTTGGTGAAATGTATACAGGGTTTTCACTTAGTTTAGGCCACCAATTTTTTTAAATTTTTTTTTAATGATTATAATTAAATATTAACCTAAATACGAAGGCACTCGTATTCGAAATTAACTAAAAATGCTTGTACCATTTTCCTAATTCCGTTAAATAATATAATATAGAACGTTTTTACGTTTTCTTGCCTACGGTTGACGTCAGGGGTGTTAAAACATATCCTCCTTCTAAAATAAATGTCCAGTTTTTGCGTTTTGCCTACGGGTTATTAGGCTCTATTTATTTTATTAGTATCTTCGCATTTGACGATTATTTTTTATTTTACCTAATTTCTCATTTTCTTCTTAATAACATTAAGATCTATTTTTATTTATTTAGTAGTCTATTACTTATCAAACCATAATTACTTTTTATTAATCATAATTGAGTTCATTAACATATTGTCATCACTTTTGTCATGTGCTATTATTTGTTCTGTGGGCATTCGTCGTGCAATGTTGTTATAGTGCATGGTTTGCATACGTGTTAATTAAATGTTAAGTAGATATTATTATTATGTATTAATGTTGCTGTTATGTTTGGTACGTGCCTAAATACATTATATAAAAAAATATAACTGACTCACAACATGCGAAATTCCCACATTTATCAATCAATACTAACCCTGTTAGAGTTAATAAAATTTAATGGAATTGAAGTAAATATTTTAACATAAAAGAGAGTAAATGCCCCACAGACACCTAGTAAGCAAGAGTCAAGGTGTTGAAGTTGTAAGAGAAGAGTTCAACTTGCCTAGGTTGTGAGCGCAGAAAAAGTATTTACAACAGTAGTGCACGCAGTTTTGAATTAATAATAACGTTAGGTAATAATGTACAAAGAGTATATTTAACATTGCAGGCCGGAAATTTGGGCGGCAAACCAGAAAATGCCGTTGGAGACGTATTGAAGGCGAGCGATGCCACTCAGGTCCGAGAGGAAGAAAATAAATTAAGAAATGAAATTATTCAGTTAAAGGTGTTTGTTTGTATAATATTACAGCTATTTTTCTTTGTATGAGAGTGTCGGATTTGTGTGTAACTTGTTATTTGTGTGTGTGACAGGAGGAGTTGCTGCACCTGCGTCAGACGCGCGACGGCAGGAACGTGAGCCCGCACGTGTACACGCCAGGACGGGCGGGTGGTGCTCAGACTTCGATGGTGCCCTGGCTGATGGTCGCCGTCGGCATGGCCGTCCTCGGCATTATCATCGGCAAGTTCATCATGTAAACGTCAAGCAAACTTACACGGCCACACAACCTATAATTCACTCCCTGTATGTCCTATGTAATTTTTAAATTTAATCCTATAAAATTCCATATTATATACTTACCTATTGTAATGTTTCTTTAGATCATTATAACGATCGTAGTTAACGTCGATGTGATTTCTAGTGTGTATTACTATGTTGTAGTGGATTCTTCTTTATAATAATTATTATTATATTGCGAAAGGGGAATGCCCAACCGTCATACAAAAAAATGCCTGACAGGAACAAAAATTATTTATGCGCCAAATTTTACTTTTAATCGAAAAGAAACCAAAACAATTACAAAAAATACCCTAAAACAAGGGAAAGCCTGGTTATAAGAATTTTACGAAAAGGTTATGTTAAAGTTAGGAATTTTATCAAAAATAAAAGTACTAAAAAGAAAAAAAGTAGTAGTTATTTATGAATCATTATTGTGTATATATACAATATTGTATATATCAAAGGCAAAGGACATTTGATTTAAGCAGCCTAAGTTTTTTGTTGTGTGTTTTTTCTAATAATTAGATTTGTATCAGTATGTGCATGTATAGACGACGTTTGCCTTAAATTATAATATAAATACTATTAATCAAACTGCGAAACATCCAAAAATTTAAAAAAATACTCGGCGCTGCCACCAGACTTCATACCCGCCAAAATTCATAACACAGATAGTAAACTTCTATCTACAGGAAGTGACGTTTGAATGAATAATTTAAAAATCAATCATTCATTGTTTGATGAAACGGAAGGCCTCATTAGATTAAACGATGAATATAAATACTTTAAATAATTGTTATATTTTTCCCCTTACTTCACAAGCATGATATTCTCATTTCATTATTTCATTATTTATGTTGTAATTTTTCAAGAATTAATGACTGTTCGTACCTTCTGTTCATTTCAGGCATTTTTAGGCCATTCCCCTTTATAATTAATTATATTTGTATTATTAGACCACTGGACAGAATATGTTTTGTTTTTAAATTTTAATTGATGAGTTTAATTGCATTAGCGCGATTATTATTATTTTGACACGATGAATTAAATATTTATATATATATATAGCTACTATGGTTGAAGTAACACTGGAATCATATACCAGTTGTGTAACAACATTCCTATACGTGTGGACATGCCGTATGTTAATACTGTAAGATGGGTTTATTGTGTTAAAATTATATAATTCTGGGGGCGGCATTTAAGGGTTGTGGGGTTGACATGTTATTTTGTATTAATAGAAAATTATAATCTATAGGGATGTTTTAGTTTTCGAAAACTATAATAATTGAGTTGATGTGATAGAACTATTGTTTCGTATAATATATTACGTGCATCGGCACATTTATATCTGGATGTCCCATGTTCCAAGGGCTGCAAATTATTTGTGTTAATATCATTTTTTGTATATATTTCGCCATGACATGACAGTATGACGTGCATTAACGTATTCATTCGCCAAATGTTAAAAGAACAACAACTAAATATATAATTTAACCTAATTGTAATATTATAAATAAGCACAATGACATCTACGTGGTATATGATTCTCATTAATATTTCGACGTTTTGTAATATTTATAAATGCTTTCGATGGCTCTGTATGAGATCAGTATGAGATGCTCACTCAGCACGCATTGTAGTTATCTAATTTTACATTATATGTAATGCTTTTCATGTACTTTAATTTGTACTTTTAATAATTTGAACGGTTTCAAACATGCATAATTTTGTGTTCGGTTACGCAATAAATAGTATCTAATTAGTGTTGTTACTACTCGCTATATCGTTTTTAAATAAAAGACTTAATTTATAATTATAATTTGTTGTTTTATTCTACCAAGCCCTTTTTTTTATAATTCTTTTTTTTTGTGACACGACATCTAACCTTGATCCGCCTGATGATAAGCAAGAGAGGTCCAAGAATGATGACGACTATAAAAACTTAATTATTTCACGGCTCCCTCTGTCGCCGTCACTATGCCGGCCAAAGGTGCTTCTTCACGCATCGCTTGAAGGATCCAAGGTCATAAGATGGAGAGAACACATGGGCAGGCAAAGCATTCCACTTGTCGATTGTTCTACAAAGAAAAAACGCGACGAACTTTTTAGTTCGACTGCCGATTCGGTCGATAGAGTGCGGATGCTTTCCCCTACCTGTGCGAGTATTACGGGGATAAAAAGACGAGGTAGGAACTATTCATATAAAAAATAGTAGACAGGGCGATTGTTTGCCTAAATGAATATTCCTTGTTTTATGAGAAACATATTTTAATTTAGTTGTGTAAGGATCGTGGTAAGTGGCGCTCCATTGTCTCTGCCTATCCCTGTGGCACTTTGATTGATATTTTAATTAGCTCTGATTTAGACTTCCATTTTACGAGTTGAAAGAAAGCATACAATAGGAAGTGAGTATTAAAATAAGATGTATGAAACGAATAAGATGTCGCTCGAAGATTCGACAACCGATGGGGAAGAAAGGTTCTAGAGTGGAGACCACGAACCGGAAGACGCAGCGTAGGTAGGCCTCCCACTAGGTGGACTGACGACATAGTGAAAGTCACGAATAACCAGTAGATGCTTCGAAATGGCGTTCTAAGGAGGAGGCCTATATTCGGGCATAGGCTTTTTGGCTGATGATGAATAAAATCTAAAATTAAATTTTAAAACTTTATTGTGACCTGACGTCTGATCTCGATGGTAGGCAAGAAGTGATCTTAGTTGCAAAGTGAAGGAAATCATCATCAGTTAACCTATTTCTCCATTAGAATCTTTCACATGGTCTCGAAAACCTTTTTTTTTTATTTGTGTCATGTGAGCGTGCCTGTATCATAGAAACAGGACGACCAAATATATCAAAAATACCGGCAGGTGGTTTTGAACCGGGAGCGAAACCATTGATTATCATTAGACCACGTACGCCTGAAGCAGGTGGGTTAAATTCACCTTGTATAAACACGTTAGTAACATCACCATCCTCGAAGACAGGCAGATTGTATGTACTCGAAGACAGGCAGATTGTATGTACTCGAAGACAGACAGATTGTATGTACTCGAAGACAGGCAGATTGTATGTACTCGAAGACAGGCAGATTGTATGTACTCGAAGACAGGCAAATTGTATGTATTCGAAGACAGGCAGATTGTATGTACTCGAAGACAGGCAGATTGTATGTACTCGAAGACAGGCAGATTGTATGTACTCGAAGACAGGCAGATTGTATGTACTCGAAGACAGGCAGATTGTATGTACTCGAAGACAGGCAAATTGTATGTATTCGAAGACAGGCAGATTGTATGTACTCGAAGACAGGCAGATTGTATGTACTCGAAGACAGGCAGATTGTATGTACTCGAAGACAGGCAGATGGTATATACTGGAAGACAGGCAGATTGTATGTACTCGAAGACAGGCAGATAGTATGTACTCGAAGACAGGCAAATTGTATGTATTCGAAGACAGGCAGATTGTATGTACTCGAAGACAGGCAGATTGTATGTACTCGAAGACAGGCAGATTGTATATGCTGGAAGACAGGCAGATTGTATGTACTCGAAGACAGGCAGATTGTATATACTGGAAGACAGGCAGATTGTATGTACTCGAAGACAGGCAGATTGTATATACTGGAAGACAGGCAGATTGTATGTACTCGAAGACAGGCAAATTGTATGTATTCGAAACCAGGCAGATTGTATGTACTCGAAGACAGGCAGATTGTATGTACTCGAAGACAGGCAGATTGTATATGCTGGAAGACAGGCAGATTGTATGTACTCGAAGACAGGCAGATTGTATGTACTCGAAGACAGGCATATTGTATATGCTGGAAGACAGGCAGATTGTATGTACTCGAAGACAGGCAGATTGTATATACTGGAAGACAGGCAGATTGTATGTACTCGAAGACAGGCAGATTGTATATGCTGGAAGACAGGCAGATTGTATGTACTCGAAGACAGGCAGATTGTATATACTGGAAGACAGGCAGATTGTATGTACTCGAAGACAGGCAGATTGTATATACTGGAAGACAGGCAGATTGTATGTACTCGAAGACAGGCAAATTGTATGTATTCGAAACCAGGCAGATTGTATGTACTCGAAGACAGGCAGATTGTATGTACTCGAAGACAGGCAGATTGTATATGCTGGAAGACAGGCAGATTGTATGTACTCGAAGACAGGCAGATTGTATGTACTCGAAGACAGGCATATTGTATATGCTGGAAGACAGGCAGATTGTATGTACTCGAAGACAGGCAGATTGTATATACTGGAAGACAGGCAGATTGTATGTACTCGAAGACAGGCAGATTGTATGTACTCTTAGACAGGCAGATTGTATGTACTCGAAGACAGGCAGATTGTATATGCTGGAAGACAGGCAGATTGTATGTACTCGAAGACAGGCAGATTGTATATACTGGAAGACAGGCAGATTGTATGTACTCGAAGACAGGCAGATTGTATATACTGGAAGACAGGCAGATTGTATGTACTCGAAGACAGGCAGATTGTATGTACTCGAAGACAGGCAGATTGTATGTACTCGAAGACAGGCAGATTGTATGTACTCGAAGACAGGCAAATTGTTGGAGATAGGGAAATCGTACTGTAATTTCAATATTGTTTTATTGCGACTTTAAATCTGACCTCAACTCGCCTGATGGAGTTGAGAGATAAAAGAACGCCGACGACTGAAACAACCGTCTCAGTCGCGATCACTATACCGGCGATGGCGGCGGTAAAAAATACTTATATTTGTATTGATTAAATTGATGGGAAGTCGCAATATGTTGACATAAAAACTTTGTCAGTCCTGTTGTGTTCATAAAAAATCATCATTATTAGATATCTCTTATTAGTATAGTGACGGCGACTGAGGCAGCTGTGAACAAAGTCGTTTTTCAGTCGTCGTCACTCTTGGACCTCCTCTTGCTTATGCAGGGTCGAGTTCTGATGTGTCACAATAAAAAAAATACTTGATGTGTGCGTCAGGATAGCGGGTGTATTATAATCCACATGCAGTAAGTATTAAAGTTCAATGTACCTCTTTAAAATCGTAATTATCACCAAAAGAGACATCAAAATCTTTTTTTTATTGTGACTCGACATATGACAGTCAGCACCCCGCTTGATGTGTGGATGTCACTGCTACTACTATAAGTAGCAATCACATTCACTATGCCGGCCTAGTTGGAACCGGCAACTTACAAACTGATCCCTAAATGCGACCATCACTTCACTACTTACGGTGATACTACCCCGGATCGGCAGGCTTAGTCAAGTTGCCGATTTCAACTAAGCCGATATAGTGTGACTGCTACTTAGTTATTTAACTGTAGTAGTAGACACGCCTCCATTCATGAACCGCACTCCAGTTTAACATCAGGCGCCCACTATAAATAAGTCATGTCGAATATAAAAAATATATAAATTAAAGATTAGGGACCCCTTATAGGGCTTTTTTTATTGTGACTCGACAACTGGCATCGACTTGTCTACAGGCGCATACTAATCAAAAAGTTAGTCTACGCTTCAAAGAATTTATACTATTTTCACTTATGGCATTAAAAAGAAGTCAGAAAGGGACAAATTACATTTTTACATTCGCAATTTAGAAGGTTCTCACTAGTTTCGATGATCATTTGACAACCTAATCTGACAGAATAACAAATAACATTAAAATATTTAAAAAAAGGATGACGGAACAATTATCCCGCTACTCTTACTACCATGTAACTTTTAATTAGGCAGTATTAAAAGTCAACCACAATTACTTTTTGTAATTGCAGAAAAGTAGTGACAACCTTTGTAAGAAAGGAATTGAAGTACAAGTAGTTGTCTCTTTCAATCACACGTAGTATAAACTTAGTACAAATGCAATAAATAACACTGAATTAGTTCTTATTTTAGCACAGATTCTATTCTTTCCATATTCTTAGCTACGCTTGCATTAGTAGCTGTCACTATCTATGTGCCGACTGCCGGCGAGATGCTTTTTACACATAAGTGAGGAAAACACATGGGCTGGTAAAGAATTCCACTTGTCGATTGTTTGACGAAGTAACGACGCGCTGCACATTCTTCAGTTCGGCTGTCGATATGGCCGACAAGATGCGTATGCTTCCCTCGACCAGTGCCGGGTATCACGGAAGTGTAAAGACAAGGTAAATAAGTTCTTCGGAACATTCTCCGTGATAGCTGATATTATCTAGATTTATTATATGGAAAGGATGAATTAAAGTAGATTAACAAAAAGAATTTATAAATCTCATGTGGATGGATGCGTTAAAGAACAAATATTCTGTTGCGCGTTTAGTTCTTTGTAGTTCCTTAGCTATCCTCTCAGAGGCTGTTTTATAATAATTATAATTATTTTGTTTTCAAAGTGATTGTCATAGCTATTACAAAATGCCGAAGTGTGCGGATTGCAGAAAAAACGTTTCCGAAGGACCGCAATGCAGTGCTTGTGGTGCATGGTACGACTTTCAGTGTGCCGGTATAACGGAAGTGGGCTTTCGCAAGTTAGGTGATAGGAAGGCTCATTGGCGGTGTCATTCCTGTAAAACCGGTAGTTCCAGAACACTTAGCCCAATACCAATTTCGCCAACTGCTTCCCTTGATGATGTATTGGCGGAAGTAAGAAATATGTCAGTCAATATGGCTTCACTCGTCGGTGACATGAGAAGTGTTAAAGAGGAATTGTCTAACATAAAAACCTCGGTTGATTCCGCACATGACGCAATCCGTGAGAACAATGCCAGGTTCTTAGAATTGGAGAACAGAATTACAAAACTAGAGGAATTCAATATTGATACGGACACCCTGCACAAAATCCAAAAAAATGTGGAATTACTGGAAAACCGGGTTTTCGGGTTGGAGGAAGTTTCTTCCCAAATCTCTTCCTACAGTGACGCTGTTAGGAAATCTGTTGACGCTCAAAATGATAGAGAACAGTGGGCCCGAATAAATAATATTGAAATTAAAGGTATACCTTTTAAAAAGGAAGAAAATCTGCTTGATATTATTGCTCTAATTGGAAACAAAATCGGTAACCCCTCCAGAGTCCTGCTTTTTGCTGATGACATGAAGATCTTAAAGAGCATTAATACTGTGGGGGATTGTGAGGACCTTCTTAAGGACTTGAATAGACTTGATACCTACTGTGCAACAAACAAACTTGACCTAAATCCGCTAAAATGTAAAGTTGTAACGTTTACGCGGAAACTACAACCAATTCAATTCGATTACTATATTAAAGATCACTTATTATCTCAAACAAATAATATTATTGATTTAGGTGTGCTTCTTGATAGTAAGTTGCTTTTTGATGAGCATATTAACAGCATAGTTACCAAAGCCTCCAAAGCATTGGGATTCGTAATTAGAATGGGTAGGACGTTCAAGAATATTAAAACCCTAAAAGTCCTGTTTTGCACCCTAGTACGATCTCATCTGGAATACGCATCCCAAGTATGGAACCCTTGCTACAGCGTATATAAAAATCGCATTGAATCCATACAGAGGCGGTTCCTGAGATATATATGTCACAGAACTGGACAGAGCCAGTTGAGTTATAATGATAAGTGTAGGCGCCATCACTTATTACCCCTTTCATTGCGTCGTTCCATCGCTGACGTTGCGTATCTGCTTGCTATTCTCCAATCTAAAGTCGATTGTTCTGAGTTGCTTCAGTACATAGGACTCAAAGTACCTTGTTCTGTTAGAATTAAGAGGATTTTTCACGTACCATTTGCCAGAACCAACTATATACAAAATGCATTTTTTATAAGAACTTGCAATTACTATAATGATTTTTGTGCTGACATTGATCCCTTCATTACAACGCCAGCGTCATTAAAACGCTTGCTTACACGCAGATATGCTATGGGTTCCCACTCTTAGTCGTAAGTTATTTTTAGATTTATTTATCGTAGTTAGATTATTAAGCTATTTTTAAACCTAATTATCGGTGGTAACTTGTTACTGGCCTTTTTTACTGTATACAACTTATCTACTTATATATATATCTAGTTAGCTGTAAGTTATCCTTAAAGAAATAAAAATAAAATAAAATAAATAAACAAGGCAGGCTCAGAAGGGTGTTTGCCGACCAAATCGGAGACATCCTCAAGAAAGCTAAGTTGCTTAGTGCCCAAAGCCATAGAGCTTGTATGAAGAGAATTGTGAATGTGAAGGAATCGAGGGAGTTGTGTCCGGATCGTGGCAAGTGGCGCTCCATTGTCTCTGCCTGTTCCTGCGCGAAAAAGGCGTGACATTTTGATTTGATAAATACAGAACATTTAACCATATAACTTGTTTTTTATTGTGGCATATAAAAGCACCCCGCCTGATGTTAGGCTGGAGTGCTGTCCATGAATGAAGGCGACTGTTACTACAGGTTAAATAACTGCAAGTAGCAGTCAATCCATCATGTCGGAACCGGAAATATACAAGCTGATCCCGAAACGCGACTGTGTCATACTTGTATAAAACAAGATGTAACATAAGCAGGATCGTACAAAGTGGCGCTTCATTGTCATTGTGGGAATTAAGGCGTGACAATTTTATTTTATTGAGACGCTATATTTGACTTGGACTTGCCTGTTGCTAAGCAAGGGAGATCCAAGAGTGCCTACAATCGTAAGACATCGATTCAGTTTATGGTTGCCTCAGTCCTTCAAACGATGCGTGAAGAAGCACCTTTGGCCGATATAGTGACGGTGACTGAGGCAGCCGTGAACAAACTTGGTTTTCTCAGTCATCGTCACTCTTGGACCTCCTCTTGCTTATCATCAGGCGGAACGAGGTCAGATGTCGTGTCTCAATAAAAAAAAATAAAAAAGTTGCCGTCTCTATGCCGGCCAAAGGAATAGTTACTTGTGACTAGTAGTGATGATGATCGTACAAGGAACAAAGAAATAAAAGCCATACTTGTAATTTTAATGAAATTTATTAAACTATTCAAATTTGTAATTCAAACATTACTAATAACATAAAGGTTTACCTAAACTACAGTCAAGGCCATGCAGTGCTTTCTTTCAAGAATAAATATATAATTTTAACACGTGTATCTAATATATGTATGTATAGTCCATAATGAAATAACAAATAATATATACCGGGTACACCATATTTTATATCGATCGGTATAGTAGGATTAGAATAAGAATAGGACGCGCTGTTGACTAACTTCACTTGACTGATTTAAAGGTGTCTTTTTCTTGACGGTCCGCAAAGAAAACGAAACCATACTAAAGTGAAGTTGGTTTGGCGCCGATTCGGTCCTATTCTTATTTTAATTGCATTATATAATTGAATAAATTTGACATTTATCAACAGAGTGACTTGAATAGACGTGTTTTTGAAACGTCAGTCATTTTTGACCATGAATCGCTTCGAACCTAAACAACGCCATGTCGAAATTGTGACGGTACATTAAAAATAGTCGTTCAGTTGTGTTAACTTAGACGCGCATATCGTCGAAAATATCCTGGCCAACAAGCACCTTCTAATAATACTATTCGTCGTTTGGTGTCCAATTTTGTTGAGCATGTAACAGTAGGAGATCGTCCACATGCCGTTCATCAAAG
Source organism: Tinea trinotella (assembly GCA_905220615.1). Lineage (NCBI taxonomy): Eukaryota > Metazoa > Arthropoda > Insecta > Lepidoptera > Tineidae > Tinea > Tinea trinotella. Next base: position 6,669,881 of record HG992305.1, read on the forward strand.
CCCAAGACGTTAAATGTAATGGGTGGAAATTGTTGCGGAGAACCTTTGTCGTAACTAACATTACGGCGTATATTGAATGAAGTAGTGTTTCAGCTCTCTTAAATTTTCAGTCTTGCCATGAGTCGTTCCTACCTTTTTTATAAGAATCAGATCTTCAGAACTACTTGTATTTTTTCTTACTGTGACTCGACATATGACAGTACCCCGCCTGATGTTAAACTGGAGTGCGGACTTTGAATGGGTGCCACTGCTACTATATTCCAATAACTGTAAGTAGCAATCACATCCACTATGCCGGCCTAGTTGGAAACGGTAACTTACAAGCTGGTCCGGAAACGCGACCTAATCACTTCACGCTCTGTATACTTAGTGGTGGTACTAACCCGGATCGGCAGACTGGGTACCACTGCCTAAAATGGAAGGGTCCATGAAAGAAGACCACATGAAGGGCACTTTGCCACTCTCTTAAAGGCTAACCGCACACGTTCAACATTATCAACAATAATATTGTAAGTTTGCTGACAAAAACAAAATAATTGGTGAGTATAAAGACCTATTAATAAATGGACAGGTTATTTGTAAAGCCGATAAGGAAAAGTATCTTGGGTTAATACTTGACAAAGATTTATCATGGAAAACTCACATAGATTATGTCAAATCAAAAATAGTACCAATCATAGGCGCTTCAAAAAGGATAACTGGCTTTATTCCACTACATGTTCGACAAGTTATTTACAACTCACTTGTTTTGCCACACTTAGAATACCTCATTGCTATCTGGGGAAGTGCTGGTACAACTGTTATAAAAAAATTAAAGGTCATTCAAAACAAGGCCGTTAAGACACTATTCCACTATCACTACCTAACACGAACAGAAACATTATACAAAGAAACAAAAATCCTTAATATTACAAATTTATACAAATACAACACTCTCATACACATTCGCAAAATAATGACACATAATATACACTCGCAACTTATCTTTAAAAGGAATGATGAAATGTTCACGCGGAAAACAAGAAGTGCTAAAGATCTGTATATACCTAGAACAAAAACCAAAACAGGAAGAAAGCAAATAGCTATTGAAGGGGCACAGTTATATAATGGCTTGCCAGAGCAAGTAAAATGTATTAAATGTTTAAATCAATTTAAATTCGCAGTAAAAAAAACTCCTAATGGAAACCTAACTTATTAACTAATTACTTAATAATTTGTCACTGTATTAATACTAACACAAAACCTAACAATACTCATATAAGCGAATATTGTACTATGTTCTTTTGAGTAAATAAAGTTTCTATAAACCGAAGTTTTCGGGGTTTTCATTATTATTAATGAATAATAATGTTGAAATTCTTAACTTTGAAATATTGAAATATATTATCAATATTGGGGGAAGCAGGATTATTAATAATATCTTCTTCGAGCGGGAAGCATCTAATGGCCAGGACGTGTTATTTTATACATTTTTGAAATGAAATTAATGAAATAAGCACTATGAATAGGTGTAAACAGGGGCACACAAGAATGTTGCCCAACTTGACAGAATATCATATAAATCCCAAAAATTAAAAAAATGAAGAAAAAAAAATTGCTGCCAAAGTCTTGAGTGCCCGAGTAAGTGGCATGCTCAAGTATAATATATTAACATGTAGTAAGTATTAAAAATTCGATCATAACACCTAATATTTCTAACAACATCAACACATCATTCATTTTATGCTTTCTGATGGAACAATCAAAATTGGGGACATTAATTTATACATAATATTTGTCCCACCACATCTAAAAGAAATAATAAACAATTTTATGAATAAAAATATGAATATCAAAGGAAATTAAGCATCATGGGATGATATTTAAAATGTTTACGATTTAGACTGTCAATTGGGGCACACAATAATAATCTTGAGATTTATTATATCGATCTGCAAAAAAATATTTGAAAAAGATTGCAGTGCTTTAAAAAAAACTCTGTACTCTAAGCCATCTTTTCTTCACTTTTCATTCAACGATGTGAAAGCGGCTTTTGGTCCGGTTGGGTTACATTAACCTATTACGCGGACGAAACGCTGGTGACGGCTCGAGGGCGCACGTATCGGGAGCCATTAGAGCAACGGCTGGAGTGGCTCTTGCTGTTCGGCTGATTCGCCTCCTCGGCCTTAAGGTGGCACTGAACAAATCCGAGGCCATGTGGTTTCATGGACCTCGGAACGGTCCTCCTCGGGTCTGTGGGGTCAAAGAGTCCACACTGAAGAACCGTGGGCTGATCCTCGACCCCAAGTGGAAGTTTTGCCAAACTTCCGGAAGCTGGGGCCTCGATTGCTGGTGGCGGCGGCGGCGCTCAGTAAGTAGCAGCCAAACCTCGGCGGACCGGCGGTTTTTTGGGCCCAATTAAAGTTGGGGACATTAATTTATACATAATATTTGACCTACCACATCTCCTAAAAGGAATAAGGAACAATTTTATCAACAAATTTATGTATTGGGCCACACTAAAATGTTGCCCCGATTGACAGAATATCATATAAACCAAAAAAAAATGAAAGTAAAAATGGCTGCCCGGGTAAGTGGTATGCTCAAGTGTAATATAGTAACTTATTAATTAAAAATATGCATTTCAAAGGAAATTAAGCATCATGGGATGATATTAAAACTGTTTACGATTGGGACTGTCATTTGGGGCACACTGGAATGTTGCCCTAATTGATAGAATATCATATAAATCCCAAAAATAAACAAATGTCAAGAAAAAATGGCTGCCCAAGTCTTGAGTGCCCGTGTAAGTGGTATGCTCAAGTATAATATAGTAACATACAGTAAGTATTAAAATTTCGAACCTAACACATTCCCAACAATTCCTATTATTATAAATAGGAATGGGGGGGGGGGGGGGGGACTTCGAGAGAGTGGAGGCTTTTGGGAAGGTGCCCGCTGTGCAACAGAAGGATGTAAGTGCGGCGGGCAAAGAGGTTCAAAATGCAACCGCCGGAGTGCGGAGTGATAAAATATGCATTTCAAAATATGCATTTTCAAAGGAAAATAAGCATCATGAGATTATATTAAAACTGTTTACGATTGGGACTGTCATTTGGGGCACACTGGAATGTTGCCCTAATTGATAGAATATCATATAAATCCCAAAAATCAACAAATATCAAGAAAAAATGGCTGCCCAAGTCTTGAGTGCCCGTGTAAGTGGTATGCTCAAGTATAATATAGTAACTTATTAATTAAAAATATGCATTTCAAAGGAAATTAAGCATCATGGGATGATATTAAAACTGTTTACGATTGGGACTGTCATTTGGGGCACACTGGAATGTTACCCTAATTGATAGAATATCATATAAATCCCAAAAATAAACAAATGTCAAGAAAAAATGGCTGCCCAAGTCTTGAGTGCCCGTGTAAGTGGTATGCTCAAGTATAATATAGTAACTTATTAATTAAAAATATGCATTTCAAAGGAAATTAATCATCATGGGATGATATTAAAACTGTTTACGATTGGGACTGTCATTTGGGGCACACTGGAATGTTGCCCTAATTGATAGAATATCATATAAATCCCAAAAATAAACAAATGTCAAGAAAAAATGGCTGCCCAAGTCTTGAGTGCCCGTGTAAGTGGTATGCTCAAGTATAATATAGTAACATACAGTAAGTATTAAAAATTCGAACCTAAGACATTCCCAACAATTCCTATTATTATAAATAGGAATGGGGGGGGGGGGTGACTTCGAGAGAGTGGAGGGTTTTGGGAAGGTGCCCGCTGTGCAACAGAAGGATGTAAGTGCGGCGGGCAAAGAGGTTCAAAATGCAACCGCCGGAGTGCGGAGTGATAAAATATGCATTTCAAAATATGCATTTTCAAAGGAAATTAGGCATCATGGGATGATATTAAAACTGTTTACGATTGGGACTGTCATTTGGGGCACACTGGAATGTTGCCCTAATTGATAGAATATCATATAAATCCCAAAAATAAACAAATGTCAAGAAAAAATGGCTGCCCAAGTCTTGAGTGCCCGTGTAAGTGGTATGCTCAAGTATAATATAGTAACTTATTAATTAAAAATATGCATTTCAAAGGAAATTAAGCATCATGGGATGATATTAAAACTGTTTACGATTGGGACTGTCATTTGGGGCACACTGAAATGTTGCTCTAATTGATAGAATATCATATAAATCCCAAAAATAAACAAATGTCAAGAAAAAATGGCTGCCCAAGTCTTGAGTGCCCGTGTAAGTGGTATGCTCAAGTATAATATAGTAACATACAGTAAGTATTAAAATTTCGAACCTAACACATTCCCAACAATTCCTATTATTATAAATAGGAATGGGGGGGGGGGGGTGACTTCGAGAGAGTGGAGGCTTTTGGGAAGGTGCCCGCTGTGCAACAGAAGGATGTAAGTGCGGCGGGCAAAGAGGTTCAAAATGCAACCGCCGGAGTGGAAAAGATAAGCACGGACAAGGAGGCTGCGGAGATCAGGCTCGATCACAGGGAGATTTCGACTCGAATTCGACGTAATTCGAGAGAAGATGGTCCCCGACTGGGAGCGGTCGTGGGACCTCTTTGTTTTTAGAGCCCGCGAGGGCATACAATAATGTTGCCCCATGACAGGATAGTATATAAATCCAAAAATAAAGAAAAAATGGCTGCTCAAGTCTTGAGTGCCTGAGTAAGTGGCATGCTCAAGTATAATATAGTAACATGTAGTAAGTATTAAAAATTCGATCATAACACCTAATATTCCCAACAATATCAACACAGCTTTACCAATATTACCAACATCTTTCATTTTATGCTTTCAGATGGAACGATCAAAATTGGGGACATTAATTTATACATAATATTTGACCCACCACATCTCCTAAAAGGAATAAGAAACAATTTTATTAATTAAAAATATGCATTTTAAAGGAAATTAAGCATAATGGGATATTATTAAAAATGTTTACGATTGGGACTGTCAATTGGGGCACACTGGAATGTTGCCCTAATTGATAGAATATCATATAAATCCCAAAAATAAACAAATGTCAAGAAAAAATGGCTGCCCAAGTCTTGAGTGCCCGTGTAAGTGGTATGCTCAAGTATAATATAGTAACATACAGTAAGTATTAAAATTTCGAACCTAACACATTCCCAACAATTCCTATTATTATAAATAGGAATGGGGGGGGGGGGACTTCGAGAGAGTGGAGGGTTTTGGGAAGGTGCCCGCTGTGCAACAGAAGGATGTAAGTGCGGCGGGCAAAGAGGTTCAAAATGCAACCGCCGGGCTAGGACTTGTCTCATCTGTCAACAAACCAAAATAACTAGACATACCAAAGCCCCCTTGAGCACCTTTAACACGCCATCAGGGAGATTTAAACATGTACATGTGGACATCGTAGGACCATTACCATCATCAAATGGATACAGATATTGCCTGACTGCAATCGACAGGTACACCCGTTGGCTTGAGGCAATACCTTTACACGACATCACAGCTGAAAACGTAGCCAAAGCTTTCATTTCGACGTGGATTTCGCGTTTCGGATGTCCGGAACGGATTACAACAGATCAAGGTCGCCAGTTTGAGTCCCGATTATTTCACTCACTGGCAGAATTCTGCGGTATCCATATGGTGAGAACAACGGCCTATCACCCTGAGAGTAATGGCATGGTTGAACGTTTTCATCGTACCATGAAAGCGGCGATTATGGCTCATAATGATATGACATGGACTGAAGCTCTTCCATTAGTCTTATTCGGACTCAGAGCATCATGGAAGCGAGACTTAGATTGTTCTACAGCTGATCTGGTATACGGAGAACCTTTGGGTCTACCAGGAGAATTCTTGTCCTCTAATAAACCCAAGTTGGATCCTTAAGAGTTTGTAGAAGTGCTTCGGCGCCACATCGCCAAAATAAGACCGCCACCTGCTAATAGACATGTGAAACCTACATTTTTCATCAATAAATCATTAAAAGATGCTACTCACATATTTTTACGTCGAGACGGGCTTAAGACATCGTTACAGCTACCTTATACTGGACCATATAAAGCAGTGATTTTCAAGGGGGGGGGGGCGCGTCTAGAGGGGCGCAGAGACCCGCAAAGGGGGGCGTGGGCCACTAGTATGGCTCAGGACCTTATTCATACATTACCCGCGTTTACGCACTACTTACACTGCTAGTTCGTATATTCGTGAACCGCGAAGTTTTAATGACATAATATAATTTTACTTAAGGCAAAGTTGTAATATTAATTAAATAAACTAGGTAGGTATATAGGTGTCCGGCTGTTCGCCGCGCCGTCCAAGCGAGCGGGGCGAGTGCGGGCATACCTTCCCCGCACCGCATTCACCATTGATGAGAAAGTTCACTCGGTCTCATTCCCGCGCACGCCGTTGCCTCTACCGCACGCACACGCGTAACGACACAACCTTCGGGCAATTTAATTTTATTTTATTCAAGTTTTTAACAAGATGAGTTCGTCGAAAAAGCGCAAATACATTGACGATTATATTAAATACGGTTTTGTTTGCATTACAAAAAATGATAGTGACCATCCACAGTGCGTTATTTGTTGCGAAGTGTTGAGTAACGATGTCTTGAGACCGACTCGTCTGGAGCGACATTTGTCAACTAAACACAGTAATTTAAGACAAACCGAAAGAGTTCTTCGTGGCAAAATATGGAAGTTTAAATGAAATTGGATTCAACTGGTTCTTTTTCCGAGTCAAACCAAAAAGTGCTCCTAGCTTCGTACGAAATATCATTGCTCATCGCAAAAGAAAAGAAAAGCCATATTATTAGAGAAAGCCTTGTCATGTATGTTGAAAGCAGCTGAGATCGTACTTGGACAAGATAGTAACAAAAATTGCAAAAAATTCCGCTTTCAGACAACACTGTAAAACGGCGAATTGACGATATGGCCGAAGACATTAAAAAACAAGTAGTAGACGCCGTGAAACAATCACCTTTTTTTTTTCAATACAGTTAGATGAGAGCACAGATGTTGCACAATGCTCTAATTTGTTAGTTTTTGTACGATATATTTACAACGAAACAATCCAAGATGAAATGCTGTTTTCTACAGAGTTAACTAAAACAACAAAAGCAGTTGATGTGATGGCAGCAGTCTCTGAGTTTTTTGCCGATCATGAGCTTTTGTGGGAAAAATTGATAGGCGTCTGCACAGATGGCGCTCCAGCAATGCTTGGATCTCGCTCGGGATTTATACAACTTGTCAAGGAAAAAAATCCCAATATAACAGCAATACACTGTTTTATACATCGACAAGCATTGGCAGCAAAGACACTACCGAGTGAACTGAACACCGTGTTAAAGTTATGTATTAAAGTTGTGAATTCCATAAAAAAGAGTGCGTTAAGTACTCGACTTTTTAAGGCGCTTTGTGAAGATTTAGGAACTGAGCATAAAACATTATTATTTCATACAGAGGTGCGCTGGCTCTCAAAGGGTAATATGCTGGGAAGATTGTTTGAACTTCGCTAAGAAGTATCACAATTTTTGAGTGATCAATCACAAATTGATTTAACGAACACAACGAATTTAAAAGCCCAAGTTTCCAAATAGCGCTGGCTTATTTATCAGATATATTCGATTCGTTAAACTCTTTAAACTTGAAACTTCAGGGTGGCGACTCAAACATTATTTATCATCGCGATGTAATCAAGATATTTATCGAAAAGTTGCAACTTTGGAAACGAAAAGTGCTGGCTGAGCCACCTAATTATTCCTGTTTTTCCAAATTATGCAGTATTTCCGAAAATACGCGTTATAAGAATTTTGAAAATGTTGAAATAAGAACAAAAATTTCAAATCATTTGCAGCACCTTACTGAAGAGTTCAACCGTTACTTCGACTTTCCTAACTCGTGTAACGATGAGGTTTATCGATTGGCGATGGATCCGTTCTATGTTAATGTGGATGCCCTGCCAGACACGCTACAAGAAGAAGCCTTGGAAATTAAAAACTGTTCTGCTGCTAAATATGATTTCGACAAAATGGGAAAAACATTATTTTGGGTTAAATATTTCAAAATTTGTCCCAAAATTGCAACAAAGTCACTTCAATTGTACTTGCCATTTTCCAGTACATATTTGTGCGAAAAAGGATTTTCTGCTGTGGTAGCAATAAAAACCAAGTATAGAAATAAACTTGACATTGCTAGTGATTTGCGCTGTGCCATTTCCGTCGTTAGGCCGAGAATCGAAAATCTCGTGAAAAATTTGCAAGCTCATCCATCTCATTTGAATAAGTAGTTTTTGTATAATTTTAAGAGGCAATAAAAATATTTTAATTTTGAAGACTTTTTTTCTGTATTTACATTCTGATAGTAACCTAAAATAAATATTATATGTATATTTGGCCAAGGGGGGCGCAGAAAATTTCGTATTTTAAAAAGGGGGCGCGTAATAGATTAGTTTGGGAACCCCTGATATAAAGTCATAAAAAGGACTGGCAAAACACTTACAATTGCTCATGGAAGTAAAAACATTACTGTTTCCATTGATCGCGTCAAACCAGCCTTCATGAAACAGCCACAAAGCGAGTCAAAACCACCTTTACATGATGAGAAGAAGAAACCAGTAATCACCACCAGAAGTGGAAGAAGAGTTCGTTTTCCAAATTACTATCATGCCGGAGCATGATACTCCGAAGGGGGTTATTTTTGGAACACAGCCTACAGAACACATCGTCACCCTACAACGTTTCGTCCCGACATAGGATGGTCCCCCTACTCGGCTAGCGGCAACCCGCCGCTTATTGGTTAATTCGAATTACGGGGCGAATAGATCGTTCAGTTACTGAGTAATGATTGTATTGATAGAAATTTAATTTTGTGTGTAGGGTAATATAATATAACGAATGTAAATAAAGAATTACAACATTTTAACTCGTGCATTCGACTTTAATTAAAAGTGTGTTTAAATATAACTGTGATACTGCAAAACCTTTAAGAGTTGCAGCTCCAAAAAAAACCAGCACGTACTATATGGCAATGTAGCACTTGTAAGGTACCTCTCTGCATCCGCAAAGATAAAACTTGCTTCTTAGATTTTCATAAAACTTAAAACTGCAGCCAAGAGGAGCAAAGAGGAAAACTGAGGGGGCCTACCAAGCCAATATCAAGGCATATTTCATTTTGGCAACAAGCATTCCCTATTTTAAAAAGATGTAAAATTAATTGATAACACGAGCAAGTCAGGAACATCAGATTTAGTAAGTGTACCATCTCAAAAGGCTGGATCTATAGCGTCGAATCTTTTATTCGGATTACTAACATGTTTGAAAAATATGAGGTCCAATATTTCTATCCTAGTGTTGGAAAAAAAAAACAACACTAGTGAAACAGCCCTACTATAAAAAGAAGCGGTGACATCACTATCTATCTAACTATCTATCTAGCGGCGGGAAACTACTGCTAAAGAAGGAGTGTGATTTTAAACCTGTTGTTGGAAGTTTAATTTAATATTAAAAGTTCAATTGCCAAATATAGTTGAGTTTTTAGTTAGTATAGTTGCGTTCATAACTTACATAGTATGTGAAAAGTGCCAGGACGCAAATTACGTGTTATCAAAGTTTGGTGTTATTTTAAATAAAGTTTTACACGCGAGAACAGACGCTACTTATTGAAAACTTTACTTTAATACTTTTATTTAGTTTCAATAACATTTTGTGAATTGTTATAGTCTAAAAACAAGTTCGACAAGTTTAGTGTACCGGCTATTTTGTTTGTGCAATGCGATGTATTCTGTCACTACATGAGCCTATAGGCCTATAGGCTCATGTAGTTTATTTCAGAGTTCATTCCCAAACTACCTCAGTCTTAGTTGAGCATTGTATTCGCAACTTGGAGAGTACAGCCAAGATGCGTGGTTGGGATGAGCAAACATTGATCTGTAACTGTATCTCAAAGTTGACTGGATATGCTAAGAGATGGTACGAACAGCAAGCATCCCATGATATTAGCTATCGATAGGAATCGAAAGGAAAATTAACACAGGCATTTCCATTACAAAAAAAATGGACAAATCAGAGAATTGGGGAATAGACTCAATAAGCCAAATGTGGATCCATTAGAATTATTTTATAATAAATTAGGTACTGGTATGTCTTGTCAGTTGAGTGATAAGGTAATTACACAAGCTATAATTGGCACCCTAGACAATAGACTGTTGGAAATGGGAGCAAATTCAGCGCGGTGACTAGATACCAGCTCCTTACTCAGATACTTGGCTAGTGTTCATTTTAAAGATCCATTTCATATATAAAACAGAAACCAGGGACTTCAGGAAGACATGATAATGCCTAGAATAACAAAATGTTTTTATTGTGGCAAGCTGGGTCATAAAGCTAGCAGGTGTCTCAGAAACAAGGACAACAATATGCATTTTTAGGGTAAAGCAAACAAGAAATGCTCTTTTAGGGATAGGCTAGATCATAATAAAGCAGAATGTTATAAAAAGAAAAATGCTAATGAAAACTGTACTTTCTGTGATATTACTGGACCACTATAGATAAATGTAAAAGTAAATCCATAATAGGTAGACGACTGCTACTAACTGTAGGTAGTAGTCGCATCCACTATGCCGGCCTAGTTGAAACCGGCAACTTACAAGCTGATGCTAAAACGCGACTAAGTCACTTCACGGTCTGTATACTTGTAAGTGTTAACTGCACTGCCCCGGATCAGCAGACTGGGCACCACTACTTACAACTCTTAGAAGAATTTATTCCTAATAAAGCAAGACGAAATCAAATAATTCTTTAATTCTATTAATAAAACGAAAGTATTTTTAACACTCTCATGACTCCCGAAAAATTAAAATGAATATTCTAGAACCTGGAATCTATGAATAGACCCCCCAGGACCCTTTCAATTTTTGGCGCAACCCACGGATCTAGAGTCTCTATCATACGAAGAATCCGAAAAAAAAATAAGTTTTAGCGTTACGTCACGTGCAAAAACTCTGAAACAGCACCCAACTGGTCTAAATATTACTAAACAAATGAATGAAAAGAATGTAACGAATTGTGGAGATCCATTGATAGAGATGCTGGACAGGCGTTTAAGGGTTGGTGAACCCATAGAAGATTATTAATTATTATAAAATTAAAAAACAAGAAAATAACACCATTGTGTTCAAAGAAAAGGATTGTTTAACACGAGCAGAATTACAAGAGTATCACTGTAATAAAGTTGTGGTGAGTAACCATTTAAATGAGGTTCAGAAGAAATTTAGATGAATTATTGGGAAAATAGATTGTTTTTCGAGTGATGGAAAATGATCAAATTAACGGATGACAAAATCATCAACTATAAGCCTCTTATATATAGGGTATAGGACCTCTTTCCATGAGAGGGAAATAATTATAAACATATTGCTAAGTTGTTAAAAGCTAAGTTGTTTCCTATAATAGAAAAAAGGAGGATGGTCATACTCTGTTTGGACTACAGAGCGTTAATTAAGATCACGGAAAAGGAGAGATATCCCTTACCTATAATACAAGACTTATTAGATAGGTTCGTGGGCCAAACAGTATTTTGCTGACTTAGACTTTGCTAATGATTATCACCAAATTAAAATCACAGAGAGATGTCGACCATTTACTTGATTTGTTACGCCTGCTGTGCCACTATCAATACAAAATGATCGAGTTTTCAGCGAGCAATGATTAAAATACTTGAATGAACCAGTTATTCATGTTTGCGTAGAGGTTTATATTGATGACGTTATTGTATTGGAAAAGGACACATATTAATTGCTAATTTAGAGATCGTAATAGCTTTGATTATAGTTGCGGGCGTCAAACTAAGAAAAGCAATGTTCATCCTTACTAAAAATGTGGAATATTTAGTGTACATGGAATATTTCTGCTGGCGAGATTAGACCTTCAACATATAAAATAACTGCTATACCTAATTTTAAAACACCCACCAATGTACACCAAACAAGGGAGGTTTTTATCAGTGTTTAAAGCAAATTTTGCAATTTTTTTTCCGTTCTCGAGAAATATATTCACGAATGCCTGTTATTTTGTCTGGTGATTTTAATACAGATAAAGAGGAATCTCCACTTGTTAAATAATTGAGAGAAGTATTTAATCTTAAAATAATAAAAATATACTCACCACGAGATATGGTACTACGAACGATGCGATTTTTGCTAGACACATTGAAAAAATTAAATGTAAATCATTGTTCACTTTTTTAGTTACTATAAAATATTGGTTACATTTATAAACTGTGACACTCATGGCGAAGTTGAAATTGATAATAGAATAATTGAAAAATAGTTCAAAATGACTCAACGATTATAATCCATATTGTTTTCAGTTTTTAAGTACAATGGTCAGACTCAGTTTTTTTAAACTCTTTCTACTGGTATAACAGACTAACTTCTAGATTGAATAGTTACGAAGTTATAGTCTTTGATAAAAGGATATCAAACATGTAAAGGTCTATTGGTTTCAGGTACTAGAATCTGGGCACACGTACTTGGAGTGTGATTACTATGCATAACAGCATAGAGGCAGTAAAAAATCATTCTTCAGTGTATTCTATGATGGATTGAATTTCCATTTTCAAACAAGCCAGGCGTAAAAAGGTTTACACTATTGACAGTAAATGGTAACACGTGAACCCTACAAAGTCAAAGAGTCTAAGTTCAATGAGTTTTATGATTTTAAAGATCTTTCCAAAGCAATTAATAAAAATAGAAAAAAAGATGTATTGGGTAATACAGTAAAGTGGCTTAAAATTAAACGACTTAAGTATGTAAAAGGTGGACAAATAATTTATATTAATTATGCTATGTCTTAAAATTTTAATTATATTGACGTATCGGGATATTCTTCGCAAGATTCCAAAATAAATACAATTAGGACAAGAAATAGATGTGAGGCTGTTGTATCTGAAGCAGTGAGTGTAAATAATGTAAACAGTTATCCAGTTAACTTAAAAAAAAACATATGATCGTCCTCAACCTATATGTGCAGCGAAAAAAATCTGGTAAATCCTTGCCGAAAGGGATTTATACTTCATGGTCGGAGCTTCATGGTTGGTATGAGAATCTACAAATTAGCAATAATGTACTAGATAAAGTACCTGAACTTGATATGGATAAAAGTAATGACGATAGGTATGTGTTGAAGACAGTTAATTGAAGAACTTTTGAAGTAGAAAAATAAGGCACTAAAGGAGAAAAGAAATTACAGTATTTTTTTTGAGTGTTTTTTTTACTTTTCTATGTTGTGAATTAAACGCAAATATAATTGATAAGAGATTTAAAATATATTAACTAAGTTCTCGCTATTTTTCAAGAGATGGCTCTACTAGTAAGTGCTGGACGATTATGATATAACCAAAAAATCATGAACTAAGCTTAGACATATGGTAAACAAACCGCTTTGACACATTAGTGGGTTTGGCTTTGCGTCGTATACTTTTGGTTGTGCGAAAATGTCTGATTTTGTGTCAAATAATCGTCATTTGCAGGAAGTGTTGCTTTTTATCTTTCATTCTAAGAAAACGGCGGCTGAAGCGCATCAAGAACTCCAAAATGTTTACAGGGATGCTGCTCTAAGTGAAACAACGTGCCGTAATTGGTTCCATTACTTCAAAGACGGTGATTTCCATGTTGATCACCGTTCGAGTGAAGGAAGGCCAAAAACCTTCGAAGACGCTGAATTGGAGGCATTACCCGATAAGGATCCGCGTCAAACGCAGAATGAGCTTGCTTTAGCATTCGGAGTTACCCGCCAAGCCATTTCCAAGCGATTGCATGCGTTGGGAATGATTCAAAAACAAGAAACTTGGGTTCCTTATGATTTAAAGCCAAGAAACGTTGAGCGTTTTTTTGTTTCGTTCGCTTGTGAATAACTGCTCCAGCGGCAAAAAGAAAGGGTTTTTTTCTTCATCGCATCGTTACAGGTAATGAAAAATGGACTCATTACAGCATGCCAAAAAAAAACATGGGGACTGTCATGCTTCTACGTCAACGGCTGGGCCGAATATTCACGCTTCGAAGATTTTGCTGTGTATTTGATGGGACCAGGGCGGTGTTATTTATTATGGGCTGTTGAAACAGGGCGAAACCATCACTGGGAAACGGTATCGAACTCAATAGATGATATTGTGCCGAGCACTGTGCGAAAAGCGGCCACAATTCGAGCAAAGACACGAAAAAGTGATTTTACAGCATCGGCCTCACGTTTGCCAAACCCGTTAAAACCTACTTAAAAACTCTCACGGAGTCGACGGGAAGTCTACCCCACCCGCCGTATTCCCCAGATATTGCGCCGTCCGATTATTACTTGTTCCATTCGATGGCTCATGGTCTGGCTAATCAGCAGTTCCGCTCATATAAAGACATCTCCAAAATGGCTTGATTCGTGGATATCATCGAAAGACGAACACTTCTACCGTGATGGTATTCGAGCTCGGCCAGAAAGATGGGAAAAAGTTGTCGCTAGCGATGCGAAATATTTTGAATGAATATTTTGTAACCATTTTTTCACAATAAAGAGGCATTTTGATAAAAAAAAGCGAAAACTTAGTTGCGCAATAATAATAATACATGACTTTTTTCATGATGCATGAAGGCTATTTCACAAAAATTGACCACTATTGACATAATATAATTTTTATTGGTTTTAAAATTTGATTATTTTACCGGTTTTTAATGATTTTGGAATATTTCCCTATAAAAACAGGGCGAAGCCCACAATTTGGCAGTCTTTCTCCGGTCTTACAATTGACCACAGAATTATATAGGCCTTGTTCCGGGGCCAGTTACCCCCGAGACCCTGCAGTGCCTCGTGTAATATACATACTGAATTATTTAGTCCAGCTTTGTTCACAATTGGAATTTTAAAATGGTCTATGTGGAATAGATCTGGAGACTCTATCCAGGATTTATGTGAATACTATTGAGCTCTTAATTCAATACTTGGGGTCCAGGTGCCACAACATAGGAACATATTTAACACCTGGTCGAGCGAGTATTTTGATAAAATACTGTGGACGCCTTTAATTTTTAATCTTTGTATATCTGTATAATTTATTTGTATATCCTATAATTTTAAAGAAAACGATGTAATAATTAAAGTTTTCTTAGTAAAAGACTTGTAAATAGTTTAGGTTTTCATAAATAAACTATATGTCTAATTTACATCATTAACTACACGACAAAAGGTTGCCACCATAGCATTGCAAAGCCTATGACATTAAAAGTTGTATTTTTCTAGATAACTTTTAGCGCTGTGACACACTACGGCTAAACCGCTGTTGTTTTTAACTGTGTGATTTTATAAGCTAATACAAGCAGCCGCACTTGCGGATTTTCATGTGACTGATTTTAAAACCATGAATTGTTACAAAAAGGGTTCCAAGATAAAACCGCGCTCTTTGTATGTTAAATAGGAAATTTAGTTAAGGCGCGCACTATTAAAGTATGTATTAGAGCACAATTAAATACTGCTCTCTTTGGATCCATCTTTAAAAGCACGCACAGTTCCCTGGTTTTAATAGTATTTTTTAAAAGTATGGAACCCCTACTTCATTAAAGATATAAAATTGTTAGGAGTACAACGCACTTTAACTAAGATACCAAGACAATTGAAACAGCTTCCATATAACGAAAGCCTTGAGCAACTTAAACTAAGCACACTTAAAAAGCGCAGAGAACGTAGGGGGCTTGAAACATATAAAATATTAACGAGCCATTATCAATTAGACGACTTCGACAAGTAGTTCAGACGGTCTGCTAAAGGAAACTGAAGAGGTCATTTCTTAAAGCTTCAGAAAACATGGTCTAACAAGCACTTTCTCAGTAACAGAGTGGTAGATGGGTGGAATAACCTACCAGAACAAGTCGTGTCAGCTGAGACTATTAACAAATTTAATAAAAGACTTGATAAATATTTGTACAATACCAACAGAAAACAAGATCGATAAAATATTCAATTAAAACCAATGCAATAATCAGTTGTCTATTATCTTAATATTCTGTTTAATAATAATAATATTCAAAGTATTGTTTTAAGAAATATTTATTTGACGACTGACATTATCTAAAGTACCAACTAGATATTTCGTAAACAATACTAAAAAGGCATGAGTGATATGGTCTAACACGTTAGACACGATAATGTTCTATAAATATATTTTTAAATAATTTAAATGACACTTATTTCGTTACTAATTTTCTAATAAATACATCAATTAAAGGATATATCTATAATTTGACTAGAATGAAATATATACGACACTTATAAATTAACACTTAGATGAATTAATTAAAATGTATCATAGTAAAGCAATGTGTTTGTGTTGTAAATCCGACTTTACAATAAAATATCTACAAGGTATAATAATATTTTCAAATAAGAAGTTCCTTAACCGACTAATACACAAATAGAGCATAAAGTGAAGAAGGCACAGGACAGACCATACGACCATACATTTAAAAGAAAGTTACATTTTAATGTCAATTGAAAAAACAAAATAGTTCATCAAAAATTTGCCAACACAAAATCTTGACGAGAGATCTTTGCTCATCGCTTTTGACAATACTTTTATTAGTAATATTATTTAGAAAATAAAATCAATGTGAACACTAGTGACACAATAAAAATCAACAGCCACATATTTAATATTAAAACTAATTTAAAATTTCGTTTTTTCGATAAGAGATTATCAGATTTCTTTAATTACCTACTGTTATCTATATAACAAAGTCTAACAAATTATTGTGACTAATTGATAAAAACATTAAATTTGAAATAATTTAATTGAAAGCAAATACGATAATGTGATGTAAAACTAAGGGGAGTCTTAGTTTTAAAGCTAAGAGGGGAATTAACATTCTTATTATTTATTATATATATATTGTTTATTGTCCATTGTTTATTGTTTAAGTTTTTTATTTTAAAAACCTTGCTAAGATTTCCGTGATTTTTTTATTATTTGAATTATTAATTCGTTTAAAATTATGTAATATGCTAATTACAATAATTAAGGTATATTAGAAAAATCCAAAATTAATAATTTGTGTTATTTTGTAAGAATTGTGAAGAAGAGTTATTTGGACAGATTCTACAACTGCCTTAATTAAAATTTTCGTACGACTATTATCGTCCGAGTTACAGCCTGTTTGAACTTTTTCATAACCCCCAATTTTTGTGACCAGTATATAAAACTATAAAGTTATGTATGTATCCCCAGTTAGCTTCATTCATCTCAATATAAACATTTGCCATTATGAAAATTCGAATTCCTCCCTGATTACTTACAAATTATTTTATCTATTATACATAAGTTTTTAATTTATTTGTATATACACAGCGTGCCGACAGACAGATAGCATTTACGTGAACCACGGGTTGTAGGCATGGTGGTTCACGTGAATGCTATCTGTTGGCACGCTGTGTATATAAATAAATGTATGATCTAAATAAGGTAAGTCGACCGAACAAGCTTAAGGCTTATTTTTATAACCTACATAAAATATTCTTAGTTTTTTTTTTATTTATTTTTTATATTTTATTTAAAAATCATTACATATTACAACTATAAAAAGCTGGTTTATTTTACTATGGGATATTATATATATTATACATTTTAAGATACACATTTATATTGTGTTCATTATTTCATTTAAACTCACGTTATTTTATTGAGACTCGACATTTGACGCTGTCTTGCCTAATGGTAAGGAAGGAGAGGTGCAAGAGCTCCGATGACCGATAAATCGTTTCATTATACGGTTGCCGCCGTCGCTGTCACTATGCCGGTCAGTTTGTACAAATTATAACTAAATTTTGATGTGTACATTTTTTATTGTGACGCAACATCTAGTTATAATAATAAGCAAGGTTTTTCCGTTCCGACGACTGAAATAAATAACGATTTGTCGCAGCGAAACCTCCACAGTTTTGTTTTTACGAGAAACAAGAAACTAGTCCGGCACCTCCCCGACAGAATCCTCCACCGGCTATCTGCTGTCAAAGGGCATAGCAATAAATGCCTGATCCAAGGTGCAGCATGTCATCTATCCAAGGTCCAGAACGGAGCACCAAGCGGAAAGTTAGGTATGACCGTGTGTATGCCTCTCGAGCTTACAAAATGAAATATAGAATTTTCCGCAATTTTAAATTTGATTGCCTTTGTATTGTCTGTTTAGAATTTGTAGTTTATTATAAAAATTCAATATGTATGTACTTGATAGGCAATGATGTTTTATTAAGAAAAGACGTAGATATGTTATACGCGCTCCTACACAAACTAAGCTAATAAGCAAACCTATTCTCAGTGTCGCGATGCAGAGCAACATATATTTGTCACTTTTTAGCTCTCAATAACTATCATTCCGTTCTACTTTCACTTCGTCGCAGTTGACCGTTGTGCCATTTGCGAACACTTAAACTGGTATATATAACGTATCTACCCCATTTTACTTAATATCATTTTTGACAGATGTGTTAATGAACGTATCACTTATATATTATATTTATAGCGTTGTATTTATATTTTACTTAACTACGGTCGACCTACCTTACCTTTACTAACTACATTTAATTAAAACAGTTATAGACAAGTATATACTCGTATATGCATACTTTTTTATTGACACGACTTGTGTGATGAAAATCAACAGAAAATTGAAAAACTCGTTTCTGTGACATTTATTTTTTAATTAGAGAGAAGTTTTGTCTCTTTAGAATCTAAGTATCTTTTTAGAACTATAAAACGTGACAGTAACATAAGACTTATCATTACATAGGTACAACAAGTTAATGAAATTTTCTTAGATCTTGCGTAAACATTGATTCATTAATTAAACAAAATTTATCGCGTTTATTTTGGTTTTGATTTTACAATTTTATTTTATTATTCCGAATATTGATTATGTCAGTTTAAAATAAACTTTACAAGGGAGACAAAAAAACTATTTTGGAACTGTCGAATGACGGCATTAAAAAGAATTATTAAATAAAAAAGTTGATTGACTCGGATGTAATGCAATATCACCGATAATATTTAAAAACAAGTCTATAAATGTTTTAATTATAATTCTAATGAGTAAAAATACATCTTACTGCACCCAAGATGTCGGTACCCATAGAGGTTCAGACTGCACACGCCACGCTGCCTTCAATAATTGTGTGAGTGCTGTAGCAAGATCTTCATTCACAATTTCTACATCTGCCATGTATCCATACAAGAAATTGATCCTGTTTGTTGAACGAATTATGTCCCCAAACTCTTCCGCCTGCAACAAAAACACCATTAAATTGCATTAAAAAAGTTTGCAATTAAGGTAGTTATTGTATAAGAGTTGTAGGGCCCTTTAAAGAGTCAGACCGTGTAACGACTCAGTCGCGTTTCGGGAAAATTTGGGCCGCTATAGTGGATGCGACTGTACTACTATAAGTCACCTTCATTCATGGAGTGCACTCCAGTTTTATTTATCCATTTTTCTAGAATGTGTCGCCTATATAACTCTATATTGTGATTGTGCATAGTTATTATTAAATTGTAAGCTGTTGAATGTTTTTTTTTCATTAGGGCTCAACATCTGATTCGACTTGCCTGATAGTAACAGTATAGTATAGTATAGTATAGTATAGTATAGTATAGTATAGTATAGTATAGTATAGTATAGTATAGTATAGTATAGTGAGCAAGTGGAGATCCAAGACTGATAAAATCTTTTATCTCAATCTCGTAAAATCATCAATCTCTAGTCCCATCTTTACATTTTCATATTAATACTACTGTACAGTCCAGTTAGATTGTACACTTGTATGTTAATGTGAAGTTGGTGGAGGTACGTGGTGAACAAGAAAGACTCGCGAAGTTGTTTATAGTTATGCCAAGTTTATTTATAGTTAGTTAGTTATAGTTAAGTTAAAGATAATTAAGGGCGAATCTCTCTTGTCGTGTGCTCTGTTCGGCAGTTAGTCACGCACTCGTCTTTTACATACAATGTTGGTAATAAATACACACGGCTAAAGTAGGTCGCCGCATGTACAAAAAACAATGCACGGTGATGAGACCGTACAACTACATATATGAACAGCGAGCTCTGCAACTGCGATACGACTTTTAAGAAGACATAAGAACGACTTTGGATTGGATCACAAAGATTACGATTGAAATATTTAAAATTTGTACAAATCAAAGTGCTCTTTTAATATAATTGGCATTTGATTGTATGACAAACCCCCTTGTATGCCAAAGCAGGGGGTTTCCTGCTGAACGTCACAAATCAAAACAAACTGCCTTGCCAACTTAGTGTCCAGATCAGACGCATAACGTGCCTTGGCGGGGCCCCATATAAAAATTTGTTTAGGGGCCCCAAAGGGTAACGATTTCTCACAAAAGAAAAAAATGTTTGCATAAAATTAAAAGAAATATTTTTATCATCATAATAATCTGTCACTTTTTCCAAAAAAATTACAAACAATTTAAATTAAATATACACTTTCCTTGCCTTTTTTTCGACAAACTGATTTATTAAATCTTTTATAGCTGATGACTAGTTTTTCTAGTTTCTTTTTGGGAAGTTTTTATTAATTTTGGCTTACGCAAGTCGGGGACCCCGTATAATTGATACGGCAGATACGGTGGTAGCTACGCCCCTGGTCCAGATACTAAAATTATTCTACAATTAGGTACGAGGTTCATAGAAGAGAGCAATCAGAAATTTTGTGAGCTAACCACCAGTTCACATGTGACCTTAGTAAATCAATAAAGTTGCTTATTTAGAAATACTAACCGTAAAGGCTCTAGAATTTTCTTTGTCGAATGTGGATCGTGCGTGTGCTGCAGTCCGGGTAGTGATCAGTTTCTCAAGAGATGGTGGTTTGATGAACACAATATAGGGTTTGAGTCGAGGAGTTCTCAGCATTTTTAGCGCCTGCCAATGTGGGCTTAACACACATACACGACCTAAAAAAAAGTAAAAGAACAAAATTTTATACTCAAGAAAAAATATATTAAAAATTAGCGCACGAGTTCAGGCAATTGAATTCGGCATCCTATATAAGGCGACCGTGGTGTGGTGGCAGTGCAATGGTTACGCAAGCCGAGAGCACGGGTTCGAAACCACTCACCGGTACCAATGTATCTTTGATATATGTACTTTGGTTGTCCTGTTTCTATGATATAAGCACTTTAGTAGCTTAGTATAGAAATGTCTCAGTCGCCGCCACTATGCCGGCCAAAAGTGCTTCTTTACGCATCGCTTGAAAGATCCAAGGCTATAGGATGAAGAGAACACATGGGATGTTAAAGCATTCCTTATCGCTAATCCTTATCGATTGTGCTGCAAAGAAACGACGTACCAAAATGTTTAGTTCGACTGCCGATTCGGTCGATAGAATGCTGATGCTTCCCCCGACCTGTGCGAGTAAGTATTACGGGGGTGAAAAGACGAGGTTATTATCAGCATGGTTTTAACGTGCCTCGTTCGGAGCCCGTATCTTGTATCTCTATCTCTTTTCTATCTAGTGCCAGTGCCCATAACCATAGAGTCTGTATGAAGAGAATTGTGAATGTGAAGGAAGCGAAGGAGTTGTGTCAGGATCGCTCCATTGTCTCTGCCTATCCCTGTGAAAAGAGGCGTGACAATTTGATTGATTGATTGATTGCATTACAATATTACCTGAATTAACAATAGACTCCACACTTTCCGCAGAAGTACCATACAAGTTTCCCTTATATTCACCATGTTCTATAAATTTGCCATCTAGAATATCTTGTTCCATTTTTTCACGTGACATAAATACGTACTCTTTGCCATTCTGTTCACTTGCCTTTTGTGGACGTGATGTGACTGCAAATAATTTACATTATATAACACGTTCTTTCTTTCTTCTTGTTTATGGCTTTAGTATTTAACTTGCCAGTGACAAAGTAAAACTATATGGTTTAATGTTATAACATTGTCAAGTAAATATGAAGATGAACAACGCGAGTGATTCCTCACAAGATGACAATGATAGTGAGGTTGATGATGAGCGGCGAAAAGCCTTAACTAAAACTTCGGAAGGAGTCTTGGAGGGAACATGAAGAAACACGTTTCACAGCTTTAAATTACTTGTTTATACTTGATCAACTTAAAAATGATTACTGTATTACAATTCCACCATTATTACACATTAATATTTATGAAAAACACAAGCTTTTCAAATAGTTCAAAAGTGCGCGACCTGTCACTTGCAGTTGCCCGCCAAAACTCTCTATATACTAGTTCCGCTACTATTTGTTTTTTTTTTTGTTTATGGCTTAGTATTACACTTTTATCGAATCGATGAATTCGATTCAATAAAATGCTTAAACTGTATTATTTATTTAGTTACTAAATAATACACAAATAGTATAAATTCAATATATCAATCGACATTTAATTGTAAAAATAATGAGCGCAGGACCATAACGAACCATTACGTCGCGCAAAGGTTCCCCCGACAACTCATAGGGCGCTTATTAAATGTTCAACGTTTAATAATCGCCATCTATGAGTTATGGGGGGAATGTGATCTCGAAACGCGGCAAATACACAGTCTGTGTATTTGTAAGTAATGGTACTACTCCGAATCGGCAGACTGGAATCCTTAACATCTTTGAAAACCAGACCCGAAACAAATATCTGCCTCTTTTTTCATCTAAAAATATTTGCTCCGACCGGGAATCGAACCTCGTAACAGACTGGTAGCAGACCACTACGCCTGTCCTCAAAGCTTGTATGAAGAGAATTGTGGATATGAGGGAAGCAAAGGAGTTGTGTCAGAGTCGTGGCAAATGGCGTTCCGTTGTCTCTGCCTATCCTTGTGGAAAAAATGCGTAATAATTTAATTAGATATATAAGAAACGTCGGAATAAAAATAAAAACTAAAAAATGTAAAATCAAAACCAAAATAAACGCGATATAAGCCGCAAAAAAATTATAAAGAATAGATATATAAAGAAAGATATACTTACATGGTATTGGTGTGACGAATTTCTCAGGATCAGTTGCAATGAGCCTTCTACGTAATTCATTTCTGCCCACACCTGGTGCTCCAACTAGTATTATTGGACGAATCATGCCTGAAATGATAATTATCATAAATTATATTTGGCCGGCACAGTGACGGCGACTGAGGCAGCCGTGAACTAACTAGCATGTTTCAGTCCTCGTCACTCTTAAATCTCCTCTTGCTTGTCATCAGGCGGGTTGAGGTCAAATGAAAAATAAAAATTAATTATTAATTTTTTTTGAAGAAGTGGACTTTAAAACCACAAAAGTTTACCATTATTTACTAATGTATTAAATTTAGGAATAGCATTTTACTACTTTTAAAAATTGAAAACGAAGGTAAGGTCATTTTATGCGACTTAACTCTACTACATTTTAGAATGCCCCTATATATTTTATCCTATAATACGCTTGTACTTCAAGTGATGCTTAAAGATAAAGCACCTTTAGGATAGTAATGGCGACTGACGAAGAAACCGTAAACTGAGTCTGTCATTTTAGTGCTAGGCACTCTTTGACCATCCCTTGGTTACCATGTGGCAAGACGAGGTCAATTGTCGAATCACAAAAAAAAAGTGCTTGTATCATAGAAACAGCACAACTAAACAAAGTACATATATCAAAGTACGAGATCAGATGTCGTGTTACAATAAAAAAAATAGACAAAATACATTGGTACCGGTGAGTGGTTTTGAACCCGTGCCACGCGGCTTACGTAGCCATTGCACTGCCAGTACACCACGGTCGCCTTTTCAATTTCAAATTTAGAAGACTAAGACGAATCTGCTGCCATATTAACTGGCCGGGTCTTTTAAAAATTTAGAATCACACCTTAAGAACCGGAAAACTATGTGATTCTGATAAAAAAAAATCGGCAATGGCAATAATAATAATAATAATAATAATAATAATTTCTTTATTTCTCACACAAAATCATAACAAAAATCCATTCTAAAATATGTAGTTAATTATCGATTACAATAATTTACTTATAACTTACATTACAATAAATGGCATCGGCAATGGCAAAGTTGTCCTTGAAATACCCTTGAGGTCGAAATATGTCACCATTATAAACAAGTACCTAAAGAATAGCAATGCAACAATGTATGTACCTATTATAATTCTAAGAAATCCGGCGTCGACGCTAGGCGCGCCAAAGTGGCGCCTTCTGCCCTAGCCGATGACAAAAATATGTATAATAATAATAAGCACAAAGGAATAGCAACAATGTAAGTTGTAGCAACAATGTAGCTGTTTTAAATTTTATAATTTTAAGAAATCCGTCGCGACATATTGGCGCCAAGAGCCTGGCGCCGGCTGTTTTGAATGCAAGTACCTATCACCTATATATATGTATATACATACATATTAAAGTTAGGTTAATTAGGATATTAATATTAAAGGACTTTGTTTATTTTTTTTAATTACTTACAGTTGCATCTATCCGAGTGGGAGAGGACACTTCCGGTGCATTAAGTGTCCTCAGCTGGTTGAAATTACGTCGCGTTCGGGGACTAGTTTGTGTAGCACCAGTTGCGTTGGGGGTTGTGGATGAGGTTAGGGACAGTGGCATCCAGCTGACCCACTGTATTCCGGTGAGAGTTTGTTGACCCGTCGGCCAGGGAGACCCGTAGCAACGGTTAACCGCTGGCCGCCCGCTGCACAGTACAGGGGCCTGAGCCCACCGCTAACCCAAGGCTGCCCCACCAGGCGGCGCATAATTTCGGGGTGAGTCGTCTTGCCGATTGGTGATCGGATATGGGGTCCAGGCGATCACTTCCGGGAGGGTACGGGGGCCCTTCCGTCCGACGGATCAGCAAACTCACACCGCCGGAGTACATGTGGCTAAGCGGATAACTGCACTTTTCGTTCCTGCCTAAGAAACAACCCCCAACATTTTCACGCACCCCCCCCCCTCCCCCCTTCATAATGAAAGCAAATAAAAGACGCAACGATTACCCAGCGGCACTTAAAACCCCCATCGCGAATGAGCTTGGCGTGGATTTCACGAATATACGTGGAATCCACGCCAATCTCAGTGTCGTCCATCAATATCTAGAGACGGCACAGCCTGCGTTGCTCTTCCTGACGGAGACGCAGATAAAGGAACCGGTTGACACTTCATATCTTCTATACCCCGGCTACACGCTTGAGGAAAGATTCCTCGCGAAAGCCGGGGTATGCGTGTACCTCCTGTCCGATATCTGTTGTGCTATCTATCCTCTGGGTACACGTAGACCTTGGCTCCCAAGCCAGGATCTACGGGTGCCTTTATCGTTCCCACCACGGGGATTCGGAGACAACCCGGCTTTTCGATTCTCTAAGCCGGGCGACAGATGAAGCGCTGGAGCGGTTCCCGACCGCGGAGGTCGCAGTCTTGGGGGACTTCAACGCACACAATGAGATGTGGTTGGGGTCCCAAAGGACTGACCACGCGGGAAGGGCCGCTCATGCATACGCCCTTTTGCATGACTTGACACAGCTGCTGACCCAGCCCACCCGGGTACCAGATATTGTCAGTCATGCCCCCTCTCTGCTGGACCTTCTACTGACCAATCGTCCGACCGGGTATAAAATTTCGGTCAAGGCCCCTTTAGGGACTTCGGACCACTGCCTGGTCGAGACGACAGTGCCGCGCACCGTGCCTCCTCCTGCCAGGAAAGAGGTGCGGCGTTTGTGGCACTACGGGTCGGCGGATTGGGAGGGAATGCGGAATTATTTCGCTTCTCACCCTTGGTGGCAGCGCTGCTTCAAATCTAATGACCCGTCTACGTGTGCCTCGGCCGTTGCTGACGAGATAGCACTGGGGATGGAATATTACGTTCCATCCAACTGTGCATCTCGTAACGACCGGAGCAGGCCCTGGTACAACGGTGAATGTGCGACTGCTGTTTCAGCGAAAAACGCAGCTCACAGTGCCTGGGTCAGGGGTCGAAAAAATCATGACCCTCGCGTGGACGAGTTAAAAGCAGCCTATAATCGTGCCACCAAGTCTTGCAGAAAGATCTTTAGAAGAGCGGAGGCACAGCGCGTTTGCAGGATTGGCGAGAGTCTATTAGCGCACCCAACGGGTAGTCGCAGCTTTTGGAGTCTCGCCAAGACTGTAGAATCTAACTTCTGTCGTTCCTTACTGCCACCGCTGAGACAACCTGATGGCTCACTGGCGCATACGGCGAAGGCTAAGGCCGATCTCCTGGCTGAAGTCTTTGCCACTAATTCGCGAATCGACGATCGTGGTGCAAGGCCACCTGCCTTGCGTTCTTGCGGACATACGATGCCTGAGATCCATATCAGACAACGCGATGTCCGCACGGAGTTACGATCGCTCGATATCCGAAAGTCCAGTGGCCCGGATGGTATCCCAGCGCTTGTACTTAAAACGTGTGCAGCGGAATTGACTCCCGTCTTGACGAGGCTATACCGGCTCTCATACTCGGCGGGCTGTGTGCCTCGGGCTTGGAAGGGGGCCAATGTGCAACCGGTCCCAAAGAAAGGCGACCGTTTGGACCCTGCATACTACCGTCCGATAGCTGTAACCTCAGTGCTGTGTAAGGTCATGGAGCGGATAATTAATGTCCGCCTCATGGCCTACCTAGAGGGTCATCAGCTGATCAATGACCGTCAATATGGCTTTAGGCCGAGACGGTCAACTGGTGACCTGGAGTACATCACGCACATCTGGGGCGAAGCATTGGATGGTTATGGAGAGGCCCTTGCCATTGGCTTGGACATCTCCAAAGTGTTTGACAGGGTCTGGCACAAGGCCCTTCTTTCCAAGCTCGAGGCATTCGGTTTACCTGATCGTCTGCGCGGCTGGATAGCCGACTTCCTGCGTGGCCGCTCCATACGCGTTGTTGTGGATGGAAGCGTTTCGCGCAGGGTGTCGGTGAATGCTGGCGTTCCTCAGGGCTCCGTGCTGTCGCCAACCTTGTTCCTTCTGCATATCAATGACATGCTGGACCTTGGATTGATTGCTATGCAGACGACAGCACGGTGCATGGACGCTACACTGCCCGCCCCGCAGCCGGCAAACAGGAGATAGCCGATGTGAGAGAGTCTGCTGTAGCGGGGCTGAACCGGGTTCTTGATCGTATTACCCAATGGGGCGACAAGAACCTGGTTCAGTTCAACGCAGACAAGACTCAGGTGTGCGCGTTCTCGACGAAAAAATCCCCGTTTATCCCCCTTCGTCCTCGTCACTCTTAAATCTCCTCTTTTTTTTTTTTTTTTTTTATTGTGACTCGACATATGACAGCACCCCGCTTGATGTTAAGCCAAAGTGTGGTCCATGAATGAATGTCACTGCTACTACAATTCAATAACTGTGAGTAGCAATCACATCCACTATGCCGGCCTAGATGGAACCGGCAACTTACAAGCTGATCCCGAAACGTGATCAAATCACTTCACGGTCTGTATACTTGTAAGTGGTGGTACTACCCCGGATCGGCAGACTGGGTACCACTGCCTACCACTCTTTGATAACCAGACCCGAAGCAAATATCCATCTCTTTTTTTTTTATTAACAAATATTTGCAATATTTAATACCATTAAATACTACAAATAAAAGCTATGAAACAAATATTTGCTCCGACCGGGGATCGAACCCGGGACTTTACGCGCAACAAACCAGTCGCTAAACCGTTCGTCCATGCCTGTCGTCAAAATCAAGGTCAAATGAAAAATAAAAATTAATTATTAATTTTTTTTGAAGAAGTGGACTTTAAA
Source organism: Tinea trinotella (assembly GCA_905220615.1). NCBI lineage: Eukaryota > Metazoa > Arthropoda > Insecta > Lepidoptera > Tineidae > Tinea > Tinea trinotella. The sequence continues at coordinate 6,697,673 of HG992305.1, forward strand.
ACCACAAAAGTTTACCATTATTTACTAATGTATTAAATTTAGGAATAGCGTATTACTACTTTTAAAAATTGAAAACGAAGGTAAGGTCATTTTATGCGACTTAACTCTACTACATTTTGGAATGCCCCTATATATTTTATCCTATAATACGCTTGTACTTCAAGTGATGCTTAAAGATAAAGCACCTTTAGGATAGTAATGGCGACTGACGAAGAAACCGTAAACTGAGTCTGTCATTTTAGTCCTAGGCACTCTTTGACCATCCCTTGGTTACCATGTGGCAAGACGAGGTCAATTGTCGAATCACAAAAAAAAAAGTGCTTGTACCATAGAAACAGCACAACTAAACAAAGTACATATATCAAAGTACGAGATCAGATGTCGTGTCACAATAAAAAAAATAGACAAAATACACTGGTACCGGTGAGTGGTTTTGAACCCGTGCCACGCGGCTTACGTAGCCATTGCACTGCCAGTACACCACGGTCGCCTTTTCAATAATCTGATGCCATATTAACTGGCCGGGTCTTTTAAAAATTTAGAATCACACCTTAAGAACCGGAAAACTATGTGATTCTGATAAAAAAATCGGCAATGGCATTTTTAAAGTTGTCCTTGAAATACCCTTGAGGTCGAAATATGTCATTATAATAAACAAGCACCTAAAGAATAGCAATGCAACAATGTATGTACCTATTTACCTATTATAATTCTAAGAAATCCGGCGTCGACGCTAGGCGCGCCAAAGTGGCGCCTACTGCCCTAGCCGATGACAAAAATATGTATAATAATAATAAGCACAAAGGAATAGCAACAATGTTAGTTGTAGCAACAATGTAGCTGTTCAAAATTTTATAATTTTAAGAAATCCGTCGCGACATATTGGCGCCAAGAGCCTGGCGCCGGCTGTTTTGAATGCAAGTACCTATTACCTATATATAGGTATATACATACATATTAAAGTTAGGTTAATTGGGATATTAATATTAAAGGACTTTGTTTTTTTTTTTAATTACTTACAGTTGCATCTATCCGAGTGGGAGAGGACACTTCCGGTGCATTAAGTGTCCTCAGCTGGTTGAAATTACCACCCTACACAGGTGCAAATCCCCCCAAAGTGACTACGTCGCGTTTGGGGACTAGTTTGTGTAGCACCAGTTGTGTTGGGGGTTGTGGATGAGGTTAGGGACAGTGGCATCCAGCTGACCCACTGTATTCCGGTGAGAGTTTGTTGACCCGTCGGCCAGGGAGACCCGTAGCAACGGTTAACCGCTGGCCGCCCGCTGCACAGTACAGGGGCCTGAGCCCACCGCTAACCACGGAGGGAGGCTGCCCCACCAGGCGGCGCATAATCTCGGGGTGAGTCGTCTTGCCGATTGGTGATCGGATATGGGGTCCAGGCGATCACTTCCGGGAGGGTTGCCGTCCGTCCGACGGATCAGCAAACTCACACCGCCGGAGTACATGTGGCTAAGCGGATAGCTGCACTTTTCGTTCCTGCCTAAGAAACAACCCCCAACATTTTCACGCACCCCCCCCCCCTCCCCCCTCCATAATGAAAGCAAATAAAAGACGCAACGATTACCCAGCGGCACTTAAAACCCCCATCGCGAATGAGCTTGGCGTGGATTTCACGAATATACGTGGAATCCACGCCAATCTCAGTGTCGTCCATCAACATCTAGAGACGGCACAGCCTGCGTTGCTCTTCCTGACGGAGACGCAGATAAAGGAACCGGTTGACACTTCATATCTTCTATACCCCGGCTACACGCTTGAGGAAAGATTCCTCGCGAAAGCCGGGGTATGCGTGTACCTCCGGTCCGATATCTGTTGTGCTATCTATCCTCTGGGTACACGTAGACCTTGGCTCCCAAGCCAGGATCTACGGGTGCCTTTATCGTTCCCACCACGGGGATTCGGAGACAACCCGGCTTTTCGATTCTCTAAGCCGGGCGACAGATGAAGCGCTGGAGCGGTTCCCGACCGCGGAGGTCGCAGTCTTGGGGGACTTCAACGCACACAATGAGATGTGGTTGGGGTCCCAAAGGACTGACCACGCGGGAAGGGCCGCTCACGCATACGTCCTTTTGCATGACTTGACACAGCTGGTGACCCAGCCCACCCGGGTACCAGATATTGTCGGTCATGCCCCCTCTCTGCTGGACCTTCTACTGACCAATCGTCCGACCGGGTATAAAATTTCGGTCAAGGCCCCTTTAGGGACTTCGGACCACTGCCTGGTCGAGACGACAGTACCGCGCACCGTGCCTCCTCCTGCCAGGAAAGAGGTGCGGCGTTTGTGGCACTACGGGTCGGCGGATTGGGAGGGAATGCGGAATTATTTCGCTTCACACCCTTGGTGGCAGCGCTGCTTCAAATCTAATGACCCGTCTACGTGTGCCTCGGCCGTTGCTGATGAGATAGCACTGGGGATGGAATATTACGTTCCATCCAACTGTGCATCTCGTAACGACCGGAGCAGGCCCTGGTACAACGGTGAATGTGCGACTAATGTTTCAGCGAAAAACGCAGCTCACAGTGCCTGGGTCAGCGGTCGAAAAAATCATGGACGAGTTAAAAGCAGCCTATAATCGTGCCACCAAGTCTTGCAGAAAGATCTTTAGAAGAGCGGAGGCACAGCGCGTTTGCAGGATTGGCGAGAGTCTATTAGCGCACCCAACGGGTAGTCGCAGCTTTTGGAGTCTCGCCAAGACTGTAGAATCTAACTTCTGTCGTTCCTTACTGCCACCGCTGAGACAACCTGATGGCTCACTGGCGCATACGGCGAAGGCTAAGGCCGATCTCCTGGCTGAAGTCTTTGCCACTAATTCGCGAATCGACGATCGTGGTGCAAGGCCACCTGCCTTGCGTTCTTGCGGACATACGATGCCTGAGATCCATATCAGACAACGCGATGTCCGCACGGAGTTACGATCGCTCGATATCCGAAAGTGGCCCGGATGGTGTCCCAGCGCTTGTACTTAAAACGTGTGCAGCGGAATTGACTCCCGTCTTGATGAGGCTATACCGGCTCTCATACTCGGCGGGCTGTGTGCCTCGGGCTTGGAAGGGGGCCAATGTGCAACCGGTCCCAAAGAAAGGCGACCGTTTGGACCCTGCATACTACCGTCCGATAGCTGTAACCTCAGTGCTGTGTAAGGTCATGGAGCGGATAATTAATGTCCGCCTCATGGCCTACCTAGAGGGTCATCAGCTGATCAATGACCGTCAATATGGCTTAAGGCCGAGACGGTCAACTGGTGACCTTCTGGAGTACATCACGCACATCTGGGGCGAAGCATTGGATGGTTATGGAGAGGCCCTTGCCATCGGCTTGGACATCTCCAAAGTGTTTGACAGGGTCTGGCACAAGGCCCTTCTTTCCAAGCTCGAGGCATTCGGTTTACCTGATCGTCTGCGCGGCTGGATAGCCGACTTCCTGCGTGGCCGCTCCATACGCGTTGTTGTATATGGAAGCGTTTCGCGCAGGGTGTCGGTGAATGCTGGCGTTCCTCAGGGCTCCGTGCTGTCGCCAACCTTGTTCCTTCTGCATATCAATGACATGCTGGACCTTGGATTGATTGCTATGCAGACGACAGCACGGTGCATGGACGCTACACTGCCCGCCCCACAGCCGGCAAACAGGAGATAGCTGATGTGAGAGAGTCTGCTGTAGCGGGGCTGAACCGGGTTCTTGATCGTATTACCCAATGGGGCGACAAGAACCTGGTTCAGTTCAACGCAGACAAGACTCAGGTGTGCGCGTTCTCGACGAAAAAATCCCCGTTTATCCCCCTTCCTTCTCTCGGTAACATCTCCCTCGGTACTTCGGACAGACTGGACATCTTAGGGATGTCCCTTCGCAGCGATATGAATCACAGGGACCACATCGAGCGGGCCATTAAGACCACCTCCCGCAAACTTGGCATCCTGAACAAGGTGCGGCGGTTCTTTGCGCCAGAGCTTCGCCTACTTTTATACAAGGCACAAATTCGCTCTTGCGCGGAGTACTGTTCGCACTCCAAGTATCTTCTTAATGCCCTGGATTCATTGCAGCGCCGAGCTGTCCGAATTATAGGAGATTCAGAGGTCACGCGTACTCTGGAGCCCCTGCAACTACGCAGAGATATGGCGGCTTTGTGCGTCCTCTATCGCCTATACCACGGAGAATTTTCCGATGAGCTCTTTAACCTTGTTCCTACCTCGTCCTTTCACACCCGTAATACCCGCACAGGTAGGGGAAAGCACCGCATTCTATCGATCGTATCGGCAGCCGAACTAAAAAGTTCGGTGCGTCTTTTCTTTGTAGAACAATCGACAAGTGGAATGCTTTGCCAACCCATGTGTTCTCTCCATCCTATGACCTTGGATCCTTCAAGCGATGCGTGAAGAAACACCTTTGGCCGGCATAGTGACGGTGACTGAAGAAGCCGTGAATAAACTCGGTTTTTTCAGTTGTCTTCACTTGACCTTCTCTTGCTTATCATCAGGCAGGTCGAGGTCAGATGTCGTGTCACAATAAAAAAAAATCGCGGAGTATCCAAGGTTAGGTATGGGGTTGTTCAAGGCAAGGCAAGTAATTTAAACCACTTTTTACACTTTTTTTCCTAAACAAGGTGCGGCGGCTCTTCGATAGACCGCACTAATAATAAACACGGCTGCTACATTAGAATGAAATAGCATTCACATCCACTATGCCTGATTCCCGAAACGCGACTGAGTCACTTCTAGGTCTATTCTTACTACGTGTGAAGCAGCTGGTTTAAATTTAAAATACGTACCTGGTCTTGGGTAGAGCCGCGCCACTTCTTCATACGTTGGTATATTTTCACGATCGAAGTCATCATTCTCGGTAATATCATAGATAACTTTCTTCACTTTAGGTACAGATTTGCATGGCAACAAAGCGGTGGCAGTCGGGCTCGGTGAACATGGCGTCTTTGGGGTACAATCAGAGTCATCTGTTCCACATAATGGTTTACCTGACAACAATATCATCTTTATTATCAACTGTCTCGCCTTAATTTTCACAGAGATAGACAAGGACACTGGAGCACAAGATCTTGAGACAAGGAGACCGTGACGTAGGGGCTATTAAGTAAGTTTAACATCAAGCGGGGTAAGGTGCTGTCATATGTCGAGTCACAAAAAAAAAGTAATAACCATAGAACGTCGCGTAGACACTGCGAAAGCATAGTTTTTTTTTTAGTACAATTCCCGCAAGCTCATCATCAGATAAATTAAGTGAAATAATACCAACCATCAGCTGTCTGCGGGTCGGACTGTCTCTCGTGTATGATGCATCCTTCTTGCAGAGCACGCGACGGTATGAGACCAGCCCTCATAACTCTGTCGCCTTCCCTTCTTGCTTGCCACCTAAAACAATTAGAAATTTCTCACTTGTTCCCATATATACCTGTATTATAACAGCCTTTCCCAACCTGGGGTCCGCGGACAAAACAAGAAAATTACGAAAGCATAGTTGTGCAGGCGAATAGTTGGGGAAACGCTGTACTATAATATTAAAACACATACCAATAAGCATCATCCTGTGAGACAATATGCAAAATGTCCCCTTTCTTAAAATCTAAGCCGGCCTCTTTGCATGGGATGTATGGGTCCTCTGATGAACTGTAGTTGAACAGAGCCCTGACACGAACTTTACTCTCACGGCCTCCACCCTTGCCGAATGAAGGCACTAACTTAAATGTTATCGTACCTTCTGAACTTCTCTGCAAAGGTAAAATCACATTTTGTATAACGATATCAAATAAAGTTCGAAAATCATATTTAGGTATTTTATTTCTGTTTTTTTGACATTTATACTCTAAGCTACTAAAGTGCTTGTATCATAGAAACAAGACAACCAAAGTACATATATCAAAGAAACATTGGTACCGGTGAGTGGTTTCGAACCCGTGCCACTCGGCTTACTTACCCATTGCACTGCCACTACACCATGGTCGCCTGTTTCTCCATATTGAAGGCAGTAGGCATAGTAGATGCGACTGTTACTTGCAGTTGTTTAACTGTAGTAGCAGTTGCCTCCATTCGTGGACCACACTCCAGCTTAACATATAGAGGGGTGTTGTCATATGTCGGACACAATAAAAATAAAAAAATAAATAAAATAAATCTATTTATAGCTTTATGAGCAAAGAGAACCTATAGTCTTATAATTACATACCAGTATAGACAAAACATCTGCAGGAGTTTTGTTCTCCACACTAATTCCATTGACTTCAATGACCTCGTCACCAGCATGAATGAGGCCAGAGCGATCAGCCGCCCCACCATGCATAACACGTGCAATGACAATTTTCCCTGTCTCTTCATCCGTTTTTATTGTAGCACCCTGCCAGTAAATATTCCAAGTTAATAAAAATGTTGTGGATTTTTTAATAGGAGAGAGGCAGTAGTGCGCGGTGAGTTTTGATGTGAGGTAGACAGAATATAAATTAACAAATAGAAGGTACATCACAGCCTGTCTACTTTATATTTACCTGATACAATGATGTTCAAATATTCGCTACCTCAATTGATTGAATTTACATGATATCATACATTAAAAATGTGTATATTTATTTTAAATTAAACAATTTTTGTGCGGCTTACTATCGCGTTTATTTTAATTTATTTAGTATTATTTGTAAACGACGGAATAATAAAAAATGTAAAATCATAACCAAAATAAGCCGCACATAATTTGTTTAATCCATTAAATAAATACGACGTTTTCAGCGAGACGCCACAAATATACTGCTGGTTTTATCAAAGTAGGCATTGTCTTTAAGGAGTCCTTGGGTGATAGAGAGAGATTTTATTGCTATATGAGACCCAAAAACTCTTTTATATTCACAGCTTGAAAAAGGTATGTGACAAATTTTGAATCACCAGATTTCATTTGCCAAAATATTTAATACCCGCTTTTATTGTAAAAAAATTGGCAACATTAAATGCGATAGAAATGACGCCTTCAGCAGGTCAGAAAGGTTTGTCATACCATAGCTCAACTCAACATATATATTTTTTTAATTAATGATACAATGTACTTTCACATTCTGTATTTTTTCAATCTCGCTTTTGCTTTGAGGTATCGATATGTACTTCGCCCTATTTCTATAATACAAGCACTTAATCGCTGTTAATCGCTTAGTATAGAAATGTAAAAAATAATATTGCAGGATTTTTTATGTATCGTGCTGGATAAAGCGTGCAGGATATTTATATATAGAGAGAAATAGGTATAGAGGTTTTAATACATAATAATAAACAAGCATACGGTGATTACACATAGAGATAGCAGCTAATAGGTACATATTATTAAATAAATGTTTGATTACATCAAAGCAGAAATCTATGGAAAGTTTGTTCTTTGTTCTTGTTCTCTCCACTCTGGTTCTTATATTAAAAGGGTAAACGTAGTACCTATATGAAAAATTACAAAGATTATATTGAAACAATAGAAATATATTAAATATTTAGAAATGCCGGGCAAAAAGGTACAAAAATAATAAAAATGTACAAAGAATTTCGATTTAAATATTAAACGGACATTATATATGTATTTTTTTTAAATAGTAAAATAACATATACATATATCGTAATAAGATGGTACGTATATGTACTTTAAACTTTGAGATGTTATCCGTGCAGGAGTGTCGGGCAGAAAATAATAAATCAAAAATATGAAACACTGAACATCTTCTAGGAGAGCAAACAAATATTCATCGAATGAATAGACTGTCTCTATAGACAGACTCTGTTAGGAGACCTTTGTAGGGACGTCTGCGTTTTCAGACTAACTGCCGGAGAGGCATCAGCACTGACAGATTATTGTTTTTTTTATTTTTATTGTGACTCGACATATGACAGCACCCCGCTTGATGTTAAGCCGAAGTGAGGTCCATGAATAAATGTCACTGCTACTACAATTCAATAACTGTGAGTAGCAATCACATCTACTATGCTGGCCTAGTTGGAACCGGCAACTTACAAGCTGATCCCGAAACGTGACCAAATCACTTTACGGTCTGTATACTTGTAAGTGGTGGTACTACCCCGGATCGGCAGACTGGGTACCACTGCCTACCACTCTTTGATATCCAGACCCGAAACAAATATCCACCTCTTTTTGTTATTATTAACAAATATTTGCAATATTTAATATAATTATTAAATCTTACAAATAAAAGCTATGAAACAAATATTTGCTTCGACCGGGAATCGAACCCGGGACTTTACGCGCAACAAACCAATCGCTAAACCGTTTGTCCACGCCTGTCGTCAATCATTCATTCAATCAAACATTCGGTTTCAGTTACGAGCCTAGACTAGACAACCAATGCCTCCGTGCTCATAACGTGGATACCATGTACTCGTATAGGTGATAGTGAGGTGTAAGATAAAAAAATAATTATAAAGGCTGGACACAAGACGGGTGTAGTGATAAAAAAAAATATGTGAAAATAATTTGCAATTTAAGAAAGGTACATAACAGTAAATGAAGGTAGACAGAATAGTCTAAACAAAGAAATTACAATAGTCAACCTACGACTTCCTTCTACTAGCTATGATGTCCCCTTCTACTAGTAAATGTAACCTACTCAGGTCCATTGAATGTATTCACTAGCTCAATTCAAGTACAAAGAACAATCTCATTTTTAGGAATATCATTGGATTTCATTAGCATCGGCTATTACTTAAGCTGGGCTAGGCAACTTGGGGAAGCATTGTAGCAGGAAGAGCGTACAGCATTCTGAAAAGCTCACTAACAATATATTGGACACGTGGTATTTTTCGGCTTGACATAATGGCAGCACCCTGCCTGATCTTAAGTGGTCCATTAATGGAGGTGACTGCTAAATAACCGACTACTTATAGCAGTCTCATCCACTATTCTGGCTGGAACCAACTAGTTGGAACCCGCCAACTTACAAACATATCCCGAAACACGACTAAGTCACGTCACGGTCTGTATACTTGTAAGTGGTGGTACTACCCTGGATCGGCAAATTGGGTACCACTGCCGAACACTCTTTGACGACCAGACCCGGAGAAAATATCTGATTCTTTTTTTACTAAAAAATATTTGTAATATTCCTTATTATTATTAAATATAACAAATAAATGATACAAATATTTGCTCCGACCGGGAATTGAATCTCCCAGGTTACGCTTTACGCGTAACAGGTTGGTGTGCTAACCTAAACGTCACGCCTGTTTTCAAACTGTATATTGCCTCCGTTTACCAGACACTCCCCTAAGCTTTAGCTGAACATCCTACAATTCTACGAAATTATAATGACAACTAAGATTTCACATACTACAAGTATAATGTGGAAATAATTTTGTATATTTATCAATCAATCAATAAATTTGTCACGCCTTTTTTTCGGGATAGGCAGAGACAAGCGCCAGTTCCAGCCATGATTCTGACACAACTCCTTTCCGCTTTCCGACTCCAACTTCCTCACATTCACAATGCTCTTCTTACATGCTCTCCGGATAAGGGTTCTAGGCAACCCAGCTTTCTTAAGGTATCTCCGTTTTAATCGGAAAACAACCTATATAGAACCCACTAAATTGTTGATGTATGTACGCAGGTTCGTACAGTCAGTCACAAAGATTTAAAACTGTGGACGAAGATAAGAAATGTGCATATACGGACAAGTGGTTGAAAATGTTGAAAGCCAAGGACTTTTACTAAGATGAATAGATTAACGGTTGCCTGTGGTCTGTACCACATACTTACCACAATTGGTTCAGCACTCTGCGCACCACCCTTTTAATAAAAAATAACAACCTTCAATACATACTAATAGTATATTTACAATTTCTATCCAAAGTCCTATCGAAAGCTAGCTGCTATTTCTATTAAATGTGAGTTATATTGTAACATATATTCCATTTACAAATATTTATATTTTATATAATATGTATGTGCTACTGTTTCATAACACCCAATTGAATAACTATTGCATAAATATAATAAATACATAAATGGAAGGTGCACTTATCATTCAACTAAGTGTAACAGATACTAATTGTAAGACTAACAAATAAACCATAGTTTGCAGTTTAATATGACTATGAAGTTAGAGTCAAAACTGACAGTAAAAAAACCGGGTTGCATTCCGGGAGTGCCGGCAGAAGTGAAAACTTGAATATTAACGTTGTGCATTTTCGATATTTTAACATGGTTAGGAAATAATTTTGCACGAATTGCTTTAAGTATAAAGGTACTGTCATTTATGTGGTAAAATACAATATTCAATTATTGCGCTATCGTACACAAACATTACAATTTGTATTACATTAAAAATTTAACACTTCAGAACTATTACTATTATTTTACATTAAAAAAATTATATCTCGAAAAAATCAACTTACGTCCATAACAAAAACACACGCACATTCGCGCACAAGTCTAAACGAAACAGCATGCGCAGGCATACATTTTCGCCGCGCGGTAGAAAGAGAGGGGGATACTTCCTCTCCTACACCGTCTTACGAATTTTCGATCAGGACACGTGTCCTGACGCGAGTTTTACATTTTTTACCCATCACAAAAAGTGCACAACGCCGCTAAAGAAGTTTTCACTTCAACAATCCTTTTCGGTTTATATTGCTTAAGAGCATTAATCAGAGGCATAAATTTTAAGTGTACTATAGAGTAGTGGTAGTGCAATGGTCATGCAAACCGGAGAGCACAGGTTCAAACCCACCAATGTATCATTAATGTATATACGTTGGTACATATGTCAAAGATAGTCCAGTTTCTATGATACAAACACTTTAGTAACTCAATTTAAAAATGTATATAAAAAATAAAATTAAAATTAACATATAAAAACCCATTTATTTACATTTCTGTACTAAGCTACTTAAGTGCTTGTATCATAGAAACAAGACAACCAAAGTACATAACATATCAAAAATACATTGGTACCGGCAGGTGGTTTTGAACCCATGCTCTCGGTTCGCGTGACTATTACACTGCCACTACACCACAGTAAATATTTTTTATTGTTAATTTTATTAGCTATAACTTCATATTAATATTAAATTGCAAAATAATACATTGTGCAGCTATTATATTATATACTATTTGACTTCGTTAAAGATCAAAATAAAAAATAACAATAATATAAGAACTGCCTTAGGCTTTAGATTAAGTTTTATTAAATTATTTTTGTATTGTTTCAACGTAAGACAGCACCCCACTTGGTGTAAAGCTGGAATGCAGCTCATAAATGAGGCAACTGCTACTACAGTTAAAATACTGTAAGTAGCATGGACTATACACTACCCTGGATTATCCCACCATCTGCCTACTACTCTAATATTACTATTATAACCTTGGATCCTTCAAGTGATGCGTGAAGAAGCACCTTTGGCCGGCATAGTGACATATATATATATATAATATATATCTATATATATACAATAAATTGTGACATGACATTTGACCTCGACCCGCCTGATGATAAGCAAGAGGAGATCCAAGAGTGACGACGACTTTAACAACCCAGTTAGTTTACGGCTGCCTCAGTCGCCGTCACTATGCCGGCGACTGACGATATATATATATATATTTACATTTCGTAAACTTGAGTATATTTTAGACTCCACAAATTTCATACTAAAGACATGAGGTAGTTGAAGTAAAAGTAAATTTAAGGAGCATGTGTATAGTAAAACACTGTATTACAAGTATTTGAGGATGTGCTATAAATAAAACAAATACATCAAACTATTTATACTAAATAGATACATAGTCACACAGTTTCTTGGGCGATGATAAAACTGACTATACATCCATGTGAGTTCCGCCCAGGTTCATAACTGGATTTCAATAGTTACCCTTTCTTTTCATAACCCATTGTCCTATTTGTATTATTGTGGTGCAACATATGACAGCACCCCGCCTGATGTTAAGCTGGAGTGCGAACAATAAATAAAGGTGACAGTCACATCCAGTATGCTGGCATAGTTTAAAGTAACTTTACGGTCTGTGATCATGAGAAGTTGGTGGTACTAACCCGGATCATCAGACTGTGCAGATGACCACCAACTGTCAACCACAGTTGCTTAGCAAATGGAGTCATGTCCCATTATGACCGAATGGTTTTTTCAGTCCTCGTCACTCTTGAACCTCCTCTTGCTTATCATCAGGCGGGTCGAGGTCAGATGCCGTGTCACAATAAAAAAATATAAAATAACAGCATTGACATGGCATTATGAACGGATTCAATCAATTAAATTGTCAAGGCTTTTTCCCACAGGGATAGGCAGAGACAATGGAGCGCAACTTGCCACGATCCTGACACAAGCTACCTTCACATTCACAATTCTCTTCATACAAGCTCTATGGTTATGGGCACCAGGCAACCTAGCTTTCTTGAGGATGTCTCCGATTTGGTCGGCAAACACCCTCCTGGGCCTGCCTTATGAGAATTTATAAATCTCATGTAAATGGATGCGTTAAACAGATTTATTATGGTGTAATTATGCTGGATTTATTTTCATACTTGAAACCTTAGCGGCTCCTTAGAGCACATTAACTATGTTCATTCTTTCATTTTAATTAATTACATGCCAAATTATTCAACAAAAATGATGGCTATCTTGTTCATAGCTCAAGAAAGTGTGGTATCATTAATCTAAAACCTATCATTATAGTACATGGAAAACTATGCTTACCAAAGGTTCATCGCTCTTCACAAGCTGAACAATTTTCACAGTCTCTTCTTCGTCATCCCCATCTAATGGAAAGTCAGGCAGATGTGGAAAATAATCCTTTTGTGCCACCGCATCATGGCTGCACAATATAGCCTTTAAACAAAGGTTATTATACAGTATTTATTGACATTTAAAGCCCACAAAGTATTTATATAATAGACTACTTCTTAATTGATTAAAAAGGCATATAATAAACTAGAAAATATTTTTTTTTAGTAAGTTTCCCTATAATCTCTAACAGCCGGTTGTACCAAAAAAGTTTCAATTTACGATTTTAGCTTTACTTTATACTTATTCTATTACATTTACCATTACGAAGTCGTGAATTGGGTTATTAATAATTTTATCAATACAAGTATTAAAACTACCATTTAAATACTAAACAAAAGTAGTACATAGAAACCCAAAATAAATGATGTCCTTTAGCTCTGTATAAAATTTTTCGCCTTTATTATTCATCAAGTAAAAACATGATCTGTCCTACACTAGGATGTATAGACTAAAAATTCTTTGCCTTTAAATCGAATGAAAAACAAAAGATTGTAAGTAATGCTTTACCCAACAGTCTCAAACTCTTTTCTGGCACTTCATTTTATTATTTCTTGTGCAATGTATTTACTAAACAGCAATCCTTTTCAAATATGAGGGGTAGTACACAATGTACTATGTATATCATAATTATTAAATCAACATAATATGCTACATAGTAAACTCCAAAATATAATAAATAGTCTTACCTGAAAGTGAGGCTTCTGTAGTACACTAATGAGCTCTTCAAAATCTTTAGACAACACTGTTGTGTTCCCAACAAGCTCCAATACTTCTAATGTAACTTGCATGGAATTCGACAGTAAAGGGTAAAATTTTTCGTCTTTACCCTTGGCCACTATTTTATTGTGAACTTGCACAAGAGCATTTAGTTGTTTAGATTGTAATAATTCACTTAGAAACATAACATCTTCACCCACAGGCTGTACTTCTTTCAAAGACGACAGCAAACGCGTTAAGGCTATAAATCAATAATAATGCGTTAGGATACATAAGATTCCCTGCGATATACATGACGCATTATCGTACGTAAATACATAACTGTTATAATTTATTTATTTATTTTATTTAAGCATTAACTCACCAGGATCCCAGTTTTCTGTGGCGTTGTCCATTTTCACTTATCTCTTTCTTTTCTTTCGCGCACTATGGAGCTTTATTTCACTGCAAATACGGTTATTAATTATACATATTTTAAAATAACTAAACAAATCATTTTCAAAATTAATTCGCCGTGAAACCGTAATTTGAATAACTATTTTTAGCTACAAAATCGCGCAAAGGAAATGGAGGGAACGACAGCTGTCAAATGTTCACATTGTCAGATACTTTTATGGCCTGTACACACTCCGAAACCAAGTTTAACAAACTAAGCGCGTTTGAGACCTTTTATTTAATGCAGTCAATTCACTCAATCAAATGTTATCTTGATTTTTAATTTTAAATGTATAAAATGTCACTCGATCTTGATTGTTCCGAAACATTTACTATGCTTTAATAATTGACATTTTTAAAGGAAAGCAATTATTAAATTTACAAGAATTATGTTTTACAAGAAATAAAATATAGACACGGGCCGAAAAACCTTATTTTGGACCACTTTATACAGATTGCTATAAAGTTTTACATGTCTGCCTATCTGCCTATTTCTATTTTTTTGACACTCGCAGTGGCGTAAACGGTTCAAGAATTTAAATGTGCTTTTGTTAAAATCGTGGAAGTAATATAGGGTATAAAGTTGGTAAAACTTGAAATATTGGTACGCAATACGCACCAATCGAGCCAAACCTATTCGGAAGTGTAGAGCGGCGCTTACAGCTCTACAAGAGAAATTCCAAATTCATAATCGATATTTGCGACGCGTTCACTTTATTGAAACTGTTTTAAGTTTCTTTTTTGGAATTTAAAGAACATTTTCGATCTGACAACCATCAAATACTATAAAATAGTAATAAGCTAATGAATTATTTAAAAATTGTCTGTACATTTATATTATTATTGAGCTATTATTCAAAGCGGTCGTGGACCTCAAAACTAAATAAAATAATTGACCATAATCGTAATAATAGTGCTCTAAACTTGAGTCCCTTTGAAATTGGTAAATAGGTAATTTATTAAGTAATATTTTTTTGCTATCTCTTACAAACGGATTGGCAGAACTAAGTAGGTAGATACTACGCAGGGGAAAGGCGGCTATGCTCGTGCCCCGGGGGACAATCACGCAAGAAGACCACAAAGTACATATATGAATTAATGGGGTGTATGTGATATAGTCGGCCGATAATCACCCTTAACTTAGGCGCGTTAAAGTTTTCATTTCAGCACCAGTTGTTTCACCAGCAGTTCCGGGGATATGCACTACAGTGGAAAAGCTACAATAATGGGAATCTTGCCAGTGCTCAATATATAATTTTTTTAAAGTTTAATCCCAATTCCAATTCCAGATCGATCGAATCAGATATAGTAAATCCATAGGGCTATATATCAATCAATCAAATTGTCACGCCTTATTCTCAGACTTATAGGCAGAGACAATGAAGCGCCACTTGCCACGATCTTGACACAACTCCCTCGCTTTCTTTACATTCACAACATGGAATATTTCTAAATCCATTAATATGGACTATGCCACAATCCTGCCTGAAAGCAATGATCAGCTGTGGTGTGATGAATCGTTCCGTTCATATCTGTATGGTCGTGTACTTAGATAATTTAACTCTTAAATTATCTAAGGTCGAGTACTCCAGAGTTACACGACCATAATTTTTTTTGATGCAAGTCCAATATTATCCTAGCCCTAGTCCTGCCGCAGCGGAGGCCCTACGAACCATAGTAGTGACGGCGACGGGGCGTATAATAAAACGGTTTTTCAGTCGCTGGCGCTCAGGTTAACTATAAATCCGATCATGGCCTGCTTATTCCACTATTTGCTGCTTCCTAATATACTGTTAGCTAATGTAATCATTATTTGTGACTAACTCATAATTTATTATATTAAACTAGCAGTCCACACATTTTTATAAATTGTGACTCGACATATGACAGCACCCAGCCTGATGTTAACTGACTACTTCTATCTTCTGTTCCTACCTCGTCTTTTCACTCCCTTAATACCCGCACTAGTCGGGGAAAGCATCTGCATTTTATTGACCGAATCGGCAGTCGAACTAAAAAGTTCGGTGCGTCTTTTCTTTGTAGAACAATCGACAAGTGGAATGCTTTGCCTGCCCATGTGTTCTTTCCATCCTATGACCTTGGATCCTTCAAGCGATGCGTGAAGAAGCACCTTAGGCCGGCATAATGACGGCGAATGAGGTAGCCGTGAACAACTCTGTTTTCTCAGTCGTCGTTACTCTTAGACTTCCTCTTGCTTATCATCAGGCGGGACGAAGTCGGATGTCGTCTCACAATAAAAAAAAGTTAAATAACTGTAAGTAGCAGTCACATTCACTTCGTAGGCCTAGAAATAGGTATGATCTTATTAGATTTACCTACTTTTACAGGTACAACATGTCCTGTTGCTGATGATCCATTAGTGAAGCGTAAAGTTTGGAGTAGATGGAGTAAATGGAGTGCCTGTTCTGCAACTTGTGGCCAGGGTTCTATATTTCGTCGACGGCAGTGTGTCTCAGGAAGATGTGCGCATGGAGAAATAGAAGAACAGATTCGACCATGTGAAAAAAAACCATGTATAAGACAAATCAGGAGTATTGAATATTACGATTAGAAATATTTTATTCTATGTTTAAAATCATCCGGGAATAAGTAGTCCGTAAACAATTTATCCTTCACACTTCTAGGTTAGAAGCACCTTTGGCCGGCATAGTGACGGCGACTGAGGCAGCTGTGAGCAAACTCGGTTTTCTCAGTCGTCGTCACTCTTGGACCTCCTCTTGCTTATCATCAGGCGGGTCGAGGTCAAATGTCATGTTACAATAAAAAAGTAGATTGGCGAAAGGAATTTATAAATTTGATGTGGATGGAGGCGTTCGGGTTCAGAGACATCCTTAAGAAAGTTGGGTTGCCTAGTGCCCATAACCGTAGAGCTTGAATGAGTTGAGATCGTCAGGATCGTGGCTAGTGGCGCTCCATTGTCTTTGCCTATCCCTGTAGGAAAAAGGCGTGACCATTTGATTGATTGATTGACTTTCTAGGTTAAGCTAGTCTTCACTTTAAGGTTATTAAAACATTGACCAACAAAATTAGAAATAGTTTCCAAGACGACCTTTGACCGGCATAGGCATAGCGACTAAAGCAACCGTAAACTGAATCGGTTTTTTCAGTCGTGGGTGCTCTTAGACTTTTTGCTTACTACCAGGCAAGTCAAGATCCGTCTATGGTTTTCTAAGAGTCACGCATCCACTATGCCGGGTTTGTTGAAACTGGTGTCTTTCAACCTGATCCTAAAACGTGAATGAGTCACTTTAAGGTCTGTACATTTGAAAAAGGTGTACATTGTCAGACTGAGCAAAGAACTACAATAATTAAGCCTTTTCACACGTTCCGGTTTCCGGACTAATAACGCCGGTATTTGTAAAAGCTACCTACCGTACATGCCCATACACTCGCCGTCGGGTATCCACCACCGATAACCCGGCAACCGGAACGAGTGAAAAGGCACTACCACTGCAAAACTCAGGCCCAAAGCAAAATCTGCCTCATAATTATTATTTTGTAAAACTTTTATCATTCAATCTAATTTAATTAAATATCTTTTTAAATCATATGTTTAAACATTATAGTATTTTCTTTTTCATTCGTTACTAAATACCTTTTTTAAAACCTGTTAATACAAGTAATAGCACAGTGCGTGATAGATGTGGTTTGAAAGAAGATGTAGTGAAGGATTGACAAAGGGATGCTGCGATGGTTTGGACACATGGAAAGGATGAGTGAAAGGAGATTGACGGAAGAAATTTATAAATCTGATGTGGATGGATGCGTTAAACGAGGCAGGCCGCATTTTGTCGACAGAAACTAAAAAGTTCGGTGCGTCCTTTCTTTGTAGAACAATCGACAAGTGGAATGCTTTGCCAGCCCATGTGTTCTCTCTATCCTATAACCTTAGATCCTTCAAGCGATGCGTGAAGAAGCACCTTTGGCCGGCATAGTGACGGTGACTGAGGCAGCCGTGAACTAACTTGGTTGTTTCAGTCGCCGTCACTCTTGGATCTCCTCTTGCTTATCATCAGGCGAGTTGAGGTCAATTGTCGTGTCACAAAAAAAAGGGTGCTTTCTAAGCAAATCGAAGACATCCTCAAGAAAACTGGGTTGCTTAGTGCCCATAACCGTAAAGCTTGTATGAGGAGAATTGTGGATGTGAAGGAAGCGAGGAAGTTGTGTCAGGATTGTGGGTAGTGGTGCTCCATTGTATCTGCCTATCCCGCCGTAGAAAAAGAGGGAAAGAAGTAGAGAAAGAGGCGTGACAATTTAATTGCCTTTTAACACGTTCCAGATGCCGGGAATTCGGTGCCGGGTAACTGGGCGGTAAAAACGCTTTCATAGTTGTCCTTGAATTAACCTTCAGGTCATTGCGAAGGTTTATGAATTATAGGTTTGGATCTTCGTAAAGGAAGTTTCCACTTACAAAACAATGTTTACCTTAAAATAACCTTGAGGACATCACTCCAGTTTGCCCACCCCTAGATATGGCGCTGATCAGACTACCCTATTATTATTTAAGTAATTGTATAACTTAAAATTATATAAATGCAAGTTAAGAAAGTTAAAATGGTGCAAGTACATAATAGCAACAATGTATGTGGGTACCTTTTGCATATTATATTTTTTCTACGAATTTCGGCGCGCCATAGTGTCGCCTTCGCAATACCTATCTATCACCTATGCCCGCGCAATGATTTAAATCTTTGTATATATTTATTTTTTTACTTTTTTTTATATACATTTCTACACTAAGCTAATAAAGTGCTTGTATCATAGAAACAGGACAACCAAAGTACATATATCAAAGATACATTGGTACCGGTGAGTGGTATCCTGGTATAGAACCCGTGCCACTCGGCTTACATAGCCATTGCACCGCCACTACACCACGGTCACCAAGTATTATAGTTGAGTTATATAAAGACTTGTTTTTCTTTTATGGAGACTATAGGTATAAGATTGTTCTACATAGAAACAACGCGCCGAAACTTTAAGTTCGACTGCTGATTCGGTCGACAGACTACGGATGCTTCCCCCGACCTGGGAACGTCGACACATATGACAGCACCCCGCCTGATATTAAACTGGAATGCGGCCCTTGAATGGATGTGACTGCTGCTATTTAATTACCTGCAAGTAGCAGTTGTACCCACTATGCCGGCCTAGTTGAAACCGACAACTTACAAGCTGATGCCGAAACTCGATTAAGTTACTTCACGCAGCTTTGGATCTACGATTTTTTTGAACTGTGGCAGTTTGATGGCCGCTCACTCCAGCGCTTAAAATAAATAATTTACTTAAAACCTCACAATTATATTAATAGTTTATTGGGCTTGTTTTTCGGCGGTGAGCCAATCAGGGAGAATGCCTATGTTTAGCAATGGACGCCTTTTGGCTGATGATGATGATGATGAGCCAATCAGGCTTCCGTAAGTATGTGTTGCTTTGTGGAGCAAGTTTTTACTTAAAATCATATTTGAATTGTGGCGTTTCAATTTAATTGTATAAAAAGAAAATTGATTTTACTGAAGTTTGTTTGTTTATAAGTAGTTTGTTTCCATTTATAGTTTCATAACGATATGTCTTTGCTAACCTTGTAACCTGTTAGTATTAAGTTACTATAAAGAGATTGTCTGGGTGATATTGACGAATAGGTGTGTGTGTGTGTGTGTACTTAGCAATACAATTAATACCAGCTAACGCTATGGGTTAGTGATGCAATGAATACGAATTCGAATAATCGTATTCTCCGAATGCCCAAATTTGGCGAATCCGCTGATGCAGCCGTAGAATGAAACGGTTTTGTCAGTCATCGATGACGACCTCCCCTTGCTTGCTTATCTTTTTGTTTGTAATAATTATTAGCATAGTTTTATTCATAGATATATGTTTTTATTTTACTTTTTATTACACTTCAATACTTAACTACTGAGAACTAAGAGATACGCGTAACCAGTTCGTTACGCGGAATAGACTAGAATAGGGTTATATTGAATACAAATTTATAAATAAATAAATAGAACGTAAAGTTATTTCGGTATCTATACTAATATTATAAAGCGGAAGAGTTTGTTTGTTTGTTTAAACGCGCTAATCTCAGTAACTGGTCCGATTTGAAAAATTCTTTTTTTTTGTTGGATAGTCCATTTATAGAGGAAGGCTTTAGGTTATATAACATCACGTTGTGACTAATAGGAGCGAAGAAACAGACGAAAATGTGGAAAAAACGGGAAATATTATTTATCTTTGAGGGCTTCCGTTGCGTTCGCTGCGAAAACCATTTGATATTCCCAAAAAATATGTATGGAAGAATTATTCCTCTTTAAATTATCAAAAAAAAATCCGCGACAGTATATATCTATCTTTTAAGATTAACTCACAATAACCGTTTTTATGATAATCAAATTTGGTCGAAATTAATGCTTTGTTACAAATTGTTTGTCAGAGTTGTATCAACATAATAATAATAATCTTTATCCAAATAAATGTGTTATTAATTAATAGTAATTAACTGTGAACAAAATTGTCTTTGACATCACATAATTTCAATTAACATCTTATAAGATAATACAATTTTAAAATAACTGAAACAAAATTCTCACGCGCTGCATGATGAGCGCTGGCCGGCGGGCGAGGAGAGGCGGTGCTTGCGGGTGAGGCGGAGGAGGGTGTAACTCTACGAGGTATAGTCGGTCTAAGCCGAAATGACGCGCCCCTCCACTGCATTTACGCACACGAGCAAATATAAAATATGGATAAAACATACCGAAAATGCTGTTTTAATCGGTTAATCAGTTGCTGGTTAGACACTGAAGGAGGAGCACGTTGATGAAGTATAATAGTGTAGTTAGTAATATTTGCATTCACACATTTAAAGAAACTAATAAAGTGGAGGGGCGCGTTATTTATAGATAGACAAGCTATACCATGCGGTCGGCTCCTTACTGAACTGTTGAATGCAGCGTTAATTTGTTTTTGCGATATAATATCATCGTGTTAAATAATTTTTAAATACAATTTCAGTTTGTAGTAGTTTTCTTTATAGTAGGTAGTGTTTGTTTAACGTATAGTATTTTATTTGTAATATTTACACAAAAACACTTTTGTTTGTTTTGTTGTAGATAATACCTGTAGGTGTCAACTACATAATTATTCTTATTAGGTTAGGTTTTAATTTATGCATACAGTTAGTTTGGTTAAGTTGGCTGCGAGTTTTCCGCACAAGAAAATAAAACTAAAAATATAATTTATGCAGAAATACTTTAAAATGTATATTTTTTAAAACTACTTTAAAATATATTCTATTAATTATGTAACTAAATTTTCTAAAATAAATCGTGGGTAACATCTATAGCTAATTTATAACAAAGTTAATGAGGTACGTTTGTAAACAAAAAATAAATATGATTCCCAAAATAACTATTCCACGCGGACAAAGTCGCGGGCTCAGCTAGTTTATAATAATCGGTATTTACTAACCAATGCCAAGACGTTGAAATCGACAAGTAAAATGTTCAGTTAGTAGGCATGTGTCGAATATATCAAAACGAAACTAAAATCCGATTCCAGTTCCCCCTTCTCTGCTGGACCTTCTACTGACCAATCGTCCGACCGGGTATAAAATTTCGGTCAAGGCCCCACTAGGGACTTCTGACCACTGCCTGGTCGAGACGACGGTGCCGCGCGCTGTGCCTCCTTCTGCTAGGAAGGAGGTGCGGCGTTTGTGGCACTACGGGTCGGCGGATTGGGAGGGAATGCGGAATTATTTCGCTTCCTTCCCTTGGTGGCAGCGCTGCTTCATCTCTGAGGATCCATCCACGTGTGCCTCGGCCGTTGTTAATGAGATAGCACTGGGGATGGAATATTACGTTCCATCCAACTGTGCATCTCGTAACGACCGTAGCAGGCCCTGGTCCAACAGTGGGTGTGCGGCTGCTGTTGCAGCAAAAAACGCAGCCCACAGTGCCTGGGTCAAGGGTCGAAGACATCATGACCCTCGCGTGGATGAGATGAAAGCAGCCTATAACCGCGCCACCAAGTCTTGCAGAAAAGTATTTAAAGAAGCGGAGGTACAGCGTGTTTCCAGGATTGGCGAGAGTCTATTAGCGCACCCAACGGGTAGTCGTAGCTTTTGGAGTCTCGCCAAGACTGTAGAATCTAACTTCTGCCGTTCCTCACCGCCACCGCTGAGACAACCTGATGGCCGAAGTCTTTGCCACTAATTCGCGTATCGACGATCATGGTGTTGAAAGACCTACCCTACGTCCGTGCGGACATATGATGCCTGATTTCCGTATCAGACAACGCGATGTCCGCATGGAACTACGATCGCTCGATGTCCGAAAGTCCAGTGGTCCTGATGGTATCCCAGCGCTTTGGCTTAAAATGTGTGCAGCGGAATTGACTCCCATCTTGACGAGGCTGTACCGGCTCTCATGCTCGGCGAGCTGGGTGCCTCGGGCTTGGAAGGGGGCCAATGTGCAACCGGTCCCAAAAAAAGGCGACCGTTCAGTCCCTGCAAACTACCGTCCGATAGCTGTAACCTCAGTATTGTGCAAGGTCATGGAGCGAATAATTAATGTTCGCCTCATGGCCTACCTGGAGGGTCACCAGCTGATCAATGACCGTCAATATGGCTTCAGGCCGAAACGGTCAACTGGTGACCTTCTGGCGTACACCACGCACGTCTGGGGTGAAGCGTTGGATGGCAATGGAGAAGCCCTTGCCGTTGGCTTGGACATCTCCAAAGCGTTTGACAGGGTCTGGCACAAGGCCCTTTTATCCAAGCTCGAGGCATACGGTTTACCTCGTCGTCTGCGGGGCTGGATAGCCGACTTCCTGCGTGATCGCTCCATACGCGTCGTTGTGGATGGAAGCGCATCGCGCAGGATCTCGGTGAATGCCGGCGTCCCTCAAGGCTCCGTGCTGTCGCCGACTTTGTTCCTTCTGCATATCAATGACATGCTGGACCTTGGATCCGGCATTCATTGCTATGCAGACGACAGCACGGTGCATGGACGCTACACTGCCCGCCCCGCAGCCGGCAAACAGGAGATAGCTGATATGAGAGAGTCTGTTGTAGCGGGACTGAACCGGGTTCTTGATCGTATTACCCACTGGGGCGATAAGAACCTGGTTCAGTTCAACGCAGACAAGACTCAGGTATACGCGTTCTCGACGAAAAAATCCCCGTTTACTCCCCTTCCCTCTCTTTGTAACATCTCCCTCAGTGCTTCGGACAGACTGGACATTCTCGGAATGTCCCTTCGCTGCGACCTAAATCACAGGGACCATATCGAGCGGGTCATTAAGACCACCTCCCGCAAACTTGGCATCCTGAACAAGGTGCGGCGGTTCTTCGCGCCAGAGCTTCGCCTGCTATTATACAAGGCTCAGATTCGCTCTTGCGCGGAGTACTGTTCGCACCTCTGGGACGGCTCTGCCAAGTATCTTCTCAATGCCCTGGATTCATTGCAGCGCCGAGCTGTCCGAATTATAGGTGATGCAGAGGTCACGCGAACTCTGGAGCCCCTGCAACTACGCAGAGACATGGCGGCTCTGTGCGTCCTCTATCGCCTATACTACGGAGAATGTTCCGAAGAGCTCTTTAACCTTGTTCCTACCTCGTCCTTTCACACCCGTAATACCCGCACTGGTCGGGGAAAGCATCCGCATTCTATCGACCGAATCGGCAGTCGAGCTAAAAAGTTCGGTGCGTCTTTTCTTTGTAGAACAATTGACAAGTGGAGTGCTTTGCCAGCCCATGTGTTCTCTCCATCCTATGACCTTGGATCCTTCAAGCGATGCGTGAAGAAGCACCTTAGGCCGGCATAATGACGGCGGCTGAGATAGCCGGGAACTAACTCGTTTTTTCAGTCGTCGTCATTCTTAGACCTCCTCTTGCTTATCATCAGGCGGGTCGAGATCAAATATTGTGTCACAATAAAAAAAAATTTGGTACTCCAAGCCGTCAATTAGATAACAGCTTAAGTAAAGGTTCGTAGTAAGATACAAAATTAGTCATAGCACCACCGTTATATCTCTTGCATTCTTATGGTCTATCTTCAGGTAGTCTGGGGCCTTCAATTCGATGGCAGACCAGCTTAAGGCGATCTATTGTGGTTTTGCTGATCTGAGAGGACCCATCATGAGGTTGTTCATATATAAAATGTTTTATTTCATCGTACCTACTTTCCTATACTGTCTTTGTACTTTCACTGATATGATAGCAAAGCACCATGGGCACCACATCACATAACTTAACACAACTTGTAGGTCTTCCGACAGATAAAAAGAGCGCTGGCACACAAGCTGCGCATTAACTTGTTTTGTTTCATACTTACTTTTCTTTTTACGCATGTGAATAAAATGTTAAATACTATTGTATAAAATAAGTTCCGTTAACATTTGAACTTTTACCGATTATATCAATAAATAATATTTATATAGAAAACACCGAAATAAAACAAATTCAATAATAATTCACTTAACAGATTTTACACATTTACATTAAATATACTAAATCTACAATACATATTAAAATTGAAAAATATGTATTTTCGTTGTGCTGAGTTTTACAAATTGGATAAATAAAAAAATATATTACAGTGGCGCTTCTTTGCCTCTGCCTATCCTTGTGAGAAAAAGACGTAACAATTTTCCTTTCTTTCTATTATATAATAAAAAGTATCAAAAAACTTGGTTCCTGAGATGTGTTGAATCCGCCAGGGCTCGAACCTGGGACCTTCCGGTTAACAAACCGACTGCGCTACCAACTACGCCACGGACTCGATACTGATCGGTGTAAAAACAAGCTATTTATTCTAACTATATATTAATATTGATGTATAAAGGTATTATAGTAATTATTTTAAAATTTAAACCCGATCAAACATTTTTTTGACAAACAAAACAAAAATTTTTTTTACGAAATATAAAAAAGTTGTTTCTCAAAAAAATACTATCTAGAATTAACATAGGTTACTTTAATTTAAAAAAAATATTTTTACTATAGTTTCCAATTGACTACAGTTTTAGCTCTTTATATATATTTATTTTTATTTCCGTCTGTAATTTTTATATGAGTTATCGAGTTATGAATATAAAAAAGTCAAATTGAGAACCTGCTCCTTTTTCATGTTATAAACCTAATTTTACGCGGGTGAAACCTAGTTTTATTGTAGCGGGTACAGCTAGTCTACAATCAATCAATCAAATTGTCACGCCTTTTTCCCACAGGGATAGGCAGAGACAATGGAGCGCCACTTACCACGATCCTTACACAGCTCCCTTGCTTCCTTCACATCCACAATTCTGTTCATACAGGCTCTGTGGTTATGGGCACTAGGCAACCCAGCTTTTTTTTAGCTAGTCTACAATAAATATTAAAATTGAAAAATATGTATTTTCGTTGTGCTGTGTTTTACAAATTGGATAAATAAAAAAATATATTACAGTGGCGCTTCTTTGCCTCTGCCTATCCTTGTGAGAAAAAGACGTAACAATTTTCCTTTCTTTCTATTATATAATAAAAAGTATCAAAAAGTTTGAATTATCTGATGACGAACTGAATCCGCCAGGGCTCGAACCTGGGACCTTCCGGTTATTAAACCGACTGCGCTGCCAACTGAGCCACGGACTCGACACTAACCGTTGTAAAAACAAGCTATTTATTCTGACTATATAATAGTATTAATGCATAAGGGGATTTTTTTTAAATTTTATTATAATGCATTTATTAAAGACTTAAATAACATTTATTATTATAGTCCGGTCAAATTAGACCAAAAAATAAGAGTGAGGCTACATAAATTCCCACCAAGCTGAAAATCGGTAAGATTGTTTAAAATACAATGAAAAATAAAATTTGAAAGTTCCCCATCATTCCCCTGTAAGGAATTTTTTTTATTCAAGGTCAAAGGTCAAATAAATGAGTTTTTCGCGATTTTCAGCAAAACGGTAAGTTTTATCATAAAAATACCTTAGACAAAAATTGCAGATCATAAAATTATCTACAAAAATGTATCAATACTTTTTTTCTACGATCAACCGTTTTTGAGACATATCGATTAAAAAGTTGTAATCGTCATAATATGCATGAGTACGCACGTATATATATCTCTATAGTTGTAATATATGTTAAAATATTTTTCTATTGGTCATTGTAACTTACACTAATAATATAAAATATACATAAGTTATAACGGCATTCGCTTTCTTCTTTCTATGTACGGAGCTCCTAAAAAAACTATATGCTTAGATAAGTATAGATACGCATGTTTCGTTAAAAACACCAAAAGTAAAAAACTAGTACAATTAGCTTGTCTTCCTCCAACCTCAGTTGCTGCTCATCAACACTTTTTTCGGGTATATTACCAAGTTCAGTTGTGGCTTGGCTATCAGCTGGACCTAGGGTTGCCAACCATACTTTATAATAACGTATCTTACGTTATTTTTGGTAATTATACTTTATACTTTTGCATACAAATAAAGTATGTGAAAATACTTTATTTTGATTGCGTAGCAAACGAATTGCTTATTTAAGTATATAAAGGACATCATTCATTTTGTATGGGTCTTGGGCTTAAATGTATTAACAGTTGCATTTTAAATTAATTTAATCTACGAAGATTACAATGTAGTTGGAATATATCCTTTTTTTGCATAGTTTGGGTGTGCAAAATCATCTAACTATAATTATGACACTTTAAAGCAGAACAAATGTAGCGTTGATTGACAGATGATACGAAATTCATATTTTATTTTCCAAATAACTCAATTGCACAGCAATTAAAAGCAAAATTGTTATTAGTTTTATCAATACAAGTATCGAATCTACTATTTGTATATTTTTTCAT
The DNA here is from genome assembly GCA_905220615.1 of Tinea trinotella. Lineage (NCBI taxonomy): Eukaryota > Metazoa > Arthropoda > Insecta > Lepidoptera > Tineidae > Tinea > Tinea trinotella. Next base: position 6,724,489 of record HG992305.1, read on the forward strand.
TATCGGACATTACAAAAGTAGTACATAGAAGCTCAAAATGAATGATGTCCTTTAAATGATGATTGTCAAACAAGCTTTGAAATATTTAAAAATAGCAAAAAATTGTTAGCATTTTAAAAGCACACAAAATACGTTTTTAAGGCATAAAATTTGAAAAATACTTTATTTTTCTTCCAAATACTTTATTTTTATCCTATTCAAACAATGGTATACGTTTTTTTTTGTCAAAAAAGTTGGCAACCCTAGCTGGACCCTACAGACTGGAGTTGAAAGTTGGCCAACAATTCATTAGATCCAGTGCAAACTTTACTTCCACCTGCGCCGGAGAAACTGGTAAACACGATTTTTTGCAACTGCAAAAAGGGATGCAGTGCTAAATGTGGTTGCAAAAAAGTCGGACTGTTTTGTTCTCTGGCATATACACATTGTCAAGGCTCTAATATCGAATCACCAACAGTAGAGGATCCACTTGATTCCAACGAGGCGACATGCGACACATCGTTATTAACGCAGTTTACATGTACTCAGGATGAAAATGAAGAAGAACAAGAAGAAGAAGAACAAGACGAACAAGAACAAAAAGATCATGAAGAAGAGGTCGAAAGTTAAGACTCGGACGATTAAATTTCACTACTTTTTTCAACTTAAATTGCTTTAATTTTTTCCATCTCTGCTAATATCCATTATTTTGCAATAGTTTCAAATTAAACAGGATCACAACTGACCTGTGGAATAGGCCTACTGGGGAAACCACGTTAAAAAAACGCGCTAAGAAACGTGTGCATATTATGACGATTACAACTTTTACAACTTTTTGAATCGTTATATCTTAAAAACGGTGGCTCGTAGGAAAAAAAGTATTGACACATTTTTTGTAGATAATTTTATGATCTACAATTTTTGTCTGAGGTATTTCTATGATAAAACTTACCGTTTTGCTGAAAATCGCATAAAACTCATTTTTTTGACCTTTGACCTTGAATAATTTTTTTTCCTTACAGGGGAATTATGGGGAACTTTCAAATTTTATTTTTCATTGTATTTTAAACAATCTTACCGATTTTCAGCTTGGTGGGAATTTATGTAGCTTCGAATGTCTAAATTGACCGGACTATAGGGTAATTTTAAATTTGATAGATTTACTATAATATTGTCTGATCAGACAATCGGAAGGCACTCGTGCCATACATTTGTTTGAATACTTAATACACGTCCGATCCGATAGTCGGATCGGATGTCAGAATCGGAAACAACGCCAAGGCGCTTACGATTTTATGGCCGATCCGATTGTCTGAAGGTGCAGTTTTCATACAGAATACAGAAACAAAATAGACGTCCGATTCCTACTTCCGATTTGTAAATAATTTGCTCAGCAATTTGCTTATGCGTGTTTATGACGGCAACCCTTGTACGTCGCTATGCGACGAAGATTGTTATTTTATGTCAAATAAATATGCCATTGTAAAAACACGTAAAAAATGTTATAATTTTTCCCCTAAAATATTCAATCAAGGTAATCGATCTAAACTGCAAACCAACCTCGCCATATGAATATTTTAAGGATAAAATATTATAACATTTTTTACGTGTTAATTTACTTTGGCATATTTATTTGACATAAAATAACAATCTTCGTCGCATAGCGACGACGTACAAGGGTTGCCTTCCTAAACAGCGCGTCTAAGATCGCTACCGCAGCTAACAAATCGAGCTGATGACCTTGAAACCCCTGATCAGATCTTCATCAATTGTAGCTAAGAACCATCTCGATTACGTCAGCTTTCAAACGAAAAACCGCATCGTAATCGGTCCATTCGCTTAGGAGCTACGATGCCACAGACACACAGTCATAGATACAGAGACAAGTCAAACTTATAACACCCCTCTTTTTGAGTCGGGGGTTATAAATAAACGCCTACGATTTGGTAATAAATTGACACCGCGTCACATTTTTTCCCGCAACTAGATCATGAAAGTAAAGCTTGCTACGCGATTGCCAAGTATGGGCGTAGCAAAAGCACTAACCCTTTGTGACGAAGTTTTAAAATCAAACAATTTCAAAGATTCCTCAGCCACTGTTAACTTTATTAAATAACTTTTTCGATATAATGAATTCAAGAAAATGTTATTTCTATGGATTTAAACGTACAATAGATTAAAATAAGAGTATCTGATGATGCACCATCATAGATCCTCCTATATCAGCAAATGGACAAGACATAGAACTATAGTGCTTTAACTAAAATTGATACTATGAGTCTTTAGCTGGGCCGTTATTGAATTAAGGCCTGGAGTATCTGATGCAAGGAATATTTAAGATATACAACTGTGGCCCGTGTTGGCTGCCGTCAAAACCTACTTGATCTGACATATCTCGAAGGAAAAACTAAAAACGAGAATAGACCGGCTAGTGGTGAAGCTTACAGGTAAGTAGGACACCTGTAAGCTTCAGAAGTAGATACCTTTATATCCCAAAACCAATGTGACCTGATACAGCGGCGACGCTAATATTTGAAACTAGAATGTGTCTGTAGTATGTCATCAGGAGTGAAAATAAAACAAACAATAAAATTCTTCACTTTTATTATATTAAGAAATCAAAATTTTTCAATTCTATTACTATATTTAAAATAGCATACTTAAAGTCTATATGAAAGTTTTAAAATTCCCATTAACATGCACAAGATAATTATCATATTCATTTAGTAAATATTGAGGTAGTTATTAGTTTCTTTATACCAATTAAACAATCTAAAAAATCGATAACATCAGAAATTAAAATGAACATATTATAAAAGCCGTGAAATTGTTATAGATAATTAACTCAAATATAATAACATGCAACGTGTTGCAAACACCGTACTGTGGAGAGGCGAGGGGGTGGAGGGTGCATCAACTACGACAATCGCACACCCACAACACCCGCGCACTACTCATGCAATAAAATTAACAAGAACCTATTCGTAAAAAAATGTAACGTTCATATAAACGGATAATAATAAAAAGACAAAATAAACCATGCAATAATAAAAATGATATTTCAACACACATCAATCAAATACACAATAGTGGTTACACACAAAGAAACGTAATAGTAAAATAACAGAAGAGCTGTCAAAAAATAATGACAATTATATTACTATTTCTAATGGAGCACGTGGTGAGCGCGCGCACGACAACCATAGGTGTAATTCAGTCTCAGCGGCGCGCGCGCACGCTCATCACACGCAACAACTAACGTGTTAAAAACTATTTCTGCAAGTGCTACACGATAAAAGTGGAAGGATCATAGCATGCCTGTATGCAGTGCCTATATGCGCACATATATGCGCGTGTCGTAGTGTGAAAGTAACTATCAAATATGCTCCGAGATAGCCGTTAATATTTATTGTTATTGTACATCGGTGGCTTACACCCGATCATCACAATTGGCAAAACTGTCAATTGTAAATATGAGCCAGTATTTTATCAACCCTTTCGCTGCGGTTGGCTTGATATCGCGTTGTATCAAAACGCCTTTCTATACTATGATTTTTAACTAGACTAATTTGACAGCTGTTTATCTTTTGTATCTCACGCTAAATTAAGTCGAATGTGATGCAAATAGGAATTATTAGTCATATTGGTCTATTTAATTGAAAATCATAGTATACATACGATGGCCCATTATCTCGTCATAATAAAATCAACATTATGATGTTGACGCGTAATATATTATTTGGTTCAAGGAAATCGTTAAATAAAATCTTAAATTTGTTTAATTATAAACAATTAAAAAAATCGGTTGTCTGTAAAGTCGGTTTACTGACGATAGTTAAACTTGACAACGTCATAAGAAAATACTGATGGAATGGTTGCATTTTTCAAAAGAAATTTTTTATTTTTATTTGTTTAATAGATTTTTTGTATGGATATAGAGAAGGAGGTAAATGGAAATCACAATTGAATTTATCAAGTTAATTTTTTTTGTACGCATAAATTCAATTATGTCATTTTTTTATTGTATATTAAAATATTAATAGTAATATTAGTAATAACAATAATAATAGTACGCATCGCTCACTCAAGTAGGAGAGAGACAGATGCCGTACGCGTAGGCCGATTGTGCCTCTTTGTCGCTCGTTCCGCGCTCTCGATTGCACTTTAAGCCTTAAATGGAATGCTGTAACGACGCATGTGTCATGTTTTTCGTGCGTGCTGCCGGCTCCATCGAATTATAAGACGTTGTCACGTCAAAAAGTTTGTTTTTGACGTGACAACGTCTTATAATTCGATGGAGCCGGCAGCACGCACGAAAAACATGACTCATGCGGCGTTACCTCGCTATGAGGCGTTCCATTTAAGGCTTGAAGTGCAAGCGAGAGCGCGGAACGAGCGACAAAGAGGCACAATCGGCCTACGCGTTCGGCATCTGTCTCTCTCCTACTTGAGTGAGCGATGCGTATACTATTAATATTATTATTACTAATATTAATACTATTAATATTTTGATATACAATAAATAAAAATTTACATTATTGTATTTATGCATACAAATAAATGTAACTTTATCAATTCAATTGTGATTTTCATTTACCTCCTTCTCTATATCCATACAAAATATCTATCACACAAATAAAATTAAAATTTTCTTATCCAGTACTTATAAATATTTTCCATCCATTGTAAATTCTTTGGTAAAGACAATGTAATCATGTCAATAAAAACAATACAAGTTTTTGCTTCTTTTGTTTTTGTTGATAAATTTCTTGCCTATTAGTCGTGTGCACCTTGATCCCTAAATGAAGTACTATTAAATTATACTAAAACTACATTGTATTTTTTTTAGTTGTATTTATGCATACAAATAAATTTAAAATTTTCTTATGACGTCACGTTCAACTATAGTCAGTAAACCGAATTTACAGACAACCGATTTTTTAATGTAGCAAAACCAAACGAGATATTTTATTATGCGAGGATACGCCTACCGCAGGTCAAAGGTGACTGAAAAGATGATTCCAATAGTTCGTTATATAAACAGTGTAGTACAAAATGCAACCCAGCATTGGAAGGGTTAAGTGCTATGGCAGCGACGACATCGAGGCTGATACTATCTATATAGGTCATATTCTACAATAAAGTGCCACTTAATTATTAAATTTAAACAGAGGTGACACCAACAATATTACTAAAAAGAGACCCGTAACAACCCCGAACTGGCAAAATAATAGCAAATCAATCAACCGAGCGTCACTACCAAAGCTCGCATTCGGCTATTGCAATATAAACGCAATAATATAACCGTAATCTCTATACCAGTTGGTAACAATTCTATTTTCCATTTCTAAACAGCTTCAACACACCAATAAACTTTATTATAGATATATCTTCAACGCTGTAAACATTACTAACATTTCAAGTATATTATTAAATTCAAGTGATCCATATAAAATTTGTGGCCATATAAAGAACAATTCGACAATGAGGTAATCATTTACTTATTATTACATTAACATCAATTTACATTAAAAATATACCGTAACTAATGTGTTCTTTCTTCAGTGTGACGATCTCCCCTCACAGATACTTTTTACATTACTTCTGAAAATGTTCGACGGACGATGCCTGGCTGAGTAGGGGGAGTGCGTCACACGACAAGACAGTGCTGCATGTTCACACTATTCAGAACACCATAAACCTGACATTGATCTAATAAAACATGTCTTAATGGAATGTTGTTAGACACTCGTTACTAAGTAATTAGCGACTTAACAGAATTTGCCTTACAAATTACAATGTCGCGCTAACTTCCGTTGAATCAGTTTTCGTATTTGTTTTACTCATATATCCTAAATATAATATCTTATTTCTATTTAGGTAACGGAGAACGGATAAATAGTGGACTCATTCATAGATGAAACAGGGATCGTGTCGCGCGATATAGATGTGCGCCGACGATCTTTGCAAAGACAGCCTGTATTATTAATGTTATTAGGCGGACGTCGCAATGGCATCTTCACAATACTAACAATGCCAACGCGTGTGCCCTTTGCCAGTCATTATACTCGCGAACTCTCCGCTCGCGATTTCTGGTATTTGAATCTTGACACGTCAAAAATACAATTGTACTTTGAATGTTGAGATTGGGCACAACCAAAATATCCAAAGTACAATCCTCTAAAATGTATTAATTTGTAATTGAAACTAAACTGAATTGGACAATTCACTGTGCAGTTCTTTAAGACTGTAACAAACGAACTCGCTCAATCAGTCTCAGACGCCTCTCAGAAGAAGAGGGATCACTACATCCACATTAAGTACTTGGATTAGCGTTAATACTGAACCCCGCTTTTAAACCTTATGCACATTCCGTTCATCTCGTGAAATACTATAATGAGAATCGAATAATATGTGGAAGCATTACAAAATAGCCCGGCAATTAGGAGACGAGGGACACAAATACGGTTGTTATATTACTATTTCATCGTGACGATTGACTTGCCTGAGGTTACAACTAACATTATTCGTACATGCAAGGCGAGGTTCAAGAGCGCGGACGACTGATAAATCGCAGGGCTTCAAGACTGCTCGTGATCTCAGCATCGCCTATTACTGATATTTTATATAACAGGCGATGCGATTAACCTAACCTGTATGCATGGCTCGTCCAAAAATGAAAATTACTTTGATGCACTAAGGACCCGAAAGAACTGGGTGCGCCAGAATGCGCTAATAGTTGAGGTATTCGGTTTTCAGTTGACAAAATTAGTATAGATAGTTAACCTAAAATAATTTTACACGTAAATTTAGGTAAAATATAAATTAATAAATACGACCTTAGCACATAAATAAGTATTTTGCCAACCGACTGACAGGAATCAATCAATACCAAAATGAATAGTATCAGACTATAATGTACAGCCATTTTTCTGATATGACATCTAACCTAATAATGTGATAAAAGCGACAAGATAGAACCCTCATTATTATTTTTGCCAAACTTCCATATATTATTATCACATATATACATATATATTCATAAAAATAGCTACTACATACTTCTTCGCCATTATTAATTTTGATATTGTTCACTTACATCTTAATCTCTCACGCAAATATCTCACTTGGCACAATCACAACGCAAATTGTACATAACTGTCGCGTCAGAACCCAATAAGATCGTTTCTCCCTGAAGTGTTCCTCTCCCTGATGTTCAGGAAGTTTCTCCAGAACATCAAATCAGTTTCATTACAAGAAAACATTATAAAGCTAACAAAAGACAAAGAAAATTACAAAGAAAACAATCAACAAATGTCACTTACAGATAAGAATCATTCGTTTACTCCTACCTCTCCAACAAATTACTATATCAAAAATAATCACACACACACACCGCCCTCTGATGTCATCAAGCCCGAGCACAGGTCTGGGCGGCGGAACCTCCTCGCCCACGCATTCAGTAGCATCCGCGCGACACCTGCGGCGTGGGCTCTGCTCTCTTCGTCTAGTCTACGCTGATATTGGCCAAACCGACACAATCGGCCTATCACGCAATCTTTGGATTATTTAAGTTACTTACCACCCCATCTAACGACATAAAGTACGTAACCGGATTACGATTAAACACATGACATTGGCATGTATTTTTGCAGAAATTTATATGGTAAAAATATTTATTTGAGCTCGGTGGTAATTGCTCATCCATCGCTTCTAATATATATATATACACACACCACACACCCTCGCACATAACAGATAAACTATATTGTTTAAAAACAATAACAGCATTTTGTATATAAAAAAAACCTAATGTACTCGATAAGAGAAATTCAAAGCGAGTACACGAATTGCCCTAAAACTATTGTCAAATTGTGTCCTTTAACACATAAAAGCCTCGCATTGGAATTTAGCATCAACAAATAGGCTCAAAATTAGTTAAAAGAAATCAGTATCTATTATTACCTAGAATTAGAATGGCATTTTTTCTATTTGACACTTCTAGGAATACATCCAAAAATTCCATGGTGAGGCTTACAGTGTGAAAGGGCACATAAAAATGTGATATATATATTTAATAACTATGTGATAACAACCTAAACATTATTATTTAAAAAAAGTGTTTACATCAGGACTAAACTAAAACTCGGCGCGCACGGACATCCGTGACCTGCTTAACAACTAAAAAACAAGTGTAAATATAATATTCTATTCTGTAACTGCATTATTATTATTATTTTATTAAAATTGAATCTGTTTAGAATCCAATGTGGTGGGTCACGAACATTCGAGCACATATAATTTCTTTGATGCCTATCCCTGTGGGATATTATTCATTTATATTATCGAATCGAGTGGAATCACAGATTAAAGTGTAATAAATATAAAGCTCTATGTATGTGAAGTATATAAGTGGACGGCCAGGGTGTGATGAGGAGGAGGCTGCGGCGTGGGGGCTTACTGCGGCTGCGGTTGTTGCTGTTGTTGCGGAGGCGCGGCCGCCGGCTGGGTGGCGCGGCGGTGGCGGCCCGGCGCACTAGCCTGCGCGACCATGCAGCGGATGCGGCGCTGGGCAGACTGCAACACAACACTATGGTTAAACACCCATCAGCAGACACAACGTATAGAGAGAGAGAGAGATCGCAAAAGGAGTTAACAATCCAAACAACTATCAGGGGCGAGCAATAATTAAAACACTGGTAAGGTTTAGTAAGTTTTTATTTACATAATATAATTTAACAATCCCAACCAACAGAATCTTGTATGAACTCACCCTAAAACTTAGGTGGATTTCATACTGGACGTAACCAGTCAACAATCTCGATACAACATGTCTCTTTCTATCCACGCTAATTTCTCTCGCCCCCTTTTCACTAGCTGTCATCGGGGGGCCGCTGTAAAGCGCAAAAGACCCTAGTATTATTGTTTTATAATACCATTTGCTATATACAATATAACTATCCTCATCATATTATTCGCTTATGCCTAATTAGTGACTTATACTTATCTTATGTGTGTCCTCTTCTTGGACAATTCATCTTTTTTATGTTTAGGTTTGCTTTTATAAAGAACAACCAAAATAACAATAAATGTTACGAGTTGTGAAACTAAACATTCAATTGCTATTTTAACCCTTCGCCTTGCAAGTATTCTCAATTAACGCGAGAAGTTAGTAATTTCTTAATAATATTGTTTAAATTTCATATACATACGTTAATGATGAAAAGAAAACTATATATATTTCGTTACTGATTTGTAAAAAAGGCGAGATATTTTAGCTGATACTGATTCTGTGGAAAGTGCCCCCCCCCCCCCCCCCTAACTAAACCTATTGTGACAGAGAAGTAGTCATTGTTCGGGTCAAAACTCTCCATTCCGCGCTATAAAACTCTTCCCTCCGTATTAACCTATCTACCAGAAATTTTACTGAGGATCTATCGCCAGGCACGGTAACGACGACATTAATTATGTGTCTACAATACTCCTAGCACTGACAGTTCTTATTGTTATCCTTAGCCCACATTACGTTCCTGAAGATTTCAGGGAACGTCCTAATTTCATTTGGTACATACACATACACATCCAACAATACTATGAAGAATACTTCAACGCAAGCGATTACTAGGTATATTTTTATTAAGTCTATTAGGTCTTATTATCTACTACACACTTTACGGCATAGTTCTTTCAGACATGGAGCTCTTGGCCCATGCCTACCAATTGGCAAGATGACATCACATTTTGCATCAAAATAAAAGTAAACTAATGAAGATTTACACATCTATATTATTTTACAGTAATGGCACCAGTATCAAGTTGTCTCAATTGCGGATTTGCCTTTTTTACAAATCATCGCGGATCTATTTTCTATAAAATCCCGTACAATAAAATTCAGCCACAAATCGTGACAATAAAATTCAGAAACAAATAGCGCGAAGCATTATAACAAAAGTTACCTGTACGCTGTAGAATGGTCCGACAATGTGGACAGTAGTGTCATGCTCTTGTTGGCCCTGTTGCTGAGGTTGTTCCGGTAGTTTAATCAGAGACCCGGTGACTCGTTGCAACTCGCGCACGTTCTGTCCACCCTTGCCAATGATGCGGCCCACCTGGGATGAGGCAACTACAATCTCAACAGTTAGCCTCACATCATCAGATCCGGACATGAAACCTTCCTCGCGCATCTTCTCAAAGATCAGGTATTGAGCCTAGAAGAAAACAATTTAAATTAATAATTATTCCACAGAGTAAATGATTTAAGATAAGTGAATGCATTTATATCTTACCTTCCACTGTGCCTCTGGGCTTCCAACAATGGTAACTTTGCGCTCGGGTTGAGCAGTGGTGGCCTGTGCGGCATCTGGCTGCTGTTGCTGCTGAGGCGGTTGTTGTGGTGGTGATGGTTGTTTGTCTTGTTCCAAGGGAGCAATCTTCACAGAGGCGTTACTGAATCTAATTATGTTGCGAATGTGGGAGCCTTTGGTTCCAATTATAGCCCCGACGGCGCTATTTGGGATGTATAAGTATGAAGTTTCCTGCAAAAAAAAAATTAGTAGTATTTATTTGAGACATAAAATCCCATCCATTCACTCTGTTATTCACTTTGTCACAATTACATAAATAATTCTGATAAAGGTAAAAAATCCAATCTTTATGTCTAATTATAGGAGAGCTACAGGACCATGGGCATACGTGTAATTATATAAATTAATTTATAAAACAATATTTACTTTGATTACCTGAGAGTCACCAGCACCTTGTTGTGCTCCACCCTGACCAGCAATAGAAGCATAAATCGGTGGTGGGAATGGTGGCGGAGCACCGCAAAATCCACGGCCGGTCGACATCATAGCCATGGGATGTAGTCCCGGGAACATAATACTCTGTGGAGCCAAAACCTGCACCAAAATTAAATATATAAATCTTTGAGTAATAGATAAGGTCTGTACCGTATATTCATATCACATACCTGTTCGTATGTGATATGAAATTGAAGACTTCTATAATACCTAATGATGGATCATAACTGAGAAAGTTTCTAAAGGAGAGTAAATCACGGGGCCTGCTACTTTTATATAATTGCAGAGCCAAGAAGGTGTCTCTCAATGTAAACAATATTTTATTTATACGGCGTTCTCACGGGGCAAATTTAGTTGATCAACTGCGAAATCGTACGCGATTTGAACCGTCTGAAAAGACTTACACTCAAGTTGAAGCAATAATTATCGGTTCAACAAAACCTTTCAACTTTTATTGATTCAATGAAGATAGTGAAAGATAGTTGGAAAGATAGTAGCTTGCATTGAATAATCAGTCCAATCAGTCAGTCATCAGCGCGATTGATTCATATACAACCTATGCATTGTATATGCTAAAATGGAAAGATAGTGTAATATTGAATCGTGAGAACGCTACAGTCAATATTAGAGCTTTCATTTTTTTGTTGAACGATATAGACTGAACAACTAAATTCGCCTCGTGAGAACGCCGTATAACAAAGTATTATTGTATGTAATAGTGACTCGTATAACTTAGGATGTATTTACATTTCGGTGTGTGCCTGGGATGAAAGAAAAATAATAATAATTTTACACACCTGCAGATCATTCTCGTAGCTTTGACGGAGTTTGGTAGAGATTTGAGACTCGGCCTTCGCCATGCTATCGATGGTACCTTTGACGGTAATAATACGCTCGAGGTTGAAGCTGTTAATGTCGTTGATAGAAGAGACAGTAATCTTAGTATCAGTCTCTTGCATTATGCGCTTGATTGTGTTGCCACCTTTTCCAATGATGCGGCCAATGAGATTATTGTGAGCCAGAATCTTTAGGCAAATCTCGCTGAAAATAAAACATTAATTAAACTTTTTTATTGGCGCTCGATATATGGACAGCAACGCCTAATGTTAAGCTCGAGTTTGGTTCATGAATAAAGCGGCGCGACTAAGGTTAAAGGGCATTCAGTCCTTTAACCTTAGTTCAGTCACATCCACTTTGCCGTCCTAGTACAAAACCGGCAACTTATCTTGAAATCTGTATACTAGTGTTGTAGCTAGTGGTACTACCCCTGATGGGCAGAAAAAATATATAAATTCATAATTACCTACCCCTTATTTGTATTGTTGGCTTCCTGTTGCATGACTTCCAGGATCCTCTTGCATGCATTAGTACAATTCTCAGGATTGCCATATATGGTGATTGCCTTCTCGAGCGAACCGACATTATCCTTGCGGTGAACGTCCACGCGTGCCCGGCTTTGTTGCGTAATGAATCTAATGGTGCTGCCCTGTCTGCCAATGATAGCACCCACCATGTCACTTTGAACTAGGAGCCGTAGAGGAAAATCAGTAGGCCTAGAGCTGCTAGGGGCCCCTCGGCCACCTGGGCGCCCGCGTCTCCCGCTGCGTGATGGATCCACCGGATCCGCTTTAAGGCGGCCGCCTTCGAATTCACAGCCATTGAGAGCATTTGCAGCTCTGAAACAAAGTTTATTTAATAACGATAACTCCTCCAACTTCCTCTAGAACTAAATTTATGAAATTATACAGCGTCCCAAATGAAGCAAGCAAAATTGTATACAGTTAATAGTTAACAGGATAGAGTGAAGAATTATGAAAAAGAAAAAATAACTACAAATAAGAAAAAAAAAGAAAAGACATGCCATGTAGTTTTTAAAGCCCAAATCTAAAATAATAATAAAGAAAAAAGCTATTAAGAAACACAGGAAAGGAAAATAAAGGATGAAAAGCGCTATAAGTTAATATATTAACTTCTAAAGAAATTATAAGCGCATGTAATATTTCCCCTCTCACTAGCGTTAGAGGGCTGAGAGGATATCAGGAACGTACGTGTGGGAAATAGATTCATAGACGAAAAGTCAATGAAACCTAAGTTTTAGGAAATCAGCAAGGTCACAATAAGATTTTAGAATATAGGAGTAACTAATATTAACTAAAAAATAATAGTGACCTCTAGAAATGAAAAGTCCCATCAAAGCTTTACCTTTTTTTTGTGGCTCGACATATGAAGACACTCCCGCTTGATGTAAAGCTGGAGTGCAGTCCATGAATGAAGGTGACTGTTGTCACATCCACTATGCCGGCCTAGTTGGAACCGGCAACTTACAAGGTGCACCCGAAACGCGACTAAGTCACTTCAGGGTCTGTATACTTGTAAGTGGTGGTACTAACCCGGATCCACGGCACCACACTCTTTGACAACCAGACCCGGAGCAACTATTCGCCTCTTTTTTATTAAGAAATACTTGTAATAGTCAATCTTACATTATATTAAATATTACAAATAAAAGCTATAAAACAAATATTTGCTCCGACCGGGAATCGAACCCGGAACTTTGTGCAACGAACTGGTGTGTTAACCAATACGCCACGCTTGTCGTCACCAATGGTACAACATGCAATTTACTAATCAACCAGTATAAATCCATAATACCGATCAATGACCAACCAAGAACCTCGTATAACAACACCAAAGTGATTATACTTTATAAATAAACCACACAATAATAATGAGTAAACGGAACATTTAATCATAGAATACTTTACCAACCAAACCAACACTGCCTATATTTAGTGACAATGGTTTCCCCCTTTTTAAAGCACACAATACAGAGTAATGCAACGGTAAGCTGATAACACAGAAGCTCACGCAAGTGCAGAGAGAAGAGTGACGTGCGCGGACTTCGAAGACAGAGTTAATATACTCACTGCAGCGCCTGTTCCTGCGTCTCGTAGGTGATTGTGACAGCTTGAGTATTGGAGTCACGGGAGGGCAGTTTGTCGCACCTCTGCACGTTGCCGTACTGCGCCAGCAGCGGCTCCACGTGTTCGAAACGCACGTGCAACGGCAGCCCACTCACACGAATCTTTGTGCCTCTGCGAGAAGCGATAACCATATTCACACAAAACTAAATTATATTACATCCAGTTGCCTTCTCATCCGCAACTATACGACAATATGTGTACACAGACAAGTTTCTTTGTAGATAGATAGGTAGGTAGGCAGGTACGTACATTCCTTATTTACTAATTACTATTCACTTGAAATAAAATACGACCCAAGTCCGAAAATGCCTGCCACACAGCACGCGGTTTGCTGGCGGCGTTTGGAAGAACATCATCCAAGCGGGGAGTTCACGAGGAGTCCATTTACAACCTCCTGAATTTATAATTCAATCAATAATTAATAATCCTCCATTATTAAAATTAATGTTTAATGCCAACGTCAGTTAATAGTAATACTAGAAAGTTCTATGAACTTAAGTGATAAATCTTAGTACTGCGAGAGCAAGATTTACCAAACTGGACTGGAGTACAGTCTAAGTCAACGTATATAAACGTTGATAAAGAAAAGCATTTGCGTTGTAATCTATATCATCGTTTCATGTTAAAGTTGAAAGATTTTAATTCGAGTACCATGGAATACTTTTATGATGGTGGAAAATGCCGTTCCGTTGGTCCCAACGATTTATTTTCGCCACTCAGGAAATGATCCTTGAATGCTGACAAAATACACCAAAAAATTTATCGTTTCTAAGGTTTTCTTGCATACATATTATAGATGATGTAGGTAAATTGAGCATTAAAAAATCATAAAGTTGAAGGAGCGCGTGTGCGCCGATTCAAGCACGCCGCCGCCGCCGCCATCTGCCGACAGGTGCATATATACACCATCTGCACGTGTGTAAAACCATTAAAATCATAATTATTGTAAACATTTTGTTCCATAAAATCGTGTCATTTTCAGCTATCAGATTTTTTAATTTAGGTGATCAAGAAACAATAATCTTAGTCCAATATTTTTTATCTATATTCAAAAATCTATTTTTTGTCAATCTCCTTTTATCTATTCTTAAAATGTTCCCAAACCATAGCATATTTAATTACGTAAACTGTTTTTTAACATCTATTATTTATCTACATTTTAATTTAATAACTAAATAAAAAGTGTGACTGGGTGGAGTCTGTATTAATTCAATTGTTTTTGCATCGACCAATAAATCTGCTGCACCGATAAATCGCTACAATTTATCGGTGCATCTGTAGTGGGCGTAATGAGACAATCAAGCCACTGTTTCACTTGAGACTGGACGACGCCCATTGGAGGTGCCGTCAAGTCCGGTCAAGTTCACGTGCCACAGTCGCCTACTTAAGGCCTACTTAAGAAGATTTTAAGTGATTTTACTATGATTTTTAAAGCAATCGACATTTTATTTTAATCGGCATGACTTTCCTGTCCGATTGTACTTTCCATAGTACAGGAAAATGTCTGTAAAGAGATACTAAAATAGGACAAAATCTCGCTCGGTAATTTGACTACAGGCGTGGTGTAGTGGGTAGCATACCAGTCCGTTACACGGAAAGTTCCGGGTTCGATTCCCAATGCGAAAAGCTCGAAGTCTAGAAGTCAAGCGTAGGCGCGCATCACGTGCCATCAATCAAAATTGTGATCAAGCTAGACCGATTGACGAAAAGCGTCAAGTCAACGTAGTAAAAACGATCAATATTCGCTTCAATCACCGTAGACTTGTCAGGTGCACTTGATCGTCTCGGGGATACATAAGGCGCGGCGTGCCGAAATTCGAGGTGCTGCCCCCTTGAGGGGTAATGCGCGCGAGCGTTGATGAGACCGATCGCAGCGCAAATTTTCATTCTAGTTTTATCCACAAGGGTTTCAATAAATAATTTTATCACAGGTATTCACGTTTAATAAAAAGTGTGTATGTATCAACCCAACAACGACTTACAAGGACTAGATTCAACGAAAGTAGAACTATTATGGTACGTAGACGTATTGTTGTTCAGAATGAAAGAAGGAGGGTAGCCGCCGCAACAGAACCTAACCCGCTGCATGTTGCACTCCCATTTTATGTTCAGTTTCAATAGTCAACAACCTGGCGGCGCACCACTAGCGATGAACTAGCGCTTAACTATCTTATAACTATATATAACTTGCTACCTATACAAACTTGCGTCTGGTGCCATTATATTTAGATTTAAATTATAGTATGATTTAAAATAGACCAGACAAACGTAAATAGCGTACTTCCTTCCTGCTAGCCGTAAAGTGCAGAGCGACATTTAATTGCTTACGATTATGCACCTTTAATATCCAAGATCTAATTGCGGTCATTATAATAAACCTGTAAATAACTAAATGGAAATGACTAACCTTTCCTGGCTGTCATCATCCTGATCAAAAATTTGATCATGATCCTCCTGCGAGAGATGCAATTCTCCAAACTGCTCTAATGAGTTAGACATCACACTTAATAAAATCACAAATACACTTTATTCACTATTCTATTTACTATTTTTATTAGGCGATAAAAAACTAATTTATATTCAGACTAGTGAGAGGTCATTCTGTTTTCAGCTATCGTTATTCCGTAAAGCACACGTGGTTGTAGAGTGAGATTGGGTACAGAATTCGAAGTGCAGGTTTGGTAATTTAAGGCAATTGTGCACGAAAACGGTTGAAGAGAGGGAGAGTTCAAAGTTCGCAACTAAAATAGCAAATGTCTAAACCGAAAAGTACCGACGTGCGTGACGCATGGACGTAGATGTCGACAAGAAAGTCGCGGTCGCGGCGTCGCTGAACCCATAGACCATTTCACGGGGAAAGATTGCGCGCGCTGGGCGTGGCCTACCACGGCCATAGGGGGGCCACGGCGGGGAGCTCCCGCCGAAATTTAGTGACGTTAGTATCGATAATTGCGTTACGTTCTTATCGATATTTATGTATAGCGCATACAGCGATAATGAACGAGAAAGATTGTGGAGGTTATAATACTCCGGCGCAGACACTTTTTTAAATAATATAGATAGATGAACATAAGTGTGCTCACAAACGAACGAACTATCGGGCCGAATTGCTTCCGCGCCGAACCAAAACTCACCGTGTGGGGTGGCCGAGCCGATGGCTCACCGGCCCGGCGGGATTTCTCTTATGTATCCCTGAGATGATCAAGTTCTCACGTAATTGACTGTTTCACTTGATGAGAGACTTGACGCCCAATGAAGGTGCCGTCAAGTAGGTCAAGTTCATGTAACGTGCCACAGTCGCCTACAGTTTTATTAATACCAGTATCGAAACTACCATTTTTATATTTTTTTCCATTGGGCATTACAAAAGTAGTACAAAAATAGCCCAAAATGAATGATGTCTTTACTGTCAATTGTGATAAAGCCGTAGACCGCTTGACGGAAAGCGTCAAGTCAACGCGGAAAACGATCAATATTTTTGCTTTAATCACGTAGACTTTTCAAGTGCACTTCAAGGATCTCGGGGATACATAATAGCGATTTTACATTGTCGCGCGAGGGCACTCGCTGTGTCGCTCGGTCGAGACTAGTGAATTATGCACACTCTCGCTGTAATAATTTTCAATTGTGGACGCCGAGGGAATGGACGAACAAAAGTTGCTGTTGAACTATGTGCCACTACTCATAGTAGATGAACTGTGAAACCAGTTTTGTTCACTGATCATCATGCAAGTATTTTATATATTTTAGGTTTTTTATTTTATTGTGACTCGACATATGACAGCACGCCGCCTGATGTTAGCTGAAGTGCGGTCTAGAATTGAGGTAACTGCTACTTGTAGTAAGTAGCAGTCACGTCCACTATGCCCGGCCTAGTTGGAACCGGGAACTTACAAGCTGATCACGAAACGCAACTAAGTCACTTCAAGGTCTGTATAATTGGTGATAATACCCTGGAACGGCAGATAGGCACTACTAACTACCGCTCTTAGACACTCACACTCGGAGCCAAACGAATGAAACCTATTTATTTAATTCTTCCCATACATAAACTCTTCAAATATTGCCACCGGTGGCGGCAAGGTATGGCGAACGGGAATAACGACGCGCTCGCAATTCTAGACCCTATTGACTGTGGCGCAAAAACCGTCCTTAATACACGACAGCGAAATGACGAACTTGCGCACTGATATTTGATACCTTCGTAAAATCAGCGAAGCAATACATAAATTACGTTGATTGGTCACTTGCGACCGCGATTAACTCAATAAGATATATTTTTCTTATTGTGATATTACATGGCTCGGCCTTAGTAATCATTACACAAATTAATTAAAACAATGATCGAAATAAATGATCAAATCGTTAAATATCTTACAATAAGACTACGTCCGCACAGGCAGGAGGCTCGGTAAGCGTCTAGAGCCTAGAGTTTCCCATTCTGGCTACTAGCTGGCCGCACTGGAGGTAACGTGGTGGGTTGCTGATACAATTAATATTTCATCCATGTTTTCTTCTAAAATGCCTCGCCCCAAGTGACAAAAAACCAATACGTTTGTTTACTTCGATGCACGCTAAGCGACTAGCTATGCGCCAAACGCGCAGTGCGGCCAGCCACGAACATTCTGGAACGTTCGTTTTACTAAGCTACTCGCTAGGCTTTATGCGCTTAGCAGGCCTCCTGCCTGTGCGGACGTAGCCTAAGTTGCATTAGAGATTAGAATACAATAAATGCAGTTGGCAATAGTTGCGTGGTAGTCATTATCGATATTATTTATAATTGCATTATACCAGCGGCACTTTATGATGGCCGTTTTGACGTTTGACTCGCTCATGAAGTTTCGTACAATTTTATACGTTTGAAGGAGCAAATTGATGTTCTTTATTGTCACTATAAACAACGACAATTGTAATTAAATTATACGAAACTTTAAGAACAGGTAAAACGTCAAAACCGCCATCATGCGGGACAAACGTCAAAACGGCCATCATAAAGTGCCGGTGGTATAGCTTAATTAGTCCCTGTGTATTTGCATAGGTTTTTTTTTAAGTTAATAAAATTTGAATGAATTCAGCTAAAAACAATTAAGCTGGCAGAACCAATGATATTTTAAGACGTAGATATGTTAAATGCGCCCCGAAAAAGGCACGTTAAAACTATGCTAATAAATAAAACTGAACTCAGTGTCGCGATACAGAGCAACATGTATTTGTCTCTTTTTCGCTCTCAACTATCATTCCGTCCTACTTCCACTTCGTCATGGTTGAGACCACCGTTTAAACTCGTGCCTTTTGCGAACACTAAAATTGGTGTATATAACGTATCTACCTCATTTTACCTAATATCATTGGACAAAACATAAATATTGCAATATCAACGTTATATGCTTAGGCCTAAGCATTCTTATCGATATTTCACATTAGGCACATCACTACAACAAGCTCGTGAAGTATATTTGTCGGAGGACCCGTGCGACGGCTCCCCGCTCCTTTACTATGACGTCACGGGCAGTTTAGGATATGCCATCGCACGGCACTAACATGCTATAAAAACTAAGTAATACTGTAGGACCTTTAATTTCTTTTAATCTGACCTTGAGTTGCCTGATGGCAAGGCAAAGTCCAAGAGCGCCGACGACTAAAAAACCGATTTTACTTACGGTTTGCCTCAGTCGCCATCACTATGCCAGCCAAAAATTACTATTTTTATTATTATTAATAACAAGGCATTAAAGGCCATTGCCCTGTTAATAATAATACATTGCGGCGGCGGCAGCGTAATGCGACACTAGCGAAGAGTAGCGCGGCCGAACCTAATGCCTCTTCATGAATGACACACTGCTCGCGCCGGCCGTCCGCCGACTACTAGTATTCGCAGTGAGCTCGAATTTAATTACGTAATCGAGTGACGCACCAAGGAGCTTCGTTCAGTCGCGCTCAGAGACTAGCGCTAAGTTCAACGCTTCATGCTATTTTTATTAAGATTAAACGTCAGTTCAAGGACAAATAGGAGGAAGTCATCATTCTCAATATGTCTCTGTTATTTAATGTACGTAGAATATTTTTTAGGGGCAGTATTATTAAATAAGAATAGTCGCGGGTACAGATTCATGTATTATTAAATTTTAACGAGTTTTAATTCCAGCTTATCATTTTTTACTAAATTCTGTTCTCATTTCTTGTTCACTGTAATATTGATACTTTCTTTTTGCGTTTGTACTTATTCGATTTACGCTTTGACATTATAATATAAAAATGGTTCAAAATAAAAACAAACTGGCTTTTCACTATGGTTATAACCCTAACTATCTGGTGTGTGGTAAATAATCTGCGGAGTCGATTTTTCTCTTAAATAACTTTTTTACGGCAGAGCGACCTTTTTCGAGTAAAAAACGTGAATCCTAACATCTGAAAGCAAGTAAGTCACAGTGTCCATTTTATACTATTACCATTTTTAGTGGCAGAAAAAATTCATGCCAGAGTTTCTGAGAGGGGGGTGGGTTTGAAACACCCGAAAACCGACGTGAAATAGGCATAGAAAATAGAATAGGAAATAGAAAAATAGGCAGACACCACAGACTGGCAGTAATTCGTCATCCAGTATGTAAAAAAAATAACAATATCAAGAATACATTGGTAGCGGCAGATGGTTTTGACGGGGGGGGGGGGGGGGTATTTCACTACAGTCGTTTTTATTAGGTAAGTTGTTATCTCAATACGTACACGTAGGTGCTTTATTAAAGCCATGTCAATCAATTTGTCACGCCTTTTGCCCACATAAGGAAATCTTAGTTTGAAGTCGCGATACCAATATTCAAATGCCAGCAAGAGATAATAAGTGTCCTAGAATAGATGCAACATTCTTCGAACAACTTTTGATAGAACAATAACAATTGATCAAATTTTCACACCTTTTTCCCACATGGTCACGCCACATCCACCAGTCTCTTCATACAAGCTCTACGTTCATGGGGGCACCAAGCGTCAACTTTGTAAGTAAGCCATTGTTTGTAGGTACATCCTTCTATGTATTACATCATTAAATCGCGATAACATTCTTCATTCATGCTCATTTGATGTGGTCAAGAGTTTATCGCTATTTGGATAGTTATTTTATATTGGGCTCCGAGGAGATTATACCTAATTTAGAAAATAATAATTTGTCGAGTTAACCCCCGCTAAATGTAAGTGGTATATAAAGAATATATTATTAGTTTGCGTTCCTATGGAAATAAAAATCTTAAGAGAAGAGAGGCCAGGCCCAAGGCCAACCGAAGCAGGTAAGAAAATCCTCAAATACAAAAGCGTTAGCAATCTTATTCTTTGAACAAATATAATTTTTGCACTAAAGCCTTTTATACCGTGATTTTTACCTCCATTGACTAAAATTTTTATATCTGTATCTCTATTATTAAGTCAAAATGAGATGCAAATAGAAATTATTTTTCACTTTGGGCATATTCAATAGCAACAAGCAAGGCCTGCTTTGTATTGCGAACATAGAAAAAAAAAGCTAACCGCCCAAAGTTGCTTTTAACGAACATTTTGGCGTGGCTGGGCCATCTAACGCTTGTCTAATGCAGGCAGGCAGCTGTTCCCCCTGCTTTCTTCGGAGGACCCCTCTTAGCCAAAATAACAACAGTCCCCGTATGGAATAGTCTATTGTGAGTACACCAGCTGCCGTGTTCCCCCCCAACCCTCGCCCCCTTCTAATAAAATGAACAGCAGCCAATTTTAAACTTAAACGATAACGAGTGTATAAATTATCTTTGTTCGCATTATCTTTACGATATCTAGGTATTTGCAGAAGTAAAACGATTACCGCAAATAAATTCCAAACAATTGTGACTAAATTACAAAAGCGAACGTGGTGTAGTTAGTGGTAAATATTTAGCTTTTTGTAACCAACCTACTTACAGATTGCATACTTGATATCTACGCAAGAACCCCTTAAAAATTACTAAGATCAGGTTTGTGTTAAATAAGAAGAACAAAAAGCATTCCTAAATTTATGAACAAGTTTTACTTTGAATAAAAGGGATTACATTTTAATTCAAACATTGTACAAAAATCCCTAGTTACATAAGGGCCATTTTATAAATTTTCGCACGCCTTTTTATATTAAACAATATTATAATGTAACTAAATGGAACAAAAAAAATCACTGTCTAAATAAAAACGAGTGAGTTGAAAAAAGGGATGCCAAAATTTTACCTTGAAACAAGCTTCAATATATTTTATTTCAAGGCTAAATCTTGACAAACCAAAAGCAATAAGGCCCTTTTCACACACACGGTTAAAATACTGCCACACGTTTAATATAAAGAAGCATACACAGAGCTGTTATGGATCGGAAAAACTACGTTTTTTGGTTATTGATAAGAAAGATGGATAATTATCAGAGTGCAGGCGATGGGTACATTATTTTCTCAGGTTGTCAAAACCAAATTAAAAGGAAAATTGTAATTCTTGACGTAATGAAACCTCTGCAATAAAAGATTACGCTTATGAAGAGAGTATGCATCGAGCAATGGTTCGATGCATACTCTGGCAAATGTTGTTAAGAAGGTAAGTAATTAATTATAATTAATTTGTGCTTTATTTCTGAAATTATGTCTAGTTTTATAAAAAATAATTTGATACGCAATTGCAATTTTATAGTAACGCGATATCTGAGACCTCGACTTGCCTAATAGTGTGCAATGGGAAGTCCAAGAGCGCCGACGACTGGAAAAACAGGCTCGATTTACGGCAGTTTCAGTCGCCAATAGTATGCTTGAAGGACACATCATTATAGGATGCGGAAAATTGACGATTAATCCGAATCGTTTAGTTCGGCTGCCGATTCGGTCAACATAATGCGGATGTCTGTGTGGGTATCATAGAGGTAAATAATCATAAAAGCCGCAATGTTTGCAAAATTTCTTATTACACGGACTGAGATATGTCTTAGATGAATGCCAGATCCCTATTATCCACTAGAACTAGCATGGCATGCCCACGCAAAAGCCGGAAAATCATCCTTAAATAAACATATTACTTGTAAATATTAAACAAAATAAATATTATTACACTTACAAAGATAGACTCATTTAATTAAACATTTTTTTGCCAGAAAAGATAATTACTATTGGTTAGAAATTCCAAGAAATTGTAAAGTTAAAATGACATTTTAATTTAATTTATACCGGGCTTCTTCATACGTCTTAATTAAGAACCAAGAGCACGAAAAACATGTTTTTTATCTTTAGCGTCATATTTCAAAATTACTATTAATCAATCAATCAAATTTTCAACTCCTTTTACTATTTATCTATATAAATATTTCGTTCCATGACCTCATCGTTGCATTTCTATTCTTGTCCCTTTCACATATCATCTATTAATTTTTTCATTGTGCACTCGACAAAAATTGTTTCTAGGGTTCACGTGTTTATCACGAACACGGTAGCGTATGAGAGCATGTATATTAATGCACCGTCACGGAAACCGTGTGTGTATGAAAGGGACCTAAGGTGTCAAATAATAGAAGAAAAATATATCGGTCTGTGGACATCAACTAAAGTAGTAAATATTATACTTAATGTAGAATCAATTATGAATCTAATATCGCCATTTTTATGATAATGGTTGAGAATATTTTAAACAGCTATGGTCTAAAAGCAGACAATTTATTTAATGTCATTTTTTATATATACATAAAAAAATATGTTTTTATTTGACAACGTAGTGACGTTTACTGGCAGTATAAATGCCTACTCTCTGTCGTTTATACAGCAAGTACAATTTATTAATAATTAGCTAATGGATAATATCTAGCTACTAAGAAGGTAAGTGGGGTCACACACAGGTACCAACATCAAGAAAACAATGTTATCATCCCAATGTAATCTCGAACACAATGTCTCATTTATGAAAGCGCTCGTAAATACTAGTAGTTACTTGCATATGAACATAACGTGGTAAAATTCATATTTATAACGTCACAAACCACTTCACTAAATATAAAATAGAACAGCCACGCACACATGAAGCAGTTACTAATAATAATTATACGGCAATATTTAATTTTATTATGTCACAAATTACTGTTTTTTGGAACATTTTTTTATTATTTTTTATTGTGGCTCGGCAACACCCCCGGCCTAATATTAAGCTAAAAAGCGATAAATACTACAGTTTAATAACTGTAAGTAACAGTCGCAACCACTACGCTGGTCTGATCTGATCTGGTATAAGCTGATCCCGAAACGCGACTTCTACCCCGGGTCGGCAGATTGGGCACCACTGCCTAACCACATCCGAAGCAAATATCCGCTTCCTTTTTACACGTAACTAACCTAACCAATGCGCCACGCCTGTCGTCAGATATTGCAATCAAAACATTACGCAGCACTATTTTCTAATCTCTGAGTAGAAGTAACCTATTGTAGGGGGGGCTGTGGTTGCATTCAATTGGTCAGCAGGTCATTTAAATAGTACAACGTGATCCGTCTCTCGAATATGCCAAACAAATGCATTTATCAATTGCAACAGAACGGGGTGAGATTGCGAGTTTAACAGTGGGGGGGAACTACCAATGGGAACTAGTTTGGCCACACCCCCCGGCCAATTATTGCACCCTCCACCCCATGGAAGCCGCCAATCTACATAACATCTATGTAATCAAACTATAGTCGTAAACATGTAATTACGTTTTTTAGGTATTATTGTTAAACTGGATTGTGGTCCATGAATGGATGGTGATTTATATATGTTATTTATTTTCATTGGGGTTCAACTTATGACTGCACCCATATGACGGTGTTAACTGGAGTGCGGTCCATAAACGGAGGCGACTGCTACTTCAAGTTACCAAACTGTGGTAGCAGTCGTCTCCATTCGAGGACCGCACTCCAGCTTAATATCAGGTGCGGTGCCGTCATATGTTGAACGCCAATAAAAATAAACATACGCAACTAGTCATCTCCATTTATGGATCACAATCCAGCCACCCCGGATCGGCAGACTTGACAAATGACCACCAACAGTCTGCCAATCAGAATCTGCCTGGTTGTTCATTGTCTTCCAGTCTATCCCTCCTGTGGGAAAAACGCGTGACAACCCGATTGATTAATTGATATAATAATCAACGAAGGTAACTGAACCAGTCCTCACGTAAGTACAGTGCACGCAATCGGATACAGAGGAGCACCTTAACAGTCTTTTAGGTGTCTGCGTAGCCATAACATAAGCAATGGCGTGTTGTTAGAATACCAGGCGTTTAAACAAACGACCATAAAATGTAACGTGTTATAACAAAGTACACATTGACGACCAGCGTGGCGTGTTTGGTTAGCACAACCGGTACGTTACGAATAAAGTCACGGGTTCAATTCCCGGTCGAAGCAAATGTATTTACAAATATTTAATTTGTTATCACAATTTATTACAGAACTACCATACGTCACAATATATTTTTTTAGGCGTGGTCCCTAGTCTGCCGATCAGGGGTACAGGCCGTAAAGTGACTTAGTCGCGTTTCGAAATCAGCTTGTGCCGGTACCAAATGTACCAAATTCTTGGATCGCACTCTAGCTTGACTTTAGGCGAGGAGGAGCCCCGATAAAAAAATATATTTTTTCTTAGATTTTGCGCAAACATCGATTAATGAATTAAACAGATTTTATGCGGCTCACTATCATCGCGTCTATTTTCGTTAATAATTTTATATTTTTTATTCCGACGTTTTGCGAGAGCTAGTCAGCAACCGTGGCCACGGAGAGACTGAGGTGTTGGTCGTCCCATCGTCATAAACCAGAACACACTATCAGTTATTTTGAGATGAAATTAATTTTGCAAAAATAACTGCAAACATGAAAACTATAAAACAACATCAAACAATGACAGCATCAACTCAGTTCCTCCGCGACCACGATGGCTGCAACACTTTCGAACACCTGGTTTGGTGAAGAATTACTTATCGATTGTTCCACAAAGATCTCGCCGAAAATCTGCGCATGCGGTGTGGTTTTTTTCGACACATCACGCTCTTTGTTTTTAAACGAGACACGGGTGATAGGTTCCTATTATTGATACGTGATAAAACAGGGACAACCCGTAAGAGTATTTCTCGCTCAAATAGAAGGACATTCTCCGCTGAAGTCATAATTGTAGAGCATAATTTACGATAAAATCTTAGGTTTGTGGAAAGCGGTCAATTCCCTCTGCGTATTTATATCCTATTCCTGTAAGAAAATGGCTAAAACATTAATATTGTATTTTGGTTAAAATTACTATTGTATTTCTAATATAACATTTCCGTGCTGCGAACCAGTCAATACAATAAATAACCAAGTCTATAAACAAACCTATTTGTAGCATCGCATATACTCGTTTGTATTTGTGGAAATCAGGAGTTCAACGTACCAAAATGTATATTCAAAATATCCGGCAAACAGAATAATGCACTTTTCCCTTATTATCAATTATTTTTGTCTTTTACGTTGCTAATCAACACCACCTAACAATAATTAATAACATTTATTGTAAATAAAAATATTCAAAATATTTTTTTATTTTTTTTTTGTTTTCGGACATGACAGCTACTTGCTGATATTTATATTTAACTGTAGTAGCAGTCGCCTCTATTCATGAACCGCCCTCCGGCAGCACATCATAATGTCACATGTCGAGTCACAATTGAAAAATATATAAAAAAGCCAGTAGACGTTTCTAGTTATTATTATCATCAAATCGTCACGCCGTTTATCCACAGGGAGAATGGAGCGCCACTTGCCACGATCCTGACACAACTCTTTCGCTTCCCTCACATTCACAATTATTATTATACAAGCTCTATAATGTATGTAATGCCGATAAATGTCATACATTTGCAATTCGTCAAAATGTCGCGATACAAATTACAAGTAGTACCTGTGTCCGCATGAATTGAACCCGTGCTTACAATGCAGCTTCATTGTGTGAGATAGGCAATAACTTATCTCAAAATAAAGCAAGGGGGTCGAGACCAGTTCAAGATGCATCGACGAGAGAAAGTGCATATGTGAACCGGTGAAAGGGTGGCTCGTGCCCGCCGCGCGAGCCGTATGCACTGTGCGCTCTGCACCTGCCCCGCAGCGGATGCAATCTCGTTATAATACATATACTCAAAAAACAATTTGCACGCATTACACAAAGCTATTGAAAATGCCCTTTGCAATGTCCTCTCTCTTTACCTCCCCCACTGCTACATATTTTTATATTTATATATATTTCTACTATCTGTGTTTATGTTACTAAACTCCTAACGGCGGACCGATTGATTCTATTGGACTATGGATTATTTGGACTTTAGATACAATTTAGACTTAGTTTTTATTTTTGGACAGGACAACTTTGGTCTGGTGCGATAGTTTAAAAAAAATATAATTATGTCGATAATAATTTTAAAGCAAGCGTTGTTTTATTAGTGCATAATAAACTCGTTTTAAGATGCCTGTCTCAATCTCAAGGTGATCAGATAGGTGTATATATTTATTTATGGACTCGCGTTAACGTTAGGATCACTTAAAATTATATAAAGTTATTATATTAAAATTATGTTTAAAGTTTAATATAATATTTTTTTATTAAAACGATGGGACAAATATAGCAATCTTTCATCACATTCCTATATTAAGTTACTAAACGTGATTGTATCACAGAAACATGACGACGAAAGTAAATACCAATATACGTTGATACCGCGAAACTTTTTTAATTAGTCCGAGACATTTTATAAAAAAAAATTAAGAGAAACGTTAGATTTTATCGGACCAATAATGTTTTTGTTTCATTTATTTCGATCAATCAATCAATTCGGGATTAGAGTGGTGTAATGCAATTACTGCTTTATATTCACCATTCCAGATTTGATCGAGGAATAACTTTTGTGTCGTCCTTGTTTTAACCAACAACTTTAATTAATTATTAAATCCTCATTACAACAAAACGTGGGCGTCTATATCTGAAACTATAACTGAGGTCTACAGAAGGAGTAGTCATTTTGTATTCAACATTGTGCGGAATCCCTAAAATGTCTCTTTGGGATTAGGATATTTCGCTTTGTACCTGTGTACAAAGCAGTTGCTAGTAATCTATTATACGAATATATAATAGTACACACACAAAGTGTTGTTTAATTAAATTAGGCAATTCACGTGGAGGTGGTGCTTATATAAATGTATATTTAAAATAAACATTGCTGAGATCTATTTTGCCTACCGTACTACCTTACCCTTCCTTTCATGTTAATCAAAACTGCTATATTTTATTAATATATGATAATGAATTCCATTCCATTCTAATAATGTAATAATTTAATTTACTCATAATTTCCTTTAATATAGGTTAGTTCTCCTTTCAGTTATATTCGTGATAAGGCTTCCATTTGTGTGTAGCACATACCATTGTGATTATGTATAATTCTTGAGCCACAATTTGCACATCAACTTTGGTGTTCTATGTCCCCGGTCTCATTACAAGAATACAAATTTTTATCTATTTATTGAGGCCTGACTATATGACTACTGCACCTCGCCCGATAAAGCCTCTACCACACAGGCGTGTTATTATCTGTCGATAATATCGGATGCGTTACTGCGATAATGCGTCCTTGCACACAACTGCGTCCTATTTCTATTGCGCGTCGTTATCATCGCAACAGTGTGCAACTTTGTAGCCGTCCTATTGTACTAAAAACATATATCGCAATAACGCATCCGGTATTACCGACAGATAATAACGCGCCTGTGTGGCTAAGCGGACCACCAACTACTGCCTGCCTATCATACTCAATATTGAATCAGACGCAAATGCCTAGTGAGTGATATATGGTTAATAAATGACAGCAGGCTTTCAGTTATCCACAGTTCCATGTGCAAAGAATTATCATACACAATTACAGTACGACTATGAATATTTCACAATTATATTATTAAATGTGTTTTTTATTTACAATTCATTTGTCTTATTGCAGACATGTATGTCTTATCGACTTATTTCGCCAAATTCCTATTAAATAACCACTTGCCGCTACCAATATGTACCTATCTTTGATCGTCCCGTTTCTGTTATACAAGCACTATTAGTAGCTAATTATATAATTGTAAAAAAATGTATTAAATGTTAATATTAAAGTATTAATAATCCACAAAAACATTTAAATGTAATTAAATTTTTAGTCAGACATTTTAATTTTCAGCGAGTTTTAAAATGCCCGCCAATATCGATGGATTGTAAACAATTTCGTTTTAAAATGGATGCCGAATTGACGTGTGATGTCATCGTATTTAATTGATATCATACAGTGTCTGGCCACTCAAAAGAGGCGAAGTCTGAGATAGAGGATGTTTAGATAGTGGATACCTACCCACTCATACGCGTGAAATTGTTGGCATTGTTAACATTATAATTGAATTCAACGTGCTTAAAACAAAGATTTATATACCTAAGTCACTGGTTCGATTACCGGTATGCTACAATATAATTTTTTACCGACATTGATGGACACGTTAATGGTCGGCACTGTTGTGGTCAAGACCCACGCGAGGGTCTTGAATTGGACGACCTGACCCAGGCACTGTGATTTAACTGTCACCTGGTCTACCCGGGTTGGTTGGGTCACCCTATGTCAGGTAATGCAGAACGGCGAAAACATGAGCGGCTCTTCCCGCGTAGTCAGTCCTCTGGGACCCCCAACCAAATCTCATTGTGTGCGTTGAAGTCCCCCAAGACCACGACCTCTGCGGTCGACCATGTGGTGGAAACGGTTAAAGTACCCCTAGATCCTGGCTTGGGAATCAAGGTCTAGGTTTACCCTGAGGATGGACAGGGAAGGATCCTCAAAGCAAATCAGACGGTTGTTTGTCACTATGCCGGTCAAAAAACTAAAATTACGCCTATAAAACGTTCATGTAATAAGGAGGCTATAGGGTTACACATAATGTGTCGATGACGTCGAGTTGACACCAATATCGCGCACTCGAGATTTATCCACCAGGTCAACGTACGACCACAAACGCTATGCTATACTTAAGCCATTGGTACTTTAAGAAACGTAAAATATCGAATAATCAGCGAAAAAAATAATTTATAATATTAAAACCAAGCAGGCATAATGAATGCGACTGCTACTTACTTGTGTAGTAATGTAACTGTAGTAACAGTCGCCTCCATTTATGGACCGCACTCTAGTCTAACATCAAGCTAGTTATTAAGCCGAGACAAAAAAAATCTCATATGGTTGAATTACCTGTTAACTTTTCAACGGGTCTTATTTTAACATATAATATTTGCCTCCATGATGTTAGACTATGGACCGCACTCTAGTTTAACATCAAGCTAGTTATTAAGCCGAGACAAAAAAATATCTCATATGGTTGAATTACCTGTTAACTTTTCAACGGGTCTTATTGTATCATATATTTAGAAAACAATTGACTTGGAGAATAGTTTCCAGCCTGCCGATTGGGGGTAATACCTACTACCACTTAGAAGTGTACAGACCGTGAAGTGAACTTGTAAGTTGCCGGTCCCAACTTGGCCAGCATAGTGGATGTGACTGCTAATTACAGTAATTTTAATAAACTTAATTATTTAAAAACAATAATCTAAATAGTTGTCTTTAAGAAAACTGTACCATCTAGACAACGTCACCGGCCGGAAGTGGGAGAAATTCTAGTAAAGAACAATATGGCTTCACACTCGTACAGCGACTCGCAAAGACGATAACGTTTCTTAAACAATACATTTACGATAACAGTATTAAGGAATGTATTGTGGGATAGGCAAAGGAATTTAAATTATCTTTCTCTTAATTATTACTAAGACGCATAATCCGACCTCGACGCCAAGCAAGAAGTGGCCCAAAAGGGCAGACGACTGAATAATTTTTTTTTATTGTGACTTGACATATGACAGCACACAGCTTGATACAATTCAATATCTGTAAGCAGCAGTAACATCCACCATGCCGGCCTAGTTGGTACCGACAACTTACAAGGTCATCCCGAAACGTGACTAAATCACTTATACTTTTAAGTGGTGGTACTGCTCCGGTTCGGCAGACTGGGTACCATTGCCTACCACGACCCGAAGCAAAAATCCGCCTCTTTTTTTATTAACAAATATTTTTAATATAATTATTATTATTATTACAAACAAAAGCTATGTAACAAATATTTGCTCTAACCGGGAATCAAACCTGGGACTATACGCGCAACAAACCAATCGCTAACCGTTCGTCCACGCCTGTCTCATCTTACGGATACAATTATGTGTATGTAGGTATAATGCGATTAAAATAAGAATAGGACTGAATCGGCGCCATTTTGTGATTTCTAACTCTCCACCAACTTCACTTTAGTATGGTGTCTTTTTCTTTGCCGTTTCGGACCGTCAAGAAAAAGACACCATTCAATTTGTCCCGAAACAAATATCCGCTCTATATTTGCAATTTTAATACAATTACAAATGATTGTATTAAATAAAATATATTTTTAATAATTTAATAAATTAATATTTGCTCCGACCGGGATTTAAGTAATTTTCAATCTAATTAACTAAATATTACAAAAAAGGTACATAATAAAAATTCCACGCGCCAAGAATTCAAACTTAACTACTTTTCCGTATAGGTACAATGTTATAAAAAGGAACACATTTCTCGAATGTTTTTCTCTCTCTCCCACGCAGCGTCTATTGTCAAATATCAGGTAAATTTGTTCGACACGGCCATGTCGCACAGTTGTAAAAAATAGCTAAGCGCTTATCTTGAAGCCAGGTCCCCAATTTTATAGATTAGATAAGAAATATCATAGTTTATTCGTATATACTTACGATAAATTATGGAGCAAAACTATTTAACCTAAACAAATCCGTAGTTTCTTATTCCTACCTAATATTCTAAAATGTAATGAAATTCGGCTGTGGTCTTTTATAAGACTACTAGTTAGGTATATGACTGACGACCAGCCATAACCTTACAGAATGTGCCAAAATGCAACTTTGTAGCAACAGGCGACAAACTATGTTAGAGGAAAATAGACTTTATTACGAACGAAGTATGGTGGAATTTCAACCAATAATACTCGCCGGTTGGGCGTTTCCATGTGGCGCGAATGGCGCCGATCGAGACATTTCGATACCCCTTATTATGTTGCCTAAATACCCCAAACCAATTTTATTAGCTAAAATATTAGTACAAAGCGATTATTTATTAATTTTATTCACAATTAGAGGCAAAACCCGTTCCAAAGCTGTATTTTGCACAGAGTAGGTAGACATTTTGGACTCTCGATTACAACAAAAGTGCGGCCTAAATTAACGTATATTAAATTACCACGTGATTGCGTTACCTACTATCTTACGTGTTCCTCATTCTAATGCTTAGTTAATAATTTGAAGGGAAACAGTTGTAAAATGCTAAATCATAAAAAAACGCTAAGCTTATAGGTGTAATTTGAATACAAACAAACCACTATGTGGTCACAGCACATACCTACCTATATAACTACCTATCAAAAATATTACATAACTGTCTGGTGTACTTAAAGCAAATTTAAAAATCTAGGAATACCTATCACAATTACATTGTTGCCCAAATTGTAACACACAATTAGGTAGACAATATTTGAAATGCTATAGCGACGCATAATTAAACAATAATCACATGCCGACCGATTTATTTCGATTACATACTTAATTCAAAGATAGTAATAACAAATCAACCCAGCGTTTTCGCCATAGACAAATTAACGCGCTAAATGACCGTTGGAATTTTCTAACGACACACCCAGCCATTTTGTCTATTAGTTGATACTCTTTCCACAGTTACATTGAATTATATTGAAACACAAATATCCTCCAGATTATAAACGTAATGAAAATAAATCGGTAGAATACAAGAGATGCTCCAATATGTGTTCAAATTCTATTGGCAAATATACGTTTTTTGACCTTGACTTGGTAATCACCGACCGGCGCCGCGCCGAAGCGATCGCACGTGCGCCTACCTCACATTTTAATGTGCTCAAAACTTTTTTTGTCCAAAAGACAACTCTATGTGTCCAAAAACGTGTCATTAAATACAATTAGTACATTTTGGAAATATGTAGGTTATCTTTCTAGATAACGCTCTATTGAAATAACAAAACAAAGTTTAATTTAGTCATATTTACGGCTTGTTTCCAACAATATTACGTAAGATTAATACAATTACACATATTAGAATATCCTTGATTACTTTATATTGTGATAGAACATTTAAAAACTAACGGAAGTGGGGGGACTTACCTCTCTTCGTATGTCGGAGAAGCGTCTCTAGAGGCACTTTGAGATCCATCGACGTCCATCATTTTTATTGGTGTAGCTGCACGATTTGATGTTAAGGAGGTGTTAAACAATAATCTCACGAGCGTATCGCAAAAAACCCGAGCTGCGAGGACACGTCTCCCTTGCAGAAGCGCTCAGTGAACAAGAGAGCTCGCCGGCGCGACGGAGTATGGCTGCCACGAGCGGGAGGGGGCGGGCGAAGAACGCCGCTGCTGGCTGTGTAAAGTTAGCATTTCACTATTCCATAATATAATTGAAAATATATTGAGATATTTTTTATCGTTCCCAGTATTTAATCGTTTATCTTTAGTTAACTAATAATTTTGTGTATAATAAAATCTATTTTATATGTGATAATGATATTCCTATGTATTATTATTATATAATAGTATATATTTTAATAATACAGTATAACTATTATATGATAACTAGGAGGTGATGTTTTAGTTAACCTTGAGAAAGCTTATGATCGATTGAACAGGAATGAATTGGGCAGCAAGCAATTCCGTGTTTAAATTGAAGGAGCATTTAATCCGTGCGCTGAAATCTCTTTATGAGGAATCCAGTGCATGTGTTCGAATTAATGAGGCGCTATCTGACTGGTTTGGCATCTGATGTGAATGGATACGTTAAACAAGGCAGACAGAGACCAGGGGGTATGTAAGTTACATGTTAAAATAGGGGATGCCTGTTGTTCATGAGAATGATAGTGTAGGGGAAGTATGGATAAAATTGAAGGATTGTATGAAGTGTGTGGAGCGACAGCAAGAGGAATAACGTGAGGCCTAACATGTCGTGAGATAAGGACACGGAGGAATTAGTATGCGAGAAAAAGAAAAATGGCATGATCTACTAGCAGTTAAAGCTAGTAGACGAATAGTAGAAAGATGAAATGTATGTAAGGCAATGAATGAATATAGTAAGAAGTAAATAATAAGGTGATAGAATGTATAGAAGAAAGATGTACGTAAGGAAAAAACTTTTGTCTTGTTCAGGGTTTGCATCATTACAATGCTTCGGCGTACACCACGAACAAGACAAGTCATTTTTAACTTAACTTTAAAAGCTACTCATCCCGCACATAGTCTAGATCTGACAGAATGCGATTTCTCTATTTTTCCAATTTTCCAAGATTTGATATGAGTATGATTAAAGAGGCCGTGATAGCTTTCAACTAGCGCGTGGGGAATATGCCCTTAAATAGACCAATTGTCCTCATGCTTTCAAAAATGGTTTGACCGAATAAAAAAGTATTTAAAATATAATATAATGTAATAATCCGTAAATATATATTACTATACATGGATTTTTTATTAATGAATTACGCAAAATATTCAGTGTGCCCCACGTATAATATACAGAGGAAATTCTCCAGAAATTTTCGGAGACTGTTCTGGAAACAGGCTAAGATAGCTCGGAGAGGACTGGAGAAGTCTAAGGTGAATATGGTTAGAGATTCGAATGCTGATTTAATGACTGAAGAAAAGAAAGCGTTAGGACGATGGAAGAAGTATTAAGTTTGTTTGTGGGGGTTGACAATAACGTACCAGAGCGTATTGGTGTTTCCACCACGCTAAATAAAAGTTAAACTGTGAAATAGATGTGAAAGTGATTTTGAATTCATTAAAAAGAATTAAAGTTGAAAAAGTGGCTGTTGTGACAGAAAAACTGTCGTGATGCTGAAAGGCGGTGGTCAGCTGGTGGCTTCCTGGTTGTATCTTCTTTTTAAAAAGTGCTGGGTCTGTTTCTACATGAGTGGCCCAAGGCTGTTATAATACCACTGTACTAGGAGAATGGAATGGAAGAACAGAAACCCAAAAATTACCGCGTCATTAGCCTTCTCAGTTATCTTATCGTTGGCAAGTTGTATACAAAAGTATATTGATTAAAAGAATGATGCATAAAACAGATGATAAAATTTGGGATGCGTAAGCGGGATTTAGAAAAGGGATGGGGCGTATGGATCAAGTCTTCTGTCTAAGAAGCGACAGTAAAAAAATTATGGCAAATTACCAGAAGGTGTTTAGTGCTTTTGAAGAACCTTGAGAAGGCTTATGATCGAGTGAACAGCAATGAATTGTGGCAGCAGCTGTCCGTGTTTGGGTTGAGGGAGCATTCAATCCGATTCAATCCGTGCGCTGAAATCTCTCTATGAGTATTCTAGTGCATGTTTTTTTTTTAATTAATGTGGCGCTATCTGACTGGTTTGGCATCTGTAAAATCAGACAGGGATGTGTAGCGTTACCATGGTTCTTCAACCTATTTATGAACAGTTACCTTAAAAGTAAGAATAGTTTGAGAATGAATAACTTGGTGACCAAATGTCTTTTTTTAGAGATCTTCAAAACTATTTAGAAATGCGTTACAAGATGTCTTTGAAACATTAAACTGGTAAGGTAATAAAAAGCAATAATATAAATGGTGAGTAAATTTGGCCGATATTATCGTCCTAATAGCAAAGTACGCTGATGTCTCTATGCTCGAGGCGGTTAATAACTATGTGTTCAATGTATAATCTTCATAAATAGATAGGACTCTCCCTCACGAAAGTCAAATAAACAGTCGCTAGCTTGCCCGCTATTTTCACCGCATGTGCGTTTCGAAAGTGAACACTGCGATATTACGTCATACGTTTGATATTCGGTGACCACGCCCGCGAGTTAATGCGCAACAAATATTGTTTGCGAAAATTACAGCTTGCAGTTTCCGGTGCGACTCAATGACTGTCAACACAGTGCAGGACAATCCCTTAAAGTGCCTGTGTCGATTGAATTTAGAAAATCCATTTCTTACAAGGACATCTAACTGTATGTGTACGCTTCGGGAAACTAATCAATAATTTCAATCACAGTTTGAGGCCAATACGATAAAATATTTCTATTATATATTTCACAGTGAAAAGCCAGCTTAACGCGGATCCTGCTCGCTAAGTTCCCGCGCGAACATTACACCCCCCTCGCTGGCGTCGCCCCCGCACCACTTCCTCCGCCGAGTATGTCTGCCGATGTAACCGTCGTATGCGCACCACGTGGCTCTACCTATCATAGAATATCACCACACTAAATACTAGTATAAACACTACAATAAACAAGAATACCAATCTAGATAGGGCATATTATGCCCTTACTATATACGAGCAATAATCTTAGGTTAAAGTATGAACTTAGGTACCTATGAATGAAGTAGGTATATAAATACGAGTTAGGTTAAAAGTTCACGGTCAAGTGATTTTTTCTTTATTCATTTACTATTAAGCTATTAACAGCTATATTTATGTCGAGGGTTTCGTTACGAGACGGCTTCCTGCCATCTTTCTCCTCGAAAATAGGTACTTTTTTATAGTGGCTCGGTTTGATGTACCGTATGTACCGTACACCATGCCTGATTTTTTATTTTTTATTTATTGTGACACGACATCTGACCTCGACCCGCCTGATGATAAGCAAGAGAAGGTCCAAGAGTGACGACGACTGGGACAACCGAGTCAGTTCCCGGCTGTCCCAGCCGCCGCCACTATGCCGGCCTAAGATGCTTGAAGATCGCTTGAAGGATCCAAGGTCATAGGATGGAGAGAACACATGGGCAGGCAAAGTATTCCACTTGTCGATTGATCTACAAAGAAAAGACGAACCGAACTTTTTAGTTCGACTGCCGATTCGGTCGATAAAATGCGGATGCTTTCCCCGACCTGTGCGGGTATTACGGGAGTGAAAAGACGAGGTAGGAACAAGGTTAAAGAGCTCCTCGGAACAGTTAAGTTAGAGCGCGGTTCATGAATATTGAATGGAGGCGATTGCTACTACAATTACATAACTGCAATTATATATTATATATAATGATGTTTTAAGAAAACGACAGCAGGATATCGTGTATATATTTATTGGAATTGCCTGCAATTTTTACTGCAAGCGGACAGCGGTGGTGTCGTCTCTTCGATTGTCGTACTTGCCGGGTATCGTTGTTTCGGTGTGCATAGGCGATGGGGTTGAATTTCATTGATTTTCATCATTTTACAGTTTTCCTATTATTCACCTCCAAGATAACTACCGATGTTAAAGTCATGTTCATAGGTGTTCGTCGATTGTAATGTGGCTTAACAGTCAACTTTATCCGTTATGACCATTAAACTGAGAAAATGATTTTTTTTGTAATGACAGCCCAAGTTTTACAGTTATCAGGTATTTTGACAGTTGTTTTACAGGTACTGTCACGTAATGGACAAAAGCCCTATACATGACACCGACGTTAGAGGTCTTCTTAAGGGTCAAAATCGTCAAAAATTGCAAAAAATAAACGAAAAAAATATAGTTCGAAAGCGACGCAGCCGTCGCGAGAAAATAAAATTCTGAGTTCTTGCGCTTTATCAGCGGTTCAGTGGGAACACGTAGTCGTCAAAATTGTTTTTCTAACGTGACTGTTGGTCAAAGAATAACCCCTGTTTTGTTCAAAATCTAAAAGGTTCAACTTTTTCTGATTTCGTCAAAGTTTTTTTTACATATTAAATGATGTCCGATGCTATTGATAATAAAAAAATCAAAAGGGCAACGGACCACAGAGCAAAAAAAATTTGACAGGTAAAAAGTGTCAAAATTTGGAGGTTATTTGGGGGTCAAATATACTTTCTCCACAACTTCCCCACACATGTCAAAACTGTCAGAACACTTCTTATTCCTAAATACACAATGATGTTATATTTTTTTATTCTCATTTATTATATATTCATTATTTTTTTAACCCTTTCATTGCCACGGACTCGCTTTGCGAGTTCACCGAAGCCGCAACTGAGAGGCCAAGAAGAATATAATTCTTTGTAAATACAAATACAAGAAGATAATGATGAAGATTAAAATATACGCCATTTTGGATATATTTATATGTGTTTATACTGTCATGGTTTAGAGTTTAGAGAAATAACAGCTATTGGTAATTAACAAAGTTAAACTAAATGTGATATAACATTTAATATTTATGTGTTTTTCTTTTTATTATTGAGACTCGTCATTAATAGAACCTCGACGTGCCTGATAGAGAAAACAAGGGGAATTACAAGAGCGTCGACGACTGAAAAAAAACCGACTCAGTTTACTGTTGCGTTCCTCTCCCTCTAAAGGCCAAACGTGCATTATTACGTATCGCTTGAAGTATCCAAGGTTACAAGATAGAGAACATAATATTATAAGCTGACAAGCATTCGACTTGTAGATTGTCCTACAAAGAAACTACCCACTGAATCTTGGGGCCGTATTAGGTACATATGGTGCCCCCGGAACTCAACGTCGATCCGGTAAAGGTATTGTCTTTATTGCCTGTATTTTCTTTCAATTACTGTGAAAACAAATCACGCAAATACCATGTCTCCTAATACAGAACTGGACTTAGGTGGCTCCCAATTCTTCTACGCAGAAATGTCCACATCTTCTTTCATTACTATACACAGTGATGTTTGCTGATTTATTGATACTGCTGTTACATTTTAGCCGAGGGACTCACTACTAAAATAAAGCCTGTCAGATGAGACTAGAAATATTTGATTGGCAATGTACACTTTAATGTATATTATTTGTAGTAGGTATTTTATTATTTGTTGTTTTAGTTTTTACCCGACCACAACGAAACACAAAGGAGGGTTATGTGTTTGACTGGTATGTTTGTATGTAATATATCTGTTCCTGTGTAGTATATCTGTTTCCTCATAACTTCTAAACTACTTATCATAATAAGACAACGATCTAGAGTACCGAATGGTGGAGCACGAGGATGCAAGGAGTCCTGTAAAGTACTCAAGAGTCACAGTTTATAAACGCGGGTGTAACCGCGGGGAACATCTAGTTATAAATATAGGTAATACCATTCTGAACGAACGAACTAAATTGCGTATCTACGGACTAAGTAAAGTAAACAAAACAATTCGCGCCCTAACGCTTTAAGCACGTCTTTACATTTTCACAAGCAAAACTTTTAATTTGTCTCAAAACTTTTAATTTGTCTCAAATCTTTTTTTGTTGTATTTTTCCTATCTTTTTTGATTTGTCTCATATCTCCTATCTTTTCCTAGTTTTAAAGCTTTTAGATATACTATGTAGTTGAGCATTAAAAAGGCAAGAAGAGTGTATATTTAATTTGAATGTGTTTGTAAAAATTTTGGATAGATAATTATGATGAATAAATATTTCTTTTAATTTTATGCAAACATTTTTTTCTTTTATGAGAAATCTTTACTCTTCCCAAGGGCCCCCAAACAAAGGCAAGGCACGCTACGCTTTTGCAATAAAACACAATAATTTATGTTCATATCAAAGATACATTGGTACCGGCAAGTGGTTTAAGGCACAGCAAACTTGGTTAGCACACCATGGCGTCGATTCTCCTAATACATTAACGGCGACGAAAAAGCAGTGAAATTGTGTTAACGTAGTATATTGATTGATTTGATTTAGATTTGATTTGATTGATTTATTTTTCGCAGATTGGTTTAGAATATATCAAACAAATATCAATGCTAGTTTGTCATTTCGCTGTCTTGTCATAAGAGATTCTGGGCCCAGTTTATTATGCGTACAGTCCCGGGTTTGATTCCCGGTTGCAGCAAATATTTGTTTCATTTGTTTTATTTGTATAAAAACAAATGAAACAAATATTATTTGACAAAAAAAGAGGTGGATATTTGCTCCGGGTCTGGTTATGAAAGAGCGGTGCCCATTCTGCCGATCCGAAGTAGTACCACCACTAACACACAAGTAAGCGTACAGACCGTGAAGTAAACTAGTAATGTTTCGGTATCAGCTTGTAAGTTGACGATTTGAACGAGGTGCCGACCTTACAATCTGATAGTGTATGTGACCGCTACTTACAGTTACTCCAGCTTAACATCACATGTGGTCATATGTCGAGTAACAATAAAGGAAAAACATTGTAGTACCACTACACCACGGTCGTCTTATACATATATTTATATATAAAGCTTGGCGTTAGCGCTGGAAATAACGTGTAAATAGCGCCATGAGTTAATAATTTAATATAGTTAATCAAAGGAGAATCGTTAGAGAGTGCAGTCTCTTGAAATACCCGCGGGCAGTGTAATGGTGGTTGTACAATCTCGCGCGAGAGTACTCGTTGTGTCTCGTGGGAGAAGCGAGACTGTACTGCGAAGCGCTCGCATTTCGCGCGAGACTCTTTGATTTGGGCGCAAAAACCGACCCAGGACAGAGAGTTAGCGAGGAACACCGAGACAGGCCGAGGAGGGCGAGCGCTACCATCTACTCTCGACTGTCTCGGTGAGAGTGTACACTCACTCGGCAAATACCTAGGTATATAGATTACTTTATCTTTGGTGTCACTCACTCGGCAAATACCAACTGTAATTAGAAATCAGTAGTACAGCAACTAGTAAACCAAGACACGTGGCAAGAACATAATCTTAGTTAACTCTGAACAACCATCGCGCTTGCGCCTCCCCGCAAATCCAGTATACGAGAGTATGTATCGATTCTTCTAAGTCACGATAAACACGTGTTCGATAACCTCAGAATTTTTCTAAAACTAAGTATTAAAGGATATAGGTACAACTTGATTGATATAAAAAGAGCTCTGGGCGACCTACCTGCGCAGTAAACAATTTACAGATCAAATCGGTGGCGTGAGGTGGTATTTTACATTTTTTTTAATATATCGATTCTATTTAGCAATATAAAATAGCCATGTGTTTTGGTGTGCGACTATCCATGCGCACACATATTCCTTCCACCGGGCGCTCGTAGATCTTTTTACAAGCGTCGGGCTGTACACGAGCGTTCCCTTACCATCCTCGCCCGGGACCGTGTTCGAGAAGGTAGGATTATTATTATTACAGATTTGTCTGGGGCTCCCTAGGTATAGGTACAAAATAATGTATGACAATCTATTTATAAATAATATTTGTTGGGGAAATTATATCTTTAATTTTCGAGACAATAATAGAGAGGGGTGAATTTATTCACCGGTATAGAAACTGGTCTAATTCGCCCCCCCCCTCGCCCCAATTAAAAATGGAAAGAAACCTTCTTACAAATTCCAAACGTATAAACCCAAAATCTATAAACCTTTTGCAATGACCTCAAGGTTATTAAAGAGTGAACTTTGCTTTGTAAATAGAAACCCTCCAAACAAAATCCAAAAAAACAGTCCAATGCCATAGCCGGACTTATTTTTTTTAAATCAAGCATTTTCCTAGATTTTAAGGTAAGATCCACCTAGGCCGACATAGTGGATTTGACTGCTACTTCCAGTTATTTAAAACAAATATCTTTGACATATGTTCTTTGGCCATCAAGTTTCTATGATATCACTTCATCATTAGTAGGTTTGTTACTTCATCATTAGTTATATTGATAAAGAACATGACAAATTAAATTATACCTCTTAAAACTAATTTACTTATATTAAATTAAGCGGCGCATGTAACAAGTAATTAGGCCATTAGCTTTCAGTCTGAAAGCTAATGGCCGCACAAATATTTATTCATTAATGTATTATCATTTAACTATAAAATGACTCATTAAGAACAGCTATTAACACATTATACAAGAAATATTAAATTAAGTAAAGCGAACGTGTGTGTGTGTGTGTGATCTCGCAAACCGAGAGCTCCCGGTCCAAACCAACTTGCCGGTACCAATGTATCTTTGGTATATGTACTTTGGTCATCCTGTCTCTATGATACAAGCACTTTATTGTGATGACAGTAGGCTGGAGTGCGGTCCGTGAATGGAGGTGACTGCTACTACAATAACTAAGTAGCAGTTACATCCACTATGCCGGCCTAGCTGAAACCGGGAACTTACAAGCTGATCCAGAAACGCGACTAAGTAACCTTGTAAATGGTGGTACTACCCTGGATCAGCAGACAGGGCACATTTGACAACCAGAACCGCTTTTTTTAATGATAAATATTTCAAAAATATTATATTACAAATAAAAGCTATGAAACAAATATTTGCTCCGTCCGGGAATCGAACCCGAATAACGGACTGGTGTGCTATTAATACGCTTGTCGTATCTCTTCGTGGTTTAATACTGAAGTGTAATAAAAACTAAAATAAAACATATATCTATGAATAAAACTATGCTAATAATTATTACAAACAAAAAGATAAGCAAGCTAAGGGAGTTCCAAGAATGCCTGACTGACCAATCCATTCTACGGCTGCCCCAGCGTATTCGCCGAATTTGGGCTCACGGAGAATACGATTATTCGAATTCGTATTCATTGCATCACTAATCCATAGCGTTAGCTGCTATTAATTGTATTGCTAAGTACACACACACACACACCTATTCGTCAATATCACCCAGACAATTTCTTTATAGTAACTTAATACTAACAGGTTACAAGGTTAGCAAAGACATATCGTTATGAAACTATAAATGGAAACAAACTACTTCAGTAAAATCAATTTTCTTTTTATACAATCA
Source organism: Tinea trinotella (assembly GCA_905220615.1). NCBI lineage: Eukaryota > Metazoa > Arthropoda > Insecta > Lepidoptera > Tineidae > Tinea > Tinea trinotella. Next base: position 6,767,054 of record HG992305.1, read on the forward strand.
AATTGAAACGCCACAATTCACACAGAGATAGGCAGAGAAAACTTTCCTTTTTTATTTATGTTTTTAGACGCAAGAACGCAGACAACTGAACAAAACAACCGATTTTGTTTACGGTATACCAAAGAGCAAAGTTTTATTAAGAATATTTATTGTGGTTCAACATTGACAACACCCCGCCTGATGCTAGCCTGGAGTGCAATCCATGATTGGAGGAGCCATTCACTTAAATACCTGCAAGTAGCAGACGCATCCATTACGCCAGCCTAGTTACAACCGGAAACGCGATTAAAACACTTCACCGTGTGTGCACTTGAAAGTGGTGGATAAACCGCGTTCTCACGAGGCGATTTGAGTTGATCAATATTTGTCGTTTAACAAAAATTATATATATTAATTGCTTCAATTTGGTTGAAAGACTGTTCAGACGGTTCAAATCTCGAACGATTTCGCAGTTGATCAACTCAAATCGCCTCGTGAGAACGCGGTTATAGGCAGACTGGACAAACATACTTTTCTCCAACAATTCTCTTAATAAACCGCTAAATAAATAAGCGAGCCGTTTAGTAATATAATTAACCAATAAAATTGTCACGCCTTTTCCCCACAGGGATAGGCAGAGACAATAGAGTGCCACTTATCACGATTCTGACAACTCCCTCGCTTTCCTCACATTCAAAATTCTCTTTATACAAGCTTTACGCACTCATGGCACTATGGCACTAGGCAACTCAGCTTTCTTGAGGATGTCTCCAAGTTGGTCGGGAATCGCCCTCCTGGGTCTGCTTCGTCGCAACAATTTCAACATCGGATATATAAATTCCTTTCGTTAATCTACTTTAATATAACATTAATGCATAGAGGTGAGTTCTTTGAGCCATATACAGGGGATTGAAAATGTATGCTGAATTAGGTATATGGGTGATATGTTCAGTGGATGATCTCGAAATGTAGCCCATTTACTCGGCTCACTGACGCGACTAACCTTGTGAGAGAGAGGTACTCAGCCGAGATATCGCAGCCCTCACGTGATTTATTATACCTAATCTAAGAAACTAAGACAAACTAAGACATTCTAACACATTAATTAAGGTTGACTGAAATTGAGGATTGACTAGTCAAACCTAGGAGCGGCCAGAGCTTCGAGGTTTGACTATAACATATGTCGGAGCAACGATACTGTGCTTCTATCGAAATTTATTGAGCTTTATCGGTACTAAACGAAAACGTCAAGTGAGATTTACACTTGGCGGGAGTCGATACAGGTGGTTGGTAACACCAAAGAATTTGGACCTAAGACACCGAAGAAGCCCTAAAATAGCTACAAAATACAACCGTTTATACTATTTTCACTAATGGCATTAAAAAGAAGTCAGAAGGGGATGAAAACACATTTTTACATTCGTAATTTAGAAGGTTGTCACTAGTTTTGATGATCATTTGACAACCTTATTTGACAAAATAACAAATGACATTAAAATACTTCAAAAAAGGATGACGAAACAATTATGCCGCTAATCTTACTACCACGTGATTTTTAATTAAGCAGTATTAAAAGTCAACCACAATTACAAGTAGTGCCAATCTTTGAAATAAAGGAATTGAAGTACAAGTAGTTGTCTCTTTCAGTCACACGTGGTATAAACATAATATAAATGAGACAAATAACAATGAAGATTATTGCAATGCGCGACGGTTGAGAGTGCTTTTGTACGTGAGAAGTGTGCCAGCGCTCCTGTATCGAACCTGCTACATTTTCGAGATTATTCCGATCAATCTCTGATTACTTGTGTTGCGTTGTAACTGAAAGTATAGCTTGTCTAACTATAAATGACGCGCCCCTCCACTTTAGTAGTTTATTTAAATGTGTGAATACAAATAATACTAATTATACTTATACTAACTACTATACTTCATCAGCGTGCTCTTCCTTTTATGTCTAACCAGCAACTGAATGACCAATTACAATTGCATTTTTGTTGTGTTTTATCCATATTTAATATACGCAGTACAGGGGCGCGTCATTTCGGCTTAGACAGACTCCAACAAAAGACGTCTAAAACTAAAGGAAGAGAACTTTATTTTCGGGTTTCCACCCTGACGAACCCACCTGATAGCATGTCAACCTATCCCCGGTCTCGTTATATTTATTTTTTATAAATTGTAAGCAATGTACGATGCCTAAGATTCTATGGCATAGCATCTAAAAAGATTTAAGGGACAAACCTTCGCAATTCATTCAAGGCATTCATTCAATACATATACAAAACAACTAATTCGAAGGTTTGTTTCGGGATAGGGATTCGCTCAAGCTGCTCTTAATTGATTTTGATTATAGTTGATGAATACATTTCTGGACAAATGTTTGCGTATTTCCAGGAGAAATCAAGCATTTTAGTACATTTTAGTTCTGCCATAGAACTCTTGTACAGATCCAACTACGAGCAGGTAGGGAGGGAGACTGATCAATATTTTCAACAAAGTCGTAGGGTACTTGGTAGGGTAAGTTCTATTTATTACTCACACAATAGGAATAATGAGGTTAAATAATAAGCTCCGACGCACACAAAGGTCTTCGCCACTTTTTCCAGTGTTTAATAAAATCACCACGCGCCAAGCAGGTATGCTACTTCAATAATAAAATAATTAAGATACGTATAAAATATTCTAATCATGGGTAAACATGAAATTCTTTTATGAATTAATTGCAATTTTATTTTCATTACCTAATTGCATGGTTGCATGTTATGTTGCAATCACATGCGCCTGACAATATTATAAACATTATAGAAGGAAAAAATAATAATGAAAAAGGATCTTATTTTATTTAACCTGAAATTAAGTCTTTTTTATTGTAGCTAGCACCCCGCCCGATGTTAAGCTGGAGTGCGGGCCTTGAATTGATGCTACTGCTACTACAGTTAAATGTAACAGTCGTATCCACTATGCCGACCTACATGGTCTGTGTAAATCACCACTTGTAAGTAGTGGTACTAACGCGGATCGGAGACCGTGGTAGGCAGGCAGGGTCACCGAGCAAATATCCGCCTCTTTATTTTTATTTATAAATATTTGTAATATTTAGTTTAATTTATTAAATATTACAATTAAAAGCTATCTTTGCTCCGACAGGGAATTGAACCCATAATGGTGTGCTAACCAATGCGCCACGCCTGTATTTCAATATTCTTACGCCTGATATTCTATTATATCTATGTGTCCGCTATACGATTAAAATCTATCAAGTATGATGAAAAAATAAGGAGTTTTTTTCAAAAGAAAATAATTCTTCGATATCGAATACATAGTTTTAAAAAGTGATGATATGCTCTATCAATATATAAGTTGTTTGACACGGAAGTCAATTTTCTACAAGCTATTTATCATATTATAAAACTAAAATATCATTGGGATATACATAGGAGCAGAATTCGGAAAAGTATGCAAGAAGCCAGGTTTATTTAGAACAATAGAGAAAAACAGCCTAATCACCATAAAGCAACGAAGCGAAGCTAGATGTAAATCCAAGCAAATCTGAAATCCTAATTCGACCAAAAGTAATTACGTAAGGCCAAATCTCATTGGTGCGCTGCAGGCAAAAGCTATAACGCGTGTGATTCAGTATAAAAGAACACATTATTAGAGCGCATCAAATAAATGTTATTTGTATAGACTCAGAAAGTTTAATTACAATTCGAAAAATTGCCGATTATTTTATAGAAAAACCTCCATTATTACAAGCGCTTAATGTCGTTTTTTGAGTGTTGTTATCACATGTTTAGCCTCTGGTTGCGCGGGCGGCAAGGGGATTTGGGCCCTAACGCCTAAATTGAAAGTTGTTCAAACAAAACTACAAAAGAAGTATGAGATCAAAAAAATATAAATTAAATTCTTGAAAGCAATTTTCTTTATAAATCAATTATCAACCTTTTATGCAGTATTTACGAATTATCTACCTACTTCTTCAATTTTTCAAATAACCACTACGGGGTAGTACCACTGCACATAAGTATACAGACCGTGAAGTGATTTAGTCGCGTTTCGGGTTCCAATTAAGCCGGCATAGTGGATGTGTCTGCTACAGTTATTGAATTGTAGTAGCAGTGACTTACATTCTCGGTCCAAGCACTTCAGCTTAACATTCGGCGGGGTACTGACATATAAATATATCGTAGTCACAAAAAGAAATTAATATTTTTCCTTTAAAAATTGAAGCTGATTATTATGGGCCAAAGAAGTCTGCGCTCGTTTTTTCTTAAGAAAACGTGAGTGTAAAGGAGACAGTTTTTACCAACAATATAGAAAACTCTTTATAGATACTTGTACAGTATATAGTACCCATTTAAAAATAAATGAAAGCAATATAATTCTATTTCATATAATTATATTTCATTGCTTGTATTAACAAACAAGCGCAGTAAATAGTAAGTCAGGTATTAAATGGGGGTAGTTTACTACAGGTAGTAAAGTACCGTACACCGCACAAGAAAACAATGTATTGTGTTTAATATCTGGGCACATTTACACCATAAAAACAAAGAGCTTCAAAACAAATAAAGCATCCAAGCTTTAAAACGGCTTATTCTCAAGTCCTCCAAATTCCCAGTGTCCTCAAAATAAAAATAGGTACCTAATATTTTGCATTAGTGGAATGTTCCCGAAGTCCTCCAAAACAAATTCAAATAGTACAGTCAGTAAATAAAAATACTTATAACAATTACTATTATAATTTAAGGCGTCCGTGGTGTAGTGGCAGTGCAATGGTTACACAAACCGAGAGCACGAGAACCCAAACGTTCTCAAACCAAACCACCCACCGGTACCAATGTATCTTTGATATATGTACTTTGGTTGTCCTGTTTCAATAATACAAGCACTTTGATAGCTTAGTATAGAAATATAAAAAAAATTTTTTCGACAAACGTTTCGTGTTGTGTCCCAAATTTTCCTTTTTTTCATAAATATGTATATTTTTTGTGGTTCGTTTTCTTATAACAAATACTATTCCATTATTATTCCTAATCAGAACTAACAGATGAACGAACTTCTTATAATCATCGGTATGTATGACGCCTACGGTAGTTAAATGAGTGCTAGACAACAAAGCACGCAAAGAACAAACAAAATAAGTATATATTTGTTTTTGTTTTGCAAAGAAATCTGCAGTTTTATTTAATTTCGTTGATATTTGGGACATGTTGTATACATGACAATACGTAATATAATTGATCTGATCATAAATTATTTATTACCAATGGCAACAAATTGATACACAATTAAAGTTCATTTTGCAAATTTTCAGGAACCGAACGGAGAGGTTTTCAAAATCGTACTGAGGGTTCCATACTTGCTTGTAAATACATAATTTAATAATATGTATAACAAATTTTATATATTCTTTTCATAATTTGTTCACCCCACTGCTATCGATTTCAAAAATATTAATAAAATTTATTTATTAAATCAAATTGTCACGCCTTTTTTCCACAGGGATAGGAACAGACGATGGAGCGCCACTTGCCACGATCCTTACACAACTCCCTCGCTTCCTTCACATTCACAATTCTCTTCATACAAGCTCTATGGTTATGGGCACTAGGCAACCTAGCTTTCTTGTGGATGTCTCTAATTTGGTCGGCGAACACCCGTATCCATGAGATTTATAAACTCATTTCGTCAATCTACTTTTATTAAAGGTGTCCTAAAAACATCCAACTCTGGCATACTGATTATTCTAATGAAATATTACATTCATACATACATACATTCATTCACTGTATTTTTATTTATATAACCACTACCTACAAATGTTTGGAGGACTGAGAATTAAAAATTGAATAAAATCTCGTTAGGTACAAAATTTATGGAGGAAAGTAGGAATCGTTATATGGAAGTTTAAAATTTCAAATACCTATGGAGGCAATGGGAATAAGCCTTTAAAACAGATCGTGGGGATGGATGTGATTTCGAAAAGATAATTGGATTTTTCCTCTTCCCTTTTTCTTTGCTTGCGGGTGAATTAAAAACTAATATTGTTCGTTTAATGAATTTTTCTACAAAAGCGACTGGGAAATTAATTAATTACACTCGGTAACAAAGTTTATGAAAAAACTGATAATTGAAATTGTGACATTACGCGGATCGAACAAGAACTGGGTCGAGCAATTAAAGTTTCTATGGTACATTTTAATTGAAAAGATTTAACAATACTAATGAAAACTTATGACGTATTGTAGTATTTTTATATTAATAAACTTACGGCATACATCGAACTAATAGATTAGGCGCGTCGTTTCTTTGTAGAACAATCGACAAGTGGAATGCTTCACCAGCCCATATGTGTTCTTTACATCCTACAATGTGAAATTCTTCGAGCGAAGCGTAAAAAATCACGGGACGGGTTTGAGACAACCATAAAGTTTTAATACCATTAAGCCCAAGTCCCTATACAATATGAATGTTGTCCTTCATGCTTTTATTTATTTATTGTGGCTTGACAATGCCAACGCCCAGCCTGATGTTAGGCTGGAATACAGTCCACGAAGGAGAGCGACTGCTACCACAGTTAAACAACTGCAAATAGCAGCCGCTACTATAAAGGCCTAGTTGGAACCGGCAACTTACAAGCTCATTTTCGAAACGCGACTTAGTCACTTCACGGTCTGAATACCTGTAAGTAATAACAACGTCTCATTTCTTAACCCCAACCGAACACGCCAAACGAGTAATATTACATAACGATTGCGAATTAGAGTGGCCCGAAGGGTTGGCATTTGGCATTTCCGTTAGCAGTAACGTCCCACCAGGTAACTAATTGTTGGTCTTTGTACAAAATGACGTCATTTGGGGACGTTGTTTGTCATTGTTTGGGGACTTAGGCTTAATAGTATTAACAGTTGCATATACATTTTAAAATAGTTTAAAGTACGATGATTACAATGTAATTAGAAAATATCCTTAATTTTGCATAGTTTAGGTGTGCAAAATGGTCAAACTATAATTAGGACAGTTTAAAGCTATGGCGTGTCTCCCTAATTGACAGATGACACAAAATCCTTATCTTATTTTTCAAATAACTCAATTGCAAGCAAAACTGTTAATAGTTTTATCAACACAAGTATCGAAACTACCATTTATATATTTTTTCATCATTAGACATTACAAAAGTAGTACAAAGAGCCCAAAATGAATGATGTCCTTTAATGACGTATAATGTCTGTAATAATATATTACTACTCCAGAGTGTTAGTAGTATTTTACTTTATAATTAAGAAATCGACTACGAAGACATGCATGGCTTTCTAAGGGTATGCCGGGGCTTCTAGGCAAATAAGAATATAGTGAAGTAAAAATGCTCGCAAAACTATTATTTTATTATTATTATTATACATTGCTATACTAAGCTACTAAAGTGCTTGTATCATAGAAACAGGCCAACCAAAGTACATATATCAAAGATACATTGGTACCGGTGAGTGGTTTCGAACCCGTGCCACTCGGCTAACGTAGCCATCGCACTGCCACGGTCGCCTTAAGACTATTATACTATAATTAATTTTGTACAATTAACTTGTAGACGTGAATTCCATTTTATGTGGGAGCCTGTGAAGACGACATTAAAGATTACTAAAGCTACACCAAAAGACAGTAAAATATGAGGAATGAAGTCCTAAGAACTGGTCCTTTTTACTACATTGTTTTATATACAACTAGCTGTGCCCACGGTTTCGCCCGCGTAAAATTAGGTTCCCAATTCGACTGTAAATCCATTTTTATTTATTTTTATTACTCGATCTCATATAAAAATGGCAGACGGAAATAAAAATAAATATATAATAATTCCAAACAATTAAAACTATCGTTAATTGGAAACTATAGTAAAAAAATATTTTTTTAAATTAAAAGTGTGTACAAAGTTTCATGATGAACGGTTAAGTAGTTGTTGCGTGAAAACCTAACAAACTCACATTTACATTTATAATAATAGTAGGATGGGGAACCTTCGTGAATGGGGACGATCCCAAAGTTTGTTTTCCCATTAAATAGAAGATATTCTTTATAAAAGCACAGGGCCCTGATTCTCCAATACATCACGGCGACGTTAAAGCAGTGATTACCTATTATGTAGTTTACCTATTGATTTATTATTCGCTAATTGGTAACGCAGATGTCACTAGTGAGCCTGTATGGATAAGAATTGTGCAGGAAAGATTTTAAACATTAAAAAGCAAGACAAAACTTGTGATCAACAACAATTTTACGCCTCAATTCCTACAGGGATAGGCAGAGACGACGGAGTGCCACTTTCTACGGACTTGACCCAAATTCCTGGCTTCTTTCCTATCCACAGTTAATTCACTTCATACATGCTCTTTGGTTATGAGCATTACTCTTGCTTCTAGAAAAATGTGCGCTTAAACGATTATTAAAAGCAAAGAATATATAAATTCAATAAAATTTATACACGTACTAAAAAACAAACGCGTACTAGACGTAATAAAGAATATGCGGCAAGATGAAAGTTCCATACTTTCTTGGTTAAACATTTCAACCCCAAACTAACTTTGCAGAGAACAAAACCTATATTGTGTTCATTGGCTAATACCAGCCAACAAGTACGATATTCAAGTGAAGATTGTTAAAAAACAATAGAAACTTCACCCTGTACTTAGATATATGACGAAAGTAGATATATGTCTACTACATGCATTCAAGATAATTACCCGGTTTGTATCAACCACAATACAATAATAATAGCAGTAAAATATTGTTTAGGTCTGTAGGGCAGCAGGCCACATAGATATAGATACTAAAATAAGCCAGATGTTCCTAAAACAAAGTTATGTCCCGCATAGTAATTTGTGTGGTTGTAAACGCTCAATTTTAACAAATTATAATTTAAATAATAAACGAAAAATATCAAATACAGAGTATTATATTACCCGTATAATTAGGTAATAATCCTCTTAGAATTGGAACAAACAAAACACTTATTGAAGTACAAATCGCCTCTTCAAAATAAAAGATGAAAAACAAAGCTTAACATTTATTGCTATATATTCGTTGTCAGGCGCAAAATGCCTTTGGATGGAAATTATTATGAATAAATTGATTTTAATTAACATCTTCAAAAGCTGTATAGGTATGCCTAATAAAAGTATATACAAAATAAATTAGAATATTTGAATTTATTCACAAAGCCTTGTTTTCCTCAATATAATCAAATTTTTCGAATCAAAGAAAGATAAATTTACATTTCTCGTCGCAATATTACTCCCCAACAGTGTAATTACTCGAGTTTTACTTAAACAAATGAGCTACTCACCTCCGAGAACTGGGCGGCGAGTCTGGGATAGCTTCGTTCAATGGGATGGAACCTGAGCGTTGAATATTCGGGACGTTCGCGCTGGAATATTAACGAAAATAAATTAGTAGATTTATGACAAATAATATTCAAAAAATCAATCAAATTGTCACGCCCGTTTCCCTTAAAGGATAAAGGCAATGGAGCGCCACTTGCCCACAATTCCAAAATAATATTCACCTTCTTAATATAATTTGTCAAAATTATATTTTATAAGTACACATTCTTGTAACTACAGGCATAGCGCTACACTGAGTAGATTTTTGCGATTTTACTACTATCGCAAAAATCTATCATAGCAGTGTCGCAGTTCAGAGATGCAAGCACAGATAATGCGACTGCTGCTTGCATACATTAATATGCGGCATCAGAGTAGTCTGTTCATGGATGGAACTCAAATTTAACATCAGGCATGATCAGGTTTATTCTCTTTATCAGCATCATCATCATCACTAGTATAATCTTAGAGTATGATTATACAATCAGGTATAATCATAAGTTCTAAGAGTTTCAAGAGTGTTAATCAATAGTAACGCCTTAAAAGAAAAAATAACAGCAAGAGTAACATAGTTAAATAACAATCTCCTTCCAATAAATAAAAAAATCAGTTGGATTTAAAAATGAGCTGTTGGAAAGTTAGTAGAATTTTCTTTTTTTTATTCTTAACCTTCGATCATATATCATATAGATACATAATTCCCGCTCAAAAAGCGACAAAATAAAAGCAAGTCTGTTAAATGCAGTATTTAGTGGGAACGAAGTCGCGAATAACATCTATAGATTATTATATCAATTTTAATATCCTATCGGCTCAGGAGGGTGTTTGCGAACCAAATCGGAGACATCCTCAAGAAAGCTAGGTTGCCTAGTGCCCATAACCATAGAGCTTGTATGAAGAGAATTGTGAATGTGAATGAAGCGAGAGTTGTGTCGTGGCAATCAAATTATATTGAATATTACAAATATTTGTTGAATTTGAATTTGTTGAAAAGAGGCGATAATTTGTTCTGGGTCTGGTTGTCTAAGAGTGGTAGGCAGTAGTAGTACCATAATTTACAAGTATAGAGACCGTGAAGTGAGTCGCGTTTCTGCTTTAGCTTGTATGTTGCGAATTCAAACTAGGCCGTCATTGTGGATGCGTTATTAAACTTATATTTCATTCACAGCATTCCATCTTAACAGCAGGCTGGGTGCTGTCATGTGACGGCACATAAAAAAATATCAACACAGGATCTAAACCACTCGCCGGTATCAATGTGTCTTTGATATATTATATACATTGGCCGTTAATTTCTATGATACAAGCACGTTTAGCAGGTTAGTAAAAGCTCCGTATAGAAAAGTAATAAAGCTTACAACACGAATTATTAACCCGTAACTCAAAATTTCTACTTTATTTCATTTATTATAGAAATCAAGTACAATTCTCCCGCCCGTCAGTCTCACTCGCAGGCCATAACCCCCTGGGTGTGCATATTTTAATCAGTATTCTAGACGTTTTCTTCAGTTTTCATGTAAATTCAGTTTTACACTATTACTTGATGGAGATAAAAGAATTATTCTATGATAATATAAAAGTGGAATGCTTTGCCAGCCCATGTGTTCTCGCCATCCTATAACCTTGGATTCTTCAAGCGATGCGTGAAGAAGCACCTATGGCCGGCATAGTGACGGCGACTGGGGCAGCCGTGAACTAACCCGTTTTTTTTCAGTCGTCGTCACTCTTGGTCCTCCTCTTGCTTATCATCAGGCGGGTAGTAGTCACATGTCGTGTCACAATAAAATAAAAAAAGGTTGTATGAGGAGAATTGTAGATGTAAAGGAAGCGATGGAGTTGTGTCAGGATCGTGGCAAGTGGAGCTCCATTGTCTCTGCCTATCCCCGTGAGAAAAAGGCGTGACAATTTGATTGATTGATAGTTATATAAAAAATCATCTATAAATTATGGTTATGATACTTATTGCACTTACGTTTTCTTATTTGCTACTGAAGGCTCTACGACGAGCTGCACCCCGCAGTAAGTATACCCTGAAATATACAATTTATATATTAACAAAACATTTCAAAAAGTTGCCCACTTCTACTGCGAAAGTGTGAGAGAAGTTAAAATTAATAAGTAGGTTTGTTTAATTTTATCCACAATAAGTCATCTATAGTTATTTTATAAGGAATTTATAAATCTGATGGGGAATAGATAGGACCGAACCGGAGACATCCTCATGAAAGCTAGTTTGCCTAGTGCCCATAACCACAGAGCCTGTATGAAGAGAATTTTGGATGTGAAGGAAGCAAGGGAGTTGTGTAAGGATGGTGGTAAGTGGCGCTCCATTGTCTCTGCCTATCCCTGTGGGAAATATATATGTAATCTTGAAATCTTACACAAAGTTGTGTAATCACAATAAGAGCTGAGGATGTTTAGGATTTGTCTTTTAAATAATCTTTGGTTGGGGTTGAATATATCCAATTTTTATATCATATCAAACTCCATAATGAACGAATATGGCGACACACATTCATCCAATCATTCACCACTTTCATCCCCAAATGGTAAAGCTGACCAAGTTATACAGTTTCCATTTAGTTATGTACCATAAGAATAATTCGCCAATTTAAAAAAACGGTTTATACGAAGCAACCCTAGTTTTAATATCCTAATTCAAATCGTCACGCCTTTTTCCACAGGGCTAGGCAGAGAAAATTGAGCGCCACATTCACAATTCTTTTCATACAAGCTCTATGGTTATGGGCACTAGGCAACCTTGCTTTCTTGAGGATGTCTCCGATTTGATCAGCATACACCTTCCTGGGCCTGCCTCGTTTAAAGCATCCATTCACATAAGACTTATAAATTATTTTCGTCAACTAAATACAATTACAATTCATAATGTATTTACCATGTAGTTTATCGATTGCTCTGTCAGCAGCCGACTGGTCGGGAAAGTCAACAAAAGCGTAACCGCCTCTCTTCACAGAGATCTCAGAAACTGATAAATTGTGTTCCGCGAACAATTGTTTCACAGTCAGCTCATCGGCTTCCATGGGCAAGTTACCGATATAAAGTTTATTCATTGCACATACAGTTTTCAATTGGTCACTCATTTTAAGAGCAAATACAACCAAATTATTGAAATGAAATATTGTATTATACTTTCCGAAAAACCGGGGGCGAAGACGTATAAAAACGTTCTTTTGTTTTGACGAATGACGCATAATACTTGACAGCTTTTAAAATTTTTCATTTTTAAATCTATAGGGTCATGATTAAAAAGTAGGTTAAAAAACATTTTTTTTTGTCGCATTAAAATAAAAACTAAAAACACACACACACACACACGCACCCTGTTTTATTTAATCACTTGTGTAAATAAATGAACCGGAATAATATTAGACTAGCGGGAACAGCTAGTCAACAATAAATATTAAAATTGAAAAATATGTATCTTTAACCTTGTTCCTGCCCCGTAATACCCGCCAGGTCGGGGAAAGCATCCACATTTTATCGACCGAATCGGCAGTCGAATTAAAAAGTTCGGTGCCTCTTTTCTTTGTAGAAAAGACGCAAGTGGAATGCTTTGCCAGCCCATGTGTTCTCTCCATCCTATGACCTTGGATCCTTCAAACGATGCGTGAAGAAGCACCTTAGGCCAGCATAGTGGCGGCGGCTGGGGCAGCCGGGAACTGACTTGGTTGTTCCAGTCGTCGTCACTCTTGGAACTCCTCTTGCTTATCATCAGGCGGGTCGAGGTCAGAGGCCGTGTCACAATAAAAAAAAATATATAAAAAAATTTCGTTGTGCTGAGTTTTACACATCGATGTTTAAACATCGATGGTTTTACAAATTGGATAAATAAAAAAATATATTACAGTGGCGCTTCTTTGCCTCTGCCTATCCTTGTGAGAAAAAGACGTAACAATTTTCATTTCTTTCTATAATAAAAAGTATCAAAAATTTGGTTCCGGAGATGTGTTTGAATCCGCCAGGGCTCGAACCTGGGACCTTCCGGTTAACAAACCGACTGCGCTACCAACTACGCCACGGACTCGATACTGATCCGTGTAAAAACAAGCTATTTATTCTAACTATATATTAATATTGATGTATAAAGGTATTATAGTAATTATTTTTAAAATTTAAATCCTATCAAACAGTTACATTTTACTCGATACATTTTTTATTAGAAGATAATCGGAGATGTACAGAGGGTTTGTTCTTTAAATACCTGTCCGGTGTTCATAGAACAAATACGGGTACGCGACCCCGGACACCTCGAGCTACCATTTATTATATCCTTTTCCTTCTATAGTAATGGTATCCAACGCTACCTACACCTACCCAACCCCCAAATTCCTATCCCTTTCCTAAGATAATACCGTGGTCTGCTGCGCCCAAGGATGAATGGCTTGGGGCGGCCTAGTCGCAAGCGTGCCAGTCCCGATGTTTGGCATATTTATTGTGACTTGGCATATGACTGCACCCCGCCGATTTGAAGCTGGAGTACAGTCCATAAAAGGAGGCAGGTGCTGTTACAGTACAAGAAATGTAAGTAGCAGTCACATCTACATGCCAGTGGTACTATCTCAGATCAGCATAATGGGCACCACCATCTATCAAAACCTCTCGGATATAATTATTTAATTTAGAATCAATCAATTAATCAAAATGTCAGATTCACATTCACAATTCTCTTCAGACAAGCTCTAAGGTCATGGGCACTAGGTAACCCAGCTTTCTTGAGGATCTCTCTGATTTTGTCGGAAAACAGCCTCTTGGGCCTGCTTCGTTTAATTTAGAATAAATAACAGAATTCAAAAAGCGGTTTTTATATTTTGCATACGTAATGCCTTTTGACGACCTAGGCTATATAGAGAACAAGTTATAACTTAGTACTTTAAAGTTTAGTGTGAAGTTGACGTTAAAACTATTAACATGTTATGTTTAGGTTGTGACATAAAATAACATGGCGTTAAGTGATTTTGCTTAAAGCAGAATCTTCCATTAATAAAATATGTATAGAATTAATTTTAGCTTAATGCACGAAACATGTATGCCTTAAATTTCAGTTATTTTAGTTTAACTTTAATATAAAATCTATTTAGAAATAATACATAATAATGCAGTGTAGAAATAATAGATGTGGTTTGAAAGAAGATGTAGTGACAAGTAATGCTTCTATGGTTTGGGCTCATGGAAAGTATGAGATAAAATTAGATTGACAAAAGAAACAACTGTCTGCCGACCAGTCTTAACTTAATTTCTTTATTACCTTTTTTAATACCCGTAGGGGAAAGCATCCCATCAGCCGACCGAATCAGCAGCTTAAAGGTTCGCTCGGTGCGTCGTTTCTTTGTAGAACAATCGACAAGTGGAATGCTTTACCAGCCTATCAGCCCGTTGTACCAAAAATTATAATTTACGAATATGTAAAAAGTATCGTATAAGTAAAAAAAAAAGAAAAAGGTTGCACCACTCTTTAACTTCACATTTTAAATTTACGTTTAACGGGTATTTTATACAGAGCTAAAGGACAACATTCATTTCGGATTTCTATGTACTACTTTTGTTATTCCTAATGATAAAAACATTTATAAATGGCAGTTTCGATATAAAATTATTAACAACCCAATTCACGATTTCGTAATAGTATACGTGATAGAATAAGTAAAACTAAATTTGTAAGTTGAACCTTTTTTGGTACTTCACATCCACAATGGGTGTAACATTTCATAGGTAAATTAATAGTTACAAAACAATATACGCATAAATTATTAAATTTCTAAAACAAAAATTAAAAAATACATCATATCTATATCCCGCTTGCACGTACTGCACATATGCGCACGCGAGAAAGATAGCAATAGGCCTCACCTACATTTGCATAATGACCGTTAAGACGTGATCAAAGAGTATTTAATAGCGCAGTAGTTAAAATTCATACTTGACGAATTATTTTCACAATTTAAATGTTTAAATGTTAAACATTTTAACATTATAGTTGTTTTTATAAAGTTTTTGTCAATATAAGTTTTTTTATTTGACAATTTTTTACTATTTATTTATAATAATAAATTTATAAAATAAAATATGACTGTAATAGAGATATTATTGAGTCGTTTAAATATATTGAAACATAAAGCTAATTTGACAGATAAACTTCTCCTATAGTATCATCTACTGCTAAAAAAGTTTGTGTGTTTGTTAATCCATGCCACGTTTTAAAATGATACGAAATAATTTTTAAAATAAAAGATTATTTTTTGATGAAGATGGTAAACAGATAAAATGGCAGTTACTGGTTAATCTAGTTAAGCTTCAGCAATCTAAAGAACATACACATGGTGTTTTGTAATCAACCTAAAAAAGTTCCAAGAGGTCCTGGCTTATGCGGTACTATGCTTATGTAGTTTATTTTGTTTTATTTTATTTAGTTTTATGTGTTTTCATCGATTCTATACAGATGATGGCTCCAAGAAATTCTGTTTTATTTGAAGACTCCACAAATTTTTGGTGATATTTATGGTTTTAGGATGTTGGTTTTTTCTTTTAATAATTCTTTGTAATTTTTTTTTGAAATTGTAGCGCAAAAATTTCTGATTTGTTATTTTTATCTATTGTTATTTTTATCTAATCCATAAAAATAACATTTTCTTGAATTCATTATATCGGAATAGTTATTTAATAAAGTTAACAGTGGCTTAGGAAACTTTAAAATTGTTTGATTTTAAAACTTCGTCACAAAGGGTTAGTGCCTTTGCTATGCTCATACTTAGCAATTGCGTAGCAAGCTTTACTTTCATGATCTAGTTGCGGAAAAAAATGTGACATGGTGCCAATTTATTAGCAAATCGAAGGCGTTTATTTGGTTGAAGTTTGTTTAAATTGATTAGTAGTTGCCACTTTATTTGTCTATTGTTTTTTATCAAATAATAAGTGTTTTCGTTCATATGTGTTTCTTATTAATTTTATTATATGGCGAGGGTCTAAATACTTGCACACCTTTTCTGATGTGGAAGTATGAGGAAAGTGAGTTTTATATTATTCAAATCGTTTTTTTGACAACCTAAAATTTTGGCTGACTACGTTTGTGGCACAACCGTCGAATGTGAAATTTGCAACTGTCACACCAACTTCATGACATTTTTGTAAACAAATGTTGATTAACGATTGACGAAATGAATTTATAAATCTGATGTGGATGGATGCTTTAAACGAGGCAGGCCCAGGAGAGTGTTCGGAGTGTTCTATACTAACTATCTAGTAAACATGGAGACATATGTTATCACTAGAGACGCTCTGGCAAACAAAATTTGCGAGCCGAAAATTCCCCTCCATGCGCTTGACGTTGACACATTCTATCACAGAGTATGTAGAACGTAAAGTAATAGGTGTTACACAAGGAATTTAAATATGTGCACGACTATAGCACCATCTAGCATGCGTAATCACTGGGGATTTTTAAAATAATAACATACACAATTTTTATTGAATAAATAATAATGTTATTTAGAAGATACATATAATACATATACATATATATTATGTATGTGTTATACATGTATATTTATGTATCTATATATCTATTAGTATATATGAATTAATTTATATGTTTTTCATAATGTAATTGGTTACCCATTTTTAATTTTTTATTTTGCACCCTACTTCTTATCTATATTGTCGGATCAACATCCTAAAGGTTTGACTGGTAGAGAATGCCTTTGGCATTAAGTCCGTACTATTGCATTAAGTTTTTAAATAAATAAAAATAATATTACGAATTGTGTTCTTAGAAAAGTATGTTAAATCAGTACGTAGAAAAATGTAGATCCTACTATTATTATAAATGTTTGTTTGTTACGTTTTCACGCAACTACTTAACCAATCATAATGAAACTTTGTACAAATATCTTTAGAGGTGACATTGGATACTTTTAATTTTAAAAATAATATTTTTACTATAGTTTCCAATTGACTATAGTTTCAGCTGTTTGGGATTTTTCTCTATTTATTTTTATTTCCGTCTGTCATTTATATATTGGTTAGCGAGTTTTAAATACAAAAATGGGATATACAGTCGAATTGAGAAGCTCCTCCTTTTTTATCACTGTGTTATAAACCTAATTTTACGCAGGTAAAACCGCGGGCACAGCTAGTTATATATAAAAAACGAATTTGAAACTAAAACTTTACAGGTAAGTTTTTTTATTAATAAAATCTGTAAAAAATAATAATATCACAAATAAATAGAATATTTTGAAATAAAAAATAATATTGCCAAAAACTTTATAAATTGTGAAAATAATAAATTGAATTTTATGAAATTTAACCCTTTCCGTACGGCGCACGCCAATTGGCGTAAATTTTTTCCTATTTACCGTACGGCGCACGCCAATTTTATACAAGCTTATATACAATGTTCTTAATAATATACTAGCCTTCGTTTTGTAAATCATGATATTTAAAAATATGATCTTTTTTATCCACATACGGCAAACGTAAATCAGAAATTGACAACATTTTGTCTGAACATGATAATGAAATAATATAATCAAAATTTATGTTCCTCATAAATATCGGTCGCATTTATTGATGGATAAATATAATGGCAGATAAATCATAACATGTCCGAATAATGTAAATGTAAGTTGTTTATTTATTACACAATAAATATCGAATAGTTTGCACATAACAGTACTCGGGTTTAAGATTTTGAGCTTACTCTTTATTAACGTAACTTCTCTAAAGGTCTTGGCTTGAACTTGTAACTGTGAACGTCATTGCCGCTTCTTTTTAACCCCCGACCCAAAAGAGGGGTGTTATAAGTTTAGCGCGTATGTGTATCTGTGTGTCTGTCTGTGGCATCATAGCTCCTAAACGAATGGACCTTGCGGTTTTGTTTGTTTGAAAGCTGACGTGATCGAGATGGTTCTTAGCTAAAATTGATGAGGATCTGATCAGGGGTTTGAAGGTCATCAGTTCGTTTTGTTAGCTGCGGAGAGACCCATAATCGGTATTTACTTTTCAACATATCTGTGACCTCACGTTTGACACACCCATGTATATGAATATATGTGTGTTTTAACTGGTACCACTGAGCTACTCTGATGATAAAGCTCGAAGGTAAAAGATGAGTAAATCAACAAGAAATAGAACTATTGTGCTTTAACTAAAACGTTTACTTACTATGAGCTTTTAGCTGGGCCGTTATCAAATTGAGGACCTAGAGTACTGGATGATGATCAGGATGCAAGGGATATTTAAGAGATATAACTATGAGTATGGTGGTGCTATGACTAAAGTTGTTCTTTACTATAAGGCTTAGCTGAGCTCTTATCAAATTAAAGAACGTGTTAATGTAAAATTTCATGCAAATCTATTTAGTAGTTTTTGTGTGAAAGAGTAACAAACATCCATCCTCCCATCCATCTATACTCACAAACTTTCGCGTTTATAATATAAGTAAGGATTAGTATACCGTTGCGGTATTATATCCTTTGGGGGTTTCCTGTGGTAGTGACTTAAATCATCCCGACATCAAGTTCAATGCAACTACGATTTTCATGAAGTTACCTCGGGTGCCGCAAACATTTCACAATGGACTCACTAGGCGAGTTGGCGGCATTACATTTTGAATTCAAACGACTCGCCAGGGGATATATATGTAAAGATAAAATTGAAGTTTTTGCTATTTTCGTGGTCGGAATACTTTGCGCCCACATAAAATGAATTATTCTGTAATGACGTATTAAATTACACAACTTGTTTAAAAAAAAACTAAAATATTATTAAATTAAACAATTTAAATTTATAACCAAAATTATTTAAATATAATTTACCATAGATGGTAAATTGACAAAATGTTTACCATCTATGGCGTAAATAAAATCTTTACCTACGATCGGCGCACGCCAATACGCGTGCCAGCGATAATAGCGGGCCGTACGCGGGTAGAATCTGCGTTGTTGAGCGTCGTGTTGAAAGGGTTAACTACTGCACTATTAAATACTCTTTGATAACGGTCTTAATTGTCATTATACAAATGTAAGCGCGGCCTATTGCTATCTCTCTCGCGTGCTCATATGTGCAGTACGTCCAAGCGAGATAGCTATTATGATGTATTTTTTTCAATTATTGTTTGAAAAATTTATGCGAATATTGTTTTGTAACAATCAATTTACCTATGAAATGTTACACCTATGGCTTTGGATGCATTTGTATAATAATATTTGCAGTGTAAGTGCGCAAGACGGCATATTTTATTAATTATTTAGGTGGTCTTAGCTGTGTGACACGCGTGACGCGCTCGCTATTGAAACTCTGACTGCGGCTAGTGGAGCGGGTGGTTCCACCTTTGTGTATCATTCTCCTACTTAGTCATGTCAACTCTAGTAATATATCTCTATGCTAGTAAAATAGAAAACTGTTTAATCGGGTTCGTATTTAAAATTTTATGCATCAATTCTATTATATAGTCAGAATAAATAGCTTGTTTTTACACTGATCAGTATCGAGTCCGTGGCGCAGTCGGTAGCGCAGTCGGTTTATTAACCGGAAGGTCCCAGGTTCGAGCCCTGGCGGATTCAACCACATCTCGGGAACCAAGTTTTTTGATACTTTTTATTATATAATAGAAAGAAAGGAAAATTGTTACGTCTTTTTCTCACGTCTTTTTTATTTATCCAATTTGTAAAACTCAGCACAACGAAAATACATATTTTTCAATTTTAATATTTATTGTAG
Source organism: Tinea trinotella (assembly GCA_905220615.1). Lineage (NCBI taxonomy): Eukaryota > Metazoa > Arthropoda > Insecta > Lepidoptera > Tineidae > Tinea > Tinea trinotella. The sequence continues at coordinate 6,787,150 of HG992305.1, forward strand.
ATTTAGTATATTTAATGTAAATGTGTAAAATCTGTTAAGTGAATTATTATTGAATTTGTTTCATTTCGGTGTTTTCTATATAAATATTATTTATTGATATAATCGGTAAAAGTTCAAATGTTAACGGAACTTATTTTATACAATAGTATTTAACATTTTATTCACATGCGTAAAAAGAAAAGTAAGTATGAAACAAAACAAGTTAATGCGTTAAGCTTGTGTGCCAGCGCTCTTTTTATCTGTAGGAAGACCTACAAGTTGTGTTAAGTTATGTGATGAGGTGCCCATGGTGCTTTGCTATCATATCAGTGAAAGTACAAAGACAGTATAGGAAAGTAGGTACGATGAAATAAAACATTTTATATATGAACAACCTCATGATGGGTCCTCTCAGATCAGCAAAACCACAATAGATAGCCTTAAGCTGGACTGCCATCGAATTGAAAGCTCCAGACTACCTGAAGATAGACCATAAGAATGCAAGAGATGACTAATTTTGTTCCTTACTACGAACCTTTACTTAAGCTGTTTTCTAATTTAAGGCTTGGAGTACCTAATTTTTTTTTATTGTGACACGACATAAGATCTCGACCCGCCTAATGAAAAGCAAGAGGAGGTCTAAGAGTGACGACAACTCTTAGACCTCCTACGGCTACCTCAGTCGCCGTCATTATGCCGGCCTAAGGTGTTTCTTCACGCATCGCTTGAAGGATCCAAGGTCATAGGATGGAGAGAACACATGGGCTGGCAAAGCATTCCACTTGTCAATTGTTTTACAAAGAAAAGACGCACCGAACTTTTTAGTTCGACTGCCGATTCGGTCGATAGAATGCGAATGCTTTCCCCGACCTGTGCGTGTATTACGGGTGTGAAAGGACGAGATAGGAACAGGGTTAAAAAGCTCTTCGGAATATTCTCCGTGGTATAGGCGAGTCTGTCCGAAGTACTGAGGGAGATGTTGCAAAGAGAAGGAAGGGGAGTAAATGGGGATTTTTTTTGTCGAGAACGCGCATACCTGTGTCTTGTAATAATTAACCATAAGGATTCAAGGGATATGCAATTAAATATATATGTATGTATAATATAATGTATAATGTATCACGTTTCATTACTATTATACAGGCGTAGCGTATTGGTCCGTTACGTGTCCCGGGTTCGATTCCCAAGTCCGATTCCAAGGTATAGTCCTGGTTGTTAAAGAGTGGCAGTGGTGCCCAGTCTGCCGATCCAAGGTAGTATACCACTTACAAGTATACGAGTACAGACCATGAAGTATATAGTCAGGTTTCGGGATCAGCTTAAAGGTTTCCGCTTTCAACTAGGCCGGCAAAGTGGATGTGACTGATACTTGCTATTATTTAACGGTAGTAGCAGTCGCCTTTATTAATGAACCCTACTCCAGGTTAACATCAGGCAGGGTGCCGTTCTATGTTGTGCCAAAATAAAAAATAAAAGTGAACTAAATGTACGATTATCTCATGGCGTATAAAAGGTTACGTCAAGTCTGAAGTGTGACCTAATAGACATAGAGTATCGGGAAACAGAGCGAATAATAATACATTGTATGATCCTCGACCTTGACCCATAAATAACAGTATCAGACATTGAACTTGAATACAGACATTGAACTAGAGCGAGCATGTTTATATTTAGAATGTGCTCTATTTTACAATTCTATTATACACCGTATTAGGAATTCTTTTTATCATGCTTAGTTTTGAATTATTTTTTATTTTGCCTGGACCTCGCTTCATTAACTGCTACTATAGTTAAATAGTTATGCGTAACAGTCACACCCACTATGCCGGTCGAGTTAGAACCGGCAACTTACAAGCTGATCCCGGAACGCGACTAATTCACTTTAAGGTCTGTATAACTTGTAAGTGTTGGTGGTACTACACGGATTAGCAGACTAGGCGATCTGCCTTCTTTTTTTAACTCTCGTATCAAAAAGAGGGGTGTTATAAGTTTGACACAGATACACCGACAGTGTATCTGTGGCATCGTAGCTCCTAAACGAATAGACCGATTACGATACGTTTTTTTTCTTCTAAAAGCTGACATGATCGAGATGGTTTTCAATTGATGAAGGGGTTTCAATTAGGGGTTTCAAGGTCACCAGCTCGTTTAGCTAGCTGCGGTAGCGATCTTAGACGAATAATCGGTATTTAATTTACTTTTAAACATATCTGTGAACCTTACCTTTGAAACACAAACGTATACAAATTGATGGGTGTTTAACTGGTACCGCTGAGCTACTCTGATGATGTAACTCGAAGGTAGGAGACGAAATTCTGGATGGATTTAAACTTAATGGGTTCACTAAGTTTGAACTCATTAGATTCGCCTTGATTATAGAAAACGAAGTGTAGAAAAGTTAGGGCGATGAAATAAAATGTTCTGGAACTAAAAAAACTGATCATGGGTCCTCTAAGATCATAAGATCAGCAAATCAACAAGACATGGAACTATAGTGCTCTAACTAAAATTGTTACTCACAATGAGCCATTAGCAATTGAACCGTTATCAAATTGAAGACCTGTTGTATCTAATGAAGCACCATGAGGATGTAAGGGATATATTATATTAGTATATTAAGCTATGGAACCATGACTAATGATGTTTCTTACAATAAGGCTATATGATATATGTGATATGACTAGTGGTTTATCGAAAGTGCTTTCAGGCGTTTCGGGGGTTTCTTTAAAAGTCAGGAATTTGTAATTAGTTATTTAAAACTCCACTAGAAAAAAAACCATTTCTGACAAATTTGTTGGTCAAAAGTTTACAAAATATGCATACATACGAGTAATATTAATATACTTGTAAATACTCGTTATTATTACCCCACTGAAAACTAATTCATTCCTAACACTAAGTTTCATCTAAATAGGTTTTCCAATTTAAGCGTGACTAAATGATAAACAAAGAAATACCGGGTATATATAGACACGTAGCAATCATTTTAAACACGTGTAACATGTAGACATTTTTATTCTATGCTTCCTAACGTACTTGTTTAATAGAAACAGGATAACCAAAGTACATATATCAAATTTACATTGGTACCGGCAAGTAGTTATGAACCATAGGCTATTTTATTTATTAATTTGATTTTCAAAAATGTTTATTTGATCAAATAGCAGTGCACGTGTGTTACATCGTGCCAGTTTTATCTGGTCTGTGTGGAATAACCAAGAGCTGCAATCTGAGGTCAAACAACAGCCCAGCACCTCACCGGCACCGTGTACTTGACGTGGTAATACATTGCATGGCCTTTTGCATTGCTCGTTGTTGATATTCCAATGATGTTTTTTTCAACTAATAATGGTACGTTATTAGTTGGAACGTCGGAATAATAAAAAATTGTAAAATCTAAACCAAAATAAACGCGATAGTAAGCCGCATAAAATTTGTTTAATTCATTAATCAATGTTCGCGCAAATTCTAAGAAAATACTAATAATGGTACCTTCAATTGATTTTTTATTTGAAGACTTTCATTGATATAAATGTAGTTTCTACTAGACTACATTTATATGAAGTAAAAAAAAATTATGCATAAAATTATAATAATCATGTTTTATTTTTACTTATTTTATCTGTAACGGTACACGGGAATGGTCTATGTCTTTTTGTACCCGGTAAACAAATATTTATACAAACATTTGTAAAATCATATTAATGCAACTTGTATAAACTTAGTATAATAGTTTTAATAGTTTAAAGACGGTTACTTTGTAGGTGGCGAGAAAAAGGAAAAGATGTCTCCATTCCGATGTCGCAATCCGAAAACGAATAAACATCTAAATACTTGCATATCTAAAAGATGTCGCAAATCCGAAAACGAATAAACATCTAAATACTTGCATATCTAAGATTATTATTTATTTAAAATTTAGGTGAGTATTTTTATATCGGTTTTCACCTACATCTGTTTCATTACCGTAAGATCAATTACCTGGGCTTTTTAGTGATAAGGCAGCTGATTGTACTCGTACATTACCGTATTATTTTCATTGGCTTTTTATGTATTCTATTTAGTGTAAGTAAGAAGTTTGTCTGTGTCTGTGTTTTTTAAAGCATTCATCCTTAAAAAAATCGTTGTTATTTATTATTATTATTGTTTTTTATAAAATAACACTAAAATATTATAAAAATGTGTTATATGGTAGTATATTAAAAGTCCTCTTTGAAAAGGCAGACAGCGGCTCAATTATAACCCCGAGCAACCCCTGATTTTCACAGACATAGAAATAAACAAGCAAATTGTATATTTGCCTTCCCCCTCACAACTCACCACTTCTTTATCTGCATCGGGTTATACAATTATTATACTCGTACTATGATTTTGATTGAATTATTTATTAATTAGAATTGATTTTTATAAGTTGGTCTTCTATGCCACTAAATGTGCTTGTATCATAGAAGATGGGCGATCTAAGTACGCTTCTCAAGGACACATTATTACTTGCCGGATGTACTTGGTATGCGTGGTTTAGTGGTATTTCACACTACCACGGTCGACTAGACTAAAGTAATAAATAATTCCTATTTGCATCTCGTTTTGAGATACGGGACTATGATACAGATATAAAATTTTAGTCTGTCTATTATTGGAGCCTACGGAATAAAAAAGATTTTTTAAAAATATATTTTTATTAGACTCGACATATGACAGCAACCCCTCCTCCCCCGCCTGATGTTAAGCTGCAGTGCGGTTCATGAATAGATGTCACTGCTAATACAATTCAATAACTGTAAATAGCAAACACTTTCACTATGCCGGCCCAGGTGGAACCCGCAACTTACAAGCTGATCCCCCAATGCGACTAAATCACTTCACGGTCAGTATACTTGTAAGTGGTGATACTACCCTGGATGGGCAGACTGGGTACCACTGCCTACCCACTCTTTGATAACCAACTTTTTTAACAAATATTCGCAATATTTAACATACATAATTATTTAATATTACCAATAAAAGATATGAAACAAATATTTGCTCCAACCGGGAATCGAACCCGGGACTTTACGCTTGACAAACTGGTGTGTTAACCAATCCGCCACGCCTGTCGTCAAAGTGTAAAATATAAAATAATAATATAAATGTTGAGGAGCTGTTGTTTTTGTCTCAAAACGGACGCATGCATTTCAAACCAGCATAAATTGACTAACAATTGCAAACAATCAATCAACTGTCACATCTCAATTCATGCAGGGCTAAGCAGCAACTACGGAGCGACACTTTCCACGATGCTGACATAACTACACATCCTTCATTCCTTGGATCCTGATGCGTGAAGAAGCACCTTGGGTATAGTCGGCATAGTGATGGTGACTGAGGTAGCCGTGAAGACTCGGTTTTTGCAGTTGTCGGCACTCTTGGACCTCTTCCTGCTTATCATGCTTACAAAACATGCACATTTACTTCATGCAGACTATGAGTATAATATTATGAGTGCTGCATGCCTGCTTTTTATAACCCTCATCTCATAAATCGTTACTTTTTTTTATAGTGATTCGACATATGACAGCACCCCGCTTGATGTTAAGCCTAAATGTGGTCCATGAATGAATGTCACTGCTACTACAAATTAATAACAGTGAGTACAAACACATCCACTATGCCGGCCTAGATGGAACCGGCAACTTACAAGCTGATCCAGAAACGTGACCAAATCACTTTACGCTCTGTATACTTGTAAGTGGTGGTACTACCCCGGATCGGCAGACTGCCTACCACTCTTTTATAACCAGACCCGAAGCAAATATCTATCTCTTTTTTTTATTAACAAATATTTGCAATACTTAATATTATAAATAAAAGCTATGAAACAAATATTTGCTCCGACCGGGAATCGAACCCGGGACTTTACGAGCAACAAACCAATCGCTAAACCGTTCGCCCACGCCTGTCGTACATTCATGATAACCAATTTTCATATATTTTAAATATCAAAAAGAATATATTGGAGAATTGTATTTAAAAATTGTGACTTGACATATTAGGGGTAGCACCCCACTTAATATTAAGCTAGAGTAGTTACAAGTAGTTAAATAACTGTAAGTAGTAGTCACATCCACTATGCCGGCCTAGTTGGAACTGGCAACTTACAAGCTGATCCTCGAACACGACTGCTACCTATTATATTATACATTTTATCAGATATTAATATATATATATATTTCGTATTTATTTTAGTTTAATGCGAGTATGTTCTAAAAATAAAAACAATGTATTTTTTGTATATTTTTATTATTGTTATCTATCTACCTTTAGTACATACGAGTATGACAGCATCACGCCTGATGTTAGGGTGGATGGTGCGGTCATTTAACAGACTGCAATTATTAATAACTAATAATTGCTAGTAGCATAATACACTTTGCCGCACCAGTAAAAACCGTCGACTACTAAGTCGGTCTGTACACTTGAAATCACTGGTATAGTTCCCAGCAAATAAAAGAGCGCTGACTGAGCTCTGGACGACTGCGCACAATTATTAATATTTAAAATTATATACACATGGGTAATATATAAAGTATGGTAAGTAACAAAACAAGTTACTGCTTTAATGCCAGCGATATTTTTATATGCCGGGAGATCTACTACCCCGTCTTGGCAGACTAGGCAACAACCATTGATTGCCTGCCTACCACTCTTAAAACCGCTACACAAAATATTTATTCTGCATAACCTTAAACTTTAAAATTATTCGGTTAAGGTTAAGTTAATGCCATATTTATTAAAAATCTTTGAGTTATTGATAATCGAATACATACAAATTTATGCCCATATATTGCAGGTTCGCCGTCGCGGCCATTTTGACTGAAAGTTTATTCAGACCTCGGGGTAATGTACCAGACAACGTCAACCTCTCTATATCAACCAATATATTTGTCACGTTTTTTATACCTACCTATATTTACCTATATTTCACTATATATAGACCAAGGAGCGCCACTTGCCACGATACTTTTTTTTTTTTGTTTTTTTTTTTTGCCACGATCCTGACACAACTCACTCGCTTCCATCACATCCACAATTCTCTACCTCACTATATCAATCAATCAATCATATTGTCATGTCTCTTCCCCACAGATTTAGGCAGAGACAAAGGAGCGCCACTTGCCATGATCCTGACACAACTCACTCGCTTCCATCACATCCACAATTCTCTACCTCACTATATCAATCAATCAATCATATTGTTATATCTTTTCCCCACAGGTTTGAGCAGAGACAAAGGAGTGCCACTTGCTACGATCCTGACACAACTCCCTCGCTTCCCTCACACCCACAATTATCTACTTCACTATATCAATCAATCAATCAATCAATCATATTGTCATGTCTTTTCCCCACAGGTTTGAGCAGAGACAAAGGAGCGCAACTTGCTACGATCCTGACACAACTCCCTCGCTTCCCTCACACCCACAATTCTCTATCTCACTATATCAGCCAATATATTTGTCACGTTTTTTACCCACAGGGATAGGCAGAGACCAAGGAGCGGCACTTGCCATAATCCTAACACAACTCACTCGCTTCCCTCACACCTACAATTCTCTACCTCACTAGATCAATCTATCATATTGTCATGTCTTTCCCCACAGGTTTAGGCAGAGACAAAGGAGCGCCACTTAAAGAGTGGGAGAGGACACTTCCGGTGCATTAAGTGTTTTCAGCTGGTTGAAATACCACCCTACACAGATGCAAATCCCCCCCATAGTGACCATGTCGCATTCGTTTGTGTAGCACCAGTAGCGTTGGGGGTTGTGGATTCGGTTAGAGACAGTGGGTCCAGGCGATCACTTTCAGGAGGGTACGGGGCCCTTCCGTCCGACGGATCAGCAAACTCACACCGCCGGGATGCATGTGGAAACGGCCTCCAACATTTTCACCCCCCCCCCCCCCCTATGCAAGCACAACAAAAAGAGAAATAGAGTTTTTACAGCGGCAACTAAAACCCCCATGTCTAATGAGCTTGGCGTGGATTTCACGAATATACGTGGAATCCACGCCAATCTCAGTGCCGACTGTCACCATCTTGAGACGGCACAGCCCGCTCTGCTCTTCTTGACGAAGACGCAAATAAAGGCACTGGCTGACACTTCGTACCTTCAATACCTCGGCTACTCGCTTGAGGAAAGATTCGTCGCGAAAGACCGGGGATCCGGTTTGATATCTGTTGTCTCCGTTTGCTTTGCTTGGATCCTTCCCTATCCATCCTCTGGGTACACGTAGACCTTGGTTCCCATTCCAGGATCTACGGGTGCCTTTATCGTTCCCACCACGGGCATTCGGAGACAACCCGGCTCTTCGAGTCTCTGAGCCGGGCGACAGACGAAGCGCTGGAGCGGTTCCCGATCGCGGAGGTCGTGGTCTTGGGGGACTTCGACGCACACAATGAGGTGTGGTTGGGGTCCCTAAGGACCGGCCACGCGGGAGGGCCGCTCATGCTTTCGCCCTTCTGCATGACCTGACACAGCTGGTGACCCAGCCCACCCGGGTACCAGACATTGTCGGTCATGCCCCCTCTCTGCTGGACCTTCTACTGACCACTTGTCCGATTGGGTATAAAATTTCGGTCAAAGCTCATCTAGGGACTTCTGACCAATGCCTCGAGACGATAGTGCCGCGCGTCGTGCCTCCTTCTGCCAGGAAAGAGGTGCGACGTTTGTGGCATTACGAGTCAGCGGATTGGGAGGGAATGCGAAATTATTTGCGAATTTGTTCCTTCTGCATATCAATGACATGCTGGACCTTGGATCCGGCATTCATTGCTATGCAGCCGACAGCACGGTGCATGAACGCTACACTGCCCGCCCCGCAGCTGGCAAACAAGAGATAGCCGATATGAGAGAGTCTGTTGTTGCGGGACTGAACCGGGTTCTTGATCGTATTACCCACTGGGGCAAGAAGAACCTAGTTCAGTTTAACACAGACAAGACTCGCCGAAAAAATCCCCGTTTACTCCCCTTCCCTCTCTTTATAACATCTCCCTCAGTGCTTCGGACAGACTGGACATTCTTGGAATTTCCCTTCGCTGCGACTTGAATCACAGGGACCACATCGAGCGGGCCATTAGGACCACCTCCTGCAAATTTGGCATCCTGAACAAGGTGAGGCGGTTCTTCGACTCTTCGGTCACTCTTGGACCTCCTCTTGCCTATCATCAGGCGAGACGGGGTCAGATGTCGTGTCACAATAAATAAATAAAAAAACTTGCTACGATCCTGACACAACTCTCTCGCCTTCCTCACATCCACAATTCTCTATCTCACTAAATCAATCAATCAAATTGTTACGGCTATTCCCCAAAGGGATAGGCAGAGACAAAGGAGCACCACTTGCCACGATCCTGACACCACTCCCTCGCTTCTCTCACATGCACAATTCTCTATCTCACTATATATAATCATATAAGTACCAAAAAATAATATAATTTAATTTCATGTCAAGTAATAATACATTGTGTTATTAAAATTATTCTGTAGCGTTTATGAATTTTCGTTCGTTGAAATGAACGTTTCAGATTGTGATGTAATTAATATGGGTTTAATTGAATGTGTTGCAAACGTTTATATTTAGCAAAGATTAATTTTCTATGAAACAATGTTGCATATAACATATGTGCATATTTTGAAAAGTTCTCTCAAACATAATATAGATCCCGGCCGATTTAAGTGAACTTTCAGTATCGCAAGAGCCGGCCCCATGCACTATTCACTGCACACCTGCATCTCCGCAAAAACGTAAGTTTAATTTATTTATCAATATATATTAATATATATGATAATAAATCCTTAATATATATTACATTAAGTATTTGTTTATGTAATCAAATTTAAATAAAAATAATTATTGTTAAATAATTAATAAAATGTATTTATTGTAACTTGTATATTAAAAGAAAATAGTAGTGATATATTGACAAATGAAAAGGTATATATTATTCTTGATTAAGCATTTTACAAATTAATTTCATGCATGATGAATATTTTGTCAGTGTAAAAATGCAACTATGAATATTTTTGTCAGTACAATTTTGCTATAAAGTGTAATTCATAGTTATAACAGTGTCTTTACTAACGTACTTTATAAAAAATAATTTATATTTTGTTAATGAGAGTGTTTTTTTTTGATAATTCCCTGTGTTTTTAGTGGTATTTATATTTTATTTTTTATTTAGTTACATTTCTATACTAAGCTACGAGACGTGTTTGTATCATAGAAACTGGGCTACCAAAGATAATATGGGTATCAGCCAGCGGTTTTAGAACCGGGAGTTCTCGGTTTATGTGATCTTATCTTCACCCACGGAATAGATTCAAATATTAATTGTTAATTAGTGATAATTTTTTTTAAATTTTATTTCGTCCCGACACTTAACTCCACTTGCCTGATGGTAAGCAGGGCTGGCTTAAAAAACTCCTCTCCTTGGGGCCCATAACATCATAAATTGAATGATCGGTTTGCGTTTTATTTCTGTATATAAATATTACTTAATTAATTATAATTATTATGCGTTAAACAAGGGAGGCCCGGAGGGTGTTTTCCGATCAAATCGGAGACATCCTCAAGAAAGCTAGGTAGCCTGGTGCCCATAACCATAGAGCTTGTGGATGAAGAGAATTGTGGATGTGAAGGAAGCGAGGGAGTTGTGTCAGGATCGTGGCAAGTGGCGCTCCATTGTCTCTGCCTATCATCATGCGAAAGCGGCGTGACAATTTAATTGATTGATTGATTGATTGATAGGTTTTACTAAAATGTTCATTGTCTAAGACGCTGTTGGTCTAAAACTCCACTGCCAAAATTATTTTGAAACTATAAATTGAATAAATTAATAATTAAAATAATATTATTCTGAAAAAATAATATGTTGACCGGACGTATTATTTAAAATTGTTTTAATTTTACATTACTAACATATTTTTATTTTTGTAAATAAAATTATAAAATGTAATAATATTAAGGAATATGTCAATATTATTTGGACCCCAATAAAATAAAGTCCATTTTAACTTATTTCCCGACCCCCTATGAATTATTGTATTTCATATTGATATGATGTTTTTCGATAAACGACAAAACGACAATATCAGATATAAATAGAATGTCATTTTAAATTATTCATTTTATATTACGCCATAGTGTGCCATATACAGGTACTTACTTACCCCTTAGTTTAATCCTCTTAGAAACAGAAAAACTCCGACAATAAATATTATCTTCTAGAAAATTCTTACAATATATATTAATTTTTTTTCTATTCAATATTCAATGGTTTAGTTTCTTCAAGCTAAAGTATGGTTTTTATTATATAGTATTCAGTAAATCGGATTAAAAATCAAAATGAATCAAATTGTCACGCCATTTTTCCACGGGGATAGGCAGAGACAATGGAGCGCCACTTACCACGATCCTTACACAACTTCCTTGCTTCCTTCACACCACAATTCTCTTCATACAAGCTTTGTGGTTACACTAGGCAACCTAGCTTTCTTGAGAATGTCTCCGATTTGGTCGGAAAACACTCTCCTGGGCCTGCCTTGTTTAACGCATCCATCCACATGAGATTTATAAATTCCTTTCGTCAATCTACTTTCACTCATCCTTTCCATGTGCCATTCCTTTCCTTTTCAGCATTAAACCTTTCTACAAAACTAAATTACAGTATTCAATATTCGATATTAAATCGACTATTTATGCTACGTACTCAATAACGTTTTCAATAACGTATCAGTTATTGATAACTATAAGAATTACCATTTTAATTTTATGGGGCCTCGACATATGACATCACAATGTTAAGTTGGATTGTGATCCGTGAAAGGAGTCGACTGCTACTACAGTTAAATAACTGCCAGTAGCAGTCGTGTCCTAGTTGAAACCGGCAACTTTCAAGCTCAATTCAAAACGCGACTAAGTCTCTTCACGGTTTGTACATCAGACTGGGCACCACTACCTACTACCTAATACCCGGCCCAAAATTTGCTTCATTTTTTCCTGAACAATTATTTGTAGTAATAAAATAAAATATTAACTATTACAAATAAAAGTTATTATATTAATTTGCTCCGACTGGGAATCGAACTGCATGCATTGTGTGCACTTGTTTCAGTCAGCGTAATTAAAAAAAGTATTTTAAACATGTATCGTAAAGTAGATCTTATACGCGTTTAAAATAAATATATGTCTCTCAAAGGGACTTACCCCTTGGGCCCTCATGGTCCAATCATCACGAACTCCAGCCAAGTCTTCGAAGACGCAATTTCGAATCATCATCAGGTACTCCAGGTATTCCTTATGATATCAGCCTAAGATATCTAATAAGGAATAATGTCAGTTAAAGTTAAAGCACATTGTCCCATTTCTTACATATTTCTTGTAGATGATACAATTTACAATACTAGCGATCCGCCCCGGCTTTATAAGGGTGCATTGTAGTTACTAATGTACAATACATCATTAATAAAATCAAAATTAAAATTTTAAAGGAACCCCCGAAACGCCTGGAATCACTTTGGTCATATCATCAGCTTTATAGTAATAAACAACATTAGTCATGGCTCAATAGTTATATCCCTTTAATATCCCTTGGATCCTAATGGTGCATCATCAGATAACTACTCTAGGTCTTCAATTTGATAATGGCCCAGCTAATGGCTCATAGAGAGTAACAATTTTAGTTAAAGCACTATGATATTATCTGTTATTGATTTGCTGATCTGAGAGGATTCATGATCAGATACTCCCGATCTTCAATTTGATAACGGCCCAGCTAAAGGCTTATTCTAAAGCACTACAGTTCTATCTCTTTTTTTTGCTGATCAATTGATATCAATTTGCTGATCTGAGAGGATTCATAATGGTGCATCATCAGATTGCCCGGTCTTCAATTTGATGACGGTCCAGCTAAATGCTCTTAGTGAGTAACAATTTTAGTTAAAGCACTATAGTTCTATCTCTTGTTGATTTGCTGATCTGAGAGGATTCATGATGGTGCCTCATCAGATACTCTCGGTCTTTAATTTGATAACGGTCCAGCTAATGGTTCATAGTGAGTAACAATTTTAGTTAAAGCACTATAGGTCCATTTCTTGTTGATTTGCTGATCTGAGAGGATCCATGATCAGATTTTTTAGATCCGGAATGTTTTATTTTATCGCACTAACTTTTCTACACTTAGTTTGCTACCTTCAAGACAAATCTAATAAGTCCAAACTTAGTATACCAAAAAAGAGTTGAACACATCCAGGATTTCGTCTCCTACCTTCGAGTTCCATCATCAGAGTAGCTCAGTGGTACCAGTTAAAACACACATGTATTTGTATACGTTTTTATTTCAAATGTTATGTCACAGATTTGTTTAAAAGTAAAGTAAATACCTATAAGGCTGGGAATACAAGTTCGATTTTCCTCTCCGATAGTCCGATCCGATTGTCTGATCAGACAATCGGAAAGCACTCGTGCCATACATTTGTTTGAATACTTAATACACGTCAGATCCGATAGTCGGATCGGATGTCAGAATCGGAAACAACGCCAAGGCGCTTACGATTTTATGGCCGATCCGATTGTCTGAAGGTGCAGTTTTCATACAGAATACAGAAACAAAATAGACGTCCGATTCCTACTTCCGATTTGTAAATAATTTGCTCAGCAATATCGGACGTGTATTCCCAGCTTTATGCGTGTTTAGGATGCCAACCCTTGTACGTCGCTATGCGACGAAGATTGTTATTTTATGTCAAATAAATATGCCATTGTTAAAACACGTAAAAAATGTTATAATTTTTCCCCTAAAATATTCAATCAAGGTAATCGATCTAAACTGCAAACCAACCTCGCCATATGAATATTTTAAGGGAAAAATTATAACATTTTTTACGTGTTTTAACAATGGCATATTTATTTGACATAAAATAACAATCTTCGTCGCATAGCGACGTACAAGGGTTGTCGTTCTAAACAGCGCGTCTAAGATCGCTACCGCAGCTAACAAATCGAGCTGATGACCTTGAAACCCCTGATCAGATCTTCATCAATTGTAGCTAAGAACCATCTCGATCACGTCAGCTTTCAAATGAAACAAACCGCATCGTAATCGGTCCATTCGTTTAGGAGCTACGACGCCACAGACAGACACACAGATACACAGAGCCACAGATACACAGATACACAGATACACAGATACACAGATACACAGATACACAGATACACAGACAAGTCAAACTTATAACACCCCTCTTTTTGGGTCGGGGGTTAATTAGCAATTAATAATATAACTGTTATGATTAATATATAGAATTATAATAAAACAAACATATAAAAATAAAATTATTCTTTCCTAATAATCCCACTGTCGGGGATTGGAAGTGGGAAGTGGTGGGGCAGCACTCAGCAATAATTTGGGAATTGACTAACGCATAATAATAATATTTCGATTAATTTTTTTTTACATTTCTATATTTATGTGTATCTTAGTATAGAATATCAATATTATAGAAACAGAACAATTAAAATACATACATCAAAGATACATTCCGGCAAGTGGTTTTGAACCCGTGCTTTCGGTTTGCGACTACAACACGGTCGCCCTAAATTATTTTATAAAACGTTTTTTCTGGTATAAATATTAGCCTATTCCAGACTAAAATCAATCTTTGTACCAAATTTTAATCAGATCCTATGCCGTTGTGCTGTAATTAAGTAACAAACATCCATCTATACATCTAAAATTTCGCATTTATAATAATAGTATAGATAAATAGATAAGTATCTAAACGAAATTTCGGTTGATTAGATCATCTAAAGATATGTCATATTTATGAGTTCAATCAATCAATCAAATTGTCACGCCTCCCCAGGGATATGCAGAGACAATGGAGCGCCACTTGCCACGATCCCGACACAACTCCGTCGCTTTCTTCACATTCACAATTCTCTTCATACAAGCTCTATGGTTCATCTTTTGTAATAACAGATACTATAGTTTTTAATTTCTGATTACTAATATAGGTATCGTATTAATAATACACAAGAAATGTTAATAGGTAGATAGATATACATATTTATAATAAAAAATCTGAATTGCAAAGTTTCAAGTTACAATTATTATTAAAGTTATAAGTTGTGTTGATTTAACAATTAATTAAATGAAGTAAACTATTTAATAAACCTTATATTTTTATTAATTTAATACGACGACAATGTTCGCGCATCGCGCATGGTCTTAGATATAATAACTAACAATATCATTTCAGTTAATAAGAGAACAGAGAATTATGAAGTCTTGGAAGAAACTCTTTTGTTTAGGTCCACAAGTTGAAGACGATGATAGAGGTATTTATATATATATTAAAAATATATATACATTTTAGTAGTAAAGTGCTAAAGTGCTTGGATCATAGAAACAGGACAACCAATTTTTTTATTTATTGTGACACGACATTTGACCTCGTCCCGCCTGATGATAAGCAAGAGGAGGTCTAAGAGTGACGACGACTGAGAAAACCGAGTTGGTTCTCAGCTGCCTCAGCCGCCGTCACTATGCCGGCCAAAAAAGTAACAAAGATACATTGGTACAGGCAAGTGGTTTTGAACCTGTGCTCTCGGTTTGCGTAACTATTGTACTACCACTAAACCACAGTCGCCTTAATTGTTGTTATTGTAGTCACGTCGG
Source organism: Tinea trinotella (assembly GCA_905220615.1). Lineage (NCBI taxonomy): Eukaryota > Metazoa > Arthropoda > Insecta > Lepidoptera > Tineidae > Tinea > Tinea trinotella. The sequence goes on from HG992305.1 coordinate 6,802,844, forward strand.
AATTATTTTTTATCGAGGCTCGACATATGACTACATATATAATATGCTGATTATGATAATGATGTTAAGATGGAGTGCGGACCATGAATGGAAGCGACTGCTATTACATGCAAATAACTGTAAGCAGCAGTCACATCCACTATGCCGGCCTAGTTGGAACCCGCAACTTACTAGGTAATCCCGAATCGACTTTGGTCACTTCATGGTCCGTAGGTATATATTAGACATGACAATCAATCAATCAAATTGTCACGTCTTTTCCCATCAGGGCTAGGCAAAGACAATGGAGCGCCACTTGCCACGATCCTGACACAACTCCCTCGCTTCCTTCACGTTCATATTTCTCTTCATACAAGCTCTATGGTTAAGGGCAGTAAGCAACCTAGCTTTGGTCGGCAAACACCAGATATGTATGTCAATATGTCGTTTCTCAAATATTCGTTTATAAAGTTCTGGACCTAAAATACATGTACTTAAATCCGGCGATATGCCGAAGCAGATAGAAGTCACACATTTGGCGTGGCTGACCGGTGTTCTGCGGGGTTAGGTTGGGCAAGTTAAAACGATTATCGTCTCTCGTCGACGATTGGCAAAATAATAAAAGCTAGGCTAAATCCACCAAAATGAGACTATTTATGATAATGATTAATGGGGCAATAGTCAATCAATCAATGGGTCGTCGCTTAGACGATATTCGTCACAACGATTAATAGTCTCGTTTTATTGGATTAAGCCCAGCGTTTATTATTTTGACAATCGCCGTCGAGAGACGATAATCGTTTTAACTTGCCCAATCTAACCCCGCTGATAACGTTCTGCCGGGCATCTTATTAACATTTAAATTTTCAGTGCTTTACACGTACGACGCTCGTCAACAGAATGGACGAATGGTGTCTAAAGGCAATGGAGGTCGTGTGAGTATGAGTATAATCTTTGGCTGGCATAGCGATCGCGACTTAGGTAGCCGTGAACTAACGCGGTTGATTCAGTTCGTAGCTAAGTAACCAAGGGCCCTGGGGCAAATTAAAAAATGGGGCCCCACTGCTATGTAAACTGATTAGGTTTTATCAAATAAAAATATGAAATACACAAATACTTTAAAAATGCTAAGCTACTTAAGCTCTTTTTTGTGCACTGCAGGCCAGGTAATAAAAATATTAAGCATTAGCACATAGCATTAATTTTTTAACCGTTCTCGAAAAAGAAATCTTAACTCGAATTCACAATAAATCGCACATCGATGAATAATAAAACGCACATGCACTATCCGTCAAATTGACAACACTGCCAACCTACAGAAATAATTTAGGGGAATTCCCTAGGCATAACTTTTAAATTTCTTTCAACTGAGTTGTCATGATTAAAGTGGGGTTGCAACCTGTCATATTTATTTTGAAAATGGGAGAAATTTCCAATGTTCAGTTTGATCGAGATTTCTGGTAAGGATTCGAGGCCCCCCTGAGCTTGAGGGCCCCGGGGCACTGCCCCGCCTAGCCCCTTGGTAGCTACGCCACTGCTTGGACCTCCTCTTGCTTATCATCAGGCGAGTCGAGGTCGAATGTCGTGTCACAATAAAAATAAAAGTTTTTTTTTATTGGGGCGCGTCATTTCACTTTGACTTGCATGATGGTCAGGAACGGGAGGAGAAATCATAATATATGATTTGTTTTGAATACGTATCTGCGTCAGCTGCCGATATTGGCTATGGATGAGGATCAACATCCGACAATATAAAAACGCAACAAATATAAATTATTTGAATTACAAATTATATTTGTGAACATAATGTTAGTTAAATTGTATCTAAATAATATTTAATACGATAAATTAATATCAATGAATATTTAAATGATCTACAAATAATATTTTATTGTGACTCGACATCTGACCTCAACCTGCCTGGTGGTAACCATGATGGGGGCAAGAGTGCCGACGACTAAAAAACCGAGGCAGTTCATGGCTACCTCAGTCGTCATCACTATGCCAGCCAATGATGTTTCTTCACATATTTGTGAATATTGTAAATCCTAATAAAAACTTTTAAAATTTTATTAAAATCCTATCAAAAAATTGAATTTCCTATTTATGTTGATTATAAAATTAGTGCAAAATTAGTGCTTACTATGCACAGGGTAGTGTCCAATTGAATTTTCGGTTTTGGCCAGATTTCCAGTAATTTGAATCTTTAAGTATTTTATATACAGTCAAATTATTATATTATTCACATTTAGCCAAACTAAAGTTCTTAGGAACAACTAGCACATAGATTGTATTTCTTAAGATTAATTCTAAGTAAATTATTGTAAGATCCTGTTAAATAAATAAATAAATATGGAAGTCAGACAGTGCCGATCCAGTGCCGACCACAATTTTCGAGTGTGCTGTACAGACTGTCTTAGTCGTGTTTCGGGACTCGGGATCAGCTTGATAGTTGTCGGTTCCAACTATGACGGCACAATAAACAAAAAATCTAATTAAGTAATCTAATTTATATGTTAAACGATAATATAATTCATTATACATACATTCTTTTTATAGTAAATTTTTGTCCTTATTTGTCGTTGTCTTTTTTAACTTCTACTCTTAAACTATTTGCTTATATTGCTGGCAATATGAAAGCTCATATTATAAATGTGATATGAGCTCGTTGCATTTGTTACACAAACTGCATTTAACAATGTAATTGAAAACATTGGAATTCAAATCCATAAATTCAAAAGCATTTATTCACAGAATTTCTCAGAAATGAGCGATAAATCATAACTTCCGGTTTCAGATTCCTAAGGAACGCAGGAACGTGCTCCAAGCGAGGAGTGCATATGTGCAACCGACATCCCAATCTGGTCAATATAATAGGAGAAGATTGGGCGACAAATATATTGACGGTGAACTGCGCTCCGTGATGGCAAAACATCTCCGAAAAACACATTCAGATGTTTCCGAATATATGGACTCAGGTATTTATAAACTTTGTTTAAAAGTATTTTAAGTTTACTAGTAGATATGTCTTTAAGAGTATATGACGTCTTATGTATGAAAATAATTGTGGATTGAAGAGAGTTGTGTCAGGATCGAGGAAAGTGGCGTAACATTATAACTTCCTATCCCTGTGAGAATTAAGGCGTACCTAATTCACCCGCACACCGGAGTTGAAGCTGTGGAATAAAACGTGCGTCAATCTCATCAATAATACACTACAAAGTAATCATATGTTAATCGTGGACATACGTCAGTCTCAGGTCACCTGCAGCAACGTCAAGTTCATCCTCGGGCATAATATTCAAGAATTGATATTGCTTGCAGCGTTTTAGCATAATGTAAGGTAGTCAACCTATGACATTGGTATAAATATACCTCAGACGATCTACATGGCACATTGGTTTATAAATGCTATGCTAAGTGACGACATAGTGACAGCGACTGAAGCAACCGTGAACAGACTCGGTTTTTTCCTGGATTTGTCTGGAAAAGTTCTGCATATTAGAGTAGATATTACAAATGCGGTACATATTTGCTTCGAGTCTGGGCGTTTATTTGATGTAGGCAGACAGTGGGCTATCATTTGCTTAGTCTGCTGATCCCACCACTTTCAAGTGTACAGACGGTAAAGTTGCGTTTCGGGATATGCTTGAAAGTTACCAGGTTTAACTAGGTGCATAGTGATACCTCCATTTATGGATCGTACTCCAGCTTATCATCAGGGCATGTTTTCATATTTTGGGTCGTAATTTTATAGCTGTGCCCGCGGTTTCACTCGCGTAAAATTAGGTTTATAACACAGTCATAAAAAAGGAGGAGGTTCCCAATTCGACTGTATATATAAATATCCCTTTTTCATATTTATAACTCATATAAAAATTACAGGCGGAAATAAAAAAAATAAAAAAATATATAAACAGCTGAAACTATAGTCAATTCGAAACTATAGTATTTTTATTTATTTAAAGTATCCTCTGTTTCTTTTAGTACCTCCAAAAATATTTGGACAAAGTTTCATGATGATCGGTTAAGTAGTTGTGAAGTGAAAACGTAACAAACAAACTCACATTCACATTTATAATAATAGTAGGATGACGTGCTTGTGTCATAGAAACTTGGCGACTAAAGTACATTGGTGCCAGCAAGTGGTTTTGAACTAGACCACGGTTGCCTAGAAAATCATATTATGTGCCCATGTTTTCAGCATATAATATGATTTACTTGAAATTTTATAATGGTTTTTTTCATTCGTATAAATATGTGTAGGTTGCGAATTGTTAGTATAAAAAATATTTATAAAATGATTTGTAGGTATATGAATTTTTTATACTACCTTGCAACAAAAACATGAATAAATGCATTGTAAAACGTATTATACGTTGTTTTATTGAGTGATATTGAAGACCGTTCGCAAAAAAGGGGAAAATAAAAAAAAAGTCGGAACTTTTGACTAACAGCATATTAATTTTCTAGTAAAAACACTCAATTTGCAATGGACTTTATATTGGTCCCGTGATTAATAAACACATTAAATTATTGTCCAAACACAGGACAGTGGGAATAATGTATGGAGTTTTATTCATTTTTGTCGACCGTACTTCGTTTTGATAAATAATTCAGTGGACATCGATGTTCAGTGGTAAATTTCCTCTTCTCATTTACCTATACGAGTGTGAGCAGAGTTCAAGGGTCTTTAAATTGAGTTATTTTTGGTGCATAATACAAAAAAAATATTAATAAAAATATACAATCCATTGGTTCATTTCGTAGGCAGACAGTCGGTGGTAATTCTGCCGATCTAAAGTAGTACCACTACCACTTACAAGTGAATAGACCGCAAAGACATAGACACATCTAATATGCCGGCCTAGTTAGAACAGGCAACTTACAATTTTATACCGTAACACAACTAAGTCACTTCACAGTCTATATACTTAGTGGATATACTTGGTACCACTGCCCATCAATGAGCTCTGGCAACCAGACCCAGAGCTCGTTTTTATTGACAAATATTTGTAATACTAAAACCTGAAACTAATTAAGCCAGGGAATCGAACCTGGGACTTTACGCTCAACTAAATTAATGTTCATATTTATGGGCCTGTAAAAAAAATCACACAAGCGCAGTTACAAGCACTGAACTCGATACCACGCGACGCGATCAAAACTGCATTCTTTCCTGGCGTTCTGTAGCATACGCGTAGTAACGCGTGTAGTATATAACATTATGCAAGTAGTTACTTGTTACAAAACTAGTTATGAATAACTAACCAATATTAAAAAAAATTCTTTAGGTTTGTCATATGACAGCCAGCATCCCGTCTGATATTAAGCTAACGTGAAGCAGTAGTTTTCGGGTAGTCGCATTTCGGGATCAGCTTGTAAGTTGCCGGTTGCAACTAGGCCGGCATAGTGGATATGGCTGATACCTACAGTTATTGAATTGTAGTAGCAGTCACCTCTATTCATGGACCGCACTTTCGCTTAACATCTGGCGGGATGCTGTTAAATGTCAAGTCACTATAGGAAAAAAAATACGTACCATTTGTGATGGGGATCCATGTGTTTAAGTCCACAGTAAGCTATACTGTATGAGTCCGATGTAAGCTACTGTATAAGTCCACAGTAAGCTACTGTATAAGTCCAAAGTCAGCTACTGTATAATTCCACAGTTGACTTTGGACTTATACAGATAAGTCCAAAGTCAACTACTGCATAAGTAAAAATTCAGCTACTGCATAAGTCCAAAGTCAGCTACTATATAATTCCTCAGTCAGCTACTGCATAAGTCCAAAGTCAGCTACTGTATAAGTCCACAGTCAGCTACTGTATAAGTCCAAAGTTAGCTACTGTATAAGTCCAAAATCAGCTACTGTATAAGTCCACAATCAGCTACTGTAGTCAAAGTCCAAAGTCAACTACTGCATAAATCCAAAGTCAGCTACTGCATAAGTCCACAGCCAGCTACTGTATAAGTCCAAAATCAGCTACTGTATAAGTCCACAGGAAGCTATATAGATATTTATCTATATCTATGTAGCTTCGCAAAGCTACCTAGAGCGCCTATGCTAACAAATGTCTTCTATCTATCTTTCATCGTATTGGGTGTCGGTTCTTTGAGTGAGAAACCGATGGAGACCATAAACTGGAAAATGCAGTATAGGTAGGCCTTCCAATAGGTGGACTGACGGCATAGTGAGTGTCACGAATAACAGGTGGATGCAACTGGCATCTTGTCGTTCGGAATGGCATTATCTAGCTGATGATGATCTTTTTATCGTGCGTTTCTTTCAACTGTTGGGTGCGCGTTAATTTTTACATATTATGGTTTGATTTGATTAGGTCGGTTTGATGCGTACTTTATCGCCTGTACCACGTTCCTTATTCCTACTCCGTCTTTTCACATCCGCACAGCTAGGGGGGAAGCATGTACCATTCTGAAAACCATTATGTTGATCGAATCGAAAGTAATAATAATTTATTTATTTAACAAAAGTTTTTTTTTTATAAATAGTTCCTTACTTATATAAAGTAGAACTAAAAGGTTTGGAGCATCGTTTATTTGTAGAACAATCGACAAGTGGAATGCTTTACCAGCCCATATGTTCTCTCTATCCTATAACCTTGGTCTTTCAAGCGTAGCATAAAGAAGCAGCTTTGGCAGGCATAGTGACGGCGACCGAGACAATCGTGAAATACTAAAAAGTCAGTTTTTTTAGTCGTCGGCGATCTTGGAACTCCTCTTGCTTACCATCAGGCAGGTCGAGGTCAGTTGTCGAGTCTCAATAAAAAAAAAATAGGATTTAAGTTTTCAAGAGAGTAAGTTGGATCTGACGACATGTGTGTCGTAGTGGTGTGCTACCAGTCCGTTACGCGGGTGTCTCGGGTTAGATTTTCTGTCGGAGCAAATATTTGTTCCATAGATAGGTGCCTAGATTTTATTTGAATGGATGCGTCAAACGAAGCAGGCAAATCGGAGACATCCTCAAGAAACTAGGTTGCCTAGTTCCAACCCCAGAGAGCTTGTATGAAGAGAATTGTGAATGTGAAGGAAGCGAGGAAGTTGTGTCAGCATCGTGGCAAGTGGCGCTCCATTGTCTCAGCCTATCCCTGTGGGAAAAAGGCGTGACAATTTGATTTGATTAGATTTTATTTGTAATATTTAACAGTAAGATTAAGTTTATAAATATTATATTAATAAAAATATTAACAAAAAAGGGACAGACAGGTACCCAGTCTGCCGATCAGGGGTATTACCACCACTTACAACCGTGAAGTGACTTAGTCGTATTTCGGGATCAGCTTGTAACCCGGTTTGAACTTGACCGGCATAGTGGATGTGACTGCTACTTACAGTTTTTGAATATAGTAGAAGTCACTTCTATTTATGGATCTCGCTCCAGATTAACATCAGGCGGAAGCTGTTATATGTCGAGTCACAATAAAAAAAAGTGTTGCAACAAATTTAAATATTCATGTATTTTTAGGGCCACCGGTGCCTCGCCGCCCAACGTATACGTTGCCCTTTAATCAAAATGAAAGATGGTTAGTACATTAATTAATATGAAATAAAAACTATAACATTTAAAAAAATATATTAAATTAGTAAAGAGGTAGGCCAAGGTGAACCGGGTTAGTATCCTAGCACCTATGTTCAGAAGTGGACGCTTTTTGGCTGATGATGATGACTCTGGGCACGTGACTAGGGCCCCGCGATCTACAGGGGCCCCCTAGTCTTTTGTTGCGTTTTAGATCAGCTTGTAACTTGCTGGTTTGAAGTAGGCCAGCTTATTGGATGTGACTGCCACTTAAAGTTATTAAATTGTAGTAGTAGTCACTTCCATTCATTGACCATACTCCAGGTTAACATAAGGCGCAGTGCTGGCACATGGAAATAAAATAAAGTAGTAGTCATCTCTATTCTGACCCGCACTCCAGCTTAACATCAGGTGGGGTGTTGGTATATATCGAGTCACAATAAACATAAAAATAGGGCGCGTTATATTTTGAATTGAATTCCAATTCGTAACCAAACAAAATATTTTTTTTCTTAGATTTTTCGTGAATATTGATTAATGAATTAAACAAATTTTATGCGGCTTACTATCGCGTTTATTTTGGTTTAGATTAGATTAAATTCATTAAAATAACAATTTGCAGAATAGCAAATCGGAGGCAAAGAGATAATATTACAATTATTATTTATGCATGCAAGCACATTCACATAGCACTTGAGCAAAGTATTTTCTCACGAATAGAAATGAAAAGGCATAATATGCATATATGTTTTATAATATTATAAAACATAATTTTTATTTTTAATATGTATTGATTTACATAAAAGACGGGAGATCCAGTAGTGGATAACATCACATTAAAATTTAATTCTTGTCACTATTGGACTACTCGCAATAATAGAACCCTCTGGTATTTGGCGGAGCGACGGCCAGAGACTCGTTAGGCCGTGGAAACTTGGCAGGTCTCTGGTGTGGGAGCGACATGTGCAATGAGCAGCGACGCTGAGAACCTCAAGCTGCGCAAATACGCCAACCTCGGTACAGGTTACGAATTCGCGCCGTATGGGGTCGAGACGATGGGCGCTTGGGGACCTTCAGCTAAGCGCCAAGTGGCTGACGGAGAAGTCTGGAGACAGGAGGTTCTGCCAGTCTTGCTATACAAAGGGGAAATGTTGCCAGTCTCTTTGGGACTATCTCTGTTGTGACATCTCTAAATGATATTTTTTTATTTATAGTTTATTTATGGTTAATATTTATTTTATCTGTTTCTCAATAAAGATTTTATACATTCTAGAATGTTAGAATGTTCTAGATTTTATATAACTATTGTATTATCATTATTAAATAGGACATCTTATAACAATATCACCTGCAGAATTGTTAATAATAATTATTTTACATCTATTCACAGGGTCAAAGTGACACCGAGAGAGTTTCAGATGCAGCCTTACCCGCAGAGAGTACGTTTTAATATCACGAATGAAGTTAGTATTTTTATAAGGCGACCGTGGTGTAGTGGCAGTGCAATGGTTACGCAATCCGAGAGCACGGGTTCGAACAACATGCCAGTACCAATGTATCTTTGATATAATATGTACTTTGGTTGTTCTGTTTCTAATATACAAGCATTTTAGTAGCTTAGTATAAAAATGTAAATAAAAAATAAATATTATTATAAAATTAATGCTTTTATCTAAAGAACTGCCTAGTGACATGACGTGTAATTTAGACATACGAGTATACCAAAGATACAAAGGTAACGGCGAGTTGATTTGAACCGGGAGCCATTGGTTTGTCCGGATATTTTACAACGACTACACCACGGTTGTCTTTGATTAGAATTTTATTTTTTGTATTGATAATAGCATAAGAGAGATCCTCAAAAAGCTGGGTGGCCTAGTGCCTATAACCGTAGAGCTTGTATGAAGAGAATTGTGGTTGTAAGAGAAGCGAGCGGGTTATGTCAGGATCGTGGCAAGTGGCGCTCCATTGTCTCTGCCTATCCCTGTGGGAAAAGGCGTGACAATTTGATTGCATCACCTGATGTTAGGCTGGAGTATAGTCTACTAATACCTGCGACTGCTGCAGATAGACAGCTTCTATATATTCTGTTCATAATATATATATATACATATATAATCAATCAATTAATTAAATTATCTCGCCTTTTTCATACAGGGATAGGCAGAGACAATGAACAACTTGCCACGATCCTGACATAACTCTCTAGTGTCCCTCACATTAACAATCCTCTTTATACACGGTTTTGGGCACTAGGCGACCCAGTTTTCTTAAGGATGTCTCCAAATTGATCGAAATCCAAATTGGCTAATTCACCGTGAAGTAAATTAGTCGCGTGAGTAGTGGATGTGAACACTAATTACAGTTATTGAATAGTAGTAGCAGTCGCCTCTACAGTGGCGTAGCGTGGCGGCACATTTAGGGGCGGCAGAAAAAAAACTAAAATAAATCGTTTAAATTTTAACCTGAAATTCATGTATTTGTTGTACCTATGATTGAAATTCCTTAATAAGGGGGCGGCAATTTTTTTTCCGCTCCGGGCGGCGGTCTCCCACGCTACGCCACTGCGCCTCTATTCATGGACAGCACTATGCAGGGTGTTGTCATATCTCTAGCCATGATTAGAATATATAATATACATATATATTTCTGTAGTAATATACATATATATTTCTGTTAGTTTCTCGGTGTAAAAGCAGTTAAATTTCTATCTAACGTCCTCTAACGGTGGATTTACTACAAGCCGTCTCCTTAGCCAAATAGAGTGTAAACTTGTAAAGACTTTTACTGATGTCTTTATGTAGATGTCGCTTTCTAGGTATCACTTGTTTATAAATTATAAATTACAGGGACGTCAGAAAATGTCAGGAAGTCAATATATAAATGATGGAATCGACAGGCAAATTTTTTTTTTATAAAGAATGGATATTGACGAGAGATTTATATAAAAAATATTAAATGGGGTGACTGCATTTTGTTCAGGGCGATGGGGCGGACGCTTTTATACTTTTACGCAATATAGACTTTTAGATTACCTAAATATCCCAAAGCGATAGGAGATAATCAAGTAGAGGGATTAGCTTGCCCGAGGACAAAAGCTGATATCCAGGAGTAGTTGCTGGATAAGAACAGTCACACCAGGCAGGTTGTACCACGCGACTAAGTCACTTTACACAACGTGAAGTGACTTAGTCGCGTTTCGGGATCAACTTGTAAGTTTCTGGTTCCAACTAGGCCGGCATAGTAGATGTGACTGCTAATTACAGTAGTAGCAGTCGCCTCCATTCATGGATAGCACTTCAGGCGGGGTGCTGTCATATGTCGAGCCATGATAAGAACATATATATTTTGTTAGGCACTCGGTAAAAAAGCAGTTTTCTATCTAACGCCCTCTAACGGTGATAATAATTAAAGACTTCTTTGCCAAATAGTGTGTAAAGACTTACTTATATCTTCATGTAGGTGTCCCTACCTAGGTATCACTTTTTTTATAAATTATAAATTACAGGGACGTCCGAGAACGCCAGAAAGTCAATATATAAATGACGAGATCCTCAGACAAGAGCAGGTAAGAAAACATAATTAACAAAAATTAATTTAATAATAAATGGATGAAAGGATATTGACGAAAGAGATTTTTAAAGAAAAAAAATGAGGTGACCAGTACGTTGGTCAAATTCGAAAAAGTGCGGTGAGTCGTATGACAAAAACTAAAGAGCGTATATGAAGAGAATTGTGTATGTAAAGGAAGCAGGAGTGTTGTGTCAGGATCATGGAAGGTGACAATTAGTGATGGTGATGAATTTTATCAATCAATCAAATTGTCACTCCTTTTTCCACAAGGATAGGCAGAGCAATGGAGCGCTCACATCCACAATCCTCTTTATAGCCGCTCTACAGTTTTGTCAACCCAGTTTTCTTGAGGATGTCTATGATTTGGTCACAAAACACCTTCCTGCGGATTCGGCGTAGTACCGCCACTTTCAAGTATCGTGAAGTGAATTTGTCGCGTTTCGATTGTATCAGATTGTAAGTTGCTGGTTCCAACTAGGCCGGTTACAGTTATTTAACTATGGTACTAGTCACCTCCTTTCATGAACAGCACTCTAGCTTAACTTCAAGCGGGGTGCTGTCATATGTCGAGTCATAATAAGAATTAATATTTTATGTTAGGCACTCGGTGAAAAGGAATTAAATTTCTATCTCAATCAATCAATCAAATTGTCACGCCTTTTTCCCACAGGGATAGGCAGAGACAATGGAGCACCACTTACCACGATCCTTACACAGCTCTCTTGCTTCCATCACATCCACAATTCTCTTCATACAGGCTCTGTGGTTATAGGCACTAGGCAACCTAGTTTATTTAGGATGTCTCCGATTTGGTCGAAAAACACTCAAATTTTAATTTCTATCTATAGAGTGTAAAGACAAATAGAGTATAAAGACTTTTACTTATGTCTTCAAGTAGGTATCACTTTTTTATGAATTATTAATTACAGGGACGCCCGAGAACGCCAGAAAGTCAATATATAAATGACGAGATCCTTAAGCAACCGCTGGTAAGAAAACACATTCAATATTTTTTTTAATCAATTTTTATAAAAAAAGTCTATGAAAGGAAATTGACAAAGAAATTTATTAAAAAAATATAAAATGGGGTGACTAGTAAATTGTTGAGGGCGAGACGGGGCGGACGCTCTTATATGCAAAATTACAATATAGACTTTTAGAATACCTAAATATCCCAAAGCGATAGGAGATAATCAAGAAGAGGGACAAAAGCTGATATCCGACAGGCGTGGACGAACGGTTTAGCGATTGGTTTGTTGCGCGTAAAGTCCCGGGTTCGATCCCCGGTCGGAGCAAATTTGTTTGTTTCATAGCTTTTATTTGTGATATTTAATCATCCATGTAAAGGAGGTGTGATATGACCTGACCATCTCTTCTCAACCGGTAGCCTTGGCCCGAACCATCCAGTAGTGTACTGAGAGGGTTGAGGGCCAGACAAAACCACAGTGGACTCAAACTGTCGCCCTGGAATATGCCACGCTCTATCTTTATCGGTTCGCCGTTCCCTAGAATCCGCGGACATCCTGGATAGTGAAGGACTGTCCTCCACTGCCCCATACACGACACCAGGAAGGTGCGTAGAGCTGCATCTACTTTATACAGCTCCAACACCCTCATGAGCCATGTATGTGGCACCGAGTCATAGGCCTTCTTGTAATCTATCCAACATGTCGACAGATCTCTTCGAGAACGACGAACCTGTTGGCTAATGGCAACATCAATGAGGAGCAACTCCTTAGTACCACGAGACCCACTCCTACATCCATTTTGAGAGGCAGACATGATGCAATTTGTGTCAATATGCTTGTCAATTTTGGCTCTCAAAATGGATGTAAGAACTTTATAGACCGTCGGTAAACATGTGATCGGTCTATAATTTTTGGGCTCTGCAGTACTACCTGATTTATGGAGAAGGTGAGTTATTCCTGTTGTAAGGAACTGGGGCAGCGATCCCAACTCAAGGGCAGACTGGAACTGAGCTGCCAAGCGAGCGTGTGATCTTTGGAAACATTTTATCCAGAAGTTGTGCAGCCCGTCAAGCCCTGGAGACTTCCAGTTAGATAACGGACGGACTGCACAAGCCACATCCTGGGGGCTAATAATAATTGCCCCCATTTCTGGTATTAAATTATTATTATTATTATTACTTCGGCTTAACATCAAGCGGGGTGCTGTCATATGTCGAGTCACAATAAAATAAAATAAAAACATCCAGCAGTAGTTGCTGGACAAGACGCAAGTTGTAGTGTTACAGTACTACCACTTACAAGTATACACACCGTGAAGTGACTTAGTCGCGTTTCGGGATCAACTTGGAAGCTGCTGGTTTCACCTTGGCCGGCATAGTAGATGTGACTGCTAATTACAGTAGTAGCAGTCGCCTCCATTCATGGATAGCACTTCAGGCGGGGTGCTGTCATATGTCGAGCCATGATAAGAACATATATATTTCTGTTAGGCACTCGGTGAAAAAGCAGTTTTTTTATCTAACGCCCTCTAACGGTGGATTCACTACAAGACGTCTCCTTAGCCAAATAGAGTGTAAAGACTTTTATTGATGTCTTCGTGTAGGTGTCGCTACCTAGGTATCACATTTTTTATAAATTATGAATTACAGGGACGTCAGAAAATGTCAGGAAGTCAATATATAAATGATGAAATCGTCAGGCAACCACTGGTAAGCAAAGAATAATCAACAAAAAATTAATCAATTTTTTTAAAGAAACCCCCGATACAGCTGAAACACCTTTAGTCATAGCTCCACAGTTATATCCCTTGCATCCTCATGGTGCATCATCAGATACTCCAGTCTTCAATTTGATAACGGCCCAGCTAAAGGTTCATAGTTAGTAACAATTTTAGTTAAAGCACTATAGTTCTATCTCTTATTGATTTGCTCATTTCCTACCTTCGAGCTCCATCATCGGAGTAGCTTAGTGGTACCAGTTAAAACACCCATGTATGTGTCACACGGATGTATCAAATGTTAGGTCACAGATGTGTTTAAAAGTGAAGTAAATACCCATTATGCGTCTTAGATCTCTACCGCAGCTAACAAAACGATCTGATGACCTTGAAACGCCTGATCATATCTTAATCAATTGTAGCTAATAACCATCTTGATCATGCAAGCTTTCAAAAAAAAAACCGCATCGTATTCGGTCTATTTGTTTAGAACGCCACAGACCCTCTTTTAAAATCCGGGGTAGAAATGGTTTAAAAGATATTGACGAAAGAGATTTATAAAGAAAAGATAAAACGGTGCTGACCTAGTAGATTGTACATTGGGCAAATTCGCCTAAAATGCAGCATGTGATCCGTATGTCGAAAACCAACGAGCGTATATGAAGAGAATTGTGGATGTAAAGAGTGGTTGATAGGTTGTGGTGCCCAGTCTGCCGATCCGTGGTAGTACCACTACTTACAAGTATATAGACCGTGAAGTGATTTGGTCACGTTTCGGGATCAGCTTGTAAGTTGCCGGTTCCATCTAGGCCGGCATAGTGGATGTGATTGCTACTTACAGTTATTGAATTGTAGTAGCAGTGACATTCATTCATGGACCACACTTCGGCTTATGTGCCTCGGTGGGGTGCTGTCATAAGTCGAGGCATAATAAAAAAAAATGTCGTGTCCCAAAAAATCTTGTGCAATAATATTTTGTTGATCTCATTATTTTCAGCCGGTATACAGCAATACGTTATTTTATGAGCCCCCGCCTGTTGATAGAAGCTGCAAACCACGCCATCTTGGCAAACAAGTTAGTACATATTATTAACATTATCATGTAATTACATGAAGGACAAAACTTCATACTGGCGTGTACTTAATTAATAATATTTTTTTTATACAGATCCGGTGCAATGACCACCCATATTTGGAGCTTGTGGATAATAACTTGCACTATTTGGACTTAGAAATGCATCACCAACCTTCTAGCTTCACTGTAAGTATGATCCTTTAAACCAGAGGTTCCCAAAATTAATTATCTTATAGACTTTTTTTTAAATTTTGCTGGTTATTTCTTGGGGACCCTCAACATTTCTACCATATTTACAAAACACGACAAAAACCGCTTTTGCAGGTCTCGACACTGTACTGAATATGGAATATGCAAATTTATACAAGTAACAGTCGCTGAGTTTCTTAAAATATAATTTGCCTACTTTAATAGGTGAAGTCAAGCTATCATTTTAGTTCTTCACCAACGAAATCAGATAAATTATTGTGGACCCATGTTAACGAATTATTTGTTCTTAATATATTATATATTGACTAAACTTACAAAAATTTGTTAATAAAAAATTAATAAATAAAAAATATGTGTGATAAGCAGTGGTGCCCAGTCTGCCGATCCTGAGGTAGTAGCAGTCACTTACAGTTATTTAGCTGTAGTAGCAGTCACCTCTATTCATGGACCGCACTCCAGCTTAACACCAAGCGCGGTTCTATCATATGTCGAGTCGCAATAAAAAAAAACCCGACATGGCTGATTTTCTGCTTCTAAAAACCACTTTTAATTGCCAAGAAATCAGGCAAGCAAATATTACTAATATCAATCAATCATATTGTCATGCCTTTTTCACAGGGATAGGCAGAGGCAAAAGAGTGCCACTTGCTACGATCCTGACGTAACATCCTCGCTTCCCTCACATCCATGATTCTCTTCATACAAGCTCTTACTAATTATATGTATATGTTATATATATTTTTTCTATTATAGAAGCTGCCCCGTAAGTGTTCTATTTCATATGCAGAGATTGATTTGAAGAAAACTGAGGCGTTGAACTTCATAAGAAGGCAGTATTAAAATATAAACATATTTCATTGTATTTATGTTTGATTTTATATGTGATGTTTATAATTTATATGTTATTGGAATAAATGACTTTTTTGAACTTATTGTTTTAATAATAGTTGAATAATTTAAATAATTAGTATTAAATTGATCGTGTTTAACACTGTTAAACACAAAAACAATATTTAAAATCTAACAATGCATGACTTATTGGTGTATTAGAATAAGTTATACAGACCGTGAAGTGATTTGGTCACGTTTCGGGATCAGCTTGTAAGTTGCCGGTTCCATCTAGGCCGGCATAGTGAATGCGATTGCTACTCACAGTTATTGAATTGTACTAGCAGTGACATTCATTTATGGACCACACTTCGGCTTAACATCAAGCGGGGTGCTATCATGTGTCGAGTCACAATAAAAAAAAAATGTTTCACCTAACATTTCTTAGAACTTTTACCGATTATATCAATAAACAATATTTGATAATATAAGTATAAAAAAATGATTGTATTTGTATAAAATGATTTTATTTGTATAAAAAAATGATAATAAAAAGTATCATAAAGGGCATATACCAGATGAAGTTGAATCCGCCAGGGCTCGAACCTGGGACCTTCCGGTTATTGAACAGACTGCGCTACCAACTACGCTACGGATCCTCACATCTGCTTGTGTGAAAACAAGCTATTTAGTCTTCTTTACGATTTGAACTTTAGCGTTTCATTTATCACGTCGTTGACCACGTAGCGTCAAATTGGTGAACTCGACGAGATCTAAACACGCAACCTTTTGATTTGGAGAACATCTACTCGTGCCGCAGCCCTGCTCTCCGTGCCAGCTCGAAAACGAATCATTGAAGTTGTTTCGTTTTCGGAAGACTCACTATATTACTTTGAGATATATATATTTTTAATAATAACCTCACCTTATTTTTAAACACACAATAATTTTCGCTGCCATCACAGTCCCCTCTATCCAACTAAATATTATTGGAGCCCGACAATGCACATCATACATTACGCAATGCTATTTAAAAATATACTTACGACCAGGAGCGAATCTACTTAAGGGCTTTTTGGGCTACAACCCAGGGCCCCGTAAATACAAAGAGCCCCCAGCCCCATTAAAAACAACAGACGATACCTGTTTTGAAGATAAGAAAAAGATGTTAAATTTTAAATAATCCAATCATAAGCAAAATCGACGAACTCTTCTTGATCGAACAACGCGTCCCGTCTAAAAACAGTTACTAAATGAAAATTTGTTAAATAATTTGTAGGCCCCTGAGTATTAGCTATCTCTTCTACGGTATTAGCCATCTCTGGGGCCATCACTAACTTTTTTGGAAAATAATCAATTTGTTTATTTAGATATACTGCTGACCTCAAAAAGTGTAAAAGAACCAGCCAGCGTCTTGGGATAGTCCGAGCCAAGACTAACGTTTTTGCGACTTCTGCACACAACTTAAATAAATGGGATTTTTAAAAATCAATGATAAGAAATGTTATGCGAGACGGGATTAGGTCTAGGCCAGGCTTTTCTGCCATTGGCCTATCGGCTCTTATATTTTTCTAAATTCATTAAATGAAATTCATCTATGACTACTTTTAAAGATGGAGTTTTTCCCTTAAAGTCAATCCTTCTGCTAAGGAATTTGAAAGGCACAGCTGCTTCCAGAGAAACTTTTCTCTGCGCCGCCATCCCTGATCATACGAGGGGAACTTTGTGTCTCTTCTGCCTAGAGTCAGCCAAAAGCTTTTAGTTGTTTTTTTTTCAATCCTTTTGTCAATGAGCAAAACTGATCATTGTCTTTCAGCAACTCTAATAAACATTGTTTTGAGTTTTATAAAAACGTTAAACTGAAGGTTGTATGGACTAAGAACTCTTTGCCTTTCAATAAATAAAAACGACTAAAATGTCAAAACGTCACATTGACAGGCAGGTCGGAACTCGAAATTGGGGATTGGGAGGTTCATTATTTGTATTTTAATATTTTTTTTTGTTATTTTTCCATCGTGAATTAAGCAGCAATTACTAAGCAGAAGAATATTCACTGATGTGTTTAAGAAATATTTTACTTCGCAGCAGTGTAAACTCTTAAATAACCAGTATGTGTGAAATGGCGGCTTAACTTTAAATTTTTGTTCGTGATTATTTATAAAATATATTTGATGGTTAGGCGTTAAACAATTACGAAGGTGGCTATTATATTACCCAGTCCACGTGCAAATTGTACATTTCATTTATTGTTATTGGAGCCGTTATGTCACAAAGTTAAGTAAATAAAGTGCTATTCTAAATATATCTTACAATATAATCTTAGCCTATGTTCGATTAAATAATTACATGACATGACGGGATAATATTTTGTACAATGACTTATGGTACAATGAGTTACGATATTTTAAATAATATTCGTAAATTATGTTTTTCAACCAGAGGTATTGGATTATTACATTGTACATTTGATGCAAGGCTGTTGCAATTTAGAGGATGTGCTGGACAATCATTTAGCACGTCACAAAAATATAATGCTGCTCTGCCATCACCACAAGAAGTAAGTGATTTATGAGATAATAACCTAACAGTTTTAAATTTCAAAGAAAATGTGCAATAAATAAGATAAAAAGAATTAATCATTTTGTAGGGGTTAGACACCTGCAGATATAAATACGTATATCTTTATGTATGTATAATGAATAATGCAGTGTATACATTTAAACATAACTTAGTTTGAACTGATTAGTTTATATTGACAATAAAAGCAGAAGGTGACCACTAATAAATTAGCATTTCATCACTATCATGTTGGCTATTCACAACTAGATAGTCCATCTTACGGGTTTACAACATATTCTGTGTTTTTCTTTATGTGATCACAATTCAAGAAATTACGCCTCCAATTGTTTTCAATTTTCTTGAGCAATTGTTTTAGTTTGCTTATCGGGCTATGTCGATCTTTGACTTGACTAGTAGCTGAGAACTCTTATAGCACTAGAAGTGTCCTCTTCTATTTTTCATGTAAACATTTGCACAATGACAATGGATAAATGCACTATTAAATACAAACATCATATCTTTACATTAGTGTTCCCCAACCTTTTTTAGGCTATGCCCCACCTTAACATTTCTAAAATTTTTATGCAAACATAAATTTAATTTTTAAAATTACGGAGTAAATTACCTTATGAGTAAAGAGGAGTATAAATGATTATAGTATTGTTTTAAGATTTGTCTTTTTGTTAAATTTGTTTATATCTAGCATTGCATTTAAATACCCCAAAGCGGAATGGTTGAAGTTGTGTCAAGTCCATTTTTAAATTGCCCATCTTAACTGTGGGTCGTAGGACGTTGGGAAACACTGCTTTACATGTAATTTATAAAATGTTAATGTAACTAAGCTACTAAGTCTTTTAAAATTAAATATACCCATATACTTATAAGTATTTTTTTTATTATTATTTTCATTTCTATACTAAGCTACTAAAGTGATTGTATCATAGAAACAGTAAAACTAAAGTACATATATCAACTATGGTACTGGTGGGTGGTGTCGAACTCGTGCTCTCGGGTTGTGTAACCATTGCACTGCCACTACACCATGGTTGCCTAGTATAAAACATTATATTAATTTGCCATTTTAGGTTACAACAATATTAAGGTCCAATGAATTTAATAAGGAGTTCTCAAGTGGGTCTGTCAAATCATATGACTCTAATCAGTTAGCTTCAAACAATCCAATAGAAGACACAAGATCTGAAGCCCTTTGTAATCTGTCTCCGGGTAAATATTTTATTTTTAATAAATTTTTTATTTAATATGCTACACCACGATGGTTCTACGGTTATGGGCAGGTTGTCTAGAAAAGCCTAGAAGCTTGCCTTGAAAGCTAGGTTGCCTAGTGCCCATAACCATAAAGCTTGTATTAAGAGAATTGTGAATGTAAAGGAAGCGAGGAAGTTGTGTGAGGATCGTGGCAAGTGGCGCTCCTTTGTCTCTGCCTATCCCTGTGGGAAAAAGGTGTGACAATTTGATTTTATACCACAATGGAATGACACCTCTTCATCCAGGGTGAAGCTCAAGCTGGCAAGAGCACCTACAATACAAGACCTATGCCTATATGTTCAATTGGCATAGCCCTTATCACAGCATGTCTTGACCGAAGGTCAGTGCATGATGCATTTTACAGTGAGGGTGCCTTTCGGGTCCCATAGGAATCTCCTCTTGCCTGACTTCAGGGGCTAGCCGGGAATATACCATCCCCAATATCCGATACAAAAATTGTTGCGGTACGACAGGAGGATCTGGTCCATAAGATCCAGGCTGGACTCCTGGTACCAAAGCTGCAAAGGACTTTAGTGTGTGGAAACGAGTCTGTACATAACAATAACAGTCATTGCCACTATAAATCAAACTGAAAATAAAATTTGTATTTTTTTACATTTCTATACTAAGCTACTAAAGTGCTTGTATCATAGAAACAGGACAATCAAAGTACATATATCAAATATTCATTGGTACCGGTGAGTGGTTTCAAACCCGTGCCTCTTGGCTTACGTAGCCATTGTACTACACCACGGTCGTACTACACCACGGTGTACTACACCACGGTGTACTACACCACGGTGTACTACACCACGGCTACTACACCACGGTCGCCTTCGAAATTTTACCTGTCTGTGAGATTTAATACCTTTTATTTTCAGGTATGCTAATGGGAATATATGATGGGCATGGTGGAGCGGCGTGTGCTAATGTCTTATCGAAAAGAATGTTACATTATATAGCAGCAAGTTTACTGCCAAAGAATATATTGCAGCAGGTGATAGAAACAGGAGAACATCACACATTAATTGAAACTATTAACGAAAGGGTAACTTTTTTTATTATGTCAACCCCTAATTAGTATATTCTTGGATTTTGCGTGAACATTGATTAATGAAATAAACAAATTTTATGCAGTTTACTATAAAAAAATGTAAAATCATAACCATAATAAACGCCGCATAAAATTTATTTAATTCTTGATAAAATCATTTCATTTTACGGTTGCTTCAGTCACTGTCACTTTTCCTTACTCTATTCGCTTTCTCGGCACTCTTGGACCTCGCCTTGTTTATTACCATTAAGCAGGTCGAGAGCAGATGTCGAGTCACAATAAAAAAGAATTCCGACCGGTAATCGAACCCGGGACTTTGCCTTGGCTGAGGTCAGATCTTTAGTTAGAGAAGGAAACTTACAGGCATGGAATTAGAAAAGGGGGATGCATCACGGCGATGCTACTTATTAAGAAGGCAAATGAACCAGATTACGCTCCGTTATATTATTACTTGAAATGATAAGAATATATAATTAATGTTTATATATTTTCAGGTGGATCTTGTACAGGAGTTAAAGGGAATATATGAAAACAGTTTCCAGACATATTTGAATTCATTAATGGAGACTGAAGAGCAAAATGGCGTATCGGCAGCATTGGTCAATGCTTTCCTTGCGCTGGATATGGATCTATCAAAGGAGGTTGTGACTCAATATGAGAAAACCAAAGTTATTAATCCAAAAACACTGTCTGTAGCAATGTCAGGTGCAGTTGCCTGTGTGGCTCACATCGAAGGTCCAAACCTGCATGTGGCTAATGTCGGCGATTGTAATGCTGTGTTAGGCGTAATGACAGAGGATAATGAATGGATAGCAAAGAAAGTTAACAGAGAACACAACTCAGACAATTTTGAAGAATTAAAACGAATATGGAGTGAGCATCCGGAAACTGAGAGAATTACTATTATAAGAAGAGGAAGGTTGCTCGGCGAGTTAGCCCCATTGAGAAGTTTAGGCGATTATCGATACAAATGGCCAATTCAAGTATTGAAGGATGTTGCAGTACCCATTCTTGGCGATAGAGCGATCCCACACAACTACTTCACACCGCCTTATTTATCTGGCAAACCGGATATATTCTACCACCGCCTAACTCCAAGAGATAAGTTTCTTATAATAGCATCGGATGGATTGTGGGATATGATGACCCCACTGCAAGCAGTCAAATTAGTAGGTGAACATATGAAGGGCAAGGTGTTTTTCTATCCTTTGAAGTTGCCACAGAACAATGTTCAATTAGGTGACGTCAATGAACTTTTGACACACAGAAAAGAAAGTTTGAAGAGTAAACCTAAAGATCGTAATGCTGCTACACATTTAATAAGACACGCGATTGGTGGAACTGAATATGGTATAGATCACTCCAGACTCGCACATTTGTTAAGCCTCTCATCTGATGTTAGTAGAATATTCAGAGATGATATCACTGTCACGGTTGTGTTCTTTGATTCGGATTTTCTCACTCAATGTCCTGCTTAGTCAATTGAATACATTTTATAGGCTAGTTTAGATTGTGATCTGATTTATCAAAATTTCACTAAATGAGTTATTAATAAATTTAAGAATAATATTGATGTCTGTATAAACAGGGGGTGGACACAATAATATGAACATCATATATATCCACGATTGTTTTGACCAACAGCTAAATAAATTCTCAGAGCCATTGAATACTTAACAACAGAATATTCTCTTATTCTTCTACCTTCTACCAAAACATCTGCCAATTGCGCCAAATGTTATTATTATTTCGCTGTCCTAGTTTAATAGTAGGATTTAAAAATTATCCAAAGGACATCATTCATTTTGGGCTTTTTTGTAATGCCCAATGATGAAAAAATATATAAATGATAGTTTCGATACTTGTATTGATAAAACTAATAACAATATTGATTTTAATTGCTGTACAATTGAGTTATTTAGAAAATAAGATTTGGATTTTGTATCGTCTCTCAATCACGAAGACACGCCAGATTAACAGTTTTGCTTTGAACCGTCATAACTATAATAAAAAAACTATAAGTTTGACCTTTTTGCACACCTAAACTATGCAAAATATAAGGTATTTTCCAATTACATTGTAATCTTTGTACAATAAACTATTTTAAAATGTATTTGCAACAGTTAATACAATTAAGCCCAAGTTCCTATACAAAATGAATGATGTCCTTTAGATAGATATTTATCCCTTCTTCCGTGCACGGGTGCTTTAGGAAATATTATAAACGGGGTATCACTATCACTACTAGCCTTTAACTCTTTCAAGGGAAGTGTATAACTGTAGAACTGGCCGGCATACTAACGAGCGACTAAGGCAAACGTAAACTGACTTAGTTTGTCAGTCGTCAGTGCCTTTGGACTTTCTCCTAGCCTATCAGACATGCTCAACAAAAAAATATTTATATTTATTTAACATAAATTATTATAATATAAAATCTTTTAATATAAATATACTAATTTATTTAATTGATATAGTTATATTATTTAGTATATGTGGTTAGCATACCAGTCCGTGGCACGTGAAGTCCCGAGTTCGATTCCATTTGGTTTTTCGTTCATAGCTTTTATTTATATAGGGTCAAGATCTCTTCCACCCCTTATTTGGTCACGGTAAAATGATTGATTGATTGAAATTATTTAAAACAGTGTTTTTTAATTTGGCAATTTTTTATGTATGTATGTATTATATAGGTTATAATATTTTGTGACAGCTACCAAATTAAATGTCGGTTATTATTTTCTAAACGCTGTTAATATTTTAAATAGACAATAATTTAGTACAAAAATATTCAATTTAAATTGTTAAATTTTTATAAATAAACGTTAAATTGTGCAGTGTGCTTTTTTATATAAATACAAACTATCACAGTTAGAGACAATGGAACGCCACTATCCTGTCATCATTTTCTTGCTTATACATAAGTTATACAAGATAAGATGACATTCTTCGCCATTTAATTAGGTACAGGGATAGGCGTGACATCGGGGCGCTACTTTCCACGATCCTGACACCACTCTTGTTTCCTTCACATCCACAATAGAATGTATTTTTTTATAGTGACACGACAGGCATGGACGAACGGTTTAGCGATTGGTTTGTTGCGCGTAAAGTCCCGGGTTCGATCCCCGGTCGGAGCAAATATTTGTTTCATAGCTTTTATTTGTAATATTTAATAATATTAAATATTGCAAATAATTTTTAATAAAAAAAATATTTGCTTCGGGTCTGGTTATCAAAGAGTGGTAGGCAGTGGTACCCAGTCTGCCGATCCGGGTTAGTACCACCCGTACCACACTTACAAGTATACAGACCGTGAAGTGATTTGGTCACGTTTCGGGATCAGCTTGTAAGTTGCCGGTTCCATCTAGGCCGGCATAGTGCATGTGATTGCTACTCACAGTTATTGAATTGTAGTAGCAGTGACATTCATTCATGGACCACACTTCAGCTTAACATCAAGCGGGGTGCTGTCATATGTCGAGTCACAATAAAAAATAAAAAAAAACTGACCTCGACCCTCCTCATGATAAGCAAGAGGAGGTCCAAGAGTGACGGTTGAAAAAAACGAGTTAGTTCCCGGCTACCTCAGCCGCCGTCATTATGCCGGCCTAAGAAATGTACCGCCATGTAGGCCCAAACAGAAGTGGCAAGATGAAATACGATAATGGGGAAAAGATCGCGGTATTATGGTAAAAGGAGAGGGACAATTCTATCATTTAAATTGTTACGCCTTTTCCCACAGGGATAGGCAGAGACGCCGCTTGTCACGATCCTGACACAACTCCTTTGCTTCCCTTACATCCACAATATACTTCATACAAGCTTTGCATTTATGGGCACATGGCAACCCAGCTTTCTTGAGGATATCTTCGATTTGATCGGAAAACACTCTCCTGGGCCTGCCTCGTTTAACGCATCCATCCACATTAGATTTATAAAGGCCCCTTATAAATCTATAAATCTAAACTTTATAAATCACATTAGATTTATAAAGTATACAGACCGTGATGATTTGGTCACGTTTCGGGATCAGCTGGTAAGTTTGCCGGTTCCATCTAGGCCGGCATAGTGGATGTGATTGCTGCTTACAGTTATTGAATTGTAGTAGCAGTGACATTCATTCATGGACCACACTTCGGCTTAACATCAGCGGTGCAGTCATTTGTAGGGTCACAATAAAAAAAATAGATTTTGAAACTTCAGGAATTATTAACTTTTTGAGGTCATAGTGAAATCTATGTATATGCAATCATGATTGTGTCTGATGGGTTTCTGTGGGTGGAGGTGGGTTGTAGTGTTTACGTATGCGTATATTACGTATTGCCATGGTAACGTGTTGGTTAGGGTTACCCCCTCCCTAAAACATAATTGACATAATTATGGTTGTCCAGTCCAGGGCGATATACTCGTGACGGTGGGTGTTTGCTTCTTTGTGCATTGCTTCTTTCTTTGCTTCTCCGGCGGACTACTAAGGGTGTCCCTGGCTAACGGAATAAAAGTACTCACCAGAATACTGCAGGTCAGCTAGATAATATTGTCTCAAACCGTATTTACAACTGGTGCTATACAAACTACGCGCGAACGCGACGGGGTCACAATTTGCACCTGTGTTGCACCACCCACCCGTAATTGCAACCAGCTGAAAACACTTCCACTCTGAAGTTTTAAGTGGTTTTAAATTATAGAATTGTGAAAAGGTAACAGAGGTGATAAAAATTAAAACACAATTTAATTTATTGAATCAGTTTTAAAAGTGAGAGTTACAAGATATTTTATCTCTAGCATACAAAGGCGAATAACATAAACAAACTGTGAGAAGTGTAGAACGTTTATATTAAAATAAATAACTGGATACCTATATTTCAATTAAACACCTGCCTAATGGGCATACATGATCTAATGGGCCCTTTATATCGAACAGATATTGCATACATTTATTAATACAAAAGTTTGCAAATTTTCTTTGCTTATACTGAGTATCAGTTACTATACTGTTGACTAGACAAAAGTTGGTGATTTTCTTTTAAATGAGATTTATTTTAATTTATGCCTGCCTGCGGTAGAGTTTGTGTTTACAAACACACAAGCAAGGGTTAACTTAGACAAGGATGTTCACCTTCAATGTGAATTAATTTTACACTTGAATTTGCTCATATTGCTGACATTGACAGAATAGTTATTTTGTATTAATACAATTGCTCTTTGACGTAGAACCAGCTTAACAATTTAGGGCATCTAAAACTGTATTTAAAGTCTGCATAATGTTACCGTTTAACTTTAATCAGTGATTGATTAAGTACCAAACTCATAGAAACAGATTTGACTTTATTTGGCACATTTTATTAGGAAAAACGTGGGAATAGTTGCCAAATCTTTACGATGGTCGCTTTAAGGATGATAATTTTTTATATGATTTTTGAAAATATGTACTAACCAAGCCCTTAGTTTAACATACAAGTTAATCAATCAAGTGCTTATCTAGTAAATATTAACTAAGGTTTATATTATTATTTGCTGAAGATACTGGGCCCTTAAAATCATAAATTCAATAATTTACTACTACTGGTAACATTAGAAACACGCTACTTGAAAAAGAGAAGTCGAGAATATATTTATTATTCCTAAATCTATACTACAATAACGTCAAATGCTACAGAAGTTTATTACGATGGTAGGTATAATATTTCTAATATGTGAGGAGAATAACAGTTCAACTAATTACTTATAAGTTAAAATTACACAAATTAGATAGTGGCTCGTAGCCTATAACAATTTAGAAAAAAAAGTATTGTATCTGTCGCCTTTAAAGTAAATTAGTATAGAGAAAAATGTGTGAAATACAGCTACATAACATATTAAATATTCGCATAATTCAAGTACATATAGATACGGAAATTATAGTGTTCGGGAAACATACAGAATAAATCGTGGAGAAAAGTTTGTTAATGCACGAATTTGTGTCACTCCGTCCGTATTTATGATGTTTGTCGTACACTATAATTGCTCCGAATTAGCTGTGTACTTGAATTCCTTTAAAAGCGTAAGAAATGCTACTTAATACTAGACAAATGCACAGCCAGCAACATATTTCTCTACTCCCTAACCGATCCGCAAAACCTTTTTGCATCTTAACGCCTACTAAATATGCCAAACTTTTTAAATGACTTACAAATTGATAATGCTCAGTTTAGCAAAGCTTTAAGAATTCGTTCTAAATAAATATATATTTATTTACAACAAATATATATTTAACAAAAAATATACTTTCATGAAATGATTTTACGTACTTAAAAGGCTAATGTAGTTTTTTATAAAGACAGGTTTTAATTTTCTTCCACATAGAAGTACCATTGAAAAATACCAGGAATGCTATATCTAGAGAGTAGGTAAAGCAGGTATATTATAAGTAGGTATATAATAAGTAGAGCTCGCTAGCGGAAATATCCAAAATTTATCCAAAACTGTTGTTATGTATATTTTTAAAAGTAGTAATATTTCGAAAAGTGTGTGATAATTTTGTGTGTGAATTTAACAAGTGTGTAGGGAAGCTAAATTTGGCAATACGATGGTACTTACTTAGTTAAACATTTGTTAGTGATTTGATACCACAAACACGAATTATTTTTTTAATTGAAGCGTGAATTCGGACCTCGACTTGCCTGATGGTAAGAAGGGGGAGGTGTAGGAACGCCGGCGACTGAAATAAAAACAATTCAGTTTTTGGTTGCCTCAGTCGTCTCACAATGCAGGCCAGAGATAAAATTCGACCAACATACTTGTTCATTACTCTCAATCTATTTGTTCGATTAAGTACCTCTTATTAATGCATACCTACTAATCTTATTAAATTAAAATCAATGATATTTTCGTCTAAGTTTAATTTCAAAATTTATTAACAATATTTAAAAGTTTTTAGAAGTGAAGAAGTTATATTATAAACATTAATTCGCAAATAAACGTTTTTAAAGCTTGCTTGGGAATGTTCCCTCTAGTTAACTTTAACTTTAAGGGTCACGATAGTGTAATTTTGTATGTTAGGAATTTAATATTATTAATAGAAAAAGTACCAATAGAATCTAAATCTAGATATGCGGAAGAGAGTAGAATTTATTAAATTTATTAAAATATTAAAAAGTATAAATTTTAGAGAAATATTTATTTAAGGTTTTCAAGTCTATAGATACGATAAAACTGTTTATTAATATAACTACATGAAAAAAGTTTTCATAAAAAGTGTAATGAGAAAAATGTAAAAGAGTAGAACTCTGTAGAAATATTAATTTCTGTATATAAAACATCCCTCGCGCGGATACAATATCTCTGTCACTTGGCCAAGATATCGCATACAAAATACAATTTTACTTGTATTTGTTTATACACAAAACCATGAATCCAAGGTCAGTGATTCAAAATGCTTTTAGAGATATTAATCATTTGCAGTAAGTAGAGCAAATGTGCTCGTTGCATTTGCCAACACGAATAAATGATGGCGAGGAGCTGGGGATAACTATTTTGTGTTTTATTATCTCGCAGATGCATTTTAATTAAAACCAAAGGCAAGCATTTCATTAATAATTGAAGACTTTCCGTATCTGCTTGGCATCAGACACAATAAAAATATATTTATATGTAAGGTTGGCATTTTGCCAAATGTAGTAGGCGTTCTGACTTGTTTGTACGATATTAATAATGTTGGCTTTTTATTTATTACGAAAGCCTTTCCTCGTAAATAGATCGATAACGTTGTGTATAACACAAAAGTTTGGTTATAGACTTTTCAATGATATTCTGCTGGGCCAAAGTGCCTCGATATTTCTTATTATATTATGTTGACATTTTCAAGTGATATAATCGCGTGTCCTATGTCATGTTGGCTGTTCATTTATTCCATGGCTACATACATTAGAAGCATACATTTAATAGAATTTAGAAGGACAATTGGCTGACAGAATATTATATTTATTAAATGGATAGTTCACATTTACAAAGCCTAGTTTCGCAGAAAAGCACATAGTTCAAGCTAACAATTATTATGATACAACGAGAGCCATCCAGTAAGTAAGGTTACAAGGGCTCCTCAGGATGGGAGTTATTTTTTATTATTTTGTAGATGGCGCAACTGGTGTGAAAAGGGATCCTAACAGTCAGATTAATAATCCATTTCTCAAAGTCTTATTGATGATACTGTGTTTTACACTGTTTTTTGCAACTGGTCTTTATTCTATTGTGACAAGGTATGACACATAAGTATTTATTCCCGAACAGGAGTTCAAGGAAGCTGTGATCAAGTGGCTTAAACAGCAGGCGACCATGGTCTATAACACTGCGAGGTTAGGTTGGCAAGTTAAAACGATTATCGTCTCTCGTCGGTGATTGTCAAAATAATAAAAGATAGGCTAAATCCAATAAAACGAGACAATTAATCGTTGTGATGAATATCGTCTGTGCGACGTTATCGTTATCATCAATAGTCTCATTTTGGTGGATTGAGCCTAGCTTTTATTATTTTGCCAATCGTCGACGAGAGACGATAATCGCTTTAACTTGCCCAACCTAACCCCGCTGGTCTACAAATAACTGACCACAGAAATGTCCCAATCCCTACAGTAAAATAAAATAAAAATATATAAATAAAATGAAATATTTTAGTTATATTTGTGTGGTTTAAAATACATGCCTATATCGATCCTATTTAAATACTGTAATCCTGGATGACCCTCGTATAATAATTATTCAGAATAAATAAAAGCCTCGCACTTGCCCGATGTTCATATTGGCAAATATTACTTATAAGGTATCACTTTTTCCTGACATATTAATAAATAGAATTAACAATATAATTGATAAGCGAAATTAAATATTTAACTCAAAGCAAAGTTATTTTTAAGAAACACATTTAATAATATACGAGTATATTATAGAAAAAAAATACAAGTATCGAAACAATTTTTAAATAGTTTCATAACTATTAAGAAAATATAAGAAGAAAGTTGACAACCAAACAGTAATAATGGAATAAATATTAAGAACTTATTTAAAAGAAAGGGCAAGAAAACGTGATCGCTCTCTAAGCAAACGAAAAATCCGGCGAGAGGATGACCGTCGATTAATCGCCACCAAGCGACAACGCCTGGACAATACGAGGGTCAGCCTTACTGCCCTCGCGGAACTCCTCAAGCGTCAGCCTGTCGTCATGATTCTTATCCATTTGATCGAAGATTTTGTCGACGCGCTTCTGAGGAGTGTTCTCGTCCTCCGGCTGCGGAGTCTGGCCCTGTACATATTATTTATAATTTAAATTTTATTGTGACAAGACGATTTTATGGAATTATGCTAGTATGTATTATCATAATTAAATCTCCCGCTGTAGCGTCAATTGTTATTTATGCTGTAGATACACAAATAACAATTCTATCGACCGAATCGTCAGTCGAACTAAAAAGTTCGGTGCGTCTTTTCTTTGTAGATCAATGGACAAGTGGAATGCTTTGCCTGCCCATGTGTTCTCTCCATCCTATGGCCTTGGATCCTTCAAGCGATACGTGAAGGAGCACCTTTGGCCGGCATAGTGACGGCGAATAACGCAGCCGTGAACATACTCGGTTTTCTCAGTCGTCGTCGCTCTTGGACCTCCTCTTGCTATTCATC
Source organism: Tinea trinotella (assembly GCA_905220615.1). Taxonomy (NCBI): domain Eukaryota; kingdom Metazoa; phylum Arthropoda; class Insecta; order Lepidoptera; family Tineidae; genus Tinea; species Tinea trinotella. The sequence goes on from HG992305.1 coordinate 6,833,259, forward strand.
AGGCAGACGAGGTTAGATGTCGTGTCACAATAAAGAAAATGATTTTTCCACTTCTGCATATTCGAACGTGGCCTATATGCCACTTTATGGTTCGCTCCTTAAAGCTGAAAGCGCTGAAAGGTTGGAAAATGACCATGTCATTAGCCCAAATGTTTTCTCTAATTCTTTAATTATTTGTTAAATTTTACTTACCACCATTTGATAAATGGCATCCACAATGTTGTACATCTCATCTCTAGTTATGTACCCGTCGTTGTCGACGTCATAGAGACGAAATGCCCCTGGAATTGAAAAAATAAAGCCTTTAGTACAAAACAGAATGTCCAATTCTTAGCTATCTCTTTATTTACTCAATATCAATCAGTGAGGTTAATAAAACCCCTGAATATACTGCTGATATTTACTTTGATGGGTTCATATGAAACGTTCATCTATTTAAATACTTGTGTTAAAAATCTCTAAGGGTAGACGTTGAGTATTGATAATAAAGCCGGATTTGAATATTTCTTAAAAGTTAGGTTGAAACTTACAATGGAGCTTTTCATCCAGATTCCCGCGCGAAGTCACAGAGAGGGCTCTAATGAATTCTTCAAATTCGATGGAGCCATCCTAAAATAACATATGAAAATATTCAGCATTAAGTATTCTTAAAAATAATGTGTATGATAAATGTAATTTGAAAGAAGATTTAGTAACAAGAATTAAGAAAGGTTTAAGCACATAAAAAGGATGGATAAAGGAAGATTGGCGAAAGATAATCAATATATTGGAGGATAAAACAAGAACTCAAACGAAGACTCTATCACGAAAGCTAGGTTGCCTAGTGCCCATAACCGTAGAGCTTGTATGAAGAGAATTATGGATGTGAAGGAAGCGAGGGAGTTATGTCAGGATCGTGGCAAGTGGCGCTCCATTGTCTCTGCCTATCCCCGTGGGTAAAAGGCGTGACAATTTGATTGATTGATTAAAAACCAGATCGACCCAAAAAATAGGCCGATAGTAGGTATATAAGCATGAGTTCTTGTATGAGAGAATTAAGGAAAGTGATGTTCCGTTGTCTTTGCCTATCCCGGTGGGAATTGAGGCGTGACAATTTGATTAAATTCACAGTTTGTAATGTGTCTGTAACAACTGTTATTTACTTATTGCCAAACAGCAGCAATATTTCAAGCAACACATTAATGCTACGAATGTAAATAAAACGTTTCTTAATTTGCATGAAATCCGAATCAGATTTTATTAAGACAGAGTTATAAAGATGGAGGTTGTTTAGAATATTCGTTCTAGAAATTGATTATTACGTCATCTTAGCCTGCTTGTGTATATTTAATAGTAGGCTAAAATACGGAATGTTCATGTTCAATTGTAAACTTAAGTCATTACCTATGCAAATTATTATCAATATTAAAAAACTTCAAGCAATTAAAGCAGTATATATGTAGAATATCATCAAAGTACTTATTTATATTTATGTAGGTAGCTTACGTTGTTTTCGTCGAACACCCGGAAAACGAGCGAAGCAAACTTGCTCGGATCACCTTGCGGGAAGAACTGCTTATAGATCTTGATGAAGCCCTGAAATATGCAAATAATTTTTAAGATTGTACGCTTCACTTCATATTTTATGTAAGGTGGTAAATAATATATCAAATACCTGTTCGGTGAGCAGGCCGTTGGGACAGTCCTTCAGGAAGCCCTTGTGCCTGAAAAATATAAAATAACATGCTCAAGCCGTATGAAAAGTAAATAAACTATGTTGTCTGTTTAGTGCAGTCAATAGAGCATAATACCTCCGATTTGCTTGTCTATCGTTGGAATGACTTGAAAATTTGGAATTAGGCTTAGCTTAACCTTAACTTTAAGAGTGACTTTGACCCGTGGAGTGCTTGAATCCTGGGGAGGGTTGTCACCCCTTCTCGGGGGTGGAAATTTTTTCGGCCAAAATAATACCGAAGAATGCGAAATTATTTCGCTTCGCTCCCTTGGTGGCAGCGCTGCTTCAACTCCGAGGATCCATCCACGTGTGCCTCGGCCGTTGCTGATGAGATAGCACTGGGGATGGAATATTACGTTCCATCCAACTGTGCATCTCGTAACGACCGGAGCAGGCCCTGGTACAACAGTGACTGCGCGGCTGCTGTTTCAGCAAAAAACGCAGCTCACAGTGCATGGGTCAGGGGTCGAAAACATCATGACCCTCACGTGGATGAGTTGAAAGCAGCCTACAATCGTGCCACCAAGTCTTGCAGAAAGGTTTTTAAAAAGGCGGAGGCACAGCGCGTTTCCAGGATTGGCGAGAGTCTATTAGCGCACCCAACGGGTAGTCGCAGCTTTTGGAGTCTCGCCAAGACTGTAGAATCTAACTTCTGTCGTTCTGTACTGTCACCGCTGAGACAGCCTGATGGCTCACTGGCGCATACGGCGAAGGCGAAGGCCGATCTACTGGCCGAAGTCTTTGCCTCAAATTCGCATATTGACGATCGTGGTGCAGGGCCACCCACCCTGCGTCCATGCGGACATACGATGCCTGAGATTCGTATCAGACAACGCGATGTCCGCATGGAGCTACGATCGCTTGATATCCGGAAGTCCAGTGGTCCCGATGGTGTCCCAGCGCTTGTGCTTAAAACTTGTGCAGCGGAGTTGACTCCCGTCTTGACGAGGCTATACCGGCTCTCGTACGCATCGGGCTGCGTGCCTCGGGCTTGGAAGGGGGCCAATGTGCAACCGGTCCCAAAGATGGGCGACCGCTCGGACCCGTCAAACTACCGTCCAATTGCTGTAACCTCAGTACTGTGCAAGGTTATGGAGCGAATAATTAATATTCGCCTCATGGCCTACCTGGAGGGTCACCAGCTGATCAATGACCGTCAATATGGCTTCAGGCCGAAACGGTCAACTGGTGATCTTCTAGTGTACACCACGCACGTCTGGGGTGAAGCGTTGGATGGTAATGGAGAAGCCCTTGCTGTTGGCTTGGACATCTCCAAAGCGTTTGACAGGGTCTGGCACAGGGGCCTTTTATCCAAGCTCGAGGCATACGGTTTACCTGACCGTCTGCGGGGCTGGATAGCTGACTTCCTGCGTGGCCGCTCCATACGCGTCGTTGTGGATGGAAGCGCGTCGCGCAGGATGTCGGTGAATGCCGGCGTCCCTCAGGGCTCCGTGCTGTCGCCGACTTTGTTCCTTCTGCATATCAATGACATGCTGGACCTCGGATCCGGCATTCATTGCTATGCAGACGACAGCACGGTGCATGGACGCTACACTGCCCGCCCCGCAGCCGGCAAACAGGAGATAGCCGATATGAGAAAGTCTGTTGTAGCGGGACTGAACCGGGTTCTTGATCGTATTACCCACTGGGGCGACAAGAACCTGGTTCAGTTCAACGCAGACAAGACTCAGGTATGCGCGTTCTCGACGAAAAAATCCCCGTTTACCCCCCTTCCCTCTCTTTGTAACATCTCCCTCAGTGCTTCGGACAGACTGGACATTCTAGGAATGTCCCTTCGCTGCGACCTGAATCACAGGGACCACATCGAGCGGGCCATTAAGACCACCTCCCGCAAACTTGGCATCCTGAACAAGGTGCGGCGGTTCTTCGCGCCAGAGCTTCGCCTGCTTCTTTACAAGGCACAGATTCGCTCTTGCGCGGAGTACTGTTTGCACCTCTGGGACGGCTCTGCCAAGTATCTTCTTAATGCCCTGGATTCATTGCAGCGCCGAGCTGTCCGGATCATAGGTGATGCAGAGGTCACGCGAACTCTGGAGCCCCTACAACTACGAAGAGACATGGCGGCTCTGTGCGTCCTCTATCGCCTATACCACGGGGAATGTTCCGAAGAGCTCTTTAACCTTGTTCCTACCTCATCTTTTCACTCCCGTAATACCCACACAGGTCGGGGAAAGCATCCGCATTTTATCGACCGAATCGGCTGTCGAACTAAAAAGTTCGGTGCGTCTTTTCTTTGTAGATCAATTGACAAGTGGAATGCTTTGCCTGCCCATGTGTTCTCTCCATCCTATGACCTTGGATCCTTCAAGCGATGCGTGAAGAAGCACCTTTGGCCGGCATAGTGACGGCGACTGGGGCAGCCGTGAACAAACCCGGTTTTCTCAGTCGTCGTCACTCTTGGACATCCTCTTGCTTATCATCAGGCGGGACGAGGTCAGATGTCGTGTCACAATAAAAAAAAAATAAAAAAAAAAAAAAAATACCAGAAATCGCTGAAACCAATTTTAAACTAATAGACCGATTTTACTCATCTTTGAACTCATTCGAGGTAATTGCTTATAGAATCTCGATTTTTTGATAAAGGGGTGGTTTTTACCCCTTAAAAATCGAAAGCACCCCACGGGCCAATGTAACCCTTGAAACTAAGAGTAAGATGAGCCTAGTACCAAATTTTCATGTAAATCGGTTGATAGACAAGCAAATCGGAGGTAACGGTCTATTTTAATCTCCATTAACTGTACTAATTGAGGGGTTTCAAATGTTGTATTAATTGTTTAAAATAAATATATATATATATTTATTTGCATTTGCTTACCACAGGCGTATCTCCTTCTCCGTAACTGTAACAACACAAAAATAAAATATTTTATTATTCTAATTTCATGTAATAAAAAATTGAATGATTCTCAGTATTATTAGTGTTGTTCATAAATACATTCATAAATAAACAACAAAACAAGAAAAGTAAAAATGGGAGACGGCATTTTCATCTAAAATCTTAAACCATCGAATCCTGAATTTTATAGAGCAGCTGACGATACTACTCGTATATATAAAAGGATACTTGGTAATAAATTGAATTCCTGATGTGATTGGATCAAGGTGTTGTTGATGTACATTTTATACAATCTTTAGCGATCTCGCGACAAACGGTTTTCGTAGCGAATTAGCTAATATCAAAAAAGATCTTAGGCAGTTATTCTTTGCAAAGTGGTGGCTGCTGTACACATTTCTTATACATAGTTATTTTTTTTTATTGTGACACGATATCTGACTTCGTCCCGCCTGATGATAAGCAAGAGAAGGTCCAAGAGTGACGACGACTGAAAAAACCGGGTTTGTTCACGGCTGCCTCAGTCGCCGTCACTATGCCGGCCAAAGGTGCTTCTTCACGCATCGCTTGAAGGATCCAAGGTCATAGGATGGAGAGAACACATGGGCAGGCGAAGCATTCCACTTGTCGATTGATCTACAATACTAATCCAAATAATTTATATCTTATGTTTATTTTATATACTAATATAATTTAGAAAACATCTTGCGTTTCCCATAAAAAAACTTTCCGCTATATGTTCGTGAATAGCTTCACCTAAATTATCACACACTGCATAAGATTAGTAACGGCCACTTTATGTAAAATCATCGACTTTTAGACAGCGTGGTTGAAATGTGGCGAAAGTGTTTATAAAAGTAAAATTATAGAGAAGAATCTCTTAGTTTGTCACTAATATTGTAACAATGCGGTCGATTGGACATAGAGCCTTTCTGGTAGGTTTTTAATAATAAACATATAATATTACGTAATTAAATTATATGATACCTATATTAAATATTTTTATAATTGTTATATTTTCTTTCAGTTCTTTTTATACTCGCTGATAATCTATGTGGAGGCAGGATACCTTAACCTGCAATCAAGTCAGCATGTCAATGAACCATTGTTACAACAAGGACAAAATTATGCACCGCATAATTCACACACAGTGCTTTCGGGAGATTACAACAGTATACAAAATCCTCAGGCACAAAACTATTTAAAATACAACAGGCCTAATTATAATCAAATTAATGCGCAAGATTCCACAGTCAATTATAATGTTGGTATTCAGAATCAGCTTCGCAGTCCGAACCTATACAGTGCAACGCAACAAACAGTAAATTATAACAATCTACAAATAAATGACAAGGATTCACAATTACATTATAATAATGTTGGAAGTCAGAATCAGCAATACGCTCCGAACCATTACAGCGCAACGCAACTATCACTAAATAATCACAACCCACAAACGCATTACCAGGATTTTAATAATGTTGGAAGTCAGAATCAGCAGCACAGTCCGAGCCATTATAGTGCAACGCAACAATCAGTAAACTATAACAAGCCACAGACGCATTACCAGGATTATAATAATGTTGGAAATCAGAATGAGCAACACAGTCTGAATCATTACAGTGCAACGCAACAAACAGTAAATTATAACAACCCACAAATAAACAATCAGAATTCACAATTATATTATAATAATGTTGGAAGTCAAAATCAACAACTCAATCCGAACTATTACAGTGCAACACAACAAACAGTGAATTATAATATTCCACAAATAAATAATCAAGATTCACAATTACATTATAATAATGTTGGAAGTCAGAATCAACAACACAGTCCGAACTATCACAGTGCAGCACAACAAACAGTGAATTTTAACAACCCTCAAACAAATAATCAAAATTTACAATTACATTACAATAATGTTGGAGGTCAGAATCAGCAATACGCTCCGAACTATTACAGCGCAACGCAAATATCACTAAATAATCACATCCCACAAACGCATTACCAGGATTATAATAATGTTGGAAGTCAGAATCAGCAAAACGCTCTGAACCATTACAGTGCAACGCAACAAACAACAAAATATAATAACCAACTAAGTAATCAAGTTAATACCCAAAATATAATCGGAAACAATTATGATCTAGGAAATTCTCAGCAAGTAGTTAATACAATTAGTACTGTCGACCAAGTACCCGCTATCAAGAAGCACATTTACTTCCACGTCCCTCCACCAGATTTAGAAACGCAAAACAATTTCGTCCCAGTCATTACCCCGAAGAAGTCATATAAAATTGTATTTATTAAACTTCCTTCACAGGAGTCGAAGAACAGTGTATATCTTCAAAACCAATTGAACAATTTGCACTCCAAAGTAGAAGAGAAAACACTTATTTATGTACTGGTGAAGAAGCCAGAAGTGCAAGAAACTGTAGTGCAACCAAAAACCATAAGTTCTAATCCTGAGGTATTTTATGTTAAGTATAAACAGAGCCCACACGAGTCAGAGGATATAGCGCATGACGTGAATTATGAACTCGGTGACGACAGTGTTACTGAAGAAGTACAAGAGGTTCTTCAGCCAGGTTTAATCAACGGGCAACCTCATTAGAAATAATACAACGCTACCTTATTTCATTTAAGTAGGGAAAGGTGTGTATTAAGGAATCGATTTTTATGAAAGAGTCGAAATATTTTTTTTTTATATTTCATGTACTTTATCATGTGTTTATTAGAAATGTATAAAAATAATTTGGCCTCTTTCATACTATCTCTTACTATGCGTTATTTTATTCTTATGTTGTTGTTTTAATATGTACAAGTAAGCTAAGCGAATATATATATTTTTTGATTATTATGTAATTTATTAAACTGGTAGATTATTGAATATTATGTATTTTCTTAACCTTTCCTATTACCATATTGCACCTGTGATATTACATAAACTGATCTACATTTTACATAATAAACCTAAACGAGATTTGAAGATGATTAATATTAAATAAGCGAAAGTGTTATTAAGAGTTCTAGAGTATTTAAATTTAATAATTAAAAATAGATTTGTGTAAATTATTGGCACTTATGTGAATTTAATTAATATATCAAATGTCAGAATGAGTTCTAAATATTTCTACAGGTATGATGAATATTAATTATTATATTACGATACATATACGATGCTACGTATACACATACGATCTAGATCTGAGGTTAAGTATTTGATTTAAATGTAATTGGGATCTAATTCATACAAGTTATACAGGCTAGAATTATTTTTACGAGGGTTATCTAATAAGTATTCGCCCCTTAGGCATTTTTCGTTGCGACCTTGGCGTGGGGAGAAACTAACTGTCAATTGACGACAGGCGTGGACGAACGGTTTAGCGATTGGTTTATTGCGCGTAAAGCCCCGGGTTCGATTTCCGGTAGGAGCAAATATTTGTTTCATAGCTTTGATTTGTAATATTTAATAACATTAAATATTGCAAATATTAGTTAATAAAAAAAGAGGGATATTTGCTTCGGGTCTGGTTATCAAAGGGTGGTAGGCAGTGGTACTCAGTCTGCCGATCCGGGGTATTACCACCACTTACAAGTATACAGACAGTGAAGTGATTTGTTCACGTTTCTGGATCAGCTTGTAAGTTGCCGGTTCCATCTAGGCCAGCATAGTGGATGTGATTGCTACTCACAGTTATTGAATTGTAGTAGCAGTGACATTCATTCATAGACTACACTTCGGCTTAACATCAAGCGAGGTGCTTTCATATGTCGAGGCACAATAAAAAAAATGTTTGATCATGCATGTTTGATAGCGATTTTTGGATCTTTTTAAACAGGAGGGAGAACTTTGATGAACGGGACGGGGTGAGGATTCGGGAAGTGCGATCCGATCTGGGTAAAACCACCACCTACATATACGGAACGTGAAGCGACTTAGTTGCGTTTACAACTAAGCCAAGATTGCTACTTGTAGTTTTTTATCTTTAGCAGCAGTCACCTCTATTCATGGACCGCACTCCAGCTTAGCATCAGGCGGGGTGCTGTAGTATGTTGAACCACAATAAATATAATAAATATAGTATATCAAAGTATGTATATAAAAATACTTATATACCGAATATGTACTTTGGTCGACCTGTTTTTATGATACATGCACTTTAGCTTAATATGTTTAAAATATAATATAATAACATAACAGTGGAGCCATCTTGAGCAAGTTGTTTGAACTAATAGCTTTTAACTTAACGTTCTTTAGTCAACGTACGAGTTTCCCTGTAATAATGTAGATGGCGTCAGAGCGCTCTTTGTGAACGGTTTTAAAACTTTTAAATTTAGGAACAATATTTAATTATCATTTTTACGCTTCGATTCCTACAGGTATAGGCAGACAACGGAGCACATATTCAAAGATGGTTATGTAGACGTTTAAATAAATAAATATCTAAAGTTGTAAATTAAAGAGATAATAAATATAAAGTTCCAATTTTTACGTATAATTTATTTAATTATTAATACTTTTTATCTTATTTTAAGGTTTAATTATTAAAAAAACAGTAGAATAATACTTTGGGTATTCTTCATTGGGGACAAGAGAAATAGGTTTTATTTATGAAGGTGCAAAGATTCATACACAAAAAGAGTCTAAAAATTTATATACTAATACTATAAGAAATATATACATAATACAATATATACTTACCTAAAATACTTAGATATGATATAAATAAATACATACTCGTACATATACACCAACATTAGATATAGGCTATCTAGATTAATAGACCAAGTCCAGTAGCACTGACAATCCCCTAAGTCAATCTTATTTTGGTCTCGTCTAAATAGAGAAATACGTTGCATTAGATTTTCGTAAAGCCATTGATCAAGTCGATTTTCATTGGACTGGCATAATATCTTGGCTCAGTTTATTGTCAGTGTCAGTCAAAGAATAGATCAATCACGACTACGAGTGTACATATTATATTAAATAAAATCTTATTTTCAATCATAATAATGTAAAACACATAAGCTTAACAAAGTTACGAGTAATATCCGTTTAAATTATGAACGCCGTCGTAGATAATATGAAACGAACATTGCCAAAATTACTCAACTTTCTAAAATTGCCTGAGACAATATTGGGTTCGTGAAAAAGTGTTTATAATATTGCTATGCAAATTGAAACCTTGTTCTTTCACGCGAAAGCTTCATGTTCTGCTGATAAATATTTTCTTATAGAATAAAACCATTTTTCTTTGTACGTCAATACAAAAGGGTAAACAATGTGAGGGCATAAATCTAGCTCTATGTGTGTAATTTACTAGATGTCAACTTTTATATAAATGGTTATTAGTTCGATACCCTTTTTATCAAATGAAAGTTAATTCTTTTTTTCTTTTTTACAAAAAAATATGTACTAATTACGTATAAGTAGTAGTTAGTTTAACAAATGTACCATGTGCATTAACAATAGCAGTGGTGGCGAATGTTGTCTCCTCATCAGCGCTCATGCAAGTTTTATAGCTATTTATGTACAAGTCAGGTATAACATGTTAAAAAAACTGCGAGTTTATAGTGATCCTGTTTCACAGCCTGTGTCATGACCCTCCATAACAACCTAATTAATTTATATTTAGCGCTTATGCCGGATTTGGTGAGATTTTAAGTTTCATAGCTTCAAAGGTCAAACGACAGTCTCGTATGTGTCAATCGAACGCACATTTTAAACATCAAAAAGTTGTTAATATAAAGTATTTTATTAAGTGCAAAATCATCACATATTGAGAAACATTTACATTTGTGATGACCTTATTTTTCTCAATTAATTACCTATTTAAACTAGAGCTTGTATGAAGAGAATTGTGGATGTGAGGGAAGCAGGGAGTTGTGTCAGGATCGTGGCAAGTGGCGGCGCTCCTTTATTACTGTCTATCCTTGTGGAATAATTGATTGATTGGCGTGACAAATGGATTGAATAATTAAATTTAATTTATTATTATTTTACATTAAAGCTACTTACTATTTCATTGTGATCTGGAAATCAAGAGCTTAAGCTCTGAGATTAGTTTTGTTTATAAAACGTAGATTTAAAACAAAAGATTGCAGATTCTAAAGAAAATACCTTGACATATCAACTTTTGCCATTTTTAGACATCTTAGTACTAAGGTATTAAAAAAAGTTTTTTAAGAAACACAAATATTTGTCCTTCCTTGTGCTTTAAAAAATTACAAATTCAATTAAGAAGTGATAGGTAAATATAATTAATCTTTGTATTCTAATCAGCCAGAAGTAAAGATGTTCTTGAACAGAATTGGTCATGGATCAATGACGTGCATATTAGTATGATATCACATTTATATAATAAATGTTAAATGCGTAAAAAATATTACAAAACATTAAAAATTACGGATATATTAAATATTCTTGTTTTAAAAATAACATTCATTCATATTGCATATTATAGTGACATTTTAGTATAATATAAAGATTATAAAAAAGATGTCGTTAACACTTTATAAACCTTATATGTATTTCTGTGCGTAATATTTTACAAATACGCAGTCAATTAAATTCTTTATTCCATATGAAATCAATATTCCATTGAGAAACTATTATTTTTTCACCATTTCGTTCTCTGCCACCAAATCATTTGTTTCTTCTAAAACATTTTATTTATTTATTACTTTATGCGCTGCACGCGAGAGAAACTAAATGCTGCGAGACTCTACCATAAATCCTTATAACGATACGATAAGGTTAACACATTAGAGACCAACAGAGAGAGAATATGTCGAAAAATAATAATAGGAATAAATAAACACTAATGTTACAAATAATATAGAAATAATAATATACATACATGCCTTATAATGTATACATCTATAATACATAAATAAATATAAATGTACTCAACAATTGTTCTTTACCAAAATGGGCAAACACAAGCTTCTCGAACACAAGCTACTCTATTTGGTACTTGGCAAATGGAGAGAGAAAAAATGTTTCAAAAAATGTTGCAACCAACGTTTGTATAGGATCACTTATACGACAACAAGTCCAACGTGATCGTGTCGGAAGAGCCGTAACAATGTGTTGTTGGTATTAGAGTGCGGTCCATGAATGGAGGCGATAGTTGAAGGTCGGCCTACTTGAAACGCCGGTTTGTTAGGCCGGTATAGTGGATAATACTGCTACTTACAGTTATTGAATTGTAGTAGTAGTGACATCTATTAATGGACCATCAGGTTTAACATCAGGCAGGGTGCTGTCATATGTCAAGTCACAATGAAAAAAATAAAACACCTTTTTTATTCGAGAACTTAATCAATATGCCAAATATGCCACATGAACATTGCTGCCATTTAAGGCGACCGTGGTGTAGTTACACAAACTGGAGAACACGAGTTCGAGACCACCCACCGGTACCAATGTATCTTTGATATATGTACTTTGGTTGTCCTGTTTCTATGATACAAGCACTTTAGTAGCTTAGTGTAGAAATGTAAAAAATCTCTGATTTTACTCGTACGTCGGTATTTTATTATTGAAAGTTAGAATAGGAACGGTCTTACATTATCGATCATATTAAAAATATATCTTCTACCTACCTAAATAAAGTACAATCAATGTACCAATAAAAATGTCACGCCTTTTTCCCACAGGGATAGGCAGAGACACTGAAGTAGCACTTGCTACGAACCTTAATACAAGGTATTTTAGGTACTAGGCAACCCAGCTTTCTTAAGGATGTCTATTTTCTAAGTTCTTGATAATAATTCATAATAATACATAAATAATCAATAGATAGGAAAAATAGTCTACAACATAAAACGAATAATTATTATAATTATAATTAGTTTAGTATGTTTTTTTTAAATGTTGTTACTTTGATTGACTAAGCTCTTTAATCTTAATGAATTAAACAATTTTTTTTATGCGGCTTACAATTATGCGTTTATTTTGGTTTTGATTTTACATTTCTTTTATTATTCCGACGTTTCGAGAGCTTTGCAGCCATCGTGGTCACGGAGAGTCTCTCCGAAACATTTGAATAATAAAAAATTGTAAAATCAAAACCAAAATAAACGCGATAGTAAGCCGCATAAAATGTGTTTAATTCATTAATCCATGTTCACGCAAAATCTATAAAAATACTCTTTAATCTTGTTCCTACCACGTCGTGGGAAGCATACGCATTCTATCGACTTAAACGGCACGTCGCCGTTTCGTTGTTAACTAATCGACAATTGAAATAGTTTTTACCCTATCTTATAACGTTGGATCCTTCAAGAGAAACGTGAATAAGCACCTTTGGCCAGCATAGTGTTGATGACTGAGACCACCGTAAACTGTATCAGTTTCTTTCAGTCGTTGACGCATTTTCCCTTACTTACTATAAGGCGAGTTGAAGTAAGTAATCGCGTCTGAATAAAAAATATTATTCCTAATCATTGACGTCTCCATTTTATATACCAAATTCCGTGAAGTTAGTCAATATAAATTGATTCCCAACTAGTTTGTTAAAACCTCTGTGTTGTCGTATCTAAACATCGAAACGTTAAGAGATGTTCGTATAAAAGCTGGTCTCGAACGGACGCCGCGACACATTATATCTGTGCTCTGACCGAACCTCCATAATGAAGGCATTAACCGTAAGTAACATTCTTATTCTTTTATATATCAAATTATTCGTATCTAAATTTTTTAAGTAAAGTCAGTGTCAAAGGTGTAAAATAAAATAATATAGGGAACAAAGCTTTTGGACTTTGTTCAGCAATTCAGGTCGGTTTATTAAATTAACCCGTTAAAAACGTGAAAAACGTGGCTTTAATACTACGAACGTATAATGACTTTTAGTGTTAAAATTTGCCGTACATACGGAATAACTGCCCTATGTAATGAATTAAATTATACATTTTTAAAATGAAATTGGTTTAGATACGAATATAAAGATATTTGACTTTGTTTAAATTTGGGTTGTGATTTTATAATAATTCATGATTAGACAGATGTATATGGCTGTGCGAATAATTAATTTATTATTTACGTATATTAAACTAATAAACTAACATTTATTTAGTGTAAGGTGTAACAGGAAATGAAGTCTGAAACTGTATGGTGAAAATTTACTGTAAGGTAGTACCATGACTTAAAAATTAATAATCGGTCGGTAAGGGTTGCTCTAAGGGTGAGATGAGTTTCTAGGTTGGTGTACTATAAAGAACGTTGGCAAGCCGCAATCTTGTAGCGCTCTTTTCAGGGAACTTTTATCCTTATGCGTGCCCATAAACCAGAAACATACTTGTACAAACGTAATGAAAACATAAGTAAGCAATTTGTAAAAGCAACGTTTGAAAATTAAATTACTTTGCATAAAAATAGCAACGCATTAGATTGTTTGACATTTTAAAATATTCCAATAATTCTTATTTTATATTGTTTTATTTCGTCAAGGTCCATCCCATTTTCGTCAAAATGTCAAATGATACAAAGAAGGAATATTTATGAACTGCAGCAAAATGAACATCAATATTTAAATTGAATAATATAATACTTATATTTATATTTTAGCTATGGATGCATATATTATTTATTAATTTAATAAATGAAATTCTCAAGAAGATTATATGAATCTGATACAATTTTCTCGCTTCGCTTATATCCATAATTCTTTTCAAACAAGCTCTACGGTCATGGGCACTTAATCTAGGATCTTTTGGGGGTGTCTTTTCTTTAATCTTCTTAACATACGTTGTATTTCCCTTCTCACTATATCTCCTTTTATCACTATATCCTCTATTTTATATCACATAGGGTCGTTTTATAAATAACACGTTATCGATACGATGTTTCATTTTCGGGACACAACTTAAAATTTTGCTAATCAAATCCACAGTTGCACGAATTAATAAATAAAATCGGATAATAATTATTTAGGTTTATGTATTCATGTTAATTCTATAATAGACTTTTAATTTAGTTGACAAGGATTATGAATTTAAATAAAGTTCGTATAGATGTTAGAATGAATCTTGGGATCGATTACGTCATTGGCCACATATTGAACATACGAGTATTAAACTTTGACATTTACAAATAGACGGACACTTATCTTACGCATGTAAGGAAATTTGGGAAACATAACACCAAAATTATGGGACATTCATTCTACTAATATGATTAATATAATATTGCCTAAGTTGGAAATTAATAGGTATACCTACGAGTTGTAATAGTTGTGCCAACCAACAATACCAAGTTTAAAAACAAAATAGATTGAAACAATCTTACGTGATTTAAATTCATAATTGGAAAATATTAAAATTGGGTTTAACGTCATTTTAAACATATTATATATTTGCCACTATATACCTTAATATATATTTACCATAAAAAAATATATATATATAATTTCGATTATTCTATTTTGTTTGTTAGTTTTAATACTAATCAAGTATTAAAAAGGATAATGATATTAAAGCTGATTACTTAGGTGAACTTAAGTGTTTAGTTAACATTAATCTTATGTAAAACGCGTGGTTTAACTAAAGACTTAAGTTTAATACCTAATTCATAAATACAACAAGATTTTCCTAATATTTCTAAAATTTTATATTTATTAATTGAATTATTTATTATTATAATCAGGAAACAGTTTTATAATAAATAAAAGTTCAAGTGATGCGTTTAAAGTCAAGGTTTGGCCGCTGCAGGCAAAATATACATATTTAAACAACACGTCAAAACATAATTATCACGTTTATTAAAATAAATTCCGGGTTTTTCTATACATATAAGTTTTAAGTTTTACTTAAACTTGCCATGTGACTGTTATGGATGTTAAGGAAATAGAAAAGTAGTGTCAGGATTGTGAAAAGTAGTTTGTGGAAAAAGGCGTGACAATTTGATTGATTGATATTGTATATATTGACTTGAGCACAGATAATAATTAATATTAGTTCGAATTTTAATGTAAATCGGCTTAGACACTCGTATTGGCAACCGAAAAGCAAAGTCATCTTTAGACGGTCGATATCACATAGACCCGTTTATACTCTAACATATACGTCAATAAATCAATCATTAAATCAAATTGTCACGCTTTTTTCCAACAGGGATAGGCAGAGACTATCCCAGTGGAGACATATACGTATTTTACCAAAACAATCCATTTGTTTGATAAATATAATAAACATGTTTAATTATTTTTACTCATGTTTTAATGATAAAAACAAACAAGAACTATACAACAGATTTAAGCTACCGAATAGTACACGTGAGTACTTGAATTGGGATAATTTTGCTACCATATTAAGTTTTTTTAAAGGTTATTAATTTTTATAACAAAATTTTAATTGTTAAATGTATTATGTATTTAAATGTAGTCGCAAATGACCAAGCCGTTAATAAGCGACTTTAAATAAAAAATAAAAAAAGAACTATTCAGCTGGTTACAATGCTTTAAAAATTAAATACTTTTATCTATATAGTTAATTTAATAAACAAAATATATTGTTCTTGGTTAATTGCATTTTATAGTAGTCCTTGTGTATAACGGCATAAAGATCAATTTTGAATGCTAAACATTCCGGACGGTAACTTCACCAAGAAAAATATTCACATTCAGAGTGATCTCGTTTCCAAGTTAGGTAAATGTTTGTACAATATACTGGCTCCAAATAGTGTCGCAAGTGTCGAAATGTGATCTTAAGTTCATATTATGGACAATTGAACGGACGTGTGAACACTTCACAAACTCACATAAAACTTCAAGTATATCGTGTGTGCATTATTGAAAATCTGTTTTCAAACAATGATTTGCACTTGAATCCTATTGGTATAAAAATATATTGTTATGTCCGATTTTAAAAACATCCTTCTTAAAGGCGACCGTGGTATAGTGGCAGTGCAATGGCTACGCAAGGTTCAAAACCACTCACCGGTACCAATGTATCTTTGATATATGTACTTTGGTTGTTCTGTTTCTATGATACAAGCACTTTAGTAGCTTAGTATAGAAATGTATTATTAAAAAATAAATAAATATTTATCAAAATTATGTAGGTCAATAAATTAGGAATTATAGTAGCCATATTAGTCCATAAATCCGACTTTAAATATCCCAAATTAAATAACATTATTATTAGTAGCGTTTCATTGTCTCTGCCTATCCCCGTGGTAAAAAGGCTTGACAATTTAATTGATTGATTAAAATAACATTTTTAATTTTTATTTGATATCAATATATTAATTAATCGCGTTTCGGCAATCAATCAGGCACAGGTTGTCGGTTTGATCCAGGCCGGCATATAGTAGCCAGGGCCGTCTTAAGCATATTCAGCGCCGGGGTGCAAAAGTCAAGTCTCCGCTCGCGTGGTATCAGTGTAGTAGATATCTATCGAAATTTATGACGGTCGGCATGCGCCCCCTAGGACTCTGCGCCCGGGTGCACTGCACACCTTGAACCCCCGGGTAAAGACGGCCCTGGTAGTAGCAGTCGCCTCCATACATGGACCGCACCCCAGCCTAACATCAATAGTGTTATTGATGATACACAATATTAAAAAAAAGGAAATTTAATAATATTAATAAAACAAAATATATACTATATACTAGCCAAAGAGTAAATTTGTAAATATTTGTAATATAAAATAAATATTTGCAAATAAAATAGGGGGTGTCATCACGAGGATTATTCGCAAGTTCCAGATTTGTTGGAAACTTAATAACCTGCCACGGGCGGAGAAGACAATAAATGGATTTATTTCCTATAGAAGGAATTGAGAGACCGAAAGTTTAAAGTTTATTAATATTTGTAACAAAATTTAAATTGTTAAATGTATTTAAATGTAGTCGCAAATGACCACGCTTTTAATAAGCGACTTATATATAAGTTAAAATATATATGTATATACTAATAAATATATATTGTTATAGTAATGCATGAAGTTCATCGCTCTTAGAGTGACCTATAGATGCATATTGCGTAAACATAACGCCTCCGACTTTGAATACCGGTGCGGACATGAGGCTGCGTGCGACCTTGCCCATACGCTTTCTACTATTTCTTAGGCGCAAGTTTAAGGTGATAGATCTATTATCGAGCGGAAGTAATGTATTGTTATTTTTTGCGGTTATTAACCGTGAATCGAGACGTTTCAATGGGTTTTCTTAGACGATTACATCTTATTGAGGTTTATAGATAGTTTATACATTGAATTCTTTACGATTTTATTTATATTATGGTATTATAAATAAAAATCGTTCATTTTTTAAAATGTACTTACTAGTGGTAGTGGTGGTAGGTTGTTGTGCACAGTCTGTCGATCAGGGGTAGTACGAGCACTTACAAGTATACAAACAGACGGTAAAGTAACAATCGCATTTCGGGATAGCCGCTTTCAACTAGGCCGGCATAGTGGAAGTGACTGTATCTTACAGTTATTGACAGTTCAAGCAGTCAGTTTTGAATCCAGCTTAACATCAGGCTGTCATATGTCAAGCTACAATAACACACGGTTTAAACCACTTGCCGGTACCAATGTATCTATAATATTTGTACTTTAGTTGTCCAGTTTCTATGATACAAGCACTTTTAGTTCAGGCGCCGCGCTTAACTAAAGAGGTTTCTCCACTACCGCAGAACCTATTCAGTTAAGCGCTGGTAGTATAGTTCGCAAAGAAATAATATCAATAAAGGTAGAATTATTAAATCATTTAATTTCCCACAGGGATAGGCAAAGACAATGGAGCGCCACTTGCCACGATCCTGACTAGACTCCCTCGCTTCCCTCGCTGGGCACTAGGCAAACTAGCTTTCTTGAGGATGAAAAATAAATGGAATTTAAAAAAATCATCAAATGTCTTAACAATTAAGTTTCAGTTCAGGACAGTTACAATGTAAATACTTCTTCATATGTATAGAACCTTAGAAAAGGAATAGTTTCACAATTATTTCAAAAGGTCCTTTATATTCAACTCTTGCACAGTAAACGAACTTCATTTTCAGAGTGAATCCGTATTGCAAGAGAGCAATGCGGAATAAATTTGCACATTCACTAAAATGTTATTTTTAAAACGTTTTTTAAAACTTCTAAGAAAATTTTATATTTTTTGATGCATTCTAATCTCTTTCGCGTCTGTATTCATATGTAGTTTGGGCTTTTAAAAAACATTTAATATTTATTGAAATTAAGTTTAAATTGCAAAAATGGCATAGTGACAGCGACTAAGGCAACTGAGTCGGTTTTTTCAGTCATTAGGGCTCTTACCAGTTGAGTCAGTGATCGAGTTACAACGAAAAAATATATACCTATACGAGTAAAAACAAAACATTATAAGTAACAAGTGTTTTATGTTTTATTGCGACTCGACATTCGACCTCGACTTGCCTGATGGTAAGCAAAGGCAGGTCCAAAAGTGTCAACGACTGAAAAAACTAAGTCCGATTACGGTTACCTCGTTGTTGTCACTATGCCGGCCAAAAGAAAGTACTATTCTAAAACCCTTATAAGCCATCATTATTATTCGTTTCCTTTTTAAATGGTAAATTAAATAACTAATAAAAATACGCAATTTCACTCGAAGGAAGATAAATTCCATTTTCTGAACTCATTGTCATTGTAAATTAAGTCTGGATGATACTAGAAAACGCATAAATTAAGTCTATTACTTCCGTTTTCGAAAGGGAGATTATACGTTTGTCACTTAGACTACAGCTACGTATTTTCGTATATAACATTTATGTAAACCTACCTACTGTTTCTTTTATTGTGACTATGACTGCCCTACCTGATGTTAAGCTGAAGTACGGTCCATGAATGGATGTGACTGCTACTTACAGTTAAATTTATCAAAGAGTGGTAGGCAGTGGTACCCAGTCTGCCGATCCGGGGTAGTACCACCACTTACAAGTATACAGACCGTGAGGTGATATTTGGTCACGTTTCGGGATCAGCTTGTAAGTTGCCGGTTCCATCTAGGCCGGCATAGTGGATGTGATTGCTACTCACAGTAATTGAATTGTAGTAGCAGTGACATTCATTCATGGACCACACTTCGGCTTAACATCAAGCTAGGTTCTGTCATATGTCGAGTCAAAACAAAAAAAAAAACTATATTTTTATATAAAAATTAACTACTTACAACAGACCGTCAAGTTACTTAGTCGCGTAAGGTATAATACTCGTCGTGTGTAGGTAAATAAATATTGTTTGGGGATTACAACTAGTATGATAGTTAGCAAAGAAAGATCCCAGAGTGCCACCGACTGAAAAACCTGACTCAGTTTACGCTTCATATTCCACGTGTA
Organism: Tinea trinotella; assembly: GCA_905220615.1. Classification (NCBI taxonomy): domain Eukaryota; kingdom Metazoa; phylum Arthropoda; class Insecta; order Lepidoptera; family Tineidae; genus Tinea; species Tinea trinotella. The sequence goes on from HG992305.1 coordinate 6,853,144, forward strand.
ATAAGAATTGCCTTTATTATTTATTATTATTCGATGGAAAGCTCTAGTGAGGGTCCATGAGCTCTATCGACTATGGAATCTTTGTGTAACAAACTTGGTTGTTTCAGTCGTCGTCACTCTTGGATCTCCTCTTGCTTATTATCAGGCGGGTCGAGGTCAAATGTCGTGTCACAATAAAAAATAAAGTAAACCGATATGTTTACTATAAACAAGTGTCTAAAAGAACTCATAACTTAGGTATGCTAATCAACCAAATTTTGTATAAAAAGCTTAGCTAAAGTAATTTTTAATAAAAATCAAATTGTATACATCCAATTTTGTCCCGGTTGTTCCTCTTACGCGACCCCGTTACGCATGACTACCCTATTGGGGTAAATACTACTGTTATTACCTAGTATAAATATTGCAGTTTATTTTTATAAACCAATAACATTTTTCATCATCATTGTGGATGTGAGGGAAGCGAGGGAGTTGTATCTGGATCGTGGCAAGTGGTGCTTTGTCTCCAATGTCTCTGCTTATCCCTGTGAGAAAAAGGCGTGACAATTTAATTAAATGAAAAAAATAAAAATAAAAGTCTTAATTAACCAAGTCTCGGTGAATTCCCTATACCCTGATGCTGATTTTACACGATGTTTCGATTTAACAAATAGATTTTATTTATAAAATATAAATACTATAAAATTTAATTTGTAGTAGGATGTTAGATATAGTCACAAAAATGGTTTGGTGGTGCATTGCAAATTAATGCAAAAAGGTTGAGCATTTTAAAACTGCGGATTGATGGAGCTACTGTAGTCGTTATGTGGTTTGCACTCGTCTGGTTACGGACGGGTGGACGAGTACTGCGTCACGTCACTTAGGTTCTAAACCATTTTTTTCTCAGCTAATAGTAATCTACTGCTGGACATAAGTCACTTCACTTAGATTTTTAAAGATTTTTTAGTTTTCCTTTTGTGGACGTTCTACTCTATGTTTTCCTGTACGTGGTCTTCATTCGATAGGTTTTCGGGCACAACGGCTATCTGTTCTACGTGCCCTGTTTACCAGAGTCCTGTCTAAAGCATATAATAAAAATAGATAGGTAGCAAAATTAAAGGAAATATTTTCTTCATCGAATGATATAATGTAACTGCTTACCGTATTAGAGGGTTTTTAAATTTATAATACGCTAATAGATAGTATTTGAATGTTAGCTAAATTAGAAGTGAGTTAAAGGATAAAACGGAAACGACCCAGACAATTATTGGCTATTAGAATAGAGCTTGTCTGAAGAAAATTAAGGATGTGAAAGAAGTGAGAGAGTTGTTTAAGGATCATAAAAGATAGCACTGCCTATCCCTGTAGGGATTTTGTTTATTTTTATTGTGACGACATATGAAAGCACCCCGCTTGATGTTAAGCCGAAGTGTTGTCCATGAATGAATGTCAATGCTACTACAATTCAATAACTGTAAGTAGCAATCACATCCACTATGCCGGAATCGGAAGAACCCTGATGGAATCGGCAACCGGCACGCTGATCCTGAAACGTGACCAAATCACTTTACGGTCTGTATACTTGTAATACCGGTGGTACTACCCCGGATCGGCAGACTGGGTAATGGTGTGATAATTTGATTAATTGAATATAAGTATCTACTTGAAATCAGTAGATGTATATTTAGTATGCGTATACGTATATATATACGAGTATGTATACATGGTTAACCCTCTCCCTGTAGAAGATATATCGCATCTATCTAACATTGACAAATTTATGGGACTAATTCCGGGGCACTCGTGTCGTAAAACACCGCAACCTGATCAAGGTAATTTAATTAATAATGATGTATATACGATTAAAATTGTTATTTTATTAAATGAATTAATTAGGAGATAAAGAATAACCTTACTTATAAATCGATTACTGAATACAATGTTAAAATAGTAAAGCATAAATGTTTTATTAATTTAAAATTTATAGATTGGTTAAATTTTAAATAACTTAACGTGGCATTGTCCTATACTTAATGTTCTAAAACTACATTACGCTTATGACTAACGTCTGTTTATGACTTCGTATAACAGATCGAATCAAATTCCATGGAAAGAAGAAAACAAGTTATTGCGACATAACATTTTGACGGTCAATGTTCTGGCGGTGCCCAAGCTCAGTGCATCTTATGGAATGACTATTATTGCATCACACTTGTCTACTACTCTCAGACAAATCTGAACCATACCTATTATTATGTTATTCAAAATTATTTCTTGGAATTTAATACAATGTATCATTATCATCATCATTATAAAATATTTTTAAAAATTACTTACATATGCAATACAATATAATTTAATCGTATTTTATACATCATAAATTCTCGTACTTTGATTGTCTCGACATATGAAAGCATGATGTTAAGCTGGAGTGCAGTTCCAGCAGGCGACTGCTACTACAGTTTATTAACTGGAATTGGAAACTTTTAATCTTAAATCCCGAAACGCGACAATATACACTTCACGGTATACATTTGAAAGTGTTGGTTCTATTCCGGATTTATATTTCATTTTCATATGTCTTCCAAAAGAATGTACTGTTTTTATATATTTTTATTTACATCTGACCCCAACTTGCTTGATGTTTAGCAAGGGGAGGTCGAAGAGTGCCAATCACTGTAAAAAACGTCTTAGTACACTGCCTTAGTCGCTGTCGTAGTAAAACAGTAATGTAAAATATTACTGTTTTAATTAGTAAAGAAAATTGGATAAAATAAATAACTGCGAATTTTTATTAACTTTATTTATGTAATACTAAAATAGGGGTGGGCAAACAGTTGGTGGTCCTTTGCCCAGTCTACCGATTCGGGGCAGTACATCATGGACCACACTCCAGCTTAACATCAAGCGGGGTGCTGTCATATGTCGAGTCACAATAAAAATAAAATAAAAATGAGACTTAAACGCGATTCAGGATCAGCTTGTAAGGTGCCGAGTCCAAATTGACCGGAATAGCAAATGCGGCTGCTACGTGCAGTTATTAAACTGTGGGAGCAGTCACTTTCATTCATGGACCGCACTCCATTTTAACATCAGGCGGGGTGCTGTCATATGTCGAGCCACAATAAAAAAACCATTCGCGATTCTTTTAGGGCTGTATTTTAAGAAATGCTGCTTGCTGTTTATTTATATGTAATGAGGTGTCTCTATGTCAATTTATGAGATTTCTAGTGTGTTGATTACTTCAAATTAGGAACAAACTTTAGTTGCCCTTTTTAGGATCAAAATCGATTAATTTCATCATTCATTATTAAATAAGTCAACAACGTAACAAATATTTATAAATTTTTAATTGCTAGAACACTAAATAGTTCGTTTGTATCGAAGCAGTTTTTTTAAACTTATAATAACTAAATAAGTAATAATAAATTTGACAGCAAAATGTTTTTAGGTATATATAATAGGATGTCCAAACATCTATTGTTGTATATTTCTATATCCTAAAACTGTTTTACCATATACACGCACCTTAAAGTAAGGCCAAAGTAACCCATTAATAATTATTTAATTAAATCTTGTAATTAACAAATTAATTCAAAACATTGTTATATAACTAATTAACAATCCAATCTAAAAGGGTTTATATAATTGGATAAAGGTTTCCTTGCTTTTATGTCTAGAATGACGGGGCTAATTATTAAAGTCTTTATTTATGCGTTCATGCGAAAATAATGAGGATTTAGCTTGACCTTTACATTTTAGTTTTATTAATATTATCAAGTAACCACAACCTTGTTAAGTGTGAAGTGTCTAAATCACGGCCCTCTAATATTTGTTTCATAATTTTGCTTCTTCGCCAACACAATTAGTTTATTATTAACTCTTTAATCAAACGTTCTTGAATAAGACCGGCGATATTTTTAAAAGAGCAGGGGTCTATAGAGCGTTTATGTAGAAGATTATAGATGTGTAGAAAACGATTCTGATAATTAAAAATTAATGCTCTGCGTTCGAGTATCCACGTGGAAGTGAGACGTGATAATTTATTTGTTTTATAATAAATTAACATAATTATTACTGATCTTATCTAATAATAAACTCAATCGTTTGTTTCAGGTATTAATATCCGTGGTTGGAGTGGTCATAGCTGATATTGGTATTGGTTACCAATACAAAGTACCCCATACTTCATACGGTGTGCCATATAACCAATATGCAAGCGGCAATGCCAACTATAATACGAACAATAGAGGAGCAGTAGGTCAAAATTCTTATCAAAATTACAATGGACAGGCTTTAGGAGGATTACATACAAGCACCAGTTATCAAACATCTGGTGCAGGTAGCGTAGGACGAAACACTGGATATCAAAGTAGCAATTACCAATCTTCTACTCCATTGCAATCTGTAAGTGGTCAATCTACAGGATACAACTTTCAGTCTGCCACACCAGCTCAATCCGCAGCGGGATCTAACCTTTATTATCAACAACAACAAAAGCAACCAGTTAATTATCAGTACCAAAATCAACATAACTACCAAACTGCTAGTCGTTACCAACAACAGTATCAGCAATATTATAATCAAGCGCAACAACAAGAAGCACAAGTATTTAAACATTTTTACGTTCATGCTGCGCCCGAAGAACCCGAAGTACCTCAGTTCCGTCAACCTCCCGTGTTACCACCACCTCAAAAACATTACAAAATAATTTTCATTAAGACCCCATCGCCACCTGCTCCTGTACCTCAATATGTCCCATTGCAACAGCAAAATGAAGAGAAAACAATTGTTTATGTACTTGTTAAGAAACCTGAAGAAGCTGGGGAAATTGTCGTTCCAAAAGTTGAACAAAAAAAACCAACTAAACCTGAAGTATACTTCATCAAATACAACAGTAAAGAAGATTCCCAGGGAGTTATCAATAACATTGTTGCAGATTACAACAATGGACAAGCTGGTTCCGTAATAAATGAAAACTCTGGTATTGGAGCAGTAGATTATTCTGGTCAACAAGAATCAGGAGTTGTAGGTGGACTTCAGGAAATATTCGGATCAAATTCTGCACAAAGTGCACAATCAATCTCCAATGAAAATAGTGGTTTAAGTGTGGGAAACTCTGGAGTATCCTCAACAAGCTCTTTTGGCTTTGATCAAAATTCATCGAACCTTGGCTCAACGTCGGTGCAATCTGTTGATTCAAATTCTGCATCGAGTGAAGTAGCATCAGGCAATGCTCTAGCACAAAGTGCTTTTAGTGGTGGCGACGTGGATTCATTCACTCGCATCGACACAAATCAAGGATTACCTCATGAAACCTATGGTCCCCCAAAATTCAGTTCGCACTAAATTATATAGAAATATACTCTTAAAGGTCTAATTGGTAAGACATTATTAGATAAATAAGCCATTTTGCGTATGCGTGAATTTGATAATTTATACAATGTATGTAATATGGCATTTTACGACTAAGAGACAATAAAGTGATTCTAAATAATTATGTGTAGTGGTTTAATTTACATAATTTGTTCGGTATATGACATTTCCGACATCTTCGCTAAGATAGGCTTGAATGGTATCATTTGGAAAACCCAAATCTATTTTGAACATCTTTGAAATATTGTTTATAATTATGTAAATTATGTAAAAAGAACCAATAAACGACCTGTCTTAAAAATTATAATCTAGTATTATTTCAAACACAGGTGTAGTATTCTTTTGACCTTTATGTATTGTGTTACGTAATGTCTATAATGATTAATAACAATGTAGTGACCCAGTCACATCAAATGCGTCACTGTACCAAAGAAGCTCTTTCAGTGTGACGTTGCATAAAATCACCTATGCCAGTGATTATTCCAGCAACTAAAGATTGGTATAAGTTGAAATATTAATAAAATTCTTCATTGTCTTGTAATGAATTTAATGCTTATTATCCATATTATCAAGAAGTAGGTAAATATTGGCGGTCTCAATTACAAATATTTATACACATTATACTGTAAACATCCTGAGTTTAAATAAAGAGTACAATAGTTTCAAACATTTTTAAACTTCACTTTAGTATTTTACCACAAAAGAAGCAACCACGTTGTGTTTGATTTTTTAAATGTGTTATAAGATTAGGGTGAGTATATGATATTCTGGAAGGTTTATTTGTATTAAATTTACCTTTTAACTTTAACTTATTTTCTATACAATATGATAAACAGATACGAAGCATGGGATATAGTCTGTATATATATACTCGTATACACGTAAAGTCTATTTTGACATTATATTCTTGAAGTAAGCTTTGATATTTCTTTTGATTATCGTTCAAGGTAAATTATAATTATTATTTTTACTTTGTTTTTTGGTAGAAATCAATATAATTTGCAATAAAAATTGGATAGAAAAATTTACGCTTGCACATCGGCCGGCACAGCAAAGGATTGCAGGATAAAAAGATAGGGTGGAAGAATTTGATGCCAGCACATAGGTGCTGAGGTCAGAGAGGTAGTGCAGTAAGTAAAACACACGGGTTTGATCCCTGGTCGCAGTTGACCGATGTGCACACGTGAATTAGTCTTCTGACTATGGTCCTTCGCAAGTAACTCTTGTACGGCCGCCTAGTTTCTACGCTTAGTAGCTTAGTACATAAATGTAAAAGTGATTTACGATATATAAAATACAATATTTTTTTGTAGGTCTTAATTGGGTCTTTGGGTCTACTTTTAATCTATAACTTGCCACCTGGTAAGTCACATTATACTAAAGGAAGTGCCGTAAAAACATTCAAAGAATTGTTTGATAGTCCTGACAATGAATCTTACTTAGACAGTCATAATGAATATATACTATCTAAAGCACTACAGGACCCAAATTGTAGAGGTTGCACGAATCATGTGGCAAAAGTGTTGTATCCAACGAAACTAAATTCTGACAACGGAGTTTGGAATACGGGAAAATACATTTATATACCCATTTGGAAAGAGCGAAGAACGAAATACAAGGTCCTCGTTGTAACATCACCAAAACGATTGAGAATAGACGATCGGACGGTTATTTACATTTTATTGCCAGAAAATAATAACAACATAAAAACAGTACCGAATGTATACTTTGTAGATTCTTCATATTACAACAAGAATGCAAGTAAAATTGATCCAGTTATTGTGATGGATAAAAATAGAACTGTGACTGGTATAAAGAGTAAAGAGATATCAAAAATGGTTAAATTCAGAAATAGGTACTTACAATAAATGTTATTTTTTCATGTATCTAGGTTTATTTCATCGAAAAGAGGGGAACTTTGTGGGCCTTAAAAGTAAAGGCTATGGTAATGATAAAAATAAGTAATAATGTTTAAAGTTTATTTGGAAGCTATATGTAGTATATACTATATAGATATAATAGATTACCTATACATACATATGTATAGGTAATCGGTCGGTAACTAAGCCAAATATTGCTCTCGTCGGCATTCTTGGATCTCCTCTTCCTTACTAATAGGCAAGTTGAGATCAGATGTCGTCTCAATAAAATAGAAGTATAGGTGATATAAAAATGTCTGAAGTGCAAAAGGCAAAAGATGGTAGTGTAAACTGGGAACCTTTTTTAACCACTTGGCCGGTACCAAAGTGTCCTATTTCTATGATAAAAGCTCGTTTTGTAGCTTAGTATAAAAAACTATATATAATTACACCACCTGTGTGTTCAGTAGTAACAGATTAGTTAAGTGATGGTAATTTTAATCCCTAAGTGAAGGTCATTAGCATAATGTTAATAAACATTTAGTACAAGTAAACATTTTCTCAAGTAAATGGGGTTGACAAAGGGATTAATATTAAACTTACGGTAAATCTGTTTTCTTACAGGGATAGGCATAGATCCCCATTTTTTAATTGTACTTCATCATCATCAACTTCACGCCTTCATTCCCACAGGGATAGGCGAAGAAGACGAGAAGCGAAGCAACTTTGGCCTGCATAGTGACGGCGATTGGGGCAACCGTAAGTTAAATCGGTTTTTTAGTCGTCGTTGCTCTTGGACTTCCCCTTGCTTACCATCAGGTAAGTCGAAGTCAGATGTAGAGTATTAAAAAAATTAAATGCGGTACTTTCCACGATCCTGACAAAAACAAAACTTTTTTGTGACAAAACTTCGCTTCGCTTTCCACAATTCTCTTAATACAGGGGCACTGCGGAAGCCTGATTTTTTAAGAATGATCATCGGGGAGATTTGACTAAGGAACAATCTTCTGGTTTATCCCCGTTTTATTTTCCACTCGTCTCCGATTTATAAATCTGTTTCGTCAACCATTCTTTCAACGTGCCCAAATCTTTTCTCAATCTTAATTTGTTAAATTTCTATAATAAGTTATTACCACACCAAAGTGCATACCTACATATACCTACATAGATAGGTTTTTAAAGTGTGAATTCTTGGTACCACTACCACTGAACCATTGCCAGCTCCTATATACTATTCTCATATTTTTTTCAGGGATCACAAACGAGTGAACAGAATGTATTACAATAAATACGACCTCATACAATATTTTCCATTTAGACGCTATGGTAAGAGAAGTTATTTGTAAGAAAGTCTTCAATTACATTATTACTATTAAATATTTTCTACTTATTATAAAACTAATTATAATTATTACGAAATATTATGCATGGTTTTTGTTTTACATACACGTGCCGGTCGGATTTTTCATTGTTTATAAATATAGTACTCGTATTAATACTAGCAGCGAAATATGTCAACAAATATAATTTAATAAAACAATGAAGCACATTTCCTAAACGATTTACAATCTTTTAGTTAACGAAGTTTTTATTAGATTACATAAATGTAACAATAACGCAATGAATGTCAAATATATTAATATAATATATAATAATATTATTATATTTGATTGTGACTAACTTAATTATACAATAGATTAAATTGTATCCTTGAAACGTGTTTCTATGGGCGCGAAATATGAATAACTTTTCGATTTTAATAAACTTATTTCACTTTTTTATTTTATTGGAAAATAACATGTATATTCTCTAATTCTGAAGTTAAGTTATTCTGAAGGCATTTAGAATACGAGTTGTAATTATCTCATGTTCGAAAAACTGCTTTAGCGTTGTAATTTAGGCGCACAGATGCGATTAGGCCAAATGTCAAACCAGATGTCTGCCGATTAAAGCTCGCAATAATTTGTTCTAACCGTTTTTCATTACAGGTTTAAACAATACATTAATAGCATTAAAATATGACAATATTCAATAAAAAAAAATGTTTTTTTTTTCACTATAATAAATATACAATTACAAGTTCATTTATTTTCGATATTAAGAAACTAATTAAAATTTTAAATCCATCCTCTTTTCGTAGACTAATACGAGTACATATAACGATCTTAAGAGTAAAACCTTTAATAAATATAAAACACATATGACACATATGAATGGCATCATCACAAGAATCGGGCAAAGATGCAAAGGATGAGTGAAAGTAGATTGACGAAAAGAATTTATAAATCTCATGTGAATGGATACGTTAAACAAGGCAGGCCCAGGAGAGTGTTTGCCAACCAATTCGGAGAGATCCTCAAGAAAGCTGAGTTGCCTAGTGCCCATAACCATAGAGCTTGTATGAAGAGAATTGTGAATGTGTAGGAAGCGAGGGAGTTGTGTCAGGATCGTGGCAAGTGGCGCACCATTGTCTCTGCCTATCACTGTGGGAAAAAGGCGTGACAATTTAATTGATTGAAGGATCGGTCAGAGAACAATACAAACACTGCCTGCAATGGACTATTATTTCAAATAATAACAAATACTCGTAAATCCCACGGAGACAAATTCTGCTCTAACCGTCTTCTATAAGCTGCGGTAATCCGATTATCGAGTTATCCAGGTGAAATTTAAAATACAAATATAAAAACATTAAATCGAATTTACTCTATATAAGTATATAACCGTAAATAACATTTTCCCTGAGATAATACGTATGAAAAGAGGATTTTCTGATTGAAAGAGCACGTGACAACCTCGATTGTGTATTCTATAGCGTATTTTCAACAGGCTCAATGCATCGAACACACAAAAGGACCTATCTGTCTATCTACCTAAGCTTCAAACATTTCTGTGGACAACAAAAGACATTTTATACAAAAGGGTTTAAGTAAAAAATATACTACTATATATTCCAAAATCAGAAATATACCTTACATTTATATTACTTTATTTTAAGTAAAACTATTGTTTGCTTCGTTTTGAAAATCCGACGCATAAGAAAAATTTAAAGTTTAGTTATTGTCTACTTTTTTTATTGTGACACGATATCTTATCCCTGATGGAGTAGTCTCCTGATGGCAACTATCCTGATGGTAAGCAAGCAGAGGTTGCACGTGAAAAAATCGACTTACGAGTAGTTCACGGCTGCCTATATCGGCCTATGCTGCCCTGCGCTCTTGCAAGTCTACCAAATGGTCTTCTGCAGATTTCTATATACATACGCTAATGTACTCGTATACTTGTGCAAAATATCGTTTCCAATCATCAGTATACAGATTCGAAGCTTTAGCTTAATCCGTTGGCTTGTTACCAATTTACAACCTGTTCCATAACTCTTTGTCGTTGAATTTGGAAATGAAGACATATTATACCTCACAACTTTTTTATTCCAAATACAGATAGTACTGGTACTAATTGTATAGTGATTCCGATGGCGACCGCAGACTGCAGACCGCACTACTAGTTTGTATGAATCTGTATGAGATTGATTCCGTGCACCCGGATCGGAAGCCTGCGCACGAGTATTTTACGCGTCACGGTCTGGTGTGCTAACTAATGCGTTGTTGCTGCCACGAGTGTTAAGTGAATTTATATAGCTAGACACAGTGGAAAGCAGTGGTTACTATGTCACCATGTCTCTATTAATTAATCGCATTCCAGTTTAACATCAGGGCGGTCTGAGGTCATATGACGTGCTAATATTTCTAACAATCCATTTGATATCAATCGTTTAATAAGGTTTTAGTATAGATTGAATAACCGTCCTTTGATTGAGATTGAGAACCGGAAATTGCTGAATCTAATTATGTTAATTTCGCATATATTCATCTATCATTTCAATCTATTAATAATGTCGTAATATGATCATCTATATATATACCTTGTATATATGCGATAATAAATTAATTTATGTTAATGAATTTTAAACATTCAAACTGAGAATTGTGTCTCTCAAAAACATCTAAAATGTTTACGTCGGTTATAAAGGTCTATAATTTAAAAATATACCTTTATAACCTATCAAATGGTTTATATTTTCTAATACTGTATTAATTATAAATGGATACACATGAACATATCTACATAAGCATAATATACTAGGGGTGATCAAAAAGTAATGATAAACGGGTATTTCTAATAAAGATAAAAATCCAAAAAAAAAATTTCGCTTCTTTGGTCCTTCACTACTTCCCAGCTAAAAAATTGTATAAATAGGACGTCATTTGGAGGAGCTACATTCATTTGAAGAGCAGCAGTCGGAGCGACAACACGAAAATGGAGAAACATGAAGTGAGATGCGTCATCAAGTACCTCTGTTTGAAAAAAATATCTACCAAAGAGATACACGCTGATTTGGTATAAGTATGTTTGACAAAAGTGAAATTTAATTTAACGTACAAAAAAGTTATTTTTTTTTGTGGATTAACAATAGCATCCCGCAGGATTGAGCTGGAGTGCGGTCTATGAATGGAGGTGACTCCTACTATAGTTAAATAACTGTAAGTAGCGGTCACATCCACTATGCCGGCCTAGTTGGAACTGGCAGTTTTTTCTTATTGTGACTCGACATCTGAACTCGACCTACCTGGCGGTAAGCAAGAGGAGGTCCAAGAGTACCGACGACTGTAAAAACCAAGTCAGTTCGTGGTTTTCTTAGCTTATGTGCATCCTTAAAGCGATGCGTGAACCTTTTGCCGGAATAGTGGCGGCGACTGAGGCGTCCTTGCCTACCATCAGGCGAGTTGAGGTGATATTTAGAGTTTCTATAAAAAAACTATGAAGGACGGTAAATCCTTCCTTTGAAACAGTGCAAAGCTAATCATACTTAATGACCATGTAAAGGTAGTAATTATTTCCCTACTAGAAAATGAAATTGTCCATTAAGAACGTGGTTAGCCGCCATTTTTAAGTCTCACACCCACACTAATTAGAATCTTATAAAAAAGTACTGCATTTACACTTTACTAAACAGGCTTTTGTATAACGAACTCTACTTTTAAAATGATATTTAATTACTCTAAAGACTCAACTTTTAAAGTCATTATGCAATATTTTGCAAGTTTGATCTAGGCAAGTCTCGCTTACCGCCAAGAGTTTGGGTTCCGAACTTTTAAGCACTCTGATAAAGTTGTTGCTTTTACGGTTTAAATTTTATAATATTAAAATAAATATAATATTTTTAAGTCCGCTGATCCGGGTGACTTAGTTGCGTTTCGGGATCTGCTTGTCAGTTGCCGCTTCAACTATGCCGGCATAGTAGATGTGACTGCTACATAATACAGGTCGGGGAAAGCATCCGCATTTTATCGACCGAATCGGCAGTCGAACTAAAAAGTTCGGCGCGTCTTTTCTTTGTAGATCAATCGACAAGTGGAATGCTTTGCCTGCCCATGTCTTCTCTCCATCTTATGACCTTGGTGACGGCAACTGAGGCAGCCGTGAACAAACCCGGTTTTATCAGTCATCGTCACTCTTGGTCCTTCTCTTGCTTATCATCAGGCGGGACGAGGTCAGATGTCGTGTCACAATAAAAAAAACATACAGTTATTTAACTGTAGTAGTAGTTACCTCCATTAATGGACCGCACTGCAGCTTAACATCAGGCGTGGTGGTGTCATATGTCAAGTCATAATAAAAAATAATAATAAGCGGATGGCTTTGTAATAATTTGAATATGTTTTTGATGGGAGCCCTTTGTGAGACCTAACAAACGGAAATGCTCTGTTCAGAATCCACATTTTCTTTAAAGAAATTCCATTAGCAGCATTTTAATTGTAATTTCCGTTTACTTAGCTTCAACATCCTAAAGGGTTGACTGGTAAAGAATGCCTTTATACCGAATGCGCACTAAGTTTTTAAATAAAATAAATAAGGTAGATATTTGTCCATTTCAAAGTTGTTCGCGTATCCCTCGAGTATTTTTATTCTAGGTAAATAGCCACTCCGAACGTCGTAGCTATTCAGTGTTGAGAATGCTCTTTGAAATAAAGTTCTGAATGATAAGGAGTGACTAACATTAGTTCTAAAGATAAATTCCCTCAGGCTGAACTGTTAAATTGCACACTAACTACGACTAAATTGTGGGAGGACACTAATTGGAATGCCACTATGGAATTGTCAGTTTCGGAGAAATTCAATTTGTCAGGACAAAACTGAAGTACCAACTCACAAGAACTTGTATAAATGGAAGCATGTAACTTGCATTGAACGCTTGTTGAAATAGTTTGGGAAAATTAATAAATTAGACTAACATTATCTAATAAGATAGCTTGTAGAAAATGCATAAGATATATTGTGACTCGACATCTGACCTTGGTCCGCAACCAAGAAGAGGTCCAAGAGTGCCGACAACTGTAAAAGACGAGTCATCACGGCTGCCCCAGTCGCCATCACTATGCCGGCCAAAGGTGCTCTTTCACGCATCGTTTGAAGGATCCGAAGTTACAGGATGGAGAGAATAAATGGGCTGGTAAAGCATTCCACTTGTCGATTGTTCTACAAAGAAACGACGCACCGAACCTTTTAGTTCGACTAAATAATAGCTTTCTATGTTCACACGAATTTTTAAGTTTAGTGCAATTTATATTTTAAATAATATATTAACTATGAAAGTTTTAAGTAGCATATCGTCACGAGGCCAGCACTTTGGATGCGACTGCTACTTGTACTGTTATTGCAGTCGCCTCCACACATGAACCGTACTCCAGTTGTAAGTCAGGTGGGGTGTTATCTGTCAAGACACAATATAAAAACTCCTAAAAAACTTTAAAATATCTGAATTAAATTTTGTAATAGGTCACTTCTATAAAATTTCAGGCGTTTATTAGAAGAACACACTTAGATCATATAATGTAATATATACTTATATGATCTGAGGGTGTACACGACAGGACACAACCAATATCATATAATATAATTAATTCAGATAGATTTAAAAAAAACAAGGTTGTGTTCCAATAATGTAATGGATAATAATGTAATGGAAATATTTGAAGACTTTTTATAGTGGCTAAGATCTGATAGTAGCCTAATTTTAGTTTGGTCTATGAAAAGGCAACTGCTACTACAGTTGAAAAAGTAGCAGTCTGCAAGTTACATTCGTATTAACTATGCCAGCCTAATTGGAACCGGCTGAGTCAGTTCACATTCTACACTTGGTATATACCTCAATATACATATATTTTACTTTGACACTGGAAAGTTATAAGGGTTATTACACTTTCCTAAATTTAGGATTCTAAATGATTTAGAATCCAGTCAGTCGCCTCCAAGGAACATTGTACTCAAGAGGTAGCCTCGCACACCTGACGGCGGGCGGACGTGTCTCGTTTTGTACTTGTAGGTAAATATAAAATATAAAATATTCGTTATATTTATTGTCGACAATTTGTTCCTTAGCAATAAATATTCCTTAACCCAAGTATTACTTTTTTCTTTTTTTTTTACTTTCAATGATTCTACAGTCAAGGCTACTGCAAGACCAATCCTTTGATTTTTAGACAATACTGGCGGCATTGCATCCGTGACGTTCGTCACCGACATGATTGAAATGCTGACTGAATCAGTGACTAAATTTAGAACAGTGTAATCAAGAGCCTCCTTCCTATCCTAAGCATTCTAATTAAGATGACTAAATTTAGGAAAGTGTAATAACCTCTTTCTTATATACTAAAGCTATAGACAAGAAGAAAGAGAGAAAATCTTAGGATTCATATGGTGGCTAAGTCAGTTCGTCCATGGAAATGTATCTCTACCACTTCTTGGTCAGGGGTTAACAAAAGTGTCATTGAAAGATGTCGACGAGATAAGCTCAAAGCTGTTATGAACAGTAGTCTGAAAGTTATAGACTAGGGGTCCCCAAACTTAATCAGTTCTCGGCGTACTTAAGTCTTGCATAGAATTCAAGTTTGTAACTCTACTTTATTTCTACATTTCTATAGGTGCTTGTATTATAGAAACAATATGATAGATACATTGGTACCGGCACGTAGTTCCGAACCATTGTCGCTTGGTTTATAAGACCAATTTATAATCACTGGATCAAGGCCGCCTTCCTTCCTGGACCAAGTCCTTATCTAGTTGTACACCGTACAGACGTACACTATACTATACTAGTTGTACACCGTACAGACGTACACTATACTATACTAGTTGTACACTGTACAGACGTACACTATACTATACGCAGTTTTAGGTACACAGAAAGGGTTTTTAAAATATCTTTTAAATATAGCATTGCATGTTAGAAGTGTATGATGTTTATTTAAACTGTACTTTACAGTGAGCTTAATGAGCTTCAGACTCGAACCACCAGTTATTTGTAGGTTTAAAATTAGACCTAACTGCATATGTTAACCGCATGTAAAACCAAATTTTGTGAAACAAAATTCTTTAATATACTTATTAAAATTTTTAGCTTGGTTGCCTAGTCCAAAAGTAACCATAGAGCTTGTATGAAGAGAATTAAAAGTGAATGGAGCGAGGGTGTTGTGTCAGGATCGTGTAGGTAAAAGGCGTGACAATTCGATTTTTTTATTTTCTTTGATTATTATTACTTATGAAATTATACTCAATTTGCTCGTATTATAATCGTATGATAGGTAACAAAGAAACCTAAGTTTTGAAATGTAGCATACTCGTCATAGAAATAATTTAATCAATCAAATTGTCACGCCTTTTTTCCACAGGGATAAAGACAATGGAGACAATGGAGCGCCACTTTCCATGATCCTGACACAACTCCCTCGCTTCCTTCACATTCATTTATTTGGTTGCCCAGTGCCCATAACCATAGTGCTTGTATAATTTAATCAAACAAAATATTATTCAAAGAAATAACCGTAGAATATTGTAACGAAACTTCTTTAAGGAGTTTGAGAAGAATTACTATAAGAGATGACTGATTTTATTTTTAAAGCCAAGGGGAGCGCATGCTAATGAATAAAAACTTTTCTAGGCTAAAATATTGAATTGATATTTCGCGATCGTAAGCATTTACACTTTAAACGTGATTTAGACTGATCCAAGTAGATTAAAGATAAGTGTTTTCTATTATGTAAACGTTTATAGATAACCAACGTTTAAAGTATCTCGCAGTGAAAACAAACCACGTTGCCTTAGGTTTATTTAATGATTACAAAACTATTAGGAAATGGTTGGTGTCCTAATACATTTTTCCTAAAATTGAGCTATCACGATCACAAGTTTCGTACAATTGCGTTTAGTAAAACAATGACTTTTCAGGGAATAAAAAAGTAGACATCTGGTGCAAGAATATTGAAGTTATAATTAGTTTCTAGTGTCCCTCGGTGTAACACATGGTATGCGGGGAATTAAAAAGAACAATTTCAAAGTAAAATTTTATAATACATATAGACAATTGTTAACATAACATATTTTTGAAAATATATTCCAATACATAATTTAGTATTTTCTTAAATTTTGCACGTACGTTGATTAATTGTATTAAACAAATTTTACGCGGTTTACTATTGTAAAATCTATAACCAAAATAAACGCGATAGTAAGCCGCATAAAATTTACTTAAATTTTTAACGAATCAATATTAATTGCTATATTTAATATGAAATTTTATTATATTTATTCTTTATTATAATTGGTTTTCAGTATTTAATGTGCTATCATACACCGAAGTCATAATAAAAAAGTTTGTACTGAAACCAAATTTATTTTTAGATTTACTTCCAAAGTATTGTAGGGAAGGAATGAGGAATAACATCTTTGAATATGGTAATAGAATTGGAAATCCAGTAGATCCTTTCAAAAGACTTTTACGAAGAAAATCTCGGTGAGGTGAAATACTTTTATGGTGAATTCCCAAAGAGAACAAATTGTATTAGAGTAAGGACAGTTAATATATACTATGACACAAGAAAAATTGCTACGACCGGGAATCGACCGGGTCTTTACGGACCAGTAGCGGACTGTTTACTATGCGCCACGCGTGTCATTAAATATTAAAGACATTAAACGAAATATTTCATTTGTGAAGATCAAAACTACTTTTATTAAACAAAGATAATCGTTTAATTTAATTTTTTTTTGTTATATACCCAGTTTTAGTTTTAAGAGTGGTAGGCAGAAAGTTGGTGGGCAATCGCCAAGTCTCCAGATCCAGGGTAGTACCACTTTTAAATATACAGACCGTAAAGTTGGAATTAAATTGGAAGCAACTTGAAAGTTGACCGCTCCATCTAGGCCGGCAAAGTGGGTGTAACTGCTACTTGTAATTACTTAGTAGCAGTCGCCTTTATTCATAGACCAAACTTCAGCTTAACATAAGGCGAGATGCTATCATAATAATATAAAAAAAGTTAACTAATACAAGACCTCAGTAATACCGAAAACAGTGAAAGTGGTATATCTACATGTTACCTCGATTTAAAGTGAACGTGTCGATTGATTTTAAGTTTATACTGCGGGTCACTAGCAGCAACCGGATTATAGATTATCTTCAAGATAATTTTAAAACTGTTCTTTGTTTTGAGGACCAACCAGTTCATTACGCGGATGTCCCGGGTACCATAAAAGTATTAGAAGGTTTATGTGTATTGAAGTACAAGTATTGTCGAACCGTCTCTTCGCAAAATCAATATTATATCCGAACGTGGGAGTGTATCACAATTCGGTAATTTAGCCAGCCGTAAGCAGAGCACGTCCAAGTCCTGCTTATCCCAAAAGGGACATTGGAATCTTTGTTTATTCAGCGCTAAAATATCTGCAAAATGCTTTTTGAATAATAAAGATATAATATAAGATGTTTACTTTTAATTATCCAATATATATTTATTTTATATGAAGAATAGTTTATTTATATAAAGAAATCATCTTTGCTATATACATTGTATACTCTCTTCGCCATTATTAATTTTAAGCGCACAGAGATAGGCAGACAGAACAGTGCTACATTCCACGTCCCTGACACTCATTCGCTTTCTTAGCATTCACAATTTAGCTCTTTGGTTAGAGGCACTGCGAATCTCTACTTTTTAAAGAATGTCCTCAAGAAAGCTTGGTTGCCTAGTGCCCATAACCATAACGTACAGCTTGTATAAAGAGAATTGTAGAGAATTGAGGAGTTGTGTCAGGATCGTGGCAAGCGGCGCTCCCTGTGAAAAAAAGGCGTGACAATTTAATTGATTGATCGATTTATTAACTATTTTAATCTGTGTACATATATTTCGTTTTCAGACCAATCATGTAAAATAATACTATTATAGATAATCCGGCCTAGTAGGATACAATTACGTGGAATATCATATAAGTGATATATGATGATTTGGAATATTATATGAGATAGATGATTGCGTGGAATATCATATAAGTGACAAATAATTACATGGAATATCATATAGGTAGTGATATTCTTATATCTTATATATAAGAATAACATAAAGTGATAGATGATTACGTGGAATATCATATAAGTGACAAATGATTACGTGGAATATCATATAAGTGACAAATAATTACATGGAATATCATATAAGTTGTGATATTCTTTTATCATATAAGAATACCATCAAGTGATAGATGATTACGTGGAATATCATATAAGTGACAGAAGATTACATAAGTGGTGGTACTACGCCGGAACACCACCGCCTACTATTCTGAGAAAACCAAACCCGAAGCAATTATTTGTTTCTTTTATTTATTTATGAGGATGAATCTACATTCTTACACATTTATTGATCAATATTTCAAACTTTTGAACCGAGTTTTAATTAATTTATAACTTCTAGATAGCAATCAAGTAAAGTTAAATCATTTGAACACAATAATAAAGGAACTTCGTAAAGATTGCAGGTTTGTTTGAAGTGACCGAAAACTTATTAAAACTTGTCTCTTGAAGTAAAAAGAAATTTAAGCATTGAAGTTGTATTTTGAAATATAACACACTAAAAACACTAGTTGAAATGAAACGTAAATGTAAATTGATTGCCTTTATAATAGTTATTTTAACCAAAGTTACGAAATTTAGCAAGTGGAGGCTTACCAAAAATTTGAGCAATAAAAATACTACTCATTACCTTTTCAACTTCATTCACCATTGGGACTGCTGCGTAAAATAGAATCTTATAAAAACAATTTACATATTCAATGAGGATTTCTATTTGTAATATTTTTACACCAAGGTTACTATTAGAGCTATCTTTAAAAATATTGGAGGTCGATTACTCAACTGTATAAAGTTAATATTTTTTTGATAATGCTTCCCCGCAAAGTTTACCTTGACCTGACCTTTCATTAACGTTCTCCCATCAACGGAAAACAGATCTGCTGGCTCTGATAATTACGGTGTGCACACAACTCGGTGTTCTAAGAAATGGTAATTTGATAACACCTAGGGAAACATGATCAAGCAAGCGTTGTATATTTTAAAATTATATTCTGTAAACTTGGTATGATCATTAGCACGAACATGCGTTTATTAATTAGTTGGTAGAAACTAAAAAAACAACAACAAATGAATATAGAAAGCTGTACTTTTAACTTTTAGAACAGAACATTCAAAATAAAAGAACAAAACGAATGCATTCTCTTTGTTTCAGTTTGCGAAATCAAAATAAAGGAGCATCAAATGTACATGTGAATTGCTTCCAGGCATGTCCCAGGTAATAGCATCGTGCAAATACGCTCGATGTCAAATCAAGACCATTTTAAGTGAACTGTCCGAAATGGTACGGGCTGGGAAAAGTGCCCGAAGGTGCTTTTTACTAAACACTGCTTTTATTATCCTAGCATTACATAACTTTCCTCCAATTATTAATGTCAGTCAATCTTCTGGTTAAAACGCGTTAGGTATTAACGCGTCACATGCAATCACATGCAAGGAGATAGAATAGATTGTAACTTTTAATGTCCATTTATGTCTTACGATTTATCAAAGCTGGGTGGCCTAGTTCTTCTAACTATAGGGCTTGTATGAAGAGAATTATACAGTGAGGGAAGCGAGGGAGTTGTGTCAGGATCGTGGCAAGTTGTCTCTGCCTGTCTCTGTGGGAAAAAGGCGTGACAATTTCATTAATTGATACTCGTATTAATCAATATCTAACTATTTTCTTTTAATAACAAATTGTATTAACTGGTATGTATTATCTAAATTATAAAAAAACTGTATTATCTAACAAAATTATACTTAAACGGGTACTTAGTAGGCAGAACGTTTAATCTTATGACGTCACACAAAATCCCCGTAATCAAAATGTAGATACGATCTATGCATGCTGATAAAGTTTATGCAAGCTTATTCGTACATGATATCGTATATATTATATATTAGGTATTCAACGGATTTAAGGAGTGCATGCCTGGATGCAGTTATACTTATTTAATATATTTCATGTAAATAGTATATTAATTTACTTAGGTTGCTTAAATAAATCGTTATGTTTAGGTCAATAATTTAGTTTTGTATGTACCATACAAATAGAATAAAATACGGAACGAGAATATTCGCCAAAGAACCAAAGTTACCGACATAGCCCGTAGAATTCTCAAGCTGAAGTGGCAATAGGCTGGCCACATCGCTCGAAGAACCGACAACCGATGGGGAAGAAAGGTTCTTGAGTGGAGACCACGAACCGGAAGACGCAGCGTAGGTAGGCCTTCTACTAGGTGGACTGACGACATAGTGAAAGTCACGGGTAACCAGTGGATGCAACTGGCATCTTGTCGTTCGAAATGGCGTTCTAAGGGAGAGGCCTATGTTCAGCAGTGGACGCCTTCTGGCTGTTGATGATGATGTACCATATCTTCATAGTTATAGTAAAATATCTTTCGTCTAATTTTTCTTTGAGACGTGACCGCTGTTATTTATTTAACGGTTGCCGTTACTATATCGACGAAAGGTGCTTTTTTATGCTTTTTTAAATTGTGATTCGACATCTGACCTCGACCTGCCTGTTGGTAAGCATGATGGAAGTCCAAGAGTGTCGACGACTGATAAACCGAGTCAGTTTAATTTATTGTATATTCCATTTTTTGTATAAATTGTATATAAAAATTCACGCGTAAGATGGATTTACAGTGACCAGGAATCGAACACGTTGTCTGACGCTTGATTTTTCTATATAATTTCATTACTAATTTAAACACATTACATCGATTATACATTTTATTTGGGTTCTAAAATATTAACATGGTAATAAACTCATGTTTTTTTTATTTATTGGAATTTGCCTTTACATATTATTACTTAAGATGATCGTGACTTCTAGAAAGTAGGCGGGTTTAATTATAATATATTTTATGTTAAACGGTCTTGTGTTGCATCATCACGTTTCTTGTAATGTTTATTTTGATTATAATAATACTTAAAGGGCCAAGGGTTTCTAAAGTGGTTTCTAGCAACATTTTTTTATTGTGACACGACATATAAGAGGAGCAGTCACATCCTCTATGCTGGCCTAGTTGGAACAGGCAACTTTTATTTTATTTTATTGTGACTCGACATATGACAGCACCCCGCTTGATGTTAAGCCAAAGTGTGGTCCATGAATGAATGACACTGCTACTACAATTCAATAACTGTGAGTAGCAATCACATCCACTATGCCGGCCTAGATGGAACCGGCAACTTACAAGCTGATCCCGAAACGTGACTAAATCACTTCACGGTCTGTATACTTGTAAGTGGTGTAAGCCTACCACTCTTTGTACAACTTACAAGCTGATTCCAAAACGTCACTTCGCGGTCTGTACACTTGTAAGAACGAAATTGGTGTAGGTTTTGAAGTAATCGCAAGGAATTGCAAAACGTATCGTTTTGAAAGTGATCGACACCACATCCGCTTTGAAGAAATACATTACGTTTTTTTTAATTTGTTACATTAACCCATTTGTATTTTATTATACAAGTACATAAGCATTCATACAAAATTGTATCACAAAAGTAATATGATTTTGTGTAATATTTTAAAAGTAATCAATCAAAGTATTTCGCCTTAATTCACACGGGGCCATCCAGGGACAACGAAGCCCCACTTTCCACGACACTGACAAAACCCCCTCGCTCTTTTTAACACGCTTTTTAACCCTCGACTCAAAAAGAGGGGTATTAGTAGGGTAAGTTTGACTTGTCTGTGTATCTGTGTTTCTGTGTATTTGTGTTTCTGTGTGTCGTGTGTATCTGTCTGTGGCATCGTAGCTCCTAAACAAAAGGACCGATTAAGATGCGGTTTTATTCGTTTAAAAGCTGACGTGATCGAGATGGTTCTTAGCTACAATTGATGAAGATCTGATCAGGGGTTTCAAGGTCATCAGCTCGTTTTGTGAGCTGCGGTAGCGATCTTAGACGCATAATAGGTATTTACTTTACTTTTAAACATATCTGTGACTAAAAATTTGAAACAAAAACGAATTTCATGATGGACAAAAACGTCGAACACAGGAACATTCATTTTGGGCTATTTATTTATTATTAGCTTGACCTGTAAGTATGTCCGTTCTTATGTAACAGAAATTTTCAAATTAATTTTCACCCACGTATTGAAAACTGTCATCAAAACAATAATTTCATTAATTTTTTGGTCGGTATAGTGACGGCTATTGAGACAACCGTGAACTGATCATTTTTTCAGCCGTCGGCATTCTTGGATCTCCTCTTGCTTACATCAGGCAGGTCGAGGTCAGATATCGATTGACGAGTCACAATAAAAAAAAACACATTTTAGTATGTAAGCGTATTTTTTTAGTTTTTTTTTAAATTACTTTTAGACTCGTCATTTGCCATCGATCTGCCTGATGGGAAACAATAAGAAGTCCAAGAGCGCTGTCGATTGAAAATCATGATGCAATTTACGGCTGTCTTATTCGTCGTCACAGCACAAATATGCATTTTTACTGTTCCTTCAAATTTATAATTTTAAATAATAATTATATTTTAATACGCACCAAAATGAGACTGTAATCTACATTGTTGAAGTAATTATAATGAAGCGCATATTGTTAGTAAGTACACAGAGAAAGGAAATGCAACGTCTTACTCAATGGTCGTACACAATCAGTGAATGTATGCTTTCAAAACTTCATAGTTGCATCCAATAATAATTATGTAACATTTAATGTATTTCTCATATTGACTTATTGTCTTAATTGTATACGCATTAGTTACTCTAATTCATATCACAAATATGGCGAGAGAATTAGGTGAACATGAACAATGTTGTAACAATGTATTATATTGGATTTAGCACACTATTTGTTCAACAATTTCACGGCATAATTACGAGCCTCCATTTAACACATTTAAGCATAAGCACGTCGGTAAAATATATCTTAGTGTATAGTAATATTATAGGTACAAATATTCATATGTATAATAAGTGAATATATAGATGAAATGAAACAGTTTCTTAATATTCTCCGTGCCGGGTCTATTGCGTGGCAGATGGGAGAGTGGAAGCATCGTTCCGGACTTGTAACCGGAAAGTAGGTTTAAGGCCACATGTCAACGCTCACCTTCACTGCCTAACCTTTCCCTTTATCCAATTAAACATTGAAAGACGCTACCAATGTCGCCTTCGAGATTTGGTCTAAAAATGTAAGTACGACTGAGCTTGGGAGGGCAAGTACCTTTTAAAGATGATGCAGGGATGAAGATATTTTTGAGGCGTTAAGACGGAGATACGAGTATATATTTTGGAGCTGAATTTGGAGATTGCAGTAACTGTACTAAGTAAATTATTTAAAGGGCGGCATAAGCACACATAGCTCTTAATATGTATGTTCTCAAATGGAGAGAGAGAAGAAGAAAGAGAGCACACACACACTTACGCACACCATTGTGTTGAATATTTTTTGTGTCTCAATTACTACAGGAATAGATAGAGACGATGGAATGCCAAATTCCCCGACTATACAAACTATATAGTATCATTAATTGTAGAGAATATTGCCGAAATATATCATGTTGCGCCACAAATTAATTAGTACAAGGTGTTTGTTATCTACATACGAGTATCTCATTTGTATCTTTGTAATCCAATATGTTAGTTAAAATACTTAAATTTTGTAATATCATCTTCAACATAGCATACATAATTATTTCATACCCTATAAAAATTTAATGATTGTATTTAATTTAAAAATAAAAGTGATCGTTATTGGAGTAAAGACAAATGAATGTTGACATTCAAATCTAGGTAACACACAGTTTGGAGAATTGCCAACTTCTCTGACATGCTGAAAAAGGTGGCGAAACCTCAATTGTTCTACTAGCTTAAAGAGGTCATACTAAAGAGGTCTACTACACTTTTTGAGTTAAAAGGCATTTTTTTTATTGTCCTATATTTGCAACAAGTTGTTAGTCATTTATTATGCCAAATAAGAGAAATAAACGCTATTTCATTTACTATGAAAGCTGGGTTGCCTAGTGCCCATAACCGTAGAGCTTGTATAAAGAGAATTGTGAATGTGAGGGAAGCGGGGTGTGTCAGGATCGTGGCAAGTGGCGCTCCTGTGGAATAAAGGCGTGACAATTTGATTGATTGATTTAATCACTAACAATATTACTAAAGTGGTATTAATACTACATTTAATATGAAATTCTTTCTGAAAAAATAATCTGATTCTTTAGTTGGGTGTGAAAAATATCAAGTTATTCTTCTCTAGAGCTCGAGTGCAGTGAAGTAAAATAACCGGCAAGTGCTCATGGAAGCCAGCATTCAAAAGCTTCGCTACTTTAACTGAAAAAAGTTCACAGAGATTTTAAATAAAAGAAGGAATGTGGGTCGGGAACATGTGGTATAAATTTTATTTACGAGTTAGATACTTTAAAAGTATATATATTCTACTTTATGTACCAATGAAATAAAATATTCCTACACCTTTTACACCAGTCCGTTCCGTGTAGTCCCGGGTTCGATTCCCGGTCGGAGCAAATATTAAATAATTAAACTAAATTTTACAAACATTTGTTATTAAAAAAAAGAGGAAACAAATGTTACTCAGGGTCTAGTTATCAAAGAGTGGTTGATAGGCTGTGGTGCCTAGTCTGCCTAGTAGTCCGGGGTAGTACCTCCATTAACAAGATTACAGACCAGACCGTAAAAAAACTTAGTCGCGTTTCAGGATCAGCTTGAAAGTTGCCGGTTCCAACTAGGACGGCATAGTGGATGTGATTGCTGCTTACAGTTATTGAATTATAATATTAGTGACATCCATTCATGGACCACACTCCAGCTTAACATCAAGCGGGATGCTGTCATATGTCGAGTCACAATAAAAAATATAAAAAATGGTTTCAAGATTGTGATTTCATAATATTACGGATTTACATATTTAAAAAAATACGTTAAGTTCCGTTAAAACACAATTATATTTTTGTGTCTTATACTCTATTGTGTATGTATATGTATACGCGATATTAAGTGGCAAAGGTAACATGTAGATTGTATCATAATAAATTGTATTGTATTATAACAAAACGAAATACATTTAGTTAAACGAAAATAATACACCTAGAGGCACGTAATATGAACACAATATATATATATATATATAGGTGATAGGTGAATACAGAGGAACCTCTGTGATGATATTTAATATATAAAATAAGGTGTCGCAGCTGTTATGCACTTTGCCGTAGCATCCTGCATAAATCAAGAATGTAATATCAACCAGCTTAAATATTTGACGCCCCTTAGAGAATGATTCACTAACACAATTTTCAACTTAATAGTGATTATATTCAAATATTTTAAATGAATGAAACAATTTCTTAGCATTCATGGATTCACCGTGCGGGTGCCGGGTTCATCGCGTGGCAGGCTTGGACTTGTGACCGAAATGTAGGTTTCAAAGCTTTTTGTGACATGTCAACACTCACCTTCCCTAGTTATAGTTATAGTAAGATTATTTCAGTAAATTCAATCCTTTTATTTAATTGGTGTTAAGGTATGTATTAGTCCGCCTCACTCCGATTGATGTTAAGATGGAGTGTGGTCCATGAATGGAGGCGACTGCTACTACAGTTAAACAACTACAAGTGGCAGTCGCATCCACTATGCCGATCTAGTTGAAACCGGCAACTTACAAGCTGATTTCGAAACACGACTAAGTCACTTTACGGTCTGGTCTGTATACTTGTTAATGGAGGTATTACCCCGGACTACTACTACTAAGCAGACTAGACACCACTGCCTATCAACCACTTTTTGATAACTAGACCCTGAGCAAAATTTGTTTACCCTTTTTTTTAATAAAAAAATGTTAATATGTTTAATTAATAAATATTTGCTCCGACCGGGAATCGAACCTGGGACTTTACGTGGCACGGACTGGTGTGCTAACTATTGCGCCACGCGTGTAAGTTTTATAAAAAAATACACATTATTACGCGTAGTGGGTACAAACACGAGGAAGTTTATTATTAGTATTATAAGCCTATTTATTTGTCCCACTGCTGAGCAAAGGCCTCCCTCTCTTTTTTTTCATAAAGTTTAATAATAATAAAATTATATTTAATTGGAATAATTGTTAGTGCACGAAATAACTTTATTTGTTTTATTAAACGAAAGTTAGATTGCTATTTCGTTCGGTTTGTTACTTTTACTTAAATATTAAGAAACTATTTTAAGTAGATTTACTTAAATTTTAATTAACTCCACCAGACGTTGGTATTCGAAGTTATTCGGTGTTACGTGAGAAAGTTCACCTCTTGAAGCTTAGCGTAACTTTAGAGCTCAGAAATTTAAGTCACAGAAAATAAACAATAATTGAATATTTCTTTTAGTTATAATCAATAAATAAATTAAATTGTCACGCCTTTTTCCCACAGGGATAGACTGAGACAATGGAGCGCCGTTTACCACGATCCTGACACAACTCCCAAAATGTATGATTAAAAATGTATGAATGTACATTTAGTAATAATTTATTTTTGTTTAATTTTATCATGTGCCTGTATGAAAATAATTATGGATGTGAAGGAAGCAAGGGAGTTTTGTAAGTATCGTAGTAAGTGGCGCTCCATTGTCTCTGCCTATCCCTGTGGGAAAAAGGCGTGACAATTCTGTTGTTACTATTATAACTATGGTCTTACAAATCATATATTGTTAGATATTTACCTAACTATCAATGATTTTAAATTCAGTGAAGTAAATCATAATTTGCAAAATTGCTAAATATCTTGTACTTAGTTTCTAGTAAATTTAATTATTAATATTTGCTTCGACCGGCCGGAATAGTGACGGCGACTGGGGCTACTGTGAACTGAGTCGTTATTTTCAGTGGTCGACACTCAAGAGTACCTTCCTTTCTTTACTATCAGTTAAGCAGGTCGAGGTCAGATGTCGAGTCACAATAAAAAAAGATAGGTAGACCCGATCCGGTACTTGAATGTGGTACAGACCGTGAAATAACTGTCGCGTTTCGGAATCAGCCAAAGTTTGCCGCTTTTAATTAGGTCGGCATAGTGCCACTGCTATTTGTAGTAATTAAGTCGTCTTCATTCATGGACCGCACCTAAGCTTAAGATTAGGCAGAATGAATAAAGTACATGCGGTTGATTATACACATAAATATTTAGATTTACTTCAAAATACCAAGGCGCCCGTGGTTTAGTAGTAGTGCAATGGTCAAGCAAACCGAGAGCACGGGTTCAATACCACTTGCCGGTACCAACGTATCATCGATATATGTAATTTGGTCGACTTATTTCTATGATACAAGAAGCACTTTAGTAGGTTCATGGGTGAGCTGATATACATAGTAGTATGTATGTGTATATAGTATGTGCCTGCGTAAAGTAAAAATGTGTCGTGTGAAACAAAGATGTCACACAAGATGTAAGGGAAAAGAAAGAATATTCTGGGTAATAACATTGTTTCATGTATTTGTAGTAACGTTGATGAGTGCCTCGATACTTACCCTCTATAATTGAATTTCGAAGGTACATATACTTGGAACTGGCGTCAGAATGGTAAAGTAAAAGTTGTTTTTATAGCTCGCCTTCTTTTTATTTCATATTACGTTGTATGTACATATTGTTACACACTTATTTTAAGGGCAATCTGTATTTTATTACAATGTAAACTACTCTCACTTGTCTACACTCGTCCTCTTAAAACCACTTAAGTGATTTATGCCGTTCATTTACAGGTAATGCCTTGTCAGTTTCAATATTCTATCGGTTATTTTATTTACTTTTCCATACATTTCCATCTTGTATTTGTATCAATAAAACAGGACGACCGAAGTAAACATATCAAAGATAAATGATATTTTTGACGACAAGCGTGGAATGGGTACAACATACAGACCGTAACGTGACTTAGTCGCGTATAGAGATCATCTTGTAAGTTGCTGGTTCCAACTAGGCTGGCATAGTGGATGTGACTGCTACTTATAGTTATTTAACTGTAGTATCAGTTACCTCTATTCATGGACCGCACTCCAGCCTAATATCAGGCAGGGTGCTGTCATATGTCGAGTCTAAATATTAAAAACAAATAACTCCCTACGCAAACAGTATAATACATGAATTGTTTTTACTCAAAGAACGACGTAATTCCAAGAGGGACTGGCCATCATATAAATTATATTAGTGTTAAATTGAATTAGCGTCCTTCTTGTCTAATGCATTTAGACTCATTTGATGTACTGACATTAGCGTCCTTTTCTTGTAAGTGTATAAAATATTAAAGCAACGAGGTTAACACGGAAAAGGTCTTTAAAAGAGCGTGTACGTGGTACTGTAGGCCCATGGGATTCCGAAAAAGAATAAGTAGTTGTCTATAGTTGGAAAAAAGAAAAATAAGAGTTAAAAGCTTAAGGTCCTAAAAGTAACTGTATTTTTTCTTTTTTTAAAGTTACGGGTTGTTGATGCAGTTTTTCGTGACCTTTAATATGCTTTAAGGCTAATAAAATATGCATTAGGAAAACGCATTAAGATCCATTTTAATTATTGATTTAAAAAGTATAAAATTTAAAGTTTCTTGGAGAGGAAATAGAAAATTTTTCTTTCAACTCATTATAACTATAAAAGCTTTTATCACCACTTTTATCCGCTTAAAAGACTTGATGGAGATAAATCGCACCGTAAAGGCTTGCCTACTTTTTGCTTTCAGGATCAGCCTAGAAATTGCAACTTAACTGTGTAGATAGAGAGTGACTAAGCTTTAATTTGCGTGAAGAAGCATAGTGACGGCGACTGGGGCAGCCGTGAACTAACTCGTTTTTTTCAGTCGTCGTTACTCTTGGATTTCCTCTTGCTTATCATCAGGCGGGTCAAGGTCAAATATCGTGTCACAATATAAAAATAAAAAAATCAACGTTTATGAACTTAGATTTTACGAGTATATGAATTCCATTGTATTTATTCAATTTTTTTTTTATAAAGTACACTGAAGTCCCAATTAACTGATTGAACATGATTGAAACTACACTGAACTGAATGAGAATGGATCGTGGGTCATTCGGTTAATCGAACATTGGAATAATCCGGAAACAATCTATTTCCGTGTCATAACAAGACTACGGCGCATATTCGTATGTAGAATTATATATATGCGGGGCTTAAATGCGATAGTACATTCATGTATCGTAACCTATACATAATACATTTATTTATATTTACTATTTAGAGTTCGTATACACAGAGTACATAAATACAGATTCACTAAGTTACACAGCTATATTCTATATTCTTTTTTCTATTATACTTTGAATATTTTTTATTTTATTTTTTATTTTGATATATTTTAATTTTTTTTATTGTAATGTCATGCTTACTATATTTGCATTGTCATTGTTACATTTTAATAATAATATAATATATATTTTTTTTATTGTAATGTCATGCTTACTATATTTGCATTGTCATTGTTACATTTTAATAATAATATAATATATATTTATTTTATTGTAAAAGGTGAACTTAAAAACTTATAGCTTTATCTGGCATGGTATAATAAATAATACAGAACATGAAAGGTATGTATATTAAAATAATATACATAACAAGAGTGGTATTCATATAGTGAATCAAATATATGAACAATAAAAACATATTTTAAGACAATGAATAAACTAAAGGATGTCTCCTGAGGAGGATTTTGTACCACTATAATTAATTAGTAACAATAACAATGAATAGTTATATACATTATTTGTGGTATATTCTGGTTCTAAATAAAAAAAATTGATCATACAAACCTTCATGATCAAAACCTCAATTTTCTTTTAAATATTTGTTTTGTAAATCTAATTTCGGATAATCACTTAAGCATAATTGTTTTCGATACCATACGGATACATTAAAGAAATAAAATAGGTTGTAATACGAAAATTTGTAAAAAAAAAAATTAACGATATTTTAGTCATATTTTCAACGTTCCCCGGACCAAATAGGTTTTTATATACCATTTTACCAATAGCCAATAGCGTAATACTGTAAAGTTCGGACCGTCGAATGGGTATTCGCATACTCTAAAAACGTATCTCGTATATGGGTACACACAAGAGAGAAGTTTTACATGTAAAGGAAGCAAGGGAATTGTGTTAGGATCGTGACAATTCGTGCTTCGTTGTCTCTACCTATCCCTGTTGAAATTGGGGCGTGAAATTGATGATAAAGATGATGATATAAATGTATACAATATACTTAGTTTAAATAACAAATATGATCTCGGATTTAACTCATAATCTTTTTAGCAGAATGTCATACCTTATATAATTTCATACTTTAGATATTGAGAATATTTTTCCTGTTTAGTCATTTATTATTTAAAATCGTACCCGACCCGAACGAACCCTTGTCACTTTTTGGTTCCTATTTTATCCAAATGATTGATATAAACACAAAACGTGTTCCGTTTTTTCTTTTAGATTAATTTTACGCTTTTCCAATGCTCCAGAAGGTGACCCTCAAGAAAATCATTAAGGGGCTTGAAATATTGCTACTTTTGGTATAAATGTAACATTTGTTTTACAGTTCTATAGTAATCTAGTAAAAGTGCTGGTACCATAGACACTGGGCGACCAAAGTACATTTATCAAAAAATCATTGGTAGCGGCAAGTAGTTTTGAACCGGAGGCTCGTGGCTATTTCACTACAACTAACAATAGTTTTACTTTAACTATCACAATCAGCGATACGAGCGATTGGGAAACGAGGACTTCGGCTCTCTGTACAACGAACGACTACCATACGACTTTGAGGAAGCCATAAGGACAACTTTGGCTTGATTATTGCACTTCAACCGTGATTACAATTGGGATATTTGCATTGTAAAAATAAAGCGCTTCTTCTACAAAATTGGCATTTGATTGTATCCCTGCACACTAAGATCTCCCGGCACATAAAAAGAGCGCTGGCATTAAAGCTGCGCAATAACTTGTTTTATTTCCAACTTATTTTATGATTTACCTATGTGTGTAAAATTTTAAATATTATTAATAATGCGCACGACTGTATAGATAGGCGGATTCGCTTCCACCGCAGTGGCCCAGAGCTATTTTATTATGGCGATGTTATACTGCGCAGCTCAAAAGTCAGCACTCTTTTTATTTGCCAGGAACTATAAGTCTCGTCACAATATCTTCAAACTCACGATCGCCATACAACACACTTTCTTCTTTCACTACTATTTATAATAAAAATGTAACCTTGAAACGCAATGACCTTATCCGGCCGTTTATTCTACATACGTTAATAATAAAAAATTACTGTTTACGTTAACTAAAATGTAAATAAAACATTTGACCTTTCTTTAGTGTCATTCTGTTATTGTAGTACCTACTTTTAGAATTATTATTTTAGCAGAACATGCATGTGATAATCAAGCCACGCCAAGTACAATTTTATAATACAGATAAAGCATACAACTTTAAGTCTTATATCATTTGCATAGAGATCAAAATAACTATGCCATTTTAGATAATGAGAGGGTTTGCATGTATGTCATTGAGAGCACCAAACACTGAAACAATGAAAAACTTGAAAATAAAAGAACCACACACATAAGCGAAGTTTCTGCGGCAAGTTAATTAGCTTAGAACAAAAAAGAACGAAGAAATAGAACAAAATGTATTTTTTTAAATTAAATTTTGTGTGTTTTTATTCTTGTAATAATTATGCTTACAAAACCGCGAATACTTGAAGCCAAGCAGTGCAGTATCTAGAGTCTGGAATATTGTTGATTTTTATTTGGTATTGATTTTAAGAGTGGTAGGCAGTGGTACCCAGTCTGCCGATCCGGGGTAGTACCACCACTTGCAAGTATACAGACCGTGAAGTGATTTGGTCACGTTTCGGGATCAGCTTGTATGTTGCCGGTTCCATCTAGGCCGGCATCGTGGATGTGATTGCTACTCACAGTTATTGAATTGTAGTAGCAGTGACATTCATTCATGGACCACACTTTGGCTTAACATCAAACAGGGTGCTGTCATATGTCGAGACACAAAAAAAAAACCTTTTGTCAATCTACTTTTATTCACATTTTCAAAATAACAAAATAGTCGTAATGTTTTTTATAAGAAAAAGATATATCAGTATTTCTTATCACATGCCATATTTTGTAGTATAGCGATGGTACCAAAATAGGGTTACCCAAAAAAAGTAGAAAAACATTAAAATAGGTGGTTACTTCAAAATAGTCTTTCCATAAAATGTTTATAATAATTAAAATCTTGACGTCAAAATGGGATTGACATAGTGATTGTGATTACGGCAATTTATTTAGTAGGTAAACTTAAATTACACTTCCAAACATCTTAAGATTTATACAGTTTAATAAAATTTAATGGGAATTTTAGGAAAGCTTAAGAAACCTAATAGTCGGCCAACGTTTGACTTTAGGGCGCCGTAAACTTCAACCCAAAAAGTTGTGTACAGATTTTATGGACACTTTTAAGATTCGGGTTACACTTGTTACACTCCTAAAACAACGATATAACTAACGTACGAGTATTACTTTTTTTTAATAATTTTTTTGTAATAACGTTTTATTAACTCTTTTAATTAACAACTATGCAGTTAACTAGTTATTTTATAAATTATTTAATAATCATAAAAAGTGTTGTGCGGTTTTATAAAAAAATAAGTAATTGTCAATCAAATAATTTTAGTAATGCGAAGGAGAACTCAATATAGGTTGTAATAATAAGTGAGTGAGACAGGGCGTATTACCAAAAACATAAAAAAATAAGTTCCAAATAGTCGTATATTATATAAAACTACAAGCTAAATTGTACCTTGATTATTCTTGGCTTTTATGTGTAAGTGTGTATACGAAATGCAGTGAACAAGGCCGCATATCGAATGTCTTGTAACGAGACAGTGGACCTCTTGTTCAATGATAGTACGGCGTTGTTGAATAACGTCGAGCACATGCCAAGTGAAATGTACGGAGGGATGGAATGCTCTGTTGAGATGAGCTCTTCGGTATTTAAGAGCGGGTAACACGACCAATAACATCAGTCAACGCAACTCCGTAGAACTAGGATCATCTCCAGTCATTGGAGCTGAACTTCCACTTACGGTTTAGGGTTTTATATATATAGTGCATCAGTTCAATACAAAAACACAATGCGTGCGTTTATGGTAAGTTGAAGTGATATCTTCAAATTTTATAATTGATTAATTTCAAAATTCCTTACAATTTTTACATTAATTGTAACAAGAAAAGTGATTAAAGTGTTTAAAGAAGTGTTAACTGAATTCGTGTTACTGAATTAAGATCAGTGTACTGTTGCCGAAATTAGCATTTAACCAAAAGTGTTTAAGTGTAACAAATTCAATGGACCATGATTTGTTCTACTAGCAAAGTAGAAGTCATTGTAATTCTTATCGATTGTGGTCTCCTTTCCGCGAGCCCATTTGTAAGCACCGCAAGGACTAGTCCGTACATAAAAGTGATTATAATAATAAGCATTCTTCGTAACTGCCTCAATCTGACCGACATTTACAAATGTGGGTATGATCTAATTGCATAATGCGGATCTATACCACATTAGACGGTTTTACTTACTTTCTGTTTATTA
Organism: Tinea trinotella; assembly: GCA_905220615.1. Taxonomy (NCBI): domain Eukaryota; kingdom Metazoa; phylum Arthropoda; class Insecta; order Lepidoptera; family Tineidae; genus Tinea; species Tinea trinotella. Next base: position 6,887,412 of record HG992305.1, read on the forward strand.
TTGTTATTTGTGTCAATTTTGCTGAGCGATTTTTTAAATTTTGTTAGCTGATTTGTTAGCTGCGCGACATACATTTATTTGTGTGTAATAATGTCTCATACATTTATTACATAGAAATTATGTATAATGATAACACTAATAAGACATCAAAATGTCTACAATTTCTATTTCTATTTAGAGAGCCTATATTGAGAATTAATTGAAGCAATTATCCTAATTCACGTAAATGGATGGAGGATCAAATTTATTGTCCTTAGGAATATTGTCGTCTTAAAAGCTATTTAGTATATAGCCGTCACCTGGTGTCTAATGTTTGAGCAAAATTTATCATTCGAAGATAGGCAGTTCCTCCTTTAAGATTATTTCACAAGTGTTTTTTAAAGATCGCACATGCTTATTAAAATGTAAACTAATATGAACAATTTCTTATTTACAGGTACTCGCCTGTGTGGCGCTAGCAAGTGCTCGCCCAGAGCCCCCAGTCGGCTATAGTTACTCTGCTCCAAGCCCAAAATACTCTGCACCCTCTGGAAGTTATGGAGCTCCATCTCTCGGCGGACATTCAGCCGGTATCTCACTCGGTCATTCCGGTGCATCATCCTTCGGACATTCTAGCGGTGGAATCTCACTCGGAGGACACTCCTTCGGCGGACACTCCAGCGGCATCTCTCTAGGAGGTGGACACTCCAGCGGCATCTCACTAGGAGGTGGACACTCAAGCGGATTGTCTCTAGGCGGAGGTCACTCCAGCGGTTTAAGCTTCGGCGGGTCAGACTCTGGCTTTGGCGGAGGATATGCAGGTGGTTATTCTGGAGCTCCTCTAGTCCAGAAACACATCTACGTCCATGTTCCACCACCAGAGCCCCTTGAACACAAAGCTCCTCGCGTCCACGCTGTATCTGCTCCCCAGAAGCACTACAAAATAATCTTTATTAAGGCACCAGCCCCACCAGCTCCACAAGCCCCCATCATCCCAGTTCAACCACAAAATGAAGAAAAAACTCTTGTATACGTTTTGGTCAAGAAACCAGAAGAACAACCCGACATCATCATACCCACTCCAGCCCCAACTCAGCCTTCAAAACCAGAAGTTTACTTTATCAAGTACCAGACCCAAAAGGAATCCGGTGGAGCTATTGGCGGTGCTATTGGTGGCGGAGCTATCGGTGGCGGAGCTATCGGTGGTGCTATCGGCGGTATTGGTGGTGGTGATCTCGGTGGTGCTGGTCACTCTGGAGCAGATATCGGATCTGACTTCGGCACTAGCGGTGGTGACGACAGTGGATCAGATGCTGGACACAGCAGTGCTGGTGCCAGCTCCCAGTATGGTCCCCCCGGACACGTTGCTGGTCCTCTTCATTAAAAAGTGGTCAATAAGTTAGAAGGAGTGCCGTTTGGTATTATTTATTTTTCATTAAACCTATTCACTGAAATTTCTCATTCAAAATTACGTGTTGTCCGCGCTTGTACATAGATAGTTGTTCTGTGCGCGGTCGGTATATCCTCCTCATCATCATCATCATTACTTGTTATTAGTGCACACTGTTATTGTTTTGCGAATGGAGTATATTTTGTGACTGTTACGTTTTATGTATTATAATTATTATAATTGTAGCTTTTTATTTTTGTAATAAAAAAATGTGATGCAAATTTAGGTGTGTTATTTGGCTAGGCCGGTTTATCGTGGACCAAAATTATTATATAATTACGTCACTTAGCCGAAAGTGGTCGTGAAAGGTGCCCTGTCGTGACTGAGGGCGTCTCAATATTGGAAAGGCTCCATTCTAGGTGGATTGAGGTTGCACTGGTTACTGATTATCGGTAATAAAACAATATATATTTTTTAATCGATTACATAATTGCATAAAACCAAATGTACGACAATGTGAACATGACATAAGTGATTTTAAGATTTTAAGATTGTATTAGATTTACTCATTTTTTATGTTAGAGTGGATTGAAATATAATCAAGGCGATCTAGGTGTAGTGGCAGTGCAATGGTTACGCAAACCGATAGCACGGGTTGTAACCACTTGCCGTTACCAATGTATCTTTGATATATGTACTTTGGTTGTCCTGTTTCTATGATACAAGCACTTTAGTGGCTTAGTATAGAAATGAAAAATAAACTTATATTTTTTTAATTATTTATTGCAGTTGATTGATATATTTTTATGTATTTCTTATATTGCAGTTGATTGATACATTTTTATGTATTTCTTATATTGCAGTTGATTAATACATTTTTATGTATTTCTTATATTGCAGTTGATTGATACATTTTTATGTATTTCTTATATTGCAGTTGATTAATACATTTTTATGTATTTCTTATATTGCAGTTGATTGATACATTTTTATGTATTTCTTATATTGCAGTTGATTAATACATTTTTATGTATTTCTTATATTGCAGTTGATTGATACATTTTTATGTATTTCTAATATTGCAGTTGATTGATACATTTTTATGTATTTCTTATATTGCAGTTGATTGATACATTTTTATGTATTTCTAATGTTGCAGTTGATTGATATATTTTTATGTATTTCTTATATTGCAGTTGATTGATACATTTTTATGTATTTCTAATGTTGCAGTTGATTGATACATTTTTATGTATTTCTTATATTGCAGTTGATTGATACATTTTTATGTATTTCTAATGTTGCAGTTGATTGATATATTTTTATTTATTTCTTATATTGCAGTTGATTGATACATTTTTATGTATTTCTTATATTGCAGTTGATTAATACATTTTTATGTATTTCTTATATTGCAGTTGATTGATACATTTTTATGTATTTCTAATGTTGCAGTTGATTGATACATTTTTATGTATTTCTTATATTGCAGTTGATTGATAATTTTTATGTATTTTTTTATTTTGCAGTTAATTGATATATTTTTATGTATTTCTAATGTTGCAGTTGATTGATACATTTTTATGTATTTCTAATGTTGCAGTAAATTGATACATTTCATTATATTATTCATTTATAAATTGGTAATTAAATCACACATTAAGCGACATACATTGGGTTTGACTTCCGGTCGAAACTGACCAAAGTTGCGACTTAACTGTGATTTTTCATTACTAATTTATAAAATATATCTATAATAAATGATTGGTCATTATAAGAACCGACACAATCGTTACAAGATAAATGTTAATAGTTTATTACCGGACGTAGGTTGCGTCATAGGTGCGCTTACTCGCGCTGTCTTGCTCCCGTTAACAGCCAGTTTAATGGATCATATATGTAATTACGCTTTCTTATAATTCGTCTGAAGTAACTTTGAGTATTATACAACTTGACCACACTGTACACTCTTTAGTATTATTACGAAATTTAAAAGAAGCGCCGGTCATTAAATTGACAAGTGTTATGCTTTGCCAGCCCATGTGTTCTCTCCATCCTATGACCTTGGATCCTTCAAGCTATGCGTGAAGAAGCACCTTAGGCCGGCATAGTGACGGCGGCTGGGGCAGCCGGGAACTGAGTCGGTTTTTTCAGTCGTCGTCACTCTTGGACCTTCTCTTGCTTATCATCGGGCAGGTCGAGGTCAGATGTCGTGTCACAATAAAAAAAAAGTTAAGAGTTGTATCTCGTATCAATAACTTAACCGGATACATTCCAAGCAGTATAATTTTCTTTTTGAAGCTTAATGAAGATTTAGTAACTGTATTATAATTAATTGAATTTATATGCTAACATAAAGTTGTCATTTAAGGTACATCGCAGAGATAACTCCTATTATATTCTAAGTCTTCTTAATGGTTGAGTAACTTTACCGTCTTTTTTATTATGGCTCAGGTATTTAAGTCGGCACTTTTGTACCACCCCTTTGTAAAGGTAAGTTGATGCAACTCAATAAAGAAATATACTATTGATTTTTTTTTATTAGGGCTCGACATGTGACAGTGTATCGTGATGTTAAGTTGGAGTGCGGCCCATGAATGGAGACGACTGCCATTAAACTTCACGAAGTCACTTCACGGCCGAGTTGTAAGTACTACAACTCTTAGACAATACTTAATACAGAGACAATGGAGCGCAACTTGCCATGAACCTGACACAACTCCCTCGTTTCCCTCACACCAACAATTCTTTTTATACAAGCTCTACGATTATAGCCAATAGGAAACCCAGCTTTTTTGAGGATGTTTCTGATTTAATCGGAAATCACAATCAGTTTTTTAAATTCCTTTCATCAATCTACTTTCACTCATCCTTCCACGTGCCTAAACCATCGGATCATTTCTTATTAACAAATGTCCAATCGAATTATTAAATATTACAAATCAAAGATACGAATGGATGGATGCCTTAATTTAGAAGGACCCCGGAGCTAAAGAAAACTGGGTTGCCTATTGGCTATAATCGTAGAGATTGTATAAAAACAGACAGACGGACAGACAGACATGACGAATCTATAAATATTTTTTACTACGGAACCCTAAAAAGTGTCGTTACAACTTTTGGTCTTAATTTTTTCCGTCTAGTCCCCTTTCGCGCGATAAGGAACTTCGTTCCAATAATAATTGTTGATGTAAAGAAAGCGAGGGAGTTGTGTCAGGATCGTGGAAAGTGGCGTGGAAAAAGACGTGACAATTTGACTGATTGAAGATACGAAAGACATTTTTGCTCCGACCGGGAATCGTACCCAGGACTTTATGCGTAACGGACTGGTGTGTCAACCAATGAGCTACGTGTGTCATAATTTTAATTTAATTGATAACCTACATCCCTGTTATCATATGGATATTAATTTAAATAAAACCTGTATAAAGTATAAATGATATCGCGTTCACCTTGAAATAACTACTTTCACTAATGTCGTCATCATAATTTCAAGTAGGGAAAAAAGTATAAAGACAAACTCAGTTATTATTTCAGACTAAACGCTTTTTTTATTGATACGCGACGTACGACCTGGATTTGCCTGATGGTAAGCAAGGGTAGGTCAAAGAGTACCGACGACTGACAATAACGTTTTCTACGGCTCTAAGTGTTATCCTTCAGATCCAAGATTACATAATGGGAGAACAGATGAGATTTGAATATTAAAGCCCAATAGCTTTTAATAATAGCTCGAATTTCGGTAAATAGATATTATTACATTTTTCCAGTCTGCCGATCCAGGGTAATACCACTACTTTTAGCGTAAGAATTAGTCGCGTTCCAGGTTCTAGCTGGGAGGGATCATATTTTAGTGTACCGGTACTAGGAGACGTGGGCTGGCAAATCATTTTACAGGTCGATTGTTTGAGAAAGAAAACGACTGCGATCGGGCCGTTTATTTCGACTGTCGACTCGGTCGATAGAATACGGATGGCTCCCACTACTTGTCACGAGGTTAAAATACTAATTTTGGTATCAATCAAATCAATCACGCTTCTTTCCCACGGGGATAGGCAGAGACAATGGAGCGCCAATTGCCACGATCCTGACACAACCCCCTTGCTTCCTTCACATCCACAATTCTCCTCATACAAGGTCTACGGTTATGAGCACTAGGCAACCCAGCATTCTTGAGGATGTCTTCGATTTAATCGGAAAACACCCTCCTGGGCCTGCCTTGTTTAACGCATCCATCCATATCAGATTTATAAATTGCTTTCGTCATTCTACTTTCACTCATGCTTTCTATGTGCCCAAACCATCGCAGCATCCCTTTGTCAATTCTTGTCACTATATCTAATTTTGGTAATTATATCTATAAAAGTATAATATTTTGAGAAGTGCCTTATATAATTCTCTACGCATTTATAATTTATGAGACTATTAAGTTTCTATAGACGTATGTATGCATCGTATGTAAGCATTTTGTTTATTACTTTCTTTAATAAACAACAACTAATAAAACCTACTCTATCCACATATAATAAATGTTTTCCATAACTTTAATTATATTAATTAAATAATGTTAATTATGAAAATGACGTAAACAAACATATATACAAGGAAACTTGGCATGGCGTCGTACATAGTATGCCAAAGAGATATTTTTTTGGCAATTTGCCCAAAATGAAACGGCACTCCTTAAAGAGCATCGGTGGCTACAATTTTGGCATAATTTCGTAAGTCATACTCATACGTGTTGTTATTTGAAGACGTACATGTTATAGTTACGACACAAAATAGATTGTTCTCTGTATTAGGTAACTTAAGCTGTGGTCAGATTTTGGATGTGTTGTACTGTTGGTTCTCTAATAAATAGGCATAAGCTCTCTTGTATTATTCTTAGCTGTTTTTTTTTAAATTGTAATTCGGCGTATGATGTTAAGCTGGAGTGTATGGATGAATGGAGGATACTTCTATCAATCAATCAATCAATCAAATTGTCACGCCTTTTTCCGCGGGGATAGACAGAGACAATGGAGCGCCACTTGCCACGATCCTGACACAACTCTCTCACTTGCTTCACATCCACAATTCTCCTCATACAAGTTTTACAGTTATTGGCACTAGGCAACCTAGCTTTCTCGAGGTTGTCTCCGATTTGATTGGAAAACACCCTCCTGGGCCTGCCTACTACAGTTAAATTACTGTAAGCAGAAGTTACATCCACTAGCTGGCCTTGAAACGAATTACTTACAAGCTGATGCTGAAACGCAACTAAATCACAACACGGTCTGTACTCTTGTAAGTGGTGGTATATAAATATTATATACGTACGATTGTCACAAAAAAAGCTATAAAACAAATCGAAATCGAATCGGGAATTTACGCGTAACAAACTGGTGTCTAAAACTTAGCCCAGCAGTCGTTAAATGCTTAAGATAAACAGGATTGGCCGGCATAGTGACGGCTTCTGAGACAACCGTGAAATGAGTTAGTTTTTTCAGTCGTAGGCACGTTTTCTCACCACTAGGCAAGTCGATGTCAGATGTCAAGTCACAATAAAAAAAGGTTCAGTGATCTTTACGAATGGCCGCTACATAACCTTTCTTGTAACTTTTGAAATGTTCGTAATTAGTACTCTAAAGCTGAATTTAATACTCGAGTATGGTATAAGCTATCATAAACATAAATTCAGATTAGTTTAAACTTATCTTTAAGTATACAATTTACGTTGTAAAGGATAAAATTAAATAAATGCTAGTAATAAAATATTATTACAATCCTGAAGTCGAGATTAAATTCAATTAAAAGTTAAATTCGCAATGTTAAAAGTTACTCGTAAAGTCGTCACATTAAGTTTTTAGTTCCATTTATAAAGAGGTCAGAATAAAAGAATCTTTTAATTATTCCTGTAGATCTTTCCTTCAATGTATTAATATATGCTGACCTATGTTAATTTTATTTGTATTCTTACAATACAGTATAAATTTAAATAATGTTAGATACATTTTATACTGAAACGATTTCAAAATTCATGTGTTTTAATGGCGATGTCGAGTTAGCTTTAAAATACACTTTGTATTATACTTTTCTCTTGCGAAAACAGTGGTTTGTATATTGAAGAAGTACGCATTATAAAATGTTTACCTATTTGAGGGTAACTTTGAAAGCTAATATACAATCAAATCAAAATCAAATTGTCACTTTTTCCCACAGGGATAGGCAGAGACAATGTAGCGCCACTTGCCACGATCCTGACACAACTTTCTCGCTTCCTTCACGTTCACAATTCTCTTCATACAAGCTCTATGTTTATGGGCACTAAGCAACCCAGCTTTCTTGAGGATGTTTCCGATTTAACGCATCCATTCACATTAGATTTATATGTAAATTCTTTTCTTCATTTCTTTCTATTTTTTTTCATTTCTTTTCTATTTCATTTCTACTTTCACTCATCCTTTCCATGTGCCCAAACCATCGAAGCATTCCTTTATCAATCCTTGTCACTACATTCTCTTTCAAACCACACCTATCACGCAATTCTATCCGCTATCGTTACTCCACATACACTCCTTAACGACCGCATTTCTATAGCGCTAATATACAAGCTACCTATTTTTAGACTGAACTAACCTGATAGTAACCAAAGATATTCCAAGAGCGCCGACGACTGAAAAATCGATCGAATTTACGGTTGCCTCAGTCGTAGATAAATAGGCTTAAGGTGTTTGTCACGCTTCTTTGGAGGGATTCACAAATATATATTATACTTGTATCTACCCGAATTTCCAGTAGTCCTGCTATCCTTTTTTAATTTTTATTGTGTCTCGACATATAGAGCGAACTGATTGGAAGTGACTGCTACTACAGATTTAATAACTATAAGCAGCAGTCACATCCGCTATGCCGGCCTAGTTGGAACCGAATAAGTTGCTTCAACAGATCGGCAGACTGGGTATCACGGCCCACCACTTTTTAACCACCAGACCCAGAGAAAATATCTGACTCTCTTTTTACTAAACAAATATTTGTAATAATTTATCAAATATTAAAACCTTTTGAGATTGAGCCTTTTTTAATATTAAATGTTTAATATTAACGTGATGTCACTACGCACCGGCAGAGTTAGTGGGCTCAGCTGCAAGTAAGAGTCCATGGCTCATGTAAAATTCACGCATATTCCACGAAAGTTACGCGGTGGATGCTATTAAATATTTAAGTATATCTCTCTGAAGGGTTTTTAAAAGCTCCCGATAAACATTTATTACTACTAATAGTAACAGCTACTAACGCACCGACTTTTTATTATGTTTAATGGATCCATAGTATGTAAAGTAATTATACTTTCTTGAGAATTGTGTAATAGTCTAAATAATAAATTTAAAAATAAAAAGTTTTAATAAAAAAAGAGGCGGGCGGATATTGGCGGGTTGCTCAGTTTGTCAAGGAGTGGGAGCCAGTACACAGTGCCGACCCACGTTAGTACCACCTATTACAAGTATATAGACTGTGAAGTGACTTAATCGCGTTCAGAGATCAAATTGTAAATTGCGGGTTCAGCATGATTTTTTTATTTTTATTGTGACACGACATCTGACCTCGACCGGCCTGATGATAAGCAAGAGGAGCGTGTGCGTCCTCTATCGCCTATACCACGGATGAGGTATATGTTCTGAAGAGCTATTTAACCTTGTTCCTATCTCGTCTTTTCACTCCCGCAATACTCGCTCAGGTAGGGGAACGCATCAGCATTATATCGACTGAATCGGCAGTCGAACTAAAAAGTTCGGTGCGTCTTTTCTTTGTAGAACAATCAACAAGTAGAATGCTTTACCAGCCCAAGTATATAACTTTATAATATCCTATATATATATATATATATATATATATATATATATATATAGGATATAATATATATATATATATATATATATTATATCCTATATAATCCTTGAGGCGATACGTACATTTTTGCCGGCATAGTGACATAGACTGTGGCAGCCGTGAACTCATACTGTTTTTGCAGTCGTCGGCACTCTTGGACCTCATGCTTACCATCGGGTCGAAGTTAGATATCGTGTTACAATATAAAAAAAGAATATTACACACTTTACATTGCACATGGTATATCTATGTTATGTGTTCTTTTTCGCAAAGGCGACCGCGGTGTAGTGGCAGTGCAATGGTTACACAAACCGGACAGCACGAGTTCGAGACCACCCACCGGTACTAATGTATATTTGATATATGTACTTTGGTTGTCCTGTTTCTATGATACAAGCATTCAAAAGCTTAGTAAAGAAATGTAAAAAAAATGTTATGAAGGTATATTTTATTATGTGGGACACAAAATAATAATAAAGAAAGTGAATCGGTTTCGTTTCCTCGACGACCGGGACCTCCATTTGCTGCGGTAACGTTCCTTAAATATTAAACACAAACGAAATTACTTTAAACCGTAATCGCGCGTAGACCGGAACTGGATTGAAGATCATAAAAAAAGTTACGACGGTCTTAGTGCGGTTTTTACCGTCGAGTGCCGATTTTTTTTCTTTTAATTAATGTTAATAATACATATGTGATTGTATAAGAGAATAAGAGCTAAGTGAGAGGTAAAGTGTTTGGCTAATCTTACAGTATAAAATAAAAGCCGATTTTAAGATTACGTTTTGCAATACATTGTCTGTGTATTGTATTTAAATAAGATGTGAAGCCGTATAAGTGGTTCTTAGTACAAAAAAAATATATAGTTATCTTTATTCATGAAACTACTTTCTAAAGAATAATTCAATCAATCAATGGAGATAATGAAGGGCCACTTGCCACAGTACTGACTCAACCCCTCGCTTCCTTCACATCCACAATTCTCTTTATATAAGCTCTAAGAAAAGGTAAAGAATAATTCGTATTTAATTAATAAAATAAATTATTAAAAAAAAATTATTCTTTTAAAACAATAATATATTTTTACATCACTTTTCTCTAAAAACCTTATGAAATGGGGTTATCGAACTGTGTTTTTCACAAACTTTGCAACATGCTCGCAGTAAACAAAATCCACATATTAAAACTAAAAAGTTCCTCATGCTCGTTCGTTGAAATAGAAACAATAGTTCAGACTTTTAAATGCCTTTCAACCCCTGCAACGATTTAACTTTAAATTAATTTATTTTGAAAGCTGTAAAATACCCCACGATTGGAAAACAAAGTTAGATTAAATAAAAATAGGAGAACAAAAATAAACTTTTCGTTTACAGAAAAACCATTTCGTCCACCTAAATCTCTTTCTAAATTGGACTCTTCAATTTTATATCGAAAACGTAATGAAATACGGAAACATTATGGAAACAAACATAATAATTATTTTACAAACAATATAAAGTCAATTAATGTTAATTGGTGTAATAAAACTCGGTTATTTATCCTATTAAATGTAAAGTTATAACATATATTAATATTAAGCAAATATTATGGCCCACAAACAGCAGTTTAATAACTTTACAAAACTACTATAGTTATCATAGTTACCCTATACTATTAAATGTATTGTTAGGATTATTCGCTTATATAAAAAGACATGAATGAGCATTTCATCGATTTTTTTGAACATTTTACTGTTTTCTTTCAAAAGAATATGTGTTAACGAAAACTTACGAGTACTAAAGCGTTCGTTAGAACGATCGACAAAATATTCATAACGATGTTTTTCTTAACGTTATGTTGCTTTATTCACCGTTTAGTACATTAAAATTCAAATAAGGCGTACGCTCAATATTACCGGAAAATAAGCCCGGCCTATGTGTTCTCTCCATCCTATGACCTTGGATCCTTCAAGCGATGCGTGAAGAAGCACTTGTGGCCGGCATAGTGACGGCAAGTGAGGCAGCCGTGTACAATCCGGTTTTTTCAGTTGTCGTCACTCTTGAACCTCTTCTTGCTTATCATCAGGCGGGTCGAGGTCAGATGTCGTGTCACAATAAAAAAACACACATTATTAATTGTTATTTATTTTTTATTATTATATCTCATTTCTATACCAAGCTACTAAAGTGCTTGTATCATAGATACAGAACAAAGTACAGATATCAAAGATACATTGGTACCGGTGAGTGGTTTGAACTTACTTGCGTAACCGTTGCACTGCCACTACACCACGGTCGCCTTTAAATAACATAAAAAAACTATATTTTTTAAATTTTATATTAGAGCGGCTCCAACAATTTACCTGTATATTTCAGAATTATATTACAAATAACAGCCTTGTTATTTGATACGAATAACATGTTACAAACAATCTAAAATTACTTTCTATTAATAAATCATTATTACATTAATTAACTCAATATTGAAGTTAATAATAAAACATGTTATTTAACTCGTTTATCTCCATAATAATACAAATAGTTATTTGTGCACATATACTTTAAATAATGTGTGAAATAAAATATTTTTTTCAATCAATCTGCAGGTAGAGATTTTGTGAAGTGGCGAAATGTTAATCAAATAATAATTTGTTTTGGGAATTTACTATATTCCTAAAAGTGTTTTCAGATTGAGATTAAACAAAAATGATTTTTATTGTTATGAAAGTTTTAGTAGAACTTTTTATTGTTAAAATAGGACTAATACTGTTTATCGATCTTATGTTTTATACTAATAAATATAATAAAATCAGTCTAATTAAGAATATCAACATGTCGTAGAATCAACTCTTTGATCTGAAAAATATGCTATAAAATTAGAAAAGATATTAAAATTCCTATATCAAAATTTAACTTAGATTTATAGGGGTTGACGGTGAAATGATTCTATAAATATCGGAATTAGGAAAAAGTTATGAATACAAATTACTAAAAACGTGACTTGGATAATATCTAGGAAATGTTTGATCAATATAAAAATGAATGTTTGAGGAACTGATGTTATTCAAGTTCAACTGATATTTCTTATTACTTTTAAAGTATTATTAGATCTTTATTATTCTTTAATACCAATAACGATGAATAGCGTTTTGAGATAAAGGAATTAATGAGATTAGAATTATTTCTGTAGAAATGCGATTATTAAGGAGTGTATAGATGTGGTTTGAAAGAAGATGTAGTGACATGGATTAACAAAGGAATTTTTCGATGGTTTGGGCACGTTATAAGGATAAGTAAAAGTAAATTTATGAATCTAATATTGATGGATCGTTAGACGAGGTAGTAGACCCCATCCACAGTCATCCTCAAGAAAGCTGACAAAAAGGTTTCTATAATATAAAAGATAATTTAGAATGGTATTATAATAATAATATTCCTACTTTTGACATAAAATTTAATTATATTAAAAAATCCATGCTAGAATCGTGGATCGTGCGAAATTCTTTTTATAACTCTTTATATTTTATCTATTCTATAATAAAATATGTCCTTATAAGGGTCGAAAGAACTAAAAAAGGCGTCTACCGTTTATCTAATATATTTATTGACCTTTATTTCTTTCTAACATAATATGACCTAACGTTGTTATGTATTAAATGAATATACCGCAACTTTCTCGATCAATTTTAATTGGGCAAACTATAAAATTATGCTTTGCTAAATAACCTATTATTATGTGGACACCCATAGCTGAGTCTAATTAAACATATTTTGTTAGATATTAAAACTAAAGTTTATGTCATGAGACACTTTTTTTCAAATCAATCAATTTGCCACGCCTTTTTCCTACAGGTATAGACAGAGACAATGGAGCGCCACTTGAAACGATCCTGACAACTCCCTTGCTTCCTTCACATTCACAGTTCTCTTCACACAAGCTATTAATTAATAAAACTCCATTTTAATTCCTTTTTAAATTATATTTAACTAAGCCCAAACGTTATATAAATAATATATTTTCTAAGTAGATATATAATAAGATTATTTTATATGCCTCAAATAAAAAATCTTTATCCATTTTACCAAATGTATGAGTTTGAATTGCCTGTTAACTTTTTTTTAAGGCGCCACAACTCCCACTAAACAATCTTTCACTTGTTTATTGGAGACGTTTTTCATAACTCGCCGGCCTTTCTTAATCAATAACCTGTTTGAAAATTATCATAGATACACATTTCTAACTTAAATAAAAAACGAACATATTATATTTTGTTAAAAAACTCCGCAAAAGAACTGGCCCTTGTCACCAAAGCTCATTTCACGGGGACAATAACGCAGAAATGAAAATGCATTAACTAAATGAACTTATTTTAAGTGACTTGGGAATACACGACATAAAGCTGCGCACTAGAGGTAATTGTAGGTAGTGGCCTTGTCTCCACCCGCGGTTGCTCAAGTGGAAACGTTGCATTTTACACAGCGCACATTTAAGGTCCGTGGGCCGCTAAGCTACATATTATTTGGCCAGTTTTACGTATAAAATAGATTTCCACTTTTCCATTTACTCAGTTTTATAATTATTTGTGGCAAGGGCTCATTTGTGGTAGGGGGCCTATTAGTGGTGGCGGGCCTATTCGAGGCCTCTAGGCTTAAACGCGGCGGTGCACTGTTGCTTCAACCTGTGGCACTTCGCATTATGTGTCAAATTTATTGCTTTAGAGCGAGGTTGTTTTGTAGAAAGCTGCCAAAGCCATAGACCATAGAGCATGTATGAAGAGATTTATGAATGCAAAGGAAGCGGGGGGTTGTGTCAGGATCGTTGCAAGTGGCGCTCCATTGTCTCTGCCTAACATGGCGTGACAATTTGATCGATTGATTGTTTTGTAGTCTATGTATTAATGTACTCTATAGTTCATGACATGTAGTCTATAGAGTTCATATCAAAATATTCATATCAAAAATATTACACTGCAAACATATTCGTCAAATCCTTTATGAAGATTTGTATGTACTGAGTACTGAAGGGTTAGGTTGGACAAATAATGACGATTATCGTCTCTCGTCGACGATTGTCAAAATAATAAAAGCTAGGATAAATCCACTAAAGCGAGACTATTTATTAATCGTTGTAAGAATTTCATCTGTGCGACGACACGTTTGATCATTATAGTCAATAGTGTCTTTATGGTGATTTTAAATGATTTACCTCAGTACATACTGGACAGTAGAATTATTGAGATACAAATGATAATAATTCGATTTCCAAACTTAACTGCACATAGTGTTTAAATAACTACAAATTCAAATGTAGTTTAAGCACAAAATGTTGGTATGCGGGATACGAAACAGAGCACAAATGGAATTAAACGAATTTAGTGTATGTTTCGTTTGTAGTCGACATTTCGTGGTTGCATAGAGAACTAGTGGTCATATAGTGCCGCAGATTACATTTCACTAGACCCTGCTTCTATTCTACAAAAAATAATCACCGAAAATTGGGGAAAGGTTTACAGATGACTGATGCATGTCTACGCGTTAATTAATTATGTCTAATTTATAAATATGTGTTGCCAGTGATGACGTATGGCACTGAGACGTGGCCCTTAAATGTTGGCCTGTTGGAAAAGCTCAAAGTCGCTCAGAGGGCAAAGGAAAGAGCTATGCTTGGAGTATCTATGCGCGACAGAATCCCGAACTAGGATATTCGTCAAAGAACCAGAGTTACCGACATAGCTCGTAGGATTTGCAAGCTGAAGTGGCAATGGGTAGGCCACATCGCTCGAAAACCGACAACCGATGGGGAAGAAAGGTTCTAGAGTGGAGACCGCGAACCGGCAGACGCAGCGTGGACTGATGACATAGTGAAAGTCGCGAATAACCAGTGGATGCAACTGGCATCTAAGGGTTCTAAGGGGGAGGCCTATGTTCAGCAGTGGACGCCGTTTGGCTGATGATGATGATGAATTTATAAAGGTCAGTGACTATGACGTCATGGATTTCTACTTCAATTATTTGGTATAATTATAACTGCAAAGATTATGAAGATGTAGTGTCAAAGAATGAGAAAGGTATGATATGCTGGGCCCATTCAAAGATTGAGATTGACAAAAGAGATTTATAAATCGGAGGCGAGTGAAAAGATAAAACGTGGGCGACCCAGAAGTTCGTTCCTTAATCAAAATATTATTTACAGAGCAGTGGTCCGAGTACCCATAACCCATTTTAACTCAAATGAAAAGCGATGCTCAATTGTCTCTGCATATACCTGTGAGAATTAAAGCGTCACAATAGATTTATATATTTTATTTTTATTGCGGATATGACAGCACTCCGCCTGATGTTAACTTGGAGTGCGCTCCATGAATGGAGGTGACTGCTACTACAGTTAAGTAAACTGTAAGCAGGCGTCACGATCCCGGATCATCAGACTGAGTGCTAGTGCCAGTTGATGGTGATGATGATGATTGCATTGTTACGAGTATCATCATCAAACGCAACTTAGTCACTTCACGGTCTGTATATTTGTTTGTGGTGGTACTACCTCAGAACGGCAGGAGGTACTACCTCAAACGCAGGAACCGCAGAACGGCACGAAGAAAGGTTTTTTATAAATGATTAAGTTTCCACAATTACTAAGATGAAGCAAAAATAAATTTTGATTGAATACAAATATTATTATACTGGGAATTATCACACACACACACCCAAGCACATAAATTTCAAATTAATTCCGAACACAAATATTTGCAGATCATAAAATTCTGTATTAGAAACTAACGTATTACATTCAGAATCAGACGCGAGACTGAATAAGCAAATATGATAATATGAACGAATATCAGAGATAGTATGAAGTCATCAACAAAATAAGCTTTGCACATTTTCAATTTTGTAAAGAAATATGAAATCTTATTCATCGCATGGAAAGAAGATCATGCTTCGTTGTAAGACGCAACATGTGTTACCATCCAATATTGCATAGTCAAAATCGAATTTCATATCAATATCGGGGAAGGATAAGAATAAAAATGTAAAACAGTGTAAAGAGAATCAATAACATTGCCGCTCAGTTTCGAAACGCAACAACGTTGCTGACGATAATAAACAAGAAAACAAAAAAGCTTTATTAGTACTCAAACTATATAAAACGAATAAACTGGAGTAAATCGAGACGTGTCTAGAAACTAAAGAGTAAAAGTAGTTTCAAGTACACTAAAGTTGAAGTCGTCAAAATTAGTTGTCATAAATCCTCAATGAAACGTTTGGCTGGTTTGTGACTGCGACTGAGGCAACCGAAAACTGAATTGGGTTGCCAGTCGCTCTTAAACTTCTTCTTGCTTATCATCAGGAATGTCGAGGTAAAATATAAAAAATCTCAATAAAAAGTGGTGCGGTCCGTAGTTGGATGGGTAACCGCTAGTCGCATTCAAAGTGGTCCTCACTCGTTTAAAATTGCACACTTGCATCGTAACACCTAAAGTCCAGAGTTCGATTCCCGGTTACAGGAAAAAATAATCATATTTGTAATATTCAATAATTATATTGAAAATTATAAATATTTGTTAATAAAAAAAGGTGACGAATATTTGCTCAGGGTTGGTTGTCAAAGACAGGTAGGTAATGGTGGACAGTCTGCCTATCCGGGGGGCAATACCACCATTTAGTGGTATACTAGTAAGTAGGTACTATAGCGACCGTGAGATAACATAGTTGCATTTTCAGCTTACATCAGGTGGCGTGTTGTCATATGTCGAGGCACAATAAAAAAATGACCTTTTAAAATCATTGTACCAATAACCCATGTTATATTATACCCACCACTATTATTATGTCTATGATAAATGTTGGCTATTCCTTTGATATATTGCCTAATGTGGTTAAATAGTCACCCTACTAGCCTTCAACATGACTAGAGGAAACTGTTATAACGTCACACCCATTTATTTCCCTTATAGTATTATAAATTGCTATAGTAAATTATAAAAGTATAAAGCCTCGAAATATTTTATATTAGGTTAAATGTTTGTACGTATTATACGAATACTAATACACATTTTTAAATTTCTTTTTATAGATTTATTATAGGATATATATTTGACGAGTTTCTTCTTGTCATATGGCTTTTGGAAATTGATAATGCTCTAGAGCCGAGATTTTAGATTTAGATCATAGTTAGGTTGCCTAGTGCCCATAACCCTATGTAGAGCTTGTATGAAGAGAATTGTGAATGTGAAGGAAGCGAGGGAGTTGTGTCAGGCTCTTGTGCCTATCCCTGTGGGAAGAAATCGTGACAGTTTGATTGATTGGTTATAGATTTGGTTTTGCTTTAGATCATAGTCGTTACTTATTTACAGAAATATAATATTCTTATTTAATTCTAATAATAATATAATAATATTGCGTGGAATAATGAATAAATGAAAAAATCAAATTGTCTGCCTCAAATCCCATAGGAATAGACAGAAACAACGGAGCGCCATTATTAAGATCTCAACTCTTTTTAAGATCATCTTATCAACGAATCGATAAGATGCGATTCTCTCGCTTACTTTACATTTACAATTATCTACAGACTTATAAGCATTGAAGACCAATACTTTTATAAGAATAACCCCGATTTGTTTGAGAAATAGTATTAAAATCTAAAATAAAATAGCGGCGCAGATATCTAATTAGGACGATGAACTAATAACAAATTAATTAGCTATCGAGAATATTTTTTCAAGGGTAGGATCCGTCTTATTGTATACACTAATGTCCAATTCATAGAACGGCGCAGCGGGATTCTATCAATGTTATTGACTAAGGCGAACCTAACTATTTTTATTCTATTATATTTATTTATAGGTGTCCTATAAACGCAATTAAACAAAAATAGAAAAAACTTACCATCATCTTATACATAATATATTTTATAAAGATATATAGACTCATTAGTTTTTACAAAGAGTATTTTTAGAGTGGTCAGTCGTTTTCCTTCTGTCGAATTGGAGTAGTAACACAATTTTCAAGTGTAGTGGCGTTCCAGGAAAAACTTTTCTGAAGGATTCTGTCCTTTTAAACTTTCATGAAAAGTCCTTGCAGGTAAGTTTCGGTTTCTACTAGGCTAGCACAGTATATGCAACTCCTACTTGAAGTTATTTGACTATAGTAGCAGATGGATGGATGGACAGGCATAGTGGATGTGACTGCTATTTACAGTAATTTAACTTTAGTAGCAGTCACCTCCAAAAGTTGACCGTACTCCAGTTTAACATCAGGCGGGGTACTGCGGGTGTCATATGTCCGTAACTGGATAAAATGAATATATACGTTTTGAAGGTATATCTTTATGACAGTTACTCTGTAGTTAAAGCGACAGTAAATAAATATGTGCAACGCGTGAGACTTATTCCTAAAATGACGAACTTTAAATTGATATATTTAATAACTATCTCAGGTGAATAAAGTAATTTCCGTGTACATAAAACGAATTTTACGGAACGCAATAAAGTTTACACTACTTTACGGCGAGAGAGTGTAGTGAGCCGCAAGTTTTGGTTACTCGTGAGAGTGTTAAATTTAAATTCAATGTGCATTACGTGCAAATGAAGTCGGCAGGTTGTCGTCTACGGAATTGAATTTGGATGACACATTTTAGATACCACAGCACGATAGGTGAAATTAAATGCTACATACTGTAGTATACTTATATATAGTACTTATATATAGTACATAAGACCTGTAAATGGGAAGGAAGTGAGAGAGTGGTGTGAGGGTTCAAAGATTGTTCAAAGATGGCTAATATTGTCATTGCCCACCCCTTTGGGAGTAGTGCCGTAACAAGTTGATTTGATTGACTCACAGTCCTTTTCGTTTTACTTTTACTGGCATATCAGTGATATGAACACGACATATCCAAAATAATTCACTAAATAAAAAAAAAGTAGAGCAGACTTTCTTTCAGACTTTTTTCTTCAGAAGTTTGGGACCCTGCGCTCGCTCCGCGCTGCCACCCGAATTGACTTCTCTTTCGTCGCGCCCCGCCTCATACCGAACGAGCACTCGTAAATGAAAAGATCTATATATATAATGTTATTTTATTAGGTATATTTTCTTTGTATCTAGAATTCGTTATTTGGTTTAGTAAGAAAAGAATTATTCAACGAAAATGTAACATAATTTGAATGAATATGTAAAATATTTTCAAAAGCGTTTTAGCAATTATGCAGTAAAGAGCCATAGAGCAAAATATGCAAGCAAATATTAAGACGCAAATGGTGTAAATAGGAATGCTACGCGGAAACCTCGGAATCGTGCGGGTGGTGTCACAAAACACTCAACTCATACCAAACAGCTTGTACACAAACTATGTTTGGAAACTACTCGCATGAAAGTATGAACTAAATATGTAGTTTTAAACATTTTCCTTTGCTTATAAAATATCAACTTTATTATTTACAAATAGGGTATTTAAATAGAAGCAAAGTAAAATAACGAGATTATTTATGTAAGCTTAGTAAAATTTTGTGTACAAACGTTTGTATGTATCACGAAAACATTTCCAAAATTACATGTTTAGTTTATATTCACCAAATAAATATCTAATGTTATGCCCTAAACAGTTTTATTGAGTTGTTTTTGTCAGATCCGCTTGTTATTTATGAAAACTCTTTCTTACATTTTTCCTACTTTATGTTTATTTATATAGCACAATAGGAGCCTAGTACCCATAACTGTAGAGCTTGTAAAGAGAATGGTGGATGTGAGGGAAGCGAGAGAGTTGTGCCAGGATCGTGGCAAGTGGCGCTATAATGTCTTTGTCTATTCCTATGGGAAAATGGCCTGACAATTTAATTGATATAGCGCAATAATAAATAAATTATATACATCTATAGTGGATGTAACTGCTACTTCCATTTATTCAACTCTAGTAGCAAACACCTCCATTCATGGACAGCACTCCGGCCTAATATCAGGTGGAGTCCTGTCCAATTTTGAATCCTAATAGAAAAAAATAGCAACTTAGGCGACCGTGAACTTGGTCTTTTTTTTAATCGTTGGATCGCTTGGACCTCTCAATGTTTCTTTAACATCACGCAAGGCGAGGTCATATGGAAGTCATAATAAAAAATAAACTTCATATAGCCCCTAAAACGGGTATCACATTTTTTAATAAATCAACACGGCTGGAGCTTTCTGACTATTATGTGTCGAGTTATGTAACGCCTCACTTTCCAATTTCACGCTAGTTAGAGATAAAAACGTTAGGATAAATCCTCAATAAAAATTGTTATTGCATGGTGAATTGAGTCCGTTAAATTTGCTCTTTCCCAAAAAAAAACTCAATGCAAATTCATTTAGGTATGTATTTATAGTAATAAAGACGACCGTAGTGTAGTAGTGGTTACGCGAACCGAGTGTACGGGTTTAAAACCACCTGCCGGTATCAATGTATCTTTGTTATATGCACTTTGGTTGTGCTGTTTCTATGATACAAGTAGTTTAGTATTATAATTTATTTCATTCATGGTATTTTTTTTCACACTTAATGTTAGACGAATGGACTTCTGCCGAATAAAACTGCCTAGATGAGATTGGCAAGTTTCTCGCTTAAAATCTAGCTTATGAGGTCAGCATCCCATAACGCGACAAAGTCACTTTGCAGTATATTTTTTGATTGTGACACGACATTTGACCTCGTCTCGCCTGATGATAAGCAAGAGGAGGTCCAAGAGTGACGACGACTGAGAAAACCGAGTTTGTTCTCGGCTGCCTCTGCCGCCGTCACTATGCCGGCCAAAGTATGTACACTTAAATACAGGCGTGGCGTATTATTAGCACATCAGTCCATTACGAGGAAAGTCTTGGGTTCTATTCCCAATTAGAGCAAATATTTGTTTCATAGCTTTTCCTTGTAACATTTAATAATTTGATCAAATATTTCAATTTTTTGAACTAACAATAATTATTTCTTAGAAAAAAAATCAAGGCACCTATATTTTGATCCGGGGTAGTACCACCACTTACAAGTGTAGTACAGGCCGTCTTTTCGGATCAGCTTGTAAGTTGCCATTTCCAACTAGGCCGGCATAGGATGTGACTGCTTTTTTTGTAATTTAACTGTAGTAGCAGTCACCTCCATTCATAGATCGCACTCCAGTCTATCACCAGGCAGGACTGTCTAATGTCGAGTCATAATAAAAAAGAAAAAAAGTCTACTGTTGTCTAGAAAAGAATAGTTAAACAGAATATTGAATGCATTACTCTTTTGTATCAGTTATTGGTCGAATTCTAACCAACTTGTTAGGTCGGTTAGTTTCAATTCATCCGCACCAATGCACCTAAATAATTGTTTGAAAAGGGGTCACTAGAGACCATTAGGAATATGGGAACACTATGGAAAAACACTATGGGATTATGGAAAATTCATACGTTGACCCCATGCGGTTTAGGTTAGACATATTTATTTTTTATTCTACGGTAGAAAACATCTACGATAGGACACTGACGACAGGCGTGGACGAACGGTTTAGCGATTGGTTTGTTGCGCGTAAAGTCCCGGGTTCGATTTTCGGTCGGAGCAAATATTTGTTTCATAGCTTTTATTTGTAATATTTAATAATTAGATTAAATATTGCAAATATTTGTTAATAAAAAAAAATGGATATTTGCTTCGGGTCTGGTTAACAAAGAACTATAAGACTTATAAGTATACAGACCGTGAAGTGATTTGGTCACGTTTCGGGATCATCTTGTAAGTTGCCCGTTCCGTTATATTTGTAATATTTAATTGAATTAAATATTACAAATATTTGTAAATAAAGAAAAAAGAGGCGGTTTTAGTTTTTATTGTATTTGCTCCGGGTTTGGTTATTAAAGAGTGGTAGGCAGTGACGCCCAGTCTGTCGATCCGGGGTAGTACCACCTTTTACAAGTGTACAGACCGTGTAAACTTAGTCTTAGTGTAGACTTAGTCGCATTTTAAAATTAGTTTGTAAGTTGTCGGTTATAACCAGACCAGCATAGTTGATGTGACTGTTACTTGAAGATATTTTCTATTTTTTTCATTATATCGGCGACCGTGGATTAGTGGCTACGTAAGCCGAGAGCACGGGTTCGAAACCACCCACCGGTACCAATGTATCTTTGATATATGTACTTTGGTTGTCCTGTTTCTATTATACAAGCACACTAGTAGATTAGTAGAAAAAATTATATAAAACAAATCTATACTAAGCTACTAAAGTGCTTGTATCATAGAAACAGGACAACTATGGCGGTCAGGGATACCTATTACTATCAAGTGTATAAGTACGGGTAAATATGTTTGTATCATAGAAACCATACGACTAAAGTTCTTATATCTAAAATTCGTTTTGGTGTCGCAAGTGATTTTAAACCGGAGGTTTCTAAAAGTTTTCTCAGCAGTCAAACTAAAAGATTAGATTAGTCTAGATTCTTTGTTAGGTTTTAATATAAAGTTGTTTTGTTACAATAAAATAAATAAAGTACTATTTCATTGTAAATAAAGTATACATTGTATATACTAGATTTTGTAATATGCGACTAAACTCAAACAAACATTTATTTTAGGCCGGCATAGTGGCAGCGGCTGGGGCAGCCGGGAAGTGACTTGGTTATTCCAGTCGTCGTCACTCTTGGACCTCCTCTTGCTTATCATCAGGCGAGTAAAGGTCACATGTCGTGTCACAATAATAATAATAAAAATATATAAGTTAAACTTTCAATTCCAATATGTAAAGTCCGATAACAATTTCTATTCCATCTGATCAAATAACCGCTGCATCATTTGTTTGAAACTTTGAACCTTTTATGACGTCCATTGTAAATGGAAGCTTTCAACTAAAGCCGACCACAAGGCCATATCTAAGCCAAATGCATTTTCCTCTATATTATAAGTTCTTGTTAGGTGCTCCAAAAGTTTGAGTACTAAAATGTTCTTAAGTAAAATGAAGTTTTGACATTAAGAAAATACGAAGAGGAAATTAACGTAGCAGTAATGCAAGGTCGAGGTCGCGACGGACTTAAAACTACGGTTCCATAGTTTCATTTTGTCAATTTTCAATTGAAGAAAACGTCTTCGAAATAACAATATTTTATATAATAATCTGGGCCTTGAAAGGGGCTTTTTGAACAGAACTAAAATTGAAAAGGCGCGGTGCGGGATAATAGGATGAGCGGGATATTTAAGTGGACTGCTTTCTTAGGAATTAAAGGAAGGATTATGCGCACTTACTTGATTTTGCTTCTGTGAATCTCAACCTCGAAGAAGAGCCCCGGGATCACTGTCACAAAGTTCATGCACACAACCTTATAATTTTAATTAATTATTTATTTTAATATAATTATGCGGTTTTATTAATTTTATTCTCAGATTAACTGGGCGGCGCGGTTCAATTAAATTTGTGTTTTTATTCACAATTACATTTCTTCATTTTCATAAACTTCAAAACTTCCGACAAAAAACTCTTCTGTTTTTTGTCGAGGCGAGTAAGCTATATTTTGGTGCGCATAAGAAAGGGATGGAAAGGAATGTTTTTAAATACAATGACAGCGAAATGATTTATTTTTTAATTTATGTTATGGCGTAAACATTCCCCCCGCCTTAAAGGGTCGCCTTTAATAGATAAATATAACTTTGCGGTGACAAACATAATAAGATATGTGAACTTAATGCGGTCGGCTCTGAAGGATCTGCATTGAGAACCGTCAGAGGGCGGGACTTCAAGACACATTCTATCTGAATTAAAATTACTAATTCTTCATTTGATAAGATCTGCTGTACAATAGAGCGAAACAAGTGAGTCTTTACAACTATCACCATAGACTCCCAGCAGCCACCAAAATGAGGCGATGCGGTAGGAATAAACTTCCAATTAATGCGGCTTTCAGATAGATGTTCTTGAAAACGTGAGCGGTAATTAATATTTATAAAATTATATAATAAGGAGTATTTAATTTTAATTTTTAGCGAGGTGACCTAAACGGCCTCCAACACGTATGGCGCCTAAGTCTTTGTCAACAAAAGTTGATAATTTTAATAAAGAAATTGAAACATTTTTATTTTCCTTTAGTTTACAAAATTCTTCACTAAAATGCCTGTGTTGAACATCTAGTAATAATGTCAACTTGGCGAATACAAAATTTTCTGCTGTAATTTTATCTCTACGCGAGAGTTTTATTGACCATGATGATGTGCGTTGAGCTAAAAGCTGAAGCACTGATTCCCTATTAGAAATTACGGGATGTGCTAAAGGCTCTTGCAATTTTTGTTTAGGAATATTTGCATTATCTTCGGAATCATTTAATTTATTTGTTGGGCACTCTGGAGAATCTAACTTCATCCAAGAAGGCCCGTGTAGCCACAAAGTAAGGCAGCGGTCCAATAATTTAGCGGGTGTTAGACCACGAGATAAACAGTCTGCGGGGTTTTCCCTACCAACAATGTGATAGAAGTAATCATATGGAATGTTTTCTATAGTTCTAACAACGCGGTTGGCAACAAATGTCTGCCAGCGATATGGCGAGAAACGAAGCCAGCAGAGTTTTACTCTGGATTCGATAAATGCATAAATTGCTGAAATATTATAGCGCGGATTATAAGTGTTTCGAACGCGACGTAGCGTCTGCGATAGTAACTCGGCTGCGCACAGCTCAAGAGTTGCGATTGACATTGATTTGTGAAATTTAATTTGATTAGAAATAACATGTGAAGCGGGTAATTTACTTAAAACAGCTTGTGAGTTAATAGTCCATTTGACTAGATCGAATTGCCCTCGCTTGAACAAGTTGATAAAGTCACGTGACGTCTGCGCAGCTTGCGATTCAGAACTAGCACTGAACTTTATAACATGCATGTATAAAAATTTAGAAGCGATTTCACGAGCGTTGGGAAGTAACCCACCATCGTCTTCAACTAACTGACGTACAGTGCGTAACGCATGGTAAGGGCTAGATCTTAGTACGAAGCAAACTCTAGTAAACTGGTAAGTTGTTAACGTAGCATGTATATTAAATCTAGAAATAATACGTTGGAAACTACGATCGCATGCATCTATTTGCATAAACATTTGTTTGCAGTCGGCGGAACATACGACGGCGATTAAACGAAAGTTTAAGATTATTGTATGTGGATCACCCTGTAAATTAGGGCCAGTATAAAGTATATCATTAGGCGATACACCTGTACTGGTTTTACAGCTCGCATCCAAAACGGAGCGAACTTTTGCAGTAGTTTTATCTAAGCGAATGACTGCGTGGTGCGGAATAATATAAGCGGGAATATCATTTAATTGAGATTGTGGAACAGGAGTTAGATAGCCTTTAGAAATATAATCATTAATAATATCATTATAAGCGGAGCGGAAAGCGGGTGCAGCTTCTAACTTCTTTTCCAGGCACATGAAACGCCTGTGCGCGATGTCGTAGGATTCGCCTAGAGAAAACTTATCTGCGCGAAATGGTAACGCAACAGTATAACGACCACTATCCTTATCACGATCAGTGGTCTCGCGGTAATAATGTTCACATTCCAACTCCTCGAGAGAGTGTTCAAGTGACGCGGAAACTGGAGACTCATCTATCTGCCAGAATCTTTTGAGCATTGTATCAACAGATTCCATTGACACGTCAGCTTCAGTTGCACAACAATGGGTCAGTGTCGTTCCACCACGCGTATGGAGAACGGGAACAGAACCCATGATAACATAACCTAAAACGGTTTGTATCGCGGGAGGCGCACAATTATTATTATTATTTATAATAATACCAGGAAGTAATAAATGCGGAAATAATGAAGCTCCAATTAGAACATCAATCTGACCAGGTCTATCAAACCTATAGTCGGCGAGCGGTATCCCTTGTAAGAAGGGCATAGCAGAAATATCAATAATAGCGGTTGGTAAATCTTCAGTAATTTTATCTACTATGAGCGAAGAAATATTGTATTTTATTTGCGGGTTAAAACGCGAAGAAAACTGAAAAGCTACAGAGCCTTTAACAGACTTTTCTGTACCACCAATACCTTTTACTTTTAAGTTATGATTAGAATCAATATCTCTATTGAGTTCCAATCGTGAACAGCATTCAGATGTTATAAAATTCCCCTGAGATGCACTATCTAAAAGACAACGTATTTCGTGGTCCTTGCCGTTCGCGTCTTGAATTATAACAATTGCCGTAGCTAACAAAACAGTGACGGGCGCATTACATTGCGGCTCGCGCATAATTAAACGATTGGCGTCCGCACTTGGGCGCGCAATGGACGTTGCACAAAAAGATATGTTATTAGCGGCCAGCGCGGTGGTGACGGTCGCGTCCTGCGTAGCACGAGAGTTAGACGGCTGCGATATCTCGGGAGTGGGAAAGAGAGAAGACGATGCTGTGAGCGGAGTAGTTACGGTGGCTGCGTTGACAGCGTTTAGATTTCGAGATACATAGTTCGAACCCTGTTGCTGATTATCGAAATGCAGCAACGTGTGATGTTTGCGTTTACATATTCTACAAACTACATTAGAATGGCAATTGAAAGTTTTATGTTTAATACTTAAACAATTTATACAACCATTGAGATCTTTAACATTTTTAAAGCGAATATTTGCATTCATATTATTAAATGCAGGACATTTATATAAGTGATCATGTACAATATTGTCACATAAGCATTTATCAGAATTAGCAACAGCAACAAAGGTTTGTTGATGTGGAATCTTAATTGGTTTATCAATAAAAGAAGTATGAGTATTTTTCTTTACAACATTATTTTGAAAGCTCAAACCAGTATTTTGTAAAATTCTCATTTGATCTTTTACAAATTGAACTAAATTATTAAATGATGGAATTTCAACATTACTTTGACTCATTTCAAATGAACGGATAATATCACAATCTAACAACTTAAGAGCAATATTAAAAAACATAAAGTCTGCAAGGTCATTTAACTTTAGGTTCTTTAAAGCATTTACAGATGCTACATATTTATTAAGAAATAATTCGTAGTTAGTAATGGATGCTGAAGTGAAAGACTTGTGGTTAAATATTTGATTCAAGTAAGACGATGCAAGCATTCGCTTGTCCTCATATTTTTCAATTAAAGTTTTTATTATTAAATTATAGTTTTCACCACAAGGGGTGGTGCCAGCAAATGCAGACTGGGCTTTAATGGATAACTTTCCCATTAAATAATATAATTTCTCTGAATCTGAGAGCAATGAATTGTCATGAACCGTGGCCTTAAAACTTGCAAAGAACATGGGCCATGACTTTATATCTCCATCAAATGACATCAACTCGATGGGGGGTAAACGGGTGTGTTGTCTAGGAACAGCAGGAACTTTCTCAGACTTCACCGCATTTGTGCATTTAGAATTGTACCTATGCTTAGTCCTGCAGTACAGATCCTCAAAGGCTGTGAAGGATTGCTCATCAATACAAGATTCAGGGTTTAATTTTAAAGTTAACATGTTTAATTTTTCTACAGTATCATGGAATTCAGCACGTAGATTGTCTAAGTTGACACATGATGCTATGAATAATTCCACGTCTGCGGCGTTTGAACAATCATAGATTGTTTGTAGGCGGGCAAATAATGAATTGCGCCTAGATAAGTAAATTTGATGTTTTATATCATCATCAGATATAGATCTAGATGAAGCCATATTTATTATGGAAATCAAGGCTAATTATATTTATACCAAGGCGGGCGCGGGTTAGATATGTATTATGAAATAATATACATACATAAATAAAGTAAGGAAAGGATTAGGAATTATAATATAATAAGTATAATAATCCGGATCGTATCGAGACCAAATATGAAAAGGCGCGGTGCGGGATAATAGGATGAGCGGGATATTTAAGTGGACTGCTTTCTTAGGAATTAAAGGAAGGATTATGCGCACTTACTTGATTTTGCTTCTGTGAATCTCAACCTCGAAGAAGAGCCCCGGGATCACTGTCACAAAGTTCATGCACACAACCTTATAATTTTAATTAATTATTTATTTTAATATAATTATGCGGTTTTATTAATTTTATTCTCAGATTAACTGGGCGGCGCGGTTCAATTAAATTTGTGTTTTTATTCACAATTACATTTCTTCATTTTCATAAACTTCAAAACTTCCGACAAAAAACTCTTCTGTTTTTTGTCGAGGCGAGTAAGCTATATTTTGGTGCGCATAAGAAAGGGATGGAAAGGAATGTTTTTAAATACAATGACAGCGAAATGATTTATTTTTTAATTTATGTTATGGCGTAAACAAAAATAATGAAGGCAAGGCATCGTTCGTCTTTTAAAGACAATTTCAGTTTACTTATAAAATATTTATACATAAATTAATTTGCGCCTCATTTATACAGGGATGGGCAGAGACAACGGAGCGTTTCTTTCTACGATCCTGAAAGAACTTGTGGATGTAATTATTTCCATTACATCCACAATTTCGTATAATAATAAATAATAGTATATAACATATAATATTATTAATATCGTATACATCAAATCTACACTGTAATCAAACAAAAAGTAAAACTGAAATAAAAAATCAAGCAGGCGAATCCCTGATACCCTGAACAGCCATCAGCCACTATCATCATCATCATCAGCCAGAAGGCGTCTACTGAGCATAGGCCTCTCCCCTAGAACGCCATTTCGAACTACAAGATACCAGTTGCATCCACCGGTTACCCGTGACTTTCACTGTGTCATCAGTCCACTATGCCCTGGACATGTTTTAGTTTGGGAGGCAACCCGAACCAACTCGCCACGGCATTGACAAAAATAAACACTACTCATAATTCAAAGATGCTTACAAAAAGTAATTAATATTCTTATAATATAAAATAAAATATAAAATTTATTAGCGAAATAGTTTTGAGAGGATCGTAGAAAGTGACACTCCCCTGTTTCTGCCTATCCATATAAAATTGAGGCGTGACTATTGATTGAATATTTAATAAATTTTACATAATTGATAAAGCGTTTTGTTTTTGTTACTGAATTGGAACATTTCACGAAGCCTTATTGTAAAATAATTGAACGAATGAAGTTGTTCAAAATTTTCGATTCGTGCTAATTAATAGCGGAGGTGGCAAAATGGACTGTTGCCTGCATTGGCAATTAGAGTTGACCTTACACAGACATTTCTGTTTTAATTTCAAAATTAACGAACTATATTTCCCCTTTTCCCTCTTTCATTAATTGGCGACTTTACATGTAGATTTTCAAATGTTTCTATAATCTGTCAATATAAAAGATATTGCAGTGAATTGATGTTTTATTATTTAAAATAAAGGACATACTCGTAGAATGTACAGTACTCCGTTCAATGTTCTTCCACTTCTAGGTTAGGTCCCTCCTTAAGGCGTCGCTGGAAAGATCTTGTCGAGACAAGTTTACAACGGAACTGTCATTAGGAAAATATTGATCACCAAAGTTTGAAAGCATCGGTTAGAATTGAATTAGGCATAGGGATTAAACCTGAACCTGTTTTAAACTATTGCTACAGTCTTGGGATCATCGCGGGTCTCCCGCGCCTGCTGACTATTCTCTCAGTAGAACAAAACAAAACTTTTCACCAAAACATGGTGGGAGTATCTACTATTTTTATTCATCGACTACTATTAACTACTATAATCCGCAGACTTACTCGTAGAAAGTTAAACCTTTTACTTAAGAAATGAACCTGTTAGAAGTATCGTCTACCTGGAATTGCGCATAATGATTTCACTAAATGTTTTTTTTATTTGTGGCACAACATATTATGATCTTACCCCTCTTAATATTAGGCTGTCTATGAATGAAGGCGACTGCTACTACAGTTAAATAAGTACATATTTGTTTGCTTTTTATTATTTATATTTGTAATAATCAATCTAATAGGCTAAAAAAAGCTAGGTTGCCTAGTGCCCATAACCATAGAGCCTTGTATGAAGAGAATTGTGAATATGAAGGAAGCTAGGGAATTTGTCAGGATCGTGGCAAGTGACGCTCCATTGTCTCTGCCTATCCTTGTAGGAAAAAGGCGTGACAATTTGATTGATTAATTGATCAATCTAATTAAGAAATACATATGATTCCTTCATAAAATCTCAGTACGGGTGTAGATTTAAAAAAAAATTGCTTTAATATTAATTACTTATTTTAAAATGGAGCCTGTCTTCGTTCTATAGTCTTATTATGTGTGTCTTTTTATTAGTTTTGAAAAACAACCTGTTTTCCAAAATAATAATAAACTAAATGAATCTATGACCTTTTCAGGATATCAAGTTTGCCATTAAAAACTAAAAGCACGTGGCTATTCATAAAAATGAAGGTCGACCTAGAAGTGTCTCTGATTCAAAAAGTGTCAGATCGCGTGACAATGAACCGTATGTCATGCGAATACATCATTCATGATGATTAATAGAGTTAGGGGCAACAATGTCCAATTTTATAACAAAAATTCAACCTTCTGCCTAAAGCAATAAAGATAATAATCGTGAAATATGCTTTTCTCAGATAAATTAAAGTTAAACACACTTTTCATCATTGGGAAAAATATTGACGATGAACAATAACTTTTTAAGAAATGGTAGGCAGACAGTTAGTAGTCATTTGGTCAGTCTATCGATCCGGGATTGTATCACTACGTATAAGTATACAGATCTTAAAGTGACTCAGTCGCTTTTCAAGATCTGCTTGAAAGGTGCCGGCGTGAGTTCGACTGTATCTGTACTTTATTCATAGACCGCACGTAACGGTCGTAACATCTGACAACTTAAATGTCCAGCTACAATGAAAAAAAAGACTCAAATCGTAATAAAACCCCTCGTGTGTAGTTAGAGCTACACCCTAATGGAGCTGCGGTACACATGAATGAATTATTCACACAGCGTAAGCGTTTCAGTAATGGAATGAGAATTGACCGAATATGAACAAAGCTTTCGAAAGTTTCTAAAAATATTTCGTATAACTTATTATTAAACAAAATTTTAGTTACTAGTAGAATGTGCCCTTGATTAAAGAATAAGAAATGTATGTTGCGAAGGTATAGGGTTGTTTTGCGGATACACGACGCTCAAGCGTCGCGTGGAGCGGCGCGGCCCGTCTGAAATTCAAACATGTTTTGAGGCAAAGCTTATGCGCTTTTATTTCAAATGCAGCGTTACTAAGGTGGAGCTCGCGGTTGCCATCGAAGTGTGCGACGCAGCGATGCCCGCACAACATAGACGTGTTCAATAGTATACGACGACATCGACTTTTATATAATTATTATTATATAATAATAATAATTTTTTTTATATTATATTATTATTATA
Organism: Tinea trinotella; assembly: GCA_905220615.1. Taxonomy (NCBI): domain Eukaryota; kingdom Metazoa; phylum Arthropoda; class Insecta; order Lepidoptera; family Tineidae; genus Tinea; species Tinea trinotella. Next base: position 6,918,930 of record HG992305.1, read on the forward strand.
TAATAATAATATAATTTTTATTATAATTATTAAAGAACAGGTAACCTGCATAAAAGTGCACAGTCGTGAACAAAAGACTGCAGGCAGTTCCGGAAACCCTTACATAACAAAAAAAAGTGATTTTTTTACTATACAATAAATGTAAACAAAACCATACATTGTAACAAAACCCTATTTTAAAATAAATGTTTGTGTTTGCGTGTGCATGTGCCACTGAACCCTTTCCGCCGCACGATCCTTGCAACGTTGCACGCACCGCGGCTTCATACATGAGGCCTTAATCAGACTTGAAAGTAAGTCGAAAATAAATCGAACTTAAACGGGACCCAAAAGATTGTCCCTTGATCATATCATTCCGATTTGGTCAGAAAACACACTCCTGGGCCTGCCTCGTTTAAAGCATCCATCCACATCAGATTTATAAATTCCTTTCGTCAATCTACTTTCACTCATCTTTTCCATGTGTCCAAACCAATAAATCCTTGTCACTACACCTTCTTTCAAACCTATCTTGAAATCTATTTATTTAGTATTTTCTTAGATTTTGCGCGAACATTGATTAATGAATGAAACAAATTTTATGCGGCTTACTACGCGTTTGTTTTGATTTTACAATTATTTATTAGTGGCGCTCCATTGTCTCTGCCTATCACCGTGGGAAATAGGTTTGACAATTTGATTGATTATTATTATATGGTTTGAAGCATTGGTTAGCATAGGGATTTTATCTAGACTTGTTCTTATTATTAGGTTAGACTTACTAACTTTGCCTGACCTAGTAATTAAGATGAATGGTGTGTTATTTCTTCTTTATTGTTCCTAAGTCAAATCTCGATGTTATACCAAGTAACGAACCAAGTTTTCTTTTAGTTAACAACACAATCTATATTTTAAGAGTGGTAGACAGTGGTACCCAGTCTGCCGATCCGGGGTAGTACCACCACTTACAAGTATACAGACCGTGAAGTGATTTTGTCGTGTTTCGGGATCAGCTTGTAAGTTGCCGGTTCCAACTACGCCGGCATAGTGGATGTGACTGCTACTCACAGTTATTGAATTGTAGTAGCAGTGACATCCATTCATGGACCACACTATATCAACAAATATTTGCTCCAACCGGGAATGAAACCCTGGACTTTATCCGTAATGAACTGGTGTGTTAATCAATGCTCCAAGCCTGTCGTCAAAAATAGCTGACTTAAAAAATAGCCTAAATATAAAACAATAATGAATAGTTTAGGTTTAGTGCAACGTACTTGAATGAACTAGATAAAGTTCAAGAGTGATTGACATAGTCAGGTTTTTAGAATTAATAGACAAATTAATTTCGATTATTATAGCTACTTTTAGGTAGATTTTTAGGTTTTATGTTTGTAATAATTTTGTCTATTTTTATTGTGACCGGTCATTTGACCTTACCCTGCCTGATAGCATAATGACATGGCCTAAGAGTGCTGACGACTGAAAAAAAAACAGTTTACGGCTGCCTCAGTCGTTGTCACGTGTGATTTTTCACTGCTTAAAGGATCCAAGGTTATATTATTTTTATCTTAAATATTTGAAGACTGCTGTGATTCCGTGAAATGAATAAAATTATTTTTATTAGGTTTTCAAATAGGTTTCAAATATTTATGTTCAATAATAATTCACAATGTTTTTTTATATTTAAGATATGCTAATTGCTTTGAAACTGGCTAGTTCATTGCTAAGTAAGCCATTAACAAAAAAAATGACTATGTAGAATTACAAAATATTTGGTGGTTTTATTTAAAAATATGTCCTAATTTAATTGAAAAATAGAAGTGTTTGTTATATTTTGTGAGCGTTGATGATAAAAATAAGTGGTAGGCAGTGGTGCCCAGTCGACTGATCCGGGGTACAAGTAAACATATCGTGAAGTGTCTTAGTCTTGTTAGTTTTAACTGATACCCTGTATCGTATCTGCCTTTTTATTACCAAATATTAGTATCAAGTAGCGCTCCATTGTCTCTGCCTATCTCTGCGTGACAATTTGATTGATTGTTTGTATCTAATCTTATTGCACTAATATTTGCCAATGACCTTAATTTCTCCTATTGTATAAATAATAAATATTTTAAAATAATTAAATATCACAAAGTAAGTGGGGTTGCAAAATAAATTTACATGAAAAAAGTGCATTTAACTAATTTAATGTTAGGAATCCATATTAAACGCGCCCCTAACATGGTTGTCTTATTTGGGAAACCCTAGCAAAACAATAAAGGAATGATGAGGTTTCTTAGAAAAATTCAAGCAGTAAGTTTATTTCCACTATCAGGTCTTTGCAAGTCGTTAACCAGAAGTAATAAAAAGTAAACTCTTTAAATCTAAGACTGGAAGATTGTGACTTTTACTAAGACAATTAAAAAATAGTTGATAATATTATTTTCAACTATTAGTATATTTTCTTTGCAGAACAATCGACAATCGACTTTACCAGCCCATGTGTTCTCTCCATCCTATAACATTGACTTCTTCAAGCGATGCGTGAAGAAGCACATTTGGCTGGCATAGCGACGGCGACAGGGGTAACCGTCAACTGACTCGGTTTTTACAGTCGTGGAAACCATCAGGTGGGTCAAGGTCGGTTGTTGAGTAACAATAAAAAAAAAAAGAAAAAAACTAGTCTTTAGAATAATACCAAGGTGAATAAATTCAATCTGTATAAGGAAATCCACGGAATTTATAACTATAAAGACTAATTAATGAAGAGAATAATTAATGTGAAGGAAGCGAGACAGTGTGTCAGGATTGTGGAAAAAGACGCTCTGTCCATCCTTGGTAGAATTGAAGCATGCGGATAATGTTAAATGATAATTTAATATAAAAGAACTGGTTCGGTCTTTCTATAGAACTCTCCCTTCTATAGAGTAATTTCTATTCTTATCCCCCATAATCATGGAACTTGGTTTTATGGCAAAGTTAAGTGACGAAGTTTTCCCCCGTACGGCGCCGGTTTGGCTGGCAAATTATTATCGCTCACTCAAAACACACTTCTTTCTGCCTAGTCTCAAAATATAATACAATTAGCCTAAATTGGATTATTTATTATTTAAAGCACATTATGCTTTGAATAAATTATATTAAACTAAACATATGAATAGTTTCAATATTTCTTTTATTTAAAAACAATTGCTTTTAAATAAATAAATTGAATTTATAACGAACAACACTATCATCGTCACGTCTCAATGCGGGACAAGAACGCGCCAATTCCTCGATTGTGAAATGTTTTTTTGCTTGTATAGTGATCACGACTAAGGCAGACTGTACTTAGTCTTTTTTTCAGTCGTTGGCGCTCTTCGCCTACTCGACTACTTAACACCAGACGAGTCGATTTATTGAATTTATAATCAATTTTCACACCTCGATTTGGACTAAGATAGGCAGAGTTAATTGCGCGTCATTTTCCACGATCCCTTGGATCACCCTTTACTTATCATCAGTCAAGTCGTTATCAGATAAAAAGTAAATAAAAATGGATTGATGCCTTGTTAAAATGAAAATCGTAAAAGGCAAGTGCTCTCAAAAAGGTCAATTGATCAATTGATTGGAAATATCCAATATTTTTAACCCCCGACCAAAAAAGAGGGGTGTTATAAGTTTGACTTGTCTGTGTATCTGTGTATCTGTGTATCTGTGGCTCTGTGTATCTGTGTATCTGTGTATCTGTGTATCTGTGTATCTGTGTATCTGTGTATCTGTGTGTCTGTCTGTGGCATCGTAGCTCCTAAACGAATGGACCGATTACGATGCGGTTTGTTTCATTTGAAAGCTGACGTGATCGAGATGGTTCTTAGCTACAATTGATGAAGATCTGATCAGGGGTTTCAAGGTCATCAGCTCGATTTGTTAGCTGCGGTAGCGATCTTAGACGCGCTGTTTAGGATGGCAACCCTTGTACGTCGCTATGCGACGAAGATTGTTATTTTATGTCAAATAAATATGCCATTGTTAAAACACGTAAAAAAAATTATAATTTTTCCCTTAAAATATTCATATGGCGAGGTTGGTTTGCAGTTTAGATCGATTACCTTGATTGTATATTTTAGGGGAAAAATTATAACATTTTTTACGTGTTTTAACAATGGCATATTTATTTGACATAAAATAACAATCTTCGTCGCATAGCGACGTACAAGGGTTGCCCGTTCTAAACACGCATAAGGCTGGGAATACACGTCCGATATTGCTGAGCAAATTATTTACAAATCGGAAGTAGGAATCGGACGTCTATTTTGTTTCTGTATTCTGTATGAAAACTGCACCTTCAGACAATCGGATCGGCCATAAAATCGTAAGCGCCTTGGCGTTGTTTCCGATTCTGACATCCGATCCGACTATCGGATCTGACGTGTATTAAGTATTCAAACAAATGTATGGCACGAGTGCTTTCCGATTGTCTGATCAGACAATCGGATCGGACTATCGGAGAGGAAAATCAGACTTGTATTCCTAGCCTTATAGGTATTTACTTTACTTTTAAACATATCTGTGACTTAACATTTGAAATAAAAACGTATACAAATACATGTGTGTTTTAACTGGTACCACTAAGCTACTCTGATGATGGAACTCGAAGGTACGAGACGAAATCCTGGATGTGTTCAAACTTTTTTTTGGTACACTAAGTTTGGACTTATTAGATTTGTCTTGAAGGTAGGAAACTAAGTGTAGAAAAGTTTGTGCGATAAAATAAAACATTCCGGATCTAAAAAATCTGATCATGGATCCTCTCAGATCAGCAAATCAACAAGAAATGGACCTATAGTGCTTTAACTAAAATTGTAACTCACTATGAGCCATTAGCTGGACCGTTATCAAATTAAAGACCGAGAGTATCTGATGAGGCACCATCATTAATCCTCTCAGATCAGCAAATCAACAAGAGATAGAACTATAGTGCTTTAACTAAAATTGTTACTCACTAAGAGCATTTAGCTGGACCGTCATCAAATTGAAGACCGGGCAATCTGATGATGCACCATTATGAATCCTCTCAGATCAGCAAATTGATATCAATTGATCAGCAAAAAAAAGAGATAGAACTGTAGTGCTTTAACTAAGCCTTTAGCTGAGCCGTTATCAAATTGAAGATCGGGAGTATCTGATCATGAATCCTCTCAGATCAGCAAATCAATAACAGATAATATCATAGTGCTTTAACTAAAATTGTTACTCTCTATGAGCCATTAGCTGGGCCATTATTAAATTGAAGACCTGGAGTAGTTATCTGATGATGCACCATAAGGATCCAAGGGATATTAAAGGGATATAACTATTGAGCCATGACTATAAAGCTGATGATATGACCAAAGTGGTTCCAGGCGTTTCGGGGGTTCCTTTAAAATTTTAATTTTGATTTTTTTATTGAAATATAAATTGGAGTCAACAATACAAATTTGTGAAGTGGCTTGTATCAAGTACCTACCAGAGAGTATTGAAGCTTTGTGTACATAACAGAATATAATTTAAGTGGAATCAAAAACCACTTGTGACAAAATTGATATTTTATAAAGTGGTTAAACGATGAAAATTGGAAGTATTTAATACCAGCTTTTGTTTCGTTTTCGAAAACGCAATTAATGAATGTACTTTGGTCACTTGATATTCGCTTTGTTGTATATTTCAATTGGTTTTTCTGATAATATGTACTAACTACCATTCAAAGGCAGTATTGTATAGGGATATAATACTTAGGGAGGTATATCGATCCCTATATATAAAGTATACATAGAATACACTCGTATATATACATCCATTAATCAAATTATCACTCCTTTCCCCACAGGGATAGGCACAACTCCCTCGCTTCCCTCATATCCACAATTTTCTTCATGCAAGATCCACGATTATGTGCGCAAGGCAACACAGCTATCTAGTAATTACTTATTATATTAAATGCGATTTAAAAATGTCCTCATTAAGAAAGTAAAACTTTAAACGCGCTCCGTCTTACCTAATTTATATTCATTGACTTACTTAAATAACCATTTCAAATCCCAATAAAATAAGAAGTCTTTCGTCTTATTTTTCTTTCCTTTTTATATAGAAAACTGGGTGAACAAAGTGCATATATATATTTATCATTCGGTAGGTTATTTCCAAAAATATAATAAATAAACTATCAATAAAAATATCTTTTAGAGACGTCCCATCAGAGATAGTCTCAAGGAGACTGGCAATATTTTCCCTTTGTTATCAGAAATAATTGCCAGCTTTCCTGTCTCCAGACTTCTCTGCCAACTGCTTCGACAACTTCTTGACCAGGCGCTAGGCTAAAGCGCCCATCGTATTGAACCCAAACCGGCAAGTGGTTTTCGAATTGAAGTCTTCCGGTTTGTAAGACCATTGCACGGTAGTAATAACCGGTTAATAACGTGGTTGAGTGGTAACTCGACCACGGTTTCCATCTTTATTAGTTAGTAATGTATTAAAGTTTTTAAGATTATATACTTATATGATGGTCATATTTACCAACTAATTATAAACTACCTTGCTCTTATAAATTCAATTTGTATTCTAGATTTATTATGAAAATATCTAGCAGCATTAAGATTGTCTTTTATAACTTGTGTATTTTTTTATTGTGGCTGGACATCAGGCTTGATGCTCAGCTGGAAAACACTCTCCTGGGCCTGCCTTGCTTAACGCATTCACACCAGATTTATAAATTCCTTTCGTCAATCTACTTTCACGCATCCTTACAAATAGAAGCTATTAAACAAATTTTTGCTCAGACCGGGAATCGAACCCGGGACTGGCTGTCGGCTGGCGCCACCACTTGTCACGTCGTCAAAGTTCCGTTTATCAAATAAATAGCCTATGATAGTTGGTATCTATCCTATGATAGAAGTATTTCTGAAAGTTATAATTAACTGGTGTTTGTATAATTTGATCAACTAACAAATTAACAGAACTCTCCTAAAATCGGAACAGTGGAAGCACGTTCGGTGCCCAAAATAATTCAGCTCCGACACTAGATTGAGTTAATGCACAGGAGTTAGCAAATGTAATTACATATGTGAATAATTAAAGTGCTTCGGGAAAACCACTAAAACACCATTTGGCTTAGGCTAACTATATTTATGATAGTAAAGGACATCATTCATTTTGGGCTTTATTGTACTACTTTTGTAATGTCCAATGATAAAAAAAATATTTAAATGGTAGTTTCAATACTTGTATTGATTAAACTAATAACAATTTTGCTTTTAATTGCAGTGCAATTTAGTTATTTGAAAAATAAGAAATGAATTTTGTATCATCTGTCAATCAACGCCATATTTGTTCTGCTTTGAACTGTCATAATTATAGTTAGATCATTTTGCACACCTAAACTATGCAAAATAAAGGACATATCCCAATTAGATTGTAATCTTCGTATATCAAACTATTTCCACCTAGGCCGGCATAGTGGATGTGACTAACACTTACAGTTATTGAACTGTAGTCACTCCATCGAAGGACCGCATTTCAGCTTAACATCAGGCGGGGTGCTGTGATATGTCGAGTCACAATAAAATAAATCTATCTACCCGGCAATTATCGAGGTGGATTCGGGAGTTTAAATAACTGCACTATATATATGATATATTATAAATCAGAGTAGTCAGTAAACAAGTACTGAGTGATATGTTAAAATTTAATCACGGTAGCATAAAATTAAACGCGCTTTAGACGCGTTTTCGACGTTTTACGCTTTAGACGTTTTTTCTAATAGACAGACGTCTAAAGCGCGTATACATATTTTAAGTCAATTTGGTACCACAAAATAACATTTGACTGTACCTATACAAATATTTAAACACTGTTTAAAATAGTTTTCGTAGTAAGACCGTTTTACTTTTGCAAATAAAAGAAGCAACCTTATCAAAACAAAAGGCTAAAAGTTAAAAGTTACTTGTATAGCTGTCATGTTTGTAAAGGAACAAACTTTAGGGATCTCGAAAGGGTAAATCCTTTTGGTTAACTAACTCTTTGTCTTAATTTAACAATGAAATGTATCTGGTTGCACAAACTTGATGTTTTATATTGATGATTATATAGTTATTTATAAATCTGATGTGGATGAATGCGTTAAACAAGGCAGGCCCAGGAGGGTGTTTTTCGAACATTTTTATTTATTGTGACACTATATCTGAAAGCAAGAGGAGGTCTAAGAGTGACGACGACTGAAAAAAACTAGTTATTTCACGGCTGCCCCAGTCGCTGTCACTATGCCAGCCAAAGGTACTTCTTCAGTTGGTCTGTATTCTATTATCGTGGACTTCCTTCAACTAATGTGAACGCGTCTGTTTTTCTTTTATCTACTCTTTATTTTCAAAGCAAAAAACGAGTACGAAGAGCAAATATTGAAGTAGCATAGAAAAAGTCATAGAAACTAAAAAAAATACCAGCATTCTATTACGTTTCCAATTTTAGTCTAAGAAGCTAATAATCACACTTAATTTGTATAATAAAAGTATAAATAAAATCAAAATTAAAATTTTAAAGGAACCCCCGAAACGCCTGGAACCACTTTGGTCATATCATCAGCTTTATAGTAATAAACAACATTAGTCATGGCTCAATAATTATATCCCTTTAATATCCCTTGGATCCTTATGGTGCATCATCAGATAACTACTCCAGGTCTTCATTTTAATAATGGCCCAGCTAATGGCTCATAGAGAGTAACAATTTTAGTTCAAGCACTATGATATTATCTGTTATTGATTTGCTGATCTGAGAGGATTCATGATCAGATACTCCCGATCTTCAATTTGATAACGGCCCAGCTAAAGGCTTAGTTAAAGCACTACAGTTCTATCTCTTTTTTTGCTGATCAATTGATATCAATTTGCTGATCTGAGAGGATTCATAATGGTGCATCATCAGATTGCCCGGTCTTCAATTTGATGACGGTCCAGCTAAATGCTCTTAGTGAGTAACAATTTTAGTTAAAGCACTATAGTTCTATCTCTTGTTGATTTGCTGATCTGAGAGGATTAATGATGGTGCCTCATCAGATACTCTCGGTCTTTAATTTGATAACGGTCCAGCTAATGGCTCATAGTGAGTAACAATTTTAGTTAAAGCACTATAGGTCCATTTCTTGTTGATTTGCTGATCTGAGAGGATCCATGATCAGATTTTTTAGATCCGGAATGTTTTATTTTATCGCACTAACTTTTCTACACTTAGTTTCCTACCTTCAAGACAAATCTAATAAGTCCAAACTTAGTATACCAAAAAAAAGTTTGAACACATCCAGGATTTCGTCTCCTACCTTCGAGTTCCATCATCAGAGTAGCTCAGTGGTACCAGTTAAAACACACATGTATTTGTATACGTTTTTATTTCAAATGTTAAGTCACAGATTTGTTTAAAAGTAAAGTAAATACCTATAAGGCTGGGAATTCAAGTCCGATTTTCCTCTCCGATAGTCCGATCCGATTGTCTGATCAGACAATCGGAAAGCACTCGTGCCATACATTTGTTTGAATACTTAATACACGTCAGATCCGATAGTCGGATCGGATGTCAGAATCGGAAACAACGCCAAGGCGCTTACGATTTTATGGCCGATCCGATTGTCTGAAGGTGCAGTTTTCATACAGAATACAGAAACAAAATAGACGTCAGATTCCTACTTCCGATTTGTAAATAATTTGCTCAGCAATATCGGACGTGTATTCCCAGCCTTATGCGTGTTTAGAACGGGCAACCCTTGTACGTCGCTATGCGACGAAGATTGTTATTTTATGTCAAATAAATATGCCATTGTTAAAACACGTAAAAAATGTTATAATTTTTCCCCTAAAATATTCAATCAAGGTAATCGATCTAAACTGCAAACCAACCTCGCCATATGAATATTTTAAGGGAAAAATTATAACATTTTTTACGTGTTTTAACAATGGCATATTTATTTGACATAAAATAACAATCTTCGTCGCATAGCGACGTACAAGGGTTGTCGTTCTAAACAGCGCGTCTAAGATCGCTACCGCAGCTAACAAATCGAGCTGATGACCTTGAAACCCCTGATCAGATCTTCATTAATTGTAGCTAAGAACCATCTCGATCACGTCAGCTTTCAAATGAAACAAACCGCATCGTAATCGGTCCATTCGTTTAGGAGCTACGATGCCACAGACAGACACACAGATACACAGATACACAGATACACAGATACACAGAGCCACAGATACACAGATACACAGATACACAGATACACAGATACACAGACAAGTCAAACTTATAACACCCCTCTTTTTTGGTCGGGGGTTAAAAATTCGTCGCTAACAGAGGTACAGGTAATCTCCTAAATCCTACGGGACCATCACAAGCCTTAATCCCTACTAATACCTAAAGCTGCCCTCCTACTCTTCAGTCCTTAAGTATTTAGGACTGCATATTGTTCAATAAAAGAAGGTTGAATTATTGTACAAAAAAAAGAGATATCAATATGTTTATAATCTTACTATGAGATTAGGTTTTAATTTCAATAGATGTTCATTTCAATACCTATATAGAGATCAATGTCATTATACTATCGTATATAGATAGAATAATAGTTTTGAGCCATTATTTATCGTGGTCTAATAATTTGGCCGCAAGTGTTTGTAATTAAATATAAGTTACTTACAGTATGTGGCACTGGTCAGCCGGTCAATGGTATCCTGCTTCAATTTGGAGTTCTTCTTGCCCATCTCGTCGGCTTGCTTGTTCTCTTTTCGGCACTTAAGAGTCGCTGTCACTTAAAGTGACCAATTTACATATTATTAATTGTTCTCAATCACCAATCTGAAAAGAACAAAAATTAAATTTAATATTGAATAGGTTGGTTTGCAGTTTAGGTCGATTACCTTTATTGAATATTTTAAGGGCAAAATTAAAAAAATATAACATTTTTTACGTATTTTACATTGGCATGTTTATTTGACATATAATAACAATCTTCGCGGGTTGCCGTCCTAAACAATTATCATTATTGTGATGCGATATCTGACCTCAACATGCCTGGTGGTAAGGACCAGGAGCGCCTGTTTTTACTGGCATCCCCGATTTGATTAGGCAGAATTCTAAGTCGTCCTCGTTATAACATTTCACTCGCCTTCTATTTATAAACCTCTTTCGTCAATATTTTCTTAGATTTTGCGCAAACATTAATGAATTAATCAAATTTTATGCGGTTTACTATCGCGTTTATTTTGGTTTTGATTTTACAATTTTATTTTATTATTCCGATGTTTCGAGAGCTTTGCAGCCATAGTCTTTCCGTTCATTGTCATAGTAAGCCGCATAAAATTTGTTTAACTCATTCGTCAATTCAAATCACACGTCTTACACGTCACATTTACAACACGTTATTTACTCTGTATTCTACACTTTATCCGAGATCGTCACCCAGCATGCACAAATCATGGAGTGGCTGAACAGTACTAGTAAGTAATATAGCCCATGTGTTCTCTCCATCCTATGACCTTGGATCCTTCAAGAGATGTGAGAAAATGCACCTTTGGCCGGCATAGTGACGGCGACTGAGGCAGCCGAGAACCAAGTCGGGTTTTTCAGTCGTCGTTACTCTTGGACCTCCTCTTGCTTATCATTAGGCGAGTTGAGGTTAGATGTCGTGTCACAATAAAATAAATATTTTATTGGATGGTAGATAAATCCTTTGTTTGACATGTCATTAAATGAAATTGAATGCTGTTCCGAATTGAATATGAAATTGATATTCTGCTGATACGAGTATGTGACAGACAGCATCAATTATATTATATATATCCTATTTAATTGCTGTGTAGGCTCGTTAAGTCGTTAGTTTATAAACAATTTTTTTAGAAATTTAAAAAAAAAGATGTTGTTTTTACGTTTTTTATTTAACTATGCAATTAGTTATAGGCTACTTATTATGTAAAACAATTCAGTTTTTATTTTAAATATTATTGGGCGTCATTCGACCTCGATTTACTAGAAGAAATCCATGAGGAGGTTCAAGAGCACCTACAATTAATGAAAATATGAAAAAAGAAAAACAGTTTACAGTTTGCACCACCGGCCGGCAACTTCGGATGCGGAAAAGTAAACAGCTTCTTGGAAAGGATTCAGTGAGGTATAGGCGGAGCCATAGAGTCTAGAGTTCTAGTGATCTCATCATCACCTATAACCCGGTCAGGTTGGCGCTATAGAAGTTATGTAATAGAGCCGCCCCAGAAGTACGAATTTACTTCGCGCGATGCCCCGTAAAATGTTATAAGTTAGAATTGATTCAAATTTCAATTCCGTTGATTTTATTTACTTTCGTTAGTTTCAGATGAGGCTCTAATTAACTATTTGTGAAATTAATTAAATATTTCAATTTTAAGTTAATCTGAACTTGGGTTAAAAACAAATATTTTAGGCGAACTGTCAGGCCAAGAAGCGTAACACCCCAATTTGTTTGTCGCCTAATTTATCTAAAGACATTTATTCCTTGGTTTTAATTTACGCCTCAATATTAAGAACAAAGAAGCTGTGGGATGATAAATAAACCTTTTACATCCAACACTTTATTACAGTTTATTGAAACTAAAGTTGTGGGGCTGAGGGTGGGGTTGGTTTTTATAATAATTTTGTAATTTCGTGAAGTGCACCAATAAACTATAATCTGTTCATGTAACTTAAGTGGCCATTAAAGTAGGGCGCAACGGCTTTATTCCACTCACATAAACGTCCTAGTGCTGTAACAAGGACATTCGATGAGACTTTATTTCGCTTTCCCATTTATATAAATCACAGCGATATTGGGCTCCATAAGAAATTACAAATGGTTTTCTTATCCAAATATTATTTAACAAATTAGGTATTGAAGCTAAATTTGTTAAATTTAGCTGGCATAGTGTCGGCGACTGGAGCGGTAAACAGACTTTTTCACGTGACTAGTTTTTTTCAGCCGTCGGCGCTCTTGGACCTCCATCAAGGTTACCATCAAGCAGGTTGAGGTCAAATGTCGAGTCGCAATAAAAACAAATACTGTAGTGAAATATAAAATAGTAGTGTAGTCATGTGACTATGTGTCTCAACTACTTAATTCTTAGTGCTACAAAATGGGCCTAGAATAGGATAAAATATTTAAATGACCTATCAACTTTTCTGATGATAAACAAGCAGGTCTACGAGCACTGACTTAATAAATAACATACTGGGTAATATGCCAGCCAGTAGTGCTTTTTCACCCTTCACTTAAAGGTTTCAAGGTTATGGGGAGAAAAGATGGGCGCAGGGTTCCACTTGTCGACTGTTCGACAAAGAATCGTAAAAAATTAATGCAACTGTGATAATTTTGTAAACAATACTAGCGGCACTATATGGTAGCGTTTTAACGTTTGACCTGCTCATGAAGTTGACAATTGTTCGTTCAATCGTAATTATTAATTTATACGAAACTTCATGTGCAGATTAAATTTCAAAATGACCATTATAGCTTGTATAATATAAAATAATCAAATAATCAATCAAATTGCCACGCCTTTTTTCCATGGGGATGGGCAGACACAATGGAGCGCCACTTGCCACGATACTGACACAACTCTCTCGCTTCCTTCACACAATTCTCTTCATACAAGCCTTAAGGTTATGGGCACCAGGCAACCTAGCTTTTTTGAGGATGTCTCCGATTTGATCGGAAAACACTCCCCTGGCCCCTGGGCAATATAATTAAATGTAAATATAATCAATTAAGCAAAAAAATATATATAAATTCTTTTTGTATAATAAAATATAATTCTAACAATAAAAGAACATAATAAATATATTTAAATGATCAAGTCTCACAGCATAGCCCTCTCATCTTAGCTCGACGCTTTTGTAAACGCTCCGTCATCTCACCCCAAATAAATTACCCTTGTTTTTCCTTCTGTGAAATTAGCTAAAGCCTTGTCTATACTGCTAACTATATTGATTATTTTAACTATATAAATTTAACGGGTTCAAAACTACATACCGAAATCAATGTACCTTTGATATATTATGTACATTGGTCAATCTGTTTTTATGATAACATTATATAGAAATGTAAATAAATATATGTAACAAATAAAATATTTAATAAATCAAAAAATAAGATTGGCATCAGAATTATTTAGTTATATAAAAGCTCTAGGGTAATCGATAGGTGCGTAAATAACCATTAGACCAGTCGAGGACAGATGTGGAGTCACAAAAAAAATGTTTCAAAGATAGGAGATTTACAAAAATAACTTAAATATAGATTCGATTTTTTTTATACGAACGCCTTATTTATAAAATTTTAATCTGAAAATTCAATCAAACAATCATATTGTCACGTCTTTTTCCCGCAGGGCAGAGACATTGGAGTGTCACTTGCCACGATCCATTCCTCGCTTCCCTCAGATCTATAATTCTCTTCAAAGAAGTTTCAAGTGTTTGAGCACTAGCCAATCCAGCTTTCTTAAGGATGTCTCACATTTGGTCAGAAAACACCCTCCTAGGTTTGCCTTGTTTTACGCATCCTCCCACATCAGATTTATAAATTCCTTTCGTCAATCTACGTTCACTCATTCTTTCTATGTGCCCATCGAAGCATTCCTTTGTCACTACAGCTTCTTTTAAACCACATTTATCGCGAACTGTGACATTCCTCATTCTATCCGCTACCTAATTTATTAATCTGAAAATTACCAATTAAGATAAGAATACCAGATAAAAATATGATTATTTAGTAAGGTTGTAATCATTTATGATTAGGGCCTTTCTTTTTCTTAATGTTGATATTGAAAAAAGTATTAAGAAATAGTTAGACAACCTTATTGGTAGCCTGTAATATAGTTTACAAACCTTTTAACTGAGGAAATATTTACACGTCTTAAAAAATACTATGTAGAGAATCATAAAAAATATGGTTTGTATAATTTCTGTGTGAACTCTGCCGTAGGGTTCAAGTAGCCGGCGTATTCGAAATACTTATTCCAAACTATTTTGCGAGGAAAACAAGTCATTTGTAAGATGCCAATAAATCAGTAGAGTTCTTCCACAATCTTTATAGTAGACTAAATTAATGGTGATAAATTCTTAGGCGTGTGTATTATGTTACGCATACAGTTAGTTGCTATGTCAGCATTTTACGAATACAATACATTTTATCACATCTATGATAAACAGTTCGTGTTGAGTCGATAAATTGGTGCCTCGCGTAATTTTTGTATTTTGTCTCATCATATGACAGCACCCCGCCTGATGTTAGGCTGGAGCGCGGTGCATAAATAGATCTAACTGCTACTACAGTAACATATTTATTTAACTGTACTTACAGTTGTAAGTAGCATTTGCGCTTGCAAAGAATAATTTGCGTGTGTAATTTTATTCTTTACAGCCTAAGGACGTCCACTATTGGATATAATTAGCGATCTTGCTCCATCGATTTAGCTAGATCGAGAGCCTGCTGGCCCCACCAGATTGTTATTCCACCTGGTGGGAGGCTATTTGGCTTCACATCTTTCTTGTGGCTATATAGCCTCACTTTACCCATTTTTGCTTTCCAACATTAATACCAAACCGTTTGGAAATAGCTCCCACAGTTGCGCCAGCTTGTTGGTTTGCTTAAGTAAATCGCTGAATTCAATTAAAATCTCCAACTCTATATTAACATATGGAGATCGCTACGCTATTGCAACGCTATGATCAGACTTGGTATAACACATATTGGAATCTAGTTAAGCTATTTAAACAAAGTGTCGGTTCAATGTATTTAGACAAGAGCTGTACTAATATCTGTGTAGGAAAGACTCAGTAACTTTGATTTAGATTTGCATTATTATTTTGCTCATTATCCTGATTTTATCCGCTATCATTACATATATGTGAAGTAAGGATAGCGGATAGAATAAGGAATAGCACAGTGCGTAATAGATGTGGTTTGAAAGAAGATGGACAAGGATTGACAAATGAATGCTTCGATGGTTTGGGCACACAAAAGGGAGTTTTCTGACCAAGTCGGAGAGATCACAATCGTAAGGCTTGTATGAAAAGGATTGTGGATGTGAGAGAAGCGAGCAAGTTATGTCAGGATATGCCGGATAACTATTTATAGCTTTGGATTATGTGAAATTTATAAATATTATTTATTTAGTTGTCAGCACCTCGCTGGCTGGAGTGAGGTCTATAAATGGAGGCGACTGTTTCTAAAGTATATGTATATATATATACATATACTATATATATATATATATATATATATCCTTTAATGGTGAGATTTACGGAGTTAAGGATTCATAATATATTAATCAGAGAGTGTATTCTAATATCTATATTAATATTGATTGTACTTCTATAGGATTCATAATATACAAAATATACATGGCTTATGTCTATCGTAATTAAAAGTTTAGTGATTAGGAACTTTATAAGTAAAATAGTTAATTTATAATTTTATATGTCAAAATTACCTTGTATTAGTTTTTAGGTTTACCTCGCGATTTTTTTATTCGACACACCATTGCACACAAATCACATTTATAAATTGTTCTCGATTCAGCAAATCTGAAATAATAAGGAACATTTCGTTTTATTATTTGGCCATTATACTTTTTCGCCAAGCTTAAATTCGACAGTCCTTCGCCATTGCTTAATCAGCAGTTTTTTTCTCGCTCGTAATTTGAAATATATTTATTTTAAAACAATTAGTTAACACATTTTTAACAATAAAATTTGGTAATAATATTATTGCAGTTATAATAACTAATATTTCTCCTTAAAATAATAATATATGTGATGGTGCTCAGGGACCTGTGTAATGAATTGATCTACCAAGTGTTAATCAATCAATCAAATTGTCACGCCTTTTTCCCTCAGGGATAGGCGGAAACAATAGAGTGCCACTTGCCACGATCATGACACAACTCCCTCGCTTCCTTCACATTTACAATTCTCTTCATACGAGCTCTATGGTTATGGGCACTAGGCAACCTAGCTTTCTTGAGGATGTCTCCGATTTGGTCGGCAAACATACTTCTGGGCCTGCCTCGTTCAACGCATCCATTCACATGAGATTTATAAATTCTTTTCGTAAATCTACTTTCACTCATCCTTTCCATGTGCCCAAACCATCAAAGCATTCCTTTATCAAACCTTGTCACTGCATTCTCTTTCATACCACATCTATCGCACACTGTGCTATTCCTTATTCGATTCGCTATCGTCACTCCTATACACTCCTTAACGATCGTATTTCTACAGCGTTACTTACATTCACTTTCATACCTTTCTTTTCAAATTCCGCATTTATAAGAGTAACCATTTCCGGTAACTCATACGCCGAAGATGCAAGTGATAACTTGATCGTCGGCGTACAACTTCAGACAACTGTCCATGAATATATTAAAGAGCCATGTTATGAGCAGTGTTAATTAAATCGTTAAAATATTTTAATGTAACTTTTTTACGTTGGATTCTATATATGTTAAGTTTCGCACAGCACATAAGTTACATAGTTTGTGGAATAACCTAAGATATGTGAAAAAATAAAACATTACATATAAGTATTATAAAAGTAAAAATGATATAAAAAGTAATATAAAACAAATTGATCTTAAAAACTCGAGTTATTTGACTTTCAGCCTATGCAAATATTCTAAATAAAACCTCTTCTATTAAATTAGGATCTGTTTTATTAAGTAAAAATACATTTTTCGACTTTTTTGTTCTTTTAGTATATGTTTTATTATGTTTTGTTCTTTAGTCTAGAGTAAATAAATTTATATGGCAAGAGGTACTAAAATACCAAGCAATAACTTTTGAACCGTTTACTTTTAATAAAAGTTTTTATCTATAAATTATACATTGGTTTCAATGAACTTTGGTAACTGAAGAAAAAATGTTCTTCAGCCTTCCATATCATTTATTAGATATGAAGAAATAGGCAATAACTTTTTATTATATTAAATAACTTTTAATAATGAACGCTGTTTATCTAAAATATTTTTTTAATTCAATATTATTTTTTTATTAATCGGTGACATCCTCAAAAAAGCTGGGTTGCCTAGTGACTATAACCGTAGAGCTTGTATGAAAATAATTGTGGATGTGAAGGAAGCGAGGGAGTTGTGTCTGATTTATAATAAATAAAATGTACGTCATTAAGTATCATCATTTATACAACATTTTTGAAGACAGGCGTTGACGAAGGTTAGCGATTGGTTTGTTGCGCGTAGGATTCGATTCCCGGTAGGAGCAAATATTTGTTTCATAGCTTTTATTTGTAATATTTAATAATTATATTAAATATTTGTTATTAAAAATAAAGTTAAATATTTGCTTACTATGAATACTTGCTTGTTATCAAAGAGTGGTAGGCAGTGGTACCCAGTCTGTCGATCCGGGGTAGTACCACCACTTACAAGTATACAGACCGTGAAGTGATTTGTAAGTTGCAAGCTTGTAAGTTGCCGGTTTCAACTAGGCCGGCATAGTGCATGTGATTGCTACTCACAGTTATTGAATTTTGTAGTAGCAGTGTCAATCATTCATGGACCACACACTTCGGCTTAACCTCAAGCGGGGTGCTCTCATATGTCGAGTCACAATAAAAAAGGCAGAGTATTGCAATATTTATGTGAATCTTATGCAATAGCAATAACGTTTAAATTGCAATGAATATTTAAGTTTAAAATTATATAGATATAGTATAAATAGGACAGACTAACCTAAATTAGCAATCTGTTCAATTGACAATGAACAGTTAACTATTTTATGTAGTATTCAAACAAGGAATGTTTGCTGATACGAGTAGATCACTATTATTAACTACGTACTAGTTCATAATAATAATTAAAAGTGACGCTCCATTGTTTCTGCTTATCCCTGTGAAAAGAGACGTGACATTTTGATTGATTGATAGTTGATATAATGACAAAAATATATTTTATTTTTATTGTGACACGGCATTTGACTTCTACTCGCCTGATGATAAGCAAGAGGAGATGCATCCAAGAGACATAATGTTATAACAGGGCTCTAAAATATTATTTGCCTTCTACGTGATCTAAAATATATTTATTTAAGATAAACGGGCAAGCTTCAGGGAGTAGCCAAATCCTGTCTGGAAAACCACGATTCGGATAGAGACCTGTGTCTAATAGTGAAGCATTTATAGGTTGGTGATTTCCTGCAACAATTTAACACAAAATCGCAAAGAACACCTACTAAGGTTCCTATTTATTGTACGTTATAATAAAAAAAAACTGAGTACCTATTATTAACATACAAAAACGTTTTCTTTCTTATTCCGTGAAATACTATATTTGGCTGTCGCACAAATTATTATTGTCACTCTATACTTCAATTAAAAATGAAAATAGAAAGAACATACTATTAATAAATAACTCGTTTTTTTCAGTCGTCGTCACTCTTGGACCGCCTCTTGCTTATCATTAGGCGGGTCTAGGTCAGAAATCATTTCACAATAAAAAAAATGTTCCTTGTGAGACCGACGGAATGGAAAGTTAGAAACTTTTTGTCATCGGCCAATTTACAGCATTATTCTAAATATTTTTTTAAAACTTACAGCTGTAATTTTTTGACGGTAGTATTAAATGTATTGTAAGTCATTTTTTTCATAATGACGTTGGTGGTTGGTAGACACCCCTCACGTTCCAACATTTTTGTCCAACAATTGTTTAATCGTCCTTCTGATCGATTTCTCTTTTAAATATATTTTATTGAAAGACTGTGTGTATGAATATTTTGAGCCACACCAAATTGACATCTTTAAAAAAGTTATAGTTAAAACGCCTTCACATCAAGTTTTCATATTAGCCAGGAGTGGTAGACTCGACATCAATTATACTTTTAGTCGCACCGTTTGTAGAGGTATGTAGATTCCACATTTCAAACACCACAGTCACGATAGGCGACATGCGTGGATGAACGGTTTATTGATTGGTTTGTTGCGCGTAAAGTCCTGGGTTCGATTCCCGGTTAAAACAAATATTTGTGTCATAGCTTTTATTTGTAATATTTAATATTAAAAAAAAAGAGATGGATATTTGCTTCGGGTCTGGTTATCAAAGAGTTGTAGGCAGTGGTACCCAGTCTGCCGATCCGAGGTAGTACCACCACTTACAAGTATTCAGACCGTGAAGTGATATGGTCGCGTTTCGAGATCAGCTTGCAAGTTGCCGGTACCATTCAGGCCGGTATATTGGATGTGATTGCTACTCACAGTTATTGAATTGTAGTAGCAGTGACATTCATACATGGACCACACTTCGGCTTAACATCAAGCGGGGTGCTGTCATATGTCGAGTCACAATAAAAAAAGTCAATAGGCAAAAAAATACATTTTACAGTTTAAGACTAGTAAAAGTTACAGAACATAAAAAAAGATTTCCAATATCATGTAGCTTATCTTTATTGAGTATCCTCCTTCAAAAAAGAATAATGACGATGTTAGTAGGTACTTAAATCTACAGATATCATACGAGAATTGTGGATGTAAGGATCGTAAAAGTTATGCGAGAAACGTGACATATTGTGTTTTTAAAAGTAGATTGTTTGTACATTTTTAGTAAGAGAATGAAATGTATTTTGAAATATAAATGATTTTTTATCATATAATATTTTCACAATAATATAATCAATCAATCAATTACAGCGGAACTTGCCACGAATCTGACACAATGCCCCTGCTTCCTTCACATCCACAATCCTCTTCATACAAGCTCTACGATTATTACGGGGCACTAACAACCTAGCTTTCTTGAGGATGTCTCCGATTTGATCTGAAAACACCGTCCTGGGCCTGCCTTGTTCAACGCATCCATTCACATCAGATTTATAATTTCCTTTCATCAATCTAAATCTAATATAAGCACACTTGAAATTAAGATGGGATTTAACTTTAAAAATAGTTATTGTATACAGATTTATAAATTAGTACAATTTACCGAACAGATTACCAATTCACAATAGAAATTAAGTACTTTCTTGAGGATGTCTCCGATTTGATCTGAAAACACCGTCCTGGGCCTGCCTTGTTCAACGCATCCATTTACATCAGATTTATAAATAGTTATTGTATACAGATTTATAAATTGTTCTACATAGGTTCACAATAGAAATTAAGTACGCAAGCATCTGATTGTGGTTGCTAATTCCGTCCAATCCGACAAATATTCAGTTAGCAAACGCATACTGTTTACAGTTATACCAGTTTAATCAATCATTTGTTCTGTTAATCACGGTTTGATTTACGGAATTACAAATGACCATTGTTTGTTTGCAAGCATTTGTGATTTGGTATTCAAAGTTAAAAACAAGTTGAAGTATATTTATGAATAAAATAATTAAAGTGAACCAACCTTTTTTATCTAAGCCAATTTTTTAAATAATTTCTATTATAGATTTTTATTTATTTAACGCATCCTTCCAATTAGATGTGGATGGATGCGTTAACAAGGCAGGCCCAGAAGAGTGTTTTCCGACCAAATCGGAGACATCCTCAAGAAAGCTAGGTTGCTTAGTGTCCATAACTACAGAGCTTGTATAAAGAGAATTGTGGATGATAAGGAAGCAAGGGAGTTGTGTAAGGGTCGTGGTAAGGGGTGCTCCATTGTCTCTTCCTATCCCTGTGGGAAAAAGGCGTGACAATTTGATTGATTGATTGATATTTAATTATCTTTTTATGCTAAACTACTAAACGTGCTTGTACTATAGAAACTAGGTGACCAAAGTACATTATATCAAATCTATATTGGTACATACCGAGAAGAGCTTTTGATGCAGTGTAATAACTTTTTGTGCATTATTAAAACAATTTTGTCTTTATTGTCAATTTCTCTTTTGTATATTTAATTTTGCGGACAAAAGTTATTATTACAATATTTGTGAAACGAGATTGAGTCATGTCCTCGCGTAGCAATATTTCTGATTGTGAATCTTACAACACGGAGCTTGCCCCTAGGCATCAGATGTATAACTTATTTTAGATTTAGCTAGTCGAAACGTGCTTGATATAGATCATAAATAATTTAAAAAGTGCATAATTATTTTTATTAGATTAAATTATCCAGTATTGAGAGTATCTAGTAAACAAAAACTTTTTAGAAAAGAATTAAGATTATACTGAGGAAAACGTTCCATGACATTCTAGTCCCTTTTTTAAGGTTTTCTTCAGTTTTCTAATTGTGAAATTACGACTATTAGAAAAAAATCTTTGGTATTTATAAAGAAATATCTTATAAGTATTTAATAAAATATAACTAACCTTGTAAAATATTTATAACTCTTTAAACCACAGGTAGTTTGAAACAGGGATCCAATAAAAAACGTCAAAGTCAAAGTCAAGTTACTGAATATAAATTGCTTTTTCAGTAAGATAGTGGCTTTTCCGATACAAAGCCTGACCGCGCCTTACTCGTTTATTTTAGTCTTTTAGGCAGTCTATTTGTCAAACAGAAACGGCCTTGATTCTTTTAATAGATTTGGAGTTGAAAAAGCATGAAATTTCGTCGCACTGACATTTGAAATCTTCTTAACCAATCAGCGAATAATAATCAATAGGTACGTTGATTAGTCATTTAGGCCCTTGGCTGCTTTATCCATTATGCATTAAGAGATACGGGCCCAGGTTTGTCACATTAAATGTTATACTTGTTTGATATCTTTTCAGGTTCGTTACCTCTGCTTATCCCTGTGGTAAATAAGGTTTGTTAACTGATGACTCATTTTCTTAATGTTCATAACTAGGCTATCTATTGTCAGGTTCTTAATTAGGGTTCCGTAGTGAAAAATGGAACCCTTATAGGTTCGTAATGTCTGTCTGT
This sequence comes from Tinea trinotella, assembly GCA_905220615.1. NCBI lineage: Eukaryota > Metazoa > Arthropoda > Insecta > Lepidoptera > Tineidae > Tinea > Tinea trinotella. The sequence goes on from HG992305.1 coordinate 6,941,759, forward strand.
CTGTCCGTCCGTCCGTATGTCACAGCCACTTTTTTCCGAGCTATACTGTTGAAACTTGGTAAATAGATGTATTCTGTGAACCGCATTAAGATTTTTACACAAAAATATAAAAAGAACAATAAATTTTGGGGGTTCCCTATAATTAGAACTGAAACTCAATTTTTTTTCAATAAACCCATACGTGTGGGGTCTATAGATAGGTCTTCAAAAATGATATTGAAGTTTTTAATATTTTTTTTTCTAAACTGAATAGTTTGCGCGATAGTCACTTCCAAAGTGGTAAAAAGTTGGCTCCCCCCCTGTAACTTCTAAAATAAGAGAATCATAAAACTAAAAAAAATATATAATGTATATTACCATACAAACTTCCACCGAAAATTGGTTTGAACAAGATCTAGTAAGTAGTTTTTTTTTAATACGTCATAAATCGAAAACCGCAGTTTACCTTTCATTCAATCAACTCAAATCCATCAACGAACTACAAGAACTTTTATATTATGTTAGTTGCTGCCACGGAACCCTTCATGAGCGAATCGCACTTGGCCGCTTTTTTTTAACTTACATTCAAAGTAAATTGCATTAAATATTATAAATAATATTGTTTCCTCAACCCATCCTCCCGAAATGCCAAAAATAACAAAATAAATTTATATTTAAGTATATTTTTTTTTTCAATAAAGAAAAGTATGTCTGAAAGATTGTATCGATACAAAGGTATTAAGTTGAAGTTAATATTACTTTTCGTTACAAACTTACTTTAATTCAAATGTTATTATGAACAAGGGCTATTAACGCAGGGCCGATAACCACTAGATTACTTGAATACTCACTTATTCCTAATCAGATTTGGGCGAAATTGCCTTAGAAGATTACAATGCTACGACCTCACTCTGCTTGCGTCAATTATAATACCTTGAACAAACTGTTGGCTTTTACAAAATGTTTTCAGGTTAATTTGAATTCCTTCTTACTTTTAATGTTGCTACTTTAATTTTTATTTAATTATGATAATAGGAAAATAATCTTAAAATTTCTATAATTTTGTCTATACAAATCTATTATGCATTTCTTTTTCTTTTATTGTTACTAGACAGCACTCCGTCTGATGTTAAACTGGAGTGCGGTCCATGAATGGAGTGAACTGCAGGTACTGTTAAATTACTGTAAGTAGAGGTCACATTCACTATGCCGGCCTAGTTAACCGGCAACCTATAAGCTGATCTCGAAACGTGACTGTGACTACGTCGAGTCACAATAAAATAAACGTACTATCAAATGGGATACATAACCTTCAGCAGTGAGGAGTCAACGAAAGAAGATAAAAATCAAATCAAAATCAATAATTATATTTAAGAGATCAAATTATACTATGTGAAATAATCTAATTCCTTACTTAATGATTTATTTAAATGAAAAAGAAAAACCCACATATTCATCGTATGTGGCTAGAGAATTTCGATTACTCAATTGTGTAAATTTTCGCCTACTTAACTAACAATAGTAATTAATGTTACTATTGTTTGTTTGTGTGACCTCGACTTGCCTGTTGGTAAGCAAGGGGAGGTCCAAGAGTGTAAACGACGAAAAAGCTGACTCAGTTCATGGTTGCCTTAGTTGCCGTTAGTGTTTCTTCACGCTTCGCTTGGATCCATAGTTATTGAGTGGGAAACACATGGGCTGGAAAAATCCATTTGTCAATTATAGGACAAAGAAACGCACCGAACCGTCGATTTAAAAGAGAATTTAAGCCTTGCATACTAACAGGCTATGCTTCAGCATGAATCCCTGCCGCACATAATTCAGAATGCTAAGTTTGCGGATAGTGTTCTTAATGGCCCGTTCGATGTGGTCACCGTGATTTAAATTACAGCGAAGGGACATTTCAAGGATGACTACAAAGAGTAGAAAGAGGGTAAAAAAGTATTGTTTTTGTTAAGGACGCAAACACTATCTTTATATCTGATTATACACTTGTACTTTTGTAATTTTTAAGAGAAATTATTAGAGGACAAAATTTAAACGGATGAGAGTGGCGTTATAATGATTTCAACCCTCAAAGTATATAAGATTTGTCATAGTATTACTATTATATCTGTTAGCTTTCTAGGTTGCAAAACTATGTGAAAAATATATTATATTTCTAATATTGGAATTTATCTGAAGGGTTGTAATAGATGTAAATCAATCAATCAATTAAATTGTCACACCTATTTTCAACGGGGATAGGCGGAGACATTGGAGCGCCACTTACCACGATCCTGACACAACTCCCTCGCTTCCTTCACATCCACAATTTTCCTCATACAAGCTAGATGTCAAAAACATGAAATAATTGATATACATATACATTCCATCTAGGCCGGCATAGTGGATGTGATTGCTGCTCACAGTTATCGAATTGTAGTAGCAGTGACATTCATTCATGGACCACACTTTGGCTTAACATCAAGCGGGGAGCTGTCATATGTCGAGTCACAAAAAAAAAATACACAATTTACGAGTATTTACATTTATTTAATTTTTATTTTCATTTCCATATGTGTGATAGAAAGATAATGCATTAACACCAGCAAGTGGTTTTGAACCCGTGAACATGCTTTGCGTGACGCGACCATTGCACTACAACTTCACGACGGTGGACGATGGACTTATATGGACTTATACGACTTATATGGAAACTTAATAAAAAGAAGAAGATAACATTGTAACTAAACATCTAAGTTCATATAGGCCGTCGGTAAATAGAAGTAGCAATGTTACGAGATCTTGGTATTGCTCCATGTAGGCAAACAGAGCAATAGGCTGTCTTGTCTGTGCTAAACTAACAACATGTCCCAAAGCTACATCTACAGTTTACAGTAGACAAAATTAATTCCTTACGTACGACATTCTATTGGAAGTTATCTAAGTAAATTATTTGCGAATTTAGGACCAGTGAAGTTTTTTTTAAATTGTGACTCGACATATGACTGAACCCCACTTGATGTTAAGCTGGAGTGTGGTCCATGAATGGATGCCACTGCTACTACATTCACTATGCCGGCCTAGTTGGAACCGGCAACTTACAAGCTGATCCCGAAACGCGACCAAATCACTTTACGGTCAGTATACTTGAGTGGTGGTACTACCCCGGATCAGCAGACTGGGTACTACTGCCTACCACTTTTTAAGTATTTCAAGTATTTAACATAATGAAGAAAACTAAAACTACTTAGCCACTTGGAAAATTATCCATCAATCAAATTGGTTAAGCAGAGGGATAAGCAGAGGCAAAAAAAGCGCCACTTGCCACGATCCTGACACAACTCCCTCGCTTTCCTCACATTCATAATTCTCTTCATACAAGCTCTACGGTTATGAGCACTAGGCAACCCAGCTTTCTTGAGGATGTCTCCGATTTGATCGGAAAACCCTTCCTAAAATTTAACATATAAGATAAGAAGCATCTTTGGCCAGCATAGTGACTGCGACTAAGGCAACTCGTTTTTTTCAGTCGGCGTCACTCTTGGACTGAAGAGGTTTAGAGTTGCTTATCATTAGGCTGGTCGAGGTCCGATGTCGTGTCATAATAAAAAATATATAAAAAAAGAGAAGTCAATCTTGTAAAGTAGACAAAGGACATCATTCATTTTGTATGGGACCTTGGCTTAATTGTATTAACAGTTTAATATGCATATTAAAATAGTTTATTGCAAGAAGATTACAATGTAATTGGAATATATCCTTTATTTTGCATAGCTTAGGTGTGCAAAATCATCAAACTATAATTATGATAGTTCACAGTAGAACAAATGTGGCGTTGTTTGACAGATGATACAAAATTCATATTATATTTTGCAAATAACCCAAGTGCACAGCAATTAAAAGCAAAATTTTTATTAGTTTTATCAATACAAGTACCAAAACCACCATTTATATATTTTTTTATAATTGGACATTACAAAAGTAGCACAAAGAAGCCCAAAATGAATCACGTCTTTTAATAATAATGAAGAAAATAAGGCGACCGTGGTGTAGTTCAAGGGTCATGAAAATCAAGAGCATGGGTTCGAAACCACTTGCAAATACCAATTTATCTTTGATATGTACTTTGGTCGTCCTGTTTCTATGATACAAGTTTAGTATTAAATAAAAAATAATAACAAATTGAATTCGACAAGTAATATGCCTTTACTATAGCGATGTTAAACGGCCTATGAATTGACAAAGGCTGTAAGCAATTACGACTTCAAAATGACTACAGAAAAAGAAGATATATTAAGATAGCCTTTTAGTCTTGTAAAATGGCAGGTGAGTCCTTTTCCCAAAGAATATAGAGTATTCAGAAACATTTTTTGATTACTTCCTGAGTACGCTCACTGAATTTCATTTAATGTCGTAAGGCGACCGTGGTGTAGTGGCAGTGAAATGGCTACGTGAGCCGAGTGGCACGGGTTCAAAACCACTCACCGGTACCAATGTATCTTTGATATATGTACTTTGGTTGTCTTGTTTCTATAATACAAGTACTTCAGTAGCTTAGTTTAGAAAATAATAATATAAAAAAATTATATAATTGAATAATAAATAATTTTATAAGCACACAGTCAGCGCTTATGGTTTTTCTATACCATTGGAAAATAGATATACGGCAAAATTAATAGAATAATTTTAAATTATTTAATTTTAAGCTGTATTATATATACAGTAAATTAACTGCAAGTAGCAGTCACATCCACTATGCCGGCCTAATTAAAACCTGCAACTCACAAGTTTATTTTTTATTGTGACATGACATCTAAACTTGACCCGCGTGATGATAAGCAAGAGGAGGTCGAACGACGACTGAAAAAAGTTAGTTCACGGCTGCCTCAGTCGTCGTCACTATGCTGGCCAAAGAAAAGTTGATCCCTAAAAGTGAGTAAGTCACTTCACGGTTTATATACCTGTAAGTGGTGTCACTACTTCGTATCGGCAGACTGGGCACTACTGCCTACCACTCTTTTAGTGTATGCAGTGGTAATAATATCAATCAATCAAATTGTCACGCCTTCTTTCCACAGGGATAGGCAGAGACAATGGAGCGCCACTTACCACGATCCTTACACAGCTCCCTTGCTTCCTTCACATCCACAATTCTCTTCATACAGGCTTTGTGGTTATGGGCACTAGGCAACCTAGCTTTCTTAAGGATGTCTCCGATTTGGTCGGAAAACACTCTCCTGGGCCTGCCTTGTTTAACAATGTTATTAAATAATAAAATAACAAATTCCATTAAATTTATATAATAACCTTTCTAATTCCAATTTACCGATGGTGGCCACTAAGCTAGGAGGATCCTGTTATATAGGGACCAGTTTCATCCTACTATATGTACATTCATTCATTCGTTTCCATTAGAAGGGTAAGAGATTAAAGTTGTGGTTACTCTCAGGATTTTGCTGTTCTATTTCATGACTGTAGCACGCGCACCTGCAATCTGCTCTTAGGCGGTTATTACATGAGTTTGCACGAGGCTCCCACTTTCTATTATAATATTATTTATTATAAATAATTAATAAAATTTTCACGTCTTTTTCCCACGGGGATAGGCAGAGACAATGAAGCGCCTCTAGTTGCGATCCTGACACAACTCCAAACTCAAGGGAGTCGGGATTGTAGCAAGTTTTTTTTATTGTGTAACGACCTCTGACCACGACCCGCCTGATGATGATAAGCAAGAGAAGATCCAAGAGCGACAACGACTGAAAAAATGATTTAGTTCACGGCTGCCCCAGTCGCCGTCACTATGCCGGCCAAAGGTGCTTCTTCACGCATCGCTTAAAGGATCCAAGGTTATAGGATGGAGAGAGCACATGGACTTGTCAATTGTTCATACAATGTATAGATGTTCATGTGAGTCATTTATCTGTATCTATATATTTTTTATTGTGACTCGTCATATGACAGCACCCTGGAGTGTGATCAATGAATGGATATCACTACTATTACAATTCAATATCTGTAAGTAGCAGTGACATCCATTATTCCGGCCTAGTTGGAACTTGCAACTTACAAACTAATCCCGAAACGTGACTAAATCACTTCACGGTCTCTATATACTTGTAAGTGGTGGTACTACCCCGGATCAGCAGACTCTTTGATAACCAAACCTGAAGCAAATATCCACCTCTTATTTTTTATTAACAAACATTTGCAATATTCAAAATAATTAATAAATATTACAAAAAAAAGCTTTGAAACAAATAATTGCACTGACCGGGAATCGAACCCGGGACTATACGCGCAACAACAAACACGCTAACTGTTAAAAAAAATCTATCCAACATGTACGACGCATATAAAAATGACTTGCAGCTTTTGGACGATTATTGGTACTATGTAATTTCCACAGTAAAAATAGAATGACTGAAAAGAAAAAAAGCAATTACGAAAAATATTTTTTAACATGGACCACGTTCCTTCGCATGTAATTGCGCGTAAATATATTGAAATCTACAAAGAAGATTAAGAAATCATGAGTTAGATGAAAGAGCACGTTACAAAAGAGAACCAAAATACTTTACTGATTACATCCACCTTGGAGCTATGTTTCCTCTGCTTATCCCTGTGGGAAAAAAGCGTAATAATTTGGTTCATTAATTGATTGATGCAACCTATTCTACATGGGGTAATTACTTAATACTCTTCGTATGTAATTGTATTATTACTATTTATATTAATATTTGCAATATATAATTAATGTAGGATACACAATTAAGTCTGCGTTTCAGCATAGAAGTGTGAAATAAATTCTACTTTCATTGGGTAAATTCCTAAACCTAAGTAACTGAGTCAAGATTCCAAGGGCTGATTACAGTTCAATCAATCAATCAAATTGTCACGCCTTTTCCCCACAGGGATAGGCAGATACAATGAAGCGCCACTTGCCACGGTCCTGACACAAATCCCTCGCATACAATTATACAAGAAAAAAGCCTTCGTATTTTTATAGATGTACTTGTAAAAAAATACAGGAATGACCCTAAAGTCACGTCCAACTTGGAACGGCAACTTACATGCTGATGCCGAAACGCGACTGAGTTACTTCACAGTCTATCATATAAAAAGTTTAGCTATTTGTTTTTAGTAACTAAAAAGTTGCTACTATTTTGTAAGGGGGAAAAGTTGGGGGAAAGTGAACAACGAATTGCGTAGTCCGCGTCTTTAGACAAGTAGTTACAGGGTAGATTCTGGCATCGATCGTTGAGGTGGAGTTAAGGGGGTATTATAAAAGAATGCCTTCACCGTACTGTAATAACCATATTATTTTTATTCTAACTACTGTGGTCTATACATAGCTTTTTGTTACCCTATAATCTTAATATTATTTTTAACGCATCCACTCACTTGAGACTTATAAATTCCTTTCGTCAATCTACTTTCACTCATCCTTTCCATGTGCCCAAACCATCGAAGCATTCCTTTATCAATCCTTGTCACTACATCTTAGAGAATTGTGAATGTGAAGAAAGCGAGGGAGTTGTGTCAAGATCGTGGCAAGTGGCGCTCTATTGTCTCTGCCTATTCCTGTAGGAAAAAAGCGTGACAATTTGATTAATTGATTGATATTTTATTTAAATTTGACGGCAGACTAACGAACTGATCGTTCCGCGTTCAATTCCCGGTCGGATCTAATATTTGTTTTATTCCTTTGTAAAATTTAATAATTGGAATGAATATTACAATTATTGCGGGATCACTTTGTTAGTGTAGTGGCGACCGTGGTGTAGTGGCAGTGCAATGGTTACACGAACCGGAGAGCACGAGTTCGAGACCACCCACCAGTACCAATATATCTTTAAAATATATTTACTTTGGTTGTCCTGTTTTTAATAATATAATAAATACAATATACAATTTAAAAAAATTTAATAATAATAAAAAAATGTTAGTTGCAGATATACTAACTTTCCATTCCCGGATTTCACTCCAGCTTCACATTGAGCGAGGTGCTGTCATATGTTGACAGCACCTCGCTTGGTGTTAAGCTGGAGTGCGGTCCAGAAATGGATGTTACTGCTACTACAATTCCATAACTGTAAGTAGCAGACACATTCACTATGCCGCCGGCCTCCCAGTTGTGACTCGCAACTTACAACTTAAACTGATCTCGAAACGCGACCAAATCACTTCACTATACTACAAGTATAGTGAAGTGATTTGGTCGCGTTGGTACATATATCAAATATAAATTGGTACCGGCAAGTAATTTTGAACCAGGGACTCTTTGTTTATAATATTATTTTAAAACAACTATACTTCTATGTCGAGCTACAATAAAAAAACCTTTTTCTATTACTCATTGAAGTTTTATTTTTAGAGTATAAGTCTATAGCGTAGTCATAACAACAATTATGTTATACATTTTTTTTTAACTTGACACAGCTTATAACTAAGGAACTTTTGGGATCACATTGTAAGTTGTCGGTTCTAACTCCATTATTAGACCGCACTTCAGCTTAAAGGTGTGATTGATTCCGTGCAAGGCAAAACTACTCTGCAGCTGCCGCATTAATATTGTTTCCAAACCGTGGTGTAAAGGCAGTGCAATTGTTACGCAAACCGAGAGCACGGGTTCGAGACCATCCATCGGTACCAATGTATCTTTGATATATTTACTTTAGTTGTCCTGTTTCTATGATACCAAGCACTTTAGTAGCTTAGTATAGAAATGTAAATAAAATAAAACATTATATTTATAATCATTGACTTAGCAAATGCTGATTGTCGCAATAGTGTCGCCTTGCACGGAATCAATCATACAAACCAGTAGTGCAGTCTGCAGTCGCCGGCGCAATCATACCTTTACATTAAGCAGGGTGCTGTATGTTGGGTCATAATAATAAAAAAGTTGAAGTCTAGAGCGTTTATATATTTTTAATATTGTCTGTGGCTCATCGTATGACCGCACCCCGCCTGATGTAAGCTGGAGTGTGGTCTAATAATATAGGCTACTGCCAATACAGTTAGAACCGACAACTTACAAGCAACTAGTAATCCCAAACATTGCTGGTTACAACAAGGCCGTCAGAAAAGTTATTAAACTGTAGCAGCAGTCACCTTTAATAATGGAACGTATGCACATTAGGTAGGTAGATGACCGAAATAAAATTACGTTAACAAAAAAAAAACATCAAAATCTAAAATAAGAAATTTATTATTATTACAATATAAATTAAAGCAGTATAATATACAATAATTTTCCTTTGTTTTATATGTTCATAATCAGCATTAAATTAATAATATGTAACGTGGCTTTAAATAATAAAAATGTGTGTCTCATTTTTCTAATGAATGCTTATTAATCAAATTGTCACGCCTTTTCCCACAGGTATAGGCAGATACAATGTATTAGCACTTATCACGATCCTGCCACAACTCCCTCGCTTCCGTCACATCCACAATTCTTTTTATTCAATCTCATACAATCTCTAGGGTTATGGTCATAGAGCTTGTATGAAGAGAACTGTGGATGTAAGGGAAGCGAGGGAGTAGTGCCAGGATCATGGCAAGTGGCGCTCCATTGTGTCTGCCTAACCCTGTAGAAAAAGAACGCGACAATTTGATTGATTGATTGTATTAAAGTTCTAAAATACAGGTTAATAAACATGTTAAAATTTAATTTTAAACTATCAAGCTATCTTTATTAATTTATGAACTTCATAACTTCAAAATTATACGTGTTACAAAATGATAATGCAGATATTCAGCGGGCCCAAATTGAAAATATTTACGCATTTAAATCAATTTAAATATATATATATATATAGTTAGTTATATTTACTTTGTTTAGCATGGCTAAAATGACAATATTAGTAGCTTTTTAAATCAATGGTAATAAAAAAATACAGAATATATTTTAGGTCTTCTTTCTATGAGTAATAATCTTTTTTGTGCTTTCTACATTGTATATCTATGTAAGAACAACATTACAGATTTTTATTGTGACTCGACATATAATAGCACCTCTCTTGATGTTAAGCTGGAGTACTACTGCTACTACATTTTAATAACTGTAAGTAGCAGTTTTATCCACTAAACCGGCCTAGTAACCGATAAGTGTAAGTGGTGGTACTATCCCGGATCGGCAGACTGAACACTTACTGTGAAGTGGTATTCAAACTAGGCCAGCATAGTGGATGCCAGTGCTATTTGCAGTTATTTAACTATAGTAGATTTGCAGACATTTTAGGAATATTTTCCTATTTGATTACAAATGATTGGTTACAATACAATATGCGTCAATAAGCCATGAAAATGTGTTTAAGTAAACCCTGAGACACAAACAAGTGGAATGATTTACCAGCCCACGTGTTCTCCCTGTCCTATAATCTTGGATCCTTTAAGCTATGCGTGAACGCACTCTTGGACATCTCCCTTCTTTACCATCAGGCGACATTTATTATAGTAGTCTTAGGTTTGATTTTTATTACTTAATCAATCCATTAAATTGTCATGCCTTTTTCGCACATGGATAGACAATGGAGCGCCACTTGCCATGACCCTGACATAACTCTTCTCTTCATACAAGCTCTACGGTTATGGGCAACCCAGCTTTCTTAAGGATGTCTCCGATTTTATCGGAAAACTGCTTCGTTTAACGCATCGCAACGATGAATACCTTCTACAATATTAAATAATATTTTTGAGCCCTTAATAAAAAAAAAGCATTTATATAAGATTAGATAAATAAATAAAATTATTGTGACGCAACATCTAACTTTATTAAGCTAGAAGCGCCGACGTCCAAGAGCGCCGATGCCTGTAAAAACTGATTGTGTTTACGGCTGCCTCAGTCGCTGACACTATTAATTAGATAAGATTGTCATTCTTTGCGCAAAGGATTCAAGGGCGGAAGATTACGTGAACGGGTGAAACATTCCACTTTACCTAACCGTTTAATTTCATAGGAGGACAAAATCTATTACGAGCAAACACAAAACATTTGTGGCTGACTTAATAAACCTTTAAAAGAAATAAATTTATAAAACATTGCAATATAATTTCATATTAAAAGTGTCTTGAATATTGGTATGGCACTCACATTTATCTTAGTCCAATCAAACGCTCGGCAGAGTGCGGTTGTCGCGCATCGACTTTATTTCAATTACGATTTTTTGTCTATCATAATTTAATTTATTGTTTCATATAACATATTATACACATATATAGTGTATTATATACATATATAGTATATTACAGTAATTAAGTGAGTTAAAAACTAAAATATGGAGAACATGCTTAATGTTGTTGAAAATTATCAGGGAAAAGAGGATGAAGGGAAAAAGGAAGAGGAAATGCCGTTACTGGAGGATGTTGAGGGGTCTTCTAATGAAAATGTATGCATCTTTCCGCCGAAGCTTCGCGTAAAGTCATTCCGTTTCGCCGATGAAGAAATCGGTACTCGTAAACGAAAACGCTTCCGTACTATGAGAAAGTTCTTCAGTGGTCTCTTCAAAAAGAGATCCGAGGCCCTTATTCCAGCTGAACTGAAGCCCGCATTAAAAACAATTTATGTGTATTAATTTTAAGTATTATTTTTATAAATTTAAATATATAACTACACTTTAATTAAATACAGTAAAAAATGTGTGGAAAGTTTTAGATTCGTTAAGTGGTGCTCAGTCTGCCAATCCAGTGTAGTACTGCCGCTGGCATAGTGGATGTGAATGCTACTTGCAGTTATTTAACTGTTGTAGCAGTCCTTCCCATCCATGGATCGCACTCCATCTCAATGCCAGTTAGAGCGCCGTCAAAAGTGTGAGAAACATATTTAGTAAAACGTATATTTTTATATTATATTTAATGATTATTCCTATAGTATATATATATAATTATAATATAAGGTTAATAAATACTTTGAATTTTTTTTATTGTTGTTTTATTATAATTTTTTCTTATAAATTATGAGTATAAAGTAACAAATAACGTATTGTATAAGCTTTATAATTTTACTGGCTTGCAAAAACAACAAAGTAAGTAAGTAACCTTAATTACTTACTTGCTTTTACAAAGGCTGGCACTATTTAGTTTTATCAATACAAAATAACAATACGCTATTTATTATTTTTTCAAATCAAGGCGCACAGAAATGTATAAACCGACACATTTTACGAATGACTGAGTCACTCTCAATATGCTGGCCAGCAGTGCTTGTTCATGCCTTGCTTAAAAGATCCAAGCTTTCAGGATAAAGAGAATACATGACCTGATAGAAGATATGCCATTTGTCTATTGTTTGTCAAAGTAACAACGAAATGATGACCACGCCAATCTCCCGGGTTTGATTCCTGTCGATTTGTCGGTTCTAATATTTGTGTCGAGGGTTATAAAGACCGTGAACTGTCATACTAGCTTTTTAAGGAAAGCTTGAAAAGTAAGTTGCCTGCGTGTGGCCTCCCTCCCCCCAGATGCAGCAATCCAAGAAACATGATCGACACCTGTAAGAAATATCGCAACTCAAGATAAATATTTGAATGCGCTATCCTGGTTTTATTAAAATGAGTCACTATGATATTCCATGTAGGTGGTCGATTTTGTTTCTCGGTTATGCAAAATCGACACTTCGCTGTCTTTGCCTATCCGTAGAATTGATTATGATTCAAATAGACATACTCTAACTAATGTTACAAAACATGACTCTTAAATGAATCCATATAATATTATCAATTCATCTAAATGATAGTAAGCAAATCAATTAGTTTTAGAGAGGCAATATTGTCAATGTCAACGTACTAATTGATTGAATAGTCATCGTACGAATGAACTCACAATGCATTCGGATTTAAAATACGCACTCAACATTAGATTTCGACGACAGACGTAGCGCATTGGTTGGCACACCAGTTCAATACGCGTTAAGACCCGGGTTCGATTCCCAATATAGTCACCTTCATTCATGGACCGCACTCCAGCTTAACAACAGACGGTGTGCTGACATATATCGAGACACATAAAAAAAGCTTTTATTAACTTTTGTAGATACTATTGTATAAATATATTGTATAAAGTTGTATATACAATAGTATGTAGCATAAGAACCCCTATTACTCTGGAAGCTTTCATGATCTCACGGTCCTCACCTGAAAACGGTAGTACTACAGCGGGTCACTTGTCACTAGAGAGGGCAGCCGACTAAATTCATTCCTTAATATTAATTTTTGATAGTATCAATCAATTAAATTGTCACGCCTTTTTCCCACAGGCATAGGCAGAGACAATGGAGCGCCTCCTGCCACGATCCTGACACAACTCCCTCGCTTCCTTCACATTCACAATTCTCTTCATACAAGCTCTGTGGTAATGGGCACTAGGCAACCTAGCTTTCTTGAGGATGTCTATATTTTTGCTATTAATAAGACAAATTATCTTGTTTGTGATGGTCTCAACACAAATTGTGATAATTGTGCCTAGCCTAAGTTACGCCACTGGATACAATTATCATCACCTATACTAAGGTTATTATTTTGCGTCATGAATGGTAAAATAAAATGGCCATTTATATCTCATATAAATTAACGAGTAATAATGCCCTGGTTCATAATCAGTTGCCGGTACCAATGTATCTTTAAAATAGGTATGTACTTTAGTCACCTTGTTTCTTTGATACATGTAAGATTAGCAGCTAAGTATAGAAATATAATTTATTAAAAATAAATAAATTTGCTACATAGACCCTCAATTTTGGTAAGCTGTAGTGAGGTCTGGATTTGAATGAATGTGACTGCTATTACAATTCAATAACTGTAAGTAAGAGTCACGTCAACTTTGTCGGCCTAGTTGGAACGGCAACTTACAAACTGATCCCGAAACGCAACTAAGTCACTTTATGGTCTGTATAATTGTAAGTAGTGGTACTACGGATCGGCAGACTGGGTACAAATATCCCGCTCTTTTTTATAAACAATTATATGCAAATGTAATAATATAATTATTAAATATTACAAATAAAAGCTTTGAAACAAATATTTGCTTCGAACGGGAATCGAACCCGGGACTTTACGCATAATAACTGGTGTGTTAACCAATTGGCCACGCCAGTCGTCAAACGCTTATGTATGATGAAAAGATAGAATAGAGGAATTTCGACCAAATGCTTAGGAGAGCGTAATGGTCAGAGAGAGCTGCGTATACGAGTGATGGGTAATGTCATTTTAACCAACTGTAGCAATTCATACAAATATAATTATCAAAACCTTGCTTATTTAAATAATATCAATTAACCGCGACTTTGTATGCAAAACACTGTTAGGTATTTTTATTTAAGCAAGAGGAAGTCCAAGAGTAACGACTACTGAGAAAACCGAGTTTGTTCACGGCTGCCTCAGTCGCGGTCACTATGCCGGCCAAAGGTGCTTCTTCACGCATCGCTTGAAGGATCCAAGGTCATAGGATGGAGAGAACACATGGGCAGGCAAAGAATTCCACTTGTCGATTGTTCTACAAAAAAAAAGGAACCGAACTTTTTAGTTTCTTCCCCGACCAGTAAAAGACGAGGTAAAAACAAGGTTAAAGAGCTCCTCAGAACATTCTCCGTGGTATAGGCGATAGAGGACGCACAGAGCCGCCATGTCTCTGTCTAATTGCAGGAACTCCAGAGTTCGCGTTACCTCTACATCACCTATGATTCGAACAGCTCGGCGCTGCAATGAATCCGATCTTCAATTTCCGCTATCTTGAATCTGACAAATTGTAAGTAAAGCGGTATTTGAAACGCTATAGAAAACAGCGCTATATCACAACGCTTCTTTAGAAAACAGCGACTACGCCGCGCGGTTACCTATCTTGTAGGATGCAAACGAACGTACGCGTTTTGCCCCTCACCAACTGATCTCACTAAAAATGAGCTAGATAATAAATCATACGAATGTTTTAGAAACGGGTTAAAACATATCATTTATAATAAGCGACTCATTACAGGTAAATATTTAATATTTTATTACTTGGTGTGCCAGCCAGCCCATGTGTTCTCTCCCTCCTATAACCTTGGATCCTTCAAGCGATGCGTGAAGGATCCAAGGTTTAATAACAGTCTAGCTAAAGAATCATGGGAAGAATACAAAAAGAAATAAGCACCACAAATACATTCCTTATACTCATAGTTTTGCTGGTTTGAGAATTCTCTAGATCCAGGAGTATTACTCGTATATAAATATCAAATGCAAAAAGAACTTTTTAAATTCGCCTGTTAGTTACTTTGAAATACTTTTGAAATAGCGCTTACAAACAAATTGATAACACCGGATACATTACAATTACTGATGTACAAAACTACCGTAGTCTTATTTCTGCGAACTCGTTAGCTACTATATTTATAGGTCACTTATATATATATATATATATACAGCTTTTTTTATTATTATTTGAAAGCATGAATGATCTATATATTTTTTTTGACAGCCACCTTTTTTTATTTTTTATTGTGATTCGACATATGACAGCACCCCGCTTGATGTTGAGCCAAAGTGTGGTCCATGAATGAATGTCACTGCTAATACAATTCAATAACTCTGAGTAGCAATCACATCCACTATGCCGGCCTAGATGGAACCGGCAACTTACAAGCTGATCCCGAAACGTGACCAAATCACTTTACGGTCTGTAAGTGGAAGTGGTGGTACTACCCCGGATCGGTACCACTGCTTACCACTCTTTGATAACCAGACCCGAAGCAAATATTCATTTCTTTTTTTTTAATAACTAAT
Source organism: Tinea trinotella (assembly GCA_905220615.1). Classification (NCBI taxonomy): domain Eukaryota; kingdom Metazoa; phylum Arthropoda; class Insecta; order Lepidoptera; family Tineidae; genus Tinea; species Tinea trinotella. The sequence continues at coordinate 6,957,484 of HG992305.1, forward strand.
ACTTGCAATATTTAATATAATTAAATATTACAAATAAAAGCTATGAAACAAATATTTGCTCCGACCGGGGATCGAACCCGGGACTTTACGCGCAACAAACCAGTCGCTAAACCGTTCGTCCACGCCTGTCGTCACCTCCTAATGTTAAGCTAGATTGAGATCCATGAATGGAAGGACTGCTACCTACAGTTGAATAACTGTAGGTAGCAGTGCCGAAAGCCAAAAGCTATTGAAGCTGATCCCAAAATTAGACTAATATACTTTTTTTATTTTATTTATTGAGATTCGACATATGACAGCACCCCGCTTGATGTAAAGCTTGAGTGTGGTTTGTCAAGCTTGATGTCACTATTACTACAATTCAATAACTGTGAGTAGTAGTCACATCCACTATGCCGGCCTAGTTCTATACACGGTCTATACACTATACACTTATAAAGAGGCGGGAGTGTGTTCCACTCACAAGCAAAAAACTGCCTTCTCTTTTTGTTACCAAATATTTGTAATAGACAAATATTGCAATCTAATATTTCCTAAATTTACAAATAATTGCATTGGTACAAGTGTTTGCCCCGACCGAGAATTAAACCTGGGACATTACTTGTAGAGGACCGGTGTACGTTAAATGGGCCCGTTATTGAACAAAAATGTACTAAGTGAACTTTTATGTACTTAAAAAAATCAAGTAATTAATAACCTTTATAAAAAGAATCTAAACTAACTCTGTGGTTCTCAAGGTCAAAATGCAATTAGGACTTTAAATGCGACTTTTCAAAAGAATACCAATTTCATCAAATTGTTGTGTACTAAATAGGGCTGCGCTATAAACCCTAGAAGCTTTCGAGACAATCTTCTTATCGGTAAAAACCACGCGCGAGTTACAGCTATTTATTCTGTCTGTATCATATATGTAACTAATAACAAATAAATTGTATCTGAATATCTAGATTCTTGGCTTAAAGAGTCTTTAAGATATGAAAAATATTTAAGAAAAAGATAAATAAGTGTAAAGAATTTTTTTATAATCATGTTTTATCTTTATTTGTCACGCCTTTTTCCCACAGGGATAGGCAGACAATAGATCGCCTCTTACCACGATCCTGACAAAACTCCCTTGCTTCCCTCACATTAACAATTCTCTTGATACAAGCACTACTTAATTTAAAAGGATTAAATTAAATGATAATATCTGTTCCTTTTTTAATTAACGAATCTTTGTAATATTTATTCTAACACTAGCACTGCCCGCGGTTTCACCTGCGTAAGATTAGGTTTATAATACAGTCATAAAAAAGGAGGAGGTTATCAATTAGACTGTATATCCTTTTTTTGTATTTATAACTCGATAACTCATATAAAATAACAGACGGAAAAAATACAAACAGCTGAAACTATAGTCAATTGGAAACTATAGTAGAAAATAATTCTTATTTTTTAAGTTAAAAGTATTCTATGTTACTTCTAGTACCTCCAAAATATGTGTACAAAGTTTTATGATGATCGGTTAAGTAGTTGTTGCGTGAAATCGTAACAAACTCACATTTCTAATAATAGTAGCATTACAAATAAAAGCTCTGAATCAATTATTTGCTCTGACCGGGAATCGAACCCGGGACTACGCGTAACAAACTAGTGTGCTAACAAATGCGCCACGCCTATTGTCAAAATATTCGAGATAGTTGAATATTATTTAAATATATAAAATTTGTTTGAATTTGTCGACTTAGCCGCTGCCTTTATTCATTCAAACGTCACTACTGGTGACAGAATGGAGGAAAATTTTCTGTGACGTGAGAAAATTCCTTAATAGGAAATTCGAATGTATAAAATTTGGAATTGCTGCATTTTAGAAAATGATTTCCAATACAGAAGTCAAATTCAAATTTGTAGTGTATAGTAATGTATCGACATAAATATTTTAAAGAAAAATTGTATTGGAATGCCTTGTTACATTTTATTATATAATTTTTTTTTAATATTAGCACATTTAATATCCTACTGCTGGGCAAATCCAGGAAGGGTTTTATGACAGCACCCCGCCCGATGTTAAACTGGAGTGCGGTTCAGAAATACAGGTTAAATAACTTATTCTGATCTTATTTCTGATTGAAATACTTTAGTTAAATAACTGTAAGTTGCAGTCACATGTACTATGCCGGCCTAGTTAAAACCGGCAACTAACAAGCAGATCCCGAAACGCGATTAAGTCACTTCTCGGTCTGTATTTTTCAGTGGTGTTACTACCCATGATATTAGGATGGAGAAAAGACGGATTATAAAAGTTTTTCCAATCTTTACTTGGGCATATACTCGTATATATATACAACATCTATATTATATATACAACATTATAGGTAGGTACAACATTTCCCAAAACGCATGACTAGTTACAATGTAATGGAGGCAGTATTCCGTGTAACTTGATAGTGATGTACTTAAAGGTCACGGGCGGGGATGAAAATTTCATGATTGATTCACTTCGAACCCTAGAATTTTCGACCCATGAAATGGCCGGGTCGAGCCGACTTTATGTACCAGTTTATAATTAATAGCGCTTTTATTAGCTTGACTAGACATAATAGATAATATATATAATAACATGACATGAGGTGCTTAAGTGCTGTCCAAGAATGCATGTGATTTACAAGTACAAATATATAAATGTAAATAATTTACATTTCACTATATGATAACAATGTCATATATTTTTTATTATAATGTTTTTTTTCGTTCGAAGGCAATTTTAGTTGGTTGTAAACTATTCGTAAAAAAAAATGGCCTATCACTCTTACACCTTTTACCCTTTTGCATTTTGCCCTGGCTGTCAATCTCGAGTATTAATCAATCACTTTAAAGTGTACAGACTGTTAAGATACTCAGACGCATTTCGGGATCGGGCTAAAAGTTGCCGGTTTTATCTAGGCCGGCATAGTGGATGAAATTGCTACTTGATTTTTTTAAATCATAATATATTCTGCTTTATTTGCTTTATTAAATAATAATGTCGGTAAATTCAGTGTTCTTCCTTGTGATTCGCAGTTTACAGTTAAATCACGCAATTATGCTAATAAGCTTTAGCCTACTGTGTATTGGACATAAGTCAAATGTTGCCCTTCACAGTAAATTGCTGTTATCACTTGCATTGTTCTAAGTTCACCAAGTGACAAGGTCATGAACACCAGTAAATGGACAATAATTGTTCGTTCGGCTGCATATGACATGTTAATATTTGTTATAATGGTAACTACAATCAAATTGAAATAACTCGGAAGCAAGTATCTGCGGTAGACTTGGGTAGTTCCGGAACGAGTCACTAAAATGATATACTTCCGATCCTGGTACTACACCACTCACTCGTTCACTGCAAATTCAAATGTGTCTCTAGTTCCTTTAGTTCCGAGTCATGCATCGCATATCCACTCACTCACCACTCCTATGATGGAACGAGATATAAACACATCGTACATTCGTACGGAATCGTACCTCGTTCGTTACTCGTACCTAGTATTTTCGCGTAATACCGTGAAAGTATATTTTATATATCCATTGCTCTCCGCGTGCACAAGAAAATATTTACACCGCGTGCATTACCAGTAATGGTAGGAAAGTATGTTGAAGAGAGCAGCAACTCGTCGTCTTTTAAGGATCTATAGAAAGGATATCTTGATTTTTCAGAACAACTGGAGCTTTTCTTTACCGAATGAACTAACCGAATGCGCTTCCTTGAACTAAATGAACTAGTGAACTAGATGAGTGAACTAGTTCCGATGGAAAAAATATACATATCACTCCGTATCATTTAATGGAAGCGTTTTGCGCATGTATAATCTGCGGTGCTTATTGCTCTAGAGCTTGTAAAGAGTTTTTTTAGGCTGGAGTGCGGTTCGGTTAAGGGGCGACTGCTACTAACTACAACTGCTAGTAGTAGTCGCACCCACTATAAGAGTAAAGGACGGTCTGTATACTTGTAAGGTCGGCAGACTGGGCAACACTGCCTACCACTAATAGAATTTGTGTCAGGATAATGAAATGAGGCGTATCATATACCATATATCACATTCGTCACAGGATGTGATATATGGTATTTTATTGCTTGATGATATATGTGATTGACCACAAAAAACAAAACGAAAATTTTAGGGTGTGATAAGTTTTTGAATTAAACAAATTTTATGCGGCTAACTATCGCGTTTATTTTTGGTTAGTGATTTTAGAGAGACTGATGCATAACTCTAAAACGTCGGAATAAAAAAATAATTGTAAAACTAATTTTTCAATAATAAACGCTACTTAAATTTCAATAAAAACTAATAAACAAAAATAAACGTGATAGTAAAAGCTGCATAAAATTTGTTTAAATTAATAATCAATGTCACTTGAAAGATGCAGTTTACGCGTAATTACTAATTACGCGTAAATAATGCAATAGGTATAACTACCTACTGGACACATGATGGGGTTATTATGGCTAAACTTTCCGATGGTACATACTAAAGCTTTATCACCTAGCATACAAGTTAGATTCTGGAACAACCAAGGCAACTAATGGTGACCTGATGAAAACTAGGGAGCGTCGTCAGAGGAGAACGGCAACAAAGAAGTGACAAAGCACGGTTACTCTTCTGTAGTGTCCTATTTAATTACAGTGAATCTTTGTTTTGTCATATATTTTTGGAGGTCAGATGTCGAGTCAGAATAAAAAAGTACTTATGTGATGCTTGATAAAAAAAAAATTATTAGGCTCATTTTGTTTATTGTTTGTAAAGATTTAATTATAACTTTGATGTTTATTTACATACTAGCTGTGCCCGCGGTTACACCCGTGGAAAATTAGGTTTATAACATAGTCATAAAAGAGGAGAAGGTTCTCAATTCGTATATCCCTTTTTTGTATTTATAACTCGATAACTCATATAATCGAAACCTGGGCAGTATTGCAGTCCCTTCAGCGATGTCATATTGACTATAGGTATATCGAAGTGTTGAAGTGTTTATATAAAAACGCCACTATGTCGATCCGGTTACACGATGAGAGCACAAAACCAATCCAGTTGCAGAAAGGCGTGAGACAGGGAGACGTTATTTCTCCGAAACTGTTCACGAATGCACTGGAGGACGTTTTCAAGCTCTTGGACTGGAACGGATACGGCATCAACATTAACGGCGAATACATCACTCACCTTCGTTTTGCCGAATATAGTCTATATATATAGTTATAGAATATAGAATATAGTCATTATGGCCGAGTCGCTGGAGAACCTCAATGCTATGCTCAGCGACCTGGGTAATGTTTCCCAACAGGTGGGTCTTAAAATGAACATGGACAAGACGAAAATCATGTCCAATGTCCATGTTGTGCCTATACCAGTAATCGTTGGGAACGATACTCTCGAAGTTGTTGACCACTATAATTACCTCGGCCATATTGTCCAGTTAGGTAGGTCCAACTTCGACAAAGAGGTCGCTCGAAGAATCCAACTCGGATGGGCGGCGTTCGGGAAATTGCGTTATATCTTCTCGTCAAACATCCCACAGTGCCTGAAGACAAGGGTCTTCAACCAGTGTGTGTTGCCAGTGATGACATATGGCACTGAGACGTGGCCCCTAAATGTTGGCCTGTTGGAAAAGCTCAGAGTCACTCAGCGGGCAATGGAGAGAGCTATGCTTGGTGTGTCTCTCCGCGATAGAATCCGGAACGAGGATAATCGCCAAAGAACCGGAGTTACCGACATAGCTCGAAGGATTTGTGAGCTGAAGTGGCAATGGGCCGGCCACATCGCTCGAAGAACCGACAACCGATGGGGAAGAAAGGTTCTAGAGTGGAGACCACGAACTGGAAGACGCAGCTTACGCTGGCCTCCCACTAGGTGGACTGACGACATAGTGAAAGTCACGAATAACCGGTGGATGCAGCTGGCATCTTGTCGTTCGAAATGGCGTTCTAAGGGGGAGGCCTATGTTCAGCAGTGGACGCATTCTGGCTGATGATGATGATGATGATGAACTCATATAAAAATAATAGATGGAAATAAAAACAAAAATTATTGAAAAAATGGAAACTATAGTAAAAATAATTCTAAAGTGGCTGAAACTATAGTTAATTGAAAAAATAATATTTTTTTTCAATTAAAAGTGTCCTATATCACTTCTAGTACCTCCAAAAATATGTGTACAAAGTTTCATGATGATCGGTTAAGTAGTTGTTGTGTAAAAACATAACAAACAAACTACATTCACATTTATAATTATAGTAGGAAGTGGGATTTACTTCTAATAATAGGGCTTATTAAGTTGTCTCACTTTTATCACATTTTGCAACCATTCTATTCAAGTTATTTTCATCACAATCTGTTTTAAGTTTCCAGTTTCAATGCCGGTCATAGTGGATGCGACTGCTACGTGAAATTGTTTAAGCAAAACAGAAGTCACCTCTATTATTGGGCCGCACTCCAGCTTAACATTAAGGTTTCGGGTTTTAAATATATGTCAAGCCACAATAAAAAAAATGAACACGATTAGCAGAAAAGTTATTAATTTATAGATACACATCTCTCTACATAGACGGGTAAATATGAATGCTATTGTCCCGCTCCTATATTCACACATACATGCTCGTGCTATATTGTTATCTTTTAATAGGATTTTTATTCATAGTCCATGTTCAATTTTTTTTTCATTAACGGTTATAAATAGGGCAGATTTTGTTTTGCAGAATTATAATAAATACGTAATAAATGGATATCAGATACACAAAAGGCTCAATACTTAAACCCTGCTGACCAGGAAGGCATTTAATGTTAATACCGGCATCCCAGCCGTAGGTTATAATAAAAATAGAATATGCTAATTTAACGTTATGAAGATATGTTGTCTACACATTGAACAATCAATTAATCAAAATTTCTCGACTTTTTCCCATAGGGATAGGCAGAGTCAATGGAGCGCTACTTGTCACGGTCCTGATATATAATAGATATACGCGCGAGTCGATGATCCACTGCCCAGCCAAACGCTCGCACGGAACTATGTTACCTCATGCCCCGCGTCCCCCGAATTCCTAAACACACCTAAAAAACGACTTCTGCGCATCTGACTACTCTTGCCAACTTACGTGACGCGAACTATAATTACCTTGCTTCTTTTGCATCTACAATTCTCTTCGCACTAGCTCTACGGTTATGAGCACAAAGCACACCAGCTTTCTGTGATGTCTCAGGTTTGGTCGGAAAACACCTTCCTGTACTTGCCTCGTTTAACGCATTGAACAAACAATGAATTATAAAGCAATTATTTTCGCAATATTTTGTATTAAGTTTTGTAGACGATTCAAAATCAAACCAATTGTTTTTTAAGAAAATTAATATTTTTTGGTCGGCATAGTGACGGCGACTAAGGAAACCGTAAACTGTGACTCGGGTTTTTTAGAAGTCAGCACTTTTGAGTTTTTTCTCAAAATAACAATAACAAATAAAAAATAACAAAATACTTATCCGATTTTTAGAGCCTTATTAATACTTCATAATTTATATTTTAGAATATGTATAATCTGCTGATGTTCATGATATGTGCTGAGTTTTTAGGTACGTATTGTTTGTGCCCAATTTTTAACACGCTTTTTTATTAGCTTGACTTGTATATATATATATATATATATTATATTATGGCGATCGTGGTGTAGTGGCAGTGCAATGGTTACACTCACCGGTACCAATGTATCTTTGATTTAGCTACTAAAGTGCTTGTATCATAGAAACAGGACAACCAAAGTACATATATCAAAGATACATTGGTACCGGTGTTCGAACCCGTATTCTCGGTTTGCGTAACCATTGCACTGCCACTACACCACGGTCGCCTTGATCGAAATAAGAAAAGCTTGACTTGTATTTATGTAAAGGAATCATTGAATAAATTTTCAGCCACTTCTAGACGTCTGAATAATATGAAAATTTGTACACGTAATAATAACCGAGTGGCGCAACCGGGAAATAACCTATACTTTTGATTGTCGGCATTACCTCCTCTTGCTTGCCATTGTTTACTTTTTAGTTCACATTGTCATATATAGTAAGTGTTTTAACTATAGTTTTATTTATTAATTATTGTTTGCAGTGTGTGCATAATGATATTATAAATGTATTTTTCTATTTAATTAAAACTATTTAAAGAAATTGTTTGTTTCTTTGAACAAACCTTTTGAAAGTCTCAGCGAAAGTGGGTGTTCTAATAAATTAGAGTGTTTCGTGAGCTAGCCATCTAAAATAAGTAATTTCGCAGGTTAATAAATCTAATCCTGTATTTACGAAAAGAACAAACAAAAAATTAATTATTTGGTGCTTAGTTTGCAATTGTGACCGCCAACCTCTCTTTAAATGTAAACGCAATTTTTATTTGACCTCTATTAATATGACATCATCGCCTCTAGAACGTAAATAGTTTGTTAAACTTTTTCGTTTTTTATTTTATTTTATTGTGGTTCGACATTTGACAGTACCCCCTCTTGTTGTTAAGTCGGAGTCGGTCCATGAATGAAGGTGACTGCTAATACACTTGAATAACTGTCAGATTCACTATGATGGCCTGACTGGACTCCCCACAAATAACAATTCCACGTGAATCAGGCCAGCATAGTGACGGCGACTGAGACTTTCTGTTTTTTGTTTGTTTTTGTTTTACTTGTTTTTACTTAAAACATATTTATTGCCTGTCTAAACCGCGTTTATTTTTATTGTGATAACACTATAGAAGTCTATTCGTAGGTATTTAAAATAATTAAAATGGAACTACTTAAACCCTATTTAAACCTGAAGCTTAACATTAGCATTCCGGGATTGTCAAGCAGAATTATTAGATACAAAGGTAGAAAGGTAACAAAAGAGATACTTTAATCTTGTAATAATCTGGATCAACGAGGTTGAAAGGACGCAATGAAATATTTTTGTTATATACATCATGATTCAGTATTCGCGATATTCATGCTTTTTTTCGATTTTAAAAGTTATTATATGTAAATGTTACTCTGGGATTAGGAAGAACTTTTGCAGCGTTTTAAAATTGCATTCTTTGATATTGGGAAAAATATACAGTCGTGAATAAAACAAGTAATAATAATAAAAAATCTCATTCGATTCTCCGATTCTTTCGACTCTACCAATAAAGAACCAAACTCTCAATGGCGCTAACAAAGGTTAAGGTATTAGAAAACTCAAGCTACTCGTAAAGTTTTTATACATTTTAACCATGTAGGATCATCTTTACGCCGCGCATACAAAAAAAGTAATGCCAGGATCGTGGCAAGTGACGCTCCATTGTTTCTACCTATTCCTGTGGGAAAAAGTCATGACGATTTGATTGATATTAAAATATACAACTATTAGGTTGGTGGTCCTACAGAATGTTGATTTTTTAATAGAAATGTTTTACTGCCCAAATTAGAGCGAGGATTTATTATGGTACTGTATCGCAGTATCGCTGTATGCGCAATTTGCCGGAAAATATTACAGGCATAACGCCAAACCGTTATTATAACTCGGCATCTAACCTCGATCTGCCTGATGGTAGCTAAATTAAGATCCAAGGGTGCCGACACCTGAAAAAACCTTTTGAAAATTTCCTCTCGCATAGCTCCACTACCGCATGAACCTAGTTAAGCGCTATAGTAGATACGCACCCTATCTCAATATGTAAACCCTGTATAAACTAAGAAATGACGTTAGTATTATAAAATTTTATTCCATAATGCTGTTATATGTAAGTAAAATGTATATTTTACTTCATTCAGGGTATCCTAAAGTCATGCTTTTCTTTTTAATTATTTCGTCGATGAAGTGTGCAAATTAATATTTAAAGTACCTAATTTAAACTCCTACTTTTATAATTAAGTAGATAGAAATTTCATATAATAATAAATTCATATTAACTGATTTACAAATTGATATTCTATAAGAAGTGGAACTATTTTATATCGACATACAATCAATCTATTTTGGATTGTGTGTTTGATAGATTATTTTTTGCGGTGAGAAATGGTTTCTGTATTACAAACGTAAACGGATGAATGAATGAATCCAATGGAAACGTCAAAACAATGCCCGAAACAATGTACGCACCAGTTAAAGCTAATGATGATAATCCTATTATTATACAAATGATCTACAATAAAATATTTCAATTTAATTTAATGAAGAATAATTTATCAATTTTTCAATCTGAATGTACCGTCACAGGAATAGGCAGGCCACTGGTCACGATCATGACACAACTCCCTAGCTTTTTTCACATACACATTCTCTTCATACAAGCTCTACGGTATAAAAAAATAATATAAAGAATCTTAAATAATTATTAAGACTCGTTTGCAGAAAAGGTTATTCAAAAACATTTAGAAACAATTGGTCAAGTTTTTGGTCATTGATATTTATTCAAATAGTTTGCATAGCTTCCAGCTTTTAGGTTGAAATAGGTCTTTGATATTTTGAAAGGACATAATGGCGAAAGGGATCAATCACCAAACTCACCGTGGCCTCGGTCAGAATTTCAACAGTAGGAGTTTTCCTGCTTCGTCATCGTCTCCTTTACAAAGCGAAATAAATTGCGGATACAATATCGAGCTTTAGAACTAATAAACGGTTGTTGTATCTTAAAAATAAACGTTTCTATATCCGACAAGAACCTATTAAACATTTTAGATAATATCAACTTGTAGTAAAAAAAATCCAACGTCGGATAAAAAATAATAATACATGTTTTTACGAAGAAAGAAGTTAAATGTCGTTGTTTGCCATGCTGCTCTTAATATAACTGAAAAAACATTTTCCTTTCTCGTAGGCTGGTAAAGAGATATATGCGGTAAAATAATGGGCATATAAAAATCCCTGAAGGGTAGAGCTGTCTCGCACATTCTTTCTTAGTATTACAATTCGGGTTTCAGTTAGAAAAACTATTTACATATTTGTGTTACCCGACCAGAATTCTGGAAAATTGGTTAATATGAATGTAGGAATAAAAAATCTTTATGAAATTTTGTTTCCCAACATACCCATGTTATTCAATTCAAACTTTTTTACTAATTGAAGAAATAATTGCGAGTTCTTTTTCAAAATTGGAAAAAAAAGGCAAAAATAAGGGGGTAGGGAGACAAAAAATGTAAGAAAGTATAAATTCTGTAAAAGAGAAAACCTTTCTTCTTAGTTTTGTGACAATGTCTCGCATTTACTTATTCATCCACGCAGTAAATTCAATATTCATGTAATACACCCTTTTATCTGCTTTTACAGCCCATTCCGAACATTTGCAATTAATCATAAATAGAGCAATGGTTAAAGGAATAGCGAAGCTGATCGAAAACGTTAGACCTTGTTCTATTGTAAAGGATTTATTTATCTAGATAGACAAGTATTTCGCTAAATTAAACTAATAACTTTCGCTATTGCTATAAAACGAATGGGATCTCGTATTTTTCTTTTATTGTGGCTCGATATATGATAGCCAGATGATAAGCTGGAGTTCATGGATAAAGTGAGAGCGACTGTAAATACAGTTAAATAACTGCAAGTAATAGTCACGTCCAATTGTGCCGGCCTAATTGGATATAGTAATTTTTAAGCTAATTCAGAATTGAGACTAAGTCACTTCAGTCTATCGTATATACTTATATATACTTGAAGTGACCTGGGATCGGCAGACAGACAAATGTCTGTCTGCTTACCAATTTCAGACATATTTTACAAAACTATATCATGTTAGTAGAAACGAATGTTTAAGTAGAAAGAAAATATAATATATTTTTCACACGTTAGAAGACATATCACAGTAGTATTTGACTTTTGTTTCAATATTTACATTTGTAAGCGGCATTGAAGACTGGTGAAAGCGTAGTTTCAATATAACGGGAATGTGGTAAGAGATGCATGCGAGGGTTGTGTTATTTTTCATGTTTACCGATAACAGAAGAACCAATATGCTAGAGAGCAATATGACTCTTAATAATTTCGTACGTATATTGATATTTTATTATGTTTGCTCTCATTTCGTTTTATTCATCTATTATTTATGGATAAATTAACTGCACTGATATTTGTTCACGCCATTTTCCCACTGGCATTCCCACTGGAAATGGAGCGCCACCTGCCACGATCCTGACACAATTCCCTCGCTTCCTTCACATCCACAATTCTCCTCATTCAAGCTCTAAGGTTATGGGCACTAGGCAACCTAGCTTTCTTGAGGATGTCTCCGATTTATTTGAATATATTTAATGAATATTATAACAATGTAGATTGAAGATATTAATTAATTTTGGAAAATATACTCCGGCCTACCAAAATTCCAACATAAAAGTTTGTTTTTCGAACAATGAAAAGAAACTTTAGCCTAACCCTTTTCCTACTATTTTTGTATAATAATAAAAGGTATAATAATATTTTATATTATTACATTCTGTGCGTAGAAATAAATCAGCCTGTATCTATGCCATAATTAATTTAGTATTCAGTGATTATATTAGGGACCCATTTCTTTCGCAGTTGCAAAATAATGTTAATGCTTTTTCTGCAGAAAATGTTTGTAATAGACTCTAAGGTTTTATTTAACAAAAGAAAATTCTAAACTAAATATAAACTAGATTTATGTCATTGTAAGGATTCCGTAGCCAGACAATGAATAAAAAATCTATTTCGAGATCTTTTCTTCTGTTACATATGCGTACTTTTCAAGACATTTAACAAAGGCGTTCGTTGCTTGCGTTGTCTCATACTTAATTCACAGTTATATATACATAGTTTATGAAATTTTAATATCTCTTCCAAGCCGCTTTGTCCTTTTGTAAGACAAATTCTAAGTAGTAGCTGTGGCTTATAAAACGACTTTATGTATATTTACACAAAGTACAAATATGTAACTTTCAAAGTTAATCAAATATAACTAAGGATTCTTGAGGCAATTTGTGTTGTACACTCAATCTTGTGGGAAGAACATAAATACTGTATTATAAATACTGTATTTTATAAAGGCGACCGTGGTATAGTGGCAGTGCAATGGCTACGTAAGCCGAGTGGCACGTGTCAAAACCATTCACCGGTACCAATGTATATTTGATGTATGTACTTTGGTTGTCCTGTTTCTATGATACAAGCACTTTAATATAATAGTAAAAAAATAAATAGTAAAAAATAAAAACTTCGAAATACAAAATATTACCTACATGACGAATATGTACCTACAGTAAATATTTACTATTGTTATATACGAGTATAATAATCATTTCAAGAAAAATGGACATTGAAAGCATCTGATGGTGGAGGATTTAATAATCAAAGAATAAACGACATATCAAATCATGAAATCGACATATTGACAAGTTGAAATGCGGTCCATTAATGCAGACGACTGCAGTTCAATAGGGGTAGTAGCAGTCACGTCCACTGTGCCAGCCTAGTGGAAACCGGCAACTTAAAAGCAGATCCTAAAACGCGACCTGTATGCTTGTAAGCTGTCTCTAGCGCATTACTTGACTGTACTATGATTTGCAAAAACCAAATGACAAGAATAAATCACTAATAACCGAATAACAGTATACAAGCGTGGCGAGAGTCCCGGGTTTGATTTCCGGCCGGAGCAAATATTTGTCTCATAGTTTTTATTTTATAATATTTAATAGCAAGATTAAATTTACAAATATTTGTCCATAAAAAAAGGAGACAGATCTTTGGGTCTGGTTGTCAGAGTGGTAGTACAAGAATACAGACTGTGAAGTGACTTAGTCGCGTTTCGGGATCAGCTTGTAATTTGCTAATTTCAACTAGGTCGGCATAGTGGATGTGACTACTACTTATAGTTATTGAACTCTTATAGAAGTCACCATAGACCGCATTCAAGCTTAATATCAGGCAGGTGCAGTCACATGACAAGTGACAATAAAAAAAATACAAGCAAAGCAGAGGGGAAAGTTAAAACAGCGATAGCAAAAAAACTGCTTCGTTGTGCTTAAACAGTTACGAACTTTTAAATAAAAATGAAGTTATTTGAAGAGGGAGCTTTTAAGGGATTCAGGCTTTTTACTAATGAAATAAATGGGGATTGCGGCAGCAGTGTGGTCGAACTGCGCAATTCAGTTCAACAATCGTGTGAATAATTAAAGCTGTGGAAGTTGTACAGACTCAATTCTGTAACAACTTGTTCTTTAATATGAAATAAGGCGGGCGTGTTCTTGTGGTCTCGTAAATCAAGAACCGCTTACCGTTACCAATGTATCTTTGATATATGAACTTTGGTCGCTTAATATCTATGATACAAGGACTCTCAGGAGCTTAGTATAGAAATATAAATAAAATTAGAATTTTAAGGGTTTACTGTCAGACAACCTGTCCGTTACTGTCCGACCAAATCAGAGACATCTTCAAGAAAGTTTTTATCAGGCGGTATAGCGGGGTGCGTCATAGGATGTCGTGTCACAATAAAAAAAACTTTGAACTTAAGACAAAATAAAATATATTATATATTTTTATGTGCTATAAGTATTTAAATATAAGTATTTTTATTGCCAAACTTTTTTATTCTGTGAACATTTGAAGCATAATATAAGCATTCTACGTCATATAATAAGCCTTCTTTTTTCAAATGAACAACGTCAGCACAGAAAATCCACATGTTATGTTATTCAGAAATCTTTATTTTATCGCTTTCACCGTTTCGTCGGATACGTATATTGCGGAAAGGCGTAAATCGGCCTATAAGGGTGGCACGAATAAAGGTTAAAGGCCCTACCCCTTTTGGGGGGTTTAAGTAAAGAATTGACCAAAAATTTCAAAGCTAATGACACCGCAATGAATATTGAATAAAACTATTATGGCTCTATTATTATTTTTCTAAAAATATTACAATTATTATTTGTAATTTGTGAAACAATGTATTCTTTAGAATCGTATTGAAACGCTACACCTGACCTCGACTTGACTAATGGTAAGCTAAAAGAAGTCAGTCAATCAATCAATCAGATTGATTAATTGACTTTTTCCGCCTTTTTGACGCCTTCTTCCCTTGGGGATAGGCAGAGACAATGGAGCGCTACTTGCCACGATCCTGACGCAACTCCCTCGCTTCCTTCACATCCACAATTCTTTTCATACAAGCTCTCAGGTTATGGGCACTAGGCAACCTAGCTAAAAGAAGTAGGAAGTGAAAAGAGCGCAGATGCCTGAAAAAATCTATTAAACTTTTTAAGGCGACCGTGGTGCAATGCATTGGTTACACAAAAAAACGAGAGCACGAGTTCGAGACCACCCACCGATACCATAGGTACATCATATATCAAAGATACATACATATCTTTGATATATTATGTACTTTGGTTCTTGTTTATGTCCTGGTTGTATATAACATATTGGTGAATAAATAGTTTTTTTTTATAAATCAGTCATGACCACATACACACCGTGTGATGTTAAGGTAAAGTGTTGACATATGAGTGGAGACGACTATGGCCACAGCTGCAAGCAATACTACTATGACTGTCTATGTCAATTCCAGCAACTGTCAAGTAGATTCCGAAACGCAACAGAGTCACTTTACTCGAAAATGTCCGTCAAAAACAACAAGTAATTGTTAGAAATCTAATCATAGAAATAAAATTTTATTTTTATTAGATTCAATTATCCGTATATAACTTGAAAGAAATAAAAATCCTAGTAAAACTAGGAGTATCTTCTAACATTGCCTTGTCTAGCGAATCATCTCTTGTTCGATCTTCAGGTTTACGACACAATTTATGGCAACCCTAAAAATAATATACTCGTACTTACTGCAAAAAGTCTTACCACAAAATCCTATAGAAGAAAATGTGCCCGAAATTGTGTTATAATCTTTCGCTCATTTTCTCTTACGATATTATATCGTGTTTCTTGGCACCAGACCGTGAAATTTTTTGAACAAATAAGATGATTATAATTTCTTGAAACCTGCTTAATATTGTGAAAACATGAATTGAACTAACGCCTTTTGATAATAAAAAAGGTATTTAAATTAAATGTTTGCGCTTAAATGTTGCGTTTGAGATTAATTGTTATAATCTTAAATTTCTATACTAAGCTACTAAAAGTACTTGTATCATAGAAACTGGATGACCAATATACAATAATATAATTTATTCCGTACAATAGGCCAATTTCGTAGGCCGGCATAGTGGATGTGACTTATAATTATTGAATTGTAGTATCAGTGACATCATTTCATGGGCCGCACTCCATTTTAACATCAGGCGGGGTGCTGTCATATGTCGAGTCACAATAAAAAATAAAATTTAAAAAGTTTGCAGTCTATTATCACCATTTTCAAGTGTGACCGAGAAGTGAATCAGTCGGATTTCGTCAGTATGGTCTGCCGACCATACTTAAACCAGGATGCCGATCGCGCAACTTCAATAAGAATTAGAATATTTTTTTTCCCATTTGTCAAAAAATAAATAAATACGCGGTCGCTGTTAGTGATAAAAACAACTTTTATTCACCCGGATAATGAGTTTCAATGAGCTTGAACTTTTAATGAAAATGAACATCGATTTAAAGAGTTCGCACATTGTATAACTCATTTTCATTAAAAACAAAATGTCATTTTCAAATTCATTTATTCTTTTGTTTTTTGATATTCTTTTTTTATGTCAAATATATTGAAGCTTATTAATGGAGTTCAACTGACAAAACGAACCTCATTGTCATTGAGTTACGCGGTCGTCCTTTAGACCCGGGGGAAATATCTGCCAAATTTCTTAAGTAACTGGCATTTGTTGAAACAAGTAGAAAGACGTCCACAAAGCTCAAGCCACATGGAAAGATAGTTTGAAATCTCTTCCAAGTTGCATTGAAGCTTCACTGTTCAACAATAAGAACACTTCAATACCAACAAGTATACAACAAAATTATCTGTATAGACATAATAGAACAAGTTGGACAAGATGTTCCTTTTGTTTAAGTGTCCAACAAATATACGAGAGAATCTTGTACATTTACAACGCTGTCCGTAGTTTCGGGTTCCCACAAACTAAATGTAAGGAATTAGGACAGATAAGTGGAAATAAATAATAATGCATTCCAAATAAGTTTAATAATGAATTGTGGAGATAGAATACAGTAATTAATATATCTATGATTTTATGCACCATTTTCTCTACGTAAGCCGAGTACCAATGTATCTTTATATGTACTTTGGTTGTCCTGTTTCTATGATACAAGCACTTTAGTAGCTTAGTATAGAAATGTATAATATATATATGTGTGGACCCGACATATTTTGACCTTGACTTGCCTAATGGTGAGCAATAGCAAAAGTCCAATAGCGCCAACGACTAAAAATACTGATTTAGTTCACGGCCTCAGTCGTCGTCACTCTTTCAGTCAAATGTGATTTTTACATATGGACTGGTAAAGTATTGTCGATTGTTTTATGAATAAACCACGACGCATCGAATCTATTCGGACGACAGAATGCGGATGTTATTATTATTGTGACTTGACATATGACAGCACCCCGCTTGATAATAAGCTGGAGTTCGGTCCAAGAATAGAGGCGAGGCGATTATTGTTAAATACCTGCAAGTGGTAGTCGCATTCACTATGCCGGCCTAGTTGGAACCAGCACCTTACAAGCTGATCCTGAAACGCGACTAAGTCACTTCACGGTCTGTATACATTTAAATGGTGGTACTACTCCGAACCGGCATGCTTAGACAGACCCGGGGCAAATAACCGCCTCTTTTATTATTAACGATAATTCTAATATTTAATTTAATTATTAAATGTCACTAATAAATGGCAATAAATAATTTTTTGCTCTCACCGGGAATCGAACCCGGGACTTTACACGTTCCTCCGACCTAAGTACAATGAGAGGAAAATGATAAGGTAAGAACAGGGTTCTACATCTTTTGGATAAATCCCGATTAATATTAATTATGACAAAGATCCAAATCCATTTTAAAAATATATTGTACATTGCCATTGCCTACATAATATATGGTGTCTTCGTATTTCAAATAATTGGTGTCAAATTGTATTCTTCAAAATTAGCGGAAATTAATTTGCTAAAGTTTTAATATCAAAAGAGGCGTCAAGTGGAATATCATAAAATTAATTTAAAATGTTCGTATGTTTCAAGTTTCATTAGCAAATATGGAAAAGTCATACTCGTAGCTCTACTCGTATAATTAAATTTGATTACACAACATGTTTTGCATAGTATTGTAATTACGTGAATCAATCAATCAAAATGTCGGTTCTTTTTCCCACATAGGCAGAGACAATGGAGCGCCACTTGCCACGATCCTGACACAACTCCCTCGCTTTCTTCACATCCACAATTCTCTTCATACAAGCCCTATGGTCATGGGCACTAGGCAACCTAGCTTTCGTAATTACGTGTAAATATCAATAAAAGGTATGAAAGAAATATTTGCTCCGGCCGGAAAACGAACATGGGACTTTCTGCGTAACGGACTGGTGTGCCAACCAATTCGCCACACACGTTGTTCTCTGAGACAAAGCTACCGTGATTAAATTCCTGGTAAAAGTATGAGTAGGATAGATTTTATTATTTTTATTTTTTATTGTTACACGACATATGACAGCACCCCGCTTGATGTTAAGCTGGAGTGTGGTCCATGAATAGATGTTACTACTACTACAATTCAATAACTGTGAGTAGCAGTCGCATCCACTATGCCGGCCTAGTTGGAACCGGCAACTTACAAGCTGATCCCGAAACGCGACCAACCACTTCACGTTCTGTACACTTGTAAGTGGTGGTACTATCCCGGATCGGCAGACTGGGTATCACTGCCTACCACTCTTTCAAGTAAAAATAGATATAATTTTTAAAATAACAATAATATATTTTTGAAACGCGCTAAAATCACATTGTAGTTACTTTAAAAAGTGATTTCATTTATTACTACATCATTTGTATTATTATTAATTATTGACATTTCTACATTAAGCTACTAAAGTGCTCATCATAGAAATAGGACCACCAAAGTACATATTGAAGTTACATTGGTACTACTCGGTCACATTATCCTTTTACCACCCCGCGCTCGGTCCGTTGCGTCAGTACAGTTAGTAGTACTAGCGACGACGAAGATTTAATGACAGGAATAGACCCGATTCTTTATGCTGGCGATGTTTATTTTTCTTATAGTTGTCACTTTTGGTATAAAGTCTAACATTAGCAATGATAAAAAACTATTACAAAACATATTTTGTAAAAAAATCTTTAGCTATCTATTAATTAGCTTTTTTTTTCACACCGTACCAGAGCGCCGATGTGACGTCATCGATGCCAGGTCTACAGATAATGTAACCGGGTTTGCGTGATCATTGCACTACCACTACACCATGATCATTAATGACGTTCAATGTGATAAAAAAAAGTATTGTAATTTATGTATTATTCTATGATATTGTGTTTATTGTATGCTCACTATAAACTTATAAACTATTTAGCTTTATATGAACAATAACTTCACCGCGACGATGCTACTTAATATGATACTAACTTGGTTTATAGTCACAATTTAGTCTGGTGTAAACCTTAACATTACATTAACGTTACATTAACGTCTTTTAAGCTTTGTGTTACAAAATGAGCTATAAATTATTGCTCAGTAATTGTTTTAGTTAAGAGTAAATTAGTTTTAATATATTTAATATATTAGTTTTAATATAATTCGAGCGATCGCTCGAAGAAGCGACAACCGATGGGGAAGTAAGGTTCTAGAGTGGAGACCACGAACCGGAAGACGCAGCGTAGGTAGGCCTCCCACTAGGTGGACTGGCGACATAGTGAAAGTCACAGGTAGATGCAACTGGCATCTTATCGTTCGAAATGGCGTTCTACTGGGGAGGGAGGCCTATGTTCAGCAGTGGAGGCCTCCTGCTAATGATGTTGATGATGATGATAGAATAATTGAATTATTAAAGGTTAAGTTATGCCAAAATCCATATTGTAAGGGGGGTTGGATGACTGTTTCAACAAAGATCGTAAGTAAGATTTTTTAAACGTCGCATCGGTGCCTCTGAATTTCTCATTGCTCCATCAGGTAAATCGAGGTCAAAAGTCGAGTTTCAATAAATAAATATACGACTGAAACATACTAATATTATTGTTTACTCATGAAAGCCAAGAACAAAGTTGAAGGTATTTGCTGTAGGAAGCAATAGAATTAAGTAGTTTCGCTTTGTTTCCGAGCGTGAGAAAGTCCAAGTGAGGTGATCAACGTAAGACGAGTAGCTTCATTTGTCAATGTGTCACATCTAAGACAAAATAATTTAAACAAGAGTAACTATTATTCGTGTCTATCGTGAAATAGATTTATCACCTTCAATTTTGACGAATATTCATGAATGCAATCATTTCATATTAAATAAATATAATTAATTATTATAATATTCTATGTATTGTACTGTTTGTTGGTGTATTTTGTGATTTTTAAAAATGTCTGAATCGGAGACATCCTCAAGAAAGCTTCTTGATTGATTGATTGAAAAATTATGTATTATTAATTATATATATTTTTGCATAAATTTTTGGCACGGCACGATAAATTTTTGTGGGTTTTTACATACCCTAAATAATGTATCGTACAGCGTTCATTTTATGAATATAAATTATCTATTGTATAGGTATAGATAATCCATTGTAGGCGAATATTTTTCAGTGACTTCATTGTTGCACTTGGATAAGTGCTTTTACCAGAGCTGTGAATTAAAACATGAAAGAGTTCACAAAACATACTAAAGATATATATTTTATGGCAGCTCTTGAACAAATGCATTTACCCGCCCAAGTTTATCTACCTCATTTAAAGTTCAACCACAAGTCTCAACTCGTACTAAATCTTGAGTCGTAATAAAATTAGGACGTTTGAAATGTAGCGCCATCTTACTACTGTTTATTTTCTCTGTATTCCTTTTGTCGTCATTCTATACAATTTACCGAGTGAGCTACGGTTGGGTTGCGATACAATTATGACGGCACGTGCACAAGTAAACACGCTTTGTCGCCGTCCATGCTATTGAACGTCAGTAGCATTGGCTTTGATTCAGAACGAGTTGTGTTTCAAGACAAAATCTTATCACCGATATTGAATTCTTCAATATATATTGCATTTACTTCACATCTCGTTTTCACAGAACTATAGAGAAATAAAAGCATTTTGAAACAAACCTTTTGCTTTTTCCGCCAAGCTCGTGACAGATAGTCATTCGCGTTATGTTATGCCCTCGCTTTATTTCATTCAGACCATCTCACCTACTTGAACCTTTTTAGAGGCAGGAATAATAATGGGAACCCCTTCAAATGTAAAATGCCTTCAATCTGTATTTCAAATTAGAATGGTAATGAAGTCATTACTTATCGTATATGCGAGAAAATGTATATACTAAAAGCAAATAATAAGGAGTATTCGTTCATTTGGTTTAGTCCAAGTTTATACTTGGTCTTATTAACTAGCTTTACAGGAAGATATATTCCCATAACCATGTGTTTTTCCTTCATATCTTTTGACGACAGGCGTGCGATTAGCGATTGGTTTGTTGCGTTTTCGATTCCCGGTCGGAGCAAATATTTGTTTCATAGCTTTTATTTGTAATATTTAATAAATATATTAAATATTGCAAATTATGGTTAATAAAAAAAGAGGTGGATATTTGCTTCGGGTCAGAGTTGTAAGCAGTGGTACCCAGTCTGCCGATCCGGGGTAGTACCACCACTTATAAGTATACAGACCGTAAAGAGATTTGTTTCTGAAATCTATGTTGGCCAGTTCCAACTAGGCCAGCATAGTGGGCGTGATTGCTACTTACAGTTATTGAATTGTAGTAGTAGTGACATCATTCATGGACCACACTCCAGCTTAACATCAAGTGGGGCGCTGTCAAATGTCGAATCACAATTAAAAAAAACATTTTTTGTACGGAACCAATAATGAAGCAGTCGCTTTCATTCGCTTTCATATGTCGGGCCACAATAACAAACCTACTATATAAAGACACAACAAAGAACCAGTAATCATGGTTCGGTTTAGTTGTACGCAAACTTCAACAGCTTACAAACTTTTAATATAAATTTAAAAAATGTACAGATTCGGGATCAGGTGGAAAATCTTATGTGTACAATGGTGTGGAGACGTTATTTCAATGTACGCTTTAGATTGCTTTTCAATGTCTTCTTCTAACAAATGTGAAGTTTAGCATAAAACTTTATTTCAATACGAATATTTTACGAATGCCTATCTGTAGTGCAAAGATCTGTAATAATAAAAAGGAACGAAATTCAAATTTCTCTTACATATACGTAGAATTTAAGATTTATATTTCCGATATCATTTTTTTCCTTTTTTTACATTTCTATACTAAGCTACTAAAGTGCTTGTATCATAGAAACAGCACAACCAAAGTACATATATTAAAGATACATTGGTACCAGCAAGTGGTCGCCACGGTTTATAACTGTTTCATGTTTTTTTTTTTATTTACGATTATGTTTAATTAATATTTCTTTAAAAGGTTATATTTATTTCGAACATTAACTTTGCCTCTTTGACCATACCGGCATAGTGGACGCAACTAATACATGTTAACATATTAACAACGATAGTCGTGGCCAATTAGTCAGCATGTGTCTCGCGTAAAGTCCAGGGTTCGCTTCCGGTTAGAGCAAGTATTAGTTTCTTAGCTTTTAATTGTAGTATTGTAGTAGCAATCGTCTCCATTCATGGAGCGCACTCCAGCTTAACGTCAGGCGGGCGCTGTCATTATGTCGAGTCACAATAAAAAAAAACTAAGTTAGATACGATATATGTATCAAGTATGTACTATGAATACTATTTATATAGATTTAATTTTGCTAAAGTATTTTCTCGATCCATTATCGTCGGTTTATTGAACATCCGAAGAAATAAACTCGAAGCTCAGAGTGCAGCTTAACTCAATAAAATCCCGGATCATTTATCAATACTCTTTTATGTTCCGCTGTTTTGATTCTTTGCTATCGTCGTACAAATGTGACTTTAACTCGCGTATCATTCTCCATTGGGAAGACTCTATAGAAATTGGGCGATATTACCGGTATTAAAGATATTACAGCAGTTTGTGAGTTTTTGAGTAATAGTTTGTGAGTAAGTGACTAAGTTTTTTTTATTGAGATGCAACATCTGACTTCAACTTGCCTGATGGTAAGCAAGAGGATACATGAGCATCTAGGACTGAAAAAACATTTGAATACAAATATAGTTTAAAATAAATTTCTACGCCAAAGTTCCCACAGGGATAGACATAGACAACTAAGCGTAACTTTTCACGAACCTAAAAACATAATAACAAACGAGCGAGACTATATTTTAGATACCATTAGTGGCAAATAAAGCAACAACGTAGGGGATGCGTACTAATTGGTCATAAATCATTGGGATTCTCGGGAGCTCTGTTACGTTATTCATTTACTAAAATTTTACTTTTAGAAAATAATTTCGTCTATATTAGGTAAGGGTTCGCCAACAACTTTTTTGCTAAAAATGACAAGCGAACAAATGATATTGTCGTCAAATTTGATCATTATTTATAACTTTTATTATTTACACTGGTGGGCATAAAAATAGGTTTTATTTATTCTATTATATGTACGCGTATATATCAATCAACTGTCACGTCTTTTTCCCACAAGGTTAGGCAGATCCAATGGAGCGCCACTTGCCTCGCTTCCCTCACATCCACAATTCTTTACATGCAAGCTCTACGACTATATATCCATTGCCTCGGTATGAAGAGAATTGTGGATGTAAAAAATATATAAGCTGGAGTGCCGTCCACTACAGCAACTACAGATAGATAACTGTAAATCTATTATGCCGGCCAGTGTAGTTGAACCGGCAACTTAGGTACAAGCTCACAAAACGCAAAACTTTAAAGTGATAGTACTACTCTGGATCAGAAATCTGGGTAAAGACCATTAACTGACTTCTTAGCACTTTTAAAAGTGGTGATATGCAGGAACCGCGTCTACATTACAAAATAGATTTATAAATCAGAGGTGAGTGGGAGGAAAATAAAGGGATGACTCAGTCAAATTGTTCATCGATCAATTTTCGCAAACCCAAAGAGCTAGCAAGATAATTGTGGTTCTGGGAATCGTGGAAGGTGACGCTCTATTGTCTTTAACTATCTTTATGAAAAATTAGTTAAAACTTGATTTATTATTGGTATTAGAATACACATTTCAATCGAACATAAAAATATTCAATTTATTTAACGCTTGTATAAATTTACTTAGTAATAATGAATTTGTAGTAGTAATGAATTTGCAAAATCATTTTTGACAATTTAATAAAAGGAATGTTAAATTTCCTAAAATGGTGTAGAGTGCATTAGTCTTGTGACATCATTTAGCAAAATTACGTTTAGCAAAATTTTCCACAAAAATATATGGTACGGTAACCATCACGACACAAGTAGAGAGCTACGGAACCAACTAGCGGTGAAGTAGTATGTAGCAAAGCGAGCTAAAGGGCCGGTATATTCAAATATTACTAAAATTATTACCTATGTGCAATATGACAGAAGGAGAGGCCCTTCCACTCTTTGCAACAACTCCCTCGGATAGACTAGATATCCTAGGGATGTCCTTGTCTTGAACCACATTATTAAGACGATCTCCCTTTGCATACTTGACGGCTTTCTAAATAAGTTAAGGTGTCTTGTGCCTGATATCGCAAGAGTGGGAGAGGACACTTCCGGTGCATTAAGTGTTCTCAGCTGGTTGAAATCACCACCCTACACAGTTGCAAATCCCCCCATAGTGACCACGTCGCGTTCGGGGACTAGTTTGTGTAGCACCAGTTGCGTTGGGTGTTGTGGATTCGGTTAGGGACAGTGGCATCCTGCTGACCTGCAGTATCCCGGTGAGAGTTTGTTGACCCGTCGGCCAGGGAGACCCGTAGCAACAGTTAACCGCTGGCCGCCCGCCGTATAGTACAGGGGCCCACGCTAACCTCGGAGGGAGGCTGCCCCACCATGCGGCGCATGATCTCGGGGTGATTCGTCTTGCCGATTGGTGATCGGATATGGGGTCCAGGCGATCACTTCCGGGAGGGTACGGGGGCCCTTCCGTCCGACGGATCAGCAAACTAAAACCCCCAGTATAAATGAGCTTGGCGTGGATTTCACGAATATACGTGGAATCCACGCCAATCTCAGTGCCGTTCATCACCATCTTGAGACGGCACAGCCCGCTCTGCTCTTCTTGACGGAGACGCAGATAAAGGCACCGGCTGGCACTTCGTACCTTAAATGCCCCGGCTACTCGTTTGAGGAATCACAGAGAAAAGACTATAAAAATAAATACGACAAAATATTATTTAAATTGTAAACGTAAAGGAAGTGAGGAAGTTGTGTCAGAATCGTGGCAAGTGGCGCTTCATTGTCTCTGACTATCCCTGTGGAAAAAAGGCGTGACAATTTGATTGATTGATTGAAATAATATTTGACTCAGTAAGGTTGTTATTTAGGTTTGACATAACAGCCTTAAGTGAGCAACGACAGCACAAGTACCATATACGCTTGTAGACAGCAATTAGTAGAACATTGAAATAGGCAAAAGAGGCAAACGCTACGTTGTCAATTAGTTGCGATATACGTAACGCCTTTTAATTATGCTTACAAATTAAAATTAGGAATCTATTGTATTAATACATGATTTTAAGCAAATCCATAGAGCTTGTATGAAGTGAATTGTGAATGTGAAGGAAGCGATGGAGTTGTGTCAGGATCGTGGCATGTGGCACTCAATTGTCTCTGCCTATCCATGTGGGAAAAAGGCGCGACAAATTAATTGATTGATTGAAACAAAATGAGATTTATTTTTAGGTACTATATTAAAATTTACAATTTGATTGATTGATTTATGTTAAATAAATTCTATAACATGTCGAAGTAAATACTGAGATGAAATAATATAGGTAGGATATTAACGTTAACGCATATTGCCTACCAAACTCACGGGTATTGCCATTTTCAAATTTATAGATATTGGTGGGATGAATATAAAACTGTGGCGCAATTGGAAATTATGTTTTTTTTTATGTAATAACTAATTTGATGAGAATCGTTGATAATTTGCTGGCGCTCCATTGTCTCGCCTATCCCTGTGGGGAAAAGGCGTAACAATTCGATTGATTGATTGATAATTTGATTTGGTGGCTCTCCATTGTATCTGCCTATCCCTGTGGGGAAAAGGCGTAAAATTTGTTTGATTGTTGATGATTTGATTTTCATATTGTTTCCTTCGTATATGAAAAATATTAATATTAAAGTATTTAGATGACATAGGGCGTTCTATTTTTAACCTTGAATGACATTTTCCCCCTTTAGGGCGGTAAGATATGAGACGTAAGAAAATGTGAGTAAATTTTAGGACTGTCGGTGCCGAAAATAATTTAATGTGATATGCTATAAATCTTTAATATTATTTGATAGCGAATAAAATATTCTTAGTAAATATAATTTTAAAATACAAATATTAAAAGTTTATACAGTTACCCCTTCTGATTCTACTAATTTTAAAACACATTTGAACACATGATTTTGTATCTCTCTTTGCTCTATAGTAATTTCATAATTCGATGATAGATAGACCCTACGCTTATTATTACTTTTTTATTGTGATTCGACATGTGACAGCACCACACCTAATGTTAAATTGGAGTTCGTTCTCGAAATTGGAGCAACGGCTACTACAGTTAAACTGCTGCAAGTAGCAGTCGAATGCACTATGCCTAATTGGAATCGGCAACTTTCAAAATTCGTCAACATCAAGCGGGTCACAATAAAAAATTTAAAAAAATTATACCGCAATTTGTATCGCGATATAAAAATCAATATGGCTGTTGAAACTAGTACAAATCTCTGACACAGATCTCATATACCTTGTCTGATACAAATCTCAGCGTAAAATCGGGCCCTTAGACTTGCCTGCAATGTTTCTTAAACACATCACTCAAGCTTTGTAAGTGATATTAATTTTAGTCCTTGGAATTAATTACGAAACGAGTTCACAATGAGTAACATTACAATGATTAAAATCTACAAACTTATCCAGATAATTAAATTCTTATTGTTTGAATTATTAATCATATATTATGTTTTAATTCGCGACACACGTGGAGCAATAGTTAGCACACCAGTCCGTTACGCGTAAAGTCCCGGGTTTGATTCCCGGTCGGAGCAAAGATTTGCTCTTTAATTTGTTGACAGTGGTGTCCAGTTTGCCGATCCGGTGTAGTAGTTTTACAAGTATTAAGACCGTGAATGACTTAGTGGCGTTTCGAGATAAGCTAGTAAGTTGCCGGTTCCAACTAGGCCGGCATAGTGAATGTTACTGATACTCACAGTTTTTAAATTGTAGTAGCTGTGACATCCGCACAGCCACAACTTAACATTAAGCGAGGTGCTGTCATATTTCGAGTCACAATAAAATAAATTAAACTCTTGAGCGTTTAACACATTCACCCAACGCATCAGATTTAAAATAAATGTTGAGTCAGAATAATAATGATATCAGAAAGGTAATAAAAAGTTACCTAAAAAGACTCAATAATATCACTCTAATCTTTATCGTTTCTAATACCTGGTACTGAAAGCAATTAGCCCATTGTTATAGTAAGCTGACCAGGGCTAATTATGAAGTTGTCATAATCGAGACAAACTCCATCCGGGATCATGTTACACTAAAATGGACAAGAAATTTAAAACAGTGTTTAAAATTTGTATACAGTCAAAAGTCATTTTGACATGTTTATTGTCTGTCTAAAGCGCGTTTAATATTTTTGTTGTAAAACGGTTATTATTATATTTTGTTTATTGTGCCTCGACATATGACAGTACCCGCCATAAATGGAGGTGACCACTAATACAGTTAAATAACTGCTAGTAACAGCTGCATTCACCATGCCGGCCTAGTTGAAACCGGTAACTTACAAGCTTAGCTGACCCCGAAATGCTACTAAGGCAATTCTGTATTGTAGGTACCTACTACCCCTCTTAGACAACTAGACATTTTTTTCTAGAAATAATTTTAATTGATAAGACAAATATACAAATATCTGCCTCTTTCATTAATAACAACCTAATTGTGACATAAAAAAATATTTAATAAATCAACCAATCAATCAAATTGACACGCCTTTTCCCCGCAGGGATAGGCAGAGACAATGAAGCGCCACTTGCCTCGATCCTGACATAACTCCCTCGCTTCCCATAATCCTAACGCTCTACAGTTCGGGCACTAGGCAACCAAGCTTTCTTAAGGATGTCTCTGATTCGGTCGGAAAACACGATTTATTAATTCCTTTCGTCAATCTACTAATATATTTATTTCTGCTAATATAAGTTACTTTAAAATATAATGTAGGTGATATTCATCATAAATTCTGTTACCTCAGTACAGTTAAATTAGCTTGAAGACGATTTTGCATTTGTCGTAGTGTGTGTAATACCCACGTCTAAGAGCGCGTTTCCATTATGTCGTGGCGGTAGATAATTTATTATGTTTAGTTTTAGCTTGGAGACGATTTTGCGTTTGCAGTAGTGTACAGTCGGCAAATAAATAAATATACAACTTTTATAATTTTTTGTTTTTATTTATATAAATATTTTTTCCGATTGCCCTTCGATATATAATATGTCGCTTTTAACCTGAAGTGCTTCTATCTGACCAAGATTTCGGCAGGGTATGTAACGTATGTATATAAATTTCGTCGGTGAAAACAATTGGTCGGTTTTGTGCACGATACTCTGCAATTTTTATCAAACATTTAATTACCGAATTTTGTACTTTTTCATTAAAAGTTTCCGGTGATCTTACGTTTGCTTCCAATTCTACCTAAGGACATGACGAGTTTTTGTAACGTGTGTTAATAATGGAAACGCGCTTTTAGGCGCACTACCACAAATGCAAAAACATCTCCAAGCTAATTTAACTATAATCATTTAACCATAGCAATGACTCAGAATTCTGCACAGCTAAATCGTAAAAAATCTTTGATAAAAATCTTGATAAGGCTTTTGAGCAATCCTATTTAATTTCATAACTAAGAATAAGGATTAATTCTTAATTAAGTTTCAATTCTGAAATGAAAATCGTATATTTAATGATTGAGGGTTTTCATGACTTATTCATTTAATTAGAAATAACCTTGAATATCTGTTCAATCAGATTTGTATATATAGAAATTATACATGCTATCCACTTCAATTAAAATAGTATGCTTGTTTCCGTCCCCGTATGTTGATCTGTGTGGTAAAACTAATCAAGAGCTTTCGTAATTGCGTACCGTGTTCACCCGCATTAACATCTGTCAAAAGTGTCAGGCAGCTCTTATATTATATATTAATAATGCTACAGATTTGAAATAGATTTAATTCTAATTTGAACTACATAAGGTGACGATTGGTTCCCATGGTAAGCAAGGAGAGGTGTAAGAGTGGCGACTACTGAAAAAAAAATTTATACGGTTGCCTCAGTCGCTGTCACTATGTCGGTCAAAATAATGTTCGTATTGCCTTTAATCAAAATCCATGTTAATGATATCTGACCTCGAATAGATTGATGTCAGATCAGATCAGGTCAGATGTCAAGGGGTAATTTTAAAAATATGTCAAACTTCTGTATTAACTAATTTCCGGGCTTTTAGTAGTAAATTAACCAATCTATGTTACTTTGGTCGTCCTATTTTTTCATATATATAATACAAGTAAGTTCATCAGCTTATTATGAAAATTAAATAAAATATATAATACCTATCAATAAATTAATCAACTTCTCACGCCTTTTTCTCAGTGGGATAAACTGAGTAATAAAATGTATTCTGAATATACTTGCAGATATAAAGCTGATTATTTAAATGAAAAAGAATATAAAATTATTGTATACAGAAAGAAAGCGAGATGGTTATGGCGCAGGATCGTGGAACGTGGCGTTGATTTTTATTTGAATTATAATTCCCCGCGTTATTTACAAGAGCATGTAAAAAGAAACATATTATAACAGTTGATCAATACAGGCTCTACTTGTTTATTTTATTAAGAGAAAGAAAAATACACCAAATATTTTTGTAAATAAAGTTTATATTCGCTTATAAGCAATCAGACAATAAAACGGCGGGCTAATTTCAAAACAGAATATAAGGGAAAGAGGTAACAGATGATAATGTGTAGAACTCGCTTTGTTCGCACGCGACGCGAAACCGAGCCCATTTCCTACCGCACGCCTACTTTATTAAGGCAACACTGCCAGATTGAATGCATGTTTATGCAATTAATCGTAAAAACATCATAATAAGGTCGTGAGTTTTCTCCATTATACCTACCTATCAAAGCAATAAAGTTCATATTATATTTCAGTATTCCTAAGAGTAATAGGCAGTGTTGCCCAGTCTGCCGTTTCATGGTAGTGGTATAAGTCCAGTATACAGACCGTGATGTGAGGTTTTCGTGATCAGCGTTTCAAGATCAGCTTGTGGGTTATAACTAAGCCGGCATGGTGGATGTGACTGTTATTTAACGTACAGTTATTTAACAGTTAGAAGCAGTCACCTTTAATCATGGACTGCACTCTAGCTTAACATGTTAAATACGTTCGAAGGCTTATTTAACAGGTTAAAAATAAAAAATATCATCAGCCAGTGATTTAATAAAAAAATATTTAGCGGAGCATTATTCCGCATGTTAGAAAAGGAAAGGAGAACTACAGTAGGTACGCGTGTTACGTACTGGGCTCAACTTAGCCGGTAACGTCTTCTCGCATATAATGAAGCGCATATAATCGTATATTAATTACGTTGTCGGTAAATCGTTTGCGAGATATTGGACACATGCAACGTGCCATCTAGCGGTAGCATGTAGCGGTCGCTACAAATGTGTATATATATATATTCTAAAGTCTTTAAACAGTATTATTTTTCTATTTGATACTTTTGTTTTTAGGAATTATCCGCAATTATTTCTTTTTTTCATACGAGTATACCTACAGTAACTTTGTAAAAAGAATAAAAGTTTACGAGAAAATTCTGTTATGTAATTATAAGTAGGTACTTTAAAAAGTGATCGTTTTAATTCAAGTATGGATGGACTGAAATGTAATGTAACGTCCATCCAGTAAATGTAAGTAAAAATATGTCTACAATGTCCCTAATCCAAGCATATAATAGTAAGTAAATATTAGTTTCGCAAAAAAACCTATCTTCAATTTTTTTTATTTAGAATAAATTGTGTTTTGTCAACAGATATAACCCAAATTTATTACCGAAAAAGGGTCTGGCAGCTCTATAATATGGTATCGACCTTCATACGCAGATGGGCAGAATCGAGACATTTTACTACCTACTGGGCTTAATAAGAATTCTAGGTTATATACGCCGCTTAACAAATAGCGTCCCTTAGCGGCAATTAATATAATTACCATCAACTATTGTCTATCCCACAGGGATCGTGGAAAGTAAATGACCTCCACTTTCGACGATCCTAAAACAACTCTCTTTTCCATTTTTTGCATCCACTTACGTACTCTATGAGCGAATAGAGGAAGGTATGCTGCGATGGTTAAGGCGATGGTTAAAAGAATTTATGAAAGATTGTCGAAAAAGTGAAACCGTTAAGTAAAACGGTTTTTTAAGTCTTTTTTTGTGAGAAGAATTGCAGTAGGTATTCCAATTGGACATTTTAGCGCGATTAAGTGGTGGACTCCCCGTAAAATTTGGAGTCAATGAATGTGAGGTGGTATTTAAGTCCTCGGTGTCAAGAGGGGCATCATCATCAGCTAGATCGAGGTCAGATGTTGCATCTCAATAACCTAAAAAATTATAACTAATGAAATACTAGATACTATTTTTTTTATTGTGACTCGACATATGACAGCACCCCGCTTGATGTTAAGCCGAAGTGTAGTCCATGAATGAATGTCACTGTTACTACAATTTAATAACTGTGAGTAGCAATCACATCCACTATGCCGGCCTAGATGGAACCGAAAAGGTAATGGTCTGTATACTCGTAAGAATATACTAGAAAGAAAATATTTAATATTTGTATCAAGTGTTTTGCTTTAAAAACGCCTCTATCGTCGAATGTTAGAAGATCTTAAGCCCCGCCCACTTTGCTGACTAAGACGAATCGCCTGCGCACGTTTACATAACGAACGAACTATTTTAACCATTTTAAGCCCAGCGTTTCTGATTGGTCCAATACGATAAGTAAATAACTAGTTATTTACTGTTACAATTGTTATTTAAAGTTCCTAAACATTTATATAAGCAATTGTTACTACTTATAACCGTAGAACTGTATAAAGAGATGTGAAGGAAGTGAGAGAGTTGTATCAGGATCGTGGGAAGAGGCCTAGGTATCCCTGTTAAAAAAAGAATGACAATTTGATTGATTGATCGGACTAAAATTACTGAAAACGAACTATCGTAATTTATAGAAGCATTAACCCTAGTCCTAACTGCCTTTAATAACACCAAATAATCTATATAACAACTTAATTAATTGCCGAAATTAATTCTAGGCTACTCGAATACATTTTCAGAGATTTGATGTAGCCATGTTATTAATAGAGATGATATTAGATTAATCTTACCGTATTTATAATCTTATATCTAAATGGCTTGATTTTATATTTACATGGCTTGATTTTATATTTACATCAATATACTAAGCAACTTAACGTGTTTGTATCATAGAAACAGAATAACCGAAGTATATATATCAAATATACATTGGTACTTAAGTGGTTTTAAACCAAATTCAAAACCACTTCAGGTTTGCGATGTTATTTTTTGACGTGATTTATAACGTCTTATAAAACGATGAACATGTCACGTTGCAAAATAAATTGTTAATAGCACATTGTTACTTGTAATTTTCTTATGACGTTTTCACGTAAATCTATCGTTCGTAAACCGACTTTACAGACAACTTTTTTTTTTTTTGTTGTGACTTAACATCTGATTTTGACCTGCTTGATGTCAAGCAAGCATAAGGTTCAAGAGTGCCAACGACAGTAAAAATGCAGTCATTTCACGGCTGCCATAGTCGCCCATCACTATGCGGCCTTATATTTATTTATTAATGGTAGCCTTAATACAATATATCATCTTATCGTTCTTAGTTAAATTAATAATAGACGAAAACTCTCATTTCCATTTAGTAAAAATAAACTTCTAACTGCAATGGCAATTAGACAACTCATAGTTTATCTGTAATGGATGAGCGACCTTGGATAAAGAATATAAAATGTTAACGAAGGTCTTGCATAAAATAATACTTTAGCGAAGGTCTGATAAGCTAATCATCAATCAGAATAATCTAAAATTAACATTTTATATATTATATAAGAGGCGACCAAGGTGTAGTGGCAGTGCAACCACCCACCGGTACCAATGTATCTTTGATCTTTGGTTGTCCTGTTTCTATGATACAGGCACTTTACTAGCTTAGTATAGAAATGTAATAAAAAAATATAAAAAAACTAAAATAATATATTCATGCCTGAAATAAAAGTTAAAAAGTTGATGTTTAATAAAACTTTTAACGCCTTAAATATTCTTTAGAGTGAAAATAAAACATTTAAATTCAATAATATTAGGTCATGTACCTACTTAATATGGTATTGGATTTTTCAGGCACTTCTGAAGTATTCACCAATACCTATGCACGGGCTAAGCGTAAGGGCTTCTCCTAATCAATATACCTTTTATCACAATGAATTATTATACTCGTACAAAGGATTAGTATATTTCTTTGGCAACCAATATTTTTTTTAGTTTAAATTTTTTTTATACAAATTTCTATATTAAATTACTAAAGTGCGTGACATAGAAAGAAGATGAACAAAGTAAATATTATATCAAAAATGCAATGGTACCGGCAAGTGGTTTTGAACCCGTACTCTCGATTTGCGTAACCATTGCACTACACCACGGTCGCCCAATTTCTCTCTTATCTTTTTATTATATCTTATTTCTCTTAGAATACAATAATTATTTTATAAATAAGTCAAATAACGACAGGCGTGAACGAACGGTTTAGCGATTGGTTTGTTGCGCGTAAATTCCCGGGTTCGATTCCCGGTCGGAGCAAATATTTGTTTCATAGCTTTTATTTGTAATATTTAATAATTATATTAAATATTGAAAATATTGTTTAATAAATAAAAAAAAGAGATTGACTTCGGGTCTGGTTAACAAATAGTGGTAGGCAGTGGTACCCAGTCTGCCAATCCGGGGTATTACCACCACATACAAGTATACAGACCGTGAAGTGATTTGGTCACATTTCGGGATCAGCTTGTAAGTTGCCGACTCCATCTAGGCCGGCATAGTGGATGTGATTGCTACTCACAGTTTTGAATTGTAGTAGCAGTGACATTCATTCATGGACCACACTTCGGCTTAACATCAAGCGGGGTGCTGTCATATGTCGAGTCACAATAAAAAAAAA
The DNA here is from genome assembly GCA_905220615.1 of Tinea trinotella. Taxonomy (NCBI): domain Eukaryota; kingdom Metazoa; phylum Arthropoda; class Insecta; order Lepidoptera; family Tineidae; genus Tinea; species Tinea trinotella. The sequence goes on from HG992305.1 coordinate 6,992,016, forward strand.
CATTTTCGGCCAATTAGAAAAGCTTTCAATACATAAAATACTTATACCTTCCTTTTCATATTATATTAGAATATATTTGTTGCAGAAAGCTACAAAAGGAAATAACACTTCACATTTATGACGGGTAAAGCTACATTCAACTACACGTCCAAATAACAAAATTAATTTCCTTGCGACATCCTCCAGAATGTACACTATTACTGGTGCTATTTCGGACCAAAGTAATTTATATTTTATAATTGTGCTGACTTAAAAACTTTATACTATTAAACATCTAATTTTGTCGTTAAATTCTTTTATTGTCTAATAAAAAGGAGTTTCACATAAAACAGTTTTATTTACTTTTCGAACCTTTTATTTTCTTTTTATTAGAAAAAAGAAAATATGTCACTCTTGGTGGTTGTTTGTAGAAAATTGATGAGCGCGGGAGTACGAGAAAAAATAAAGTACCAGTTAACGAATTTTCGAATTTTCGAAATCGATATTTTATCCTGTGATCATTTGTAGAGCATAAATATAAATCTACACTTTTGTATAGCAGAGTTCAGTTGGTTGTTGCTTGTAATTGTTTCGCTGTAAAACCGAAAATTATTAATTATAAAAATTATTAAAAGTATATATAGTATATTAAACAATATACCAAATAAAATCGCTCGAAAAACCGACAACCGATGGGGAAGAAAGGTTCTAGAGTGGAGACTACGAACCGACAGACGCAGCGTAGGTAGGCCTCCCACTAGGTGGACTGACGACATAGTAAAAGTCACGAATAACCGGTGGATGCCACCGACAACTTGTCGTTCGAAATGGCGTTCTAAGGGAGAAGCAGCAGTGGACGTCTTCTGGCTGATGATGAATTAACAATAAAATAAGTCATCATCAGCATTTTTATTTAAGCCGGTATAGTAAACGCGACTGAGGCAACCGTAAGTTGAATTAGTTTTTTCGGTCGTTTAACTCATATTGATTTATGTTGATAATTATATTTATTATTATAGTTTTAATTATCATAATTACAAATACCAAATGTAGTTACAACAATATGTACAATATAGACATCCTTAAGAAAGCTGGGTTGTCTAGTGCCGATAACCGTAGAGCTTGTATAAAGAGAATTGCGGATGTGAGGGAAGCGAGTGATATGTGTCTCTACCTATCACTGTGGGAAAAAGGTGTGACAATTTGATTGATTGATTGATAGACATTTATTACTAGAATGTACATTTTACGTGTTTGGAGTTACACTAACATGTAGGTGGTAATTTGTCTAACACATTAGGTTTTCTGTAGTGTATTTATTTTAATAACCGAATTTAGATAGTTGTTAGATAATTGTATCTAAAAATAAAAGAATGTAATTAAATTTATTTAACCATCAGGCAAGATGCTGTCATTTATTGAGCAACAATTAAAAGAAGAAACAAAATAATAAAATTTGTCCCTGTATTCATAGGAATTCGATTACAGGGATGTATTCTACAAATCGTATTACTTTCTTTGACATCAATTCCACGCCTTGTCTAAGTTTATACCTTGTCTAAAAGTTTTTTAAGGAAAATCCACCGAAAAAGTAAAAAAAAATTACAGGAATTTTTGTATGAAAATGTCAATTTAAAAACGTGTGGTGGTGAAAATTGTACATAATATCGTAATTAAATTGTGTTTACCATTAGTTAAGATGCTGTCATTATATTGAGCAACAATTAAAAGAAAAAAAAGAAAAAAATCCGTCCCTGTATATATAAGAACTTAACTACAGAGATGTATGTATTCTAAGAATTGTATTATCTAATTTATCATTAATTTAGATCTAATTTATCACCCCTTAAAAACCACAGTAATTACACAATTCAAACCTTGTCTTTGTATAAAAGTTTTTTTAGGGCAAAAAGTCTAAAATTTAGACCTAATTTTTGAATGAAAATGTCAATAAAAAATGTGATGTATGAATGATAAATGAGATTTTGGCTGGGCTGATAAAAACGATGCGCGTGGCGTATTAGTTAGCACACCAGTCCTTACGCCTAAAGTTTCGGGTTCGATTCGCGGTAGGAGACAATATTTGTTTCATAGCTTTTATTAATTCAAATAAATATTTAAGAAAAAAGAGGCGGATGTGATTTAGGTTTCGGGATCCGTTTAAAAGTCGTCAGTTCCAATTAGGAAGGCAAAGTGAATGTGACTGCTAATGCAGTTATTTACTAGAAGTATATTCATGGATTGCTCTCCAGCTTAACATCAGGCTGTTGTTATATGACGGGCCACAGTAAATGAATAATAATGTGGTTTTATTGGTCAAAATCGTTTGGGTACGTCTAATTACATTTATTGAAATTTGGTCTAAGTAAAGTTAAATTTCGATAAGGAATTCACCGTCTATTTGTCTTCTTGTTTGTCCAAAGTTAACTCATATAACCAACTATATTAATTCGAAATGGTTCGACAGAGTAAACTTGTAGTTGCAACTTAGTATACAAATCATTGTAAAGTTTCAAAGTTGGTGGTTGTTACTTGTAAATGAAGTTAATAAACAAATTATTGCATCTGAGAGATTCCCTCACTGATACTAAATGCACGTATACATATATTTTTTTTTATTTACTTATGTATCATCTCTTATGTTAAGCTGGAGAGTGGTCTACGAATATAGGTAACTGCAACTACAGTTACAGGAAATGGTTATTATTATGAACGCGGAATTAAAAAATAAAGGTATGAAAGTAGTACTTACATTGTAATACTAAAGTAATGGTTTTGGAGAGAGAGGATGAATTGACAGAATGTGAGATAATGATAGACAGGAAGAAAGTGGAACAAGTCAAACTATTTGTTTACTTGGGAAGTATATTTACTAGGGATGGAAAGTATGATGAAGATATTGAGAGAAGAGTGTAAAAGGGTAACGTAGTGAATGGTGCCATCCACAGTATAATAAACAGCCGAATAAAGTCCCAAAAGTCACGGATAATCACAACCAGAACCACAGAACCTGTATGAAGAGAATTGTGGATGTGAAGAAAGCAAGGGAGTAATTAAAGTCACGGATGGCTGTTAATAATGCTGTCCTACATTAATGTATGGAAGTGAAAGTTGGGTGTGCTAGAAGAAGCATGAGAGTATAATTAACGCTGTAGAAATGCAGTCGTTAAGGAGTGTATGTGGAGTAACGATAGCGAATAGAATAAGAAATAGCACAGTGCGCGATAGATATGATTTGAATGAGGATTGACAAAGGAATGCTTCGATGGTTTGGGCACATGGAAAGGATGAGTGAAGGTAGATTGACGAAAGGATGTGCATCCAGCGTTAAACGAGGCAGATCCAGGAGCGTGTTTACAAGCTGATTCCGAAACGCAACTGAGTCACTTCACGGTCTGTATACCACCAGACCCAGAGCAAATATCTGCCTCTTTTTTCTATTAACCAATATTTTGTAAATATAATATAATCAAATAATGATTCCTATGTTTATTGTTAGGAGATCCAGACAGACAATGATTATATCGATCTTTATAATACTGTGGGCAATAAATAGTAAGACTTAGTTCATAATTTTAAAATTCTGTCGTATTGGTATAGAATAAGTTTCGCTTAACATTTCTTAGAACTTTTACTGATTATATTAATAAACAATATTTGATAATATATAAATCACCGAAATAGAACAAAATTAGTAATAATTTACTTAACAGATTTAAAACATTTACATTATACTAAATCTATAATAAATATTAAAATTGAAAAATAAGTATTTGCGTTGTGCTGAGTTTTACAAATTGGATAAATAATAAAATTTTATTAAAATGGCGCTGTTTTGTCTCTGCCTATCCCTGTGGGAAAAAGACGTGTCAATTTTCTTCTGTAGTTGTATTACATAAAAAAGTAGCAAAAATGCACATCTCCACAGGTTTACGAATCCGCCAGCGCAGAATTCACTGCGCTATGAAATATTTTTAAATCAAATAAAACAGTCTTCTTTACGATTTCAATTTGAGCCTTTCATTTATTGACGACGTAGCGTCAAACTGGTGACCCCGACGAGATCAGAACCACGCATCATTGAAGTTGTTTCGTTTTCGTTTTCACTATATTCACGACAGGCGTGGACGAACGGTATAGCGATTGATTTGTTGCGCGTAAAGTCCCGGGTTCGATCCCCGGTCAGAGCAAATATTTGTTTCATAGCTTTTATTTGCAATATTTAGTATTATTCAATATTGCAAATATTTGTTAATAAAAAAAAGAGATGGATATTTGCTTCGGATCTGGTTATCAAAGAGTGGTACCCAGTCTGCCGATCCGGGGTAGTACCACCACTTACAAGTATACAGACCGAGAAGTGATTTGGTCACGTTTCGGGATCAGCTTGTAAGTTGCCGGTTCCATCTAGGCCGGCATAGTGGATGTGATTGCTACTCACAGTTATTGAATTGTAGTAGCAGTAACATTCATTCATGGACCACACTTCGGCTTAACATCAAGCGGGGAGCTGTCATATGTCGAGTCACAATAATCACCTCATCCTCATTGGTACCTGAATGGACTGAACATTGGTAATGATTGCTGATGGTAAAATATTTAGCGTCCTTAGATAGGCTACCTTATTAATACCACGTGGTTTACTTACCTAACAATAATAAATATATTTTACTTTCTACTATAGCATTTTTAGACTATGAATACAGATATTTCTAGACCTACATTTACGTAAGTGTTTAACTACATAAATAACTTAATACACCTTGTTACGTACGTTTTATTCTAGCTAAAGAGAATTCTCAGGGGTAAGTTCAGACACGAAGGGGCAACTTCCCTTCGTCGCGTTCACGAAACAACACTAAACTCTAACATAAACTCCGTTCCTTTTGGAGAAGTATCTCATTTTTATGGGCACATTTACTTCAATTATTTACCCAAGCATATTTTATTTTAGGACGGCAAAAGATTAAATGTCTTTAAATAGACGTACGTACGTACGGTTACACATAAACCCACGCTTTTATTATATGAAGTGAATCAACAGCAAAATGCGGGACACAGGTGCATCGAATATCACATTAAAAAGACGTGAATACGCGCAGATTCGTTTTTGAAAGACCCAATTATCCTAAATTATTGACGTAAAGAATTATATATATAGACATGTATTTTAAAAAACATATTTTCTCATTTATTAGGCATTCCAATATCGGATTTTCAAAAACTTTAGGGTTCCGTACTAAATCTCGAATATGGTAACCGAAGGTGTAAAAAAAATATTCATAAAATTCCTTACATCGCGTACGCAGCGAAAACTATTGACGACAGAACAAAATAATTGTTTATAAAACTTAAAATATGCAATAAAATTTTTTTTTAAATATAACAAACTACTTTTGAATTTGATTTATTTTAATAAGTTATTTAATGAATCAATTTTATATACAACATATTAATACATTTGTGTCTGCCTATCTCTGTGGTTAAAAGGCGGGATAATTTGATTCATTGATTGAATATATACAACAACATGGTAGGTACAAAGATTATGTATACATACATAAGAGAAAAATTGATTATTTAACCATTAAGCGTACGATTCATTTTGACCCGAGCAACGCCGGGTTACCCAGCTAGTATGTTATAAGAGATATAACTAGTATATAACTATAGTATGTAACTAGAGATATGACAGCACCCCGCTTGATGTTAGGTTGGAGTGTGGTCCATGAATGGATGTCACTGCTACTACAATTCAATAACTATGAGTACCAGTCACATCCACTATGCCGGCCTAGTTGGAACCGGCAGTAAATTGTGATAATAAATAAATCAACATGTATTTTAATTATTGAGACGCGACTTTTGACGCGTTATTAAGTTGGAGTATGATCCATGAGTGGAAGTGATTGCTTGTACAGTTGCGGCAACTTTTTAGCTAACCACGGAACGCGATTAAGTCACATTACGGTCTGTATACTTGACAGTGGTGGTACTACTCCGGATCAAAAGAACGGGCATTATTGCCGACCAACAACCAGACCTGGAGGGAGCAAATATCGGCCTCTTTTTTTATTAACTAATATTTGTTATAATATCACAAATTAATAAATATGTTATAATATACTATTATATTTTTTTTATTGTCAACATCTGACCTCGACCCGCCTGATGATAAGCAAGAGGAGGCCAAAGAGTGACGACGACTGAAAAAAACAAGTTTGTTCACGGCTGCCTCAGTCGCTGTCACTATGCCAGCCAAAAAATTATTAAATATTACAAATATTTGCTTCGACCGGTATTCGAACCCGGGACTTTTGGCGTCAACAAACATTATAAAACAATATATAATAAATCATAAGAAATTAGCAAATTCATTAAACCTAATAATAATTATGTTGATAATATCAAGATCACGCCTTAATTCCCACAGAGATTCCTTACACAACTCTCTTGCTTTCTCCATATCCACGATTCTCTTTATACATGCTGTGGGCAGCTGCTTTCTTAATAACGTCCCCGATTAGGTCAAGGAATATTATTCTGGGACGTTCCAGTTTTATAATAATAAAAATTTACATAAATACACTTTATTTGACTCACACTCATACATATAACTTATACTCATTCTACAATTTAAAATTCTTTAAAGTTGCATGAGATTAATAGTTAAGTCCTCCTTAAGATGCTTTTTACGAAATATCAATCAATCAAATTGTCACGCCTTTTTCCCACAGGGATAAGCAGAGACAATGGAGCGCCACTCGCCACGATCCTGACACAACACCCTCGCTTCCTTCACATTCACAATTTTCTTCATACAATATCTATGGTTATGGGCACTAGGCAACCTAGCTTTTTTGAGAATGATTTAACGTATCCATTGACATGAGATTTGGCTATTTTACGAAATATTACAATACAAATATTACATACAATATGTACTCGTACTCGTACATACTGAATAGGTACAGTAGTTGGGAACACAAAGTTTAGTTATAATGAATATTTACTGTGAAATTCTCCCAGGAGTCTCGTTTTCAGAGCTGTCTGCACAGTAGAACTGGCGGAAAGGCTTTCAACAACATTTGTTACAAAACATGAACTTCAAAAGTGTTGTCAGGAATACAACATTTTGCAAATGTAATACTGTATTATTATTTATATTGACGATACGCTTGAGGCATTTGGCAAAGCAGTTTGCTACACGTAAAGCCTCGGGTTCGTTTCTCGGTCGAAGTAAAGTAATTTTTTTTGCTGTACAGGCGTGGACGAACGGTTTAGCGATTGGTTTGTTGCGCGTATAGTCCCGGTATAAATAAGAAATAGCGTGTAAATAAGAACAGTTAATTATTAAAAAAGGTTATGACGGCAACAAAACTGTGAACTACTAAAATAAAATCTGAGTTCTTTAATACCAATAAGTTGGATATGTGAAATTTTTGTACCATTTCTTTGTTTTATTACTCAAAACCAATTCACCCGAAGAGGGCAAAAACTATTGTTTAAATAGAAAATTTTATTTCTAAAAGGTTTACAAAGTAAAATAAAAAAGAAAGCTTCAACCAAACATCTTTTGTGCTATATACACGTATAAAGTCGTGAGTTAACTGTTAGTCTGATATAAAATTGTAGGAAACTTGTAATCCAACTAATCCGTTTCATCCAGAGGAAGTTACAAATGTGGGCACAGTTGCGAGTGGTCGAGAGTTGAGATGTACGAGTGAAACCTTTAAACTTCCTTTAACATAGAAAATTAATGTAGCTTTAATTGCAACCTTATTTCAGAGACATAAATTTCAAAATTGTTCAAATAAATTATACAAAGTTTTATACGTTTAATCAAACAATACCATGTTAGTGCTCTAAAACAGAATTATTTTTGACAGTACATTAATAATTTAATATATATGTAAATAATACATTTTTATAAATACGAAAGTAACTCTGTCTGTCTGTTAGTTTCCTTTCACATCTGAATTGAAAAGCAAAAGTTGATTCGCTTCTTGAGGATTGACAAAGGCTAAATATTTATTGATAAATATTATTTAGACCTGATGTTAAATCCTCTTAGAACAGTAAAAATACGAGTATAAGAGATAAGAGATATAACTCGTATAAGAGATAAAATAATGGTGTTTTAACTTAAATTGTTTCCTACTTTGAGCCTGGGAAGACCTGCAATACCCGATAATAGACCATATAGTAAGAGATGAACTTTAACTAAGAGTGTTATGTAACATTAAGACTAGTCAGACAGACTGCATAGTAACGCCGACTGAAGCAATCGAAATCAGTTTTTTCAGTCATCGTCTGTCTTAAAATACCTTTTGGCAGGCGGATGTCAGACGTTAGGTTCTAATAAAGAAATCGGGACCAAGCAGTCATGAAATAATGTCTCAAGAATACGTATCAAATATACATATACAACATGAATAATTTTCCCTTGCAGCAAATTAATATGATTAATACTATATATTTTAAAAATAAACCTTTATTTAACTTTAATTATACCTCATACGAGCACTTTGGCTATATTAGAGTACATACACAATAAGGCAACTTCTAGAAAATTACAAATTCCATTCTCGACGACTACCAACTTAATCGACAACGTTACTCTGTAATTGTCATCAATCAAGTTCTTCCAATAATAAGTCTTTTGTAATCGATTTGCGTACATCAAACACGCGATATTGAATAAAAAAAGTCTAAACTTTACTCCGATACTTCTAATAGTCTATATTGAATAAAAAATATCGACACAGTGGCCGGCATAGTGGATGTGATTGCTACTCACAGTTATTGAATTGTAGTAGCAGTGACATCCATTCATGGAACACACTTCGGCTTAACATCAAGCGGGGTGCTGTCACATGTCAAGTCACAATAAAAAATAAATAAATAAAAGTCTAAACTTTACTCCGTTACTTGAAAATTACTCCGACCATGAAATGAAGTTGTAATAAATCAAGTATAGATGTCATTTCTATAATTGAAAATTCATAAATGCAGTGCGGTAGTGGAATGCCAAGCCAATAGGTGAAATTATATATGGTAACGATAAAAAATATGTTACAGAATATCAAATATATCACTCACCGTGAATTGATCTAGTCGGATTTCGAAATCAGCTTGAAATTACCGATTCCAACTAGGCTGGCATAGTAGATGGCACTGCTACTTGTTGTTATTTGATTGTAGTAGCAGTCGCATCAATTCGTGAACTGCACTCCAGCTTAACATCAGGCGAGATGCTGTCAAATGTCGAGCCAGAATAAAAAAAAAAGAGTATAAACTATTTGAACTTTACAAGAGGAAACAATAACAAAAGAGGTTGGTAAAAGACCTAGTGTTTTTTTAATAAACAGCTTAATTAATAATTTGCCTACCACTCTGTAATGACCAGATTCGAGGCCAAAACTTCCTCTTAGTCTTATTTACAAATATTTGTAATCATCATCAACCAGAAGACGTCCACTACTGAACATAGGGGGAGGCCTTAAAGCACCATTCTGAACGACAAGAAACCAGTTGCATCCACCGGTTCTTCGTGACTCTTACTTTGTCGTCAGTCCATCTAGTCCTATCTACGCTACCTTTGTAATATTGAATCTAATTAATAAATATTACAAAAAAGGTATACAAATAAAATGGAACCTGGGACTTGTCGCTTAACGAACTGGTGTGTTAACCAATGCGTCACGCCTGTCGCCACACGTCTTTAATTTGTTTACTTCTAATAAGTAAGCCGCTTTCTAAGCGATTAACAAGCTAAGAAACCCTAGAACTAAGAAAATACCAATTAATAATTACTATCCCGTGTTGAACATTAAGGACACGTTGCAACTCTAGTCCCATTTCAAGTCTTGGAGGTGAGACTTTGTTTCTCGAATAAATATGAATGTTTCAGTTACTTTGAGGGAATTGAGAGGGGTGCGCGAGGGAAAAAGTCAGCCGTTTAAAGAGTCTACACAAACAAACAGACTTGCATACAGATGACCTCATTACAGCTACGAAAGAATCAGATCCCCAAACACATATTTGACATCGATTTGAACTTTAGAAAGACATAATTAAACCTAAAATTAGGTACTATTAAATTATTGTATTTATTCATGATTTATTTGTTGAATCAAACAAATTTTATGCGGCTTACTTTCGCGTTTATTTTGATTTTACAACAAAAAAAAAAAACAAAAAGGCGATAGTAAGCCGCATAAAATTTGTTTAATTTATTAATCAATGTTCGCGCAAAATCTAAGGAAATATAATTTATTTGTTAATAAAAAGTAGGCAGTTATTTGCTCCGGGTCTGGTTGTTAAGAAATACTCGTCGTTGGCACAAAGTCGGTAAGTATTTGCCCAGATTGCCATTCCGAGTGAGTGCCGTGCCTGAACGTACCTCTTGAACGGCACGAGTCGGGATTGACGCCAAGTGCCACACTTGGTGCAGTTAGTATTAGTACTGGGTCCGATTCCCGGTCAGAGCAAATATTTGTTTTATAGCTTTTATTTTAAATATTTAATAATTAAATTAGGTTTGCTTAGTGCCCATTACCGTAGAGCTTGTATAAAGAGAATTGCTCCATTGCCATTGCCTAGCCCTGTAGGAAAAAGGCGTGACATTTTTTCAATTCAATAACTGTGAGTAGCAATCACATCTACTATGCTGGCCCAGATGGAACCGGCAGCTTACAAGCTGATCCCGAAACGTGACCAAATCACTTCACGGTCTGTATACTTGTAAGTGGTGGTACTACCCCAATAAATTTTAGGCAAAGATACCTCCAGTACATTTTTATGCAACTGAGATTTTGTGAGGATGCTGTAAATTATGCAAGCTCTGCCTTTGCGGCGTTTTTACATCGCGCACTCAAAGCCAAGATGACTCTTTTTATCTCAATTTTTTATATCGTTTTTTTCAGATGCGACAGGTCTTTACAACTGTTTAATATTTTCTTGACCATCTGTTAGTCTACAATGGGAACTGTGGGCGGTGTTCAGGTATTCATCTTGTTTGTTGTTTGAATAATAGAAAAGCAAGGCGCGTGGTAGCATTTGTTTTTTTATGCCAAACATATCATTCATACGTGTGTGTGTGATGTTAAGCTGGAGTGCGGTCGATAAACAGTAAAATAATAGTAGTAGCAGTCACATCCACCATGCCTGCTCAGCCTATGAAAATCAGTTTAAGCACTTCACTTCACGATCTGAACACTTGAAATACTTTTCTAAAAAATGCTAGACACAATTTAAAAAAAAAAATTGTCACGCCCTTTTCCCACATAGATAGGCAGAAACAATGGAGCGCCACTTGCCACGATCCTGACACAACTCCCTCGCTTCCTTCACATTCACAATTCTCTTTATACAAGCTCTATAGTTATGGGCACTAGGCAACCCAGCTTTCTCGACGATGTCTCCGATAAAAAAATAAAAGCTAAAAACTAAGTAGAACGAACGCAATATTTAGTATACATAGATAGTCCTTGAGACGTGTCAGGAAATTGCGTTGAATGAAAGGGTCATCATTTTTATGCTTCAACGCCCAAGCTGAAGTTGAATTTCAACGGAATCACGTAAAATATTCTGCTCTCGTAATTATTTATGTTTTCTGAAAAAACTTTTTTCTTTTTCCTTCATTTTAATATAGCTTTTTTCTGGACTGAAGATGAGGTTGCCCTTTGAAGTATTAGTTCTACTGACGTCTTTAAAGTGTTGAATATGCAGCCTTATATACGTATAATGCATTATGATATTTTTGTCCGGCAACTTGACTCCTAGTCAGTAATGTAATGTGCTCTTATCCCACTTTTTGTTGTTAATGTATTACGTAGGAGAGTTGCCCACTTCAGTTATAATATAATATATTAATTCTAGTGTTAAGTATTTTTTGACACGACACGGTTTGATTGCCGGTCGGAGCAAATATTTATTTCATTGCTTTATTGTAATATATAATATTAAGAATAAAATTTAAAAATATATCCTAATAAAAAAAATATTGTAGATATTTGCGTCGTGTTTGGAGTGGTAGGCAGTAGTGCCTTTCGTTGGTAAGTTGCCGCTTCCAATTATGCCGGCATAGCGGACTTCATGGACTCAGCTTAACATCAGCGAGGTGCCGTCATTTGGGAAAAGAAAAAAATATGGGTTTTAATTATTGGATATGGCGCTCTTTCGCTAATGTTTTTAGACGCCTTTGCTAAAAACCTTTTACGTTAGTAAAAACAACATCCCGCTCTACGATCAGCCATTTCCTCCCGCCCATCACTTTGAATGACACACAGCTAGGTGCCCCGTTTATGTACTTTTCTATTGTGACTCTACATATGACAGCAGCTTACCTAATGTTAAGCTGAAGTGCGGTCCATGAATCGAGGTGCCTGCTACTACAGTTACAAAACTGTAAGTAGCAGGCACCTCCACTATGCAATTTACAAACTGATCTCGAAACGCGACTAACTCACTTTACGACTGAGATGCTTGTCCACCTGGTCAGCAACGACTGGGAAACGGTATTCCGTTTACAGCCGCATCTACATTTACAGGAAATGTAGGAACCTACTCTTTTACTCTAAAAACAAAACATTTTATTTATTACACATTAATAATTATGAAAAAAAGTCTTAAACATGTTATTTACATTTTAACCGAAATTCTCTAATAAAGTAGATATAAACGATAATATCAAGGTATGGCTCAAAAGATTTGAATTTACTTTAAGGTGTGATTTCGCCGGCGTCTGCAGACTGCACTACTTGTTTGTATGAGATTGATTCCGTGCAAGGCGACACTATTGCGACAATCAGCATTTGTCATACATTATAAATATGATGTTTGGAAACAATATTAATGCGGCCGCTGCACCTAGTGTCGCCTTGCACGGAATCAATCTCATACAAACAAGTAGTGCAGTCTGCAGTCGCCGGCGGAATCGCACCTGGTGGGTTTTCATACATTACGGGCTGAATCCCAAACCCCTTTGCCTATCTCCTTATAAAAATAAAATGTCACTGCGCGTGCGCGAGTCATGGCGCGGGCATTGAAACACTCTCTTGCATTCTGACCTTCAAGCGGTCCAGGCGGCCGCCTCATTTTAAAATACAAATTTAATAAAAGTGAAGTGACAAAACCCTGGTGAGTGATTTCCCTTTATTAATTTCACAGCCCGTAATTAATATATATATTTTTTTAAAAACATAATTTGGCGATCGATCCGTGTCTCGCCATAAGTTGGTCCAATTCGACCCAGGATTACCCAGCTATTCAGCCAGATAATCACATTTTCACACATGTTAAACATTGTAATCACTTCACATTACATTATTTCAAATTTTGTTTGTGTATTTAAAATCAATTTTATTAAAACCTACAATCTTAGGTAGGTAATAAAATGGACGCCGAAACAAAGAGCATTGATTTAAATGAATTATTACAGCCTCATATTACGAAAAAAGAAGTATGTTTCTTAAAACTTCAAAAGTTATTTGAATTATCGAAATCCGTTCAATATAATGACGATTTAGTCTGCGAGTTCAAATTACGCATCAACGAAATTGATCAAATACGTGTGCAGTACGAAAACTGCATTACGCAGATTAATATAATTAAATTAAAATATAAACCTAAATATGTAGCATCCTATAAAGAAATTGAAAGTTTTGACGAAATATATTACGCGATAAAAAGTGTGGATGAGGGTATGCAAGCGCAGCGCGCAGCGGCCGCTCGCGCCGCCGGCGCGACCGAGCCGTACGCTTCCGTGGCGCGCTGCTGCCCGAAGTCAAAACCCCGTTTACCTAAACTCGAATTATATAATTTTGACGGAAAATTAGAAAATTGGCAAACATTTTTCGACACATTTAGTGGTCTTATACATGACAACGAAGACATTTCTAATATCGAAAAATATTATTATTTATTATCAGCGGTGAGTGGGCCCGCATTAAGCATAGTTAAAAGTATGCCAGTCACCAGTGACAATTACCCTATAGTTTGGGAAATGCTTATTAAAAGATTCGAAAATAAACGCGCCTTAGCTACTAGTTATTTAGATAAATTATTTCAATTTAAACCTTTAAATGTAGAATCAGCTGTAGGATTAAATTCTTTAATAGAAACATTTTCAGAAAATATTAAAGCTTTGTCACAATTAAATATTCCTGATTTGTGTAGTTTCTTATTATTTTACATGACATTGCGTAACTTAGACCCTGTTACAAGACGCGAGTTTGAACAGAGTGTCGATCAGGAACAAATACCCACATTTGAAATTTTAAAATATTTTATTGAAAAACATGTTCGTGTATTGGAAATGTCTGGTTTAAAATTGCAAACAAGTCAGTTTACACATCAAAATAAATCAAATAAAACACAATTTAATAATAAAAGTCAACAACAAAAAAGTTGTTTAACTGCGGTCAGTTCGCAAAATAATAAAAAATTCTACCAATGTTTGATGTGTAAACGGCCTCATACGATATACAAATGTTTTAAATATGCCGCCTTAACTCCGTCACAGCGATTAGTTAAAATAAATGAATTGCAATTATGTCAAAATTGTCTGCGTAATAGTCACACAACAAATAACTGTACTTCTCAAAATAGTTGCATACTTTGTAAACAAAAGCATCACCACACGTTGCACATTGACAACGGAGCTGGTGGGAGTAATAATGAGGTGACTGGTCAAACTGTAGCCCTTACGTGTTCAGCTAACTCCACGGTATTATTGGGCACCGCGGTTATTCACGTCGCAGATAGTTGGGGTAGGTACCACTCCGTACGTGCAGTAATCGATAGCGGCGCCATGTCTGGCTACATAACAAACGCGTGCGCACAGCGGCTAGGATTAGTGCGCCGCAAATGTACATTCGAACCTGTCGGTCTAGGCGGTAAGTTAGTGCAACATTTCGGTTTGGTGACATGTTCGGTTAAACCACGAAATTCATCTAGCCCCGTTCTATCGACTGATGCGGTCGTTGTCACAAACATTACAAATAATTTACCTACAATTTCATTATCAAATAAAATAATTAACGAGTTCAAGAATTTAGATTTAGCCGACCCTGAATATCATACTTCAGCGCCCGTCGACATGCTAATAGCCGGTGATTTATTTCCTTACATCTATAATGGTCAAAAAATATTACCGCGCTATACGGGAATACCGGTAGCGATGAATTCAATATTCGGTTACATTATATCGGGCCAAACAATAGTGGAACGCTACGATAATATGGAGAACGCTTCCGTAAATTTATTATCTACGCAAAATAATTTAGAAAAAATAATGCATAAAAATAAGGTAGTTTCAAATATTTCACAAAATCCAAATGATATTTTTGTCGAGTCATTGTTTAAACAAGAATGCAAACGAGACCATATAGGCTGTTTTGTAGTTAAATATCCCTTTAAATTAAAGTGTGAACTTGGCGATTCGTCGCAACAAGCTGTGCGGCGTTTCTATAATTTAAAAAATAAATTAAATAAACATCCAAGTCTTAGAGAAAAGTATAATATTTTATTAGAACATATTCCTATAAATGAAACGTTTTGTTTCACCGATTCATCTGTGGCACTGGCGTGGCTTAACACTCCTAGTTACAATCTTAAAACTTTTGTTGCTACACGAGTTTCTAAGATTCTTGAAGCCGTGTCTAGTGACTCATGGTCACACGTTAGCGGAGATAAGAACCCGGCGGACGTATGTTCGCGCGGCGCCCTACCGTCAGCCTTTCTCGCGATGCCGGAGTGGTTGAGCGGCCCAGCGTGGGCATACGAACCGCGGATGAATTGGCCAATTAAATCAATAATTCATTTTAAAAATGACACTGTACCAGAATTAAAAGTTCAAGTAGCTTCACTTTCATCATCTTCATTAATGAGTCCATTCGACAACTTATATGAAGACTTCATTAATAAATATTCTAATTTCAATAAATTGCAAAATGTATTGGCCCGGTGTTATCAATTCATAAATAATTGTAAACTCAAACCATCTAAACGGTGTTTAGGGTGTCCATCATTGTCTAATATAAATAAAGCACATGATATTCTAATAAAAACAGTTCAATATAAATATTTTAATGCTGATATTACGGCCCTATCTAAGGGAAATAGTTGTTGTAATAATATTAAAAAACTTAGTCCATTTATTGACCCCCTCGGTTTCCTCAGGGTGGGGGGTAGGCTGTCTGCTTCACAGATTTCCTATTCTCAAAAACATCCGTTATTACTTCCTAAAAATTCTAATTTTACAAAAATATTAATTAATTATTATCACATTATTTATTTACATTTAGGTCCTCGTTCACTTCAAAGCGTAATTAGTCAAAAGTATTGGATTATATCAGCTCGTAGTGTAATTCGATCCCGTACAATTAAATGTATCTCCTGTTTCAAAGTTAGACCTCCGACGTTAAAACCTATAATGGGAAACTTACCCACATCTCGACTTAATGACATTCATGCCTTTCATACAGTAGGTACTGACATAGGCGGTCCTTTTCTCACAAAGGAAAGCAATCGACGAAATGCGAAAAGTACTAAAGCATACTTATGCATCTTCGTATGTTTCGCAACACGAGCAGTCCACCTCGAAGTGCTGTCCTCGTTGTCAAGCGAGTGCTTTTTGGCCGCGTTCGATCGGTTCACATCCAGACGTGGCCTATGTCATACTGTTATATCAGATAACGGTCGAAACTTTGTAGCAGCCGGTAAACAACTTGCGGAGATATGTCAATTTTATAAAGATCATAACGACAGACTATTATCTCAATTCACTACTCGAAAAGTACACTGGCAGTATAATCCGCCAACAGGAAGCCATTTCGGCGGAATGTATGAGACTGCTATTAAATCCGCGAAACTTCATTTAAAACGCGTCGTTGGTACCCAAATATTGTCCTTTGAGGAACTCACCACTTTGTTTACAAGAATTGAAGCAGTTTTAAACTCGCGACCATTAACAACACTGTCTAGTGATCCGTGCGAGTTTGAAGCATTAACACCTGGACATTTTCTGGTAGGGCGTTCACTCCTCGCTGTACCGGAGTACAGCTTGGTTGATGAACCACGACACCACTTAACACGGTGGACACTAGTACAACAGATGTCACAAAGATTTTGGAATGTGTGGCGCAAGGATTACTTGCACACTTTACAACAAAAGGCCAAGTGGACTAATAAATGTCGAAATATAAAAATAGGCGAATTAGTATTAATTCATTTAGATTTACCCCCGCTTCAATGGCACCTCGGTCGCGTTACAGAATTGTATCCCGGTCACGATGGTGTGGTACGCGTGGTAAAAGTTCGTACCCAGTCGGGTGAGTACGTCCGGCCAGTAGTCAAAATTAGTCCACTGCCGCTACAATATTAACTAAGTTATAACTTTATATTTAATTAAGTAAATTTTAATTTTAAAACTTAATTTTAATTCGAATAATTCATAAATATAGTTTATAATAATTTTAACATTTAACTCAATGCTCAATCGTATTTAAGTTTCAAATCATAAATGTTCAAATTGTCAACAACCCAATTTAATTGTGTTTATAGCTTCATCACTTGTTCACAGCGTAAGGCATAGTCAAGTTATGAAGTAACAATGTCAAGAATTAAATTGGTCGATTGTTAAATATCTAATTTTATAAATGCATTTTTTAACCTAATTTGATTGTGTTTATAGCTTCATAAATTGTTCACAGCGAAATGCATAGTCAATTATGAAGTAACAATGTCAAGACAATTAAATTGGTTAAATCTTATCTTAAATGTAATTTGTGAAGGCTTTCAATTTGTTTGGTTTGAACACAGCTAAGTAATCTGACTAACAAGTTGAGTAGCCTATCTCTTTGTCTAAGTTATATATATATTTAGTTATGTAAGTGTAATTAGCCTAGTTTTACTACATACACTTATAACATTAAAACACATACAGTCCACTACTCTAACCATCCCTGGTTGAATAACTGGGGAACTTTGGGAGATTCCCGGTGGGGGGATTATGGTGGGTTTTCATACATTACGGGCTGAATCCCAAACCCCTTTGCCTATCTCCTTATAAAAATAAAATGTCACTGCGCGTGCGCGAGTCATGGCGCGGGCATTGAAACACTCTCTTGCATTCTGACCTTCAAGCGGTCCAGGCGGCCGCCTCATTTTAAAATACAAATTTAATAAAAGTGAAGTGACAAAACCCTGGTGAGTGATTTCCCTTTATTAATTTCACAGCCCGTAATTAATATATATATTTTTTTAAAAACATAATTTGGCGATCGATCCGTGTCTCGCCAGCACCTTTATGGTAAAATATATTTACTAGGCAATCTAGATTATTCGCTTATAAAGTGGAAGTGATTATATCCAAAATAATGGCTTTAAATATTTTAAAGTACCGCCCTAACTCATTTAAGTTATTACCCGTAATTTTATCGTGTTAGGACTTTATTATGATATAGCGCACGTGCACTGACTGCGCTGTGTCGTCGGCATAGCAATGAACGCCGAATCCAAGGTCGAGCGTTGTTTTTTACTTTGTTATATGAAAATTAAAATTACTTACGAAAAGCTTTCTATACTAAGCACTAAACATGATGTATCATAGAAACTGGGTGACCATATTTCTATCAATCAATCAATGAAATTGTCACGCCTTTTTCGTACAGGGATAGGCAATGACAATGAAACGCCACTTGCCAGGACCCTGACACAACTACCTCGCTTCCTTTACAGCCACAATTCTCTTCATATACGCTCTACGATTATTGACACTAGACAACCTAGCTTTTTCGAGGATGTCTCCGATTTGGTCGGAAAACCCCCTTCTGTGTCAGGTTCGTTTAACGCATCTATCCTCATCAAATCAGACATGTATCTATATATATGTTGGTTTTAAAGCAAGATCCAAACATATTTTAATCGATCTATAGGTATACATAGTTTATGTATAACAACATAAACATAAAATGTATTGTGCGTCTATAATTATTCAGATTACGATACCAATAAATAATAGATCATTAACACAATAATATCGTCATTACAACTATTACAAACTATCATCCAACTACTGGTAACCATAAATGTTCCCTATGGTACTATTAAATTGATGTATGCTTCACAATTTGCAGAGAGTTTGTTTTGTGATGTATTGTTGGACGATACATATTGTGATTTTGTATCTAATACATCATGCTGATACAGAAAATCAACGAGCCACACAATAGAATATTCCAAACCTGTATCGTTAGGGGTGCTACAGGGAGGGCAAAACACAATCGTAAATGCATTCATTCATTTATACGAAAATATACGCAATAAGAAATAATTATATTTCAGTAAATTATATATTACGATGAAGACACCACAAGTATTATTTGGGTAAAATATGAATATTGTTTTTTTTTTGTCGACAGGCGTGGCGTATTAGCTGTGAATCGTTTTTTGGTCACCGGTGTTCTTTGACTTCCTATGCTTACCATCAAGTTGAGGTCAGATTTCGCGTGAAATATACAAATATAATACAAATTTTATGCGGCTTACTATCGCGTTTATTTTGGTTTCGATTTTACAAAAAAAAATGTAAAATAAAAACCAATATAAACTCGATAGTAAGCCGCATATATATTTTTTAATTCCTTAATCAATGTTCGCGCAGAATCTAAAAAAATATCAAATATAATACATCAACTATTCCATTAATTTTATATTAAAAAGGATAAACGGAAAAAATAATATAAATCAACAAATGTTCAAGAAAATTTGGTTGGAATGAATGGTTTTTATCCTTAAATTTAAATTGAATATAAAACATATTTACATTGCATTCTCTTATAACTATCATAAGTACACCAAATATATTTTTTCTGAATTTAAATTGTTCACTTTCCTTTCGTTCCTTTTGTTTTTATTTCGTTCTTTTGTTGAAGAAAACAAAGCTGGGGTGAATTTATTAGCGTTATCAGATAACACCTCGAAGGCTCCCCTTCATATTTTAACCTGATATTAATTTCTTATACCTACTGTTTGTAATACGGTGGAATATTAAAATGCAATATTGAATGTTACCAATTTAAATATAATACATTTTACGTAATTATGGACAGTACTAAATACAATTAAGTTTTTGTTTCATAATTGGACCCTGAATTGAAACTGCTCTGTCTTTAAAACTAGTCCTCAAAGACTGCATTTTTATACAGTTCACAGAAAAGTATGTGTTTAAATTGTATTAATTTGAATATATAATATAATCGATGTATTATTAAATATATATATATATATATATACTCGTGAAAGCTTATAAGGTTATAATTCACCTTATAAGAATTGTTATTCTCAGGGTTTTCAACAATTCCTATTCCAAAATCATCTAATTCATCACACAAACTACAGACAAACGGAATTGTCCAAACAACAAATTAGAACGAGTATAATTATGTATTGAACACTTTTCTTGCAGCTGTTCTAATCCCAACTTTTGAACCTTTTTTATTGAAACTACTTATTGGTAATTGCAAATAATTGTCTTTAGCCAATTTAAAATAAAAGAAAATGATAGCATGAAAGGTAAATATAATAAGCAAGAAATCGAAGTTATTATTTTTCAAGGAAAAGTATTAGAATTGGTGAGAACGCACACTTGAAGAAATTACTGTTTTTAATGGCTCAAAGCACAGTTTTTGATATAAATGTTAGTACATTTTTAGAGGAACTTCGGCTACGTAAATAAGTTGCAATTCACTTCAAATTCGTCCTGTTTACTTATTCGACGACTTCTTTCCGGTTAAATGTACCTAAATAATTATAAGGAAATATTTGTGAATATACGAGTATTATTTATTATGTTTACAAGAGTTTAAATATTATATATGCGTTATTTGTACGTTTCAATTTTAACCACAAAAAAACATTGTTTATATATTATGTAATTATTGTGCAACATTATAAATTCAAACGTTATTTAAGTATATGAGCAAATCTTTACCGGGCAACCTTTGAGTTCTACATGAAACCAATAAAATGATAATTAACGTTCATCTAAAGGATTCATTTTAGGCTTTTATGTAGATACTACTTTTGTAATGTCCAATGATGAGAAAATATATAAATAGTAGTTTCGATACTTGTGTTGATAAAATCAATCAATCAAATTGTCACGTCTCTTTCCCACAGGCAGGCAGAGACAATGGAGCGCCACTTGCACAATCCTGAAAGAACTCCCCAGCTTGCTTCACATTCACAATTAATAAAACTAATAATAATTTTGCTTTTAATTGCTGTGCAATTAAGTTATTTAGAAAATAAGATATGGATTTTGTATCGTCTGCCATTCACAAAGACACGCCATATTAACAGTTTGCTTTGAATCATAATTATAGTTTGATCATTTTGCACTAAACTATGCAAAATAAAGAATATGTTCCAATTACATTGTAATCTTCGTACCTCAAAGTATTTTAAAATGTATGCATTTGTTGATACAATTAAGCCCAAGTCCCCATACAAAATGAATGATGTCCTTCATTGTATTGTATTTGAAACACAAAGATGACATCGAGTGGGCGATATATATTAGTTAATCTAATTTGTTATGTGATTAAATTAGACGGTCTCTTATCCGCCGCATCTTCCCAGTATCCATCTCCACCTCAATATATCATTCGCCGCCTGTATGGCCTCCGCCAGTGTCATCTCCAAAGACTTTCCGATACTTGACTAGTTCATGTATTTGAGCTTCTTCCTCTGGGTCTCTTACCATTTGACTTTCTTGTTACAGAACTTTAATAGAAATATTATAGGAACCGTAAAAGTTATTTCATGTGAGACTGAAGAAAAGTGTCACCAGTATTAAGGTATTTTCCCACTGCTTTCGCCCCAATTACACAATTACACGGGTCATCGCCCTTAAAAGGAACGCTCCGAATATTATCGTTTAGTTTTAGCTCTCTAATATTTTGTATACTCTATATATTTTTGAAAATAAAAGCTTGTAAAATGCTCAAGGTTTCATAAAATATCAATAAATATTGCTGGATAGGAAAAAACCACGCTTGCACACAGCTGGGCTGCAACTGGGAGCTCGGCGTCCGATCATTGCATCGATCCCAATTTAATTACGTTTATGAAGTTATTGGAATATGCAAAAACAATTATAATATTGATAAAACAACTAATAAAAATGCCTAACCCACGTACATGTTATGCTACGTAAAGATGTCGTGTCACAAAAAAAAATCCTCGTGACGATATTGTCGAAAAAGTTCACGTCTTCGGCATCAGGCGAATCACCAAATAAAAAAATCATGCCGTAGTCGCGGTCAACTGCGACCGTTGTGACAGTCGGTCATAATCTCATAATATTTCCTATCAATACTTTTGAATTCTAGTTAAAACGGCGACATATTTGCGCGACTTACGTTTTCAATAAATAAAATAATTTTCATTTTTTTATTATACGTTTCTATACTAAGCTACTAAAGTGCTTGTATCATCGAAACAGGACAACCAATGTACTGATTGATTATATCAAAAAAACATTGGTACCGGCGGATGGTTCCGAACCCGTGCCACTCGGCTTACGTAGCCATTGCACCGCCACTACATCACGGTCGCCACGGTTTAATAACCTACTACTTATAACTCCAAACACACAAACTAAATATATAGTTTGAGTGTTTATCAATTTATCATTAGAATAAATAATAAATGAAACAGATTAATGTGAAATTTTGTGAAACAGAAATAAGCAAAATCGGCACACTATCAGTTTCTGTTTTGAATATCCAAAGCCATATAATATAGTTTAACCGTAAAAAAATATTCGTGAATGTCTACTATGTATATGCTAACATTACTGCTCTCTATGAAAACGAATGTGTGGTTAAGTATAAAAAAATCAATCACTTAGTGAAATTACTTTTCCACTGGGAAAACGACCACAATTTTAAAATAAAGTTTTTGTAGCTAAATAAAACTCAATTTATAAAATTGACTGACCAAAATGGGAATTTTATCTTAAAACGCTCGGCACACTTAATTTAATTATGGAGGATTTAATTTACTAAATTTAATTACGTATATTTACTGAGTATAATGTATTATAATATAAAATGAAAAAGCGTCACTTCGTCATTTAATTAAAAATAACAATTTTATATGAAGTAAAGAAATAAATCTATAATTGGTTTCTAATCGCAGAAACGATCGCAAGTGACCCAATTCAACCTATTAAGGAGACAATAAGTTACTAAATACTCAGTCTTTCCCCCGAGAATTGCTTCTATCGAAAGATTTCTTAGCAATTAAGCACAAGCCGATCCGGATATAGGGTTCTAAAAGGATTAACCCTCTGACAAAACATCAACCAATTCGTAGTCTGCGTGGTTGTATGTGCTCTGGAGAATAGCTCTAACGTTAGACGTGACGGATCCCTACTATATTTACGAGTTCATGAAGAGCGCGTGCTTTAAATATTTTACCCATAAAACGACTTAACGTTGCATTTTGAGAACTAAAAACTAGTTTAGTGTCACTAAAAGACTACAATAGTCTCTAACTATTTTAGTATAGCGTCAATATATTAAATAATATCTACAAGTGCTCTGTTAGAAAGTTATTACATTTTAATATATTTACATTTCTATATTAAGCTACTAAACGAGATTGTATCAGATAAACAGGACGACCAAAGTACACATACCAAATGGTACCGCGAGTGGTTTTAAACCCGCGCTCTCGGATTGCGTGACCATTGCAATACAACCACACCACGGCCGCCTTAAGCTATTGTTTTTTTTGTGAAAAGAATTGCTTTTTTCCATTCGGATATATCAGCGCGATTAAGTAATGGACCCCCGTGAAGCGGGTGATCCATGAGAAATAGATTTGACTCCAAAGTCGAGTGAAGCTTGACTTAGGAGTCAATGAATGTGAGGATATTTATTGTTGTTAATGGTGGTGTTCCACTATGCCGGCCTAGTTGAAACCGGCTACTTATAAGCTGATCCCGAAACGAAACTAAGTTCAAGGTTACGGTCACTTAACTTGTAAGTGGCGATACTACCCCGGATCGGCAGACTGGGCACTTTGATAACTAGACCTGGAGCAAATATCCACCATATCCACCTCTTTTTTTTACAAACAAATATTTGTAATATTTAATCAAATTATTAAATATTAGAAATAATAGCTACAAAACCAATATTTGCTTCGGCTGGGAATCGAATCAAGGACTTTACGCGTAACAAACTGCTGTAATAAGAAATGCGCCACGCCTGATGTTTATTTATTTTATTTAGCTCGTAAATATATAAATAAATAAAAACATGGAAGTTCGCTGCATAAACGAATATACTGGGTGACCGACATTGCTTATTTTATTTATTTATTTATTTATTTATTTATTTATTTATTAAGCCTTCCAACAAGATTGCATTGTATACAATACACACTCATATAGCACTATGTAATTAAGCTGAATACAATCTTACTTATAGGACAGGACTGCATGCATTAACAATAATAATGACACTATCTACCTTATATAAGGAAATATTAAAATTACAATTAATAAATAAAAATATGAAAATTACAATTATTAATTAAAAATATTAAATTTACAATTATTAAAAAAAAATTACAATTATTAATTAAAAATAATAAAATGTTAAAATCTTTAATAAAATAAAATATAATATAAAAACATAAAAATAAAAATTATTACAAACGTGGATCTATCTAAATATATATTAATTATATTTATTATTTATTATTAGCCTAAAATATGTATATCTACACAAAGTAGATAGACAAAGAAACACAAAGTTGAAATGAAATGTCCGTGAAGAGCATACATAACACTAGCTAGTTCCAAAAACATATTCAGAAAAGCAATAACAATAAATTTCTCTATGATCACATTTTGGACCAATTGCCAAATTGCAAAGCTTATTGCTTTTTACGTCGCAATATTCGACATTGACCTAAGTCATTCGTATTTTTATATAACAATCTATAGACATCTCGTCAATCTTACTTAGTGAGACAACAAATTAAATTATTTTTTTCTTAATTAATTATAAAACTCTAGCACAAATTGATAAGGCGGCATAAAATAGAAAAATGACCCTCTTTCTTTTTATTATCATAACTTCTTTTTTCTTTGTTAGCTTTCCTATTATTGTTTTCATAAAGAAAAGTAGAATCCTTTCATTGTTTACAATAACCTTAGACATAATTCCGTCGTTTATTTATCTAAGTAAAATAGTAGTTTCATTATACCAAAGACGCAAAACAAACTATTACAACATATCTATATTAAACGTGACTACATCACATACACTGAAGGGTCATCAGCTAATCAACGACCGGTAATATAGCTTAGGGCTGAAACGGTCGACTAGCTAGCATACATCACACTCGCATGGGGGGAGGCATTCTCATTGAGAGGCCCTATCTATCGAGATAGACATTCTCAAAGCGTTTGACAGGGTCTGGCACAAGGCCCTCCTTCCTAATCACGAGGCATACGAAGTGGAAACTTCTATTTCGCAATTTACTAGTACATGTAATTAACTCATCTACATATATATATGTTTGTTCTTGTATATATTTAACTCATGTCTCAATAATTTATTTTATTAAGAGGCTATAACTTACCTCCACTTAACTAATTGTAAATAAGGTAAGGTCCAAGAGCATCGAGGACTCAAAAAAACGTTATAATTGTCTGCTCTAGTCGCCGCTACTATACTGTTCGCTACGTTTTATCCTTTCAACCAACTCTGATTTATTCTCTCCTTTTAACCTATATAGTACCTACTATAAAAAACAATGAACTAATTTATTTATATTTTATTATCGGGTGACATTACCTTGTCTGCTATGCTATGCTGTCTAATTAAATGTTATTCTTATATTTAATAAAACTATTTACCAATCTTCAAGAAAGCTAGGCTGTCTAGTGCCCATAACCGTAGAGCTTGTATGAAGAGAATTGTGGATGTGAGACAAGCGAGGGAGTTGTGTCAGGATCGTGGCAAGTGGCACTCAATTAGTGTGACAATTTGATTGGTTGATTGATTTACCAAAAAATTATGGCCTACGCCCAGGAGAGTGAATTCCGACCAAATCGGAGACATTCTCAAGAAGAGCCTGTATGAGGAGAAATGTGGATATGAAGGAAGCAAGGGAGAGTAAGTGGTGCTCCATTGTTTCTGCCTATCCCTGTGGAAAAGAGGCGTGACAATTTGATTGATTGATTGATTATTATTGAAAGTGATTTCCTTACATTTATAAAACAACTAACGTTTAGAGACAATGGTGCACCACTTGCCACGATCCTGACACAACTTCCTCGCTTCCCTCACATTCATATCTCCTTAGGAATTAATGCGTGATTGTTTAGTATTAATGGGACGTTAAAGAAATCAGAATAATGCTCTTAATATTAGTTTTGGTCAACATGACTGAATGATTGATTTGAAGGGTTACGGAAACAATCGTGCCTACAACTACAAACATACTACTAAATGTCAACATTAAATTGGTAGCGAGCCCGACTAGGTCACTGTATGATTGCACATAATCTACTAAACATGTTTAAATATTAAAGTGAGTTACATGAGTACGTATTTTTTTATATATTGTGGCTCGACATATGACAGCACCCAACCTGATATTAAGCTGGAGTGCGGTCAACGAACGGCGGTGACTGCTACTACAGTTAAATAACTGTAAGCAGCAGTTACATCCAATATGCCGGCCTAGTTGGAATTGGCAACTGGCAACAAGCTAATCCCTAAACTTGACTAAGTATCTTCACAGTCTGTAAGTTCACAATTGTAAGTGGTGGTACTACCCCGGATCGGCAGGCTGGTCACTAATGCCTACCACTTTATTATTGCCTGGAGCAAATATCGGCCATTTGTATTTATTAAATATTTGTAATATTTACTTTAATTGTTTAATACTACAAATAAAAGCTCTGAAACAAATAATAGCTTCGGCCGGAAATCGAACCCAGAATTATACGCGTGAACGAACTGGTGTCCTAACCAATGCCTGTCGTATGGCTCCCATTGAACATTTCCATCATGCAGTGGCTTTCTACGGGCTTACGTTCGTGAATAAATAGTGAATAAGTTAAGTGGTCTTGAATTGAGTGGAATAAAAGAGGTCGGAGCGGCAAGAACAAACACTTTCCGCCATACTCCATCAAGAGTGACGCTCTTTTGCTAAATATATTGTGACCTCAATATATTATATGATATTTAATATTAGCAAATATATGACAAACAACTATCAATCAATCAAACAAATTGTCACATCTTTTTTCCATAGGGATAGGTAGACAATGGAGCGATACTTGTCACCACCATGACACAACTCACAGAAAGTTTTCCGACCAAATTGGAGACATCCTTAAGAAAGTTGGGCTTCCTAGTGCCCATAACCATGGTTATGGGCACTAGAAAGCCCAACTTTATATAACTCTATAGCTTATAGGTATGAGGGTAGCGGAGTAGTTATGTCAGGATCGTTGCAAGTGGCGCTTCTTTGTTCTTTGCTCATCCCTGTGGGAAAAAGGCGTGAAAAATTTTGATTTGATTTATTATTATTGTGGTTCAATAAATGACGATACCCCGCCTGATGTTTAGCTGGAGTGCGGCCTATGAATAGAGGGACTATAATAGTTAGATACAGTTATATAACTGCAGTAACAGTCGCATCCACTATACCTGCCTAGTTGGAACCTGCGACTTTCAAGCTGATCCCGAAACACGATTGAGTCACTTCACTAACATCCACATCATATTTATAAAGAAAGGTCCAAGAGCACCGAGAACTCAGAAAACGTTATAATTGTACGTCTACGTTTTATCCTTCCACCTAACTCTGATTTATTAATCTCC
Organism: Tinea trinotella; assembly: GCA_905220615.1. Classification (NCBI taxonomy): domain Eukaryota; kingdom Metazoa; phylum Arthropoda; class Insecta; order Lepidoptera; family Tineidae; genus Tinea; species Tinea trinotella. The sequence continues at coordinate 7,019,921 of HG992305.1, forward strand.
TTTTAACATAATATATAGTACTAAAAAAAAAATTTTATATTATATTATCGTGTGACCTTGTCTGCTATGCTATGCTATTTCATTAAATATTGTACTTATATTTAATTAAAATATTTACCAATCTTCAAGAAAGTGAGGCTGGCTAGTGCCCACGACTGTAGAGCTTGTATAAAGAGAATTGTGGATGTAAGGGAAGCGAGGGAGTTGTGTCACTCATAATAACAAAAAGTATATAAATTAGAAATTGTATAGTAGGCAAGTATTGTTCTTTATGAATTTCTTTTGGGGTGGTAGAGCTTAAATATTTTGTTGGCGATATTTTTACGTCCCCACCCTAGCTAGCTAGCTTCCGGTTATTTTGTACAAAGTACCTTGACTGTTCTAAAGGGAACTTTCATGTCTGTCGCCATAATTTTCCCATCAATTGTCTTTCTAAATAATGACATTTCTAGAAAACGTTTACAAGAAAATTTATAGAAAATTGGCAGTTTTGTTGTTTAGTCTTTTCATGTATACCTCAATATTACTCGTATGTTTATTTTTATGTTTTTGACGTTATGCAGGACGTCGTATTTTTTTAAACTTTGTTAACGCGCAGGATAATATAATCAATCAATCAATCAAACTGTCACGCCTTTTTCACACGGGGATAGGCATAATATAATCTAGTAAGTATTTAGGATTTTTTTCACTTTACTTACATCATATCAAATTAAATCGTCACACCTTGTTCCACAGGGTTAAGCAGACAAAATGGAGCGCCACTGGCCACAATCCTGACACAACTCTTTCTCAATGTTCACAATAAGTTCATGTGACTTGTTGACACGGTTGCCTCAATTATCCTTATTATGCTCGGATAATCACATATAAAGTAGGTCGGCATAGTGGATCTGACTGTTACTTACAGTTATTTAATTATACAAGAAGTCACCTCCACCCTAGAACCGCACTCCAGCATAACATCAGGCAGAGTGCTGTCATACCTTAAGTCACAATAAAATACATTTTTTCTACAATTATGCTTCTTGATGTTATTATTATTATTTTAAGGTTGCTCGACAAAAAAATCCTATCTGATGGTAATCTCGGTCTAGGTACTATGCCAGCCCAGTTGGCACCGGTAAATTTTAAGCTGATTCCGCAACGCTAATAAGTAACTTCACGAAAAAAAAACGAACTGTTTACATGTAAGTGGTGGTACTACCCCAGATCACACTAGTCTAGTCAAATAACCACAAACTGCCTACCTACTATTCGGAAATAAAATAACAAAAGTACAAAAAGAATATTAAAACATAGAAATATTTTTAGTAAAGGTGCGCCGCGCTGTCAATTATTTTAGTCTAAAAAATTCGTAGCTTGCCTGTAGCGGAATTCCGATTATTTAAATTAAAATAACAGTTATTCGTTTTCAAATATTTACTTTGAGTTTTGTATAACTAAATTGCTGTGCGGAATACCATTTATTTAAATATTTGAAATCACAGCGACTACCTTAAGGTGACCGTAGTTTAGTAGTAGTGCAATGGTCACGCAAACCGAAAGTCTCCGTTTTAAAACTTGCCGATATTTAATCTATATTTCATATTATGTATTTTGGTCGTCCAATTTTTATAAGAACTTTTAGTAGCTAAGCATAGAAATGTTAAAAAAACAAATGTACCTAGAGTATCTTTATTAACAATGCCTCAAACAAAAACATATTTACACTACATATGACAGTACTTTGTAGCGGTTGAATAAAACTTCAAGTAGGAGTCGCATCCGCTATGCCGGCCTATCCGGCAACTTGCAAGTTGCTGAAAACGTGATTCAGTCACTTTACGATCTGTACATTAGAAAGTGACGGTAGTACTATCTGGGCTGGGCAAATGATCACGAAATATCTGCCTACCATTCTTGAAAAAAATTGGTATATAACCAAAAATATAATATAAATATATTTTTTTTATTAGCAAGTCACAGGTTCTTATAAACTATATAGAAAAAAATTCAAACCTAAAGCCAAAACGACTTTAACATATAGAATCAATTACAAGTTAAATCTAAACTAATACAAGAAAGAAATCAACCAAATTGTCACTACTTTTTCCCACAGGGATAGACAGAGACAATAGAGCGCTACTTGCCACGGTCCTGACACAACTCTCTCGCTTTCTTTACATCCACAGTTCTCTTCATACAAGCTTTATACGCACTATGCAACATAGATTTTTTAAGAATGTTTAAAAAAGAAATATGCGACTTAAAGGTAAAAAAGAATTACAAAGTTAAAATTAATCAAAATAATATATGTATTAAAATAGGATTTTTGATTTTTATTTTAATATGTATTAATATTTAATTATAAAACGTGTTCAACATTAATAAATAAATAAAAATGATACATAAACGGACCCAAATTTGAGAGGGCTCCGAAATCTTTTCTGATTTCAGGTCTATATATGGTACCATATAACCATAAATGGTTTCAGGAACAGTAAAGTGTTTTGTTTGTAGAAAATATTTCCCAAATTCAACTTGCGAGAAAAACCTCAAACGAAAAACAGAATTTCAATTAATATCAGCTTATTTGCGGTTTCCTCGGCTTTCATACCGAATGTACTCATGATAAAATACCAGAGTCGATTTAGAGTTACTTTTTAAATTAATAATAAAAAATTATTAGGAAAATACGCGTAAAACCCGGGTTTGATTCCCAGTCGGAGCAAAGGGTAGTAGTACCACAGACCATAAGTATACAGACCGCGAAGTGATTTAGTCGGCACAGTGGATGTAACTTTTACTTTATGTTATATAACTGTAGTAGCAGTCACCTCTTCAGATTCCGGAGGAGGGGCGGGGTGTCATATGTGAAGCCACAAAATAATCGCTTTGATCGACATTTTGATCGACCGAAGATCAAATCTGGTGTGAGGCCTAAGGTGCGAAACACATCGAATTTAATAAATTTTCCTTATTTGCGTAATTAATTATACTAACTTTAGAATATTCCCAAAAACACAATAATAGTAATAAATTACTAGTTTGTTTTTACATATGTATGTAGAGAATTATGAATATGAGGGAAGCGAGGGAGTTGTTTCAGGATGGTGGCAAGTGGCCTATCCCTGTGAGAATGAGGCGTGACATTTTGATTGATTGAGTACAAATGTGTTGACACATAAACAATCTAAATTATTTTTAAAAATAGATATGTTAAAATAGACGTGGTTTAAGAAAGATCTATAAAAACCTATAGCGGAGCATTATTCCACTAGTCAGAAAAGTAAAGGAATGGGCCGGGAACAGTGACGTCGCATCGTCGGAGCGCATATATATATTGATTACTTTGTCGGTAAATCGTTTTGCGAGATTTTGGACGCGCAATGCAACGCCATCTAGCGGTGGCATGTAGCGGTCGCTACAGACCCAAACATACAAATATATTTTAATTATCTCGAAGCTTTGGCTATGTTAAAATAGCCGTGGTTTAACAAATATCTCTAAAGACCCAAACGTATAAACATATTTTAATTATCTGAAAGTTTTGTATATGTTGGGTTGGTGTGCTCGAGTAAAGTTGTATAAAGAGACCCATGAATACGAATTAACACCGCCTAAATCCACTACTAATAATGAACCAAGTAATTTATCACTCTGTATTATAAAATAATGTGAAACTTTAGTTTTGTCGTCCTAAACGGCTATCTGGCAAAATATCAAATTAACCTAAAAGTTAAAGTTTATTCTCTGTTCTTTGAACATTAACAATTAACAAAATTAATTGACGGAATTATAAAGGTGAGTGAAAATTAGGCTTATCTTTTATCGCCATTTCAATTTTGTTTCAATTCTTATTAAGTATCTACCTACAAATTCAGTTATTAAAGTCTTCGTTTCAGTTGATTAATTCATGTATTTATGGTAATATTGTAATACACTTTAATAAGTGATATGAATGAACTTAAGAGTGATTAGGCAGAGGGAATAAACCATAGCGCATTGACGACACACGTGGGGCATTAGTTATTTATTAAACAAGTATGTTACGCTTAAAGACCCGCAGTCAATTTTTGTAATATTTAAAACTAAATTAAATCTTTTTTTATTGTAACTCGACATCTAACCTCAACTTTGCCAACAACTGCAAAGACCGAGTCTTCACGGCTGCTCCAGTCGCTGTCATTATGCCGGCTAAAGGTGCTACTTTACGCTTGAAGGATCAATGTTTACAGGATGGAGAGAACAACACATGGGCAAATATTTGTTGGCATAGTGGGTGCAAGAGTTGTGGGCATAGTGGGTGCAACCGCTACTTGCAACTAGCACTGTAGTAGCAGTCAACTCCATTCTTGGACCGCACTCCAGCTTAATATCAGGCGGGGCGCTGTCATATGTTGAGGTCCAAAAAAATATTAAAATATTTAGTGGATTAAACAAATTTTATGCGGCTTACTATCGCGTTTGTTTTGGTTTTGATTTTATATTTTTTTATTATTCCGACGTTTTGAGAGCTTTGCCGCATAAAATTTGTTTAATTCAATAATCAATGTCCGCGCTAAATAAGAAAATACAATATTTAGTGGTTTTTTTATTGTGTAAATACAGATGTACATTTAATAACGTGCGACTAGCAGTCGCATCTACAATCAAACTAGCAACTTTAAATCTGATTTTGAAACGCGACTAAGTTGCTTGATTTTGTGTAATGACGCCTGCATACCATGCCCACGGGAATAATATATAAATAAAACTGCTACCAAACATTTATTTAAATGTAATATAAATTCTCTCTCTAAATTCAAACATAATACGAACAAGTAAAGGTAATCCCGTCCACCACAGGAGAGATAATTGCTTATAAATCCGATTAGTTTTTACAGTTTAATCACTGAAGCAATTCCTGTAATTTCCTAATTGCTTTAATAATTAATTCCATTATAGAACTTCTAAGTACGTAAATGTCTAAGTATCTAAATGTCACAGCTCATTTCTCACAAGGATAGGCAGAGACAACGAAGCGCTTCTCTCCATGATCTTGACACAACTCTCTAGCTTCACATTCACAATTTTTTTCATACAGACTCTATAGTTATAAGCGCTGACTCTACAGCACATATACAGACTTTTAAAAACGTCCTCGATTTGATCAAAGAATACTATTCTGCGTCGTCCCCGTTATTTCTATACATCGAAGTACTATCAATTCACTATCATACATCTTTTTTCAAACCGCATCCATCAATCGCGCACTATGCTATTTAATTATATCCGCTATTGTCACTCCACACACATCTTAATCATACAGACTTTATATTATACATATATATGATGTGGATAGATGTGTTAAACGAGGCAGAACCAGGAGAGAGTTCTCCGACCAACTCTGAGACATCCTCAAGAAGGGTTACCTAGTGCCAATAACCGTAGACCTCATGTGAAGAGCTTATGTGTTTTGTCAAGAATATTAAGAAAACAATGTTTTGTTAAACTCCTTTAATCAAATAATTCATTTGATTGTAACCTTAACCATCGTATTATAATTTTCCTAATCCTGGTCTATACATCTTTTTTCAAATCCAATTTCTCACACGTATTCTTCACTCTATCCGCAATCGTTACCCCACATGCATTCCTGCATGAAAGCATTTCTACATGATTAAATCTCAACGTTAACTCATAGTATTAATTATACAATATCTATATATATAAAAACTAAACCATTATAAATAAATTCATAACTTATGGTAGGTAATTAGGTATATGGACTCGATATTATAGTATATTTAACAATATATTCTCAAACATTTTTTAGATAAATATAACAAGGACACCCTGAGAGTAAAATATTTCTATATTTTGTTTTGTTTAATTATATCCTTATAAGGATATTTTTTATTATTAGTTTAATTAAGGATTTTAATTAGGTCTTGATTATAATTTCTTACAAATAAAGATCACTAAACTATGTCCACAAATTAATCGTTTTTTAGGGCAAACAGGCTGGTCTAATTTGGGATAGCCAAAATAACTGTCTAAAAAAGCAAATCCTGCCGTGCCATGGGGTTGCGTGTTTGGTAGCTGTGAACGCATTTTTGGTGGCACCGTGATCCCCTCACAGTCAATTCAGGTGCGACATTTATAAAGGAGCACAATTACTAACAATGTTGAAATTTACAAATTTTTTTCAGCTTTTAGATGAAAAATAACGCCCAATATGCAAAATATATCTAGATATAACAAAATCATTGCTTAAATAATTTAGTATTTAAAGTTATTGTTCTAACCACCTGAAATATGATAGAATATTTACACTAAAAGTAGTTTAAACAAACGCGCGAAAACTTGAGAGAGCGCGGCACATTTAAATTTGTCTTTATTTAATTTTTTTTGTCATGAAATATAATTTAAAAATAAACTTTATACTTTCGCAGCCAAGCTATAAAACTTTATAAATTGATTGTTTTTTTTAAAATAAATATTTGGTAAAAATTACAAGTTTTAAAAACTTACCACTTTTTGGTGAGAAAACAGCAATCTGAACGCGAAGTTGAAAAATAATAGCGCGGTTACTTCAAAAATAAAGTTAATTTATTAACGCTCTTACTTTTCAGAGCGGCAAAATTTCAAGAAAAGTACGGTGTTTAGCTACTGAAAATCGCGACAGCGCGTCAGCGTTCGGACGTCGACAGCGACTGAGACCGCTTGTACTCCGAAGAGTGGAAAAGCTATCCGCGTCGCACCCTCCGGGTTACGTAACCAGCGCAGCGCCCCGCCTGCCCCTGTTCCCTCCGCTCAAGGAAAAGATGAATGAGTAAAGTTTGCTGGTGGACGTGGGATCGTGAATTCAGATCGGCCTGTTACATAAAGGACTAATCAGGAACCCTAAGGACTTTGAACATTGCAACAATTATGCCTTTCAAAGTATTTGGCACAGCCACCGACAACTTGGCTTTACCAAAACATCGAAGGTCCTTCCTGAAACAGAGTACCAATGTAACAATATACCATTTTATAAACAATTTAATTTATGAACATTTTTGAGGTTAGATATATGACAGCACCCCGTATGATGTTTACCTGGAGTGCGGCTTGTGAATGGAGGCGATTGCTACTACAGTTAAATAACTGTATGTTGCAGTCGCATTCACTATTCCAGCCTAGTTTTAACCGGCAACTTACAAGATGTTCCCGAAACATGAACACTTCACGTTCATGCACGGTCTGAATATCTTGGGCAAAATGACTTCGCTGCATAGCACTCTTAGACCACCAGGCCTGAAGAAAATATCCCCCTCTTTTATTTATTTTAGTCTTATTAACAAATATTTTGTATTATGTAATATTAATAAAATAAAAAAAATGTCACACCTTTTTCCCACATGAATAGGCAGAGACAATGGAGCGCCACTTGCGACGATCCTGACACAACTCCCTCGCTTTCCTCACATCCACAATATTCTTGATTTATAATTCATAAATAATAGAAACAAATCCTATGAAATATTTTTTGGACCGACCGGGAATCGAACCCGGTATTTTAGGCTTGAATATAGGCCTCCCTCTTAGAACGCCATTCCGAACAACAAGATGCCAGTTGCATGCACCGGTTATTCGTGACTTTCACTATGTCGTCAGTCCACCTAATGAGAGGCCTACCTACGCTGCGTCTTCTGGTAGTTGGAATTCAGCTATGATGGTATTATGCATGTAGGCAGGTTAAGGCAATATGTCTATTTTATTCTAGTGATTCTTTTCTTTATTTTTATTGTGACTTTACATGACCTCGATCCGCCTGATGGTAAGCAAGAGGAGGTCCAAGAGTGCCAATAACAGTAAAAACCGAGTCAATTCAGGGCTACCCCAGTCGCTGTCACTATGCCGGCCAAAGGTACTTCTTTACGAATCGATTCTACCCTGCCGATTCGGTCGACAAATGCGGATGCTTCCCCCGACCTGTGCGGGTATTACGGGTGGAAACAAGGTTTTATAGAGAGCTTCTTAATACATTTTGTTTTTTATTGTGACACGACATTTGACCTCGACCCGCCTGATGATAAGGAAGAGGAGATCCAAGAGTGACGATGAATGAAACAACCGAGTTAGTTCACGGCTGCCTCAGTCGCCGTCATTATGCCGGCCAAAATAGCTAATCTAAAAACATCTTGTAGTAACCACATTATTATTAAAAATCTTTTATGTTTAAATAAAACAGATTGATTTGGCCGTAGCATGAAAACATTGTGTAATTTTTGCTCGTCTTGGCGGGAGCACTCCCGTGCCCCCAGATAAAATCGTAGCATAAAGCCGCGTTACGGAGACGCGACGCGATCTTCGTGCAACTTCTCGTGAAGTTACTTAGTTGGGTTTTAGGTTCAGCTTGTAACTTGCCGGTTCCAACTAAGCCACCATAGTGGGTGCGACTGCAATTAGTTAAATTGTAGTAGCAGTCGCGTTTTGGTATCAGCTTGTAAGTTACGGGTTCAGACTAGGCCCCTATTAATGAATCACACTCCAGCCTAACATCAGGCGGGGTTCTACCATATGTCGAGACACAAACCCTCGACCCAGAGCGAGTATACAATGCGACATATCTACGTCATATGCCCTTTCTATAGTTTCGAAATTAAAATAAAATCAAATAGTGGTTCTAATGTATAAATGATATCCAAACAAACTTACAACATAAAAAAAGGCTTTTAAACAATGACAAACTACTTAGAACTAACTATTAACAAATGTTTTATATTGTATGTAGAAGGACAAAACAAAAACAAAACCACAACAATATCTAAGTGTATACAAAATATAAATCAATGAATGAATGAAAATATCGGTACCTACTATTTAACATGCAATATGATCGTTAAAAATAAACGTTCAAAACTGATGATATTATAATATTTAATAGGTAAATAACTAGCTAGTATGGCATTAAGATATTCTGAAATGAACCGAACTCTTTTAAAACTCCTTTTTTCGTAATTTTTCCATTTGATATTCATTTTGGAACTGATTCTAAGAGATTAGTTCGTCATAGATCACGCATTAGAAAAGTTTGTATTGAATTTACATTTGTATACTAAGCTGCTCAAAACTAACTAAAATATTGGACGACTAAAGTACATACATAATATATTTTATTTAAGATACATTTGGTTCGGCACGTAGATTTGAACTTAGGGCTCTAGGTTTGCGTAACCATTTCACGACCACTACACTACGGTCGTTTATAAAGATAAAGTTATGGAACAAAATAATTAAATAAAAATAACTATAGCAAAAAATAAATAATTATAATAATAATAGAAAAATAATACCTACCTATATGTATAGAATGATAGCTTCTTTTAAACTTTCCACCTAACGCTATTTATCTTGAAATATCTGAAACAGTTTATTTTTTAAACAAAATCCTAAATGACGTAAATAAAATAAAATAATATTATTGAATTATCACGCCTTCCTTCCTCAGGGATAAGCAGAGACAATGGACCGCCACTTGCCACGAACCTGACACAACTCCCCCGCTTCCTTCACATTTTCAATTCTCTCTCAAACATACAAGTTCTATGGTTATGGGCACTAGGCAACCTACCTTTCTTGAATTGTAAAAATCGCTATTCGATTTATACTATTCGATTACTACCTACTATTCGATACTACGACCTCCAAACTTGTGACCAAAGGGTCAAACTCGGAAGGTCAAACTAGTACGTGGAAAGTTTTAAATACTACAATGAATGAGCACCGACAATAGGTCTAGTCTAGTATTCAAAACTCATATACCACGCGTCATATATTTTATGTATTTATTATTACGATTGACGACAGGCGTGGACGAACGGTTAGCAATTGGTTGCGCGTAAACTCCCGGGTTCGATTTTCGGTCGGAGCTAATATTTGTTTCATAGCTTATATTAATTTGTAATATTTAATATAAACATATATCTTCCTCTTTATTTATTATTATAACATATATTTGTATTGTAATATTTAATATTTATATTTTTCGATATATGTTTCGGGTCTGGTTATCAAAGACTGGTAAGCAGAGGTACCCAGTCTGTCGATCCGGGGTAGTACCACCTCTTACCAGTATACAGACCGTAAAGTGATTTGGTCGCGTTTCAGGATCAGCTTGTAAGTAGCCGGTTCCAACTAGGCCGGCATAGTGCATAGGCATAGTGGTCGCTACTTACAGTTATTAAATTGTAGTAGCAGTGGCATCCATTCATGGACCACACTCCAGCTTAACATCAAGCGGGGTGCTGTCATATGTCGAGTCACACTAAAAAAAAAACGCACGGTACGCATTAAAATTTGCTTTTTAGGGCCTTTTTTATCAAATGATTATGCAACTACTTGAAATGAGTCCATCGAGATAATACCTTTTATTGGCTGTAAACATAACGGTTTTTTAGTCGTCTACGCTCTTAGACCTCCTCTTGCTTACCACCAGGCGTGTCAAAGTCAGATGTCGCATCCGACGGAGTAAAGAAACCGTTTTAATGAATTAAACAAATTTTATGCAGCTTACTATCGCGTTTATTTTGGTTTTGGTTTTACAATTTTTTATTATTCCGACGTTTCGAGAGCTTTGCAGCCATCGTGGTCACGGAGGTCAGAGTCTCTCCGTAAGTAAGCCGCATAAAATTTGTTTAATTCATTAATCAATGTTCGCGCAAAATCTAAGAAAATACTATGAAACCATTTTAGTTTACGTCACCTCTACTATACCGGCTATACTATGATTTTTCATGCTTCCAAGATCATCGCAAGGATCCAGGTTTATAAAAAGGAAAGAACACATAGGCTGTTATAGCATTTTACTTGTCGACTATTCTACAAATATTTGCTCTTGAATGCAAATGCTCCCCCCGATCTATGCGGAGCGGGTATCACTAAACCAAAAAGATGAGGTAGGAACAAGGTTCCCCGGGTTTGTAGCCAGGCATCGTAAATCTTTTTTATTGTTGTGGCTCATCATATAAAAATAAACCCGCCTGATCCGTCGCATCCACTATGCCGGCCTAGTTAGAAACCGGCCACAGACAAGCTCATCTTGAAGCGCGACTAAGTCATTTCACTGTTGAATGTGGTGGTAGTCCCCGGATTGGCAGTCTAGTCATAGATATTTATCTATCTATCTATCAAACATATACAGAATTATCTATCAAACATATACAGAATTAAATCTAGCGACACCTAGATATAAATTATCAAACTTTTGTGGCAGTTTTATTAGAGATTGTGCGTGCACCCTCTTAGTAAAACACTAGTTTAAACTGAGTCACCATTATAGGTTCCTTGTAAATTAATAGATGGCGCTGATTTAAGGTCGTACGGTAGGACATTTGCACAACTCCGCTCCCGCACTGCGCATTGTCACAGCAGCGCCTCTTCATGGTCATGATTATCACAATCATTGCGCAATTGTCAAAAATATTGTGCATCCTACATTTAGTTCAAAAAAATAAAAAAGCATTGACAATATCGCCTATGGAACACCGGGTATCAACCCCGGGACCTCTCGCATGCAATGCAAGTGCTCTACCATCTGAGCTACGTCTCCGCCCCTATTCCAACGTGAAATGTAGAATCTCTCTCAGTTATCTGCCTACCTTCCTTACAGAATTGAATCTAGCGACACCTAGAGATAAATTGTCTTACTTTTGCAGCAGTTTTATTAAGGGTAGTGTACACTCTTAGTAAAATACTAGTTTTTACCGAGTCACCATTGTAGTTTTCTTGTAAATTAATAGATGGTGCTGAATTGTGCAATATACACGCATACATGGGTGTTTAAACTGGTACCACTAAGCTACTCCGATGATGGAGCTCGAAGGTAGGAGATGAGCAAATCAACAAGAGATAGAACTATAGTGCTTTAACTAAAATCATTATTTATTATGTGCCTTTAGCTGCGCCGTTATCAAATTGAGAATCTGGAGTATTTGATGATGCACCATCATGGATCCTCTTAGATCAGCAAATCAACAAAACATAAAACTATAGTGCTTTAACTAAAAATGTTACTCACTATAAGCCTTTAGCTGGGCCGTTATCAAAGTGAAAATATAGAGTACCAGTTAAAACACCCATGTATTTGTATACGTTTTTGTTTCAAATGTTAAGTCACAGATATCTTTAAAAGTAAAGTAAATACCTATTATGCGTCTAAGATCGCTACCGCAGAAAACAAAATGAGCTGATGACCTTAAAACCCCTGATCAGATCTTCATCAATTGTAGGGTAGCTAAGAACCATCTCGATCACGTCAGCTTTCAAACAAAAAAACCGCATCGTAATCGGTTCATTCGTTTAGGATCACAGAGTCACAGATACACAGACAAGTCAAACTTATAACACCCCTCTTCGTTGGGGGTTAAAAAATGTTACTCTCTATAAGCTTTAGGTGGATTGTTATCAAATTAATGACCTGGAGTACCTTATGATAAACTATGAGGATGCAAGGGATATAACTATGGTGCTATGTCTTAAGTTGTTTCTTACTATAAGGCTTAGCTGGACTGTTATCAAATTAAAGATCTGGAGTACTTAATGATGAACCATGAGGATGCAAGGGATATTTGAGAGATATTATTGTTTCAAGTGTTCAAATCGGGGATTTCTTTTAAATTTTAATTTATTATAATTATTAACCAATTTTTGTGAATATAATCAATCAAATCATTAAATATTACAAATAAAAGCTATCATGCAAATATTTGCTCCGACCAGAAATTGAACCCTTGACTTCCGCGTAATGGACCGGTGTACTACAACTAAGCCACGCGTGTCGTCAAAAACAATAGATAAAAATAACTATATTATAGCGAAAAAAAAATATATTATAACAGCGTGTTTCAAACAGATTAAACAGAAGACTGAGTAGAATAATCGGCCACTCTGTGTTCGTTGACTATGAAAAAGCCTTTGATTTAATTGAAACCCAGGCATTATTGCAATTCCTTCAGCGATGTCATATTGACTATAATAATACATCACCCAACTTTGCGAAACGCAAACACAAAACGTTGCGAAAGATCAGAGTTGGCAGAGTCGCTGGAGAACCTCAATGCTATGCTCAGCGACCTAGCTAACGTTTTCCAACAGTGTGTCTTAAAGTAAACATACACAAGATGAAAATCATACACAATACGTACTATACTGTGCACGTACTGTTGGTCGTTGGCAACGATACTCAAGAAGTTGTTAACCACTATAATCACCTCAGGCAGATTGTCCAGTTAGGAAGGTCCAACTTCGACAAAGAAGTCGCTAGAAGAATCCAACTCAGATGGGCAGCGTTTGGGAAAATGCGTCATAAAATGCATCATCGTTAAATATCACGCAGTGCCTGAAGACAAGAGTCTTTAACCAGTGTGTGTTGCCAGTGTTGGCATATGACACTGAGACGTGGTCCTTAAATGTTGGGCTGTTGGAAAAGCTCTAAGTCGCTCAGCGGGCATATAGCAAATATAATCATATTTGCGCGGTAAAATCTGGAACGAAGATATTTGCCGAAGAAATATAGAATTTCTTTCAGTTATCTGCCTATCTCCCTTACAGAATTAAATCTAGCGACACCTAGAAATAATTTGTCTTACTTTTGCAGCAGTTTATTGAGGATAGTGCACCCTTTTAGTAAAATACTAGTTTGTCACCATTGTAGTTTTCTTGTAAATTGATAGATGGTGCTGAATTAAGGTCGTAGGGTAGGACAACTCCTCTTCTTCACAACATTGTCACAGCAGCGCCTCTTCATGGTCATGATTATCACAATCATTGCGCAGCTGTCCACAATATTGTGCATCCTACATTTGTTAATTGTATAATTTTGTTTAATAAAATCAAAAAGCTTTAACAATATCGCCGTATGGAAACGCCGGGTATCGACCCCAGGACCTCTCGCATTCAATGCAAGCGCTCTACCATCTGAGCTACGTCTCCGCCACTATTCCAACGTGAAATGTAGAGTTTCTCTCAGTTATCTGCCTACCTCCTTTACAGAATTGAATCTAGCGACACCTAGAGATAAATTGTCTTACTTTTGCAGCAGTTTTATTAAGGGTAGTGCACACTTTTAGTAAAATACTAGTTTTTACCGAGTCACCATTGTAGTTTTCTTGTAAATTAATAGATGGTGCTGAATTAAGGTCGTAGGGTCATTTACACAACTCCGCTCCTGCACAACATTGTCACAGCAGAGTCTGAACTGTCGCCTGTCTTCGGGACCGGTGATTGTTGTGGTTCGACATATAAAAAGCACCCCGCCTGATGTTAGGCTATAGTGCGGTCTAGCAATGGAGGTGATAGTTACCTATACTTTTGAATAAAAACAAGTAGCGGTCGCATCCACTATGCCGGCTAGTTAGAAACCGGCAACTTTTAAGCTCATATTCTTTCAAGACATTTACTTGTCTGGGCAAATGTGTATCAGTTGTCGGCCTACCTCCCTTACAGTTAAATCTAGCGACACCTAGAGATAAATTGTCTTATTTCTGCAGCAGTTTTATTTAGGATTGTGCACCCTCATAGTAAAATACTAGGTTGTCACCATTGTAGTTTTCTTGTAAATTAATAGATGGTGCTGAATTCGTAGGGTAGGAAATTTACACAAGTCCTCTTCTGCACAACATTGTCACAGCAGCGCCCCTTCATGGTCATGATTATCACAATCATTGCGCAGCTGTCCACAATATTGTGCATCCTACATTTGTTAATTGTATAATTTAGTTTAAAAAAATAAAAAAGCCTTAACAATATCGCCGTATGGAAACGCCGGGTATCGACCCCGGGACCTCTCGCATGCAATGCAAGCGCTCTACCATCTGAGCTACGTCTCCGCCGCTAGTCCAATGTGAAATGTAGAATCTTATTAGTCGAGAGTATTATACACATTGAGTAGAGTAAAACAGAAAATTACCTAAAAATGCAATGAAAGCACAATTATAATTGCATGAGAACCAGTACCATCACACCAACCAACACACTCGCCAGTGTCATTAACACGCCCAATCGGCAAGACAAATCACCCCGAGATTATGCGCCGCATGGTGGGGCAGCCTCCCTCCGTGGTCAGCGGTGGGCTCGGGGTCCTGTACTATGCGGCGGGCGGCCAGCGGTTAACCGTAGCTACGGGTCTCCCTGGCCGAGGGGTCAGCAAACTCTCACCGGGATACTGCAGGTCAGCTGGATGCCACTGTCCCTAACCGCATCCACAACCCCCAAGGCAACTGGTGCTACACAAACTAGTCCCCGAACGCGACAAGGTCACTATGGGGGGATTTGCATCTGTAATAATTAAATCTGCCGCCCTAGGCTTCAGCCTACTCAGACTGCTGGTAAATCCGCCACTGAAGAGAATTGTGGATGTGAGGGAAGCAAGGGATTTGTGTCAGGATAGTGGCAAGTAGTGCTCCATTTTCTCTGCCTATTTTCGTGTCGCTCAATCCTTACTTATATTATAAACGCGAAAGTTTATGAGTATGGATGGATGGATGGATGTTTGTTACTCTTTCAAGTAAAAACTACTAAATGGATTTTAATGAAAATTTAAAATAATATAGCTTATACATCAGAATAACACATAGGTTATGAAGATTGGTATTATAGTACTCTATAATACCATCGCACCGTATTACCGACAGTCACGGTAACATCCAATCCATTTAACTATACTATGGAGACTATACACTATAATTTCAGCTGTTTGGAATTTTTCTTTATTGTTATTTCCTTTTGTCACTAAATATGCATATCCTACTATTATTATAAATGTGAATGTAAGTTTGTTACGTTTTCACGCAACAATTACTTAACCGACTATTTTTTACTATAGTTTCCAAATAACTATAGTTTCAGCTATTTGGAATTTTTCTATATTTATTTTTATTTCCGTCTGTCATTTTTATGAGTATGAGTTATGAATACAAAAAAGGAATATACAGTCGAATTGAGAATCTCCTCCTTTTTTATGACTGTGTTATAAATCAAATTTTACACTGGTGAAACCGCGGGTACAGCTAGTGGTAAATAAAACAAAATCCTTTAAGCACATTGAAATGTAATTTATTAAGGTAAACAACAATAAAATAACATAGTTGACAGAAAAGCTTAATATGTACAGCAAAATTAAACTACACAAAACAAAATACGACATTTTTATTTAGGAAATGTTTATTTTTAGATTTTTGAACTTCTATATAAGACTAAATTTATTCATGGAAGACTTAATATGCATGAAAAGGTATTTTTGAAAACGGTTATAAATTTCGAAAACATCATCATGTCAGACATTAGCCTTCCACTGCTAGCGATCTCAACAGTGGGTAAGGGGCGGGGCAGTGGTCCAACTGCTCTGTCCAACTATTTATAAAGTTGGACAACGGGCATTCACCTAGGGGTCGTGATCCAACTATAGTTCGACTAACATTTTTTTTATTTCTATTTATTTAAAAATGGATTAATAGAAGTATTTGATACCTCATCGCTTCGGACAAACAAAAAAAGGGATTCGTACTTTAAATGGAAAACCGAGGATCACTTTGTTGTCCGTCTGTCTGTTTGTCCGAAGCGATTAGGTATCTAACTAATTAAGTACAGAATCCTTATTTATTTTTATTGTGACTCGACATATGACAGCACCCCGCTTGATGTTAAGCTGAAGTGTGGTCCATGAATGAATGTCACTGCTACTACAATTCAATAACTGTGAGTAGCAATCACGTCCACTATGCCGGCCTAGATGGAACCGGCAACTTACAAGCTTATCCCGAAACGTGACCAAATCACTTCAAGGTCTGTATACTTGTAAGTGGTGGTACTACCCCGGATCGGCAGACCTACCTACCACTCTTAAATGGCGCAAGTCCTCCTTGTACTAAACCGTTTATAAATAAATAGGCCCTCAGAACTAGAAAAAAATGTTAGTCCAACTATAGTTGGACCACGACCTCTAGGTTAAGGCCCGTAGTCCAACTTTGTAAATAGTTGGACCACGACCCCTGGCGAAGGCCCGTGGTCCAACTAGCCCTTACCCTCAACAGTATCGTTGGCAACATTTTATTATGATGCTTTCGAAAATATAAATTGAAAAAAATAATCGCTCATTGCTTTGACTTTTAATTCACATACTAGATATTAAATCAACGAATTATACCTTTTAATATAATCATTATTACTTAAGATGATTAAACCACGTTTTCAATAGAGGTCATGTCGCTCGACATGTGCGTGGTATGTCTCTCGATATATCTATTGTCCACATAATCCAGTCGTGTCGTTGTTGGGCCACACTACAGATATTTCGCGAAACACGTCTTCACTATTCAATGCTTGTCGGGCGACTGTACTCGACACGTAGATCTTGCCTGCGATGTGCCCCGCGACGTCGCTTTCCACATAGAATCCGTGTCGGGCGACAAGGGTCGCGGGTCAATGGTCCATTAATGAAAACGTGGCTTAATGATATCTACGATACGCTTAATAATTAAATTATATTCAAATTGATTATTTAATATAGATGTTATTTAAAAGTGCATTATGCACACAATTACAATGAATTAATTAGTAACTATTACAAAATATGTTAGTCACAAAATAATTAAAAATAATAAATGATACAATAAAAGAAGTTACATTTTATTATAAGTAATAAAGTTGTCCAATCAAATTCTACCAACCACTTTTTGGCAGCTGTATCATTAAGTATTATTTTATTGACATACTCGTAATCATTTATTAAGCGAGATAATTTGAATATCAGTTACGAAATTAATATAATATAGTTCAATAAAATTGGAAAAGCGCGTCAGCCATTATGTTTAATTGTGTTTATTAACAATCAAAATATAATTTATTTGTTTACAATTGTATCTACGAACTTTTATAAAAAATATATTCTCATAAATATGAGAATGTTTAATAACTAGTTGAGAAACTGTTAATAATTAGTCCATTATGACAAAACTTTAGTTAAGTATTTGTATATAATATATCATGACAGTCGATCTTGCCAATTATATGCAAGTGAACCATCATGTAAAGAAATCAACCCTCAAGGCACCACACACGCTAATAAATATATAAAATATTTATTTGAAGAAGGAATTTTAATTCCTAAGATAACAATTTTATACCTTGCTACATTCTCACTAAGTTTTAAGTACAATCTATATTATTAAATACATATTTTTATAAAATATGACACAAAATTTGTTATATGAACAGGAGAAATACCCAAGCTTTGAATATTTATTATATTTAAAGTAGTGATCACACATACTAATCGTTTCAAGAAGGAGAAATAGATATAGACATCAATATAAATACAATAATGACTAGTCACGTCAAGTAAAATGTCAAATAACTACAGTGAAACAGATAGTAACGCACGGACTCTTATACCACTTAGATTGACGATTAGAGGACTTTTAGGCACAATGCGTACTTTTAGGGCAGTATTCATAAAAACTTCAAATGTTCTAGACGACATTAGTTTGAATGTGTTTTGTCTCTTTTTTTAAATCTAAATAAACTTATAAGAGACAAAATAAACTTTTAATTAGAACATTTATAACACTTCAAGATTTATTTATTATGAAAGAGACTAATGCCTAGTTAATATATCTGTCAAACGGATCGATAATACGAACAGTTATATTATCTACCAGCCGTAGGTCAAAACCATTCTAATAAAATACCCCTTGTAAGTCAAGTTACCGCCAACTATAAGCCTAAAGTGTAAAAAACAGTAAAACTTTTATTATAATATTATTTTCAAACGTCAGTGAATTGTGAAGTGAACAACGAATGGGGACTGTAATGGATAGTTTATATTAGGGACCGGGCATTAGTTTATATTCATCACAACTTCTATTACTGTCTATTATCCTTACCATGATGCAGACAATCCGCGCGGATCGTCCGCGTGATTCTAAACCTAAACTTGCTTCGTTCATGTATGTTTATTAAAAGACTTATGAAGTATGAACAGTGGTATGTATTCCGTGCATATAAAACGATCAAGAGCGTAACAACGCCAATAAACATAGCAATAATAAATTGCACACGTTGACAGTCGTCTCAAAAGATTAGGTCCATTTCTAACCATCAATGTGTAAAACATTCATCATACTAAATCTAAATAGACAACATATGTTTTAACTATATCAAGATATATATTTAGGACCTATCGGCCTTATTTAATAAAATTAGCTTCAATTGGAAGCACAAATATTTAAATGTATATTTTAGGCTTTTATATTACTTTAAAAGCCTTAGGTACTACGAACTCTGTCCAAACGACGTCAACCCACGAGGGTTTACGAAACAAGCGAAAATAGTATCCTACGTAGGCCAATTTTAACTGAGGATATAGGTCGATTGTTCGCACAGTGGCATAATAATATGGCCTAACATTAGCCTATTAAAGTTGCCCAATTGAGCACAATATAATATAAAAATATATTATAATTAACACTTACAACTATATAATATATGTTTAGCTTAGCAAAAACAGATAAATGCTTAAAAAAATTAAACTTACTATGTTCTAGCTCTTTCTATCTGAGCTAATTAGATAGGTAAACTTGTAAGACTGCATAAGTTCAAACCAATCATAAAGAAATATAATAGGTTGGCAAAAAAAACTTAAATTTAAATTCTATTTATTTCATTTTCTTATTATAAAAAAATGCATTTATCTATTTTTATAAGTGACATTAAAAACTGCGCAACCCTTTCTTTTATAACACAATATTATTTTATTAAATCTTAAAAATATCTTAGGCTTGCCTTTCTAATTACAAATCACATTTTGCCTTTTAATTCTATACTGGGATATTTTTGAATCGCTATTTAAATACATTTACGTATTTAAATAAACATTTGTTTGCACTTTAATTTAAAAGATTAATATTTGCTTTTGTTTATATGAGCCGATTTTCATAAAATAAATGTTTTACGGAGGCTGTTGGAGATGAAGCCTCATGTGTCCTAGGCCTACATTGTAAACTTTCCGAAGATTCATTCGTCATGGTAACTGCGTAAAATTGTCATTAAAACTTATCATTAAAACGTTGTGCGCGTATATTTTGAGCCAAATATTATAAATAAATTTGTACTAATAAATTTATTCTAGTTTTGTACACAGATCGTTTTAAATCAACCGGTTTGACCTAATAAAAGTAATAGACTTCATCGCAATTGTTTAAATATTCACTAGTCCTTGGTAAAATATTTATGTATCGGTTAACAGATGAACCAATCAATACATTCATAGTGGCTTAAGACATGTATTATAATTAGAACTATACTTGAGCTATTACAAACGTGCAAATGAGTCATAAATAATTTTATATTTTATATTTTCTTATATACATTTCTATACTAAGCTACTAAATTGCTTGTATCATAGAAACAGGACAACCAAAGTACATAATATCAAAGATACATTGGTACCGGTGGGTGGTCTCGAACTTGTTTTTTCGGTTTGTGTGACCATTGCACTGCCACTTCACAACGATCGCCTTTTTAATATAGCTTCTCGCTCGCACTCATAGGCCTTATGGAACTGTCATAGTTCCACAAGGCTTACACTAGGCCTCGTCGAGCGTATATTTAACAAGAAGTTACTCCAGCTACTTGCGTCCGAGTGACGTGTCCCTTTATCGCACAACCCTTTTACATTAGTTCGCACGTTTATAATGACTCGAGTATAACAACTTTATTGTCGTATGACTATAATTAATTTCTAGTTAATTAGATGATTGTTTGCTGAAATAAGATATTATATTTAATATTCCTTGATGTGAATTTAAATTGATTGTTTCATCATATGGTTAAAGCTAGAAGAATAATGTATTACAAAATTTTATTAACTTGGAATTCACTTATCAATGTTAAAGTTAGAGATATAAAAATACATTGTTTGAAATAGTCCAGAAACTTTCTGCAAGAGACATCGTAAAATATATCAATATTATTAGAAAAATATAAAGTATTTATTATATAAAATTTCCTCTTTAAGTATTATTTTACTACCCATATTTTAATAGTATATATCATGTTAGTATAAAATACTTTATTTAAATGCATATGCAACGTTTGTCTTACCTTCCACCGACAATATTTTCATTATATATATATATATATATATATATATATATATATATATATATATATATATATATATATATATATATATATATAAGGTATAATATACTTAACTTTTATTTAAAATATGACACAACGAGAACTATATATTTTTATTATATATATATTTTTTTCATTTTAAACTACTGCTTAATAAAGGTGTCAATATTTATTATTATACAAAATTTTAAACGACGAAATTGACAGGACGAACACAAAACAATAATAACAATACTGTTTGTTTTCAAACACAAATGAGCGTAATCGATTTTTTCTAACAAAGACACTAAATAGTATCCTAATTTTAGGCTAGAATATACATGTATATTATAAGTAACATTGTTATTTACTAAATTCACACAAGTATTTCAATACATATAATTTTATAAACGCAAAACTTTTTAAATAAAGAAACGGAAACGATATTTTTTATAGTATCAACTATTTCAATTTTTTTCATTAAAACCCGTCATCTGACCTCGACTCGCCTTATGGTAAGCAAGAGAAATCCAAGGACGCTGACGACTTAAAAACCCGCCCCATTTTACGGTTGCCTAAGTAGTTAAAATACAATACTGTGGTGCTCTTGAAAAGGAACTCTGAAGATCGAAGAATCAATATGAAAAAATCTAAATTATTATTTTATTTACATAAAATAGTATGATTCCCGCTGTGTATCGTCAAAACTAATTAACGCCCAACGTGTGGCACCAAAATCCTGATATTAAAAGTCTCAAACACAATATTCAATATTACCAACATAAAATTTAAATCGTAATTCCGTTTCTTGTTATTCGCAAAGTTTAATCACTTATTTGAAAGTAATAAATTACGCACATCGTTTTTTTAATTTGCAAACACTAACAGTGTCATAGTTTTGTGCGGCCTTACTCCATGTTGCTATAACTCCCCCACATGTTTATAATATTATACAACATGAAGTAGGTGGGGGGGTCGGGGCCCTGTCCTATATAGCCGTTTTGCGAGAAGCGGCTGCGTCCTGTCTTGTAATATTAAAAGCTTCGGTTTTAAGGAAATCAACGGTTTTGTAAATAGTTTCCGTGTCGACCGATGACAGCGATTTGCCGTGCGCGATGTCACGTCGTCTATCGTGGACGCCAGGCTAAAAAAAAGCACATATCACCTCAACAATTCATATTATTTTTAACGCATTTTTAAATTACTAGATTTCAAATGGAGGCTACTGCAACTACAGTTGAATAACTGAAAGTAGCAGTCACATTCACTATGCCGAACTAGTTGAAAAATCGTAATTTGGTTGTTCTTTAAAACACAATACAAAATTAAACTAAATAATCCATTTTGGAAATGCGGCATTTATACCATTAATGGAGGTTTTTTTTGTGGTCTGAGTAGTTGCTGGAGGTCTTATTTAGTGTCAAAATAAATAAGCAAAAGAAAATGTACTCCCATACAAATGTCAAATCGATATCAGTTTTATCAACCTTTCCTTCGACCCCCAATCAGCATCACTAAACAGATACAAAAAAAAATTGAGACCGAGACATGACAGCAACCCAGCTGATGATAATCTGATGATCTGTAGTATGTAGATGAAAGGAATTCATAAATCTGATGAGGATGAAGACATCCTCAAGAAAGCTGGATTGCCTAATGCCCATAACTGTAGGTTATATAATGCCTAGGAATATATAAACGTTTTTCTATTATAGCATATGAAAGTAAGTTGCTTACCCTATCAGAAGGTGGTGTACTAATGTGCAGATCCAAATCCAAATATTGCAGAGTGTCGGGTCTTATTTCATTGTGCCGCGTGTTGGGTATTTGCTATAAAGTAAAATAACAATGTAGTATGCAGCGGAATTAAACTGTTAACGGTTTTAAAAGGATCTAGGTTGAAGAGTATACGAGTGTATTGATATATATTTAATATATATGGAACTGACTGAACTATTTTTTATATCTTTGGCAAAAGCAATAATTCATAAACTAAAACTTACACTTGATGGACGAGGTTTTAAAGCTCTATCAACAGCAGGCGGGTAGAACAACAAGTTGCAATACGGCGGCTAGAAAAAAAGGGTGAATTTTTAAATGTCTTGATAAATTAAAATTACCCTACAAATAATTATTTGTTCCGCTGAATGCGATCCGATCACAGCGAACGTAGACCGCATCTATTAACCAATATCAGATCGTAGTAGATGCTACTGTGCTTGCAGACATCTTCTATCTGTGGCATTGGACGCGTCCACTCAAAGACTGCTCTCTATATAACGTACGATCAATATAAAAATATGCACTTTACTTACAGCATTAGATTGGTTCATGTCATCTTCGTCATCAGTGTGTCTAAAGTTGAACTGCTGTGTCTTTAGAGGTGAATACATCTTGACAGGATAAGACGTCGAATGCTTTCGACGATTTGGGTTGAACGAGTGCACCTTGTTCTAAAATTAAATTAAAGATTATAGTAATATTGCTAGGAAGGCCTATATTTATCAGTGGAACTGAGATGATGATGATGATGACGATGATAATTTAGAGTCAATGAGACACTCGTGTATAAAATCGAAATGATCTTTAGTGTAAGTTTGATAAACTAAACATAGTTGCTTGAATTTAAAACGAATCTAACAATAACTTCAATACTAATTGTATATACAGGTATATGACAATTTGATTGATTGATTAAATATATATTAAAAAGAAAATACACTTTTAACTTACCAAACGTTGAACATCCAATGGTTCTTGCATTTTTGGTCCATTGAATGGTTCCCTATAACAAAATCAAACATAATTTAACAATAATTAAGATAGTCATTACATTACAAAAGAATATCTAAAACTGACCTTTGATATTCTCTGATCATTGTAAAAGTCTTTGGAGGGCGTGGTGGTACAGGTGGTCCTACTAAAAATAAAATGCAAATTTATACTCTGACCTAATATTGTATAATAGAAATATGTTTTTAATAAGTTAGTTGCTTATTGTACCTTCAGAGTCACAGCAATTACTCCTGTTTGATTGAATATTCAGTTTTGTGAATGTCTTAGCCACAGACCAGTCACCTGCAAGAATAAAATACTGTCAAAACTAGCAACTTCTTTGATGGTCACAAACATTACAATATTGTAAAACCTTTTTTTTGTAATGTGACAACATTTGAACTCGACTCGCCTGATGATAAGCACGAGGAGGTCCAAGAGTGACGACGACTGAGAGAACCGAGCTTGTTCACAGTCGCCTCAGTCGCCGTCACTATGCCGTCCAAATTACATTACATAGATAGTGAAATAATCTAATCATAGTGACGGTGACTGAGGCAACGGTAAACTGAATCGGTTTTTTCAGTCGTCGGCGCTTTTGGAACATCTCTTACTTACTAACTTACCTATATTAGATTGACTATTATTGAGTGATTTGCACTCATCATCACTAAGATTTGAGTCGTTTTCAGAGAGCTCAGCAACGTTCCCACGCATCTGCGGTTGACTGGTGTATAACTGAGATTGCTGCTGCCTGTCCAACATACGGCCACTAATATCTTCAGTGTCGAAACTAAACGCACGGTGTGGGTCCTAATGATTAAAAAACCATAGATTACAGTATGTACTACATTGAAGAGATGAATGAAGATTGGTGTTAAAGATTTATGACGAAATCAAAGGTGAGTTTAAATGAATCAATCGATTTGTCATGCATATTTCCCACATAAGGGGAATAAAAGGGGTGCTCTACATCCACATTGTCATCCACAATTCTCCTTATACAAGCTCTAATTCTGAGTTTAAAATGATTCTTAAAGGATAAGAGTGCCAATAACGAGCTTGTATAATTTATAAATGTGGGTGTAAAAAAGCGATAGATTTGTGTGACGTTTCATTGTGCTGACAAAGCCTAGGAGAATTAAGGCCTGACAATTTGTTCAACAAAGATGCAAACTATGTATTCCTTTAAATGGTATCTAAATGGAACAGTATAAACAGAACACACTAACCCTGGATCCGGTGATGCATTCAGATATGGGGATATAAGGCCCTGCACTGTCAGGGCTCTGCTCTCCGCTGGGCGACTCAGATGTTGGACTATAAGCCATCCTCCCTGCTGAATATTGTAATATATTTATAATTTATAAGGGTAACCAGAGAAAGTCAGTCAATAGTGATTATTATTTCTTAAATGTTTATTTTTTATTTTCAATTACATCATGCATTCATCATTACATTAAACATAAACCCGACAAAAACATATTCGATTAAATTTAAATTATACATATATTAAAAATGGATATTAGTTAAAATTTGTGTTTTATCAATCAATCAAAATCACGCCAAAATGACACATCTTCCTTTCTTTTTTTACGTCCACAAGTCTCTTCATACATTCTCCACGATTATGAACACTAGACAACCCAGCTTTCTTGAGGGCGGAAAACACCCTCCTGGGCCTACCTTGTTTAACATAGCATTCATAAATTTCTTTCGTTAATCTACTTTCCCATGTGCCCAAACCATCGGAGCATTCCTTTGTTAATCCCAATCCTTTGTCACTACATCTTCTTTAAACCAAACCATAATAATTATTAAAATAAAATCCTAATAAATCGTAGTCAATTTTACAAACCATAGATAACGTCTCCCAATACAGAGGTTTTTCAAATCAATCAATCAAATTGTCACGCCTTTTTCCCACAGGGATAGGCAGAGACAATGGAGCGCCACTTACCACGATCCTTACACAACTCCTTTGCTTCCTTCACATCCACTATTCTCTTCATACAGGCTCTGAGGTTTTCCATTTATTATGAAACGTTGTAAAAGGTGTGGGATGTTACGTTTTAATGCTTATTATGTAGTAACTAGTAGGAACGTCTAAAAATAATATAGCATAAAATAAATGCAATCAAAATGCCAAAAACGAAGCGAAGCCTATGGTGACGTCAATTCGACAGCAGTCGGCCTTGCTCGCAAATGGCAATTGGGCAAGTTGGAGGGAATTAGAATTTTCCATCTATTATTATTTAATTGCATAGGGATATGATATATTAATAGCTCAGGGGAAAAGTGCAGCTTCGTATGACCTTGGGCAGTATGGACGTTAATTGATGAATGAGGAGTTATTATCAGAAATTATCTATAACTAAGTGTTCGTTAAATTAAAGAAAAATAAATTTTATTATTAATTAAGAAACCATAAATATTTATATCGATGTACAATAAATAATTATAATGTAATTTTAAATAATAACACATTTTCTTAGATTTTGCGCGAACATTGATTAATGAATTAAATAAATTATAGATATTTTTTATTATTATACCAACGTTTAGGAGCTTTGCAGCCATAATGATCGCGGAAAGACTTAGGGGTCCTATTGGTTGATGCTGTTATTGTAAATTCAAAAACCAAAATAAACGCAATAGTAAGCCGCATAAAATTTGTTTAATTCAATAACACATTTTTTTTTAATATATTAAAATGAACTTTTAACAGTAATATTTTTATTGAGTAGATATTCTTATTAAATATTTAAATAGATACTCAATATTTACATCATTTAGCAAGAAATGAAAGTTTTATTCGGAAGTCCGAATTGTGTATAAAATAAATTACTATAGAATTTAAAAAAAATACCAACCTTCATTGGTATTTGAGGTTATTTTGACGAGAAGCAAATGAATATAAATGAATTAAACGGTATTCATTTAGGGAAAAAGCACTACACCAACGTAACATAATACATCAACGTATGTCGTTAATATAGCTCGTAATCGTACTCAAAAAGACTTAAACGAAATCTGAACTACAAGTAAATATATTATCGATTTATTTACAACAAAACAATATTAACTGTAGAGCTAAAGAGAATTGTGGATTTGAGGGAAGCGAGCAAATTGTACCAGATATGTTACAAGTGGCGCTCCATTACCTCTGCCTATCCCTGTGAAAGAAGGACGCGACAATTTGATTGATTAAATATTGTGCGTAATAGTACAATTAATTAGAAAAGATCAATGTTTTTTATTGTGACTCGACATATGAAAGCACCCCGCCTGATGTTAATCTAGAATGCGGTTCATAAATAGAGGTGGCTACTACTATAGTTCAATAACTGAAGGTAGCTGTCACATTCACTGTGCCGGCCTAGCTGAAACTGGCAACTTACAAAGTAATCCCGAAATGCGACTAAGTCACTTCTCGGTCTATACACTTGATAGTGGTGGTACCAAGAATCGAACCGGGACGCGTAACAAACTGATGTGCTAACCAATGTGCCACGCCTGTCGATTATCAATCAATCAAATGCCCCCCCCCCCCCCCCCGCCCCTTTTTCCCACAGAAATAGGCAGAGACAACCCATCAACCCATTCAACTCTATGATTGCAAACTCTATGCACTGCAAACAATTTTCTGAGTCGACCCAGTTTTATTTATCTATTCGCCTCTAATTTATAAATCTATTTCGTCAATCTTCTTTTGTACATTGTTTCAATGTTTCCCATCCATAGCAACGTATCTTTTTTAGTCTTTATCACTAACACATTGATAAAATAGGACAATAAGACAATGACACCCTTGTCATTAATTGAAAATAAAAAATACAAAGTTGCAAATACACTTATCAGCAACAACAGTTCTTGCGATTAATTTATTATTATCATTTTAATTTAATTTGTTTTATATTGTTTTTCCTTTGGTTGCCTGGAAGAGTTCGTCATGTTGGTGATAAGGCCGTTATTTGTGTGTTGCATCTACTTATGTATAATTTTAAGCTACAATTTGCACAATGAAAATTATATATATATCGATCATTTGATTTTTTTATATAAATAATTTTTAAGTAATGACTTTTCATTTTGCCCAAAAGGGTTGTTTTCCGATTCAGATTAGAGACATCCTTAAGAAAGCGAGGTTGCCTAGTGCCCATAACTAGGCAACCTAGAGAGCTTGTATGAAGAGAATCGCGGTTGTGATTGTGACAAGTGGCGTTCCATTGTCTCTGCCTATCCCTGTGGGAAAAAGGCGTGACAATTTGATTGATTGTTTGAACAACCTTGGGTACACATATTGTATTGTAAATCTTTTTTTAAGAATAAACAAGACCCCGCGTGACTTTCAAAATAAACAGAATTTCTTTATCGTTTGTATAATTATTTTGTTGGATAAATTCAGCGATAACATCGAAACTATCTTTGTGACCTTAATAATAAATATCAGAAGTCAAAACGTGGTGTACTGTAAACGAATGTCTTCTCAATGTATCACTTGTAATACAAAATTTAATGTAGAATATCTAACAGAATCCATTTTAGATTTCTAATAATAACCTACTGCACCAGCGAAATACTAAAATATGCTTGGCCTCAACACTCTTCAGACATTATATAATAATCAAAAACACTTATATAATATAAAAGGAATTGGTTTTGTATTAGAGACAAAAGTTTTATATATTTGAATAAATCTTCGTTTGAACAGCGAACAACATTTCACGTCATACGCCAATAAAGTTATTCAATGCATCATTTAAATTCCAAGAGCATGGCAAAATTATCAAAAGGTTTTTGTGTGACGACAATGTGTATTTAGATTAGTTCATTATAATAATTTAAATCCCAAAGTAGACTGGTCAACGTAGTGGCCGTCTGCACCGCCATTTTTGGCAGAACATTGCCTCTCTGTCATACATATTGCCACTTAGCGTTGAGTTCACAATAGTGTCACCTTTTGCATTAGAATTTTTATTACGATATCTCAATATGGAATAATGCATTGAGGATGTGGTTCACAATACCACTACACTGTTGCAATGAATAGTTTATTTACCCTGGGTCAATATATTAATAAAGTCACAATTATAGGTGATGCGAACTCTGGAGCCCTGCAACTACGCAGAGACATGGCGGCTCTGTGCGTCCTCTATCGCCTATACCACGGAGAATGTTCCGAAGAGCTCTTTAACCTTGTTCCTACTTCGTATTCACCCCTATAATACCCGCACAGGTCGGGGAAAGCAGCCGCACTCTGTCAACCGAATCGTCAGTCGAACTAAAAAGCTCCGTGCGTCTTTTATTTGTAGAACAATCGACAAGTAGAATGCTTTGCTTATCCTATAACCTTGGATCCTTTAAGCGATGCGTGAAGAATCTCCTTTGGCCGGCATAGTGATCGCGACTGGGGCAGCCGTGAACTGACTCTTGCTTATCATCAGGCGGGTCAGAAGTCGTGTCACAATAAAAAAGAAGTGATGAAATATTTCATAGTTTCATATTGTATATATTATGTAATTGAAAATATTCTCCTCATGTATAATAGATTCATTTTTTAGAATGAACGTATAAATAAATGGTAATAACATAAATAAAACAATCAATAAAATTGTCACGCCTCAATCATCACAAGGATGGGCAGAGACTATGGAGCGCCACTTTCCCTAATCCCGACATAGTGTCCGCTTCCCTTACAACCACATTTAATTTTATACAAGATCAATGATTAAGAGCACTGAGGACAACTTCTTTTTTTCTAATTATTCCCAATTTGATTAATAAACAATCTTCTGGGTCACCACCCAGTTGATCCTTCCACACACCTCTGACTTTTAAACAACTTTCAACAATCTTTTGTTTTTATTGTGACTCGACATCTGACCTCGACCTGCCTGATATATGATACCTCCTGCAATATGCCCTAACCAACGCATACCTTATCTATTTGTTTTCACTACATTTCTTAAATCACATGTATACACACTCACACACCGGCATAAAAGAATAAATATTCAAATACATACCAATATTTTTATCAGGTTCATCAGTTGACCGCAGACCGCATACTCTACAGATAGCATCAACCCACTTCTCCATTTCAGCTTCAGAATCTGCTTCCAAATGGTAGGTTCTTAAGGAAGTCCGCACTGTGAAGACAGATCCACGTAATCTTTGAGGACAAGAGGTTCCACTTTTATTCATATGAAGTCCGGCATCCACCTAAAATAAAGTTTTTACTTTGAATGGAAGCAGTGTTGACAAGCAGTGTGTCAATGAGCGTTGAAATCCACAACTATTCTATGAAATGTTTTTGGCTCTATATTTGTAAATGCATAAATAAAACATGAAGTCTCTATTATATTATGTACATTGAGTTTATTGAATTGTGTAAAGATATTTTTTTGTAGATGAATAAATAGAATACAAAGTAATAAGAGTGAATTGGGCACACATAGATTTTCAAGTAGATTCCAAATATAACATATTAAAATTTAATGATGAATGAAACAATTTCTTAGCATCCATAGATTCTCTGGGTCTATCGCGTGGCAGACCGGAGGGTGAAGGCAGTGTTCCGGACTGCTGGTATTCCTCTTGCACCAACTTCTACTGCGCAGAGCTCATTCGTAAGATCATAATATTTATTGGACTTGATGTTTGGGTCCTTTGGAATGTTTGTTTCCCATGGAACAGTAAGCTCTATAATGATGATAGTTTTAAAGTGTAGAGAATAAACTAAAATGTCCAGTCTATAGGCTGATACTACTAGATCTTCAGGTATCTTGTAGTGCTTCTTGAATGTATCCAAGTGCATCGCACAGAATACAGAGAAATTATAATCAATGACAGATAACATTTATAAATATATGCACAAAAAATATATCTTTGAGTAAATATAAAAATAAATAACCAGAAATACTCTAAAAATATTTAATAAAATAAAAAGTGTACACTATATCCAACTGTACTTGCGTATACAATTCCGAGTACTGTATACCAGAAGATTGCAATCAAAAAATAACAATAGATATGTAAAAGCAACAGAAATAATAGTTAAAATTAACATGTCAATACACAAATATTGATGGAAATTTATACAACCTTCAACCCTACAGAAACTAAAAAAAAACTACATACATTATGCTCACATATAAAATAATTTTATACAAATCTGTAAGAATTAACATAGGCAACGAATGATTTATTTATTAAGACATTAGGTTTATATAACATTTGTTTTATTCTTCTTCATAATCTCTACCATGTAAAATGAAAATTTCAAAAAAAGGTGAATAAAAATAAGTTAATTTTCAAACACATGTAAAATTAAAATAACGCTGAATCTTAGCATCGGAAACATATAAAATTGAAAACTTTTAAAATCCTAGATTACAAAATAGTAAATACAAATGTAAAATAGAATAATATCTAATATTCTATTTTACTATTTAATATCTAATTTTTGTAAAAATATTTTGTAAAAATATATATACACTGAATAAAAACCACTTTCCTAGTGTTGCACACAAATCTTTATGTATGACATATGAATATTTTTTAATGAATAAATACCTGCTCGCACAAATCCAAATCAATCGTGCCTTTGCGTCGCCTACAGCTGCTGTCTGAGTAATAATCCAGAAAATATTGTCCAGGGAGTTCACCTGACTGTCTCAAAGCAAACCATCGCCTGCGCCATTTCTGTCAGACGTGCGTAGTATGTTAATCGATATTATAATTATAGCAAATATAATTATAGCAAATGTATTTCAAAAATAACACAAAGCCACTAATTTTATCAAGTACCAAATGAACACGATTAAACTATAAGATCAACTTACCGCTCTCCAGACTCTTTTAATTGGAGGTGATTTGGTTAACCACCCCTCAATAACTATATTTCTTGACATATTAAAATTTTAATGCAAATGTTTATTGCCCAAAATGAGTCACAAAAACTAAACATCCACCAGTGGTTGACGCCATTAAAATGTTTAAGTTTTACATTTTTTCCTTTATGTTCAAAACTTGAAATATAAAATTCACGATTCACTTAATAAATAACAATGTAAACGATATTCTTGTTTGTATGTTTTATGTAGTGATATGGCTATATGTCACTATTTTATAATTATGCTGTGAAAATGAAATGCCTTGACAACAACAGATAAGACTTGATCATAGACTCATGTAGTTGTGTCGTGACCATAGTTACGATTTATATTTTAGACATTCACAATTGGCCAAGGAACCAAGTGTAAATTGTCAAATTTAAAATTATTCATCAGTTATATTCATGGAAGAATTAAATATACATATTAAATAGTATTTTAGTTAATCGAAGGTTATATTATAAATCAATTCAATGAAAATTAGTAATGAATATCGAATAAAAAATGCATGCATGTGCACGCGTGTACAGTCAAGTAGAGCTTGCAAGTATTGCATATCATCAAGTCAAAGTTTTACAAGCGTGTTTACAATGAATGGAAAGCGTGATAAGATATTGAGAGAACAGTACAAAGGGTTACGTAGTAAACAGTGCCATTTATAATATAATGAACAGCCGATTAATGTTCGAAAAGTCACGGATGGCTGTTTATATTGCGGTATTTGTTCCTACCTTATGGTAGTGAATGTTGGGTGTGGCAGAAGAAGCATGACAGTACAATTAACGCAGTAGAAATGCGGTCATTAAAAAAGTAGGTGTGCATGTGGAGAAAATAGCACAGTGCGCGATAGATGTGGTTTGAAAGAAATTAAGATAATGTATTTATTATCACCTAATTGAAGGGTTAGGCTTCATTTACGAAAAATACGCGGCGCGATGTGCCGGGCGGTGTTTCGCGCGTTACGTCGTGCGGTGCGTCGAGCGATGGAAACATGTCAAATGTCAATGTATGGTTTTGTTTGCACTGAACCACTTTACAAAGGATAAAATAAAGTCGGTTCTGCCATCCTCTGTTTTGTAACCTTAGATCTTTTAAACTACGTAACTGATTTTGTTGCATGATATTATCTTTCGTTTAGATCAGATATAGATACTAAATGGTTTAGGTATAATACAGGCATATTATTATATATTTACAGTAAATATAAAAAAAAAAACAGTGTAAAAGTATAAGTATTTTGAGCGCTTTCTTTGCTATGCTAAACTTTACGAAATATATCAAAATGTTGACTATGTAATTATGTATTTTAAAAATATATA
This sequence comes from Tinea trinotella, assembly GCA_905220615.1. Lineage (NCBI taxonomy): Eukaryota > Metazoa > Arthropoda > Insecta > Lepidoptera > Tineidae > Tinea > Tinea trinotella. Next base: position 7,053,039 of record HG992305.1, read on the forward strand.
CAAATAAGTGCACAATGGCATATATTTTTATCCTATATATGTTCTATATATGCAGGCTTAGATTTTAGCGTTGAGTGTTTTTCACATGGACAACTATAGTGGCACTTTCGAGAATAACCTCTAAAACTAAACATAATATCTTTGTGCTACAAACTTATCTGACCCGCCTGAACTTAACTTATCTCATGTATTTTGTTATACTTACTTTATTAAAGATATTTTGTAGGTTTTGAGTTAAGTACTACATTACCACTTACCATGTTATTTTAATTTTAAAGTTCATTGCAGTTTTTTTTCTAGTTTATTAAGCGAACATTGTAGTTGTGTAATGTTCTCATTATATTTGTATTTTACTAACACTATTTGATTGTTGATGAAATACGCGACCTATGAGCATTACGTCATCATCATTTATTATCAACAGCTTTGGCCTGTGCAAATTGATAGCCACTATTAAAAATAAAACAATAAACCCTGTGGACTCTATTTGGGCTGATCCTGGCAACGAAAGCCTGTCGAAAAACTATGTCCAAATAATTAATATGCAAAATACATCCGTTTTATAATAATTTTATGACGACTATCTACCTTATGGCAAAAAACAATCAATAATACAAAATAGTTCTGGAACACCCTTTTTTGGAAAAGTATCAATTAGTAACACAAATAGCAGCGACGTCAGATAAGTTTGTTAAACTATATTCATATAAGACACCTGTAGTTTACATATATTATAATATTGACAGCAATTTTAGTAAACGCTCCCTAAACGCTCTTATACTCATGTTTGAATTCAGGGCGGGCCGCGCTTCGTCTCCGTAAATAAGGCCTTTTGTTTAGTGTGCATGTATGGTATGTTTTCACTTTGATGAATTTCAGGTTGTTCTGTCATCTATATTATGGGGTTATAGATACAGTGCAAGAAGCCACTGTAAATTCAGGTCAAATAAAGAGATTATGGCCGTCACGGTCAAATGTCAAGTCTATACAAAAAAAAACAGTTTTTATATTGGCCTGGGTGTTATTATGCTGGATGCATTTTATCTCTCTGCTTATTTAGAGCTTAATATCAAAATTATTATTTATCTAAGATTTCGGTCATCTAAAATTACACTCATGGCTATGGATGCGGTACTTGTTCCTACATTATTGTATGGTAGTGAATGTTGGGTGTGTAGGCAGAAGAAGTATGAGAGTAGAATTAACATTGTAGAAATACGATGGAATGACGATAGAGGATAGAATGAGGTGCGCGATAGATGTGGTTTGAAAGAAGATATAGTGACAAGGATTGACAAGGAAATGCTTCGATGATTTGGGCATGGATGACATGGAAAGGATGAATGAAAGTAGTTTGCGAAAGGAATTATAAACCCGATGTGGATGCATGCGTTAAACGAGGAAGACCTAAGAGGGTGTTTTTCAACCAAATCGGAGACATCCTTCAAAAAGCTGGCGTGCGCCTAGTACCCATAACTGCAGAGCTTGTATAAAGAGAATTGTGGACGTGAGGGAAGCGAGTAAGCTTGTGCCAGAATCGTGGCAAGTGGCGCTATATTATCTGTATTAGTCTATTATATCAATTAATTGAAACTTAATAGCGTCTCCAAAGTTACCAGCTGTAGTCTGAAACTAAGTGTAACCCAGAAACTGTTGCTTTATATATTTAAACTATATTAAGTTTGAAACTATCAGAGAGAAGTAGAAAAGAAGAAGAAGCTGTAGTTCTGTATTTTATTGTCGCTCGGCATAAGATCACCTGATGTTAAGCTGGAGTCCGGTCTATGAAGTGGCAACTGCTACTACAGTTATATAACTAATAGTCGCATCCACTATGCTGGCCTAGTTGGAACCAGCAACTTACAATTTGATACCGAGTCACTTCACGGTCTGTACTCTTCAAAGTATAGTACCCTGGCAAACTGGGTAAAAGTGATAGATAGAGACAATGGAGTGCTACTTGCCACTATCCTGATACAACTCCCTCGCTTCTCTCTCATTCACAATTCTCTTCATACAAGTTCTACGGTTATGGGCAGAGGCACTATCTACCTAGCTGTCTTGATATGATATGAGGATGTCCTTGATAATAATCAATGGATAATACGTACAAACATATTTTTATGATATATGGTCGAAGCATAGGAACCTTATAATCAAACTTTCACGGTTTTGTGCGACACGGAATGCACCTAATAAAAATTACTTGTATTTCACCAATCGCAGGTTCTCCAAATTTTTAAAACAAAAGATTTTATTTGTCATATTTTTCTGACAACGACTTGTAAATTTTGATGTTGAGTTTAACATTTTTCTAGTAAATTTTCTCAATTAGCCATTACACGCGGTATCTTTTGTATAATTTCCATCGTAAAAGGCTCATGCGGAATATTTAAATGGTGAATTTAAATTTATATTTGAGAAATGTAAATAATACTTAAGAACAATTATTAATAATGGAGTATTGTCAAATTCGTAGGTAAGAGCCAATCACGAATACTTCGATCTTTGTACATATTGTAAAGAAACAGTGCCAGCGAAGTTAATTACATCCTTAATTTTTAAATACCGAAAACATAAAAATTGTATTCTAATACTCTGCATAATAAAATATTCAGGCGTATTAGATATCGTTTCAGTTAGTTCTTTTTGCTTATTTTAGCAATAGAATTATGGGAGATCACATTCGAGAAATTTTAGTCAAGAATAAAAGTAACTTCAACTCAAGTTTGGTAAGTTTTCTTTTATATTTCGGAGTCATTTTCACACCACTAAGTGTTCAAAATAAGAATCAATATTTATTGTAGATTTCGACGAATGACCAATCTCTGCAAGGTGTTGGTATTGTCAAAAAAGTCAAATTGTCACGCCTTTTCCCACATGCACAATTCTCTTCATTCAAGCTCTCCATTTTGGTGTCCTCCAATGTCTCTGATTTGATGTCCTCCAATGTCTCCGATTTGGTGTCATTTATGGTATTGTGTGTTTTCAAATTACGTTTAATAAAACAGTACACACATATTTACCTAATTATTATTGCATATTTCATTGTGGTTTGTTTTGTCCCTTCTGCACCCCGCCTAATGATAAGCTGGAGTGTGGAGTGTGGACCATGAATGAGGGCGCACGCAACAGCACATAGTGGTCGCTTCCATCGAAGAAAGCTTTTCCTAAACGAGACTGAGTCACTTCACGATTTATAGGTTTATAATACAAACGCATACAATTGCTTTATAATGGTTATTATAATAAATCCATATCGATTAATTAATTTAATTATAGGGGCAATTTGTAGTAATATAAATAATTTTATTCTATTTCCTACCTACTGTGATAATTATATTTATTATTTTTTAGTACTGTTAAAATAAAAACACAGTATATTTAATTTGACTCGCCAACTTAGAATCCAGCTGAAGTTACCATTTTTAAATTATTGATACAATCTTATTAATTAATTAATTTTTTTCACCTAAACATAAGGTTTATTTTTATTACAACAAAAAGATCGCTTGTACTGTTACTTGAAAAACAAAAACAATTTTGATTCCCGTATGTAGGTAGGTACCTAGTTATATAGAAATATAACGTAATCCATCACGGACCCTAAATTAACGCCTACGTACTCTTAAGCTCGTGTCACATAAAAACGGGACGTGGCGTAGGCTGACCTTTATAGATATACGTTTCCATATATATAAAATTATAAAATTTGATGACCATAAACTCGCCAAATTAGGCCAAACAAGTTGTATTAGATACATGTTTATTATGGTATCTATTGAATTTAAAAATAATAATCACTAAATTACGCTCAATGATTTTATGTGCAATGAAGGACTTCAGATAAATACCTAATTATCCATAAAACAAAATATCACTTTAATTGCCTACATTGTAACAAAGAATTAGCAGAATCCCTACTCTTTTTTTTACATTATAAAATACTCTTGGGCCTTCCCTTGCTTATGAATATTTCGCTACGTGGTAATGAGACAAATACAATTAATTGATATAGTACAATTGGGTGCCCTTTTATTGTGTACAAGAGGAATATGTGTGAGGGTTAAAATCGCAATTGGTTTTACTCCACGTTTCACAAGTACTCAACAAACAACTCAATCAATCAATCAAATTGTCACGCTTTTTTCCCACAGGGATAGGCAGAGACAATGGAGCAATATGTGCAAATCTTTTTTGCACAATTTTTTTATGTACAAATATTCGACAAATTGTTTGGTTGTGGTCTGCAATTGTTTCGTTATTAAATTGACAAAATTTTAATACCCAATCAACTTCTTTAGTTACACAAAAGTATCATTCTATTTGTGACGCCTAAATTTTTTACAGACAGGTAGAGACAAAGAAGTACTTACTATCAACTATCCTAAGTAATAAAAAATGTGTATTCTAATAAGTTAACTTTTTGTATATCTGGTACATGTCAGAAGTGTAATTATGTCCTTAATTCTAAAATTATATACGTAATCCGAACATACGGTTAAATCTCGCTAAACACTAATATCCTATCTATAGGTTTAATATTTTTATTAGTCCTTTTAATATGTATAGACTTGGTTAATAATAAGTTTAATTTTTAATATAGGATTCGAAAATGGAAGAGGATAATGATGATTTAGAAGATGAATTGGATAAATTAACTAATAAATGTGGGGTGAGTTTTTGAGATGCGTAATAGGTTATTATTGCTAAGAAAAGCTCGCTTAAGAATCTAATTAATTACATAGGTCGATGTGATTAAAAATAAGCCAAAATGAGTCGACTTTAAGTCACGATGCCTATTAAAGAGTTCCGTATATTCAGGATAAATGACCCTGGGTAATTCTTATGAAATCTTAAAATTCCTGTCCTAGCAGTTTTACAATAAACCTAACCGACTTAGGATGGTATTTTTTTTTCGGAAAGAACATGATGGGTAAAAATGTTGGTATTAACTTTGGAACCGTACGGGTATTTGTGAGGAATAATAAATATATAGTACTCTGAAAATCATTTTCTCACTATGTCCCAAACTCCAGATTGAAACATTGTCTAAAATTTTTATGAAAAATTTCTTAATAAATCTGTTTTTAACTATGGCTTGTCTATTGTAAATACAACAACTTTTCCAAATTTCTCTGAATTTAGGATCAGAAGTCATCAACGAGTTGTCTAATGTTGACTCAACATGTGTCCCATGAAAAATAATCATTCCCTCACATCATTACCAACAGTCGATAAGTAGGTATATTTTTGAGGATTAGTTACACTCTCATTAGTTTTCGATAGTTGGTAGTACGGTCTCTTGTACGGAATGGCGAATTAACTTCAAGCTTGCTAGAGTACTTGTTGGAAGATGTCATTGTGATTTTTTAAAGATTACATTTTAAACAATCATTCCCTCACAGAGAAGAATAAAAAAAAGTAATTATTATATTTAAATTTAGATGACGTAGTAAAGTATGTTTTTAGAGGTAGAAAAAGTAGAGAAAAGTTAGATGGCAACAAAAGGTTATGTTGCGAGATTTTTAAGGTTATGGTTTATTATGTCAATCCCTCACCGCCATTCCCTCATTTTAAATAAAAGTGACGGAATGATGACTTATGAGGAAATTACTTTCAGACTGGATCGACTCAGTTTTCGTACATCTTTGCATATAGAAACTTTTTAATTACCATTTTGCCTTATTTTAGAGCCAAATAATGGCAAAAAAATATAAAGAAGTAAAATATTTTTGCTAATTTTATATTGATAGTTTATTGTTTTAATTGAACTGTGATTACTACTACGATAAAAAAAGTTGTGGTATAAGTATTTTTTCAGTCATCTTCAAGCTGCAATATAAGTTTTACTTCGTAATTTTTAAGTTAATATAACCTAGTAGAATTCAAAATATACTTAAAAAATAAATAATACGATTTCATATGAAAAATGAATATAAACATCATTTCCTCACCTCAGTCAACATTCCCTCACATTAAATTATTTTCAGTGTTCATAAATTCGTTCAAAATTCATTTATTCTGGGGACCATTTTTTTCATATTTTTCACTTCTAGTAACATAAATAGTATAAATTTAAGAGAAAATGAAGATGAATTAATACAAATATTTTTCATTAATTTATTAATAGGTAATTTCGGGATTTCATAAGAATTACCCCCCTCCATTTTTCTAATAAAAAATATTTAATTATTTAATATATTTTATCATAAATAACTGTTTTATAAAAAGAAGATCTAATTTTTTTATAATAACTAAAGGGAGGGTTATTATAGGACATTATAAAATTAAGAGGAATTCAAATCTCAATAACTGAAAAGGTAATAAGTACTTTTGTTTAAACCAGATTGAAAAACTAACCCAGGAATTGAATAAGTTAAAACAGCACGCGAGCAATGAAATGAGTAAACTAACTGAATGCGTCGCCAAAGATGGCAGACTTTGTACCAAGTTGGTAATGATCACAAAATAATCTTATCATTTTTCCATACTTTTTAAGTTCCTACTTCGTCTTTTCACACCCGTATTACCCGCACAGGTAGGGGGAAGCATCCGCATTTTCTCGTCCGAATCGGCAGTCGAACAAAGAGATTCGGTGCGTCATTTCTTTGTAGAACAATCGACAAGTGGAATGCTTTACCAGTCCATTTGTTTTTTCCGTCCTATAACCTTGGATCCTTCAAGCGAGGCGTGAAAAAGCACCTTTGGCCGGGATAGTGACTGCAACTGAGGCGAACGTGAAGACTTGGTTTTTGCAGTCGTGTCGGTACTCTTACCATCAGGCGGGTCGAGGTCAGATGTCGAGTCACAATAAAAAAACACGTGGTATACCACTTTCATTATCATTGTCATTTATGTCATTATTTGCTGGACAAAGGTTTCCCTTTGCAATCTCTACAGTGGTCTGTTGGCAACGGAAGCGGCCAATATGTCCTGGTACCTCCATTTTATTACAGTTCATGTGGACGTCCTAAACTTACTTAATCTGTATATTTTCAAAAATTTAAGAAACATTCTTATAATATCTTCTCGATAAAGTTGACATTGCGATTCGTTTCGATATACACGATGTCCTACCCACACTAAATGTAACTGCACCTCAGCTTAACATCAGGCGGAGTGTTATCATTTTTTTTTACCTATTTTTTATTATTACCGAGTAGCAATAATAAAAAATAGGCATTTACTATGATAAGTTGTCCAGTGTAAACGTTTAAACTACGCGAAAAATCGCACAAGAGATCGTTGAAAAAAATTACGTAGTTTCCGCTATTCATAATTTCATATAAATTATGTTCACATTAACGTTACACATTAATTAATATAACAAACAGGACTCAAAAGTATCATGTACAGATGAAAATACTGTTTTGAAAAAACAAATACAAGATCTAAGAGATGAGGTTGAAGAAATGAATACCACTATAATAGAAAAAACCGAACAAATTCAAGAGTTTCGCCTAAAGGTAATATATAATTTTATTTTGACATTTTTAGTTTATTACTACGAAGAATACCACGATAGCATATTATTTATTCCGCAATATGTTACGATTAGGTATCAAATTATGCAATTTTTTAAAGTTTCTGTTTACAGCAACATTTTTAGTATTACAAGAAAATGCCCTTTCGATAATTTATACATCAGGTTAGTCTAATTATCCAGAAGGAGTTTCAAATTGTCTTTGATTCTCGTGTCTATAAATTTATTATGATTAGCCTTAAAATATGATTAGCAGCATGAATCCATTGCGTGGAAAAGCTTTATTTCCTCTGCCTTGCGAGAGTGACATTATGAGTACCCTTTTAGCCTTTGCGGATGCATTCAATTTAAATGCAGCGTTAGTTAACCGCTTTGGTCTTCTATTGAATCAGACAAGTTCTCGCAAAACTTTGCAACTGACATTGAACTTTGATGCTTAATTTAATTATAAAGGTTCTTCGCATGAAAGCATCAGCTAACATATTGGATGTAGAGGGTATAATTTGTTTCCTAACATTAATTGCTTCATATATTCTGAGTGCATTACATATTGGGTAACTATTGATTAAGTTATTTTATTCTGGGGCTTTTTGTTAGTATATTTGTTAGTCGTTTCTTATGACATTTGTTTTCAGTATCTCCAAGCGATGGAACAAGTGTCTGTTTTAAAGAGGAGAATCGAGGTCATGCTTCATGATAATCAGCATGTCGATGATGATATTATATCAGATATTAGGAATACAAAGGTAGATATGTCAATAAATGCCAAATTTGCCCTATACCTATATAACCGGAACTCCTTGCGTATAACGTAGCATTAGTTATACAAAGACTAAAGCTAACCAGGAAATAGTATCTAAACTGAAATCAGGTTTAATTTTTTTCTTCATAATGAGACTAGTATTTTTATCATATTTTTATATTGGGTCATATAGTTTTATTAATCTAAAATACAATAGCCTTTTTGCACGCTTTTAACTTCCGCGTTTTTTAATAACGAATAGATAATTGCTTTTTATTATACTTAATAATATAATGACATGTAATATTTATTTTATAATAAAATGCAGTTAACAATCTTCGCGCAATTGTTTTATTATGCCTTTAACGTTTTTGTACCTTGGTCATTAATTCAATTATATTTGTTATGTTCTAAGTAAAATATAGTTAATTAACTAACTCATAAGAATTATAAAAACCGACCAAACCCGAAGTTTAATTAAACATTAAAAAATATATAAATGAATAATAGTAATCAACAAAATATATTTGTAGAAACAATTTGAGAAGAAAATTTTGGAATTAGCCCCCTTGCCAGATTTGCTTAAAGGAGCACGTATAGAAATTGAAAAAGCGCAGAAATTACAAAAATTAGCTGAAGAATATGCTGAAAAAATGTCACAAGAAGTATTAAATATTGGAGAACAGGTAAGGCCTATATAGGTTCAGTTGATGAATATAACACTTAAAATTTAATTCATCTTACTTTCTAACATTTTTAAGTTACTCAGTCGCGTTTCGGAAACAGCTCGAAGTTGCCGGAAATAGGACTAATAGTGGATCTGAATGCTGAATTTATATGTAGCAGTAATCGCTTGCACTCTTGAAGCAATCTAGCTTAACATGAAGCGAGCTTAACAAATTTAATAAATTATTATTCGTATTCATTATTTGTGGTAAATATTAAGTATCTTGGAATGTACATAGTTTGGCCGGCATAGAGAAGACTGCTAATGCTAAGCTTCCTTTACATTTAAAACCCTCAATACAAAAATATATTCTTGTATATTTACTTTTTATATTTACTTTATAAATCACAATTTCTCCATATAGTTTTCCAAGTAATGTCGATAAACTACATAGATAAATCCAAATGTAATACTCAAACTTCTATTTTGAATAATTGCACATCTATACTCGTATTTATCTATCAAATTGTCACGCCTTTTTCCCACAGGGATAGACAGAGACAATGGAGCGCCACTTGCCACAATCCTGACATAACTCCCTCGCTTCCCCCACATCCACAATTCTCTTTATACAGGCTCTGTGGTTATGGGTCTAAGCTAGGTTGCCTAGTGCTCATAACCACAGAACCTGTATCTATATTTAATTAAGTACTATTACCGTAAATTGAGTGACGAGATACGCAAAAGATACTTTGACGAGTGTCTTCGCACAAGTTCCGGTTTCCGAGTATTTGATGCCGGATATCCAGCGGCGAAGTGTATGGCTATTACGCCGGATCGTATGAAAGTTACCGTACATACATTTCGTCCCGGTTACCCGGCAACCGGAACGTGTGAAAAGCAACTTAGAAGTAATTTATAGTGACTTATATTTTTAGTTGAGTATTGCAAATAAAAGCTGGGATGAACAAAAAGCGCAATATGAAAAAACTTCCGAAGAAAATAAATTGTTAAGGACACAGTTAATTGACAAGGATGGTGAAATAGTTAAACTTAAAAGTTGTATGGAAAGTTTAAAGTATGAAATTATTAATTATTATTAAGACTTTCCTAATCATCAAAAATCACTAATTTTGTTTCATAGTAATGTGTTTTTAGGATTTTATTATATAATCCTACTTTTTCTTTATAATCATTGTTTCTCGAGTAACAAAATCAATCAAAGTCGAAAATACCTATCCTACTTTGAGCAAAGATTATTTATCGCATAATCATCGTGTAGATCATATCGATAAAGCTATTTGCACTTAGTGGCAGAAAGAAAAAAAGAAGCCTGTGGCAGCAGTCGCCTACTCGTATAACTATACTAACAGCCGGTTGTACCAAAAAAGTTTCAATTTACGAATTTAGTTTTACTTCATACTAATTCTATTACGTTTACTATTACGAAATCGTGAATTGGGTTGTTAATAATTTTATATCGAAATAACCATTTATATATGTTTTTAACATTAGAAATAACAAAAGTACTTAGTGCAAAGAAACCCAAAATGAATGATGTCCTTTAGCTCTGTATAAAATATCCGTTAAACGTAAATGTAAAATGTGAAGTTAAAGAGTGGTGCAACCCATTTTTTTCTTCTTTTACTTATACGATACTTTTTACAAATTCGTAAGTTATAATTTTTGGTACAACCGGCTGTATGTACCGTATACGTATATATAAGTATACGTATACCAAGTAGGTAGGTCAATATAAATAAAATTTAATTTCCCTGAAGAGCTTTTTGGTAAAACGGACTAACCGTAGAGCGGTTTTAACGCAACATTTAACGTTTCCATACTAAGCTACTAACTCTATTACTATGTACTTATGTCATAAAACAGGACGACCAAAGCACATTCCATGCGAAACCATTCTACAACCACTACTCCACGGTCGCCTTTTGTGGTTTATTTGTTTCGTTTGATTTTCAGATAACTCTAGAACTGCAAAAGTTTAAAAAATCCAAGGCACTTTTGAAAACTAGACACTTAAAATTACAATTTGATTATTAATTTTTTTAGTAGACTATTCCTTCTATAGCTTGTTCAAAATCACCTCAAATTATGATGTTTTTAACTATCCCTTAATATTATTGTCTTATTGAGTTTTTAAATAATTTAAATAATCATGGAATGTTAGGTACTGGCCTAGATACAGAAATAAATCTCACAGTGAAGTTGTTAATAAGATAGTTTTATTATATTTACTACATTTCAGAACAACGAATAAGAGTCTCGAAGAGCAACTGAACAGCCATGAGAACAGTTATAAGGACAAACTTGAAGAGTATATTCAATTGTGTCATACTGTTGAAGGATGGAAACTAGAAAGGGACAAATCCTTAAAAAGAGATAAAGAAAGGAACGATGCAATGAGACGGAGTGTAAACGCGCATATCACAGAACTTGAAAGACAGTTGATCCAGGCAAGAGAAAACTGCGTCGAGTTGCAAAAAGATAGGAATGATGTAAGATGATAATTATATTTTATCGTCACTCGACGTCCTACTTTGACTTGTTAAACAATTAGCAAGGCGAAGTCCAAGATGACGAATTGAAAAATCGTGGTTTGTCATAACGAATACGCATGCAGTATTCTGATATTATTAATGGCGACTCACTTACGTTGATAATAACTACGATTTAAAAGAGTTACATTTAATTTCACCCTAGGTACATGATTTTGAATGTAAAGGAAGCGAGGGAGTTGTGTCAGAGACATGGCGTTCCATTGTCTCTGCCTATCCCTGTGGGAAAAGGCGTGACAATTTGATTGACTGATTCATGGTACATTGCTTTCACGCTTACTATATGCGTATTCGTTACAATACACCCGCCATCCACACGAAAAGCCAACTAATTTTACGGTTGCCTCAGTCGCCGAACATATGCTTCTTCACGCTTTCAAGGTTAAGGATAGAAATAACAATGTTAAGGTTTAGGGGTTGGTAAAGTATTCGATTGTTTAGTTCGACTGTCGGTACGGTTACCAGAATACGGCTGCTTCTACCGACTTGTCCGGAAGTAGTCTGTGAATTTTAAATTAGCCATTTAAATATAAAAGTATTGAAGTATGTATTTATATAATGTGCGTTATGTTTGAGACGATTTAGCTGCTTTATAGATAGACAAGATTGGGAAAAGAACGCCTATTTTTTTTAAATTTCATCAAAGTATAATGTTTTACATTGAAAAAAGTATGTCTTGATCAATGCTGTTGAAAATATTAGGCGCATTTTCATGTGGTTATACTTAGCTCTCTAATAACTGATGACATTACACAAGACCACTACTTAGGCTGCAAAAATTAAAACATAGTAAGGAACATTAAAAAATAAGGTTCTTTTTTGCCTTTTTCGAATTTGCAGTCGTATCGCAATAGATTCTGCTAAATTAAATGTTATTAATTTCACAAAACCTATTAAGTACATCTTGGTTACGACCCAGACACAATTCCCTCGCTTCCCTCACATCCATAATTCTCTTCATACTACTACAATTTAAAAAAAAACTCATAATATTTTTTTAACAAACATATTTATTTACAGCTTCGCCGCAACCTACACTTTCAAGTAACAGCTCTAAAAGAAAATTTCACATTAATGGAAAAACGATTCCAGAATGTTTTAGGTCAAGTATATAAGATGAAGAATGCATACGATGTTTTGTACAACTCAAACAACTTTTGATCGGATTTGAATTTTAATTTTGTTACGTGAAATAAATCAATTTATTTATTCATGTTTGCGTATCTTTTCATAAGAAAAAAATTAAATCCTAAACTCAAGCTAGATATCAGACAACATCGCACCTCATGTTGCGGGTGCTGGGGTGCGGTCAATGATCAAAGATGCCTACTACTACAGTTAAATAATTGTAAGTGGCCACTATGCCGGCTAAGTCAAAACCGGCAGCTCACAAGCTAATTCCGAAACGCGACCAAATCACTTCGCAGTCGACTTGTAAGTGTTGGCCCCCTACCCCGGATCGGCAGAATAGGCGGCACTGCCTATCACTCTTTTACTACCATATCTGAAGCTGGTCCAGATCCGCCTCTTTTTTAATAATAAATAAATGTAATACTTGTTATTCATGGATGAATGATCGGTCGCGCTACGAATTGGAAGCGTCAGCGAGAACCATAATAAATCTATGATTTGTATTTAATCAAATATTACAAATAAAGTTTATGAAACAACTCGTTCGACCGGGTATCAAACCCGAACCCTAAGTTTACGCATTAGGAACTGGTGTGCCTACCAATGCGCCACGCCTGTCCATCTAGATTTAAATCGACAAAATTTCTGCGATCTATAGATACTTTTTTATTATATTAGGCGATTTTTATCGGTCGAATTTTACTTATGCCCGCATAGTGACGGCGACTGAGAAAACCATAAAATTGAACGGTTTTCTTAGTCATCGGTGCTCTTGGCCCTCCTTTTGCTTACCATTGAGTAAGTGAAGGTCAGATGCCAAGACTCAATAAAATAAAAAAATACTCGGCCGTTCACATTCGCCCTTTACTTTTGCCTCCATGCGCGATTAGTTCAAGACGTGGTATGTGGTAGATTAACTATTTATTTTCTTTGGGATATTATTAAGCACAGATGTGGTTTGAAATAAGATATAGTGACAAGGATTGACAAAGGAATGCTTCGATGGTTTGGGAATATGGAAAGGATGAGTGAAAGTAGATTGGCGAAAGCAATTTATAAATCTGATTTGGATGGATACGTTAAACAAGGCAGACCCAGGAGGCAGACCAAATAGGAGATATTCTCAAGAACTGCGTTAGTGCTCTTAACTACGGAGCTTCTATGAAGAGAATTGTGGATGTGAGGGAAGCAAGGAAGTTGTGGCTCATTGATGATCCTGACAAGTGGCGCTCCTTTGTCTCTGCCTATTTCTGTGGAAAATAGACGTAACAATTTGATTTGATATTATAATGCCCATTAAGAATAAGAAAATCCCATCATCATTATAACATTACAAAATATTATTTAATGACAATAATAATGGTCACATTATGTTTTTTGTCTTGTTTGTAATTGACTTTGTTGTACTAGGAACAACTTTAGATTTTATATTATTTAAAATTTCCATGCGATAAAAATCCTAAACGATCACAGTTTGCGTGATATAAATAATTTAAATTATTTTCGTAATGAGTTATTAGTAGTAATTGTTTTGCTTTGTTTTGAGCATATGCCGCAGATCGTCCTAGCCTGCGTTGAGGTCGCTTTAACAAAGCTTAAATCCTGCACATCTTTACCCACTTCTTAACGACTGGGTTTACGTTTACTGCAATTTACTCTTTATAATAAGTGCGTAAACAATGAAATAAACTTAGCCTGATTTGGTTTATAATATAGACAATGTATTCTTTGGCATGATAATTGGTAACAAAAGTTATAAACACATGTTCTTGTTTTTCTACATCCGCTATTTTTATATAGTCTTTCTAAGCCGAAACTACGCGCCCCTCCACTGCATTTAAGCACACGTGCAAATATAAAATATGAATGCAACACACCGAAAATGCAATTGTAATTGGTCATTCAGTTGCTGGTTGGACACAAAAGGAGGAGCACGTTAGTAAAGTATAGTAGTATAGTTAGTAATATTTGTATTCACACATTTAAATAAACTAACAAAGTAAAGGGGCGCGTCATTTATAGTTAGACAAGCTATACTTTATTAGAAGTGAGATACATTGATGGTAGCATTACAGTTTACTATTATTATGTTTTCTTTGTGAACGACATCTGACCTCGAACTGCCTGATGGTAAGCATGTTGGCGATCCAAGAGTGCCGATGACTGAAATAAACAAGTCAGTTCACGGCTGCCATAGTTGCCGTCACTATGCCGGTCTAATGTGCTACTTCACGCATCGCTTGAAGGAGAACACATGGGCTGGCAAAGCATTCCTATTGCACTTGTCGATTGTTCTACAAAGAAAAGATGCACGAAACCTTTTAGTGTAGTTCGACTGCCGATTCAGTCAGCATAATGTGGATGTTTCCCCCGACCTGTATGGGTGTAAAAAGACGAGGTAGGAAAGAGCTCCTCGGAACATTCTCTGTGGTATATGCGATAAAGGACGTATAAAGCAACTCCGCATGTCTCTGCGGAGTTGCTGATGCTCATGCGGCATGGCTCCAGAGTTCGCGTGATTTCTGCATCTCCTATAACTCAGACATCAAAGTTGTTCCTTACATTAAGCTTTTACTAGGGCCTCATGATTGATGACCTGGAATGCCTATTGATGTACCATTTGGATCTAATAACTAAACCAGGAGCAAATTTATGAAATATGACAAAAAATGATATGAGAGATATCTTTGCTCCGAAGGCAGAATCGAACTTGGCACTTACGCGTTAATGAGCGCCACGCGGGTCGTCAATTATTGGCGGGTGACAAAGACAAGCCTATAATTTAACAAGCCCAATGGTGGCCTAGTTGGAAACGCGTTTAAATCACTGTATTTGTATATGGTGGTTATACCACGGATAGACAGACGGATAGCTCCGGTTTTGGTTGTCAAAGAATCAAAGAATGGCAGCGACTGTTACCTACAGCTATAGTTGCAGTCGCGTCCAACTTCAGCCTAACATCAGGCGAGGTGTTGTATTAAAATAAGTGGATAAATCATTATGACATGCAATTATCGATGTCTTGAAATTTCAATCATTTAATCATGTTATTCTACGTTCAGAAGGCAATATTTAAGAGACTTGATCGAATGGACTGGATATCTTTTTTTATGTTTTTTTTATTATGTCTCTACATTACTACATAGTACATTGATAGTAATAGTACTACTACCCCGACAGACTGGGCGAGTGACAGGCAATTGGTACCACTCTTTAATACCCAGACCCGAAGCAAATATCTGCCTCAACATTTTATTTATGCCAGCAACTAAGTATTTGTTAATTGAATAACCTGGGTCTTGTGCGTAGCCTGTCGAACAGCCAGTGTGCGAATAACTAATAAAACACTGTTATATTTAACAAAATATTATAAGTGTTTGCTATACGTGATAAAGCTCCGTCTGCACATGGTACGAGTATTAGCAGTTGAGGGCCATAATCTCATAACTATTAAATTGCAAATCGTCTAGGGTTCTCATTATTTGATCTTATTCTTTTTATAGATTATTATTCTCATTATAGATTGAGACATACAACGTTATTAACTACGCGTTAAGTTAATATATACTCTTACACTTTTGAATGGTTTTATTTGTGACATTTCAGAATCTTTACAACCTGTTTGAGAATAAGTTTTTTTCTTTTGATAAACCTATTATTATATATCTTATTACTTTAAATAAGTATTAAATTAAACAGAATTCCCTTTGAATTATTATTATTTATAAAGTGGCGTTCTGAATGTCGAAAACCTATGTTTTAAAAATACATCGATTTTTATACGAATCCGATTACACAGATAGAGTGCTTTTGAATTTCCCAAGCGACCTTTCAAATCTTATTATCTTCAGGTAACAGGAGTGAAATGGAATGAAATAATAGAGTCCAATATATTTATAAAGGTGACATTTGAAATTGATTTAGATGATTGCTTCTATTTCCATTTATTTTATTGCCAGTTTTTCGCAGCTTCGATGCAATATGGCTTAATGAAAACAGTAGAAGGTACTTATACTATACACGTATTGTTTTATTGCTTGACATTAAAATATGCTTTGCTCTGTTTTTATAAAAATCAAGTTTTGACTTCACACCGGCTCTTGTATCCTTCGTTAATATTCATGTTTTTATTTCCTACTGATATATCTAGGTTAACAGGAAATAAATAAAACAAATAATTATGCGATCAAACAACTATATTTTCCGTTTGACTTTTTGGGTGCTCCTATTTACTTATTGTCATTATTAAATTATAAATTAATACTAAATAATAGTTAAGGACTCGTGAAACATACAGCCTCTATCACTGGGCAATGTAGAGCTCCATGTAGTTTCTGAGACCCGGGCAATGAGCTCGGCAAAATAAATAATATACATATAAAAAAGGAATTTTTGACCCATTTCTTGGCCATCACACACACATCACTCACAGTATCTTACAACCTTAAATCTAAAATATCACTAGCTATACACAATGCATGGGGCATTGCAACGATTAGCTGCTGGAGAAGGAGTCCTTTATTCAAATTTTCGGTCTTTGAGTTTCTTAACGGCATTGGTGAGGTGAAGCATCTCTGTGTTCAGTTGTGAGATAAGGGATTCGAGCTGATCCACGGAGTCCAAAACCTCAACTCTTTCTGTATGGGGATTGAAATGCACCTCGAATGGCCGTGACATGTTAGATACCCAACGTCTGAACTTTTCTTTGGCATCTTCGAAGCTCTCAGCTACATAGTAAATGGGTTGATATTCTTGGTCTTGGTAGGGTTGTACAGATGTAGATGCGGGTTCGAATGGTCGGAGTTCTGGTTTGTCACTAAGAGCGTGCAACAATTCACCAATAGAAGACAAAAGAGCAGCACCATAAGCTTTTAGCTGTTGATTTTCTTTGCATAACCCAAATTCAACTGTGAACCAGTATACCTGCAAATAGTACAAAACCTTATTATATTTGGTGCAAGTTACAGCGTTAATATTACAAAAATTGTCAATGTATAAAAAAAATCTAGTTATCACGCCTATGAATTAAATATTTTTATAAGTAGTACGTTTTACTCACTGTAGATAATTTTTCAATTTCGGAGTCTGAAGCTCCAAGTGATGCCAAGCCGATTTCCTGAGAGAACTGAGCGAAGCTAGGATCCGCAAGAAGTGGGATGTGTCCGAGAAGCTCATGGATGCAGTCACTGTAACGAAAACTCTAATTAAAACGCATTATCTAATTATATAAAACGTATTGCATAATGCCTTTTAGACCTTGGCCTTGTCAATTTCCTACGAACAAGGTTGTTAAACTAATTTTGAAGTAAGTAATTTACTCATGCGAATTCAAGCTATCTAATAACTAGAAAATTAAATGAAAGTTCCCTTTGACATTTTACACTGCGCTCGAGGCTCGAGCCATTTAGAGCGTCTGAGAAGTAATTTGATTGCTAACAGGATCATAACGATGTTACAATTCCATCAAACATCAACGTTTCCTGATAACTTTGGTATTTGAGTTTCCATTATGTCACCCATCGGTTTCAATACAAAGGTTGTTGGTACAATGACATCCGCAAAACACATTTACAGTTCATACTTGTAAACTTAATTAGTCTACATTCAATATGTGATTTTGCCCAATTTACATATACAAGACAAGGACATGTTGCATAACATTTCCGTAGTCTTGTCAAGGTAATTATCGTATTATTATCTATTCATTTATATTTATTTGACCTAATTTTTTGTTAAGTTAAAATAATAAAAAATAATCCTTACGGTTCTGGTGTATGGAATGGCGAGTTGTTGTGTCGGACGTATTGTGTAGATTGGAACACACGGAAAGCGAGGGACGCCAAAAAGTCACGGGCTGTTAACAGGCCGGCTGCAGGGCGAAGGGAGAATCCAGTATGCCTTCGAAGGAAGCTGCTAACTTCCTCTAATTGTGGTATGCGATGTGGCACGAAGATCTCAGCTGCTTGAAGTTTTCCAAAAGCAGCCTTATATTCTCTGCATGCGTGTTTAGGCATTAAATCCAAGACAGTGTTGAACACACGTTGCCATGTTGAGTTTTCGATATCAGTGTAAGCGATTGATGGGATTGGATCTCCAAATTTGTATGCGAAAGCGATTTCAGCAATATGCTTCCTGCGTTCTCTGTACTCTTTATCAGCAAATCCAGGATGGTTCATGTCGAGTTCGGGCTCATATTTGGTCATTAGATGATTGCAGTTGTCGAGATCAGATGCATGGCGTGGGAACCAAGGTGTCTTAGCATTGATGTTGTTTTCGGAAACAAGGTTGACGCCAGCGAAGGTAGAAGATTGGCGAAGAGATCTGATGAGTTGCAGAAGGTTAACACGAGACATGCTAACTTTGATAAGAGCATCAAACTGCACGCCGGCGACTTGAGAAGGGCGTGTTTCTAGATGTTGAACACAACCCTTGTAATTGTCGATGGTCTTCAGAATGCGAGCAAGAGATCCCATACCATCTCGCATACGCAATAATAGAGCAGCGAGTTGGACTTCCTGTTCGGCCTCTGGTGATTCACTCACAGCATTTTGAAGAATTACTTCTTCCTCAGTTAGAGTGTAATCTGTGTAAAAAAAGTATTTTAGATTATAATGTAATCAATAATAAAAGAAATGTGTATTAAAAGCAAACCTAAACAAGTTATACCTTCTGAGCAGCCCCAATCATCACCTACATCAGCATCAGCTATATCAAATAAAATAAAAGAAAATTAAAATAAAACAAAACAAAACAAAAAACTCAATTTATAAAAAAAAAACAAAAGAAAATTACCAAGTTGGCCATTTTTAGTTTCGTCTTGGTGATTGTTATCTTCGACTGTTGGTGACTTATCGCCACAGCCAAACTGTACATCATCTTGGATAAGTTCAGGGTCCAAGCCAGATTCTAATAAAAATAATATAAAATAAAAATAAAATAAAAAATAAAGAAAAAAATGAAATAAAACAAAAACAATATAATAGAGAAAAATATCTTGAAACTTTGGAATTTTTGAAAAATCTTTGGGAATCTGCTTGATTTAATAGCATCGATGAGAAAATGTTATTATAATTTAAAAATTCACTTGTACACACCATTGGCACGGGCACGAGCTTCCTCTAATACACTTTGCTTAGTTTGCTTAACTACCAAAGTTTCAAAGCGAGCGTCATCGACCAGTGAACGGCGACGAGAAGGATATCCGTTCTGCAAAAGACAATAAAACATTATAATATTATAATCTACACATTGACATAATATATAAATTACGAGTATTTATTCAAAATGTATAAACTATTAAACTAGATTTATAAATTAGATGCATAATTATATCCCACTGTGTTTGCATAATTATTACAGTAACTTGTAATTACAATTGAATATTATAATGTATAATCCTGTTTTGTATTTTATATTCAAATAAAATTAAATAAATGAATATTTATTAAGACATCGTGGGTAATAAGAGTTATAAAAACGTCACCTAATTGGTTTAGACGTGCAAAGTATTATTAAAATGTAAAAATCTTGACATTGAAGTTCTTGAATGTTTTTTAAACACTCCTGTTACCAAATACTGTTTAACTATGTCACGAATCAGTTGATATTCTGTTGTACAAAAGCCTTTCTATGAATAGAGTGATCTTCTAAATCCTTATAAATATAGAACGTCGGTCACATAACATATATTTCATACGCGACTTAGAATTGCTTTTACGAAGTTCACGGATTATTTCCTGAGAATGGCGGAGCGTAAAGTGCTGCCATTATTCAACCGCCTTTACGAGAGAGACTTCTTAGGGTGCGAAAAGCGTGAATTTCTACTCTATTGAATTCAGGAAGTGACCAATTACATGGCACAGTCTTTGAAGTACTACAAATTGAGTTAAACATTTCAAAGCTAAAAGTTAAATTGATTTAAACTTTGATACTAATTATTAAATAAAATTAAAATAGTTTTATAATTGTTTTTTTTTTGTTATATATATATGTTTATAAATAAGGACTTTGTGAGTTCATGACTTTGGTAAAGGCGATCGCGTGTGACGTTTGACTTTGACAGAGAGCACCTTTAAGACCTAGTGCTTTCCAGTACACCGAGCAACGACTAACTAGACTTATGTATGTCAAGGACTTAACGTAGTATAATAACTTTGCTTGTTTACGGAGCAATAGCGTCATGATTTTATGAGAGATTCCTTAATTCCGAGTTCATTCGTTCATCGGCCGCATGTTTTACATATTATTTATTACTTGATTACTCATCAACGCCAGGGTAATATAAATATAACACCGTATATTTTTAAGGTACCTACCTACCTCCTAATGTTGATGCTTTTGTACTATAGTATACAATCGTATTATTGTTTCCTGTTTAAGAATAGGCTCTTTACATTGCGGCGTAAATTTTAATGTTTAATGATGCATTTAATTATAGCTGATAATTAAAAACAACCTCTACCAATTAAGTCCGTGTTACTAATAAAAACTTCAATTATATTTTGAAAACACGAGTGTCGATTTTTCTTCCTCGTTATATTATTATTTAAAGATGATGTGTTTGTGATTGCAATACATGTATTTGTATGTAAACATATCTGATATTGTATATGTGCAATGTTCGAACAGGGATGTCAATTAAACTTGCCATTGAATATATCGGATCACTGAACGGTATCACTCGAGTCGTTAAAGTGGTTATTATAAAGATAAAGGTCCGCCTAACTGGAGCGAGCAGGATTCGGAATCCAGTATAACCTTGACGCCAGAGTGGCCACTCTACCGTTCGAATCGAATGGGTGGAGGTTAATTAAAGCCGCCGCTTGAGAGACATCTATAGCGATATATCCAAAGCCACTTTTCACCTGTATTGCTCCCAAAAATCACACTGTCGGGTGTACGAAAGCTGTCAGAGAGAGTGTTTTGATGAGTTGTAAGTGGGATTCGTTTATTACCTGACATTTTGTTTTATATAACTACCAAGTTTATATTGCTGACATTTTTTTTTATAATTGGTTGACCGCGGGTGAGCCTCATTGGCCAAGGGCGTAACGCGATGACCTCGGCTTGCTTTAAGCACTAATGCCGACAACCTTACCAGCAGGCGCATGTTTAGAAAAAAACATAAAAAACCTCAATTATATTTTTCTGAAATAACACATGTTTGCGGCATACTAACATTGTTCATTTCAGAAACAATGTTCGCGTAAAACCACAGAAAATACAACATGAACCTTTTGTTGTCAATATAAAACAACAAAGAGATTAGAATATAAACTGCAATCGCTTATGCAGAAATTGATCTGAGGTGATAACAAAGTAGAGTGAATGCTGGACACCTGCGTGCTGACCTTCGACAGTCAAGGAAGTACATTCGTAGAATGAAGCCTTTACTTGCCGACTTGACATAAAAAATAATACCATAAACGGTGATTATTATCGCAAAGCAAGATCGCAGAGCTTAAACAGTAGTAGAGTTCTTCGCATTAGCAAAAGGTGGCATGGCATGGATGTTACATCATGACGTAACAATTACATAGATTATTCGAATATTGACAATGGCTAAGATAATACAATGCCTGTAATTAGTCGCGGAATTTTTCCGAAGCTGGGAAAAAATCTTGGACACGACCGTCACGTAGGCCACGGGTGTCTGGGCATCTTTTTCATATTATGATTTGTGCCACTTTTCTGTCAACAATGAGTCTTTTAATTGGAATAATTGTGTATTGCATTATGCAATGTGTCACACGAGGCCATCATGTGAATTTGCAGTGAAAGTGTCTCCGAAATTACGATGCGTGAAATAATTGACTCTTAATTGTTTACTTCTGGTGTATTTTTTTATAAAACCAGATTTGTTGGGCATTCGGAGGACATCCGAAATTTTCACCGTTATTACAATAGAAATTTTGGTAATTTCTCTAGTTATTTTACCGATGTTCATATTATTTTTATACGTGTAATTTATTATCATTATACTAGTAAATGTTTTATTATTTCGTTTCTTTACTGGTCGTTTTAATTTACATGTCAATGAACTTTAAACGTGCAAATAAATAGTATACGAATAATAATAATTATTTCCTTAAAAAATAAAATATGGCATGTAAATATTGTATCCCAATTTTTATAAGATATACTTTTAAATAGGCTCTTGTTTTAATGATAATATTATCAATTTACAAAGTACTTAAAAGAGTAATTTTAATATAAATTTTTACTCCGTTATAATATAATTTAAGTAATTTATATAGTTGGTACCTAGTTTCGTTATGCTATTGTTAAGTAATCCTCATGATATTAAAGTTTAGATTATAATTGTGCATCTTATTAAATTATTACTATATTATATTAAATGTTGTTAATGTATTGCAAATTAATAAAGCAACTATTTTCACAAGGTTATTAGGCGTAATGATGTTTTGATTATTTTTTAATAGTTGCATTTTTAATTACGCGTTTTAGTACATAGAAGGCATTTCATCAATATCACCAATTGTTGTTATTTAAAAACAACTGTTAACAATGGAAATGCCCACTATGGAGATGGTTGGAGCAAGCTTGCGCTCACCATCTGGATGCTTGTGAGTGATGATAGCGCCTCACCTCAATGCTGTAGGATTTTTTGATGGCGAACATCTCTCGGTTTTTCTGAGCTGCAGCAACTGCCATGGTGCACGACACTCCACTGATTTTCAAAGCCTGAACGAAGAGTCCACTGCTATATTGCGGGTCTGCGAGAGTCTAGTCTCGATCACTGGATTAATCCTATGACTGACTCCCGGAATACCTCCGCTAACAAACTTTGTGATTGCAAGCACACCAATGCATGTTGACGGAACGCAAGAACACTTTAAATAGTGGTAGACGCGCGCCTCCCACCCCGCAGCACCTTTCGTCGCGCATGCGTCATTGCCTTGCTTCCCGCGACACCGGGTTTCCCAGCGCCGCAGGTCTCCCATGGTTGGTCGACAGCGGCCGCTAGGTACCCTGAAGCCAGCCACAACACCACAGGTTGGTGCACAGGCAGCCGTTCATAGGTATATCGAATGTTACATTATGTGGTACTTATTTAGTTATATTACGGATGCTTTTAAAATACTTTTGTAAATTATTTCTTCATTTAAAACTTCTGAGTAACGTTTATAAATTTAATAGTGAATTATGTATTTATAGTAATTTGTGTGTGTCTATTTATTACATTAATTTATTATAATATTACAAAAATATCCATTCTCAAAAACTATGTGTGAGGTTAATAAGGTTTAATTAGGGAATGAGGTTTTTATAAAAGTAAAATATATTGTTTATATCTTTCGTGAATATTTAATAATTATTTTACAATAGTTTGCTTAACTTTTTTGCGGAAGGAAAATAAGGTAAACTAAGGTAATTTCATTGGAAAATAGTAAGGTTTAAGACTATACAGAAACAATTATATTGGCAATATTTTAATTTTAATTATAACAATGCTAATTATACGTTATTGAATTGTTATTTTCTATTTCAACTAAAACCTTAAATAACTTATCAATATTTTTTTTTAATAAATATTATTTAGTTTAATTAAACTCTGTTAAATAAACACTACTTAACAGAGTTTTCAATAAGAGTTAACGATCGATTTACAATAAAAATATAAAACTTTAATATTAGAGCCTTGTTGCATTCCCAAAAATATATGCGCTAGTAATAAATTAATGTATGTGTGTAAGAGATAAATTGTGTTCGGCTCATAGCAAAGGGCTTCGTTTGCCGTATAACTAACGCGTTAATTACGGGTGGCAGAATTACTTGGAGTTACTTTATACTTTGATGATGATCTCCTTAGTTAGTGTCTTTTTGTCAACACTGTGAAGTGCTCTAATGTGACTAGTAAAACCCATTTAGATATTATATCTATTTTATCAACCTATATTTACCACGATAAGGGTTAATAATACTACGAAATAGTGAGTGTGAGTGTAGGAAATGGTTAACAGTATGAGAGACCTTTTTCCTAGAAGAATTGTATGTTGATAACGGGTATTGGTGTTTTGAATTCTAAACCCGAATTCAAACCTTAATCACCAGAGTCGTTGCGTTGTGGATCTTATGATATATAAATAATTGCGGCCTAATATCGCGTTGTATTTTGTTTATTATATTGTATTTCTGCTCGACAGAGTAAGTCGTAAACTAAGTTATTTTTCTTTCAGTAAACGGTACTCTTGGACTTTCCGTCATCGACAGTCCTGTCATGAAGGTCAGATGTCCAGTCACAATAAAAATAAAAAAATCCAAACGTTTGAATAATCAATATAAATTTGAATATAAACTTTAAATTATACCCTTTATAGTAATTGTACCTTTTAGGTAGTAAATGTTTAAAAGTTAAATCGCCTTGAATTTTATCAACAATCTATCAATGTATATGCGAGTATAACAAACGGATTAAAGAGTTCCAATAGAACTCGGAAATATTTAGTTTCCTTAAGCTTAATCTTTATATCTATTATTATTATTTAAATCTATTTATAATAATAACATAATACTCATGTAGCTTTGAAAACAAAAAACATAGTTATAGGTAAAGGTTTTAGCGTTGAATTACTATACAGAAATAAACAAAACCAATATTCTTTTATATCTATACTATTGATAATTACTGCACTGCACTCCTGCGCTGTGCTTATCATCAGGAGGTCGAGCCACTATAAAAAAGGGAAAGGACAAGGATTCGCCAACTTCTACGAACCTGACACAATTTTCTCGTTTCTGACATATCAACAATTCTCATCATACAAGCTCTATGGTAACCATCTTATCTTCAATCTCCTGTGTCGTGCTCTATTTATCCTTCTATTCACCTCTGCATTATATTTACCTAATAAAAAAATTCCATTAATGCTGCGATTCCAACAAGAAACTTATTGGATCCGTTGTGGCGTCAATGAATGAAATTTATTCAAGTAAAAAATCATAATTGAATGTAAAACTGCATTCATCAAACATAATGGGGTTTTATTGGAAAATTATAGAAATGATTTCTATGAATACAACCAACACTCTTGCGGTTATACAATAAAACAGGCTCACTATGATCTTTTAATAAATATATTAAAATATCTATAATATTGGACATTTAAAGATGTTTGCTTCGGAGATGGTCAGGCGACGACAGGCGTGGACGAATGGTTAGCGATTGGTTTGTTCCCGGTCGGAGCAAATATTTGTTTCATAGCTTTTATTTGTAATATTTAATATTTATATAAAATTTTAAATGTTTGTTAATAAAAAAAGAGGTAGATATTTGCTTCGGGTCTGGTTATCAAAGAGTGGTAACACAGTGAAACCCAGTCTCCGGGGGTGAAATCCGGGGTAGTGCCACCACTTACAAGTATACAGACCATGAAGTGATTTGGTCGCGTTTAGGGATCAGCTTGTAAGTTTCCAGTTCCAACTAGACAACATAGTGGATGTGATTGCTACTAACAAGTATTGAATTGTAGTAATAGTGACATCCATTTATGGACCACACTCCAGCTTAACATCAAGCGGGGAGCTGTCATATATCGTGGCACAATAAAAAATAAAAATAATAATAAAAATCTGCCGACCCGGAGTAGTATCACAACTTTCAAGTTACAGATCGTGAAGTGACTCAGTCGCGTTTTGAGATCTGCCGGTTTCAACTAGGTCGGAATAGTGGATGCGATTGCTACTAGCAGTTATGCTGCTACAGACCGTACTCCAGCTCTGACTGTCATTTTATAAGATTTGCGCAATAAAATAATGTACTAAGTTATTAAAATATATTTAAAATCATAATTGTATATTTTGCCTAGGTTGCCTATTGCCCATAACCTTAGAGCTTGTATGAAAAGAATTGTAAATGTGAAAGAAGCGAGGGAGTTGTGTCAGGATCGTGGCAAGTGGCGCTCCATTGTTTCTGCCAATCCCTGTGAGAAAAAGGCGTGACAATTTGATTTGATTGTATATTTATATTTATTATACATGTAAATTTCTTTAATAATAATGATATAGTACATTGTGTTTTTTTCATAATATCGGTTTCTATTTCACCCAAAGGTTTCCTGGGAAAAAATACTGTTTAGTAATAAGATCGCCTTTTGTATCACTATACGAGTACTTCTTATAGGTTCTATTAGGTGTGCATTGCATTGTGTTCAATTGCAATCTTTAATTCAGAATTTAAAAAATAACATTCTAAACTTCAAACTCGATTGCAACTCAAAAATTATGCACACACTGCAAACAATCATTAAAAATTACATAGATTAAATAACATGAAAAAATAATATTACAAATCACTAACTAACTATGTAAACATCTATTAATCTATTATTTAAACATATTAGGCATTTTAATTTCATTTCAATATCAAATCATAAAAAATAAATAAAAAACATACATAAAATCACTTAGACAACAAGCATTAACGTTATTTATTAAATATTGTATTAATTGATCTTTTAAAGATAAAACAATTGGGTTAAAAATGTCTATGTCGATGTCGACGCTCTGATTGCTGACAAGATCGTTGTAGCTTCGGCATATTCTAACAATAGGGTTGTAGTAGGCACAATAAATGATAACATTTTAGGTTTCTTATGAAGTAAATAATAAACAAACCTAGGTATTATCTAATTAATTATGTAGTTAAGACGACAGTGGTGTAATGGCAGTGCATGGTCACGCGAACCATAATCGGTTCAAAACCACTTGCCGGTTGGTCATCGTGTGTCTATGATACATGCATTTTAGTAGCTTAATATAAATATGTAATAATATTCATTAATTCGTTTATAAGGATTTCCAAGTTAGTAATTAATAAATGCTCTATTTCCTTACTATACTAACATAGTAGGTTAAATTTATCTTTATCACAAAACGATTAATATACAATTTAAATTACAATGAATCAGGAAAAGTAAGATATACTCCTAAATGGGTATCCACCTGTATAACATTACCACACGTGAAGTCCACACAATAAATGTATTCTAAGAAAATAATAATATTATGCTCTTATATTTGATTTTCTGGGTAGGAGCTATAAACAAAACCAAAATTTGTTAATTAATCTTCCGCGTACGTCAGAGATACAATAACAGAAAGCATTCTAAGAAGCTAAGGGATTTCCCGATACCTGCTGCAATGTAGTTAGTTTGCGCAGTATTTACTAGATATATGTAGTCTAAGGCCGACCGCGGGTACGTAAGTAATTATCATTGGAAGACCCCTGATTCATTCGGACAGGTAAAGCATGAAAACCGGTTCGAAACTGATAAATGCAAACAGAACGTTCACCTATAAACTCGTACGGCTTAGCAACTATTCGTAAACAATAACAAAATTATATTTGTTAATTTTATTATTGGGTACACTACCTACACCGTAATATTAAATTGATAAGAACAATTAACAGTGGTGCCTAGTTTGCCGATCCAGGGTAGTATCTCCACATACAAGTATATAGACCGTTAAATGACTTAGTCGCGTTTCGGAAAAAAATGTTTGTAAGTTGCCGGTTCTAACTAGGCCGGCATAGTGGATCTAACTGCTACTTACAGTTATTTAACTGTAGTGGCAGTCACTTGCATTCATGGACCGCACTCTAGCTTAACATCACGCGGGGTGTTGTCATATGTCGAGTCACAATGATAAAATAATTACACATCTTTTAGTGAAAACTATGGGTACAGCTCTGTATTAATAGATGTCAAAAAACAATCAATCAATCAAATTGTCACGCCTCTATATTATAAGCTTGGTAAAGATTCTGGGGCCTTCGTCCGTTTTTTATTATTTAATTTGATTTATATAGTAGATCTTTTGAATCTTCTCGCCAATCAAATATAAATGTTAAAAACTGTCAATAAGAGGCAAATATTTTACATAGCACGCAGTTTGCAATAATAAATATAAATCCAGATCTATAATAAGTTATGTTTAATAAAACATCCTCAGAGTAAGTTGATGTATTTTCTCTTAGATTTTGCGCGAACATTGATTAATGAATTAAACAAATTTTATGCGGCTTACTATCGCGTTTATTTTGGTTTTGATTTTACATTTTTTTATTATTCCGACGTTTCGAGAGCTTTGCAGCCATCGTGGTCACGGTCATCGTCTCTCGCATAAAATTTGTTTAATACATTGATGTATTTTCTGTTAATTTGTTTTGATATTATTCGTACTAAAGTTACGTCATTAAATTTGGGTAAAGGGAAATTCTCGACGGAGTTCTCAAATATTTTGCTGGTATTTGTCACTATTTTACAAAATAATAAAACTTAGTCGAAAAATAACAACACTACAATTGGTGGTCATTTTGCCCTGTCTGCCGATCCTGTATTACAAGTGCTTTCAAGTGTACAGACAATAAAAAAAAACTTAGTCGCATTTCGGGATCAGCCTAAGAGTTGCCATTTCTACTAGGTATGTTCACTATACGACTACTAGCAGTTATTATATTATTACCAGTCTGTATTAGCAGTCGTCTCCATTCATTGACCGCAATTCATCTTAACACCGAGCGGGGTGCTTGCTGTCATGCTATGTCAAAGAAAAAGTAGGTTGAGAAACGAAAATGAGATAATATCGAAAACGCATTGTACCAAATGTGATATTCTAATATAATATTATTTTTTTCGGAATCTATGGTATATAAATACTAACATAATGATATGCACAATTATCTGAAATAAGATTTTCGCGTTCAACTTTAAAAAGACAATTAAGTAAATAATTTGAAATATTTTAGTCTCGCGGAAATCACTCTTATAATGATTATTTTGCATGAGATATATTTGCATTATATTTGCAAAATTTTTGTACAGTTTAAATAGGCATATCATTATATGAATTGCAAAATCATTATCACATCCCATTTGCAGGCATCAGTTTGGTTTTCCTCACAAATATGTTATAATAATTGAGTAGTAGTTGCACGTTTGAAATTTTATAAGGAAAATCGCTTGAAAGTAGGCCAAAACGTTTACAAAGACGGGAGTTGTGAAGTTTTCCTTTAAGGGGGTTTCCATAATACATAAATTTCATGTTAAATTATTCATTTAAATAAATTCAGTCATTGTAAATGTAATATATTATTTACTGTCGTACATTAATGAGTCAAAGTAGGTTTTTATACTTCCTTATACGAGTGTACAAATGAAAATACAATGTAATCATTATTTTGTTTTTAAGGAACATGTAAGATTATGTTTCATTATTTTAAATTTATACATATGTTCGACTTTAAGTTACAAATAATGGGTTTATATTTTACGATATATAGACACTCCTGATATTAAGCTGGTGTGCGGTCCGTAAATGGAGGCTACTACTAAGAAGTAGTCACATCCACTATGCCTGCCTAGTTGGAACCAGCAACTTACAAGCCAATCTTAAAACGCGACTAAGTCACTTCATGGTCTGTAAACTTCTATGTGGCGGTACTATGCCGTATTGGTACACTGGGCACCACTGCCTACCACTCTTGAATGAATTAAATGAAGATAGAATATAGGAAAATAACAGATGCTATTGAAATGTGTTGATGAATGCGCAAAAACCGATGATTTGCGCAGTGTCACAAAAACTGGACTTAGGACCATATTGCAACGGTCTTGCAAGAGTTGAAAATAACAAAAATGTTATTCACGATCTGTTTACTTAGATCCCTCGAGTGTTCGGTCAACAACTCGGAAAACCCCAAATAGTTAGGAAGGACGCAGCTGAAGACGTCGGACAGATAACATTAAGAGACACTGTGCATGATGCTGTTGTGCACATGGTTGAGGAGTAATTATCGTCGTATCGTCGGTCACAAGTTAGCGTCCCATGAGAGCCGCAATCCTCAGCAGTGAGGAATCGACGCAAGAAAAAAATAATCTCATGTGGATGAACGACATGTAATAGGGAAAGAATATTTGCTGGAATAATTAAAAATTAATAATGTATTTTCATTGATTCCATATAATCTGAGTAACCGAAATTACTATGCCAGCTTCGCATTCAATATTTTTCATTGGTTAACTTTTAAAACTTACGAGTACATATAGCTATTCAAATCATTAAATTTATTATTATTTTGAATGTTTATGAGTTGCGAGTTAACTAATGGTCTCATCACAAAACAAGTTTATTACATAACTAAGTTTGTTAAGATTAAATAATTAAGTAGCGGTTTTTCAACTGATTTGGAATTTTTGCCGCTCATAATACGCATGAATATTTCGGAATTTACCTTCTTGTTTACAATTATCACAATGGCTCATTTTAGTAAATCTAGATCACATTTATTTCACACGTGTTGGGCATATGTACATAATCACGTATACGGGATATTTAGGTAGATATATTTTTTCCATAATTTTATTTTAAAATTATAATTCTATAATTTGCAACGATATCAACTGCTGAAGATAAGCTTGCATCTATTGTATATGGTATTAACCTGGAAATATTTGACGTGAGCAGTTAAATAAATGCAGGACGATAAATTAAAGAAATATTGATGCGTTGTGTCAGGAGCTTCATTGTCTACATTTTTGTCTACATTATATTTGATTATTCCTAAATTATTAAATAACCAAATTTTAGAGTGGTTGGCCAGCCGGCCAATCCGGGGTAGCACTACCACTTACAAGTATACAGACTAAGTCGCGTTTCGAAATTAACTTGTAAGTAGTGGATGTGACTACTACTTAAAGTTATTTAACTGTAGTAGCCTTTATTCATGGACCGCACGCTGGCTTAACATCAGGCTGGGTGCAGTCATAACGTCGAGCTACAATGAAAAAAAAGTAATCAATGATAATATTAGGCTGACCTAAAACTAAACACCAAAACTACTGTTTTCCCTAACAACTTTATGACTAACAGGTAATTTTTATTTTAATATAAACAATTTAACGCAATTAAATACGTCACATTCAAGAGGCAAAAATTGTATCGTACACGGTAAACCACCGGTCAGTTGTAAAAGGTCGCTTAATTGATATATAATGTCCTTCGTTTCAAATCACGTTTTCGGTATATTGTTAATGGGTATATTTGTATTTTTATTTATTTTCACTTATTTTGATATTATTAGTATGTATTATTGTAATAGGTTAATAAGTATACAGACCGTGAAGTGATTTGGTCACGTTTCGGGATCAGCTTGTAAGTTGCCGGTTCCATCTAGGCCGGCATAGTGGATGTGATTGCTACTCACAGTTATTGAATTGTAGTAGCAGTGACATTCATTCATGGACCACACTTTGGCTTTACATCAAGCGGGGTGCTGTCATATGTCGAGTCACAATAAAAATAAAAAAAACGTATGTCGATGGCGTCCAAAGGACAAAGGGAGGCCTATGTTCAGCACTGGATGTCTTAGGGCTAATGATGATGATAAACCTCATGCCTTATGCCTAATAACTCTTAAACTTCTAATTTCTTATCATGCCATGAACAGTATGAATGAACTTGAGATGTTTTTTTATTTTAAATTACATATAATAATAATCACAAATGAAAACACATGAATGGCTTTTGTTAATGCTGACGGACCGTAAATGACGCGTATACATCGTAATCGTCAAAATAAATAAATAAATAAAAATTCAAGTGTTTTTTTAATTATTTTTGAATATTTAGTGACACGGATTGGCAAAGGAACGCTTCGATGGTTTGGGTACATAGAAAGAAAGAGTATAAATAGAATTTAAAAATCTGATGATAATGAATGCTGTAAACGAGTCAGACCCAGGAGTGTTTTATCCGATCAAATTGAAGACATCCTCAAGAAAGCTAGGCTACGGCGACTGAGACAACCGTAAACTGACCCGCCTTTTTCAGTCGTCGGCACTCTTGGACCTCTTCTTGTTTACGATTAGACAGTGCGAGGTCAGATGTCGAGCGACAGTAAAAACATATATTAAAATATTTCTCTCTGCTTGAGGACTAACAATGGACGATGATGCTAAAAATAGTGTATTTCATTAATAATAAAAAGTAGTTTCTAAAGTTTTACGTTAACATTGTTTATGATTTTTTTTGCGGCTTACAATAGCGTTTATTTTTGTACTTATGTACTCGTAGGAGTCACATTAAAATAATCAAAATAAACGCGATAGTAAGCTGCAAAAAGCGCGTAGAGGCGGGCGCTTTGTCTTACAAAATCTTAGGTACTACCGATACTAGCTTTTTTAGAATGTATTTGTTTCTTCCATTATTACTTCTTTTCTTATAAATATATTACGTTCATCTTTTTTCATGTCTAATAGAGGTGTTACAAAAACTTATTCACTTGTTCGTTTTTTATAAGCAAATATACATACACTACATCAAATAAATTATAATAAAAACCTTTGCACTGACGTTTATTAAAAAATGTGACACATACATTACATTTATAATCCATCACTTTATCCATATTAACACAACTAATCATGATCATTGAAGCCGGAAGTATTAATCCGGTTCACTATACTATACATACTACAAATATGTAACAGATCACGTGTATAATTGTGTTTAGATCCATTGAAAAACTTGTTACTTCAAATAAAACGATTAAATTATTATTGTACGAACGGTTCAGTGAAATAGTTCTAGTATAACATTTTATAATATTAAAATAATAAGTCGTCGGCTAGTAAACGTGCTTGTATAATAGAAACAGGACGACCGAAATACATATATCAAAGATACATTGATGAAAGCGGCAAGAGGTTTTGAACCAGGTACTCTCGGTTTATAAATCTCATGTGAATGGATGCGTTAAACAAGGCCGGCCCAGGTGGGTGTTTTTCGACCAAATCGGAGCCATCCTCAAGAAAGCTAACCTAACCTAGTGCCCATAACCCTAGAGCTTGTATGACGAGAATTGTGAATGTGAAGGAAGCGCGGGAGTTTTAGTAGGATCATGGCAAGTGACGCTCCATTGTCTCTGCCTATCCCTGTGGGAGAAAGGCGTGACAATTTATTTTTTTTACTCTCGGTTTTTACCTCCACAACACCACGGTCGCCTTAATTAGACTGTGAGTGAAGATAAAATGATTTTTATAATGATTTCGTATGTCCTAAGGATTTGATTTGATCCGATGTGTGACCAAATCCTAATACAGATAAAGATATAAAGGAGATTTTTTTTACTGTGGCACGCTATATTATGCCGCCTGGTGTTAAGCAGGAGTGCGATCATTGAAAGGAGCTGAATGCTACTACATTTAAATAATTCTGTTGAAGTGGTTGTTTTATTCATAATATTGCTTTTAATCAAATGCTTCATAAACTTATATAAATGCTGTTAGCTTATTACAACATCAAATTTTAAGGTAATAAAGTCCTATTTTTTGCATTCTACCTACACTAAGTTTTGTAGTTTGCAAATCTTTTTATATATATTTTTTTATACCAAATAGGACGGTAAATCCGAATTATTGCGGATGTCCGGCATATTGGCACATAAAAACATTTCTAAAAACCTATAGCTAATGTCTGACTGTAAAGGATTTATATTTGCATGCCAACTACGTTTCTAAGGTCAACAACTCCGACCTTGGCGGGTTGCAATTTAGAGGTTCAATATCTACTTTAACAACAATTCAGTGTAACAAGTAGTCCACCTTATAATGCATGATCGAAACACTTTCAATTGTATTTTTTTTTTAATTGTGATTCGACATTTGACAGCACCCAGCCTGATGTTAAGCCGGAGTGCGGTCCATGACTAGATGTCATTGATACTACAGCTAAATAACTGTAAGTAGAAGTCACATCCACTACACCCGCCTAGTTGGAACCAGCAACTAACAAGCTCATCCCGAAACCTGACTAAATAAATCACTCACTTAATTAGATTTGCAATAAATTAATTATTGTATTCATTTAATATATTTTAAAAATTCAATTGTCAAGTCGTCATCAAAGGACTTTATAAGTCAATTTAATAAGAAATTACAAGTGATTTTACTTATGTCATGCTACATAAATACATATTTATATTCTTTTGTAGGCTTAATACAAAGAGGTATAAACAAAAGCAAATAAGTAATCAGACTATATTCTATCATTCCCTCCTCTAATCTCCCAACACGACTAAGTCACTTCACGGTCTTCATATTTGTAAGTGGTGATACTAACCCAGATTGGCAGACTGGGCACCACGGACATACACGAAGCAAATATCCGCCTCTTTTTTATGTTTTATGTTTTTTATGTTTTTACGTACTGAAATATTTGTAATAATTAAACTTATTATTCAATATTACAAATAAAAGCTTTGAAACAAATCTTTGCCCCAACCAGGCATCAAATTTGGGACTTCACGCATAACGAACAGGTGTGCTAATCAATGCGCCACGCGTGTCGTCAAAAATTCTATTCGTGTCGTTGTCTATTCGTTGTCTTACACTGGGTGAACAAAATACTTATTTAAAAGATATATTTTGTGGTCTTTTGAAGCTTTTATTTAGCCGGTGTACTCGTAAACAAACACATTTAAAAAAAGGTGGAAAATTAGTCTAAAATTAGCATTATTGTGTATTCGTTTAAAGTTATACATATATATATTTTAATAATGGTTACGTATAATTGTTATTTTTGTGGGTTATTCCAATAATATACTCTGAGTCTTTCCATTAATGGGGACTCGTGGAAATTTCTTTTGCACATTACCTTTGTTTTGCTATTAGACAAATTGCAATTGGGTTTTATTTAATGAGCATAAGACTATTGAAATACTTGACTATTAAAATATTTAATGACCACGTTTTGTCGTAATAATTATATTAGTAAAAACACATTGCAGGGGCCGCAGTGCGCAGAGGAAAGAGTTGCCAATTATTATTGTAACTTGACATCTGACCTCGACCAGCTTGATGGTAAGCAAGAGGAGGTCCAAGATTGCCGACGACTGTAAAAATCGAGTCATCACGGTTGCCCCAATCGCCGTCACTATGCCGGCGAAAGGTGCTTCACGCATCGCTTAAAGAGTCCAAGGTTATAGGATGGAGAGACCACATGGGCTGGTAAAGCATTCCACCTGTCGATTGTTTTACAAAGAAACGATGCACCGACTCTTAGTTCGGTTGACAAAATGTGGATGCTTCCTCCGACCTGTGCGGGTATTATGGGTGTGAAAAGATGAGGTAGGAACAAGGTTTAAGAACTTTCCATGGTATAGGCGATAGTTTAGCGCTCTGTAAAGAAAGTGCACGGCGGTAGCCCTGCCTTTAGTAATTAAAATTAAACAATTGATAATTATGATAAAGATGATGTAACGTATTCAATTTCTTTTAGTCAAAGATTAAAGTCTACATTAATTATTAACGTTAGTATATTAATTATAAACTATTATTATTAATCATATAGTTACTAACCACTTCTGGTGAATTAGGATTTGTAGAAATATAGTTAACAGATCTTAGTTATATTTTTTATTAAGCAGATTTGATATTCTTTGTCGATTTATTCCCCAAATATCTATTAATGGAGCATCTCAGTGGGTCTTAGTGAAATAACCCATTTTTATAACACCAGACACGTTAGCCATGTAAAATCATGTCGTGTCACGAATCTTTGTATATATTTTTTGCTTAATAATAAAACTAATTACTTTAGCCTAACACTTCCTAGTTGTTATAAAATTAAAATTGTCTTAAATTTTGTTTTAAATCTTTACAAAAGATGTAACTTTCATTCAATATTGCATCACCTGTCTTGGTCTAGTATACATTGACTTTACAGAAGGTCATTTAAATGTACTTGTAAAAAATAAAATCAAACTAAAAACTTACTATGTACCTAGAAATATAATCGCCACAGGTGCATGCCTTCTTAGCGATTCGAAATAAAGCCCTACACTAGTACTATAATTTTGCTATTATTTTTCATATATTTTTATTTTCTATTTTCAAATTATTAATCTCATGCCTTAGTTCCCACAGAGATAGGCAGAGACAATGGAGCGTCACTATGCACGATCCAGACAAAACTCCATCCCATTTCCAATTCTCTTTTTATACACGCTTTTTTGGTTTAAGAATGACCTCAAAAAATCATAAATCTGACTTATTGGTCATGTATTAGCTTATTTGTAATCTACAAGCAGAAATAAAATTGATGAAAATACAGTGTTAGTAACTGGAAGCAACTTTTTATAATGAAAAATAATAAAAAAACATAATCTCAATCAAATTGTCACGCAGCATTTACCATGGGCGTAGGCAGATACAATGGAGCACCAATTTCCATGATCCTGACATAACGTCCTCGCATCCCTCACATCCACAGTTCTTTTCATAGAAGCTCTACGGTTATGGGCACTAAACCACCCAGCTTTCTTGATGTCTCCGTTTTGTTCGGAAAACACCCTCGGGTCTGCATTGTTTAACGCATCCATCCACATAAGTTTTATAAATTCCTTTCGTCAATCGACTTTCACTCATTCTTTTGATGTGCTCAAACCATCGAAGGATTCCTTTGGCAAACCTTGTCACTACTTATTCTTTCAAATCACATCTATCGCGCACTGTGCTATTTCTCATTCTATCTGCAAGTACCGGATTATAAACAGCTATCCGTAAGTTTTCGGGCATTATTTAAAACAGTAAAAAACGTATGAAATGACAGTAATTACTACATATATACACCTACACATAGAAACATAAATCATTATTTCTATCGCATTACTATCCATCACACATTTAATGTTTACAATGTGTGACATTTATTAGATTAATCAATTTGTCATAAAGTGGTCCGGCTTCGTTTATGACATTGACCGACACATTTAATGAAGTGGTGAAACGGAAACTAGAATTGGTTAATTGGCAAGTTGCTGGTTGTTCCGCTTCAATTTTTCAAGATCATGCGAAATACAATCCATTTGTATAAACAACTTGCGATATGATTACCAAATGATAATAGTGGTAAGCAGTAAAGATAGCTAGATACAATTCCAAAATGGGAAAAGGGACTACTGGCAGCAACTTAAACATTATTTTATGTTTAAGTTGCCGTAGTGCTTTTTGTATTTGCCTATCTGTACCGCTCCCCACTCCTATTAAGTTAAGCGCTAGCAGTATCTCAATCAGTCACGTCTTATTCCCACAGACAATGGAGCACCACTAGCCACAAACAACCCTGACACAACTCCCTCGCTTCCTTTACATTCACAATTCTCTTCATTTAAGCTCTGTGGTTATGGACACTAGGCAACCTAGCTTTCTTGAGGATGTCTCCAATCTGGTCGGAAAATACATTAAAAATGTTATATTTTAATGATAATTATATTCTATTATATACATTGTATATTCGCAATCGTTCGTAAAGTATGTTTGCAATATGTTGCGTAATACACACTTATTTTAAAACTTCGTGCACTATGTACAAGAGCGACTGAAATGGCGTTACACGTTCCCTGTCAGTTAACCTAAGGCACCGACAGAAAGAATAAGATGCATGAAGAATAAATACATTTAATCCTTATAATCTTTATAATAATAAAAGAAAAATACAAGAGAGATGTTTTACTACCGGAAATTACTAAACTTAAAATTATCCATATTGTTTCTTTTTGTACATAATTGAGTCTTATTGTTTTAAATTTTATTCAAAAAAATTCTTTATTTAGGAGACTACCATGAAAATCATCAATTTTAAATCATCAACTATATTATTATTATATGTTGTATGAATACAATTATGTTGATTCTGCAGGTACTTAGATTATAATAATACAGCATCCGTTTTCGTCCAAATTAGTTTTATTCGCGGATGTCGGTAATGACACTTCATGATCCATTGTATGTTCGTGTAAAATAATCTTAGGTTCGTTTTTATAAGTCAAATATTTTGTAGGAAATCTTAAATTTCGCTAAGTGATATCAAAATGTGATATCTACTTTTGACAGTTAAGGCGACCGTGATGTAGTGGCAGTGCAATGGTTACACAAACCGGGAGCGCGAGTTCGAGACCACCCACCGGTACCAATGTATCTTTGATATATGTTCTTTGGTTGTCCTGTTTCTATGGTACAAGCACTTTAGTAGCTTAGTATAGAAATGTAAATAATAAAAAATAAAAAATTGTATATTAGTTACTCGTATGTATTAAAAGGAAAACTATGTAGGTAAAACGATGCTGTGTTAATTCCATTCATTTGTATGATTAGTTATCTTTTGGTAAATTGTCGAATCGAATTGTTACTTAATTCCTACAGGATATATCTGTATATAACTGGTGCTCCGTTCCACGAGCCGGACACAACTTTTTCGCTTCCTTCACATCCACATTTATGTTTAAACGAAGTCTGTAATTAAAAGCGCTTATGTTATGATAGAAAGTGCAATCTTCTGACTCGTACCCGTTCTACTCATCTCTAATTTATATTTATATCAAAAATGAAGCTATTATTAAGTATTTTAAGGGTTAAAAGGATTTTTGTTCTATTGTATTGTTTTGTTTTTACAACAAAATTATAATATCGCTCGTAGCCAGAGTTTCTAATTTTGCATGTTCGAAATGTACAAACTATTGTACAATGTGTGGGTACATTTCTTAAACAAAAACAATCGCTTAATGAAGAGAAATTTCATAATGATTAAATGGATCTGTGGGCTATTAAATTGTCACTCGTTACTACCACACATTGTAGTATCTTCCTAAACTCGGAGTAAGGACTATGTTATTTAAATTATCATATAATTTCAAGTACATTCCTAAAAATATACATTCTCTCCGTAAGCTAAGCCCGTGACACTTGAGTTATAAAATAGACTTAGGAAAGTTTAACATGAAATAGTTCTTTTAAGATAATTACACTCGTAAGATACATCATATTAAGGCTTTATAAGTAGATGGCCGTTGGGGCCGAAAAGTTCTCTAATGTAGACCACATACAAGCGTAAGACAAGTAAGAGACCGCTGTACTCAGGCCGCTTTCAGCACATAGTTAGTAGAGATCGCTCGGAAACTATCGCTCCTTAATATTATATCGATATCATATCGTCGCGCCTCCTTGAGTGTTAAGGAAACAATAGACTGTCATTTCACACAATAGTCTCAATATAACTTATTACTGAATAATGAAAAATGAACGACATACATTCTTATTTGTAATGATTTTGACTTGCTGAATACCTTTAGCACGGTCTTAATATAAACATCCGATAATGTAACAATTCTATCATGATGGGATCATAAACACAAATTGTACTAATAACCTCATTATCATTTGATTAGATATTTTGTACATATTGGTAATATTCCTCAATAGAAGCAAGTTTTTGCGTTCATTTAGCTAACAGCGGCCTGTTAATTTTAATAATTTACTCGGTCTAAGTACTAAGCCAAAGAGTCATCATAAAAACAAACAAAAAGTGTTGTTATCACTTTTTGTAAGCTAGCAGACATTTTTTGCTGGCCTAGCGGATGATAAAAAGCGGGTAATAAAAAAACTCGTTACTGTGACACAATCTATAAAATAAGTCTCTAAAATAAAATATAATAAAACACATAAGCAATAGTAAATTTAATTTAATAACTTGAACATTTTTGAGCTTGTATTAAGAGAATTGTGAATGTGAAGAAGCGAGGGAGTGTGCAAGTGGCGCTCTATTGTCTCTGCCTATCCCTGTGGGAAAAAGGCGTGACAATTTGATTTGATTTGATTTAACTTAAAATAATGTTCCCAAATGTGGCTAATTATACCAAATCGTTTGTTGATTGACCATTAACACATGTTAAGACAAACTGATTGCATTTACAAACGCATCCTGGTGTAGATGAATCTTACTGCAGGCTTTAACAATAGACGTATTAATTGTAGTATTTGCAATTATTTTTTGTCGACATAACTACTTAATGGCTTGTCTACTCCCAGATTTTACTACTCTGTCGATTCGCTCGTGCAGTCATTGTTATCATGTGGCACTAGATGCTGTCAGCATCTTCACGATCCCCCTCCAATCATGACCTTCATTTTGGCATCAGATTATTAAATAAAAAGAAAAGAGAAACTTAACCTTAAATGAATGTAAGTCAGTTTTAGAAGGCACATAGTCGAATAAAAATGCTAATTAAGATTTTCGTTCGTATCAAGGAATATCTCATTAATAATCTTAATTGTGTTAATTAATTCATATTTTATTTTACAAACTAAATTCCATTTACTGATAGGTATATTGTATCATTATATAATAATAATTTATTCTACTATATTTTTATCACTAAGAACAGCACCACGTGCTTAAGAGAACAAAGGCATGAGTCAGGTTTTTTGTCCACTATAAACTTTTTTTTATTGAGAAGTAAAAATGCCGAGAACTTAAACAAGAAAAGCGTAATGCCGTTTTCACATAATGTAGAAAAGATAAAATTGACTTAAGTCCCGCTTAAGTCTTTATGAGACAGAGGCACTCGTACTTATTTAAAAAATAGACTATAGTGGACTCACGTCTTTGTTCTCTTAAACACGTAGTACTATGTTAACTTACTTCAAGGACTTTTTTTTTATAAAGTAATAGTCGATGCGGTACTTAGAAGAACTTGGAGCAGCTGTGGATTCCTTGGGGTGCTAAGTCAGACTACCTCCTCGTGTGTCTGTCTGTTTGCCGTATCGCTTCGGTGATGCGGAAAGCCGGGCCGGTGCATCCTGGGCATCAGTCAATAACTTGACTGATGCCGTAAAAGAGTAGGAAGACAGGCGGTTTTTCTTCTCTTATGTAGGCGGAGCTTAACAGCTAACGTGGTGGGGGTGATCCGTTGAAAGCCTTACAGGTACAATGGGGGCCCACCTCCGTATACGCGTCGAGATGGTCGTCGTAGGAGTTTGAAAAAATCTGACGATTCCTATTAAAAAATAGCAAAGAACAGAAAAACATATAACAAAAAAACTATATATTTCTCTGTTCTGTTAGAAAATGAAATACATCAATACCTACATAATTTAGTCTTTATAAATATTATCTTAACCATAAATATATCCAAGAATCTAGTCTATTACATTCATCAAGTGGAAGAGATTAATGTCATATGATCGACCTAAGATAATAACATCTTAATGCGGTCAGGGAGTTTTGTTTGCATTTTGCATTAAATACATTGATATTTTACACAGTGGGTGATAAAATGCAATGCAAACTAAAGAAGCAATGTATCATAATGCGTGATAAACGCATGTTCAAACCTTGGTTAAAGTCGCAGTAGTGTGGACAACACTTGTAACTCAATTAAAATAAAATAATAAGTTAGTTACAATATATTTTATTTATTTTTTATATATCTATACTAGGCTAATAATCGTGCTTGTATCATAGAAACTGGATGACCAAAGTACATAATATCAAAGATAATTTGTATCGGAATGTGGTTTTGAACCGGGAAATCTGGGTTTGCATGACCATTTCACTACCATGGTCGCCTTAACTGATGTATGTTATTATCTTATTTATTAGACTGTTACATAAACTAATTTGTGGCTATATCATTATACATTTAAAACCAAACTTATGGTCAATGTTCTTAACCATCTTACCACGTCTGCTATAATCACTATCTAATAATGCAGCACGTAAGCGAGCTATTTAAAAACGTGCTGATCATTTATCCAAACTTATATACATAAGAAAAATATAACTGTAATAAAGTCTGCTGATTTTTTAAATTGTGACACAACATATGACCTCGATCTTCCTGATGATAAGCAAGAAGAGATCCAAGAGTGACGACGACTGAAAAAAAAACAAAGTCATTTCACGGCTGCCTTAGTCACCGTTAACGAAATCGTGACAACCGCATTACAAATATTAGTTTTTTTTTGTAAATGTAAATTTCAACATATTATGGTGCAGTTATACGTCAGATATACTGTCAGATATACTGTCAGATAAACGTCAAAAATATCATTCTCTTGAAATTTCAACAGGCTATTAATGTATGACTGTTAGACTCTTTGGGACTTATTACTTTACAACCAGTATAAATTGCATTTTATGCAAATACATACATTTTATAAGTATTTTCGTTTTGAATTGGTCTAAATTTTACACGATACCAATAAATAAAAACAAGTGACTTTTAGATAAGTTAACTAATTATCCTTGTAGTCGGTGAGTGGTTATTTAACAATGTCACATAACTTAATACTTGCGGTAACTCCAAGAGTGTGTTTCCTCGGTATTTTACAAAAATATAATAAATTTTACCATTCATAATTAATTAATACAAACTATTATAATTAAAACTACAAACTACTTATACTAATAAAGTGGCTTATAATAGTTTATCCAAGTAAATAAAAATACCATGCAAGTAATATTGTTAAAATAGCGCTTACAGTTGACTTTGAAAGACCAAGATTCTTTGGTCTTTCAAAGTCAACCAAAGTCAACTTCCAAGATGATGCGAGGGTTATTGGTGGTATTCCTCTTGTAGACCTGTGTTTTGAACTCATTTTTTTGTCATCTCGTTCGTGAGATCATAATATTTACTAGACTTGAGATTGTGGTTTTTTGGAATAGATATTTTCCGCTAAATTGGTATATAAGTAATATAAGACGATGAAGCATCTTTGAGTCGCGTTTAGTAAACAGTTTGTAAGATGTCGGTTTTAACTAGGCCTGTTCCAATGGAGACGAGTATTATTGGCAATTATTTAACTGTGGTAGCAGACACAACCATTTATGACCGTACTTTAGTATAACATCAGGCAGATATTACGATCTAAATAAAAAAAATGTATTCATACAAATATCGAGAATTTAAATGAGATTGAATATTGGCACTGAGAATTAATGTACAATATTTCAAGTAATGATCAATGATCAGTGTTACGGTCAACCGATGTTTGACCATCCATCAAATTGTGAACTAGACACTTCAATGATAGAACTTGTTCCATATTAACTAGCCTCCCACTTGGTTGAAGCCTAGACTATTATTTTTTTATGAGTGAGATCATAGCCCGATTTACGTTCCATAGAACAACCCTTGCTAAGTTAAAACATTTTAGTGGGAATGCATCGCTTTTTACGATTCCATATTCACTATACGAGTATTATTTTTCGTTCTCGTATGTTGTATATACGAGTATGACGTTCTCAAGTGCGAATTCATTGAAAATTGTTGAACTATTAAATGCGGTAATGGATTTCACACTTCATTTAACAGGTGTATAGGTGCTTATTTTAAGAGCAGGTTATAACAATCGTCACTATACATGCAAACATATGACCCTTACC
Source organism: Tinea trinotella (assembly GCA_905220615.1). Lineage (NCBI taxonomy): Eukaryota > Metazoa > Arthropoda > Insecta > Lepidoptera > Tineidae > Tinea > Tinea trinotella. The sequence continues at coordinate 7,096,883 of HG992305.1, forward strand.
TTCTACTTAGCTTTCATGTAGAAATATTTCGAAAATTTGCCAACAATTCAAATGTACAATATTAATGGTGTCTCTACTAATTTTACACATATTAATGCGAAATATTCATAGATGTTTGTTACTAAATCCACAACGGCTAAACGGATCTAGATGTAATATGGTACCAAGATTGTCTGGAATAGGACATAGGCTACAAATTGAAGACCTGGAGTACGAGATGATGTACCATGAGGGTGCAAGGGATGTAATTATTGTGATTTAGGTAAAATTGTTAATTACTATGAGATTATACTTGAGCAGATAGGTCATTAAAGATTCCTGATGATGTATTAAATGTTTCTTTGAACTATTTTGTAATTTCTTTTTTAATAATTACATTTTATGATTTTTAATTTCATATTGCATACATATTACATAATAAATATTTTTTTAATATTCATGACTAGCAAAGTGTGATATGACTTCACCCATATAAAACGACGTCGTGAGAAAAATTACAATTTAGTGTGACCAAAAGATCATCATCTTATTACATAAGGATACTAATTAAATTATTATCGAAATACATTGTCATAACACCATAACCGCGAATGACACAATCCACAGAGCATGTAATATCATTGCCTATATCACGGAGAGTGTTCCGTTCCAAGAAACCCATTAACCTTGTTCTAACCTCGTCTATTCACTCCCGTCTTACAGGCTGTGAAAGATGCTTTACCCGCCAATATAAAATAACATCTCCAGCCAGCATAGTAAAGTCGTCTCAGACAATAGAAAGCTGGTTCTTTTTTGGGTTCTTTTGGACCTCTTTTAACTTACTTACGATCAGGCTAGTCGAGGAGAGAATATCGACTCACAGTAAAAATATTAGAATTTCACTTCTTAGGATAAATATGTCACATTCACATTCAAAAGGCTCTATTTTTTTTTTGGAAACTTCTACTGTGTATGCGCAACGTAGAACATCTACTCACGAGATGGATTGACGACCTGCTAAAGGTAGTTTCTGTCGCATGTCTGATGCATTATAGCCAAAAACACAAATGAATGGATTGCAGATTGCAGCAGATAGGTAGATGAGATTGACTTCGACAATAATTCGTAGAGAGAGCCAGCAAAGTGACTTGAGTCATAGATAAAAGAGAGGGAGGATCTTTGCCCAAAGGCCTAGTAATAATAATTAATTATAATTAGGGTTTGTTTTTGGGGAATTTCCGTCATAATTTTAATTAGCATATTTACACACTATGTTTATTATTACAATAGGTTTGCAATAATGCATAAATATAATAATAAATGTATAAATTACATTAATTATTATTGCTACAAATAGATTGTTAAGTGCGATTAGGTACATACATCCATTAAATGAATCTTTTATTACATAAACGTTATGTACAGTTTCAAGGTTAGTCTTATTTACATATCTAGTGATATAATATTAAGTGTTACCTAGGAGACTCAGTTATTTTGAATACATTTTAAGTGATATATTTTTTAATGATAACTTTTTTATTCGTATTTGAAGTATGTAGATGTATTACATTATTAAATTAAATATGTTTTTGTGATATTACGAAACTTAACGAATTATACTACTATTTATAATACTCATTTTATTATTTCCTTTTGTATTTTTATCTTGATTTTTTAATCTTTCATGCCACTTCTCCTATATTTTTATTATTATAGTTAACATTTTTTTAAATTATTATATAGTCTTATAATAATTATTATTTTATTATCTCCATAAAGTATTTCTAGATATAATAAAGTTTAAAAATTGCCCATTCTATAATGTTTATAATAAACCGATCGACCATATCCTTACGATGTTTTCTGCACTCGCGTACATTTTATTATAATTACGTATGCATACATTACCTACATCAACATACAATTTGTACATTGCTCACTTGTTTGTAATTAACAACTTAACCTTAAATATTGTATGACAAATCAAAAAGCATAACCTTACTCCTCTCAACAACGGATATTGCATCATAGTCAATCTTAAAATTAATTTAAAAAAAATATTCTTTAAAAAAATCATTTGTGTATGAACTTTTTTTATTGTGACACGACATTTCACCTCGTCGCGCCTAATGATAAGCAAGAGGAGGTCCAAGAGAAAGGACGACTGAAAAAACCGAGTTTGTTCACGGCTGTCTCATCGCTTGAAGGTGAGAACACATGGGCAGGCAAAGCCCATGTGTCTTTTCTTTGTCGATTGATCAACAAAGAAAAGACGCACCAAACTTTTTATTTCAACTGCCGATTAGGTCAATAAAATGCGGATGCTATTTGCATAACTTATTATTATTATCTTAAATAATAATAATAAATTGTTCATAAGATAACAAATTGATCACGAGAGTTATGTAGACTCCAGAACATATTTTATGTTTTTTTGTGCCTACTGCAACTGTCAAATTGTAAACTTAAAATTCCAGCAATGTCAACAGCAGCAGAAATTTACTTGAGGATCCGTTCACTCGATTTCCGGATAGGCAAACGAAGAAAATGACTACCCGTAAATACCAAAATCTTACGAATTAATTATGAATTTACCTAAATAAAGTACGAGAATTACGCAGCATTATAAATATTCCATTGCCAATTTGTTATTTTAGGAAAAATCCTTTTTAATTATAATTGTACGACTAAAACTTAATTTGACGTTAATTTGTGCACGACCATAAAAATTGCTTCGGTATTTTTTATGAATAAAAAAAGAGGTCCGTATTAACTGAGCTTAAAAGTGTCTAATGACTAATCAAATTCATGCTGGGTATAATTTTACGAATCGTTGACGAAAACAATGTCCTCTATCCAGAAATAACTTAAACAAAAAAATGTTTAATATCCGCTCCATTTAAGTTCCAATTATCTATGGAGTTAGAAGGTCGACAGGAAGTTAAGAAAAATATTTTATAAATTATACGTACAATTGTAGGCATTTGATAGACATCTTAGTATGTGTTGAAGTTCTTTTCACATATTTACAACAAACATTTTTTAGATTTCGTGCTGTTATTGCACGTGGAATATTTTGGCTTTTGATAATTATATACACGTACTGTATGTACATTTATTTTAAGGATAAAATACAAAATTAGATTAGTTTGAAACGGGTCTTAAAGATTTATTATTTATTAAATATACTTTATTTATGACGACATGTCGAAGTTCGGATCTTTTGCAAGGCCCTTGGTCACTAAATGATGTCTTTAGTGGGAATTTTTGTGCAAAAAGTTTTTTAGTATTCCAATAGTATTTCAAACATCCTTTTACTCTTGAAATATCAAATGAACATTAACAGAAAATATATCACCTCAAAATAAATAAATTAGAAAAGAAACTCCGTTAGAGAAATTAATTATCTTTATTATTTAATAACAATACATTATTAACGCGTTAAGTACCTAAGACCTATAATAATATGATAGTAAAGAAAAAAAAACGAAATATAAACATACTTTTAGTAAAGTTTTTAATTATTTTATGTTATGCTGATTTCAGGCTAGAGATCGGTCTAATGATGAAGTAAATAACTGCTAGTAGGATCTCATCGAAGTCGGTTTGTAAGTATCCAGGTGCTGACAAATTAGTCCCGAATTATGACTCTTTACGGTTGTATTTTAAAAAAAGCGAGAGTTATATAGAACAGATCCGTACAAAATAATTTTCATTTTCAATATAGAATCAAACGGTATATTTATTGTACACTCTTAATAGGACTTTGTTAAAGAAATGATTTGCTGTAATAAAATAATATTAAATAATATCCTTTGGATATTTTATTTTATTTAAAAAATAAAGTTGCATATACCGATTAAATAATCCACCAAACGATGCCCCTCCCCTCCCGCTAGTTCAAGTGGTTGCTGACATATTCGAGTTTAAAGTTTGAATTCGGCGCTGAGACACCCTTTACAAAGGCGAACTTAATAGCGTAAGGAATTCTGCTGGTTAAGCTTAAAGACTAAACAAAATATTTCTAAAGATAATAGTCAGCCGAAGTCGACCATCCGGGGACCCATTGACGCCTTCTGTAAGCAAGACGGCCGACAGTATTTCACTATTCGCAAAGTTTATCTCCGAAGTTGTATGTCAACATGCCGCGTTTACTGCTATGAACAAATATTTGCTCCGAATTGTTACACGTTTTCCCCACAAGGATTTCCCCACAACTCTTTCGCTTCCTTCACATTCACAATTAACTTTTCTTGAGGATGTCTCTGATTTGGTCGGCGAACACCCTCCTGGGCCTGTAATAAACTGGTGTGCTAACCAAATTGCCACGCCTTTCGTTTTACCCTGTTGAGCTACGGATACAATAAGAAGTTTTTGAGCCCATTTATGAGCCCGTTTATGTGACCATTGCACTACCACTACACTACGGCCGCCTTATTTTTTACGCATATATAATAATAAGTAAACAACCTTAGGAATAACAATGGGCAAGTCTTCGAGTTTGTGAACTAGACAGGAAATTTTTATTTTGTCATGACATATGATCGCTGGTCTCGTTTTTAGATGGAGTATGATTTACACTTTTGAGGAATACTTTCCGATGGGTCTGGTTGTCAAAGAGAAGTTAGCCAGTGGTGCCCAGTCTGCCAATCAGGAGTAGTACCACCTATTGCAAGTGTACAGACCGTGAAGTTTTAGGATCAGCTTTTAAGTCGCCGGTTTTTACAAGACTGGGATTGTGGATGTAACTGTAGTAGTAGTCACCTCCCTTTATGGACGCACTTCAGCCTAACATCAGGCGGGGTGCTGTCATTTGACGACAAGCATGTACGTTTGTTGCGCCTAAAGTACCGGGTTCGATTTCCAGCCGGAGCAAATATTTTTCTTATAGCTTTATAATTATATTTATATATATTTAATAATTATATTAAATATTGCAAATATTTGTTAATAAACAGACAGACCGTAAAGTGATTTGGACGTGTTTCGGGATCAGCTTTTAAGTTGCCGGTTCCTACTAGACTGGCATTGTGGATGTAGTCACCTCCATTTATGGACGCACTCCAGCTTAACATCAGGCGGGGTGCAGTCATATGTCAAGCCATTATAGCTGGACATAAAAAAGACAACCCGGCGACCATAGACAAACGACTACCAGCAGACCGCCCGCCAAATTACTATCTATAATATTATTGTATCTATAATATTTTAATAAACACACAAAAGATAAAGTGTTTTGCATGGAAATATTTAATTGCAGGTACTTGGCTAATTTCGCATTACCCTGACCTTAGTTTTATCTGTGAATAATCAATGTAACGGTAACGTTAACTACAGTTGTTGTAAGGTTATATTATATAATTCTTTTATATTAGCTCATATTTTTAATTTACATGCGCATTGGACTAAGCACAATATGTGGTAAGCACAGTGAGGGCGACCGATGTAGCCCTGAGCTGAAAATATTGTTTCAGTCGTCAGCACTTTTCGAGCTCAGATGTCAAGTCACAATAAAAAAAAAGACAAACTTTCTTCAAATATATAGAGTGGTTGAACCACAGGTATCCATTATATGCATACGAGTATATAGTATGACCGATGTTAATTTTTTTTTAAATGATATGATTTATATTTAAAAAAAATTATCAATCATTTTGATCGATAGAATCAATGGTAAAGATCAAATCTCTCTAACAAACATTTAATAAATGTTTATTTATTTAAAGGCTTTGATCATATGGATACACATTTTCCGTTCAAAAACCGACAAAATAAATGCGTCCGATTGACGTTGAACTTGCATTTGTTCTCAGTTCGAAAAGATCTATGTGACATTACTTTTCGTGACAAGTTTATACTTTAAAGCAATGAGGTAAGGTTCAGTTTACATTTCACATTTAATTCACTTACACATTTATAAGTGTAAGTGAATTCTGACGCGCGGACACTTTTATAACATTATTTTGTATTATTATTTATTTAATTTTCACAATAGGTTAAAAATTGCTTATATAAATGTTAATAGGCAGATACAACAGACCGCCAATTTTTACGATCCTTGCACGACATCCACAATTTTTTTCATACAGACCCTGTATGTGCCAGATTTCATATGATCGTATTACTATACAAATATAAAGAAATAATTTTAAATAATCATGTAAAGATAACGTAAGTTTAAACTTGATCATTTAAATTTTCAATTAAACTTTTTCATTCACTTCTTGGAATTGAATTACTATGTTGACAGTACTTGGAACTGTTATAATTAAATTATATTAATTCGATCGTAAAAGTAAAACAAATGGTAATGGTTGACTATGAATACAATACGCTTCTTCATCTCGATTGAAAGTGAAGTGATGTCGAGGTTATCAAGGGTTTGATAAGAAAACAATAGGAATAAAGTCACGTGGACAGCAGCCTTCGGAACGCGAGCGGCATCGCACGCTACCATCATGGTCGCCCATAAATATCACTCTAATTTAAGAGTAAATCAGATTAATTAACAACCCCAATGGTCGACAATCCAATGCTAACTTATCGATGTCATTCATTTGATACAGCTTTCCATTACTTTGAAAACATACACCATGTTACCTCTTTGTACTCGTACATTACATTTGTGTACGGAAATTTGAGCTTCTTAAAAACTGTTGTGAAAGTTAAGTTCGATAGTAAGTATGGTTATATATTATATATATAAATAAATAGTCCACATTATCCTAATATTATAAATGTGAATGTGAGTTTGCTACTTGACCGATATATATATATATATACTATATTAAAAGTATATTACTTAAATTTAAAGTAAATATTACTTCTAGTACTTCCAAAAATATGTATACCAAGATTCATGATGATCGGTCAAGTAGCAAACTCACATTCACATTTATAATATTAGGATAATGTGGACTATTTATTTGAGGAAAAGTAAAAATGAGGACTTTTATACTCCTTCAATTTGGTAATCGCATTATTTCACTTGACATGGGAAAAAGTGTACAAATGTGCATATTGTTTTAAATGCATCAGAATGCTCACGCTTTCATTTTGATTGTTTAAGTACATACATAGATATTATATATAGAACGATTATGTCTGGTTCGCTCGGTGTATAGAGTTATACAAAGTCCGCAGATTAAAAGTGGTAGACAGACAGTTGGTTGTCATTTGCAAACTACACCAGCACACTGGATGCAATTTCTACTAGCAGTTATTTAACAGTAGAAGTCGCTTCAATCAATGGACCGCACTCAGCCTAACATTAGGCGGAATGCTGTCATTATGTGTAATGGTTTTTATTTTTTAGGATATTAAGGAAAATTACTTTATTAAACCAATTGATAGTCCAAAGTCATCTAACAATCTACAAATACTATACTATAATATATATAACATTAGGGGGGGTGTTTAGTGTTTTTTCAGTTGTCGTCACTTTTGGACCTCCTCTTGCTTAACATCAGGCGGGGTGCCTGATGGTAAGCTGGAGTACGGTACATGAATGGAGTCGCTTCCATTCGCATGCTACTACAGTTAAATAACTGCAAGTAATAGTCGTATCCACTATGCCGGCCTAGTTGCAATCGGCTGATTCAGAATCCCAATTAAGTCACTTCACGATCTTGTAAGTGTTGGTGCTACCCCGGATCGGCAAATCGGGCAAATGACCACCATCAACTGTTTATGAAGCAAATTTTTGCTCTGACTGGGATTTGAACCCGGTACTTTACACGAAGCGAACTGGCGTGTAACCAAATGCGGACTACGCGTCTAGTCATAATACTAACAACAGTATACTAATCTGTACAATATAACATGCAACAGTGACGTCATTGCAACATAGTTTATTTCCATTATCAAAACCAATTATACTTTTTAATATTATTATAAAATTTAATTAATTAATTCTTGATAACAGCTTATTTTATTTATTATTCTAGATTCAATTATAAATATTTATAAATGACTAATTTAGAAATGGTATTCACATTCACAAATCTTTTCACATTATTCTTAAACGATATAAATATACCTACTTTTTTAAGATTGTCCCTATTTCTTTAAGGAACAATCTTATGTTTCGACGCTGTTTTATCTTCCCAATTAGTTTCCTTAGTCTCCTTACATCCAAATGTTTAATGTGGCTAAACCATCGCATACATTTCTCAAACTAAAGTACGTTTTGTTTTAAATAATTTGTCTGGTGAATCTGCAATCAAGTTTGGCTTTGGTAATGAATGCATCGTGACATTTTACATTTTCTTATCAATGAAGTAATCACGGTCGCACCTTTTGTAAAACATCTAAGATATAGAAACAATGATACAAATCGTGTGTATAAGGATAATTAATTCAAGCAATCATACTCGCACGGTAGGAAACGATTTAAGATTTCCTTACTTTTAGTCACGTACGCCACAATAACCATCAGACAGCAAGACAAACATTTGTAATAGTATATTATGTGATCATGTAATTAAGATGAAATGATATTAAAATAAATTATATAAATAAAAACAAAGAAATAAAATTTTCACAGGGATAGGCAGAGACAATGGAGCGCTACTTGCCACAATATTTCAAATTCATAAAATTATTACATTATGTACTAGTAATAACCTAGGTATAAGTTTAGTTATGACATTACTAAAATAGATATCTATATAAATATTTTAAGAAAGAAAAACTAAAAATACGATGTTATATTTTCCTAATCTGCCTTATTTTTTCCTAATATGCCTCATTTTTTTCTTAATATGCCTTATTTTTTCCTAATGTAACTTATTTTTTCCTAATCTGCCTAATTTTTTTTCTAATGTACGAGTACCTTATTTATCCTAATATGGCTAATTTTATCCTAATACCTTATTTTTTCCTAATATGCCTTATTTTTTCCTGATATGCCTTATTTTTTCCTAATATGCCTTATTTTTTCCAATTGTATCTTATTTTTCCTAATATGCTTAACTGAGTATGTTATTGCTGCAGTGGAGCAGTACGTAGGCATAATATTACAAACAACACAATTTTTCATTATAATAACGTTCCCATTTGCAAGAAATGACAACTTAAAGTGCGAAATCACTTTAGTTTGACCTTATTGCTTAAAAATTGCAACGGCTTTGGAGCAAATACGGATGTATTTATCCCATAGTAAGAGAACTGGACCAGTCCTTAAGGCCTCTCGCTTTTCCGGTCACGACGTATAGTTGACACTTATAAACAATAAACAATTTGCAAATTTCCACTTTATTATCTATTGCTTAAAATGCGTTTTGGTTTACCAATAATTTTGGAGTATATCTAATTGTGTTCGAGTTTACGAACTTTATTTCCGGTTGTTGTCAAAGGCAGAACAATTTATTGACAATTCGATTTATAGATTCGATTGAATGTATATTATACTATTATATTTACATTTTCGTAGTTTTATTAGATTCCTTATTCATTTCATATTGTTAGTGAATAGTAATATTAATAAACATAACTATCCCTAACCAATCTTCCGATTAATAATTAACTCAACTAGTAATAATCAATGCACGATTTTATGTTAATTTTAACATCATTTTTCGTTAAATATTTTTATTACTTTGAGGTATATATAAGATGTAGATATTTTAAAGTCTAAATCAATTTATGTCTAGTGTCCATAATCGTAGAGTTCGTATAAAAAGAATTGTGGATGTGAGGTAAGTGAGGGAGTTGTGTCAGGATCGTGGAAAGTGGTTCCTATTCCTGTGGGAAAAAAGGGGCAATATGATTGATAAATCAATTAATGCCTTTCGAGTAATGTTTAATCAAAATAACTTAATAATTAAATAATAAAAAAAATAACGTTTAAAAAAAACTAAAAAAAAACTTAAGCATATTGATTGCTGACATCTATAATACTAGACTGACCAGTATAGTAAACCAAGATCGACACCTGCTAGAATACATTGTAACCATCGATGTATTGTAACTCATTTTATTTTAAATATTTAATTCAATATTTTTATGCGCTGTCCTGGTAAGTTATTTAAAATTATATACACAGATTTCTTCTTCATGCTAAGGGGGCTGGCTGTGTTACAGGTATCTGTGCTCTTCCAAAGTGTTAATTATTGTATTTATCAAATATTGTGTGTTATATTACAGCTTTTTTTTATTTTTTATTGTGACTCGACATATGACTGCACCCCGCTTGATATTTAGCCAAAGTGTGGTCCATGAATGAATGTCACTGCTAATACAATTCAATAACTGTGACTAGCAATCACATCCACTATGCCGGCCTAGGGGAAACCGGCGACTTACAAGCTGATCCCGAAACGTGACCAATCACTTTACGGTCCGTATACTTTTGTAAGTGGTGGTACGTATACGAGGTCAGATGTCGTGTCACAATAAAAAATAAATAAAAAAAACTACCCCGGATCGGCAGACTGGGTACCACTGCCTACCACTCTTAACAAATAATAATCTACTCTAATTATTTGTTAAATAACACAAAGCACCATACGTGATCAATTTCTTATCTACAATCTAAAATTCTAAACTATAACCGGTATTACATAAAGCTGAATCGAGTAACCACCGGTATCGGTCAAGGTTTAAACGTTACTCTTATTGTTATCTTAAATTATATTAATTCAAATGTTTTGATGCATGTGATCCTTAGGTACACGATCCATTATTAAATCTAATTGTCACGCCTTTTGCCTACAGGTATAGGCAGAGACATTGGAGCGCCACTTACCACGATCCTGACACAAATCCCTCATTTACATGGCGGCTTCCCTCACATACACATTTTTTTTCATCCAACCTCTACGAATATAATTTAATGTGTGCAATTAAAGATTTAAAAACATTACAATTAAGTAATATTTAGTTATTTGACGATATTTACAATATTTATTTAATACAATATTTAATATTAGATGACAGGCGTGGACGAACGGTTTAGCGATTGGTTTGTTGCGCGTAAAGTCCCGGGTTCGATCCCCGGTCGGAGTAAATATTTGTTTCATAGCTTTTATTTGTAATATTTAATAATAATAAATATTACAAATATTAGTTAATAAAAAAAAGATAGATATTTGCTTCAGGTCTGGTTATCAAAGAGTGGTAGGCAGTGGTACCCAGTCTGCCGATCCGGGGTAGTACCACCACTTACAAAAGTATACAGACCGTGAAATGATTGGTCACGTTTCGTGATCAGCTTGTAAGTTGCCGGTTTCATCTAGGCCGGCATAGTGGATGTGATTGCTACTCACTGTTATTGAATTGTAGTAGCAGTGACATTCATTCATGGACCACACTTCGGCTTAACATCAAGCGGGGTGGTGTCATATGTCGAGTAACAATAAAAAAAAATGTAACTTGAAAAAGATTTAAAACAATGTTCCTTTTCGTTACAATAAACCAATTAATTAGCACTGTTATAAAATAAAATACTTTATATTAATTAAATTCAATGTTTGTAGGTAACTTTAACTATTTTTTGGAACAGTGATTAATTCCAAGACTGTTCATAAATTATGTGTCCTTGATGCATAAAAACAAAACCAAACAAAGAACAGATAATAATATAACTTTATAGTGAATGTAATAAGTATCGTCGAACTGACCGCTGTGTCCGTCGGCCGAGAAGGTGAAAGTCAAGGTCGAAAAACCACGAATACTAATAGATAATATTATGTAATGTTACTAGCTTCTACCGTAATCCGAAATAAATATCCGCAAATGTAGGGTAATCGGAAAGTGGAAGAAATTACCAACAGAATAACACCCTGGAACTACTTCGGCGACAAAATTGTATGTGCCTGAAATCAATCAATCAAATTGTCACGCCTTTTTCCCATGGGGATAAACAGAGACAATGCCTGAGATGATGCTGCTTATTGTATATGTTCATTTTATAACAATATTTCTATGAATTTTCTATTATACGTAATTAGTATTATTTTTTAAATTGTTTTACCTTTTACTGGTTTGTTTAGCTTTTTAATATCTATACTGTTTATTGGCCTGCATAGTGTCTTCGACTGAGGTAATTGAAAACTGAATCAGTCGTTGGCGCTTTCGCTTTCTCTTGCTTACCTTCAAGCAAGTCTAGGTCAGATATCGCGACTCAATAAAAAATAGTATCTTATGGTATCATAATGGTTACTTGTAGTAGAAGTCTTTTTGAAACCATAGTTTGCTGTATGGTTTTGGATCATTGTATTTATTAAACAAGTTATGTTTATGGGAAAAAGTCACGACAAATATAATTTTAATTGTAAATAGCCTATAATAAATGATACGTTTTTATTATGATTATGATTCATATACGTTCTCCGGAAATTTAATATCGGACTGATTATTGCTGGACATAGGATCCAGATCGCGACATTCCCGTCGTCTTTCTGTCTTTTGCAGTCGTTTCCATCCGACCACACTAATTATTGTAATCCTTAGGAAAGCTGGGTTGCTTAGTGCCCATAACCGTAGTGCCATAAGTTTGTATGAAGAGAATTGTGGATGTGGGAGAATTGAGGGACTTGCGCTCCATTGTCTTTGCCTATCTCTGTGGAAAAATGGGGTGACAATTTGATGATGATGATGATAAATGTTATATTTCTTTGTTATTGTTCGTATTTACATAAACATAAATTATTTAGAGCTGGCACATACTTACAACTTGAAAGACCATATACGAGAATGAATGAATGCCAATAGTATAAAATATAATGTAATTCCATTAAATATGTTAGAAACGTATAGGAAATACGTCTCAATTAAAAAATTAGAATAATAATATTATTATGTGTAATACGTGCGTAATATTGTACGCATGTTACAAATATGCCATTTAAATTCACGTAGCTCAGTCCATAGTCGCGAATGCTCGATTTCACTAGATATATTTTACTAATTTGTATAATATAGTAGTAGTAGTAGGTAAAAGTAGGATTTAAAAAAATATATTAATTAGCTTTTATATCACTTGAGGCTCAGAAAGCTACCATTTAATATGTATACCAAGTCTAAGGCTGCTTTCACACGTGGGTCAGCGCTCCGTTTCGGTAACGCAAACGCTACGTGTACGCAAATCAATAAACACAACAAAAACATTGAGACGACGTAACGTCAGCGGTACGCTCATACCACATACCAATGTGCTCAGTTCGTAGTGAATTAAAATTGCTTTGTTGTAAATTGTCTACAAAAGTGGATGTTTTTCAAAAATGCCTGTATCTTGGTTATTCGCTTAACTTTGCATTTAACGTCCACCTTTTACCATGAACAGTTACAGAATTTGCTTTTCGTAAGCACGCAGAGTGAACGTAAAACTAGTGTAGCGTCGACGCATTGCTATTGAATCGTTGTAGAAACGCAAATCGCAACGCATCGCAAACGAAAACGGAGCGCAAATGCTCGTGTGAAAGCATCCTAATACTTTAATTGTTAAATGCAAGGATTACTAAATAAAAATTGAATCTATTTGTCTTTTCGACATTCTTTCCAATTACAATTACTTAATTTCCGATTACTCGTATCTATAAATCTAACTCAATGCTTTGTCACGTTGAATATTAAAAAAAAATTGTCAAGTAATGACAGTGCCCAGTTTGTTTTTAATCTAGAGTGGAGTCCATGTACTACAGTTAAATAACTGCCAGTAGCAGTCGCATCCACTATGTCGGCCCAATCGGATACGGCACTGTAAACTTAAAACTATAACATGACGTTTTAAATAATTTAATCTATTATATTTAAGTATAACTAATGTTTTATTTTCACAATTTGTGTGTGTAGGTATATTAAGATGTGAAGAGTGCCTAAGTGCTAGTTAAGCTAATATACCTATAATACGTACTAACTTCTTTTAAAGCTTAACAAACCTTAACCTACATTATAATAATTATTACCTACATAGGATGTCCGATACTGAGTAAATTAAACAGATACAACCTTATATTGTGATTTAACAACACATCGTGTAAAAACAACACACGAAAGACAGCAACGTTTGTTTATGTACTTACATTGTTTTAGATCTAGAGAATAAAGAATTAAACAATTCATACATAATAGATACCATAGTAAACAGTGAGATATCCAAAAATGACGACTCAACTGTATATTTATTAGAAGATTTTGAAATCGCAAAATTGAAAAAATATAACCTTATAAATTTAAAATATATTTTTGGCGCGCTGCTGTTCCGGGCAGTACGACGTCTGCCAGGTTCGCTAGTAAGCAATGTATATTTGATAAAAATTTGTAATCTTAGTCGGTAGTAGAAGAAAGTGCTTATGGACCTGCCGTTATATAAAGAAAGAGGATACAGATGTCCGTTTGCTTTGTCTTGCACAGACTTAATCTTTGACGGATTATAAGAAGTTTAGATACAGAGTTTGTCATAGAGCTATGGAGCGCAGTATTTTCACAGATAAATTCGAAACACAATACTTCTCGTTCCAAAACACAAATTACCGACGAAGACGGAAAAGCCGCCAAAGTGAAGTAGAACTGGGCAGGTCATTTTTGTCGCATTTCTGATGTATTATGGGCAAGGTATGTGGACTAAGTGGACTCCATATTGCAATAGTTCGTGGCGAGAAACCGCCAAGTGTCGTGGAGGTACGGGAAAAAGAGATTTAATAATATTCCACTGCTTTGCAGAGTGGGATATTATTAAATGAGCTAATAATGATATAAAGTAAGGCTGATATAATATATATCTTTGTTCGACTTTTACGTATTCACCTACTTAATATGATATTACTATTAATCATACTAACCGTATTATAGAGAAAATTTATTAAAGATCTTTAAAATTATAAATATGATGGCAGTTTGTGAAATGATATTAGTATATTGTATATCAAATTGTCACGCCTTTTTCCCACAGGGATAGGCAAAGGATAAAGGAGCGCCACTTACCACGACCCTGACACAACTCTCTCGCTTCCCTTACATCCACAATTCTCTTCATACAAGCTGTAGAGCTTACTGATTACACATACATACTGATTACATATATGTAATCAGTAATACAGATCCGGAAACTTTGTCACGGAACACAAGCAATACATATTATGTATGTATGTAACTTAAGCCTTTGCTAAGTAAATTCTATGAGCGATTCCGGTGCACAACCTTGCTATTACAGCAAGTAGTTACGTGGGTTGGTACATAAATAAAATATTGAATTTTAAATTAATTGTAATACACATAAATTTGTTTCGTAAAGGATATTTTTTAATTGACAAATTATGTTTAATTAGCGTCATGGATTTGCATGACGCTAAAATAAAAATAAAGTAATCTATCGGTGTCTTTGTTTAGTTTTTTTTATTGTGAAACCCCCTAATTCTTAAGGTAGATTTAAAAAGAACTAAAGAGGTTATAGGTGTAACAAAATTAAAGGAGATTAACCTCACGGTAATTTATTGTACCAATTTTACAACACAATTTTACAAATTATTTTGTAAAATTATGTTCAATGTACGTACATCTGCTTAGAATTCTGAGAGTATTATATTCTATAGTACGAATGTGTTTTAAAGGAAATATAATTGGATATGTACTTTGGCTAATAAACCTAGAGGAGGATGCGCCGTGCTTATTGGAGCGTATTTATTTCTTTGTACAGAAAAAAACCAGTCATGCAAGTAGGTAGATATTCTGAATGCACATTTAGGCGAAGGTCTATCGAGCTGTCATGACTCAAAGTTAACCCCAAGGTAAAGGTAGGTTACAGATAAAGAGGCCGATGTAGGAATTAAAGGACAATGAGTAGATAGTAAGCAAACAGTTGCTGGTGGATTACGTCGTCCACCAACCTTAGGTATAGTACAAATTGTTAGGGGGAGAAAAAGTGAAAAAGCGACTCAGTCACGTATCTAATCAGCTATAAAGTTTTCGGGATTTAACTAGGTCAAAATTACTGCTAGCCAAAGAATTTGGAAAGCATTCTTGTCCTAAGTCCAAATTCTTTGCTGCTAGCACACTTTATTTTTCTGCCACAAATAAATTGGTCTCTGGACAATACATTCTTATGACTCGTTATTTTGGATAATAAACTAGAAGTAGAAATAATTATCGGAATAATTTTAGTGCAGTATTCCCCTAATAACCCCACAGCCTGAGACACCTAAGGATTCTTAATACATGAGAGTGAAATGACTTGGCAACAAACTTGCACTGATATTTGTCATTTTCGTAAATAACCATTTAAGAGTGGTAGGCAGTGGTACCCAGTCTGCCGATCCGGGGTAGTACCACCACTTACAAGTATACAGACCGTGAAGTTATTTGGTCACGTTTCGGGATCAGCTTGTAAGTTGCCGGTTCCATCTAGGCCGGCATAGTGGATGTGATTGCTACTCACAGTTATTGAATTGTATTAGCAGTGACATTAATTCATGGACCACACTTTGGCTTAACATCAAGCGGGGTGCTGTCATATGTCGAGTCACAATAAAAAAAAAAAATTAACGAATGACAAATCAATAAGTAACTACGCCAAATATCATTGAAAATTGGTTGCCAATTTATTCCGCTGTCGTGTCTTAAGACAATCGGTGCCTAAGACGACTTTAGTACAGACGATTGGTATCAGCAAGTAGTTTTAAACAGGTGGCTCTTAATTTGTAACCATTGCATTACCACTACATCACGGTCGCCTTAAATTAAATTAAAAGAATTGATACTTTTTCTCGTAAGTACTTACACGTATTATATACAAAATGACACTGAATACAATGTCAAATTGTTGAGTTTAGGTAAGCAATCAGCTTCCATATTATAAGCAAAACACAGTATTGACCGTGGCAACGTTGTCTACCTCTGTAAATATTCAGAACGCGCATTCACATGGAAGGCAGACAGTTACCTAGTATCGAGGTACAGTCAAATTAGCTTGGAAACGTTTTTGCATTTGTAGTGTTTGTAGTACACACGCATAAGAGCGCGTTTCCATTATGTCGTTGCGGTAGATAAAGATGTTTCGATCTCCTATTATGTTTGGTATATCCTTATTCCCCATGGCATTCTGATTTACCTACATTTTTACCATAAAAATATTTTTGTTATTTTAAAAGTAAAGATTTGTAGAGTATAAGATAGTCCAAGTATTATGACAGCACGGTCAAACTGTGCTCCGTTTACCGCCATACCACCCTGAGTTTAATCCCATAGAAAATATATGAGGGATAGTGAAAACATGTCGCTTAAAAGAATGTCGCAATGAATATTGATGCTAATATTTTTAATAATGCGCCTAAGAGCACTACTACAAATGCAAAGACGTCTCCAAGCTAATTTAACTGTAGTACCATCACTTACAAGTACACAGACAGTAAAGTGACTTACTTGCCTTTCGGGAATAGTTTGTAAGTTGCCGGTTTCAACTAAGCTAGCGACTGCTACTTGCAGTTGTTTAACTGTAGTAGCAGTCGCGCTTTGAAAGCGGTTTGTAAGTTATCGGTTCGAACGTTGCCGGTTTCAACTTGACCGGCATATTGGATGCTTAACTGTAGTAGCAGTCTCTTCCTTAATGGACCGCACTCCATCCTAATATATGACAAGAGACTAATAATAAAAAAGAGCTATTTACCATAAGAATTTACTGGGGTAACAGTGGGTATATACAGAGTAACATAATGATCAAACGTGTCGTCGCTCAGACGATATTCGTCACAACGATTAATAGTCTCGTTCTATTGTATTTAGCCTAGCTTTTATTATTTTGACAATCGCCGACAAGAGATGATAATCATTTTAACTTGCCCAACCTAACCGCGCGAAAGTTTACGCGTCAAATTGACAAATTTAAACTTAACGAATTGTAAATTGTATTAAAGTTCATAAGTCCAGCGCCATCTAGTAATAACGCGTGAAATTATTACCAACATTGCTTTACATAATCACGAAGTTATGTAGTAGTACAATGAATTAAAACTAGATGGCGCGCGGTAATATGAATTTGTACACATTAGCCAATTTATTCAAAGAGTGGTAGGCAGTGCTGTCTAGTCTGCTAGTTCGGGGCAGTACAACCAACTTACAAGTGTACAGACCATGATTAGCACAGTTGCGTTTCGGGATCAGCTTGTAAGTTGCCGATTCCAACTAGGCAGGCATAGTAGATCTGACTGCTACTTGCAGTTATTTAACTGTAAATAAAAACCCGTACTGATTAATAGCTTAACATCATGCGGGGTACTATCATATGCCGTGCCCGTAAAATAAAACCTAATTTGCCGTGCCGTAAAAGTTTAAGGAAACAAAGTTTCCCATACCCTTAATAAATGAACATAAAAACTAAGAGTTCGTACACAATCTTTGTTTTTGGTTTCAACTATGTATAGTGGATGTGACTGCTACTTACTGTTAACTGTAGTAGCCCATTTACCCGGAGTAAAAGGTTTTGTCTAATTGTAAAATATTTTTTTCACCCGGTCGTTTTTAGGATCAGGAACAAACACTACTACTTCATTTTATTTTCGGAAACGTTCTCGAGACGTTTTGAACTAAATTAATTAATTAGAAGAAAATTGACAAAATATTCATGTGTGGGAGAATAATACGGGGATGACTCTGAATATTGTTCTTTTTCAGAAGTTTCTTGGGGACATTCTTTCAAAGTGTGCCCGTGACCATGGAGTCTATATTTAAAATTAATATTTAAATATCGTAGATGTAAAAGAAGCGGAAGAGTTTGGTCTGGATCGTAAAAAGTGGCGCTCGACTGTTTCTCCCTATTTTCTTCTTCTAATGTTTTACCAATATGTAAAATGGAAAATAAAATGACATAATATTTCATACATTTAATAAGATAATCACAGTTACTTTTACTCTACTAAAAATTTTAAAATCTACAAATATTTTATACTAATACTACCAGAAGCGTTTTCCCATCTATCTCATTAAACAAATGATATAACTCCAATAAACACAATAATTATGTAGATATTAATATTATAATTTTTTTATATATTTCTATACAAAGGCCTCATCTACGGAGACGCAACGCGACGCGTGGTATTTAAGTATCTAAGTAATATTGCATGGAATAGGCATGTCAGTCTATTGGAACAAAATAACCTAAGAAAAATTTTGCTAATTATAAAACTAAACCAAATTATATAAATATACCATTGTTAAAATTGACAGTTTTAAATATTTTTCCTTAGAACTTTCTTATAATATTATTGCATGTTACGCTTAGGTCTTGTTAAATCATATTCCATTTCGCCCGCATGAGTTGTCAATGACCTAATTTGAAAGCCACTTGCTAGGACTATGGGCAATACTTCATGAAGATGCAGATTCGTATATTTTTGCATACTTAGCTTACACACTGATTCTGGCAGAGGCATTTCGCTTTCCAAATTCTGAAATCAGGTTTAATTAATGATTATATTACTTATCCATCAAGGTGCGATTCCGCCGGCGACTGAAGACTGCACTACTTGTTTGTATGAAATTGATTCCATGCAAGGCGATACTAGTGTGCAGCCGCCGCATTATTATTGTTTCCAAACATCATAATATTTATAATCCATGACTAGCAAATGCTGATTGTCTGATCTGTTATAATATCTTACCATTGCGATTTCTGGAAACAGTTCAGCTAGATTGGCTGCCTCGCAAGTCAAGTGATATTGTGTTTCGTTGACAGCATAAATAGACACAATATCAACAGGTTCAGGGTCTACATCATCACATAATGCAAATTTGTTAGTCATCTTGCGAACACGAGTCTCTGCTTCATTGCGTTTCAGCATAATTTCTTTTTGCAATTTCTTTATTTCAATAACCATAGCTGCAGTAAAGAATTTTATTTATGAAAATCAATCTGCGCAAATACCACCTCGGTACAGGTTTCGAATTTGCGCCGTTTGGAGTAGAGACGATTGGCCGCCACCTGCCACGATCCTAAAACAATTCCCTTGCTTCTCTCACATCCACAATTCCTCCCATACAAGCTCTTTGGTTATGGGCACTAGGCAACCCATCTTTCTTGGAAATATCTCCAATTTGGTTGGAAAAATACCCTCGTTTAACGCATCCATCCACATCAGATTTTTAAACTCCTTTCGTCAATTTACTTTCACTGATCTTTTCCCACACCATCAGAATAATCCTTTGTCAATCCTTGTTACTACATCTTCTGGCGAAGAATGCCCAAGGGCCTAAAGATATTAAAATAAAATTCTTTTTGTTTTGTCGCTATGTTTTAGCACAGTACTTTAATATTGAACAACTTTTTAATCAATACTTACGTGTGATCTCGAAATAAATGGCTTCTTCTAGAAGCAAATCTAAGCTACAGAAGTTATTGGGCACTAAAAGCTTGGTATTACGAAGATAATTTAAAATATGTCGAAACATTTCACCGTCCCTGTCGATAAAGTAATGCTGCTTCAGAGAATCAAGAACAATAGGAATACACCCGTTAAATAGACGTGCAAGACGAGAACTTGGGTACCTGCAAAATGAATTATTAATATTAAGACTATAAATTGACATTTGCAATTTTAAAGCCAGGTTTTGAATTTTAGTCTAGCTGAAGCGGATTTTCGCTTTTAAACATAAACTATAGTTTTAGTTAAAGAATGAGGGTACTAAGTGGAACGAGCCGAGGAACGATAGAAATGCCCGCGGCATTGCTGGGGGCACGATGGTTGGCGATCCATGTAGAGCTCGCACAATAAAAGACTAGTTTAGAGATAAAATGATCCATGTGTGCCTTACAGCATTAATATTCGCTTTATACATAACAACGTTATAATTTCAATAGCTATTATTTAATAGATCTACATTGTCAAGGCTTTAATAAAATATACTTTTGTACATGAATATATTCACCTCGTGAGGGTTTCCAGTGATGATGTGTAAATGGTACCACCGACATCAATGTGTACAGGAGCTGTTGTCTTATCGGCATTGGCTACTAGTGGGATTCCTACGTCCATCTTCGTTTGAACCATCATTTGCGAAGTAGGTGTACTTTCAGGAAATGATGGAATATACAATTTGGAATCAGGAGATAGTGAAGGTGGATTGTAGAGGTTTATTTGAGTGTCCCGCATTTGATCTGCAATAAAATATAATTATTTAGACATTTAAAAAAAATTAAGACATTTTTATTTTATTAGAAAATTACATTTATTAACATTCGCATTGTACTGAATCTATATTCTTTTAGCTAAATTAATTATCAAAATATTATATCATTTCGAGTGCATTCATTTTTCTCAAATAATAATTATTAATGTTATTTAATTGAAAACCTGCTAAAGTAAAAATCTTTAAGTAAAAAAAATATTATTCATTAAATTTATGGTCACAATACTCTTCGTCAAGCATCAGATCAGACCACTGCGCCTGCGGCGTTCTCATGAATTTATAAATCCTTCGGCTAAAGTCTGACGTTGCCTACGGTGTAAACGATGCTGGGAAATAATATTGTATTAAAATAAAATCAATGTGAATATAAGGAGAACTGATATTTATGAGTAATATACTCCAATATTATGAAGTACGAGTACATTATATATAACCAATAATATATCATGTACTTCATATTATTGGATTCGGAGAAGAAAACTATATTTAAATAACCTCATTCTGAAGTTAGGCACAATAAATATCAGAGTAGTACCTAAGTACGTCACTATAAAAATATATAAAAAAAATAAACATGTTAAAATCCAAATTCAGTTAAAGTGTTAACCAGCATCATTATTTTAATACTGCTTAAATACGTTTGTTAAGATATAATAATCGTCAACTCATTCCTGCGATGCATCATATTACATAGGCGCGTCATGTAATATGATGCATCGTTTCATATCAAAACAAAAATGTAAAGGGTTTATGTGAATGATGTTTGAAGTGCGAAACCCACACTATCATGAGGTAGACTCGAGATGCATTCAGAAGATAAAAAATAATTCAAAGTACGACTGACGGACTGCGTCCAGCAAACCACCCCGAGCTATTCATGAAAACGATATCGTCATACAACGTTTTATACAGTTTTGGTATTTATGACAAACATTCCAAAGTTCAATTTCCTATAACAACATCAACGGCGTCTAATAAAACCATTTAAATTCTTATTCACAAAATTAAGGGACATATTAGAATAAGCCATCTAATAAACTGGTGAAATAAATTATCTCCTCTTTACCTACCTGATAAAAACTGAATGTTTGAATCGTCTGGAGTTATATAAGTCTAGATAGGTATTAGTCTATAGTATAGTATAAGTAAACCTATTTTTGTTACCTATTCCTGGTGTTTTCAATAACTTCACTGTAAATGAACAATTGGGAAGTTCTATCCGTTGCTCTAACGCTCAAGTAATCAATCATATCAGTGTTACTAAGGGTATCTATACAGCCATTGAAAAATAATAAAAAACTCTACCTATCCAAAAATTGCTATAATATCGCTAGGCTCTATTATGAATAATAATTTTATAAAGACAATTTTCATGTAGGAAGAAATGTAAAAAAAGTTCATCTTATTAAACGAGACAGACCCAGAATTTGCCTAGTGCCCATAACCCTACGGTTACCCTACTAAGCTCTACAGCTTGTATAAAGAGAATTGTGGATGGGGGAAGTTTTGTTAGAAAAAAGTTATGTAAGTGGCGCTCCATTGTCTCTGTTTATTCTTATAGGAAAAAGGCGTGACAATTTGATTGTTTTATATTCTTTGTTTTATAAACAAATAATATAAATATTTAAATAAGTAAAGGCGATCATGGTTTATTGGTAGTAACTCGGTCACGCAAACCGTGGGCTCGCGGTTTAAAACGCGGAAATGTAAATAAAAGTATCCCCTAAATACGCGCAGATATAATAGAATCAAAACTGAAATAAAATAAATATAAAAAAAGAAACCCTAAAAGAGGAGACGCAATGAAAAAAGTTAGGCGTACAAAAGTAGTAAAAAAAAGTATTTCAATAGATTTAATAGGGTACCGTATAAATACGCTGGTAAAGTATGCTGGTAGCGACAACAAAAGCGGCTGAGGTAGGATATAACATCCGTAGGCTTGCCTCTAGGCTAGACCCTATTTAAAAGAAGTCCTTAGTTTTCATGGTCGGTGGTTTGGAAAATTAGGTTTCGATGATGTGAAAAATAAAATGTTGTAGTAAATTAGTAATTATTACATTTATGAAAACTAATAAAATATATAATATACTTATATCGTCGTCTCATTACCTATAAGAATAATTAATTAAATTGTCACGTCTTTTTCCCACAGAGATAGGGCGTTCCAATGTCTCCGATTGGAGCGTCACTTTCCACGATCCTGACACAACTTACGCTTACCTCACATCCACAATTATTTATTGATTCTTAACATTATATTCCCTAAACAAATTATTTAATATAAATGATACATTATTTTCTCTTTCAAAACTTCGAAATGAAGACCTTTTCATAATATACGTAAAAGGAACAGTCGAAACACCGGCCGGCATAGTGATGACGACTGTGCTAGAACTAACTCGATTTTTTTAGTCGTCGGCGCTCTTGGACCTTTTACATGCTTACCATCAGGCAGCAAGAGGTCGTGTCACAATAAAATAAAAAGTTTTTTAGTCGTCGACGCTCTTGGATGTCCATCAGGCAAATCATGTTTTTTTATTGTGACACAACATCTAACTTCCACCCGCCTGATGATTTGCAAAAGGGGTCCAAAAGTGACGACGACTGAAAAAGCCGAGTTTGTTCACGGCTGTCTTAGTTGCGTCACTATGTTTAGATGTCGCATCATAATAAATAGATAAACATTATTACTACTCGGTAGTGTCTTTAAAATGAAACCTATATCTTCTTTGTAGGTAAACACTCACTGCCTGTCGCTGCTGTATGCTGAGAATTGCATAGGTACAAAGAGCACGGCGTATACGGCGTATTTAGACTGTCTGTATAAAGACGTTATACTATTCCTTTCCTATAGTGTATAATATAAAGCAATATTGCTTGCTTGAGGCAAACGCTTGAGGCAATAATACGGTTCCTTTTAGCTTTATAATGGATTATTATTGCCTGAAGCATATTAAACTTAAACAAACGAAGTTCCTAACATTTTCTTAATAAATATTTTTGAGACGTGTGTTGTGAATAGAGAACTGTACTCTATAGGAATGAATTACACAATTAATAAGTTTTAATTTAACTCCTCGTTTATTCATACAAGTATATTCCCTTTGATAATTGGTGGTGGTAGATAATTTTGGCTGGCATGGTGACGGCGACTGGGGCAGCTGTAAACAAACTCGGTTTTCGCAGTCGTCGTCACTCTTGGACCTCCTCTTGCTTATCATCAGGCACTTCGAGGTCAAATGTCGTGTCACAATAAAAAAACGTGTAATAATAGGTGGTGATAATAATTCCCTTTGTTTACTAACAGGCAAGTCGTGGTCAGATGTTGTGTTTATACAAAAAAAAAAAATGCAATGAAAATTGGATAGAAAAAATTACGCGTGCTTTCTTGCAAACTGTGACCGAGGTTCAAACTCGATGTTTGCATTGTAACGCGCTACCACTCTAAGCTACGTAGAAATTTTTCCCGTGCAGTTCGTTTATCTGTGGACCCCATATTGCTGGGTTAGTAATATATACCTACTGTAATACTACTAGCATATTAATCAAATTGTCACGCCTTTTTCTCACGGAGTTAGGCAGAGACAATGGAGCGCCACTTGCCACGATCCTGACACAACTCCCTCGCTTCCTTCACATTCACAATTCTCTTCATACAAACTCTATGGTTATGGGCACTAGGCAACCTAGCTTTCTTGAGGATGTCTCCGATTTGTTCGGCGAACACCCTCCTGGGCCTGCCTCGTTTACCGCATCCATTTACATGAGATTTATAAATTCTTTTTGTCTATATACTAGCATATGAATCTAATTACACTTAATTTAAATAATTAAATAAACAATTTTCACATAAAAACGATTATAAAACAAAAAAGGAAAAAACATAAAAGAAAACGTTAAAAGTAATAAACAAAAGGCTACTAAAATAATTATTCTACTAAAGTTTTTAATTAAGGTACATTAGATAAGTAACTACTTCGTTGTCATTTCGTAATTAGCAAAAAGTAACAGGATTATTCCTTTTAAAAACAAGCATCTTTACAAAAAAATAAACATAAAAGTAATTTGTATCTAAAGAAACTAAAAAATATTAAGTAAAATATTCAAATATATAAAACGTATTTCTTATTTATAAATGTGTATTTTAAGTATAATACGAAATTTATACGCCTTCTTTTTAAAAATACAAAATCTTCTAAAATATGTCCGTACAAAATTAATTTAAATGTTAATATATAATACATATATTGATAAAAAATTAACTAAAATACATTATTAAAAAGAGTCCCTTTAGGCAAGGTTCCGAAGATACTGGCAGCGTTCCCCCTTTGAATAGCTAGACTAATTCTTTGTCCATGGTAGCTGTCAACTCTTCGGTCTCCTGTGATGTCGACTAACCTTTTATAAATATATAAATGTATATAGATATATTTTATATCTATATACATTTATAAATATATAAATGTATATAGATATATTTTCTATCTATATGCATTTTTTGTTGTGTCTAGACATTTGACCCCGACCTGCCTGATGGTAAGCATGTTGGAGGTCCAAGAGGACAGACGACTGAAAAAACCAAGTCAGTTCACGGGTCACGGCTGTTTCAATCTTTGTCACTATATTAGCCAAAGGTGCTTCTTTACGCATCACTTGAACACTTGATCTAGCAAAGCATTTCACTTGTCGATTGTTCTACAAAGAAACGACGCGCGGAACCTTTTTGTTCGACTGCTGCTTCGGTCGACAACTTAGCTGGTATCTTAAGTATAATTTCATGAAACAAATTAAAACTAACGTCTCTTCTTAACTTGACCGGCACTATGTATGTACTAGCTAGCACTATGTTGCTTCTATTCTTGAGCCACACTCCAGCTTAAAATCAGGCGTGCTATCATATTATGTCGAGCTACAATAAATAGTAGAACCTTACCTCGTCTTAATCGTGCATGATAGGCTGATGTTGACGGTTCCTGGTTGTCTTTTTGAGCACGATATTTTCTTTCATTACTGAACGGCATCATCACTGTAATGATTAGGATTTCTTTAGTTTAACGAAAATACTTATATATTGGTAATCTAAAGAAAAGGGGAGAAAAGGCTTTCCTTTTAATTAATTAGATTAGATACTTTGGCATCTATACTTTTATTATAAAGTAAAGTAAAGCGAAAGTAACTCTGTTTATTTGTTTGGTACGTTTTCAAGCCTGAACCGCGAATTATGAATTGTGGCTAATTAGAAGGTAGGCTATCTTGTGTCAAAAAAATAAAGTTTAAAGAGGGCAAAATAAAGGGTGCAAGTTTGTATGGAAACCTATCATTTCTCGAATCTTATGTGGTGCCCGATGCCAAGTGGTGCCAATAATGACTCGCTGCTATATCAGTAAAAGTAAAAAGACAGTGTAAGAAAGTAGGTACGATAAAATAAAATCTTCTGGATTTAAAGAACCCTATGATGGATCCTCTCAGATCAGCAAAATCACAAGAGATAAAACTATGGTGCTTTAACTAAAATTGTTCCTTACTATGAGTCTGGGCTGTTATCGAATTGAAGGCTCGGAGTACCTGATGATGGACCACGAGGATGCAAGGTATGTAATAGATATATCTAAGGTGCTTGACTAACATGGACTTACTATCTTACTATAGGCATTTAGCTGGGCTGATATCATCTTAAAGTCCCGTCATGTACTCACGGTACGAGTCACAGTTTATACACGTGGGTGACACCCCGGAGAAGAGCTGGTATTATATATGTTAGAAATGAAAATTGTAAATGAAGATTAGGAAACTAGTATTTTCTTAGATTTTGCGCGAACATAGATTAATGAATTAAACAAATTTTATGCGGCTTACTATCGCGTTTATTTTGGTTTTGATTTTACATGTTTTTTCGAGAGCTTTGCAGCTATCGTGGCTGTAAAATTGTAAAATCAAAAACAAAATAAACGCGAAACTACTATCTTTGTTAGTAGTTAAGTATTTGTATTGAAATATATTAATATATTTAACGCATAATTTTCGTGGTTAGTAGTATTCGGATTCAGTAGCTTTAATATTACTTCATATAAGTATACACAAACAAAACAAGTTCTAACTAATAGTTTGGCGAAGCTCTAGTCTATTTACTCAACTCATACTGTACTTGACAACGTTATATTAGAAACGGAACAACTTAAAATTACAACTAAGACTCATTCAATCAATCAATTCATAATAAAAAATATTTCTCTCGCCAAAAATTAAAAATCGGTTCACTACGGTAAGACAGCGACAAAATTATTTATTACACAAAACGAATACATAGGTTAATAAATTATTCTGATTGACAATTTTAAAAGTGCAACATAAACATTATTTTAAATATACATTATATATTGAAGTATATATATGCAAATATAATTATTTTAAAGACGAATGCACACTGAATAAAGGATTTATAGTAAATTATTTATTTATTTATTTTCACACTAGATAGATAATCTATGTGTTTCTTTGTAATAGACAATTTATGAACATTTAAATAGAAACCAATGTTAGGTACGTATTTTGATGGATAACCGTAGTGTGTGGACATTATACCTAGTCTGCCGATCCGGGGTACTACACTCAAGTGTACAGGCCGTAAAGCACTCACTCGCGTTTCGGGATCAGCTTTAAATTCGCCAGTTACAATTAGGCGGGCATAGTGGATGCGACTGCTACATGCTATTATTTACTTCTAGTACAATTTGC
Organism: Tinea trinotella; assembly: GCA_905220615.1. NCBI lineage: Eukaryota > Metazoa > Arthropoda > Insecta > Lepidoptera > Tineidae > Tinea > Tinea trinotella. Next base: position 7,124,717 of record HG992305.1, read on the forward strand.
CTCCATGCTTGGCAGTGCTGTCCCATGTTGAGCCACAAAAATTAGAAATAAAAGAAAATATTTCAGAATACTTTGGATCGTTATTATTTATTCTATTATATTTTTAGGTGTCTCATTAAATATTGACGGTAGCATGTACATACACCCACAACCGCTGCGATACACATTGTAATAAATAAATTAAGGAAACACGCATCAACATTATTGATTTTTCCTTAATTAAATAAGATAATAACCTACCTTAGGTTGTTATTATTAACCCTACAAGTGGAGTATGATATTATTAAAAGTAAAGAAAACGAGAATGAATGAATTTGTAAAATTTATTTTGTAATGTTTTCAATTAATTTACCTAAAATAGTACAAATTTCACAAGCCATGTCCTTTAGTCTTTCGCTTAATGTGTACACACCATTAATGAAACGAGGATAGCCGGCGGGTTTGGAGAGAGCCCAAGGCGGTCGAAGCGAATGGTGGCTGGCTGGGCGTGGACAGCCTCAGGCTGAAAACACCTCAGGGTTTTGTAGCGGAGCGCAGGCTCTTGATATTTACGCTTCGATATTTTTACTAAAACAGTATTATAGGAATGTTGGGTATACAAATACATCTACAAAGCTAATATATGTAAACAATTTAATACTATTATTTGGTTTGATGTTGGACGCAATTTACACTTACACCATTCTCGTTTTTACTCCGATATAATACGCGGTATTCTTTTATGACTTTGCATCTACTTTGATGGACTGCGTTTTACTCTCCCTTAAAGTTAAAATTTGTATATACCATAATTTCATGCACATCAGTAAAATAAATAGGTGGTAGTAGGTGAACAGTAGTAACCACTTGAATTAAAAATTTAGTTGAATAATTTTATTCTATGAGTTTAGCTGTGCCTAAATAAATAATATTTTGCTGCTTTTGGTTTTGTATCGACCCCATGTGATAATGACTACTCTGCTCTGCTATGCTATGCTATGCGGGCGCCTCGAGAGTGGCTCTGTGGCTAAGCCCGCGGTCATGCCGCACAAACAATCCCCTGAGGGCTTTCGCTTCTGGCATTGGGCGATAAAACGCATTGTGAATGTAGTATGAGTGTAAGAGGGCGCTATTTATGTATTGGATTTGAGATTTATTTCATATTTAATATGAGTAGGTTTTGGTAAATGTCCATATAATTCATTAACGTAGAGTGATATACATGTGTTTGACGACAGGCGTGGCCGAACGGTAAGCGTATGGTTTGTTGCGCGCAAAGTCTCGGATTCGATTCCCGGTCGGAGCAAATATTTGTTTTATAGCTTTTATTTGTAATATTTAATAATTATATTAAATATTGGAAATCTTTGTTAATAAATAAAAAGCAGGCGGATATTTGTTTCAGTTCTACCCAGTGGTAGAACAGTGGTACCCAGTCTGCTGATCCGGGGTAGTACCACCACTTACAAGTATACAGACCGTGAAGTGATTTAAGTTGCCGGTTCCAACTAGGCCGGCATAGTGGATGTGATTGCCACATCCATTCATCCATTCATTCCATCCATTCATGGAACACACTCCAGTTTAACATCAAGCAGGGTGCTGTCATATGTCGAGTCACAATAAAAAAATCATTGGGAGATTTTACACGATATAATATACTTATTATATCTGTTTTGCTGTTAAACACTATATTGCCTACCACTCTTAAAAACTCAGACTAAAACGTTTGTAATATTTTATTACTTGTAAATTAGCCTAATAATTATAATTAAATGTTACAAATAAATGCTATGAAACAAATCTATGCTCCGACGAGGAATCGAACCCGACTAGCATACCGGACTAGTATTTTAACCAATTAACCCTGGTCGTTTTTGTAGGATAAACTTAGTTAGAAAGAAATACAAATAGCCCTAGATAATTGTTCACAAGAAAATGACCAGGCGTTTCTGCGACTCTTTCACCACTTAGGAATGAAAAGTTAATTATTCTTTAGCTTTAAGCTGTATTCAATTTAATTTCAACTTTATGCATTGTTCACAGAACAGAGAAATACTTGTATATACATTTGCCCCCCTTTCTGTGCTATTGTTATTGTTATTTGTTTTTTATGAGTAGCACAAATGTGCTGATTCATAAATGTAATTTGAAAAGGACATCTTTCATTTTGTATGGGAACTTTGACTTAATTCTATTAACGGTCGCATATACATTTTACAATGTAATTTGAATATATCTTTTATTTTGCATAGTTTAGGTGTGCGAAATGATCCGAACTATATTTATGACAGTTCAAAGCAGAACTGTCAATAACAAAGACACGCAATGTCTTTGTTATTGACAGACGATACAATATCCATATCTTATTTTCCAAATAACTCAATTGCACAGCAAATAAATGCAAAATGGTTATTAGTTTTATCAATACAAGTATTTAAACTACCATTTTTATATTTTTTCATCATTGGACATTACAAAAGCAGTACAAAGAAGCCCAAAATGAATGATGTCCTTTAAGAATAGTTTATATCATTATTAGCTATAAGTAAAATATTTTATGAATAAATAATGTTATTCCTATATGCATGGTGATTTATTATAGGACTATACATTACCTAGGGCGAAAAGAACGGTCGTAGCCAGAGGCTTTGCCTCGAGCTTATCAATTTCGCCGGACTTTTAATTCTATTTTTTAAAGGTTCCTCGGTGTTTTAACTATTAACTAATATATATACCTATATATATAACTTGATTTTAATTTATAGGAACTAACTTTTAAAATAAGAGTAAAATTAACATTGACTATTTTGAATGCATTGGGTTTAAATAGGTGATTCTTTTTAAAACACATTTATACCTAAATTGGAATTATTACAAAATCAAAAATTATTAACTGAATTCCTTGAGAAATTATGTCTGCTTATTCGTTTAGAATTTAAGACGTGATATGTTGATTTATTTATTATTTTTCAACATATAAGAATTAAAAAGTTGTAATATACCTGGTGTAATATTGAGACGAAATAGTACGGGGGACCTCCATATTCAAAGGAAGCATGTAGTCGACTTGATAGATAAAAACAGCATAGATTTAATGAAGATTAATTGTGATACGGAAATTATACATTAATTAATACATAATTAGAAAAATATTTTAAAAATATTTAATAACGTAAGAAAATGTAAAACTATTTGAAAACTTACCAAGTATGTTGTCTAGGAACTTTTATGTTCCTGAAGTCACAGATCACTTAAAATTATGAATAAACACAATTTCTAATTTATACGACTAGAATGTGACTTAAGTACTGCAATTTAAAGACACCGGGTAACAGAACTCTTTGCCAACTAAGCGATCACCCGGCTCGAAGTTCAGCCACGGAATGATCAAGTTTACGTTGCTTTATACAACGCTTACCCTCTCCAGAGGGGTTATAATCCCCTAAACCAAGGTGACTTGCGCTAAACAAATGCTATCAAAAAAGTATTGTCATGACCATGTTAGTTTATAATTCAAAGTTTTATGTTTTATTTACATTCTTTGTTGTAATTATAATAACAAAAAAATATAATCAAATAAACTATATGTAAAGAATCTTAGCAAATATACTTATTTACTGTTTTGTTTTTTGAATTAAAGTTATTGCTAATTTCTTTAAACGCAGGCGTTCGTAGTTCATGAAATAAAGCCTTAGTGTGTTTACAAACCAGGCGCTATAAGCTCGTTTTATGCGATTGTAATTATACGACCATACACACGCGTATGTGAATACTGAAAGTGCATAGGTATAAAGCCATTCGCGCGTTTAAAATTTATACGATACTATGAAAAAGAGCCTATAACTTCTAAAATACGCCTGTAAACGCACTTAAGGCACAATATAAATGCTGTAGAGTTTATTATATTTATTTTTGAGGCGTTTAATATTATAGTTAGTATGATAGAATTTATAGTTGACCGCACACACGTTGTTATGGTATATAAATTATTTGTAGCTGTTCTAGGAATTCTTTGGGACCGATTTCGGATGTACCGGCTGTTTACCTTTTCAGTACGACGACAGTGGACACAACTTATTCCCTGTTGAGGATAGATTCTACGTGGATATCGGTCGAATACGTGAAGGAATAATCCGTGACTTTTGGGACAGTATTTGGCTGTTCATTATACTATGGATGGCACTGTTTAAACCTGTCGCACTTTTCTCACAATATCTTCATCACACTTCCTATTCCTAGTAAACATACTTTCTAAGTAAATAAATTGTATGACTTATTTTAGTTTCTTTTCGTCAATCATTATCTTACATTTTGTAATTGTATCCTCTCTCTTCATAACCATTACTTTACTTTACCATTCACTTTCCTAATTCGGCATTTATAATAGTAACCATTTCCGGTAACTCATACGCCGAAGATAATAATAATAATAAAATTCTTTATTGCACAGTAAAAACAATACAATGGGCGAGCTTAATGCTAAATAGCATTTTCACCAGCTAACCTTTTCTAAAGCTAAGATACAAGGATAACGTGATCGTTGGCTTACAAAAGACATTTGATCATCAAGTCATTCATTCTCAAAGCATACTTCTTTTAATGCAACTCTTTTAGACAACTAGCAATCATTTTTCCTAAAAAAGTAAATTTCTTTTCGTTGTATACGAATTAAACATATTTTGAATTGACTAATGATGATTTTAAAGAATCCTAATAAATTCTTAGTAAAAATAGAGGAATACTAATAAAGAATTTACTGACGCACTTTGGAATTCCTTTATCTTTACCATGTTTAAAAGTGGCCACAACTTTTATACAGTAAAGTGAAGGCAAAGAAAAGGCAAAGTTCCTAGTTATATAACTCAAGTTGAGCGATAATGAAGTAACGTCTTCATTTAGAAATCATTCTTTCAATGCTTATATATGTTAGACTATATAGAGCGAACTCGTGCAAATACTTTCAGTCTATTGAGAACATAGGGCATCGCTAGGCATTTATTAATCTGTAACCAAAATTATGTAATGCCATTATTTAAAATATTAAATTGATTAGTGAACTACCTAAGCTGCCCGCTACTCATCCCGATACTCAATGACAAACTTATTTTGACAGTGAAACTTTATTAATGAGCTCTAAAATTATAATTGGGACCACACAACATACTAAGAATTGATATAGTTAAGCCCTTTAAGAACACCATGTTTATTAAAATGGTCCTTTCAGCAAGACTCGGCGCCAGGTCATAAAGCTCGATCCACCCAATCTTGGTTAGAAACCAACGTTCCGGACTTCATCGGAGCTGAAGACTGGCTATACTCTAGTCCCTATCTTAATCCGCTGGATTATGATTTATGGTTAGTTTTAGAGAGTATGGCTTGCTCTAAACGCCCTAATAATTTGGAGTCCCTAAAACAATCCATACGATTGGTAGTGAAGAATTTTCCAATGGAAAGAATGGGTGCTTCTACTGATAACTGGCCTCGACGTTAAAAGAACTGTTTTGCAGCCAATGGAGACCACTTCGAATTAGCTTTATATCTTTTTAATTGTTTTATATTAATGTATTAAACTAACACACTGTAACAGTAATAAATGTTGTGTAATCATAGAGATATATTACATATATATACATATATAACATATATATCTATGTGTGCAATAGAACATAACAATATCAATGGCAAGACTTAGTATAATATACTTAGTCTCTTATATTCATTGTTTCCAAAATCGGGCTTCACACGACTTTAGTTAATTTACAATTTTCTCATAGATGACCTGCCTATTTCTATGCCAAGCTACAAAACATGCATGTATTATAGATATAACCGGGCCAAAGTACATATAACATCAAATATACATTGATACTAGCAAGTGGTTCTGAACCGAAGCTATCGGTTAACGTGACCATTACATAACCATTATACTACGGTCGCCATTATATTAACGTTTAAATATAACGTTGTCTATTAAAAAAAAATCTTATAATTGCAAATACAAATTTTACGCGATAAAATGTTTAATATAAAAGTAGTAATAAAATGAGAGCAGTCTTGCGAGAGCATAACATTGTTGTATCTATAAACAGATGCTAAAACAAACAGCTTGCAATGTTTACGCGTGGAAATCAATAAATTAAGGAGCAAGGCCACACTTTGCCACACCGCTCGTAATTATAAATAGTTACTCATGGTTGATGTAACTCATACTAAGTGGGTGTTACGCGTAGGTTGTAAGGGCTTCATATGAAAAGGGCCTTAACATTGGTTTTACTAGAAACATCTTTGCCTAACAACGAGATACAAGATTGTTCCCGAATCGAATTGGGGACATTCTCGAAAAAGTTATTCAAAAGAGTATTTATGACGAGAATTTTGTACGTGAAGGAAGCAAGAAAATTGAGTCAGGATCATGGAAAGTGTCGCTCTGTTGTCTCTAGCCCTGTGGAAATTGAAGCGTAAAATAATTAATAATAATGATATTCTTTCCTTTAGTACTTAAGTTTGAAAAACACAAAATTAATATTTTTCCAAAGAGGAGATTTTATCCAATATTAAATCGAGGGCAGTCTGGCTTACCATCAGACAAATAAGGTTTGATGTAGTCACAATAAAAAAAAATTAAGACATAAGAAAGTCGTGAGATTTATTGTGTTGGTCGACATAAAGCCCAGTTTTTGAAGCAAAGGATTATTTTTAACAATGTTAAACGCAAGAGATCATGCAGTAAACCATGTCTAATAAGATTATGTAGAACATCTTTTGATATTGCTTAGCTTATTCAACTTTTTAAATCTGCCTCATAAGTTAATATTAGAAACTGACGATCGCAATTTTTTTTTAAGTATATTGTAACATCAATAAGTGCTGTTTGCATTATCAAATGATTATTTAATATTCTAGATCTTGACACTAATGTTTTATTTATCTATGACTAATAATTTATTCAATACTTTTACTAGTAACCAAGTCTATAGTTAAACATACGCATAATGGTTTAGGTTTATGAATTTATTTGTCCATGTCTTAAAGACTTAATAAAGATGTTCACAGATTTGATATTCTCTCCTCTAGAGATAATTAAAGTTTGGCCGAGTTGACAAAATTTAGATTCAAAACTTCAGCGAAGGTATGCAAGCAATTCAATAATTAGATATTTATATAAAATAATATTAACTATAATTAAACTATAAATAGTCCCAAGGAGACTGGCAACATTTTCCCTTTGTATAGGTTTATACGTTGGCAGCAATAATTAATAGCCCTCCTGTCTCCAGACTTCTTCGTCAGCCGCTTGTACAAATCATTGGCCAGGCGCTTGGCTAAAGGTCCCAAAAGGGCCATCGATTATTTGATTATATTATATAATTTTGGAAATTAAACAATTTATTATTTTTTTAGGATTTTACTTACCATTTATTGTTATTCATACAAATCGCATTTGGGTTTTATATAAAATAAAAAGCTAATTCAATAAATAAATAAAAATTTATTCATAATACTCAAATAAGCAAGTGTACTTACAAAAGCTTGCTTTAATTTAAAACTATATTAAATCATAACATATTAACGGTCCTAACATATAAATATTTGGTTTTGTTGCTATAAATTACTTTATCAACAATAACATAATAAATAGAAAAATATGATAAATGATGTTGAAAAAAGACGAATTAGCGACAGCTGCTAGATCGTTTATACTCGTATTCGAGTAAAGTAAAACCTTCGAACTCTTATTTAATTCCTTGACAAAAAACATAATGCCTAATTAAGTAGAACTAAACAATGCCAAATAAAAAAAGTCTGTTTAAATTTATACATTATTACTTATAATATTTTGTTCTAAACCATAATATATAACTAAATATCATTCTTTGATACAAGTAAGTTTACGTAATAAATGTAGATAATATGAAAACAAAAAGTAATGAAGTCATATTTAAAAATTATAACATTAGAGCAATGTTGGGTCATTTTGTTTTGAATGGTGTAAATTTAAAAATAAGACAAATAAAATGATAAGCGAGCGATAATAAGGCGGTTAAAATATAAAACTTCTTTCTCGTGACATAATAGACCTGAAACAAAATTAATTACATTAAAGATCGAATCCCGTTTCTATATATGCTGCGTGTACGTAAAAGACTAGAAAAACTAATAAAATGCTTGTAATAAAGGTGTTAGTTATAATGCATCTGTCAAATTGTAAGCATATGTTAGGCTGGAGTGCGGTACATGAATGAAGGTGACTGCTACTATAGTTCCTTAACTGCAAGTAGCAATTGCATTTACCATGCCGGCAACTTTTAAGCTGTTTCCATAAGGTGACTATGTCACTTCGCGGTCTGTACACTTGAAAGTAGTGGTGTGTACATCTGGTAGACTGCGAAAATGGCCTTCTAACTGTCTGCCTACCACTCATAAACACCGAGAACAGGTGTAAATAATTGCCTCTTTTTTATATCCAATTTAATAAAGAAATGTTAATAAAGAAGTGTATGTAGAGTGAAGATAGCGGATAGAATAGGGAATAGCACACTGCGTGATAGATGTGGTTTGAAAGAAGATGTAGTGACAAGGATTGACAAAGGAATGCTTAAATTATAAATCTGATGTGGGTGGATGCGTTAAACAAGGCAGGTCCAGGAGAGTGTTTTCCGACCAAATCGGAGAAAGCTGGGTGCCTAGTGCCCATAACCACAGAGCCTGTATGAAGAAAATTATGGATGTGAAGGAAGCAAGAGAGTTGTGTAAGGATCGTGATAAGTGGCGCTCCATTGTCTTTGCCTATCCCTGTGGAAAAAAGGCGAGACAATTTGATTGATGTTACAAATAAATGCGATGAAACGAATCCGCGGTCAAAAATATTGCATTCACGTATTTCATTAAATTGCTATCATTTTTTTATGTCAGCCCTTTCTGGTTTTATGTAGTCAATGAATGAAGGCAAATGCTAGTACAGTGAAATAACTGTTAGCAGTGCTGCCATTAGTTTAAACCAATAACTTTCAAGCTGACTGATCCTTGTAGTTATATATCCAAAAGAGTGCCCTCTTTTGAGCTGCGAAGTATAATGGTCGGTAGGTCAAAAGAGCGCTGGATGAATGCGGCGAGAGTTAGTCCGCGCATCTATTGTCATGCGCATAATTGATTATATTTTAAAATTGATACATGTCCGTAAAACAGAAAGTCAGTAGGTCACAAAACAAGTGACTGCCCTGCTTGAATAGCAGCGATCTTTTTGTCTGCCGGGATAAACTCAACTTAAAAGTGGTGGTACTATCACGGCACGAGCCGGTAGATCCAGAGCAAAACATTTTTTTTTAAATTATATTTATAAAAAGTATTTGATGTAACAAATGAAGATAAAAACAAATAAATGATATTATTAATGTAGGCGCTCAATTGTCTCTGCCTATCCCTGTGGAAAAAAGCGTGACAATTGGATAAATTGATTAATCCATCAATGCTCTGATGTACTTAAAGCAAATGTACGAGTATGTATAAATATCAAGTCTAATTCTAGGATTGTGTAAATATTAGGTTTTTTTGGTCGGCATAGTGCCGGCGACTGAGGCAACCATGTACCGAATTTAGTCGTTGACAATCTTGACCTTTCCCTTACAAAAAACTTGACCTACTATCAGGCAAGTCGAACTCTGATGTCAAGTCACAATAAAAACAACATAAAAAAATAAAAATAATCGGTAATAGAAAAACATACTAACATATTTTTTATAAGTAACAACATTCAACGTTTAGGTGTCGCTGTTGAGGACATAGGATTCCCCTTATCTGCACTAAGTTGTCTGGAGAACAGTCTTCAACCCTTGTGCATATACCTCCTTGTCGGACGCATGGCTCTTCAAGCTCAATGATACTGACTTCTAAATAAAATATATAAAAAAATGTTAATAATTCCATTTATTAATGAACTAATTCGTTATTTTTAGTCGTCGGCTCCTTTTTCTAGAATTTCTTTTGCTTAATATCAGGAAGGCAAGGACAATTTTGGATTCATTAATAAATAAAAAAACAATCAATTAATCAATTTGTCACGCCTTTTTCCCACGGGGATATGCAGAGACAATGGAGCGCCACTTACCACGATCCTTACACAACTCGCTTGCTTCCTTCACATCCACAATTCTTTTCATACAGACTCTGTGGTTATGGGCACTAGGCAACCTTGAGGATGTCTCCGATTTGGTCGGAAAACACATCCACACTCATTGTTTAACGCATCCATCCACATCAGATTAAAAAAAACAGTTGCCCTTAAATTCAAACTGGCAAGTATACAGTGATTTAGTCGCGTTTCAGGACCAGCTTGTAAGTTGCTGGCTCCAACTAACGGCTTTATTCCAGCATAGACCAAAATTCAGCCTAACATCAGGCGAGGTGCTATCGTCGAGCCACAATGAAAACTGTAGTATAATTTGTGATTGAAAGGCTTTTAACAATGAACTATTAATTAACTGTTCATAACGATAAATTATATTTAAATATCGTTTGAAATATTGTACTCATTCTAAATTTAAAAACACAAGGAAGCTTAATAATAAAAAATATAATAAGTAGGTATATCTTACGTCAGAGACCATCATTGTTTTTGTGAGGACCACTATCAGCAGAGCACGTGATGCATACTTTTATTATCGCTAGCAATTATATATATATAATACATATTTATATAGGTACTGAATATAACTATTTACAGCCTTTTTAGTGTGGCTTGAGGTGACAACTATCACAGTTAAATGTATGTATGTAGCAATCATATCCACTATGTTTATACAAGGAACTTACGAGCTGAATTTAAAACGCGAACAGTCAATTCACGGTCTTTTTTTCTAAAAAATATTTTTCCTATAAATACTACCCCGGATTGCCAGACTGGGCATCACTGCCTACTACTTTTAGACAGTTCTCTAGTTAGACCCGGAGCTTTTGTTATTTAAATGCGGAGAATATCCGCATTTAAATAACAAATATTTGTAATATTCAATTTAATTATCTAATATTAGAAATGAAAGCTATGAAACATTTTTTTGCTTTGACCGGGAATTTTCGCTTAACTTATTGGTGTGCTGAACAAACACGCGTGTCGTCAACACCAATGCCTTTTTATAACGGCTATTAGGTATGCTATGTTACGATTTATAATATTGTTTATAATTACTATTACTTAGACTTTTCAGGCCGTTATTAATTTTATTATATTTTTAATTTATACCAAATTTTTTTGAAGTATTTTTATTACAATGATTATTATAATATTGACTTATATAACTAAATAAATAAAAATTGGAATACTTATAAAAAATACGTATCGTTACAAATAAATATAAATAATATGATCGAGTTATATAATTCTAGAATTAATTATTAGAAAATGTACGCATCAGCAACTACCTATTTTAAATTATTTTGTGGCATTATTACACACCATTTTCAGGCCGGAATAATGATAACGACTAAAGCGGACACGAATTAAGTTTGTTCTCTTAGCGCTCTTGCCTGACTTACCATCAGAAAAGTAAATTTTAGATGTCGATCGAGTCACAAAAAAGTAATAAATTAGTAATTATTATTTAACTATTTCTATAATTGATAATATAATTAAATATCTTACCTTCAAATTTAGTAAGAGGTGAACCTATTGCAATAGCAAATAATAAAACCAAAAAAATACACAACATTCGAAAATTCATCTTTGAGAAAATGTGAAGTTTTGTTGCAATTAACACACTTGTGCACAGTTAACGAGTGTTCCTAAACGTTTGAACAGATAATGACGTTACACTAGTCTTTTATAGAAGCTAACAACGATTTTATTTGTGGAAAACAATAAACCTAGAATTGTAAATATTTATACAATGGTGTACGCGAACATTTTGCGATATTCTTCTACTCAAAATATTTTGATTCATAGATTAAATCTAATGGGTGATATTGCATAATTTTCCAAATTACACGATCTTCACTTTTTATATCTATTTTTAATCAAGCAATTATTTAATTACGATTGTATTACTAGCTGTTTATTGCAGTTTCACCCGCGTTTATAAACCGTGATTCATAAGGTGAGTACATGCCAGAACCTCTTGTACCCACGTGGTTCATCATCCGGTAATCCAGATCCTTAATGTCATTTCAGCCTAGGTATCAGCTCATACTGAGAAACAATTTTCTAGGTCTTCAATTGCATAACAGCCCAGAACCACAGTTAAATCTATTTACTAGATCCGCATGGTCCATCATCAGGTACTTCTTCCTTCTATTAACAATGGGAGGCTCACTATAGGAGATTGGAAGTGTAAAGTGGCGGGGCAGCGCTTAGCGGTACTTTGGAAATATACTAACGCATTAAAAATAATTTAATTAGTGTAATTAGATAGTTAGTGTATGGAAGTGAATGTTGGGCGTGGCTGTAGAAATGCGGTCATTAAGGAGTATATGTAGAGTGACGGTAGCGGATAAAATAAGGAATACCACAGTGCGCGTTAGATGTGGTTTGGAAGAAGATGTAGTGACAAGGATTGACAGAGGAATGCTTCGATGGTTTGGGCATATGGAAAGGATGAGTGAAAGTAGATTGATCAAAAGGAATGTATAATGCGTTCGAGGCAGGCCCAGGAGAGTGTTTTCCGAACTAATCGGAGACATCCTCAAGAAAGCTGGGTTGCCTAGTGCCCATAATCGTAGAGCTTGTATAAAAAGAAAAGTTGATGTGAGGGAAGCGAGGGAGTTGTGTCAGGATCTCTGCATATCCCCGTGGGAAAAAAGCGTGACTAATTGATTTGATTAATAAGTTATATAATATTTTCCGCTATAAATAGTAGTTAGTAGCTTATGTTCTGTTCAAGACTATAATCTACTCGTACCTGTGTACCAAATTCCATCCAGATCCGTTTAGCCCTTGTGGCGTATTTGAGTAACAAACATCCATCCAAACCTATTATAGTATAAGATATTAACAATAATAATAACAAAGGTATTAAGGCGACCGTGGTGTAGTGGCAGTGCAATGGTTATGCAAACCAAAGAGCACGGTTTCGAGACCACCCACAAGTACCAATGTATTTTTAATATATGTACTTTGATTCTCTGTTTCTATGATACAAGCACTTTAGTAGCTTAGTATAGAAATGAAAATAAAAGATTTTTTTTTTAATTTAAAAATTTCGTTATAAGAGTAGGTCACACACAACTCGATACCTTTCTCTATGAAAAGTATTTGTGGTTCGTATTCCATGATATTTACTTTAATGCAGTTTATTAAAAAATATGTTTAAGTTAAATCTGTGCAAATGCAATGGACATATACGAGTACCTACCTAGGTTTAATCCTAAACAATAACAATATGTTATAGATAAAGTTTAAATTAATGATCAACTAAACGGATCGTTAAACAAAAATTTTCTGTGGCTGTTATTTTGTACATAGTAGTAGGTTAATAATAGCTCGATCAGAATAAATATTTATCTTACAATCTGATTTTGCATCCATGACCTATTTATGACTATTGGAATAGTTTACTTCTTTGTTTATAATACCTACTACTATTGAAGAAAAGCATTGATAAATAAAATAAATCAATTTTCACGACTCAATTTTCACAGGTATAGACAGAGACAATGGAGCGACAATCTCTATGATCCTTACGAACATTTTCCCAAAATAGTCGATTATTTTATTACTCATTCAACGCAATGTTTTCGTTAATTTAATACGAAACAATACAAGTATGTCCATTTTTAAATAGCAAAGCTTTCCATATCTGGACGGATATTTTTTTACTTTTATCTTTATTTTTGTTTATGTTTTAGTGAATATTTGCGCAGTTTTTTATTAAATAATTAACAATTAAAACAGGTTTTATAACATTGATTATATCAGGTCAGTAGGTGAAGTTTTTAATATTTCATAATATTATTTAGTTATTATTTTAATACTGTTAGTAACATACTGAATACAGAATTATCAAATCATGATAAAGAGATGGGTACTGTTTTTATTGGATCGATAGTCATTAGTCATTTAACATGCTAACAAAAAGAAAGGCAATTGCGAGTAGTAAGTTCACAACTCCCTCGGTCGTCTATTTTTTTAAGAAATGAGTGCCGTATAGCTACAATTCGTTAATGTTGATTTTATTATCTGACTGATTGTTTTTATTAGCGAACATAGGCCATAAAGGAAACGTACACGATCGATGTGGTTTGTAAAAAAGATGTAGTGACAAGGATTGATAACGGAATACTAATATGGTTGGGCACGTGGAAAGGATGAGTGAAAGTAGATTGATAAAAGAAATTTATAAATCTGATGTGAATGGATGCGATAATGGAGGCAGATCTCGGAAAAAGTTTTCAGATCAAATCGAAGACATCCCCAAAATTCGTGCTCAAAATTCGAGACGAATGAAGAAAATTGTGGAGAAAGGAAAGCGAGGGAGTTGTGTCTGGATCATGGCATGGCAAAATTATTTAATTTTGACTGATTTCCCTGCAGATGTTTGAAGATGTTTGAGTAGTGCAATTATTAATGCGTAATGTATTCAATAAATTCTGGACTAGGGATAAATGTTTTCTCATAATCGCTGCGTATTAAGGTGAAATGGTCACGCAAATCTAGAGTCTGGTTCAAGAAAATTGTCACGCCTTTATCCCACAGGATTAGGCAGAACATTTGCCACGATCCTGAGACAACTGGTTCAAGGAAACTAAGGTAACTTTACTATTTATACAGTTTCCAGACGCAAATCAGTCCCAGGTCTCAAACGACGTTTTTAAATAACTATGTTATAAAACTTAACTTTAAGGTATTGATTAAGTAATTTATATATTGCTTAGTAGCCAGGTTTTGTTTATGTAAAATATCTCATTTATATTGCCTATGTATATATACATATAGCCTATATTTATTAAGCTCGAGCTATATTTTTTTTATTTTATTTTACTAAGCTACTAAAGTGCATGTATCATAGAAACATTGGTACCGGCGAGTGGTTTAGAACCCGTGCACTCGGTTTGCGTAGCCATTGCACTGTCACTACACAACGGTCGCCTTTGACTAGAAGATTCCAACAAATCTACATTAAAACACACACAAACAATGTTTTTTTTTTTCGATTGACTAATAATCCTCCTTCAATTGTAAAAATATACCGAAATAACCTAAGGGAGGCCTAAGTAAACGTGCAAATAATAACAAATGTGTTGAACACGCGTTATA
The DNA here is from genome assembly GCA_905220615.1 of Tinea trinotella. Classification (NCBI taxonomy): domain Eukaryota; kingdom Metazoa; phylum Arthropoda; class Insecta; order Lepidoptera; family Tineidae; genus Tinea; species Tinea trinotella. The sequence goes on from HG992305.1 coordinate 7,139,940, forward strand.
TCAACATTTGTTTAACTAGAAAGTTGTACCAACCATCCCTACAATTATTAAGAAATCACCGTGAATTACTGACTTTTATGCAAATTATTTTTAATTCCAGTTACATTAAAAGTAATAATTCATAATTCACTGAATATACATACAAAATTCATAATCATTAAGTTTTTTTTCAATTTGGGCGGAATGCTGAAGATGACAGGGGCATCCGTTAGATAATACGTGTGACAGCGCTTTTGGACCCCCCTTTCAGTTTAGATGTTAATAACAAATCTAAACATTCACAATGCTTGACATAAGCGTACCAGACATATTCGTTCGCAGAGCTTTTTATTATAGCTAATAAGATTCATACATTTCTTGCTATAATACAATTATTAAATATTGAGCTAATTAAAAAGACGCAATGTACAACAAAAGTAATTGGCTGTTACTAAGGACCACTCGAACGCGATTGTTATAATGTTGGTCACAATAATAATTAATCTTTTCCCAGAGATGTGTTTCTCATTTATATACGTTTTAATTTAATTTATCAACGTGTTTTCGAAATCTCCGCATATACATTCCACGAAGGTTTTGCAATTTATTTCTAGTAATATTACTATTCCTAATCTCACCAAACTAAAAGCTAGACTTACTTTTTCTAAGAATATATTTATTATTGGATTTATAACAAGGTCTTAGGTCAGAGTAATCATAGAGATAATTTCGAAGGTCATGATTATATTTTAAACGTAATAAAACAGATAAATATGTGCTTAAATATATTGTATGTGAATTGTATATTTTTTATCATGGCTCGACATAATGACAGCATCTCGCATGTCTTCAGCTCAGCTGGAGCGCCATCCATTAATGTACGCGAATGGTACTACAAATGAAACCGATAATTTCAAGCGTAATCCGTAACGCTATGGGTCAGTGTAATTCTGTACACTTGAAAAGTGGTGCATAGTCAGCAACAAAAGTTCAACTATGTAAACAAATTAATTTTATTGAAATATTACATAATATAAAGTTTCATATTATGTAACAGAACAGTGTTTTGTGCAAATATCCAATAAAATTTGAGAATAATTCAAGTGGATGTACATTTTGGCCGGCATAGTAACGGAGACTGAACTGTGATTCGTTTTATATTAGCCGTTGAGAGCTTTGGACCTTTCGTTTACCATCAGATAAGTCGAGGTCAGAGATTGAGTCACAATAAAAAAATCCAATTAATTAATCAAATTGTCACGCCTTTTTCCCACAGGGATAGGCAGAGACAATGGAGCGCCACTTGCCACGATCCTGACACAACTCCCTCGCTTCCTTCACATTCACAATTCTCTTCATACAAGCTCTATGGTTGTGGGCACTAGGCAACCTAGCTTTCTCGATTTGGTCGGCGAACTCCTTGTTTAACGTATCCATTCACATGAGATTTATAAATTCTTTTCGTCAATCTACTTTCACTCATCCTTTCCATGTGTCCAAACATTCGAATTCCTTCCTCCTTCGAATCCTTGTCAGTACATCCTCATTCAAACCACATCCATCGCTCCATATACACTCTTTAACGACCGCCTTTCTACAGCGTTAATTGTACTCTCATGATTATTCATTCACTTCCATACATTAGTTTACGGATTGTACACTCGCTGTTACTATACCGGTCAAATATTATCAAATTAAATTTCGAAGAGGGATAGGCAGAGAAAATAAAGCGCCATTAGCCACAACTCCCTCGTTTTCCTCAAGTCCACAATTCATACAAGCTCTACGGTTATGGGCACTAGGCAAGCCAGCTTTCTTAAGAATGTTTTCTATTTGGTCGGAAAACACCCGTCTGGGTCTGCCTTCATCATGCTGATGGTAAGCCTAAGCATGATGGAAATCTAAGAGTGCCGATAAATCGCTCTTACTATACCGGGAAATGTGAATGTAAACCGTGAGCCAAAGCGGATATTTCAGTCGTCGGCGCTTCTGGATTTCTCCTTGCTTGCCACCAGGCAGGACGAGGTCCGAAGTCAAGTCTCCATAATTAAAAATTCTTCCCCCGTTTCACCCATCCTTATCAAGTTACGTTCATTTAACTGGCTAAATTGAGAAAAAATAAATAACAGCGCCATCTTGCGTCATGTATGTAAACTAAAATCAAAGTGGAAAATAGACACGCGAACTCTTATTTATACTAAAAGTTAATGTGTGCTGTAGCAGATGGCGTTAGATGTATTTCAAATTTAACGAACACCAATGCTGGGTAAAGAATCAATCAATCAATCAGTCACTTCTTTTTCCCACAAGGATAGGCAGAGACAACAAACATACAAGGTAAAAATTACATTTCAAAAGATCATATAGTGTGAAAATAATAAAGAGAGCCGAATACTGACAAAAAAAACGTTTCCGGTCAAAGGTACATATGGGCTGATAAATAATTTCACCCGCACAGTTCGGTATGCTAACCCTGAACACAGATTTTCTTCTTCAAGAAGATCCGAACCTTGACTGCGTTAAACCGAACCAGGTCTCGTCACCACAGTGGGTGATATAATCAAGAACCTCTGCTACGACGGACTCTCTCATCACGGCAGGCATGGCAATCTTCGTTTGCGGGCAGTGAAGCGTAATGAATGCCGGATTTAAGGTCCAGCATGTCTTTGATGCTGGTATTATTACCAGCATGTAGGTAGGCCTCCCACTAGATGGACTGACGACACAGTGAAAGTTACGAATAACCAGTGGATGCAACTGGCATCATGTCGTCAACAAGAAGGACAATGTGAAGTTCTAAGAGATGCCGGCATTCACCACCGAGATGCGCTTTTATCTACTACTACGCGTATGGAATTTGGTTGTATAGCCACGCAGAAAGCTTGAAAAGAAGTGCATTGTAATAAGATTAACAAGACATATTTAATTATTAGTGACTTGAATTATAAAACGGAGATCTTCTTCCTTGTGCCCATAACCATAAAGTTTATACGAAGAGTATATGTATTAAAGATTAAGGAAATGGACAGAGTTGTGTCAGGATAGTAGAAAGTGGCGCTCTATTGACTACGCTTGTGCGTCCCACCAGGAATTGAGTACCACCACTTACAAGTATACAGACCCCGAAGTGACTTAGTCGCATTTCGGGATTAGCTTGTAAATTGCCGATTTCAACTAGGCCGGCATAGTTGGTATAGTTGTAGTAGCAGTTACGTCCATTCATAGATCGCACTCTAGCTTAACATCAGACGGATGTTGACAACGTTGTTGTGGATAAACAAATATTGAGACTTTACAATGTGCTATCACCAGATACCCCTGACACTCTTCAGGCCTTACGGACAAAACATCCTCCAGCTCCATTAAACCCATATTTTCTCGACCCACCAACAGCAGGGCAAGCATGCCTTCAAATTCAAAACAAAGATGTTACGGATGCTATTTTATCTTTTAAACCAGGTTCGGCTGCAGGTTTGGATGGAATCTCACCCCAACATTTGAAAGACTTAACGTCGCATTCTGTGGGTGATGCAGGCGAGCAACTTGTAAATTCTATCACAAAATTAATCAACTTTATGTATTCCGGTAATGTCAATCCAGAAATTGTTCCTATTCTTTTCGGCGCGAACCTCATTGCTCTCACCAAAAAGGACGGAGGGGTGAGACCAATTGCTGTTGGATCAACACTACGACGTCTGGCCTCCAAAATTGCTGTTCGACATATTTTACCAAAATTAAATTCGGAATTTGAACCCGTACAGTTAGGCTTCGGTGTAAAAGGAGGGTGTGAGGCAGCCGTCCATGCCCTACGCTCTTTCCTAACTTACGGACAGCCTGACGTGTTGCTCAAAATTGATGTCAAAAATGCTTTCAATTCGGTAAATAGGGATACCCTGCTGACGGAAATAAAACAACATATACCGGAAATATACAATTATCTTCTTCTCAGTTACGCTGACCCAACAAAATTGTTATATCGTTCTAATGAACTGTCCTCGGAAGTAGGTTGTCAACAGGGTGATCCCCTTGGGCCTGCAATTTTTAGTTTGGCTATGAATCCTATAATCAAAAATTTAAATTCTAATTTCAACGTTTGGTATTTGGACGACGGGACCCTAGGAGGTGATGTGAATACTGTGTTTTCGGACCTTTTTTTATTCAAAAGTAAATTTGAAGCCATTGGTTTGGAGCTTAATTTTAGCAAATGCGAACTTTTTATTAATAATTGCGCCTTAAATTTAAACGACGTAAAACAAAAATTTAATATTTTGGCTCCAAATATTAAAATAGTTAACAGTAATTCACTTTACCTTTTAGGTTCTCCAATTTTTGATGAATCTATTTCTGAATATATTAAAAATTCAATTACTAAATTTCAAAATTCTGCTGATCGTCTCCTTGAAATTAGTCCACATTATGCACTTTGCATCTTAAAATTCTGTCTTTTCGTCCCAAAATTCACGTATGTGCTCCGTTGCTGCTCTTTTTGGAATTACCCAGATCTTTTAAAACATGTAGACAACTTAATAAAAAATAGTTTAGTATCAATTCTTAATATGCAGCTGAACGAGCAATCTTGGACCCAAGCATCCCTACCCATCCGTTATGGTGGTTTAGGGATTCGCAAAATTTCCAGTGTAGCTTTACCTGCCTTTCTATCTTCTGTCCATAGTTCAGCAAATCTCATAGGTAAAATTTTAAGGGCAACCCCTTCAAACTTTGAGATTGCTGCCTTGGAAGAAGCTAGAAACGCTTTCTTAATTGCATGCCCAGGTCAAAATTTTTCAATTTCTCCAAATTCACAGAGGAGCTGGGACGACATAAACTGTAAATTGACTTATGACAATCTATTGAGCAGTAGTACAGGTTCGGCGCGTGCTAGGCTTTTGGCCGTGGGTACGCATGAGGCCGGCTACTGGCTTCACGCGTACCCTTCGTCAAATACAGGAACATTTCTTGAGCCTGACACGCTCCGAATCGCAACCTGTCTACGGCTTGGGGTTCCGGTCTGCGCTCCTCATAAATGTCCCTGTGGCGGTGATGTCGACAAGCTAGGACATCACGGACTGTCATGCCAAAAAAGTGCAGGCCGGTTCTCGAGACATGCCGCACTTAACGATATCATACGCCGGTCTCTTGCCTCCGTCAACGTGCCAAGTCTACTTGAGCCGACTGGTATTGCAAGAGATGATGGTAAGAGACCGGATGGTATGAGTTTGATTCCATGGAAGATGGGCCGGGTGCTGGTATGGGATGCAACCTGTTCAGACACGCTGGCACCTTCCCATCTACATGGAACCAACAGCAGAGCTGGTGCGGCTTGTGAAGCGGCTGAAAAAGCTAAAGCGTGCAAATACAGGGGTCTAGGCTCCGAGTATGATTTTGTCCCATTCGGTGTCGAGACCCTTGGTCCGTGGGGTCCTAGCGCTTTAAGGCTTTTTAAGGAAATATCAAAAAGGTTAGTCGACATCACAGGAGACCGAAGAGTTGGCAGCTACCTCGGACAAAGAATTAGTTTAGCTATTCAAAGGGGGAACGCTGCCAGTATCTTCGGAACCTTGCCTAAAGGGACTCCTTTTAATAATGTATTTTAGTTAATTTTTTTTTAAATTTTTTTTTATCAATATGTTTTACTTTACAATTTGTTTGTTTTAGATTTATGACCTCTATGAATGTAGTTTATTTTACCCATTAGGAAGAATTTTGCAGATATGCTATAAATATTTGCCAAGAATCTAAATATGAGTCTGTATATGCTGAAAAACATATACAGACTTCTACTAACTTTCTTTCTCTATTTCACCACCTTAGATATTTTTATACCTTAAAATACCTAAGGTGGTGAAATAGAGACCATTAATTCTATGTCTTTTTTCAAGGTACAAATTAGATCCCTAACATTTTTTAGATATGAAATACTAACAGATACTTTGATAGATACCATACAAGTAGATATAATAGATACACTTTCGCATTATACATAATTAAATATATGATAGGAACATTCTTTGAACGCTTACAAAGGACATAAATTACAATAAAAATAAAACAAAAATAATTGGACATAAAACATTTTATTTAAAGTTAAAATTACATTTATAATTAAAATTACATAATTTATTAAAATGACTTAAAAACTAACGCATTTAATAAAATCGCTTACAGGCAAAGCAAAAAACATTTCAGTTTGACACATACGCCAGACAATTATAAAATTATTCAGGATAGTATAATATTAAAGTACGAAGACGCTAGCGCTTTGTTTGCATCTTAATTAATTACTCGCATTAAAACCTATTATGCCATATACACCAAATAATTTAGATTATTTCCTAGATAAAAATGGAAATGTCTATGTAGCATTAATTTTATTAAAATTTAAATATAAATAAATTATATAAGATTTTATTATTGAAAAAACTCGAGCCATAAATATATAAAAAACGTAAGCCAAATAATATAAGATTTTTTTGATCAAACATATTAAACATAAAAATTTTTCTTCTGACTACATCACACCTTTATTTTACTTTTAAAGTAATCAAACCTAGGTCTTTAATAAGCCATTTCATGACTTACGTGATTGATATACGCTCATACAAAATACTTCTTTTAGGTACTTAATTACGAGTATATAGATAGCTAAAAAAATATACGTTCCAACATTTTAAAAAAAAATATACATTATTATTTTTTATTTTATCCATGTAATTTTATTTATACCTAGGATCAATAAATATTTTATTTAAAAAAATATATTAGGTAGTACCTACTTTACTTAGATAAAAGTTCATTCAAGTTAAACAGGCTAAGTTATATTAAGAATCGAAAGATGCGAATATCAGTTTTTAGAGTATAAAAAAATTGTAAACTTTAGATGATAATTTATGTAAACCCAATAAAAAAATATTCAATTTGGCAATCCGTCAAAACAGCCTTTAAAAATACCACCCGAAATTTAATTTGATATGTAATATAATTTGGTACATACACTATTTTTTTCTAAAGAATTCTGAACTTATAATTTTTTTAAAGATTTTTATTCTCTCAGCAAAAATTAAAGAAATAGATTTTGTTTTAGAAGTTTTCTCTTGGCCTTATTTTCAAACCTAAAAACTTCTAAGTTCCTTCTATAAAATACATTAACTTAATAGTTTTAAAATAAATATTACATACTACCATATTCGTAAATATTAAATTTAATCTGTACCCTAAAATATTTAGTAAAGTGACGGCGATATCATTTTGGCCGGCATAGTGGCGGCGACTGAGGCAACCGCAAATTGACTCGGTTTTACAATTGACTTGCATAGGCACTCTTGTACCTCTTCTTGCCTCGTACCTATATGTAGATATCGTGTCATAATAAAATTAAATGTTAAACTAAGTTTACAGAAAATTTCTTACCAATAGTAATAGTTTAATAATAAAAACAATGTACGATTAAGTATATCTTTTGTCAACCATATTACGCCTAACATATTTTATACTCTTTGCCTTTTTAAAGAAAGGGTGTGTTAGCAACTCCTTTGCAGATGGCCTTTCATTCGGGTCCGTCATTAAACATTTAGTTATGAGTTTCCTGAGGCTAGAACTATAAGGTTTTAATATCTTCTCTATTGGATCTGAAAAAATATATATTTTAGGGTTTTATTTTAGCATGAGTGGCACTCCATTATTTTTGCTTATCTCTGTGGGAAAGAGGCGTGACAATTTAATTGATTGAATGTTATAAAAAGTAACAAAGTACAATATTGACGTTTATACCATTAGTTTTAGAATTTACAAAAGCCTATATAAGATTGGTTTGTTTTTAGTTGTATTTTAGCATTAAAGATGTAGATTTACTTCACTAGATTTTGTAAATTATATACTATACCAGAATATTATAATAAAAATTCACTTAAAAAATCTATTTACCATTCTCTGTTATAATCTCGCCATTTGCCATTGTCTTGTGATTTAAAAATTTTATAAAGGAGCTGCTTGTATCTATTATTGGTATATTGCCCTTGACCATTTCCATAGCAAGAACGCCAAATGAATAGATATCTATTTTATTATCATAACCACACTGAAAAAATATTATTATCTTAAAAAGAGTTAAGAGTATGTATGTAAGAAATATTACAGGTATAACAGATCTTTTTTTTTATTGTGACAGCATATTGCCTGATGTTAAGCTGGAGTGCGGTCAATGAATAAAGGCGACTGCTACTACAGTTAATTTACTGCAAGTAGCATTCCCATCCACTATCCCAGCCTGGTTGAAGCCGGCAACTTATAAGCTGATTCCGATTGCGACTACTAAGTGAAGTGACTTCACTTCACGGTGTGACTCTTGTAAGTATCAGCACCACTTTTTGACAACAAAGTGAATATCTGCCTCTTTTCTTATTAACAAATATGTAATAATATTCTAATTATTAAATATTTAAAATAAAAGCTATGAAACAAATATTTTCTCCGACCGAGAATCGAGCCCAGATCCAACTAATGAGCCATGGCTATCTTCAAAATACGCCAATTTTTTTTTAATCAAATATTTTTTTATTAAAACTAACATTGAACATTAACTTTAACAGTATAAATAAGTAACAAGGGAAGCGACAACACTGATGTGTTTTGTTTTGTTCCGTGTACACGAGAAACAAACTCAAAACACAATGTTCTAACAAAACACAAACACCAACATAATATGAATTGGCGAAGTTACTGCACATTGCAGAACAGTTAGGCATATATACAGGTGCCTTAGGAACTTATAAAACTAACTTTTCAGGGTAACATAATGTTTTTTGCGGAAACATTATGTTACCGTGTAAACATACTTTACTTTAATTTACAAAAAAAAATATTTTACATGTAATTTTTTTTATTACATGCAAAATAAGAAACAATGTAGGGCTCCAACGATTCTAGTACTGTACCTAAATTATTTCTGCTCTTCAAATTAAATCAATATTATTGTTAAAGGTTGCATATAGTTCCTATTGCATATAATCTGGAGAAAATCGCTGCAGATAATTTTAAAGAATAACTCTCCTCACAATATTCCCTTCTCTGAGAAGATAATTTAACATTAGATACGTACCTGTGATTTCAGTTCCGGAGCCATCCAAGTAGGCGTCCCAATTACGCTGAAACGTCTCTTCGGGACATTAGGGTCGCCGATAACATCAATAGTAGTCGAAAAGCCAAAATCGCCAATACATATAGTGCCATCCAAATCAACCAATATGTTATTTGACTTTAAATCTCTAAAAAAAAAACAAAGCAAAATATTCATTTAAATATTTTTTTATTTGATTTTTATTGTGACTCGACATATGACAGCACCCCGCTTGATGTTAAGCCGAAGTGTGGTCTATGAATGAATGTCACTGCTACTACAATTCAATAACTGTGAGTAGCAATCACATCCACTATGCCGGCCTAGATGGAACCGGCAACTTACAAGCTGATCCCGAAACGTGACCAAATCACTTCACGGTCTGTATACTTGTAAGTGGTGGTACTACCCCGGATCGGCAGACTGGGTACCACTGCCTACCACTCTTTGATAACCAGACCCGAAGCAAATATCCATCTCTTTTTTTTTTATTAACAAATATTTGCAATATTTAATATTATTAAATATTACAAATAAAAGCTATGAAACAAATATTTGCTCCGACCGGGGATCGAACCCGGGACATTATGCGCAACAAACCAGTCGCTAAACCGTTCGTCCACGCCTGTCGTCAAATTTATTTATATGTAATTGTTGTATTGTGTTAAATAAAGAATATGAAACTTTGTGGTTATGTAAGGTACCAGAATTGAATATCTATAACATTTTCTAGTATTTAAAATATACTTAATTTGTAATTAATATATTCTTTTTAAATTTATATGTTTGATGTTACGTTTCTACATATCTGATAAATAAATAATATATCAATAATTACTTATATTAAACATACCTGTGAATAAATCCATTGTCATGTATATATGACAAACCGTTTATTATCTGTTTCAGGATAGAAGCCATCATATTTTCGTTAAATACATAATTTTCATTGCGCGCGTGGAAGTAGCTGATGTAATCATACAAGGTACCACCTGAAAATTACAATCTTTTCTATTTATTGATTTTTTATGGGACCAGTAGGGGTTCTGGTGATAGAAGTCTGTCACCTTGGCTAATGCTAATACTAATACTAATAACAACGCTAATACTAGCGTTGTGTTACAATACTAATGCTAATACTAAAGCTAATGCTAATACTAATGCTAAAACTAATACCAATGCTAATTCTTATATTAATGCTCAAGCTAATACTAAAGCTAATGCTAATACTAATGCTAAAACTAATACTAATAACAACGCTAATACTAGCGTGGTGTTACAATACTAATATTAAATATTAATGCTAAAGCTAATACTAATGCTAAAGCTAACAGTAATGCTATAATAATATTAAAAAAATAATGTTTAAAATAATAATTATGAATATTGCAAAGTATTACTTAAAACTCCCATGCTTCCTTCACATCCACAATTCTCTTCATACAGGCTCTGTGGTTATGGGCACTAGGCAACCTAGCTTTCTTGAGGATGGTGTGTGAGGAAGCAAGGAGTTGTGTGAGGATCGTGGTAAGTGGCGCTCCATTGTCTCTGCCTATCCCTCTGGGAGGAAGGCGTCATAATTTGATTGATTGATTTGGCCTTTTTCCCACAGAGATAGGCAGAGACAATTGAGCGCCACTTGCCATGATCCTGACACAACTTCCTCAGTTCCTTCACATTTAAAATTCTCACCATATAAGCTCTATGGTTATGTGCACATATACTTATATATTATATTTACAGGAATAACCTTTAAAATTGTTATTTTTTTGCGATGATAAGAAGAGTAAACGGCCTAATAAAAATTGCATGTAATTATGTTTTTATTTTTTATAATATTTTATATTAAGAATAGATTTAAAATTCTATTTTAAGAGAGTAATTTTACTTGGGCTGATTTTAAATTACAATACTACGCTTGTTGCCATAATTTTAGAAAGAATCACATAGTAGTAGGGGTCAACAATAATAAAAAAAAGTCCAATAACTACTAGGATTAAAAAATAGTTATAAAACTATTTTAATGAGGGCTTTACCAATTTTGTATATCACGGATTGTATTCATGCCGAAATCATTTCGAAGCAACCAAAAATGGCCCCTGTTTTCTTATGCCCTGATTTGGTATTTCAACTAACGTTCAACTTAACTTCCCTTACATGTTGTAAGGATCGTAAAGGATCGGTACATCAATGGTTTTAATAGGGTTTTATTTATTAATTGTTATATGTAAACCAATATTGTTGTTGTGAAAAGCACTAGTAATAATCACTGTTCGTGTATTTTATTTATTACTAGCGGACCGCTCCGGCTTCGCACGGGTATCAAATCTTATAAATATATTTGCAACAGCTAATTATTTATATAATTGTGGGATTCCAAAAATACGCGAAGTAATATCATGGATATAGACAGAGATCAATTTAAAATACTTAAAAAATAATTTACTATTCGTGCGACTAAAAACAAAAGATAATCAATAATCATAAACAACAAAAGAGAAACGCTTACGTCCCGCATTTTTTAAATCTATAATCTTCTCGAATATATTTATTTAAATCATATGCTGTAAAGGGCCATTTAGATCTATATTAAACCAACAATGTATTTAAGGTATTTAATTGGATAAGGATTAATTCTGTATTGGTTAAAATCGCTTCGAAAATTAGCCATTATTAGTCGTAAAAAGTAAATGACAAAAAAAAAATTATTGTGGGATATCCATAAGAGATAGACATACGAGTATACAATCGCGGAGTTTTCTATAGACCTTTTCAATGTGTACAATACTTAGTACATTATTTTGATAAATCTCGTAGGGTTCAGCCTGTGTTTGCAATGTAAGCGGAAAAAAATGTATTTATTTACGACATCACATTAGAAACCTCAAAAATAACAGTGTTTCTCCACTATTTAATGGATGTTATTATTACATATAAAACTTCCTCTTCAATCACTCTATCTATTAAAAAAAAAAACGCATCAAAATCCGTTGCGTAGTTTTAAAGATTTAAGCATACATAGGGACATAGGGATATAGGGACAGAGAAAGCGACTTTGTTTTATACTATGTAGTGAAGTGAAGTCATTTGAACACATGTTTTGTTTTAACAATAGGTACTGTATATGTAATGCGCCCAATCCGGGGTAATACCACCATTACAAGTATACAGACCGTGAAGTAACTTAGTCGCGTTTCGGGATCAACTTGTAAGTTGCCGGTGCCAACTAGACCGGCATAGTGGATGCGACTGCTCAATCAATCAATCAAATTGTCACGCCTTTTTCCCACAGGGATAGGCAGAGACAATGAAGCGCCACTTGCCACGATTCTGACACAACTCCCTCGCTTCCTTCACATTCACAATTCTCTTTATACAAGCTACTGCTACTTATAGTTATTTAACTGTAGTAGCTGTAACTGTCATGGACCGTACTCCAGCATAAAATTAGGCGGGTACTGTCATATGTCGAGTCACAACAACAAAATTAAAATATATGCTGTATAACATTATATTAACTTTAACAGCTACTTCGGACAAAGAATTAGTCTAGCTATTCAAAGGGGGAACGCTGCCAGTATCTTCGGAACCTTGCCTAAAGGGACTCCTTTTAATAATGTATTTTAGTTTTTTTTTTTTAATATATATATATATATATATATATATATATATATATATATATATATATATATATATATATATATATATATATATATATATATATATATATATATATATATATATATATATATATATATATATATATATATGTATATATATATATATATATTTGTTTTTTAGTATTAGCAGAAAATAAATTGTATTAACTATGTAGGTACAAATAAACATACAACATTAACAGGTAAAAAAACTATAACATGAAGATTGTGTAGCGTGTGGTGTTGATTAACAGAGTTGGTCAACTGAGATTACGTTCGAGGTACACACGAAGGTCCTTTAGGTGTCACATAAAAACATTGGAACATTGTTGCAAGGAGCCCAAACATAGTTATGTTAAACATAACACTCTTAAAATAAATTATGTTGTTATTATTATGAGGGCTTCCAATAACAAACTGACATTTTACCTTTCATGTTTTTCAATATTATCCACAGGTTCGTTTCGACGACAAAGCTCGCATGGTAGGTTATAACATTCTCGTGGCGCAGTTTTTCTAATACCTGTAGAATGACATAAATAAAATACACAAATGGATGCATTTTTTACATTCAAGTGTATTTGAAAGTATTTCTAAAATTTACATATAGCATTTTTTTTACATTTCCAATTTTAGCTACTAAAGTGCCGTACTCGTTTATCGTAGAAACAGGTCGACCATAGTACCTATATTAATGATATTTACCATAGTTTTAGAACCCGTCCAAACCGTAGAATCTCGGTTTACGTGATCATTGCACTACAACTACACGGTCGCCTTATACAGCACAAATACTAACAATATCACTATATAAATAAATAATTCTATTTTAAATACATATATCTGAATATGCTTTTTATTTTTAAAAAGACGCGATCTGATTTTAAAAATCAAACGGAGGCATGTTACACGGAGGCAGTAGAGCGCCACTTGCCACAATTCTATTCATCCAAATAAACCTGTCTGAATAAATAATTAATAAATATTTCTTATGATATATCACTGGATCCACCATCTAATATTTGTTTTATGAAAAAATAATCAACCCAGCTTAGTGAGTTGATGTTCAGCGTATTAATTTCGCCCTAAATAAACAAAACAAACAAAATGGGTCTATGTAATTGAGTGGTTTAAATAAAATCAGAGTCTGCTAAAAACAGTGCTTATATAAAGAGATTTATGTCTGGAACGTGGGAATGCAAAAAGTTTTTTTTGCATTAACTAATAAAATACAATTAAGGCGACCGTGGTCTGGTGGTAGTGAAATGGTTACGCAAAACATAAACTGCGGATTTAAAATTTAAAACCACTTGTGTCGTTCGTTGATTTATATACTTTCGTCGCCGAGTTTCTATGATACAAGCACGTTTGGTAGCTTAGTACGGAAATGTAAAAAGAAAAGAAACATTTCGACTATTAGTTATTGAAAAAAAAATGTTAGGCACAGATTAGTTATATATTAAAACACCAAAGGAAAAATAGGACTTTTCACAAAAAAAAAAATTTTTTTCTTTAATTCTCTTTTTAAACATTTTTCAATAAAGACCCTAATATTTCATAAAATGAACGTTACATATTAATTATCACATATTCAAAATGTCACAAAGCAAACATCATAATGTTATTATGAATATCATTTCCAACACTTGTAAAATAACTCAAATCCACTATTATATCACTTTTTCTGTTTTTTATAAATTTTTATTAAAAATTAATGAAAGTTTTTAACTTACCCGTACTTCAGTACTGCCATTTTCCAATACGCGGCATTTAGCTAAATTTAGCACTTTTATTACACACTCTTCCTTTCGGTCAAAGCAAAATGCCTCATAAACAGAAGAAGTGCCACCCGATCCTTTAAAAAATCGTAAAAATATTATTAAAAAATAATTATTGTACGTTAGGTATATAATGTGCATCAGGATGGCGGGTAAATTATAACGAATACGCATGCAGTAAGTATGAAAGGAATGTACCTAGAATGAAATTCAAAGAACCTCTTTTAAATCGTATTTATCACCAAAAGTAAGTGAGCCGCGATTCTAATCGAAATGTCGGGTGACATCAAAATCTGAACAAATAACGCAATAAGTTTGTGTGAATTAACTGTCATACCAATATACCTGCAATATACCTTCACATATTTACAAGAAATAACAGAAGCAACATTTCGGTAACGAATAAATTGTTTTTTTTTTCATTAAGCGTTTACTAAAGTTTTAATTGTAATAATGCTAAAATAATTAGGAATAATTTAAAATTGCTTTGATAGGCGCTAAACAGGGTATTAAAAATATTTCCAATTTATTCCCTACTGATCTGTCGCAGCTGCTATTGCTTGTAATTATTTTTAGGTACATTGGGTATGGCAGGTACATTTGTTCAGATTTTGATGTCACCCGCCATTCTGATACCAGATTGATGGCTCACTTACTTTTCGTCATAATTACGATTTAAAAGAGGTACATTGAATTTTATTCTAGGTACATTCAGGTACATTCTTCTCATACTTACTGCATGCATATTCGTTTTATTATTATATTAATGGAGGCGACTACGCTGACTGCTACTACTATGCCGTCCTAGCCACTATTCCGGCCTGGTAGTAAGTAACCAGCAATTAACAAGCTGACGTGACCATGTTACTGTAAACTATTTACAAGTTTAGAGTGTACACTAGGTGTTTATACCTCAGATCGGGTAACCACCAACTTCAAAAGTCTGTCCATCCATATTAAAAGGTCTGTTTCCGCCTATTCCGGTGGTTATTAAGGCTTTAATGTAGAAATAATACAGACCGTGAAGTGACTTAGTCGCGTTTCGGGATCAGCTTGAAAGTTGCCGGTTTCAATTAGGACGGCATAGTGGATGCGACTGCTACTTGCAGTTGTTTAAAGCAGTCGCCTCCATTCATGGACCGAACTCTAGTTTAACATTAGGCAAGACCTGTCATATGTCAAGGCAAAATCTATTTTTTGAAATTGTCTAAAGTTATAAAACAGGAAACATAAAGAAATGCCCAATTATTTAAATCTCCCCAGAAGTCCGAAATAAGCAAATACTAATAAAAAAATAAGCGAAAAAAAAAACGAAAACACCATCATACAATGGAAGTTAGACGCCGAACAAGCTTTTGAGAAATGTTATGTTGTGGCTGTACAACGGGACCACTCGTATTACCAAATTTACCAAGAAAGCCTTTGTTCGTTATAGCTGACGCGTCCTACACACCAATAATATATTACGCAAAATAAACATATTATTATGTCGCGACATATGACAGCACCCCGCCTGATGTTAAGCAGTAAAAGCTTTGGAAAATTGTCTGAATCTTGAGCTATTATAAATCTAACAATGAAACCCTTACTACTATAGACGTACATGCTCGAACAACTTAACCTTCCTTCTAGGCAGGTAATACTTTTCTAATTTAATTTCAAATACATTGTATACAATAATGAATTTCATTTATTAAACACTATAACAATATAGTTTCAAGATATTCAAACTGCTAAATTTTGTGTAGACTTATAAGCCCTTAATTTTAAAATCGTAATTTGTTATTCAACATTATATTTTTAGAAGTATTTAATTTATTTCCATATAAAATATTACACCTATTATCATTTATTGGTCTATGCCCATTATGTATAAAGTGTTTTGATTAGTTAATTTGAATAATTTCATAACTTTATCACAGTATAAAGAACAGCACACTTCCTACTGACCCTATATTAGAATAATATATAGTTTATAACTATGGACTTACCTACTAAACTCTCGACCATATAGTGATCGGGTGTTACTGGCCATTGATTCACGAGTGGTCTCATTTGTTGCCTGTTTTCTTGTCGAGAATTCGGTGGATAACAGAAAAACAACAGACTAAAACACATTTCGTCTTGATCCTGTAATCAACAAATGCCAACGTTGATAAATAGTTAAGGTACCTATATATATTATAGCTATTAATCTTAATAACTGTTTAATAGTGGTATTTTAAAGAGTAGTAGGCAGTGGTACTCAGTCTTCCGTTCCGGGGTAGTTCCACCACTTACAGGTATACAGACTGTTAAGTGATTTGATCTGTATACTTGTGCTGGTCGCGTTTCGGGATCAGCTTGTAAGTTGCCGATCCCAACTAGGCCAACATAGTGGATGTGACTGCTACTTACAGTTGTAGGCGTCACCTTTTTTTATTGTGACTCGACATATGACAGCACCCCGCTTGATGTTAAACCGAAGTGTGGTCCATGAATGAATGTCACTGCTACTACAATTCAATAACTGTGAGTAGCAATCACATCCACTAGGCCGGCCTAGTTGGAACCGGCAACTTACAAGCTGATCCCGAAACGTGACCAAATCACTTCACGGTCTGTATACTTGTAAGTGGTGGTACTACCCCGGATCGGCAGAATGGGAACCACTGCCTACCACTCTTGATAACCGGACCCGAAGCAAATATCCATCTCTTTTTTTATTAACAAATATTTGCAATATTTAATATAATTATTAAATATTACAAATAAAAGCTATGAAACAAATATTTGGCAACAAACCAATCGCTAAACCGTTCGTCTACGCCTGTCGTTCATTCATGGAGCGCACTCTAACTTAACATCAGGCGGGGTGCTGTCATATGTCGAGTTACAACAAAAAAGTATACCTGGTTTAACACATCCCTCCATCTTTGAACTCCGCTATTGTTAGACATTTTAGTCTAAAAGTTTCCTATAACAAATTACATCGCTTAAAAAATAATACAACAAATATTTCCTTTATAAGGTAAAAATATTACATATTTCTAAACGTTAAATCAAATTGAAATATTCCGTTGGTAACACTTGAATAATAGGATGGCGAGAAGTAATAAGTCGAGAGAACCGTGTAAGAATTTATTGATAAACACCTTTCTTGGAACTTAAATGTAGATACAAAATATCAAGTTAAAGATAAATGTCCATTGATGCGGTAATTTATGTTTACAGACGGACAACAAATATTATGTTTATTGTGAGCAGACACAGACAGCTGATCTAGACTTGCTTGATGGTAAGCAAGGAGAGCGCCAACAACGCATCGCTTGAAGTTATAGGACTGGGAAGGACATATTGGCGGGCAAACCATTGCATTTACTTATTATACGACAACAAAGGTCGTGCCGAATCATTTAGACTAGACCGGCATAATGAATGCGACCGCTACATGCAGATTTTAAATTTGCGAATTCTTTCCCCAATCAGGGTGGCGATTGCAAAACTGTAATTTACATTTTTAATCATTACGACGCCACGTTTCAATAGCTTTGCAGCCATCGTGGTCACGAAGAGACGCGACAGTAAGCCGCATAAAATTTGTTTAATCCATTAAGTTCGCGCAAATACTAAGAATCTATTAAGATCGCAGATCGCTTAACATCAGACGGGATGCTGTCATAAGAAAAAAAATCAAGTACACACTTGGTCTCTGATAAAAAACCGAGATAAAAGATTCTACAAACAACATATTTATTTTGTTAACATATATTTTCAGCTTAAATTAAATTGCAAATGCAGTTCGGCACAGTATTTGTTACTGTAATCAAATCAAATTGTTACGCCCTTTTTCCACAGGGATAGGCAGAGACAATGGATCGCCACTTGCCACGATCCTGACACAACTCCCTCACTTCCCTCACTACACAATTCTCGTCATACAAGCCTTACGGTTATGGGCACAGGTTTCTTGAGGATGTCTCAAATTTGGAGATTTATAAATGTAATCACTTTTTTTCAATATTTACTTTGTATTTTAAATATGACCTTCTAAGGTTTTTATAATGTATATTATTAAAATACCTACAGTCAAATTAGCTTGGAGACGTTTTTTCATTTGTGGCAGTGCGCCTAAGAGCGCGTTTTCATTATTAACACACGTTACGAAAACACGTCATGTCCTTAGGTTTTAATTGGGAGCAAACGGAAGATAACCGGAAACATTTAATAGAATAGCACGAAATTCGGTACCTACGAAACTATTTGATATAAATTGCAGAATATCATGTACAAAACCGACCAATTGTTTTCACCGACGAATCATATATACATACGTCACATACCCTTTTAAAATCTTGGTCAGACGGAAGTACTTCAGGTTCAAAGCGAAGGGCGATTGGGCAAAATATTAAAATAAAAAAATAAAAGACAAGGTTTTTTTGAGCCTGGTTGTAATTAATTTAAATGTCTCTCAGAAAAAGGGTTATATATATTTTTCTTTATCAAACTACATATTTGATAAAGAAAAATATCAATTATAAGCACAATTTTTAACCCAGGGAATGAGAAATCTATTAAAACTATATTTGTTAAAGAGACATATTCGATTATAGTCTGTCTAAACCGAAATAACGCGTCCCTCCACCGAATATGCGCACACGAGAAAACATAAAATATGAATGCAACACACCGAAAATGCAATTGTAATTGGTCATTCAGTTGCTGGTTAGACACAAAAGGAGGAGCACGCTGATGAATTATAATAGTATAGTTAGAAATATTTGCATTCACACATTTAAACAAACTAATAAAGTGGAGGGGCGCGTCATTTATAGTTAGACAAGCTATACATATGCAGGCGGTTTAATCGATTACTTAATTATTTAGCTTACATAAACATTTAAATACAAAACCGCTAGCACCAAATAGTAAAATCGATTTAATTAAGTTATTTTTACGATATTAACAGTTTTTATAACGAAATTAATAGTTACAGATTTAAATATTATACAATATAACGTAATGTAACAAGACTTCAGTAAAAGAAGCTAAAATAACCTGTTTAGAGTTTTCATTGTTTACTCGAAGAAACATTCACCTAAAGGGAAATACTATCTCACATTCTGGAGTTGTAATAATTGTTGCTATAATTTTCTGCCCTTTGATATAAGTAGTATGAGTTGGTCGGATCGTATCTTTTGCCTAAAAAACGTATAGTTAGTGCACACTAACTATACGTTTTTTATAAAAGCACTTTTTGAGTGTGTTTTCCATTGTTTTGTGATGTTGCTTTGATTTTATAATCGTGACACATTATATTAATCGAATAACTAATTTTATTTGCAGGCATATTATATATAACTTAAATAAATAAATCCGCTTATCAGTTAAGCATAATTTATTACTTAACTTCATTTTTACAAAATTTCAAGGGATAAATTTCATTTTCATCTTATTACATTCAGGCCCACGAATGTACGAAAGAGTATCTCCTTTATAAAAGTTGTTTATTTATTTATTTGCTGACTGTACACTACTACAAATACAAAAACGTCTCCAAGCCAAAACTAGGCCTGGTATGCCGATCCAGGGTAGCACCAATACTTACAAGTATACAGACGGTGAAGTGACTTTATTTATTAGGCATATGTACAGTTAACATATTTTACATTGATAATGATAGCATATTTACGTTCTTTTGCTAATATGAAACCAATTACAAATATGCACAACATACAAAAACATACAAATATTCGATTAATACAATAAATTTAATAAAATTAAACCAATCAATCAATCAATCAAATTGTCACGCCTTTTTCCCACAGGGATCGTGGCAAGTAGCACTCCATTGTCTCTGCCTATACCTGTAGGAAAAAGGCTTGACAATTTTATTTAATGACATTACAGTGCCGAGCTATCAAGTAATACGAGTATAGGTAATTTTGCAGACATGGCAAATCTATGCGTTAAACTACGGAAAATACATTGAGTATGTTTTTATTTTATTTGTGACACAACATTTAACCTCGACCCTCCTGATGATAAGCAAGTGGAGATACAAGAGTGACAACGACTGAAACAACCGAGTTAGTTCACGACTGCCTCAGTCACCGTCACTATGCCGGCCAAAAAAGTAGCTCTTGACCCTTGTTTATTTCGACCTAAAACTATCTAAAAGACCCAAATAAGCTGAACAATTATTTGTTAAACAATCAACAAGTGGAATGCTTTTCCGGCCCATAAGTTCTTCTCGTCCTATAATTTTGAATATTTATAAGCGAAGTAACGTCGACTGAGTCAGCTGTAAACTAAGTCGATTTTGTTTCAGTCACCTGTCCATCTAAACCCTCCCTTTACTTGCTTACGATCAGATAAGTCGAGTCGGAAGTCTTGCCGCAATAATAGTATACATATAGAAAAGTATTTTATAAAGTATTCAGCTATTCATATTAGTTGTACGTGGGCATGAGGATTTAAAAAGCACGAATACTTTTACATAACTCAACGAACGTAAAATAGAATGCATCGAATATGATATGAAAATGTTTTCAAGTTACGTGATTTAAATTTTACACATAAAAAAGAAAATACATAAATCATTGAAAATATACTCTTTCTATAAATAAATAAATAATAAGTACGGTGATAGCTCGGTTTCATGTGGACTCATGTATTTAAAGTATTTCACTTTTAAGAATATTATCTCATAAAGAAATTGTCAAGAATCCCTTTGTGTGTGGGCGACGATCACTTTGCTAACATTTAATATAACATTATTGATTATCCTTCAACTAGCTAAATATAATCTGTGTATTTTATTGTTAATCATTATTCAAATCTTACTCCCAATATCAGACAGTAATATCAATCAATCAAATTGTCACAGGGATAGGCAGAGACAATGAAGCGCCACTTGCCACGATCCTGATATAACTTCCTCGTTTCTCTCACATCCACAATCCTCTTTATACAAATTATATGGTTATGGTCTCTAAGCAACCCAGTTTTTTTGAGTATGTCTCCGATTTGGTCGGACCACGTTCTCCTGGGTCTACATTGTTAATCTCATCCTCGCTCATCCTTTCCTTGTGCCCAAACCATAGACGAATTCTTATTACACATAATATATTGTAACACATTAACATATTGTTCTAAAACCGAATAGTAGCACAAGGTGACCGCACACCGCCTGCAAATAGGCTGGAGTGCGATCCATGAATGGAGGTGGCTGAATTCACTTTCAGTTTGATCACAACGTCTTTTTCCCACAGGGATACGCAGAGACAATGGAGCGCCACTTGCGCCACATTCACAATTCTTTTCATACAAGCTCTACGGTTATGGGCATTAGGCAACCTTGAGGATGTCTCCGATTTGTTTGGGGAACACCCAAACGCGTGAAAATTTGATTGATTGATTTATTGATTCGAATCAATCAATCAATCAATCTACTAAATTTACTTAGTTGTGATCGATCAAAACTAAGTCAATTCAGTATTGTAAATGGAAGTTGTTACAATATCCTGTCCAGGCAAACCAGTCAATCATAAAGCACAATTACTGAACGCCCAGATCAGCCCATATATCAGCCCAGATATCTTTTATAATATTCGTGTATATTATTAATAATTATTATAAATAAAAGCTATGAATTTAATTATATCTCAAATTGAATGATAATCATAAAGTAATTTTAATAAATTATTAAAGTAAATTACATTTGTCGTCTGAACAAGTCTCCAACTGTCTACCCAGCCATAGCCGTTTGTTAAAACTTAGTTGCGTGAAAGCATGTAATATTATGTATATAATATTAAAATCAAAATCAAAGGATTAACTTTTTTAAATTGTGACACGACATCTACCTTGACCCGGTTGGTGATAAGTAGGAGAAGGTTCAAGAGTGACGACGACTGAAAAAACCGTGTCAGTAAACGGCTGCCCCAGATTCGGCCGTAAACATAAATATATAAATAAATAAATATTGTTAATAATGAAAATGATTTTTTTATTATTAACATAATTTACGAAAGATGAATTATGTTGGCATAAGGTAAAATTCCTAATTTATAACACTCAATATTATGCTGAAAGAGTATAAAGATAAATATATGTAAAAAAATATTAATATAAACGGAAAAAAAATCAAGAGCATTAAAACAATAAAACAAAATCTTCTTTACAATTAACTAAAGCACAATACATAGGTAAATTATAAATATAAAAATTAAATACGTACCCAATTTCACCAAAACTCACTAAAAATATTATAATTTATATCACTGAGTAATATATAACTACTAAATACACTCAAATTTGAATTTTAAAACTGTATTAAAAAATTTTAAAACAACACATCGAATAATATTATAAAAATTTAAAACTACAAACTTCACAAAAACTTCGAATCAGAACAAAACACGGACCGATCACTACAGCGCTAATGCCTGAAGAGAACTGTGCAAATTATTCTATATACAAGGCTTATTCCCGGCGCTCGTACGGAGGTATCGAATCTGACCTTTTTGTTCCGCTGTCGCGCACCATATGGACCTTCGAACATCGTTTCTTGTAATTTATAGGAATTCAGTGCTAGATTCATTAGAGATTAATTGTCGCGATAAGATTAGTGCATTTTTAAACTGATCTTGCATTTTTGAGACGTGTTAAAAGACACGTCTCACTACTCAACACTATAACATAATAGAATTTAGCTTAAAACGTTATATTACATCGGTAATTAGTTTTTTACAGCCTATCTCTTATAAGTATTTAAATAAAATTACAAATTAATATTTTTCACAGGACTCACAATTTACGATACAACAGGTGATAATTTTCAGTCATGAACAATAGATGAAATTGAAATAGAGATTGAGGCCACACTCCGTTTATTATTTCAGGAATTATTATAAGCTTTATTTTTTTTTGTTTAATAACTATCTGTTTTTTATCGGCTTATAGGTAACTCCGGCTTATAAGATTAATAAATGAAATTGTTTGATATTCATTTATGTTTTTATAACGGGGATAGACAGAATTTATTTGATTAATAAAATTATAGTATATTTGTACACTCGCTTTTTATTTAACCGGTGAGCTTGTATGGTGAGATTTGTGAATGTGAGGGAAGTGAGGAAGTTGTGGCAGGATTGTGGCAAGTGGCGCTTCATTGTCTTTGCCTATCCCTGTGAGAATAGAGTGTGACAATTTAATTGATTGATTGATTTTTAAGGCAGGCCCAGGAAGGTGTTTTCTCACCGATTTGGAGACATTCCTCAAGAAAGCTGGGTTGCGTAGTGCATAACCATAGAGCTTGTATGAAGACAATTGTGTATGTGAAGGAAGCGAGGAAGTTGTGTAAGGATCGTGGCAAGTGGCGCTCCATTGTCTCTGCCTATTCCTGTGGGAATAAAGGCGTGACAATTTGATTGATTGATTTTTAAATTTATTAGCGAGGAGTTTTGTCAAGATCATATAAAGTGTAGCCTCACTCTGCCGATACCTGTAAGAATGTAAGCGTGTTTTTTGCTGCTGATGATGAAACGTTTACAATCATTCTAGTCACCATGCTACAATACAAACTGAAGGGAAACTATGAGTTTTAATACATAAAAAACATACTAACTCTATTTTAAAATTGTTTGATTGGCTTTGAAAACTAATCTCATTCGTACGCTTTTATTTGAAAATACCCACAAACATTGGAACAATAGTTAATTAACTTTTAACAATGTATAGAATATACAATAATGTATGATAACATATTTTAAATATTTATATTATTTATTACTAAAAATGTGATTTAAAAGATGGTGGGTGCGGTGCCGCAGTTTTAAAATTTGGGTTTCAAAAACATATCTATTGTTTTTTTTTTTTTTATGAGTAAGCGTGTGCAAGGCTAGAAAGTTGTGTCAGGATTGTGGAAAGTGGCGCTCCACTGTCTCTGTTTTTTTTCTTCAATTATTGTAATGCGAGGTCTATAACTATAACCCATTATAATATATGACCTTTTATTATATGTTATATGGGGTTTATAAGGGGTATAGGAGCGTCGACTTTTGAAAAAATAGACTTATTTTGCGGGTGCTTTAACTATTATCACTATGCTAGCCAGAGGTGCTTTTTCAAAAGACATGCTTTGCCTATGTTATCTCAGTTAGGAAAATAACGATAATGAGCAGATAAAGCATTTTGCTTATCGATTATTCGCCATTGAAACGAATATAAGGAGTGGTAGGCAGTGGTACACAGTCTGCCGATTCGGGGTAGGACCACCACTTACTGTAAAGTGATTTGGTCGCGTTTCGGGATCAGCTTGTAAGTTGCCGGTTCCAACTAGGCCGGCATAGTGCATGTGCTTGCTACTCACAGTTATTGAATTGTAGTAGCAGTGAAATTCATTCATGGACCACACTTTAGCCTAACATTAAGCTGTCATACGTCGAGTCACAATATAAAATAATAAAAAAAATAAAGATATATCAAATAATCAAATTGTCGTGCATTTTTCTCACAGGGTTAGGCAGATACAATGGAGCGTCAATTGCCATGTACCTGACACAACTCCCTCGCTTCCTTCACATCCACAATTCTTTTTATACATGCTCTACGGTTATAGGTGCTAGGCAACCCAGCTTTTTTTAAGGATGTATTTGATTTGGTCGAAAAACATATAATATACGAGCATATAATGTATATTAGGATATAATATTTTTAAAACTTTTATTTTAAAAATATGTGTGGAAGTTAAATAATTGCAAGAAGCGGCCGCCTACCCTATGCCGAACTGGCAACATTCATTCTGATAACAAAACCCGGGTGAGTGACTTATAAGTGGTTGTACTACCCTGATATACAAAGATTATATACAGACATACAAGATTATCTTTGACGACAGGCGTGGACGAACGGTTTAGCGATTGGTTTCTTGCGCGTAAAGTCCCGGGTTCGATCCCCGGTCGGAGCAAATATTTGCTTCGGGTCTGGTTATCAAAGAGTGGTAGGCAGTGGTACCCAGTCTGCCGATCCGGGGTAGTACCACCACTTACAAGTATACAGACCGTGAAGTGATTTGGTCACGTTTTGGGATCAGCTTGTAAGTTGCCGGTTCCATCTAGGCCGGCATAGTGGATGTGAGGGCTACTCACAGTTATTGAATTGTAGTAGCAGTGACATTCATTCATGGACCACACTTCGGCTTAACATCAAGCGGGGTGCTGTGATATGTCGAGTCACAATAAAAAAAAAATCTAAGAGTGGGCCTACCACTGGAACCAAGTCTACCGATCCGGGGTAGTACCACCACTTACAAGTATACAGACCGTAAAATGATTTAGTCGCGTTTCGAGATCAGCTTGTATGTTGCCGGTTCCAACTAGGCCGTCATAGTGGATGTGATTACTACGTACAGTTATTGAACTGTATTGAGAGTGACCTACATTCATAGACCACACATCAGCTTAACATCAGGCGGGGTGCTGTCATATGTCGAGTCACAATAAAAAAAAGGTATAATACTGGCAGTTTGTTGGGATGGGCTTATTCGTAGTCTATTTAGAACAAACCCAAACCTATTTACTCGAATCTTTTCACATCAATATGTACGTGTTCACTTTTCACACCAGTTTGATTTCTTATCTTATTTTAAACCTCAAAGTTTTGCCTTGTGGTAGTTTTCCATTATATATCACGTCGAAGTTTACAATAGTTAAAGTTTATTAAATTAGTTATAGAGATAATTATAGTTATAGATAGATATAACATAATTATTACACAATAATTTAAGAGATGTTCATTATTGTACGTGTATTTTTCGTACGTGTTAATTTTATAAATATTTTATTCGTATATTTAATTGATGTCACGGTTTTAGATACATCATCTATTAGAAGCGTGCCTTTTGATCAAATAAAGTCACAATCAATAAAATATATTATTAATTTTATCTTTAAAAAGATCACGTTCATCAAATAGTTTTGAACTAGCTGATAGTACTCGCAACTACTATGCAAGCCTAGTTTAACAACCAGGGGACCCAACGCGTTATTTCAATGGAATTGAAAATGAAATTCATTTCTGTTTGTCAAAAAGTTACGCGGTTGCTGTTAGTGTCAAAGACAACTTTTATTCATTTAGACAATGAGTTTCAATGAGCTTGAAGAAAAAATTGCATGATTCTCATTGTGTTGCACGGTCGCATTTTTTTTATTGTACTCGACTTAGTAGTTACATACTCGTACATATTGTAAGACTAAGTACGGGCTTTCTTGGGCCAGAAGTGCCGGTCGCATTCCCCGTCACGCGGCACTCAACGATATCATCCGAAGGGCTCTTGTCACTGTTGGAGTGCCCGCAATTTTAGAACCCTGTGGTATTGCGCGGAGCGATGGCAAGAGACCTGATGGAATGACTCTTGGGCCATGGAAACTTGGCAGGTCTTTGGTGTGGGATGCGACTTGTGTAGACACATTAGCCCCATCTCACATCCAAGCGACATCGTTAAGCGCGGGAAGTGCGGCGATTTCTGCTGAGAACCTCAAGTTGCGCAAATACGCTAACCTCGGTACTGGTTACGAATTTGCGCCGTTTGGGGTCGAGACGATGGGCCCTTGGGGACCATCAGCTAAGCGCCTGGCCAAGGAGTTGTCCAGGAGGCTGACGGAGAAGTCTGGAGACAGGAAGGCTGGCAATTATTTCTGCCAACGTATTAGCCTTGCTGTACAAAGGGGAAATGTTGCCAGTCTCCTTGGGACTATCTCTGATGCGACGTCATTAGATGATATTTTTCATTTATTTATAGTTAACTATTACTTATAAATAGAATATAATAGCTTTTTATTGTAAAATATATAATTTAATTATGACATAGATATTTATTGAAGAAAGAAATATTATATTTTTCGAACACAATACAAGACATTGTAGACATTATTAAATTGAGTAGTAGTTATATCCTCTATGCCGGCCTAGTTGATACCGGCAATTTACAAGCTGATCCCGAAACGCGACCAAGTCACTTCACGGTCTGTATACTTGTAAGTAGTGGTACTATCCCGGATCGGCAGACTAGGCACTGCTACCTAACTACTCTTTGACAACCAGATCCGGAGCAAATATCTGCCTCTTTTTTTATTACTAAATATTTGTAAATTTATTCTTACTATTGAGCTATTGAACAAATATTTGCTCCGACCGGGAATTGAACCCGGGACACCCGCATAACGGACTGGTAGCAAACCACTACGCCACGCCAGTCGTCAATAATTTCTAATTTTGATGTTCAATAATGGAGTTTAACTGTCAAAACTATTGTCATTGAGTTACGCGGTCGGCCCGCAGAATTCGAAACGCGACTAAGTTTCGACTACACTGTTCGAAACTTAAATTACTAGTATATACGGATACTGTGTTGGTACGTAATTGGATGGGTGACCACTTGTGGCAAATAAAATATCAACCACACTTATGTTTTGGATAGCACGTTAAAAAGTAGGTCAAGGTTGTTGATGGCGATCGTTTTTTTTCTTATTATTGTGACAGCACCCTGCTTGATGTTAAGCTTGAGTGTGGTCTATGAATGGATGTCACTGCTACTACAATTTAATAACTGTAAGTAGCAATTTCATCCACTATGCCGGCCTAGTTGAAACCGACAAACGCTGATCCCGAAAACGCGACCAAATCACTTCACGGTCTGTATACTTGTAAGTGTACTACGCCGGATCGGCAGACTGGGTACCACTGCCATAACCAGACCCAAAGCAAATATCCGCCTCTTTTTTTAATAACAAATATTTGCAATATTCTATATAACTTTAAAAAATTACAAATAAAAGCGACGAAACAAATATTTCCTCCGATCGGGAATCGAACCCAGGACTTTACACGCAACAAACCCATCGCTAACCGTTCAACCACGCCTGTCGTCATAAGGAAGTCTGCATGTCTGTAAACTGTCGCACCCCAATCCGTATTGGCAAGCGTGGGGGAGTAGCCAATTCCTGTCTGGATAGGAATAATCCAGACATTGTCCTATGGCTGGATCATTGGTGATAATAAGTATGAATTTAGCAAACAATTCTTAAGGTTAATGTTACAAGGCCGTGAAACCATTTTATTAATTAATTAGTAGCTACTGCAAAAAGTAAAAGAAAATATAAATTAAAAATTACATGAAAGTAATTAACGTCACTTAAAAAGAAATAAATACAATTATTTTCCTTGCGAACGTAAAGTTTCCGTTAAGCTTCCCACCTTGAACTACGCAGTAGTTTCCAACAGGCTGCATCTAGCGAAGCTGTTTATCAGTGTTAACTGATACAAGAGTTTTCTAACACATTAGGGCATTAATACATTTTACTATATTAAATTTAAATGTATACATAAATGTCAACAGGGATAGGCAGAGACAATAGAGCGCCATTTGTCACGATCCTGACATAACTACCTCGCTTCTCTCACATCTATATATATTTTTATACAAGTTCTACGATTATGAGCACTAGGCAACCCAGCTTACTTAAGGATGTCTCCGATTTAATCGAAACATACCCATTTATATTAAGTATATACAATATATATACTCAATAAATATAATATGGTTCTTATTTTATTAAAACAAAATCAGTTTATATTAATTTATTTCAAAACTTTGTATACTACGGTATTTATTTAATTTTCACACTAGGTTAAAATGAAGACACGCGTGGCGCATTGATAATTGTGTATTTGTATTAGTGTCATTATACTATGTATATTGTTAAATTACACCTTAAATAATTCATTTAGTTATCTTTGCTGCAGAAGGACTGGAAAAAATATCTGTTTGAAATAAGCCACTGTGATGTCTCAAGAATACAAAGAAGTTTTCTCTGACAAATTAACTATGAAGACCTGAAGAAATGTTCAAAGCATAATAAATATTAAATTGTTGCTTCTTTCTTATTTGTCAGATTCACTTGTTCGCGTAATTTTTACAGTGTACATCTTACTTTATATTTACAGTTTGTGAGCGTGGAAAATCTAGGTGCTTGTTAATAAAGTCTACCTTGAACATTCTTCCTGGCAATGGCCTTGAATTGCATTATTCTTCTATATTTTCCTTCAGAATATGTTATTAAATATCAAAGGTGAAAACTTACACGTGCAGTGCTTTAGAGCAGTAACTTGAGAACTGCTTTTAATAAGGATACTTCATTGTGTTAAGAAAATTCCATTTTAACAAAATGTCATCTTTCTTGAGATGATAAAGAAAGATAATGTATTCTTTAATTACTCGTATAGAAATATATATCAGCGGGTAACCTCGAAACATTATTGGCATTTTGACGAATAATATTTTCTCGCTTGAGTGGATCATCTTCATGTTACGGTTCACATGTCCTATTCAATACTTCAGCTTTTCTTCACAACTCTATGAGATATATATAGAACTTATTTTATTTTCTCTTTTCTTAGTTTTTATTATTTACATTTTTACTTTATATTTTTGGGTGCAACTTAGGAACGCAATTCTAAACTACGGCGTAGTGGCTGGTACCAATGTAATTTTTTTATAATATGTATCTTTTATTTGTGTGAATAGAAACCGAAGGGAATCGTCATGAGAACCCGAAGATTAAATGGGTTTCAAGGTTTTGCGCGAACGTTGCTTATGAAATGTTGTTAAATAATCGCGTTCCGGAAGCCTCGCGTTCCGAGACTGAGGTGTTGGTCGTCTACGAGTAAATTACCATTTCTGTAATAATATCAAACTTTATTTATGATTATGACAATGTAATCAGGTAGTATTACTGCCTTACTATATGGGGTCGGTGGACTGAGCACATGCCCTATAATTGACTGCCTACCACACCTTTACGATTTCTTTAGGTTCGCTATATAGTACGGTTATTACTGACGTGTTGCAAGTGCCGAAAAAATTATTTTAATTTATTTATTTTAACGATCAACAATAGCTTGTTATTATAAGTTACAAGAGAAAGTTATTAAAATGTTTTATCATCTTATGTAGGCTATCAACCAACTCGCTTGGGATTTAGTATCTATTTTCAGAATAACTATACTAATGGTTTAATAATGATAAATCCAGTTTCTTTGATCTTAGTTAATAGCTGGGACCCCTTCAACAAATAGAAACCTTTGATTAGGTACTCAGTTCATATTTAGCGCGACTACATAAGCAGTTCTGAAACTACAAGTGTGTGCGTAAGGAGATCATAAAGCTTTTGAAATAAAGTTGTTTTTCGTATAGATAAACATACGGAATCTTATGTGATTTATCTATCACTGATTGTTCAAAACGCTTTATTTCGAAATAACCTTTATTTTAGATGCCACAAAACGTTATTTGCAACGTTTGAGCGAAAAGACCCTCTGCCACTCGTATTCTCGTGTGCGGTCACCCTTACATTTATAAGCTAAACCGCTTTATTATTTGTTTTGTTATAAATTATAGTATTAATACCTGTAGTAGAGTTTAAAATGTCATCATATTACAAATGTCTTAAAAGATTCATTTGACATGAGTTAATTACATGACTAGACTTCTGATCTCGACTTTCCTGATGGTAAGCAAGGAGAGATTTAAGAGTGCGGCGTTCCCTTTAGGAATTAAGATGTAAAATTGATAATAAATGAACATAAAAAGAGAGAGTATTATTCGTGCTTACTCCAATTTTTATTAATACACTTGGGAGCGATGCGTGGAGAATAGTGACGGTGACTGAGGCAGCCGTGAACTAAATATATTCTCAATTTTCGTGTAAATTGAAAATGAAAAAACCTTTCAACCCCAACCCCCGCACTTTTTTATTTTTTTTATTATTGTAAAAGTAATGTTTTTGCTCTATTTTTGGTACCAATTCCGAGCCCGATAACTTAAAAAACAAGAAAGATTACTTCAAAAATAATATGTACAATCTAACTTTTGAGGGTGAATTCAGACGACAACTTTTTAATTTATTATAAATATATTCGGAGTTAGTTGAATCGGTTAAAGAACTGTCAGCAAACCAATATTTTAATATTCATCGACAATCCTGAACAAGGTACGGCGAGTACGGCGCTAAGTAACGCCACCCGTAAACTTCATGCCGCGCAAGAGCGTTTTTGGCGATTTTGTCTTCTCAACGCTGTTCCTACCTCGTCTTTTTACTCCCGTGGTAACCAAATGGGCCGAGTAGTATCCATTCAAATTCTATCAAACGAATTGGCAATCGAACAAAACGGTTCGACGCGTCGTTTCTTTGTCGAACTGTCGATAAGCGGCACGTAACATTATTTTTCCTATCCTATAACCTTAGTTTCAAGCCAAACACGAAAAAGTACCTCTGACCAGCATAGTAAAGGTGACTGAGGCAATCAAGAAACCGACTTTTCAAATGTGGACGCTCTTAAACCTCCCTTTAAAAATATTATAAATATTATTAAAAATATTAAAAGTAAGTCAAAAATATAAAAGGTTTGTCATAATAAAGAAGATGTAGTGACAAGGATTGACAAAGGAATGCTTTGATGGTTTGGGCACATGGGCATGAGTAAAAGTAGATTGACGAAAGGAATTTATAAAACTGATGATGCGTTAAACAAGGCAGGGTGTTCTGCGACCAAATCAGAGATACGAGTAGCTTGGTTGCTCAGTGCCCAAAACCATAACCGAGGAAGTTGTGCCAGGAGCATGACAAGTAGCTCTCCAATGTCTGTTTATTCCTGTGAGTGACTATTTGATTGATTGATTGTCACAATTAAAAAGTCAAATTCAATAACTTACACTTCATAGTACTCGTGGTCTGAGGTAGATAGATCCTTGACACATAAAAAAATTGTTATATTTGTTGAATATCATAAAGGGAAGGAATACTTATAGATGTATTTTCAAGGAAAATTAATTACGAATTTACAAAAGTTTTAAACTGATCTATTAAATACTAGAGCGAAATATTATTTCAAAAGATCTCAATTAATGAGACACCAAGGGCAAAGTCGCCACGAGGCTTGTTAATTAGAAGCCTCTAAAACCACCGTTGAAATGGACTTCATTTTATTTTTAGATCAAATAGCCCGATTTACTTGTATTTATTTATGCTATAGATTTTAATATTATAATTACAAAAACATGCTTTTATTTTATTTTTTATTAAAGTACTCGGAATTAGTGGTCAAGTATCTAAGCTGTTGTCTTAAATTTCGTTTTTTTTTATTTTTTATTGAGACACGACGTATGACAGCACCCCGCTTGATGTTAGGCTGGAGTATGGTCCATGAGTGGATGTCACTGCTACTACAGTTCAATGACTGTAAGTAGAAGTCATATCAACTATGCCGGCCTAGTTGGAACGGGCAACGTTACAAGCTGATCCCGAAACGCGACTAAATCACTTCACGGTCTGTATACTTGTGGTACTGCCCCGGGACGGCAGACTGGTTACCACTGCCTACCACTCTTTGATAACCAGACCCGAAGCAAATGTGTATCCTTTTTTTTAACAAATATTTGTAATATTTAATAAAATTATTTAATATTACAAATATAAGAAGTGAGCCTATTTATCTTAAAAACGTTTTCTTAAAAAAGAAATGACCTTACTTGTAAAGTGGTTTCCAGATGGTTCCTAAATTATTTAAAAAATAATTTATTTTTCAAACAAGTATCCAAAGAAAAAATAACATTTTTCTTTGGTCCACTCTCAGTCTATCTTTACTTACCTCTTATTTTGGCCAAAGTTAACTAGTGAGTACACTTTGATCAATTTAAGAAATTTGTAACAAAGAATTTGGTATTACTGTCTGTCAACTTTATAGATTTACTATGTGCTAGAAATGTTAGTTTTACCAACATTTATATATTTTTATTTTATGTGTGCTAGTTTATTACTATTGTGGCTTGACATATGACACTGGGCCTTATGTTAAGCTGGAGTGTAGTCCATAATAGACAACTGCAAAATACAGTTAAATAACTGCAATAGCAGTCGCATCCACTATGCCGGCCTAGTTGTAGTAGCAACTTTCAAGCTAATCCCGAAACGCGACTGAGTTACTTCATGTTCTGTACACTTAAAAGTGTCGCTTTTAAGTGTACAGCGAATGACTACATACCACTCCTAAACAACTATACCTGGAGCAAATATATGCATTTTTAATTTAACAACACATGCTTTTTTTATTTTTTTTATTTTTTTTATTGTGACTCGACATATGACAGCACCCCGCTTGATGTTAAGCCAAAGTGTGGTCCATGAATGAATGTTACTGCTACTACAATTCAATAACTGTGAGTAGCAATCACATCCACTATGCCGGCCTAGATGGAACCGGCAACTTACAAGCTGATCCCGAAACGTGACCAAATCACTTCACGGTCTGTATACTTGTAAGTGGTGGTACTACCCCGGATCGGCAGACTGGGTATCACTGCCTACCACTCTTTGAAATATGCAATCTAATAATTAAATATTACAAATGAATGCTATGAAACAAATCTTTTCTTCGACCGGGACTTTACGCGTTGCAGACTGCTGTGTAACCCTATGCGGCACGCGTGTCGACAACTTAATATATTAAGCAAAAATGCACTATTACTTTCTTTGGTAAAATATTTATTACCTGAAGGAGTTTTACATGAAGTTCTGGTGGAATAGTACGGAATAGTAAGTTATATATTTTTAAAATTTATGTTTCTAGATTAAGTTATTAAAGTGCCTTGTATCATAGAAACTGTTCGACCAAAGAACATATATTAAATATACATTGGCACCGCCTTAAGAACCCGTGCTCTCTGTTTGCGTGACCAATTGCACTACACCACAGTTGCCTTAATTGTCCCAAATGCCTTCGTAGTAATTACCTTCAGAATTTTTACATCCTTTTCTCTATTAAAAATAAAATTACTTAGCCAATTTTTAGTTACATTGTTATATTTATTATATACTTTGCAAAGAACAATATTCCCCTAAGTGCAGTATATTGTGGGATGTAAGAGTCATTGTGTCACATCTTACCCATGTGTATTAAAAGGCAATAAAGCGCATAAAATGGGATTTTACGGTGCCGCAGGTCACTTAAATAAAATAAAATATATATGACACCGTATCACATAATAAAACGAAAGACTTGTTACATTGTATTTGTAATTATGTTTACTTTAAAAGTTTACACGCCATTTTCTTTCGAATGATGATGTTTATACTCGTAAATTGTAGTGGAATGGAATCCGCAGTTTTTAATCAGAATCTTAAAATTCATAACTTTTATTTATCAATCAATCAATCGATCAAGTTGTCACGCCTTGCCACGATCCTGATAGCATACAACGTTCTCGCTTCCTTCACATCCACAATTTAAAATACTTTTATTTAGTACTTAAATAATGATAATTCATGGCTCGACACATGACAGCACCCCGCCTGATGTTAGGGCGCAGTGCGATCCACGAAACGACTGTAAAATAAATTCAAATAGCTCTCGCATCCAATATACTAGGCATCGACAACTTTCAAGCTCATCCACGAAACTGTTAAATCTACGCCAGGTGGGCAAACTAGCAAATAACCGTCACGCGTCTGGTCACGAATCATAAAAATGCTACTCTTATGAGTAGCATAAAATGCGCAAAATAAAAATGCGCAAAATAAAATATTAAAATTCGGCTAATCCTAATCATTAAAATATATAGAATTGGGGATGTGAAGGAAGCAAGAGATTTAAGTCAAAATCGTAGAAAGCGACGCTCGTTGTCTGTTCCTATCTCTATAGGAGTTAGGGCGTGACAAATTATGATGAAGAGGTTCTGTTGAACTTGAATATCTACCTCGCCTATAAAGTTATTGAGCTTTCCGACCAGTATAACATACTAGTAAAAAAACATTACTTCATACCAATTACTCTAGAAAACGGATCAAGTAGAAATTCCATTATTTTGTTGTATTAAATCACATTTTTAATCAAATTTCACATATTAGATCTTCACGTTCGAGAAATCGGGGCCAAACTCCCTTTTTTGCCCCCAACCCACCCGTGTTAGGCGAGGGAGCAGTTAAAGTAACACAGAACCAGTGTTACAATTTTTTTTTTAAATTGTGACTCGACATATGACAACACCTAGCTTGGTGTTAGGCTGGAGTGTGGTCCATTAATGAATGTCAATGCTACTACAATTCAATAACTGTGAGTAGCAGTCACATCCACAATGCCGGCCTAGTTGGAACCAGCAACTTATAAGTTGATCCCGAAACGCGATCAAATCACTTCACGGTCTGTATACTTGTAAGTGGTGGTACTACCCCGGATCGGCAGACTGGGTACCACTGCCTACCCAACCAGACCAGACGATTATAACGAGACCAAGAGCAAATATCTATCTATTTTTTTTAAACAAATATTTGCAATATTTAATATAACTATTAAATATTACAAGTAAAAGCTATGAAACAAATATTTGCTCCGACCAGGAATCGAACCCGGGACTTTACGCGCTACAAACCGATCTCTGACCGTTTGTCCACGCCTGTCGTCAATATATTCATTAATATATATTATAAATGTATAAAGAAATATTTAACCAATAGATGTGTGTGTTGAAGCGGGCATTACTGGATCTCAGAGACGGTTTTGATGTCTATATAACCTTATCCGCGATTATGTTTTTTAAACAACATTTGACCCCGACCTGCCGTGCATATTGGAGGTCCCAGAATGCCGACGACTGAAAAAATCGATTCAGTTCACAGTCGCCGACACTATTTATCGATCTACTAGCTATATTGGCTATAACGACCGCATTTCTACAGCGTTAAAAGCTTGGGCTTCTTCTGCCATACCTATACCATACCATACCTTCACTTTCATACATTAATGTAGGAACATGCACCGCATGGGTGAAAGTATTGACGAAAGGAATTTATAAATCTGATGTGGATGAATGCGTTAAACAAGGCAGGCCCAGGAGAGTGTTCTCCGACAAAACCGGAGACATCCTCAAGAAAGCTAGGTTGCCTAGTGCCCATAACCACAGAGCCTGTATGAAGAGAATTGTAGATGTGAAGAAAGCAAGGGAGTTGTGTAAGGATCGTGGTAAGTGGCGCTCCATTGTCTCTGCCTATCCCTGTGGGAAAAAGGCGTGACAATTTTATTGTTTGTTTGATATACTAAAATTACATCGCTCGAAAAACAGACAACCGATGAGAAAGAAAGGTTCTAGAAAGTGGAGACCACGAACCGACAGACACAGCGTAGGCCTCCCACTAAATAGACTGACGACATAGTAAAAGACATAGTAAACTTGGCATCCTGAACAAGGTGCGGCGGTTCTTCGCGCCAGAGCTTCGCCTACTTTTATACAAGGCTCAAATACGCTCGTGCGCGGAGTACTGTTCGCATCTCTGGGATGGCTCTGCCAAGTATCTTCTCAATGCCCTGGATTCGTTGCAGCGCTGAACTGTCCGAATTATAGGAGATGCAGAGGTTACACGAACTCTGGAGCCCCCGCAACTACGCAGAGACATGGCGGCTTTGTGCGTCTTCTATCGCCTATACCACGGAGAATGTTCCGAGGAGCTCTTTAACCTTGTTCCTACCTCGTCTTTTCACACCCGTAATACCCGCACTGGTCGGGGAAAGCATCCGCATTTTGTCGACCGAATCGGCAGTCGAACTAAAAAGTTCGGTGCTTCTTTTCTTTGTAGAACAATCGACAAGTGGAATGCTTTGCCAGTCCACGTGTTTTCTCCCTCCTATAACCTTGGATCCTTCAAGCGATGCGTGAACTAACTCGGATGTTTCAGTCGTCGTCACTCTTGGATCTCCTCTTGCTTATCATCAGGCAAGCAAGCTTATCACGAGGTCAAATGTCGTGTCACAATAAAAAAAAAGAAAAAAAAGACACGAATAACCAGTGGATGCAACTGGCATCTTGTCGTTTGAAATTGCGTTCTAAGGGAGAGGCCTATAATGATGATGATGACTTAAAATAAAGAAAAAATATTGTTTAATATATGAACACGTAATTGTAGTTATTATTGTATTACATTGTAAAATTTGTTAGCTGTTCCACATTTTAAATATGTCAAAGTTAAATATGGGCAAGATATAATAAATACAGACTATACTTAAAAACAACAATAATATCAATTACTTCGTTTCTTTTAATTTATAAATGATATCATAAGGTTTAACACATTAGGAAAAAAATGACTCACTTTTTGAAATGACACATGACATAGTTTTAATCCCCTATTTGGATGAGCCTGATAGGCGTATATTGATCTCTAATTACTATCAATCATTCAAATTGCCTAACCTTATAAAATTCCAATGTTTAATTTACGTGGGGCAAGCTCTCCAAGCCAGAGTGCCGGGTTCTCACCAACTAAACCTCTCACCCCGTTTCCTCAATCCGTCAAAATGCGTGGAGCAACAAGTACACGTGAACTTCCTTTTGGAAAAAAAAGAGGCGGATTTTTGCTGTCTGCCCAGTCTGCCGCGTTTCAGGATCAGATTATAAGTCGCCGATTGAAACTAGGCTGGCATAGCAGTTGTGGTGGCTGTAACTACATCCACTAATTGTTGCTACTTACAGTTACTTTACTTTAGTAGCAGTTGCCTCTATTCATAGACCGTATTTAAGCTTAACATCAGGCGGATTGTTGTCTTTAGTCGAGCCCCTGCCCTATATTGCGATAGTAACAAGATTGGACTCCTCTGCCAGAGGCCTTATATTGGCCACCTCCTTTGCTTGTTGTGTTCCGTGCCGACAATCCCATCGTGCAGACTAACATATGTTCCCCTACCGCGGGGGAGTGAAATGTCGCGGTGTGTGAAATTCTCTACCTGGATACCACCGAGAGTAGACCAGCAACAACCCCCTTTATCTAAACACAATTAAATTTAACTTCTATATTATTGAAAGTAAATTTAATAATTCGAATTTAATATAAAAATACAAAAGAATGCTTATTTGTGCATTTTCTTTCTAGTACAAGGTGATATAGTGATATAGAATTTACGCATCAACAAAATGTAGTTTACTCGTATATTTGGAACTTTAACATTTCTAATCCATTGTGCAATTCTTAGAAATATAAATATACGTGTTATTTGTTAATTATAAATGAGGTTAAACAATTTTTGCCCTACCATGCAATTAAATGTCCTCATTTTTTATAGGTACAAAGTTTTACACACTACTATAATAATTTACGATGTACTATATAATAATGAGTGGTACTAATTTTAAAGTAGATTGACGAAAGAAATTTATAAATCCGATGTGGATGGCTGCGTTAAACCAGGCCCAGGGTGGTGTTTTCTGACCAAATCGGAGACATCTTCAAGAAAGCTGGGTTGCCGTGTTCCCATAACTTTGAAGAATTATTGTAAGAAGAGAATTGTGTATGTGAGGGAAACGAGGAAGTTGTGTCAGTATCGTGGCAAGTGGCGCTCCATTGTCTCTGCCTATTTCAATAGGAAAAAGGCATGACAGTTATTTTGCTTTTACTACCCCGCCTTGTGATAAGCTGGATTGCGGGCCGTGAATCGAGACGACTGCTCGAGATAGGTAAATCTATAATTATAAAAATCTAATTGTCACGCCTTCTTCCACAGGGATTGGCAGAGACAATGGACCGCCACTTGCCACGATCCTGACACAACTCCCTCTCTTCCTTCTCATAAAATAATAATATATATATATATATATATATATATATATATATATATATATAAATATAAATAAAAGGCTAAAATTTTTATTTGTAAAAATTCTAATGTAAGCATCTATTGTTTTAAAATTGAACCCAAGCGTTTTTAGTATTTTAAAATGGACATTGCGCAAATATGCACAGTATGCTCGATTTGTTTTGCTGCGCGAAGAGGTGGGAACTTCAAGTCGTCAGTTAGTAGCTCATACTTCTAACACAAACTCGTGTCTCCAGACCATTACGTAAGGAAAAAAAATGCAAAATATGGTAAGTTTTTTTTTTATTGTGACACGACATGTGACCTCGACCCACCTGATGATAAGCAAGAAGAGATCCAAGAGTGACGACGACTGAAACAATCGAATTAGTTCACTCTCAGCCGCCGTCACTATGCCGGCCAAAGGTGTGCCTACTTGCCATACATATATTTAGGTATTAAGTTGATTAAAAATGTTGCCAATCATATCAATAAACCATTGCTTTATTTGTTAATATTTTTTGTAATTCTTATTTTATTCTTTGTTTCAGCCAGAAAATACGTTTCTAATTAATAAAACGGGCAAATATTGCCCGAATTGTGGGAGATATTGCCTGCGACAAGAAATTGGTAAGTAAGTGATATAAAAAATCGAACAACGCTGGACCTTTTCAAGTAGTAAAGCGCGAGGTCCTTCCTTGCTCAATGCATATAGGATAGAATGACCTATTAACGACCTATTTCACTAAACGCTTCATTCAACTGATATAAATTTTAACAGTATTTAATATTGTAATTATAAAAATATATTTTGGTTACTTGGTTAACACACCAAATACTTACCTTAAGTTCCAGGTTCGATTCCTTGTTGGTGCAACTATTTGTTTCATAGCTCTTCTTCTCTTTCATAGCTCTCTTCTTTAATAATTATAAAATTAATATTGCAAATATATGTTAATGATAAAGGGGCGGATATTACCACCACTTACAAGTATACAGACCATATAGAGATTTAGTCGCGTTTCGGAATCAGCTTGTAAGTTGCCAGTTTAAACTATGCCGGCATGGTGTTAGTGACTGCTGCTTACAGTTATTAAAACGTAATAGCACCTCCATTCATGGAACGCAATCCAGTATAAATCAGGATGGGTGCTGTCATTCTAGTCATAATAAAAAAAAGGTTTTTTTCTTCATTTTCTTTGGAACTTGATTCGATTCTTGATAATACATTTGTCATATATATATTTTTTTATAAATATGTTTTTGATATAAATCATCTATTGGCAGGGTCGTGGCATGGTGTAACATAAAAAATGCATGTGGGGGACATGCATTTTTTATGTAAAACATTTATATCTGAAAAGCACCTGCTCTTTAAATATTTCGGTAGATACATCACCACCACCGTCATAACCATCACGATCACCACCACATCAAAACCACCTTCATCACCACCACCATCATTACCATCATCACCACCGTTATTAGGGGGCATAAAGGAGGTTATTAATAGCAATATTTAAGTTCGATCGTCTAAGTATTGATTACAGTATTGGTTGGGTCCAAAGTGGCGGTGAAGCCTGGCGCTGTTGAATAGCGCGCGTTTGAAATTCAACGCCGTGGTCAAACAGCGTCACTCTGGAAACAGCGGTATAAAAAGTATTTGAAAAGAGTAAATAATAAGGCGATTTATTCTTTTTCAGACAGGTGCATTTTCTGCCAAAAAACATTTCCCATTGTTGAAAGATGCACTGATTGTCACGCGTTGGTACAAACGCATTGGAACTACTGTGAAATGTGTGGCAATAAAACAAAACGCTGCAAAAGAATTGAGCGAGCACATATGCTCTCAGTATTAGCGAAGCGGCGCAAATATGCTCAAATTTCATATTTTTAAGGAATATGAAGATAAAGAATAGGTGAGCGTTTCCGATAACGTCAAAGAAACAGTAGGGTACAATATATCGCCAAATATCGCCCCCTTTTTGTAAAATAATTGTAGAAATAAATAAACCTATAACAAAAAAATAGCACCGACTTCCTGAACCACAAGAAGTCACAACACTAAAAAGCGAAAAATAATTCTACCTAGTACCTATCGATAACTTTAGTAAAATATTCATTATACTCGTATGCGCCACTTACTGATCGGTTTGAATTCAGTGCCAAGACAAATGTCTAATATTGTGTTGTGTTGCATGTATCTCCCGCGTATGGGGAGATACATGCAACACAACACAACATCAACGTGAACGTGTGTTTTTGATGCGATATAAAATATTTGAAATTTTATTGTCTAAAAAATATATATTGTCTGATTTTACTATTGCATTTATAGGTTGTTCTTAATATTAGGTCAATTCATTAGATTGATTTCGTTAAGTTGTTAAGTAAGTTTTTATTTTGCTTCGGCCTTAACGCCGACTTCAAACCTATCAGTAGGCAGCAAATATATTTAATATTTTAAATAAGTTTTTGGTAGGGTTAGTTATTGTTAGGGTGTTGGTAGGGTTATATTATTGGCTATTTAGTGCAGTAACTAATGGTGATTGAGAGAGTCGGTGCTATTTTCGTAAATATTGATAACTAAGTAGTGTTAACTAAAGTAAACCAAATTAATACCCTTGTAAGGGAGTTGTGTCAGGAAAGCGTGACAATTTGATTGATTGATTGATAATAATAATTGATAATAATGATTGAAAAATAATAAGGAAATCTTCTGAATATCGCTCCAGGGACGATATTAGGTGTATGTATTGTACGAGGCCATTCTTTTAAATAAAAAAATTAATATAAATTGTTGAATTTTTTTTTACCTTTCCCTTCTTACATACATTTCAATTTAAAGCTACTAAAGTGCTTGTATTATAGAAACAGAACGACCAAATTACATTATATTAAAGATACGATGATAACGGCAAGTGGTGACTATTGCATTACCACAACACCACGGTCGCTTTAATATATCTAAAAGTATTTTTGGTATTATTGTAATTTAACATATGACACCCGACCTAATGTTGAGCTGAAGTGCGCTACATAAGTGGATGCGACTTGCCACGATCCTGACACAACTCCCTCATACATAGATGTGGATGTATGAGGGAGTTGTGTCATGATCTCTTCATACAAGCTTTTTTTATTGTAACTCGACATCTGACCTCGAATCGCCTGATGGTAAGCAAGAGGGGGTCCAAAAGTACCGACGACTGAAAGTTCACGGCTGCCACAGTCGCCGTCACTATGCCGGCCATAATCTCTACGGTTATGTGCACTAGGCAACCCGGCTTTTATTGAGGATGTCTCTGTTTTAGTCGGAATACAGCTTCTTTGGTCTGCCTCGTTTAACGCATCCATCCACATCAGTTTTATGAATTCCTTTCGTTATTCTACTTTCACTTATCCTTTTCATGCCCAAACCATCAGAACATTCCTTTATCAATACTTGTCACTATATCTTCTTTCAAACCACATCTATCGCGCACTATCTATTTATTCCTTATTCTATCCGCTATAGTCACTCCACATACACTTCCTAATGTCCGAATTCGCATTCACATTTTGTCGACAGAATCGGTAGTCGAACTAAAAAGTTCGGTGCATCTTTTCTTTGTAGAACAATCGACAAGTGGAATGCTTTGCCAGCCCATGTGTTCTCTCCCTCCTATAACCTTGGATCCTTCAAGCGATGCGTGAAGAAGCACCTTTGGCCGGCATAGTGACGGCGGCTGAGACAGCCGTGAACAAACTCGGTTGTCTCAATCGTCTGCACTTTTGGATCTCCTCTTGCTTATCATCAGGCAGGTCGATGTCAAATGTCGAGTCACAATAAAAAAAAATGAAGGCGACTTCTACTATAGTAAAAAAACTATAAGTAGCAGTCGCATCCACTATGCCGGCCTAGGAACTCTCTGACTGTATACAAAAAGTCATTGTCGGTGTCTGTGTTCCCACCACAACGTTCAGAAATGTCTTCTTAGTACCTATTGCCGTCACTAATATTATAATTATAATCAGAACCTTAGAGCTCGTATGAAGATAATTTGTGGATGTGAGGAAAGCGAAAGAGATGTGCATCGTGGCAAATTGTGCTTCCTTTGATCTGCCTATTCCTGTGGGAAAAAGGCGTGACAATTTGATTGATTGATCTAAGTATTATCAAAAAATTTGTAATTTAAAAAATAAAGAACAATTGAGCAGCATTGCCTTGATTTCTTTATAACCATTAGGAAAATGTTTTAATACGTGCATTAAAATGATTTTGAAAAAATCTTTCAACAGTTAATGAATATTGTATATTTCATATGATTTTTTTAATATAAAGATTTATGGGACAAAGTGTGTGGGTCACAGGGGAGCGATTGCGAGGGCGGTTGCGCGGGGTAGGGTTGGTTGTCAGAACGGCATAGTTCCTCTCGCAGGCACTCTCGTCGGACGCTTTCACCCCTACTTACCTTGCGGGCTCATCGAGTTCGCTGTTCGTATCGGTCTTTCGCGTCATCAGTTTTAAGTACAAAAAAGAGTTTAATTTAACTGTTTTTGTTCGTTTGGGAGAAAACTACCGTCACCGTGGAGAGTTCACCGGGCGGAAGTTTGGGTAAGTAACAACTTAGCGGCTAAAAGTTTGAATTCCTCACTTGAGAGACATAAGACGGGCGGACCGCAACAGGTAGCATAATATCGAGCGACACTGGGCCCTCACGCAATATATATTTATTA
Source organism: Tinea trinotella (assembly GCA_905220615.1). Classification (NCBI taxonomy): domain Eukaryota; kingdom Metazoa; phylum Arthropoda; class Insecta; order Lepidoptera; family Tineidae; genus Tinea; species Tinea trinotella. Next base: position 7,183,844 of record HG992305.1, read on the forward strand.
TAAGCAATCATAGGTAATCTTATTCAGTTTAGCGCAACAGTTTATCTCCGTCGGGCGCCGGGATTTTTGAAGATAACGTCTAAAATATTTCCTAACGGTTAAACGGAAGAGCTCATTTCAAGCTCGATTTATTTCATTAGGCAATCGCAGTCCTCTCTACATTTTACTAGTAATAATTATTTTTAAGGATAATTTTTAAGAATAGTTTTAGCGGTAAATTATTAATTTAAATATATTATTTAGGATAGTATTATTTTTAAGGATAGTTTTTATGTATATTATTATTTTAGAGATAATTTTTAGGAAATCATTATTTTTTGGTATAGGTTCTAATGCTATTATTTAAGTATATTTAAGGATAGATTTTAATGATTTTAGAGATAATTTTTAGGATATTATTATTTTTAGAAATAGTTTTTTAAGGATATTATTATTTTAACGATAGTTTTTGTTGACTAAAAATCAAGTACTGGAATAATACGATATACTGACTGGTATAATAGTAGATAGATAACATTTTACTCTAGGCCATTAAAAGATGCCTAAGGTCACAAGAACTCTGGAGCAAAGATATGGAATGTTCTGGAGTGTTCTTTATTGTACGGGGAAGCATCTGCATTCGACATAGGTCACATTTTAACGACCCGCGTAGCGCAGTATTCCGCTACGCATTTTATGTCCCGGGTTCGATTCCCAGTCGCACCAAGGATTTGATTTAGTGCCATATTAGTAATATTTATTAAATACATTATGTTTTATTGATGTTAAAATTGTATTATGACTATTTCTAATGTATATGAGTCAGATATTTGCTGGGTATGGTATAGTGGTAGGCAGACAGTTGGTAGCCATTTGCCCAGCCTGCCGATATGTGGTAGTACCGCCATTTTTAAGTAAGATGATTAGGTCTCGTTACGAGAGTTGCCAGTTGAAACTAGGCCGGCATAGTGGATGCGCTACTTGCGGTTACGCGTAAAGTCCCGGGTTCGATTCCTGGTCAGAACAAAGATTAGTTATAATATGTTAATAAAGAAGAGACGGATATTTGTTCCGGGTGTTCTAAGAGTGGTAGGCAGAGGTGCCGATTGTGCCGAAGTGACTCTGTCGCGTTTTGGGATGAGTTTGTAATTGTCGGTTCCAACTAGGCCGGCATAGTAGATGCGATTGCTACTTCCAGTTATTTAACTGTAGTGGCAGTCGCGTCTATTCACAAACTGCACTCCTGTTTAACATCAAGCGGAGTTATGTCAGAGGCACAATAACAAAATCATTGACGACAAGCATAGCGTCTTGTTCATACACCACACTTACACTTACAGAACTGCGACGTGCAGTTCTGTAAGTGTACAGGCAGTATCCTACATTGATAGACCACACTTCGGCCTAACATCAGGTGGAGTACTGATTTAGTAGCAGTCACATCCACTATGCCGGCTTAATTGCAACTGGGAACTTACAACCTAATTCGGAAACGCGACTAAGTTATTTTACGGTTTGTATACTTGTAAGTGGTGGTACTACCCCGGATCGGCAAACTGGGCACTACCGCCTACCACTCTTAGACAATCAGACTCAGATAAAATATCCTTTTCTTTTCTTATTAATAAATACATGTAATCTATACTAATATAATAAAGCGGAAGAGTTTGTTTGTTTGTTTGTTTGTTTGTTTGTTTAAACGCGCTAATCTCAGGAACTACTGGTTCGAATTGAAAAATTCTTTTTGTGTTGGATAGATCAATTATCGAGGAAGGCTTTAGGCTATAAAACATTACGTTGCGACTTATAGAAGCGAAGAAACAGTCGAAAATGTGGAAAAAACGTGGAATATTATTCGTCTTTGAGGGTTTCCGTTGCGTGCGCTGCGAAAACCGTTGGAGATACCCATAAAATATGTATTAAAGAATTATTCCTCTTTAATTTATCTAAAAAAATGTCCGCGACCGTATATGTCTATCTTTTAAGATTAACTCACAATAACCGTTTTTATGATAGTCAAATTTGATCTAAATTAATGCATTATTACAAATTATTTGTCAGAGTTGTATTAACATAATAATATTATTCTTTATCGAAATAAATGTGTTATTAATTAAGAGTATTTAACTGTGAACAAAATTGTCATTGACATCACCTAATTTCAATAAACATCTTATAAGATAATATAATTTTAAAATAACTCTGAAACAAAATTCACACGCGTCGCATGATGAGCGCTAACCGGCGGGCGAGGAGAGGCGGTGCTTGCGGGCGAGGCGGAGGGGGGTGTAGCTCTACGAGGTATAGTCTGTCTAAGCCGAAATGACGCGCCCCTCCACTGCATTTACGCATACGAGCAAATATAAAATATGGATAAAACACACCGAAAATGCAGTAATTGTTTATTCAGTTGCTGGTTAGACACAAAGGAAGAACGAACGTGATGAAGTTTAATAGTATAGTTAGTAATATCTACATTCACACATTTAAATAAAGTGGAGGGGCGCGTCATGTATAGACAGACAAGCATACTATGCGGTCGGCTCCCTACTGATCGGTTGAATGCAGCGTTAATTTGTTTTTACGTTATAATATCATTGTGCAAAATCCTTTTTTATACAATTTCATTTTGTAGTAGTTTTCTCTATAGTAGCTACCTACTATGTTTGTTTTAAGTATAGTATTTTGTTTCTAATATTTTCACAATAACACTTTTTTTGTTTTGTTGTAAATAATACCTGTGTCATCTACATTCTTTCAAGGTTAGGTTTTACATTTCTTATTAGGTTAGGTTTTAGTTTAAGCATACAGTTAGTTTGGTTAAGTTTTCATTTCCTTCGTTATTTCTTCGTCACTGTAATGCCTAGAAAAAGGACTCAGCGTTCTCGGCAGACTGCTGCTGCAAAGTGGCTGCGAGATTTGCGCACAAGAAAATAAAACTGAAAATATAATAACGCAGAAGTACTTTAAAATATATTCTTTTTAAAACTACTTTAAAATATATTCTATTAGTTACGTAATTTAATCGTCTAAAATAAGTCGCGGGTAACAGCTATAGGTAATTTATAATAAAGCTGAGCAGGTAGGTAAACAAAAAATTAATATGATTCCCAAAATAACTATTTCACGCGGACGCAGTCGCGGGCACAGCTAGTATCATATATACATAATTAAATATTACCAATAGAATCTGTGAAACAAATAATTGTTCCGAACGGGAATCGAACCCAGGCCTTTAAGCGTAATGGAGTGGTGTATGAACAAGACGCTATGCTTGTCGTCAATGATTTTGTTATTGTGCCTCTGACATAACTCCGCTTGATGTTAAACAGGAGTGCAGTTTGTGAATAGACGCGACTGCCACTACAGTTAAATAACTGGAAGTAGCAATCGCATCTACTATGCCGGCCTAGTTGGAACCGACAATTACAAACTCATCCCAAAACGCGACAGAGTCACTTCGGCACAATCGGCACCTCTGCCTACCACTCTTAGAACACCCGGAACAAATATCCGTCTCTTCTTTATTAACATATTATAACTAATCTTTGTTCTGACCAGGAATCGAACCCGGGACTTTACGCGTAACCGCAAGTAGCGCATCCACTATGCCGGCCTAGTTTCAACTGGCAACTCTCGTAACGAGACCTAATCATCTTACTTAAAAATGGCGGTACTACCACATATCGGCAGGCTGGGCAAATGGCTACCAACTGTCTGCCTACCACTATACCATACCCAGCAAATATCTGACTCATATACATTAGAAATAGTCATAATACAATTTTAACATCAATAAAACATAAAGTATTCAATAAATATTACTAATATTGCACTACATCAAATCCTTGGTGCGACTGGGAATCGAACCCGGGACATAAAATGCGTAGCGGAATACTGCGCTACGCGGGTCGTTAAAATGTGACCTATGTCGAATGCAGATGCTTCCCCGTACAATAAAGAACACTCCAGAACATTCCATATCTTTGCTCCAGAGTTCTTGTGACCTTAGGCATCTTTTTAATGGCCTAGAGTAAAATGTTAAAATATAATCTATCTAGTATTTTCTTAGATTTTGCGTGAACATTGATAAATGAATTAAATAAATTTTATGCGGCTTACTATCGCGTTTATTTTAAAATAAACGCGTTAGTAAGCCGCATAAAATTTGTTTAATTTATAATCTATCTATTAGCAGTCAGTGTATATTGTGTTATTTAATATTCAGTAGAGACCAGACTCGGAGCAAATATCTATCTCTTTTTACTTGTTGTATCATCAATCAATCAAATTGTCACGCCGTTTTCCCACAGGGATAGAATCTTTGTTCCGACCGTGAATCGAACCCGAGACTTTACGCGTAATGAAGTGGTTTGATAACAAATGCGCTATGCGTGTCGTCAATGTTTTTTTAAGTGGCTACAAGACGTGATGTTAAGCAGGAGTGCAGTTCATTAATGTATAAAGTTAAATAACTGTAAGTAGCAATCGCATTCACTATGCTAGGCTAGTACAAAAAAAAAAAATGAAATATCAAATCACCGAAATATGGTTTTACCCCAAGATCTCGTTTTGCGTATCCATTGCCTCACTACACCACGGTTTTTCTAAATTTAATAATTAATATAACTTCCCCAGTAAATGTCCGACATAATTTTTTTAATAGAATTATTTTATGCAGTCTCATCGTTAATTCTCGCAGAAGTTATAATGCAAAGGCAATAGCGATTGGACACAGGGTATGCGTCTGATAAAATTTCGCGAGAACTTACGATATATTGCTCAGAAGTAACTTATGTTCATGAGTTACCTATCCACTTATGAGTATCGGACATTTCTCGCTGAAGTTATATTTTGAAGGCGTTCATAGAGAAATAGCAAGAAAACGTCCGCTAGATAATTATTTACCTGTATATGACAATATCTCAAAAGAAACTTGCACTTTAGATAACTTCTCGCTGAAGTTTTCTTGTTAAAGGCGATTATAGAATACAGTACATAGATACACAAAAGTACATTAATACTCAACAGCGAAATCACTTGTTCACGAACTTCCACTGTTATTGCGTTGATTCTTGTATTTAACCAATCAACAAATAACAAATCAATAGGTTTGTTAACAAATAAGTTGGTTACCTACAAGAACCTACAAACTACAAGAACGCTAAATATCAACGCAACAGGCGTGGACGAACGGTTAGCGATTGGTTTGTTGCGCTCGATTCCCGGTCGGAGAAAATGTTTGTTTCATAGCTTTTATTTGTAATATTTAAATTATATTAAATAAATAAAGAGGTGGATATTTTTTCCGGGTCTGGTTATTAAAGAGTGGTTGGCAGTGGTACCAAGTCTGCCGATCCGGGGTAGTACCACCACTTACAAGTATACCGTGAAGTGATTTGGTCGCGTTTCGGGATCAGCTTGTAAGTTGCCGGTTCCAACTAGGCCGGCATAGTGGGTGTGATTGCTAATAACAGTTATTAAAATGTAGTAGCAGTGGCATCCATTTTTGGATCTCACTCCAGCTTAACATGCTGTCATATGACGAGTCACAATTAAAAAAAAATATCAGTGCAAGTTTGTGGACAAGTCATATCGCTGTGGTGTTCTAAGAGAAAAGGGGACCTGATAATGAGGTTCTTTGTCGTAGATTTATAATAGTGCACAGGCGATCATGGGCGCTCTAGTTTATGCGTGCTTACAATTGTCGATAATTTTGTGCAGTCTTTCAGAAATTTTTCACAGGAATTATATTAAAAAATCCCTAATAAAATCCTAATCGCAATATCATGCAGTAATTTGAACATCACTTTCTGAAGAGGATAAGATTTTAAAGAGTGTATGTATCTCTTTATAATAATCTTAGAACGTGACTTGCACCTGCAAGAAAATATATTGCGTATCTATGCTGTGTGCAACGGTTGTCAATAATAATTCAAATTAAATTATCATGCCCCAATTCCCACAGGGATAGACTGAGAAACTAGAGCGCGACACTTTGCACCATCTATCGTCTTTTATATTTTATAGGACACGCGTTAGCACACTAGTTAAATGTCCCGTAAAAAATATAGTTTGTATAAAGTCCTGAATTCGATTCCCGGTCGGAGCAAGTATTATTTCAAGTTAAAAAAGAGCTAGATAGGCAGAGGCAGAGGGACCCAGTCTCCTCATCTGGCTATTCTACAGACCGTGAAGACTCCGTCGCATTTCCAACTAGGCAGGCATAATGGATACGGCTATAACTGCAGTTAGCAGTGCTAGTAGCAGTCGCCTCCATTCATGGACCGCACTCTAGCTTAACATAGCCTGTGATAATATATCGACCATCAATCAATCAAATAAATTGTCACGCCATTTTCCCACAGAGATAGGCAAAGAGACAATGGACAATCAATAAAAAAACAGACAACCATCGATCATTCTTCGCATCCACATGGATCTTTAAAATATGCTTTTAGTATTAGAATACTTTATTCCCGAGATAACCCTAACTTTAGGAAGTCTTAAAATAAGCAATACACTTCAAATCTCTAACTACTTTGAATTTTTAGTACTTAGGAACATTTTATCCGGGGTCCTAACGAAGTAACTTAGGATTTTACTATCAAACTTAGATAAAGTACATAAACATTGCGGTACTTAATCGCCAATGTACAAATGGCATTTTACTAAATACTTCGAAGTGTATACCTATACATTTTTAAGAATTGGTGATATTTAAACCCAGTCAAGTTTCGAGAGTTTGAGAAGTTTCGCGTTGTTGAGTACTGCATACATAATTCCACTACCTAACTTATCAAACCGAATAAATATTACAGTAATATATACAAGAGTAAATAAATATAAAAATATTCATGGAATTTGATGTTTTTTAACATTTATTAGATTACGACGAGGCATACTTGACTTATCGACATTGACTACTTGAACGAGATTGGGATTTTAAATATTCAAACTTTTAAAGACGCAACTTGATGTAAGTTGAAATCTTGAATGATAATATTCGCGAAATTTGAAAGTTTTCCTCAAACAATTCGAGTGTTATTTGAGTTATGGACATTGAAAACCTGAATAAGATATGGATGAATAAAATAAGAATTTTCTTTTGATTAAAAATTTCACTCCTATCTATTAGGCCGCATCATTAAACACTTTTGTACTTTAACTCACTACAACTTCAAGTACATAAACTCGATTTATGAACGAACATCGAAAACCTGAATATGGCATGGATAAATAAGAAAGGGATATATTCCTTGGATTAGAAATTTCATCGAAACTATTAGGCAGCATCAGGCATCGTATTTTACTCCAATTCACTACAACCTCAAGTGCATAAACTCGATATATGAACGGTCATTGAGAACCGTGAAATTAGACATGGATAAATAAAAAAAAAGAATATAAGACTCATATTAATCGATATTGCAAGGCAGCGTTTACCTTGTTTCTACAAGACATGATGCGCGGCGTAGTTAATCGCGCGCTTTATTGCCCTATCTACGTGTTTTGCGCGATGATTAGTCTAAAGAAATACTTGCGGCTTTTCGTGAGGAGGAATACTATTGGCGTACCCGACTATACTTTATACTTACAAGTATATAGATCGTAAAGTGAATAAGTCGCGTTCGGGATTAGAATGTAAGTTGCCAATTGCAACTGGTACTTACAATTGCTTACCTGTAGTAGCAGTCACCTTGGGACCGGCAACTTAGAAGTTGGTTCCGACATGCGACTGCCAATACTGTTAAACAATTGCAAAAAGCAGTCGCTTCCGCTATGCCGGCCTAGTTGGAACCGGCAACTTACAAGTTGAAATGAAATGAAAATTATTTATTAGCATGGGCACATGCACTTGCTTATCGTCACATTTTACCATTAATCCTGAAACGCGACTAAGTCACTTCACGATCTGTATACTTGAAAATATAAAGTAAGAAATAAAAACATCTGGTCTCGACAGATGAGTAGGGTAAAGTTCAAGAGTACCAACTCAACTCAAATTATGGTCGCCTATACCGTCACTATGCTGGCAAAAAATTTTTAGTTTGCTCACATGTCATCGCAGGCCGACCCACCGCTCGAAACGTCGCGTTTCTGTGAACATGCCTTAAGACAGCATCTCAAAGTATTCCAACAGTGAAAATTGAGAACTTAAGTAAAATAAGATATGTCTTCGACTTAAATACTAACCAACAAGGTATGAGGATGGAAAGAAAAATAAAACAAATACCTAAGTTTCGAATTTCAGTTTTTTTGTTCAATTGTTCCACGCTTCGACTTACATACTTTAATAATAGACAACCAAAACTTTAACAAAATAAGTATCAAAACTAAGAATAATAAGTACCAAACTCTTAAAATAAGTAGTCTTTGTATTCATGCAGATTTTACCTGTATATACAAGAACAATAAATAACTCTTAATAAGTCACAATTCCTAAAAGTATCGCTTTGAATATATATAATAGGTAACTTTTAATAAAAGAGTGATTTAATATCACAAACTTATATTTGATATTTAGTATTGTACCTAATTTTCATCAAATAAATATATAGGTAGTAAAGTTCTTTAATATTTCTTTGAATATTTTAACAAACATAGCAAAACTTCATTGAACAAATTAACAACATTTAATTAAAATCTAATTATTGGTATATTAAACTATAAATAACAAATATCATCTAATGACGTCACATGAGAGATAGTCCTAAAGAGACTCGCAACATTTCCCCTTTTATATTTGACAGAAAATAATTTACAGCTTTCCGTCTCCAGACTTCTCCGTCAGCCGCTTAGACAACTCCTTGGCCAGGCGCTTGGCTGAAGTTCGCTATGGGCCAACTATCTCAACCCCCCAAAAAATTGCATCACATTGAAAAAAATGTGAAGATATGTTTTATAATTAATAATATCTTATAATAGAATAATAATCCGTTAATATTTTAGCAATTAGTGACTTATTTTAAATGTACATTTAAAATAAGCAACTTAAACAATAAAGTGAAATTTATTCATAAAATAATATTTGTCCTTGAAGTTTAAAACTGCTGACGCTTAAGCCTGTACTTTTCATGTACTTTACTTTCATCGCAGCTCGGATTTTAAGATTGTCCCTTGGGTATCTCTTATTGTCTCTTCGGTGGATTCTTTAAAATGTGGTTGGCAACTAAATCATATTTCATTACCCGCAATCTTAGTTAGTTATAAAATCATTTTATAAGGTTCGGATTTTCTGATTATAATAATACAATAATATCTTTATTTATTTCGATTGCTTAGTGCCTATAACCGTATAAATGAAGAGAATTATGGATCTGAGGAGGGCAAGGGAGTTGTGTCAGGATTGTGGCAGGTGTACCAGGTGTATCGTTTCTCCCTATACCTGTGGGGAAAAGGCGTGACAATTGTGTGTGTATTTTCTAAGCGTAGTTAGAAATTGGCGATGATGATGATGTTGTGTAAATGATAAAATATAGGAGCGCCAAATAAAAAAGTCTCAGCATAAAGTTACACTGCGCCAACACGACACTAATACTATCTATATACTTTATAAATTAATGTAAGTAGATAAACTTTTACTGTAAGAGTTTCAAAAAGTTGTCAATGGAACTTGTTCAAGAACTGACGTATTTAATTAAATAGAGTTGCATTTGAGACCTGAAAATATAAAGCAAACATTTCAAATGTATTTGTACAATAATTACGAAATAAAATTAAAATTTTAACGTGCTTATTTCGCTGACCTAAATACAAATATATAATATTCTGCATATTACTTTGTTTGTTTTAAACACAAACTATCGACTGTTGATAATTAAAATGTTGGTGTATTAATTATTGGGACAAGCTAGACTATTAAACCATTTGCATATTACATTTCGGCAGAATAACTATTATAATTGTGGCCTAAAGGGTTTATTCCACTTGTTCCAGAAATTGTTGTCACTACATCCAGTTTTCTCTTTAGCCAATTCCTTTTTAAATGTAGTCTAGGTCTTTTTTTATTACTCCTAATGAGGTTCTTATGAATCTTCATAATTGGATGTCCACCAGATAATGTCTATCTTGCATAGAGTAATAACATATTCATATTGTGTTAGGACAATAAATAATAATGGAATATCAATTGAAATGTCAGAATAAAAAAAGGAAGCGAAGACCCTCACTTATTTATTAAAAAAATACTTCGCGCATCGCTTTTCGCTTTGAAATATTTTCTCAGGATTCAAAGCTTTAAAACTTTTCCCACCTCATTCAGCAATAATGCGGTCTTAACCCAAGCTTCACCCTTCAGAATTATTAACCTGTGTAAAATATTCATTTAACGGCGATTGAATAATTTTAATATTATATTAATAATGATTATTATTTAATATTATAGCGTCTTTGTATTATTTATTTTGGAGTTTATTTTTATTGTGACTCGACATTAGACAGCACCTCGCTTGATGTTAAGCTGGAGTGCGGTCCATGAGTAGATGTCACTGCTAAAATAACTGTAAGTAGCAATCACATCCACTATGCCAGCCTAGTTGGAACCGGCAACTTATAAGCTGAAGTAAGTGGTGGTACTACCCCGGATCGGCAAACTGGGTACCACTGCCTACCACTCTTAAAATTGTATAGTAATCAAACATTTAGACATACTATACTATGCTATACATACTATACTATATGGCTAATATACAAAGCTCCGTTTAGTTTTTGTGTTAAAAATAAACCATTGTTAATATTGTTTCAGTATTAAATGTCACAAGGATACTTGTGTTAAATAAAATAACAATATCTTTATATGTTGTGTTATTAAAATAGCTTTATAAAAATGTTTACCCAGAGTCCTGTCTCAAAGCTCCTCAAAGAAAGCTTCAGTTCTCAGAGTGACATAATATTGTATTTGTTAAAAGCATTATAACGCAAGACGGTTTTGTATACAAAGCTTTCTAGTATCGGTGATGTTTAATGGAGCTTCTAAATAATTTACCACATTATATTAAATTACTTACATGCTCTATATGACGAGTATTGTATTAGTGTTGTGTATTGTTTGGGTTTAAAAAGGTTGTCACTCAATTTATATTTATACTTAGAAGACAAAGTAATCTTTTAAAAATAGAGCACCGTCCCCTTTTATTGAAAAGAAAAACAGTTAAATCCCTAATTTGAATTTCTTTTATAACCTTTTCGAAGGTGCCATGCAATAGGGCACCATAGAGCTTTACCGCCAAAACCACTTAAAACCAAGTTGAAAATAGAACGCAAAAAGTGTAAACAATATTAATTTGCAATTGTAATTAGAACTGTGTAGGCTTAATAACAACAGCAACAACATCAACAACAATAATAAAATAAATACATATTAGTATAGACATAGACTTTTTGACATAAAACGTTACGATTTTAGTTAACGCTTATATTTTATGAAAACTGATTCTTAATAAGGAGTAATGAAAATCGATTCTTAATAAGGAGCAATGAAAACCGATTCTTAATAATGAGTAATTAAAATCGATTCTTTTCAACTAAGTTGTGAAAACTAATTCTTAATAAGGAGTAATGAAAACTGATTCTTAATAAGGAGTAATGAAAATCGATTCTTAATCATTAGTAATGAAAACCGATTCTTAATAAGGAGTAATAAAAATCCATTTCTAATAATGAGTAATGAAAACTGATTCTTAATAATGAGTAATGAAAATCGATTCTTAATAATAAGTAATGAAAGTCGATTCCTAATAATGAGTAATGAAAACTTATTCTTAATAAGGAGTAAACTCCAATTATATTCATTGTTAGTTTAGGTTTGCGTGTACCACTTTGGATTTTCACTAATTATAAAGGGTTCGATCAATCTGCCGTGTTCGATATCACATATTCGCAGTATTAATTAATTAATATATTGTGGATGCGAGGGACTTGTACCAGAATCGTTTCAAATGGCGCTCCATTGTTTTATTGTTTGATAATTAATATTACAAATATATCTGCTCAGATATTGACCCAAGTGCTGCCTCTATTTATGGACCGCACTTCAGCTTAGAATTAGGCAGGGTTCTGAAATATGACGCGCTACAATAAAAAAAAGTTTGTGGTAATTTTCCCAGTCTGCCGATTAAGAGTAATACCACTCTTTTACTAGTACCAATCTGTCAAGTGTACAGACCGTAAATTGATTCATCCGCTTTTCGGGATCAGCTTGAAAGATGTCGGTGGGATGCTACTTAAAAAAAAGCATTAGGCAAAACTATGATTTACAATTAACGGGTTACAATAAAAAAATCTATCACTTATTCGAAGCAATAAAAACAATTTTATAACAAGAAAAGTTTATTTATTTATTGAAATAAAAAATATGAGTGCATTATTATGCTATCACGATAAGTTAGTAAGTTTTCTCATTAAAAATGTATGCCTAAGTTAACAATTTAAAGTTCAATGTCGATTGCATTATTTTGCTCCCACTTAAATAGGTCAGGTGTAAATTGATAAGAAAATATACCTATCTTATCACGTAGTATAATAAATCTAACTAAGAATTTATAAGACTTTTCAGTTATAAAACTTCGAGGGACGTACAATGAGAGAGAACTCATATTACAAAGAGTTACTACAATAATATAAACTAATAAAATTATAAACATTCTATATGAACGAGTACACTTAATATACATATATACATGATTTACCAGGCCATGTGTTCACCCTATCCAATAAACTTGAATCCTTCAAGAGAATGGTGAAAAGGCACCTTAGGCCGACACAGTGACGGTGACTGAGGCAGCCATGAACTGTTGCAGTTTTTTTATCACTGGCTCTTTCATACCTACTCTTTCTTACTATCAAGCAATGTCGCGTTCAGATGTCAAGTCTCAAAAAAACACACGCACACATGCATATATATATACACACATTCAGAGTGGTAGGCAGTGGTACCTACTCAGATTGCTGATTCGGGGTAGTACCACTACTTACAAGTATACAGACCGTGAATTCGCGGGTTCGATGCTCGGTCGAAGAAAATATTTGTTTTATTGTTTCATTTGTAATATTTAATAATTACGAGATAACATATTACATATATATACATATATATATACAGTTTACTGCTACTTTTACAGTTATTTAACTGTCTCTTCTACTACAATTCAATAACTGTAAGTAGCAATCACATCGGTTTGTATACTTGTAAGTGGCGGTAATACCCCAGATCTGCAGACTGGGTACCACTGCCTATCACTCTTTGATAACCAGACCCGAAACAAATATCCACCTCTTTTTTAATTACAAATATTTGCAATATTTGATATAATTATTAAATATTAAAATTAAATCTATGTAACAAATATTCACCCGACCGGGAATCGAACCCGAGACTTTACGCGCAAAAACCAATCGCTAACTGTTGGTCCACGACTGTCGTCAAAACGTGTTACTTCCTCACTTTGTAATTTTGCCTCAATGAAATACAACATAAGAAGCGACAATGATTATTATATTTGAGTTATTTTCATTTGTTGACAACAAACATATAAAATGTTTGTCCGACCACGCGAATAATAACTCATTTGGTAAATTCAGCTTTTATCAAATTAATTGTAAAATATTAAATGGGTCGCATTAAACAAATAATTACTCTATTTCGCTTATATTTTATATTTTATCTTTTAATATTATTATTATATTCATCCGGCATAGCGTCGGCTTTAAGAGTGGTAGGCAGTGGTACCCAGTTGGCCGATCCGGGGTAATACCACCCACTTACAAGTATACAGACCGTGAAGTGATTTGGTCACGTTTCGGGATCAGCTTGTAAGTTTCCGGTTCCATCTAGGCCGGCATAGTGGATGTGATTGCTACTCACAGTTATTGAATTGTAGTAGCAGTGACATTCATTCATGGACCACACCTCGGCTTAACATTAAGCGGAGTGCTGTCATATGTCGAGTCACGATAAAAAAAGAAAAGAAAGGCAAACGTAGAATAAAACAACGCTTTCAGTCGTCTTCACTTGGACCTCATCTTGTTTACTATTTTTTTTTAAATTTATATTGTGACTTGACATATGAAAGCACCCCGCTTGATGTTAAGCTGGTGTGTGGTCCATGAATAGATGTCACTGCTACTACAATTCAATAACTGTAATCTGCAATCACATCTACTGTGCCGGACTAGTTGGAACCAGCAACTTACAAGCTGATCCCGAAACAAGTCGAGGTCAGATGTTGCGTCTCAATAAAAAAATATTACGGTAAAATATAATGTTAAGCTGGAGCGCGGTCTATGAATGGATGAGACCGCTACTACTGTACTGTATTCTACAGAATTGTAGTACATAAATAATTGCAATTAGCAAGCGCATTTAATATGCGAAACGCGACTGAGTCACTTCACAGCCTGTCCTTTTGATCATAGTGGTACAACACCAAATCGACAGGCTGGGTAAATTACCACCACATGACTACCAACCACTCTTATGTATGTATTTATTAAAAAATATATATTAATTGGTAAAAATCATCATCATCATCAACCAGAAGACGTTCACTGCTGAACATAGCCCTTCCCCTTGGAACGCAAAATAAAATTGTACAGTGCACAAATAAACTTTTGGATTACCAACTTCAAAGAGATTTGTTAATACTGTTTATAGAGCTATCGCGGGAAGTTTTGGCTTATAAGCTTTCAAATTGAAAATAGGAATATTTTTCAGAGAAGAGAAGTCAAAGGATACTTTAATGGTATTCATTGATCGTTTATTTTGCACTTTGAAATGCTCTTTACTAAAACTTCTACATTATATTTAACTACTCAAAAGTGCTTCATTATGCTTACGGTGAATTTTCCAATCAAACCCACTAATTTTATTCCACAGCGCAAGTTGACATTGCTTTAAAATATCTGTCGTTTTTCTAACATATTATAGACATAATCTGAGTTTATTCTGTGCCTCAGTGATAATGTTTTAAATACTTCAGAACTAAACCAGTGTTCCAAAACTATAAAAGGCGACCGTGGTGCAGTGGCAGTGCAATAGTTACACAAACCGAAGAGCACGAGTTCGAGACCACCCACCGGTACCAATGTATCTTTGATATATGTACTTTGGTTGTCCTGTTTCTATGATACAAGCGCTTTAGTAGCTTAGTATAGAAATGTTAAATAATAAAAAAAATATCTAGGTAAAAATAAAATTTAGTAGTTATATACAATATAAATTTACTTTATATATTGTTTTTTAAAATATTTTCATATAGCATTGCGACGCGTATTTATTGCCATGACCAGCCAAATACAGTCTACAGAGTTTATTGTCGTATTTTTATTAAACGGGTTGTTTAATAAATTATTAAATTTTTAATAAATTAACAAAAATATAATATAAATATAACAAAGTTATTTTATCTAAAATATTTAGGCTCACATAACTTCATATTCATATTCAAAAACACCTTATCATGCGATCGTACGTGCCAATCTCATAAAATTTTCGCAGAAATTGCATTACGTGTAGAGTTATATTATTTTGTCTATACGCGAACGTGTATTTACAAGTTATACGAGCACGTAAATAAATGAATTTAAATTGCTATGCTAAAAACTTAATTCTCAACATCATATCAAAACCGTGAAGGAATCTCGGTTTTTACATCTGCAATTGGAACGCAATACTTGAAAAATGAGCATGCTAACACGGTGTATGCTCTTATGATGCCAGCGATCCGGGGTAGTACTACAACTTACAAGTGTACAGACCTCCAAGAGACTGAGTCGCGTTTTGGAATCAACTTACAAGTTGCCGGCTTCAAACAGACAGGCGACTACTGATTGCAGTTATAAACAGTCGCCTCCATTCATGGACTGCACTCCAGCTAAACGTCGGCCGGGGTGTTGTCATACGTATTATTTTGGGGAATGTTTATTAACGTGTCTGTAAGATTTTTAATACGTAGTCACATAAATTTAATATGGTGCAACTAAAGTATATATACTTTCAATTACGTTTTTCCTTTGTTTGTCTCTTCTAGTTTGTATATATACTTATATATATATATATATATATATTCGACGACAGGCGTGGACGAACGGTTTAGCGACTGGTTTGTTGCACGTAAAGTCCCGGGTTCGATCCCCGGTCTGAGCAAATATTTGTTTCATAGCTTTTATTTGTAATATTTAATAGTATTAAATATTGCAAATATTTGTTAATAAAAAAAAAAAGATGGATATTTGCTTCGGGTCTGGTTATCAAAGAGTGGTAGGCAGTGGTACCCAGTCTGCCGATCCGGGGTAGTACCACCACTTACAAGTATACAGACCGTGAAGTGATTTGGTCACGTTTCGGGATTAGCTTGTAAGTTGCCGGTTTCATCTAGGCCGGCATAGTGGATGTGATTGCTACTCACAGTTATTGAATTGTATAATAGTAGCAGTAACATTCATTCATGGACCACACTTTGGCTTAACATCAAGCGGGGTGCTGTCATGTGTCGAGTCACAATAAAAAAAAAAAAAAAAAAAAAAAATATATAAGTATAAGTATATATATATAATACTATACTAAACTATATATATACTATATATATAAGTATATATACTTTCAATTACGTTTTTCCTTTGTTTGACTCTTCTAGTTTGTTGAGGAAACCCATTCTATTCCAAAAGATATTTCATTAAATCCACTAGGATTGTAGTTATTGTACGGAATTGAAATATAAATCTCCATTCACCTAGCGTGATTTTGCCGCAGGACGGGGTCACAAATTCTTATGGAGTTGTTGCCTAGTGCTTACGTGTGCAGCAAAAACTAGATAAAAATATATATGATGTATATATATTTATTTATTATATTATATATAATATTATTATATATATATTATTATATATTATTATAATATATTATTTATTTATTATATTATTTACATTTCTATACTAAAATGCTTGTATCATAGAAACAGGACAACCAAAGTACATATATCAAAGATACATTGGTGCTCTTTGAACTCGTGCTCTCTGCAGCTGATGTGCAGTCCATGAAAGGAGGTGATTGCTGCTACAGTTAAATAACTGTAAGTAGCAGTTACATCCACTATGCCGGCTAAGTTAAAAGTACTTACTTGCAACTTACAAGTGGCAAGTAAGTAAGTAAGTAAGGCACTGTAAGTGGTGGTACTACCCCAGATCGGCAGACTGGGTTCCACTGCCTACCACTCTTTAACAACTAGACGCGAAACAACCACCTCGTGTTTTTGATTAACAAATATAAATATAATCAAATATTACAAATAAAAGCTACGTAACAAATATTTGCTCCGACCGGGAATCAAACCCGGGACTTTCCACGAAACGGACTGGTGTGCTAACCATTACGCCACGCCTGTCGCAACACTATATCTAAACCCTAACGTTCGCCTTTATCACAAGATTTTATGATTCCCTTGTCAGCAGATAGGTTTGAAAATAAATAAAAAATAAACTAAACTTAAACATTGTTATTTTTACATAGTTTGTTTAGTAACTTAGTTACTGTAAGCCCCAACTACGGCAAATCCTGAAGGTTACACTTAGTAAATTAACTAAGTTTTAGTGAAAAGTCGGACTGTTGTGTGATTGGTAACTTTGAACTTTTACTGGCTTTCATACTGTAAAACTTAAGCTTGAAAACTCTCTATTTTCTTTTAGCAAACTCACCTAACACAATTATTTAATTTGTTATATTGTTGTATTGCGATCGTTAAGGAGTGTATATGGAGTGACGATAGCGAATAGAAAAAGGAATAGCACAGTGCGCGTTAAATGTAGTTTGAAAGAGGATAGTGACAAGGATTGACAAAGGAATGCTTTGATGGTTTGGGCACATCGAAAGGATGAGTGAAAGTAGATTGACTAAAATAATTTATAAATCTAATGTGAATGGATACGTTAAACAAGGCAGGCCCAGCAGGGTGTTTGCCGACCAAATCGGAGACATCCTCAAGAAAGCTAGGTTGCCTAGTGCCCATAACCATAGAGCTGGTATGAAGAGAATTGTAAATGTGAAGGAAGCGAGAGAGTTGTGTCAGGCCTGTGACAAGTGGCGCTCTATTGTCTCGGCCTATGCCTGTGGGAAAAAGGCGTGACAATTTGATTGATTGATTGTACTCTTCATACATAAATAAAAATAATTATTAAATTTGGAAAGGATAAGTAAAAGTAGATTGATAAAAGGAATTTATAAATCAGATGTGGATGTGGATCAACTCGGAGACATCCTCAGGAATACTAGGTTGCCTAGTGCCTATAATCGTAGAGCTTATATGAAAAGAATTGTGGATGTGAGGCAACGGATTATCTCTGCCTATCCCTGTCAGAAAAAGGCATGACAATGCGATTGATTGATTTATAGATTAATAAATCAGATCAATGGAGTGTGAATTTAGTTTGGTTTACAAAGTTCATGAAAACCAAAATGGCTAGTACCTATAGTATACTATGTACTTTAGTCGTCCAGTCTCTATGTTACAAGCACTTTAATTTGATTCGGTCTCAGTAGCCTTCATTATGCCGGCCACGCCTTACCACGCCTCGATGAAAGAATGGTTATATGGATGGTATAAACACATAGGCCGGCTTATTCTACAGAGAAACGTCGCGCCGAACCGTTTCGTTCGACTGTCGATTAGGTCGAAAGAATCAAGAATCAATTCAGAATCAAGTATGCAGGAGTGGACGAACGGTTTAGCGATTGGTTTGTTGCGCGTATAGTCCCGGGTTCGATTCCCGGTCGGAGCAAATATTTGTGTTTCATAGCTTTTATTTGTGATATTTAATAATATTAAATATTGCAAATATTTGTTAATAAAAAAAAGAGATGGGTATTTGCTTCGGGTCTGGTTATCAAAGAGTGGTAGGCAGTGGTACCCAGTCTGCCGATCCGGGATAGTACCACCACTTACAAGTATACAGACCGTGAAGTGATATGGTCAAGCTTCGGGATCAGCTTGTAAGTTGTCGGTTCCATCTAGGCCGGCATAGTGCAGGTGATCACTACTTACAGTTATTGAATTGTAGTAGCAGTGACATTCATTCATGGACCACACTTCGGTCTAACATCAAGCGGGGTGCTGTCAAATGTCGAGTCACAATAAAAAAAATGGAAAAACTCGAGGTAAAATTACTAAAAAACATAGAAATATTTAAAAAATGGATACTCATAATAAACAATTTGAATTTGGATATAACACAATAACATTCACACCAATGGATAGCCGCATCAGCATGACAATAAAAAAACTAATTTTTATGTAACAATAAATTTAGTTTATTTACAATTTATTGATGTCGCTTACCGCGCAACAAACAAGGTTCAAATAAGAATACAGAATTGGTGATAAATTATGTATAGTGAAAACAAACATAATATTCGGAGATAAAAAGTCGTTCAGGTTGATTGATGATAGTTAAGGATATGAGAGAGGCGAGGGAGTTTTGCAGGTTTTTTTTATTGTGACACGACATCTGACCTTGACTCGCCTGATGATAAGCAAGAGGAGGTTCAAGAGTGACGACGACTGGAATAACCGAGTCAGTTTCCGACTGCCCTAGCCGCCGCCACTATGCCGGCCTAAGGCATAGGTTCGTGAAAAGTAGCGTTTTTTTGTAGACAGTGGTCTATATTTAAAAATTGTTTTAAATATTGATTTTCCTTATTTTAATTTGTAATATTACAAGTAAAAGCTATGAAACAAATATTTGCTGTAAATTTAACCTGAATCGGATTGGTCTGCTAATTAATTAATACTCGTACATAATATGAATATGCAATTTTCATTTTACTTTCATTTCATTTTACCTAAATATGCAGTACCGCGTCGACCTTTTAAATCCGTTTATAATGAATTGCAAACGATAGTACTCATGGCTAATTAAAATAAAGCGCAATCTTCTTGTAGTGGAGCTTGTAAGAAGAACGAGGTGAATCTTATACAGTCTATTTTTAGAATT
The DNA here is from genome assembly GCA_905220615.1 of Tinea trinotella. Taxonomy (NCBI): domain Eukaryota; kingdom Metazoa; phylum Arthropoda; class Insecta; order Lepidoptera; family Tineidae; genus Tinea; species Tinea trinotella. The sequence continues at coordinate 7,203,806 of HG992305.1, forward strand.
TGTGTTATAAATTATGTATAATTTGTAATATAACAGCTAACCGACTTTATTAGTTTTTAAATTATTATTTTTTATTATTATTTTAATTTCAATACTAAGCTACTCAAGTGCTTGTATCATAGAAACAGGACAACCAAAGTACATATATCGAAAATACATTGGTACCGGTGGGTGGTCTCGAACTCGTGCTCTCGGTTTGTGTAACCATTGTACTGCCACTACACCACGGTCGCCCTATTGTGGCTCAACTAAAGACAGCACCCTGACTGATGTCAGACGACTGCCACTACAGTAAAATTACCGCAAATTGCAGTCGCGAGCACTATGCCGGCCTAGTTGGAACGGGCAACGGGAACAGTACATCTATTTAACCTATGATTATTCAAATATCACGTTCCAGGGTAAAAACTAATTAAATGCAAATAAAAATTCGTCAGTAATGGCTCAAAGATATCTTGAATTCCTAATTCTAATATGTTTAGTATTATATTACTTAAATATGTTAAGTTTTTTTTAAATATATTTTTTTCTATACTAAGCTACTAAAGTGCTTGCTTGTATCATAGAAACATGACAACCAAAGTACTTATATCAAAGATATATTGGTACCGGTGGGTGGTATTGCTTGTAATCTGAACATCGCTAGGAAATATATCTTACATTTATTTTATGTAATTGATGAGCTGATATTTATCATTACTTATATATACTTATAGAATAAACTTTATTCATTTATTTATTTATTTATTCAGCACAACAACAGACAACAAGTTAAACACGGATTTTAAATATTGTCTATGAATTAATACAATAAACTTGCAGTCCTATTACAGTTATACATAAAATATTTAAACAACATGGTCAAAACAAAACAAAATACAATGTCATTAAAATTAAAGAAATTACAACAAAATTAAAATAAAATAAAATAAGCAATGTCAATATATAATCTAAATAGGTAATTAAACAAAAATTAAATAAATTATCAATGTAATGCGATTTTTTTCATGGAAAGACGACTCTGTTGAAATATATCTATAGAGTATCAACTTATTATTGATGAAAATTGTCACACCTTATTCCTGCAGGGATAGGCAGAGACAAAGCAGCGCCACTTGCCACGATTCCGACATAACTTCCTTGCTTCACATCCACAAAATTCTTCATATAGTATTTACTTTATAAAATAAATACTATTATATAAAAAATTATCTTATTGTTTTAATTTTTTTTTAAGTTCTCCTAATTAGATTAGGCAATTTTTACTATTGTTTTATAATATAATTAGGAGAAGTATTTCCTTTATTACTACTATTAAATTTATTTAGGTTTTTCGTCATTTATTTTTAATTTCAGTTTAAATTATAAACCACAAGGAGACATTTATCTTCTTATTGCATCCAAAGGAAACCAACCCTTTACGCTTTAACTGTGTTCGATTTCCTCTCAGTGAAGGTTTTGTTTGAATAGAAGTCCACATCCGATAAAGCAATTACGCGATAACCTTCTCTTCTTATTGAGTACTTATTAGCTTTTTTCAACTAGATTTTTAATTAATTATTGCTTTTCTTTTAACTTACGACAAGCTTCATGATAATTATTAATAATATGCAACGTTAATTATTAGGAAATTCTAATGTTCTTTCTTTTTTGGATTAGAAATGTACTTTTATTCTACTTTAATTTATAGATACTTTTTTAGAATAAAATAGTTTATACGTAACTTAAAATAGTCTATATTATAAATCGCAAATCTTATTTCTAAAATATATATTTATAATCTTTCCGTAATAAAGTGCACACATGAATATATACCCATACAGACATAAACATACAATACTTAAATAATTACATACCTAAAATATTAGGCCTTTTTAGTAATATAACTGAATAGTAGTATTATTTATTAATCCTTTTAAAATATTCATGTATATAACACTCCTAAAACCTAACAAAGTTGTGTGTTGTTAAGTTAAAATTACGAGTTTATAATAAAATATAAAATGCAAAATATTATTGTATAACGTTATAAAATCAGTGTAGATATGTAGATAAATTGTGTAGACCGCTTCTTGTATGGAAAACCAATTCAGAACTCTTCATGTTACCGTTTCACGAGAAATTTCAATGCCGCCTTTATCTATGCTGAACAGAACGGCTTTATAAATTTCAATTTTCCAGTAAAACACCTGCTGTATATATGATCAATAGATGTCGTAGAGAATATGTTTTGAGCTTTGGCCGTACCATACAGTCCTTTGTTTTTTTTATATTTAATTATAAACAATATATTTATTTATAACATATTTTTAGAGTGGTAGGCAGTGGTACCCAGTCTGCCGATCCGGGGTAATACCACCACTTACAACAATATAGACCGTGAAGTGACGTGAAGTTATATATATATATACTGTGAGTAGCAATCACATCCACTATGCCGGCCTAGATGGAACCGGCAACTTACAAGCTGATCCCGAAACGTAACTTCACGTCACTTCACGGTATATATATATATATATATATATATATATATATATATATATATATATATATTAAAATAACTCATACCGTTCTCATTCCTTATACATTCTATATACATAGTTATAGGTATGTACTTAATGTATCCTTTAAACAGCATAAAATATGTGATTTTGTAATTTTACTCGTATTTTATTTCAATAAAAAGATATGAGTAAAGTTTTTAAGCGTTTTTAATTCTTTTAAGGGAAAGAATAACACAAGTTTTTAACTAAGCGCATATGAAATTTTAATAGTATTTTACATTTTTTGCGGATTACGTTCCCTTTAAACTGTTGGTCCGTTTTTGAGAGAATAATAGGAAGTAGGTCACGGGGAAATAATATACGCCCTTGGCACGTATCTAAATACCATACTTAGTAATTCTGTTACCTGTTGATTTGTTACTTACAAATATTACAAGTATATTGTTTTAATAAAATAAATAATCAAATTGAAAAGAAATTAAATGTTGTAATTCCTCTTTTCAGCTGAGAAAGGACCTTTGTGTTTTGCTTTAGAGTATTAATTATTTATATAACTTAAATTCTCAAATAATTGGCCCTTCTCTTATAACAATGAAGTAGACAACAATGATTTGATTCTCCTCTGAAATCATTTCTTTATAGCTTTTATATTAAGCTTTATTATTTAATAGAATTATCTAGATTATTTATTAGAAAATCTATTATACTTGTACACTATTGAAACGAAGAGATTTGATTTCTATTATTCTTTGCCGTGATATTAATTTTCCATTGTTAACATTTAATAATAAATTTAGACTTATTGTTATGGATACGACCTTAATGATCTGGTGATAGTACATTATTTGAATGCTGACAATGATCAAACTATCAATCAATCAAATTAGTACGCCATTTTCCTACAGGTATAGGCAGAGTCTATGGAGCGCCCACAGATCTAACTACAGTTTAATAAACAGTTTCTGAACGCGACATGGTCATTACCATGCAATATATTTTTTTGTTGCAAAATATTATCAAACACGTGGTTGAAGTTCCAGATTGCCTCTATATTTGCCACTCAAAATAGTAAACAATGAAATGTCAACGCGCCTGTGAAAACGTGATAGGGAATTAAGCAATGGTTATTGTTATAGTATTAATAAAGTCATTTTACAATAGCTGAACAAAATTTTAATTAAAAATAACAAATCACATAATCAATAAACTATCGAATTGTAAAACCTGACTATAGGGTAGTAATAGACGACCTAAGTGGTAATACGTCAACATGGCCGGCATAGTGACGGCGACTGAGGCAGCGGTAAACAAACTCGGTTTCTCATTCGTCGTCACTCTTGGACCTCCTCTTGCTTATCATCAGCCGGGTTGAGGTCAGATGTCGTCAGAATAAAAATATAAATGCAACACAGTAAGTTCAGGGTTTGATTCTGCGACAAAAAGAAAAAAAATTGTAACATACGTGATACATAATATATTTGTTTGGTTTGTTAAATTTAGAGTATTCATTTTTACCCTTTTTTCCCCAATCAATTTTACAAATATACAATACAAATATCGAACTTTATATTGGAATATCAATAGTGATCTTTAAAAAAAAAAACAAAAGATACGAATTAATTTAAAGATAACATTTTAATATGGGGACGTAAAATATGACGTCACAGTATAACGTCAACCCGTTAACTTGCGTAATCAACCCGCCAACAACAGGACACTATTTTAATAATAACTATGAAATACTACAAACATTTAAATAATAAATAGATATAAAATGAGTTATACATAAATAGTGTTTTGCCCGGAAATGGATATACAACAGCCCATGTGTTCTCTCTATTCTATGACCTTGGATCCTTCAAGCGATGCGTGAAGAAGCACCTTAGGCCGGCATAATGACGGCGACTGAGATAGCCGGGAACTAACTCGGTTTTTTCAGTCGTCGTCACTCTTGGACCTCCTCTTGCTTATCATAAGGCAGGTCGAGGTCAGATGTCGTGTCACATTAAAAAAAAATAAAAAAACATAAAAATGTATGCAGTATAAGAAGTATGTTTCCCATACGGAGTTTTTTTTTCTTGATGTTTGTTTTGGTCCTTTAATGGGGACTGTGAGTAGCAATCACATCCACTATGCCGGCCTAGATGGAACCGACAACTTACAAGCTGATTCCGAAACGTGACCAAATCACTTCACGGTCTGTATACTTGTAAGTGGTGGTACTACCCCGGATCGGCAGACTGGGTACCACTGCCTACCACTCTTTGATAACCAGACCCTAAGCAAATATTTATCTCTTTTTTTTTAATAACAAATATTTGCAATATTTAATATTATTAAATATTACAAATAAAAGCTATGAAACAAATATTTGCTCCGACCGGGGATCGAACCCGGGACTTTACGCGCAACAAACCAATTGCTAAACCGTTCGTCCACGCCTGTCGTCAACTTATTATTAATATTTATACAATTCCTAGTAATATTTAAAGTTTAAAAAGGAGTATAAAGTAAATGATTCATTCATTCAGATTCAAAGTGGAAAGATAATATATATATATATATATATATTATTATTAAAAAAGCGGAGACCGACGTATATATAGCGTACATGAGAGAATTGTGGATGTGGAGGAAGCATGAGATCTTTGTTAGCCGCTTTATTGTCTCTGCCTATCACTTTTTGAATCTAGGCGTGATAATAATGATTATTACTTTAAAATAATATTTTTAATACAATTATTTTATAAAACCCTGAAGTAACCACCCACCTAACATTGTACCCATTTAGTTGGAGCGCAAATTTCAAACCTTATTACATTATCATAACTAAATTCCTACAGGAATTTGCAGACAATAAAGTGACACTTTTAATCTAATTTTAGATACAACCTCAATAAATATATTATTAAAGTTATAATGAAGTATGCAAAACGCATATGACAGGCGTCGTGTAAATTTCAAAACGAACTTCAACATGATAGTGGTGCCGCTTTTCAAAACCAAACGCATCTCAAATGTCACAACAACTGCGGTTAAGTAAACAACAAACACTGACAGAAACCAGTGACATTTAAATACCCACTTCATTTGTAGCTCTACAAGCATCTTTGAGTCAACTTACTATCAATAATAACACAATTTATAACAATAAAATAAACAATTTAAATAGTAGTATTATTGTGGTATCATATATTAAATGCATAATTCATTACCAAAGTAGATACTCGATTTATAAGCAATACATTGGCACCGGCAAGTGGCATTAAACCGGAGACACTCAGTTTGCGTGACCATTGCATTACTATTATACCACAATCGCCTTAAACTTGAGGTTCGGAGAAATTTATTAAGCGCTGCCACTTTTGGTCGGAAAGCACCTTCTAGGGTCTGCCTTAATACGTACGAGTATTATAAACATAATTTAAAAAATCTTCACAATCATTTAACAAAATATGTATATATTTTTATTGTGTTACATTTGACCTCGATCCGCCTGATGATAAGCAAGAGATCCAAGAGTGACTACAACTGAAAAAAATGAGTTATTAAAAAAAAGTTATTAATAATGATTAACTAATAATGTGGTACTTAGGAACCACCTTACTTAAATTTTAGTACTTTACCTTAGAAACTAAAACAAACAGAACCTTATGGTAAAGGTCACTATATTTTGTTCTATTTATATTAAATCGTCATACACATCAATACGTAGGCGTAAATCTAGAAGACATTGAACGAGACAGGAATAATCGACTAAACGTATTTTGTAATCTTAAAACAATCTTATCCTGATTTGTTTTTTTTAGTTAATAGAGTGGTAGGTATAGTTATGTTCTTAGACCTCTAATCTGGGGTTTGTAAACTTTCAAATGTACAAACCGTGCAGTGACTTAGTCGCGTTATCTATAGAGATAATTATGGATGTGAAGCAAGAGAGTTGTGCCAGTGTAGTGGAAAGTAGCGCTCAATTATCTCATCCCATTTCTTTGGAAATTGATAATGAAAACATCAGTTAACTGATATAATCTTTTTAAAATGTTGGAAATTTCCTCACTAAAATAACTGTTAAGTACATAAATATTAACACAAAATGAATGTATTTTGTGTTTAGTACGAAAGAGAGAATTATTTTGCATTAATATTCTAAACACAAAATAATTAAAATGAAACATTTATACGAGTATGTTTCAAATTGTATTCAAAGCGAATACAATGTATTTTACTAAATGTTTTCTAAACATAAATCGTTTTAAATACAAATTGAGTAAATAGAATTGCATGAGAAACTATTTCCACATTTTGTATTCATCGTATATTTGTTGCGATAAAGTTTTCTTGTTAAATAAAACAAAGCTTTTTTGTCATTTTACATTGTATGTGAGATACATTGTAAATTGGATTATTCCTCGTGTAACTAAATTTAATACGTTTTATTACGTTAATACGTCAATAAAAGTTATGAATCTCTGGTTAAACCTTCCATTATTTGAAAACGTTACGAATGTGAATATGCGATCTTAAAAATAATTCTCTATTTCAAAGTAAAATATTATAACTAAAATTGCTTTTAAAAGAAAAATAAATTCACAGTATAACCATTTTTTTATAATTTTTTTTGCACGTTGACTGATGTGGAGAAAATTAGGCATGGAAAGGTCTAAGGGCGCCAACGACCAAAAATGACTCACTGGTTGCCTCAGTTGGCAATTCTATGCCGTCCAAAATATATTTCTTTAAATTGTTAAAAGTGGTAGCAAGAAAGTTTGTTGTTATTTGGTCAGTCTGTCGATTTAGGGTAGCACTTTCAAGTGAATTGAAATGACTTAGTCACGTTTCAGGATCAACGTATCTACAGCATACGATATTAGTTAGTAACATATATGAGCGATGACTTTAACCTCCTTCAAATCAGTTAAAGTCAGGCTTTATTCTTATATCTAAAAATATCTTTGTTTCAGGGGGGGACGATGGGAGGAAATCGTCCCCCGCAAAACGGACCTCGATGGCTACCTTCCTTTCAAGGTTTAAGGAGGTCACAGGCAATATCATCCCGCCGTGTGACGAACCGAACCCCATCATGGATTTCTTCATCCTTGGGAAGCAGGTGGCCAATGCTGGCCCTAACCGCTGCTGGCACATTTACGATGCTGTGCGCAGATCTGATGAGCAAGTTAGTTTTTTTTAAATATATTATTATTGTTATATTTTCTATGATTTTAATAAAGAAGTTTATATACCTAAAAAATATTAATAAATTATATTAATAATATTTTTTATTAAATATCTGATCCATATCAATGATATGTTGAACCTTGGATCTGTCATTTGTTGCTATGCAGGCAGCGGTTCAGTAAAGGGGCGGCAGTTCTTCTAGCCGTAGCTTCAGCTGGATTACAAGGGGAATACTATACAAGACTCAATCTCATCTTGTACGGTATACTGCCCGAGCTCATTGCAACATTGGGTTATGAAAGTAATAGACGATGCTGAGATTACTAGAACTCTTTCCTCTATGAATTATAGATAACGTAGGAAGGAGTTATCTACGGATAATGTTCTGAGGAGCTAGCGCTTTGCCTTTTCCTTCATATTTTTTTTGTTCCTACCCTTTTCCTTATCTAATTCCTGCAGGTTCCAGGTTTTTATTTATTAAATATCGATAAGTGGAATGTTTACACGAGATATTTAATATTCTAGGACTCTTTTCTCTATGAATTATAGATAATGTAGAAAGGAGTTATCTACGGATAATGTTCTGAGGAGCCTAGGCGCTTTGCCTTTTCTTTAATTTTTTTTGTTCCTACCTTTTTCCTTATCTAATTCCTGCAGGTTCCAGGTTTTTTTTTAATTTAAATATCGATAAGTGGAATGTTTACATGAGATATTTAATGTAAATGTAATACTCATCTTATAAACTTGGATCCTTCAAGTGAAGCGTGAAAAACCTCTAGAGTTACATTTTCTAGTTGGCATAGTAACGTTGCCTGAGACAGCCGCAATAATTATATGATTGTTTTTATTTATTTATTATGTTTCTATTACATGTTTATAGATGTTCTTAGTATTGTCTCGCTTGACAGCTACAAGACAAAACAACATAATATTTTTATTATCGCGCCTCAATAACCACAAGGACAAGCAGAGGACCACAAGGATAACTACGTATCAATAAATTATTATTCTGATTACACCTGTTAAATGTTTGCATGAAGAAATTTACGATTGAATAAATAGTGGATTTAAAGATTACACCACTGCTGCATATAAATGTTTATTTTTCAGATTTTATAGTGGCTCTACATATGACAGCCCCGCCTAATGTTAAGCTGTAGTAAATGAAGTGCTATCCATGAATGGAAGCAGGCTACTGCTTTTACAATTCATTAACTGAAAGTAGCAGTCGCATCCACTTACAAGCTCAATTCGAAACGCAACTAAGTCACTTCATAGTCTGTACTCTTGTAAGTGATGAATCGTTAGACTGGGCACCAATGCCTACCATTCTTAGAAAAGAATGTAACTTATAAATGATACTCGTATTTCTTAAAAAAATATTTTTTTAATCTCATGATGCAATACGCGTTACTACGCGCACTAAAGTACTTGGTTTGGTTTAGTTTTAAAGTACTAAAACCAGTGTCCGACCGAAAGTTCGGTCGAGTTTCGGCAAAAATCGGCTTTCGGTTAAGTTTCGGTATTCGGCGGCAAACGTGCCGAAACTATGACCAAAACCGAAACTGCATTCGGGAGTTCTCGCGCTGTGCTAGGTCATGTTCGGCGTGGTAAATTCCATCCAAGCGAAGAAGACATTTTGCAGCGCCCACGTGCCTATTCATGTCGTGGCTTGGGTTTGCAGCTTGTTTTGTTCGTTGTGAGTATTTGTGAGATTTATTTTGAATTGAATTGAATTAAACGTATTATACATTAGTTAGGTACTTGGCACTTACTATATACTTCATAAGATAATAGTAGGGATTCAGCAGTGTTTCAATATTTATTTTCATTTTAATAATTACCTATTACTAAGGTATTTAAGTGGCAAATACGGTTAGATACATATCTACGTGCCTAATTAAATGAGTAGGTACTTACCTACTTTACCTAGGTATAATAAAAATATTATTTCATTTCTCAAATAAAACTGACTGATTATAATAAAGTTTTTTTTCCTAAAAAAACAATTTCGTAAGAAAGTTTCAGTTTCGTGTTCGGCCGAAACTGACACCCTCGCCGAAAATCGGTTTCGGTTACGGTCGTAAAAAACAGTTTCGGTCGGACACTAACTAAAACGTTTGTACCTTGTACGTTTGTACGTTTCGGAATCAGCTTGTAAGTTGCCGGTTCATCTAGGCCGGCATAGTGGATGTGATTGCTACTCACAGTTATTGAATTGTAGTAGCAGTGACATTCATTCATGGACCACACTTTGGCTTAACATCAAGCGGGGTGCTGTCATATGTCGAGTCACCATAAAAAAAAAAATAAAAAAAAAACTGTGTGCCTTATTTTTTTTATACTAAACTACTGAAATGCTTCTCATATCATAGAAACAGGACAAAAAAATACAAATATCAAAACCCATATATCAAAAATAAGCTTACTTTTGTACGTTAAAGTGATCTAAAAGTTGTATGGTAAAATTATAATAATATTGCTTTGAGAGATGGTAGTTTAGATTCCTGTTACTTATAATCACAGTAAATTGGTCACTGGAAACAATAAGATAGATGAATTGTTTTTGACAGTTTTCGTGACGATGCAGCGACAGTTTTCAATTCAATTCCCAGTATGTAATTACGGGTAGGAACTTGCTAGATTAGAACAAGTGTCGAACAAGTCGGTATTGTCCCGTGGGATGACTTCCAAGTTCTATGCAATGGAATGAATAGAAGCAAAATTACTTAGTTAAGGAAGTTTAAATTGAGATACGTACTGTTGTAACACGTGTGCCATTTATTTATAATTATTATCATCATTTGTATGCTGTAATTCGCGCAGAGACACTGAGCAAGCGGAGCGCCACTTTTTACGATCCTGACAGAACTCTTTTGCATTTTATACATTCACAATTCTCTATATACATGCTCTTTTGTTATGGACACCATTGCACCCCTGTTTTTGAGAATGACTACGATTTCCAGTTAATATTACACGTGGCGCTAAATTGGCGACATTAATTTAAGTCACGAGTAGGTTCACTAGTGGTCAGTAATCTTAAAAAATAATTCATACTATTAATAGTTTAATGAATCAATCAATCAAATTGTCACACCGGTTTCCCACAGGGATAGGCAGAAATAATGAAGCGCCACATGCCACGATCTTGACACAACTTCCTCGCTTCCTTCACATTAACATCTTCATACAAGCTCTATGGTTATGGGCACTAGAGGGAATTAAAAAAGAATATTAATTTTTATATCATAACCAAAATTATCGTAACCGTGAGTAGAGCCCTAGGACGCCAGTACCGCGATGCTTGCAGCCGCGACGGATCAACGGACTATCTGCCCATCTCTCACCTGCAATTTTCGTACTTATTAACGTAACTAATATACCATTTGTTAGTTTTTAAGTTCTGTTTTAAGACTTTTTGTAATAATACTAATCATTATTAGTCCTTTTAATTGGCGGTCTGCTAGAGAAAGGATTCACTTTTTCTCTTTTGTAATTAATGACACAATCAATCAATCAAATTGTAACGCCTTATTCTTACAGGGATAGGCAGAAACAATGGAGCGCCACTATCCACGATCCTTACACAACTCCCTCGCAAAATGACACAAAACATTAAAATATACTTATCAAGTGTTATAAGTACGATTTTTATAGATTTCTTAGTATATATTTCAAATAAAAATTAATAAAAATCACTACATAAATACTTGAATAGGGTATTTGCCTTCATTTACGCCTATTAAGCTAATTGCCTTTGAATGGGTAATAGAATCGCAGTGAATAGCAAACTAGGTATTCAAAGCTATACGCTCAATTATATAAAAATATTCTTGTACGTTTACAACTTATCTATCTAAAAAGGTATCAAAAAAATTATTCATAAATCTTTTGAACTAATATAGATAGATAACAGACGTTATGTCAATCAATCAAATTCTGACGCTTAATATGTTCATTTATAAACTAGATTGAATGTTACAAATGAATATTAATAACAAAAATGAATCAGATATTTGCTTCAAGTATGGTCGTTTAAGAGTGGTAGGCAATGGCTGCCCATTCTGCTATTCCGGGGCAGTAATACTTTACCTAAAAGTGAAAAGAACGTGACGTGACTTAGTCGCGTTTTAGGATCAGCTCGTAAGTTGTTGATTCCAACTAGGCTGGCAACTGCTACTTGCAGTTATATTTAACAGTAGTAGCAGTCGCCTTTATTTATAGATTGCACTCCGGCTTAACATCAGGCGGGATGCTGACATGTGTCAAGTCCCAATAAATAAATAGAGGGTGGACAAATATGAACGGCATGCACGGCACGGCAATCCAAGAAGCACGATAAACATCATAATTGTTTGTAAAAATATGACTTTTCCTCATGAACTGTAAGTTGCGAGCACGGTGGCATGCAAGATACGCAATATGTGTGATAGCCGCCATTTTGTTTAAAGTTATCTTGACTTGCGAGCACGGCTGATCCAAGAAATAAGATTTTGTCGTTATATATACACATTTTTATCACATTATGAACGAATTTGGTTTTGCAGAAAATAAGAGTTCTGTTTAATTACGTGTTAATAAAGTACAAAGTTTATAAAATCAAAGAGAACAGTTTACTACTTAATTAAGAGCATTACCAATCAAATTAATTATAACTGTTGGTTTATCAAGTACACTCCTAACTAAAGTGGGTCGCCGCAACTAGCTATTAATTAACAGGGAACCCACAAATTATCAATTACATAACAATAGTTAAGTTCTAAGTGCAGTTGAGTCAAAGAGACTGCTTGAATTAAGTCAAAGAGAAATTGATCAAATTATAATTTCCTTATATCGATTAAATAAATAAATAAATGGATCATAATTTTCTGTTTCATATAGCTAATGAATAAAGCAGTCAGTTCGAATACATAATGCGTAGCCAATTATCTTTGAAGGCGCCAAAATATATTATCCAAGGTATTTCGGATACCAATTATAATTTATTGAAATATATAAACGATGTGATTTGCGCGATAGGCGTATCAGTGAGCCAGTTTGTTTCGCGTAATATCCCGGGTTCATAGCAAATATTTGTTTTATATATATTATTAGTGATATTAAATTATTTAGATCAAATATTACTAATATTTGTTAATAAAAAAGAGGCGGATATTTGCTCTGGGTTTAGTTATTAAAGAGTAATAGGCAGTGGTGCCCAGTGTCCCGATCCAGGGTCTCGGAATATAACAGCACCCCGCCTGATGTTAAATCTGGGTGCGGTCCATGAATGAAGGCGACTTTTACTGTAGTAATCCTAGTTGGAACCGGCAACTTACAAGCTGATCCCGAAACGCGACTGAGTCTCTTCGCGATATATACACTTAAAAGTGGTGGTACTAGCGGTCTAGATCCGGGGGTCGGCAAACTAGGGGTAGTACCAATGATAAATGATAACCAACTGTCTACCTATCACTCTTAAATATATTTTTTTAATACAGTTGCTCAAAAAGTGGCGTATTACAGGGACGTATAGCGTTCGGGATGTGGGCTATTACACACTCGTGCTTTTTTTTATCTTTCCCGAACTCGTGCGTTCTCTTTCCCAACTGTCAAAATAATGTCTATTAAAAAGAAAAACCAACCATGAAGTTTATTATAAAAAAAGTTTTTATGATTCATGCAAATACGTTTATTTCTAAATAGAAGCTACTTATTTGTTTTAAATTTAATGATTTGATTGAATGAGTTAGGTTAGGTTTCATTTCATTTCATCTCATTAAATTTCATTTTCATTTCATAATAATAAAAAAATTCTACTGAAGACTTGGCTGTATAGGCATAGTTCCCTTTGCCTACCAGAATGGGTGAAGGAAAAAAAATCTCTGCCTATCCAATCTCAGAAATTTTCTTTGCGAGTTTAGTTGTTTGTTGCACAAAATGAGTAATTTCGACGCTAGTTTTTTTGAATTAAATTAAAACAGTAAATATGCAACCTAAAACTTCCCCAGTTAGTATAAAAAACTGTACCAATTTCAATGTATATGTGAATTATAACTTTTATAAGAAATAAATGATTAGGTAGGTAAGTTTATTGTGTTTTTATTATTTTATTAAATTGCTTCATTTTTTCGCAACTGTATTAAAAATAGTCGTTCAGAACACGTGCGGAACCGTCATTGCAACTTGTTCCGACTGTCAACCCTCGCCTTCGGCTGCGCCTCGGCTCAGGTAGACATTTGTCGGAACTCTTTGCAATGACAGCCTTTCCGCACTTGTAATGAAATATACTATTTAAGTAATTCCCGAATTGAACACCTGAAACAACTTTAGTCATATCACCAGCCTTATAGTAAGAAACAAAATTAGTAAAAGCACCATAGTTATATCCCTTGAATTTTTCTTGCACCCTCATTGTGCATCATCAGATGTTCCAGGTCTTGAATTTGATAACGGCCCAGCTAAAGGATCATAGTAAGTAATAATTTCAGTCAAAGCACTATAGTTCAATCTCTTGTTGATTTGCTGATCTAAGAGGATTGATGATATGGTTCTTCAGATCCAGAATGTTTCCTTTCATCGTACATGTTTAAAAGTTATGCGACTAAGATTCAAACCGCAAGTAACAAAACAGCTGACGATCTTGAAACCCGTGAACACATCTTCATCTATTGCTGAGAACCATCTCGATAATGTCAGCTTTTAAACGAAAAAAAAAACTGCATCATAATCGGTCCATTCATTTAGGAGCTACGATGCCACAGACAGACACACAGATACACAAACACGTAAAGCCCTCTTTTTGAGTGGGGGGTTAGAAATAAATAAATAAAATGCATAGCTATAGAAACCCTTTGAGTGTTATGGACTCGTAAGCAATCACCCAACTTGCACGACAGCTCACCTACGCCATTGGGTACCTATGTATGTCCCCATTCCCGCGAACCACCCGCGCTGACCTGTTTGTGGATATATTTAAAGATAAGTTCATTCTTATTTCATCAGAAAAAGCATTATGTGAATTGAAATAATAGTAGACGACAGGCGTGGTGTATTGATTAGCACGCCGGTCTGTTACGCGGTATATTCCGTGTCGGTTATTCCGATTTGTTGTGGGGGGTCTTTCCTGCTAAAATAAACGCAATGGTAAGCCGCAAACATATTTCATAAGTAATATTCGCGCGTGACCTCACAAAACCTAAAATTTACTTCATGTTATCTGTCTCACAGATTTCAATTCACCATAAATACTGAAATGATAGTTCAATTAATATTCTATCAGAGATAAATATTATGATATTGTTAAATCAAAATGCTTCAATTCCGAGTATTGTTTTGACGTATCTATCAGTTATTCTAAAGGATCCCGTCAATACAATAAACTAAAATCTGTCAATATTTTAACCTTAATCAAAGTAAACAATTATACACAACGTATTGGAAAACAAATATCATGTATCCTTTTAATTCTAGTAAGCGTGGGAAATATACTCAAACTTAAGTGGATTACGAAAAAGGTAATGTGATCCATTTATCTAATTAAATCAAAATGCGTTGTGTGATTGAATATATATTTAATTACATAGTAACTAACAATATATAGTATACCTAATACTTCATTATATTACTCGTATTAAATATTAACTCTATTTTTAAAACACATAACAATTTACAAGTAATATACAGAATTTTGCGCGCACTGAGTGTATGAATAATAAATAAACTAATAAATAATAAATTAACTTTTAACTTTTTTTTATTATACATTTCCATACTAAGCTACTAAAGTGCTTGTATCATAGAAACTGGACAACCAAAGTACATATATCAAAGATACATTGGTACCACTCGGCTTACGTAGCCATTGCACTGCCACAAATGTATGAACATATTCTGCAATGGTGTTATACAGGTGTTAAAACCGAACGTGGGAACTATTTTAAACAAAATGGGAATAAATAATCATAGCACTTCAAATCTATGTAACATTTACTATGAGAATATAGTTAATATGAGAGTTGCACTTAGAAAGTAAAATGATACTCTTAATTAAGTATAAACGTCACTGCTACGGTTTAACGCATCCATTCATATGAGATTTATAACTACTTTTCGTCAATCTATTATACTTTTTTTAAAATAAATATTTATCTAATATATAAAATTCTCGTGAAACGGTGTTTGTAACAAAACTCCTCCCAAACGGCTTGAACAATTCTTATAAGAAATTGTTTGTATATTCAGTAGGTCTGAGAATAGGACGTAAGCTATTTTTCGCACCCCTAAGTAATACGGGTAGTCCACCCCAAAAATATATTTTTTTATTTTTTGGTCAAAATTGTAATTAAATTTTTTTTTATGATTGGGCATTAAAAATACTTACATACAACCCTAAATTTTCATCTTTCTACTATGAACCCCCTATCTTTTAATAGCGATTTTAGGTGTTTGCCTACCAAATCGGAGATATCCTCAAGAAAGCTGGATTGCCCAGTGTCCATAACCATAGAGCTTGTATGAAGAGAATTGTGAATGTGAAGGAAGCGAGGGAGTTGTGCCAGGATCGTTATAAGTGGCGCTCCATTGTTTCTGCCTATCCCTGTGGGAAAAAGGCGTGTCAATTTAATTGATTGATTGATATTTATTTATTCATTATATTGTAATGTACTATAAATTATTAATTAAGTTCTCATGTAAATTAAATCCTAAAACCTATTGTTACGATTAATTATAGGCTTTCTATAAATTATAAGAGATTTAAACTTGAATATAACTTAGTAATTCAAATTGAAACTTTGGTGTCTAATTTAGGATCCATATCTTAATTCCATCTTTATCTTTTCAAAGTTACTACTAAAATAGTTGAAGCGAAAATGTGTTTTGTTTGAAACCTACAATAGTAAATATGTTGCTTTTGTACTCACATGTATCTTAGGCCTTTTTCAGATGAGCGACGTTAAGCCTTTTATAAATGAGAAACGCCTAATTATTACCTATACAGTACGCAACTCAATTCTCTATGAAATTAAGTTTAAAATCGTATGAGTTATCAATAAATTAATATTACAGATAAGTTGCAAATATTATTTAAATTTGTTACAAATAAATCCGATTTAATGTATTATATAGATCTATATATATATATATAGATCTATATACATATATATATTATGTATATGGATATGTATATGATATAAGTAAATTATGGAAATTTAAAATTTATGAAAAAATCGATAGCATATATATATAGACATGCTATGCAAAATTCGTATACGAGGATAATAGGATATAGAAAAATAGTAAAATATAAAATAGTAGACACGTAACCGCGCAGTAACAACAATATGTAAAAACTTTCTTACACTATTTCTTTTAACAGATTTTCCTGTTATTGTAGCGTCGCTATAAGTTACCTGTGTGTTTCTCCCAAATTGTACTGATACGTGTCAGATACACGGGTGGGCCGGCCATTTTTTGACGTATCTATACTAAGCTATACTGCCGTCATAAGGAAGAGGAGCATCCAACATTTTTCAAATAATAATTGAGTTGTATATATGATCGGGATCAGTGAAAAAGACTCAGTCTCAAAATACACACCATTTAAAAAAAATTAAGGCGGCTCTCTTTCTTATGACGGCCGAATAGTCTCATCCACTATGCCCGCCTTGTTAAAACCGGTAACTTACAAGCTGATCCCGAAACGCGACTAAATCACTTCACGGTCTCTATACTTGAAAGTACTACCCCGGATCGGCAGACTGGGTACTACTGCCTACCACTCTTTACACCAAAAAAACCTGTCATTATATTGTCATGTTTCATAGTTCTTTATTTGTTTTATACATTTTACTCATATTCCCAATCAATCAAATCAATTAAATTATCACGCCTTTTGAAGATTTTAACGAACGCAAAAGTTTGTAAAATTCTAGAACATATATTCAAGTAGTTCGCAAGGGATATAGTTATCTCAGTCTATTGTGGCAATATTAGAATATAATATAATTAGAGAAATAATTTTAATCTTATATTACATATAATATAAAACTAAAACCGAGTCTGATGTTAATCAAGAAGAAGTCCAAGAGCACCGTCGCCTGAAATAACTGATTCACTATACAATTGGAGTGAAAGTGACCTCTGCGGTCACGCAAACTCTACCGTCTATATAACCATGTATATAACTCGTCTTTGATACGAGTGTGGTACGGTTGTTTGTAGAGAAATCGACTAGTAGAGTGTTTTACCAGATTATGTATTATCAGCATCCTGTCCTGGGAGGTAGTCTTAATGGGCCACTCAATGTGGTCCCTGTCATTTAAGGCGCTGTGAAGGGACTTAAATCACGAGGTAGGTGTTACTAAGCCTAAATATTTAATACCTTATAAATAATTATAGGACATAAAAATAAGTCGAACGAATTTAGAATTGTTTCTTTTTATATTTAAATATATCTTAGTATCAAACAGAATAGATCGCAACTCAAGTGTAACATAATTTGATTTTCCTTTTGAAAAAACATGAAAAAGAGCCCTTGAATATACAAACAATGTATATTCGATTCATTTGATTGAACTTTCAATGACAATTCTTCTAGAACCAACAAGAGAAACTACACAATTTTATTTGTGCTTAGTAACAGTGATACATAATGTTAACAACCAATCGTAGGAACTCGCGCATCTGCGTACCCACTTCATATTTATATAAAGAGAAGAAAAACATTATTTAGAAAAATAATTTATTTTGTTTAAACCAAATGACATAATACAATACCTAATATCTAATATTGATATGTCATAACATTATTTAAAAAATAATAATATTGTCAAAATATATTGATAAAAACTATTTCTTTTTTATTGTGACTCGGCGACGACTAAAAAATCAACTCAGTACGACTTCCTCAATTTACCTGTTATTGAAGTATTACAACAGATTACAAGCTTAACAAACAGGGAATGAAAAAACACATTATTATAAAATATTTTTATTTTAATAATATTTAATAGCGCCAATTGTAAATCATTATTTAATTGTATTTCTATGTATATATTGAGCAATAAAGAACTTTGTCTGTCTGTCTGTTTGTTTAATACAATTTATTAGTGATGAGGATAGTTTAGGAAAATGTCAGTGAAACAATCCTATCCGCCGCGCACGACTACGAATCGTGATAAAACCTTGAAACGTTTCAAGAATATGGGGAAAATACGAATGAAGTCTTTTATTCAAATAGAAACATTTGAAGTACTTTGACAAAACATATTTATTGAAGTCAAACACAAAGAAGCTATTATAAAATAATTTCAACGTTATTATGCCTTTAGTTCTCCTTCTATTTTATTGGATTAATTAATTATTCAAAATTTGTGACCAAAATAAACACACAGCCGAAAATGTGCCCCAACCTCTAACAACTTAGTTTTGATATTAAATTCTAAATTCCTTAGCGGAGCAAATATTTAATAAACTTAATATGGGGAAGACATTATTCGCGAAATAAAAATTAATTTAATTATATACGGGAAACTTGCTTTTAATATATTTTGATTAGATTTTTGTCTTTATGAGAACATACTTATTTTTTTATTGATAAACAATTTTAATTTCATTAAAATATAACTTTTTAAATTCTTTATTAAATTATTATCAAGTATATTATTTTGGATAAAAAAGTTATATAAAGAAAATAAAACCTAGAAAGTTGACACAAATATTTACCACAAATCCCAAAGGCAAACAAATAGTATATTCTACCTAAATACTTATTTTGTGTATGAATGGTATAAAGAAGAAGGGGGGTGGTGGTCGTCCCGTACCTCGTTTCGGGAGGCGAAGGCAACTTCATTCAGTAGCTAGATGTTGTCAGGGGAGGGCTAACGCGTATTCTTCATACAAAGAGCGCGTAAAGAAACAAAAACTTTATTTTCTATTTGCGTTAACGTTATAAAATATGTTTATACATAAATGTATTACCCGATTTAAAGTTTAGTCTTATTTATAGACACCAAAAATATTTATTTGCAAGCAGCAATAGTATGTCGGCCTCGCGGAATGGTTTCTTAAAAGTTAATCTTGAAAGGTGACTAAGTTTGCGCTAGAAGGTGTTGATCTAACTGGGTAAAGTTAGATCAACCACCTAAGCGCAGACCGGGGAAAGTGGGAAACTAAGCGTTGACTGCGGAAAGTGGGAAACTAAGCGCATATTGGGCAAAGTGGGGAACTAAGCGCAGATTGGGAAAGTGAGGAAATAAGCGCAGACTAAGGAAAATAGAAAACTAAGCGCAGATTGGGAAAAGTAGGGAAGTAAGCGCAGACTGGGGAAAGTGGGGAACTAAGCGCAGACTAGGGAAACGTTTACTAACTGACTATCTACACTTTATTAGTTTACTACGTCTATCTTAATTTTATAAAAACATTAAAATGGCACTAAGACCACCGTAAAATGAAACTTTTTTTTATCGTCGGCGCTGTCAGTCCTCCCCTTTCTTATCATCAGTTAAGTCGAAGTCACATCCTAATAAATAAAACTGATTATAGCATCATTTTATTATAATGTATGTCAACTTATAAAAGAAGAACTTACGCAATTAAAGGCAATTAAAATTTAAATAATGTGTAAAAACATTAATGCTATATACACTAAATGTGTATTAAATAATTTGTTTATAAAACCGTTTCTTAGGTGAATACGAAGATTACAGTTAGGCACATATTGTAAGCTCCTATTACTATTAATAGGGGTATATATAATATGTGATCTTGTGAAGTTATATTCTGCGGTACCTAATAAGCTAATAAAATCCATTCTGAATGAAATCTAATTTGAATAGCTATAAATTGAGAAAATAAGATCAAAGGGACAATTAGAAAATGATATTTTATAAAATAACACAAAAATAATCTGCATTGAAAGTTTGAAAAGAACTATATAATATATAAAGGTATGTTATATTTATATATATAGTATATAAAAATGTTACTACATTATATACTAGATAAGATTTAAGACCTACTAAGATCAGGAGTAAAGAAAGTAAAGTTACTTATTCAGCCAGAATTATGATGGTACAACCTCGGGTTAGCATTCTGGGCGTATGACCATTGACCACGTATTATTTTCTTAATGAAACGCGAAACTTGACCTCGACTTGCCTGAAGATATTTAAATAAATATACTTATAATAATTATCAGGTATCAAGATCGTAAAGTGACTCATAATTGTCTTCTTTCTAGTAGGCAGTAAATGAACCGCTCAAATTTATTCAATATTGTCAATTGTTCAGCAAATCAAATTTAGTGACATACCGACAGCAGCGCCACCTACCGGGTCCAATTGTGTTATCAAAACATCCTGGAACCCAATGGGTATATTTCAATGTACATACAAAATTTTATCCAACTTTATACAAAAGATTTCTATACAATATATTAAAATATCAAATATGAATATACATCAGCTTTCATAAATATTTGTCGCAGTCGGTTGCAGTTAATTCTAGCATTGGAATATGCCAAAATAATTAAAACTATAATATTAATAATAAATCACTGCATTGTAAAACTGTGAATAAAATTGCTTATTTAAAATTCTGAAAGCGTATGATATAAAGCAGTTTCATTTTATATGTATAAAACCTATACGATTTTATTTACCAGTATTCAAAAGTCACGGCTTTTTGTTCTGTTGCCCATTTACACAATTCATTGTTAAAAGATTTCATTTTTAAATTAAACTCCAATATAAAATGTTATCTTTTCTATGTTTATTTGTTATATAGTTAATATATTTTTAAGGTTTATTTAAGCTTCATAGACTGCTCATAACCGTAGAGCTTGCATGAAAAGAATTGTGGATGTGAGGGATTTTTTTTAACCCGATTTATCTTTGAAATATTTGTACTCGTATCTTAGTCGTCCTGATTCTATTATACAAGCGTTCGTTGAATTTTTATTATTAAGTATATTTACGAATTATAACTGTACAGAATTCTATTTTGATTACAATTTATGATTAACGGACATTAATTCCCAAAGCAAATTAAAAATAAATCTACTCGTATATCGAATTGTTTATTATACAAGCATAATATGATTTTGGAATAATTACTAAAACAATTTCGAACTTGTGATCCAATTTAAATTATATTTATTAAAATTATTTTTATATTTTAACGTTTGTACGGGTTTAATTCCCGGTCGGATATTTATTTGATAGCTTTTATTTGTAATATTTTATAATTATATTAAATATTGCAAATATTTGGTAATAAAAAAGAGACGGATATTTCCTTCGGCTCTGGTTATCAAAGAGTGGTAGGCAGTGGTACGATCCCGGGTAGTACCACCACTTACAAGTATACAGACCGTGAAGTGATTTGGTCACTTTTCAGGATCAGCTTGTAAGTTGCCGGTTTCAACTAGGCCGGCATAAGTAGCAATTTACAGTTATTGAATTGTAGTAGCAGTGACATCGTTCCATGGACCGCACTCCAACCTAACATCAGGTAGGGTGCTGTCATATGTCGAGTCACAATAAAAATAAAGAGAATTGTGCATGTGAATGAAGGATTCGTGCGAGTTGTGTCAGGATCGCTGTCTCTGTGTGGACAGTTCTTAAGAATTTTAATTTATCAGGACCCGAAATATGACATCGACTTTCGTGATTGTAAGCCGAGAGAGGCCTATGACTGTAAAAACCGTTTAAGTTTACAGTTGCCTTATAAAGTAAAAAATGATTGTACAGGAAGCAAAAGAGTTTTGTCAGAAACGTGAAAAATAGCGTTTAGCTTTCTCTGCATTTTCGCTGGTTTTTACTCAGCCATGATACGTGACATTTTATGCCATTTATTTAGAAGTATTTATGATTCACATTGTAATTGTAATAAAAAATAAAATTAATAAACTTTTGGATGTCTATCCGCTCTGCAGGAAAAGATGCATAACGATTATAAAATCTGGCTAATTAAAACAAATTATAATGATACAGAAAATTTATTGCTCAACTCTTCTCAAATTGTACTAACCATAGAATAAGGAAATAATTTAACACACATTTTTACTAACAATACTTTGTTTTATTCAATTAACACTTGTAACACAATAACACTTTTATTCAAGTAATTGCATTTCGGTGAGTGAACTCCTGGTGTCCTGAAATACAGGTTTTCACCTAGTTTGGGGCACCAGTCACACTTGATTGTTGTAATTTAGATTAAGTTTATGTTAAGTATTATTTGTGTGAAATAAATAAAGATTATTATTATTATTTATTATAAGTGGAAGAAGTCAAACAATTTGTTTACTTGGAAAGTATGTTTAAAGGGATGGGAAGTGTGAGGAGGATATTGAGAGAAGAGCGCAAAAGGGTAACATAGTGAACGGTGCGATTTAGAGTATAATGAACAGCCAAATAATGTCCCAAAAGATGGCTGTTCATAATTCGGTACTCGTTCCCACATTGAAGTAGAGCTTGTATGAGGAGAATTGTGAATGTGAAGGAAGCGAGGGAGTTGTGTCAGGATCGTGGCAAGTGGCGCTCCATTGTCTTTGCGTATCCCCATGGAAAATGGCGTGTCAATTTGATTGATTGATTGATGATTGGCTTTTGACATAATAATCTCTTTATTACCCGCCGCATAACATCCTTAAGCTGGAGTGCGCTACATGAATTGAGGCGACTTCTACTCATTGAGGTATGGCAGGTACGGTTGTTGCCCTGGGCACCATTTGAAGGGGGTGTGAATCACAAATTATAAAACCTAAAAATATTGATAAGCCGAGGAAAAATCGGTTCGACTTAGGAAGTTTTTTCGTTGGTTTCTTCCAAATATGTCTAAAGGACGCTGGAAGCTTACTTGAAGAATATCTTGAGCAAGATTTAATATGATTTATTTATAGGTATATGTTTATTTTACATTTGGGTAACTTATGCTTGCTCTGGGTACCGTATCCGATCAGTACGCCACTGCTGCTACTGCAGTTAAATACTCGTAACTATAAGTAGCATTCGTATTATGCCACTTATTGGAATCGGTAACTTATATGTTGATCCCGAAACGTGACAAATTGTAACTCGACATATGACCGCACCCCGCTTTATGTTAAGCTAGAGTCCAGTCCATTAATGGATGTCACTGCCCGTCCTATTCTTTTTCTAATAGCATAGTACTTTATAATTTAATATGTACTTTATATAGGTCGAGACCCAAAAAAATTAAGATAGAGATAATTTTCTCTTAGTGTCATTTTTTTTTTTTTTTTTTTTTTTTTTTTTTTTTGACACGACATCTGACCTCGACCCGCCTGATGATAAGCGAGAGGAGGTCCAAGAGTGACGACGACTGGGACAACCGAGTCAGTTCCCGGCTGTCCCAGCCGCCGCCACTATGCCGGCCTAAGATAACCATCCAACAGATAACATACAAATTGAGTTTTGGCGGGCAACTGCAAGTGACAGGTTGCGCAATTTTGATTTATTTGAAATACTTGTTTTATTTCATAAATATAATTGTGTAATAATGGTGGAATTGTTATCCAGTAATCATTTTAAGTTTATCGAGTATAAACAAGTAATTTAAAGCTGTGAAAAGTGTTTCTTCGTGTTCTCTCCAAGACTCCTTCCGAAGTTTTACTTAAGGCTTTCCGCCGCTTTACTAAAACGGTGATCATCAACCTCACTATCATCGTCATCTTGTGATGAATCACTCTTCATATTTACTTAACAATGTTTTAACATTGAACCAAATATTTTTACTTTAATACTGGCAAGTTAAATACTAAAACCATAAACAAGAAGAAAGAAAAGAACATACAAATTCAATAATATAATGACTGACGGTTACCAATTTACGACAATTTAAATATCAACCACATTAATTCAATATTGAATGCAGCCATTAATAAATATATATTTTTATAATAAATATGGACAGGATGAAATTCACAAGCACATTTCCACTTCAAATAGGTATCAAACCTGATTTAATCAGATACATATTAATATATTGTTGTTGATGACATGTTAAAAACTTGACTTTAAATATTTAATGTTGTTATTATTGTTAATTTATTTACCTATTATAAATTTTCATTAAATTTGACAATGCTATTAAGGCTGCATGAAATTTTAATCAATTGTAACATGTTTTTGTTTTGTTTTGTTTTTATTTTGTGTATGACTAGTCCAAGTTTATCAATAGATACCTACTGGACGTTTTATATTAATAAATGAATTAATAAATAAATACAGTAATAATGCACATTGCAATATTACAAATACAATGTTATTTTACAATGACTGTTATCTTCAACCGTGAAGTGACTTAGTCGCCTTTTTAGAATAGCTTGTAAGGTTCCGGTTCCAACTAGGCCGCAATACTAGATGCGACTATTACTTGCAGTTATGAATGGGTGCTCTCATAGCTTAGTGGTCAGAGTGGTTGCACGTTGATCAATATACACCACTTCGAATCCCGGTCGAACTTGCCTGATTTGCATATGTGATATTTTTCGAGGCCATTATCTTAATATCGTCCCTAGTAAATTCTCATACTAGTAACAACTTCATGTAATAGATAATATTTGCCTTAGATCACTTTCTATATTATAGGGTTCTCCGTAAAGGGTACTCTGCAACTTTAATTTCATTTATATAAAAGCTCATAGTAAGAAATAAATTAGGATCAAGCATAATATTATGTTATTTAATAGTTGTGTTGATCTGAGTGGTTCTTTTATCACGTTATTGAGATCTTGGACCTTCATATAGCCTATGTTCTTTTTAACGATTCAAGGAATATGTTTATCAATTTTCATTTCTAATGGAAGTACTATGCGCGGACGTTTAGAGGAAAAATACATTTTGTATATACGCATCATAACAAAATATTCCTAATAAATTTTCTTTATACTTCACTTGTAACCTATTTATTGGCGACATGAAGCACTTAAATATAAATTGGTTTATGAAACCTTGTTGATGTTTTCAATCACAACACTTTTTTATTGTAACTAGACAACTAACCTTGAATTGCCTGATGGTGACATTCAGGTAAAAGGAAGTCCACGTGCGCCAATGACAAAAACCCCGATTATGCCGCTCAGAAGTGCTTTTTCACTAGGAAAGTAAGACACGCCAATTAAGCGTAGTAACGCATTCTATTCGTCAATTTTTATCAATAGTTTAGCACGACTGTCGATTCAGTCGATATAATAGGAATGCTACTACCGACCTGGAAACCTAAAGACCTACTTAGGACATTTTCCATAGTATTGGCAATAAAGAACTCACTGTTGTAGGGGCACTAAAGTTTTTGTAATCTCAGCATTATCTTTTTTACTTGAGCATCTCGGAGCTGATTACATGCCTTTGATCAAAGACATCGAAAAATGCAAAAAGGCAAAGCTGTCCCAGAGGTGCAAACAGTACTAACTAGGTGCTCCGGTAACGTGGTGGCTCAGGCGTGAACAACCGCTGCTCCTTGATCGGCCGAAGTCCTGGGTTTTGTTGGTGGCCCAAACGAAATGGTCCCTGCGATTCAAGTCACAGCAAAGGAACATATCCAGGACATCCCGTCAAAGGCTAGGCTATCCTGTCCAGCCATATGCTCTCCCCATCCTATAATCTTGGATTCTTCAAACGTTGCGTAAAGAAGCAGCTCTGGTAAGCAAATTGAATACGACTAAGGCAAGCGTAAACGGAGTTGTACTCAGTCCTCGGTGCTCTTGGGTCTTTCCTTATAACCGTCAGACAAATCGAGGTCAATATCGGGTCAAAATGAAAAAAACTATAAGTAACAACAATCTATTCAAACACTATAAATCAATTTTAAGGAATAACAATACAATACCTAAGTTGTTAGTCGATAATACAAGAGTAAGAAAATAAGTGTGATCGTGAAAGTTAGCTGTGCCCAGCGTTGCCAATAATACGCCCGAGTGAGTGTTTATTCATGCAATGGAAGGTACGAAAGATAGAAGATAAGAAGGGCCACAACTACAATCTTCTACAGGTAACCTTTCTTTCAAGCGATAAATGTGCTCTATAATCTCATGGGTAAATCGCATGTTTGTTTAGAAAATAGCTGAACTAAAGACAATGTAATATTAAAATATTGTTAGATATGTTTAATGTGTTTATTTTCTTGGTTACCAACGACGTGTGGCGTTTTATGAACGTGGTGAACTTCTACATTAAATTTTACGAAAATAAATAAATTTAAAAATTAATATCTTATACAAAAAAAATATATTACATGAATTGTGGATGTGAAGGAAGCATTGTGTCAGGATCGTGGCAAGTGGCGCTTCATTGGCTCTGCCTATCTCTGTGGGAAAACGGCGTGACATTTTTTTATGTAATTATCCGAATGTATGAAAGTATAATCTTGCAGTACAATAAGACAAAACGAGCGGTTAGAGTTATTTATGCTTCGTAGTTTAATTCCTACCCCTACGCGACGAATTATATA
Organism: Tinea trinotella; assembly: GCA_905220615.1. Taxonomy (NCBI): domain Eukaryota; kingdom Metazoa; phylum Arthropoda; class Insecta; order Lepidoptera; family Tineidae; genus Tinea; species Tinea trinotella. The sequence continues at coordinate 7,230,946 of HG992305.1, forward strand.
ATCACTAATTATAATATTAAAATTATTCTTACAAAATTTTTATTAAACAATTAATAATACTCGTGTATACTCAAAGAGATGTCTCTTTAAGTATACGAGTATTATTTTTGTAGTAATTTATAAGTAATTCTCGAGATTTAAAACTGTCTATCAACCTCCCTAGGATTAGGGGTGAAAAATAAAATCCGTAACACGTTTTCAATTACCTATCCTGTATAAATAAAAATTAAATGCCATATGTATGAAAGGTCACTGGATAAACCGAATTGCGTGATTATTTATTTTCTGTTGAGTTTGTTTGTTATCAAGACATGATTTCTAGATGGTATTTTTGTATGACATTCTATTTGAAAATGGGCTGAATTTGTTTTATTAACTTGTGGCTTGACCTAGCCTCAGGCCTCTCGTTTTTTATTTACTTTTTGTTAAATATATTTTTATAAACATCTTTTATTTAATCCTATCCCTTCTATTCACTTTATAGTTCAGCCAACTTGTGCTCAAAAGGGCCACTAGTAGGAAAGTTTTGAGGTAGATCTGTTTTCTTTCATTATACAAGTATATGAACTTTAATTTCTGTGAACAGGACATTTACGAATAGTTAAGAGTTTCCGAGTTTAAAGCATTTTTTTTAATTTGCGGGGTTGTCAAAGCTGCGTTACAAAATTTTGTAAGCAAACTTCAGATTCGGATTCAGCACCCAAAAATACATGTAGAATTAAAGAAATCAGAACTACCCGAAAACTTTCCAGCAAAAATAAAAACACAATTTGACTAGACTATTAGGCATAAGTAAAAGGCACAATGGTCAATCTTAGACCTCAAACTAAAAATTGTTTCTCAATAAGAGCTTATAACTAGGCTGATAAAAAATTAAAAATATGTAAAAACTGATGACAGACCATGAAGATGCAAAGGATGTTGTCGTGTGTAAAAGCCGGTGAAACCGCGAGGCACGGATGTACATCCTGAAACAAACTAGTGACGACAGACGCGCATTAATTAGCACAACAGTTTGTTACGCGTAAAGTCCCGGATTTGATTCCCGGTCGGTGTAATTATTTGATAAATTGCTTTTACTTGTAATATTTATTATAAAATTAAATAAATTTACAATCATCATCATCATCAGCCAGAAGGCGTCTACTGCTTAACATATGCCTCCCCCTTAGAACGCCATTTCGAACGATAAGATGCCAGTTACATCTACTGGTTATTCGTTATGTCGTCGTCAGTCCACCTCCTAGTTTTACAAAAATTTACAATATCAATCAATCAAATTATCACGCCTCTTTCCTACAGGGATAACAATATTTGTTAATAAAAAAGGGATAAATATTTGCTCCGGGTTTGGTTATAAAGAGTGGTGGGCAGTACTGCCCAGGCCACCGTACCAGGGTAGTACCAGCACTTACAAGTATGCAGACCATGAAGTGCCTTAGTCGCGCTTAGGAATCAGCTTGTAAGTTGCCAGTTTCAACCGACCTAGGTATAGTGGATGTGACTTCGATCTTCATTCATATACCGCAATCCAGGCTAAAGTCAGGCTGTTAAGATCAGCCCTTTGAGAACGAATCAAAAATCTTCTTAGACCCACGTAAGTGTTCTCAACCTAAGTAATAAAAGAAGTATTCACTTCAAATTCAGTCTAGATGCAATTGTTATAAGTGGATTTTGTGACGTCATTTCTATGTTAAACAATTAACATATAGAATGCTTTACCTGCCCATTTGTTTCCCCACCATATAATCTAGATCTTTGGTAAAAAAGCACATTTGGCCGGCATAGTTACAACTGAGGTAAGCCTAAACTAAAATATTTTTTCAGTTGTCTACGCTCTTGGATGTCCCTTTGCTTACCATCGTGATCAGATATCTCGTCCTAATGAAAAAAAGGGATATACTTAAAGATTAAAATGTTCAAGATTTTTAAAGACCTCTTTTATAAACCTATAGAAGTTCTAAAAAAATAGTGCAAAATAAAAATATTTTAAACGGTTTAGCAATTCTTGAAATAATTCCCTAATTATTTCTTCAGAAACTAATTACTTTTTTTTCTAAAAAAGAAATTCAGAAATTATAATTCTATTGAAATATTTTAATAGCTTTTCCTAATAATACATTTATTAAAAAAATATTACTTCAAAAAGTTGCGCATCAACTTTTACAGTGCAATTTTTCATGAGGCAGATTATCGTCATATGTTATCGATTAAAACTTTAAGGTTAATCGGAAAAATTCAAACTGTTACAATGGAATCCATCCGTACCTCGACGACACGCGAGAGACAAATTTCTCTATGGATTCACTGTGCGGGTGTTGGGTCTATCATGTGGGGAGAAAATAAAGGCAGTGTTAAAGGTTTAAACCAGAAAGTGCGAGTTTAACACATCTACGACATGTCGACGCATATTGTAAAACCCCACCAATGCCGCCTTTGATAATTGTGCTAATAATGTACTTACGGCTGAACTTGGGAGACCAAGTTCATTTAAAAGAAGATGCAGGGTTTTTACTAGTTTTCCTCTTCTCCTAATTTCACTGCGCAAAGTTGAATTTATTACCCATTTTTTGACATCTCGTTTGTGAGATCAATAATTCAACTTGATATTATGTTCCTTTGGTATGTTTGTTTCTCATGTACGTTTATTTGTATTATAAGTACGTATTCAATTATTGGATTGGATATTGAAGATATGTGTCGATAAAAAAAAGTATATATATGTCAACACGTTTATCGCAATTGGCTTATTTTTGGTCGCATTTGCTTAAGAAATTTGACGCAGAACAATTATTCTGCCATTCCCTTCTGCAACCAGCCATTTCCTTGTACCCATAACTTAATTTGTTTAACTCATAGTTAAAACAAATTATGTTAAAATTAAAAAATTAAGTTAATACAATTTGTAAAAAATTGTTTAACTCATAGTAAAACAAATAATGCTGCTAATAAAAATATTTTTAAGATTACTAACGGTATAATATTTCCATCATATCTCTCAACTGCAGGTTTACAGCTGCCAGCACGAACCTCATATTATGTTCTTGTATGGAATTCCAAGAATACTCGTAACACAGTATTCTTTTAATCAAATACTACTGTTAGAGACTTACATATTTAACCATCCAGATTTCTCCTTGTTATTAAACAAATTTTTAAAATAAATTCAAAATTGTTTCTTCATTTTTCTTGTTCAAATCGTGGACATTCTTTAAAACCATCTATGGTTTTGTGCAAAACATGAAAGTATGTACGAGCATGCTGAGAATTGTGAATGTGAAGGTAGCTAGAGAGTAGTGTCAGGATCGTAGAAAGTGGCGTTTAATTATCTATACCTGCCCGTGGGAATTGTGACGTATTTTTTTGTGTTATCTAAATGTTTGTAGTCAAGTGTAAAAATACTAAGGGTAGCTCTATAATAGTTTAGGTGTGAACATTTTTGTTGAATATTAATGTAGAATATTTGAGTTCTCAGCTCTTTACAATGTTTGCTCATACTCAATACGATGTGTGTGAACAGCGTCCAAGTTATAATATGTGTAGTAAGAATATATAATCGTAGTGGTAAGAAAGTTTTACGACAGAGTTGCAATGCGGGTCCGAAAATTCAATTTGTGTTAATCTAGTCGTAAGTTTCTGTGAAGTTATATGAGTTCGTCGAATTATCCGAAGTGAAGATAAATAATAATCGAAACTAATTTAGATGCGAAGATTAGAATTAAATAAATAAATTTTCAATGAAAATTTTGAATCTATAAAATATTCAAAAATAATTTCCTTTTGTAATCCTAATCCTTTCTCTGATGAGATAAGATCGAAGGTTATTAAATTATTAATCTATTAAATTATAATAGTAAAAAATAATAATATGTGATGAATTATAAATAGCGCCTTAATTGGATGAATCCGATTATCTTTTGCCAAAGAGGCTTAGTAACGAATAAAATCCAATACAATTTTAATATTTTTTAAATAATATTTTCCATTTAATAATATAAAACAACATTCAAATTAATTGGTTATCAGCAAAGTAAAGGATTAAAAGGATTTTACTGCTTATAATGTTTTATGTATGAAAGGTAAAAATATTAATAAAAAAAGTTTAATGAATATTTTTAAATCTTCAGAAACCAGTTTAACTGATACGTTTTTATTTTTACTTAACATTTGTAAATTAACATTAACATTATCACAATTCCGGCCAAAAGTTTACTCAACATTAACACAATTTATTAACATTTATTACTCCATAAATTACAAATTTAATAAAAAAGAAATATATGTATATTAGAACGATACTTTTTTTTAATTTCTTTTTTTTCTTTTACGGCTTAACTGAACACCTAAAAGTGGTCGTACTCTCTCGAGTCGGCAGAATAAGCGAATTACCCAAACTGTAAACCCAACTTTTTTTTGCCAAATATTATTTTTACGTAATCTGAATCTAGGTTGACATTGTAGATACGCCTGCTGCTTGCACACATATATCTCGTGACAGCATTTGTTTCTATAATGAACCTCACCACCATCAGCCGCAAAGCGTCCATTGCTGAACATAGGCCTCCTTCTTAGAACGACAATTCCCAACGACAATCTGGTTGCATCCACCGGTATTTTGTCAACAGTTCATAATGGCCTTGTCATAATCCCCACGCTTTGATGGCGGCCTAGGAATCGCAGTATACTCACCGCATGTTAAAGGACGCTGCTGCCCATCCTCCGGTTACTAACGGTAAAATATCATCCTCCGGAAAGACTAGAGTTTAAGGACAACCAATAATGATGAACTCCAGCTTAAAATATATATTTTTTATTTATTTTTTATTAACGTTTCTATACTAAGCTACTAAAATGCTTGTATCATAGAAACAGGACAACCAAAGAACATATATCAAAGATATATTGGTACTGGTGGGTAGTCTCGAAGTCGTGCTCTCGGTTTGTGTAATCATTGCACTGCCACCACACCCCGGTTGAAGAAAAGTATGTTGCAAATTGAAAGCCGATTTCTACACAACGCTGTCAATCAATATATCTAAAGTAGCATAAATACCTGGACTTATACAAGACTGTAAGCCAGTAGTGGGACATGACATTCCTTTTAGCGTTCCCTCATCAACTACCATATTTAACATCTACTTAGCACTTTTAAAGTTTTTTTAACTATTTTTACACACTTTTCATTCCGTAGCAATCAGCAATCATTTTCTTTTGTGTGAACTAGTTTACATTAGTTATTTATATATAGTTATATTATACGAATATATAGTTTTCCAAAATTTTTAACTTTCATTCTTTCTCAATGGCTGGTAGAATTAGATTTTTATAGTATTTATTACTAGACTTGATATAACAATGTAAAAAAAGGTCTCGATGAGCGCCGACAACTATCACAACCCGCTCACGGTTGCTTCAATCACTCTCACTATAGAACCAGACATGATATTCAATTGCTTTTAAAGAATCCAAGATTGTAGGAAAGACACATTGGCTGGTGAAGCATTCCACAATGCAGATGTTAATCCAATCCTATGCGAATATGACAGTAGTCAAGAGACTAGATAAGAATAATATTAAAGAGTTCTTAAAATAATTCTTCGTCGTATAGGCAGTGATGTGCATACGAGTACAAAGATTTTTTATTATTGTAACTTGACATACGACAGCACTCTGCCTAGTGTTAAGCTAAAGTGCGCACCATAAATGAAGGCGATTGCTACTTACAGTTAAATAACTGTAAGTAGCAGACACATCCAGTATGCCGGCCTAGTTGGAACCGGCAACGTACAAGCTGATCTTGAAACTTTACGGTTTGTCGGCAGACTAGGCACCACTGCCTACCACACTTTAAAAGATGCCAAGATGGTATGCCACACCGTGCTAAGGATCTACTCACAGCTTGAGCATCGAGTTGATACCATGCAGGAATTCATGACTTGTATAGAAATGGGCGATCCCGCCAAATGAGCACAGTACTGTAACTATCTTGATCTGAATGCCAAGTTTGCGAGAGGTGGCAAATCTACTATTTCGATGTGATCAATTTGATTTTAAGTCGCAGTAAAAGAACTTACCTAGATCGACTAGTCCGTCGGATACACCGTAGAAATTTTACAAAGTGGGTATTTAGGGAATACCTTTCTTTGAGACTTCCATTGTAATGAACAACTTTGTTGATGAATTAATCTTGTACACATTTAAATGACACAAATATTATTGTAAGTAATTGAAAGCGAAGAGCTGTTGGATGAAAATAGTGTCACGTTCAGCAATTAAAATTCTTTGAATAGTTGAAAGTAAAAATGCATATTTATTTGTATTGTCATTCTCAATTATTTCTTCCAATATTTCCGTGCCTTGTTAAAGGTTCTATGGATATAATTTAAAGGGCACTTTCATTTGAAAATATTTTCTGCTAAGTTCTTATGCGTCGCCACTCCTTTTAAATAAGTTGCTCGTAAAGTGTTTTTAGAACGTTTTCCTTTATCGTACAAATGCAATCAAAATCTTAATGGATCAGACATGCGTCAGATATGCCCTGTCCAGTCCCACTTCAGTTCGGCAATTTGTGTTTTTTAACGCACTATCGATTTTTTATTGTGAATCACAACTCTCTGCATATAGATAAAACTAAAATATGAAATGTATATTTAGTCAGAGAGTTCCTAATAAATATTTAATTACGTATCCATTACGTGGTATGTTTGAGCGAAATTTACCACCAAGTAATAACATTTAGAATGACGACAATAAAACTGGATTGCGAATCCAATTCTAATTTAAATATGAATGTAGTCAGATCAACGTTCGTTCACTATTAAGCTGCCTAAATTAAATCCTAAATATAGAGATAAATTGCTTCATTGTGTTGCTTATTACGAATTTGTTTATATGTTATAAAACAGTATGCTTATATCCCTGTGGGAAGGAGGCGTAACAATTTGTTGTATTTGTTGCTCATAATGATAAATTTGAATAAAATTAATAATAATTTTATAAAGGCATCGATACTAAACAACACAATTTTAAAGGTGTAATTATTTATTTAAAATTAAATAATTAATATTTAGACTCTATGGTAATGAAAACTGCGCATTCTGTTTTTTAGTTGTTTATTTATATATTGTTTGACGATGATTATGAAGATGAAGAATATGATGATGGTGATGATGATAATGATGATTATGATTATAATGATGATGATAAATATTTAAAATTTAATTTTATTACTCAAACCTGAAAAGGCAGTATAATGAACAGCCAAATAATGTCCCAAAAGTCAAGGTTGTCTGTTTATAATTCGGTACTCGTTCCTACTTTGATGTATGGAAGTGAATGTTGTGTGTGGCAGAAGAAGCATGAGAGTAGAATTAATGCTGTCGAAATGCGGTCATTAAGGAGTAACGAAAGCGGATAGAATAAGGAATAGCACAGTGCGTGATAGATGTGGTTGGAAAGAAGATGTAGTGACAAGGATGCTGCGATGGTTTGGGCACATAGAAAGGATGAGTAAAAGTAAATTGACGAAAGAAATATATAAATCTTATGTATAAAATATTTTAATCAATTAAAATTAAATATCCCAATTATTATTTGTAATGAAATTGTAAATAGAAAATTAAAATGGAGATTTTTATGGTAAATACGGAATTTATTAGTTAAACATTATTGCAGTTTTAAGAAAATACCGGGTCGCAATTGCATAAGTTTTGATCAAAGCCTATTAAACTATCAAACCTGTATTAAAGTTTTAATTGCTTCAAGCATCTAAACTAGTGACAACTAACTCTTCATATTAATTTACAAAAGAGATTAATAAAGGTGTAATTACAAGTTAAAGTTACCTTTTGAGTATACATCTAATGGCTTTTGCATTTTACGGTCGAGACCGCGTACAATATGTTGCTATGTACAGGCACAATGCGCGAAGCTCGCTTAGTTGTACAGCGGGGTTAGGTTGGCAAGTTAAAACGATTATCGTCTCTCGTCGGCGATTGTCAAAATAATAAAAGCTAAGCTAAATACAATAAAACGAGACTATTAATCGTTGTGACAAATATCGTCTGTGCGACGACACGTTTGATCATTATCATCAATAGTCTCATTTTAGTTGATTCAGCGTAGTTTTTAATATTTTGCCAATCGTCGACGACAGACGATAATCGTTTTAATCTGCCCAACCTAACCCCGCAGATGTATTGTGTGGTGACAGATGTATATTGTGTGGCTGGTACACCTACCAGTTTAGTTAAGCTTAGTAAATTTCACTAATATTATAATATAGGCCGTAATTAATTTAAGGCGACCGTTAGTGCAATCAGACCGAGCGGTTCAAAAAAACTTGCCAAAATTAATCGTACTTTGGTTCTCTAATAGTTTCAGCAGTTTAGAATAGTCATTATATTGAGACGATCACAATTTTTTAAAGTGACCTAAACTCACCTTACCTTACAGTGACCGCACAATACGAGTATATATATAAATATATACTGGCATAGTGGACGTGACTGCTCTTTACAGTTATTGAATTGTAGTAGCAGTGACATCCATTCACTGACCGCACTCCAGCTTAATATCAAGCGGGGTGCTGTCATAATATGTCAATATATATTATATATATATATATATATTAATATTATATTATTGTGACTCGACATATTATGACAGCACCCCGCTTGATATTAAACTAGAGTGCGGTCAGTGAATGGATGTCACTGCTACTACAATTCAATAACTGTAAAGAGCAGTCACGTCCACTATGCCAGCCTAGTGGAACAACTTACAAGCTGATCCCCAATCGCGAATTAATCACTTCACAATTTATGTACTTGTAAGTGGTGGTACTACCCTAGATCGCAATCTGACTTTCTAGCACTAAAAATAAATCTAGTGCTATAAAATTGATAAATTTCTATGAAATATTTAGGTAAGCATGAATTACTTACTTAAAGAATTATGATAATTGGAAATCTCCCGTTTTGTAATACTTGAATTCCAGTTTAATCGTCAAAGGCACAATTTAAATATGTACCTTTGATAGTAATCACTATTGAAATTCAGTGAAAATGATCTACTATAGAACATATGACAGATCAGTCATATGCAATTGAGGACTATTTCTATAATGTACATGACTATTATAATTTCAATATAGGCTCAATTCCAATATTCTAAACATATACTATTTCTATCTGAATAGAGTATTCAACTTTGAGTAATGTCCTATAATTAGGTACTGAACGTAAAGCCCTGAATTAAAGCGTTCGAGCGTGCATAAAATTTTGAGATAATATATACCCATGTTTTTTTTTATTAATGTCACATTTTTTTTCCTATCCCCAAAACGATTCATGAGTTCATAGATGTTTCAAACCTCAATTCAATTCAATTCAAACCTATATTCTATTGATGTGATTATACACGATGTGAGATAACATAAAGCAACACAACAAACAAGGTACCTTAACTATGTATCCGCATTCTGTCGACCGAATCGGCAGTCGAACTAATAGATTCTTGCGTCGTTTCTTTGTAGAACAATCGACAAGTGTTTATATATAAGATTATAGATAAGATAGATTCATAAAAAAATAAAATAGTAGTTTAAGTGAAAGTAGATTGACAAAAGAAATTTATAAATCTGATGTGCATGGATGCATTAATCGAGGCAGACCCAGGAGAAATCGGAGACATCCTCAAAAAAGCAAAGTTGCCTAGTGCCCATAACCATAGAGCTTGTATGAAGAGAATTGTAAATGTAAAGGAAGCGAGGAAGTTGTGTCAGGATCGTGGCAGGTGGCGCTCTATACGCGGCGGGGGACTAATATGTAGTGAAACTATTAGTATGACACGAAAACCAGTGGTCAAATTTCAGTGCACCCAAGTGTAGGAACAGAGCGTGGATTCCACGCGGGAGTCGATGGTCGACTGGTCAGCCAATCGCGCGCACGGTACTTTGTTACCTCATGCCCCGCGTCCCTAACAAACGACTTCTGCGCATCTAACTACTCTTGCCAACTTACGTGACGCGATTTATACTTTGATTAATAGAAAAAAAAATCCTAAAACAAAAAATAATAATTTCTAAATGCCCAAACGCACTTAAAAAGGTGGGAATGGGTGCGTTAAACGAAGCAGACCCAGAAGGGTTTATTCCGACTAAATCGCAGACATCCTCAAGAATACTGGTTTGCCAAGTGCCCATAATCGTAAAGCTTGTGGATGTTAGTAAAGCGAGGGTGTTGTGTCAGAATCGTAACAAGTGGCGCTCCGTGGTCTCTGCCTATGCATGTGAGAAAATGGCGTGACAATTTGATTGATTAATTGATTGACATTTCGTACAAAACGGTAATTTCATAGGTATTTTTAGGCTTATAATTGAGGTAGACCAATTCCATAAATAATATATTCTTATGATATACTTAAATAATATACATAAGAACATAATAAAATTAAATTTGGAACTGAGTTGAGACAACTTGATTGATTGTATATCACTACGTTAAAGTGCCAATTATATAATGTAATGAAACTTCCAATACATGTGATATTCAGATATGTCAAGTACATGATTTATCAGCGAAAGCACAATTTTCATTCAGCGCTCTACTTTCAATATAGCTTGATGGGATTGTCATAAAATAAAAACAGGCTAATTGAAATTGTTTTCATTTCATAATAACTTGCCATTATATAAAATGTGTCTGTCAATTTCCGATTTATTTAATAAAATATGATAAAGTTTATTTCTTTTATAACGATACGCCAATTAATATCTTATGAAAATCTCATTGTGACTAACAATTTTATTTAAAGCACTATAGTTCCAGTTCTTGTTGATTTGCTAATCTGAGAGGATCCATGCATGATCTTTATCAATCTGGCATAGGCCTCCCACTAGGTGGGCTGACGACATAATAAGAGTCACGAATAACCGGTGGATCTTGTCGTTCGGAATGACGTTTTGAGAAGGAGGCCTATGTTCAGCAGTGGACGTGTTCTGGCTGATGATGATGAGGAAAATTGTTTTTATTTTTTTTATTGTGACTCGACATCTGACAGCACTCCGCTTGATGTTAAGCCAAAGTGTGGTCCATGAATGAATGTCACTGCTACTACAATTCAATAACTGTGAGTAGCAATCACATCCACTATGCCGGCCTAGATGGAACCGGCTACTTACAAGCTGATCCCGAAACGTGACCGAATCACTTCACGGTCTGTATACTTGTAAGTATAATTCTGTCTGTATAATTTGCATCAATGCTTATAATTTCAGTTATAAATGGAATAAAATTTATTAAAAACTATATTTACCGAAGCTCTTTAACTTCATATTAAGATACAATTAATCTGTATACCTACCTTTACCTACAAAGGTAATTTAATTTAATCTGTTGAACTTTACTTCTAAGGCTTACCTCGTATGTGAATCTGGTATTTTCTTGGCGATATTAAGTTTTGAAGTGTTCATAAATGTTTTCTCTTTTATATTATTTATATAATGCTTAGTTTTCTGCTTATGAAAATTCGCTGTTATCCGCCATGCTATTTATGGAAATGTGTTTGTGTTGAATTATCTTCATCATCATCTTTGGCCGGCATAGTGACTGCGACTGGAGTAAAAACGGTTATTTATTTATCGGCGTTCTTGGTTCTTGGTTATTTAGGCATCCGAGGTCAGATCTTGGTGAAAAAACTAATTTATATGTGTATTTGTTTTTGTATTCCGTGTAGTTTGTACACAAATGATATTCCGACTTTTCCGAAATCAGAACAGACTATTACAGGTCTCTATGATCATTGTAAAAGTTAAGTTGCAAGATAGAAAGTTTTTAATGACAAAAAATATTTAAAAAGAATTAGCTTGATCGCTCAATACATGGAAATCGCCCAAAGAACAATTTTAGAGTTTCTGAAATTAGTTTTAATTTTATTGTTAAAAGATAGATGAGTAGAAACTATAAAATCGCTCGTAATATAATTATTACGCATGAAATAATCTTATATAGTATTAGGACATATTGATGCATTATTCGGGCAGGTGTTGAATATAGATCTATTCAGAAACCTTAACAATAGTATATGAGAGAAGGTGGGTGGTCCTTTACTAACCTAATAGGACGTTTTTTTTTATTTATTTATTGTGACTCGACATATGACAGCACCCCGCTTGATGTTAAGCTGGAGGGTGGTCCATGAATGAATGCCACTGCTACTACAATTCAATAACTGTGAGTAGCAATCACATCCACTATGCCGGCCTAGTTGGAACCGGCAACTTACAAGCTGATCCCGAAACGTGACCAAATCACTTCACGGTCTGTATACTTGTAAGTGGTGGTACTACCCCGGATCGGCAGACTGGGTACCACTGCCTACCACTCTTTGATAAGACCCGAAGCAAATATCCATCTCTTTTTTTTTATTAACAAATATTTGCAATATTTAATATTATTAAATATTACAAATAAAAGCTATGAAACAAATATTTGCTCCGACCGGGGATCGAACCCGGGACTTTACGCGCAACAAACCAGTCGCTAAACCGTTCGTCCACGCCTGTCGTCACGTGATGTATTGTTGAAAAACTCCTAAAAATTCATTGTACATTATATCAAATTGTTTTTAACATCATATTTTTTAGCTTATCCCTGGAATTGAGGCGTGAAAAGTTATATTATATTATGTATTTGAATTTAATATATAGAATAAATAATCTATAAATATAAGGAAACAATTCTTACATCCAATAATATTTTTGTTCCGAAAGCCCATAACCAAAGAGCCTGTATCTAGAGAATTGTACATGTGAGATAACAGTGGTAGGCAGTTGTACCATGTCTTCCGATCCGGAGTAGTACCATCACTTACAAGTATTCGGACCGTGAAGTGACTTAGTCTCGGGTTTCGGGATCAGCCTGTAAGTTGCCGGCAAACTAGATCAAAACTTGTAGAATTTACATGTAGAAGCAGTTACCTCCAATCATGGACAGCACTTCAGCTAAAAATTTGATAGCGTGCTGTCATATGTCGAGTCACAATAAATTGCATGTTCTTGTAGGTCATGCTTGACAATTATATTTTGTCCGTAGGATATGTAATTCCGGATAAGCCAACCGAAATTGTCTAAATGTACCGTTGTGTCATATCATAATACTCGCCATGCCGGCCAGCACATATTTATATAGAAAACAAAGTGTTTTCCAGTCGTGACAGGGTACAGTAAATCTAATAATAAATTTTATTTTAGAATTTTTCCGTCTTCATAATGGAAAAGAGGCTCACAGACCGATTGTTCAGAGCGAAGAAGTCGGAGGCTTTGCTTGAACGCGTGCGCCAGAGCATCGAAGATTTGGACCGGTGGCGTCATCAAAGGTTTCTAAAGGTCGTTCATCCTCTGGAGGAAGGCCCAAATACTCTCGCTTTCGCTAGTGAGTGGGTCCTTGGAAGTCTCGCCAACATTCTGGAATATCAGGTACACTTTTACATGACTACTACATGATTTTTGCCGACAAACTGAAATTTGATTTAAAGTGATTATGGAGACACATTCAAGAAAGCTGGGTTGCCTAGTGCCCATAACCGTAGAGCTTGTATAAAGACAATTGTAGATGTGAGGTAAGCGACTGAGTTGTGCGTGACTGTGTAAGTGAGTGACACTCCGTTGTCTCTGCCTATACCTGTGGAAAAAAAGGGTAATATTTTGATTGATTAATTTACGAATAACGTGTGTATTCCTTTTTTTAGGATTCGATCCCTTTAGAGCCTAATGAGCCAGAGCCAATATCTCCGTTCCCATGGTCATTGGAACACTCATTTCCGCCATCGCAAAGCTACGAGCCATCTAAGAGGGCTCGATTCGCCGTGGAATACAGTTTCGAGGAACTGGAATTGAGATATGGAATGCAGCAGGCAAGTCTTACTTGTAATGATTTTTTACATATTCAGCGCGGTGTTAAAAATAAAACACAATGGACATATAGTAAATGTAGGTATATATATTAATCATTATTCAAAAATTTTAAGAGATCAGCTTCAAAATTACTGGCATATCTAGCCTCGTCCTCCATAATATCTGGTGGTATACGGTCACGTTTTAGGATAAGCTAAAGAGTTGCTGATTTCAATTAGGAAGGCATAGTGGATGAGCTTGCTTCTTGGAGTTAGTAAACGTGTAGTAACAGTCGTTACTTCAGATTGACATCAGCGACCACAGAGAGGCACATTTTTTTTGGTTAAATGATTTTAGCAGTAAAAGTGAAATTAAATTCTAAAATGTTATTTGGATTTTATAGTTAATCTTGGCTGTTACATTTTGTTTGTATAAAAGATACTAATCAATTTTGGCTACGTAAATATGTTTAGGTCTAACTATTTTTATTCAAATATTCTTAAAAAATAACATAAACAAGATATTTTTAACATATTATTTTTAGCGAAGATTTTGAGCATTATTTTCAGATTAATAGATTCAAAATTAAACTAATTTCTCTATTTGGAATTAACGACATAAATTGCTCGTTTACGCTACGAGGATTGACACGCCCTAATAACGTCAGGAAAAGATTGAAATTGTAATGGATAGTATTTTATGATTTATATATATACTAGCAGACCCGGCCACTCGTTTTTGTGGCTGTGGTTCCTGTTATATTACTATTTAAGGGGAATATAACAAGAACCTGTCTCAGTAGGAGACATCAGTCATGAAGACAACCATGCTTTTTTACATAGATGCCATTTGTAAAAAAAAAACATCGACTTCCATGACTGATTTTCTACTACCGTTACCCCTTAACACAATGAAATTCTTATTTACAAGCGAAGGTGGAAACGTTAAAGCTGGTATATGAATCCACTGGATTGAGATTTAAAAGGGAAGGACTTTTGAAAGGGGAACACGATTGATCAAAATTTTCGTACAGTTAATATTAGGCAAAATTAATACAAAAAAAATTAATATTTATAATTTTTAACATTAGTATATTACAAAATTTTTAGTAAATAACATGTGACACTTAAACTTATAAATAAGGTAGGTAGGGCAGATAGTTTTAAATCTTTAACAATAATTTTTATTATTTTGAATTACAAATACTTTTAATTTCAAATTAATTTAGCACTAATTGGTGCACAATATTTTTGGTTAATCCGTCTTTAGCAAACACAAATAGATTCGACGGTTTTCCTAAACGTGAACATGCAACATATAGTTGCCTATGAGAAAAACATGGATTTTCTAAATCTAAACCACAAATGGACATTGTTTGGGCTTGAGACTTATTTATAGTCATGGCAAAAGCTAAACGAACTGGAAAATGTAGCCTTCTAAAGGGTATCGTAGAATCTGACGGTATCATTGGAATACGTGGCAACAGGACCACTTCTCCTTTAAACTTTGTTGCTTTAAGAATATTTCCGATGGTGGGCATTTCACTGTATTCCGTTTATTATAAAATAAATTTAGATTATACCTTAGCCTCAGCAACATGTGGTGTTTATGCTATTAAATTGGAGCTTATATAAAACGTTTGTATTTTTAACATAGCGCCATCATCTATTGAATATTTACTCAATCTAGTCAACAGATATCGCCATCTGTTAGAATCATTTGGAGCTAACAGATAATTGTCACTGTCAAATAGTAGAGAAATAATTTAATATAAAATAATATTGCGACTGTAAATTGAGATGTAAGCTATTCTTTAAGTTGGATCAAATTTAAAATCAGTCACGTTGTTTGTCTATCGGACAAACAACGTGACATGTAATTTTTATATATACATTTTAATTGCATCTACAAGTACTTCATCTTGGATACCACGTTAATACTACACTGCCTTATGTTAAATTATAATTATGGCGGTGGCCCGAGGTAATAAACAGACATCGCAATACCTGACGTTAGGTAGCAGTATATGAGATCAGTCAATTATTTCAAGAGAAACTCATCATTCCAAGTTTATAAATGTGGAATCTGTTTACATTGCATATATATAAATCTCCAAGATTTTGTGCTTCGATATTTTTAAATATAACTCATTGCTATGTATCATTATTTAAACATATTTGTGAATGTATTTTTTTATGTTGCCAACATGCCTTTTATAAGGATTATTTTAATATACATTATCTCCTTGAGGCTATTATTGTAAGGGATTCTTTGTTAACACTTTTTAAAGCTTTTACTTTGATGAACTCGCGTAGGATGTATATTTTCAATTATACTTCTTGCAAAGGAGTTTTCTAACAAACTAATTACGTCTAAGTATCACTAATTGATATTATACGAAGTAATAGTTTTTCTCTTGATTCAAGAAATACTTTAATCAAAAAATTTATACTTATTTACCCTTTCAAGATAAATAATTGTAAAAATATGGAACATGGCAGCTGGATGACGCAGAACATCATGTTCGTGTTTAGAACTAAACCCTAAACTATTAATTACATTATTCCATATCCTAATACGATCTAATTCAATTTAAAAGTGGGAGGAAGACAGTTTGTGCTCGTTCTGCTGATGCTCACAGTCTGTCGACCTAAGTATACACTGAGTCGCGTTTCGGAATCACATTCAAAGTGACTGGAATAATAATGTACATAATCGAGTATTCTATGAGTTCTTTAAAGTATTAGATAAGAATTTATTTAATGACATTTAGTAGTAACTAATTATGTTTCATTAAAATCCGTTTTATTATACAAATGATATATTAATAATATGTAGTTAATTGACAGTGACAATAAAGAGTTTTTTTATTTTTTTTTTTATTGTGACTCGACATATGACAGCATCCCGCTTGATGTTAAGCCAAAGTGTGGTCCATGAATGAATGTCACTGCTACTACAATTCAATAACTGTGAGTAGCAATCACATCCACTATGCCGGCCTAGATGGAACCGGCAACTTACAAGCTGTATACTTGTAAGTGGTGGTACTACCCTGGATCGGCGGACTGGGTACCACTGCCTACCACTCTTTGATAACCAGACCCGAAGCAAATATCAATCTCTTTGCTTTTATTAACAAATATTTGCAATATTTAATATTATTAAATATTACAAATAAAAGCTATGAAACAAATATTTGCTCCAACCGGGAATCGAACCCGGGACTTTACGCGCAACAAACCAGTCGCTAAACCGTCAAAGTTAGTTAGGAGATAGATATATTATGAACTAAGGAGAAGTTTCCTCTTTGACTTCAGAAAGGAATTCCTGTGTTAAACGTACTTTGTAATTACCAATCCTTTAATGATATTCTCCTCAAAGCTTTCACAAAGTTTAAGCTAATAACTAAGTATACAATAAATACTTATATAAACCAACTGACATATTTAAAGAATTAGAATTCGTGGGCGTAAAGAAAGCGAAAGTGTTGTGTTAGGTTCGTGGAAACTTGGGTTACGTTACCTCGGCCCATAACTCTGGGACTTAAACTGTGATAAATTAATTGTTTGATAAATATTTAAATGCTCTATATTTGACATTTATAATAAAATTTAAATGTTACGCATTAAAATTCATCTATATTAGTACTTAAAACCTGTATTATATTAATCAAAGGCAAAACAGGCTTTTCACTTCGCGATCCTGACACAACACCTACGATTCTTTGATATCCACAAATATATATATTTTTAACAATTTTTAGGAAATTTTGTTAGTATTTTTGTGTCGACAGGCGCGGCGTATCGGTTAGAACATCAGTCCGTTAAGCGTAGAGTCCCGGATATGATTCCCGGTCGGAGAAAATATTTGATTCATTGCTTTAACTTGTAATATTTATCAACTAGATTTATTATTACAAATATTTGTTTAAAAAGAGAAGGCGGACAAATCCGAGTCTGATTGTCAAAGAGTGGTAGGAAGTGCCGATCCAGGTAGTACCACCACTTACAAGTATACAGACCGTAACGTGAAGTTTCAAGTAGGCCAGCATAGTGGATGTAACTGATACTTACAGTTAGTTAACTTTAGTAGCACTCATCACATGGACCTCACTCCGACTTAACATCAAGCGGAGTACTGTCATAAGTAGAGCCACAATAAAAACAAACAACAATTAAAATGAAATCTTTTTTTGTTGTTTTGTTTTACAAAAAGAACAACACCTAATTAAAATATTAAAATAAAGTTCCCTTTATTTTTAAATACATTCTCCTCTGTTTAATTATTAACTTGCCTTTTTAATTGTAAAAGTTAAAAAAGTTACTAACCACTTTGTGGGGCAACACCTGCATAATAATAAAGCTGAAAATATGATAGGAATTTCGGGGCAATATTTTAAAAATCTTATTGAAAACAAAGTTACTTAGATTATTACAATATTTATAACGTTGTCTGAAGGTGAAGCATCCAAAATATTTGATAAAGTTTATAAATAAAATTAACTTGAAACAAAAACAATTATATGCCAAAATCAGAAGAAAATTTGATAGAATACAACAAATTTACTTTAATTAAATTTTTATGTGGCTTCACAGCACCCCGCTTGAATTGAAGCTCAAGTGCCGTCCATGAATGAATAAAGTCCATGAATTACTACAGTTAGATAACTGCAAGTAGCAGTCGCATCCACTATGCCAACCTAGTTGGAAAGGCAACTGATTCAAACTGATGCCAAAACGCCACCAAGTCGCTTCACGTTCTGTATAATTGAATGTGGTGGTACTGCCTCGGATCAGCGGGCTAGGCAAATGATTACCTGACTTGAAACTAAACTGTCTTACCTACCACACTTAAACAACCAGACCCTGAACAAGTTTTCATATACAATCATCACCATCATCATCAGCCAGAAGACGTCCAACAACAACAAGATGCCAGTTGCATCCACCGTTTATTTGTGACTTAGACTATGTCGTCAGTCTACCTAGTGGCCTACTACTTGCGTCTTCCGATTCGCTTTAAATCTCCACTCAAGAACATTCATTCCCCATCGGATCATTCCCATTAGAGATGCAGATATTTAATGCCCAGTCTGCCGATCCGGGGTAGTGCCACCACTTACAAGTATAGAGACGTTGACGTAATTGTTACAAGTAATTGACGTTGCCGTTCCTAATTAGGCTAGCATAGTGGATGTGATGCTACTTACAGTGACAGACTATACTAGATCGACAGACTGGGTACCACTACACACTTTTAAATTAGGAATCATTTTAACCACAGAGCCTGTATGAAGAAAATTGTGGATGTGAAGGATGCAAGGGAGTTGTGTAAGGATCGCGGCAAGTGGCGCTCCATTGTCTCTGCCTTTTCCCACATTTGATTGATTGATTGGTAATTTAACATAATTCGTTTTAATTTTCACAGATGATCGACGCACTTAGACAGCTCCATTACATGCGAAGACGTGTCCACCGGAATGTTTGTCCTGAGAACATACTGGTGACTAAAAAAGCTATTTGGAAGCTGTTTGGCTTTGACTTCTGCGGTAATTTATTTTGATTATGTTTATTAATTGTTATGCGCCAAATGGCAAACTAATGATTTAGCAGTACAAATACATATTTTTGTTAGATTCAAAGCTTCAACAATTTTTACATCAAATTAAAACATTTTTATTAAAATAGTCACTTTATCATTACAGAAAATCTCATCGATGAGCCTAAGGGTCGTCCTACAGTTAGCATATGGACAGTCAAAGTTTCCAAAATGTGTCAGCCAAATATGAATTATTTGTGTGAGTTAAGTTGAATAATTAGTATTAAATGTCCCCTAGTCTTCTCTTAAGTTTCTGTTATATCGGACAAATGAAGAAACACTTACTAGACCAATAGACGCCAGAATATCATTAGATACTTAACTGAAATCTTTTTGTAACAGCTCCGGAATGTCACGCAACTGGTAAATGCGGTATCGTCTCAGACATGTATGCATTGGGGTTGGTCATGTGCGCTGTGATTAACAAAGGCAGGCAAATCATTCAGGCTCATAACAACCCACAACTCTTCATCAAGCAAATGAGACATGTAAGTAGTAATAAAACATTTTTGTGAATATTTGCAATATGTAAATGTCACAATAAAATGAATAGCTATACTTGTATAGACTGGAAGGATGTACGTCATGTACGAGTAAGAAACGCAGACATATAAACAAAATTTTAACCGTCGGTTAAATCAAGGTAATTAATTTTCAGTTGTCGTCACTCTTGGACCTCCTCTGGCTTATCATCAGGCGGGTCGAGGTCAAATGTCGTGTCACAATAAAAAAAAACAATCTTCGTGCAAAATCTAAAAAAATACTAATAATCAAGTTCGTTAATATTGCCACTGACGCCAAATTCTGGTTAAACGCATTTATGACGCTATATTGTATTTATTGTATTTGTATTTGACGCTATAATGTATTATTAATTTCGCCTATGTTCTCTAACAATTCCACCGTATAACAATAAGGTAACTACTGTTTTATAGGTAACTTATTCAAGATCACAAATATTACAATTATTCCCCAAAATAAATGGCTTCGGTATGCAGGGATGGTGGAGCTATCCAACATTCTATTGGTTCTGAAATATTCTCTAAGCGTTTAGTAAGCCATATATGTATATTTTATTTTTTTGCCATAAGCTCCTCCTTCATAGCAGAGTCTAAAAATGTATTTTGTTGAACAGGTGGAGCTACAACTTCGCTTAGTGATCAATCGCGCACCAGAATGTCTACAGCAGCCTCTACTGCGAATGATCACCAGAGCAGCACCTCTCAAACCAATAGAGTAAAGTATTATTTATTAAGTTTATTTATATTTGTTCATATTTGGGTTAATAATTATATTTGGCTTTTGAAGCGTTAGCCAAAAGCTGCATTTGGTATATAAAAACTAGCATATGGTAATCAATCAAATTGTCACGCCTTTTTCCCAAAGGAATAGATAGAGACAATGGAGCGCCACTTGACACGACCCTAACATAACTTCCTCGCTTCCCTCACATACACAATCCCTTTTCAAACACGCTCAATAACTCAATAAATCAAAAACTCACGCTTTATTATAATTTAATTTTATTATACCTTAATTTGTTTATTTTTTTAATTTTCAATACTTAGCTCCTAAAAGTGCTTGTATCACGTCAAAGATAAATAAGTGTCAAAGTAATATTGAACCACTCTTGGTCTGCGTCAACTACGATCTATTACCACTATCATGCCTATCTGTTAATTATGCCTATACCATCCTTACGTATTAATTGAGCTACGTGAATAGGCAGAGACAATAGAGCATTACCTTCCACAACTCTAACATAGCTCTCTTGCTTTCTTCACATCCTAAATTCTCTTCTATGAAGATTAAATGAAACAAAAATATTTTCGGTGTCGTCCTCGTTTCACTATTTTCTTCGCAGCTGATTTAAAAACATCTTTCGATTATTTCTATATACCTTAATTCCTACATATCTTGTATACCTTTCTCAATCTCTGTCACTAACGGCTGGTTGTACCAAAAATAATATTTACGAATTTGTAAAAAGTATCGTATAAGTAAAAGAAAAATAGCACTACTTTTCTATGTACTACTTTTGTTATTTCTAATAATAAAAAAATGTAAATGGTAGTTTCGATATAAAATTATTTACAACACAATTCACGATTTCGTAATAGTAAATGTAATAGAATAAGTTTGAAAAGACCATGAAGAGTCGCATTGCGGGATAAGCTTGTACGTTGCCGGTTTTATCTGAGCCGGTATAGTGGATGCGACTACTACTTACAGCTATATAACCGTAGTAGAGGTCGCCTCCATTCATGTAACGCACTCCAGTCTAACATTGGGCAAGGTACAGCCGCAACAAATAAAATAACAACAATATTAAACAAGAACTTAATTAACTTTTTTTTACTACAGCCAACCGTTTCCTGAGCCCGTCATAGAGGCTATGCAGACATTGGAAAATACGACTTTGAGAGACCCAACTTTAAAAGACATCTTCTTCAGGAATACGCTTATTGAGGTGATGCCAGAAATAACAACGGTATGTAATTCAATACTCAAATAGTGCTAAATACGACTTTATGCATGAAACACGTTTTATTTTAACTTTAACGCCTATAGCTATAAGCTAGATAACATATTTTCAATCAAATCACTTATTTTGGTTATAATTAATTCACTATTCACATTAACTATAGCTGTGGTTTTATGTCTGATTTATACATACATTGTTTTAAATAATTGACCATTCAGATTTACATTTTTTTCACCTCGGATGATTAGATCTTTGCTAATGTGAATTATTTTGCAAAATGTTCACAAGCAGATAAAATACAATTATATAAAAATAAATCATGCAATATTAGTGATACTATGAAAATTTCTCTTTTACCTCAGTTATAATTAAATTAAATTAAAATAACAAAGCAAATTAATTAAAAATTGTTAGTTTATGTTTTTATATGATTGGTCTTTAGTTTTTTTTATAAACCCTTACATTATTTACCAGACATTTGATAATTATGTCCAATTTCGGTTTCGTATTTACAAGAAATTTGTTATTAATTATAATTGTATAATAATAATTATATAGGCATCCGTAAACTAACTCGATTTTTATAGTCGTCGTCACTCTTCGACCTCCTCTTGCTTATTAGCATCAGGCGGGTCGAGGTCAGAAGTTGTGTCAAATAAAAAATAAAAAAATGTATCATTTCCTATCATTTGTTTGTATTAATCGTTTGATCATACGATATAAATAAACATTAGGATATTTTTAAATTATTTTTTTTTGTTTTAGAAATTGCGATGGACGACAGTGTGGCCCAGTTTGGTCCATGAGTTGTTTGATGGAGATACTATACGAGCAGCCTTTAAATCGGCTGTCGTTCTCATAGCGGAAAGTACAGAGGATGAATACGACAAACATGTTCGTCCCGTGCTAATGTAAGTACTAATTACATATATATATTTATTGATTATATCTAAAAACAATAGTTGTTTATTTAACTATTTCTACCTGATAAATAACAATTAATTCTTAAAACTCAATAGAAAATACGTCAAAAGTACGAGGTCAGTGCAATCTGTTGTTGGAATTCTCGAGAACATGCCCGCAATTGTGGAAAAGAGCCCGGAAGACATCATAAAATATTACCTTGTTCCATATGCGTGTGACTCGTTGGACCAGACTCACGGACCAGTGCTGGTATGTACTGATTTTATTTATTAATGATTTTAATGCTATGGCAAGTAATTGTTACATATCAAATCTTCATATCACGTTGATAAACGTTATGCAAAATAAAATCCTTTTATCCCAAATTGATTTGTTAATATTTATTACATAAGCGGCCTTATTCCCAATCAAAACCACCATTTACTAGGCAACCAAAAGAGAAACAGTATTTCTTTGTTATATTGTTTTCATGATATAATTAATATACAGGTTGTTAGGAAGAGGGTTAGCCAAACTTGTTGGGTGGTAGAATTATTTCGGACATACCAATTCGGCTATTTGATCCTATGTGTTCAATTTTTTTTTATAATAGATTTTTTGTCATTTATTTAAAATTTTACGAAATTTGACCTAAAAATGCTGTATTTTTTTCCTAATTATTAGGTACAGACTATCAAAGTTTAACAAAAGAATAAATAATTACAAAAAACTTAAATTTAAAGTTGAATAAAAAATTAAATAATGCTTCTTCAGGATTTTAAATAAGCTTAAAAACTTTTCTAGTTTTTCCTCTTTTCAACGATATATCACATGTAATTATTAGATGTTTAAATTTGTCAAAATTTAAAAGTTTAGGGAAGACTGCAAGAATGATACAAAAATATTATCACGCAATTTCCTTTAAAATCGTGGTTATTTGCGCTATACTATTTTTCAATAATATTTATTTGACATCCATTTTAAAATTGCATTAAAAAGAATGACTACAAAACTAACCCTCTTCCTAACACCCTGTATACGTTTACTACTATTAGACACACGTTGATATAACTAAAGTTAAGTGTAAAAGTTTTATTTATATAATATTTATTTTTATAGTATGCTGGCCTTACATGCCTCGGAAAGATACATACGAAATATGACAACACTCAGATGATTGAGATTATTCTACCGAAAACTAAGAAGATATTGGAAACTTATATGGGCGATTCCGAAATCTTAAATCAAGTTCTGGAACTTTACGAAGTGTTTGTAAAACGAATGGAATGTAAAGAAATTGTGGAAAAAATCCTCCCCACACTTTTATACATGCGTTTGACCGAAGCCAAAGTTGTTTTGCGTGTCGTCAGTAAGTGTATTTAATATTTTATAATAATGATAAGTGATCAATTAAGTTAAGTTTATGATTTTTATATTATTTTACTTCAGATCTATATAAATCTTTGGTGGATGACAAGAAGATGAGTTTGAGCATAAACATTATGGCGACAAAAATGATTCCAACGCTTGCTCCACACACAGTTAATCCTAATCTGGATATTGATCAATTCATTTACTTAATGGAGGTTAGAATTATTTTTATATAAATTACATATTTAATAATATATTTTTAATATTTTCGCGAGGCCTTATTTATAAAAAAAAATACAATTTATATGACATGCGCGCAAGTGTTTAGTACTTTTATATTTATATTTCGTATTTATAGTTTTGTACCACAAAATAAACTGTCAATATAATATTAAACGACAAAACCAAAGACTAACCTATGAATTTATTTCAGATAATATATGATATGTTGGATGCCATTGATAGGGTGCAACGCCAAAATTTTCATTTGGAAAAATGTCTTTCGGTTACTGAGCGTTTTCGGGTTATGCGGAAGTTAAGTACTGACTTGGCGGATCCTCCTCCATTTGAAATTCCAATCATGCGCCCAGATCATTACAGAACCAAAAGCGCCGAAGAAATGGCTCGCAGGATGTCGTCATTGTCTGTTCGTCCTGGGACTGCAACACCTGGAGCCACCTCTGCTGGTGTTCTCCCTAGAGGTTCTTCAGGAAGGATTCTTCCCAGAATAGAAACCACTGGTCCTAGGCCTATGGGTTTGAGCGGTGCGGCTATCAGGAGTAAGTTTAATTGGTTCTAATTGTCGCCTCTTGTCTGAATTAAAATTTAAAATTATGTTAAGTTGCATGTCTATATTGTATATACAAATACATTGTATTTATATGATCATAATGCTAACTCGTCATTATTTAGGTACAGTCAATAGATGGTTCTATGGCTCCAACGCAATCTCCACTAACGCTACTTCTGTCACAACTACAACTGCAACTACAACTGCGCCCATTGACAACAACTTGCTGCGTGTTGGTGATAATATTTTACCTAACAGACGCTTGTCTGACAATACTCTTATCACTCCGAAAATACGAATTGCGCCATCTTGCGCTTCTTCGCCTGGAGGAACACCTGCAAGTAGCAGCGCCAATATACCACCACGACGCCACTCTAGCCAACAGGAACGCCGTGACTCCGTGGTCCATCTGTCTCCACCAACTGTAAGTCTCATGCATGCTCTCATGTACCTACTTTACTTTAACTTTACAATAGAATCCTGTGTAACAATAATAATTTATTCTTAGTATAGGTAATCCTAATTACAACATGAACTATAAAAGTAATTTAGAAATGATAAATTAATTTACACACAAACATAAAGGCGTGATATTTGATGGTGGGTATCAGCGTAGTAGTGCTATGACTGTGACCGCAGTTATTTTGGATATCGCAGGATCATCAGTCTCGTGGCAGAGGCGGCTCTGGTTCAAGCCTCTCGGTTCCGGTAACATCTCAACGTCCAGTAAGTTATGTGCACGCAGAATATGTTTGTCTTGATGCGTGCCTACCCCAAATACATACTAATTCATTGGCTCAAACCAGCTTACTTTTCGGTGTGGTCTCCTTTTCTGCCACCGCATCTTCTCACATTAACTGCTTCCAAAGAATATAGATATACACTACAATTATTACTGCACGTTTTCCTCGTCGTCTTTAGCACATTATCAACATACTCCCTGTATTATTCATTTATATCATTATTGTTCCTATCTGTTATAACTCGCAAAATTTCCTACTCAACAGCTTATATTGTGTTGCATGACGAGCAACAAGATCTGTGTCGCAGTTGCGATTTATGCACGTATCCCCCTGCAATCCTTGCTGTTACGTCCAAGTATTTGTCATTTACATCATAGTCTTTAACATGTGAAAATGTTTCATATGTATCATGTGTCAGTTTCGTTACACCTACTTCACCCTATCTTTAAACCATTTTCACACAATATTTACATAATAATATTGTCTATTTAAAAAAAGCAAATATATAAGCCTTCTTACGTAAAAAAAAATGTTTAAATTTACAGCCATAATTTATAAATAATAATTTAAAATGTCACGCCTTTTTCCACAGGGATAGGCAGAGACAATGAAGCGCCACTTGCCACAATCCTGACATAACTCCCTCGGCTTCCCTTCACATATTCAAATGGTGGGGAAATATACGATCCCCGACCACGGCGCGGGGTAGACGTGATGTAGTTTTGCTACAAGCCGATACATGATCTGATTTTTATACACGCTCTATGCTTATGGGTACTAGCATTCTTGAGTATGTCTCTGATTTAATCAAAAAAGATTTCTGCATCGTTTGCCACTTCCATCCACACCAGATTTATAAGTTATTTTCTTCAATCTACTATCACTCATGCTTTCCATGCGCGTGCCCAAACCATTGAGAAACCATTTATTTGTCACTACATCGCACCGAGCTATGTGCTATCGTCACTCCACATATACTCCTTAAAGACCGCATTCTTACAGCATTAATTCTACTCTCATGCTTCTTCTGCCACAGCCAGCATTCACTTCTAAACA
This sequence comes from Tinea trinotella, assembly GCA_905220615.1. Classification (NCBI taxonomy): domain Eukaryota; kingdom Metazoa; phylum Arthropoda; class Insecta; order Lepidoptera; family Tineidae; genus Tinea; species Tinea trinotella. The sequence continues at coordinate 7,257,789 of HG992305.1, forward strand.
TTAATGTGGGAACAAGTAAGTACTGTATTTTAAACAGCCATCCGTGACTTTTCGGACAGTACTTGGCTGTTCATTACACCTTTTGCAATCTTTTCTGAATATCTTCATCACACTTCCCATCTCTTATAAACTCACTTCCCAAGTGAACAAATTGTTTGACTTCCACTTTCTTCTCTTCTATTATTATCTCACATTTTCCATGTTATATTCTTTTTAACAAATTCAAAATCTTTTTCACATCAATATCACATTTCGTTTCACTTTTATTCAAAGTGAAGAAAACATAACTCAGACTTCTCATTCATACATTTGCCTTAGGCTTCTTCAGTCCTCCCCAGGCTAACTTAACCTATTTCCAGAACAGTCTATTTTTATCATGGCAATATAAAAATAGACTGTTCTTGATATATTTAACTTAACCTAAAATGGTGCTTCATTGTCTAGAGAGCTAAATCTGAAATATTTAACTTTCCTTTCTACTTACATATAATTACTTGCTGTTAGGAATACTGTTTAATAAAGAAACGTAAGGCTTTATGTTTATATTGCTACTAGCGGCATAGGTTTTACTGTAAAAATATTTAGGTTCCAAAATTAAATAGTGTATCATTTCAACATCAGATTCACAAAACGTATTACAAAGCAAAGCCAAATACCTTTAATCTTCTGCTGGGCTGTAACAATACATAATTGTTTTTTTTTTTCAGATTTTGACAGCCTGATTCACTAAAGACTAGGCTTAGCAGAGTAAAATCTCTTTTAAATCTTGAATACTTATACATTGGTTACAATAGTATACCCAATCCTATTAACAACTTTTTAATGCAAAGAAAGACCTTGAACTCAAATTTGCTTGCATTTTTCTTTAAACGTAGAATTACATACGAGTATAAGTGACAGCGACTGAAGCAGCCGTGATTAACTTGGTTTTTTTCAGTTGTCGTCACTTTTGGACTCATCACTCTTGCTTATCATCAGATGGGTCGAGGTCAGATGTCGTGTCACAATAAAAAAAACAGGAAATGTTTCAAACATTACAATTTGTACAGATTTATACAGATTTTAACTAAAGTCACAGAAAGGAAATATCTTTTGTCATACAGCATTTTAAATTAAGTAGACAAATATATATTTAGCTTGTAATGTATAATTATTTTTGTCAACATTATTATACCTATAAATTAAAGCTTTTTACATCCTTACTCATTAAGATTATCGCTAGTAGCAATTTAGACGATTTTTTGTGATCTTATAGGGATTTTACTCTAATTTTTATAATTTACATGTAGATGATCATTCGGCTGGCTACCAATACCATACTCTCATTTACTGTTGCTTTTCTGTTCTACTGCGCAGCTTGCACGGAGCATGATCGTAAGTATTCTCTTCTTTCAAAGTTTCCCAGGAACCGTCAAAGCGTTCATAACATAATACATCATAGCATACATATCCACTAAACGGTACACCTAGATGTTGCCGATCAAAATTCACATCTTTTACCAATGTTACTTAGGTATTAAATTTGAAATATAATTGGCAACTGTACGGCAACATCTCTGTGAGTAGATATCATGAGTTAGCATTTAGTTAATAGATATGTGTCAAACTCACACATTGTCGTTGCCTAAAGCTTAATAATTCTAAGTCTGTTGATATATTCAAGCATGTTGGTGTGAAACTTATGTTACTAATGCAGCAAATGGGATCCTTGGTTCAGGTAAATTCAGGTAAATTCGTATTTTATTATTTACTATTTCAGCTGTTTACATGATTTAGCATGTTATATGTATACCTCATCATTATTTTTATACCTACTTTCTTATACAAAAAAACTATTTTTTATTGCAAATAAAAATTTTAATGGTATTAAATCAACCCATGATAACTCGACAGCCATTAAAAAATAAACTACTTATTTGAAGTAACTTATAACAAACAACCTTTAAAAAAACAATGTAATAATAAATATTTTAATAACAAATACAGGGTGGTTCAATGCCGAACACGTCGACAAGCAGCCCGTATTTGATGGAAACGCCACCACAGTCTGTGAGGTCTCCTCTCAGGTCACGTCGTCCATCAACAGCAACACCAGGAACTTCTCAAGGATCCGGGCTCTTATACCAACTCAGCAGTGGCATGGTGCGACACTTGCCAGTTGGAGCCCAACACACCATTCGCTCGGCACAGCCACGAATCTCAAACTGGACCACGGCTGGGTACAACGCCATCAGCCAACAGGCCGCGATGGCAGTTCGAAAGTGCCCGTCCTTGAATATCACACTTCCTAAGTGAATCCAGAAAATTAAAATTCGCTATTTTAACTGACAATGTATGCCTAATTCGGATTATGTAACTTTTTATTAGCTAATTCCTTTATATGTACCCTACCCCATCTTTTTATAGGCCATTATTCAACAGCTTCCGCAAATTACAAAAGGTGGTGAGCATAATGACGGCACAAACACTTGTAGATTATTCTGCCGACCAGGGAGGTACCAACGTTCATAGGCGTAATCCTAGTAAAATGATAATAAATATTTAGTTTTATTGTTTAATAAAAGGTGTCCAAGTAAGAGGTGGATTATAATTTCGTGATAAAACGTGTGTGTGAGTTTTGAACCTTTACCACTATTAAAACTTAAAGAATATAGATGCCGCATAAATATTAAAACTTATAAATTATATACTATTGTTAAAAATTTCCACCTCATTTTGTGATAAAAAGAACTCTATCTCATCAATGCCTTTAGCCTTGCTATCCTATTGAAAGCACATGTCTGACAAATGATTTGCCAGCCCATTTGTTGTCCCCATCTCATAACCCCTTCAAGCACATGGTCCACCAACATAAAACAACATTTTCATATTAGATGTTTATCAATCCAAATGCGTCTTTCTATTCAATTTTGTTTATTGACGTTTTTTGAGATATAAATATTATTTTCTTAGAAAAATAGTCATTAATTCTTGTTAGATTAGCATCCAGTTTGAAAAATATACGTCGATACAGATGGTCTCTAATTATGCTATTATTATTGTAATCGATATCTGACTTTGATATGCTGACTTTGAAAAATCTGCCTCAGTCACTGTCGCTATGCCGGCCAAAGATCTTTTTGGTTTCAGTTCCTGAGTAATTTGATTCTAGGGGCTTGGCGTTAATGTAAGTGAATCTTTCCTTAAAATATTGTGTAATGTTGAGCGACGACGAACAGAACACCAATAGGATTCACAACCAACTTTTAAAATTTGATGATTTAATTTAAAATTGCAAAACCGAAAGATGCATTGATCCTACCGAACTTTGAGTGAACTATTCATTGTTTCTGCATAATTTCCCCATATCCCATTGTAGCGGGTAAAAAATCATTGCCTAATCAGGTTTCGCTTCATTTCACGAAACTATCAAAATATTGACATATTACCAGACATGTTAAAACAAAATAGTTCTAACGTATAAATAAATTTATAAAAATTGATCCAACTTCTTATTTGGCTACCCCTAACAAAAAAACAAGTGATTCGTAAACTGATGTATACAATATATTATATTGTCTTTGTTTATTTTAATAGACATGTTACCGATTTTATTTTATAAAAATAAATATATACTTTCTTAGTGTATTGCCAGTAGATATTGACAAAAGTATCATTTAACATGACTTGACTTGTACAATTCAAGTGAGAGCCACACTATTGCAATTACGTAACTAACTCTCATGTACATTTCCGTAGTTCCGTACATTTGATAAAATATAAAATATTTATAATTTATAAAACTTAATTATTTTACATGTTAAGAGCTTAATTGCTTTCAGTTTATTGAATACATGTATACTGGTTGGTATATATAGAATTTAATAATATTTGTATAAATTGATATATCAACCTGACTGGTGGATTGCTTCTGTTTGTTAGCATAGTTAGAACTTTCCCAAAAACGTTGGAATTTTAGGGGGAAAAACGTTTAAAATGTAAATAAATTGAAAATAAAAGTAGCCTCTCAAATGTACCAACTTAATGTTTTTAGGTTTATGAAAGATTACGCATCTAAATAAATTTGGTACAGTTTAGTCGTATTGCGAAGTTACATTTCACTATTGTAAAAAGGTGTTTACATTTTAAAATTACTGTGAATATTATAGTTACTGGTTCAAAAAGATGGGGTACCCTTGTATGCCTTTAACCGCAAATTTAGGACATAGTAGGGGACCAATGGAGCGTTCATGCGTTGTTTTAAGCATAATTTTCTGTGCAGCGAGCACTCAAGTGATTTTTTCCTGGAATGGAGCCCGTGGAATCCCGTGGTTCCAAATTCGTCAGTGAAGATGTCCTTTTTTCTCCCAAACTAAGTAGAGGAAAGTATGTTTGAAACAGCTGGGATTTGCAAGATCTGAAATTTGTGAAAGTATTTTTAAAATCCGCGGCGAATGAGACTCCGGCTATTCAATGACGTCACTTAAGGACACTTACTTAAGTAAATCTCTTTAAAAATATGTGTAATTAAATTCAGATCTTTCATTTTCCACACTTACACCAACCTATATTGTACAGATGCATAGGTACTGTCGCGATATCTCCCTGTTCCAAATTTGTGGCCTAATTTTATTCAAATTTTGAACTATAATATTTAATATTTGCTATAATCTAAGTCTATTTGCTACAAACATAATCTGAAGTAGGCCTAATTATATTACCTATCGTAATGTTTTACTCGTAGATACAGACAGTATTGATGTTGTAATTATATAATCAATTAGTTTGATATTTGTGTAGAAATTCTTGATATCAATAAAAATGTCTATATTGTTTTTTTTTTATTTCGTATTAATTTAAATCTATATTATTATTTTAAGTATTTTAACAAGGGTGGTGAATGGGTAAAGAATTGTAAGCTTTAATGGGACTGAGATTGGCAAATATTCAATCGTCGATCTTTAGAAATGTATTAAATTTAATATATTTTGAGAATTTTGGATAAACAATGGGTTGAAATCAAAATGTTCTATATTTATATATATATTTATTGATTATTTTAGGAATATAAATGGAAGGGTACGAATGGAATGTAAATGGTGCTGAATGTGAGATATTTATAAAAATTAAATTAACAGTTCTTTGAATAAATGTGTATTAAATATATATTTAATTTTGAAGTTATTTGATGCAAATATCTTGAATAAAACATTGAAACTTATAAGTAGACTGCTATGTGATTTTCAAATGACTTTAATATTATGGACTGTATTGGGATAGATAAGGATGTTTAAAAATTCCAACTATATTTTATAATAATACAGGGCATATTATTATATCTATTTTTACTATTCACATATTTCTTCGGTGATAGAATTTTTTAACCCTATTGGAATCAGTAGTATCTGTATTGTAATTTGCTTCATTTCAATTTTACATAATTTCACATGGTGCTTTTTTTCCTAAATGAAATCTTGAAACAAATAATATCGCCACAGTCATTATCATTAGGATTTATTTTCATCAAAATGAGTAACATATTTGCACTTTATAACACAATAATTATATTTTTAAATATTAACATTACATCGGACACGAAATATTTATTTTTGGTTGCTAATAAATTATGAGCGTTTGGGTTTGTAGATGTCTGCGGTATGAAGTATGCCATGTGATGTAGATATCTAGGGGATGAGTGTAGTATTTTCCCGGGCTTACATATCCCTCAAATCTTAATAACACTTTATGGTTCATTGCAGTACCAGCTATTTTCGTCGGGTTCATAAATCATTAAGAGCGCGTAATCTAATAATCGCGGGAGGTCGAGGAGTATTGAAGATAACGACATTCAACGATGCAGCTCATTTCAATTTTCAACAACATTTCAACAACATTTACCGCCTAAACGCTCACTCAACACATTACAAGTATACAGACTGTGAAGTGATTTGGTTACGTTTCGGGATCAGCTTGTAAGTTGCCGGTTCTAACAGCATAGTGGGTGTAATTGCTACTCACAGTTATTGAATTGTAGTAGCAGTGACATTCATTCATGGACCACACTTCAGCTTAACATCAAGCGGGGTGCTGTCATATGTCAGATCACAATAAAAAATAAATTAAAAAAATGAGGTATTCATTTATAAGGCGGATATTACCTCTGATAAAAGACGGCCCATCACATTTGGCTACGTCTAAAAACTTAGCGTAAATATGACCGTGTAATATCTGATTGTACACAAATTTAAATAGCAAGCAATCTTAATTACAAATCAAAATTATTTCCAATAGTAGAAGACATGAGTGGATGAAGGTGAAATGTAACGATTTTTTTGGCACGGATGCAGGTATGTACCTATACCTTCAACCTCGCCAAAATTTAAAACAAAAATTAACATGTCACCTTTATCCACTCATGTCTTCAATAATAACTGATAAATTTTAGTTTGCTTCACATTGGACATTGCATGTATTTTTCTTAGTCAATATTACATGTATTCAAGACAATATACATGTGCACATCATTATCATTTGTTTACATGATATATCTTTCAATAAAAAAATCATATACAATATTCTATCACCAATTTCTTACATTTATTTAGATAAATATTTTTTAATTCAACATAAATATAATTTATTCGAATGTTCTGAGTAAAAAACAAAAATGAGAAACTTAAACAAATTGTGAAAACCTGTCTTTAACTATAGTAAGTTTTTATTTTCCAAATATCGAACATAAATTATAGAATGACAATTTTATATAACATTTTAGTTTAGATGCCAATTACAATGTCAATATTAATGCAATTTCATAAGCAGTAATTGAATGCGATGTGCGAACATGCCAGACAGCGTTTCGAGCTTATTCTGCTTTTTAGGAAATTGTAATTGAAATTGAATGTAGCGGGCAACTGATAACAATTTACACAGTTTACATCGGTATGCTTTTATGCATGGAAGTGAATGAAAGGTATGACAGAAGAAGCATGCAAATAGGTTTATGCAGTCATTAAAAAGTGCATGTGGGAAAACGATTGCGTGAAGAATGCGTGATTTAAAAGAAGATGAAACTTGCGATAAGTAAACGTTAAAGTATTAAAAGAATGTATGGAGATTGATGAAAGGGTTTTTTAAATGGGAGGCGAGTGGTAAGATAAAACAGGGATAACCCAGAACCTTGATGAAATCGGGGACTTTCCTAAAATAAACAGGGTCCGCAGTGCCAATATCCGAAGAACATGTGTGAAGGCAATTGTGGATGTGAAGGAAGAGAGTTGGATATTATTTTATATACAAATTTTATTTTATATATATTATCCGAGATGTGTAATGGAAATTAAAAATATTTATAATTATAAAATTTTAAAATATTGTGATAACTATCGATATGGACTTTCAGTAGTGAGACAAGTGCCAAATTACTTGAATAGTTGTTGAGGTACGGAATATACGAATATCAGAATATCGTAATTATATTAACGTAAGGGCATATCAAATTTGAGAGGTAATATTTTATATAATCTTAAAATTTGAAGTCAAGGCGTATGTTCCACCAATTCGACTTGGTTGGATTGTTCATAGAACAGTTCAAAACAAGTGATAGAAAATGTGATTAGTAGAAAAATTGGTATTAAATAAAATATGAGATACAAAGCACATAAAATTGACATCTTCAATTATATTACCAACGACGTAATAAAGTAATCATCGACGATGAATTTAGAGAGTGAAAGAAAGATTATACCCACGAAGGAGATTAGGAAATTTATTTTTATTTTATTTTTTACCTATTTCTTTATACGTTTATTATTTGACCTACCTTGGGTTGATTATAATTATTGTCTTAATGAGTGATAGACTCATTGTAGAACTTCTTAATGTAATCAATGTTGTGATGTAGATGATTTACTATTATAGCTAATATTATTATAAGTATTGGCATCTCATTTATAAGCACACGTAGAAATTTCTTACCCACGAATTTCTTTTTTCTGATGTCATTATGTCTATCTTATATGAGTTTAAATACCTTGACTGCTCTTTTCTATACAAAATTGACAATAATTTTGTAATTTCTAATAATACCTATATATTTTATGAAGTTTTACTTCAAAGTGTTGACTGAGAAATTTGGACGACATTCCTATTGAACTTAATTAAATAGTATTTGTATATACATGTTTACTTATATTATGATTATTATACTCCTTATATTAGGACTATAATAATTAATTTTACTATATATATATTGTTCTCTTATCTTGAATGAAAGTGCTTGAAACTCTTATTAAACTCATACAACAAAATAAATCTTTAATTTGTAGATAGCTTTTATTTTAAAGTCTGGTGGCTTGCTTAATTGGTGTTTTAGATTAATTAATAAATGTGTTATTTCTTAATGTTAAATTAAATAGAAATATCCCTGTTTCCTAAATAAGATTTTGCATTTAATATAAATGTTGTGGGTTATTTATTAATTATGATGATAATCGTAGAAAATAAATCTAATCAATAACTTTAAAGATTTTATGATTATAAACTTAATCATTGTAGTGTTGTCAAATTTATCTAAATATAATAATTAATCTATTACATATTATTAAATTAATAAACATATATCTCAAGAAGTACTTATGTGTTGTAGACAAAATATATCAATTATATTTATATTATTATCTATTGTTCGCGATTGCTCTAAATGGAGTTTGTAGTGTTATTCAAGATTATCTAGAGATCTATCTATCTATCAGATTCTATAAATGGTGTTGGTAAAATCTTATATGTTATTTAAATTTAATATATTTGATAGTAAATTCTATGTGTGTCGTAGATAAAGTATTATGTTCTTGGTTTACTTAAAATATTGAAGAATATGATTATAAAAGTTACTTATTGAAATATATCTCTATACTTATTTTTTTTTTCGAAAGGTGTTTCTTAAAATGTTTGAATGTACGAAACACATTAAGAAACACCTTTCAGTATAAACAATATGTATTTCTTCCTTAAGATTCTATAATTATTCATCAAGTTATTAACGTAATATTGCTTATTGAACAATTAGTAGTGGGTTTAATATATTAAAAAAATATTGTGTCCAAAAGTCACTTATTAAATATTCTATTAAAAATTTAATCAATGTTTATTAAAAAGATTATATCGTGTTGTAGAGAAAATTATATACTCGTATCTACTTAAGGTTAATAATAGTATAAATTATAAAATAAATGTTTTTTCTGTCCTTTAATGGACAGTATTATATAGATTTATCTAAAGTTACTTATTGCAGATTCAATGATTAATACTATTAGTATTCGTTAGAATCCTATGAGGATATTTTATAAATTTTATCTACATAAAAAATATTTACATATTTCTCCTTATGGTCTTTACAAACCAGACGTATTTTCGGCTCGTTTTCATGCGTAGTTGCATACTAAAAGCTATACGCGCTTTTATACTGTGTTTTTTCTCACTTGGCACAAGTAGTAAACAAACATAAATATGCAATTATTGTCAACGTAAAATATGCCTAATAAATAAATAACATGAAAATCATTATTACCCATGCCGTTTATCCTGTTTACTGCTGTTTTTTTTTTCAATATAATAAATATACACAATGTAACAAATGCACAAAAGTTAATAAAATCAAACACATATATACATTATTTAGTCAAAAACCATTTATATGGAAACGCTGAATTCACAAATGACAAATGTTGTGCCTCAATAATAACAATAATTAAACTATTTTCACAGTAATTCATAGATATTTTTATATATTCGTATTGATTAGCGCCAGTAGTAATTGTATTTCAATTGTTTTTCAATCCGTCATTATGCCGAAAGATTGTTTACTACTTTGGTCAAATAAGGGAAAATGTACAGTACTAGCTTATGAGCGTGGGTCACGATGAGCAGTAGCAATTTGGTCTGCTTTATGCATTAGTAGAAAAATAGGCACTGGGTTTCTCCGCTTGTTGCGTGCGTCAAGTTTGATAGAATAACGTGAGGTAAGGTCGAGGTGCAGGCTGAAGGAGTCGGCAAATAAAGTCGGCAGACAAACTTATACGCGCCGGAAATTTGCCTAGTTTGTAAAGAAACTTAAAGTTATTTATTAAAAAGGTTGTCTTGAACTTTCAATATCTACTATAGTCGCCATAAGTAGGCACCGCTTGGATGTAATGCGTGTACACAGATAGTGTAAGAAGAGTTCACTTGAACTGGTTATTTCCAGTTTATTTTATAAACGCCGTTTGTTTTACCCTGTCCATTCGTTTATTTTCTTTTTGACAACTCACGCCTATGATTTACCGTTTTTTTCCTTCAAAATAATGTACTACTACAGTAATGTACTTTATTAGCGGGTAACGCCCGTCAATAAAGGGCACTTAGTGAAGTTTCACTAAGCATAACAAACAACCACTGAGTAAAAAAGGTTTTGAAATACATAAAATAATATCGATCATATGAAAATAGTTTAAATAAGGAAATAAATATATAAATCGATTTATCTTATTTCAGGTTTTGAGATAAGATAAATCGATCATATGAAAAAAATAATTATAAACGCACGTTAAATGAATTGCGATCATGATTAAGTTAAGAAGTAGCTAGGTTAAGAAGTTAAGCCTAGGGTTTATTTAAATTTCGAACTACATAGTTGGATATAATAAATGCACCATTAAATAAAATCAAATCGATTATTATTTTAAATCGAATAGGTACCATGTTTATTTTAACAAATTGGATCGGAATTGTTAAAATAAACGAATGGACAGGGTATAATTTTTGTTATGTTTTCTATGTTATTTTTTTAAACCTTGCCTGTTTTCTATGAAAGGGAAGGTCTAAGAGATCCACTGACCCAGTCTACAGTTGCCTTAGTCACCGTTACTATGGCGGCCTATAAATATTTTCATAACACTATTTTGTTACGAGATGAGGACAATGTTGGCATAACATGTAATATTATTTTTCCCTTGTTAACAGTACACCAATACACGCAGCCGGTGACTTCTTATAGCAATCTTTCTAGTAGTATCTTTCTAACAATTCTAAAATAATAAAAAAATCTTATATAAAATTCTTTCACAAATGTATATAGATTATTAGAAAATCTTATAAGATATAATCATGTTAGTAAACGTTAAACCCCGTATTCACAAATAAAACTTTGAAACTGAACCCTATATACCGAAATGGTCTGCTGCGCAACCGGACATGCGAGTTAGTTTTCCTCTAGACAATATTAAATCCACAATAAATTAAATTAAAATTAAACTTCAATCTACCGTCTCAGTCATATTTAACTACAGTGTTGCACTGCTTTCCCATTAAAGTTCCATTTAACTATCTACAAAATTGAAATTGCGGTTATTGAAATCGGTTTTAAAAATAAGGCATTGTTTGCACGAGCATTTTTAAAAAGATACAATTTTCTCTTTTTAATGTGATTCTTGATACAGTGGTACTGGTTATTAAATTGTCTGGGTTCGGTAGACTAGGCAATCGACCATAATTGACTAGTCTATCGAACCCAGATTGTACCATTACTTTTGAGTATACAAACCGTGATGTGACTCAGTCACGTTTCGGGATGAGCTTGAAACTCACCGGTTCCAACTTCCAACTAGGTACAGTAGATGTCTAGCCACAATAATAATAAAAAACTGAGTTTATGTTAGTAAAGAAAAGTAAATCGCATTTAAAAATGACCTACCTGCTAACGGGAACAAGAGAAGTATTTTTTTTCTACCCATGACAGTGAAAGACAGCATGATAAAAACGCTCGTGCAAATGAGTCCTTATTATCCTATAAGTAACCGCTATTACAATAGTTAACATACAGAGGTTACATACGTGACACGTCAAAATAAAAATTTGGTCGATTTGCTGACGACTTTCTTCAAAAAACATTTTTATTTCTAGCGCATTAATGCCCACGAATAACTAGTGGATGCAAATGGCATCTTGTCGTTCTGAAAGACGTTATAAGGGGAAGGCCGATGTTCAGCAGTTGATGTCTTCTGGCCGATGATGATGAATGCCTACTCTTAAGAGCCTTTGTTTGCATTACTTTAGAACCACGGCGTAAAGGCAATTCCCATCTGCGTACGAGATAGATGTACTTGTATATAAATGATTATACATGCGACACTGTGAGGAACAAAAGAAGACAATTGGGCGCTCATTTCTTACAATTCTTTAAAACCGACAACCGATGGGGAAGAAAGGTTCTAGAGTGGAGACCACGAACTGGCAGACGCAGTGTAGGCAGGCCTCCTACTAGGTGGACTGACGACATAGTGAAAGTCACGAATAACCAGTGGATGCAACTGGCATCATGTCGTTCGAAATGGCGTTCTAAAGGGGAGGGCTATGTTTAGTAGTGGATGACTTCTAGTTGGAGATAAAGAAGCGTTAATTTTGCTTGCGTCGATTGCTCACTGCTGAGGATCGCGGCCCTAATGGGAAACTAGCTTCTGTGGCCAATTCTTGCCCCGTGCGTGTCATCATTTTCAGTGTCTCCTCAATTTGATCTGTTCAATGTCTTCAGCTGTGTCCTCGTGGCCTTTTTTCTTCAACCTTTCCCTTAACTATTAACATTTTAATATTGACTGGATTTTGTTAACCTATATAACTTACTTGAGCCGTGACGCATTTGATAATGCACCAGTCCGCTACGCAGAAAGACCCGGGTTCGGTTTCTGGTCGGAACAAAGATTTGTTTCATAGCATTTATCTGTAATAATCAATTAATTACATTGTATATTACAAATATTTGTTGATAAAAAAGAGACAGTTATTTGCTCTGAGACTGGTTGTTTAAGAGTGTTAGGCAGACAGTTGGTGGCTTCTTGCTTAATCTGCCAATCCGGCGTAGTACCACCACTCACAAGTGTACATCCCATGAAGTGACTTAGTCGCTTTTAGGAATCAGCATGTAAGTTGTTCGTTCGAACTAGACCAGCATATTGGATGCGATTGCTACTTGCAGTTATATAAAGGTGCTTCCACTCACAGACTAAATCATCATCATCATAAAAACATAGGCTAAACATAACTGCTAAACATAGACCTACCCTGTAGAACGCCATTTCGAACAACAAGATGCCAGTTGCATCCACCGGTTATTTCGACTTTCACTATGTCGTCATTACACCTAGCGAAAGGCCTACCTACTCTGCGTCTTCCGGTTCGTGGTCTTTACTCTAGAACCTTTTTTCCCCATTGGTTGTCGGTTCTTTTACCAGCGACGTGGCCAACCCATGGCCACTTCAGCTTGCATATCCCACGAGCTATGTCGGTAACTAAGGTTCTTTGGCGAAATCCTCGTTCCGGATTCTGTCGCGCAAAGATACTTCACGCATAGCTCTCTCCATTGCCCGCTGAGCGACTCTGAGCTTTTCCAACATGCCAACATGGCCACACTCCAAATTAAAATCAGGCAGGGTCATACGTCATACGTCGAGTCTTAATTAAAGAAATACCAAAGATATCATTGTATAATATTTTTTTATCCAGTATGAGATACATCGCTGTCACCTAAATATTTCCTTAGTGGGTCAGATATTACTTATATTGTATTATACCTATATAGTAAGTATCTCATTTATTTGGGTTTATTGGCATTTCGTCAAGTCGATTTTCGTCCAAGTCGCGCTTTGTCCAAATTGTTACTATTTATTGGACGCCAGGTGTGGCGCATTGATTAGCACACTAGTTCGTTACGCGTACACAGACCGTAAAGTTACCGGCATATAGTTTGCTGGTTCTAACTAGGCCGGCGCAGTGGATGTGACTGCTACTTACAAGTATCTAAATGTAGTAGCAGTTACCTCCATTCATGGACCGCACTGCAACTAAACATCAGGTAAAGTGATGTCGAGCCACAATAATTAAACTATATATTTGAAAATGTATTTACGTATCATAATAAAAAGTTTAAACTTAAATAAAAATATATTTTAGTAATAGACAAATATTTTCATCTTCGCTTCTTTAGGATGTTGATCAGACGATGTGGATTAGAGATATGGTGTATTACACATACAAGAAAAATAAATGTATGTGCAGTCGCCTCTACCGTTGCCAACGTGCCGCTCGTATTTATGAGGCTTTATGATTTTCCTTGTAAGTGTAAATATTTCTTCTCGTATGCATATTACACCTCACCTATTATTATAGTTATAGAAAACGATCGAGTTATAGGAGATGCAGACTCTGCGAACTCTGGAGTCCCTCCAACTTCACAGAGATATGGCCGGCTTTGTGCGTCCTTTTTCGCCTATACCACGGAGAAAGCCATTATGCATAAAGTTAAAAAATAATAGAATATATTTTAAAATAAGATAAAAAATTAAATAAATTGAATTTGACTTGGACGGAAATACAGTTTGGAAATATTTTTCACGGTTGGACGAAATGCGATTTAGACAAAATACTAATAAACCATATTTTTTTAAATAATAATTACTAAAGCTGAGTTTCTTGAGTCTTGTTTACGTGTAGGGTGGCTTACACACACTAATCAAAGTTGACTTTGCCTAATGTCCTTACGTTCTATTATTTGTGAATACGGGTAAATGTTTTTTGGTGTTATTCTCTTTATATTGTAGAAGAATAATATTGTTTCTTTCCAAATTTAAAAATGTATACGGTGTTTAGAGTAGATATTGTAACGCAAATAAAGTAAAAAATGTATATTGTTGTTTTATTTCTAATTGAATTGTAAAAACCTAAGCAAATAAAGCATATCTTCTCAAACTGAGGTCGCGAGCCCTGTGGTTGTTTAAAAATAAAAAGACCTTTCTTAAAAGAAATATCCTTTTATTAAAGTAAATATACCTCTTAGTAAAAGTAAATGATTTTATTATAATAGTTTAAAAATTCTTTGATTAATTATAGTTTGTTGTGTGGGTGCTATATTAGGACACTGCTCCTTACACCCAGTACTTGTATATTGCATAATGGACTTTGAAATAAAATGTACTGTACTTAATACTAACCTAGTAGTATACTAGCCTAGTGCCCATAACCGTAAAGCTTGTCAGGGTCGTGGCGAGTGGCGCTCTGTTGTCTCTGCCTATCCCCGTGGGAAGGAGGTGTGATATTTTTTATTTTCTGCTTGCTCACAATTTTGATGCGAAATTTAAGATTATTGAAAAATAATGAAAATTGGATGTCGATGTCTGCCGCTTAACCCGCGACAGGTCGCAGTTGACCGATGTTCACGCGTAAATATTCAAACACTAATACTACTAATCAATCAAACTGTCACGCAGAGACAATGCAGTGCCAATCGCCACGATCCTGACCAGGGCCGTCTTAAGCATATTCAGCGCCGGGGTGCAAAAGTCAAGGCACCGCTCGCGTGGTCTCAGTATAGTATCTATCGAAATTTATGGTGGTCGGCATGCGCCCCCTAGGACTCTGCGCCCGGGTGCACTGCACCCCTTGAACCCCCGGGTAAAGTCGGCGCTGATCCTGACAAAACTCCCTCGCTTCTCTCACAATTCTCCTCATACAAGCTCTACGGTTATGGGCACCAGGCAACCCAGCTTTCTTGAGGATGTCTACCAGCATTGGAATATTCCCAGGATTTTATTTCAATTAATACTATCTATACAATGACTATAAGGTTCTATAGAAAAAAATTAAATTTAAACTAGAAGATAATAATAATAAGACGATTTAAATACGTCCTATTTAATTTCTTTATTTTATTTCTATAGTAAGCTACCAAAGTGCTTGTATCATAGAAACAGGACAACCAAAGAACACATATCAAAGATACATTGGTACCAGTAAGTGATTTTGAACCCGTGCTCTCTGTTTGCATGACTTTGCACTGCCACTACACCACGGCCGCCTCATGACCATTGCACGTCATGGATCCATAACGCCTAAATAAATATGAAGACATATTTTCACCAATGTTTTTCTGATGACAAAGGCGCAACAGGCATTAACAATTGCGACAACTACAAGTATACGAGTAAGTACTTAAATAAGTACTTAGTGACATTCATTCATGGACCACACTTCGGCTTAACATCAAGCGGGGTGCTGTCCATGGCCGTCTTAAGGATATCTGGCGCCGGGGTGCGAAGGTCAGCCTGCGCCCCCACTTTTGTCTTAGTGTAGTAGGTACCTATCGAAATTTATGGCAGTCGGCATGCGCCCCCTAGGACTGCGCCCGGGTGCACCGCACCTCTTGAACCCCCGGGTAAAGACGGCCGTGGTGCTGTCATATGTCGAGTCACAATAAAAAATAAATAAAAAAAAAAGAATAAATCAAACTATTTGGCCGACATAGACAGACATAGGCGACATTTTCAGACATTTTCTGGTGGACGTCTCAATGATTTTCGCATGTTGCTGGAAGGATCCAAGCTTATTATATATACGATCAGGAAAACAAATGAGTTAGTAAATCATTCCAAGTGTTGATGTTAGGCAGACACTTGGTGGTCATGACGATCTGACTTCGACATGCATAATGGTCAACAAGGGGAAGTACAAAAGCGGCGACGACTAAAAAACCGATGCAAGTTACAATTGCCCCAGTCGCCGTTACTATTCCAGTTATTTTCAGTTTATAAGAAGCAAAAATGACAATTTGATATTTCACAATAAAAAGCAATTTGTTACCCGTAGGGTTAGTTCAGTTTTGTGAAAGAAAATCAAGAATAGGAAGCCTAATAAAATATAAAATACATTTCAAGGAATTGATAATAGAGTTTCTATTAGTAAATGTTAGTATACAAAAGGCAGGAACCATACAAATGTAATATCAATCATCAATATGATATTGGCAATTTCGATAATGTACGCGTGAAACCTTTTCTATCCAAGTTTCTTACCTAGTTACTAACAGTATTTTTATTGTGGACGACATAGGCGTGGACGAACGTTGCGCGTAAAGGCCCGGGTTTGATTCCCGGTCGGACCAAATATTTGTTTCATAGACCGGGAATCAAACCCAAAACTTTACTCGCAACAAACGAATCGCTAACCGTTTGGCCACGCCTGACGTTAGTTACGTTTCAGCATCAGCTTGAAAGCGACTGCTGCATGCACATATTTCACTGTAGTAGAAGTCGCATCCATTAATAGATCGCATTTCAGTTGATCAAGCAAGATTCTGTTTAGGTATTCGGGAAAATGACTGGTAGTGAAAATTTACTGTAACACGCAAAGCAAATTGACCTACAAGCAAGGCCGTCTTAAGGTATTCCGGGGCATAGAAGAGTCTGGGAACATCGGACAGTACTTAACAGTGGAAGTAAAAGTGTCGGAAAGTAATCCCGTCTGAGACAGGCAGAATGAATTGTTTAATTACTAATTAATAAATTGATTAATTTAAACTAATATAATTTCCAAATTACGATTCTTTTTTTTTTTTTCATGTAAGCGAATATAACAATATTTTGTATATTTACGAGTACAACGATCCTACGTCGCCTTATAGTAAAAACGGTGGTACTACCTACACGGTTAAAAAGGTTAAAAGGTTGTATTTTAAAAAGATTTCGTTCATTACAACATTTACCTTTTAAGCGTTTTATTTTACAACAAATATTGAGCAAATGGTTTATAACTTTCAACAAAGTCAAAAGACGAAAACTTTTTTAACCAGTAACGAAAACCAGTAAAATTACATCGCCATCTGTCGCTGGGATATTTTATTACTAAATATGAAAAGGCTCTCTAGTGTTCAGTCTCATTGGCTTAAGCCCATAGTTCCCAGCATCATCCATAGATGGCGACGTAATAGTTTTAAATTTTAAATTACAAGCATACCTAAGCAAGCTTAGTTTTATTTAAGTTTTTTTCAAATAACCTCTAAAAAGGTTAATGATTCATTAATTAATGATGAATGATGAAGATGAACATTGATCCATTGTATATTAATCCCAAATTCTCTATGCTAATTATTTTTTCATTGTACTGTCATAAATGTCGAGCACATATAACATCAATGGAGACGATTACTACAGTTAAATAACTGTAAGTAGCAACATCCAACATCCACAATGCCTACCTAGTTGGACATCTTATAACTGATTCCGAAAGGCGACTTTCCGAAAAGTTTACATCACCGTCTGTATACTTCAATCAATCAATCAAATTATTACGCCTTTTTCACGCCACAATATACTTGTTTATTTTATAATGCGGTGCTTGTTCCTACTTTAATTTATGGAAGTGAAGGTTGGGTATGGCAGAAGAAGCATGAGAGTAGAATTAACGCTGTAGAAATGCGGTCATTAAGGAGTGTATGTGGAGTGACGATAGCGTATAGAATAAGGAATAGCACATTGCGTGATAGATGTGGTTTGAAAGAAGATGTAGTGACAAGGATTGACAAAGGAATGCTTCGATGGTTTGGGCACATGGAAAGGATGTGGATGGATGCGTTAAACAAGGCAGGCCACGGAGAGTGTTTTCCGACCAAATCGGAGACATCCTCAAGAAAGCTAGGTTGCCTAGTGCCCATAACCACAGAGCCTGTATGAAGAGAATTGTGGATGTGAAGGAAGCAAGGGAGCTGTGTAAGGATCGTGGTAAGTGGCGCTCCATTGTCTCTGTCTATCCCTGTGGAAAAAAGGCGTGAGTATTCGATTGATTTTATAAATTAATTAAACCAATTAATAAATAACTGTTATACATTATTATTATTAGCATACTTTTACATTAAAATTATAAAAATAATTACTAAAGTCTGGTTTTAACTGCTCAGATCATATAAGCATCTGAGTTTAACAGCTATCATTAGTACCCGTGGTTCTATGGTCTTGTGACAGCAATCTTCCTTGGGATCGTTGGAAATGCTGAGATTTTGCCCTAACGTTGCACTCCGTCGCGGTACCAGGACCCGGGCTTGGTAACTACGTGTCACCTGGGTTTATTGGCGTGAACTAAATCCAGTACACGAGGGCATCTGGAGGGAATCCTACCGTTGTTCACCACCGCCCTAACACACTCGCCCTTTCCTGTTTTGATTTGGTTACCAGAGCTACTTAGAATATCTATCCATCTAACGGGGATGTTCCCTCCATACTCCGCTGAGTTCGACAGATTCAGGAATAGGAGTTTTAGCCGATAAGTAAAGCTATAATAGGTAGACCCTGAAGTTATATTAGACAGTAAAATTGTTAATAAATAAATGTATGATACTTGTGACAATTTGCAATTTTAAAAAGTTGGTCGATATTGCAGTTCCTATCGTTTACTGCAAATTCGCAAACATCGCTCGATGGGGAAGAAAGGTTTTAGCGTGGAGACCACGAACCGGAAGAAGCAGCGTAGGTATGCCCCCCACTAGGTGGACTGACGTCATAGTAAAAGTCACGAATAACCGGTGGAATAACCACGACTGCAACTGGCGTCTTGTCGTTCGGAATGGCGTTCTAAGGGGGAGGCCTATGTTCAGCAATGGACGCTTTCTGGTTGATGAATTCTCCTATATAACATATAGTTATTGACAAAAACTTGTAAAAAATTCTTGGCAAATTCTCCTATAACATCGTAATGGACAAAATATTGACATCAATAGGTAAATGACCTATTGGTTTTACTCCAATAATGTCTCTATAGCTACTTAGTATCAAACATTATTTAAAAACAATTAAATACCTACATGTAATAATAAAAATCTAATAATGGTTTCACAAAACCACTTATTTGCGAGTTCTATAGACTTATAAATTTACGCTGGTTGATTTTAACAACTTTCTCCTCATTTTATACTAGACAAGTAATTGTTTTTATGCGGAATCTAATTAGCGAAAATCATAAATTTAATTAAAATATTCTGAGGTTAAATGTGAACCAAAGAAATCAAACAATAGCCCATAAATTCAAGATATGCATTCTACTTGATTGAACTCACATGACAATATTAAGTCACAAAAAATTACACTTCATAAAATTCAACTTGGTATCCTAAATAAATGGCCTGTCAAATTCGTTCTTGCGCGGAGTGCTGTTCGCACCTCTGGGATGATAATAGCTGGCAAAGTGGAATGCTTTTCCAGCCCCTGTGTTCTCCCCATTCTATAACCAAGCGACGCGTGAAGAAGCACCTTTGTCCGGCATTATGTCAGCTGCTGAGACGGCCTTGAACTGCGGCAGTTTTTTTCAGTCGTCGTCACTCTTGGACCTCCCTCCGTCAGGCAGTCATGTCAGATGTCGAGTCACAATAAAAAAACTAATTAAATAATAAACTTTAATAACTAATAAACGTTCCTTAAGTTCCTGTGACCTCATTCTCCCCATTCTACAAACTTGGCTCCTTCAAGCGATGCGTGAAAATGCACCTTTGGCCAACATAGTGGTGGCTGCTGAGGCAGCCGTGAACTGCGATGGTTTTTTAAGTCGTTGTCACTCTTGGACCTCCATCAGACAGGTCAAGGTCAGATGTCGAGTCACAATAAAAAAACTAATTAAATAATACAGTTTAATAGGTAATAATAAACGTTCCTCAAGTTCTTGTGACCTTTAATGACAAAAATTGTCAACATAAAATTAATATTGCATCTAAGTTGGGTAGATATAACCACTATCAAAATTCTATGTATACGTATAGTAAATACACGTATAGCCTCATTACTCGTACATTTGGATGTTCTTAAGATTATATGTAGTTATATAATTATACAACTTTAGCAGGTCCGTTGTGCGAAGTGTCTTGAAGTCGACGAGCTATGCACTACTTTCCATGTTGCATAAAGTCACTTGGGGCATCGCAAGTAACCAAATTGAACACGTTTTTTGAGTTTTAAAAAACTGACGTAATAATATAGTGTATATTATGTTTTCAGGTCAAATGAGGTATTAAAAAAATTATTAATTTTATTATAGGTATTCGGTTTATAAACATTCAATAATAAAATTAAAAGTTTTGTATCTCGCTAAATATTTTGCTTATTTTTAGATCGATAACTTATGGCATGGCATTACTTTATATATTTTTTTTATTGTGACACGAAAAAAAAAAGCAAGAGGAGGTTCAAGAGTGACGACGACTGAGAAAACCGAGTTTGTTCACGGCTGCATCATTAATTCCCATTCGATACAAGTCCCGGGTTAAATACCTAGTCAGTTTTTTTTTAAATATAATTTATTATTTATACGAGTATTTATTTAATAATTGCGTAGAATATTACTTTGCCCGGCATAGTGGTGGCAACTGTGGCAGCTGTAAACTGATGAGGTTTTTGCGGTCGTCGGCACTTTTGGACCTCTATCATGCTTACTATCAGGCAAGGTCAAGGTCAAAAATCGAGTCACAATAAAAAAAAAGTTTTAAAAAAGATATACCTATATATTATTCGGTATTTAAGAGTGGTAATAGCCTGTTTGTGGTCATTTGCTTAGTCCGTCGATCCAGGGTACCAATTGCCATCATGACTTTGAAATGTAAAGATCGCGAAGGGACTCAGTCGCGTTTCGAAATCAACTTGAATGTTTCCGATTCCAACTAGCCTGGCACAAGTACATGCGGCTAGTTTTAACCGTAGTAGCCTTCATCTAAGGACCGCACTCTGGCTTAACACCATGCGACGTGCTGTCAAATGTTGAACCACAATAAAAAGACGTTATCCATATTTCGTTAAATCATCATTAGCGTACTCCAAGTTTGCATTAATTATATTTTATAATTCTTAGAAGCGGGTTTAGGTATCAATATTAACCTTATTGGAAATTACCTAATTATATTTGCAATATATTATATTTATTGGCAATAAAATATAATCTATACAAATAAATGTGAAAGTGTATGTCTGTTTATGTCTATCTGATACCTTTTCACGAGTAGGCCGTGGTTTAGTGGCAGTAAAATGGTCACGAAAACCAGGCCTTGGTTGAAAAATAAAACACATTCCGTCATCAATGTATATTTGATGTATTTCGGTCGTCCTATTCTATGTATAGTAGCTTAGGTTTAATAAAATGTGAAAATTAAAGGCGACCGTGTTGTAGTGGCAGTGCAATGGTTACACAAACCGAGAGCACGGGTTAGAAACCACCCACCGGTACCATTGTATCTTTGATATAAGTACTTTGGTTGTCCTGCTTTAATGATACAAGCACTTTAGTAGCTTAGTATAGATGTAAATGTAAAAAAACAGATTTCGATACAAAGTAAATATTTTACGTAAGCACACCAATCATGCAAGTCCTGGGCTCTATTTCCGGTCGGAAGAAAATAGGCGAATATTTGCTCTAGATCTGGATGTCTAAGAGTGGTAAGCAATGGTGGCTGCGTGCCAATCCGGGGTAGTACCACCACTTACAAGTATACAGACCGTGAAGTGACTTAGGTGCATTTCGGGATGAAGTTGTAAGTTGCCGGTCGCAACTAGGCCGGAAAGTGGATTATTTAGCAAAGAAATCTTATTTGCATTAAAACCTGGAGTATCCGATGATGCATCATGAGAATGCAAAGGATATTTAAGGAATGTAACTGTTGAGCCATGACTAAAGTAGTTTCGGGGGTTTCTTAAAAAAATTCTTATAAACTTTGATTTATTATTATTTATTATTGGGACTACCCAGATTTTGTAGTGTATCCGGCATGTTTTCTGATGCTCAGGTTCATGGATCAGTGTCCGTGTTTGTCATTTTGCTTGATGGATACATTATAATATTATATTAAATATATTATATTAAATTGCTCTTAATAGAGACCGTTACGGCGACTGAGGCAAGCGTAAGACGGCATTTTCAGTCGTTGGCGCTCTTAATCCTCCTCTTGCTTACGTCAAGCAAGTCGAAGTCCGAAGTCGAGTCTCAATAATTCAAGTAAATTTAATTCTGGGTGACGACTAAAATCGGAACACTAGCTAGCTATCTATTTTTTTTAATATATCGAATTTGGACGTTATGTATTTTTATATTTTTTATATATTTCCAATTTAAGGAGTAATTGCTTAAATGTTATCTATATCTATACTTTTCTATCTAAGCCATGAAGTATTTTTATTGATATATATTTTTAATAAGTCTCGCAAGCGTAGAACCCAAAAAATTATTACCCGTCTTTTGCCAGTTTTAATTTAATTGAAGAGCGTCACTGACCACTGAGTCCAGTTTGGCTTTTGCCGCTGAGCGTCAAGCGGCTCTTAAAGTTGCCGAGTCATTAGAGCAGATTTTAGATGCTATACGTCACGCATCTCGTAGAATGCGTATATAAAGATTCCACATTGGTGTCAAATTGTCCTAACACAAATCTCTTCACATCTTCTTTCACATCCAATTTTTTTTATACAGACTTTGACTTTGTGTACTGCAGAGACCTATTTTATTTTCATCAATGTCTCAGGATTAAGGATTGTACATTTTATAGTAAAATTCTACGTAAGTGAGATTAAATTCAATATTCTGTACGTATAGAATTTGTTGTATGAAACCAGGTAGAAAATTAGTTCTAGAAATCCGGAACAAAGTCGGCAATATCCGAAAGCTGGTTTCAGAATGCATGTTGAGTACGTGTGCTTAATACAGGTTATTCGTGCAATAAAAAATGTATAAGTTTTGAATGAATTACAATATTATATAAGTATTGGCTAACGAAACAACAAAAAAAACAATTGGTATGCGTAGTGATCTCATTTTGCTTAATTGCTTGATCTAAAATGGAAGATGAGTTATTAAAATCATAAAATAGTTAATAGTTGTGTTTCATCGATTTTAATTATTCAATAGGTCAAATAAGTATTTTTGGTAACTATATAATTTATTCATTTAATATACGTAATACATAACAGATATAAATTATATAGTTCGGTTGTAAATTAGATGTGAAAGATTAAAGATTATAACAAATAAAAGTATATCATTTCGATAAATCTTTAAAGTGCAAAGGTTATTGCCGGTCACAGAGCATCGCCTAAAATTATATAATGATCAACACTTGCCGGAAACTTCCGTTCAAAAAATTAAAGTGAATGTACCCTAACCTAACGTAATACTCATATAATTATTGCAGTTTTAAACATATTGAGAGTCTATACGATCTTAATCATTATCGGTATATACATTAAAGTGATATTCGCACGAACACTCGGAGCTTTTGCTTCATTCTCATTGGTAAGATACACGGACCAAGATCACTTATCAAGTTATGCAATATTTGTTGTGAGTAGTCCATACAGGATCAGATGACACACATAATAAAATATAATGCGGAGAAAGTGTTGTTCACGTCTAAATTACGGCAGTAATTTTTTAGGGCTCCACATAGGACAGCACCCTGATGGTAAAACTGGAGTGCGACTATTGAATATTCGACTATTAATCAACATCATCATCAGCCAAAAAGGATCCACTGCTACCCATAGGCCTCCCCTTTAGAATGCTATTTCGAACGACAAGATGCCAGTTGCATCCACCGGTTATTCGTGACTTTCACTATGTAGTCAGTCCACCTAGTGGGAGGCCTACCTACGCTACGTCTTCCGGTTCGTGGTCTCCACTCCAGAACTTTTCTTACCCATCGGTTGACGGTTCTTTGAGCGATGTGGCAGCCTATTGCCACTTCAACGCGCAAATCCTACGAGCTATGTCGGTTACTCCGGCTCTTTGGCGAATATCCTCGTTCCGGATTTTATCGCGCAGAGACACGCCAAGCATAACTCACTCCATTGTCCGCTAAGCGACTCTGAGCTTTTCCAACAGGCCAACTTTTAGGGGCCACGTCTCAGTGCCATATGTCATAACTGGCCACACACACTGGTTAAATACCCTTGTCTTCATGATGAGAAGATATAACGCGGCTACTAATGCTACAGTTAAATAATTGCAAGTATCAGTCGCATCCACTATGCCGGTCTGGTTATAAACTATAACTTTTAAACTGTAACTAATCCCCACTTCAGATCGGCAGACTGGGCAAATTATTACCGACTGTCTTTTGCATATCACTTTGAAAGGCGGTTAAATATTTCATTTCTATGTTTAGATAGGTTAGTCGTATGCAACGGTACTAATAAGCAATGACGTTTGTTTTCTATTGCGACAAATGTCCTAAAATGGTTCCTTTGGTTAGAAGTAGGAGTACTGCAACAGAAAAAAGTTTTGCAAGCAGTAGTTGCATCCACTATACCGCCCTCTTATTAAATTTTAGGCTAAGTTTAATTGAAGTTATATTTTATTTCTTACTACGCGTAATAAGCATAGGAAGTCGATGTTAGATGTCAAGTCTCAATAAAAGAACGCCGTCTTTTACAGATTAAGTCGTGCCGCGCAGCCTGCCCTAAATTCAAAGATATGGTGATGTATGAGAACGTTTTCGAAGAAGCGATTTTAAGCGATTTTGCTTGAAATGTAGCGTAAAATTTGCGTGACGTCACGCGGCGCCTCCGTTAATTAAGCCTGAGATACAACTGCCCAAAGTTGGTATTCAATTGCCCAGTACTCATCCAATCTGCCGGTCCTGGGTAACCGTCCAATCTGCCGGTTCCAAATAGGCCAGCATAAAATTTGCGACAGTTATGTACTTGCAGCTAATTAACTAAAGTAGCAGTCACCTAATAGACCGCACTTAGGCCTAACATTAGGGGTTAACTGAAAGTGGCTTTTCACACGTTCGGCTGCCGGGTGGGTAGTCGATGCCGAACACCCGGTTTTGGGGCATTACGCGTGGAACGTGTGAAAAGGAACACAAGAAAATTTTCAAAACATAATTTATTTAATATTATGTATTCGCAATTTCCGTTAGACTTTTATGCAATCCATATTTTATATTTGATTTACAATTTTAAAAAAGTGGAGTAGTACACTACAAGCAAACCAGGAGAGCCTGGTTCAAAACTCTTTGCCTGTAGCAATGTATCTTAGATATAATACAAGTATGTCCTTTATTCGTCCTGTTTATATAGTACAAAGCACATTTAGCAGCTTAGTATAGAAATGTAAAAAAAATTCAGTCCAATATAATTTACTGTGACGGCCTAATTGGAACCGGCAACTTTTATACTAAAGCGGAGCAGCACCTCACGGTCTGTATAAACCTGAAAGTACTGGTACTGGAAAATACCTGGATCGACAGACTAGACAAATAACCACCAACTGTCTGCCTACCACTTTTAAACAACTAGTTCCAAAAATTTTTTTTTATAACAAATATAATGTAATGCAAATATATAATGTATTGACGACAGGCGTGAACGAACGGTTAGCGATTGGTTTGTAGCGCTTAAAGTTTTGCAAGTCTTGACTAGCTTAACAAAGGTAGGTGGTTTCTTCATTCAAGATTTTTCCAAACTATTTTAAAACATATAAAATCCTGAATTGATAAAGTGTGTGCAATGAGAGTTCTTAGGGTGCTCCGCGATAGTTCACATTAAATAAATATTTTTCAGAATCTTGTGCACATTCATACATCCCACACCAATATAAGTTTATAAGTATAATGAGCTTACGAACGAGATAAAACCCACCTGCAGCAGAAGTCGGTGCAAGAGAAATACCAGCGAAAACCATGCATCATCTTTTAAAGGAAATTGGCTCTCAAGGTCAGCCGTAAATATATTTTTAGACCGAATGTCGAAGATGGCATTAGAATATTGGGTAAAATTGGGGTAAAGGGAAAAGTGAGGGCAGTGATGGTGAATGTGGACACAAAAGCTTTAAACCTACTTTTCGGTCACAAGTGCCTCCACTCCTTCGCCTGTCACGCGATGGACGCGACACCAGCACGGGTAATCCATGGATTTTAAGAAGTTATATCAAGCATCAATACATTTAAAATACGTAATTACATAATACATTTTCGGTCGTCGGTACTCTTGGATCTTCCCTTGCTTACCATCGGGGTGAGACGCCAAATCACAAAAAAATACTTTTTTGATGTTAAGCTGGAGTGTGGTCCATGAATGGATGTCATTGCTACTACAATTCAATAACTGTAAGTAGCAGTCAAATCCACTATGCCTGCTAAGTTGGAACCGGCAACTTACAAGTTGATCCCGAAACGCGACCTAATCACTTTACGGTCTGTATACTTGTTTGTGTACACTACCCCGGGTCGGCAGACTGGGTACCACTGCCTACCACTCTTTGATAACCAGACCCGAAGCTAAAATCCACCTCTTTTTTTAATAACAAATATTTGCTCTGACCGGGAACCGAACCCGGTACTTTACGCGCAACAAACGAATTGCCGATCGTTCGTCCTCGCCTGTCGTCAGATCCTAATAACCTGTTTTAATAATTGTTGTAATATTTTATAATTAGTCTGTTTTTTAGTTATTGGTACTATGACTATTGTTTCTTAGCATACGTAGTTTTATTCTTTATTCTCTAGTTTTATTTAGAGGCATTCTTAATGCATGTCGTGATAGTCTATAACTAAAAGAGGAGAGTTAGTTTGTTATTGATTTTTAACAAGGCGTCGTATAGTTATGGTTGTTAATTTTGTTAGCTGTCCTATATATATATATATATATATATATATATATATATATATATATATATATATATATATATATATACATATATAATAAAACAAGAATAGATATTATCCCAAATATATGAGAAATAAGATGAGATAATCTTATTATATAAGTAGACACAATGAAACAAGAAGTTGGACTAAACAAAAAGTATCGATACGTATTAATAATTTCGATTAGATAGATATACAAATAACAAGTATGCGCTAGTTTGTATAACGTACGTTGAAGTGTGAACGAAGAAAACGGTGCATATCTTAAAACAGATTATTCTTAATTACTCGAAAAATTTGCTCTATCGGCAAAATGTTTTGTTTTGTTTGCAGTAGTAGGGGGTGCACATTCACTGTAATATAAAAGCGGAATATGCCACCATGCTCTATCATTACAGATCTTGCTATCATTCGAGAGTTGTGCTGAGTTATCAAAAGAGGGGGCAGCAACCAAAGTAACGAACGTCCTCCCCCCTTACGCATCATGGCTTCCCGATTTGCCGTGAGTGGTTTATTTACTACTTACTAATTTAGTTTAAGGTTTAAGCGAGTGAATTTTTGCAAAAGTGATTATTAATTTTATATGATTAACGTCGAAAGTGAATTGTGCTGTCGCTAGATGAAAGTAAAATTTAGCAATGTTAACGGTCGTCTAGAATTCCAGTTAATTGATACATGCAAACCAACAGGAGTGTATCAACCTTTTCTTGCTAACTAAAATACGTGTTTCCAGTTTTAACGCTAGAAATGTAAAAGATGATAAGCGACAATATTTTTTTTTCGGGATAGCTTCAAACAGTAGGATTGCAATTTAGTCTTGTGGGACAAATAGGATAGAAATATGGTGCTTTGCTATTTTATTTGTATGAAGAGTTAAATTAATATCATACAAAAAAGTAGTCCCAACTTTGGTAGGGCCGATCGGAGACTAACCCAGACATTGATTGATGTGATTTTAATAGATATAACTCTTATTTCATAAAATAAAATGGGATAGGCCTATATTATTTTTACTAAAATAATCCGTATCAAAAGGGTCAAAGGATAAGGGATAAACGTTTATTACGACCTATTGTTAAGCAATAGTAAATTCCTTCAATAGATCAAAAATTTTTTATTTCGACAAAATCTATATACTTGTAGACAAAGTTAAATGATCAGACTATCACATAATTAATCGTATGGTCCAGCGTCCGAATTCGTAGTAGAAATTCGTGTGAATTAGAACACAATAATTGTATGGCTTGTATTACATCAAATGCCAGTACGAGAGCCGTTGTTTCTGTTGTCGTGATGTGCACGATTACTTTCAATTTCCTTAAGTATTGCTTGCACTCCTTGCCGCAGTTAAATAAGCACATTATCTGAGTACCGGTATAAACGTCTTATTAACGCAATGTAAAGTTGATATCCCATAATCAAATAATATTTTCAAATATATTATAATTAAATTCAAAAAGATAAATTAAGTAATTTTTTATTCATAAAATAAAAGGACAATTAAAGTTCTTCAAGAAAAAATGGGTAAAATTTGTAATCATATTAGATTAAAATGCATTTTTGTTGTTATTTCAGCTTATCTTCCTGGCTAGCGTTGGTGTCTGCTTCGCGACTTTTGGCCATGAACAGTTAGTATATATTTATGTTCCCACGACGCATTAATTTTCTCCATTTTATTAAACACTAATGTATTGTTAACATTGTTGATGTTAATAATATATTTTTTATAAGTATTAAGAGGCTCAAACAGTAATCATCATTCAAGCCATAAAAACAACATCAGATGGAGCAATTTGGTTGCGATTTCTATTAAATGATTCTCACGCCGCATTTCTTTGTGGTAAAAGGTGAAAATCGACTTATTGTATGAATGTCATGGTATTTTATTGCGTTTTTCCATGATGTCACGACCTTATTGCAATGCGATTTTATTATGTGCAAAACAAATAATATATTAATTGTAATTTTCCTAATATTCGTGTTTTTGTTTTGTTTCAGTGTTCATATTCGTGTGCATTTACCCGAAGAACATCATGATTCTCATCACACCAAGGAAGTGATCATTCACGATGATCACGGACATGGAGGTGGTGGTGGACATGGCGGAGGTGGATACGGCGGTGGTCACGGAGGCAGCAGTTTCGCTGAACATCTACATGGAGGATTTATAGACCATCTAAAAGGTCATGGAGGCAGCCATGGAGGGGGCCACGGCGGCGGTTTCGGAGGTGGATTCGGAGGTGGTTTTGGAGGCGGCCACGGAGGAGGATTCGGAGGTGGACACGGAGATCATGGACACGGAGACATTGGTGGCGGATTTGGCGGAGGTTTCGGTGGCGACCATGGCGGTGACCATGGGCACGGAGATGGTGGCCACGGAGGAGGTCTAGACCTAGGCGGTGGTTATGGAGGTGGTTTCGGAGGCGGGCATGGTGGTGATATCGGCGGTGGTCACGGAGGTGGTCATGATTTCGGCGGAGGTTTCGGAGGCGGTCATGGCGGTCACGACATCAGCGGCGGTTTCGGCGGTGGTCATGGAAGTGGAGGACACGACTTTGGAGGTGGCCTCGGAAGCGGTGGACATGATTTCGGCGGTGGTCATGATTTTGGCGGTGGTCATGGAGGCAGTGCTCATGATTTCAGCGGTGGTCATGGAGGCAGTGGTCATGATTTTGGCGGTGGACATGTTGGCGGTGGTCATGATTTCAGCGGTGGTCACGGAAGCGGTGGACATGATTTCGGAGGTGGTCATGGAGGCGGTGGTCATGATTTCGGCGGTGGACTTGGAGGAGGACACGGAGGACATGATATCGGTGGTGGATTCAGCGGAGGTCATGGCGGAGGTTTCGGAGGCAGTTTCGGAGGTGGACACGACGATCATCATAGCAGTGGTGGGCTATCTTCTGGGGGGCATGATAGTTACAGTTTAGGTGGAGGACACGACAGCCATAGTTCTGGTGGAGGATTGGGCAGTTACGGAGGTCACGATAGCTACAGTGTAGGAGGTGGTCATGGAGGCAGCGATTCCTACAGTTCAGGCGGACACAGTGGTCACGATAGTTATTCTGGACTAAGCAGTTACGACACTAGTGGTCTTGGTAGTCACAGCCACGGCGATGGTGGCCACGGAGGCGGTTTCGGAGGCGGATTCGGCGGAGGCCATGGAAGTAGTTTAGGAGGCCATCATGGTGGAGACAGTTATAGTTCTGGTGGTGGCTTCGGAGGAGGTTTTGGAGGAGGACACAGCTCCGGTGGCCATGGAGGTGGTGACAGTTATACAAGCGCTATCAGTGCTGGACACGGTGGAGGTCCATACCATAAAAGAAAGTGATTATTCGTATTAAGTTAACTTATCGCATTATAATCGTGATTATAATTTCAACTAAGTCATAGTCGTGGTGACGTATGTAGGTCCCCAGTATTAAGAGTACAAGTCGTGTACAAATGTTATGTAAATAGTAGACTAAATTATTGTTTTATTTTGTTATTCTATAAAAATAAACGTTATTAATAATTGTATATTGTTTATTTGGTTTCAATTTCCCCTGCACAACCTTATTAGTAATGCGATTAGTTATTTTTTATTTTTTATTGTGACACGACATCTGACATCGACCCGCCTAAGAAGCAAGAGGAGGTCCAGGAGTGACGACTAAAATCATTTGCATTCTTTGAACGAAAATATACAGAATTTAAATAAATTACTTTAAATTAGTTTGCTATTATACATCTTACGTACTAATTATAACTTCCGCGTCACTATCACTTAGAAATAAACATAGTAATAATATTACATAAGTCTTTATACATAATGGTATATCGTATGCATGAGAGAATGTAAGATAATAATTATAGACACGTTGAAAGCGCTACAATATATATATATATATATATATATATATATATATATATAGAAATATAAAGCCCATTTGACAAGTATTTAGTTACATTGTGTAACTAAAAACTGTATTATATTACATTTTTTTTTTCGGTCAATCAAATTGTCTCGCCTTTTTCCCACAGGGATAGGCAACCCAACTTTTTTGAAGATGTCTCCGATTTGGTTGAAAAACACCGTCCTAAAAACTTTTTATATATTTATAAAGAGTGAAACGTAGGATGTGGTGTATCACTTTGGAATCAGCTTGTAAGTTGCCGGTTCCTACTAGGTCGGAATGAATGTTCTCCATTCATGAACCTCACTTCAGCTTGTCGAGACACAATTTTAAAAGAAACGTAATAATTCTATAGATGATTAACAACTAAATGTAAATTAATATATATGAATTTGCAATATGTATTTTAAATCGAACTATAAACAAGTATTATTGGATGTGAAACAATCAAAAAAATAATTGACGATAGATTTTGATGTTGTAGAGATAGATGTTGTTTCTGTAGGTTATATTATATTTATTTATGGGCTACCGTAACAGTGTTTATTAGGGAGTCTTTAAGTATTAGTAGATGAAGTATTTGACCTATATATATATATATTTTTATAATATTCTATTTAGACATTTCAGTGGGTTATGTTTTATATAGATTAATAAACTTAAAATTAACTGTACTAAAATATTCAGTTATATGTAGGTAGGTACTCTTATTATAAAACATTACCTATCCTGCTTTTACTTTACGTTCTTCTATCAAAAGGAGCTTCATGTCTGACTATGACTTGCGAATTTTAAACTCGGCTGGCCTAAACTCCTTTACGATCTGTGATTATGCGTGTTATAGAGCAATATTATGTAAGAAAGTCTAAAATACGATGTATCGTAATAAATGATTGGATACCTTATAGTCCGCCTACGTACACCTAAAACGTCGCGTCGGTCAATGTGCATTACGTAAAGAAGGGGTTTTGCTAAGCGCCCTTCACTGTAACTCTTCCGCTTGTGTAAGAACTCTCTACTCGTATATATAAACGACTAACTGTTCCCTGCATTCAAAATATCATCGGCTACTCCTTAGTCTTCAATGTGATAACAGCCCTGATAAAGGCTCAAAGTAAAATATTATTTTAGTTTTATATTTTATAGTTTTGATGGTTTTATAATGGACAAGAGCAATGATAGAAACTTAGTCCTACCAAAAATTTTACGCAACTAACGTTAAAAAAATTAACCATTTTATTGAATGTAGTAATGAAGTAATTCTAATACCTGATTAAGAAATTAAATGCATTTATTACTATTCAATGTATGTTATACTATACTGTACTATAAATATGTGTAAGATAATGCCTGAAATTTATATATTAGCAAAGAAAATGTAGTAACTTTTACAAGGTTTATTTTAAATTCAGGCATTATAAAACAAATTATTTGTAAAATAAAAAATAAAATAGGCGTTTTGTTATCTTTATTTGACTCCATCTATTAATAGCATAAAATGCATAACAAACAACATAGTTGCATTACTAAAGTAGCATAAAGATAACATTAAAGACTATTTACAACACATCATAAATAAACACTACCACATACTTACGGAATAATAAATTCACGATAGTTCAGGTAACCATGTAACAACTAAGATCACGTGTAATACTTATACTAGACAAGAGACAGTGCTCTTACAGTTTATCACCGTATTTGAACTGGCTTGAAGATGTCGGAAGACCTTCCAAATGTTCATTTACCTTCGTACGTACGTGACGTCCAGCGCGTCGCGCCCTTTGGTATTCTTGCTCGAAACGATGTAAAGCTTCTCTCCTGTCATGTTCGGTTGTTAGAGATCTAGTATTACCACTATCTTCATTTTCATTAAACGATAATGTCGGCCTGGGCATGCTCACAGTCGGTCTACTTCGTAATCTCTTGGATAATTTGTTCCCTAATGAACTTATTCTAGTTTCTGCAGTTGTAGGTGTTTCTGACGGTATATTGTAAAATGTAGGCGTTGGTCTTGGTGTTGTTACCATCGGAGTTGGTGTGGGTGTAGTTTGAGTAGGCGCTTCTATTATTTGAAAGTTAGTATTCGATGCTTCTGGTACTGACATCGGATCCTCATTGAAAGCTTTTAAAGCCATTGCAGTATAATAATCATGTGCTGGTGAGTGTTCGGTTATAGTGTATTCCATTGAAGGTGTGGCACTTTCGTCTGACTTTTGTGAATTAAAATCTTCAAAAGTTTGTATTGATGACGAAGGGCGCATTAATGTCTCTTTCGAAGACAGCACATTAGAGGAATCAGCTAAATGGTCTACTACGGTTTTGTGATCCTGTCCGCCAAAACTAATATTTTGTGTAGATATTGATTTTTTCTTACTCTTTCCTTTGAGTGGCCAAGAAGACTCGGCCGTATTTGGTTTACTATCTTTGTTAAAAACATTGGATGAAGAAGCATAGGTATCATATTCAAAATTATTTGTGTAAATACCTTTGAAAGAATTAAATGGATCTTTAAAGTTAGAGAATCCTAAGGGAGACGCATTAACTCCCGAATAAGTATTCTTTTGGGGGAAAAATGGTTCATCATGTATTATGCTTGAAGCTGTTGAAAACTGAACAGGGACACTTTCTTGTCCCAAGCGGAAGGAACTTGGTTTACTATATCCATGGAAACCATGATTCTTTATTTTCGGTTTAGAATCTTTAAAATTGAAATTAGGAATTGGTCTAAAGCCTTCTAGATTTGATTCATCAGAACTATCATCAAAGAATTTATGTGGGTGATTTGGTTGTCTTGGATATTTTCTTGGACGAGTTGGCGGAGAGTACATGTTTTCATAATATGAAAAGTCTATTGGAGGAGTTGGCCTAGTTGGCTTAGGTTTCTTCCATTTATTTTTAGGTCTTGACTTGATATTTGCACCATTAATTTTTAAACCTTGGCTATTATATGACACTTTAGGCGGATGTGATAGACTTTCCTTAGTAATATCTAAATTTGCGGGTAATTCACCATGATCATGGAAGATGTGATCATGTGTTACATCACGTGGATTATAAGAAGCAAATTCAAATTGCGATGGCGTTCCTAATGATCCGCCAACGGGAGCTAAGTCTCCAAACGGAGCAGCAAAATCACCAGTATCAAGCGCTAAAAGTGATTGGGAATTCTTCAAAGGTACTAAGGGATGGGAAGCTGCTAAAGCGGACATACTACCATCAGCATCTAAACCAGCTACTCCAGTTATTTTTGGCGAATCGTCAAATACTAACTTATGTATATGTTCCTCACTGTAAGTATGAATGTGTTCGGTATCACCATCGATAATTTTTTCTACTCGTTTCGGTTTCTTAATCTTCCTAATAGTACCAGCTCCTTCGAGATCAGAATAAAAATGTTCATGAAACGTTGATACTGGAGGATGTTCTTCTTCTCTGTGTGGTTCTTGAATAATAATACGTTTCGGTTTTCTCTTACGTATTACCTTCTTTTTTCTTGGAGATTCACTAACTTTAACCACTTTGACACGTTTTGGTGGATAATTCGCAGATGCGGCTGGGGCGGACGGCGCTGAAAACGCAGAAGGCAGAACAGCAGCAGCTGCAGTTGGGCCAAGCTGTTCTGGAGGTGGTACTAGATCAAATTCCTGTTCTTCCCATTCAGGCGACGGACCGTAATATCCACGCGCGCGGTATAAAGGTAATATTTTCGATGCTGCAGGTGAAACACCTTGCAGAGTAGGTTGTCTTTCTTCAAACAACTGCATAGGTTTCAATGGTACCAGGCCAGCAACGGTCGGCAATGCGACAGTTGTCGGCACTGCGACCGCTCCCTCCGCCGTCGGCAGATAAGCAGGCGCATACTGGGACGACGCCGGATGGTTGGTGATGTAAATCTTCTTGTGGTGATGGATATGCTTCACCTTTTGTGGTAGATGTATGCGGATCTTTTTCCTGTAACAAAAGAAAATTAGAGTCGACATTCGTTCGTGAGTAGGCATCGCGTGTTTACAATAGCCGAGTTTTTACGATGATATTGTTCCGCTTAGTGTCAATGTCTTAGAGCGCGATGCGGCAGCAGCTTTCGCTATCACGGCCGCGACGTCGCTGGCCTTCGCTACCGCATCGCATTCATTATTATCGTCGGATGTCGTTAACTGACATAAGTGTACATCATCGTATAATCAAGTGGAGCAAGTTTAACTTGCGCTTTCTAGCCAGGAGTAGCCAATTATACGCTTCGTCGTACTCTTGAATTGTCGTTAAATAGTGAAACATTACATTTCAGTCGCTTTGACATAATGACATTGAAAAGGAAAAGATTGCGTAGCTTAAACTTTCGCAAAAGTGGATATATGCCTTTGATAGTTACATTTAGACAGAATACAGTACTCGAGGATCATCTTTTAAATTACGGTAGTGCTTATAATTTTTGACATATGAAAATTTTGTACATTTTTAAATACAGTATTTTCATCTTAAAAATTTTATGTAGAAAACTTTATCTCGTTTACTGTATTTGATGGAGGTTTATATATTTACGCTAGCATTTTTAAATGAATAACACATCTCAAATATAATGTAAATAATTACCTTGCGCCTTGGGCAATAACAGCTACTGAAGATACAGCTACCAAAAGTGCGAACTGTAACAATGAAAAAATGCAATTAATTTATTGTTTTAGATACGTAACTAGTTCTACCTAAATATACATATACAATATAAGTATTAATATAATCTCACGTAAAACCATACAAACTACTTAAAACCAAATACATACTCGTAGTAACATTAGATTATTTAAAACATTACTATTTTGTTGAGTTTCACGAATTATTTTTATCATTTAAAACTATCATACTCTTATTATAACCCTTTTTTTAAATTAAACATTAAATAGCCTAAATTAATTAGCTTTTTAAACTTTAAATAAACTTAAAATAATATTTTTTACCGTTAACCATAAATAATGGACTTTATTATATGGCTTCTATTGTAGTATATAATAACTTAACCATTAATTTTGCACCCTAACCTTTTACTAACACAGCGTCCCAATGCATTGACTAGAAGTGTAATTAGGTGTATTTATTTTTAATTAAAATTCATATTTCAGCGTGGTATCATTTACAATCGGGGTGCAAAGACCTTGTCTCTGTACAGACATACGATCCCTGAGATGCGTATTAGACAAGGCGATGTCTGCATGGAACTGCGATAGCTCGATGTCTGGAAGTCTAGTGCTCCTAATAGTACCCCAGCGCTTTTGCCTAATATATGCAATCTTGAAGATGCCATATCAGCTCTCATACTCGTCGAACTTTGTGTTTCGGAAGGCCGAAGAAAAGCGACCGGATTCTGCAAACTACCGTCTGATGGACGTCATAGAGGGCATAACGTCCACCTAAAGGAGGGTCATAAGTCGATCAAAGGTTGGAAATATTTTAGGCTGAAACAACGACCAGTGACCTTCTATCCAACATGCAGCTCAATGCCATGCTGGATCTTAGATCCGGCTTTCATCTTGAGGATGTCCACAGGAACCATTATCGAGTAAACCATTAGTACACCCATTTGGCATCCTAAAAAGGTGCGGCAGTCTGGAGCATCGCTTGTTTCTAAACAAGGCTCAAATTAGCTTTTGCGCGGAGTAATGTTTGCAATTTTGGCTCTGTCAAATTCTACTCGATGCCCTGGATTCATTAAAGCGCTAAGCTGCCCGCCCATGTTATAGAATATGCTGAGATCGTGAATACTATGGAGCCCATGCAATTTCGCAGACATGGCGGCCTTAAACGCCTATACGACGAGAATTCTTCTGACGAGCTCTTTAATTTTGTTCTTATCTTTTATTACTCTTTTATTATACCCAGACACATAGGCTAGAGAAGAAACATCGACCGTCGAATTATTTTTAGTTCGACTGTCGGTTGCGCAAAATATATATGGATAAGAACCTTTCTTTGTTTGGCGCATCTTTGTCGAACAATCAACAAGGGGAATGCTTCACCAGCATGTGTTTACTCCATTATATATGACCTTGGATCTTTCAGGCGAAGCGTGGAAAAGAACCTTCACCCGCCATATCTAAACCGTAAACTAAATTGGTATTTTCAGTCGTCAGCGCTCTTGGACTTTCCCTTATTTACCATCAGGCAAGTCAAGGTCAAATAATTAGCCCTAATAAAAAAAAAACACTAATTTTACTAATCTATAGAATTATTATATATATAGTTCCAAAAAACTATTTTTCCTCATGCAGTTAATTAATTTTTGTTGTTATCATTTCGGACGTAATTAACTTCCTTTTGAATGCGATGAAACATTCTTTGATTTCTAAGATTTTTTTTAGAAGTGGAAAATTACAATATATTGTTACTAACGAAAACCTAAATAAATAAGATGCCGAATAAAACATATACGAAACGTATTTCAGAAAATACCAGTATTTAGTATCCATATTAAATGCGTAGTTATGCACTCGTATTTTTCGGTGTTGTTGGGACTTGGATATTTACAGAAACGATTAAAGGTTGGAAGCCGTAAATGAAAAAAACTGTGGCACAAGGGATTCTTAAAAGCAAAAAACGTAGGAAGTTTTATTAACGTGGCAATATATTGGGAACTAGAAATAAGAAATACTAATATTTTAATAAATGATAATAACTTATTCAAGAATTTATTCCGGGTCACCACCAGGAAGATAGCAAACTTGGCTGGAAACCTACGGCAGTGATAATAGAAAAGTACACTCTTCTGGTCAACAGTTTCCATAGAAAAAGAGAAAATAAATCAAATTTTATTCGTAAGCAATTTTGTTCTTATGCCCTAATATTAATCAGTGTGTATATTATATATGCAACTAATATTTTAAACTAAGTACATATTTTTCAAATAAATACGTTAGTTATTACGAATACTGTTTGATGAATATTACATTATTATTATTAAATAAAAAGAAACATTATTAAATGAAAGAAGTATTGCTTATTAGCATTGTTATTTGCTATTGTTATTGTTATTTGATTTAGTCCCTAGCATCCATATCAAAATAATGTCAATAAGTAACCTTACATTTTAAATTTGTACGTGATAAATTTGAGTTTTTTTTTACGGAACTTATTATGCAATATAGTAATTTTATAAAACAGTTTAATAAAATTATTTTATCCATATAATTTATGTGGTAAGATTAGACTTTTTTTTAGAATTATTTAACTATTTTCAACACAAACAGGGGGACTATGTTATTTCTCTTTTTCCTTTCAAACCACGAAATGTCCCGTAGTGGTAGGAACAAGTTGTCATTAACGTCCAAATTCACTTGAATACTCTGTTTTTGTTAAACTTATGGGTTCACTTGTCACATTTCCGACAACTACGGGACATTTCACATCCTTTTATATTTAAACTCACTTGCACAATCACAAACACAAACACGATAATAATAAAATAAGCGTTTTCAGAAATACCGACCAATTTCACCCAATCCATTGTCGCTTTTTTATTTAATTTTCAATCATGTAACAATGGGTTTTCACTTTTTTATAATTTACTTTTTTTTAACAACAAAGGCACCGGTTGCTCGTCACCGGGCTACTGGCTAGTATGATAATTGGTTATACAGTTCTTGTTTATTTATAACATTCATTTTCACGCCTGAAAGATTTTCGCTGCACTTGCAAACTGCACGTGTGTGCAATATACACACTACACTTTGCACACACATCTTTAAACAGTTATTGCTTAATGAACACAGGAAAATAGCTATTATGTTTATGATGTTTATGGTATATTTTTAAACAACTAAAATATTTAGTGGGGTTAAACAAATTTATTAGCCATAGATCACTTGTGAGGAAAAAAAGACGAAAAAGTTTGTTTCTTCATTATAAACTAATACATAAATATATAATAAAAAAAAATTAAAAAAGAAATATTCTACTAACAGTTCACCGCTGTATAACGTGACAATGTCATAGGTGATCCCATGCACCCCTCATGGCCTACCATATAAGGTCTATAATTTAGTTTTAGTCCAGGTATGAAGAGGAACTCGTAGTAAGAATTACTTTTAGCCGGAGCATCATAGTTTTATCCTTCTGTATACCTTATATATTAGGCCTTGTTAAATTACTATAGGTTAATTTCATACATTTTCTTAGGATACTTACTTATTTTCCATCATCATCTTTTGAATTTGAAGCGTAACGCAATATTTGTAAAACTTAAACAAAAAACGACCTAAAATAAATAGTCCATAGTTTGACAATTCCGTCATCAGGTTCTCCAGATCACGAAATCAGGGCTTTTGTGTGCGCCGCGCCGTACGTGGGGGCCAGGTCATCAGGGGTCCCGTACTAATAAAAATGTACTAATCGAATATCGATAAGTACAAGACTTCAAGACAATATTTACGTCTGCGGTATAAATTTACATAATTTGAACTGACCCTATGTTTATCTAATATAATTGCGAAAATAATATAACACGTCAAAACTCCTTAGTGTTTCCATAGGCGCGGCGCATCTTAGGGTTAACAAGGGTCGGCGCGACCCTGCACTGAAATTAATGTAGGGTATAACTTTCCTCAAAAAATGAATAACCTAACAAATCCAAATACTTTTAAAACAAACCATCTTATCAGCTCTAAAAGATTAGTATAGAATGATATTTTGTTATTAGAAAATATTTCTAATAATTATAAATTATGGCTTTTAATTGTAATCACTACTTTTTTAACAAAACGATTTTTTTATTGTGACATCACAATTGACCTCGACTCGCCTGATAAGCAATAAGCAAGAGGTGGTCCAAGAGTGACGATGACTGAAAAAACCGATTTATTTCACGGCTGCCGCATTCACCGTCACTATGCCGGCCAAACTATTAATTACCTAACAGTAAGTTAGAAAAGGACGGCCATAGTTTTTTTAAAAGGCATTCAAAATCAAGATTAAAAAACTTAAACTTAATTTGATTAATTATATAAGTAAAAAAGTACAAGTAGCAACTGTATTCACTATCAAATCAAATCAAAAAATCAATGTGCTAGAATAGTGAAAAGTTTAAACTCTTTTGCCTCTGTCTATCCCTGTTGGATCAAAGGCATGAATCTTACTTATTTATCCAACATAACTTATAGACAATTCATGTAACATTTCTTAATATCTTGGTCCTATTTTTTTACAGTGACTCGACATCCGACCTTGACTTACGAGATAGTAAACAAGAGGAGGTCAAAGAGTGCGGACGATCGAAAAAACCGACTCAATTCTCGGTTGCCTCAGTCGCCTTCACTATGCTTCTGCACGCATCACTTGAAAGATCCAAGTTTATAGTTATAATTTTCTTACTTTAGGAGTACCTATAATACTTATAGATATCATGACACAGAGTTATTTGTGTATCTACCTTCCCCATACTATTAGTATAATATACATACATAACACTAATTTATATCGTGTCCGTTTTATCGTGCGTGTGAAAATAATTTTACTCTTTTTGAGTAATTATTTCTAATAAATGGTTAAGTGCGTTCACTGTTGAATATTAACTATTATTTGTAATGCTATTAAGTAAATAAGCCGTTGATATCAGAGGTGGTATAAGTAAAACTAATTTATTTGCTTTCTGTTCGAAAAATAACAAAAATAATAATATTATTATATACAACATGTGGCCTAGGTAAATAAACGCTCATTGTTCAACGCTTTTCCGAAACGTGACTGAGTCTCTTCATGATCTGCACACTTAGTGATAGTGCTACCGGATCGGCGGACAAGCCAAATGACGACTTACCTAAACCACTGCCTACCACCCTTAAACGGGCAACATGTAAAAAAAATCACACCCCTTCCTCAGGTAAGCGCTAGTAGTATAATAATAGTTACTAATTTTAATAGTCCTGAATACTGAATAGTCCTTCGTATCGTAAACACTACAAGTAATAGGACATGTTATAATTATTAAATATTAATAAAAACAAAGCAACATAATTATTATTAAATATTTCGGAATGGGAATAAATCAATTGCCACAAAAAGCAAACCGATCGTGTGTTAGCTAGGTCAGTGTGAAAACAGAGATATGTCGCTTTAAAAAAAACACTCAACACTCACACGACATCTCAAACGCGAAATATCGAACAGAGGAGTGAGCGGACAATCCATTTTTAGTTTCCTAGGGCAGGACCAAGTCTTAACAAATAACAGCACCTCTAGAAAACAAAAGTCCCGATATCGAACTGTAATTTCGACACTCCAGAGCTATGACTGACGTGATAAACCATTTTTAAAATCACGGCACCATTGTCTAACCTTTCCTTTACTCATAACTGTAGATCCATAAATCAGGCATGAATTTCTAAATTTCTAAAATTCCATAAACTACCGATGAATTTCAGCAGCCGACGATCCTTTAGCATATAAGAAACGTATAACATAACGCACTTCACAGTTGGCGGGAGCAACGATTTTCGCGGCAATTATTCTTTGCATTCACGGACAACAATACGACTTCAGAATCAAAACAAATGACGCTGTAGCTTTGCAATAAGTCAATAGATGGTGCTGCAGTAGTAAAACTGTGCTCCGAAGCGCCAATATTTAAATATAAGCAAACGGCCCTTACTTTATGAACGCGCCTCGTATCTACCCGTATATGTAGAATAGAAATACCATAAGAGGAAAATAGGCCATGGAATTTTAATTGCATAAGTGTTATTTTTAATTCAATTGTAACATCAATAAATAATGCGTGGTTGGTTGGTGTCGTGTTGATTGTCCTAATGTAATGAAGACACTTGGAGTAGAAGTCAAAACGGGCCTATATTAATATACAAGGACTTTATTGATAATGTAAATATGGCATGAGTGAGTGTGGTGTAAATATGTTACTTCCCGCGATATTAAACCAACTTCATCGTATCATGAAAAGCTAGCGTGTTTGTTAACCATATTGTGTTTAATAATGATGAATTGTAAAATACAATTACATTTTTTTCTATTATTTAATGAAATGTATTTTTCAAAGTATATTTTACCTAATGATAAGCTGGAGTGCGGTCCATGATTAGATCGACTGCTACCACTATTCAATAACTGTTAGTAGTTCTCCCATCCACTATGCCGGCCTGCGGGCCGACCGCATAAGCTTCTTCAAAATTAAAATTACGATCGCGCAACACACTGAGAATCGATGTTTTTTTTTCATTAGCAGTTCAAGCTCATTGAAACTCATTGTTCGAATGAATAACAGTGACTGCGTAACTTTTTGACAAATAGGAATGAATTTCATTGTCATTAAAATTGAAGTTGCGCGGTCGGCCAGGGTATTGGAATCGGAAACTTACAAAGTAATCCCGAAACGTGTCAAAGCCTCTTCGAGATCTTTGCACCTTTACCCCGGATCGGCAGACTGGGCACCTCTGCATAAAAATCTTAGATAATAAGTCCCACATTGTTAAGAAATAATGTACAAATGAAAATCATATATTATAATTCATTTTAAAAGAGAATAATAACCGTAGAGCTGGCATGAAGACAACTGTGGATGTGAGTGAAGAGAGGGTATTGAGTTGTGACATAATCGTGGCAAGTGGCGCTTCATTGTCTCTGCCTTTCCCTGTAGGATAAATTTAGCCTGTAGCGTGACAATTTGATTGATTGATTGTATTCAAAAGATAATAAAGAATAATGTATGAAACTAAGGATCATCGACGTCTATCATCAAGTGACAAGAATACATACTTATAATATGTAATTAAATTTAAATTCATAATATATAAATAAATTATATTTATGTTGATGCATAACATAATTATAGTTGTAAGTATCTTCTAACGTTATAATTTACTTGGTTGAACATTTTAATTTGATTTCATACTTATTGTGAAGGGTTCAAGTTTGATGCATTTAGAAAATTATTCTGTTTAACCACCTGTGACGAAATGAAGTGCACGAAAAAGACGTTTCAAGCCCTGCTTCATCACTGACACTTGTCTAAGTGGAATGTTTGAATGAGTGGACTTAACTACTATATCCAAGGATTTATTAAATTAAACAGGACA
The DNA here is from genome assembly GCA_905220615.1 of Tinea trinotella. Classification (NCBI taxonomy): domain Eukaryota; kingdom Metazoa; phylum Arthropoda; class Insecta; order Lepidoptera; family Tineidae; genus Tinea; species Tinea trinotella. Next base: position 7,301,201 of record HG992305.1, read on the forward strand.
GTTCTATTGCTTTCATTTTTTTGCTTCGGAAATTTTATGAATCAGCAGTTTTGTACATTTACGAGTTTAATTCGAAGTAGTTTCATTAAAAGTACTAAATACTACAAATACATGCAGTTCAATTAATGTTGGTAGGATAGTTTATAATCATCATGAATTTCACGTCTTGATTCCCACAGGGTTAGACAGAGACAACGCAGAGTCACTTTCCACGATACTGGCACAACACTCTTTAATAGTTTATACCTCATTAATTTTTTACCTACTCTAAGGGAATGTATTCAACCGTTGAGTAGTGGTAGTGCAAAGATCACGTTACGTTAAAGCTATTTTCCGGTCCTAATGTATCTTTGATATATGCACTTTGTTTCTATGATACAAGCACATTTATTATCTTAGTATAGAAATGTAATTAAATAAACCTAATAATGTTTGTCTTCTTCACAGCCAGGAATACTCATTATCATCATCAGCCAGAAGGCATCTACTGCTAAACATAGGCCTCCCCCTTAGAACGCCATTTAGAACGACAAGTTGCCAGTTGCATCCACTGGTTATTCGTCACTTTCACTATGTCGTCAGTCCACTTAGTAGGAGGCCTACCCTATGCTGCGTCTGCCGGTTCGTGGTCTTCACTCTAAAACCATTCTTCCCATCGGTTGTCGGTTTTTCGAGCGATGTAGCTCTACTACTACTATACTATACTAGTCTCAGACAATTTTACTCTCAAAATGTCCAAGCGTATCGCAATTTATTTATTTAAGTAAATAAAACAATATCTTCTTATTTTATTGTGTCTCGACATATGACTGACTGATGTTAAACTAGAGTGCGGTCTATCAATGAAGGTGACTGCTACTACAGTTAAATAACTCTAAGTAGCATTCACGTCTACTATTCCAGCCTAGTTGGAACCGGCAAGTTACAACATTTATATGTCATTTAATATATTGTATTTGTTAATGGGTGAAATATTTGGTAAAACGCTTAAGAACCATTCTTGACCACCAAAAGCAGACCGTTGGTGGTTATTTGCACAGCCTGTTGATCCAGGATAGTACCACTTTTAAGTGTTCAGATAATTGTAATTTGCGTTTCTGGGATCAGCTTGAAAGCTGCCAGTTTTATGCGGTGGAAGCGACTGCTACTCGCAATTTCTAGAATGTGGTCTCCATTCATAAACCGCTTTATGGATGGCGTTTAATTCCAGTTTAAATACAGACGGAGTGCTATCATATAATAATTTTTATTGTACATTATTTATAAAATGAATCATATCTAATTATCTATTTAGAATTACATAAAATGCACATATTGCAATAAATATTTCATTGTTGCGTAAAATATATGATACGTACTGTTATTATATAAAAAATAATAATTGATTAATTACCTAATAAATGCCCACACATATTATATCCGGTAACGTTTAAGTACAGCAAAAACTACTTCCCACTTTCTATGAATCAACGCTTCAACCATCAAAGCTTACTTTTATTACAACAATTATTGTTTATTATCAACTCTAATCTTCATTACTTCTATGTAATATATTCGTATGAATAAATAATTGCAATCGAATATATACATAGACCTTTCTTTACCATTTAACACGATGACAATTCATCGTGTTTTATAGTTCGCTAAATTGCACACCAGTAAAATTATAAAAGGTAATTCAAGTACAAAAAGTAAAAAACCTTAAGTACAACTGAACATGGGGCTGACACAAATTCTACTTTTAAAATCTAATATAACTTTTGTTTTTGATATTTTTAATAGTAGCCTGACATATGACAGAGTCGTATCCAATGAGGCGGCGTAGTTAGATCCGGCAAAATTCATGCTAATCCTGAAACACGACTAAGTCACTTAACTGTCTATATATTTGAATTGCCTCGGATTAGCAGAATGACCAACAACTGTGTGTCCACCATTTTTAACTCTTCTGCTTAGATTTAATACCCACCTAAGTTTGATTCTTGATATACCTTTATATCTATCATAATATATTAAGATAAAATAGCAAAGCGCGTCGTAAGTCCGCATTCGTGCCTTCACTTTTCCATGTGCCACACTATAGAATAGAATAGAATAAAAATAGACAAAAATTGCACAACAATAATTCTTCCTCGCCCAAAACCACACACAACGAACGATATTTCATTGGCAACGAAATTTCCTCTAATAGCAAGACTATTTCTCTCATTAAGTACGCCTCAGCCATACACAATCATATATTTTACAATACGAGTATTATAAATAACCTCATAAAGTGTTAAAATAAATAAACCTCACATTTACTATAGGGCTTAACTCGACTTTTAGTGTAACATATTTTTTTCTTATACCTAAATCATTCGCTTCATGTATCGTATACTTAAAGCATAGCAAATCTTTGGGGACCAAATTTGGTCCATTATCGTCATAACTATAATTTTATTATAATAAACTAATGGCCGGTCAATGGTAACTTGTATCTAATGTTACCAATACCATAGTGACGGTCACTGAGGCAACCGTAAATTAAAACGATTTTTCCAGTCGTTAAGTCCATCAGGCAAGCCGAGGTCAGATAAAAAATACATACTCTATATAAAAAGTCTAATGTCACCTAAATAACAAACAAGTAGTTTTAGCTAACATTATTATACTACATAATGACTATTAGTGACTTTGCAAGTACTATTAGTGAATTCAGATAGGCACTAAGAGATATTAAATAAGTAATAATGTTTTATAAAATTCCTTATTGTTCTTATAAATTTATATTAACCTAACTGTTTATTTTAATTTGGATGCATAATACATATTTCACATTCGGTCATTGACTGATAGACGTCGACGCAGGAAGGCGTCACGAAAACAAGAAGTTAACAACTCTCCCACAGAAAATAGGTTAGCATTAAAATGTTACGATACCATAAGCAGGATAATTGTAACCAATTTTTGAACCATTTTATTACCCACGCAGCTATTTGATTGCCTTTCTATAGTGATTCTAAATTGGATGAAATAAATACCTCGGAGCTTTTTCATATATTATAAAAACAACTCAGTTAACAATTCAATTTATACTTCACAACAAACTCTTCAACATATATTTATACAAGACAATATTTTCGCAATGTATTATATCAATTATCGAGAAGATACCAGGCACAATTTAAATCATGCAAATACAAATATTCTAGGTTAATGTTGTAACTGAATATACATTGTTTTCCATAAAGTATATAAAACGTGATTTATTTGTAAATGGAGCTTCAATCATTATTAACTAATAGAATCACATTTTTATGTAGTTGCAATTTATACTTCACAACAAACTCTTCAACATATATTTATACAAGACAATATTTTCGCAATGTATTATATCAATTATCGAGAAGATACCAGGCACAATTTAAATCATGCAAATACAAATATTCTAGGTTAATGTTGTAACTGAATATACATTGTTTTGCATAAAGTATATAAAACGTGATTTATTTGTAAATGGAGCTTCAATCATTATTAACAAATAGAATCACATTTTTATGCAGTTGCTATTTGCAATAAACGAGCAAATGTAAAACGAAAGAATGACAGCAATCTCACTGATTCGTCTTTATAAATCACTTTCATTTCCCCAACGCGCATTTTCATGAGTTTCACCCGACCAGCTGTGCAGTATGGACTCAGGAAGCGATGCCCACACGCAAGCCGCGTAATATTATGCGAACTATAAGTATCAACATTTTACTTTTTTTACTCACAACAACGGAACGAATACGCCGGTAATTATTTATGACGCGCCATTACCTCTAATTTGTTATCGTTAAATATATAATGACCGAAAAAACTCATTTTCACCTACGCTTTGTTGTTAATAGCTTCGTAATAAATAATTATTTGGTTACCAAGTTATATTATAATTAAAATCATTATAAGTAAGTGACAATCTGAATAGGACAAAGTAAAGACGTCATTGATGCATTCCACTACTTTTAACGGTCCAAGTATCTTATTACGAAAGGCAATATTCAAAGTAAAGATAAAAGAACGTAAGGAATAAAAATAAAACACAGGCGTCTCTAAGAGGGTGCATCAATCTGGCGTTAACATACGGAGCCATGCTAAAGCCCACCGGTACCTCTCGATGTCTTTTTACTCGTTGTTTTTTATTTATTATTAGACCACATTAAAATGTCAAACACTGCTTCTCAAACTTGTTTATTTTAACCTTTTATTTTCAGTTAATTCTTTTTCAATAAATTCCTATTAACCTAAATATTTTATTCTATTTTTATATAATAATAATGAGTTTATATAGGTTATATTTAGTGTAGCGATTGTCTTTACTAGTATTTTTAAAAGCATGTTAACTCAGTGTTAACGTTTTCCAAGTGTTTAATTAATGTTGTATTCCAATAATAAATTATTATTTCGCGTTACAGTTTGGGAATATGTGTGTACTAAGGAGATGAGTACTAAGATTTATTATGAACAAGGAAGAGGCTCGGACGTGTACAGGGTTTATTAGAGGGTCGGCTTATCTCGAATATTTTTTTGTGTTACGGTAAAATCAGCCTTTAACGCATTTGCCTCAGGCGAATCGAACTAGGTTCCCGCGCTCTTTAGATTAGTAAGTGTGACCATAAATAATTTATTATTACAAATAAAAATGTAATACTTACAAAAAAAATGAACTTTAAAATAAATATTTGTCTACTTAATGAATTTACACTTGGCTGCTGTCAAAATAGTATTACGGTTCATGATTTGATCAGTGACAAATCTTTCCGGTATCGTCCCTAACAATTCCTATAGGCGTATGATGTAACAAAATAGGTAATAAATACGGTAAAAAACCTTTTACAAATTGGGTAATTTTATTTACATTTTTACAGTTTCATTTTTCATTTCATTTACATTTTTACAAATTCAGATTGTGTAAATTTATTTTTCGATTAAATGTTTGCCAAACCGTGTACTCGGCAGAATTCTCAGTTAAATACAAATATATGAGATGCTAAAACTGCATCTGTCGGAATTTAGTATGAAAAATGCAGAGTTAGAAGACGAATCGAATGATATGTGGTGAGCCCTGATCGGTTTAGTAGTTCTTGATTAATTGTAAGAAATGCATTTTTTACAATTGTAAACAAAATATTTTTTGAAAATTATTCAAAGTTAATCCACGTTGAAACTTGGTTATACTTATACTATTTGGTAATTAGACGTTATTAAGTAACGAAAAAAATTAAAAACCAAGAAGTTATTAAAAAATAGGCTTTGAATCGGCTAATTCTATTCAACTAAAACATAAAAATATATTTCAAGATAGTTGCGTTATGTTATGTTAAAAAAAATAGAATTACAATATTTAATCTATTGATATTTTTTGTAAATTGCCTATAATTTCAAGATTTGAATGTCTTTCCTTTATCAAATGTTGTACAGTTTTATTAGCAGAAGCTTTTCCTCAAAAAATTTGAAAAACCTCCGAACCATATTGTATAATATTATTGAATGAAGTATTTTTCACTAAAACTCCGAGTTATTCAGACTCCAAGTACAAAAAAAGTAACAGTGCATCTTTAGTTTCAATAAGTCAAGTCAAGTCAATTTCAAATAAGTCAACGTATTTTGTACTTTTTAGGACCCGATGCTTTTATCCTTCAAGTAGTAGGCTCATGGTTACCACAAATATACTACAAATTGAATAATTACAATTTATTTTGCTTTTATCATAACTCCTCGTACATTCTCGAGATATTTGTCATTCGATCCTGCCGGCAACAAAAAATAAATTGTCATTACATTAAGTTGGTCAATGACCGTAAACACTGTTTACGTGTTAAACACTGTATACATTTGAATCTTACGTTCAAATGTATACTGATGTTAAGATATTGATTACAAGAATCTATATTCAATTTAATTATAATAGATTACAAAATCTGTTTATGCCTACATTTAAAATACCTTAATTAGGTACTATCTATATATGTATACCCAACATTTTTAAAGTATATTTCTCTATAGCTCCATCTATCGAAAGAGTGCGAAAACATGTTCTGCCTAGTGCGAGGCAAATTAGAAAACATTTCACTTTATTATCATAACTTGAACAAATTGAATATAGATGGAGCTACAAGATATTAACTGTATATCATACAAATTATAATTGAAAATAGGATGTTAAAATATCACGCTTGCATATCAGAGGAACAAACTCGGTGTTCTTAAAACGCGACAGATTTTTATTTAGACTCGACATTTCACCTTGACTTACCTGATGGTAAGCAAGAGGAAATCACAGAATGCCGACGCCTCAAAATCCCGATTCAATTCACAGAGTTGCCTTAGTCACCGTGCCTTTCCATGCTTCGCTTAAAGCACCCAAGGTTATAGATTCAGAAGAAAACAAGTCATGTAAAACATTCCAGATTCACAATGAACCGACGCGCCTAAAATTTCACTACCTTCGAAAAAATCAAATAATCAATCAAATTGTCACGCCTATTCCCACAGGGATAGGAATAGGAAGGGACAATGGAGCGCCACTTGCCACGATCCTGACACAACTTCTCTTCATTCACATTCACAATTCTCTTCATACAAGCTCTATGGTTAAGGGCACTGGGCAACCTAGGTTTCTTGAGGATTACTCCGATTTGGTCGGAAAACACCCTCCTGGGCCTGGCTTGTTTAACGCATCTATCAACATGGGATTTGTAAATTACCATCGTCAATCTACTTTTAGTCATTCTTTCCTTTGTCAATCCTTCGGAAAAAGGTGAAGGCTTTTCCAATTCTATTATATATCACGATGTTCAAATGGCTTCAGGGATTCAAAAAAGAAAAAGTTCCGAAGGAAGTGACTTATAAATAGATAAATAAATAGATTTTTTAACTGGACGCTGTAATATCCCATACCAAAAAAAAATATATTTCGGGTTTATTTTTCCAACTTTCAATATAGGTAAACTGAGTGTTATTGTCAATTGAAACTCAGGTTGATAAAACTTACCTTAATTAGAAATAAACTCTCCCAAAAAAGTGCTCCAATTACAATCGATACAAAAATCTAAAAGGATTAAATGATGAATCGATATAGAGGCAAACCGTTAATAATAATTGAATTTTTTTACCAAAAGATCGGCGGCTTACTTGCTTGGATGTGTTTAATTAATTGAAATAGTTGTGCAGGGATAGAATGTCATAATTCTAAATAAACTACCGCTGTTAGGAGTCGCCATGGGGGCTTAAGAGTATGCCTAATAGTCAATCGTGCCACCCACAGAGTATTAAAATGCTTGGGGTAAAAGGAAGTTATCTATCTACATACGAACTTTACATTTTACATTTAGAAACGGTTGTCTGTTGTTTTTAGTTTTAACTCAATTTTAAACGTCAGTTTTAATTAAGAAACAACTTTGTTTGTATTGGACAGGTATAGAAAAATATTACTATGTACGAGTATATAATATTATTTATTTACATGAAGACTTATTCAGTTTAGTTTTTTATTATTATTGTGACTCGACATATCACAGCACCCTGCCGTTACGTTAGACTGAAGTGCGGTTCGCAGTACCGTACTTAGATTGATGATTTGAAATACCTGAAGAGTGGTCCCACCGAGTCTCGGTGGTGGAAAATGGTACTTGTTAGTAATACACATACATAAATATACCAGATGCATACTATTGTATATGTACTATTGTATATTGCTCGTATTGTCGTGGTCTGACGTATCGTTCGGATTATGATTCTATATCGACTTGCCTGATAGTAAGCAAGGAGAGGTCAGGTTTTTTTTTTGTGTGTTGGTAGTTGGTAGTATTCATAACCGAGTGCCGATACATTAAATCATGTGTATTTGAGATTATTATTATTTTTACTTTTTTGGATTATTATTTAGTTCTGAAAACACGGTCTCGTGTCATGGCTGTCACTATGCCGGCCAGAGGTGCTTCTTCACTCATTGCTTGAAGGATCCAAGGTTATAGGATGGGGAGAACTCATGGGCTGGCGAAGCATTCTACATGTTGATTATTCTACAAGGAAACGACTTTTAGAATCTGGTGATGAGTAAGTGCATACTAAGCTCAAGCTCACGTTATTTTTTTTAACGTTATTTCATAACTTCCAAGGACTTAATTTCACAAAATGAGAATCATTGTGTCAGTATGACCAATCAGTATATCTTTGAATACATGAAATTTTCTTATGTTAACCTTTTTTTATTTAAATATCAGTACCTACTTACATCTGTTAGTAAATTCTTTGTATGAAAATAAATACAATACACACTTTCTTTTATTAAGTATAAAAACAATTATATACTGTTTTCCCTATTCATAGATCATAATGGTCAATGCACCAAGAAAGTGATGCGCTTGTCATTTAACATCAGATTTTTTATTCGAATCCAACGAACTGCAAAACCTATTCATTATACATTTTTATTATTATTGTGCTCGACATATGACAGCACCCCGCCTGATGTTAAGCTGAAGTGCGGTCTATGAATGGAGAAAACTACTACAAGTAGATGTCGCATCTACTATGTTTACTTTACCTTATAGCTTGTCCAACTATAAACAACGCGCCCCTCAACTTTATTAGTTTATTTAAATGTGTGAATGCAAATATTTCTAACTATACTGCTATACTCCATTAGCGTGCTCGTCCTTTTGTGTCCAACCAGCAACTTTAAATTGAATTTTCGGTTTTAGCATTATTTATGTTTTCTCGTGTGCCCAAATGCGGGGAGAGGCGCGTCATTTAGGGCTTAGACAAACTATACCCTATTTTGTACCAATAAATAACGTATTCTACGTATTTTATTTCACGTCAAACCTTAAATCCTTCAAACGATGCATGAAGAAGCATCATGGTCGGCATTGTGACGGCGACTGAAGGCAACCGTGAACTGACTCATTTTTTTTTAATCGTCGGCACTTTTGTATTTCGTTGCTTACCATCAGGCAAGTTTAAGTCAAATGTCAAGTCACAAATCCGTTTTTTGTATATAGGTCAATAAAGATTAAAAAGAAATATTATTTATTCTATATACAGGATATGAATATTATATATATTCAGAATTTGTCCTCACAAAAACCACCCCCACCCAATAATTAATACCACCCAATAATTATTAAGCCACCCAACCCACAACATGAGGTTAAATACATGTCTACGTATTTTAAAGTTACTATAAACTATTTTTAAAACACAAAGCCTAGTGACAATGAACTAAGTGTTTATCTATGATGGAACTAGCGTAAGTGAAGCATGCGAATGAGGTATACGCCCCAGTTAATAACTACGGTGGTATTTTCTAAGATTTTACGCAAGAAATTTTTATATTATTTTTAAAAAATGCAGCCTACTACCGCGTTTATTTTAGTTTAGCTATGTAGTCATGGTGGTCATCGAGATCGCCGCAATAGTAAATTACAAAATAAAATAAAAACATATTATAAGTTATATCGGACTTAAAACTTATGAATTGATGAATTAAACAAATTTTATGCGGCTCACTATCGCGTTTACTTTACTTTTGGATTTCACATTTTTTTATTATTCCGACGTTTTGTGAGCTTTGCAGTCATCGTGGTCACGGAGAGACTGATCTAACAAAATAGTTATGAATTGATCTAAATTATCTCTTGTTTTATTTAGACATCACATCTGACTTTTCGATTGTTAGCAATGGGAGCTGAATCCAAGAGCTGAATATCGACTCAGTTACCCATAACCAATTGTGAACGTAACCTACGAGGTTCTGCATCCACAAAGTAGTTTTTTAAATAATATTTCCATAGATATAGGCAGAGATAATAGAGCATTTGGCCGGCATAGTGACGGCGACTGGGGCAGCCGTGAACAAACCCGGTTTTCTCAGTCGTCGTCACTCTTGGACCTCCTCTTGCTTATCATCAGGCGGGACGAGGTCAGATGTCGTGTCACAATAAAAAAATAAATAAAAAAAACTTATATATATACAGATTTTATTATTATGGTAAGATTTGGGAGGTCGGGTAACCGCGTCGACCGCCACGACCATCGTTTTAGCCTTAGTAGCCTTACCGCCTTAGTCGCGGTCCCTATGCCTGCCAAAATAAAATACAAATACTATACTTCAGTCTCGCCATGTTTAGGGCTAATTTATTTTTGTCATTGTTTGTCATTGTTAGTCATCTTGTTAATACTTTGTTTTAATACTTTCTGCCATACATTTAAAACGGGTTAAGTTCACGTGATTAGTCACCCATCATTACTGGACCTTCTCCACGGGTTATTTCTATACAGGTGGTCGAACAATACATTATTGTAACAAATATTCCTATATCTGGCATCTGAGCCACTGCACGCCGTATTTTGAAATCGGATAAAACATGGAGGCTTTGTGTGGCTCTGTTTTAAATCATCATTACCACTAATGATAACTTTTTACTTTTAAATCTTTGACAACCACACGATTTAAGAGATATTTTAATATAGGCAATGAAATATTATGTTTTGTATGCTTTTGTAATATTAAATATAAAAATATGTACCTATATAAATTTTCATATTTCTTTTGTAAGGTATGGAACCTAAAGAGTTTTGAAAACTCCATCCAACATTATACAAATGTTTGTGTACTGGGCTGCATACTCTTAGTACAGTATTAGATGTTTTATGTCAATCAATCAAATAAAATAAATTAAATTGATTTATGTAATTTAAAAAGAAATGTTTTTCTTGGAACAATGTTTATAACGATAAACAAACAATGTTTAACAATGTTAAACAATATTTAAAACAAATAGGTATATAACAAGGTTGATATTGCATTTTGATATAATAAGCGTTGATATAAAATCCTTTTACATTAAAAGCCGGGGAGTAATTAAATTAACTGTAACCCAACTATCGGTTTACCCTACGCTGCACTGTCACTACCATGCATCAGATTATTAAGTAACTGATATTGCATGCATTGTTTTTAATTGTGCATTTATAATAACAGCAAGCACCTTATTGAACGTTACTTCCATTTGTGTTATAGTATTAGAAGCAACCACCCGACTGTTAAGTGACTTTATTATTATTAAAACAAAATGAGTTTTAAACGAGGTATCATAACATGTTTTGTAATACAGGTAAGTGTTATAATCTAGTTTTTTTTTATATTGGCACGACTATGATCGCAGGCAGTCTGATGTTAAGTTGAAATCCGTTGCAAAATAGAAGGAAACTCTGTCGCTGACTTATGTATATCGACAAGCATAAGGCGCATAAGCTATATGGGCTCAGCTATATTCCGATAACACTCATGCTGCCGAATGTGATCCCGAAACGCGATGGAGTACCTACACCATTTCGCACCCGACTACTATACCTATGTTGATTCTACAATGAGTAAGCAGACTGGGCATATGACCAAAATATTTATTTTTAATTTAAATAAAGCGTTTTCATACTATACACCTACGTATTAAATCGCTGTCTCTTGTTTTATTGGTGTTTTAATAAATAATAGTACTCTTTAAATAATAATAATAAATGATCTTAAATACCTCTGCATTCAAATATCTACCCACACCTTACTGAAGTTTCTATTGGTAATTACAAGTAACATGTAAAGCTAGAAAGAATTATTGATATTATATTTAAAGAGTGTACTGCGAATAGTTAAAGTTAGTGACGGCGATTGGGGCAGCCGTGAACAAACTCGGTTTTCTCAGTCGTCGTTACTCTTGGACTTCCTCTTGCTTATCATCAGGCGGGACCAGGTCAGATGTCGTGTCACAATAAATATATATATATATATATACGTACAGACTCGTACCCATTATTTTATATTTTTACATTTTATTCTGTAATTAATTTTGACATATGTATACCTAACTATGCATGTGAAAGTATGTCTGATTATATAAGAACGTTCTAGTTTTTATTCAAAAGCTTTTTTTTTCTTCATTTTTATTTTTGTCTACTAGAATACCGGAACCGCAAAATGTTATTGTATTGCCCAAAATCTTATTGTATTCATTATTTTAACATTAAGATTTATCCTAATCGCAAAAAACATAACAATATAAAATTTAATCAATCAATTAAATTGTCACGCCCTTTTACCACGCGATAGGCAGAGACAATGAAGAGCCACTTGCCACGACCCTGGCATAACTCTCTTGCTTTCCTCACACCTTTAGCCGGCATAATGACGGTGGCTGGGGCAGCCGTAATATGACTCTTTTTTTCAGTCGTCGGCACTCTTGGACCTCCTCTTGCTTACCATCAGGCGGGCCGAGGTCTGTGGTCGAGTAAAGATAAAAAAAACATCCACAATTCTTTTCGTACAAGCTCTAAGGATATGGGCAATAATAAAATAATTGTTCACCATATATTTGTTTTATTTTTGTTCACTGGAAAAACAGTAAGCACCTATTATGTAATTCACACCAATTCTTTCTTCTAGTTACATATTCTTACTTTGTCCTAAGAATCATTAAGATTAGTGTATGTACAGATATGCACAATGCACAATTTAAAGGCAATTGCGGTAGCTGATGATACTATGACTAAATTAACAGAAGCTTTCGACCTTAGCATTAAAACAATAGTGGTCTATTTCCGTCGAATTGGCAATGTGAATAAGCTTGACAAATAGGTGCTATATTAATTAGGATTTCACGTCACTAGCAAGAATTAAAGCGACCGTGATGTAGTGGCAGTGCAATGGCTACGTAAGCCGAGTGGCACGGGTTCGAAACCACTTGCCAAGTATACAGACCGTGAAGTGATTTGGTCACGTTTCGGGATCAGCTTGTAAGTTGCCGGTTCCATCTAGGCCGGCATAGTGGATGTGATTGCTACTCACAGTTATTTAATTGTAGTAGCAGTGACAGTCATTCATGGACCACACTTCGGCTTAACATCAAGCGGGGTGCTGTCATATGTCGAGTCACAATAAAAAAAATGTATCTTTGATATATGTACTTTGGTTTTTCTGTTTCTATGATACAAGCACTTTATAGTAGCTTAGTATAGAAATGTATAATAAATAATAAAATAAATTTGATGTAGAAACTCGTAAAAGAATTAGATGTAGTAACCATTATTATTCCTGTTTTATTTCCATGCATTGTATTGCTCTAAATTAAAACGGTACCAAATGTAGTGTATTATACGTAAGATAATACGCGAAATTTAAAACATCATATCAATTGTTACTAAGTTACATTGTCAAAATACAATAATACAAAATGATATTCCCACATAAGACTGCATAATAATTTTGTTGTTATAATCTCATCAGCGTTTCCCTTTCGTCTGCAATAGAAAAGTGAATGCGTCTTTCATAGCGATAAAGAACATTGCTAAATAACTGTTCATGAGATTATGGTAGTACGTCTTTATATGAATCTAATCTAAGCGTTATAGTTTAGAAAGATATAGTTTTAAAGCAGCTATATAAAATAACCAAAGAAGGAAATCTCGCAATCAATATAGGGTTGAAGAACCCACTAACTATAATATTACGATGACTTTATGCCAAATATAATATTTATTTTAGTTCGATGGGTTAGCCATACCACTCCTTTCGTAATTTTACTGTATTTCAAATATTGTGGATCCCATACACACTTACATTGATCGAATTCAGAAAATGTTTTGTCTATTTTTATTTAGGAGCGTCCCAATAAATTAAAACATTTAAAAAAGAGACATTTAAAGACATAGAAAGCACCTGGAGTTGACCACCACACACACAACCGTCTGTCGAGTTTCAGGATTGACTTTCAACCAGCCCAAATAGTATATGCAACTACTGCTTTTTATACAACATTTATCTATGTCGGTAATCGCCTCTATTAATAAATCATACTTCTGCTTAACAGCAGGGCGATGTGCGGTCATATGACGTGCCAATACAAAATAAATACATAAATTGTATAGACCACACCAGTGCCTGCCTGAAATGAAATGAATAATATTCTATTCTAACCTATTTTATATAGGTAAATGAAAAATCCTCTGCTAATGCCATTCATAAAATAAGCCCCTGTATTGCAAGCCAAAAACATACGTATGCGACATTTCTACGGAATCTCGATACGAGTTTATTAATACCCAAACAACATATTATTTGTGAATATTAATTATTGCAGATTAATATTTTTTATCTAAAATCCTCAAAATTGCTATTCGTCAATTTTATGGTTTAAAACTAGACGTTTGACTAATTACATTAAAAATTTAACATTATTAGTACGTTGGATTTTGCTTCTGCATCGAATACTAAATTATAACTACTAAGTTAGCTATTTCATATTATTCATATTTATTTCATATATTATTACAAAAATCAATTAAGTTTTACTCATTTTTTCAAAGGAATAGGCCATTGTCTAATGGAGCGGCACTTGCCACAAACCTGACATAACACCCTCACTTCCTTCATATCCGCAATCCTTTTCATACATGTTCTACGGTTGTGGACACTAGGCAACCCAGCTTTCTTGAGGATGTCTTCGATTTGGTCAAAAAACACCCTCCTTGGTCTGGCTCGTTATCCACATCAGATTTATAATTCCTTTCGTCGATTTACTTTTACTTACCCTTCCCTGTGTCCAAACTATCAAAGCATGGTTTTAAAACAACTTTAAAAACGTATTAATAATATTTAAATAACTTAGGTTCCAATACCTGCAAACGACTTCCCAAACTTTTGACGATTGGGTTGTTGCGCGTAAAGTCCCGTGTTTGATACCCGGTCGGAGCAAATATTTGTTACATTGCTTTTATTTGTAATATTTATTAATTATATTTAATATTGCATATATTTGTTAATAAAAAAAGAGGCGGATATTTCCTTCGAGTCTGGTTATTAAAGAGTGGTAGGTATCCAGTCTACCGATCCGGGGTAGTACCACCACTTACAAGTACCGTGAAGTGATTTGATCGCGTTTCGGCATCAGCTTGTAAGTTGTCATATGTCGGGTCACAATAAATAAATATAAAAAAAACTCGATGTATTTATTTAAAAATATTAAAACTTTATTGCATCGTAATATAACGTTAACGAATTCAATTATATATACCGAAAACTATTATATTCCCAGAAACAGATTTGTATTGACATATGCACAGTCTTATGAATATTAGGAGGACTACTTGTTAGACTGAGTGAGCTTTGGAATTTGCGAAATATGATACGAAACGAAGTGATTCGCCAAAGAACAAAGGTAAGCGATACAACAAATATGTTGAGTTGAGATTTCTGATGTAGAAACCATACTCATATGCTTCGCAAGGGTAGCTGGTAACCCTTGTTTGAGTGACGATATGGCGCGGAAGAGATTACGAACAGTGAATAACTATGAATTGATGATGATAGTATTCGCATTCTCACAAATATTTTCCACATGGACTGTTATACCAAAATATGAACGAGTATGAATTCATACACGTACATTCTATGTTACACATTAAAACTGAACTACTGCACAAGTTGTAGAATTACAACTTTTACCATTATTGCAATAAAGCTTATAATTACTACAAAGTCTATCTCAGTTCATAATTATGTGATCAATGAAATATAAACTTATTCACAACGAATTACGGTATAAACTAGTTTACAGAAATTTGCAGTAGCTTAGCCTGTCGTTGAATCGCAAAATGCGACCACGTTGTGATATAAAAGGAGATTTGTTCAAATTTCTTTATCAAATACCGTTAGATTGTCACCGCGTTCGGATCTCCCGCGTCCGCTACTTTCAAGCAATGGCTGCCCGATTCCTGGTAAGTTTTAAACATAATTCACCAAATTAATTTAAATAAAATTATAAATGTAATAATGGTTAAAACGTAATTTCTTTATTTACAACGTTGGAAAAGCTGTGGTCTCGCCTATTGCCACACCTACTTGACCACAATACTCTTGTTTTCACTGAAATGGCAATACACTCAAGGGCGAAGTCAATCAACTCTTTAAGAAACGACATCAATCAAAATGTAAACTTAATTCTGTAAACAGCTTCACACAAACAAGAAGCTAACGGTGAACTTATAAAAATGTAAAATAAAAAAATAAAACAGTCCTAAGACAATTCTGGTTTGAATGATAGCCCTTCTATCGTGTACTCAACGAAGAAGATTAATGTACATTTGGGTTAGCTTTCGACTAAAAAGTATTTTTATTGCCTTGTTAGGGACTTTATTACCGGGAATAAATACTTTGTACAACATATATATGTTGATAGGAACCGACGTAACCCATAAAGTTTTTTAGTTATTATCGTAAAAGTGTGTTAAAACGCCTGAGAATATAAAACTCTAAGTAGATTAAAATAGGTCGCCATTGTGATAGTAGACAATGTAGGTCCGACATGAAAGTGGCGTCATTATATCCGGCAAGATACCTTATAAAAAATCAAAGCTGTGATCGATATCTGTTATTATTATAGTATTCCTGTACTGTTATAATTTATGACATAAGTTATAAATCTACTTATAAATTATAATAGTAAAAACATTTAACTAACCAATAACTATAAAACTATGTTAAACTTTAAATATACTATACAATAAAAATATATACTATATAATAAATATACAAGTACTCTAAATCGCCTAGAGACATTTATTACGCAATTTGCCATTGTTGGGGGATATTATTTATTATATAATGCTAATTAATATGTTGCGAATTTTATAAAGCTCTGCTAAATATACAAATAATATTATTGCTTAGGCGACCCATGTCTCATTGTATTTATATATATTGTATTTATAAAAACAATAATATTATAGTTTTTATAAATACAACATAAATAAAATTGAAAAACTTTGTTAGTAACAATATATGTTTCAAAATGGATTATGTTAATTAAAAAAAGATTGATCAATAAATCATATCGTCACGCCTTTTTCCACAGGGAGCATCACTTGCCTGGATCCTGACTCCCTCGTTCCATCACACCCATAATTCTCTTTATACAAGCTTTACCGTTATGGGCACTAGGCAGGCAAGCTTTCATGAGGATGTCTCCGATTAAAATTAAAATATTACAAGTTAATATGTAAAAAATATTTTTTTATAAATAAATATAAACCTACTAAAATTATTATATAATTTAGTGTTAATGCAAAACATTACATAAATATTAAGTCTGTCCTAGATATTAATAAGAAGTTTGTTATTGTGGCTTAACATATGACAGCATCTCACCTGATGTTAAACTGTAGTGCGGTCAATGATAAGGGCGACTGCTACTAGAATTAAATAACTGTATAGCAGTTGCATTCACTATGCCGGTCTAATTGCAACCGGCAACTTTGGAGCTGATTTCGCATCACTTCACGGTCGATACACCTGAAAGTGGTGGCTTTACCCCGGATTCGCAGCTGCTGTCTGCCTACCACTTTTAAAAGAACTAGTTTTTACAAGTTTAGATCTCAAATACGTTTTAAATAATAGTTATGTATGTATGTCATAAAGTTAAAGCAACAATAAAAAAAAATTATAATAAATCTAAATTTATAAAAATAAAATATTTTCAAATTAATCTCAAGCTCTATTGATGATAATCAAGTAAAAAATATGTGAAAAGTGTCTGTGAAACATTCTAAATTCAAAACATATTGTCAGACTTTTCACGATATCTCACGATAATAAAGTACAAAAATAATTTAAAAATAAACCAAAAATTTTAGCAAACCGCCATCCTCGTTTTAATGATACCTATCGTTTAACCCAATTAGCCGTATAATGGATCAATTTTATGAAATTAATTAGACCAAACAATTCAATTACTTTATCGGTGAATTTTGTATCCATAATTCTATTAATACGTGCTCTTTGGTTATGGAAATGCAGACCCTTTCGTTTTAAATAATGTGCCCGATATGTTGATCTGAATAAAACATAAAATGCATGTTAAGCAGTTAATAATGACAGTTAAGAGTGGTAGGCAGTGGTGCCCAGTCTGCCGATCCGGGGTAGTACCACCACTTACAAGCGTACAGACTTGTAGGTGACTTAGTCGCGTCGGATCACCTTGCAAGTTGCTGGTTCCACAAGGCTGGCTGTATTACCAGTCGCGCTATCATTCATGGACTGCTCAACATCAAGCTCATTTTCAGACTCATTTTTTTTCGTAATTGTGACTCGCTTTATGTTAAACTGGAGTGCGGTCCATAAATGGATGTCACTGCTACTAAAATTTAATAAGTCGACCGTGGTGTAGTGTCAGTGCAATGGCTACATGTTTGAAACCACTCACCCGGTACCAATGTATCTATGATATATGTACTTTGGTTGTCCTGTTTCTATGATACTAGCACTTTAGTAGCTTAGTATAGAAATGTATAAAAAAACTGTAAGTAGCAGTCACATCTACTATGCCGGCCTAGTTGTAACCGGCACTTACAAGCTGATCCCGAAACGCGACCAAATCACTTCACAGTCCGTATACTTGTAAGTGGTGGTACTACCCCGGATCGGCAGACTGGGTACCACTGCCTAACACTCTTTGATTTTTTATGAGTGAATAATTTACTTTATTTCGTTTGTTCTTTTACAGTTAGCACTAGTTTGTGTGGTGGCACTGGCGTCCATGATCGAGGCTGGTGGTGGCGGCGGTGGGCATAAGAAGGTCATCATTCACGTCCCATACAAAGTGAAACATCATCATCACACTCATACAGTTGTCAAACATATCCATCACAAAGATGGCGGTGGCGGCGGTGATGATCACTATGAAGTATTAGGTTATACTTATGGAGAACCCAAAGCAGCTCCACACTTTGGAGGTTAGTATTTAATTAATTGACGTCACTATGCAAGTGGCCGGCATAATGACGGCAACTGAGGCAGCCGTGAAGAGACTCTTGCTAGGTCTGCCGATCCGGGGTAGTCCACCACTTACAAGTATACAGACCGTAAAGTAGGCTCTAAGTAGGCCGGCATAGTGGATGTGATTGCTACTTACAGTTATTGAATTGTAGTAGCAGTAACAACCCATTCATGGACCACACTTCAGCTTAACATCAAGAGAGGTGTTGTCATATGTCGAGTCATAATAAAAAAATGCTAGAAGAATTAATATCAATCAATCAATCAAATTGTCACGCCTTTTTCCCATAGGGATAGGCAGAGACAAAGGAGCGATACTTGCCACGATCCTGACACAACTCCCTCGTTTCCCTCGCATTCACAATTTTGTTCATAGTTGTGCGTAATAATTTGAAAGAAATTGACTTAGATATGCTGCGACGGTTTGGGCACATTGAAAGAAAAGATGAAAGGAGATTAACGACAGAGATTTAAAAATCGGTACCGAGTAGAAATATGGCCGGTATGATGACGCCACCTAGGCTAACCGGCCACAAGATGAGACGATGCTATTGGACCTCCATTTACTTACCACCAGGCAATTGAAGGTCAGATGTTGCGTCTCAATAAAAAAAATTGGAATGACTCAGCTGGTTGTTACTTGATCAATAGGTAACATACTTAAGAAAGCAGGGGTTTACAGTAGCCATAATAACCAAAGAGCATGTATGAAGAGGATTGTGGATGTAAAGGAAACAATATTGTTGTGCTATTGTCATAGAAAGTAGCGCTTCGTTGTCGCTACCTAGAATTAGGGCGGAAAATTAATGATTTTAATGAAATTACGCAAGTATTATGTCCGTGTATACGTATAAATTAAGGATGTTATGGATACGAAATTTCGGATACGGTTACGGATATGTAATTATTTCCGATAATTCGATAGTTTCGGATAATTTCGGTTACGGAAATTGGATTTTTTAAGAATATTAAGAGTAATATACAAATAGGTCATTTGGTATTACAGTTGTATAAATTATTATAGTTACAGACTAGTGTGTCGGCTCAGCCGGAGAGAAACAAAAGCCTGTCATAACAGGTTTCATTTAGGCTCCGCCCCTATCCGAAATTATCCGAAACTTTTATAACGGATTCTGTTACAGTTACGGATAGGTTTTATTTGGATATCCGATAGGTTTGGTTACGGTCTTGGAGCTCCATAACATCCCTAGTATATCTATTTGTATAATGCTATTAGAATAAGAATAGGACGGGCTGTTGACTAACTTCACTTGAATGATTCTTGGCGGTCCGCAAAGAAAAAGACACCATACTAATGTGAAGTTGGTTGCAGAGTTAAACGTCACAAAATTGCGCCGATTCGGTCCTATTCTTATTTTAATTGCATTATATTTATTTTATAGGCGGTCACGGCTGGGGTGCATCAGATGAAGGTGGTGCCGGTGGTTACGGGGAAGGTGCCACAAGCTTCGAAGGTGGTGAACACAGCTTTGGTCTTTCCGGTGGTGATTCTGGAGCTGGTGGAGATTATGGCGGCGGCGATGGGCACGGGTGGAACTAAATTACTTTAACAAGAATGAATAATGTCGCAGTTATTTTCATTTATTATGGAATGTAAATTCTTAATAGTACTTGTATGTGTTTAGAATGTAAATAAGTTACAGAGATTTATGTGATGTCTACAATTTTCATTTACAACAGTAATAGTGGATGTGACTGCTACTTGCAGTTATTTCACTGTAGTAGCAGTTGCCTTTATTCATAGACTGCACTCCAGCTCAAAATCAGGCAGGGTGCTTTTATTTGTCAGATTTATTAAAAAATAAGTACTCAATGATTATTCCCCTGATTTTCTGTTAATGTCGAATCCTACTTGTGTATATGAAAATAAAAAATAATCTGACTATTAAATACTTACAGTTCATCCGTGGTAACACGCAAGCACATTGCGCTCTATAACTTAGTTATAAACTCTAAAATGATGTTTGTGTTATTGTAAATATGTATGAAGTCATTGTATACAATCCTTTATTCAAAAAGGCATTTTTTATAATTGTTATTAAGTTATTTTGTTAAGTTTTGAGACTGCTTGTTGTTTGTTATTTTATGTATTTTTGACATAAAAATGTTTTATTGTTTATAGTGTTTTTTCTTTATTTATTACCTAATCTAAATACATTTGAATAATTATAACTTACCTAATACAAAAAGCAGTATAAAATAGAAAAACCATAATGGTTCCAATCAAAAAAGTTAATTTTTTTTTAATTTAAAGTCGCTTATTAACAACTTGGTCATTTGTGACTATATTTAAATTATTTATTAAGTATAAATTTACTTCAAAACAGTAATAAATGTAATCATTTGCTAAGAATGTTTGTTCCCTTCACAAATAAAAAAAAACTAAAATTTACTTTCTAACAAATCTTCCTTCTTTTTTTTCTTGGTAACCGCAGATAGATGTTCCCAAACGTAATAGCTCTGTTGAAAGGCAATCCATTTTTTACAATCAAGGAAAGGTGAACGACACCTCGTTCTAAACAATCTAGACTCTTGCATAATATATTTAATATTATATAGAACAAATTGAATAATCTTATATAATATTATGCTATTTCATGTAAAATATGCATGTCTGTTATAATCGTAATAGTATTTTAATTATTTTGTTTATTGATTCTTTCTCTGACTATTAAAAGATCTGCTTACACGTTGTTTTCTTTAAACTAGGCTTCATAGTCCAATACTTTTAAATACATTTTGTTCTTTTATTTATACGAGTAAATGAGAGCCAGTTTAAAAACCTAACTTATAATACAACTTATACTTAAGGGCAGCCGTGCAATCTGGGCGTGAAACCACGAGGAGCATACTGTTCATACTCGTGCGAGGAGTATAATCTTGAGGCATATAGCTTACTTGACCGGATGCATGGCTAGTTTGCCAATTCCTGCATGGAGTTGCTTGTACAGAGTGTCGGTAAATGCCAGCACTACTCAGTACCTGGTCTGGCCTAAAGCAGACATGACTTGCTTGTGCATAAATTCATGGGAATGTATATGGATACAGCCTACTCTTTATAACATTTCTCTCGATCCCTCAGTCAGACTGGACATTTTAGAGGTGTCTCTTTTAAGCGATTTGAATCACAGGGCAAATCGAGCCGTCGGTGCAAGTTGCAGCGGTTATTCGCGTCGGTGGATTGCCTTTTATTATATGAAGGGTGAAATTCCTTTTGCGCGGAGCACTGTTTGCACCTATGCGACGGTTCTACAAAGGACGTCTTCGATCATCTGGATCCATTGCAGCATCGAGCTGTGTACTCGGATGCTGAGGTCACTAGAACTTCGCAGAGACCCTTTGCAGAGACATGGCGGCGTCATCGATATCTAAACTATAAGATTCGGTGCGTCCTTTCTAAGTCGACCTACTGGCTAGAAAAAACCTTCACCCATGTATTCCCCATCCTATAACCATAGATTCTTGCGAATGCATAGTGGATTATGGCCGGCATAGTGATGGGGACAGCTGTTAACCGAGTCTAGTTCTGGCGTCTCTTAGACCTTTAACTTCTGCACCACCAGGTTAGTCGAAATCAGATGTCAAATCAAAATTATATATTAATTAATATTTTTTGCAATTCTGGCCAAGGGATTTACCCGGAAGAGGCATATTCTTAAAATATTCCTCTGGTCAAATGTGATCGCGGTAGAGAACTTAATACACCCACTGGCGGTAGAGAACTTAAAACGTCATCATATATAAATTACGTATTAACAAAATAAATTTAAATTACCAACGGAAATACTTCAATTTCTTTGAATTAAATTATTGTTTTCGCTTAACACTTGACTGCATAATAAAAGTGAAATATGAAATTATTTTTAAAGTTCTCAAATGTAAAATCATAGCATTCCACTTAACTCTGTCATTTCAATCTAATTACATCATCATTAGTTACGGTTTATATCCCATATTTTGCGTAATCGAGGAAGTGGGCCGTGTCAATTTTCAACGGAACCAATTTATTTATTTTTCTTCTTGGTGCAACAGATACAGTTTTTATTGACATTTGTGTAAATTTTGTAACTTTATTGTTTAATGTTTATAATGGAATATAGGTATCTATTAATATATTTTGTTGTTAAATATTAATATTTTAGTTGTTTTGTTATCAATAGATTAAATAGCAGATGTCTAGTAAAACACTGTTATACGTATTATTCCTTCTTTAAAATCTTTATTTTATAGATACACATTCTTTTTTGGACTTAATCTATAACCTACATTAAGAATAATAGAGATGTCAAAATAAAAACAAATTTAAATAAATGATATTTTTTTATTAAAACTATTAATATTAGATTAACAATAATAAGTGGATGTACACAGTAAAATTAAATATATTAAAAATTAATGCTGTGGGTATTTCAGGTATACAATATTACTTATAAACTAATAAATGACAGTTTGTTGACTGCCGGTATTTTCCGTGCGTTGAACTCCAGCCTCACGCGAAAACGTTACAGGAGTATCCTCAAACCCGAACTTTTCATTTCCGGATAAATAAGCATCTTGTCCTAATCCAGTCCCAGATGTAAACGAATTTTCGCCGCCATCAAACGCCTCCTTTTCATTTTCACTGGCAAAACTTACTGGAATCTCCTGTGAGATCGGCTGGAAGTCACCACCTTGTCCAGATAAGGAAGACAATTCATGCCCTCCCGCTGTTCCCGCAAAAGATTCAAGACCAGAGTAAGGATCTGCTCCTACGATGGATTGTTGGCCTGATCCGAAGGAATCAATAGATTGACTATGACCAGTTAATCCAAACGCATTATTATCGGTATTCCCAGAAGCCGATTGTAGAAAATTAAATGTCGATGGATAAGCATTGTGCAAATCATTTACAGCTGTGAAATGATCATCTTCATCTTCTGAATTTTCAGTGACTTCGTAACCCTTGTCACCATTTGCTCCAGGTAATGCTCCAGGTAAAGAATCAAACACTTTTACTTGCTTAACAGTGTGACTAATACCGTGCACTTTCGGCACAGACGGGATATGAGGTAAAGATGAAACTGGTGCGATTGGTGATGCAGCATGAGACACAGAAGGATAATGATCGCTATATATTGGAGGATCGTAACTGGTCGAAGTGTCATGATGATGATGATGATGATGTCCATGGCCATGATTTAAGTGTCCGTGGTGACCATGTCCTAATGCACCACCAGCGTGTGTTGTTGTAGTTTTTAGAGTTGTTTTGTGTCCTTTCTTTGTGCGGTGATAATGGCCATAATGATGATGTGGATGTGATTTGGGAATATGAATATGATGATGATGATGCTCTTTCTTTGGTTTCTTATGATGGTGATGTATCGTTACATATTTCGTGTGATGTTTGTGGTGATGATATTCTGGGACGTATAACTTAATGTGATCACTGAAAATAAAAGAAATATTTTAACTTTTGTATGTTGTCCTAAAGTTTATTTTAAAAATAATTTACTTCCAAAAAATGTTACGAATGTTAAAAGCAGACATTTATATGCCTGGGTTAAATCGGTCGGCTTTTAAAATTCAGCGAGGCGGCGATGTGGATGCGACTGCTGCTTGCAGACATTGTGTGTGACAGCAGTCGCCTCCATTCATGGATTGCACTCTAGCTTAATTTTTTAGTTTTGTGTGGACATGTTACATATACTAGAATTTTATTAATATGATCGCATTTGCCTATAACAACAAATTGTTTACTTCCTAATCGCTATCAATTTCAAAGCACTCGCAAAGCTTATAATTGTAACTTTATTTTAGTGTAATATACCTATGAGTATTAAATGCACTTACTGTGAACCTCCATGCCCTCCAGACTCAATAGCGTCACAGAAGAACACCACCAATAAACTCAAATATTTAATGAAGTCCATGTTAAAAATATTTTTTTGAACAATGCTAGTAGCAGATAGCTTCTGTTGATATGTCCGCGAACACTGGTGTATGACTGTACTGCTGCTGCTAAAGCAAACATTCACATTTTGTTTTACATCACCAAATTTACTTTCTTTTCTTGACAGTTTTTGATTTTATTTTAGATCGTGCAGAGACTACGAAGCATGACGGTCAGACACCTGCTCCGGTACAAGCTCTATTCAAGATTGAATTGTGAATTATACTGAGATGACCATTTATGTAATTTCACTTAAATAAACCAGTAATGTCAATAAAAAGACAACTACTGCAATTGTTACATTAGGCGCGATTCATTGATAACAATATTGCAAATTGGACTCTACTTTTGTCGCAGTAAAAGTCACATTGTGATTGAATTTTAAATAAACTTTGATCTAATTTTCTCTAACATTGTATCATTTTAGGTATGAAATAACTATTTCAATATTATTATCAAAACAACTTTAATATGCTGTCACGTTTTAGTATGAATGCTGTAACTACCAAATAAACAATTCGGTTAAGAACTCTATACAGGTACAATCACAAAGATTCAAGATATGACTTAAGATGGATTAACTTTAATGTTTCTAATTAATAATATTCATTTGTAGTAACTTTTCAATATTAACTTTTAAATTCAACTAAGTTAAGTTTTGTGTGTTATCTTTTTGTTAATTTAACGACGGTAATAAATAAGCAAGTGGGCGTTAGATTGTGGCTATAAATATTTCGAAGTGTAAACGATAGCTATCAAAATTAATTATTTGTTACACCTATCCCAATTTATTGATTTCTGAGAAGTTCGTAGCTTTTTTCTTTGTTGTAATTTGTAATGAATTCGATAATAAATGAAAAACATGATAACATCTGTTCATATTTTCTATATTCTCTAACAATAATGAAAGATGTAATTGGATTTTAATGTATTCCAAATTTGCTTAACTAAAAAGGTAATAATGACAATGACGTGAATTGTCTTGAAAATAATGTCTGAAATTGCTATAAAACTTTTATAGTATTTATAGTGGCACAATATGTGATTGCATACTGCTTGATCTTAGGCTGCGGTGTGATCCATAATATAAGCCAGTAGCATCCACTATGCCGCGATGGCTTTTTAGCAATTTTCAAGCTGATCCCTAGATGGTTCAGTTAAATCCCAGCTATCAGCTACAACCACGACTTCATACTTATTACAAAAAAACCATTATCTGCGCGCAGAATTCAGATTTCGGTCTAAAGAAAATAAAGTGCTACTAGAATTATTTTGTGGGTAATCTGTATAAAGAAAGAAAAGCTTTTTTGATCTCACACAATTCTTTTAAATAAATAAATACATGTATCCAGAGGAAACACTCTTTATGTATGTAACATTTTCTAAACAAAATTATGAATCATATTTTGTTTACAAATGAGGTCATTAAGGAGCATCGATAGCGGCTAGAATGGGGATAGCACAGTTCACGATAGTTGTGGTTTGAAAGAAGATGTAGTGACAAGAATTGATTCAATGGTTTGGGCACATGAAAAGGATGAGTGAAAGTATTTTCCCGAAAGGAATTTATAAATCTGATGTGAATGGATGCTTTAAAAGAGGCAGACCCAGGAGGGTGTTTTAAGTAAGCTGGATTGTCTAGAGCTTAAAATCGTAGGGCTTGTATGAAAATAATTGTGAATGTGAGGGAAGCTAGGGAGTTGTGTCAGTGGCGCCCCATTGTCTCGGCTTATCCCCGTGGGAAAAGGCGGTGACAATTTGATTGATTGATTATTGATATAGGTTATTTATGGTAAATTTGGAATAAATTAAACATTAATAGTTATTTAATAATATATTTAGTAGAGTCTTAACATCATTACTATTATTATCTTTTTTTTATTGTGGCTCGACATATTACAGCACCCTGCCTGATGTGAGGCTGGAATGCGGTCCATGAATGACCAACATGTAAGTAACTACATCTGCTCTGCCGACCTAGTAGAAACCGGTAACTTATAAGCCGATCCCGAAACGCGACTAAGTCACTTAACGGTCTGTAAGTTGTACACTCCTGATCGGCAGATGGGAACCTCTGACTACTATTAATAGCTATTCATTCAACTTCTACATATTTACATGTATGTAATTGAATGTATGTAAATGTTCACATGTTTTATTTGTGTCTTCCGTGGTAAAATTAATGCTCGGCTGATTTAATTTTTTTGTTCGTTTAAGGCGCGACATCTGACTTCGACTTCGAGCAAGGGGAAGTCCAATGCTTGCTGATAATACCCTGGACGCCACGTCGAACCAATATCTCGATTCTTTCAGAATTAGACCTAGACGACCACCCACGCCCGTCAACGCTCTGTCTGAGCTAGATTTGTTAATATTTTTGAGATCAAGCACGTAGAGAGGTGACAATTTACTTATATAGAGACTTATCTTAATGGGGAAACTTGGTTTTATAATAATTAAATAAAAAGAGAAAGAATACTTAATTTTTTTTATAAACTAAAATAAAGTACTTACTGATAATTATGAACTTTTTTTTTGTTATTTACACCTTTCCACGAAGTTTGCCTTATTTATGATTTAAAGAAGCAAGTTCAAATCAATACTTTCGTTCCTACTAAAGATTGTTAAAATTTATTGCCTTTTACCTTTTATAATCAAGATAAGAACACTGATGATTTTGAACTTGCTCTTAGAATTGGAAAGTGGTTCCTATTAGTTTTTCTAGGAATTCCATGGAATAAAATAAATAAAAGATAAAAGATTGTGTAATATTTATTTCCTAATTTTAAGACTAAATGTCATTCTATACAATACAAAACTATATAGATTGGCATTACACGGTCGAGTTTCAATATCAGCTTGAGAGATGGCATCGTTTAGCGAGACAAAAAAATATTCACAAAACTTATTTAAGTTCCTAAACCTGAAGAAATCTCAACCAATGTAGCCGACTCAACAGTTGCCCTTCCTCACGGATCGCACATTTATTGCACGATCCTATAAGATGAGTCTAGTTTTGACTGACTGATACTTTTCATTGGTCGCATTGATACTTTTCTATAGGCCGGCATATTATTATATTAGAGATAATGTACTTACATTGATAATGAACGCAGAGGTTTATAAAGAAACACCAAACAAGCAATAAAATCTTCCTTTAATTTTTACAATTTTCTTTATTTAATTTTACAATAAACACCTAACTTGCCAGTGATGCCGTGCCTACTTTAATAAAAATTGCAAATTTAGTTATACGAAACATCGCTAGCTATTTATATTGTCTCGCTTAGCAAAGAACATAGAGGAAGTGATATCGCAACTCAACACTGGCATTACAATAGTATTTAGTTGTGGTCCAAAATAAAAAGTATGAAACGCAATTTAAGTGACTGCCCGAATTAGTTTTTTATCTTTATGCGTTTTACAGATGACATAATATACATTACAGAAAGTAAACTACTTTTTACCATTGCTTTTGTTTTTTTTTTTTTGCTGACATACTTTTCATAGTGGCTGTTAGATCGCAAAGTAGAACTTACAAACTAAATAATATTTATCAATATAAACCAACCATCAATTAATCATTAATCAAACTTTGGCCGAAATTAAAAATAAAATAAATATTAAAAACGAGATTAAGTAAAGCGAAGTCTTTGGTAAGAATCTAAAGAAATATTAAAGTTAAATAATTAAAAAAAAAATGTTATCTAAAATTAAACTTATGAAATACAATTAGGTTGTAATATTATAACACGTTTTATTATTCAATACAAAGTTATAAAGTTGATCTGCTTAAAGTTATAAAGCATAGCCGTAGCCCATCCTAGCTTCAATATACTTTTAATTAACACTTAGGATTTATGTTTTGTACGATTATTACCCATAGTATATTTGTCAGCCAGCTTCCGGTTCATTCAATTACAAAGTAGTCTATGTGTACGTACATAGACAGTTAATTGATTATGGCCCGCGTATTTTGAACAACTGTAACAATCAAATTATAAGATTAAATTCGATTTGTATAATAATATTTGACACGGAAATTTCGGTCATTTAAACTAGTATTAGAACTTCGCCGATTTAGAATGGTGGTGTAAAGAGCATGAAGTGACTCAGTCACATTTCGAGATCAGCTTAAAAGTTGTGATCATCGCATTGAGTTCAGCCTAGCAGACGTGACTACTACGTGCAGACACAGATTAAGATCAGGAAATAAATTGATATTAAACAATCGACTATCACGCCTTCTCCCACGGAAAGACAATGGGAGCTCCACAATCCCGACATAACTCCCCATCCCTCACATTCACAACTCTCTTCATACTAGCTCTACGATTATAGGCACTAGGCAATCCAGCTTTCTAGAGGATGTCTCTGATTTGTTTGGAAATTTGACCTGCCATGTTTAACGCATCCATCCACATAAGATTTATAGATTCCTTTCGTCAATCTACTTTTACTCATAAATAAATAGTTCTGTGAAACAAAATATTAGAAATAAACTTACCTATAGAATAATATATGGCTTTACATATTTAAACTCTTCTGAATACTTGGATAGGAAAATGACGGCTTGGTAGCACGCCTATTTCGCGCGGTACATCAGGTATATCAATTGGCATTTCCATGGGGACATCAGGGAGAAATTCTGGGATACCAATGCCGGGGACCGGTTGAGAATGCTGCCCAGATGGATTGTCATCATGAACATGAAGGTGGTGGAAGTGTTCGTGTTCCTCTGATGGCGCAGGCACATGCAGTGGGTCATGGTGGGTATGGTGATGGTGAATTGTTTTGTAAACTGTATGCGTATGCTTTATCTTCTTCACTTTGTATGGAACATGAATTACAACTTTCTTCTTTCGACTGGAACACAATAATTAGTTTTACAATTTGTTCAAATAAATTTGTAACGAAAATAGTATTTAAAAATTCATGCTGGCCGGCATAGTAATGGCGAGAGACTGAGGCAACCGTAAATTCAATCGATTTATTTCGGTCGTTGGCGCTCTTGGACTTCCACTTGCTTACCATTAAGCAAGACGACGTCAGATGTCGAGTATCTATAAGAAAAAATATATTCGATCGGGAATCGAACCCGATGTCTGTTGCTTAGCATGCGTTCTCTCTAACACAACGCCTCTCTGCTCTCGCGCTGAAAATCTTTTTTTTCTGGTCCTGCTGGGTCCACATCGCATATTGACAAAAAATAGAATAATTCTAAATTAAATTATCACGCCTTTTTCATACAGGGATAGGCAGAGACAATGGAGCGCCACTTTCCACGATCCTGGCACAACTCCCTCGCTTCCCTCATATCCATAATCTTCTTCATACAAATTTTACGATAATGGACACTAGGCCACCCAGCTTTCTTGAGGATGTCTTCGATTTGGTCGGAAAACACCCTCCTGGGGTTTTTTGTTTAAAGCATTCATTCACATCAGATTTATAAATTCATTTAATATTAATACAAATATAATAATGAGGCATGTTAATTTGCATCAATCACAACTGCAAAGTAGAGCTTGCATATATTGCATTGCATTGGGCATATACAACGTGGACCCAGCCTTGGGATATGCCTAAAAAATTACAAAATTTTAATACAATGTTCATACCAATATTAGGCAGTCACAAAATATAGCATAACATAAAAGTTATTTTTAAACAAGTCAAATTTCTAGGGTCTAGGGATTAAGAACATTTTTAACTACCAATTAATATTTAACAAATCTAGTCTTCCAGATTGGTTTCTTATTTCAATTTTTATGTTGAAGGTAACAACTTATGCTAATATTTTGTAAAAAAAAAGAAGAAAAATTGCAAATGTGGATAATTAACCTAAGTTAATTTCGTCAATAAGCAAAAAAAAAGGCTTAAATAAGATTTATTTAAACTTTTATTGTAAAGATAATAAAAAATAATAATTTATGTTTTTCCCATTCACACGAATGACACAATTATAGCAGTTTGGCATGCTTGAAATCAGTTCATCAGTTTAAGGAATGGCCGCCCACGTCCTTTATAACAAGTTAAAAAGTTGTTGTGGGGTACGGACGGCATTCATACTCAAAAGAGCTTTTCTTTGGAGCATATCCCATGAGTGCTAAATTGGGTTGAGGTCTGGTGATTCAGTTTTTTCTAACGGTTAGTTTTTTTTACTATAATATACTCTCTTTCCTCCCTTTAAACGCATATAACCTCTTACAAGGTTATCAATAAAATAATTATCATAGATGTTTTTTTTTCATATAGAGACTTCTACTTGTCTGGTGTTTAAGCTAGGAGAAGTCTAAAAGCCTCAATCGCCGTCACTAAATCGATTAATGGCGTTTTTCAGGATTGGCATAAATAATCCAAGATGAAGAGAAAACATAAACTGGTAAATTGTTCTAGAATGAAACGACCTGAATGTGAATGTGAAGGAAGCGAGGGAGTTGTGTCAGCATCGTGGCAAGTGGCGCTCCATTGTTTTTGCTTATCCCTGTGGGAAAAAGGCGTGACAATTTGATTGATTGATTGATGAAACGACCTTTTAGTTCTTATCCCGATTCGGACGGTTTGATGTGCGAATTTTTAAGGTTTTAAATATTTTTACAGTAATATTAAATTTTGTAATTTCTATTTTCGTTAACGAAGCAGTTTAATTCATACATTTCCGTCACCAAACAGTAATTTGGTGCGTTGTTGGCTCGTGCGGTCACGCGGAGCAACACTGTTCTGTCCGCAGTTGCACTTTCAATGACTTCCTTTAATCATTGCGTGCTTCATGGACTGTAAATATAATTTGCACATCACTATCAACCAACTGGAACGCTGCCGGGTTGTACTAATCTTACAGCTCACATAAACATGTGTTTGTTTTATAAATCTCTAAGCCTTTCTAAAGAAACTATCTTGTTATTATTGAGAAATGATAATAAATAACTATTATCACAATGAGCGATGGTGAAAACTATAACAGTTAAACACTTCAACAATGCTCAATCAGGTTCTCATAAAGACAACCAATAGAAACGTACGCTGACTCGCGAGAAACCTAATATTTTTTTGAGTTATTTTCACTTAATATAACTGCATAAGGACATTTAATACTATATAATAAACGTTGCAAAATAAATAACTTTTAATGCGAAATTAATTTAAAACACAACATCGATTAATATGAAACCTTACTTTAATTTTGCACGGGTTGATTTCACTTCCACTTTGTTTTCATGGTTTTCGGTCATCTCATTTACAAAGGATCCAAGGGAATATTTTATTTAATACTAGAATTTCTTATTTATATTATTTAAATGGAAAAAGTTCTATTAAGATGCAGCCAGAAAATAATAATAATTTAAAAATATAATTTAAACAAACATTGAAAAGAAATAGAAGAAATGATAATATAATCAATTATTTACATAAGAATTTTTTTTTTTTTGATAAAAAGCTTTATCTCAGTATCTAAGCGCTGTTTATTCTTATTTTTCTGCCTTATGAAGGACTCAAATATCAATTATTATTATCAACTTTACCTTAATTTATTATTTACATTTTTTGCTCAGCAAATGTTTTTTATATAAACATAAACTTATAATAACAAATAAGATTATTTTATATTGTGACTCGAAATTACCTCAACTTGCCAAATGGTAAACAAGGGAACGTCTAAAAGTGCCAACGACTAAAAAACCGACTCCGTTCACGGTTTCCGCAATCCTATCACTATGCCGGCCAAAAAGGGTCCAAGATAATTTAATAATAAGGTATTTACATTACACCCATTCTCTGAGAGGTATATGTTTTAAATTTAGCACGACAAAGAAAACTTCCTAATATTAAGCTACTTTATAATCGGATACGTCTTTGACCGCAGTTAGAATATGTGATATGCCTGATAAACGATATGGGTGTCCAAAAACAACATAGCTGAGAATTGATTATCATTATCAGCCAGAAGGCGTCACTGCTGAACATAGGCCTCCCCCTTTGAACGCCATTTCGAACGACAAGATGCCAGTTGCATCCACCGGTTATTCGTGACTTTCACTAGGTCGTCAGTCCACCTAGCCCCACTAGCCTCCCACCTACCTACGCTGCGTCTTCCGGTTCGTGGTGAGTTGAGTATGCAGCAGTCAAAAAAGCTCTCACGAGTCTTCAACGTGCCGCTAAGCATACTCTAAATATGCGCTTTGTTGAGTAACAGATTTCGTTGACATTACTTAATAAAATGAAACTGAAGGTTAATAAAATAGGAAAAAAAACTTTTCCGGCTGCGTAACAAAACTATGTATAGATTATTTTTAGTATTTAACAAGATTGAGTGGAATCAATATCAGAGGATGACAACAGTAACATCGAGGGACAAGTGGTATTTCAACAACATAACCCATCATTGGATTATAAAAAACGTTGTTCTTCTTTTTGTAATTTCGCCAGACGATTCCCATTTGAAATTTGTTTTGTAAGCGACTGAAAATTGTTGAGTTAGTTTTACTAATACATCTATAATTTATCTAAATTAAATTATACGTTCAATTAAATAAAATTTTATCTGTTTTTCAATAAAGGATTTATCTTGTTTTAAAAAAAAAGATAAGTGTTTAAAAGATTGTGTTACAAAGAATATTTAAATATTTCTTTAAAGTAAAACGACATTTTGTAGTACAAAATTGACTTAAAACTAGTTTAATGTCTGTCTAAAGCGCATTTAATATTTATGTGGTAAAACGGATAAATTTTAACTAACACAAGACAGGGTTGTTAGTACTCATTTCTTTAAACAAAATCTACTTCCATTTTTTAATCGTAGATAAGAATACATGGAATTAATGGAATTAATCATGGAATGATAAAATGTAAACTACGGCGTATAATATATTTCAACTTTATTAAGTACCTACTTCACCATATTGTTAAGTGGTAGGCAGACAGTTATTGGTCTGCCCAGTCTGCTGACCTGGGGTAGTACCGCCACTTGTAAGTGTACAGACCGTCAATTGACGTTTATTTTATTTCATTGTGACACGATATCTGATCTCGACCCGCCTGATGATAAGCAAGAGGAGGTCCAAGGTCCAAGAAAAACCGAGTTAGTTCGCGGCTGCCTCAGTTATGCCGGCCAAAAAGTCATGTTTCGGGATTAGCTTCAAAGTTGTTGGTTTCAACTATGCCAACATAATGGATGCGATGTTAATGGATGCAGTTACTAACTGTAGCCGCTTTAGCCTCCATTGTTAGACCCCACTCCAGCTTAAGCTGATGTTAACAGGCGGTGTACTATCATGTGTCAAGCCACGATAAATAAACCCAAATTTATTTTTACAATATTATTTCAATCAAGAATTATTATAGTAATATGAAAAAATATTCATACACCATGAATCCATGAACTCAAACAATTATTTTCATATTAGAATAGGTAAGTCCAGTAGTTTATTTAAATCAGAGGTTCTCGAACTTTTTTTATTCATAGAACACTTTAACATTTTTGCTGATTCCGGTGGACCCCCTGCATCTACATTTCTACCATGTTCCCAAACCGCCCTAAACGTAAACTGCCTTTGCAAGCCTCGACATGTTATACTGAATATGCAAGTTTTTACAAGTAGCAGTAGCTGAGCTTCTTAAAATATTATCTGCCTAGATTGATAGGGGAAGTCAAGCCAACATCCCCTCTTACGATTTGTGAACCCCTATTTTTTAACCCCAACGGACCCTGGACCCATCATAATTTAAATCATAATCAATATAAAGTATTAGCGATGGCCGTCCATACCCAGTACCTTCTAATTAAGAGGTTAAAAGTAAACGGCATTAGTTCGCATTTTATTACTCATATTAGGTTACAAACTTACCCCTCAGTCAAGGAGTGGTCCAAGAAACAAAGCGATATGATGCAATAAAACACCAGCTAAAACAAAAGAAAAATTGTTTTTTTTAATGTAGTAAAAACATCTAAATGACTTTATTAAAACATAATATAAAATAATAGTCGTTCTTATGTGGTAAATATTAGTAACATACAAAATAACAAGTTTTACTAACTTCATAAGTTATTTAGACAAAAAAAGCAGACACGTTTTTGGACATATATATTGTAATATCTTGATTTAAGAAATATTGTAAGTATCGCCTTTCTTCTGAGCTTAACTTAATAAAATCCACTCTGTGGCGATAGTGAAAATTTCATTTCACAGGAACAGAGTTATTAACTAATATTTTGGTAACCATTATAAAGCTAGCGCAATTAAATTATTATTGTATATTTAAACACTACAAAAACAATACTATTGTTAACACCAAAGCGAAAACAACATTATTATTATCAATTCCCATTAAATACCATATGCAAAAAATATTTTCTCGAAACACCGATTGTTTAAAAGTTTGCACAAAAAGCTTACTCACCATGCGCCGCGGTTGCATTCTTAGAGAAATTCTAGCCACAGTGCTTATTGAAAAAACAATACGCGTGAGAACTTCGTTTCTTTCGTGCCCGGAAAATCTGGAAATGCGATCAACGCAACAGTTGTTTGTTGCAATATGCGGCGTAACGTGCAATAACTTAAATACGACCGTGTAGGCCGCTTTTATAGACTTTATCCCGCAATAGGTACACATATGCTTGTCCCGCTCTTGATTTCAAAAAGTGCAATATTGTTGTCTAGTATTTTATTTGCTCTAAATACCTTCGTGATAGAGCAAATAAAATACATTTTTTACTATCATCACTTCAAACAGTACTGAACTTTACCATTTCAATTTACACCGCGAAATTAGGTCTTTCCTGAAACAATTTTTTATTTCAATGTATAGTATTATTGAAATTATTATCATTTTATAATGAAAAATACACATTATAAAATTGTAATTAATTTATATAATGAACGTTACAATATGATACGTATCTTATTAATAAAGATTTTTTTACAGGTGCTATATGGATGTAGTAAAACTTCATAGTATGTTGCAGACCGCATTTAGATTTTCATTTGTACAAATGAAAACTGCATTATGGGCTAACTAAAAACCAAGTTCAAATTCTCTTCAAAATCTGCTTCGAAGTCTGTACAGTGGTTTTCGAAATATAACGATACGATACGATGCACTTTGGTTAGCACAGTCTGTTCCGCGTAAAATCACGGTTTCGATTCCCGGTCGGAGGAGAGATTTGTTTCATAAAATTTATTTATAATATTTAATAATTATTTTCTCCGGTTCTGGTTGACTATGTTAAAATGGAAGGCAGTGGTGCCCAGTCCGCCGATCCGAGGTCGTAGTGACTTAGTCGTGTTTCGGGATTGGACATAGCAGATTCGACTGCTACTTGCAGTTGTTTATCTGCAGTAGCAGACGCTCCCATTCATGGACCGCATTGATGCACCTTGACAAATATTTTATTTTATTATTCAGAGGTGGACTGACGACATAATAAGTTACGAATAACCGGTGGATGCAACTGACAACATGTTCGTAATGGCGTTCTAAGGGGGTGGCCTATGTTCAGCAGTGGACGTCTTCTGACTGATCATGAAGACATAATGATGTCTATATGTTTTTTAACTTGTTTATTTAATTTAAAGTGGTATTTACATTTTAATTTGTGTGTTACTGAAAAGGTTTTTCATTAAACAATAAAATTTGGTAGAAAGATTGAAAGAATTCACCTTGTTTAGGACTGCTAGGAAGACGTTTGGTGTGAAGTGAGTTTCTCGCGTTTTGGAATCAGCTTTAAAGTTGCCAGTTCTAACTAGGTCAGAATAGTGGATACAACTGCTACTTTATTTTTTATTGTGACACGACATATGTCAGCACCCAGATTGATGGTAAGCTCTAGTGGTGTCCATGAATGGATGTCACTGCTATTATAATTTTAATAACTGTAAGTAGCAGTCACATCCACCATGCCGACCTGGTTGTAACCGGCAACTTTCAAGCTGATCCCGAAACGCGACTAAATCACTTCACGGTCTGTATTCTTGTAAGTGGTGGTCCTACCCCGGATTAGCAGACTGGGTACTACTACCACTCTTTTGTAATTATGTAACTGTAATAGCAGTAGATTTCATTTATAGACTGCTCTCCAGCCTAAGATCAGACGAAGTGCTGTCAAATAACGAGTCACAATTTAAAAATAAACATAGAAATTTAAAATCAAAAAAAAAAAGTTGGTAATCACTTATGTAACACCTTGATACATAATTTGTTAACATTTCCTTTATTATTGTAAATAATTGATTTTTGTTGCATAGTCACACGCTACTTTAAATTGTATCAGTAGGTAAGTACTTATGTTTTATAACATCTAATATAAGTGAATACGGAAAAAATAATTATTTAATAATTATTTCATTATGGAATAATCGCTCATTATAATGGTTAAACTAAATGTATTTACATTTTTTTTTTTAATTATTATTGTGACTCGACACTTGACCTCAACTTGCCCAATAGTAAGCAAGGGGAGATCCAAGAGTGTATAACAACAGACTATAACAACGACTCAGTTTCCAACAGTTTCCAGCCAGTTGACGACAGGCGTGGACGAACGGTTTAGCGACTGGTTTGTTGCGCGTAAAGTCCCGGGTTCGATCCCCGGTCGGAGCAAATATTTGTTTCATAGCTTTTATTTGTAATATTTAATAGTATTAAATATTGCAAATATTTGTTAATAAAAAAAAAAAGAGATGGATATTTGCTTCGGGTCTGGTTATCAAAGAGTGGTAGGCAGTGGTACCCAGTCTGCCGATCCGGGGTAGTACCACCACTTACAAGTATACAGACCGTGAAGTGATTTGGTCACGTTTCGGGATCAGCTTGTAAGTTGCCGGTTCTATCTAGGCCGGCATAGTGGATGTGATTGCTACTCACAGTTATTAAATTGTAGTAGCAGTGACATTCATTCATGGACCACACTTTGGCTTAACATCAAGCGGGGTGCTGTCATATGTCGAGTCACAAAAAAAAAAAAAAAAAAACTGCCTCGGTCGCCGTCACTTTGCCGGTCAAAATCTTTCAGAGAGAACAACTTTGATATCAAATCATTGCGCAGTCAGTAATGTATGTGTATAATATAAAGAACTTCAACTTTAATTTAGCAACTTCATTTCTTTACTAATTTTGACATTAAGCTTAGGAATCAAATTTTGTTAGAACAAGAGGTCAAAATCCTAAAACTGTTAGGTTTTATTCGGACGTATAGCGAGCCACCCCGCGCTGTGCCCAACCGGGCTAAGCATCTAGTCAAACAGAATATTTAAATAGATTAATATAGAGAATTTATTATAAAATATATGTTACAATAAAAAATATCGTCATTATTTATTGAAAGATTACGATTTTTAGAGGTTTTGGCAATAGTTATGTTTGTTAGATATGATTAAATAAGTCATAATAGTATTAAAGCGATATAACCAATATTCTAATAAAAGCTTTATATTTTGCTTCTGTACTAAGAAGCATCTGCCTGTGGACTTATTCCCGCTACGTGAAGGTTATGTAGAGGGTTAAGCTTCATAGACAAAATGGTATGAACACCATGCTGTGCATCATGTGGTTCATTAGCGGTGATTGCATGATTTTGGTATTTAGCTGCTCCTACCCCAGTCTCACTGGCAGACTGGGAACCACTACCTACAACTCTTTGATAACCATTTTGTTAATTTTTGTTATACACATATTTGTAATTTTTAATTATTAATTGTTAAATTAAACATTACAAACTATGATACAAATATTTGCTCCAACCAGGAATCGAACCCGGAACTTTGCGAGTAATAAACTAGTGTGGTTGGTTGGTTAGCAATGTGACACACCTGTCGCCAAAAAAAATTATTTAGGCTCTGCTTTGTAAAGTTTATTTTCCTTTTGGATATAAGTACGATAGGTTATTCAGATATCAATTAGCCATACCAATTTAGGTTTCTCTTCTAAATTGGATTTAGGAATTAGAAAAGAAACCTTTGCTCAAATTTATGTAATGTTATCAATTTTTCAGCAAATGAAATTTACCGAAAGCAGCGCCACATATTGGGTTCAATTGTGTTTTCAAACTATCCAGGAGCCTATTGAAATATACACACACATTTTGTTCAAATCGCTCCAGTCGCTTAGGGGGAGTTAGGTGACAAACACACGTACATAGGAATTGTTATTTAGATTAAGATATAAGAGATCATTGAAACGGCAGTACATCTTAAAGTTCATTACATTACTTTAAATTATTGTGATTTTTATATAATATAAACTTGTACAAACTTTGACCGACATATTGGCGGCGACTGAGGCAATTGTATTATAAAAAGATTTTTTCAGTCGTCGGCGCTCTTGGACCTCCTTTTGCTTACCATCAGGGGAGTCGAGATCAGATGTAGCGTTCCAATAAAAAATAATAATCATAATCTGATAAATGATAAATAATCTTTATTAACTATGTTATATAAGTTTTACAACTATCTAATAAATGACAGAAACACTTTCATTCGATAAAAAAATAAAGAACAAACTTAAACACGTTGTTCTCATTATTGTTCTTAGTAACTATCATCAATTTGTTATCTTCGTATCATTTGTTACTTGTGCTATAATTAAGTGTAATACTATTTTTAATAAGATAACCAGTAATAAAGCTTATGAGCAACGACGTAAAGATGAAATTCAAATAACTTACGTTGTTTAAGAAAGATTTTGAAAGCTTTGTTTGAACTAATATTTGTGTTATGAGACAAATATAGATATTGTTTATGCGTTTACTTGAAAACGTTAGCTGCGTAGAAGGTACCTTTTCGTAAATTAGATTTAAGTAATAAAGTTTGCTAAGCGACACGTCTCATAGTCGTTTAAATGTTGGCGAAAATGGTAGCCAAATATTGGGGCATTTAACTGACCAGGCATTTCTGGCATCCGACATGTACGCCGGCTCCACGGAACCCAAAGATGGGTTTGTGATGCTCCCGTAGAGCTCAACAGTGCCATGTAAAAAATATGTCCCTGGATAAAATGCGAATACAGGGACGTACTCTATTTCTCATTATTCACTGCTAAGATTTTGTAAGAAGAGGCGGGAACCTCGTCTTAAGATTCACTCCATTCTTAGTGTTTGCTGATGACACTTGCCTTATAGTCTCGCATCATAATATTAATGCAGCATAAGCAACCCTACAAAACAATTTCAACCAGCTCTGTACTTCTCCAGTACTAATACCACTGTTCATTGCATGTAATACTTACTTACATATTGTCACTCAATAACGAAATCTATAAAAAAACAATAATGCGTTTTATATTCAATACAGGTAGTTTTTCTTATTATTGTGAATCGCAATCTCTCAGCTAGCCTAAGCAAGCAAGATTCTAAAGTGCCGACGATTAAAAAGCCAAGCAGATCACGGCTGCTTCAGTCGAAGTCACTAAGCCGGCCAAATGTCAAATGTCCTTTTTCACGCATCGCCTAATTGATCCAAGATAGAATGGAGATAACACATGGCCAAAGTAGAAACGTCATTAAGGTTGTGGATAGTATCGCTCTATTGCTTCTGCCTATCCCTGTGATAGCTGATT
Source organism: Tinea trinotella (assembly GCA_905220615.1). Lineage (NCBI taxonomy): Eukaryota > Metazoa > Arthropoda > Insecta > Lepidoptera > Tineidae > Tinea > Tinea trinotella. Next base: position 7,341,553 of record HG992305.1, read on the forward strand.
TAACAATCTTATATATATATATATAAAAAATTGGATCACCGTAAACTTATTAAGTACAGGCAATATTCACATGAAAATAATTAATTAGAAAAATGTTTGAATAATTTTATTAAAAAGCTGAATTATAAATCTTATCAGAACTCTAATATTAACTTAATTCTAAATCAGTCTTCGGAACACAAATAAAAAGTTTAAAATGCAATTAAATAATAATTAGAAAACTACTTACATACATATTAAATAGTATCTAAAATATTATTACTGAAATGTATGTAAGTCTTTAAATAAATTAGTAATTAAATAAATCATTGGCTTGCTCCTTATTAAGAATTATTGTTGTTTGGGAGCACTTTTAGAGCCATCAGTTGCAACAGCTATTTGTTGCGGCACAGAATAAGTAGACGCGCCATATGTTTGAGCCAAGTATGGCCCTGGTCCAACAGACTCTTGGAGCTTATCAGCTTCCTCAGGAGCAACGGGACACATGCAAGGCACTAACTGAACGTGTTGTAGAGACACTGGGGTCAATGCTGCACCAGCTGGAACGCTTATTGGTATAGGAGCCATGTTCTGTTGAATGACTTCGGGTTGAGAGTATTGTTGTTGTTGTACTTGATACACTTTACGCGACTCGTAAGGATTGTATGAGTATTGGTATCTGTACGCGGGGGACATGTTCGGCGGGTAAGGTTGTACCCACGACTTTTGCTGTGCCGTCGATCTGTAACAAAAACATTTTTATTCGTCATAAGCAAGCATATATCAATTGAATTAATATTCTATTTAACTAGTTTATCTTAAAGATTAGAGAAGTATTGAATTGCTGGGCCTAAAACGCAATTGCACACAATGTAATATTTCGCATAAGCACGCTACTGATATACCCAAATATTTGACTAATTAATTAATTGACGAAACTAGAGAAAGGTATAAAGTTTTTTTTTATTTTACACAAAAAAGTTTTTTACAAAAAAAAATACAAACTTATTTAAACTAACTTTTCTCTATTTCCGACTGTATAAATAATTATTATATTGGCATTAAAAAAGTTTGTCTAAAAAAAGAACCTATAAAATAATTAAATTAGCTCGGGGTGTTTCTTTCTCGATCTGCATAAGGACAATTGCATTATGAACATAATTTTTATACAATTGTGTTCATAATCATGATTATCATGTTCACTGCTAGACAAAGGCCACCCCTGTCGATCTCCTCAATGGCCTGCAAAAAGCTACTTGCATCCAGCAGTTTCCTGTTACTTGTCGACAGTCCACCTTATACGTCCCAGGCTACGTTTTTATATTAATTTATGTAAATTATCTACCTGGTATCTGAACCCCATTTCAAGAAGAAAGCTTGAGTTGACGCAACTAAAGTTAGGCAGAGAACGAACCGCATCTGTTTAAAAATAAAAAAATAATATTAATTATAGACTGACAAGCATATACCACATTCTAGGTTTTTATTTTTAATTTATAGTGTCGCGACATGAGTCCGGTTTCAATATCAGCAAAAATCCAAGAGCGCTGTCGTTACAATTCCTAAATAATTCGTTGATCGTAACCATGTAACCGATTCACGGTTAAGTGCGAATCCTAACCGTGTAACCGATTAATTTCCTACAAATAAAATTCACAATTATTATTGAACTTTGAAATTTATTGCCCTCTTTTTTACATTAATAAGCCTTACTGATTTAATTTGCATCGCCCTAAGAGGGGACAGAGTAAATAAATCAGATCTTTGAATATCGGTAGTTTTTATCCGTATAATAAAACTTTGTAATGTAATAACTTTGTATTGTAATACCTCTGAATTTGATGAAGTGACAGATCCAATAAAATATACATTAGGAAACATAAAAGGCATTAGAAGCAAAAAATGAAACAATAAACACATAACTATATAATAAAGGAGAGAGGTAAAATGAAAGTGGAATCGAGCAAAAAGTCTGCATAGGAGGAAAAGACAAAGCAATGGAATGAATGTAAAAGATCAAAAAACAAATGGAGGCTCATAAATAAAATAGCTAGTTGAAGCCTTTACAATTATCGTTGGTATAAGACTGGTCGTCCAGTTTCTATAATACAAGCACTTTTAGTAAGGTAGTCAATAAATGTTTAAAAATATAAACAAATAATCTATCCCCTCAATTCCTCGTTCACAAGAAGATTGAGTTAAATGTTGAATTAAGTAGTATTTGATTGAAATGGTAAATCAATACTACTTAATAAATTATTAGAATATATTTCCAACTTGTATTATCTAATTAGATTTTTTGTATTCATTTTGTATTATGAAATAAACTTAAACGTCTGTCACGCTTTAAATCCCTCAAATAGGCAGAGACTTTAAAGCGTAAATTTTCAAGATTCTGACACAACACTCCAGCACACTTCCATCATATCCACAATTCTCTTTACTTAACTCTATGACTATGGGGACTACAAACCCGTGCTATTAAATCAAATAGATATAAAGATTAATAAATTGTTTACAAATCAAAGGTATAAAGCAATTTATACCTTTGATTCTAATCATAAATAATGATTAATCATAATACCTTGATTAATGATATAAAATATTTAATTACACGCTTATTCACTTTTAGTTTAATAACTTTTATTTATTATATTCATCATTTTTAGGAAAATAAACTAGGTTATAATAAAAATTATATCAACAATAATTATTTTAAAAAAATTAATCGCTTTGCTATTCTTATAATAAAATAAATATATATAATAAACTTACCATGTTAAACATTTCCGGAAACATAGCACTTTAAAAAATGTATTATAAAATTTGAATAGAGCAAACGTGCACCCTTCTACGCTCCCAAATCAAATCTATCGTCCCAAGTAAAATCAATTAAAAATTTTGATCGCACAAAAAAGAACGTAAGTTATAAGAAGGGCTTCCTCTCGTCCACTCCAAGCACAGAATGACCGATCCCAAAGGAGCAACGGTTTTTTATACACGAATTCTGAAATCCCGACCCAAAAATCCGGTCTCGGACCCCTTAGTACTGATGTATAATAATAATCTTATTAACTTATCTACACCTCTATCTTTACTTAAAACGTACCGTTAGTTTGGCTTTATTTCTGAGGGCGTTTGATATACAGTGGCCACTTAAGTTAATTTCACACTTTTTTCGGACAGTCGCTTAAGTGTTTTGACATGGGGTCGTTTTTTATGGACTGGACGGTTGGCCGCGCTTCGCTGCTCTTATTATGGTGAAGAAAGGATGTAGCCGGCGCTCGTGTCGAAGTGGGCTCTCTATCGGGACGAGTCTATTACCACAACACTCAAATGCAAGTCACTTTGTTCCTCGAGGCGTGACACATTGGGTCAATAAATAATAATATACTTTTTTACAATTTAAAATCTGTTATTTACTTCCTAGAATAGATGCATTATCACTTAATATACCGCCTAGTCGCCATGGATATAATTTTAAAGTGTATTTCAATTGGGTTTTTTATTTAATTGGGACGCAACATCTAATCTTCACTTGCCTGAGTAAGCAAGGGGAGGTCTAAGAGCGCTGATGACTAAAAACACCGACTCACTTTACGGTTGCCTTAGTCGCCTACACTGTGTCAATTGAAAGTGCTTTGTCACGCTTGCATCGAAGGATCCTAGGTTATTGGTTAGGGAGAACAAATAAGCGGATAAAGCACTTTTTAATTGTTCGATATAGAAAAACGCACCGAATTTTGAGTAATAGTACATAATGACAGATATTCGGTTAAAAATATAAAGTCGGATAAAATTAATCAAAGTAATAGAAGGATTTATTTCAGAAAATTTCAAAAAAAACTAGTACATAAGTAAATATACAAAAATATATTTGAATGTTTAGAACATCCTGTAGTTAATTTACTAAGGGTAAATGTACTTTAATTTTACACGATTATATAGAAAGTTAACATAATGGATGGATATATTGAGCCAGGCACTTACTAGATACGAAAAAGAGGAAGTTTTAGGTTTTATTACTATCACCAAGAACATAAATAAAATATTACAAAACTCATGGACTAGACTTTAATTTTATTTTTATACAGATTAAATATAATAATTACCAACATTGAAATATTTAAATATTTACTTTAATCCGGTTTTTTGTGTCAATTAATTATTTACGACTTAGGCACGGTTTTGCAAATTATTAAAAAGCAATCAATACCATTATAATTATATAATAGCCATTATGTTTAGAACACTAAACATAATGGCTAATAAATTTTAATTATATTTTAACTGCATTTGAATGGCAAGTGTACTTTTAAATTTTGTTTTACTATACTTTGAACTTGGCCATGAATCTAAAATCCAATAATTAAAGACTGTTGCAGAGACAAGGCATAACGACTTTATGCGTCCTTTATTGCGTCGTCTATACCATTGAGAATGTTCCGAGGAGCTCTTTAACCTTATTCTTACTTCGTCTTTTTACACCCATGATACTCTACACAGGTCGTGGAAAACCAAAGCGACGCAACAGACGAACTAAACAGACCGGCGCGTCGTTTCTTTGTCGCACAATGAAAATCGTTTTGCTAGCTTATTTTCTATGATACTATGATTCTTTAAGCGATGCTAAAAAAAGCCTTTGGCCGGAATAGTGACAACGACTGAGATAACTGTAAACTAACTTTTTTTTTTCAATCGTCGGCAATTTTAGACATTCTCTGCTTACCACCAGGAAAAGTTTAGATCTGAAGTCCAGTCACAATAAAATAAATCACCTTCTATAAAAGTTGAAGTTCTAATCAAACCATTAAACGAACCCAAAATAATTATTTGTAGATCAAGAACATTTTTAAAATATAATACCTAATGCCCATCATCTATATCAATCAATCAAATTGTCACGCCATTGTCTTGATGCCCAAAGGGATAGGCAAAGACAGTGGAGCGCCACTTGCCATGATCCTGACACAACTTCCTCGCTTCCCTCACATCCTCTATTATCTTGATGCAAGCTTTACGGTTATGAGCACTAGGCAACCCAGCTTTTTAAGGATGTGTCCGATTTAGTCGAAAAACCCCTCTCCTGTGTCTGCCTTATTTAACGCATACATCCACATCAGACTTATAAATTCCTTTCATCTATATTATCATCATTATCAGCCAGAAGACGTCCACTGCTGAACACAGGCCTCCCCCTTAGAACGCCATATATATTATATATCCTACTAATAATAATATGTGGTCAGATAGTAAGGTATAATAGTTCTAAAATAAAACTAAACTTTCGACAATAATAATTGTATTTATAATAAATAATTATCAACCTTCTAATCATCAAAATTAAATCTCCTCATGCCATCAAATCTAAAACCATATGCAGCGGCATTTTTAACATCAACCAATGCTGGGTTTCTGTATTTGTAGAAACTACCATGCCCATGAGCCGGTCTAGATGATCCGTTTGGTATTCCGTGCGCTTGCTTCGGATAAAAAGCTTCAAAGACGCCACTAGGTGGCAGCACAGTCTTCAGCGCGTCGTCTTCTGGATCATACGGGCGACACGTAGATGACGCTACTATCACCAACAACCATAGCAGTGGAGTCAGCACACACATCTAATGAAAAAGCATATATATTTATTTTGACAGTAAAAGATAAATATTTTCTTAGATTTTGCGCGAACGTTAATTAATTAATGAATTAAACAAATTTTATGCTGCTTACTATCGCGTTTATTTTGGTTTCGATTTTATATTTTTTTATTATTCCGACGTTTCGAGAGCTTTGCAGCCAGGGTGGTCACGAAGAAATTTGAAATTGTAAAATGAAAAACAAATAAACGCGATAGTAAGCCTTATAAAATTTGTTTAATTCCTTAAAGATAAATAATTTAGATATTAATTGGTTTAAATTGTTGTACCTTAAAGTTATACGTACGTCTTTGATGGCAGATTACGTAAAATAAGTGTGTTGAGTGTTGACGCTGTAGCGTAATGGGACCGGGTTTACCTTGAGAACTGCGCGGGCACATGCTAAACCCTCGGACAGAGTGACAGGCGGTAGCCGTGTGGCCAACATAACAATCAATAACAATACTTTCTCTTTGAACATGCTTAGTTTACTCATTGTGTACAAAATATTAGCAACTTATTGTGTTGCAATGGATATTCGCTTTAAAATATCATTATATTCTTTAGGATTACTATGTGTTTTTATTTTATTAGGCTCTTATTTAGTTTTTATTGTTTTATTATTCGTGGCAAATTGTCTCTGCCGATCTCTGTGAGTAAAAAGCGTGACAATTTGATTGTAATATTTGTTTTAGCATATAACGAACAAATAAAAAGAAAATTGTGATAGGCTTAGTCGCGTTTCAGGATCAGCTTGTAAGTTGCCAGTTTCAACTAGGGGGTATAGTGTATTTGATCTACTCTTAACGTTATTTAACCGTAGTACCAGTCGCCCGTCTCTATTAATAGATTGCACTCCAGTTTAACATCAGGCGCGTAGCCTTCATAAAATAAAATTAAAACATCACATCGTCCAGGGAAAGAAGACCAATGAGTCTGTCGTCTTGCCACTTTAAGAGTGACATTAGTCGTTGGAAGAATATGGATAGAGGTGGCGCTGCACGTCTGCGGGTCTGGTGCCGAATCTCATAATGGCAGCAGGTTTACAGGTTAACTTAGGTGGGCCGGTTGATGCAGCTCTCCGTCAATAGAGACCTTACCTGGGCTTACACTCTGATGAACAAATCTGTTCGTCAGCTAAGGAACCCGCCTCCGTCAGGTGTTTTCTGGCAGGATTTCGCTATGGGACATAGAGGCAAAAGTCTGCCTCCGTTCGCTGGGGAAGAAGTGGGACCCGGAAAAGAGCGCGATTTGACTCGCCCCCACCCGATCCCGTTGGGCAACAGTCCTAAAATAAAAGTCGATAGGTGATAGTGTGTGCGCCTTGAGTTGGGAGATGTAAATGCGATTAGGGACAGTAGCATAAAACTGACCTGAAGTATTGACCCCTCAACTAGGGAAACCTGTAGCAACCGGCGTACTGTACTGAGACCCGAATACACCTGGGATTGGGTAATGAGGACCAAGCAATCACTTCCATGAGGATACGAGAGACCTTCCGTCCGAGGCAAGATAGTAAGGGAGCGAGAAAGATATAGTCAACACGTCGCTGCTATAATGCTCTCTGCACTACGCATCCGTCGTTTGCAGTATCGAGACCACCACCCTTTGCCTATCGTGAGGTTGAGTCATACATTGTTGATTTAAAAAAATATTAAAGGAATAAAGGTAGTAAATAAAAATAATTTGTTAAATTCCATCAATTCAATATATTCCACCACATCAATAAATTAACAATATTTATAATATAATTCTAGTATTTTTGTTCAATGCACGATTATGTTACATTTATTTAAAGTGTAACGTTAATGACTATCAAGTATGTGAATTGAAATTAAAAAATATAAAGCATAATAATAATAAATACTATGATTTAACGATACAATATAAATATAACGCAATACAATAAATAAATAAAAAGCATATAAAATATATATATGATAGCACACCAAGTACTAAAAATATCACAAATGGCATAATATCAAATCAAAATATTTATACCTATAAAACTGATATATCTACTGAGTAAAAAATTACATTTAATCTTAATTTTTATTGTAAATGGACAGTTGAATAACATAATGGAACACAAAAATAATAAGTACATTGTGTTTAAGTATTATATTATTACATATATTTTTATTGAACCAGTTGCATTCCGTAAGTATAATTATTATATCGGCCTAATAGCCAACATTGGACTTATTATGTCCAATGTTGGCTGAAAATTTATACTGAGCGGCGAGTTTTAAAGTTTTATAATGCATTCTTGTTAAGAAAATAACGAGTCATTGTTGTTCATCGGACTGGCCACGTCTCCCAACCAATAAGGTTGGGAGACGAGACTAATTAGATGACGTCATGGATCTCACAAGAGAAAACTCTTTTATACTACAAAGATTATAATATAATACGGATATCCATTTACATACTGATTCAAAACATTTAACATTTTAATTAAACATAATTAAATGAATTTATATTACCAATTAAACTTAATATTTTTAAATATTAATTATTTAAAATTAAACTCCACTGTGAATATCAACCCTTCAGTAGCACTGTTGACTCACTATTTTCTTAAAGCAAATGAACTATATGGTTGCCTGGAATCGTGACGACATGTAAATCTGACGAAACTACATAACTGTAGACGTAAGCCATGTAATTTTATTTAAAATAATTTTTATATGGGCGTCTGAATGTAGCTAAAATCATCTGCTTTCTCTGAAGGTAAACGCACACCTGTCCTCGCCGATAAAAACGAGTATCTAATAGTCTTACACACCATTCCGCGTCGAAAGAATCGACCGAAATGAAACTTGACGAGGTTTTAATTTTCAGTTCTTTATTAATAGAAAATAATCTATCTAACCTATCGAATTACGTCATCAAAATTCTGCGAAGGAAATTCGCGATCTTTCGAATTCTTCTAGGGTTCGGCGTAGATTGGTGGGCGAGGTTTCATAAGTTTTATTACAAAGAATTCTAAAATTTTGTTCGATCATGTCGTTCGGTGCGGACAAGTACACCTTTAACCTTTAACCAAAATTCGATTTTGTCAAGAATCGCAGAGATATAACTTCTCGGTCTATCTAAGTTCTAGCGTGTTCCGCAGGCGAAGATTACTTCAGTTTTATATATTATAATAAATATAAAAAATAAACAATATTAAAATTTGCAATAATTAAGTTATTATAACTCATATATTTTGCGTTTACACAATCATATTTATTTTAAGTAACTTATTTTGTAATTATATTTAAGAATGTTTCGTAGGAAAATTAAAAAAACTTAAGTAATAATACCATATTTGCTAAATATTACACTATCTAAAATAATTACTACTATTATAATATTAGCTAAAGTAAATTATAGCCCGATGTATTTGGCTTATGTATATAGAATGTGATATATACAAATTATACGATATCAACCAAAACCACAGTAAACTCGTCTTCAAAAATTCAAAAAGCTCAATTTTTCACAAAATTAAATCGGAAAACTATTTATTTATTCAAAAACATAATGATATAAAGTTAATTGTAACTAAGGAAAGTTTACTACGGCTTTTAGAAACTGTAACATTTAGAGAAATATCGTAATTTTAATTATAGCTAACTTTTCTAAATTTGCAGACTAGCGTGCAACACGAAACTCTATAGAATTTCTACTGGTACACCAAAATCAACACAGTGCTATATATTAATTACAACTCCTATTTCTAAATATAACATTTAAAAAAAAACTGATTTTCGCTGTATGTGTATTGTGTTAGGATTGAAAATATAATATCACCCTGTCTGCTATAACAAAAAAGCGATACTTAAACTGGACAATACGTCGTTCGTAATAAACTAAAATACTTCTTTACGGCTACTCAGTGACATTTTACAGTGACATTAGTCTAAATAATATAGCTTGAAATGTGTAACTACTTGCTACGTTTGAAAATAGAAATAAATAAAGCATATAAAACAAGCATACAAAAAATGTGTTGTAAAAAGCTGGTAACATAAAAAACTTATTTGTAATAATCACGTATTATTCCATGTGTAGAATCTGCAAGAGCTTTTCTTGACACGAGAAAATTGGTGGCGAAACCCAGTAGAGTTATAAAATGACTCGATATTTCGTTTGTTATATATTAGCTAATGATAAACTTATCGAATTTAATGATAATTAGGCTTATAATGCTACCACATTTTTTATAAAACAATTATTTGTCTTCAAGATCATTTTCTTAAAGATTTTTTAAAGTTCTGAGATGTGTAATAACTATGTTTATTACTTATAAAATATATTGCTGTTGTATGGTGCGACCACGACAGGGGGTCAGTTAATAAATACCATTTGCTTTGTAAACTAAGCTGACATGGATGTTCAATGAAATAGTGGGTTTTCGCTTTAGAGTTTACGCAGCATGTTTATTTCTAATATTCTTTGTGTTTAAAATATTCAAGTAGCAAGTCTCAGCATAGATATCACACACTTCAAGCCATATTTTACGAACTATACCCGTTACTATACGTAACAGTAGTAATTCAACACAACTGTCCGAATTGAAACTGCTATGACGTGTTTTCAAGTTTAATAATCACAAACTCACTAATTATATATTAATTAAAAGTTAAAAAATCTTGACTTTAAAAATCAAGCTTTATATTGTGACTTTAGCTTAACCTAACTCTTAAATACAAAGAAAATATAACACGAGGCCGCTGTTAATGTATGTTATTATTTAACAACTATATCAAAAGGAATATTTGAAGTGTATAATACAAAATAAAATTATTTATACATTTTTGATATGGATTTAAAGTAAGTACTCGATTGGTGGCGCAGCGCCGTTGTTCGAATTCCCATACAATACGCGACCGTGATTTTAAAGTGAAGGAGACGTGTTAAGTTCAGTAAGACAACACGAACGCGTTGTCTTACTGAACTTAATTTCTAACCTTAACTGTACATTTGCAATACTCGTATGCTCCAAACTATAGAAATAGGATACTCTAGTTTGGGTAGCAGAGAACTAATATAAGTTCTTTTCCAAACATATTTTATATTTGGGCGTCTCGGGGAATCCTTACTATCATGGTGCACGATTTTAAATTGTTCTTAAGAACAACATCTGAACTAAGTTGTTATTGGCCAAGGCTATTTTTAAAGCTACTTATTAAGAGGTATAACAGCATTTTAACCAATTAGATTAAGAAATCTATTTAAACACATTTATTGTTTTCTATCCCGTAATTAAACGGCGTAATACGAGCACTTTGAAATAATAAGGCGTAGAAGTAGTATACTAACTTTTTTCACCACACAAAATCGAGTTTATAATGTAGGTTATTTCTTAATCTAAGTAAAAATATTTTTTTTGTAACATAACTTGGTAACCTTTTGTAAATATATGGCTCTCTTTTCAAATAAATGGACCCAATAACATTCAATTATAAGTGCTAAAATAGTACAAATAGAACACAATGTACAATACTCAAATGACATATGAACCTCTATGAACTGTTGAAGTGAAGGACAAGTGAAGTGAAGGACTGTATTACCTTCACTTGTGTATTGTAAATTGTTATCTTGCAATAAAATATAAATGCATTTTCGTCTAATGTAGCAGATAGATTGGAACTTTTAATTGTAACAATACATTGTAATGATATTTAATTAAATGCGGCAACTATTCATTCTTTCGAGATGTCAATTTGGGCAAAACGACAAAATTTAATTATTATTTTTACTGCTTCTGTGTTAAACTCGTACGTCAAAACACTTCTCTATTAGTATAGTATTCTCTTTTCACTATATCTTTCTCTTTTCTGTAACTCTTACCTACGAGTGAGTACATTATAACAAAAAACTTAAACTATTTAAGCTGGAAAGCATTCAATGTATACAAGCCTATACAATGTATTTATACAAAGGAAAGCTCAAGTTTACCAGCGTCATTAGGCAGCTAAAAATAATATTACCAACTTATCATTCAACTTAATTTTAAAATTTAGTGATTACATTAGAGTTATAATAGGATTTAAGTACAGTTATGTTTAACCAAAACAAGGATAGCGTTTCGGGTTCCATGGAAACATTGCGATTAGTTGTAAATTAATTAATACTATAATTATCGTTAATTTCTGTAAAACCCGAATGTATTTAATTTGTTTTGATTTTCAACAGTAGGTGAAAGTGAGTATGAAAGAGGGAAATCATTTTTAATTATTTTGAAAGAAATTTACCAAAAGGAAGTTTTGGTACTTTAATGGCAGCAGCTGCGTTCTGAATGCTGATTGAAAGGTCTGTGGGTATTATGTAGAAATATATTGTGTACAAGAGCCAATACTAGCTATCGGTCTTATTTTATGGCGTACATACCGTTATAATGTAATTATTGGCAACGGAGAACCATATCAGCATAGCTAAAAATAAAATCGTCTCCTTCGAACCCGTTTTCATACCAACCTTTTTCGACTGTACATTAATAAATTTTAAAAGTCTATTGGCCTCAGTATCGTGAATAATCTAGATGTTGAGATCATACTAAGTTAAGCCAAAATTAACAAACACACCGACTGCATAAAACATTTAATACTAAGGAGATAGTGTTTTAAAATGGCTAACGCTTTTAAATTTTATGTACAATCTTTGACAGGAGTTTAGTGTTCATTTGACTTTCATTAAAAAATAATGTTGTTAATGCAAAATAGTTAATGTACATTGTTTTAGTTTGTCATAAGTCAACACCCTGTCTGATGTTAAGCTAAAGCGCGGTTTAAGTGCGAAGTTAAACATTAAATAAGGTCTTGAATCAAACCGTAGGGTTGTGTTGTAACACTTTTTTTACATATCAACCTATAGATATGAATTGAACTGAACTGGAGGTTTTTGATTTGCTACAGTTATAAATACACAGTTTACAGTTATAAATACACAGTATACGGTTATAAAGCATACAGTAGAAATTTCATCATTTCTTAGGGGAATGTCAAATAATTGTGTATGTATTGCAAACAACAAAGAATAATCATTTGAAATGTCGCAACTGCTGCCACAGTAAACAATCAATCAATCAAATTCCCTCGTTTCCTTCACATCTACAATTCTCTTCATACAAGCTCTACGGTTATAGGCACAGAGCAACTCAGCTTTTTTAAGAATATCTCCGATTTTCGTCCCCAGTAAACACTATCTCCTTAATGCGCATATGAAACATAAAATAACAAATCACATATATTAAGTAAGGCTGCATTTTGATATATTCCCATCAAGTACAATTGGGACCAAGTTGCTTCTTCACGCAGCACGCATCGCTTGAAGGATCCAAGGTTATAGGATACATGGCTAGGTATCATGCGAACACATAGGCATTCCACTTAGCGATTATTCTACAAAGAAACGACCCGAATATTTAAGTACGACTGCTGATTTGGTAAGTACCTAATAACCAAGGTCTACGAGTACCCAGGGTAGGGAACAGGAAGAGAGGGAAGGTTCCTCCAAGCAACGCAAACAGCGGCTACAGATATCGGACCAGCATTCCCTAAGGAATATTTCCTCAAGTTCATGGCTCTATGAAGTGCCAATCGGGACCTTTATCCGCGTCTCCGTTTTAGGAAGAGCAATAATGGTCGTGCCATCTTGATATGGTGATGCCGTCCATATCAATCTGAGATTGGCGTGGATTCCACTTATGTTTGGGGATTCACTAAGAAATATTGCCTCAAGCCGGTGTATTAAAGCTATGAAGTGCCAACCGTTACCTTTATCCGCGTTTTCGTTTAAGGAAGGGTAATAATGGTCGTGCCGTCTTATATGGTGATAGACGGTACTGAGATTGGCGTGTTTTTTTTATTGTGACTTAACATCTGACCTCGACCCGCCTTATAGTAAGCAAGAGGAGATCCAAGAGTGCTGACGACTGAAAAAAACGAGTCATTTCACGGCTGCCCCAGTCGCCGTCACAATACCGGCCAAAGGTGCTTCTTAGGATAGAGAGAACACATGGGCTGGTAAAGCATTTTACTTGTCGATTGTTCTACGAAAAAACGACGCACTGAACCTTTTAGTTCGACTGTCGATTCAGTCGACAGAATGCGGATGCTTTCCCAGACGTGTGGGTATATAGGTGTAAAAAGATGAGATAGGGACAAAGAGCTCATTGAAATATTCCCCGTATAGTATAGGCGAGAGGGCACACAAAGCTCTGCAAAATTGCAGAGGCTCCAGAGTTCACGTGACCTCTGCATTAGCTATACGGACAGCTCAACGCTGCAAGAATCTATGGCATTCAATGCAGCAAAAAGAAGGAACTGGGGTACGTATGTTAGTGAAATCCACTCCAAGCTCTTTTAGCATAGGGATATTTTATCCGCTGAATATACGTTAATATTTTTGTGTGCTTTCATGGGTAGGGTAGAAAAGGGGTGCGTGGAAACTGATAAGGGTTGCTTACTCAGCAGGGACGAAAAAGCAACTACAGTGCACCGGAAGTTTCCTTTATCACCCCAGAAATATACTCTTAAAAATATACCTTATATAATAGGAGTAAAATATAGGCGTGTCATTTTCACAAGTAACAGCGTATTATCAGTGTGATCTGCTTAGCAAGCCATATCCGTTGGTTTTTTGTTAATTTAAACAAGGTATGGATCCAGAATACCCCTCTTGATGGGTGGACGATTGAAAGGCGACAACCACATGATGGAGACACGACCAAACACAGCTTGCATGCTGCGAAGCTTTGACTTGCGCACCCAGCGCGCTTGCTCCTTCTTCAGCTGTTCAATGCCCTTAAAATGTTAAAACAAAATATGATAAAATTTACAGCTTTAAAGTAATCTGGGGCTGTTAAAAATTGCAATTTTTATGTGGCGAAAACCACACTGCAAGTTAGTGACGATAGTGTTGTATCGAATGACCATTCCTTTTAGTCGGCATAGTGACAGCAACTGAGACAACCATAACGACGACAGGCGTAGACGAACGGTTTAGCGATTGGTTTGTTGCGCGTAAAGTTCCGGGTTCGATTCCCGGTCGGAGCAAATATTTGTTTCATAGCTTTTATTTGTAATTTTTAATAACATTAGATATTTCAAATCTTTGTTAATATAAAATAAAAAAAGAGATGGATATTTGCTTCGGGTCTGGTTATCAAAGAGAGGTAGGCAGTGGTACCCAGTCTGCCGATCCGGGGTAGTACCACCACTTACAAGTATACAGACCGTGAAGTGATTTGGTCACGTTTCGGGATCAGCTTGTAAGTTGCCGGTTCCATTTAGGCCGGCATAGTGAATATGAATGCTACTCACAGTTATTGAATTGTATTAGCAGTGACATTCATTCATGGACCACACTTCGGCTTAACATCAAGCGGGGTGCTGTCATATGTCGAGTCAAAATAAAAAAATAGAGACAAATATCTCAGTCGTCGGCGCTCTTAGACCTCCCCTTGTTTACATTCGAGCAGATATCCAGTCTTAATGTTTTGATGTTTGCATCAGCGATTAATTGCTAATGCTTCATTTGATTTGTCGCTAATTTTCTATTGGTTTTGCACATAGGCAGAACAACAGAGAGAAACTCTCTGGCTTCCTTTATATCCACAGTTCTCTTCACACAGACTCTATATTTATGGTTATTGAAAATGTAATACGAAAGAGAGCTACTTACAGTCTCATCATTGCATATTGCATGTATTTGTGTTCCAAACATAATCATTGTGAAGAAAGCGAACAGCAGGGCTTCAGCAATGAGAAAGAGCACCAATATCACTGTTGCCGGCGGGGAGTATGATGTACATTGGTTCCACTCTGTTCTTATGCAATATATGATTTGGTACAGGCAAAGAATTAGGGCGTGTATGGAGACTGAAGCAATGTAAAGCTGAAATCAGAAAAATAATAATTAGGGATTGAAGTTTTAGTAATATTACTAGCTAATTCGAAATATTTTTTTAAATTATTTTATAGATTAGAATCAGGTCATGATTTGGGACAGTTAAATATAGAATGCATATAATCTTATCAAGGAATTAAAAAATATTTTTTTCAAATCATAATTTATCTATTATGTCACTGTCAGTATTACTGTGCGTCCTCTATCGCCTATACCACGGAGAATGTTCCGAGGAGCTCTTTAACCTTGTTTTCACCTCGTCTTTTCACACCCGTAATACCCGCACAGGTCGGGAAAAGCATCCGCATTCTATCGACCGATTCGCCAGTCGAACTAAAAAGTTCGGTGCGTCTTTTCTTTGTAGATCAATCGACAAGTGGAATGCTTTGCCAACCCATGTGTGCTCTCCATTCTTTAACCTTGGATCCTTCAATTAGACTACGTGAACGATTAAAATTGTAATTATCTATTTTTAATTAATCTAATATATTATTTGATAAACTATAAAATTCGGTATTTGGTTTTAGAAAAAAATCGGTTGACAGAGATTGTAAGAGAAAGGAGTATGTCTAATGTATGTCTAAATGTATGTCTAATCTATTCTTAGTAATAGCGTAACAAAGGTTTAACCTTATGCGACTTATAAATTATTCACAACAACCATAATGTCAAAAACGTAACAATAAGTTGAATACAGATACCAATCGGCAGTCGCACTAAAAAGTTCGGTGCGTCTTTTCTTTGTAGAACAAATGACAAGTAGAATGCTTTGCCAGCTCATGTGTTCTCTCCATCCTATGACCTTGGATCCTTTAAGTGATGCGTGAAGAAGCACCTTAGGCCGGCATAATGACAGCGACTGAGGCAGCCGGGAACTCACTCGTTTTTTTCAGTCGTCGTCAGTCTTGGACCTCCTCTTGCTTATCATCAGGCGAGTCGAGGTCAAATGTCGTGTCACAATAAAAAATATAAAAATATATTATCCTAAACTACCACACAAATACTTTTTAAATACTTGTATCCAGTAAAAAAAAAACAATAAAAACCATTAATATTAATCCTATAAAAAAACATAGTATAAATGAAGTTATTTAACTATGAGATTTCAGGGGTATACTGATGATGAAAGACAATACTTTCAACGTGTAGTATTTTTTTCTTAAAACTGTGTATAAGAAAATTAATGACTACTTACAGTGAACAAAACGAAGAACTTCTGATTATTTTCACCAACGCAATTATTGACCCAGGGGCAGTGATGGTCCATTTTTCTGATGCAACGTTGGCATACGGAGCAATGATGAGCTCTCTCAGGTCGCAGGGAGGCACATTTGCTGCATTTGTGCGTGATCTCACCTTCGCGCGCCGCTTTGTTACCCTTTGGTACTACACCCTGCATAAATTAAAGTTTATTAGTATTTTCTTAGATTTTGCGCTAAAATTGATTAATGAATTCAACAAATTTTATGTGGCATACTATCGCGTTTATTTTGGTTTAGATTTTAATTATATTTTATTCCGACGTGTTTGTAAAAATTGTAAAATCTAAACCAAAATAAACGCGATAGTAAGGCGCATAAAATTTGTTTAATTCATCAAAATTAATTGATATTTTTTATTGAGCCTCGTCATGCCTTATTGTAAGCAAGAGGAAGTCCAAGAGATTCCCTTTACAGTTGCCTCAGTTGCTACAGTTGCCGTTTCGCTATGAGAATGGGATGGTAAAGCAGTCCATCTTTTGATTCGACTGCACACAATACTTCACCCGACCTATGGGAAATCAAGGGAGTAAAAAAGAAGTAGGAACAAGGATAATTCTAACCAATTATTATATATTACTCTACTTTTATTATTATTCAATACTTGTAGAATACAATAGTATATACACATCTGTGTATATGTGGGCGTATACAAAACCAAAATATTAAGAAAAAAATTACCATATAATATGTTCTCTCTGTGCACATATAAGTTATAAAATAATCCTTTTATTTTCAAGTTTCAGTTTTATTCTTAAGAATAGTACTGTAAGTAATAATAATTGTCTACAATATTTGTGAGTGGTTAGTAAACGGTAGAGGGGTTATTGGATAACCCCTGCATAAGCCCTGCTGGCCAAGAGTGATATAACATTTAAAGGTGTAAACATCATAGTGTCTCGTAGCATTTAGCGGGCTACCACGTAATCATAAAATAATTAAGACCATCGTGGTGTAGTGGTAAATAATTGTTTCTCGCAAACAAAAAGAATCCGGTTTAAAAACCACTTGCCAGTACCGATGTATCTTTGATATAATGTCTTTAGTCGTTCTTTTTCAATGATACAAACACGTTTAGTATTTTTTTTATTGCGGTTCGACATATGGCATATAAGGTTTATAAACGGAGGCGACTGCTACTACAGTGAAATAACTGTAAGTAGCAGTCATATTCACTATGCCGGCCAGGTTGAAAGCGGCAACTTACAAGCCGAACGCGAAATCCCTACTGATCCCGAAACGCGACTGAATCACTTCACGGTCTGTAAACTTGTTGGGAGTGGAGGTACTAACCGCGGATCGGCAAACCGTGCAAATGAACACCAACTGTGCAAAATCTGCCTTAGCAAAGTATCAATATGAAAATTGCTCAATACTTACAGGATCCGTCAACATAGTTCTTATATGAGCTGCTAATGCGAGAAACATAAAAACTTGAAAAAGAACTATGTTCGGGTAGGCGAAGAAAGGGTCTGAATTTAAGCTGGGCACTAGAATTACGCCCATGATCACCATCTCGGCGTAAAACATAAGCAGCCATGTCGTTATTACGCAGACAATGCCACACCCATCCTGTAAACAATAATATAAAAAAAATGATTTATTTTTAGAAGTAGATTGACGAAAAGAAAGGATAAAATAATGGAATGGATTTTAAGAGTGGTAGGCAGTGGTACTCAGTCTGCCACTCCGGGGTAGTACCACCGCTTACAAGTATACAGACCGTGAAGTGATTTGGTCACGTAATCACTTTACGGTCTGTATACTTGTAAGTGGTGGTACTACCCCGGATCGGCAGACTGGGTACCACTGCCTATTACTCTTTGATAACCAGACCCGAAGCAAATATCCATCTCTTTTTTTTTATTAACAAATATTTGTAATATTTAATAATATTAAATATTACAAATAAAAGCTATGAAACAAATATTTTCTCCGACCGGGGATCGAACCCGGGACTTTATACTGACATAGGTAATTGAATAAGCAAATATTTAATAAAGGTTGATAATAATAAAGGTTGTCGTGCGCGTCATAAAAAAACTCCTAACCAGGTACCCCGTTGAACAATATCATCTATAAATAAATACATATAACGACCTTAATAAAAGACATTGTTAACATGTCAATATACTAAAGAAAAAAAAGTATGATATGTATTTTTTGCAACATAATGGATAACATTGTAGATATCAAATTCACTTTTAACCCCTTCTTATCGTTTTCTTTTTTCATTAAATATCTATAATAAAATATACTCAAATTAAATAATCCTTTTTTATAACAGTGATGCATGTGAAGGTAGCGAAAGAGTTGTGTCGGCATCGTGAAACGTTGCGCTTCGTTAAACATTTTTTTAAGCAGGAGCGCCATCACCATAGTTTTTAAATATGAGAACGAGGCAAAAAAATTGACAGGATCATGAAAAGTATTTGTTTTTAACATTAAATTTCAGATAT
Source organism: Tinea trinotella (assembly GCA_905220615.1). Lineage (NCBI taxonomy): Eukaryota > Metazoa > Arthropoda > Insecta > Lepidoptera > Tineidae > Tinea > Tinea trinotella. The sequence continues at coordinate 7,360,783 of HG992305.1, forward strand.
GAAGGATGTGAAAGAAATGTTTATTATCATGAGAACAAGGCAAAGAAATTGACAAGATCATGAAAAGAATACGTTTTTAACATTAAATTTCAGATATGAAGGATGTGAAAGAAATGATTATTATCATGAGAACAAAGCAAAGAAATTGACAGGATCATGAAGAGAATATGTTTTTAAAAATTAAATTGTACATGTGAAGGAAGTGAAAGAATTGTGTCATTACTGTGGAAAGTGACACTTTATTGTCTCTGCTTATCCCTGTGGAAATTGAGGCATAATTATTAATCATATTTATCAAATTTAATTTAATATGGTGTTTGAGAAAACTAAATAAAACAATCAATAGAATTACCATTTCCAGCTTCCTTTACATTCACAATTCTCCAAGTAATACATAATGATTTTTTAATGATTATAATCATTAATCCACACATTGTTAAAAATAAAACAAAATTTGGTATTTAACATCATGTAAGATAATAATGTATCATATTTTTATGCCATGTACAGAGTAAACATTCCATTATCCTTCACTTTCTTTTCATTTCTTCGCTTTTGCTATAGACATCTTTTTTTTTTAATGTGTAAAAGATTTATGTATATAAAGCTCATTATATCCTGATATATACAAATCAATATATTAAAACTGTATGTTTTAATTCTCACCGGAATAGGCGAAGACAATGAAGCGCAACTATCCACCCCCAATGACCACACTCCCGCTTAATATAAGGTTGGGTGCTATATGTCAAGCTTAATATTTTTAATTTTCTTTTATTTTACATTCCTATACTAAGATACTAAAGTGCTTGTATCATAGAAACAGGGCAACCAAAGTACATATATCAAATATACATTGGTACCAGTGGGTGGTCTCAAACTCATGCTTTCGGTTTGCATAACCATTGCACAGCCACTACACCACGGTCGCCTTATTGTAATAAAATTAATTGTAATAAAAACACAAATAACTCATAAATAACACATTATTGTGTTATGTATGTTGTGTTAATGAGTGTTGACTCGCCAAAAACATACTTTTTAGTTATAAGTCTGGAATGCTGCCTTCACTATACTGCCAAATAGATCTTGCACTTGCTAAGAAAATTGTGTCTCTTAACTTAAAATATAACCACCATTTTGCCGGAGTAGATGCTAAGATAGAATGCAATCTATAAGTGAAAGCGGAAAGATCGATAGTTTCCAGGCAAAAGCTATTTTTTTATAATTATTAACATTTCTACACTAAGCTACTAAAGTGCTTGTATCATAGAAACAGGACAACCAAAGTACATATATCAAAGATACATTGGTACCGGCAAGTAGTTTTGATCTTGTGTTTGTTGTTTGTGTAACCATTGCACTACAGTGGTACAGTGTAACCATTGCACTACAGTGTAGTAACACCATGGTCGATGTGAACTTTTCAGCGCCTCTTAAGCTGATCCCTAAATGCCACTGAGTCATTGTCGTATCCTATTGTATGATACAAAAAGATTGTGTTTACCTTAACGCACCAGACCTTGCACTTCCGGGTAGGAACAGATTTCTTTTGTTTAATTAATTCTTCATACTCCTCATCTTCTTCTTCAGAATAATTAGCATAATGGCGATTCATTGCCATGAAGCACTTCAAACACAAAAAACAATGCATTAGAAAATAATTACTGTACATTTTGCAAACTAGACATACATTTAGAGAGCTCAATCGCACACAAGCCACAGTACAATGAGATTGTAGATAAACAGGGTTTGTTAATTAAGTGCCTAAGACTATTTATAGGATTTATAGTCCACATATAGAGTAGAGTGATAGAGTCCACAACCTCAACAACCTATAAAAAACTTCAACTTAAGGCAGCTTCGTTGATTGGAGTCAAGTGTATACGATGGTGATCGTATACACTTGATTGTATACGCTAAGTGTATACAATCGGAAATACACTCCACAGTATTAAAGCTTAATAAAAAAATATATAAAATAAAGTTAAATGGTGGCATGTAAGAAATTAAATGTATTATATATAATACACGATTAATACTACGACAAAATACTACGCTATAATTCATTTAAGCGTAATATTTTCGATCGATTCATTAGGATCGATGAATTAAAAATAAACCCTTTTCTATGTAATATCAAACCTTTGTTTGTGAGGATCAATACAAACTAAGTTTTTACCCTTTTTTGAATTAATTCTTTACAGGTAAAAGTCATAAGCAAGTAGAAACTTAGATTTAATAAGTAATATTTATTAATATTGAAGAGTTAACTTTCATGGTATTAAAAGTAGATAATAATGATACTTACATAAAACAAAGTATATAAACAGAAAAATCAATAACAACAAAAATTCAAAATGCAACTATTCCTCAATTAACTTCCCCATATTATACCCTTTTACTCCACAAAATCTATATATGAAATAGTGAGCTGTCAGATTGTTTTTTTAATTATTATTTTTTAGTTTAGTTTTCTATTCTGGGTAGGCAAAGGAAACTTAGTTAATACAGCCTAGTCTTCAGTAAAATAGTTAATATGTCTTCAACTGTGGACGAATGATAACACTATAGTACTTTATCTATTATATTACCACAAACTTATCTGCTAACCCACCAGCAAATTGTGGAACTGCGATGTCATTTTGAAATTTCAATCGGCCTGTTGTTCGATGACATTTGTGGCGTTCATTGTTTATACCGTGGATTTATCTTTTGTTTGATTGTTAAAACTGGGGTAAGTTATAGATGTGTTAAGTTATATTAAGGTAAACAACGTCTTTAGGCTAAATTAAAGCCTTTCGGATTTCGGAAAGTGTTGACTGTTGTCACAAGTTAGTGTTGTCAGCTTTTAAACGAAAAAAAAACCTACGAAAACCCACTTTAATATCACAACCCTAAAGGTCTGCTGAATACAGTTAGAAATTGATATTATTATATTTAAAAAATGGTAGCACATAACATGGAATTAATGTTATTGCGATTGTAGGGAGCAATTTGTAAGAGAACTCGTGAAAGAAAATAATAATTAGATTGGGCAAAATAAAAAGAATAAAATAATAGAATATGGTAATATAAAAGAAAGGAGAAAAAATATTAAAAACAAGAAAAACATCAAAAACAAAGTAAATTATAAAACTATAATAAATTATTATCAAACATTTTAGTTGTTTAATGTTATTATTATAATTGTCTTATCGTATTTTATTACCAATATATAAATTTTAATGATGAATGAATAGTCACGTCATCATCATTCATCAACAGTCAGATAAGTTTGTCACACTTATAAGTGTCCTCCCATTTTTCAACGACAAGCTGGTAACTGGTTATAGTTACTAATGATATTATTTTAATTCATAAATATTTACAATTAAATTTCATTAAAAGTAATAATTAAACTATAAATAGAAAATATCATCCAATGACGTCGCATCAGAGATAGTCCCAAGGAGACTGGCAACATTTCCCCTTTGTATAGCAAGGCTAATACGTTGGCAGAAATAATTGCCAGCCTTCCTGTCTCCAGACTTCTCCGTCAGCCGCCTGGACAACTCCCTGGCCAGGCGCTTAGCTGATGGTCCCCAAGGGCCCATCGTCTCGACCCCAAACGGCGCAAATTCTTAACCAGTACCGAGGTTAGCGTATTTGGGCAACTTGAGGTTCTCAGCAGAAATCGCCGCACTTCCCGCGCTTAACGAAGTCGCTTTGATGTGAGATGGGGCTAATGTGTCTACACAAGTCGCATCCCACACCAAAGACCTGCCAAGCTTCCATGGCCCAACAGTCATTCCGTCAGGTCTCTTGCCATCGCTCCGCGCAATACCACAGGGTTCTAAAATTGCGGGCACTCCAACAGTGACAAGAGCCCTTCGGATGATATCGTTGAGTGCCGCGTGACGGGGAATGCGACCGGCACTTCTGGCACAAGAAAGTCCGTGGTGTCCAAGATTATCCACCGGTTCTCCGCACCGACACTGGTGTTGATGGACAGTCCGGGCTCCGAGACGAAGACATACCGCCAGGGTCAGGGTATTTCTGTCAAGGAGTGTCCCAACCGATGCAGACGGAAAAGCCTGCAACCAGAAACCCGACTCCCTAGTAGAGACGGCTATGAGGCGAGCCCGCTCTCTCATGTTACTGGAAGATAATATATCTTCCATTACCATTTTGCAGAGCGGCTCGTCCCATAGTCGTTGAAATTTAGGTGAAATTGGTAGCGAAATATTGGGGCACGCAACTGACCAGGCATCTCTGGCATCCGACATGTACGCCGGCTCCACGGAACCCAAAGATGGGTTTGTGATGCTCCCGTAGAGCTCGACAGTACTATATACTGACGACAGAAACGCTGGCAGTGCTACACTAGAAATTTTACTAATGATAAAATAACATAGCTGTATTTTTTTAATTATAGGGCTTGGCAAAAACGTGATATTTTATTAAAAAAGGGGCATTTGTGTTTTAAATTTATATTGTTATCTATGGAAGAGTCATTAAAGATTTCATCACAACAAAAACAAAAAACGAATATTAAACATTTATAGTGATAATAATTGAAAGATCTTCAATAGGTAATTTAAAAAATAAATAACCTATTTTTTGTTATTTTTCTGATAACTGTCACAACCTGGCCTATCACTAGTTCCCGGCTTGACGTTGACTAATGAGACTTTCTGTATAGTGCTACAACGTTATTTGACCGGCCGGGACGCCGGTGGTCGGCGAAAACTGCAATGCCATTTTGAAATGTCAATCCATGTGTTACTCGATGACATTTGTGGCGTTCATTGTTTACTTCTCGTATTTATCCGATTGATGAAAAATGACAACGCAGTTTCACTCTTTTTTTTTATTTGTCGTCAACCCGCCTGGTGATAAGTAAGAGTAGGTCCAAGAGGGACGACGACTGAAAAAATCGAGTCAGCTGCCTTAGTCGCCGTTACTATGCCTACAAAACGCATCGCTTGAAGAATCAAGGGAAGAGATGAAGAACACATGGGCTGGCAAAGTATTCCACTTGTCGATTGTTCTACAAAGAAAAGATGCACCGAACTTTTCGCCGGCGTATCAGATAAGTATAAAATGCACGATAAACAACTTTCCGAACAGTATAATCGATGCTTAAAGGCGTTTTTCTTCATTCATATGACTTGGCACTTGCTCCTAGCATAACGTTTTATAGCTTTTGGTCATTTTTAACCTGTTTAAAAAGCGGCCAAGTGCGAGTCGGTCTCGGCCATGAAGGGTTCGGTAGCAGCAAGTAACATAATAGAAAAGTTCTTGTAGTTCGTTGTAACTTTGATCGATTTTTATATTTGAGTTGATTGAATAAAAGGTAAATTGCGGTTTACGATTTATGACGTATTAAAAAAACTACCTACTAGATCTCGTTCAAACCAATTTTCGGTGGAAGTTTGCATAGTAATGTACATCATATATTTTTTTTATTTTGGAAGTTACAGGGGGGGCACACCTTTTACTTTGTAAGTGCTCTCGCGCAATCTATTCAGTTTAGCAAAAAATATATTAGAAACCTCAATATCAATAATTAACCTGAAGACCTATCCTATCTATGGATCCTATCCTATCCCCACACGTATGGGTTTGATGAAAAAAAATTTTGAGTTTCAGTTCTAAGTATGGGGAACCCTCAAGATTTTTTTCTAATTTTGTGTGAAAATCTTAATGCGGTTTACAGAATACATCTATTTACCAAGTTTCAACAGTATAGTTGGCTGTGACATACGGATGGACGGACAGACAGACAGACATGACGAATCTATAAGGGTTCCGTTTTTTTCTACGGAACCCTAAAACTCATCAAACGAAAGATAAACACAAGAAGTCAACAATTAACGCCACAAAGTTATCGAATAACAGGCTTATTCACATTTCAAAATGGCATAGCAGTTCCACATTTCGCCGGCGGGTCAGCCAAGTTTGTGGCACACCACCTCAGCCGAAAGTTAGATTGTCAATAAAAAATGAATAACCGATCGATAGATAAGTGCAATTTCAAGTATTTAAAACTAAAAATAGTAGTTAATCAAAGCCTCTATCTCCTATAATATGTATTACTGAAAAGGTTATTCTATAGAGTAAAGTTTTACATAACTCCATAAGGGAAACACGCTGTCGACCCAAAAACCTACACTACAATTTAAATAATTTTCTAATTATTTGACGTTGTTTAATTTAAAACTGCAAATAACTAACGCCTACTAATGAAGAATAGCACACAACAATAATATACAATATTTTTTGCGCCTTATAATATACTGGTCTTACGACACTTAAAACTCATTGAATTCCTCGTCAGTCTCAGTTTCGAGTACTAATGCTTTATTTGACGATTATTATACTTTGTAATAATGCAAGGGGTATTATATTTTGCAAGTTACTAAGTACAATTGATATGTCGGGCTTCATGGGCGAATTCTGAATATCGTTTTTATTTATTTGATCTACATCTGATCTCGAAGCGCCTCATTAAAAACAACAATGCGCATGCTTCCCCAGACCTTATAGTATTACGTGTAGACATTACGGGTGTGAACAGACGAGGCAGGAACAAGGTTAAAGAGCTCCTCGGAATATTGTCCGTGGTATAGGCGATAGAAGACGCACAGAGCCGCCATGTCTGCGTAGTTGCAGGGGCTCCAGAGTTCACGTGACCTCTGCATCACCTATAATACGGAGAGCTCGGTGCTGCAATGAATCTAGGGCATTGAGACTGTCCCGACCTTTTCCAAGTTCGCACTAAAATTGTGCGAACTTGGATTCATTTTAATTAAAAAAGCATTGTCATTTTCAATCATCATTTTTCTATTTTGTATAATTCTTGTGTCAAAAATTTTCACGTCCTAGACCACGTAGCGTCAAAAGACGATACTTGTAGTAGCTGGCAAAGCTCTGGCGCGAAGAACCGCCGCACCTTGTTCAGGATGCCATGTTTGCGGGAGATGGTCTTAACTCGATGTGGTCCCTGTGATTCAAGTCGCTGCAAAGAGACTAAAATGTCAGGTCTGTGATCTGTCCGAAGTGCAGACAAAGTACTGGAGATGTTACAAAGAGAAGGAAGGGTAAACGGAGATTATTTCGTCCATAACGCGCACATTGAGTCTTCTCTGCGTTGAACTGAACTAGGTTCTCGTAGCCCAATGGGTAAAACAATCAAGAACCCGAATTAGCTCCGCTACAACAGACTCTCTCAAATCGGTCATCTCCAGTTTTCAGCGCCAATGCACCATTAATTGATACATTTAGGAATCTATGTACTGTAAATCAGTATTTTACAGTTACTGACATGTAATAGTACCACATATAAAGACTGAGATATGTATAATATTCGAGTTTCTTTATCGACAATATTGACATTGGACATGAATTTCGTCTTGTCCATGTTAATTTTAAGGCCCACCTGTTGGAAAACCTGTCGCATAGCATTGATGTCCTTCAGCGACTGTGCCATGATGATTATGTCAACAGCAAATCGAAGGTAAGTGATGTATTCGCCATTAATGTTGATGTCGTATCCGTTCCAATGCTTGAAAATGTTCTTCAGTGCATTTGTGAACAGTTTCGAAGAAATGACGTCTCCCTGCCTTTCGGTAACTGGATTGGTTTTGTGCTCTTATCCTGTAACCGGATCGTCATGGTGGCGCTTTTAAACAAACACTTCAATACTTCGATATAGATATCGCTGAAGGGATTGTACAACTGCCCAGGTCTCGATTGAATCAATGGTTTTTTCATAATCCGCGAACGTCAGATATAGTGGCTGATTATACTCCTCCGTCTTCTGTATAATCTGGCAGATCGTGTATGGTGATGTAGTCTATGGTGCTGATGCTTTTTCGGGAGGCTGGAAGTCATCAAACCTGTGTTCGAGACGGTTCGTAATGACTCTCGAGAACAACTTGTACACATGGCTCAGAATTGAGATGGGTCTATAATTCTTCAATAAGGTGTTATAACCTTTTTTGAAGAAGAGCACCACCACACTCCTCTGCCATGCTTCAGACGTTGTACCTTCGTTTATGACGGAATTAAATAACTTCTGACGGACTGAGAATATCAGTTTGCCACCCGCTCTCTGTCGTTATAATTTATATATTAGAATAACGTGTGTAGGTCAGCTTCTAATGTATATATTAAAGCAATACATAATTAGAATTATCGCCGTTCTAATGCGACACGAGGGAGCACATTAGAATAGCCCGTATAACATAAGATGTGGTTTGAATGAACCATTAACGTGGTTATACGTTATACAAGTTATACGTTCGCGTCTAAGACACTTTTAGGAGTGATTTTATTGTCTTCTTGGCAAGGTTAAGTTTCTTATTAATTGTAGGAGGGACTTTCTCATCGTCACGACCAACCAATCCTGCGCGTAGGGGATTAGTCCTCCCGCCTTTTGCGGTTTACCACGAACAGTATCGTACCCACCCTATCAAATAAAACCGCCCCTAAAATATAACATTGAATTATAATTTGTTCATTTTTGTGATCGGGTTGGTGGTTGAAGGACATGAGCGGAGCCTGAAGTAATTTACTGGTGAGTACATAATGCCTGAAACGAGCAGTGCTTTTCTAAAAGTAGATATGTGTTGCTTGCGAAATTTATTTGTTGTAATTCTGTCGAAATTAATTAATAAATAAATAACTAGTTAGAAATTCACCGGCAGAGTCGTAGCATACTTATGTAGCATACATATGTAACAGAAAATAAAAAAATAATCTCATGGCTCCGACCAACATTACTCCTTTTATTTTAATTGATGATTTTCTAGATTTCATAACTTTTAATACTTGATAATTAGGAGACTCACGGCGGATAATAACAACTGATTGCTATAATTTAAAGAAAAACTATTTATATTATACATCATCCATGATTTCGTTTAAATCTTTTCAGTTAGCTTTTTTACAGTCGCGTTTTTTGTTTATAAAATTCCGAGTAAAATCAGCTAAATGTGATCTAAAATCACGTAACACCAGAAGTTTCATAAGGTTCCTAATTTAAATTAATAAATATATAAAAACTATTTTATAAAAGAGCAGCATAAATACTTGGTAATAATTTCGATACAATCTTGACTTCGAAATAGATTTATATATAACTAATATTAAGATTCAATTTATTGGAGACTGTAGTTGATTGAATTAATTTTTCATTAGATTTAGTAATGTTTTTTTGCTCAATGACACTATTTGTGACGAAAAAACCGTGGTGTAGTGGCAGTGCAATGGGTACGTAAGCCGAGTGGCACGGGTTTGAAACCACTCACCGGTACCAATATATCTTTGATAAATGTACTTTCGTTGTCCTATTTCTATGATACAAGCCTAGTATAGAAAAGTATATTGAAAATAAAAAAATATAATTACTGTTAAGATTAGACCTTCTGATATACTTACCTTTTTTATTAGACGCGACATATAACCTCGACTTGACGCTGACGACGCGCTGACGACTCAAAAATCATTTTACAATTGCCTTAGTCTCTGTCACTATGCCGAAGTGTCTGTCTGTCACTATGTCACTTAGTAAAAAGGTCTGCTCACTAAAGGTGGACTTGACTCCAAGAAATCCTATTGTATCTATAGATTATGTCATATTTGTGTCTCTAACGATTTTTTATTTAGGAGTTTGTTTAATCTAATAACTGTAGGTAATCGTGGTGTAGTTCTGAAATAGCTTTGCTAACCTAGAGCCTCGGTTTTATAACTGCTTGCCGGTACGTATGTTGATTGATATATAAGCTTTGGTCACCCTGTTTCTATGATACAAGCACGTTTAGTACTTTGGTATAGAAATGTAAATAAAAAAAGTTTGTGTACTTATGACACTGTGGTGTTCCGCGAGAAATCACATATTGGTATAAGAGTATATGTTTCCCATGTTTGAATTATTAAATCGTTAACAAACTTTTAAAAGTCCGTCGATGATATAAATGTAAGCAACTTTGTTTTTTCTGTCATAAGATTTAATGTAAACATGCCTTTTTCTGTGGTTTCATAAAAAAATTCGTGTATTTGATAATTATATCATTCCAGTTTACATATAAGATGGTTAACATTTCTGAATTATTGAAAATTTGTCTATAATTTATTAAATTTATCCACTAGTTGTTTATCTCATTAAGATCGACGTTCACTGCCGATCCATTTGGCCTAAGGCCATTTGTCTGCAGTCTATTAGTCCTGAGTCCAAATTAGAGGGACATACACAAACGATCAATTGATCCACACAGAGCTTTATCACTAGCAAGTGACCGGTTGTGAGATTGTGAAAGTACCTAACTATCCTTAAAACAATTTAAAACAGCGACCGTAGTCTAATCGTACATAAATGGCATCGCAATCCGTTCTCGGTTTAAAACCACTTGTCGGTATGAATAATATCTTCGATTTGAGAACTTTGGTCGCCCCGTATAACATGTATATTAGTAGAAAAATCTGGGAAAGCGAGAGAGTTGTGTCAGATCCTTCACTTCCATACATTAATGTAGGAACAAACACCGTATTATAAACAGTCATCCGTGACTTTTGGGACATTATTTATTTGCACCGAAGAATATGAAATCTATTTTTTAATATACCAAATTAATATAACAAATCATTGATTTGACCGGGAATTGAACGCAGGGCGGAAAGTACACGTAGCTTTTCGCATATACTGTATAGTTCTAAATTCATAAGAAATCTAAATAATATCACTCGTAATTGACAATAAATGTTGTGTGTACATAATACGTTAAATCTTTTAAAAATCTCTCGGTTAGTACGGTGATTACAGCTTTATTTTACAAAGATGACTTTTGATCTCCATTTGCCTGATGTTAAGCAAAAGGAGGTCAAAGGCGACTGCTAAATGTTTTTAATTATATGGTTGCCTCAATCGCCGTCACTATCCTGGCCAAAGGTATTTTTACACGCTTTACTTTAAGTATCCAAGATTATAGGATGAGAACACATGGGCTTGTAAAGAATTCTACTTGTCGCCGAGACATTTAGTTTGGCTACCGAACAGAATGCAGATGTATCCTACGACCAGTGCGGGGCGGGTAACACGGGTATGAAAAGACGAGGTAGGAACGAAAAGAGAGTTTAAAGAGCTCCTAAATATTCTTTTATTTTGTAATCATGTCCCTCAGATTATCGACCAGCCGGTCTGTTCAATAATGTGTCAAAGTCGACTGAGAATACTCTGAGAGTTCGATGATACAAGCAAGTGACATTGCTTGTATAGAAAGTACTCGAGCTAGACGTGTTTGTTTGCTTATGCCATTGGATCGGCCGAACATCCTATTCATGTGAAATATTACGTATAAAATTGCGTAAAAATATCGCATAAATGGACAAGCGTGGTGCATTGACTCAATTAATTGAATCTAATCATAATTTCTTTCACTTCCTGCAATAAAAAAAAAATCACCGGATACATCTCCCAAAAGGTAACTGGTAGAAAATACCTTAAGGCATTAGGTTCGCCTCTTGTAAACTTTTGTAGTTATTTATGTGCAATAAAGAATTCTATTTTTATTATTGGTTACCATACCAGTCCGTTAAGTCTCAGGTTTGATTTTCGGTCGGAGCTAATATTTGTTTTATAGTTTTTATTTGTAACATTTATTAATAAATTCATAACATATACCTATTTATTAAATTAAAAAATGCTACTGATATTTACCCCGGGTATGGTTGTCTAAGAGTGGTAGACCACAACTGAGAAATGTACGTACCGTAAAGTGACTTAATCACGTTTCAGAACCTCCTTTTGAGTTACCAGTTTTAACTAGTCCAACATAGTTGATGCGACTGTTAATTGCAGCTATTTACCTGTAGTAGCAGTCACCTCATTCATAAACCGCACTCTAGCTTAACATCAGGCGAGATGCTGTCATATGTGGAGACAGTAATAAGTTCAGAAAATATTACCGTACAAAATTTCAAATAAAATCAAAATTGTCACGCCTTATTTACGAATAGGCAAAGACAATGGGGCGCCACTTGCCACGATCCTGACACAACTCCATTTTTTGCTTTTAAACATTTCTCATTATTATAATAGCTCATTACATATTTTATAAAATAATGTTACATATACTCGTAAAAGTCACAATCCGAAAATCTCACTTCCAACAATTTCTGCCACTTTTTAAAGATATCTACTGTCGCTTTGAGTTATTGAAATATATATAATACTAGCTGTGCCCGCGGTTTCACCCGCGTAAAGTTTGGATTATAACACAGACATAAAAAAGGAGGAGATTTTCAATTCGACTTTTTTGTATTTATAACTCGATAACTCATATAAAAATGACAGACGAAAATAAAAATAAATATATATTCCAAACAGTTAAAACTATATTAAAATATATTTTATTTTAATTAAAAGTAACCGATGTTACTTCTTGTCCCTCCAAAAATAAAAAACGTAACAAACAAACTCACATTCACATTTATAACAATAGTAACATATGCATATAGTAACAGAAGGAAAATAAAGAAAAATTTCAAACAGCTGAATGTATAGTCTATGGAAAGTATAGTGTATAGTCTCCATAGTACAGTTGGATTAGATGTTGACGTGACTGTTGGTAATACAGTGCAATGGTATAATAGTACTTAGGGTTTGAACCAACGCCTTGCATCTATTTTTATAATAGGAAAAAAAAATTGGCAAAACTTTTTATTTTTCGTAACAAAAAAAATATATATATATATATGCTATGTTACTTCTGATACCTCCAAGAATATGTGTACAAAGTTTTATGATGATCGGTTGAGCAGTTTTTGCGTGAAAGCGTAACAAACAAACGGACATTCACATTTATAATAATAGTAGGATAATAATAATAATATGTTAATATAATATAATAATTTGTTTTTAATTCTCAACAGCTTGATATATTTTCCTTAGTTTACTCAAAATAAATTTCTGAACGCACGCAATTTTGTATGGGAAAATTATTTTTCTTTTATTTTATTTATTATAAAAGATTTTTTCTAAAATAAACGTAGCCTAAGTTACTCCTTATTACATCAGCTACCTGTCAATAAAAGTCCCGTCAAAATCGGTCCAGCCATTCCAGAGATTAGCCGGAACAAACAGACAGACAAAAATTGTAAAAAATGTCATTTTGGTGTATGTACCGTATATATATTCATATACATGTATTAAAAAACGGTTATTTCAATATTACAAACAGACACTCCAATTTTATTATATGTATAGATTTTATATGTTAGCCTTTATAGAGCTTATAAACAATATATCGATTCCAGTTATTGACATATTTTCAATCAAACCTGTCCCTTATAATTATATCACTGTTTTTCTTCACGCAATCATGTTGTCGTACACAATCGGTGACATTAGTACACACATACAGTAGGAATTATTAATTGGAACATTACCGCTGGGGTTACAAGGTAAGATTCGATTGCGTGTCGAGGGTAAAGGGCAAAACATTATTCTGTAGGCACACATGACAAGAGAAATTAGGGTTGCCTTCATAATACACATCATTAGGTACATTTTATTAAATTAATCAATAATCTTTCATAAAGATATTTAGATAAAGATATTCATATTTTAAAGGACAAATTGAAGACATCTTCAAGATGTCAAAGCTAGGTTGCCTAGTGCCCATAACCATAGACCTCTTGTCTGAAGAAAATTGTGAATGTGAAGGAAGCGAGGCAGTTGTGTCAGGATCGTGGCAAGTGGCTTTCCATTGTCTTTGCCTATCCCTGTGCGAGTGAGCGACGTGATGATAATATAATAAAAGCAATTTAAAAAACGAGACCACGAACTGGAAGACGCAGCGTAGGTAGGCCTCCCACTAGGTGGACTGACGACATAGTGAAAGTCACGAATGGATGCAGCTGGCATCTTGTCGTTCGAAATGGCGTTCTAAGGGGGAGGCCTATGTTCAGCAGTGGACGCATTCTGGCTGATGATGATGATGATGATGATGAATTTAAAAAAAAAACAAAGAGAAAAATTTTTCACTAGAGACATCCTTAAAATTATTGAAAATATTACACTATGAGTATAGAAGACTAGGGGTGATACCCACTACAAAGCATTTACCTAGTTGTTACAGTATGTTGAATGTTATTTATCCATTGCCATACGGTATAATTGTACTACGTGCAGACTCTGTTAGTCAACAATTATTTATTGGTCATGCTAACGTATGTTTGCTGTAATTATTTGTTCGGCAGCTATATTTATGAACAAATGTCAGGTTCATTTTCTCATATCAAATTATTTACTGATTGTAAACTTTTTCTTAATTTTAGTCAGTACTTATATTAGTGTAATCAATCAATCAATGAAATTTTCACGCTTTTTTCCCACAGGGATAGGTAGAGACAATGGGGCGCCACTTGCCACGATCCTTACACAACTGCCTTGGTTCTCTCACACCCACAATTCTTTCATAGAAGCTCCATGGTTATTAGCACTAGGCAACCCAGCTTTCTTGAAGATGTCTCCGATTTTGTCGGAAAATACCCTTCTGGGCCAGCCTTTATTTAACGCATCCATCCACATGAGATTTATAAATTCCATTCGCCAATCTACTTTCACGCATCCTTTCCATGTGCCCAAACTAACGAAGCATTCGTTTGTTAATCCTTGTCACTACATCTACTGGGCGATCAAATCAAAGATAATTGATATAACGGTGGACTCCCTTATTTCATCCAAGTTTTTGTATAGTATTCTTTACTATACAAAAATGTGGATGTGAGGGAAGCGAGAGACTTGTGTCAGGATCGTGGCAAGTGGCTCTCCATTGCCTCTGCCTATCCCTGTAGAAAAATGGCGTGACAATTTGATTGATTAAAAATTAAATAAAATTATAACTACAATTATATTAATTAAATAATTTATTTATAAGTACATTTATGAAGTACAATACTTTGGTTATCATTAAATATATATTTTTTAACATCAATTAATTGATTCTACTTGTCACGTCATTGGTGCCAAAATTCTACCATCTAAAGTCAGACACGTGCCAAAGTTCGAACCTCCCCTAAATCTCTCTGTGTGGGAATTCTAACAGAAGGTGCTTAAGCCATTACGTTTAAGTACAGACACGAACGAAACCCGATATTATGACATGATAAAGTTAATGACCGGAAAAAATATTACGTTGACTATTTGACATACTTGACAATAAAATATCAAATAGTCCAACTTATTTTTTATTGTGACACGACATTTGACAGCACCCCGCTTTATGTTAAGCCGAAGTGTGGTCCATGAATGAATGTCACTGCTACTACAATTCAATAACTGTGAGTAGCAATCACATCCACTATGCCGACCTAGATGGAACCGGCAACTTACAAGCTGATCCCGAAACGTGACCAAATCACTGCACGGTCTGTATACTTGTAAGTGGTGGTACTACCCCGGATCGGCAGACTGGGTACCACTGCCTACCACTCTTTGTAACAATAAAGTGACTAACTGTGACAACATTATTGACTCATTAAAATGAGATATTTGAGGAATGGTAACAAGTGCCGGAATTCATAGGTGGATGCAACTGATACTTGCAATTAGTAGCAGTCTCATCCATTCATGAACTGCACTATAAGCTTAATAGCAGCTTATTATCAGGCGCGTTGCCGTCTTCTATCGAGCCACAATAATATATATATATTTCTGTTGTTATATCCCGAAACTATATCAGCCCCCCTAGCACGGCAATCCAAGAAGCAAGATATAGACTTGCAAAGAATATCATTCCAACTCATTTTAAATAACTTCTAGAACAGTGAATCAAAAAAAATATTTAAACGTTTTGTAAAACTTTACCCAAAGCAACGTTGAAAACATTAATAATTATTTTTTTAACATTTTAATGTGCCGGCCTATAAAGTTATTTATAATGAGTTGCAATCATATTCCTTGCAGTTCTTTATCTTGCTTCTTGGATTGCCGTGCTAGGGGGGCAGCAGTTTTTATATAGACAAGAGTTTTCATCTATTTTTTGTTTAGGTATGTGTAATTGTGTAATGAATTTTACGGATGCTTGGAGAAAGACTCCGCATTCTATCGACCGAATCGGCATCCAAACTAAAAAGTTCGGTGCAGTCTTTTCTATGTAGAACAATTAACATGCTTTGCTAGCCCATGTGGTCTCTCTATCCAATGACCTTAGATCCTTCAAGCGATGCGTGAAGAAGCACCTTAGGCCGGCATAATGACTTCGACTGAGGCAGCCGGGAACTAACTCAGTTTTTTTAGTCGTCGTCACTCTTAGACCTCCTCTTGCTTATCATCAGGCGGGTCGAGGTCAAATGTCGTGTCACAATAAAAAAAAACTAACATTATTCTGAGATTTGTTTTTATTTTGGCACACGTGCGCCATATTAGGCTCATTTACACTTTTTAACCCCCAGATACCCTCAAATTTGAATAATCTATCGATTTTTAATACGTATCAAAAATGACGCGACAAATTCTTTTCAAGTTTACTGCTTTAATATTCAAAGTAGGGTTGAAGTTTTGATAAAATTTGCTCAATTTTTGATTGGCGATTGTATTGAGATGATTCTTTATTTTATCTTTGTTATATTTTAAAACATATACTTTATGGAAATAATATATCTACTTTTATTTCCTAAAGTGTACTAAATTTTTATAAGAGTTATAGGCAGACAGTTGATAGTCAATTGACCGGTCTTACCCGTAATTACCCGGTCTGCCAATCCGGGGTAGTACCGCCATTTACAAGTGTACAAACCGTGAAAGGATTGTACTCCCGCTTAACATCTTGACGAGGTTCATATGTTAAGCAACAATAAAGTTACCATCTACTATGCATATTTTTTCAAATTTGCATATTGTAACATGGATCCTAACTTTCACAATAATAAGAATAAGAGTAGATCAAATTTGAACATTGATCTAATGTTAGTTGTAAGAGTTTTTTTTTATTTAATTATACAGAAGTGGTAGCAGTGGCGTAGCGTGGAAGTCAGCCGCCCGAGTCGGAAATCGGCCGCCCGGGGCGGAAAAAAAATTTGCCGCCCCCTTATTTAGGAGCTTTAATCATAGGTACAACAAAAATATGAATTTCAGGTTCAAATTTTAACGAGATATTTCAGTTTTTATAAATTTTGTCGCCCCCTAAATGTGCCGCCTGGGCCAGGCCGCCCCCTCCGCCCCCGCCACGCTACGCCACTGAGTTGTAGGCAGTGGTGTCCTGTCTGCTGATCCGGGGTAGTACCACCACTTACAAGTATACAAACCGTGAAGTGACTTACTCGCGTTTCGGGCTTGTAACTTGCCGGTCCCAACTAAGTCGGCATAGTGGATGTGACTACTACTCACAGTTATTTAACTGAAGTAGCGACCACCTCCATTAATATACCGCACTCCAGCTTAACATCAAGCAGGGTGCTGTCAAATATCTAGATCACAATAAAAATATACCGACTAGGCCGGTATAGTAGATTTTCAGTCATTCAATTGTAGTAGCAGTCACCTTCATTCATGAACTGCACTCTACCTTCACATCAGGCTGTGTCTGGTAATATTCATTGAGTCCGTTTTTATGTTTGTTATAGATTATTTATTATAATGGATATCAGCAGTAAGCCAGAGACATTCTGCCGGGTTTGTGGTGACAAAGCTTCCGGTAAACATTATGGTGTGCCCTCATGCGACGGTTGCAGAGGGTTTTTCAAAAGAAGCATCCGAAGGTAATTTTTATAATTACTAGACCATTATAATATTAATAACGCGTATAAATTTTTCGCCAGCATAGTAACTGCGGCTAAGACTGGGAATACAAGTCCGATTTTGTTTCCGATTGTCCGATCAGATTATCGGATCGTATTCACTCTAAACACATCCGATTCTTGCATCAGACTTTTTCTAAAGTAATATGAATAGCCCACATTTTTTGGACCCTTATCCAATTTGATGTTTGGTAGAAGCGGAGTGGCAACAGCATCATCGTCTTATATTATTGAGCAAATTATTTACAAATCGGAAGGAGGAATCGAACGTCTATTTTGTCTCTGTATTCTGTATGCAAACTGCACCTTCAGACATTCGGATCGGCAATTAAATCATAAACGCCTTGGCCTTTCGCCTTTCGATTCTGACGTCCGATTTTACTATCGGATCGGACGTGTATTAAGTATTCAAATCAATGTTTGGCATGTATGGCATCAGACTATCGGATCCGACTATCGGAGAGAAAATCGGAAATCTATTCCCAGCCTAAGGCAACCATGTAAGGTTGCCACTTGACGGTTGCGACTTTGTCAGTTTAAATCAATCAATAAAAAAAAACTAATAAACTGTGGTTATTTTGTATTGTTATGTTTTTTATTAGTTCTGTATAAAGTTTTGTTAAATAATATTATTTCTAACAGAAATTTAGATTACGTATGCAAAGAGAACAATCGTTGTGTTGTTGATGTCACAAGAAGAAATCAGTGCCAGGCCTGCCGCTTCTCCAAATGTTTGAGAGTAAATATGAAAAAAGATGGTAAGTACAATTATTTGCTGTGCTATACAACCTTATTAGCTAGAGAGCTGCCATATATTGACTGGTAAAGAAACCGTCTGCTGGGCATGAAATATTACTCCTGATGTTGTTTATGTTGAGAGTAGAATTAACGCTGTAGAAATGCAGTCATTAAGGACCATGTGAAGTGACGATAGCGGATAGAATGAGGAATAGCACAGTGCGCGATAGGTGTGGTTTAAAAGAAGATGTAGTGCTCCGATGCTCTGATGGTTTGAGCCCATTAAAAGGATGAGTGAAAGTAGATTAACGAAAGGTATTTATAAATGTGATATAAATTGTCTCTGCCTATCCCTGTGGGAAAAGGCGTGACAATTTGATTGATTGATTGCTTGATGTAAATGAACGCGTTAAACAAGGCAGACCCAGGAGGGTTTTTCGACCAAATCAGTAATCTTCAAGAAAGTTCAAAAGGCGTGACAATTTGATTTGATTTTTTTTGTTGCTACGACGAAACCTTCTGCTGGTTAAATATTTCAGTAGTTATGATTCTGGACACACCTTCTTCCTAGTTTCTACCTTCCTCCTTCCTTCTTCCTGAATGAGCTCAACATCCAGACTTATGCCCCCAAAAACGTGATTTATGTGTTTTGCTCTGTACAAGTGTCACACAAGTGAGGTGTGACTTATCCGGAAACCTATTTGCGGTCAGGCTTTGCAGAAGGTATGTCCAGGCTCAGTTACTAACCAGCAGACAGTTTCCGGATCAGTCTCAAACTGTTTGGTTTCAATCTGTAAGGTTTGTGTCGCCCTTTTTTAACTTCTTGGACCATCTTCTTAATTGTCTTTTACTGATTGTTCCTCACTAAAAAGTTCGTTTAGATCGCGAAATAACTATGCCGCCTTCCATCCTTTCTCGAAGTGGTAGAGCATGATGTGGCCAAACTTTTAAACAAAACGCCACTTTATTTTTAAGAAAAAGTGGCGCAAATCTGCCTTTAATATGCATCAACCCGTTAACTTTGCGTCTCTTTAATATGACCCCTTACCAAAGAGCTTATTACTTTAATAAAATCAATTAATTTAATTAAGGGTTCATATTAAAATGACTAATCATTCACAATCCAATTATTTAATATAGCATTAACGTACCGAAAATTTATAAACACTTCAAACAGGAAGTGATATAGTATTAAGCTAGTCTTTAGAGAATGTTTTGTATTAATAAGTTATATACATACAAAACTCATTTTATTATTTTATTTACTCATATTATATTCATTCACTCGTATAATTCATTCGTATAATTATCCACATAATTTATTATAATTAATCAATCATATATACCGCCGAATTAGGGCCTTAAATTACGGAACTACTTTTGATCAATACTTTAATTCTGGTGGTCCATAATTTATGGATAATAAATAATAATTCTCCTTTTTTCTTTGATTAAATTAGCCTAATTCTTTTTATTTTTATTTAAATTAATTTAACCTCCATTTTATCTAGACAAAATATAGTCGAGGAAAATGATAGACTGGAAAAATCACTACCAATTGTCTGTCTGTCAACCACTTTTAAGTTAATGTTTGTATCTATATATAAAAATGTTTAATACTTTCTGTTCCCCTCGGTTTTACCCGCGTTCATAAACTGTGCGTTAATAACGTAATTAGGTACATGATATAACCCCTTACATCCTCGTGTTCCATGCATCAGGTACTCCAGATCTTTAATGTCATATCAACCCAGTCTTAGTAAGAAACAATTTTAGTTAAATCATAGTTATATCTAATACATATCCATTGCATTCCATAGTCCATCATCAGGAACTCCGGGCCTTCAATTTGATAACGATTATGAATTTTATAAGTTAACATGGAAAAGAAGCAAATGCGGAATACATTGACGAGCTTCATAAAAATGGAGGAAATTCTAGTTATTAATTTAATTTTTTTTTTAATTGAATGTATCCAAAAAATCTGGGCTTTCAAACCAATAATTATAAGCATATCTTACAGACAAATATATTGGATATTAATAAAAATGGTGAAAGAATTATTGAGAATCAATAAGGAACAGATTGAGGGTGGTTGTATCAATAAAGTATTTATCTGGGGCGTCTCTCCACGTAGCATGTTTTTTCCATTAGGAGACATCTTGAGTATTTGCTGTACAAGTGTGAAATAAATAGTGGCGAGGGCAAAAATTGTAAGGACCGGGAGTACTCAAACAATCCTCCATTTTCTAATACAGCAGAGATTTAACAAATCTAACCACGAATACTTTTTACAAAGAAAGTTTTTTTGGCATTTAAAAGCTATTATCAAGGTGGTAAATATGAATATATTATTTAAAAAATACATTAGCGACTAATAACACATTATTTTTCCATTAGTTCCACATTATTTTAGGTGTACATTAGACAATGCCACATAATGCCTTGAGTTATATGCTGTATGAGTCAGGGAAAGACGAGGTTGTCCTGTAACACAGTGTCTCACGCAGACCTAGTACAGGGACCTTCAATTCACAGATTTATAATGTAAAATTTGATGTTAATAAAAATTTTTTTAGTTAGAGAACTATAAAATATTTTAGAATATAAAAAAATTCGTTTTAACGCAATAGAGAACATTGGAATCTTATTATGAATAGGCAAAGACAAAATAGTTTAGTATCTTTTTCTATTCTGTTTGTCAACGGATTTTCCTTTTCTTTTGGTTACAGTGATGAGCTTGTACTTTAAACTGGCTTTTAAAAGTTCCCAGTAATACCTGCCAAGGCTTTTATTATTTGCCAAGACCACAATCGCAATGTTTAACTTCTGATATAATTTGTGTATTGTCCAGTGATTCCAAACGTCCAGTGATTATTAATGGACAATTATATTGTGCTGGATTCAAGTTCGTTCGTCCATGAAATTTAATAATTTTAACGACAATGTTTAAAGTAACTTACTTAATATTTATTTTTATATTTTATACAGTCGTATAAATTGATTTGAAATGCATTCGAATTTTCAATTTTGTTTTATTAAATAAAATTGTTAGGTTCCTAATAGCTAAGGCGTCGTCGCATCCATCCTTCTTAAATTGTAGCTTTCAATAAACGGAAAATACCCAATCACGATTGTTTTAAAAAGGTATTATACCTGCATTGCATACTTAAAATAGTACTATTGAAGAAAATTGAAGACTAATAATTTCAAATGCCTTGGGGATAAACTATACTTATTTCCGTTAACCAATTGAATCTTTTTTCTATTAATTCATTCTATTTGAAAAACGGGCTCCATTTCTTACACATGTTTCAAGTAAAAATAGACCTTTTCATAGTAGTAATAGAGTTCATTTTCCATGTTTATATTATTATTTTGAATTTCAAGGTATATTTCTTAAAAAAAGATTTTATGAAAGTAGTAGTTCAAATGGACACTAATTACTGCTATTACAAAGGGTATAAAATGCCTCCAGCGTAATTCGTAATTTATTTTAATTAAATTATTATTTTATAATGACCAAAACTGCATAATATAAAACTGTTATTGGAATTTCTTGGTAAATGATAGAGCAGCATATCGCCGCCAGTCTACCACTTGGACATTTCCCACGAATAAGGAAGAGGGATATTTGATATTCTATTTTGAACCTACATGAGCTCAATACAAGGTTCAAATTTATTACTGCTAGTTAGTAAGCTTTAACACGTTGCTATTTAGTACAGCAAATGCTAACATAAATTGAACAAAACGTTTTGAAAATGAAATCCTGTGTATTGCATGAAATAAGTACTTACTTATAATATTTACAATTTTAATATCAATCAATCAAATAATCACGCGTTTTTTAATTTTTTTCTATTTTCAGCAGAGTACTTGTGACACTGGGCATTATATTCTATATAAATATATAAATTATTATTATTGTAAATATTATTGCATGTAGTAGGTTATAGGTAGATACAGATTATAGATATAGGTATATAAGTAGATTCTATGAAAAGACGAAAGTACATAATATCATCCTTTTTAAGAGTGGTAGGCAGTGGTACCCAGTCTGCCGATCCGGGGTAGTACCACCATTTACGAGTATACAGACCGTGAAGTGATTTGGTCACGTTTCGGGATCAGCTTGTAAGTTGCCGGTTCCATTTAGGCCGGCATAGTGGATGTGATTGCTACTCACAGTTATTGAATTGTAGTAGCAGTGGCATTCATTCATGGACCACACTTCGGCTTAACATCAAGCGGGGTGCAGTCATATGTCGAGATACAATAAAAAAGTAAAAAAAAATTTTAGGTTGAAATATGCATTAATATTGAAATCTAAAGTAAACCGTTTCCATCGCACTTTGCTTATATACATTTGCTATATCTTGAGTATACATTTCTTACAACTAAAAGCTCAAGTGTGGACCGAGAGGTGCTGCGATTGACATCTGCACACCAGTCGTAGTTCACACAGATATTTATTTACATATTAAATTGATGGACCGCCTCTCAAAACACGATGGATCCTCCTCCCCTATCTTTTATATTTATTCAACACTTGACGTGCTTTTCTAAGTCTTTATTAGTAATATTAATATTTATTTTAATTCGTAGTGACTAAAGACTACTTTACTTACTATCTCACATCTAGATATCTAAGTATTTTTTATTACTATACTTTGTTTAGTAAAGTACCTTTGTGAAAGTATCTAAAGATACAAATACTAACAACTAACAAATACTAACAACCTTTCATTTACATACCAGGACGGTATTAGGACGGTATGGCGACCGTGGTGTAGTGGCAGTGCAATGACTACGCAAGCCGAGTGGCACGGGTGCGAATCCACTCACCGGTACCAATGTATCTTTGATATATGTACTTTGGTTGTCCTGTTTTTATGATACTGTTACTAGCTTAGTTTAGAAATGTATAATAAAAAAATTATAACAGAAATATCAAATCAAATAGTCACGCCTTTTTTCCACAGGGATAGGCAGATACAATGGAGCGCCCCTTGCCACGATCCTGACACAACTCCCTCGCTTCCTTCACATCCACAATTCTCTTTACATACAAGCTCTATGGTTATGGGCACTAGTCTCCTATGGATGTCTCCGATTTGGTCAGAAAACACCCTTTTCAAACACACCATTTCTTTCGTCAATTTACTTTCACTCATTTTTTCCATGTGCTTAAACCATCAAAGCATTCCTTTGTCAATGAAATATTCAATGAATAAATAAATATAATATTTTCAGCTGTACAACACGAACGAGCACCACGTCCAAATATGATGACTCAACATCAGATAGCACTACAAAAACTAGGCTACAATTTTGGCAGACAATCGAATTTATTTTCTTCTACACAACCGCATGTACCCCTTTCGTCCTTTTCCACATTTCCTTCCTACGGAACCCTTTCGATGTCGCCGACAGACACTTCAACTTCCACTTCACATAACTTCCTCGAGTCTTCCTTTCAAGACTTTCCCAGACTTCCGGACTCTATATCCACAGAATTTTCCCACCTTAATCCACTTTTGAATACACAAGTTGGGTCCCTAAGTGGGCTAACATCATTTAAAATACCGTTTCTTCCGACACCTTTGCACTATTCTATACCTTATTCTGGATATTTCCCAACAAATATATTTTATCCGCAAGTAGGGCTGCCTGATGCCGCATCATCGACGGAGTTTTTAAAACGTATGTATAATATTATTGAAAACGTAAGTAGAAACTAATAATGTATTAATGTTGCCTTTTATAGTTGCAGGAGAACACTCTACTTCACAGGATAAAGATGACAGGACTCTTCTCCAGAATCATAATGCACCTACACCAGAAAAAGTAAAAGAAGATGAAGTTACGAGTTCTGAAGAAGCATTGCAAAAAGATAATTCAGTTATTGAGTCAAATAATGAAGGTAATTTTCTAATTTTTAACATTTCTTGGATATAAGTTCGAAATCTCATACATACTGCGTACGAGATTTCGAACTTCATAACATTAGAAACTTTGTTAATTTGCCAATCATATTTATGTAAACTTTTACGTTTATTGCGCAAAATAGATGCCTAAAAGAAATGAAAAATTGTTTAATCTTGACATATTTTTTACCAGATAAACCAGACGATCAAAGAACCGTGAGTTATTCCAATGCAAGTTTGCAGTCCAATATCTCTGAACAGAACTTCAACCTAGACCCAATTAAAGTTAATAAGACAGTATTTCGCGATTACTTTCTAGAAAAACAAAAAAATCTAAACACAAATGTTTTAAATCAATCGAAGAAAGAGAAGATGGACAGTTTAGATTTTTCAATAGATGAAAAGAATACTATACATACGCAAATATTGATAATGCTAATTAAATGGGCACAATCGCTTCCATCGTTTTCGCAGATAAACTTGCAGGAAAAGGAAACACTGATACGATTTAGTTGGAGGGAATTGTTCATTTTAACAGCAGCACAATGGGCGGTTAATTTTGGCGAAGGTTCGAGTTTTATCTCTAGTAGAACTACCAAAACATTGCTAATGTGCTTTTGAAATCACAAAACGTGAATGATTTTATTTTTGGTATTGGCCAATGCCGCGTAATTATCACACCATCCCGATTAAATCAAATTTCAAGCGCATTAGCAATTTGTGGTGATAGTTAAATAGCAGATTTCTAAGAGTGATAGACAATGCAATGGTGACCAGGCCGAGCCGGGGTAGTACCACCACTAAAAAGTGTACAGATAAATGACTTGTCACATTTCGAGATCAGCTTGTAAGTTGTCAGTTCCAATTAGGCCGGCATAGTGGATGCAACTGCTACTTGTGATTGACTGTAGTAGCAGTCGTCTCTAATCATGGTCAGCACCCAGCTTAATAACAGGCGGAGTACTTTCAAATGACAAGCCACTTAAAAAAAATATAAACATGTCACTTTATCATTGATAATGTTGTTTACATACGAGTATCGTATCGTATCATTTCTTATTCAATCACCTGTAAAGAGGTTAATTACTAATTGGGGTGGGTTACCTAAACAATTTTGAAGCCATTTTGAACTCTGCCATTATAGATACAAATAATTTGGATACTTCTGATAATAGAATTAACTTGAATGTGATAATAAATTGTGATAAAAATTATCAAAATCAATAAATCATATATGAAAAAATGTATTATTGTTATTTTAGGAACCACAAGTATCGAGATTACTTCCAAATTCTCGGTAAAAGATATCGCTAAAAGACTCAATTATTTTATCAAAAGACTGAATTTTCATCGAATTGACCAAACTGAATATAATTGGTTGAAAGCTGCTTTACTATTTCGATCAGGTAATAGACAAGTTTTAATAAATTATTTTTATTTAAGCCATAACGATGTTGTCCTTGCAATTCATTGCTGCAAAATATATTCCTTAGGATGTCTAGTCTGACCGAGGTACCAAGGGATGTGTTACTAAGTGTAGAAAGGGGACACTATTACAATTATATATTAAGTTTAATTAATTCAATATAAAGTTACATATTATTTCTCTTTAAGTCGCTCGTATAGTCATATTCGTAAACTGTCTGAGGCGTCTTTAAAAGTACAGTCCTCGCGGACTTGTATGGAGGCTAGATCATGATTGTGTTTATAGAAATGATTAAATAAAAAAATATTATTAATTGGAAGATTAATTAATCATCAAATTAATTAATTAAATTAATCCCATGACTTTTATTATCCCTTTACATAAATCCTAAATGATGTTTAATATTGGCGTTTTTTTTTCAGAGGATTTTGAAGTCTCATCGAACGCCTTCGAAATTTATCAAGAGGAAACACTGGTCCTTTTACAAGAACATTGTTCCAGAAAAAGCGCGTCCCGTTTCGGACGTCTGATGCTACTTTTGCCTAATATATGCTCATTTGCCAATCAATACAATTTGGAGGCACTTGTCTTAGCATCTATACCACGTGATCTATCCATTAATGATCTCATTAGTAGAACTTTAAGGCCTAATTAAATATAAATTTTATATTCATTTTGTTTCTAGTCATTGTTATTAGTCATTATTAAATAAGTAATTTTACTTTACATTATGAATAACCAAGCAATATATACCCGAGTGCAATTTTTAATATTCTATAATTTATTTTTAATACTCTTTGCAACTAAAAGTTAAATTAAAACAAAATGGAAAGAAAATGTGTTTCATTCGTGTTCTAATTAATTTCTTTTGACTTTATTCTTCCTAGGGTGAATTTCCTACCTACGTATTTACCACCTGTTAGTACTTAGTTGAATATTAGTTTCGTAATTTTAAATAATTAATTAAAATGTCATTAACATTAATTTGTCGTGAAGACCCAACGAAATTAATAAATTTACAATTAGTATTTTCTATAGTTTTCGTATATGACAGATGTGTGGCTTTAGGGCATTCGTGTTGAGGCTTAAGACCTCGCTAGATGGGTAGATATGTTGAAGGTCTTAGAGGCGCGCGCAACGGGGTTAATGGGGCCAGTTAATGCCCAGGTAGTTTGACGAAGCATGTAAATGGCGACACGTCGACAGAGTAAGCAGCTAAAAATTCATCAGATAAAGGCCTAGAGAATTCGTAGATATGCCAGTTCCAAGGTCCAGCATGTCATTGATTAACATAAGGAACAATGTCGGAGACAGCAAGGAGCCCTGATGTTTGCAGGATGTCTGTACTCATATGCGTGATGTGCTGCGTGATCTATGCATCCAGCCATGCAAAATTTAACTTATGCCTTGAGGTTAGAAAAAAAGGGCTAGTTCCAGGCCCCGTTTAACCCAGTCAACGGCGTCTCATTTGCCGTCTAATGCTTCTAACCCCAAACGTGAACGTCAGGTAACCCGTTTCGGCCTAAAGTCACACTGATAATCCTCCAGGTAGGCCATAAGGCGAACGTTCATTATTCGTTCTATGATAAGACTAATAAGAAGTCAATTCCGCCGCGCACATTTTTAACACAAGGGCTGGTATACCATTAAGACTACAGGGCTACTAGACATCGAGCGACTCCTTATTGGAACTTAAACTTAGGGAAGTTTACCTTCAAGCAAGTCGAAGTTAAATGTTGCGTCTCAATAAAAAAGTAAAATATCCTATAACAACAAATCCAGCAATATATATAAATGTTTTATTTATTTAAATATTTAATATTACTACTTATTTTATTCTGTTCATTTATACACAAAAAATCAATATATATGTATATATTTTAAATGAGCATCACTTACAATCTGCGCCTCCACGGTATAGGCAAAAAAATGTTTTGGTGAAATTAGCTCGCCGCCGTGTCCGTCAAACTCAAAAGTCAAATCGATTTTTTCTTCAGTCTGTCAGTCAGTGCGGTACGGTGGCGCGTGGTTGTTGGTTGGTGTGCGGTGAATAACAAGAAAAATGGCTCTTTTCCGGATTACCTCATCAAAATTAATTGAAGTGCAGGTATTTATACAATTCCTTAATGATTAGACAACTTGCTGTAACTGAAGAAATTTTCTAACCTCGTTTTGTCATGGCCAACTGAAATGGGCCAAAGAATCTCGTGTTATGTAACTTTGATAAATACTCAAGTACTTAGCATTAAAAAGCCTCTCGGTAACATTGTCTTTTGACAGACTAATACGTTAATTCTGAACTAATTTGGTTCAAAAACGTACGAATAAAAAAAGTGCTTTGATCAACATTTTAAACATATAACAAGGTCTAAAGGTTGTATTTCTAAATTTTGTAATGTGGCATTTAAAAATGGAATTAAATATTTTAATTGAAATCTCTTATAATTATTGTACTACTAGAAATATTTCTACAATCCATTTTTTATTTATTTTATAAATGAGTCATATGACGAACCATGGAATACTTTTTTCCCACATGGCTTTTCGTTGCATTGCGTTAATTTAGATTCAAAAGGCGCTCTATTAGTTGTGACAAATCAATTCTACATGTAAATATGTTAATTACAAATTAATATTTCATAAATTGATTTTTTTTCCATTAACAAGTTACTTATTAACTAATGTTAATTAAATCCTTGAGTTATTGACAAGTAACCTATCTATAGTTTGGCACCATAATAGGTACTAGTAGTGATAGTTCAAATTATTATAATTAATAGATTTTAAAAGTAAAACATACAATCAAATTGTCACACCTCTTTCCCTCAGAGATAGGCAGAGTCAATGGACTGCCCTTTGCCACATGTACAAGAAATGTTAGATTATTAAAAATGTATGATTGATTGTTAAGTGGGGCCCTTGTCTGCCGATCCGGGGCAGTACCACCATTCACAAGTATACAGACCGTAAAGTGACTAAGTAGCATTTCCGAATCAGCTTGTAAGTTGCCAGCTCCAACTAGGCCGGCATAGTTGATGTGACTGCTCATCAACACCTAGAAGAGATACACCGCTTAACATAGAACGCCATTCCGAACAAGATGTCAATTGCATGTGACTGCTACTTACAATTATTTAACTGTAGCAGCAACATCATCCATTCATGTACCACACTGCATCTTAACATCAGAAGAGTTGCTGTCATATATTAAGCCACAATAATTTAAATAATTAACTTTACCATGCCACTTTTCTCTGGGATTTTTTTAACAGGATTCCGAAGACGGCATTGATGCTTTCATATAATATTTGGTTAGGTAGAGAAGAAATTGATGGCAATAGAGTTTAGCTTCAACATTAAAGCTACTTTTTCGCTCGCAAGTATGAAAAACTATGGGTCACACAATGGATCTGACAACTGCTCCGAGAATCCATTGTCTCATACCATACAAATTTATTTATAATTAATCAAATTGTCACGTCTTTCTCCCAAAGCAGAGACAATGGAGTGCCACTTGCCACGATCCTGACACAACTCCCTTGTTTTCTTCACATTCACTATTCTCTTCATACAAGCTCTATGGTTATGGGCACTGGGCAACCTAGCTTTATAACTAACATACTAAAATGAACTTACTGGTTAGAGAATTTAATTGGAGCATGTCAGTCAGCTGTGACTGTGATTTTAACCTGGCCTTTGTTGCTTAATATGCAACACAACTGCTGTCACTACCGAGCTTTGCAGTTCCCATGTCAAAATTCTTATATCCTTTCTTACTATAGTCTTATAACTGTTGGACCTATGTCACATACTACTAGGTTATTTTATATATTTAGTTTGGTTTGAGATATGACAGAAGTTGATAAGCTGGATATCAACTTCTTATACTATACTAGCCTAGTTGGAACCAGCAACTTTACAGTGGTTTCCAAAAGTTGCAGACTACACCATTGACCACCCTTGAATATCCAGACTTAGTTCTGGCTCATTTTATTTATTAACAACATTTTTAATATCTAATATAATTATTAAATATTACATTACTTGCAATCTCCACTTTGCCTGTTTTGTTTTGGCATATTCCATAGCTACTTAAGAAGTTAGTATTGAAAATTGGAAAAAATGCCTGTTCTTGAATTAAACATTATAATGTTCTTTTAAATCTTATTTTACTGTTAAATTCTTTGCAAACTTTTTTGTTTTACAAAATTATAAAAGTCTTGTGACAAGTGGTGCTTCATTGTCTCTGTCTCTCTCTCTGTGGGAAAAAGGAGAGACAATTTGATTGATTGATTAATAAAAAACTGATTAGTTAAAATTTAACTCCTTTTCATACTGGAGTTTAAGCAACTAGCACAATAGTCCAATTAATATTTTCAATTGACCTTAATTAATATTAGTAATTTTCCGTTTTTACGCTAGACACTTTAAAATTGATTACAACGTCTATTTAGTTATTGTAAGCAGAGCTGTATTGCTCTCATTATTTTTCTTTGCTATAAGCTGTTTTACGAGGCCAAACTTGTAGGAAAAACCTTTTAAAGACGGAAATTGAGTACTGAATGAAACATAGGATTACTTTTGGCCTTGCGTGATCAATCTGGGCCATTGTCATGCATGGTAGCTAGTTGCAGGTTGGTGATATATCGTCGTCATCGACGCTTGTCTTTACGGCTGCAAACCCACTGTCAATAGCAATTTTCTCTTCGATAGTTTATAACTAGGATGCAAGCTTCGACTGTTATATCTACAGAAGTTTGTAAATAACATCAATTATTAATCATTACTAACTTTCAAGCGTACTGAATTCATTATAATAATGTGTTGTAAAAGTTAAAGTAAGTTGTAAATGTAATTTTACAAGTGTCTTTGTATTAAAAGTTGTCTTACATCCTGAATTATTTACCTATTAGTAGCGATAAATAATATATTAGCAGGATACAGATAATATATTTTTTTGTTATGTTATGTGAATCGATATTTATCAATATCGCTTTGTATCCGTAATTAAATACGTATTGGTTTATATCGCTAAGAGAGGATAGGTTTCAAGACACACCATCCTATAATTATATTCCCGAACAATGAACTTTCAGATTCGCATTTGCAATGATGCTCTTACATGCGATCTTTCTATGTGTCCTCTGTTTTGACCGAAGTCTAAAGATAAACCGCATAGGACGTGCCGACTACATGCCAAATATCAACTCTCAATTTCACTGCAACACATTTTATCATGACTTTAGTTTCACAGGTGCATATTTATAACCATCGTGTACTTAGTATAACATTATTCAAATATGGGTAATGTTGTAAAAGAAACTCATTTTACTAACAGGAAAGTAAAATTATAACAACGTGTAAAACGTAACATGATTCGATGTACACGCTAGTAGTATTATAAAAATACCTCATAATCAAAAACAGCCGGCAAACGTATCGTAGTTCAAGGCCGCAATATCGCCACGTCTTTTACACTAATCTACTTATAAAGTTTGAATAATTTTGTGGATGGCATTGCCTTAGGCGGAGGTGTATTAACTCATTTTCTTGTCTATAACATCTGATTGATTATAATGTTTGTTTTTACTCGACATTATACATAAATTGAAGGTTACTTATTTTTAAAGTTTGAGCTAAATCGATCGCTCTTACTTATTAAGTTGTCTTTTCTTATCATTTAAGATTTATATAACTGGATTCATAAACGCTATCGATTTAACAAGCCTGCTAGAGATAATACAAGGTGATTGCAATGTCATGCGATGATCATCCGTCAATATAATCAAGTGCTGCAGCAGAACACTCACGCACGTGATTCTCTCACTCATCTCAAATGCATATATGAGACGTCATACGCAACTCTTTATTAATCTTATCACTAAAACCATACAATTTAATACGCGTTGGAAAATATTCCTATTTGTATATGCTTATCATAGGAATTTAAAAATATTTTCGAGAATACCTACACGTTTGTAATATTGAGGCCGTATAGTAATTTGATTATACCTGTTTGTATCATCTGAATTCGTTACGTAACTTTGATGAAGGTTATCGTTATTTCTATCTCGTTGGCGCCGCGTTCCCATCCAAGCGTTAGGTAGTAACAGAGATGGGTGTCTTATACATTTAACAAGCAAACTTTTCAATAGCCATACATTCAATTCAAATAGTCCACATCCTTCATACATAAAAGGCTAGTGTTATATAAGTTAAGAAAATTGTATTTTTCCTGTCATTGGATGACATTCGTGTGATATTTAGTTACTCCGACGTCCTTTAATTTATTTTTTATTCCAAACGCTATCTAATATGCATACAATTCATTATTGTCCAATTCATATTAATTAACGGCAATCTTCTTAAAATAGTTTTAAATGTATCAGTAGTTTTTATTATTATTATTAAACAGTAAGAATATTATTATGTTTACATTCTCATAATAATCTTGTTAACGTCTTATTATTTAGAGTGTATGATTGCCCCAACAAGCCAATTGAACTCTCAATTTGTCCGCCGCCCTCGTTGTCAGCTAATTGAATTGAACTCGACACACAGAGTTGTAATTCAATTGATCATTGATGAACACAAATAAATTATGCGGTCTTTCAAACGACAGCTCGCTTAATTCATACGGCCGAAGTTCAATCGAATAAATTTTAAAACACATCCACATATATGTTAATGAACCCTATTTTAATATTGTATAGGATAAAACAAGTTTTAATTCAGAACTCAATATATGCGTGCCTATTTTAATCAATATTTGTATATACGTATCTAATTAAATTGGCTAGCATCCCACGCCTTTCGTAAGAATCACTATATGATTTCAATTACTCGGCTAAGAAACCCTATTGTTTTATTACTGTGAAGGAATTGTTAGCCATATAAAAAGGCTATAAAAGCCATAAACACACCCCGCATCGTTATGCATGACAAAGTAAACCTAACATTTAACTCTTGTATGCACAGTTGGCAAAACGCCAGTGAATAAAGTCCCAAGATATTGGTAACCAACCCTTAAACCTAACATTTTTATTTTTGCAGAAAGTATGCCCATCTGCATCTATCTTGCTCCGCGGGTTGAGTGCCGAGTCCACCAACCTCAAGGGCATTCTGCAAGAAAAGATCCCCAAGGAACAAGAGAAGATCCGAGAATTCCGCAAGAAACATGGAGCCACCAAAGTTGGCGAAGTCACCGTTGATATGGTAATTATTTGAATGCTTTTATATATATATAAAATTCTTATATATATATATTAATTCTTTAATCAATTAAATATACGAACTGTATTGAAGTAAATTTCCTTAGCTTTTCCATATTTGCAAGTTCGGTGATGTCATTATTTTAGTTAGTTTTTATTCACGTTTCTACGCAAACATATTATGCTTTAACTGAACATCTTTGCATAAATAAAGGATTTTATAATACTCACTGCGTATCGCGTTTCCTAAACAAGAAAATAAAAATGCATGCATAAAATACTTTTCTTATTGCATCAATTCCATGTGGAATTTTTTACCAAACATGTTTCAAATTGTAATTATGTTATCGTGTTTTGAATTCTTTAAATGTATAAATATTTAAACACTCGTGCTGTATGCAAAAATGTCAACTGACACAAAGTTTAAGGCAAACTCTACCGGGATAGTAGCGGCGACTGAGGCAACTGTAAAGGTTTTTTCAATTGTCGGAACTTTCCTTGCTCATCATCGGGTAAACTGTAGTCAGATGTTGTGTCTAATAAAATGTACCATTCGCTTTTCCCTTTTTTTAAATATACGTATTAGACCGACCGCAAATGAACGTTTTCTGTATACTTTCTCTGCATTGTATTTTTTTTAATTTGGATACTCAATTACCTTAAATCGATATAAAATGCATGTACTACTACAAACGTTCGATGTAATCCATACATACGTTTTGAATTGCACGTTCGGAGAAGAAAGCATTTGGAAAAAAAACAATTTCGTCATGCGGAATGCAGCGCTTGCATACATTTTGTACGTGCCACCGCACACATTTGTAAATTCCATTTAGAACCGTGGAATTTTAAGTTTAATATAATAAGTAATTATAATAAAGTTTTAAAAAATATATATTAACATCCTATAGAAATCAAAGTATTTATCTGGGTGTACTAGTAACTATGCTCTCTTCAGATAAAAAGAACTCTCGTACTATAAAATCTCTGAGTATTTAACGCATAATCTAATACCGCATTGTTTTTCTTCTTCATTGATAACTGAACTGAAATTGACAATTTTTATCCTCCATCGTCGTGCCATACAATTGTGCTATCTATCCATACAATAAATAAAATACTAACGTCTGCGGTGAGCTCACGGAATTCCGACTTGGTATTTCTCGTTAGGAAAACGAATGTATGCGGCCAGCCTTAATATTGTTATACTGACGAATCGGAAAATAATGTGACATCACATGACAAAAAAATTATCTCTTGACATTTAATTGTTATTAATTAGCGCCGACTATCTCTGTGTTATTAGAATTTTGTTTAATTCCTTTGTTGACAAAAAAAAATAAGTTTTGATATACAAGTCAATTTCTAATCAATCATACAAATATAATCACAGCAAGGCTTTGCTCCTAAATGAATAATAAAATAGAGATAAAAACATAATCCATCAATCAATAATGCTAAATATATTGTTATTATCTATAGATGTATGGTGGTATGCGAGGCATCAAGGGCCTCGTGTGGGAAACATCCGTGCTTGATCCTGATGAGGGTATCAGGTTCCGTGGCCTATCCATCCCCGAATGCCAAGAGCAACTGCCCAAAGCCAAAGGAGGTGATGAGCCATTGCCAGAGGGTCTCTTCTGGTTATTAGTCACCGGAGATATCCCCACCGAATCACAAGCCAAGGCATTGTCCAAGGAATGGGCCCAAAGGTTGGTTTTTACAAATAGTATTACCTTTATTTTAAATATTGTATATACGAAAATATATCCTGAATTTATTAATTTCTTTATAGAGCCGAATTACCAGCGCACGTGGTCACCATGTTGAACAATATGCCCAACAAGCTGCACCCCATGTCACAGTTCTCTGCAGCAGTCACTGCTCTTAATTCCGAGAGTACGTTCGCAAAAGCATACTCCGAAGGTGTACACAAATCCAAATACTGGGAGGTAATTATCTCATATATATTATATATATAGTTACAAAAAGAATTATTGTGATCTTATATGCATGACGTTTTTGGTAGTTTTAGAAAAAATTTCGTGTCACAAAATAAGCACGTGGCCGATATAAATATGAATTTGTTAAAATTAAGTTCAATTTTGTTTATACATTTAATACTATTTTGATAAGAAGAAATAACCGTTACTATGTCGAGAGACGTCACAGAGTGGTTATTGTACTCATTGATTCGTTTTAGAAATACTATAAAAAATATTTTTATAATCAGAAAAGGACAGTTGCATATTGATTTTTTTAATTTAGCACGAATCTTGTTTTTCGGTATTTAGTTTATTTCATAACTAGACTTAGTGATACGAGCTCGAATAGGACACTACCAACTGTCCCTCCTACTACTTTTATTTTAATGTGATTGTGTTTTTTGCAGTATGTGTATGAGGATTCAATGAACCTCATTGCCAAGTTGCCTGTAATCGCTGCAACAATCTACAGGAACACTTACAGGGATGGCAAGGGCATCGGAGCTATCGATGACAACAAAGATTGGTCCGCCAACTACTGCACCATGCTTGGCTTTGACGACCCCGAATTCACCGAACTCATGAGACTGTATCTCACCATCCATAGGTAATATTACTTTT
Source organism: Tinea trinotella (assembly GCA_905220615.1). Classification (NCBI taxonomy): domain Eukaryota; kingdom Metazoa; phylum Arthropoda; class Insecta; order Lepidoptera; family Tineidae; genus Tinea; species Tinea trinotella. Next base: position 7,396,478 of record HG992305.1, read on the forward strand.
TACCTTGCTTCCTTTGTTCAAAGGACTTTCAATGGAGTTCCAAGAAGTTCTATTAGAAAACAATGTCTGGGTTTACACTTCCATTCATCTGGAATTGCCTTTACTTATTACCCGTCATCGTGCGCGGCTAGATCTCACAGGCTGCAACAATATTTTTTGAAATAAGTTTGGTCTTTTGTGTCTTCATTAGAATTTAATTTTAATAAATCCAGTACTTAGATGTATAAAAACATTCCAACATTTTATCTTAAAATTATATGGGATATTTATAATTTACATTATCAAAATTCAGCCTGTTAGTACACCGCGCCCGATTAAGGAGTTCATTTTGGAGCGCCTGACGAATGGTATTTTTTCTTTAATTTACAAGATAACCTTGAAGGTTATTTTCCGTACATAAATTTGCCTTTAGTCAAATACATAGACAAAATAATAGAGTATAATAATGTTTCATAACATTACAAAATTCTTTATCTAATGATTACGGTTAATAACACTTTATTATTATTATAGTTATCACTTATGTAACCGCTAAGCTATGTAACATTCGCGTGTAGACAATATGTTTTAATATTGAATTAAACAAATGTCATGCGGTTTACTATCGCATTTTATTTTTGGTTAGTTATTGTACAATTATAATTTCGACGTCTGGTACGACGATTTCATTTCTTTCCGTAACCACAATGGCTACAAAGCTCTCGAAACGTCGGAATAATAAATTGTACTATCACTATCCAAGACAAAGGCAATAGTAAGCCGTATTTTTGTTAAAACTAAGAAAATTCTATGTTTTAATAATATTAGGAGTCATTGAACCAGTTTGGAAAGGACACTTTGTCATTGTTGGCAGGTCATTTGTCTCTCCTGCTGAGCGGGGTAGTACCACTACTTAAAAGTGTACAGACCATGAAATTACTCAGTTGCGATTCGGAATCAGCTTGTAAGTTATCGGCATAGTGGAAGTACGGTCGCCTCTATTCATGTAACCGCAGCACTCCTGCTTAACATAAAATAATGTGCACCTTTAATAATACCGTGCTCTCTTAGAACTTAAAAAACCATTTGCGTTGATCAAATGGAGATGCTCTCGATCATCGATATTAATTTTATTCTTGTTTGGCTCAATGGCTTCTTAATAATTTGATTAAATTTGTATAACATTACGTCGATGAAGTACCACTTAATCCTATCTAACAAAAACTATTAATCAAACTTTAAATCTAAAGGCATGTTAGTTAGGATGTATTGCTACTCCATCATATAACAGTCGAATTTAAAGAATTAGATTATATAAATGGTTTAAGTAAAAACAACGGTGATTAATATAGATATTACGCGATATGGGACAGATATGGACCAGGATAGGCAGAGACAATGGAGCGCCACTTGTCACGATCCTGACACAACTTCCTCGCTTCCTTCACATTCACAATTCTAATATTTATAAATATACACATATATTGAATCAAAATAAAATAGCCGCACCGCACCTTGCTTTATGTTAAATTGTTGTGCGATTCGTGATAACTGCAATGCAAAAATATTTTTTTAATATATTTCTTATACAAAAGAGTAACTTATTATATCTCATGACGTTCTATGTCCATCATAAGATATAAAAAGGCATGCATATAATTTGCGGAATATGTTACTTATTGAAGCGAAGTATATTCGTACTAAGTTATGTTAAATAAGTTATGTATACATCATTATAGGAAATAGATTAATGTACATGCCTCAATTCATAGACCGCACTCCACGCAGTTCGCAGTTCTGATGTTCACAGTCATTACATTTGAAAAGTAGTGTCAGTATACTAGATCGACAGATTAAACTGGCTGCCTAGAATTCTAAAACACCAAACCCGAAGCTATATTTGCTAAAAATAATTCACGAATGCTATGATTTTTTTATTCAATCGGAAATCGTTTCCAAACTTCCTCGTGTAATACAATTCTGATACAAATAACTATTTTTAAATTTGTTTTAAGTTTAGTTAAGTTGTCTTTAAGTTTGCTCCCACAAGTCCGGTTTCCGTATTTTATTTAATTTTTAAACCACGATCACTGCGATCGAGGCAACCGTGAATTGCTCGGTTGTTTTCAGTTGTCGGCACTCTTAAGAGGCTTAGCATCAGGCAAGTCGAAAGTGTGGAGCGGACCTTATGCTTTGTCGAAGTAATAACAATGCTACTTTTCTTATTTGCAGTGACCACGAGGGTGGCAACGTATCCGCACACACAACTCACCTTGTTGGATCAGCTTTGAGCGACCCTTATCTGTCATTCGCTGCCGGTCTCAACGGCCTTGCTGGACCCCTACATGGACTTGCTAACCAAGAGGTACATAATTACAACTATATTTGTATAATCTATATTTGTATTTGTATACAACTATATTTGATTATAATCATTTTATTTTAATATATAATGTACTTTCTACATTACACCAGGGTCTTGAGTCTTCATAGTACCATTTACTTTTCAATTTTAAGAGTGGAAGGTACACAGTTGATGATCTTTATCCAGTCTACCCATCTAATGTAGTACCACCAATTTGAATTGTACAGAGCGTGAAGTGACTTTGTCGCTTTCCAGATTCAACTTGAAAGTTTCCGGTTCTTACTAGGCCGGCATAGTGGATGCGGCTGCTGCTTGCAATTAATCAACTACTAGCAGACGCCTCTATTTATCTGCAATCCACCGCTTAAAATATTTGCCTTACTATCGCCTTTATTTTAAATATTTCGTAGGCTTTACACTCTTCTTGGTCGCCGACGGAAGGCTCCAGTGCCTTCTAAACGTCGTATTAAAATAAAACAAACGTGATCGTAGGCCGCATTATTTTTGCTCATATATTTGTTAATTTATGTCATATCGCTCGAAGAACCGACAACCGATGGGGAAGAAAGTTTCTAGAGTGGAGACCATGAACCATAAGACGCAGCGTAGTAGGCCTCCCACTAGGTGGACTGACGACATAGTGAAAGTCACGGATAACCAGTGGATGCAACTGGCATCTTGTCATTTGGTATGTCGTTCTAAGGGGGAAGCCTATGTTCAGCAGTGAACGTCTTCTGGTTGATGATGATGATTTGTTAATTTCTTATAAATAATTTGTTCCCAGGTATTAGTATGGTTGGAGAAACTCCGCAAGCAGGTCGGTGACAACTTCACTGAGGACGGTCTTAAAGAGTTTATCTGGAAGACGCTCAAGTCTGGACAAGTCGTACCTGGATATGGACACGCTGTCCTCAGGAAAACCGACCCCAGGTATGTTTATCCCGACCAGGTATAAAACCCAGGACGTATGTTATACTTTAAACCAAATATAATCACACCTCCATTTCTATAAGGATAGATAGACTACGAAGAGCAGTTTTGCATGTTCCGATAACTCTCTTGCTTCCTTCACATCCATGATACATATAATCGGTTATATTATATGTATCATAAAACCTTATTAATTATATTAGCAGCCTTTTGTAAGAGATTTAGCGCTATAACTTATAAGTATATATAAGTTTGTAGGTTGAATTTTAGTTATATCATAAATATATGTATGACGCACTTTTAAAAAAAGTATAAAAATAGTTTAAGCACTATTCCTATAGTATTTCTAGTGACCTTTCCATTAAAGTTTCCATACTATCAATTAATTAAATTGTCACGCCTTTTTCCCACAGGGAAGCGCCACTTTCACGATCCTGATACAACTTCCTCGCTTCCCTCACATCCACAATTCTCTTCATACAAGCTCTACGATTGTAGGCTCACTAGTCACTGCCGCTCAGCTTTTTTGAGGTTGTCCTGATGTTAAGCTGAAGGCGGTCCATAAATGAAGGTGACTGCTACTACATTCCAATAATTGCAAGAAGTATTTACACATTCCTAGTTGGAACCGGCAACATATAAGCTGATCTCGAAGCGCGACTAAGTCACCTCACAGTCTGTACACTAAGTGGTGGTTCTACCCCGGAACGGCAGACTGGGCACCCTACCTACAGACTGCCTACCGCTTTTCGATAACTATCATGATTGATAAAAACGTGTAATTCCAAGGTATTACATAATTAATGTATGTGTAATTAATTTGTAAAATGAAAACAATACGTCATGATAATACGTATGATAACCTCTGATAAGTATTATGAAATGAAATAATAAATAAAAACAAAAATATTTGTTTTTAAATGTGTAACAAAGTAAATGGGTCACTAGGCACCCTGTTTGTTTAATGAGTAGATAATTTTAAACAAAAACACTGTTGATATTTTTAGTAGCTAAACGCTAGTAAATAGTAGTATAATGTGCAATCTGGAAACTTTATACAAAGAAATTAAGTGTTTTAAGTTAAAAAAAAGTTTCTTTTTTTATTTACTAAAATGATAGTTCTTTTAAATTAAAGATTTTATATTAAACAAAAGTAAATTAAAAAATATAAACACTGATTTCATAAACGTGGAAGTATTTAACACTTACCTTTTCATTTGAAACAAAACAACTTTTTTAATAGAGTCGCGGCTTAAAATCGTAAGCAAGAGTGCCGACGACTAAAAAATCAGTTTTAATATAGGGTTGCCCCAGTCGCCGTCAATATACCTTGTTTTACGCTTTGACAATGAAATCTTAAGATTTTACAATTAGTTTGGTTGTTAATTGGAGCCGCTTGCCCTATATTCCTGCATTTAATAAAACAGAGTCCTGAGCAAAAATGATAATATTTAATTATTTCATTTTATTATAATAATTTTATTTGTCAACAGGTACACGTGCCAACGCGAATTCGCATTGAAACATTTGCCAAACGACCCATTGTTTAAGCTGGTAGCTGCCATCTACAAAGTTGTGCCACCAATCCTAACTGAGCTTGGCAAGGTCAAGAACCCATGGCCAAATGTTGATTCCCACTCCGGTGTTCTTTTGCAGGTAAGAAACCATTCGGAATACACTTTCATTTAGTATTTTCTTAGATTTTGCGCGAACATTGATTAATGAATTAAACAAATTTTATGCGGCTTACTATCGCGTTTATTGTCTCTCCGTGACCACGATGGCTGCAAAGCTCTCGAAACGTCGGAATAATAAAAAATTGTAAAATCAAAACCAAAATAAACGCGATAGTAAGCCGCATAAAATTTGTTTAATTCACAATTTCATTTATTATATTTGTGCCACTAAGCAGTAACACTGTACTGAAAAGGATTATGCACCATGCAGTTAAAACTACGTCATATACCCAAAATATTTGGAACCTAAGCGTCAACTATTTTTTGACAGCACCCCGCCTAATGTTAAGCTGGAGTGCAATCCATGAGCAATTAGCACTCGCATTCACTGTGCCGGCCTGGTTGAAACCTGCAACTTTCAATCTGATCCCGAAATGTGACTCCCCCTACTTTACGGTCTGTACACCTAAAAGTGGTGGTACTACCCCGGATCAGCACTACAGGGCCAATTCACTGCCAACTTTCTGTCTGTCATTTTAGCACAGTAGTTGTTCGCTAATAGAATACGCTCAAACAAACCTATTTGTAGAAACGTCGACTTCCTTATTATTGCTGACACAGCTGTATGCCCTAAAATTTATTTACATTTTATTTGGTTCCAGTATTACGGGTTGAAAGAGATGAACTATTACACCGTTATGTTTGGAGTATCACGCGCCCTCGGAGTATTGGCTCAGTTAATCTGGTCCCGTGCTCTCGGCCTACCTATTGAGAGACCAAAATCCCTCAGCTCCGATCTCCTTATGAAGCAACTCAACAAGTAAATGCTAACTTAGCTATTAGTTATTTATGATAGCTGTTGTTTAACTAAGCAATCTGTTCTTTCACCTCTATTAGATTGTTCGTGTAATTTGGATCTCTGTAAGGATGTAAGTCTAAGCGGTTAATTAGATTCTAAGGAGTTGTTTTGCTCATTGGAATGTATCATTTTGTTTTGATAGCGAACAGTTTGAAATACATTTATGGTATAAGAATAGATTGCTTATATTATTGTTTCACACTAAACAAGACCAGTCAATTTATAAGTAAAAGTATTGTAAGAATTAATTTTACACATTCGTAGGGCATTGTTTTTACTGTCTAGTATTAAGATTAACATTTATTGTAAACAAAACGTAATTTTTAGATTTTTTTTTTACTTTCTTTTATTAAGTTTATTCATTATATAAATGTACTTATATATTTCTGTGATCATGTATATAGCATTTTTTATATTAAATCATTGGTATTTATTGTGTGAAATTATTTATAATTAGAATAGGTTAAAACGGTTCTTAATTAAATCTTTCATAAACATGTTTCTTTACTTTGACGTTTCGGACATGTTGCGAACGCCGTGAATATCTTTGAATCTATTCTAATTATGAATTTAAATCGCTTAAGTTTAAAACAATCTAAAGTATTTGTACACTTTTATTTATTATTTTGTTAACTTATTTTCCGAATTGACTTGTTGATGGTGTGAATCAATTTTAACGCAATTTTGTAGTTTATATTGTTAAAATGCGATTAGAGTCTTTTTTAACTTATATTACCTTTATACGTAGATGTATTTGGTAGAGTTTGTTCATATTTTCATTAAACATTACGAAGTTATTTATTGCGTACAGTACGATATAGCAAACAATTGACAATATTAAACGTAAATTCCATTTAGAATATGTGTATTTTATTTATAATATACCTTGACATTTAAAAAAAATCCTATACGATATTGAATTCATACGTAGACTTATTAGAACTTGTGGACTATATAAACAAACCACTATATTAAAAACTATTATACCATAATTTATTTATTTAAGACTTAACAGCTAATTTTACATTTCATATATACAATACACAATTTAACATTCGTGGAGCCAAAAACAGTATCAATGTTTACAGTCTTTTATATTAAATACAAGGTAATTAGCACATGCAATAGTAACATGTGTGACTTACGAATATTATAACAATAATATGTGTGCGTACGTGTTTGTGTGTGTGTGCGTGAGTGCGTAATGAATTCTCTGATCAGCCTAATGACGGCGACTGAGGCAACGGTAAACTGAAACGGTTGTTTTTCAGTCGTCGGCGATATATGGGCGTTAGGTCTCAATTAATCAAACTGTCACGTCTTCTTCCCACAGGGATGGGCAGAGACAATGGATAAATTCTTTAAATACCCAAGTGGCAAGATCTATTTAAATCATGCATGACTGGTCTTTTTTCTCTGATTAACAACTTGGTCTACAATAATTAGCCACGGTTATGCGGGATATTTAAATAAACCTATTTTAGGGAGGTTTTTGGGAATTACCAGTTAATCACATTTACCTAAGCATATTAGTTATGCCAGCCCATGTGTTCTCTCCATCCTATAGCCTCGGATCCTTCAAACGATTCGTGAAGAAGCACCTTTGGCCTGCATAGTGACGGCCACTGAAGCAGCCATGAAGACTCGGTTTTCGCAGTTGTCGGCACTTTTAGACCTCTTCTTGCCAAGCGGGTTTAATAAAACCCGTAGAACTTGTATGAAGAGAATTATAGATGTGAGAGAATTGTGTCAGGATCGTGGCAAGTGGCGCTCTATTGTCTGCCTATCTCTGTGGGAAAAAGGCGTGACAGATTGATTGATTGATTGATATTACACTAAGCAGCTTCGCCTTATAATATTTCAGTTTGTAAGAGAACTATAATTACCTAATTTTTTTTTTATTCTTTAGGTACGATTTACAAGATTACACCACTGTAGCAGATCGCAGCAAAGATTATTCACCATAGTCTAATACTATGTAATATTAAAAATATAGAATAATACAGGGATTACTGCCCATAACCTTAGAGCTTGTATGAAGAGAATTGTGGATGTGAAGGAAGCGAGGGAGTTGTGGCAAGTGGCTCTCCATTGTTTCTGCCTATCCCCGTGGGAAAAGGCGTGACAGTTCGATTGATTGATTACTGCCCAAAAGTGTCAAAATGCTTAGGTTAAATATAGTCCATTCAATAAAAAATTTTCGTCGTGGAATAAGCACGATAAATTGTACTCGATAAGGCGGATTGACTAATTAATACTGCAGAATGACTACTTGATAAGGCAGAATGGGAACGCAATACATCGGAATGACTACTAGTTACATCAGGGTGACTACTATATCTGTAGCAACGACTACTGGTTCAATCGGAACGACTCTTCAGGTTCCATTGGTATTACTCCTGAGTTCAGTCTGAGTACCTTCGGATTCAGTTGCAATGACTCAATTCCAAAATAATTAACTCACTTTTTTTATTATTATTGTGACTCGACCCGCCTGATAGTAAGCAGGTGAAGGTCCAAGAGTGTCGATGACTGCAAAAACCGAGCCTTCACGGTTTCCCAGTCGCCGTCACTATGCCGACCAAAGGTGATTTTTCACGCATCGCTTGAAGCATCAAAGGTTAATAAGATGTTTGGTGACGGCCTCGCAACTGCGAACTGGGTGTTTTTTTCAGTCGTTGCCACTCTTGGACTTCCTCTTGCTGCATCAGGCTAGTCGAAATAGCATGTATGTATGTAGAGGCCGGACTGGTCAGTTTTTCAAAGCAAAATTGTATGAGACCCTTCATGGAGTTGTATTCTTAATCGAAGGTCAATACACAAACTTATCCGAAATAAAAAGACATTTATTTATTGATTATTTTATTCATTTAAAAAGATATGCAGATTACAATTTCCCTAATAGTACTTATGACTCTTACTCCTTAACGAGTGAACACAAGAATTAAAAAAATACGTGATTACAAATAAGTTAAGATTTAAAATCACACGAGTTACTATACCAGCCGCACGCTATGAGAGCTGTTTTGAGTAAAGTTTCGTATAAATCAATTGCGGGTTTTTTATTGTCACTACAAAGTACAATTGTTCCTTCAAACGTAATTACCAATTTAAACGGCAATCATAGCGTGCGGCTCGTATAGGAATTATTATTATTAAGCAGTCAAAGCATCTGCGAATTATTTTGTTATTATTAACACATAGCAAGGGTTGGCATAGTGACTGCGACTAAGACAACCGCAAAATAAAACAGTATTTTCAGCTATCAGCGCTTTTGGACATCCCCTTGCTTACCACCAGACAAGTCAGAAGTCGCGTGAAAAAAAGGGGATGTCCAAAAGCGCCAATGACTGAAAGATCGAATCAATTTATTCCTTTCTCAGTCGCCGTCAATAGACTGAGGTGATTTTTTTACGCTACGATTCAAGCTAATAGGCTAAGAAGAAAACTTGGGCTGGTGAAACATTCCACTGCTTAGTGCGACTGCCGATTCGGTCGACAGAATGCTCGTATTGATGCTTACCCTGCATCGGGTTAATATTTTATGCTGGCGCATGAATATGGCAGATATGTTTAAATTATTAAAATTAACACAGAAGTAAGCCACAACTAGAAGAGTAAGCAAATATTAGCCTATAACAAAATAGTAGTAGTATAGATCTAGGCAGATAAAAAGAGCGCAGGTATACTATCAATAAGGTGCATGACTCTATATATGTGCGGACTTGCTCCCACCGCAGTCTTCTAATCTGCATATCTCACAAGTCAGCACTCTTTTTATCTGCCTGGATGTGTATCATATTCGAGAATTACACCTGAGATATTTAATATGTTCAACCGACTTAAAACAAGAACTAACCAACCAGTATTTAAAGAGTTTCTAAGACTTGAGTGGCTAAAAGCTCAGTTTGTCGTGTGTAATTTATTATTAAGACTACGAGTATTATTCAAATACACAGCCACTAATCACCCTCAGTTAAATGCGGCAAGTTTACAACACACTATTATATACTAATTTTTATTTGTAATATTTAATAAATATAATAAATTTGCTAATATATAATAATTAAAAAAAGAAGCCTACCACTCTTTGATAACTCCAGGTCTGGGTATCAAAGAGTGGTAGGCAGTGGTACCCAGTCTGCCGATCAGGGGTAGTACCACCACTTACAAATACAGACCGTAAAGTGACTGTAAGTTATGGGATCAGCTTGTAAGTTGCCAGTTTCAATTAGAACGGCATAGTGGATGTGACTGCTACTTACAGTTATTGAATTGTAGTAGCAGTCACCTCCATTTATGGACCGCACTCCAGCTTAATATCAAGCGGAGTGCTGTCATATGTGGAATCGTAATAAAATAAAAAGAGTAAAATTGTTACAGTTCCCACTTTCTTTAAGTGTCCAATCCATTGACAGAATACTTAATGTAAATATTTAATGGCTCCACTCATATTTTAAAATATAGTGAAATGAAACTGTAATTTAAAAAATATGGTTTGCTAAGAAAATAGTCTCAAAATTGTAAATATAGTCAACATATTTTACTATATAGGGGGGCGATTGCGTAACTCTAATGACAATGGGCTTCGAGGACGTGTTTCGCATATTTCAACTGTAGTGTAAAAAATGTGTGAATCAGGATGGCGGGTGTATTATAACGAATACGCATGCAGTAAGTATGAAAAGAATGAACCAGTAATGTACCTAAATCTACCTAATCATTTAGCATTATTACTGTTAAAACTTTATTAGGCGCTAAACAAGAAAATAAATACATATTATTCCTTACCGATTTGTAATTATATTAAGGTATGGTAATTGTACATTGGTATGGCAGTTATTTCACACAAAGATAATGCGATATTTGTTCAGATTTTGACGTCACCCGCCATTGTGATATCAGAATAGCGGTTCTTACTTTTGGCACATGGAATTCTATTTTAGTTACATTCCTGGTACATTGCTTTCATACTTACAGCATGCGTATTTGTTTTAATTTACCCGCCACCATGATGGACGCTCGAACGTTATTTATTCTGTCAATGAGTCAATGGAGTTTAACTGTCACAAACGAAGCCCATTCCCATTGTTATTAGAGTTACACAATCTGCCTGCTGAATAATGTTTTAAATGTAACAACGCCTATTATTTCAACTAAACAGTGGTGCATGTATTACAACTACGCGAATTATATACAAGGCGTTAATATGTAAGTACCACTAACGCTGCACCCAGGGCCGTCTTTACCCGGGGGTTCAAGGGGTGCGGTGCACCCGGGCGCAGAGTCCTAGGGGGCGCATGCCGACCGCCATAAATTTCGATAGGTACCTACTACACTGAGACCACGCGAGCGGAGCCTTGACTTTCGCACCCCGGCGCTGAATATGCTTAAGACGGCCCTGGCTGCACCAACCCTCTGAGTCACGTTGAGAACAGTTTTAAGATTTCATACAATAGATATTAGCAGATACTAATCTGGTCGGCATAGCGACGACCACTGAGGCAACCGCAATTTGAATCAGTTTTTTTAATCGTCGGCGTACGTCCATTCCATTACAACTCGAAAAAAGGAGACTATTGCCATAAACGGCTTTGCTAATATCTATTTTCTATAGCAATTCCAAAACGCAACTAAACGCAGTCGCTACACAGTATTCATACCTGAAAGTGATGATACTAATTCGGCAGACTAGCCAACTCACATTCAAAATAAATTATCTGTTCATTTCAATAATATCAGATATGTATAATATTAAATAACATACTCGTGCCGAATAGTCCGCCATGTTAAATCAATATTAACGTAATATAATTATTACGTCTTTATTGTCTGCCATAAAATATTTTTTTCCAAACAAATATATTATTATTTATTATTAGTCCATTTATTGGTCCCCATACTGCTGAACAAAGTCTCCGTTTCTTTTTACCATGATTCACTCTGCGGTCTCTCGCAACGTACCATAGGAGGCATCCCCCGCCTTCTCCGTTTGGACCTTCCGATCGGCGCAGTATGGTGTTTTAAATTTTGTCTGTGAGTTTCACGCCCAGAAACTGCGTTTCATGGCTTTCGAGCATAGACTTCTTATAATACGTCAAAGACCAACAAATCTGTGCACCAGAGGTAATGACAGAGAGAATGTCTAGGAGCTTTCTCTTTGAGGAAAGTGGTAGTTTGTCCTTCATGAGTTCTTTCATGGACTAAACAAATAAATATTTTTGGAAATAAGAAAATCTTCTGTAATTTGTATTGTACTTATTATTTGGGGGTGTTGGTGTTTCTGTAAATAGAATAAGTGTGAAGTTAGTTTCTAAGCAGTTTTTTTGAGCATGAAGCGCTCACTTTTTAATATTATATTAAAATCAACGGTATATGGAAATAATCGTGAATGTAAAGGAAGCAAAAGAGTTGTGTCAGGTATGGTAATTGAGGCGTGAAAGTTGAGAAAGTATTAGTAAAAACTTTAAAAAAAACTTACCTAATTTAATAGTTTACGTTTCTTTGAGTAAGTGTGGTCTTCATGTGCCAATTTAGCATAATTATGTTCTTTATATTTACTTTCTGCAACACAATATAAACATACATATATTAATAAGAGAATCATTATTTGGAATCATTATCATCATAGGCAGACTACTGACCCACCAGCAACCCGTGGGTTCTAAACACCACGCACCGGTACGAATTGACCTTTGTTATATGTACTTAGTTTGTCCTGTTTCTACAATATAAGCAGTTTAGTAGCTTAGTATAGAAATGTAAATTTAATAAATGTACTGCCGATCCGGAGTAGTAACACCATTTACAAGTATACATACCGTCGCGTTTTAAGATCAGCTTGTAAGTTGCTGGTTCCAACTAGGCTAGCATAGTGGATGTGATTGCTACTTACATTTATTGGAATGTAGTAGCAGTAACTTCCATTTATGGACCGCACTCCAGCAAACTGTTACTCATTCATATTTTGAGATCGGCTTCTAGGTTGCCGGAGTTCAGCGAGACCCGTGTGGTATAAAAGACAGTAGTCTCTGGATATCTGTATCTTTAAATAATAAATAACATTCTAGAATTCTAACTTACCTTCAGCCGTTAAGTAAACATTATCGACGCAAATGAGATAACGATACTCTGTATCACTAATTCTTTTCAGCACTAACATTTCATCATCTACTCCGCAGAAGTTCGTTAGTGAATCATATATACTGGGTTTAATAATATTGACACCTTCTGAGCTTATCGAAGATCTCCTTTGTACTGGTTTTCCCATTGGTCCTACTAAACCAAATTCCTTTGCTATAACAAACATATATTTCGAATTAAAGGACTAAATATCTTCTGAATGCCCTGGATTCATTGCAGCGCCAAGCTATCCGAATTATAGATGATGCAGAGTTCACGCGAACTCTGGAGTCCCTGCAACTACGCAGAAACATGACGGCTCTGTGCGTCTTCTATTGCCTATACCGCGGGAGCTCTTTAACCTTGTTCCTACCTCGTCTTTTCACACCCGTAATACATCCACATTTTGTCGACCGAATCGGCAGTCGAACTAAAAAGTTCGGTGCGTCTTTTCTTTGTAGAACAATTGACAAGTGGAATGCTTTGCCAGCCCATGCGTTCTCTCCATCTTATGACCTTATGGCTGAGGTAGCCGGGAACAGCCTCGGTTTTTTCAGTCATCGTCAGTCGTCACTATTGGACCTCCTTTTGCTTATCATCAGGCGGGTCGAGGTCAGATGTCGTGTCACAATAAAAATTAAATAACTTACCTAATTCGTCATGGTTCACAGATATGAAATAGCTATTATCAGCATAGTGTAACAAGTCTACAGCTTTATTATCTACATAGCGATAATCTGCAACGAAATCTCTTAACTCACTAGACATATTATCTGAAAAAGGTGTGTAATTTGGTACCAGGCCATTCATTAATGCATCATAAGACACCGACGTTGGTTTCGCTGGTAACTCTTTACTCGATATGCGACCAAATTGTTCCTCTAAAACAGAAAAAATGTTTATAAGTATGGATACCAACTTAAAAATAAATCTGATTTGTAATAAAATTTGATATTTTTGAAAAATTGTTTTTATTACAATTCCCTGTTTGATCTGTTAAACGAGGCAATCCCAGGAGGCTTTTTCCAACTAAATTGGAGACATACTCAAGAAAGCTTATGGGTAGCTTATGGGAAAGCTTAAAGTCTATGGGTGGGTTGCCTAGTGCCCATAATAGTAGAGCTTGTATGAAAAATTGTGGATGTGAGGAAAGCAAGCGAGGGTGTTTGTCGGGATCATGGTAAGTGTCTCTGCCCATCCCTGTGGGAAAAGGGCGTGACAATTAGATTTTTTGATTTATTGTTTTTTCTAAACTTTATGTACAAAGGCAAACTGCCTGTAAACATTCTCTGCTGTTAGCCTGTATTGCTGCCTGTATGAGCTGGCTAGGAGGGCATCGTCCTGCCAACCAATAGGACCGGGACCTATTATGCCCCTACCACTTCAGTTCCTTCGCAGCTGGCTGCGCCAAAGAACAGGTAACCTGCACAAGAACGCATGGTCACATACAATGGAATGCAGACAGTCCAGTGAAGCTCTTCCTCATATTGACAGACGATTGACTGGACCACTGCTGCACCTTAGCAGAGCCAAGCTCCGCACTATGGTGGGTGTTATAACAGGGCATTGTGGTTTTAATAAGCACCTGTACAACCTCAACATATCGGACAGCCCCCTCTGTAGGGGATGCCTGAATAAGGAGGAGACAGCTGCACATGTGCTCTTGAGTTGCAGGAGTACTGCAGGAGTCTAGCCGAAGCAAGACAGAAGTTCCTTGGCAATGCGAGGAAGCTTCCGGAGGTCTGCAGGAACGAGAACCGTTGAAGAACGTACAAAGAAACCGAAGAGGACTTCAAGTGCGGAAACGAGCCTGCTAATAACTACAACTACTAGCCTGTATTAATTTAATTATGTAGAGAAAAGGTCTGGCCGGCATAGTTGACAGGTCTGCTGACAGCTCCGAGCCCTGCCAGTAAGAGCAGTAATAAAAAGTTCCACATTATGATAGAGCTTGTATGAGAATTGTGAATGTGAAGAGTGAGACTTATATAAGGATCATGGTAAGTAGCGCTTCGTTGTCTCTACCTATCCCTGTGTGAATTAAAGTGTGACATTTTGATTGATTGATATTTTTCATCATATAATATAATGTCTAAGTCAGTGTTTTCCAACGTGGGGCCCACGCCCCACAGGAGGGTAATTTGATAGTTAAGGGGGCAATACAAAAATTGACCCGACACTGCTAAATATCGGTGACAAAATTAACAAAAAAGGCAAATTCTTAAAAAAATGCTGAAATCATTTATATTTCTTAAGAGAACAAAACTATCTTTAAAGGTTAAAGTTTATGTATGGGGGGCATAAAAATATTAGAAATGTTAAGATGTCACATCATAAATATAAGTTATATGTTTATTATAAAACTCACCTAATTTGCGATGATTAACACAAATCATATAGTTCTCTTCAGTACTATCAGGGTCATCTATTTTAAGCAATTCAATAGCACTGTTATATGTAAAACGGAAATCCGCTACATAATCTAGAAGAGGCGGATTAAATAAATTGGCATAAGTCAGATATGGATTTTGTATAACTGAATCATCATCACTTTCAGATGACACGGATATTGGTCGTTGTCTTTTATATAAAGGCTCAGAGATATCATCATCTGGAACAAAAAAAAATGAACTTTTACATATACTCATATGCTGATACAACCATAGTGTATAATTTTCACTTATCTGTCCCATAGCAGTAAATAACCTGTGTGTACTCAGTTATTTAAGTTAAAGGCATGATTTTCTTACTACATGGAAAATCAGCAATATCGCATTAATATTTGTCATTCTCGTAGGTAACCAAAACGAATAACATATTAATAGGTTGATTCACTATGATCAACTATGTTAATTGGTTACTTACGAGAGTGGCAAATATTAACAATATCACTGATTTCCTGTTGCTATAAATATTATTAATTAGATTAGTATAAAAGTCATGTTGATAAAGCAATGATGGATCTGGAGTGTTGTGCATATTTCTGCCCAGAAGAATCATAAAGCAAGATTTTCATCATCAGTTCATCATGTATGTTTCGGTCAGCAAATACACTCCTGGGCCTTAATGTATCCATTCACATGAGATTTATAAATACTAATATATGTAATATTAGACATAAATATAGAATTAGGCAGTATATGTGTTGTATAACTCAATATCCCCCTCAGTGGAATAATAAAGATTTCTTATAAATTGTACTTATAAATTGTACTGATGATTGGTGTCTTGATAATACATAATTAAGAGGTGCTGTGTCAGAATTAAATTTCTTTAAACTCACCAGATTGATCACTATCTTTGGATCCATTGAATATTAAATCTATTGAGAAAGACTCTGGCTGATCCTTAGCAGAAAATAATGTGTCATCTTCTTGTGGCATAAAAAAATCTTCCGCTAATAAATCACCATCATAATTATCAAAATATTCTCCTTCAATATCATCAAATAAATAATTCAAACATATCATTGAATCTGATGAACTCATTGCAACTGGAGCATCAAGATTAATTGCTGAAAGAAAATAATTATTAAAAACTTATGCTAGTCCCAAACTTAATGAAAATATACACATTTTATAAACCTTTAATTAATAATACCAACTATGCAAACGACTAAATATAATTTGAACTGGTAAACAAAATTACTTAGTGGTTCATTATGATGTTAATCCTAGAGTCATTTTAAGTTAATTTCATATTTAATGGACAAATAAAACGTAATAAATACTACACAACCGGCAAGACAAGACGAGTAGAAGACGAGCGCGTTTTGTATATCGATTTTGAAAGTTATAAACCGTGCGTTCTATAAAATAGCTTTTCTAGGAAATTACGACATCTGATAAGCCAATCAGAACTCGCCTTTACAGCCCTTACAGACACAAACTCTAGCACGCATTGATTTATCTAACGCACGGTCGTTTAGAAACTACAATATAAAATTAGGCGTGAGTAAAAATAATGAGTTTCGTAGCATATTAGTATACAGTCACTCGAAACTCGAACACAAAATACCGCAAGTTAATCCCATATTAACTTACCAGATTTTGACTTGGTGACAGTCCCTCATGAGTCCCTCCCTTGAGAGTATATCGATTAACAATACATAGAAAATCTAGGGATACCTGAATTTCCACAGGTTGCCCTAATTAGATTCTGACTTGGTAAGTTCATGAGTAAACACTTTCAAACAAAAAATAATTTTAAAAATCGAACCACAATTAAAGAAGAAATTTGACAACAAAAAATTGGTTCATTGATTTTCCATGCGATTCCCTAATGTATTATTATAAAATAACAAAACTTTAAAAATTGTTTTTGATAGATTTCAGACAAACGTACGTGAATTTAAAACAAAAATTACTAAAAAGTTACAAAATAAAAACCTAAGCCTATACCGAAACACGATAGTAAATTAAAATATTAGGTATTTTTTGTTATCGTAATAAATGTTTAGATTACTTATTGTGATATTACAAAAATAATACATGTTTAGTATTAACATTAAGATATCTTAATCCCATCTTATAAAATTATTTAAATTATTATAATTGATAAAATACATTATTCAATTTTGTTTTCATACACTAAATACCGTATCTACCACAGGTTTTAAATTTAAAAAAAACTGTGGGCGCCAAAACATAGCGCTTATATTATATAACGCAATAAACACCGGTAATAGCGAAAAGTTTTTGAACTATTACAATTTTAAAAACGATGTAATAATTATTGTCTGAACCTATTTTATCTATAATATTAATATAATATTATTAGTTCGTGCTGCAAAAATAAAAAAAATAAAGGTTACACATACAGGTTTTTGGCGGGCAACTGCAAGTGACAGGACGCGCAATTTTGAATTATTTGAAAAGCTTGTGTTTTCATAAATATTAATGTGTAATAATGGTGGAATTGTTATCCAGTAATAGTTTTTAAGTTGATCAAGTATAAACAAGTAATTTAAAGCTGTGAAACGTGTTTCTTCGTGTTCCCTCCAAGACTCCTTCCGAAGTTTTAGTAAAGGCTTTCCGCCGCTTTACTATAACGATCATCATCAACCTCACTATCATCCTCATAATTTGATGAATCACTCGCGTGGTTCATCTTCATCTTTACTTGACAATGTTTTAACATTGAACCATATATTTTTACTTTGACACTGGCAAGTTAAATACTAAAGCCATAAACAAGAAGAAGAAGAAGGTTACACATACAACTAAATGATTAAAGCAGTCTAAATTGTATAAATAAATCATAAATGTAGATACATAAATTAATAAGTTAAATATACCAAACGAAGAAAGACAATAATAATAAGTTCGATGTTTAAAAATATGAGCGAAATATATACCTTATAATTTAAAATATAGGCCTTATAATAATTAAAAAAAAACAATTGCCGCCAAAAGTCTGCAGTTGTACATAGAATTTTGCAAAGAAAAACTGCAATTAAAATAACGCAAACAAAAAGGTATTTATAGTAAATTAATTATAATTAAACTATTAAAATTTTGTAATAATATAATATGTAATAGTATTTGAAAGTTATTTAGTGTGGTTCCTTCCAGCCATAATGAATGAATTTCTTATCATTTCGTACCATCGTATTACAATACAATCACGTTAAAAATAAGTGTCACTATAGTTAGAAGAGGTAGATCACCAGGCCGGCATAGTGGATATGGGTGCTAACAAATCAGACACCTGTCCTATTTATTTAATTTGATACATGGCCTTGAATCGCGTCCTATATCGTCTTTACCACGGAGAATGTTCCGAGGAGCTCTTTAACCTTTTTTTTTTGACACGACATATGACCTCGACTCGCATGATGATAAGCAAGAGGAGGTCCAAGAGTGACGACGACTGGAATAACCGAGTCAGTTCCCGGCTGCCCCAGCCGCCGCCACTATGCCGGCCTAAGGTGCTTCTTCACGCATCGCTTGAAGGATCCAAGGTCATAGGATGGAGAGAACACATGGGCTGGCAAAGCATTCCACTTGTCAATTGTTCTACAAAGAAAAGACGCACCGAACTTTTTAGTTCGACTGCCGATTCGGTCGATAAAATGTGGATGCTTTTCCCGACCTGTGCGGGTATTACGGGGGTGGAAGGACGAGGCAGGAACAAGGTTAAAGAGCTCTTCGGAACATTCTCCGTGGTATAGGCGATAGAGGACGCACAAAGCCGCCATGTCCTACCGCAAAGCTCCTACCTCGTCTTTTCACAACCGTAATACCCGCACTGGTCGGGGGAAGCATCCGCATTTTGTCGACCGAATCGGCAGTCGAACTAAAAAGTTCGGTGCGTCCTTTCTTTGTAGAACAATCGACAAGTGGAATGCTTTGCCAGCCCATGTGTTTTCTCCATCCTATAACCTTGGATCCTTCAAGCGATGCATGAAGAAGCACCTTTGGCCGGCATAGTGACGGCGACTGAGGCAGTCATGAACTGGCATGGTTGTTTCAGTCTTCATCACCCTTGGACCTCCTCTTGCTTATTACCAGACGGGTCGAGGTCAAATGTCGTGTCACAATAAAAAAATCATACATTTTTATTAATTTTAAGTTAAGAAAATATTTAATAATTTGTAGATGGACAACATAGAGATAGATACACTAAATATTGTCAGAGACTGTAGAATATCAGCGAATTATATGAAGGAACTAACAATGCTTGGAGTAAGTATTGTAACGTTTTTGAAAAGAGTCTTCGAACTAGAGGATAACTTCGAAAGGCGCTATGTTGGCGGTGTCGAAGTTCTAATGTTGAAACATGAATGTGTCGACCCAAGAGCACAGGCTTTAAGTGACTACGTGAGGATGTCATTCGATGCTATAGACAAGCAATATGTAAGTATTCTTTGAAGACGACCTAAAAGAGTATTCTTTATTCAAAAACTACTTGTAGCAATATGTATATTTTGTACATGTATCGATACCGACACATAAAAAGAGCGCTGGCTGCGCAGTAACCTGTTTTTTTAACTACTTACTTTTCGTTTTTCGAATGTGTATAATTTTTTTTCTATTTTGAGAACGACATAATTTTTTCATTAAGTTTGGGACTATCGAAGAAGGCGCGGTCTTGCTTCTATCGCAGTCGACCAGCTTGTAATAAAGCCATTATTCATTATTCAATCAAATTGCCACGTTTTCATTACCACAGGGATAGGCAGAGATGATGGAGGACCACTTTCTTTCTACCATCCTGACATTTAAAGGCAATGCTAAATTGCCTTTTTAAATAGGACATTATTTTAAATCTCATGTTATTAATTTTAACTTTTAACGAGTGGTAGTCAGACTGTTGATGGTCATTTACCAAGTCCGGGTGGCACGATCACTTTTAGGCTTAGTCGTTTATCTTATAGTGGATGCGACTGCTACTAGCAGGAAATATTGTCTGCAACAGCAGCTTTTCGCTCATAATAAATAAATGGAAACACATAGGTAGTTTACACACAGCTGTGCCTGCTTCATTTGTACCTATTTTTTGCAGCTTCAACAATTAGCACTGTGTATCTATAAAGATGGAACATCGCTGGACAATCTGTTGGGCTATTATTTATTCCAATACAATTATGCAAATGAACAAATATCACTTGGTAATGCGTAAGTATATAATGTGTTTAGACTTTCGGCTATATTACGACAGCAGTGGTCAACCTTGTGTCTATCTTGTCTTTTTACTTGCATGATACTCGTAATAGGCCGTGACACAGGTCTGTGGAAGAATTCGCATTCTGTTGAGATACAAACAATTCGAATGTAACAAAATTTTGTTTTATGTAGGTATTAATTTAGAGACTTAATGCACAATATAGTTCAAATGCGGAATTGATAGCAAAGACATTCTCTACTAGTCAAACCTTGAGGACGTTGTTCCGAATATGTACATTAAAATACATTTTATTACGTATATTTTCAGCGATTTTATTAGGATTTTCTTAAAGAAGTCGCCATAGTACATAGTCGCTACCTTTTGTTTTTAGGGATAATGCAAGAAATTATACTTTTAGTGATATCCAAAATATTACCATGAAATATGATCAATTTTTCTGTGAAATAACAGAGGAGTCTCCTCCATTGCCAGATGACTATATAATGAATATTAGATTATATTTTAATTCTGGTAAGTCATTTATTTTATTGATATAAACTCTCTATTGTCTCTGTCTATCCTAGTGGGAATCGAGGCTTAATAATTTAATCGGTTGATTAAGATGACACTTACATATAGGATGCAACTGCCGGTTCAAGTAAATATATACATGGCTCCAGTCAACTATTGCAATGTCATGCAAGTCGTATGCAGTCGTCTGCACAGCATTGTAATAAAAAAAATAGTATTTAGCGACCGTGCTCTTGTAGCAGAAATGTTCTCTCAAACCCAGAGCTCCTGGTTCAAAACCATTTGCCAGCACCAATGTAAAGTACTATTATACCTTGTATGATGTTAAATTTAGTAGCTTAGTACAGAAATGTAAAATTACTTAACATCATAGATATCCATAGTATTATAGAAACTGGACCAAAGTACACATAACAAAGGTTATCAACTGGGGGCTACAGGTTTGCTTGGCCACGGACCACTAGACCACGGAGTAAAGTTATTGGTTTCATAATTTATTTACAGATACGCCGGAAGGATATAAAGTTCCATTCATCGGACCATTCACCGAACCTACTGGAGATTTGGAAGCTGACGTTACATCAGTTAGCGATGGACACTGGGCGTGGATGTTACAAGGGCCTGTTACCACACCGTTTCATCAATTAGCTGCATTTTCCTTTACTAGGAATCAAACAACAAATGACAGCGGTGAATTAGCGTAAGATTTCGTTTGTTAGTTTAGTTTAAAAATAATAAGACAAATATTTGGTAGTCAGTCGATGGGCCGATGATTTTGGAATATACCGGGGAATATAGACCGGGAAAAGGAGTCGAATGGGCACTCCTGTTTCAAAACAAATGCTAACCGAGATATTTTGACGGATTTAGGTTCGTCTCCGGACGTATTATTAATAAATCTAAAATCCAACACCTGAACTATTGCAGTTTTTTTTTATTTGCCGGTAAAGTTGCGAAAACGTAGTTTTTCGCAATTATATCTTTTTCTTGACTTTAGTAAAAAAGTTGAATAGAACTTTTCAGCCTCAGCCTAAACTAATGTTAAAATCGATATTGATTTTGTCGGCAAAGTAGGCATTAGGTGCTACGAGAACTGAGCGTTTCAAATCGGGCGTGCTTGAAAGAATATCGATACTTGGATTGCCGTGGTCGCACAAAAAGTTATGACAACCGATTTGGGGTAGCTCGGCTACCTTAATTAATTATTATGGTTTTTATTGCATTGTTAATGTTATTAAAGCTCTTTCGTACACGCTGTACATTGTCGTTAATAAATATAAAAAATAAATGCAATAATCCATAGATACACGTCAATTATTTGTGTTTTTCGTTTTAATAAACACGGGATATTCCTAATAAATATAATCTCTGCTCCCAATGGTCGTAGGGCATTCATATTTTTTTAATTTAGAGAAAAATTCTTCAATCAAATGACAAAAGTTTCGAAACAATTTCGTTTATATTCAATATTTCATTTTCCAACTTAGCACTTTTTTGCACTTCGATTTGCAAGACCCTAGTTACAAAAATTGATTATCTGTAAAAAAGGAAGAAAGTACAACTCTTAAGGAAGAGAATGAGCTCAAATACAATACTCTAGGACCTACCGAAGAGATAATAATTAAGTTGCAAAAAAGTGTTTTTTTAAAGAACAAATGGATTTTTGCAAATCCTGCATTTTGTAAAAAAAAACAAAACGAACAATTTGAACTCAACTGGTCTTATTTTATAGATCTTTTTAATATCTACAAGTTCTTCTCGAAAGATTTTTATCTAAATAGTCAAGAAAAAAATATAATTGCGATAAACTACGTATTCGCAACTTTACCGGCGAATAAAAAAAAACTGCAATAGTTCAGCTGTTGGATTTTCGGTCCATTGTTAATACGTACGGAGATGAAACTAAATCCGTCAAAATAACTCGGTTGGCATTTTTTTTAGCAAGCCCCTCTTTTCCCGGTCTAATAGCAGTAGCAGTATTTAGCAGCAATATGCTTGTCATTGAGAACTTCATTATTGAGGATCACTACGAATCAATAGGCGACTGTGGTTGTCCTGTTTATATATTATATAAAGTGATCCGGCCAGTGATGGGAATGACATGACAGCTGAATACCACGATATACAAGTAGCTACCCAAATAATAAAAAAGATAGTGTTGATTAATATAAATGTTGTCTATGTGGCGCTCCATTGTCTCTGTCTAGTGTCTATCCCCTTAATGTATAAATCATTTATTTTCCTCTTAATCAGCCTAATGCAGTTGACGTGCACAATACGGAGGATTCACTGATGCCAGATCTTTAAATAATATGCCAAAATAAATTCATTTTTGTGAAAAAGAGTAATAACACAAATACAATAATAATTAAATGCATGTAAGTCTTACTTTTATTTATGTAATTCTATGATCTTTTCTGATCGCTGGATCCTACAAGCGAACCCTAATAAACCTCTGGCTCGCTACAAAGGGATTAGAGGTTAACGTGACAAAAGCATTACACAGATTACACTACTAGGCAGTATTTTTCCGAACAAGAAACTGAACAAATCATATTTTATTCGACCACGCCGGGGAAATAGCAAACATTATGAAAACCTCAGATTATAATAATAGTATAATGTACTTATACGGTCTGAGATGAAAACACTAAAACCAAAGTCATCTGCAGTCATATGGAATATAACGTCCAAGGTAATTAAATGTGTAAGAGACGAGCTTGTTTATCCCCTAGCAAAAATAATAAATGATAAGTTTGTTTCGGGGAAATTTCTGAAATTGCTGAATTGCGGAGGGCTCTGCAAAATATCTGGCTGGTGTTGTATTTATTACATTCATTGCAGTGCCGAGATATCCCAGTTATAGGATATACAGAGGTCACGCGAATCGCCTATACCACGGAGAATCAACCAAAGAGCACTTCAACCTTGTTCCTATTTTCTTTTTTCACACAGGTCGAGGGAATCGGTAGTCGAACTAAAAAGTTTGGCGCGTCGTTTCTTAGTTAAACAAATAAAAAGTTGAATGCTGCATAGTGACGGCAACTATGGCAGCCGTCCAGTGACTCGGTTTTTTTAGTCGTCGGCACTCTTTGGCCTTCATGCTTACCATCAGGCAGATAGAGGTCATATATCGAGTCACAATAGAAGAAAAAAATGTTATACTCTGTAAAAAAAAATGACAGTCTTATGTAGTCGCGTCGGCGATGCGCCAATCCCGAACAATGTTTACATTCTCATTGTTTATGGTAGGGTAGGGTTGGGTGGTACATAGGGAACTCGGATAATTTTAATATTTTATTTATTATTTGTTTTATTTACTTGCTGTAGAAAATTTTTACTGTTGAATTTTTGATGAAGAATATGTATGTTTTATTAGTTAAAGCTAATATACTCGTATGTGTTAAAGCTTTATAAATAACTTTTAACAAAAAAATGGCACCGACTTCCAGAACTACAAGATGTCACTACCTTACAGCGAAAAATATACCTATAACTTTAATAAAATAATAATTATATACGTTACCGACTAATCGTTTTGAATTTAGTGTCAAGTCAAATAGGCCGTAAAATGGGTACTATATGCTAGTTCAACAGAATAGTATTAATTGTTCATGTAATTCAACGTCCTGGCTTTTCTTCCAATATTTTTATTGTGAGCAATCGTATTGTTTTTCAGAAAATCTATAAATGTCCTATTGTTAGACAAAGTCTCTTTAAATCTAAACTTCATTCTCACACCTCTGTTCCCATAGGGATAAGTAAAGACGACGTTGCATTTCCATTTCTGGATATTTAGTTTTTGTAGCTTGCTAAAATTGAGACTGACACTGCATTTTAATAACTATAAATAGCAGTCAACCTGTGAACCTGGTTCACAGATTGTGAAAATGACTACTATCTGCCTGCCATTTATAAATTTTGTAGAGATAGCTCCCTCTTGCTATAAATTTTAGTTTACTTCTATTTACTTTAATTCATTAAACTTTAAAATTTAGATTATCTGAATATTTTTGTAATAGAATAATGATTTTAGATTGGAAACCCCACACATAATTCTCAAAGACGATTTGAAGAAAGCAATAAAGAAATATTTCTATAGCCCGATAAGTGAGTAAGACTAAGAGCTCCCATACTACATTAGAAAATGTCGATTATAATTAAAAATGATTTGAAGAAATTATAAATAACTGACGCATTAAGGAATAAATGCACAAGAAAATATTAAAAATTAAAATATTGGTGCAATAAATAAATGGTGCACTGCTGAAAGTGAAAGTTGAAAAGCGTTTTTAATTTGAAAAGAATAATTATTTTAAAAGAATACTTTTTATTTTTCTTATCTGTTTCTATAGCTTGATAAGTGAGTAAGGCTAAGAGCTCCCATACTACAATAGAAAATGTCGATTATAATTAAAAATGATTTGAAGAAATTATAAATAACTGACGCATTAAGGAATAAATGCACAAGGAAATATTAAAAATAAAAATATTGGTGCAATAAATAAATGGTGCACTGCTGAAAGTGAAAGTTGAAAAGCGTTTTTAATTTGAAAAGAATAATTATTTTAAAAGAATACTTTTTATTTTTCTTATCTGTTTCTATAGCTTGATAAGTGAGTAAGGCTAAGAGCTCCCATACTACATTAGAAAATGTCGATTATAATTAAAAATGATTTGAAGATTATAAATAACTGACGCATTAAGGAATAAATGCACAAGGAAATATTAAAAATAAAAATATTGGTGCAATAAATAAATGGTGCTCTGCTGAAAGTGAAAGTTGAAAAGCGTTTTTAATTTGAAAAGAATAATTATTTTAAATGAATACTTTTTATTTTTCTTATCTGTTTCTATAGCTTTATAAGTGAGTAAGGCTAAGAGCTCCCATACTACATTAGAAAATGTCGATTATAATTAAAAATGATTTGAAGATTATAAATAACTGACGCATTAAGGAATAAATGCACAAGGAAATATTAAAAATAAAAATATTGGTGCATTAAATAAATGGTGCACTGCTGAAAGTGAAAGTTGAAAAACGTTTTTAATTTGAAAAGAATAATTATTTTAAAAGAATACTTTTTATTTTTCTTATCTGTTTCTATAGCTTGATAAGTGAGTAAGGCTAAGAGCTCCCATACTACAATAGAAAATGTCGATTATAATTAAAAATGATTTGAAGAAATTATAAATAACTGACGCATTAAGGAATAAATGCACAAGGAAATATTAAAAATAAAAATATTGGTGCAATAAATAAATGGTGCACTGCTGAAAGTGAAAGCTGAAAAGCGTTTTTAATTTGAAAAGAATAATTATTTTAAAAGAATACTTTTTATTTTTCTTATCTGTTTCGCACAGAATTAACATAATATAATTAAAGTACTATAAAAATAAAGAAAATGTTTTATTTCATCATCAATCATATCAAAATCAAATTGTCATGGGAGACAGAGACAGTGTCAACAATTACAGGCCTATATCAATACTCACTAGCCTCTCAAAGATATTGGAGAAAGCCTTTAATAATAGATTAAAGTGTTTTTTAGAATCTCAAAACTTACTTGCCAAAAATCAGTATGGTTTCAGAAATAATAGGTCAACGGATGATGCTGTTTTCGAGCTTACTGATGATATAGTACGTGGAATAGATAAAGGAAACAGAGTTGTTGGCATATTTTTGGATCTATCAAAGGCGTTTGATACTGTCTCTGTTCCTCTGCTATTGCACAAGATGGAAAGTGTTGGAGTAAGAGGACCGGCGCTAAAAATATTTCAAAGCTATCTCTCTGAACGCAAGCAATGTGTCAAGATTGATAAATATAGGAGTGCTGATGAACTGTTGCAATACGGAGTTCCTCAGGGCAGCGTGCTTGGCCCTACACTGTTTCTGATCTATATTAATGAACTCTGCAATTTAAATCTACCAAATTGTAAAATCTATACTTACGCAGATGATACAGCTCTCATAGTGCAAGGAAAAGATTGGGATCAGGTGCGCTGCAATGCAGAAAATGCCCTACGTGTGGTTATGACCTGGCTTTCTTCTAATATCCTAACGCTAAATGTAGAAAAATCAAAATATGTAACTTTCTCACCATCAGCAAGGACACAACCCACTACAAACTCTTATACCATCAGGACTCACAACCATTGTACTAATAATAATAGGGGCTGCGATTGTCTCTCCTTGACTCGTACATCAACCATCAAATATTTGGGTGTTGAATTGGACAATACGCTTAATTGGCAAATACATTTGGGCAACTTAGTTAACCGCACCAGAAAACTTATATTTATATTTAAGAAATTGAGACCATCACTTGACAAACGTACATTGATGATGGTATATTCAGCACTTGCAAAATCAATTCTAAGCTACTGTATCTCGTCGTCGGGTGGAACATACTTAACATCTATGCTTAGATTGGAGAGAGCTTAGAGAGCGGTATTAAAGGTTATGTTAGGGAAACCCTTCAGACATCCTACACACTTATTGTATCGCGAAGCTGAAGTTTTAACCGTGAGACAGTTGTTTGTTCTTCAAGTCACGCTGCGAACACATGCCAATCTTCCGTATAAAAAGAAGTTTAATAAAGATATACGGACCAGGAATAGAATTTGCAGTACTATTACCCACAAAAATAATTTGGTGACTAGGCATTACTATGCGTTGAGTAGCAAAATATATAATTTGATTAACGAAGCTCTAAATATCTATCCACTTACTAGATATAAGTGTAAAACAGTAGTGACACAATGGTTGCAGAAACTTAACTATGATGACACAGAAAATCTCCTAAAAGTAATAAAATTAATAATATATGGCAGATAACACACCCACCAACACACACACACACACACACACATATGCACATTCACCCCACTACTAACAAAACCATTGTTTAAAGAAAATGAACTGTATTAGTGGGAGAAATTGATAACTGCAATACAGTCATTTGTTGACTAGTGCAGTGCTCATTGATCCACCAACTTTAAAATGTAAATTTTTTGAAATAAACAATTTTTATTTTATTATTATTTATTTTTATTTTTCCTACAGGGATAGGTAGAAAAAAATCGAGCGCCACTTACCACGATCCTGACACAACTTCCTTGCTTCCCTGACATCTTTTCATACAAGGCAATGTATTATGAGCGCTAGGCAACTAAGTATTCTTGAGGTGATTCTTTAATTTTTTTAGTATCTAATTAGTGGTATTTTTTTTATTGTGACACGACATCTGACCTCGACTCGCCTGATGATAAGCAAGAGGAGGTCCAAGAGTGACGACGACTGGAATAACCGAGTCGGTTCCCGGCTGCCCCAGCCGCCGCCACTATGCCGGCTTAAGGTGCTTCTTCACGCATCGCTTGAAGAATCCAAGGTCATAGGATGAAGAAAACACATGGGCTGGCAAAGCATTCCACTTGTCAATTGTTCTACAAAGAAAAGACGCACCGAACTTTTTAGTTCGACTGCCGATTCGGTCGATAAAATGTGGATGCTTTCCCCGACCCCGACCGTGCGGGTATTACGGGTGTGGAAGGACGAGGCAGGAACAAGGTTAAAGAGCTCTTCGGAACATTCTCCGTGGTATAGGCGATAGAGGACGCACAAAGCCGCCATGTCTCTGCGTAGTTGCATGGGCTCCAGAGTTCGCGTGACCTCTGCATCACCTATAATTCGGACAGCTGTATACTTCTAATTCCCAATTTTGGTAGGTAGGTCATTTGCCCAGTCTGCCGGTGCTGCTACAGTTATCCAGCATCAGTAGTACCAGCAATTTTACTGGCAACTTCACTCTCTTCTTCACTGCTTACCAGCTTTAGGTTATATTTCGGGTTCAATTACGAAAACGTAGTTTTTGTATAATAACTTTTACTAAGTATTGTTCACACTTAGGTATACATTATAAACTTCAGTAAAACATTTTACTGAAGAGGAATTCACGTAACCATTCCGATAGATACAGACGGTCTGTATACTTACAGGTAAAGTGATTTAGATCATCTTGTATGGACTGGTTCCAACTAGGCCGGCATATAGTGGATGTGACTGCTACTTGCAGTTAATAAATTGTAGTAGCGGTTTAGAAAATTCCGTCTTCTTTCCAAGCCGTTGCCTGACAATTATTAGTTTTTTTCTTTGCTTATGCAAATCAACCCAGCCCATCATTTTTAGGAGGCAATAAAAAATCATTATATAAACTAAGTATTAATTAACTTTCAGGCAACCACAATTTTATTCGGTTGCCTAGCGAAAAGTTTCCGGTGCATTTAATTCCGAGTCCAATAGTAGTGTTCGAAATCCTAAATACCAAGAGACATCGGGTTGCCTGTTGCCGTTTGCATATTGTTTTAACTAGTATCGTATTTTGTGTGTCTTTTCATGTAAAGAAAGGCGGGATAAACTGTTAGTTACAATAAATCTAACCTTTTATCAAAAGCATACAATAATTAAGAATAGAGTCATCTGTCAACTTATTTATCAATTTTAAATGTCAAAGTAGAATTTCCTTTCAAAGTCAGTTTAATGTGAAATTTTTAGTGTCCTGTATTAAATGTATAGTCATCTCCAAACGTACGTAATATAAAAATGGCACCAGCAAGTGAATCTCTATTTCTTTTGGAAGTTTTAATTGATAAAATTACATATAAAAAACATCCATGCACCAGTGAAAGAGAATATACCACCTTCGTTACTATTCATTTCCTTAATGCAGAATCGTTTGAAATATCTGATAATGACGTAGCGATGGATATGCCCAAGAGCGATCCTTTCGTTACCTATTTCAATTGTGGCAAGTCGTGTCTCTTTCCTTTAAAAGATGAGGAGATCACTCAAGCCATGAACAAATGTACAATTAAATTTGTTATTCGAAAATCGATAATAGAAACCACGTGTGAACCTACAGAATTATATATGGGGGAGTGTATCTTAGATATAACAAAAGAATTTATTCAAACAGTAAAAAATAATAAGGAAGATCCAACTAATATAAGTGGACAAGCCCTACAAGATACATTTATCGTATCTAAAGAGGACGGCACCATCGTTGGCGATATAATATTGTTCTTGCGATTATCATGTTGTGGGAAAGATATAGTGAGTCAATTTCAAGATGGCCAGGATCCATTGTCGTATAGAGGAAATAATATTATAGATCGTTCATGTGATCCCAAAAGGGAGTTAAAAAGACCCGAGAGTCCATGTGGATGTGGAATAACTGAAACTTTCAAAAAGATCCCTAGTAAGTATTATCTTTGTAATACGCAGTGTTATTATTCATTACTTATTTATTAAATTGCCCATGTTCAACACATTTTCATGATACATGAGCTACGATTAGAATAGCAGTCAATGTCTAACAATGCCGTAATTACCCCGTAGTTATTTTCGCCTCTCTTCATCTTAACATTGTTTTAAGACTGAGTGTGGTCCCTTGGAGTATGATCTTTGTATAAAATAGTGAGTTTGGGATAACTTCTTAATGACAGATGCATGCTTAGATACATTTATTTTTAGCTCATTTCCATTTAAGTTTGTGCCTATTTTTTCGAAGTCATTTGACGGATCTACCATAGTCAAATAACTGTGTTGGTAGCAGTCATATCCACTACGCCAGCTTGGTAGAGACCGGCAACTTACAAACTGATCCCGAAACGCGACTAACTCATTTCACATCGGCAGACTGGACACCACTGCCTACGATTCTTTAATAACCAGACCCGGAGCAAATATCTACCTCTCTTTTCATAAACAAAGGTTTGTATATTTATTAATTAGAATAAATATTATAAATAAAAGCTGTGAAACAAATATTTGCTCTGACCGGGTATCGAACCCGGGACCTTCCGCGTAACGGATTGTTGTGCTAACCAATACGGCGCGCCTGTCCTCAAATGTCAAATCCAGCATGTCCCTATGTCCTTTGTCTACTTATAGCTAACATAATGCTTAATGCATTTTACGCATATTTGAATATTATAGGTACGGATTCTGGTCATAACGCCCTATCCGCTGGTTATGACGACCCTTGTTATTGTACTGGACCAAGACCTGCGCCAAAAGATGAGTTAGCCTGTAGAAACATTCAACAATATTGTCTTCATATACCAAGAGGTGAGTTCAAATAGCTTATGTAATATCCTATAAAAGTTAGAAAATCGGTGTATTAAAAATGAATACTTATGAAATGCAATCCATTGTTTATGGTCAGGTCCGTCAAATGACTTCGAAGAAATAGGCACAAACTTAAATGGAAATGAGCTAAAAATAAAAGTTCCTAAGCATGCATCTGTCATTAAGAAGATATCCCAAACTCACTGTTCTATACAAAGACCGTACTCCAAGGGGGGAAAGGATGATGGAGAATGCCGACCACCGTGTGGAAAAAATCAAATCAATCTTGCTCTTCCATGTGAACCCACGTGCTGTGCGGGAACACACCTTCAAGGTACACAATTAACTTGCACTACTGAAGGGTGTACTATGGCAAGTAAACATGGACAAAGTGCAAATATGGGAAAGACTACTTCGAATATAATATCACCCAACCGTGATTGTTTCGTATTAAAAGTAGCAAAGACTGCTTTTGATTGCGATAGGAAAACTAAAATAGAATTAGAAGTGGTAACACCAAAGGGTCCAAATAAAAATCCTCCAATAGGAAAGACAAGTGTGCGATCCCAATGCGATCCAGAATGCATATGTTGGCCATTACCTTGTGTACGCAAACATAAAAAGAAAAATATTACTAAACAAAAATAAAAAGTTTCGTTCCTTAAAAGGAAGTCCTAATTACGAACTATTTATTTTGTAAATTGTTTTCGATTGTAAATGTTATAAAAGATGTGAATTAAATATTTGGCTTATAAATTTTATAGAACAGTTGTGTTTTTTTTTTCTTATATACATTTATTTTATTAAGGTCGACGCCAATACCTGTCCTAAATAATCATGATAGGTAGGACTTTAAACATTATTTTATTCTTATTTTCTTGTTTACTACTCCTAGGTACAACACTGAAATGGCAAAATGTAGAAAATCTTATGAGACCAAAAATTGAAACACATGAATTGAAAGATGAAAAATTATGCCAAACCATTGTACCAGTTAGGAAAGTCAATATAAAGAAACTAGTGGTAAATTGTAGTAGTTCGCAGAACTGTCTCGTCATCAAGAATCTGGCACAAATTTCTCATAATTTATCTATGTGTACATACATATCACTGTTGTCGCAAATGAAATCTATAGCAAAAAAAATGTGTGATGTACTGTCACTCAGGGATTACTACACCAGTAACGAAGTTTTAAATGAATCAAATAACACAAAAACATTTACACGATATAAAATACTTACATTTAATAATGTATTTACGGTATACAGTCTATATGATGTAATAATACAAAATACAGATTCATCAACTCAGGCCACTGGTGCAATGAATAAATGTCTTCAAGTTCATTGTAAAAAAAATGATGACCCACAATGGGTAGATGTGAAATATACTGCAAATAGCAACTTTAACCCTTCAGCATATGCGTCCTTAAGTACGATATCGACATCAGTACATGCAATCATTCATCAACATTATATGCAAACGACAAATCAAAACCCTGAGGTGTACTTTTTTGGACACAAAAAATGTTCTAACATCTGCCCAACTTCATCTGCTGCGTCGCAAACCAAGTTCAAGAAATGTAAAGGAATTTGTTCAAAGAAAAGTAAAAAGAATATGTCACCACAGATTATGTGCACGACTTCCACCTCACAACAGACAACTTGTATGATGTCTTGTTCCCCCGGGACATGCAGTGCAACGAACACTGGTAAATCTGTAAGCATAAAGGACGATTTGAGGTGTCCTAAGGAGAAACCCTGCCCATATAAGGAACAAAACAATATAATAGCGACAGTTTCTCACATAAAACTTGGTCCTAAAACACCGTGCCCAGTTCATGGATTAGACTGTCCAGTGCCGAATACAGCTGAAGATAAAGCACCTGTTAAAGTTAGTGGCGTTAGTAATCCTCGTCGTGGAGTTTTTGAACTGGTCATAAGAAGAATAAATGGGGCCCCTTTAGCAAAGAATGAATTAATGTTGGAATGGACTCCCCCACCCATAAAATGTCTGTCACCATGTTGTGGAGCAGCGTGTGTGATTCCGATTCCATGTAGATCCAAATGTAAAACGGTTTCTTGCAGATCCCGATGCAAAGGAGCACCATGCAAAGTATGGCCATGCAAACCATCACCATGCAGACCTACGTGCTATCCGGTACCATGCACATCAAGGTGCAAAGTGGCGCCATGCAGAAATAGGTGCCAACCGGTACCATGCAGATCCAGGTGTATGGCGCTACCATGCATATCTAGGTGTAAAGCAATACCATGCGGATCCAGATGCATGGCGCCACCATGCATACCCAAGTGTAGACCAAAATTATCTTGTAGATCATGTTACCCCTGTACAAGGTGCAGTGGATGCGGCTCCCCTTGTAGGAGATCACCTTGCCGGAAATGCAGTCCATCAAAAAAATGTCCAATGGCACCATGCTCTCCTCCATGCAATATACCCTGTCCTGGTAGCCGCAAGCCCTGTCGCCGTTGTTGCAGTCAGCCAAAAATAAAACCTCGTAGTCGAAGAGTGTCACCTTGTCGCAATCGCTCCTTCACGTGTCGATTGGTTAAGTGTCGCAGTCTTCCGGGGCCTTGTATTTCATCGCCATGCTGCCCACGAGCGTCATGCTCTGTAGTACCCTGTACACCACCGCCCAGATATTGCAAAAGTAAATGTTCAAGCTGTTGTGTTAGACCATGCTAATATAAAAGAAAACCAATAAAATTTATTTGATACGTTTGGAGATGACTCTATATATCGTTTTTACTTCTCCCACGAACCTATAAGTAGGTGGCTTATAAGTAGGGTTGCCAACCTCCCGTGTGAGTTGGGACGTCCCGTTTTCACAGCTCAAATAATGCGTCCCCCGAAACGTCTCTGCAAGGGATAGCCAAGTTAGAGACATAACCCCCGTTCAAATGACGTAAAAGTACTAAGTGCTACGGTGCTGAGGGAGCGACAGGGGCCCCTCGCGCACGCACACCGGTAGACAGACAATTTTTTTTCTCGTTTCTGTACATTTGTAGACAGATCCGCTTTTTCAACCAAGTAGTCCATAAATAAAAGTTGACAAGCCTACTTAGAAGTAACCTGCATTTTTAAATAAAGATCTGTTTCTTACAAACAGATCTTTATTTATTATAACTATATTATGACATAAAGATTCGTATGTTCACAAACATAGACCATGTTTGAGAAGAATCGTCAATGAGGAAGATGCCAGTGGTGTCATGCCAGCATCGCGAATGGTGTCGATCCGTTGAGTCTGAATACCTTAACTTGTATTCTAAGGAAGGATGTCTGTTTTCTTTTTAAGAATAAAGGCCTTCACTAGCTTTTACGGCATCTTTATGAAATTAATAAATGAAACTATCATAAAAAGAAATAATTAGTTTATTAAGATTTAATTACTTTAAATGAATAGAACAATAAATAATAAATAATTTTGCATTTCAAAATTACTTTAAAATGTTCTAATTTTTTATTGGTAGCGCCTACATGCAATAGCTAACTTATTAGATTATACATAAATATATAATATTAAGCCACTTGAAAACATTAACCTCTAATTAAATAAACATTACTTTCACTTTCCCGCGAACCACGCGATGGCATTTAGAATCCATGTGTGGCCATTGTCTCGTATCTTATTGTACCAAGTTATTGTAATACCAGTTCACGACTAGTTCCTCAAAAAGCTATTTGGTCACTAGTTAAAAACTGCCAGATTAATTGGCGACATAATTAAGAAATGATGCTAACTCAATATAACAAGTAAATAAATACAGAGAATATATTAATAATTGAGCATTTACAATTTATTAGCCAAAATAAGTAAACAAACATAAATATTACTGAGGTGCAACTGGGCAAACAAAAACTCGTGCCGACAATACAAAAATTAAGGTTGCAGACGATTGCTTAAAGGACATCATTCATTTTGTATGGGGACTTGGGCTTATTTGTATTCACAGTTGCATTTAAATACATAGTTTATTGTACAAAGATTACAATGGTTTAGGAATATATACTTTATTTTCATAGTGTAGGTGTGCAATATGACAGTTCAAAGCAGAACTGTTAATATGGCGTGTCTTTGTGATTGACAGACTTTTACATCTTATTTTTACAAAAAAAAACTAAATTTCACAGGAATTAAAAGCAAAATTATTATTGGTTTCATCAATACCAGTATCGAAACCACCATTCATATATTTTTTCATCATTGGACATTTTAAAAGTAGTACACAAAGGCCCAAAATGAATAATGTCCTTTATTAAGATTGTTAGAGTACTGAGCTATACTACTGAGCGCCTAACTGAGAAGGTTGCTGCGGTTGAAGAGCGGTGTGCTTGCATTCACATGTCACCCTTCCTGCACCGCTCCCCGCACGCATATGCCCCGATTCTCGTAATACACAAGAGCGAAATAATAAAGACTTGCATACGAACCAGTATTGCTTTATCAACGTCAATTTTACACCAATCTAATTAATATTATTGCCCACGAAAAGTCAGTGATTGATCGGTTACCTACGAGATTGCCATATATCGACGAAATATCACTGATTTTTATTTAGATTAATAGAAGTCACGTCGATAAAGCAGTGGAAGTTTGTAGGCAAGCCATTTTGCTGCTGTGAATTACAAGAATCAGGGCACTGTAATAGATTGTAATAAAACCGCAATAAATCTTAAGTTTACACTTATTAATACAAGATAAATAGTAAGGTTTAAATAATCCTAATTGCATGACTTAAAACGAACCAACTACATAATTAATCCGACAAATAAAAATAAGTATAAAATATATATTATAAAAATACATTTTGATTATCATAGTTTGTACTCAATTAATTTCATTACATTAAAAGTTTTCTTAGTAAGTAATAGAATATGAAATTATTATTGTGAACTCTATAAGCCATCTACTGGGATACGATTATTCAACCTAATATTAAGATCAATATCATTATAGGCAATTAATTATAATTATAAATAGTTTGAAAAATCAATTTCCCAAACGTTTGTTATAAATGTGTCGGTCTAAAAAAAATTATGACATTAAAATTTATTAGATCGACATATCATTTTATTACTTATTCATTGTAGAACATTTACAATTAATAAATTAATTCGATTGGTAGACTACATATCGTTACACATAATCGATAACTAACGCGTTATTAAACTGATTTCATTTACATCGGCGACGCGAGTATACTAAAGTCAAACAAAAATATGCTCCAACTTTTTCCTTTAATAGCGCGCACGTGTGTGTGCGTACATGTGCATGTGTGCGTATATGCATGTGTGCGTAAACGCTTTTCATACAAGTGCATATATACATATTGTATATGTGGATGATAACTATGATGAAGATTGGTTCATCTATTACACAAGGGTGCGCAAAAATGGGGCCTTATAATGACCTTAAATATACACCGTACGTATTAGTGTCGATAAATTGATTTTATATTTGCAAATTGTCTTCTTAATGCAAACTTGTCCCACTGTAATATATTACAAAACAAAATTCAACTTCAATGCAATTTATACATTACTTATACGGAGATGAGTTAAGAAGAATCTAGCCTCTTAATAATTTAATGAATCTTTATTGTGACCGAATACTTATGTTGATATAAATCAGATGAGGAGTCACAATAAAAATAAGGTATTTATATAGTTTCTTATTATTAATTGCGTACCATGCAAAAGTTCTAAGTAAGTTCTGCATTAAGGTGACTATATAGTCTTGATATACTATATAGTTGTTGAGAAAACTACAGTAATGCTCATTCCGTGTTAGAATTGTTACTAGCAGGAGCATTACTGCAGTTTTCGCTTTGCTAGGTATTGTTAATTTGTTCCACATTTAAATGAGTAATGAATCGCAGACGCATCTTGAGAGACGGTCTCAGCTTACGGATCACTGTCTCCACTTCACTCTTCATTGTGTCGCCAACAAACATGTACTTAATGTGATAACTGTTTATAAGAGTTAAGGAATAAGCATTAGAGGTAGCATAGTTTGAGTCTTTGCTGCAAACTGTTTTTTTTTTTTTGTTTATTGTGACTCGTCATATGACAGCACCCCGCCTGATGGTAAGGAGTGCGGTCTATGAATGGGGGTTATTTAATACAAATACAACAATTCAATAACTGTAAGTAGAAGTGACATCCACTATGTTGGCCTAATTCGACCTAACAAGTTGATTCCGAAACGGACTAAGCCACATCGCGATCTGTATACTTGTAAGTAGTGGTACTATCCCCGAATCGGCAGACCATTGCCTACCTCTCTTTTATTATCAATTGTCTCAACGGAGCACTACTTCTCACGATCCTGCCACAACACAACTCTCTCGCTTTCATCACATCCAAAATTCTCTTTAAATGGTCTCTATTGAAGTGACAAAAATGTATGAAAAGGATACAGTAAATCACATATAGGATCGATGTACTCCAAATGCTTTTGATTCTTATCGATGTGTGCTAATAACTCGTAGAGTATTATAGTTATATCCATCAGTGCCCGTGACAAATCTGAGTTAAATCTCTGCAGAAATGGCCCGACTAAATGGCAAAGGAATAAAAGTTGAACTTCCGTCTGAACTTCTGGAGCCACTTCTTCTTTTATAAATCTAAAACATATAAATCATAATTACACTTTTGGCTTATTATTATTACATTAGAGATCCGCAACCGGTTTTCTCGCATGGTTATATCAGCCCGTTATGCATCATCGCAAAAGTTAAACAATAAGCATCATCTTGATCATAATCAGCCAGAAGGCGTTCACTGCTGAACACAGGCCTACCAATTAGAACGCCATTTCGAAAGACAAGATGCCAATTGCATCCACTGGTTACTCGTGACTTTCACTGTGTCGTCAGTCCACCTTGTGGAAGGCCTACCTACGCTGCGTCTTCCGGTTCGTGGTCTCTACTCTAGAACCTTTCTTTCCCATCGGTTGTCGGTTCTTTGAGCGATGTGGCCAGCCCATTGTCACTTCAGCTCGCAAATCCTATGAGCTATGTCGGTAACTATGGATCTTTGGCGAATATCCTCGTTCTATCGCGCAAAGACACGCCAAGCATAGCTTTCTCCATTGCCCGCTGAGCGACTCTGAGCTTTTCCAAACAGGCCAACTCTAATTCATAAGCTTATTCAATTGCTTTCCGAACAACATAAATTTTTATTAATGAAGCTGGCGTGTCGGGGTGACAGTACTTCGTCTGATGTTAAACTGAAGTAGGGTCCATAAACGAAGGCGATTGTTACAAGTAAGTGTCAGCAAACAGCAATCGTATTTACTATACTCGATTCATTTCAAACATGCAAACTCGTGCGAAATGATTTATAAATCATTTTCACCGGACTTCTCGCTCTCACCCTCAGGCCCTATTGAACTGACCCAGTGATAGGTATAGCTGTAAAAAAAGGCATGGTCGATAACAAATAATAAAAAGCTGGGAAAAGCTATATCTGTGCCTTTATCGATAACAACTTTTTATTTACACAACCCGTTGATAATGATTAATGACTTTGCACGTTTGTAATGGCTTAAGTATAGTGAACTTTAACATTTTTAAAAGTAAAAAATAAAACAATATTTCAATACTTACTGAGGCACTTGCATAATTTGTCCAACGCTCGCATGATACCAGACAGCGTGAACTATAGCTAAAGTAAGGCTGAACTTATTCTCATAAAGAGCATCGTGTGTTAATGTCAGGTTAAACATATGGAACGGTGAATACATATAAGGCCAATCATTCATATCTTTAATGAGGTCAATTATACGACTTTGGATTGCTAACCAAAATGGATCAGGAAGCGCTGCAATTATCAAACCAATCCCGTTAATCCATAATTGCATTTGATCAGGTTCTATAACTATATGGCCTTTTATGATCACGTCTAATAAGTTATCGCCAATTATTTTAGGCGCCAAAGGTATGGACATTATTTCTACGGTGGTCACGTAAAGTGCGTGCGCGGATGGATTAGGGAATTCATTAAATCTCCAATCTGTTATAGGGAATTCTGACTTGCCGGCCATAGCTGTGTAGGTATTAAGGAAAATTATATACATTCAAGTTTAGTATTAAGAGATTTTCACTAATATTAAAAATAAATCTATTATCAGGGTCCCGATTCTATAAATACACAACAGCGAAATCACTTTTTTACGACCTATCGCTTCTTTTTCAATGTGACATTTATACTAATTGTCGTGTATTCGAGAATCGGGAGTCTTAAATATGTACATTTGAATAATAACTTAATATTTCAATTAATTGTGAATGTGAAGGAAGCGAGAGAATTGTGTCAGGATCGTGGCAAGTGGCGCTCCATTGTCTTTGCCTATCCCTGTGGAAAAAAGCCGTGACAATTTTTTAATTATTTTAATTTATTATTAATAACATTTTAATGCGATGTGGAATCACTTTTATCAATAGCCACGGTTCAAGTTGATTTCATAGCGTTCAGAGCCTTATAACTATGTCAAATAACATCCTTAAACTCTTTTAAAGCTTATTATTAAATTAAAATAAATAAAAACGTAATAGGTTTATAATAAACTTTAAATCACCTAAAATAGTGATTCGTCGTTATCCTTGTCCTCCTATTGGTGGAATTACGTTACAAAAGAGGCAAAAAAATATTTTTAAAATACTATTAAATATAACTTAATTTTAATTAAAGATAATTCGGTTTATTTTTATCATTTTAAAGAAAAAAAATCATTTGGTCTCTGCATGATTACCCTGCAGTAACACTAATAAATCACGATTTTCTTAACGCCAATAGACACAAATTGATATAATTAAAAGGATACTGTCAACAAATCTCCTAATGAGCTCTGTGTAATATGTAAGCTCTGGAGTCCACGTTGAGGCCTCCTGGTCTGATTTCAACAGGTACCCTTGAAATTCCTCCGTCGTCGCCCAGCGAGCAGGTCGTACGTCCTTCAATGACCCCAATACTGCATTTACCAACTTCCTTTTTAACAATGGCCGGTCGCGAAGCTTTTCGTCATAATAATGTAGTGTATTATATAAAAATGTTACAGGACGATCTGTGGGATGGACAAAAGATAACATTAGTTTGTTTTACATTTTTATACTAGGCTACTTAACGTACTTGTATTATAGAAACAGGACGATCAAACTACATATATCATAGATATATTGGTACCACCTCTGTGTTTTTTGTACCGAGGGTTTTTAGAATGCACGGTCATTTTTTTGTGGCTCGACATATGACATCACCCCGCCTAATGTTACGCTGGAATGCAGTCCATGAATGGAGTCGACTGCTAATTCAGTTATGGAGCTGCAAGTAGCAGTCGCTACTTGAATCCGGCTACCGACACGCGACTAAAGTCACTTCACTTGAAAGACCTGAAAGTGGTGGTATTACCCAGGGTCAGCAGACTGGGCTAATGACCACAAACTGTATCAGAGGTCACCACTTAGTTAAGGGATGAAGATTTGTGAATTGAAGCGAGAGTTGTGTTAGTATTTAATGTAATTGTAACAATGGAGACATGATAATTGGATTAATTGATAATTTAAAAATAATTTAAAAAACATACCGTGAAATTTATAAAGATATCCAAGATGCTCAAGTAGCTGTTCCAGACTTTTACTAACTTGAGGTATTTCAAGTGTCCTGTGAAGGACTATATCCAAAATTGGTATAAATCTCAAACAAACATTGCTTAGGTACACTGGAATACCACTGTATGCACCATTGCTCTCTTCAGGAGCAAACTTTTCTGGATATTTCCTATGAAACGCGAGATGTTTTTCGTACCTGTAATATCAAAAAATATTTTATGACCCAATAAATCACGACAAGGTTGAGCTCAAAGCTGATATAATATATTATAGTCTTTCTAATTGGATGCGACATGCTATCCCATATGAACAACATTTAGTTGAAAGAAATCTCAGTATATTCGAAAAACAAAGTCAGGGGCTGCCTCAATAAAGATTTCCAATTAATTGTATATATATACGAGTATATATATACAATCCACATAGATACAATAATTTAATTAAATGTCAAAATAAATATGTACACATGTACAAATAAATTTAATTTAATTTAAATATACAAATAAATATAAATACATTAAAGCGAAATATTTAAAATTGCTTAAAATAGGATAATTATAATAATGTTTTAGGCTTTTTAAAATTTATTCATATGTATGAAAAGGTGTAATTTTTTAATTCTGTTAAAATCTCCACTGAAACAAAATATCTACTGTAGTCGCAAAGGACCTTGTTGTTAGAGCGACTTTAAATAAATTACATTAAAAAAATATATATAAATACATATTTAATAATATATAATATTTAACATAATATATGTAGCATCTGTATATGCTGTGTTTGCAGTATATTTACAATTTAGTCCATAAGGATGTGAAGGAAGCAAGGGAGTTATGTAAGGATCGTGGTAAGTGGCGCTCCATTGTCTCTGCCTATCCCTGTGGGAAAAAGGTGTGACATTTTGATTGATTGAGTCCATAAGAAATAATTTACCAGTTGCTTTGTTTCCAATGTTCAGGACAGTTTTCTTTGACAAAATCTTGAGCTCTGTTTCTTAATTCAGAACCTTTCAATAACAGCAATTGAATAATGTATATACAGACTTGACTTTCGTTTGCATCTGGATTTGGACGAAGCACCTAAAATAAAATCAGTTTGTATATAAAACTACTTGAAATAACTTTTAAAGCGTATAAATACTTTTGATTTTATCGGACATGTTACAATGTGTAACTATTTTAATAGAGAACGTGCGAGTTGTCAGGATAGTGGTCTGCTTAATCCTGCGGAAATAAAGACTTGATAATTTGTTTTATTAATTTAATGAAGTAGATCGAATAAACATACTACCCTGGATCGGCAGACTGGGCAAATAAACACCAACTTACTGCCTACCATTCTTAATTAATCAACTTATTGGTGAGGCTACAATTGATTATCTCATGTCTATTACCAAAGGAAAAACAGCTTACTAATGATAGCACCAATCTATCGATAGTAACGATATTGTATTTCCAAATTATGTCATTGATTGCATCCACACATTTATTTATATGAGGACCTCCTGCTGGGTTGGTTACTTCGAAAACCAAATAGTCGCAGAATTTTCGCACATGAGCTGATAATGCTCGAGCTCCAATACGTTCGAGTATTCTGTGAAAAAAGTAAATAATGTGATTAAAATAAGGTAATTTAATAAAATTATTCACTACTTTTTTAAATCCTTTTAGAGATTATTAATATTTTGTAAATAAATAGATTTTGGAAACAAGAGATTAATATGACATTTATCAATTTTCGCACAGGGATAGGCAGAGACAATGAAGCGCTACTTGCGTCCATTGTCTCATTGGAACTCCCTCGCTTCCTTTACATTCACAATTCTTTTCATACAAGCTCTATGGTTATGGGCACTAGGCAATCCAGCTTTCTTGAGGATGTCTCCGATTTGATTAAGAAACACCCTCCTAGGCCTGCCTTGTTTAAAGCATCTATCCACATAAGATTTATAAATTCCTTTTGTTAATCTACTTTCACTTATCTTTTCCATGTGCCCCAATCACTTAAGCATTCCTTTATCAATTCTTGTCACTACATCCTCTTTTATACCACATCTATCCTTATTCTATTCGCTATCGTCATCCCATATATATTCTTTAACGATTTTGCCTCACCCACTTCCATTCGTATTATTCACTCCCATACATTAATGTAGGAACAAACACCGCATTATGAATAACTATCATGACATTACTATGTAAATAAAGTAATAAAAAATTAATTTCAAAAATTCAATAGGACGGCCCCGGTTCATAACCACTTGCCGGTACCAATGTATCTTTGATATATGTATTAATACAATACCCGTATGTATTACGATAAATTAATTGTACATATTATTGACTTACTTGAATGCTATAGGATTAATTCGATTGGTTTCAAATATCATTTTCCATAATAAGCATAGGAACAAAGGCGTCGGTTGACCAGAAAAATGAGCAATTATATCATTATCATTTGACATTGAAGTCCACTTCCTGTACTCTTCCTCTACGGACTTCTTCAATAATTGTTTGTTTTCTTTTGGAGCGGGATTCTAAAAGTAGTTATGTCTTTATTACGAGATTCATTTCTGTAAAATGCTTTTAATTATCTTATTCTTAATAGTTCGAAGTTAATAACTGATCCTTTTTACATTTATTATTATATTGTAATATTTCTTTTAATAAAAGAAAACCAATCCTTAAATTGCCTTTAAAAAACCTTGTAAATAAGAGATTTATATTATAGACAATGCCTTTTTTTAAGCTTCATACAGTAGCATAAGGCCTGCAAGTGTGAGCGAGAGGTCCGATAAAAATGATTTATGACTCAGTTTGCACGTTTGTAATAGGTGTACTTTTTTTTATTGTAACTCGACATTTGATAGCACCCCCCTTGATGTTAAGCTGAAGTGCGGTCCATGAATGGATATCACTGCTACTACAATTCAACAACAACTGTGGGTAGCAACTGCATCCACTATGCCGGCCTAGTTGGAAACGGCAACTTACAAGTTAATCCCGAAACGCGACCAAATCACTTTACGGTCTGTATACTTGTAAGTGGTGGTACTACCCGGGATCGGCAGACTGGGTAGTACCACAGATCGTCATCCTACAATTGAATTTTCATGCGTACCTGTGCAAAGAATTCTTGCAATACTGGGGGGAAACACTGTAGTGTATGTTGGGACCATGTATGAGGTGTATTCGTCATTATTGTTGTTAATAGTTCTTTCACTGTTGAAGTATCGTTACCTGCTGTAAAATAAGTTAGCATTGATATTCATCAACATCTAAAGTTATAGAATAAAAGTTAAGAATATTCAGCGGCGATATGGAATTATGTAGTGACATGAGTATGTCATAATAAAGTGACTCGAGTTTGAGTTGCGAATAAATATCATACAATTTTTTTTATTGTGACTCGACATATGACAGCACCCCGCTTGATGTTAAGCCGAAGTGTGGTCCATGAATGACTGTCACTGCTACTACAATTCAATAACTGTGAGTAGCAATCACATCCACTATGCCGGCCTAGATGGAACCGGCAACTTACAAGCTGATCCCGAAACGTGACCAAATCACTTTACGGTCTGTATACTTGTAAGTGGTGGTACTACCCCGGATCGGCAGACTGGGTACCACTGCATAACCAGACCCGAAGCAAATATCCATCTCTTTTTTATTATAATATTAACAAATATTTGCAATATTTAATGTTATTAAATATTACAAATAAAAGCTATGAAATAAATATTTGCTACGACCGGGAATCGAACCCGGGACTTTACGCGCAACAAACCAATTGCTAAACCGTTCGTCCACGCCAGTCGTCAAATGTCACAACCCTCAGCGTATTTTCAACCGACTTTGTCACATTGTATCATGATCAGCTGTAAGCCGCCACATCTGCCATACATATAAGATCTCTCATAGTTCATCTTCATCATTAAATCAATTGCATTTAATTTGTAATCGAGTTAGCCCGATTTCTTAAAACAGCTATCCTAACAATAAAATTGTTAAATGGG
Source organism: Tinea trinotella (assembly GCA_905220615.1). Classification (NCBI taxonomy): domain Eukaryota; kingdom Metazoa; phylum Arthropoda; class Insecta; order Lepidoptera; family Tineidae; genus Tinea; species Tinea trinotella. The sequence goes on from HG992305.1 coordinate 7,441,330, forward strand.
TTAAATGAATAAAACAAATGGGGCAACTAATAACAGCCAATGAGTAAACGGCTTTATTCATGGACTACACTCCAGCTTAACATACAGCGGGGTTCTGTCACAATCAAAATAAAAAAATACACAGATTAGAGCAGTTTCAAAAGGCAGTTCTTAAAAATATCGATAGGTACGATAAAAATATTTAAGACTCAGTTTACACGTTTGTAATAGCTCGAGTACTGTGGTACATATTTCAAAAAGCGCTTCCTAAAATCCCTCCAAAGTTGTTTTCTATATTATGTAAATTATTATAATTTAGTACTTACCGTCAGTTCTAGGTTCCACTGAAGCATGTAAATTTACAAATTTTAACGTTAATAGAATTACAAAAATAAATTTAGGGGACTTGGTGACTATAAAAAGATTTCATTGATAACTGCAAACAGCATTTGAGATGCGAGAATATTTCAAAATTTAATGACTGAAGATCAAAAAACAACATAATGAAAAGCTGTGAGCTTGACATATGACAGCTACCCGCCTGATATTAAGCTGGTGTGTGGTCAATGAATAGAGAAGACTACTACGGGCAAACATTTAGTAGCAGTCGCATCCACTATGCCTGCCTAGTTGGAACTGGCACCCGTTCTATGAAATCACTCGTATAAAAATATAAAACAAAATTGTAGGTCTTATGTCAAGGGATAGTGTGTTTATTGTAAAATTAACTTAAACATACCAAGTCCGGCCATGTAGATACCGCGAGCCAATGTCAGTACTAAAACACGATTTAATTCCTCACTATCAGTGGATACTAATGTTTTTGGTTCTGTTACCACTCTTGATAGCTGAAGCTGTACCCCCGAACAGCCAAGACTTGTTATAAGTCTTATAGCCGTGCTTTCGAAACTGAAAATTTATTAAAATTTATGAACATTAAAAATCAATTTAATGCCTTGATTCCCACAGCCCTCTAGCACGGCAATTCAAAAAATAAGATCGACACTTGCAATCTAATATTATTGTAATTCATTTTAAATAGCTTACTAGGATAGCGCATCCCTAAGACCAACATTTTTTTTAAATTAGTCACAGTGATAATTCTTGCTGGTGTCAATCAAACTTGCTTCTTGAATTACCGTGCTGGACGGGCAGGAATAGGCTAAGAAAATGAAGAACCATTCTCTTCATACTGATTCTATGGTTCCGTAGTAGCCTTTCTGTATAATATTATAATTATATTGAGAATGTGAAGGAAGCGAGGGAGTTGTGTCAGGATGTTTTAGGCCGGCATAGTGGCGGCGGCAGGGGCAGCCGGGAACTGACTCGGTTATTCCAGTCGTCGTCACTCTTGCTTATCATCAGGCGAGTCGAGGTCAGATGTCGTGTCACAATAAAAAAAAAGTGGCGCTATGTTATCTCTACCTATCCATGTGGAAATCAAAGCGTGACAATTGTTGATGATGATAGTATTGTAAATATAAGTATAACTAAATAAATATAATTTAATAATGTCTATTTATTAAGTCGGGCACATGGAAAGGATGAGTGAAAGTAGATTGACGAAAGGAATTTATAAAACGGATGTGGATGGATGCGTTAAACAAGACAGGCGCAGGTGAGTTTTTTTCCGACCAAATCGGAGACATCCTCAAGAAAGCTAGGTTGCCTAGTGCCCATAACCACAGAGCCTGTATGAAGAGAATTGTGGATGTAAAGGAAGCAAGGGAGTTGTGTAAGGATCGTGGTAAGTGGCGCTCCATTGTCTTTGCCTATTCCCGTAGGAAAAAGGCGTGACAATTTGATTGATTGATTGATATTAAGTCGCGACATCTGACCTTGACTTGCCTGATGGTCAGCAAGGGAAGGCCCACGAGCGTCGACGACTACAAAACCCGATTTAATTTACAGTCACCTCAGTCGCCGTTACTACCCATAGACAGAAAAAAAAGTAAAGTACTTACCACAATTGCAACTGAGTCTGATTCGCTTGAGGGTACGCAGCCAAGGAGTGAATATTAGACAACAAAGTCACTCTATAATGCGGTTGTATGTGATGAATTCTATATGAAAACATATCCAGTAAATTATGTAATATACCCCAAGCATGAGATTTGAAAACTGTTGGTAAGAGTTGATCTGAAAGGTAAATATTATTTATTAAACATTTAGATGAAATATATTTAGATGAAAAAAGATATGTATTGTGCTTTTTCAAGTGAAACTTCTTTAGGCGCCTTGTAAATTGGAAGCTTACCTGTGAAACGAGCGAGCGAGCGAACGCAGATGAGGGTTATTTTGTTTTATTAAAATTCAACAAGATGGCGTTAGTGAATTAATTGTTTGTAATTAAATTATAATAAGTCAAGTGTTTGTATCATAGGAACAGGACGACCAAAGTTCATTTTGCAAAGCTACATTGGTACCGGCAAGTGGTTTTAAGTCCGGGAGCTCTTTAATTTCAAGACCACAGGCGCCTTGAACAAACTTGTAAGGCAAGAACGCATTTCTGAATAAATCTAGTTTTATCATCAGTAAATAACGGTCTAAATTCTCATAGGGACTTCTCATGACTATAAAATATGCGTAGAATAAACAGAGAAAAAAGGCCCAAATTTAGCGCATAGTGACTACAACTGAGCCAGCCTTTAAATGAAACAGTTTTGTCAGTTTTTGGTGCTCTTGAAACTCCCCTTGCTTATCATCAGGCAAGTTAAAGTCAGATGTTAGATATGAATTAAAAAGTTTTGTTCTGCTGTCATATATCGAGTCACAATAAAAATAATATAAGAATAATAGCTTATTTTTGTGAATGTGAAGGAAGCGAGGGAATTGTGTCAGGATCGTGGCCAAATGGCGCTCCATTGTCTCTGCCCATTCCTGTAGGAAAAGGCGTGACAATTTGATTGATTGATTGACAATAGCTTATATAGAATGACTACGTAAAAAGACTAACGCAACTTACTAATAAATCCTTTTATGCCAAGCGACTCAATTTCAGTATATACCAATAATCGACTATACGTTTCCACAAGAGCTGGTGCCATCATTCCATTTCCAGGCATATTGGCCTTATTTTGTGCTAATTTAGCCACATGAGTCACTATTGAGTGTATTAGTGACATTTTACAATGCAACGTTAGGCTATCCAAAATACACATAGACAATGGCATTGTCGGTAATGGTGGATTTGTTTGATTGCCATTCGATATTGTTTTCTGGTTTCCCAATAATGTGTCAATGATAATAGCCATTGGCCTGGTGTAGAACTCTTGGTTCGTGGAGTATGCGTTGCATAGTAGAGCTATCCGATAATCAGAGCCCAATAATGTTGGTGTGTTATTTGAAGACAGCAAATGTTGTAAAAACCTAAAATTGTACATTATTATTAAGACAAATTGATACAGTATTGTTATGTAGTTACAAGTATACAGACTGTGAAGTGACTAAGTTGCGTTTGATCAGCTTCTAAGTTGCCGGTTATAACTAGGCTGAAATAGTGGATGTGACTGCAACTTACAGTTATTTAACTGTAGTAGCAGTCACCTACCTTTATGGACCGCACTCCAGCTTAATATCAGGCGGGATGCTGTCATGTTTCGAGCCACAAAAAAGTAGATATTATGAAATAATAAAACAAACAATAGGCAGAGACAATGAAGTGCCACTTGCCACGATCTTGGCACAACTCCCTCCTTTCCCTTATATCTACAATTCTCTTTATACAAGCTTTGTGGTTATGGGCACTAGGCAACCCAGCTTTCTTGAGGATGTCTTCGATTTGGTCGGAAAACACCCTCCTGTGTCCTAAACCATCGAAGCATTCCTTTGTCAATCGCGCACCACATCTAGTGCGCACTGTTCTATTCCTTAACGACCGCATGTCTACAGAGATAATGCTACTCTAATGCTTATTCTGCCAAACATTCACTTTCATACATTAATGTAGGAACAATAATAATACGAAAACTTACTCATATTGTAGTTTCAAGTTGGCAGGCATTGGCATTGTCTTATGTTCAGTTTCCGCTTTCTTCAACAAATGCATCCAAATACAAACGACAGCCATCTGATGTGTGCAATGCGGCCGAGCAAAGTCAGGTACAGGCAAAGGTTCCGTCTCAGGATATAATAACTCATGTAGTTTAATTATAGGCAAAAAGTTCGACAATGGGTTTCTCTGTATACTACCAGAAATGAACTGAAGTAAAACCCACATTAAATGATCGCGACCCTTCTTCAATTCGTCCCCTGATAGTTTATCTTGCAAGCCCATGACAATATTAGGAAATGATGCAAAACCAAATAGTATAAGATATATAACTTGAGATGACAGATGCAACCAACACCAGTGTGTGCTCGACATATCGTCGTCATCTGTTTCTAGTTCACTCTTCTCCATAGCTAATATCATTAGTTCCACAAGCTGATCCTCAAGTGCTATACATCGTTGCTTATGTTGCTTTTGTAAGCCAAGCATAGAGCACACCATATCTCTGGAATATGGCTGTTGAAGAACATGTCTAAGCAGATCTATTTGAGGTTGCAATAGGTGATCCTCGTAAGGAAGGTTTCCTTTTAGAGAGAATTTAAGTGTCGCTGGATCCAATTTCCACGGATTCATTAATTGGTCTGCATATCCAGAGAATTCCACAACAGGGAGCATGTGCGAATGCCCAATAACTGATACCATTTGCGCACAAGGCTTAAAACTCTCTATAAAACCCGTCAATAGTTTTGATAGTTGCTGGAAATAATAAAGTAAGTTAAATTTGTTTGAAAACAATATACAGTCAAACCTGGGTAAGCAGGTAAACTTTTAATGGGTGTTTAACTGCCAAGTCCCGTCAAATTATCCCTCCAAAACAGTATTTACCAACGTGGGGCCCACGCCCCTCAGGGGGGCATTTTAGTAGTTAAGGGGGCAATTTAAAAATGGACTCGACACGACTTGAACCCTTCCGCTTTGAGTTATTTAAATGCAATGCTAGATATCCGTGACCAATTTAACAAGAAAGACAAATAAATAAAAAATGCTTTAATCATTTATATTTCTTAAGGGATCAAAACAATTTTTAAAGGTTTGATCCCTTTAAATTTATGTATAACAATTTTAGAAATGTTAAGGTGGGGCATGGCCTAAAAAGGTTAGGAAACACTGCTCTGAAACTTTAAAAGGTAAAATCAAAGTTAGTAATATTTCACTTGTGGACCATTATTACTGAGAAAAAGATCGTGGTACTTGACCTCTTACTTATTAATGTTTTACTAGATATGTACTTTAGTTTTTCAGTTTCTACAATACAAGCACGTTTAGTATCTTAATATAGAAAAGTAATATTTTTTTATACTGCAGTTCTTGTATCATAGAAACAGGACAACCATGGTACATACATTGGTAGAACAAAGATACATTGGTACCGGCAAGTGGTTTTGAATATTTATTGTAGTGTGTTATTCAACTTACCCAGTGTGGCCAGTGGCTGCTATCGGGATAATCCTTTTGTATCTCAGTAACAACAAAGTATGCTGGTAGCAAAGAAGCGTTGCGGTCAAATATATATTCAACAACATTGAGCAAAGCTTTCATTTGAGGTAGTGTACTGGTATTAAGCGAAGTAGGTATCGCGAGAGCTTTTTCTCTGCAAATCTAAAAGAAACAAAAAACGATGTAGATCTTGTTTTATTAAAATTATAAAATTATCTTAATATGAATTGTATGACAATAATTGTAACATTTCTGTAACTAAATGAGAAACAATTTATTTAAACAATTAATTTATGTATTTCTCTTAATTGTTTTTGTAAATAATTTTAAAAAACTATTACACAGTCGGTGGGGTTTGCTTTAGCCGCATCCATCAGGCTGTCAGTTGTAGCAATGAGGAACGACTTCAAAAGCTGCGATTGTTAGGTAGAGATTCTCTTCAATCCTAGAAACGCCTCTGCTACTTTAAAACTTATTTAAAGCATTGTTATATTCACCTTCATAATTTCTCTGACTCCCTTATAATCCACTCCGCCGATAATTTTTCTAATTAAATTAAAACATTCAATCCAGTAATCAGCATGTGTATAGCATAGTTTCTCACTCGCTAATATTGTATCACACACCATACTAAAAATAAGAAACAACAATACATTCAACATATTCCAGTATAAATGAGTTTATATCAATATGGAGTTGTGTCAGGACCGTGGCAAGTGGCGCCTTCATTGTCACCGCCTATCCCTGTGGGAACATACACTATACTATACATATTTAATATTCACGCTGGAATATATTTTGTAATGTGACTCGACATCTGATCTCGATTCGCCTGATGGTCAGTAAAGGGAGAGCCAACCGTGCGAACGACTTAAAATTCAGGTGCTATCACTATACCGGCAGACCTCATGTTTCAATTGTAATTTTAATGCTATAGCTTGTCTAACTATAAATTAAGAGCCCCTTCACTTTATTAGTTAATTTAAATGTGTGAATGCAAATATTTATAACTATACTACTATACTTCATAAGCGTGATCCTCCTTTTGTGTCCAACTAGCAACTGAATGAGCAATTACAATTGCATTTTCGGTGTGTTGCATCCGTTGTGTGCGTAAAATGAAGTGGAGGGGCGCGTCATTTCGTGTTAGACAGACTCTAACAACATTCATCTAAATCTATATTAATATTGAATATAAATTGTATGAATAATGAAAGTAAATTGTGTTCAATGCACATTATTCCCATGTTCCCACACAAGAGATAATTCATAACAATAAGATTAGCAATTGACAATTGCACTTACAATTTGCCAGCAATCAAATAATAAATGCACTCCATTCATAATCAATCAGTGAATTGCCATCTTAACTTTATGCCATACATAAATATACACACACATAATATAACTATACATATATTATAATTTAATTATTAAGACTACATACTCATAAAAACAAATTTATAGATATTTAGAGTGAGCTATGCTTGGTATTTCTTTGCGCGATAGAATCTGGTACAAGGATATTCGCCAAAGAACCAAAATTACCGACATAGCCCGTAGGAATTAAGCTGAAGTAGCAATGGACTGGCCACATAGCTTGAAGAACGGACAACCGATGGGGAAGAAAGGTTCTAGAGTTGAGACCGCGAACCGGAAACGCAGCGTAGGTAGACCTCCCACTAGGTGGACTGACGACATAGTGAAAGGCACGAATAACCGGTGGATGCAACTGGCATCTTGTAGTTCGGAATGGCGTTCTAAGGGGGAGGCCTATGTTCAGCAGTGGATGCGTTCTGGCTGATGATGATGAGATTTTTAGATAAATAACAGTAAACAGCTCAGATGAATATACTCAGATGAAATATGGTTTTCAAATGTAGTGGACTGCTTAATGAAAGTACCAGTTAAGCAGTCCACTAACTTTAAGCTTATTTTTGATCTTGCTATACTATGCTACTAAACATACTTGTATCATAGAAACAATACCGACCAAAGTAAATAATATCAAAGATACATTCGAACTAACAAGTGTTCAACTGGGGATTCTTGGTTTGTGTGACCGTAATGGTTACCACTACATCACTTTCGCCTTAATTCATCACTTACTTCATGGTCTGTACACTTGGAAGTAGTGGCACTACCATGAATCGACAGACCAGACCAGAAATGACAACTCTCAAACAACCAGGCCCAGTTTATTATTAATTCATAAACTATTATTATTTAATTATGAGTGCCAGCATAATATTTTTAGCAGAATGCATTGTTTCAGAATGAGTTTCAGAGGAACTTTTGGTAAATGCACCAAAGCCCTGTTCTCTTACAATTGCCGCAGTCACCGTCACTATATGTCACTGCCGACAAAATAATTATATATATGTATCATACATATAATCAAACATCAACCCTCACAATCTAATTACTTTGAATTTATACTCTTTTTCAATTTATAATTAAAAATATTTTCATGTATTTTCTTTAATGGCTTTTTTATTGTGACACGACATTTAATCTCGACCCGCCTGATGATCAGCAAGAGGCGGTCCAAGAGTGACGACAATTGAAAAAACAGAGTTAGTTCTGCCTAAGCCGCCGTCATTATGCCGGCCTAAGGATCTTCTTCACACATCGCTTGAAGGATCCAAGGTCATAGGATGGAGAGAACACATGGGCTGGCAAAGCATTCCACTTGTCAATTGTTCTATGAAGAAAAGACGCACCGAACCTAGTATATAATTATAACTATGTGATGTTCTTTAATGGACCTATTGTCCAACATTTAATATCATACATCCTTCCACATAACTCACATTGCCACAATAATTTATGCAATAATGTTCTTACAATATAGATTGAATACAGTAATTGGACATGAATGATATTATTCTTCATTATATATGATTTGCAACTTGTCAACTATAAAGCTGAAGACTGACTTAGTAGTTAGCTTTAAGTTAGCAACAAGTTTCATATGAGTAAATTACACATAACCTTTTTTTTTGTAATTTACACATCTATACTAAGTGCTTGTATCATAGAAACAGGATGATCAAAATCATAGATACATTGGCACCAGCAAGTGGCTTTGAACCTGTGCTCTCGGTTTGCGTGACTATTTCACTGCCACTACACCATGGTTGCCTTAAATAGTCAGTACAGTGACCAGGCCATAGTGTTCTAAACAAGGGCTGTTATCATCAATGAACAATGCAATCAAGCTCACCAGAGTTGGTATGTTACAATGAAATGATCCTGTCAATCAGTTGAAGGTGACAAGTAAAGATATTTAAGTAAGAAGCAAGCTAATTGTGTCAGGATCATAGAAAGTGGTGCTAAAGTACCTTAACAATTTCATACCATTCTCTCATAAAATAAGAAGCAATTTCTATTGTAAGTATACTAATTGTGCAGATAACCTAACTATTATGAAAAATATAATACAATTTTGTACTTATCATTGTTACCATTTAATTTATTAATTATTTACCAGGTAAAAAATCAGTAATATTAGTAAGGTTACAAAAGTTGCAATTATTATTGTATTAGTTAGTATATATTAATAAAAGCTCACCGTGATGACAATACACTGTTGTTGACTAAAGTCTCCAAATGCAGTAAAAGTAATCGCATTTTGAATCTATTAGTATGTATTGCAGTTAATGCCAAGAACTTGCATACCGAAGTCTCCTGCATCTCCATAGTCATATTAGTCAAAATTTCAGTTAACCTTTCTTGATAATTCTCAAACATATCATCGTCTTGCTTTGGCTTGCAAATAAGATAACAAGTGAATGCTTCTTCTACTGCTTCCACCCTCTACAAATTAACAATTCTTTTGAAACACAACAAAAGTAAATAGTAAGTGTATGTTTGTGTTTATTACTTACAAACATTTCATTCAATAACTGATTCAATAAAGACTCCATCTTATGAGCCATGTTGGGAACTTAAATTTTCGTGTGTACACAAATGAATATTGTTACAATAACTAACGAAAATAAATTACTATAAGTAAGTAAAACTACAAGGCAATATTTTTAAACTAAGATTTGGCGTAAAAAACATTTTATATAAAAAAATAGGAAATCTATATTAAGTCACATGTATTTAGGCATCGGAAAATATTAATTTTATATAAATCACTAAATTCTACAATAATAAAAACGAAGTGAAATGTAAAATCGTGCCGAATAAACGCAGTAAGCACCAGATTTTTTTTATAGAACTAGAGATGTTACCCAATCAGTCACATAAACGTCATCAGGCGAACTATAGAAGTTTTGATTGATGAAATTCGATATAAAAATTATAAACAATCAATCAAATTGTCAAATTATACTGTAAAAAGTAAGACGAGCATTCCATTTGTATTACAAAGAAATGATGCCAAAACCTTTTAATTCGACTGCTGATTCGGTCACCAAAATATTGATGTGAAAAGACAAGGTCCAAGAGCTCCTCAGACTCTTCGTGTCATAGACAATAAAGGACTCTGTAAAATTGCAGATATCACATTACCTCGGCATTACTTATAACTCGGACAGATCGGGACTGCAATGAATTCCAGGGCATCGAGAAGATATTTGGCAGTTCCTGCCGTCCCAGAGATACATACAGTACTCAGCTCAAGAGCGTAATTGAGCCTTATATAGTAGGTGGCGATGCGTTGGTGCGAAAAGTTGCGACACATTGTGTAAGGAATCCTTGTCAATGTGGTCTACAGTGACCAAGGAAAAATCGCTGCAAAGGGACATTTTAAGGATATCCAGTCTGTATCGAAGAAGGTGTTACAAAGAGTAGGATGGGGGATGCTCTTACCTGAGCCTTGTTGAACTAAGCTAGGTTCTGTTGTCCCAATGGGCTCTCGTGGGGTAATGCGATCAAGAACCCAGTCCAGCTCCGCTACAACAAATTCTCTTATCCCGGCTATTTTATGTTTTCCGGCTGCAGGGCTGCTAGTTTAGCGTCCATGCTGTCGTCTGCATTGCCATGAATGCTGGATCATTATCATCCAACGCTTCACCTTAGACTTGCAAAATGTACGCCAGATAACGGTATAGTTTGCTGACCGGTATTTTCAATTTCGTTGCTGGTAAGTCGTCGGAATTTTCGTGACTTTCGAGACATAGACTTTGAGCCGAGGGTCGGATGTAATTACGTCATAATTAGATTTATTTTAAATGTTTTTTTATACTTTTGTTGTTTTGTATTATACCATACATGAATCAGATAGATTTATTTTGTTTTACTCTGATAAAAATAAGGCATCTATGAACAAACACAAACATGTAATTTGATTCGTCAGACGTGTGAAAGTAATGGTTCGATTAGGTTATAAAATTATTATTTAAATTTGTAATGTATTAGACAAAAATATAATAATAAATATATCAAATAAAAACTTTTTTTTAATAATTTATAAAACTTTTTGTGTATAATATATATATTATACTTTTTAGTAAGTTAAAATATATATATATTTTAAAAAGTTAAATATATATATATTTTAACTTTTTAGTAAGAACCGGCTCTATGTTTTTTTTCATTTGAATTAGAAATGGGAGGTGGGGGTCTGAGATTTAGACTCGATATCGGGATGGGTCGGCAATAAACCTAATTGTAACATCATTGTTTATTTTATTTCAAGTCATTTGAGTATATTAGCATAGATAGCTTAGGGATGATAACTGAGTGGCAGATGCTAATAAGTTAATTAATAATATAATATTCATTATGTTTATAAATTAGTACATCCATGAAAATTTTCGTAATCTATTAAAAGCTATATACATACAGCTATATACTATAAACAATAATTCATCCTAATAAATAATTCGTATGAAAAATTCCCGTTCGTATTTTTGTTATTTATTTGTGAACTTGACCTGTGTTTAAAATGTAAGGTTTAGTTATTTCGCAACATTTCTGTCAATGACAAAATAATAAATAAAGGATTATTTATTATTATGTCATTGACCTTAGCCGACCAGTTGTAAAATATTAGCATTAGCATTACTTACTTGTCAATCATCAGTTACAATATGCACCACGGCACATCACAAAGTAGTACAAAACGTTTACTTTCCCGCTAAGTACTTCCGTTTAAAAGTGTAGGTTTAAGCTATTTAGCAAAATATTACCTTTCTTATATAAACTAAGGGTATAAAAAAAATATTTATTTATTTGTATTAACAATATTAGCCATTCTATATTATTTTAATATAAGTAATTAGGTTAAAAAATTATAATATTATGGTTAAGATTATGTTTTTATTGTTAAAATAATTATTGTTTAATTAAATAAAATTTTAATCTATAAATATCCACAAAATTTGTCTATAAAACTGTATTACAAGTTTAAAAATTGTTAACTAAGATTTCCGGTTTGTAAGCGGCCATTTTAAATAATAACTGACCGCGCCGCCGCCCCTCACTTCAGTCACTCTTTTGACATAGTTGCGACAGACGCTTCATTTGTGGGTGAGCCAGAGCGCGTCGTTCACACGCCCGACTCGAAAGCTTCGAATTTAAGGACTTTTGTGAATTAAACTTAGTGAAATTACTTATCATACCTTTTCGTATCGAGTTGAACTACTAAAATGTCGACAGAGGTTGCTAATAATTTGCCCGCTATTCCGGAGCCAGTGAAAGAAGTGCCGGCCGAAAAAGTTCAAGCCAAAGAAGAGACACCGGCCGCCACTGAGAAAGCCGAAAAGGAAGAGACTCCTACACCACCAAAAGCTGAGCCATTGCCTCCGAAGCCGATCACCCACAAGTTGAATTATGAGAAAGACACGGTGTACTTGTACCAGTTCTCGCGCACACCAATGGTGCCATCTACATCAGCCTACTGCCTAAAGGTGGAAACTTGGCTGCGTTTGGTCGGATTGAAGTATGAGGTAAATAATTTATAATCATTATGCTAGCGTATTTAAATTCTTTTAGGTTTATTCTTTGCGTTTTATTGTTTTTTCATCATTTATTTGAACCTACCCCAAAAAGTTTTGGGGACTCAAATTTTTGGAAGCACTTTACTAGCTTAAGCACCATAAAAACTTAGGGGGAGGGGGAGGGGGTTAGGGGGAGGGGAGGGCAACCCTCGGGAGGGGGAAACTAATTCCGGAAATGCCTAATTTTCAAGTTTTCATGATTTTCATTTTGAGGTTATGTTACCCACTATATTAATAATTTTACTTCTGGTAGCGACTACACTTTTTATATCTCCGGCGCAGAGGGGATATGCAGCCCCTTCGCCCTTGCGTGACAAAACACAGGCACTCATGCTCGCCACAGCGGCTGAGGCTGGTCGCAGACGGCGCCGAGGGCGCCGTCTGCGACCAGCCTCAGCCGCTGTGGCGAGCATGAGTGCCTGTGTTTTGTCACGGCGGGCGGGGGCTGCATATCCCTCCGCGCCTCCGGCTTTACAAAAACACTCTAGTATTGGGCAGACAAGTACCAAGTGGAGTCGGGGTCGGCAGATTTGAATTTGAGACAATTTCAACTTTTTAACAGCATTATTTACCGCTGCCGCACTATATTAATAATTTTACTTCTGGTAGCGACTACACTTTTTATATCTCCGGCGCAGAGGGGATATGCAGCCCCCGCCCGCTGTGACAAAACACAGGCACCATGCGAGCCACAGCGGCTGAGGCTGGTCGCAGACGGCGCCGAGGGCCTCCGGCTTTACAAAAACACTCTAGTATTGGGCAGACAAGTACCAAGTGGAGTCGGGGTCGGCAGATTTGAATTTGAGACAATTTCAACTTTTTAACAGCATTATTTACCGCTGCCGCACTATATTAATAATTTTACTTCTGGTAGCGACTACACTTTTTATATCTCCGGCGCAGAGGGGATATGCAGCCCCCGCCCGCTGTGACAAAACACAGGCACCATGCGAGCCACAGCGGCTGAGGCTGGTCGCAGACGGCGCCGAGGGCCTCCGGCTTTACAAAAACACTCTAGTATTGGGCAGACAAGTACCGAGTGGAGTCGGGGTCGGCAGATATGAATTTGAGACAATTTCAACAGCATAATAAATTTCATCGCGAGTCCAAGCGGACAATGGCGGGCGCCAGTTACAACGGTCGTTTTTTACGACTCTGGTTATTGTGTTGCCAATGTAATATCACATTTTCGCAAAAATCCACTAGATATTATTTAGCGCATACATATTGAAAAAAAGAAGCACCATAGACCTCAGATCTAGCGCCAAATGCGCTAAAACGGCAATATTTTTCACATACAATATCGTTCCATTTCACTGTTTATTGATTTTATTGACAATTTTGCACAAACATCTTACATTATTACTGATAATTTGACATTTACAATGCTTATAACGAAACGTTTAATATTATACCAGAGACAAATAACCTCTATTTGTATTAAACGTCAAACATCGCGATTTGTTTACAATTATTTTTAAATTTTCAAAAAATTCTAGCGTAAAAACTATGCTTCTCCGCAAGTTGAAATTTTAGAAAATTATACTACATTAACAAACCTATCTATAAAAAAAAAATGGTGCTAATATCAGGTGCTTAATTATGCAAAGCTGAGCCAAATTTTTTGTAAAAGGCATGATAATTACCCGTTATATTTTATTTAGGATTTCTCTAAATTTTCCTATGCATGTCATATTAAAAATATATTTAACTGAGCTTTGTTAACTTATGAAAATAATGTGAAAAAAAGGAGGATCTAATTTTTAAAAGCTCTCATGTTATTTTCTAATGCATCCAGAAGTTTAGTTTGAGGTAATTTTATAAATTTACGTGTTTATGATTTAACATTTCATCAATTTCCCCTGAGATCCAGATCACCATTTCTGCAAAGGTTTGAACTCTTGGAACAGAAACACTTTTATTTTCAGTTTTTCTAGGCAGACTCAATGGCCTAGTTATATTTAAATTTTTGAATATATGTATTTATTGTTTATTGTGTATATAATAGCACCCTGCCTGATGTTAAGTTGGAGTGCTGTCCCTGCATGGAGATGATTGCTTCTACAATAAAATAGCAGTCACATCCACTATGCCGAACCAGTTAGAACCAGCAACATATAATCTGATCCTGAAACGCAAATAAGTCACTCACTGTCTGTATACTCTTTAAGTAGTGGTACAACCCCAGATCAGTTGACTGGGCATTACTGACAGACACTCCTTCACAACCAGACCCAGAGCAGACATCCTCATTTTTTTATTAAAATAAATATTTGAAATACTTATTTTAGGTAATTAATAAATATTTGTTTCATAGGTTACATATGAAACCTATTAAACAAATATTTGCTTTGAACAGGAATTGAACCCGGGACTTTACTTTGATAAATCTGATGAACCTTTAAATTTTAGTTATCGGATATATAGTAGGTAAAAATTAATGTCATTCATCAAAATCAACACCTTTTTTGCTACATCTTTTAAATAAGTGCCGAACTGCAGTAGACGCAACTGCTACTTCTTGTTTATCTGTAGGAGTGGATGCCTTCATTCATGGATCCTACTCCAGCTTAACAACAGACGGAGTGATGTCACATGTTAAAATTACAATAATAAATTCTAATTTTGTACTGTAAGATGAATGGAAGTACTGCATGATGAAAAGATATGCAGGAAAAATTTGAAAGAAAAAGCGTATAGGCAAATGACACCAGTTTAATCCCTAGCCTTACTTAGTTACTCGATGAACATGTGTTGATTTTTTTAAAACAAATTTTTACAATACAGTAATTATCTAATTTTGTATGGCCTAGTACAAATTAAACCAATAAGGAAATTAATGGAGTTCACTGTGAAGTGATTTAGTCGCGTTTCGGGATCAGCTTGTAAGTTGCCGGTTCTAACTTCGGCATAGTGGATGTAACTGCTACTTATAGTTTGTAGTAGCAGTGAGATCCATTCATAGACCGCACTCCAGCTTAACATCAAGTGGGGTGCTGTGATGCTGAGTCGAAAAAAATGGTATGCAGAAAGTTAGAGGTCATTCGCCCTGTTTGCCAATCTGGGACCTCAATATAGTTAGTATTTCAAGTTGGGAACAGCTTGAAAAGCCAGCCTCATCTAGGCCGGTATAGTGGATGCTACTTGCTGGGTGTTGTCATCGTAACTCACAATAATAATAAAAACGTAAGTTCATTGGAGGCTCATTAAAAATAGAGATCCTGATAAAAACGTGGTTAAAAAAAATTATTTTGGCCAATGACGCCATTGTTTTCAAATTATGGACGCGGATGCCAACCAGACCTGTGCGTATCACTTTTGCAAAAATATGAAGTAGAAACAAGGTTAAAGAACATTCCACTCAGAACATTTTCCGTGGTATAGACGAAAAAAAACGCATAGAGCCGCCATGAAATTGCAGAGGCTCTAGCTAGAGTTCTCGTGACCTCAGTATGCTACTCGGCCAGCTCGGCGCAGCAATGAATTCTGGGTCCTTCGCAAAGCGGTCCCAGAGGTGCGAATAGTAATCCGCGCAAGAGCGAATTGCGAAAGCCTTGTATGGTAACAGGTGTTGCTCCGGCGCGAAGAGTCACAGCACCTTGTTCAGGATGTCAAGGAAGGTCTTAATAGCCCGCTCGATGTCGCTGCGTTTCAAGTCACAGAAAGGGACATCTAAGATCTTTTTTGAATTATTATCTTATCCTTTTGCGTGTATTTCATTCCATGGAACTTATTAATTTCCTTATTGTTAAAATTAACACATTTTTTTACTTTTACTTCTTTTAATTACTAATGTTAGCTGGTAATAATAAATAGCCATAATAGTCATAATTCGTTATGATTATGACACAACTCTCATGAATTTTAATAGAAGGAAAAGTATTAATAATTAAAACTCTAATAGTAGCTATTGTTAAACAATGACCTACAGCTGCAACCATGTCTCATGTTTTAGTTATTCAAATAGTACCTATTTGAATCATAGGCTCTATTAGTTAATTAAATAGTTTCATGTTCTGTTGCAATAAAAATTTCGCCTGATCTCTAACTGCCGAAACTTCAAATTACAAGTATTAGTCGCTAATATCCAACTTTTCTTGTATAAATGAGTCAGACCATTCCTTCTCGTGAGAACAGATTATTTATTCATTGTTACAAAATGCTTATTGTTTACATATTCAGCTGCACGGTTATTTTTATTATTTCTAAGTAAGTTTCTTTGTCAGAGGTCTTGTGGTAGAATTTAAATACGTTTAGGAATTGGTATGGTCTTAAAACAAATGTTTATTTTTTGTTAATTGAGTTACAAGCTAGCTCTTTGTTTTATAGTTCTTATTAATACTGTGTGGTCGGTAGTAAGGATTATGAAACGGCGCATGTGTCATCCGTTACTCTGTGATCGCTTTTAGTGATTTCTAACCGTACAAAAGTATAGTATTAATAATATCAATAAATTAAATTGTTACGCCTTTCTAGCACGGGGACAGGCAGAGATGCAGCGCCACTTGTCACGATCCTTAATAATAATTTGCTGTGCACATTTAGAATTAAAAAAACAGCCATTTTAACAAAATTATGAAAGTTGTTAGGTATAATGTAGTCGCTAGTGACTCTGTCATTAAGCAACTTAAAATAAAGAAGAAAAAAAGCATTCTTTATTGTGGCGAACCAAATTCCTTTCATTTACTTGTGGGATAAAGGAACTACGGTATCTTATTTAGTTTTTAATACTTCTAAAAACGATATCTGCAATGTAACAAAGTCACTTAAGACCCTACCTATGTACCGATAGGGGCTGGAGACGCGACGCTTTTACAAATTCAAAACGACGTTATGTCCGAGTAATAAGGCTGAAATTGTCTTATCATATTTCTGCGTTCAGACAATCCTTACGATTGCTATCGACCTATTGAGTATTATGTAGGTAGCCGGATTAAATAGTTTTTGCATTTGTAAGTTTAGGGAGTAACAATAGGGACTGAATAAGTTTGTAATATGTACCTATACAGCTATTATTATATAGGTACCATAAAAATAAACACAAGGGATGACGTTGGGTTTTTCATAAGCACAGAGTTATCTAGATGAACGCTTATTTAACATGAGGCGCCGAAGCGACTAATTTTGAAACTATAAAACGATCTATTTTAAACCTTTAAGAGGCAAGGGATACTTTATTTTTGAAAATAATGTAACTATTTTGTACCATAAAATAAATCGTTCAATAAAATCGTCGATGTATTTTAATTTCCTTTGACAACGTGTTATGGTTAATTAGAGGGTAATAATGTTATATTCGGATGGGTAAATTAGGGGCGTACGCCGCGTGATCAGACAGCGCGGATTCCTTGCCAACATTACTTATGAATATGTACGAGATACTTATTAATGTTTGAATACGAAATGAGGTTGTACGTAACGTGTGAAGAATACTACGTTACATTTACTATATATGCTATACTCGTATATTAACGTAAATTTTAAATGCCACGCTCATCTTTTGTATACAGACAGGTATTTAAAAACCAATTGTCGCTTGTATAAAAGATTATCACATTAATACGGCTCGACCGATTTGGTTTATTTTTTGTGTTCGTATTTACCAGTTTTGAATGTTTTTTTTTCTGGATAATCCACCAAAATGTCTGAGCTATTTTTATGAAAATCTTAGAAAAAATGATAGATAGCGAGTTTAACTAAATTGTTTCTTACTATGAGTCGTAAGATGGGCTCAAATTAAGGACCTAGAGCGCCTAATGATGGTACATGAGAATGCAAGGGATCCGGTTACTTGCCTACGATACGAGACATAGTTGTAAAAGGCGGGTGTACCTGCGGGGCGCAGTTAGTTTTGTAATAGCGTTCTTATCGCCTATACCACGGGAAATGTTTTGAGGAGCACTTCGACGTTGTTCCAACCTCATTTTTTTCTCCTTATGTGTGTGGATATCCTCATTCTATCTAGAGGGCTCTATAAACATTTCGATGTGTCGTTTCTTTGTCGAATAATCGACAACTAAAATCCCTTAGCCCATGTTTTCTCCCCATTTTATAACCATGGATTTTTCGTGAGGGGCGTGAAGGGCATGTATCCGTAAACTTAGTCGTTGTTTGTAGTCGTCAGCTCTCTTTGCCCGAGGGTACTACTATCAGGCAAGTCGATTCACAGCGCAATAATAATAGAAAACCTCAACACTGACATTGCTATAGGGTTAACGAGGTCAATGAGTACAAAAGGGGTAACGTTACGCATGGAGATAGAAGTGAGAGTGTGCGTACAATCGCGTCATTATATTGTCAACAAAATATTACCCATAATAACTCAACGTGTTTGTAATTTTGTGTAAAAAAGATCGGGTGCAAGATAAATTTGTTCAAATTTGTCAAGCACAAATTTGTCAAGCAGTGTTAAAACACTAAATCCTATTTTACTATTTTCGTTCTTATTAACTTGGGATAAAAACTCGTGAGCCCAACAGCGATTTTGTGTATTTTATACGTGCCGGTTGCCGGGTACCCGGCGGCAAAGTAAATGGGTATGTACATTTACCCGCACAGGTCGGGCGATGATTCCGCATTCTGTAGACCGAATCGGCATTCGAACTAATAGGTTCGGTACGCCGTTTCGTTGTAGAACAATCGACAAGTAGAATGCTTTGCCCGCCCATTGTGTTCTCACCACCCTATAGCCTTGGATCCTTCAAGCGATGCGTGAAGAAGCACTGTTGGCCGGCATAGTGACGGCGACTGAGACAGCCGTAAATGATAATAGTGTAATTAGCCCGGTAAAAAGACGCAGGTTGCAAACCAGATCCGGTTAGCCGGCGGCCGGACTGACAGTGGTGTATCGAAAACGTACAAGCTTTTATACGCATCGGGCGTCGTTCAGTTGCCCAGGTTCAATCACTCGACTGTACTCCCCTCGACGCTGGTCTAGATGCTACTGGATAAAAAACCAGGTCGTGTGAAAGTTGAATGCGTTACCACTGACTACCCGGCAACCAGGACGTATGAAAAGGCACTTAGGACACCTAATTAAGGGCCAGCGCAGACTAAGGCTACAATGTTTTTAGTATTTTTTTCAATTAAATCTCATTACTAACGGAACTTATTACTAAAAATTAAATATAGTATGTTATTTGTCGAAATACACTAAATAATTTAAATAAATGTGATGTTAAAAACGGTTCTTCGGTTTTTTCTATTAGACTAATCGTTAGGGGTGTTGCTTCCTAATTATTAGTCTCATATACGAGACAAAAGGGGGACTTATTTTGTTCTTGTAAGGATCTGTTATGTTCCTTGACGACGACACACAGTAAATGGAACTCTTGAAATAAACAGGATGTCGTTATGCACTGTGGTTAATGTCACTTGTAAATCGAATGATTGAGTATTATGGGTACTTGTGCGAACAATTGTCCACTGTGATTGCATCCAACCTCTCGCGCTCATTCACAAATATTATTAAATTGATATTGTAATCGCACATTTGAAAAGGTCACATGGAGACAGTTAAAAAGATAAAATTGATATTTTGGCATATTTTAGCAATGAAATGTGGGGAAATTTACACGTGCACGTTTGACGTGGGTCAACTACGACCTGGTTTCTGTCGCTTAACACGTGACCGCTCTGACTACTAAGCCACAGAAATTCTTCTATTCTATCGTGCAGTTCTTCTAACTGCTGGTCCCACGTCGCATATGCCGGGTTAATACCACATGCACTGTATGCAAGCTCAACTTCGCAGTTGGGATCGCCTATGCATGGGCCTATACATGGGTAGCCTGGTAGTAAACGCGGTCGCGCGTTATGGAGATGAGAGCGATCTTTACGCGATCATGATGCGGCGCGAAAATGTCGATCATTCGCTTGAAATGACCGACGTGACTAAACTTACGCGAAAGCGGTCAGTAGGTTTAAAATTTTGTTGCGATTTTTTTTAAATATAAGTTTAACTTCTTTGTCTAGCATATTTTTAATTGAGTTTTTAATTAAAAATCTCTGTCGCCTGTCTATAATCAATGTCGACTTTGAATGTGGCGATGCGCTGATCTCCGCGCACGTAGGACAGTGAAGTAGCTTTGCTTGATTTTCGCGATGCACCGTGCCCCGTATCGAGATCGCGTATAGATCGTTTACGGAGGATATTGGGTTAGCAATAGACGCTGGGTGCATGCGTCTATCGCTTACCTGATGTTCCTATCCCATTTATTAATCAATCAAATTGTCACGACCTTTTCCCACTGGGATAGGCAGAACAATGAGCGCCATTTGCCACGATCCTGACACAACTCCCTTGCTTCCCTAAAATCCACAATTCTTTTCCCATTTATACACTAATAATAATGCCAAAAATTAATAATATTAAAGGTACTTATAACCTCATTTAGTTAATTTACTTACCCTTTTTTAATGTTTTAATTAACTTTAAATTTAATTTTTAAATACGTTTTCTTTGTAAATTGGATCTTGTTACAAGTGTTTGTCAGGTAAATTATCCAAAACACATTTTCATGAAAAGGAACACTTAACACTAAATCAGATTGATGGTTGCAAACAATCAAGTAAACACAATGGATGGTGAATTCGGTTATCCAGTAATGTTAGTAAACTCCCAAAATTACAGGATAAACCAATTAAAATCTCATTGCCTTCGCGACATAAACTTTATCAAAACCGCTATCACATTTTACTGTTTTCACGAACTGTAATAAAGTTACTGGTTGGAGTTAAAAAGAGTGATTTCTATATATTGTTTTTTTTTTAATTACTTAGGGCGTATAGTAACATGTACCTATTAAGAGTGGACAGTTGGTGGTCATTTGCCCAATCTGCCTAAACGGGGTAGTACTTTCAAATGTAAAGAACTTGAATTGACGTGTTTCGGGATCAATTTATTGTTTATTATTTATTTCATTTTATTTTTTACATTTCTATACTAACCTAACTAAAGTCCTTGTATCATAGAAACAGGACAACCAACTCGTGTTGTCGGTTTGTGTAACCATTGCCCTGCCACTACACCACGGTCGCCTTTATTTGAAAGTTGCTAGTTTCAACTTGATTGGCATTAGTGGATGCAATTATTTAACTGTAGTAGAAGTTGATTCCATTCATTAACTAAGATTAGGCGGGGTGCTGTTATATGAGGAACCACAATAAAAATATAACACCTCTAGTACCCACCATTCGTTGCAATTGCATGAACGGATCGTACGTCACAACGTATCATATCACATACATATTACAATGACACGTGAGAAGTGAAAATTATTGACGTGCTACTAGTGACAAACTGGCTGGACCACCAGCGGGTCGATCACCTACCTTAAAAATCAGCGCTTCATTTTGACAGTTAGAACGGAATTTAAGAAGTTCATCGTTTTGATGATAATAATAACGCAATACAAATATAAACAATGTTTAGTTAAATTTGTAAATTATAATTTAAATTTCATCATTTTGCATTCATATTGATGTAAATTTTCAATACGAAATTACAGAAAATGAAGGCATGGTTTTATTTTTCAATATTGACTCGTCTTTACTTTACCTACCTATTATGCTTGTAATTATTTCATAAAGAACTAATTGTTTACCAAATAAAAACAAATGAGGTTTTGGCGGTCATCAAAATTCCTACGCGTAACAAACGAAGGTTTTGAACACAATCATTAAGGAACGATTAGGTACTAGGCTAAATATTTCGAAATATTTGTACATATCTATTTCCTGATTGTTTGATTAAACAAATGTTTATGTATAAAGCACACATTTTCACAAGTAAGCATTTCTCGTTAGAGGCGTAACGAGAAAGAAAATTGTTTTCCATTCTATTCTTAGGCCTAACCAAACGTGATGAAAAGGTAAACAAATGTCTATTAAAAATTTGCGTTAGGATTTACGCGGTTACAATAATGTATTATTATTGTAAATTATGGGCATGAGCCCGAAATAAATTATTATTAATAATAAAATTACAAAGCAGTGCCATTTGTAATAAAATATTAAAACTTTCGTTCAAAGTTACAACTCGATTAATAAGTTACCTAAACTGACTACGTTTTTTATAAATATTCAAATTCATAAGTAACGATATCATTTCCTTAGTGCCCATTACTACAATTTCATAGACAAACATAATTAGAAAAAAAAAGTTTATATTAGATTATAAAAGTTTCGCAACATAATTAACACCTATATACCACCCATATTCTTGCAATGAAATACGTTCATAATTACAGCTACAAAAATAAAACAGTGTAAAAACATATAAAAATATCAAAATATATAAAGGAAGTATTTAATTTTGTAAAGTAAAAAGTTTCTTTACCTTTTTATCGCGTTTGGTTGGCCATCGGTATATGTAACTCATTTATTTCTTAAGAATTAATAGGTACTGGTATGTAATAGGTATTTGTATATTTTTAAAATAATTTTAAACGATAACAATATTTTATCATTTATTATTATATTAATAACAATCATCATTAGTTAAGATATGTATATTTAATAGTGAACGAATGAAGAATGTTATTATGAAATAGCCACATGAAGATCTTGACTTAGGTATCAAATAACTGACTTATACATATATATTGTAAAAGCAGTTTGTACCCGCCACTTCGTAGGGAAAATGAAACAGGAAAAGACAAAATAATATTTCGGTGGAAATGGAGGCGTGACAGGATCGTGGATTTCGACACGCTACCTATCGCGTCCAAAACTATCCTTCGCGCAATTGCGAGAAAAAGATTATCTAGGCTTTATTGCAATGGGATGAACGGTATGCCAGCGCATAAAATACGAACTAACAAATATTGATTTATATTTAGATTTATTTATCAATCATCCTGAAACAACTTGATTGGTCATAATTGGAGAAGCATTCTTTACTTTTTACCTAAAGTTTAATAATATTTATACTAAGTTTTATATATTTTACTTGAGAAATGATTGATATCCCATACAAACTTACACCTCCTTTTTACCCCCTTAAGGAATGATTTCCGAGATAAATACTATCTTATATCCTTTTCATGGTCCAATCTATTTCCAAAACAAATTTATTTTAAATCGGTTTATCGATTTAGGTGTAAAAAAACAGTACCAGACAGACAGTTACTTTCGCATTTATAATATTAGTATGGATCTTAAAGTCAATCAACTATTTTAATCCGTTTGATTTAATCTCATTGTATATATCACAAACGAAAAATTAAAATGATAGTTAGTTACAACCTTTAGTGTATCAGGCTGTGTTGGTGTGATGTTAGTTTATTAATCAATCAATCAAAATTGTCAGGCTTTTTTCCCACAGGGATAGGCAGAGACAATGGAGCGGCACTTGCCACGATCCTGACACAACTCCCTCGCTTCCTTTACATTCACAATGAATTAAATAAGTAAACACATTGTGTAAAGTTGGTTTGTTATAAGAAAGCTCAAAACTCTCCTAAATGTACAAGTACACTGTACAAGTACAAAACTTAATGTAATAATTTACTTTCGCAATAATTCTATTTAATTAAATGGATATTTTTCAAACATATTATTTTGATTGATTCAGCTTGTCAAACAAAATATAATAAAATATAAAAATAAAATCAATCCTTAAGCTCGTGAAATTGATAAGCACGTTCTTTTATTATCTTTCTTCGAGATATGTCGTAAAACGGAGTAAAAAGTAAACAGTCTTTGAATGTACAGTTAAGTTCGTCGTTGTATATACATATTGATTCATAAAAATACACTCTAAATAACATACTTATTATGTCTGATTTCGTACATGTCATCTCAGAGGATAACAAATATTTATGTCCCACGCTTCGTTAGTGCCCTCTTTTATTGGTTTCTGGTTCGTCAACCTTTCTTTATTCATCCAATTTAGTAGGGATGGATTAATAATGGTCAACTGCATATTATGTTTGAATTGCTTCATTTGTACCGAATGACATTTATTCATTACTGTGGTTTGTATTAAATTTATTTACTTTTATGTTTGAAAAAAAAAACCTATGTATTATGCTAGGGGTTTCGGACGTGCACGCTAAACTTACACAGGGTGCAACGTATCGCCAGCCTCAGCGAAGAGGAGCGATGCCCTCATCTAACCTTGGACAAGGAGTCTATGGAGTTTAATGTTGTCACTTGTTATTCATTTTAGTACGTAATTTCTTCTTTGTATTCAATGGCATATGAGTGGTGTGGCTTATAGTTTTATTGTTGCATTAAATTCCAATATTATTATTATTTTTCATTTTTCAACTTTATGCACGATATACAAAGGAGAACTTAATGCCGTTTAACACTCTCTGTCAGTTTACTTTAGGGATTAAATTAAAGATAGGGTGAAAATAAGAATAAATATTCTTTAATAAATATTCACAGAATGATTATGTTGCGGATGGCATTTTTTTTACAATACTTGAGAGTTTAATGATTTCCCGACCTTGACATATACGTAACCTGTTTTAAGAGTGAAAGTGTGTAATTTGTAACTTAAATGTCATTAAAAATAATTTTCAAGTTTAAATTATAAATATAAGGAAGTAGAAATTAAATATATACTTATTGTTCTAACACGTGAAAGCTTTAAAACAAATAGCACTGTTAAAACAAGAAGCAACAACGCTTTTAATTATGTTGTGATAGCGCTAAGACTTTATAACATTCAAACTATAGATAAATTTATGATAAATTATTTCGTCTATGATTACACTGGCTTCTATGATAGCCCTTTTTATAAAGTTCTGTTTACACAATACTATTTATTTAACTAAATAAATCGAAAGTCTTGTTATGTTTGTTATCATAATCACCCCTTCTTTATCTTTTGAAAATACTATTTAAAAGCAATTATATTTATATGGACGCGGCTTGTGATTTAAAACTTATAGAATGAAACGCAACCATTTGTATCATGGCGTGTTATTTTACTCAATGTGTAAACACCTTAGTGCCTCGTACAGCTATTAGTGCTTTAGTGGTAATAGTACTCGATATAGTTGCTACACGTATTATTCATCATACCTCAATACAATCCGTATTGTATTCTCGAATGGATGAGATGGAATTCTTCAATTATGTTGCATTGGAGTTAATGCTCCATCTAGGCTCTTCTTAAACGTAAAAATAAAATAAATATTAGTAAAAGGATATTGACATAATTAATAATATATCGGTGCGAGGATAACCACAATAACTCAACAAACGGTCGCCTACTGACCTCTCCTTGTTTTAACTTATTTGTGGCCCACGTTCGTGCGAAACGATACGTGTCATTTTGTCAAGTTTGCGGCTAACTTGCAATAAAGCTTGCACATTATCAAGCCAATCTCTTCAAATACTAAACGAAAAACAAACGAGACATGTGCACTCCAATATCCGCTCATATCTAGCAATGGTTTAAGAAAATAACTTATGGCAATAAAGAATCGTAAGTAAGTTGGAAGAGTTTCGTATACAGTAAACAAATATTTGCGCATAAACCATATTCAAAATAAAACAATTATGTATGGGTTTTACTTACGAGTAAACACACTATTGATTCATTTTAAAATAATATACACCGTTGATGTTTGCTACAGAGGAACTTTAAAATAACTACAAACAACAATGAGTTATTTGAATAGTGTTTTCAATTTTATCAGCAGCAAGGAAATTCATATTTAAATATTATTTATATTTAAAATATTCTCTTTGTGACTTGTAAATTAATACTTTTGTTATATTGTTCCTATTGTTATATTCAATGTACGTCTTAAAACTTTCGCCTTTATACTCATATTTTCGATGTTGCTATTAATATAACATACGCTCATACTAATAACAATTAAATTAGAATTAAACCTCAGTTTCATTTGGCATCACAGACTTTGTAATCGTGACACTATTATTCATTCAAGTCATTAGTTAGTACACAGGCAATGTCTCATTCGATCGTAGTTATGACAGGAATGTCGTCTCATTGCATAGACAATGGCATAGTGAAATCCTCACTGCTTGTTAAATGGACACGTGCTATTGTAGCCATAAGTGAGTTATAACATTAGAATGCTGTATATTATAGACACTAGCATATTGACACTTCGTTTTCGAGTTTTTGCAAGATATTTTCATACTTTAAGATAGGAGTACTTTGCAAGCATTTAAATTTGACGCATTGGTTAGTACACCAGCTCGTTACGCTTAAAGTTCTGGGTTTGACTCCTGGTCGGAGCAAATATTTGTATCAAAGCTTTAATTAATCAATCAATTAATTGATTAATTAATAAATAATCTTAATTAATTAAATTGAATAATAAATATTTTAATAATCAAAGTTAATAAAAAAGAGGAGGTTATGGGTGGTACCACTACTTACAAGCTTAACCGTGAAATGACATAGACACGTTTCGGAATCAGCTTGTAAGTTGCCAGTTCCAACTAGACGGGCATAGTAGATGTGACTGCAACTTACGGTTATTTAACTGTAGTAGCAGTCGCCTGCATTTATGTACTGCACTTCCTTAACATCAGGCAGGGTGTTTTGTAGAGCCATAATTAAAATATAATCTATGCATTTATATCGCAACTATGAATTCGATTTTAATATCATTAAACCTGCTTAACCATTATATTTGTACTAAAATACCGATATACATTTAAACAATCATTTTAAATAATTCTCTGTATATGAAGTTAGTGCATTACAAAAAGCTCAGATCAAGAATCTAATCCTAGACTTGTACCACGGCATGGGTTAGGATCAAAGCCAAAAGGTACAGTTATTATGATGAAAAAAAAATTACGTCACTCAAATTAAATTGTCCTTAAACAACAAAGAAAATGGTTCAGGATACAAATTATAAAGATTTTGGAGAATATATCTAGCTGTTTTTTACATTTATTATCAAACATCTGTTTGGTGAGATCATTAAACGCTTAAGCCATTCTGACAAGTGGATGTATGAGGTCTTGTTACTCAATTTTGTTACACATTTTATATACAAACGATACATTTCGTGTCAAAATCGAAATAATAGGAAACGTAAGTATTAAGTATACTTGTAGTTATCATCTCAACTAATAAAATTTATCATGATTAAAATATCAATCAATCAATCAAATTATCACGCATTTTCCCCATAGGGATAGTCATAGACAATGCCACGATCCTGACACAACGATCCTGACGCTTCCTTTCATATTCACAATTCTCTTCATACAAGCTCTATGGTTATATTATTGGTTATTGTTTACTTATTCGTAACCAATTGTAGCGAAGAAAGTCACTCGTGGGAGCGAAATAGAAACGTACATACTTAAACACACGCTTTTATTCTCTTTCACTTGCTACCAACGACTTATACCTCATTTACACTCTCACGCGTGCGACGAGACGAGCTGTGAGGTGAGCCACGAGACAAGGGTCGTAATCGGAGCTATACACGCGCGCCACGCAGCCCGGGATGCAACACCGGGGTGGGCCAAGCGAGCTATTCACACGTACCGGGACACGAAATTCACTACATTTGACGACAGGCATGGCTGATCGATCAGCGATTGGTTTGTTGCGCGTAAATCCCGGGTTCGGTTCCCGGCCAGACCAAATATTTGTTTCATACTTTCCTAGTGCCCATAATCATAGAGCTTGTGTGAAGATAATTGTGAATGTAAAGGAGTTGTGGCAAGAGGCGCTCTAAAAGGCGTGACAATTTGATTGATTGATTGAAGGAAAAAGATTTTTCCGTTTACTATTGTTCTTCTTAATATTAAAAACAAGACAGACGTATTTTCGTGTTTTAACATTTCTATATATTTTATTTGTCAAATTATCTCACGAGAACTCTGGGACCTCTGCGCTGACACAGAGACATGGCGACCTCCTCTTGCTGATCATCAGGAATGTTGAGTCACAATAATAATTTAAAAAAAAACTTTTTTTACCCCTTTAGGTGTCGATTTCATAATCCTTTAGTGGAAGCCAGCGATATGTTAAGTCCAAACTTCACCACCCTGAGCGACGATGATTAAATCAGTGGCATTGAAGATTTATACTATAATTTAAGTTGTGTGTAAAATTATATCACGTAGTATTAAGTGGCCCCCTTTTAATACGTGCTATGCAGATGACCATACAATACATTTATTATTCAAGTTAGTAACTCGTTGTCTCTGTTGACTTATTTGGCGGAGGAATGCGGATCGGCCAGCCCTTAGTCGTCACAAGTTGTCTATACGACGGAAGTGACTGTCTCTTTCGTCACTAGCCGTACTTCACGGATTCTTAATCGTTTCATATTCGATACACGCGAGTCTATGTACACTATACCACCGTCGAAACCGTTACATTACTTACTGTCTTTCATAATTGTATGACACCATAATTAGTTTTACCCCAATGTCCTACATTGTAACATTATATGCATTGTTAATTAGCAATTAATCAAACCGTCACGCCTTTTCTCACAGGAATAGGCAGAGACAATGGAGCGCCATTTGCCACGATCCTGACACGATTTCCTCGCTTCCCTCACATCCACAATTCTCTTTATACAAGCTCCACGGTTATGGGCACTTGAGATTGTTGGGAAAACACCCTTCTGCCTCGTTTACCGCATCCATCCATATTAGATTTATAAATTCCTTTTGTCAATCTATTTTCACCCATCCTTTCCATGTTAAGGCGAGGTATTTCTGCGTTATGAACAAAACGAGTTTTAAGCGTAATATGGTTTAGATTTCCACATCACTCTTGAGCGTGCGATGTATTTCATACGAATAATTTACCTTTTATAACATTTTGTTAATTTTTAGAAAACTGTGTACTAAATTAAATATCTAGCCAAATATCTAGACACTTAATCAAGTGTCTAATTTAGTAATTGACTATTCATATTTACGAAAAAAAAAAAACTAACGATTATCGCCTAAAAAAAACTTTGAACTTTGAAATCAAAAACTATTTTTGTGATAAAGTTGCATATTTTTTTTTCTTAAATAATATAAAGTATTTGCAAATTCTATTCGATTAAGTATTTTTTTAGGCATTTCTTCTTTACACATATATATTTTTAAGTTAATATCATTTCAAAAAGTATGGTTATTTGATCGTCAAAAGTACCTCAAATTAACATCCCAAATAACATCGAAGATCCCTCTCTGCCTTAATTATTATAATATATAAATATTGAGACACAACCGTTATTATAGTATAAGTAAGAACGCGGTATTTGTTAGATAACTTTGCGCATTTGATTACTTGTATTCGTTGCATTATTTTTTTGTTTTGCAACGAGTAAAAGAAACTACGGTGCGGATGGTTACTGAGCTGTAAAATAATGCCGCTACAGGTATGCCGCAAGAACTTTCTTAATGTAGTGTTTGAAATTATCCCTAAATATTATTATAAGGTTTGTGTTGTTTAAAAATAGTATGGATATTATTTTTATCCTTATTTTGTGCGATTTAAAACGCATTTTATTTATTTGCTTTATTGTCACTGCCTATCCCTGTAAAAAAAGGCGTGGCAATTTGATTGATTGATTGATACTTGTTACAACCATTGGAATATTATCACAATTTCAAATATGATTGTTCAATGTGATATACGCCTCTTTTGTACCCAACATTTATCACACAGATACAGCACATATAACTAAATTATAACTATACAAAAAATACAGTCTACACTCTTGGACGTCGATCATGCTTACCATCGAGCAGATAGAGTTGAAAAGAAAACAATCACGAAATTGTTATAAGTTATAAATTTGAATGCCATTTTTACCTAAAACTTGAAAATATTTACATTACAAAAGGGCCAATAAATGTTTCATTTAAATTATTTAATCATTGTGTAGAGCCATGTTATAATGTTGTTATTCATTAACTGCGGAAACCACATCTTAATGCGTCAGCACTTGTCAAACGTCATTGCAGACTAATGTGGAGTAGCGGCCATATGCTGGATACATGATCTCATGATCCGTTGTTACATTAAAGATCCACAAAATATGATTGCGACGTTTGACGATAGAATTAAGGGCTATATTGTAAGATAACAAAAAAATAGACCACCCTCTGGTGCCAGATGACTGACTTCATATAGTAAGGCTACGAGCTACAATTAATATTAACAAATAAATAAAATATCCGAATTATTCTATAATTATACACATACAATGCAAACTATATTGTTTTAAATGAGAATATTTATAGAATTATTTTTTTCTAAACAAAGGAGGTCAACAGGAAAACTTGATATTATTTTATCCAGTCAGATTTGTAAATACATTATGCATTTGGATTGAATTATTACTACTTTGCTTTAAAATTTAAACTAAATATTCCAGAAATAAATACGAATTATATATATATATATATATATATATATATACGAGTATATATAACACAGCGTTCTTGCTGAACCCTACTTGGTGGCAATACATTGGACTCTCTTATTGAATAACTGCAACCACTTATATTCAAATTGCTTTAACTACTTAAACGGGCAATCCTATTGTCGTCTTATCAGAAATAATAGCTACTTGGTACCATCATATTATATGCGGGCGGTTACAAGGGAACACTTCTAACAATTGGCGATCGTTATTCAAAATAATTGGTATTGGACGCCATCGCCATAGTTTATTTATAACGATGAATCGACCAATCCATAGAAATCGTTTTCTTTCGTTATCTGGGACTTCGTTAAATATTCAATCCAACAAATATCCTTCAAATGCGTACGTTTTGAGTTTGTTATTTGTATTTCACAAAAAAGCTTTGTTCGTTGTTCTTATCTATCTACAAATATTAGGAATGTTACGTTTTGAACATATGTATAATGCATTTATATTTTTGGGTCACTTTTATAACTAAAACTTAACATCGCATATGGGAGAATGTAGGCGCTCTGTAGTCCAGATTATTTGAGAACCGTAAACCTCGTTTTACATCTTTCTCACTACTGTCGATATAAAGTTCGCGTGAAAAATATAAAAAGTTTTTTGCTAGATTTTCTCATCGCATTTAACGTTTACTTAGACAAATTAGTTTCATAATCTATGATATTTATTTATATTACTTACGTCGATATTTATACTCTTTGTAAGTACTAAATTATACAATGCGTCGTTTACGGAACGTAATGTGTTCATGTTAAACGAAGTAAAATGTTTCTTTGTTTAAGTTATAGCTAGGTTTCATGGTACAATTTATAATGTTTGTGGTAATTAGACTCATAAGTATGAAAGATGTTAAATGAGTATATATAGTGCGTTAGTCTAGACCTCTGTGAGAGAGAATTCGTAACGAAGGTGAACGAGTAGTGCTTGATTCCGGTTCAGCTGCACTAGTGTTGTCAGGTTATTCAACCCCCTTCTACGCTGCTATAGTGCCTCCCTAATATGCAAATTGCAACTAGAACATGCTACTACTTATACAGATGTTGTTGTAATCAGTTCGCTTGTCCACCGACTAATTATCAATTAGGTATTCCGAAATTATGCAAATTATTTATGCTCATTCGTGCACACTGGTGGTAAATTTTCGTTACAATTGGCGGATACTGTTTAGAGTATAATTTCTTAAAATTAATCTGGACAAGTAAAAATTGGTGTTCATGATTGCGCGGAGTTTAGGATGCTCCGATAACGGTAACTGGACACGTGTGTCGTGTTTACACTTAGTTAAACGATACTCAGTAGTGTACGTTGTTAAAATTAACTCTACCTCATTTGAAGTATATCTACCATTTAGCAACATATACTTATTTAGAGTATGTCCGTTAAGTAGAAAGAACTACAAAGGTATATGGCCGACACGCGTATGAATCTTTGCATAGGTATGCGGAACCTTTATTTTTATGCCGACCAGTAATGTAATTACTATTTCGTTAATTGTGAAATATTCGTTTAATAATTTTTCATACGATATTATTTACAATTGCAACAAATTTAGATCTATAGTTATGTCTGAGGTATACAGAACTCATAGAACACACAGTTCTATTAAATAGGAGTTTCGTACTCCGATTTGCGAGATGATTTTAATAAATGTGTAGAACCCTGGATGGGGTCGCCGGCCGAGGGGGCTAACGACCTTAGGTGTTTGGGGCATGCGCATTAGAAAACCCGGGCGCGGCCGCGACATCGACCAACCCTAAGGCTCACTGCCGCCGGGGTGCGACCTGGCCCCCAGGGCACCTCACTCACCCTTATGTTCCACTTTCTAGAAGCCGTGCCACAACCCAAATATAAATTCGCCTAGGCATCCTCTGTGCTTATTATTTTTTTATTTGAACATCTCTAGCAATGGCACAAAAAGTAACTTCTCCCTTTCAGTTCATGTTATTATGATCTCGGCAGCTGACAATGAATATATTTGTCAGCTATTCTCATTTTTAACGAATGACAGCAGCTGTGGCATTTATATGCTTTAAGCGGAAATATGTTATTACTGTGAATTAATAAAATCTTATTAATTTTATAGAATTTCCCCCTCTAATTGAATAGACTAAAAATATATAAACTTCTAATAACATTTATAATATAATTTAAAAATTTTAATATAAGTAAAATTAATTGTATAAAAAAAGTATATTCAATTTAAAATTAATGTTATCTTAATGTCCTCACAATAGGGTAATTAAGCTTAATTTTTGTGTTATTGCTTTTAATACGGGTTAGTCCGTACAGGATGCATCCTTCTTAATTGTATGTACCGCAGGGATAAAGAGTACATGACTCGGGTCGCGTGGGCGGTTAAGAGATGGCCGGCCGCTGAACTCAGCCAAATCAATACAGACGCTTTCCCCGTTTATCGAGGTACAGAGCTCGTTGTCATGGTAACCCGGCTAGAAGTGCCTAGCCCTTGTTTGCTCCCCGGGAGGTAGTTGAGCTCGCGACGTCAGTATAGGTCTTGCTCGCTTAGTATATACCTCTACGATTAATAAACCTGTTTGCAGTTTTTATTTCCTATTATTATTACAAGTAATATGCTTTTACCCTTAACTATTAATATAATATATATAAATATTAAATATATATAAAAGTATTAGGTAATCATTGCCTAAATCAGTTAATTATTTAGGCAAAACATATTACAAGATTTTATATCTTAAAGTATAGTTTAGTATAAGTAAAGTTTAAATTGATATTATGAAGTAATAAACAGTTGATTTCAAAGTAGTATTTATTATATTTTCAGAATGTAGAGCACAAGGCCAAGTACAAGTCCAAGAAGGGTTTGTTGCCGTTCGTTGAGATTAACGGCGAAGAGATCGATGACAGCACAACCATCATCAATGCACTCTCTGAGAAATTCAACAAAGACCTCGATTCTGGTAATTAAATATAAAAAATAACATTGTAATATGCGTAATTAGATAATAATAAATTTATTATATTTTAATATATTTATCAGCATTGACTCCGGAGCAACGCAACGTGTCTCATGCTATGATCAGCATGATTGAGAACCACTTGTCCTGGGTAGTGCTGTATTGGCGTGCCAAGTCGCCCCAGAACTTCTTGAAGGCGTTTAAAATCGACTTGCAGACTTCTCTCAACACCAGAATGCCCAAAGCATTCCTCAATTCCTGCTTCAAATTCAACTTTGGACGCAAGGTAAGCAAATGTACTTTTTGTTAGATCTTATTATGGTGCACCTAACATGATTATAAATTATATTTTGAACAAATGATTATAGGGATTGAAGAAAGCCAAAGCTCACGGCATTGGGTTGCACACTCAAGAGGAGGTGTTGGACTTTGGAAAGAACGATCTGCGTGTGTTGTCTGAGTTGCTCTCTGACAAGCCGTATTTCTTCGGCGACGAGCCATGCATGGTAAACTAGCGTTCTATATTATTATTATGTGTACAATTGTTATGGATGTTATTAAACTGATATTAATTGTTATGCAGCTGGACATCATTGCCTTTGCTAACTTGGCTCAAATCCATTTCGTGGATAAGGAAGTGGCTTATCCCCTGCGCGATGTCATGAACGACATGTTCCCCAACTTAGTGGGTCTCGTTAACCGCATCAAGGAACGTGCTTTTAACGACTGGGAGACCATGTGCGCTTCCTTAGACTTGAACACTCATATCCCAAAGCCGGCAAAAGAAGTGAAGGAGGCTGCTAAGGAGACCAAGGAAGGCTCCGAACCCGCTGAGAAGCAACCTTTGCCAGACGAGCCCGAGAAGAAGCCAGAGGGCGAGGTAATTTTTTTTTGTGTCTCCACATCACAGCTCCCCGCCTGATGTTAGGCTGGAGTGCAGTCCATGAATGAATGTCACTGCTGCTACAAATCATTAACTGTAAGTAGCAGTCACATCCACTATGCCGGCCTAGTTGGAACCGGCAATTTACAAACGCTACTAAATCACTTTACTGTCTGTATACTTGTAAGTAGTGGTACTTGTAATTGGCAGACTGTGTACCACAGCCTACCACTAACCAGGCCCGAAGCAATATCCGCCTCTTTTTTTTAATAACATATCTTTGCAATATTAAATACTATTAACTGGAATGCTACTAAATAAATAAGCATGTTAAGGCCTTAGTAATGAATCGTGAATAAAATTAACTGTATTATATTACATGATAATGTTTGCTGGCAGGGTGGCGATGAGAAGGCTCAGGAGAAGGTCGATGATGAGAAGAAAGCTGAAAAGGAGAATTAGATTAAGCCAATCAATCAATATTCGTAATTCCGTATATTCGTAATTTATAGTTTGTGTAAATCCATTTGTCTTTTCCATAATTTTCTGTTTTCTCGATGTATAGAGAGTTTTTTGTTATATGACATTTGGAATTTGGCAATTGAAAAATATTGTTACTTGAACATGACTTCATAGACTCATAGGGATGATGAATGATATACTTTAGTTACATGTGAAATGTGCCAATTTATAGTGCTGTATTAAGTTCTCAAATTGTAATATGTTTTACACATTTGTCCTCTAATACAGTCTCTTCATTAAAATACTCAAGTATTGATAACGTACTACGCAATTAGACACCATTATTGTGGTTAAGTATAATAAAGTAGGAATAATAATAGTTAAGATTAATTCTATACCAAATATAAGAGGAAACATGTACGTAATTTATTACACGACTTAAATGCTCACTTTCGATAATTAATATTGTTGTTATAATCTCTATTGTTGTAATTTGTACATTCATTTGAAAAACTTATTAATTTTTTATATTGAATTTTACAAAATTTTGATAAACGAAAAAGCTTGCAAGACTGTTTCTTTTTTTTTTTTCAAAAATTAGTCCATAACATTTTGATATTAAATTTATTATTAAGGTTTAGGTATGGAATTACAAAATTTTAGTAGGTCTAAATAAATTATACTTATTATAATAGAATCGTAGTGCATACATCGCTTGCTGTATCAATATTAACTAATGTACCAAAACCGAATGACATACATTAATGTTAATATAAGTCTGTTATGTATGCACCTCGACCATATACTCTAACATGGAATATGTGTGTGTGCGTGTGTGTGTTTTTTTATTCCTTTTTTTTAAACTCTTGGAAAACACACTAATACTGGTCTTAATTAGTATATTTGTAAAAGTAGTATGACATTTTTTCTTTGACTAAAACCAAAATTATACTAAATTACTATCAATTCATTTTCTCCAACAATTAAAATTCATTATCCAGCGTCTCGCTATGATGGCCGTTTTTACGTTTGACCGTTTATGAAGTTTCGTATAAAATATTTAATTAATACGAAACTTCATGAACGATTAAACGTCAAAACGGTCATCACAATCACTTTCTATGGAATAAGAAAAAAGTGATATTAACAATACCAGCGACACGCTATGATGGCCGTTTTGACGTTTGGCGTTCATGAAGTTTCGTATAAATTTATTAATACGTTTGAATTAATTATTCGCTCCTTCAAACGTGATAATTAATTTATACGAAACTTCATAAACGGTCAAACGTCAAAACGGCCATCATAGCGTGCCACTGGAATAGTTAATATCACTTTCTCTTATTCCATAGAAAGTGATTATTCTACTTCATTGTTATTTGTGAGTAGTGTCCCTAAATGTTCATGTTTTAAGAGTGCTAGGCAGACAGTTGAGGTAGACCGGGGTAGAACCACCACTTTCGAGTGTACACACCATGAAGTTACTCAGTCAGGTTTCGGGATCAGCTTGAGAGTTGCCTGTTCAAACTAGACCGCCAAAGTGAATTCCACTGCTACCTACAGTTATTAAACTGTAGTAGCAGTTGCCTTCATTCCAGCTTATCATCAGGCGGGGTGCTGTCATATGTCAAGCTACAACAAAATATATATGCTCATACAATTAGGGTTATCAATCAACGCAACATTTAATATGTCGCATGGTACAACATTGGCTCTGTATTTTAAAATGATTAGCGCAATTTTTCCTTTTGCTGTTAAAATGCTTTGTCGTAGAAACTAGTGTTTAATGTGGAGTGTAAGTGGCGACCCTATCTCGCTTTAGAGGCTTACAGTTAATTAAGTAAATTAGGTTGCGGTGCGATGTGAATCGTTCCGCAAATAAGTCTAGATATACCTGCCTGCTGGTATGTAAGGTTTAGTTTTTAAGGGAAGGTGGAGTATTCCCTTCCAACCGCTAAGATCACTGCCATTAAAATACAGATCGAGGATTTGTCGTTAACATGCGACATATTTAGTATTAGGTAATATTCGTACATTAAAACATTCAGCGAGATTAGCAACGGAACTTGAGATCACCGCTGCCTGCTATAGAAGGACTTGCATTAGGGCCACGTATCTCGCCGTGTGCGCGTCTCATACGAGGCATAATGTTTATAAGTGTTGAATATGTTGTCGGAGTGCCATTCCGGACATCATTTGGACTTGTAAATGTTGTGCATTGTGCCGAAGACAGCGCACGCAATGACACGGATACAATTAATGTACGTTTGTAGTGAATAAGATAGGATAAGGGCTATAACACCTCGAGCGATACTGCGACGTCGTCGATTAGATGTTTCCCAAATGGTCATTCTGGACACTACTACCTTTATATTAGTTGTTTTTATAAATTTTCGTTTTTCCAGGTTAGTTCGTTCTATTGACATTTTTTATAAGTGTGTTTTAGTCATAATCTCGTTATATTTATAGATTTAGAATTTGGTTTTTCATAAATTTTTTTAGCTGTTAAAAGGTGAATTTAAAAAATCAGACAGTACGAAGGATCTATTATAAAACTAATTTGATTATATTATTTGGAAATATATAAAACACACACAAACGCACAGACACACATGCAAACACAGTTTTATCTTACTTAAAGTTTTTTTATTGTAAAAGAAAACATTTCGAAAAAGAAATACAGTCTGCGACTACGCTTAATTAATAAGGTTCCTGCGGTAGGGCAGCGGTGCAGGAGGAGCGCGATGTGAGTACACCCCTCCCGCACCGCAGAAACCTTCTTCATTAAGCGCTAAAATAGTTTAGGGGTTAAAGCAAGTTTGTCTAGGGATCTTTCTATAAAGTTAGAAATAATACAAAAATATAACTGCAGTATATATTTCATTTATAATAAATAGTTCATTTAAACAGGCATAGTGAGAGCTTCAACTATTATATCTCTTAAAGTCACTTTAAATAATCATTATTTAACAATGTGTCGATGTCGTAAGTGTAATTGGAGGACGGATGTTATTATTAATTTATGTATTATTCGAGCTTCGATAAATTTCTTTGCTTTATTATAACATTGTATTGTCGTATTAAAGTATTTAACCATATCACTTAAACCGCGATGTAAACTCATTATAATAATTATCTTGTTTCAAAATAATTTTATGATGAGGTTACTAGCAGTGTGTATTTTATTTTGTTTTTCCTAACTTTATCCTTTATTCCTGTGGCTTGTCCAAAATACCTATCGATCGCGCAATTATTCCGGTTTTGGGTCGATACTTAATATCAATCAAACAATTTTTTTTTATTGTTACTCGACATATGACAGCACCCCGCTTGATGTTAAGCCGAAGTGCGGTCTATGAATAAATGTCACTGCCACTATAATTCATTAACTGAGTAGCAATCACATCCACTATGCCGGCCTAGATAAAATTGTGACGCTATTTCCCATAGGGATTGGCAGAGACAATGAAACGCCACGATCCTAACACAATTCCCTCTCTTCCTTCACATTTACAAATCTCTTCATACAAGCCCTATGGTTATGAGCACTAGGCTTTCTTCAAGATGTCTCCGATTTGGTAGGAAAACACCCTCCTGGGCCTGCCTTGTTTGACGCATCCATCATATTTATAAATTCCTTTCGTCAATCTACTTTCACTCATCCTGTCCATGTGCCCAAACCGTCGAAGCAATCCTTTTCACTACTCGCTGCCTTGATACTTATCCCATATTAAAAATATGGAGCTTGTATGAGAAAAATTATGGATTGTTGAGTCAGAATCATACCTCGTATCCCTATGGGAATGAGGTCGTGATAAAAATATGAATTTCTATACCAAACGTGTCTGTATTATAGAAACTGTGATCAAAGTACATATCAAAAACACATTGGTACTGTCGAATGGTGTTGACTGAGGGTTTTTATCCACACGCATTCTGTGATCCATGAAAAACAAATTCATCTGTGGGTGAGAGTCTACGTGTTTTAAATTGCCTTGTTTTTTATATTGTATGTACTGCGAGGTAGCGTATATAAAGACGGCCTTGAAGAGAGAGAACATAATTATATGTTCTCATTATAAAAACGAGGAAGTCTCTGGTTTTTCAATCAAACAGGGGAGATTCTTAAAAAAGAGGGAATCCATAGCGTCCGTGACCATAAAGCATGCAGAAAGACAGCTTTCGTTTATATCTATGCTAAATATTAAATTAATCGAATACTATTTTTTAAGTAATCAAGTATAAACTGAATACCATCTTTGCCTTACTATTGTTGTACTGTCATTTTATGTCGTCTCCACACTACTGGCGATGATAAACGTGTCATTCGTTGATCATATCATCGCCAATAATGGCGATCACGCATGTGCATGCAAAGGAAGCGCTCAATCATAGGCGTGATTTGTATAGGACTAACATTTTTACGAATAAGAAACTTGTATGAATTTAGGTATTAATATCATCATGATTTCGGAACCGAAGTGAACTGACGACAAAACATTTAAATTGTAGCAAAATGAAGCCGTTATTCGGAATTGTTTACATTCGGAATTAATCGCCTTCGTTTACTTTTCGCCACTTTTTCATGGTAAGATAGGGAAGCGAGGGAGTTTTGTCAGGACCGTGGAAGTGGCGCTCTGTTGGGTCTGCCTATCCCTGTGGGAATAAGGCTTGAGAATTTGATTGATTATTTGATAATTGTGTATCTTAAAAGTGTCGAAAAAAATAAAGGCGAAAAAGTGGTGAATGCTAAACAGAACAATTTAGAAATGCGGCTTTATTTTTATTTATGATTCGATAAATTGAAATGTTTCGTAATTAGCCGTTTCGACATAATAATGAGGCAATAACTAAACTTAACATCTTACATTGTAAATTCCGTAAAAGTGCACATTGTCTTCGCATCGACAACAAATATGAACTGAGTAATCGCCGATTGTGTGAGCACGTGTACAATCATGGGCGAATTTGCTTTGATATTCATCTAAAAAACCGACACAACCGCGAATGCGCTCGAATGTGGACGATTACAATCGAATATGACATTCACATCGTGATCACCTGCATTCGTCGATAGTCACCGAGTGTCTGGAGGCAGCGGTACACCTTTTTGGCGGGCAACTCCAACTCCAAATAACGTCTATGACACTGACACTTGACGAATAAATTTGACTGGCGGCAACGTTTTCCGTGAATATTATTTCGAAATCTTTTTTTGTGCAATTTACATTATCTTATACGGTTTAATAGTTGGAAAAAATGAGCAAATGTAAATCAATATTAGGGAGATTCAAAAGTGGTGATATCTTTACAGAGGTACCCAAAGGATTTACCAAACAGTTTGCACATAGATAAAAAACTATTTTATAGTACGAACGGAGAGGAATGAGGAAACACGCGCTAAGACATGAACAGCCCACACCTTGTCGCTTAGGTAATTTGCTTATATTAATTTTTATGTAACATTTTTATGTATTTTATTAAAATATGGATAAAATCATGTTTTATGTAACATGATATGCATGCACACTTTATATTAAATAATCAATGTAGATAATGTGTAAAATTAGAATAGGTGTGTAGAACATGTTTAAACATGAAATGACCAAATATTAATAGGTTAGAATTACATTATTTTTTTGGTGGCAGGAAATAATGATAGCATTTGTTAGTATGATGGAAAAATAGCACTTATTAATATTACGCCAGTGCTATTTGTTTAACTCACGTGGTTTTTAAGATACACATATCAAATAAGGTTATCAATCACTTTGTAAAGATGAAATTTTAATCTGTTGAAATGTTTTATATAAATTGTGTTTAATATTTGTTTCTTATTTAAAAACACATGAACAAATTGACTAATTCAACATTCCATGAGTCTTACTAAACTTATTAATAGAATTTAATGTGAAGCAAAATGTCTGGCATGGAGAGCCTTGAATGAAGTGGAAAAAGCAATTTAGAATCACAAAGTGATTACCTAATAAAATATGTATTTTTTAATCATTTCAGGCTCTTCAATGATTTTTGGCCAGAACCATCTACATCTAAAAAAGAAGTAAGTATTTAAATAATTTTAGGTTATACTGGGCATTATTGGCAAACTCATCAATCAGGTCTTGTGTTCAAAACAAATATTTTTTTGTGTTCTGTCTATGTGTAAATCAACCAGTCAATAAAAATTTCACATTGTCTGCCTATCCCACAAGGATAGGCAAAGACAATGCAGCGCCACTTGCAACCATTCTGACATAACTCCTTTACATCCACAATTCGCTTCATACAAGCTCTATAATTATTTTGAGCTTTTATTATCAGCTTTTTAAGCTTTTTTGTTCATCTGTGTGTATGTGATTAAAGGACATCATTCATTTTGTATGGGGACTTGGGCTTAATAGTATTAACAGTTTAATATGCATTTTAAAATAGTTTGATGTACAAATATTAAAATGTAATTGGAATTTATCCTTTATTTTGCATAGTTTAGGTGTGCAAAATGATCGACCTATAATTATGACCGTTGAAATCAGAACAAATATGGCGTTGATTGACAGATAATACAAAATACATTTCTTATTATCCAAATAACTCAATTGCACAGCAATTAAAAGCAAAATTGATTAGTTTTATCAATACAAGTATCAAAACTTCTATTTATATAATTTTTCATCATGGGACATTACAAAAGTAGACATAAAAGCCCAAAATGAATGATGTCCTTTTAAATGTCTAGGCTGATTTTGTTCAATATTTTAAATGGGTTACTGGATGGTTTGCATTGACAATTGGTACTGATAGGTTGCCACAGTCAGTGTCATTTTGCTGGCCAATTCTGAAAACCCAACTCTATTTAAGCTAACTTTCTATTATAATTTTGCAGTTCTGGAGATCTAGCGGCTTATAACTTCAAATTAGAATTAGAAGCTCTTGTGAAAATGTCCAATAACAGTGATTTATTTTGCTCTAAAATTAAGGTGAGTCAAACCGGTCACGCAAACCAGTTCAAAACCACTTGCTGAATCTTAGTAGAGAATTAAATAAATAAATTTTATTTTAATGACTAGAGGTTTTCATAATTTAGAAAAATGTTTTTTATTTTCTAGGTCAAATGCGTTTGTTTGGAAGAGTCTCGGAACTTTATCTTTGCAGATAGTGAAGGTAATATAATATTATTTTACCACAATACTATATTAAAGGATATCGTTCATTTTGGGCTTTCTTTGTACTAATTTTGTAATGCCCAATGATGAAAAAAAAAAAAGGTATTTGTATTGATAAAACTAAACGATTTTGTATCGTTTTCCAATCACAATATAACGCCATTTTAACAGTTCTGATTTAAACTTTCAAAATTATAGTTTGGTCATGCAAAATAAAGAATATTTTCCAATTACATTGTAATCAATGTACATTAAACTATTTTAAAATGTATACATATTATGCAACTGTTAATACATTTTATCTCAAACCCCATACAAAATGAATGATGTCTTGATTTCATTGTATAGTATGAGATGATGTGCGGCAACACTTTCTTTATAGCAGCCTGGTGGCCTGGGACACACCATGCTTGCAGAATTAAAGTATGACCATAAGGTCGATAAACATTTTATTTTTTTTCCAAACATTGATGATCTTTTCTTCAGGTCTCGTTGTTAAGGAGTTGTAGGCAGACATAGTGGATGTGACTCTATTATGAGTACTGCAACCTAATTTTTTTATTGTGGCTCAACATTTATGACAGCACCTCAGTCTGATGTCTGATCTTAAGCTTAAGTGTGGTCTATGAATAGAGGTGGCTGTACTCATAAGGAGTACAGAAACCTATTATTTTATTGTGGCTCAAT
Source organism: Tinea trinotella (assembly GCA_905220615.1). Lineage (NCBI taxonomy): Eukaryota > Metazoa > Arthropoda > Insecta > Lepidoptera > Tineidae > Tinea > Tinea trinotella. The sequence goes on from HG992305.1 coordinate 7,484,279, forward strand.
ATTTATGACCCTATCTTAAGTCTATCAATCAATCAATCAAATTGTCACGTCTTTTTCCCACAAGGATAGGCAGAGACAGTGGAGCGACACTTGCCACAATCCTATGGTCCATGAATAAAGGTAACTGCTACTACATAACTGCAAGTAGTTGTTACATCCACTATGTCTGCCTAGTTGGCACCAGAAACTTTCGAACTGATCTTGGGTTCTACGGAACTAAGTAATGGCATTTTTTTTTTATTTTTTTTTATTGTGACTCGACATATGACAGCACCCCGCTTGATGTTAAGCCAAAGTGTGGTCCATGAATGAATGTCACTGCTACTACAATTCAATAACTGTGAGTAGCAATCATATCCACTATGCCGGCCTAGATGGAACCGGCAACTTACAAGCTAATCCCGAAACGTGACCAAATCACTTCACGGTCTGTATACTTGTACATATTAGAAGTTGTACTTCAGATCAGTTGACTGGGAAAATAACCACCAACTCTCTGGCCTACAACTGGACCTGGAGAAAATACAGTCTAAATATTACAAGTAAATGCTATGAAACCAATTTTTTCTCAGAGATTCTGCTGTCCGTGGCACCGTAATCTAATGGTAAATCTTTTTGTAAATTGTTTTTCTAACATCACCATCATTAGATCACACGGCGCCACGGAAACAGCAGAACTTACTTTGGCTGGCATAGTGACGGCGACTGAGGCAGCCGTGAACTAACTCGGTTTTTTCAGTCGTCGTCACTCCTAAGAGTCTAAACCTCCTCTTTTTTTTTTTTTATATTGTGACTCGACATATGACAGCACCCCGCTTGATGTTAAGCCAAAGTGTGGTCCATGAATGAATGTCACTGCTACTACAATTCAATAACTGTGAGTAGCAATCACATCCACTATGCCGGCCTAGATGGAACCGGCAACTTACAAGCTGATCCCGAAACGTGACCAAATCACTTCACGGTCTGTATACTTGTAAGTGGTGGTACTACCCCGGATCGGCAGACTGGGTACGACTGCCTACCACTCTTTGATAACCAGACCCGAAGCAAATATCCATCTCTTTTTTTTTATTAACAAATATTTGTAATATTTAATATTATTAAATATTACAAATAAAAGCTATGAAACAAATATTTGCTGCGACCGGGGATCGAACCCGGGACTTTACGCGCAACAAACCAGTCGCTAAACCGTTCGTCCACGCCTGTCGCATGTCTTGCTTATCATCAGGCGATTCGAGGTCAGATGTCTTGGCACAATTAAAAATACTGCCCTTCGGAGTAGCGGACTGGTATATTACCAAAGCGCCACGCGTGTCGACATGTTGCTAATTGCTAACAACTTGCTAATTGTTACCTAATGATGTTTATTTTTCATTAGGCAATGGTTGATCCAGATCCTTGTAGGCTACTTCAGCTATGAGAATTACTGACTCGAGAACTTGCAACTGCAAAATGAATTGCTAGAGGCGTAAGTTACTTTTTTAAATTAATTTTACTGTCTTTACTATGCTAACGTTATAAATACCCCTGGTCGGGTTTGGTTTTGTCTCGGATACACACTGTCGGATGCACTGCTCTTCTGTCCATTTGACATTTATCTGAGGCAGTTGCCTTCGCTCTTTCATCACATTCCAGCTTAACACCAGGCAGTGCAGGCGACAAGCGTGGACGAACGGTTTAGTGATTGGTTTGTTGCGCGTAAAGTCCCGGGTTCGATTCCCGGTCAAAGCAAATATTTGTTTCATAGCTTTTATTTGTAATATTTAATAATTATATTAAACATTGCAAATATTTGTTATATAAAAAAGAGATGGATATTTGCTTTGGATCTGGTTATCAAAGAGTGGTTGTCAGTGGTACCTAGACTGCCGATCCAGGGTAGTACCACCACTTAGAAGTACACAGATCATGAAGTGATTTGGTCACGTTTCGGGATCAGCTTTAAGTTACCGGTTCCAACTAGGCCGGCATAGTGGATGTGATTGCTACTCACAGTTATTGAGTTGTAGTAGCAGTGACATTCATTCTTGGACCACACTTCGGCTTAACATCAAGCGGGGTGCAGTCATATGTCGAGTCACAATAAAATAAAATATTAAGGCGACCGAGGTGTAGGGGTAGTGCAATGGTTACACAAACTAAAGAGCACGAGTTCAAAACCACCCACCGGTACTAATGTATTGTAGATATATGCATTTTGGTTGTCCTGTTTCTATAATACAAGCACTTTAGTAGCTTAGTATAGAAATGTTAATATAGCTTTTATATATATGTATATCTGTCTTAAATTCATATAATAATTATAATTTTAAATGCACTATAATTATTCAAAAACTTTGCTGATTTGTGTTTTACCTTTTTGATGTATTTATGTGTTTATAATTGTGTTATTTTGATAAATTAAATTATAATAATAATAGAAATCTATTCTTAACGGTTACAGTATTATTAATTCTTTATTATTAAGAATTATTATCTATGTTTAGCGGAAACTAGTGAATAAAAATTGGTTGAACGAATTAATTTATATTGTCGGTTAAAAAAAAACTTCACCTTGTATGGCCACAGCCTTACCTTATGTGGGTAAGTGCTTACATTGAAATCCATTTGTATGTTGTCTAAATTGTTATTTCTTGTTCTTATTGGTTGAAAGGAATAATAAATTAGACCGGCATAATGACGGCGACTGAGGCATTCGGGAACTTACTCAGTTCTTTCAGTCATCGTCACTCTTGGACCTCCTCTTGCTTATCATCAGGCGGGTCGACGTTAAATAATTGAAGAAACAAATGTTTTTAAGGTAAGTATTTTTTTTTGTTATATACTTTACATAGCTATCTATGCATTATCATAGCCTAATGTAAATAATTAAGTAAAGAAACGTCAAACAAGGCTAATTTGAAATGAATTATAATATTATTATTTCAGTTAAATTGAGAAGGCAGGCAGTAAAGATCGAGAGCAATAGTTTCCAGATGAGAAGAGTCACTAGTTCTTTGGGTTATACGCTGCTACACACTCCAAAGCGCGACTAGTGGACGTTACAAATATAAGCTGCATGAACATAAGGGGCAAACAGATTCCTACCATATCTCCTTTGGGTAAGTCAGATTTATCCAAAACAGGATAAATCTGACTTGAAGCAGTAAGAGCACACTCACATAATGCTAGTCGGCGCGCTAGTAAATAATAAGGATGCAGGCCCTGGAGGGTGTTTACCGACCAAATCGGAGATATCCTCGAGAAAGCTGAGTTGCTTAGTGCCCATAACTGTAGAGCTTGTATGAAGTGAATTGTGGATGAGAGGGAAGCGGGGTATTTGTGTCAGGATCGTGGCAAGAGGCGCTCCATTGTCTCTGCCTATCCCCGTGGGCAAAATGCTTGATAATTTGATTAAATATAATTATTCCTTAGTTATAATTTGGCAATAAAATATATGTTATTTTTAATTTTGTTAGTATTTAGATTTACTTTATATAATACTAAGAAATTCGTTTCCAATAAAAAAATTGTAGGAGGCCGAGTTAAGGTTACCTCTCTTCTACGTAAAGTAGAAGAGTAAAGAAAAGGTGAAGAAAGCGCGAAATTGTAATTCTCTTTAATTGTTTCTTTTTTTCGTGTTCTAACTCAACTATAAACACCTAGCTGATCCGGCGAACTTCATACCTCCCTTACAGTCAATAAATGTCGTGTTACAGATTAGCCGAACTTAAGTTGTTGTGGATTGAGAAAATTATTATAATAGTTTCTCTTTATAAATAATACACAACATAAGTTTTTGAGCAATATATTTTACTGATGTGCCAAAACTGACAATTTCTTTTTAACTCTCAGTTTTAATTCTTTAATTCTCAAGTAGCTTGACATTTTTTCCTTAGTATAGACAAAATAAATTTCTGAATGGGAAAATGTTTTTCTTTTATTTTATTTATTTATTTACTGAATATGTTTATAAATTATATCTATAGCCTATGTGTTATTCTGATGTATAAGCTATATTATTGTAAAGTTTCATTGAAATTCATTCAGTAGTTTTTGCGTGAAAGAGTAACAAACATTCATCCATCCATCCAGCCACACACACATACTCACAAACTTTCGCGTTTATAATATAAGTAAGGATATATTTTTATTATTATGTCAATTAAGCAATCAAGGTCAGGAGTAGAGAATAATGCATGTTGTAATATTTAAAATATTTATTTGATTAATAATAATGGGAATAATAAAGTCTTTTGAAGAAGCTACTAGTCCATGAGTGGAGATAAATATATATATATATTACACTAGCTCTTATTATCAATCAATCAATTAAATTGTCACTGCCTATCTCTATGTTTTTCTCGCAGAGATAGGCAGTGACAATGGAGCGCCACTTGGCACGATCCTGACACAACTCCCTCGCTTTCTTCACATCCACAGTTCTCTTCATACAAGCTTTAGGGTTATATACACTAGGCAACCTAGCTTTCTTGAGGATGTCTCCGAAAACACCCTTCTGGGCCTGCCTTGTTTAACGCATCCATCCACATTTGATATACGTACATAATATAGTTTAATAATATAATGTAGGTATACAATATATGTTAAAAAAGTATGAAAAATTAAAAGAAATGTAATTAAGAGTGGTAGGCAGACTCATGGTCATTGCTCAGTCTGCCGATCTGGGGTAGTACCACCACTTTTACAAGATTGTAATGTGACTTCGTCGCCTTTCTAGATCTGCTTGAAACGTGGTGCTAGTAGGAGCGACGGTTACTTGCAGTTGTTAAACTGTAGTATCAGTCGCCGCACACCAGTTTAACATCAGCCAGTGTGCTGATGATATGTTGACCCACAATAAAAAAATAATAAAAAGTTATCGCAAGTTTTAATTATTTTGTTTATGTTTGTTAAAGAAAGTTTATTTTAGATATATTAATATGTAAGAATTGTACGTAAAAAAATGAAGATAACAAGTGATAATGCATAAAAAGCTAAAGTTTAATTATTTGATATTCTATGTTATCATATTTAAATTCTTAAATAAACCAATTAATGGTATCTTTTAAAGACCTATTGCATGATAAATATATTTAAAATTACTGTTTTTAATATTATATATATTTTTAATAATGCCTCGACATAATGATAGCACCCCGCCTAATGTTAGACTGGAGTGCGGTCCAGGTCTTTATTCCGAATGCTACTACACTTCAATAACTTTAAGTAGCAGTCGCATACACTATGCCGGCCTAGTTGGCACTGGCAACTTACAAGCTAATCACGAAAAGTGACTAAGTCACTTCACGGTCTGTATACTTGTAAGTGGTGGTATCGGCAGACTGGGCATCACTGCTACCACTCCTAAACACACCGAAGTGGTTAAGTTTTTGTTATTTATTTCTTTAATGTTAATAGAACTATTTTGTTGAAATAAATTTTCGTTACTATTAAATAGTTGTTTATTTTTTTATATTGTAGGGGAATGTCGGGCCTTGACGACCATTGTCGAAGGACAAGACAGGTTCGACTTTTTCGTTCCTGTCGACTGATTGTTCCTCGATTAAGTCAGTTTCATTGTGCCCATAACCATAGAGCGTGTATGAAAAGAATTGTAGATGTGAAGGAAGCGAGAGAGTTGTATCAGAATCGTGGAAATTGGCACTTCATTGTCTGTCTATTCGAGTAGGAGTTAAGGTTTGACAATAGATTAAAAATGATTTACACATAGAATGGAAATAACAAAACTAATCAATGGTGAGTTTATTGTAATCCTAAATGCGTTATCTGAATATTAATGACTAAAATCGCCTGCGCAGTGTCATCCTATAAAAGACCCACCCTGTTGATAGTATGGTAACCATATCGTTACGCCCGACGCGGTGCCCCCACGCCTCAGGTCTTACCACCAATTACGTCTACAAATCGTTTACAAAGCGCAAGTTCTAGTAATTTGGCGAGTATTGTGCAATGTTAAAATGTAATACTGTGGACAATAAATAGTAAGACTTTGTTCATAATTTTAAAATTCTTAATTTATTCTTCCAAATCTATTTCGTCCCCCTCAAAGTTATCCCCCCCGGCCTCAATACACTTGGGCCAACGTTTTTTCCAATCCTCGAAACAGTTGTTAAAGTCAATTTCCGGAGAAGCCTTCAATGCGCCTAGCGATTCGCGTTTAATGTCTTCAATTGATTATAAATATCTATATACATAGATATTTACTTGGACTTATATGAAAAGATTTGCAATCTAAAGTGGCAATGGGTTGGCCACATCGCTGGAAAAACCGACAAACGATGTGAAAGACAGGTTCTAGAGTGGAGACCACGAACCGACAGACGCAGCGTAGGTAGGCCTCCCACTATGTGGACTGACGACATACTGAAAATCACGAATTAATTAGTGGTTACAACTGGCATCTTGTCGTTCGTAACGGCGTTAAAGAACAGAGGCTTGTGCAGTTTAACGCAATAAAGACTCAGGTGTGTGCGTTCTCGACAAAATTCCCCTTTACCCTTTTCCTACTCTTTCTAAGAGGGGAAAAAAGGGCGTACCTCGGACATACTGGATATCGTAGGGAAGTCCCATCGCAGTGAATTGAATCAAGGGATACAATCTGCCATGTATCTTCTCGATACCCTAGATTCTTTGCAGTGCCGAGCTGGCCGAGTTATAGGAGCTGCAGAGGTTACGCAAACTCTGGAACCCCTGCAACTTTGCAGAGACATAGCGTCCTTTATCGCCTATACCACGGAGAATTTTCCGAAGATCTCTAACATTTTTCTTACCACGTGTTTTTACACTTGTGATACCCGCATTTTATAATAATTTATTAAATGTTTTTATGCCATTGTGTTGAAATATGTGATAACCATATTTTTAGCAAATAAATTAGAACTTCGATTTAACGAAGGAATGCTTCGATAGTTTGCGCACATGGAAAGGATGCGTAAAAGTAGATTGACAAAAGGAATTTATAAATCTGATAAGGATGGATGCGTTAAACTCAGGAGGGTGTTTTCCGACCAAATCGGAGACATCCTCAAAAAAGCTGGGTTGCCTAGTGCCAATAACCGTAGAGCTTGTATGAAGAGAATTGTGGGTGTAAGAGAAGCAAGGGAGTTGTGCGTGGCAAGTGGCGCTCCATTGTCTCTGCCTATCCCTGTGGGAAAATGGCTTATGACGATTGATTGATTGTATAATTAATTTTACTTAATTTATGAAAAATAGTTTACTACATAATTCTAACAACAGAACATAGTTCTACTAACAAAATTTAAAACAACAGAACTTCAATAGGAATAGTTTAGGAAATATAATAGCTACTCCGACAGTTTGTTAACTTGTATGTATAATGACCTCAAGCGCAGGTTATCCTATTTTAAATATATAGTACCTTTAGGATAACAGGTACGAACTGTAGGGAATAATGAGTAATTTGTCTGTGAGATATTACTGCACAGAATTCACACGTCCAATAATTTTTCTTTGAGCCCGTAAAGTCAGAAAACCTTCATCCAACCAAAAAAGCCTAAACTTTGTGTCTTTGCGAAATCCCAGGGTTTTAATTTACATGTTTATTTGACATGTTTGAGATTATCAATTATCAAAAATTCGAGCCAAGTGACGAATGACTGACGCAATCGCTACTGATGGACCAATGTGGAGTCAACATTTGCACTTACCGGTAAGCGAATAGAAGAAGCGAGAAACGTCCTATTTTTCTTTATAATAAACCAACGTTTGAAATTAAAAAAAGTTGATAATGGTCTGTGGTGCACATCGCACGCGTTTAATTTTAATTCATAAAAAAATGACAAAATTAAATTCTCGAGCGATATCGCAGTATAGACTAAAACGCATAATCGACTACACCTACCTATATTTTGAACATTTCGTGTTTAAAATGCATTTAGGTATGTAAAATCTTTCGTTAATTTATTCATTTATTAATCACAAACAATAACAATGTCAATTATTTAGTAATATAATAGTAATAGTAATTTTCATATTATATATAAAATTGCATTTAAATTGTATGTTGTATACGGTGAAGACTACATTAAAAAAAATATCAAATATTTAATATCTATTCTCGTCGAATTTTTTTGAACTTTTTAATATTTATTAAATTATTATTATTATTTTTTTTATTGTGACACGACATTTGACTTCGTCCCGCCTGATGATAAGCAAGAGGAGATCCAAGAGTGACGACGACTGAGAAAACCGAGTTTGTTCTCGGCCGCCTCAGCCGCCGTCACTATGCCGGCCAAAGGTGCTTCTTCACGCATCGCTTGAAGGATCCAAGGTCATAGGATGGAGAGAACACATGGGCAGGCAAAGCATTCCACTTGTCGATTGATCTACAAAGAAAAGACGCACCAAACTTTTTAGTTCGACTGCCGATTCGGTCGATAAAGTGCGGATGCTTTCCCCGACCTGTGCGGGTATTACGGGAGTGAAATGATGAGGTAGGAACAAGGAATTAAAGGAATCGAGAGAGATATGTTTGGCCCTATGGAAAGTGGCGCTAATTCGACACTGCCTATTCATGTGGGAACATTGGCGTGACACTTATTTTGTTCAAATAAATAATATAATACCTTAATATATTGTTTACTTGTAATTTGTTTAATAAATATTAATTTATGTTAATATATATGGCATGTGCTACGCCGTAGGCGTTATTATTTAGACAGTGAATGACAACCTATTTGAATAAACTGCGTATGTTTAACATATCATCGAGATGGAGTAAATGGTAAAAGTGGAAAATTTTCATATATTTTTAAGAATGTTGGCAGACAGTTGATGTTGGCCATTCGCCAGTCTGCTGACCTGAGGTGATACCACTGCGAAGTGAATTAACTGCAGCCCGTCACCACTGTCGTCGCAGTACTGTGCACACAGCCTATTGTCCTGTTATATTTGTTAAAGGTCTGACCTATCTGGGCCTATGAAAAAAATGAACTACGCGTGTCTTACTATTCTTTCTTTTTTTTTATCCGCTTTATTTTTCTTTCAAAACTACGAGCATCAGATTCGAGTCTAGCACGTCACTTTGTACAAAGAGATATCCCTAAAATAGCCCTGATGGCACCACTGGAGAGATGTAGGACAAATGTAACCCAGCTAGCTCGCGTGAGGCCGCTGAATAATCCATGAGGACTACTAGACGAAAAACCGAAAAGACTGGATAGCAAAAGCGATTGCTACTTGCAGAGATTTAATTGTACGCCTTTAAACAACCACACTCTTACATTAAAAGTGATAGTCACTAAATGTTTTATTAATCAATTATATTGTCACGCCTTTTCCCCACAGGGATAGGCAGAGACGATGAAGCGCCACTTGCCACGATCCTGACAAAACTTTTTCGCTTCCCTCACATCCGCAACTTTTTTTATAAAAGATTTATGTTTATGGGCACTAGGCAGCCCAGCTTTTTTGAGAATGTCTACGATTTGTTAGGAAAACACCCTCCTGGGTCTGCCTCGTTTAACGCATCCGTCCACACAGATTTATAAATTGCTTTCGTCAATCTACTTTCACTCATCCTTTCTATGTGCCCAATCCATGGAGCATTACTTTGTCAATCCTTTCAAATGGTTTTATAAATTACAATAGAAAATAACATTTACGTACAACGTAATTCTAAATAAGCGGATCATCATATTATAGAGCAGTGTAACGCTGTTTACCCTTAGGCCGCACGACCGTCCGTTGGCAAAAGATTCCAGCGCTATTATTTACGTACTTTTATTTAGTTCATAAATATGATTTTAAATTAAAAAGAAAATTATTTGAGTGTCTTTGGATTATTTTATGTGTTGTAATTTACGAGTATAAACGGTCTAAATAATTTTGATATTATTTTATAGATGCATTTACGTAATATAATAAGTAAATATTTTAATGGGCGTTTATAAACTGGGACGTTACATTTAGTAGTCAGTCTGTACGGTTAAATCTAGACTTTGAGTTGTGCGAGAAGGACGACGGCTAAAACACGCCTATTGAGGTATGCAATTTGTTGCAGCGCGGGATGATAGGAGGAGTCCTGGATAGTGTAGTCCAGTGTCTGGGAGTAGACGGAACAGCTCATTCTGTGTTCAGTTGTCGCGCGCGCCACTCTCTTACATGTCTGTCGGCACAATTAATATTGATAGTCTTAAAAAAATAATATATTTTTTTTTGAAATGGCTCTAATTCGTCTACGCGTATTAGTAATATTTCTTTTTCTTGCAAATAATTTACTTAGTACTGCTTCATGTCCTTTAAAATGTAACTGCTATGATGACATCGTAAATTGCACAAATATATCGTTGAAGAGACTCCCCCATGTATCTTCGGACACCGGTATACTGTAAGTTATCATTTTAAATATTAATTTTTAAAGAATTTTCATATAGTTTTATTTTATATTTTATTGAAACTTAATAAATGTAAAGTGCTCAACCGCTCGTTTCCGTAGCTGAAGCTAGCTGGGCCTACGATCGCTTGCTACACTTATTGCACGCAACAGTTACAATTCAAAAGCCTCGCGGCATTTTGCTGGACAAATTTATAAAACAAATTGCTTACGTTACGAAATATGATGAAACATTTCATGTAACTGGCATACAGATTTTTTTAACAAATAAATGTAATAACTTTAATTAATGTTTAAAGTCATGCGGGGTAAATGAGTGATAAACTGTGCCTTTTTTGATAAAGTTATTTTTAGTAGTTAGTCAATTGATAATATATTTATCATATTATGACTACTTCGTGTGTTACTAAATGTAAAAAATAATAAAATTTCTTTAAAATATTTTGTATAGTACTTAAAAGTTTAACATTAGAATTAAATTAATCTCTAATTTGTTCCTGGGTTAAAAAAATGCTCCGATAAATCAGGGTACAGGAGGTTTCCAAATTTTTTACGTCTAAAAGCATGTAGAGGTAGTCATAGATGTTTGAGAATATATCCACACATTAAATTCTGCCTGACCTTAAAACCTTAAATCACAGTGATATTTCTGCCTGACCTTAAATCACAGTGATATTTTGGGACAATTGATGGTCAGTTTGCCGGCATGGTGAATGCGACTGCTACTTGCAGGTATTAAACCGTGATAGCAGCCGCCTCCATTAATGGACCGCACTCCAGCTTAACATCAGACGTCATATGCAGAGACAGAAAAAATAGATAAAACATATAAATGTCAATTTATTATATATGTCAAGCCTTTATCCCACAAGGAAAGGCAGAGACAAAGAAGCGCTACTTACTACGATTCTGACATAACTTCCTCGCTTCCCTCACATCCACAATTCTTTTCATACAAGCTCTACGGTTATGGGCACTAAAGAATTTTGAGGATGTCTCCAATTTCATTGCAAAACACCCTTCTGGGTCTGCCTTGTTTAACGCATCCACATTCTTTCGTTAATCAACTTTCATTTATACTTTCTATGTGCTCAAGTTTATTGTAGGAATTATAATAAGAATTATAAAAAGATAATATGTATTTTAATATGCCTATAAGCTTTTATTCAAAACGTACAATAAAACTACGTACCATTAATAGAGTCAATAATTTATTTTCTGACCTTAATACGGAATAGGAAAAGTATATGGTAAAATTGGCGCCACACTCCACCATCCTGATATAATACTCTCGCTTCCGATAATTGGCTTTGCTACAGCTGTTTAAAGTAGTCCACAAACGAAAATCCTCATGTGGCCTCACCTTTTACCATATTTTTATATTTGACACGTATTTTTGAATTCGAACAGCGATATCTCCGTGGATTTTCGCCGGGGACATATCCGCGAGACAAATGTACTTAAGTGAAAACTTCTAGACATTATCATTTATTTGTTTAAATTATATCGACACGTTGGTTATGTTACAAACAAAAAACATTTACTAAAAAGTGTTTCTTAATTTAAAAGTTAAAGTTACGAGAGGAGGTAATACGCAAAGAAGTTATGTCAAGATCATAGAAAGAGGCGATTCGTTGTCGCTATGGGCGTGAAATTTCTCATGATTTCAAATTCTTATGAGAAAGTGACCAAGAAAAGTTTACTGGTATATAAACAAAATAAATATAACATTTTAGTTTTAATAACATTATAAAGTTAAAAAATAAAAATTAGCTAAACGTTAAATTATTCTCGAATACGTAAATAAAACGTAAAACCTAACAATTAGGACCAAAAGATGGTTCAAATAACAATCTATTCAAATTACCAAACAACCCCTCGCATCCCAGACAGACATGTACAAAATATACGTTACATTATGCCTGATATCCTTCTATATATACTAATTTTGTAAAGAGGTAAGGTTTGTATGTTTGCTGTTGACATAAAGGAGATAATATACGAAACTACTCATCAGACTTGAGCTTTTTTTACCAATATTTCTGTGTCTAACAGGATGCTTTACTCGTATATATCCTGTTTAAATAATTATAGTTGGTTAATGCACAAAATAATAAAATATAAATATAAGATGTATATAAAATTGTCAGTAATTCAAGTAGATAATTATTATCATTGAAATAACATTGATCTTTCGACAAAGAAACTTTATGCAGAATATAAAAGGCACTTTCACAACACTGAACTGACTTTGGACTAGTAGTATACATGGTATATATAGGACTTGGGGCTTGAGTTTGTGTATTATGGGGTGTTAGATAATCGCCAACCACCTTCTCTATTGAAATTAGGATAATTTTAATACCCAATGGCCTCGCGTACCATTCTGGGTATCAGTTCACTTTATTCACTCACTCACATTAGGACACTCAAGTCCAGCAAACTGCCAAACCAGATGACACCATCAGTTATTTTTGTGAATATTTGAATTAAACCATAACAGCATAAACCAATAGATGCGATGAAGAAAACTCTTTCTTTCTTTGCCGCTGGAGCAATTGTTCACAGGCGATAAAACGACGCTCAATGTCTCTTGGCTTTAAATCATAAGGAACCCAAGTTCCTTGTTTTTGAATCATTCAGAACGCATGCAATCGCTTGGAAATGGATTGGCGTGTCACTCCCAATGCTGAAGCAAGCTCATTCTGAGGTATTGTCATAATCGTCCAGCACTTACTAGTAGCACTTACCATCTCTTGAAAAACAGCGAGAACTTAGTACTAACAAAAAGTTTCTTAAAATCGTCGGCTAATCGTCCTTTAAAACATATATCATAGCCCTATACTTAGGACATCTCTAAATTCGTAGTCATTCTTTTTATTCGAATACAGTAGAACTCTAGTTACCCGAACTGCGACGATCGCTGATTTTCCAAATCGCATTCCGAAAAAAAATTGAAAGTAATTTTTATTTAGTGATTGATTTTTATTTAGAGTTGACACAAAGAATGGTTAATGATAGAATTTTTAAATTTGGATTAAAATATCTCAAACTAAATTGATGAGATTTTAGGTTTATGCAACTTTTCCAGTTTTATTTAATTTTCGTTGCCTAATGTATATTTCACGGAAACATTAGAGTAATTGTGTTCGCGACATATCTGTATTAATAACAAAACTCATTCATATCATGCCATTTTATCTAATTGGGTTAACAACAATTACAAAAGCACATTGTAAATTAATATTTTGTTATATAAACTAATCTAAAAGACTTAATTATTAAATAGACTTTCATAATTCATCATTATTATCAATGCCTTACTTAATTCACTCAAGTATAGGAAAGACACCGTGATTCCGTGATTTATGATCTCTCGCTTCCTTTACATCCACAATTATCTTCGTATGGTTATACGGCTAAGCGTAATTCTAGGACTTTTAAAGAATATCTCGTGAATTACGTTTAAATATATAAAAAAAAAAAGCTTGTATGAAAAGAATTGTGAATGTAAGGGAAGCGAGGGAGTTGTGTCAGGATCGTGGTAAGTGGCGCTTCAATTTGCCTATCCATGTGGGAGGAAGGCGTGTCAATTTTATTGGTTGATTGATAGTATAGTGAACTTTTCACTTTCAAATGTAGAGTCCGTGAAGTGAACTTAGTGACTATTCTCATAGGTTATTTAACTGTGGTCGCAATCACTTCTATTCATGGACTAAAATCCAGCTTGACATTAGGCGAGGTGCTGTCATATATCAAGTCACAATATATATATTTGAAAGGCGAAGTAAGCGTGCACAACAAGGACTAAACTAAATCGTGTATTGCAATAAGCTCATTCAATGAACGCTTGATACTGCAATTTTTGAATTAGTCCAGAAATGGGATTAGGTTACTTCAGCGTCGCCGGGGTAATACTATCGCGTCCTAATCACGTTTCGGATCGGCATTAATGCGACGATAATATATAAAAACTTACACAAATTAACAGTTTTTAGAGTTACGATATTCTTGTGAAATGTATATAGGAGTTGGTTCTGACGAGGAAAATAAAAACGATAAATATGTATAAAATATAAGTAAAATTGCCTAAGTAGTTCAGAACAAATATAAAACTGCTTAAAATAAAATACAAAACATAAGTACGGTATACATTTTTATTCCCACAATGTTATTCTTCATGTTCATTGAATATTACTTTATAAGTATCTTATGAAGCGGTTAAGAATTGGAAAATACAAATAGAAAAATTTATTACGTTCTATTTCCTCGATGCCAGGAAGAAGTAATTCCACTTATTCTTAAATTGTTCAGGGCTTTTGAAATATTGTTTCATTTTTATTTATTGAATTTGCGAAACTTATTGTACTTACAGTATTATTATCCTTCTGGCTTCTGTTAAAATAAGATATTGTTAAATACAGAAAAAAATATTAAGTTATATACGAGTATAAATATATAATTTCCTTTTATCTTTTTTTTAATTGGCTTTTTTGGCTCTTTTCTAATATTTTTATCTCTGTTAGAATAGAGTCTCCATTGTTTCAGTTTAAATGTAATATAATAAACCATTCTTCATTGTTCTAATTATCTATACTAAGTACTAAATATTTTTATAAATTATATATTTTATCTTTCTGAATAACCTTTACTTTCCTAAAACTTGTATCTCTTACTTTATCTATATACTTTTATAACAAAAAAAAGACTCATTGTAGATATTTGTTTTAATTTCCGCAACTTTGTCCGGGTTCTCCATACTCGTAGTTAATTAAACTATTTCTGCAAAGTGCAAAGTTGTCATCCCAGATTCACCCTTGTTTAGATCTCTAAAGTCCGGATAGGGAAACGGATATCCTGCTGTACAACCAACTCTTTATCAAACACTTCGACTTATTACATTGGTAATGCATTGTTGTAATTTTTTATTTCATGAACTCGTGTAAAACCATCGTGTAGCGATTATTACTGTATAAAATCTTAAAAGTTGGACAACTGAAAAAAAAAACTGCCTCAGCTTACAGTGGCCTTAGTCGCCGTCATGACACGTTCACTTCGTTAAAAGTTAGAATATTACAACATTTAAAATAAAATCTCAATATTATTTCTATAATAAATGAATCCGTAATTCCGAAATTTGTGTAAATGAAACCGTGATAGGATTGTTGATTGGCGTATATATTATCACAACAGTTCCACCTATTGGGTCAAAAACTATCATTTAACCTCCGCGCAATCGCGAGCAATAAGTTATCGCAATGGAACGAAGAAATAATGTTTATTTAGCGAATATTTCAAAACCCAGTAACTGTTTTATAATCATAAGAAGCACTGCGAACTTTTATTTATTATTTAATATACTAGCTGTGTACCGCGATTCTCGCCAAAAAAAAAACTATCGATAGCTTGTATAAAGAGAATGTACATGTGAGTAGGCAAGTAACTGGCATTTTGAGGACTGTCTGGTCGAGCCGGCAGTCTCAAAAATGAAATTTTAGTAATATATCTAATATGTATATCCATATAATAATATAATTATAAAATCGTAATAATAAATAATATAAGATATAAATAGAACGGTGATGCTTTTTGTCTACGTTTAAAGTAAAATACCACCCAAAACCACTCAGTGTTCAAATTTAGCATAATCTAATAGTCAGAAACATTGTTTATACTTCCTTTTTAACTGTACCATTCTACATACATAGTAAATACAGTGAGTTAAAATATGTTCTGTACGTGCTATTTAGACTTTTCTTGTTATAGCTAATATATTACTTATAGGGAGCAAGCAGATGCTGAGTTTATTTTGCATAAGGTATACTGTAGTATCTAAAACCGGACTTTGCCGTCAAGCAACCTATGATTTATAAATAACAAAATACAAATTTTACACGAGAGCCAACCATTTCATGTAATCTGATTCTCATAACGAGGTGGTATCCATAGTATTTGATTTGCCTGTAAATCTGGCCTACTTTTATTTTTTAATTACACATGGTGATGACGACTAAGGCGACAGTGAACTGAGCTCGTTTTACAGCCGTTGGCACTCTTGGACCTCCCTTGCCGGGACAGTTGACCTCCCCATCGGACAAGTCGTGTCACAATTAAAAAAAACACTGAATGACAAGTGCCACAGATTAGTGTCGCTTATGATGGTCTCTCAAAACTCTGGTAACATTCAAGCTGGTCTGGAAATGTGAGTCACACAGTCTTCACATATAAGAGTGTGTAACATCCTGGCTTAGCTGACCAGCCGAATGTTTACTAATTGTCTGCCTCTACTCTTAAACATGTGTACAACTTTGGACTTATTCCATACATTGTATACAGACAGAATGTTTCAATGCTCCATTAGGGTAAGCTGGAAGTACTGTGGGAATGAGTGATCAAATACAAGAATACAAAGATACATTGTATTGTATGCCTAACCGGATTTGAGTATACTTACCCTCGATACATTAAAACACAATACACAGGGTATTCTAAAAGTCATATCTGTAGATCACTTCTGAATTTTAGAACATCTTAAAACCTGTTTTTAAGATCACATCTTAATTATGCAAAACACGATAGTTGTGTCAGGATCAAGGAAAATTATGTACCTACCATTGTACCTAATTCCCACCCTTGAAGGAATAAGGGTACTGCTAATTTTATTGATTATGTATCACACGTTGACCTTAAATTAGTTAAGAATAAATATTAAAAGTGAAGGTCGAGTTGCCTGATGGTAAGCAAAGGAAGGTCCAAGAATGCCAACGACTGAAAATTGATTCAGTTCACGAACGTGATTCAGTTCACGGTTGCCTCAGTCGCCGTCACTAAGCCGGCTAATATCCCGTCAATACAGCGATGTGCAATTATAAAATATAGGCCAGTTTTACAAAATCGAATAGTTTAGATACGTTAAAAGAGCCAGCTCTCGTGTAAAATTTCTATTTTGTGACTTTAACCCTTAGGTTGAAGTACGAGTGTCTATGATATTTATTTAGAAGTTTATTAAAGGCGTTTATAAATAGGCACTTATATGTGAATAAGTCAGCTACGACATGTTTGCATAGTATAATCTAGGTTTTAGTCATCAATCAGGAATATCACTAGGCAATGAATAGACATAGAAGCGTCACTTTCCACAGTCCGTTTCTTGTATGGGTATTAAATCTAGGTTTATAGTGAATAAATTGCTTTAATGCGAAAAAAATATATTTTACGCTAGCTGTGCAAACCTTTTACAAAATATATATTCTATATATTTTTGTCCTAAGTTAATTAATTTAGCGAGCCGTAGAAAGAAACGGTGTTGCCGGTCGTCGGCGCTCTTGGACCTCCCCTCGCGTCCCATTAAAGAGCGGTGAAATGAAAATAAATTGCATCGTAGTTTTAATACCTGTTGCGTGTGCTTGCGATGTATGAACCTATTCTGATTACCGATCTAATAACTTTGTGATTTTATTGCACAATGATTTAATTATTAACATATACTAAAGACACACTCATACGCGCATCAGTTACGGATCCTTTCCCCCCGGGCCGAGAACGAATCTTCGTTTCAAACATTACATTATATTATATTTTCTGATTAATTAAACAAATTTTATATGGCGTACTATCGCGTTTAAATAGACGCGATAGTACGCCGCATAAAATTTAAACGCGATAGTACGCCGCATAAAATTTAAACGCGATAGTACGCCGTATAAAATTTGTTTAATTCATTAATCAATGTTCGCGCAAAATCTAAGAAAATATTATATTTTCTTTTTATTTAAAAAAAAATTAGAGTAAGCTTTTTTAAGTTTTGTGCAAACATTTAAATTTGGAGGTATAATTCAATTCAATCTTAATGGCGTCTCTCAAGTTAGGTGCAAGGTGAAGCGCAATGCATTAACTGTACCTGTACCTGTTGTAACTGTACCTGTGCGAAGTTGCGCTCGCAGCTAACTTCGGATACGCAATAAAGTTTGGAACTAGCTATTTTATTTTATATTTTATACACCGGGCAAAAGAGAGTTTGCTCAAAAAAAAATGCGAACCGAGACATTTTGACGGATTTAGGTTCGTCTCCGGACGTATTAATAATGAACCTAAAATCCAACAGCTGAACTATTGCATATTTTTTTTTATTCGCTGCTAAAGTCGGGAAAACATATTTTTTCGCAATTATAATTTTTTCTTGACTATTTAGATAAAAATATTTCGAAAGGAACTTGTAGATAATAAAAATATCTACAAAATGAGACTTGTTAGGTTCAAATTAGTTATTTTGTTTTTTTACAAAATGCAGAAAACCCCTAAAAATCGATGTTTTTTAAATAATGTTTTAAACAAACAATTTTATACCTAGACGTCCCTAATTTTAATAGACTGTAGACTTTGACGTATATTATTAGTGGTATTTTTTTAGAATTTTTTTCTTGCATATTTTTTGCAAAAATCCATTTGTTCTTAAAAAAAGCACTTTTTTGCAACCTAATTATTACCTCTTCGGTAGGTCCTAGAGTGTTGTATTTGGGCTCATTCTCTTCCTTAAGAGTTGTACTTTCAGTCTTTTTTTAAAGCTAATCAATTTTAGCAACTAGGGTCTTGCAAATCGAAGTGCAAATATACACCGGGAAAAGGGAAGTTTGCTAAAAAAAAAGTGCGAACCGAGATATTTTGACGGATTTATTCGGACTCATTCTCTTCCTTAAGAGTTGTACTTTCGGTCTTTTTTTATAGCTAATCAATTGTAGCAACGATTTTATATTCATTGAATTATTTCATTTTGAAACTTAGCACTTTTTTGCACTTCGATTTAAAAGACCCTCGTTACTAAAATTGATTAGCTGTAAAAAAAGACTGAAAGTACAACTCTTAAGGAAGAGAATGAGTCCGAATAAATCCGTCAAAATATCTCGGTTCGCACTTTTTTTTTAGCAACACTCTAGGACCTACTGAAGAGGTAATAATAAAGTTGCAAAAAAGTGCTATTTTAATTATAAAATGAAATTTTACCAAAAATATAAAAGAAATAAAATCCAAAAAAATACCACTAATACTACACGTCAAAGTTTACAGTCTATTAAAATTGGAGACGTCTAGGTATAAAATTGTTTGTTTAAAACGTTATTTAAAAAGCATCGATTTTTAGCGGTTTTCCGCATTTTGTAAAAAAACAAAAAAAACTAATTTGAACCTAACTGGTCTCATTTTGTAGATATTTTTATTATCTACAAGTTCTTTTTGAAATATTTTTATCTAAATAGTCAAGAAAAAATATAATTGCGAAAAACTATGTTTTCCCAACTTTAGCAGCGAATAAAAAAAAATCTGCAATAGTTCAGCTGTTGGATTTTAGGTTCATTATTAATACGTCCAGAGACGAACCTAAATCTGTCAAAATATCTCGGTTCGCACTTTTTTTTAGCAAACTCCCCTTTTCCCAGTGTATATTTGCACTTCGATTTGCAAGACCCTAGTTGCTAAAATTGATTAGCTTTAAAAAAAGACTGAAAGTACAACTCTTAAGGAAGAGAATGAGCCCAAATAAAACACTCTAGGACCTACCGAAGAGGTAATAATTAAGTTGCAAAAAAGTGCTATTTTAATTATAAAATGCAATTTTACCAAAAATATAAAAGAAAAAAAAACCAAAAATATACCACTAATACTACACGTCAAAGTTTACAGTCTATTAAAATTGGAGACGTCTAGGTATAAAATTGTTTGTTTAAAACGTTATTTAAAAAACATCGATTTTTAGCGGTTTTCCGCATTTTGTAAAAAAACAAAAAAAACAATTTGAACTCCACTGGTCTCATTTTGTAGATATTTTTAATATCTACAAGTCCTTCTCGCAACATTTTTATCTAAATAGTCAAGAAAAAAATATAATTGCGAAAAACTACGTTTTCGCAACTTTACCGGCGAATAAAAAAAAACTGCAATAGTTCAGCTGTTGGATTTTAGGCTCATTATTAATACGTCCGGAGACGAACCTAAATCCGTCAAAATATCTCGGTTCGCATTTTTTTTAAACACTAGAGGGGCTCGACTCCTTTTCCCGGTGTATTAGAGCACGTTGATAAAGATCTTTTTAAGTTTTGCGCGAAAATAGTAATTAAGTATTTTTTCCTGTTTACATGTATCATATTTAAAAAGAAAAACCACCGAACTTACGTATTATGTATATTTTAAACTTATGAAATGTATACTAATAACTTTGTGAAAGTCCATAATTCGTTGTGAACTTAATTCGTTTTATCAAAATCATTCATTAGTTTTTGATTGATTGACAAACATACAATCAGACCCGAACAAAAATGTATTTTACTTAATTTTCCAAAGTCATAACCTATTGATATTGTGAATGAATTCAAATATTATATTCTTGTAGTAGTTTTATATAAAAGAAAACAAACTGTCATGTCCTGTCTGTCGTATATTTTTGGTGTGTGATTTTTTACTTACGATTATTATTTACGAATAAACAGTTTAGTTTAATATTAAACAGGCTTTCAATCACTCCATAACTCACAGATATTGTGATAAAGTACAATACCAATAGGTCGACGATATCTGTACATCGAAAAAAAAATTAACTAGCGCTTATCTGGGGTTTCTGCGGTAGGGAAGTTAAGTGGGAGAAGCGTATTTGTGTTCTCATGTCACCGTTCTCCCTGTCTACCACCACAGTCAGTTAGGCGCTAAACCTGTATAAGAATACATTTTGCGGGAATATCAATCAAGAATCAAATTGAATATAAACATTGCATATATCATTGAGAATATAAATTATAGTTTTTAAATCGTGTGCGATTGCAATCTCTGTTGGAACACCAATATTTTATTTGCTGATGGTTCCACCAACGGAACTACGGCTTAAGCAAATTACCTCTATCCAACTTATAAGATGCGATAGAAGGTGGGAAATAGATATTTTGAAAAAAATAAACGCTATGTAATCCCTTTGTACTCGACCAGTAGAACTCCCATTACGATTTGACGTAGCAATTGAGCTGTTTTCATGATGGATTTTTAAACGCGCGTATGGCGTAACTTTGTCATCCTTGTCGCGCGTGTACGCTCGTATAACGCACTTAAGAAGCTTAACGTTTTAAAATATACAAACATATATATGTATATGTTTTTTTTACTCATATATATGTTCTACAATAATATATTGATTGACGCTGAACTTATTATTCTGAAATACATTTTGTAATTATACTTAATCGTTAACCTTGAACTACATATCGATTATTAAGTTATTAAGACCAAGGCCTCTGAAATTCATTACTAACCATTTGTTTTTCTTTTAAGGGATGTGCGAAACAATGCAATTGATAAGCTGATACCCGGCGCAATGAAAAAATTATTTTATATGCATCAGTTGTACCTGAGTGACAACAACTTGGTGGCGCTGGCTTCTAAGACCTTCCAAGGAGTCAATCGCTTGTCAATTTTATTTCTCCAAAGAAACCAAATACGCCATCTCGCGAGTGATGTTTTCGATGACACACCTTACTTGCAAATTGTGTAAGTGACCTTTTATATCACTATTAATTTGATAGAGAATTTCATCATCAAGTATTTAGTGCATGATGTTTTCTTTAGGTTATAGACTAAGAAGAAAATATGTGTTTATCACTCACGCCTTAATCACGAACAGAAAATATATTTAATACTGATAAATTGTGTGCACAATTGTGTCACATTTTTTAATATCTATTATATTTATCAATTAACGGGAGTCGTAACCTATTGGACGTCATTGATAACCTAATTTAATCTTGGTTGTTATTAAAATAAAATACAATATTAAATGAACACAGTCCTAATAGCAATCACATTTCTTTTGTGAATTCGTTTTAGGAGGGATAGGCAGACAGATTGGCCATTTGCCCAGTCTGCCGACCCGGGGTAGTATACCACCACTTTCAAGTTTAGACACTGAGATGACTCAATCGCGTTTCGGGATCAGCTTGAAAGTGGCCGGTTCCAACTAGATCGGCATAATGGGCGCGACCATAATGCCGAATAGGCGGGTGCTGTCAAGTCAAGCAACTCGATTTTTTATTAATTATTAGAGTAATAATTAGAATGAATATTTTATTTATTTATATAAATATTGTACTCCTACTAATTGTAGGAGTTATCTAATAATATTTCACGTTCTAAACAAACATAGGTACTGGGTGTAAATGAATGGTCGCAATATAGAAATTCCATTAACTATGTGTTACAATACAAATACTAAAATATTTGTTTGTTTATTATTCAGTTTTGTTTTGAAGAGTTTCGTGTCTTGTTTGTCGAGCGGTAATTTACGGCATAAAATATATTTAACTAAGACCTGCTTTGAGGTGTTAGTTGAAGGATCGGCTTGCCCGTGTCAACAAGGCATAGTGGACGTGACTGCTATTTACAGCCATGGACCGCACTTCAGGTTAACATCAGGCCGGGTGCTGTCATATGTCTCATTATAAAAGTAATGTTTCACATTTTATTAGAGCCATGAATGTAAATGATAAAATATATATATATTAGCATGTAACGCGCGTCGCCAGCGGCCCCCCTCTTTCCCCGCCTCGCCGTGGTTAATGTAGGCGTCTTTCGTACGAATAAATTTGACCACTCCATATAGTCGGTGACGTAGCAGCGAGCGAGACGTGTGCGCCGCCCAGCCGAGCAAATTTATATTTGGCCTGTTACCACTGGCCAAACCATCGCCGACGAAATACGCGCGTGTCCATTAAGAATTTGAGATATATGCAACAATCCGGTAATGACGTCACCGAGTTTTATGAACGGCCCCTATTGATATGGTTTTGTTGATTCGGTTGAAGCATATAAATAACGATGCTGCCAATGTATAGACGAATATGCACTTGAAGAATTTTTCACGCTACTCACACACCAGGCAAGTTTATAGCAAAGTGTAAAATAAAAAGATCATCACCAACCTGCAGTGGACAGTACTAGGGCAGCCAAACCCCCTATAGAATTTATAGAAGACCTGAAAGCCGAACATCTTGTTTCCCGTTCGACTGCCATGTCATCAAATCTCCTGCGCGGAGACCTCTCCACTTCGACAGCTTTTGGCCGGCGGCTCACGTCTTGACGTTGAACGGACCCACTAGTTTATTGTTTAACCAAAGTGATTATAATCGATCGTCATAAGTATGGTCATTCTCGTGATAAGTGTAAAAAGTGAGGTCTGAAACTGCAGGCACGAAATCAGCGACGGTCGAGCGATGATTGCTCTGGGTGATCAAAACTAGCTCCCGCTATTGCACGTGCATCGCTCGTCGCTCCGCTCGTTACGTGCCCACTCTAGAGTCGCCATAGAATTGTTACGTCGCCGCCACTCCACTGACGTTCCGTTGCCGCTTCACTGACTTTCCATTGTCGCTCCCGAATATAGTGCTTTTTTAACAATCATTTGTCAAACGATAAGGGTCAACGCGAATAGTAATGATATCATCGACGTTCAACGGCCACTCTGATATGCAAACCGGGTTATCAATTCGTAATAGTTCACATAAATTACTTACAAGTAAGGAGACCAAGTGTTTTTCCCCTACTGATTTTAATAAGAAGTGTTTCATAATGAGGTACGTTGGTCATTTCTGTACATTATGAAGTCTGCTCTGTTCACAAGGTAACCATAAACACTAGTCTCAAATCGTGTGTACTACAGGCTTTTCACAGGGCTATGCATTAAGCTTGCTGATGGTTCGGTAATTCCGAGAAATATTTTTACTTATAATTTTATATTAATGTTGGTGATACAGCAGCGGAATAACATCAGTTGAACATGGAATGCTCTTCCTCATAAGATAAAACAATTAAAACAATCAATTGCATAAATGCATATTCCACTGCAGATATTCTTAGCGGCGATGAAGGCATTTTCGCAACCTAATGATAGACAAAATATGACTCAGTTTCTGGAAGTATATAAAGAGATCTTCAAGCAAGGGTTAGACAACTTATGCAGTCCATCATATTGATGCTGGTGATCATTATTCAATATTATTAATACCATGATACTTCTGAAAAAAAAAAAAAGGAATTAGTGTAAGCTGTAATTGTTAACGTGTTACAGGAATGAATAATAGAGGAGTCCATAACATCTGTATGGAGTTGGTATCCAAGAAGTATAAAAAAGTTCTTGCGTTTGCGTTGACTACCATCGGTTAAATACTATCAGAAAAATTAATTTTATCTACCAAACAAAACTACTAAATACCCCCATATACCTACACGCAAACAGACTAGGTATCTTAAGAATGTCGCTTCGCAGCGTTTTGAATCACGATGACCAACTTGGATGCAACCTGGCATTCTAAACAATCTTAAAGTATTAGAGCATCGCCTAATGTTTAATACCTTAATTACTTGAATAGTAATACAAAGCCTATATTTGCTGATTACTGAACGCACCTTTTGGACGGCTTTGCTAAGTATTTTCTCGATACCATGGTTTCATAGCAGCGCCGAGCTGTTCGAGTTATAGGAACTGCAAATGTCACGCGAACTCTGGAGCCTCTTGAGCTTCCCAGAGACATGGGGCAGCTTCAATGTCCAGAGAAGCTTTTTATTCTTATACCCTTTTCACACCCGAGCACAGTCTAGGAAAATAAATAAGCCGATGGGTTTATTAAAAGTACCAATCCTCCATTAATGTGGAGAAGTAATACTGGCGCTGTGCAGCTGTACCCCTCCCTATTGAGAAAAGTAAAGATGAGAATTGCGTATTGTTATTTTAAAATACTACCAGTTACTACCAGACTTGGGTGCTCTTCACAAGCCACTGCATTAAATTGCGAAATATAGAAAAGATATAGTATAAAAATTGCCGTTCGAATTAACAAGACGTTACAAGCTATAGTGGGTTTTGTGTATTGGTGTTTCTTGTCAAGTACAAAACCAACTAACTGAGGTTCAAGCAGATTGATTGATTTTGTACAGTCAAATTATTTTGGAGACGTTTTTGCATTTGTAGTAATGCCGTGACGGTAGATAAAGATGTTACGATTAAAAGTTTCCAGTTATCTTCCATTTGCTTTCAATTAAAACCTAAGGATTTGACTTGGATTGGTGTTAATAATGGAAACGCTCTCTTAGGCGTACTACTACGAATGCAAAAACGTCTCCAAGCTAATTTGATTGTAATTGGGAAGAAACACCTGATCCATCAGTATAGCGTATATAAAACCTTTATATTGAATTGCTCTATGTATATTCACACCCGGTATGTATGAGATGATGTAATAAAAGCTTGTTGTTTATTTCATTATTGTTTGCTTTTGTGTTTTTTATTAATTTTTTTATTATTTATTTAGAATGGTGCGTTCGAAGAAAGAAAATGAAAGTTACAATTGTGCTTTAGTGTTGCACGTAAATTTGTATCTCTGCGATTTTATTAGCTGAGATCATTTTTACGATGTAATACTTAAGTATCAAATAAATCTACATTAAACAAACTAGAAGAATCTGCCATTCAAATGCTGTGGTGTTTTTTATTTGCAACATTATATTACATTTGTATGCCTTGAATTCATGTTATTTTATGTTTAGGTGGAAATTATTCATAGACCTATACTTTGATATAAATCAGCGTTCAATTTTGGGCTTATATTGTCTGTCAATCTTTTGCCATGTAGCCCATAATCGAGTACTTAGACAAATGTTGGACGACTTACCTGCAACTTTATTTCAAATTGGAAGAATGCATAATTATTCAGCTCTTAGCCTACACTTTAACTCTGATGATCAGCGTATTTATAAATAGTTGAGATCAGAGATATTGTGCAGTTGAAGAGCATGAATATTATAATAGCATGAAGAATTATTTGCAATTTATTTTTGTTATTGTATGATTATTGAAATTTTAATTCGCATTGTTTTACTTTATTGTTTGCTTTATTGTAGTAGTTATTATGTGAAGTTGTATTATACTACTAGATCTTAAAATAGCCTAATAATTATATTGATAAAACGCCAAAATATTATAATTATTATAGTAATAATTTAAATAGAATTGTAAATACTTTAAAGCTGTACAGTACAAGTGGGGAATTATTTTTAAATCCACTATTATTATTATTAATTAAGATTTGTTTAGAGCTATAAAATGATAGTTGCGCCGCGTGACAGCCTCTACGGACGACAAGCGGGTGTGTGGCGTCGGAGAATAACTCCAAGCTTCTCTGTTGTTTTTAGGTATAGATCGCGTCACGTAAGTTGGCAAAAGTAGTCAGATGCGCAAAAGACAAAGTTCAGTGCGCGCAATTGGCTGACCAGTCGATTATCGACTCTCGCGTGGCATCCACATACACTCACATACACTCCCGCATACACTTGGGTGCACTAAAATTTGACTACTGGACCACCGTCTGTCTGTTCGCGATAAACTCAAAAATCAATCAATTAAATTGTCCCGCCTTTTCCCCACAGGAATAGGCAAAGAAAATGGAGCGCCTCCTGCCACGATCCTGACACAACTCCCTCGCTTCCTTCACATTCACAATTCTCTTCATACAAGCTCTATGGTTATGGACACTATAGGCAACCTAGCCTCTTTTGAGGATGTCTGCCTCGATTAACGCATCCATGCACATCAGATTTATAAATTTCTTTCGTCAATCTACTTTCACTTGAACTACTATTATTATTTTTTATGAATCTATAGAGACCCTTTTTTATTGCACGCCAACTTACGTGCCGCGGACTATACGTCATTGTTTTACAGCGGCTCGTGACCACTACAGCTACAGTGCTTCTTGAATCTTTTGAATGAACCTCTACTGAACATCTCTGATTTTTTTCTGCTCGCAAATCTTTATTGACTAATTTAGGTATGCGGCGATCAATGGAGATGTCACGATCCTTGCTGACTACACTGGTATCTGCAGGAGAAAATATTATAGTTTCTTTTTAGTGCGCGACATGGTCCGACGTAAGAATGTGATGGTATACTTATCGCGGCGGTGTTTGTGATTTGTTCTGCCGAGCTGTTCGACTTAGTCGCAATTCATAGGTGTTAATGTTGTACTTAGCTCGAAGAAATCCTCAGAAAGATGAATTATATAGCCATATGTGAGTTCACGGGTGTGGTTATTGTGTAGTTTCTGATGGCCGAAGCCATTAGAATAAAATTGTAGACACCTCTTTGGTTACTACTGTGGAGTCGTCATAAGTGAAGTCTTTAACAAACAGCTGTCTGTGATTGTGACAGCTGACTGTCGAACAATGAGTGGGGCAACGGAATCAAACTATCATACTTCGTATATCAATTTCATGATTCTTTTCAAAGCAGACCTTTGAAAAACAAATGTTCAATACGCCTGAATATTTTTTAAATAGATTAAATTAAGGGTTTTAGTTTAGTCATGCATGTTCTGTTTTTTAATTTTAAGGAGTAAAAAAGCGATTGAATGATTTAAGTCAATAGCACAAATAAACACAGTTACAATTATATATTTTGGTAAGCTTTTAAAATATATATTTCATTAATTTATATCTGTGGTGATGGTATATACTCTAATCAATATTTACCCAGACTGGTTTAAAAAAACAACAACATTATTCTCTTCAAATAGGCTTCTTTTGAGCCAATAAAAGTGTGTCAACCAACGGGTAATAAAATTTTTCACTTTTATAGTCCTTTATTTCCTTTAGTAAATTTCTTTTTATAGCTTTCAACGATTCATGGCGCGTTCTCCGGAGCCCATATTTGAGATTTAAAAACGGGAAACAGTCACAGGAGGCTAAATCTGGCGATTAGTGTCATAGTTGACCCGAAATTCAGTAAAATTCAGTCTGAAATCTGACGGCGCATTATCGTGGTAAAAATGTCTGCCCACAAATCCAGCCGTTTATGACCCGGGAAAGGGTTAGCATCCGCGTTATGTCGCCAAATTTGACAGCCGAACGGTACGGATTATCTATATGTGCCTAACAAACGAAATGTGGAATGTGTCCTCCCCTTCTTTAACCTAAGATCCATGTTTTACTTGTGTGACACACCTAACCATTGCCATCGTCATATTTTTTATGTGCTACAAACCCATTATAATCAAGTTCAGACCTTCACAATTTCACAAGGCATAAGGATATTTTATTCATCACCCAGAAAATTATCCTGTGTTATATAAGCATATATTAAATGCTTTTTTATTACTTCTTATTCATGTCGTTGATATTATTAATGATTTTTTGTCGACAGGGCTTTATTCGAAAACCAGCTTCATAATATTCTTCCCGGCACCTTTAACGATTTGGTGGTTCTCAAAGATTTGTAAGTATATACATATCGGCACACTTATAAATATATGTATTTATAAGGAGGTATAAAAAAGTGTTTTAATTTTCAAAATGTGTGGCAGGTATTTGCAACAAAACAGAATTGAGAAGGTATTGGAGAAATCATTTTCTAGATTACCTGTGCTAACCTATTTGCATTTGGATAACAATCCCATAATTTGCGATTGTCACATTTTGTGGTTGCTTAATGAAATAAAAAGCCAAAGATTAGTCCCCTTAGAAGTGGACGGTAGATGCGCAGGTCCACGCAAATTTGCTAATAAGAAAATTATGGACTTGAAAAGTGGGGATTTACAATGCAGTACGTATTTTTTTTATAATTTAGTAAATTTAGAAACATTATTATGCAGCTACTTGGTATGTATTTAAAAAAACGAGTATTTTAAAATATGTACCAAGTAGCGGCATTTTTGTTGTTATTCTATCTATTAAAATTTGATCATCCCCAACAATTGGATTTCTTTTAAATTAAATTATTTTTCAGATATACACAACGAATTTTAATTGAACATTATTTATCAAGAAGCCAAAAACGTATTACAGCTGATGTTCAATTATGTTCTGGTCATCTAATGTCGCATGGGCACGATCTACCTTAGTTTAAGCAAATTATTCCCTTATTTAATATAATGTTATTCTGATCATTCTAGAAGTGTAGACGTATTATATAAAGCTTAGCCGTTGTAACTTGAATAAAATAATCATCAAACATTCACACTAAATTAGAATTATTATTGTAAAGCCTTATTTTTTCAGTTTTGCCTGAAATTGAAATACATCCTAAGGATAACGTAGTTAACGTAAGCGAAGATGCCGTATTTGACTGCAAAGCATCAGGCGATCCAAGTCCTATTATAACTTGGTATCATAATTCCACTAAAATGTCGACGCAAAACAGTAATTGTGAAATACTATCCAATGGAACATTAATAGTTGGCAATTCACACCGTTCTGATAATGGAATATATAAATGTATTGCATTAAACCCATTGGGAACAGCAACATCTAAATCAGCCAACTTAATAATAAAATACGGTAAATTTGAAACTTAGCTAAACTAACAACATTAATTTATTCTTTTGCTAACAATAAATTACTCCCGCGCTCTAATTTACTAACAAACTAACACAGCATGTTTCTAGACATAGGATGTATGAAAAGAAAGCCTCATTATTTTGCACCAGATTTACGGGCATTAGTACATGCTTAAACCCATAAATTGTATGCTTATGCCATAAACATTTAGTTTTATGTGTGTTTATTTGACAAGTAAACTATAAATGTATTTTCAGCGGGTCCTATAATAGTCAAGTATCCAAATAATGTAGAGGCAAAATTAGGGCAAACAAATGTTATGTTTCATTGTCTTGCGGAAGGAATTCCAACACCTAGAGTGTTTTGGATAATAAATGAACAAAGAATGTTGTTGGACGACCGCACGGTTATGTTTCGTAACGGATCTATAAAAATATTAAATGTTGAACGTAGCGATGCTGGATATTATTCGTGCGTCGCTGAAAACCCAACTGGTAGAGTGACCTCTACGGCATCCTTAACAATTTTATGTGAGTTCTTTTACAAAACATTTTTTCAATTATATGAAAATCTAAACTAGTTTTTTGTTATTTATGTACACATTATTTTCAGCCGTCCCAATGTTTACTAAGGTACCAAAGGATAAAGGATTTGTACCCGGAGTACAATTAACTTATGAATGCGAAGCCATTGGAACCCCGTTACCTAACATTGAATGGTATAAAGATGGGAAACGCCTTTATTCAAATGATCACGTTACTCTAACAAATGCATCCCATAGTCTTATAATCCCTCGTTTGACTTTTAATGATAGTGGTCTGTACCGTTGTATAGCAATAAATTCACAGGGAAAAGTAGAGGTCGCAGCTATGGTCAAAGTAGAAAATACAATTAAGTCTGCGCCTAAAATAATAACTAAACCGCTAGATACAGAAGCTTACCGTGAAAGTACAGTCCAGTTGCCATGTGAGGCCGAAGGGAAACCTTCACCTTTGGTGGAATGGCGCAAAGACGGTAGCCGTGTTTTAGCGGACTCTAGAATTTTTATTACACTTATTGGCAGCCTGATAATAAAGAATTTGACATTATTTGATACCGGTCGGTATGAATGTTCTGTTCATAATGAAATTGGTCGAGAGACAGTGTCAGCTTTCTTAACAGTTAAAGATCGCCGTCTCCCAGGGGATGAATTTGTACACATAGCACTTACACAAGCGGTCAGAGATATTGACCAAGCAATCGAAAGAACTATGAAGGACCTTTTCGAAAACAAAAAGTCTTCCGGTATAAGCAGTTTGTTTAGTGTTATAAGATATCCCAATGGTCCTGCACGTGAACTCGCTAGAGCCGCAGAAATATACGACAGGGTTCTCGATACAATTAGAGGATATGTAAAAAAGGGACTAAATATTACTGACTTAGGGTCATTCAATTATTTAGATGTTATATCTGCGGAACATTTGGAATTAATTGCACAATTGTCGGGATGTACCGCTCACAGAATTGAAAAGAATTGCTCAGATCTATGTTTCCACAAGAAATACCGAACAATCGATGGAAGTTGTAATAATTTTAAGAATCCCATGTGGGGAGCTTCACTGACGCCTTTTAGACGCATACTTCTACCAGTATATGAAAACGGATTCAGCGAGCCTGTTGGTTGGAATAAGCATATCAAATATAACGATTTTTCGTTGCCCAGTCCACGTAAAGTGTCAGTTGATATTATTAGTACAGAAGATACTTCCAGTGATATGACGATTTCTCACATGACAATGCAATGGGGACAATGGTTGGATCATGACTTAGACCATTCTTTACCTTCTGTTAGTTCCCAGACTTGGGATGGTGTAGATTGTAAGAAAACTTGCGAATATGCTGCTCCATGCTTCCCTATAGATGTACCAAATGGCGACCCAAGGATACAAAATAGACGATGTATTGATTTTGTCAGGACAAGTTCAGTATGTGGATCGGGGATGACATCTGTTTTATTCGGAAAACTACAAGCTCGAGAGCAGATTAATCAGTTGACATCTTTTATTGATGCTTCGCAAGTTTATGGATTCGAACAGAGTGTAGCAGATGATTTACGAGATTTCACATTGGATAATGGGACATTGCGCGTAGGCCCAGCTTTGCCTGGACAAAAATCTTTGCTTCCGTTCACTGGAATTAATGGCATGGACTGCAGAAGAAACATAGAAGAAAGTAGTCTTAGTTGTTTTGTTGCAGGGGACATCAGAGCAAATGAACAAATTGGTTTAGCTGCTATGCATACTCTTTGGATGAGAGAGCATAATCGGTTGGCTTTAAAGTTAAAAGCAATAAATCCGTTTTGGAATGGAGATAAGATATATCACGAAGCAAGAAAAATTGTAGGTGCACAATTTCAGTTTATAACCTATGATCAGTGGCTTCCACTTATATTGGGTCCGAAAGGAATGGAAATATTAGGCGAATACAAGGGATATGATAAAAATATAAATCCTGCTGTTTCAAATGTTTTTTCAACTGCCGCACTTCGTTTTGGACACTCTCTTATAAACCCCGTCTTGCAAAGATTAGATGAAAACTTTGAAACTATACCTGCCGGAGATTTGTTATTGCGAGACGCGTTCTTCTCTCCTTGGCGAATTGTGCACGAGGGTGGAATTGATCCCTTGTTAAGAGGTATGTTCATTTCGCCCGCTAAATTAAAAACACCAACAGAAAACTTAAATTCTGAATTAACGGAAAGACTGTTCCAAAGTGCACATGCAGTTGCTCTAGATTTAGCTGCAATTAATATTCAAAGAGGTCGCGATCATGCTATACCTTCATATACCAAATGGCGAGCGGCGTGTAATATGACAGAAGTAGAAGATTTTGATGATTTGGAAACAGAAATATCAAATCCCGATGTGCGCTTAAAGCTAAGGGAACTTTATGGTTCTGTTCATAATATAGACGTATGGGTAGGCGGTATTTTAGAAGATCAAGTTGATGGCGGGAAAGTGGGACCATTATTCCAATGTCTTCTATTAGAACAATTTAGACGTCTAAGGGATGGTGATAGATTCTGGTACGAAAATCCAACAGTATTTACAGAGGACCAGCTAGACCAAATTAGGCAAACCAGTCTTGCACGTGTTCTATGCGATAACGGGGACAATATTGACACAATAAGCGAGAATGTTTTTCTTTTACCAGAGGAACAAGATGGCCTACTTTCTTGCGAGGATGTTCCATCCATTGATTTACGGTTTTGGGTTTCGTGTGAAAATTGTGATGAAGAAGAACATATTTCATTCTCTAGATCAAAGCGTAGCGAACACGTTATTAAAGATAATATCAATAATAGAATTAAAATTTTGGAGCGCAATGATGAAGATATCAAAGAAACTATCTCACACTTTCAAAAACGCATAAAGAATTTGGAAGAGACCTGTCATTAATAATAATTTCAGAAAGCAGATTATTTAGACCTTTTAATTAGAACCTATACTCTCTATCCCCCTTTTTCCCAGAGCTCTTTACAATATTATATATAATAATAAGTTATAGGTACCGTTAAGTTAGATTTATTTAAGATTAGGGGATGGATTACGCTTTTGTTTATAAATATTATTTTTAAAGAGAAATATTCTGATTTGATTTTAATTATAGTTTTATTTACTCACTTTTCGGTCAATATACATCATCTATAAATATAATAACTGATTGTTTTTTTTTCATGTTACCAGATGACAGGTCTGAGCACATTTTAGATACAGGATGGGACGATGTTCCCAACATAGAATCTTTATACATGTATTACTATAAAAAATCTATTAGTGAAAACAGAAAAATATATTTAACACCCATAAATTACGTAGAGGTATATATCTTATTATTAGTTTTCAAACAATCCTTTCTTGTCTCTTTAGATATTCTAAAAATTTTCTGTAAGTTTGGATTCTTAGTCTAGGATAAAATGGTGACCTAACGGGTTCCCCACTTGTGCAAAAACATATTCGTCGAAGTTTAAACGAAATATTGTGTCCGT
Organism: Tinea trinotella; assembly: GCA_905220615.1. Classification (NCBI taxonomy): domain Eukaryota; kingdom Metazoa; phylum Arthropoda; class Insecta; order Lepidoptera; family Tineidae; genus Tinea; species Tinea trinotella. The sequence continues at coordinate 7,518,025 of HG992305.1, forward strand.
TAACATTGTGTAGCTTTATATCGGTGACAATTAAGTGATTCGACTACTTGTTCACAATTATCACCAAAATTTAGATTACCTTGCAAAGTGCCCCGCAATATTGCTGTATTATCCAATGTTATTAAAAAGGTTTAGTAATTGTAGACACTTCTATTAGACATAAGATTTATTGATTCATACCTTTTAATCTATTTAATAATACTCAAAAATGTACTCTTCTAGCATATAGTCCAGTTGTACTTATTTATATTAATAGTAAATGATTTTATTATTAGAAATAAGGATCTATGTAACCAATTTAATTAATCAATAAAAGTTACTCTGCATTTGATTGTTTCATTTATATTTTATAGTAAAAAGGGAGAAAAATAGTTAAACGAAATTAAAACTACAATTAAACAAATAAAATTTGTAATTTAACTACATAAATATGTGATTTTTTTAATAATAATAGTTTAAAACTACGTTAAAAATAATTATAACTTAAATCACAAACTACGTAAGATTAATTTAAAAAATTAAATGCCAATGTATTTAGTATGGCGTCCATTAGCTAATAATTTATTTGTGTCTTTATTTCGAACATCAACTTCAAGGAAGGCTATTTTCCTCCCCACCTTCTTAGTAACTGCTTCAATTTCAATATTATCACCTTCTTTTGCTGCGTTGTAAAAACTAAAACAAGAAAAGAGATTTTTATTATATATATTAGAATATAATATATTCTAAATTTCACATTAAGGTGTGATTCCGAATGCGACTGCAGACCGCACTACTTATATCTGCATGTTGCGACCGCAGTCTGCAGTGACTCCTTGCACGAAATCAATCTCATACAAATCAGTAGTGCGTTCCGCAGTCTGCGGTCGCCATCGGAATCACAACACATACATACTGCTAAATGAAGCTAACCCTAATTCGCTGGATCCACTAGCATTAGGTAATAATATTTGAAATGGATGAATTGAGCATTAGTTAAGAATAAGCTTAAATTGGGCAACAAGAAAAAGGGCAGCTTATTGGCCTCAGCTGTCAAAAAGCACACCTACACAAATTTTCATGCCTCCCATAGGGATAGACGATGAGACACTTGACACGATCCTGATAACTCTCGACTAAATTAGTAAACCCTGATAAATGGTGAAAAAGTCCTACTGACCTATTTATATTAATGATATAACTATTAAGCAGCAATTGAGAATAAAATAACAACCTAAGGTGACTGTATTGAGTCGAAGAACAATAGCTGTCTGAATCGCTTATCTGATTTTTTAAAATTGAGACCCCACATCTTAGCTCGACCTGCCTGATGGTAAGCAAGAGGAGGTCCAAGAGTGCCAATGACTGCAAAAACTGAGTCAATTCGCACTTGTCTTAATCGCCGTCATTAAGTCGGCCTAAAAAAGTGAAGACGATACAAATTTATGTTATATTTACATTTATTACATAACATTGAGGAATTTAACAGTGAATCCTGTGACCATGTTCCCAATTATCGCTGTTCTAGAGTATTAACATTTCATCCAGTCCCATTTAATCACCTATAAATGGGACTGGATGCACTTGTTTTATATTAAATTTAGCACATCTGACGTTAAACTAAAGTGTAATCTATAAGTGGTGACAACTACTGGAATGTCCTCAGAGAGCACTGCATCCACAAGTTTTCGAAATGCTATTTTCACCAACTATCTCGTTTAATAAATAATATAGAATATCTGCTTATGAAATTATAATAATGATCATTATGATATTCCAAAAGGGATAGGCAGAGACAACAGAGTGCCACTCCTGCCAGTTGTGCCATGTTCCTGACACAACTCTCTTGCTTCCTTTACATCCTCAATTCTCTTCACATACACTCTTTTGACCACTGATTTTTTAGGTATATTAATAATAAATGGTATTAAAAAAATATATAGACCAACCGAAAAACAAACCCAGAAGTTTGGTGGGTTATAATATAAATATTAATATAAAAGTTAAATACCTAATACTTAAATCTATAGATACACCTCTTGTTTCAACTTTTTCATTGGTTGTCAGCGCATATGTTGAGATTGCATCAACAAGATGGGCAATAAAACCACCATGAAGAGTATCACGTTGGTTAAGATGCTCCGGCCCCACTTGGAACTGTGTCACCATTCTACCATCACCAGCACATATTACTTTTAACTGTAACAATAAATTAATATAGAGAATATGATGAATATAATCCAAACATAGAAACATTGTCAAGAAATCTTGTATCCTTCAAGCAAAGCATTAAGAAATTAAAACGGTTTTGTCAGATGTGGGCACTCATGGACCCCCCTTGCTTACCATCAGGCAAGTTGTGGTAAGATGTAATGTCTAAATAAGAAAATAAGATTACTTTGGTATAGTGATAGTGAGTATTTATATTGCAATTACCCCTATGCATTGCAATATATACAACTATGTACTTATCTTGTAAACAGTATAAATTTTAAGTGTAAAAAGGTATAAGGGGTTACAGATTGTATTTATTTTATTATACAAGATTTAGAACATAAAAGGTATATATTATATATTTTTAATATATAATAAGTTGTAAATTTTACTATAATTATGCCTATTAGTAAATATGGGTCCTATTTATGTGGCAAATAAAGTTGTAAATATTATATAACCTCTTTAAAGTAAGTTTAATAATTTAGAAGTAGGATAATTTTGTTCTAGCTTTAAAAACTATGATATAGAGAGTTTAAAATTAATATGTAGTTATTATTTAAGTGATAATAAACTATAAGAATTCCAAAATATAATGTTAAAAACTAACCTTTTTTAAATTATGATCAAAACATTTAGTACTTGAAATAGCCTTTGTGAATAATTCTGCAACAACAGCTCCTTTGCTAGCGCTCATTTTCAATTCAAATTAGGGTCTTTTTCATAGTTTAACAATAATTAGAAAGAAAGAAATATTTTATTTACAATCGTACTTATTTTGACTTATATTTATATGTTGCTAGTGTCAAAATATTAAATCGTGTTCAACATAAAACATTGTCAAAAAATATTATAATATTATAAAACAACATGCAAATATTTATATCATCAAAATGTTAATGTGTAAAACTCACAGAACATAATTTTTTCCTTTGACACTATTTATACTAGCCAGTTAAATACTAAGAACAAGAAGAAAACAAGAAAAAGAATACTTCAATTGAAGATAATAATATGATAATTAACAGGTTAGGCTGTATAAACTAATTCCTTTGCCCCAAATTAAAAAAAAATATACATACAAAATACAAGCGCGTGTGATATAAAACTAAGTTTAACGGATCTTAAATTAAAATAAATATGGAAAATAACAAGGGTAAAGCAAGTGATTGCTTGGATTTTGATGATAATGGTGACCAGTTCTATGATAAATTAAATAAGGACTTGGATGCTACCATCAATGAAGTAAAAAAAAACATTGCAATAATACAAAACGTAACATGTAAGAATATAAGTAATTTGCTTCACAAAGTCTATCTATTAATAGTGTAATAATTATTTATGTGATTTGTTGATGTAGCAAGTGGCGTTGTCTCTGTCTATCAGTGCACCAAAGGCGCGACAATTTGATTTATAGAGTTTTTTTTTTGGCGGGAAACTGCAACTGATAGGACGCGCAATTTTGAATTATTTGAAAAGCTTGTGTTTTTCATAAATATTAATGTGTAATAATGGTGGAATTGTTATCCAGTAATAGTTTTTAATCAATTTTGATCAAGTATAAACAAGTAATTTAAAGTTGTGAAATCGTTTCTTCATGTTCCCTCCAAGACTTCTTCTGAAGTTTTAGTAAAGGCTTTCCGCCGCTTTACTAAAACGATCATCATCAACCTCATTCTCATCATCATCATTTGATGAATCACTCGCGTGGTTCATCTTCATCTTCATATTTACTTGAAAATGTTTTAACATTGAACCATATATTTTTACTTTGACACTGTCAAGTTAAATACTAAAGCCATAAACAAGAAGAAAGAAATTTGATTTATATTATTATAATAACTTGTTCTCTGTTTTCAGCTCAAATAGAGGCTAATACCGCGGCATTGTTACGTCATGAATTATTCGATAATATTTCAAAGCTTGAAAATTTGTTGAACAAAAAATAAATACTTGTAATTTCAATAAATACTATGAAATAAAAACATGTTTTTTTATTAGCAAGTTTTTTGTATGTAAGTGTTGGGTATGGCAGAAGCAGGATAATAGAGGAATTAGAATTAATTTTGTAAAAATGCGGTCATTAAGGTGTGAAGATAGCGGATAGAATAAGGAATAGTACAGTTCGCGATAGATGTGGTTTAAAAGACAAGGTTTGCCAACGGATGCTTCGACGGTTTGGGCACATGGAAAGGATGAGTGCAAGTAGATTGACGAAAGATATTTATGAATCCAATGTGAATGGACGCGTTAAACGAGGCAGACCAAAATCCACCCTTGTTTTTTGACTAAATTGGAGACATCATTAGGAACATGGGGTTGCCTGGTATAGGCATAAGTATAGGCCATCCAACGTTCTTAACCGTAGGGCTTGTATAGAAAGAATTGTAGATGTAAGGGAAGCGAGGGAGTTGTGTCAGAATCGTGGCAAGTGGCGCTCCATTGTCTCTGCCTATCGAAAAGGCTACAAACAGGCTCTACAATCCATAATGTAAATGTTTGAAAATATATTACAGGCATACATTACAGGAATTATAAAACATATTTGTTATAGACAGGGCCGTCTTTACCCGGGGGTTCAAGGGGTGCGGTGCACCCGGGCGCAGAGTCCTAGGGGGCGCAAGCCGACCGCCATAAACTTCGATAGGTACCTACTACACTGAGAACACGCGAGCAGAGCCTTGACTTTCGCACCCCGGCGCTGAATATGCTTAAGACGGCCCTGGTTATAGAACATTAAATATTTAAATATAATAATAATAAGCTTGTATGAAGAGAATTGTGCATGTGAAGGAAGCGAGGAAGTTGTGACAGGATCGTGGCAAGTTGCGCTCTATTGTCTGTTTAGTCCCATGGTAAAGAGGCGTGGAAATTTGATTTGATTTGATAATAATTTTCATCTAGCAACATTGTTGTAAACAGTCTATTTAACAAAAAAAAATCTGTGTACATTTAATGAAATGAAATGAGTTGTTCAGATTTATACTGACGAGGATTGTAGTTTAGGTAAATGTTTCAATATTTACATAAACTACAAAGCGTGCAAAATATGTGACTGATGACGCATGTTACCACTACTTACTTCTTGCTAAGCTACCACTTGGTAAGTACTGGTAGCTTGGCAGTAGGTAGGGTAAAAAAGATCTTTATCATCATTTAATTTGTCAATCAAATAAATGGCTTCAATTGAATCAATACTTACCTAAAGTTGAAATATCAATCAAATAATCAATCAAATTGTCACGCCTTTTTTCCACAGGGATAGGCAGAGACAATGGAGCGCCACTTACCACGATCCTTACACAACTCACTTGCTTCCCTTGTTGAAATAATATAAGAGAAAAACAAATTATTAATAAAAATACGTTATACATTTATCATTTATTAAAATTATACGATAATAACAATATTGTTCAAAAGTAACAGAAGTTTATATGTGTGAAGTACTTAATGTAATACTTTAACGAACATTACGCTAATTCACAAACAGAGCAGAAATTATATTAACGAGTGCACACCTATTCTTTAAAAAATACTTCACAGCGTAACGCAAACACCAATGCAAAAATGTTAAAGTACGCATATACTATATCTTTTACTATATATTATGAAATTACTGATATTAAAATTGACGAAAGGAATTTAAAAATCTGATGTGAATGGATGCGTTATACGAGGCAGACCCAGAAGGGTGTTTTCTGATTAAATCGGAGACATCCTCAAGAAAGTTGGGTTGACTAGTGCTCATAACCTTAGTTGAGCACTAAAGAATAAAGTGGAAGTGAGAGAAGCGAAGTTGTTTCAATCATGTCAAGTGGTGCTTCGTTGTCTTTGCCTATCCCTGTGCGAAAATACGAGACTATTTAATTGATTAATACTTTAAATTATTAATTTATTGAAATTATAATTGCATTGAAATATGCGAATAATATTTATTATTGCTATACAAAATGCATGTAGTAATAAAAATTGGATAGAAAAAAATCATCGTAGGTCAATCGATGGTGTTCTCATTCGGTGTCATTAACGAGCGACAGCTCTGATTCATAGTGCTATACAGCTACACATTGCAGCGCCTAGATCTAGAAACTCGCGTTAAAATTACTTTATCCCATGTTATCATAGTGCAGTTCTTTCAACTGCTAGTTCCACGTCTCATTGTCTGGTTAATACCAAAAGTCGCGACTTAAAAGACAGACAGCGAGTTGTATCTCCGGTCGAAGCCAATTGTTGTGCTTTTTTAGTAAATAGTAATTTTAATTACATGGTTAAAAACAAAGAAAATAATCCTTTGTCGTGATAATCTTATAGTTGTTTTTCTTATGACAAGACATAATCACATAACTACATAATCAGTACAGAGATTGAAGGAGATTTAAACAGTGAAACGCCATTATTATGTAAAAGTGCGTACACATTCAAATGTAGGTATGTAGAACGTATGTAGTTCCTAAAGTCATTATTTCTAACTCAGTAAACATATTGTTGGTTGTTAGGGGCGAGCGAGGCACGTTCATTCTTCATATCTATTCATATCTCTTTCCGTTGATTCATAGAACTATTATTAAACTTTATTATTAATTCTATGCTTGATGTAAGAAGTAAATATTAAGGTGCTTGCTACAGTAAAAGCTTAGCAGGACGGGTGGCGACAAACTTATCGATGATCATTTTGTTACTCATCATCATTAGTCAGAAGGCGTCTACTGCTGAACATGGCCCTTAGAACGCCATTTCGAAGATGCCAGTTGCATCCACCGGTTATTCGTGACTTTTACTATGTCGTCAGTCCACCTAGTCCTACCTACGCTGCCTATTTTGTACTGTCTCTTGGTTATTGAATTTTTATCTGCTAAAAAGTTGTCCCAACCTGGCAAAAGTAGAACTATGTATGCGCAAGGTCTGGTGAGTACGACGGATGTCGGAGGGCTTCCAACTGCAGCTCTTGTAGCTTGGAAACCGTCTGTTGTGCAGGCAAAGTGGGGATGAGCGATTGACCAAAGCTGGTTAAAGATGTGCCATCTTCTTTCTCTCTATCATTGTGTTCAGTACTTCAGTACACATCTGCAGTAATGCTAATCTAGTTTGGTGAGAAGCGGTGAATCGCACTGGCAGAAGCCCACCAGTGACTATTCTAGGGTTCATTTTTTGATTAAAGCGTTATTCAGATGCTAAAACCTTGGATCCTTCAAGTGATGCATGAAGAAAACCTTTGGCTCGCACAGTGACGGCGACTGGGATAACAGTGAAGGCGTTGTTTTTACAGTCGTCAGCGCTCTTGGACGTCCTCTTGCTTATTACTAGGCAGGTCGAGGGCAAATGTCACAAAAAAATTCATAGTAACCAAACCAAAATAAAGTTTTACGTTTTTGCCTAATATTTTTAACAGGAAATTCAATCCACTCTTTCCGTTGCTTAGTTACAAACACGCTCAACTACACACAACCCTCCAATGAACCCCTATGCGATAGAGAACCTTTCAAATTAAATTCAAAATCGGAGAGGAAAACAAAATAAAAAATCATGTTATCGGAGCTTTCGGCACGGACGGCGCATCATTGAACTACGTTTACAATTTTTTGAATTTTATAAGTCTAAAGCTTTGACATTGCATAATGCATTTCTGACTGTGACCGGATTTGACATTCGAGTTTAAACTTTGATTAAGAAAACTTTTTATAGAATGGAGAATTTATATGCGCTTCACAACACATATGAGATTATACAGTCTGACTGGCGAATACCAAAGAGATCCTATGTTAGATACGAGTAAAGTATTTACCGTTTTGTTAGAAAACTTTTAATGATTGCGAGTGGCATACAATTTACATGTCAACGCTTTAAATGCTGCGTCTTAATTATCGATCAAGTTATGAGTATTTTTTTCTTTATACACATTCCCGTATGCTAAAATACTAAATAAAGTGCTTGTATTATAGAAACAAAACAGCCAAAGTGGTGTAGTGGCAGTGCAATGGTTACATAAGCCTAGTGGCACGGGTTCGAAACCACTCACCGGTACCAATGTATCATTGATATATGTACTTTGGTAGACCTGTTTCTATGATACAAGCACTTTAGTAGCTTAGTATAGAACTTTTATTTTATTTATTTATTTAATTTATTATTCTCAACTAAGCTACTAAAGTGCTTGTATCATAGAAACAAGACAACCAAAGTACATATATCAGAGATACATTGGTACCGGTGGGTGGTTTGGAACTCGTGCTCTCGGTTTGCGTAACCATTGCACTGCCACTACACCGTGGTCGCCTAAAATGTATAATAAAAAAAATAAAAAAGTACATATGGCCTTCCAAAGTACATATGGCCTTCAAAAGTACATATTGGTACAGGCAAGTAGTTCAGAACCCGGAGTCTCGGTTTGCGTGACCATTGCACTGCCCCAACACGGTCGCCATGACTTGGGTGTTGTGTTGTTACGTCAATATAATGCGTAACAGAGTACGTGTGACGTATACAATGATTCTTATTACGTGAGGTAACGCAATTGTGCGTAACTTGATTGCTGAACGACAATTTGACACCATAAGCTAACGTGATTCGTGTACGTGTCGCGAATAGTGTAGATGTCTAATAATATGATTTCATCAATGTTTTGTAGACCTGGGTGGAAGGATGGGACCACGTGACTACATGGTATGTGACTACTATGGGCAACCTATGGGTTTCATCATGGGTTAAACCATAAATTACTACGACGACAGGCGTGGATGAACAGGATGACAGGCGTGGACGAACGGTTAGCGATTGGTTTGTTGCGCGTAATGTCCCGGGTTCGATTCCCGTTCGGAGCAAATATTTGTTTCATAGCTTTTATTTGCAATATTTAATAATTATATTAAATATTGCAAGTATTTGTTAATAAGAGGTAGATATTTGCTCCGGGTCTGGTTATCAAAGAGTGGTAGGCAGTCTGCCGATCCGGGGTCGTACCACCACTTACAAGTATACAGACCGTAAAGTGATTTGGTCGTGTTTCGGGATCAGCTTGTAAGTTGCCGGTATAGTGGATGTGATTGCTACTCACAGTTATTAAATTGTAGTAGCAGTGACATCCATTCATGGACCACACTGCAGCTTAACATCATATGTCGTCACGTGTCACAAAAAAAGAAATAGAGTATTTTTTATTGAGGTTAGCACCCATCTGATGGTAAGCTGGAGTGCGTTCCATGAATGAAGACGACTGCTACTACGGTTTGTACCCTTAAGAGTGGTGCTACTATTCTAGATCAGCAGACTGGACAAATAACTGCCAACTACATGCTTACCTCTTAAGAATAGTTAATTTAATATTCTGTTATTAAAATGACTCGACGAAATCAGCTAAAATGTGAAACCATTGGACACTTAGAAATCTTAACCTTTCCTTGTTTATCATCAAGCAAGACGAGGTCAGATGTCGTGTCACAATAAAATAATCTTTAAGATTTCGTGTCCAACTTGTTGAAGTGAATACTTCTTTATGCACATAGGGGGAACATTCTACTGAGGATTTATAAAAAAAAGTCTCGTTCGCAATTCATATTAGAACGCCAAGGTTACAATTGTGTATTTTTAAATTCACTGCATGAATATATCAATTTGACAATATTATCTAATATAAAAAACACGTTTTAAAGACAAACATGTGGCCGCAATTTCTGTATTTATTGTATTGTTGCTTCTCTTATGATTGTATTTATAACCTAAATAAAGTGTTTCACTTCTGACACACACACACACACACACACACACACACACACACTAACACGCGCGCACGCACCACACATTTTACTGAAGCAGATAATTATTTGTTGCGATACCATAGGGTCTGGTTCTATGTCCTCGACCTAATACACCAATCCACAAATATATCTTCAGATTATATTGTGGGGCGTATTATTATTATTATAATCATATTATAAGTTTTCCCCATCTATAAGCTAGGATCCTTCAAGCGAAGCGTGACAATGCACCTCTGGCCAGCACAATCACCACGGCGACTGCGGCAGCCTTAATTTAAGAAGGATTTTAAATCATCGGCGCTCAGTTAATCTGCCGCGTTACAATAAAAATCAAATCAATCAATCAATCAAAAGTCACGCTTTTTTCCCACAGGGATAGACAGAGATATTAGAGCGCCACTTGCCACGATCCTGACACAACTCCCTCGCTTTCTTTACATTCACATTCATCTTCATACAAGCTCTTTGGTTATGGGTTCCTGATGTGGTCGGAAAACACCCTCCTGGTACTGCCTTGTTTAACGCATTTTATAAAATAAAATGATGATTTTAATTTTAAGTAGAGTTTCCGTATTAGGTTTATTTCACTCGGTGACCGAATTTACTAATCTTGTTATCTTAATGTTTGTTTTAATTACTGTACGGAGAAATATGCGGTCGCCAAGTAGAAAAAAGTAATCCATCACATTATTACATAGTAATTTAATGTTTGTATTTTTTGTTGTTTTAATCTAAAGCAAGTATTAAGTTCACTGTTTGTAAGATACAATGCGTGTGTTGCAGACATGTTGAGATACAAGTTTTTTGTTTTGACTTTCCTTTATAATGTCATTTCTCTTTTGTACATCTCGATGCTTTTAGCTGCTATTATCTTGTTGGCTGGAGAATAAACTCTTTGTTCGTTCTTTTGAACAAGCAAACACAAACCATTGTATGTATAAAGTTTTACACTATTTCACCGCACCTTGCTTTATAATAAGATTAGTAAAGATCTAATATTAAATTAACTAACTCAAAGACAGAAATAATTTTATTATTTATAATTTATCAATCAATCAAACAAATTAGCTAGGTTGCCTAGTGCCCATAACTACAGCGCCTGTATGAAGAGAATTGTGGATGTGAAGGAAGCAAGGGAGCTGTGTAAGGATCGTGGTATTTGGCGCTCCATTGTCTCTGCCTATCCCTGTGGGAAAAAGACGTGACAATTTGATTTATTTATAATTTAACGTACTACTAATTTATTATACTACAGTAGTCACTTCCATTCATGGATCGTACTCCAGCTTAACACCAGGCAGGGTGCTGTCTTTGTTGAGCTACAATAAAAAGACAGAGATAGAAAAGGTTTGTCCACAAATGAAAGACTCCCAAATCCGATCTCAGACCTTTCTCGATCCTGCGCGACTGACTGGAAAATACTCATTGACACTTTCAAGAAGCATTGTAAGATGCCAGATGATTTATCAGTACTAGCCTATAGACCATATTGCAAAGTAAAGGTAGTGACAATAGTCCGGAAAGCTGGCTCTCCCGCCTGCCACGCGATGGACTTTTATGAGCATAAGGCACGGAGAATACATGGGTTTTGAGAAAATTGACTATATTTATGTATATAGTGTATGCTTATTATTATGTAAACAAATTAATCATATATACAAATATAATGCCTTAAACTAATTTCGTATTTATTTTTACTAATACTCTTATTTTTATTGTATCTCGATATACTCGTATGACGTCAACTTGCCTGATGGTAAAAGAAGAGGACCAAGAGTGCCAACCTCAACAAATAAAAAAACTACTTTATCTCAGGTTTTCCCCAGTCGCCGTCACTATGCCAGCCAAAGCTATCACGCATCGCTTGAAGGATTCAAGGTTACCTTCACTACCCTCACTTTCCAATATGGTCTTTAAGATGGAGAGAATACATGAGCTGGTAATACATTCAACTAATTCTAGGTAGTATTTTCTTAAATTTTGCGCGAAAATTTCATGAGCTTCTCAGCCATCGTGGTCTCTCCGTGACGATGGTCCACGATGGCTGTAAAGCTCTTGAAACGTCGGAATAATAAAAAATTGTAAAATAAATAACCAAAATAAACGCGATAGTAAGCCGCATAAAATTTGTTTAATTCAATATATTGTAGGTACCCAATGATTTTTTTTTGTTTATTGTGACTCGACATATCACAGCAACCCACTTGATGTTAGGCTGAAGTGTGGTTCATGAATGGATTTGACTGCTACTACAATTCAATAACTGTGAGTTACAGTCACACATCCACTATGCCGGCCTAGTTGGAGCCGAAATATATAATATAACAAATTATTGAGAAACAGTATATTAACTATAATTAAACTATAAATAAAAAATATTATCTAATGACGTCACATCAGAGATAGTCCCAAGAAAGTCCTTGTCGCCAGTCGGCAACATTTCCCCTTTGTATATTAAGGCGTTGGCAGAAATAATTGCCAGCCTTCCTGTCTCCAGACTTCTCCGTCAGCCGCTTAGGATAATAACTATATATTATTCAATTAATTAATTAATAATTATATTTAATTTAATTTTAGTTGAATGCATATATTTTCAAATAAATATAATTAAATAATTCATTGTAAAGAAATGAATAAGTCCACACCTGCTCCTTTGCACAGAACAAATGTTTCTCTCTCACTCTGACTAAATGTTGGTCGTCTGGTGAGTTTATTTCAATGGGTTGCCGTAACACAGTTTGTACTATTGTCACGAAGTTTATTATAAACTTGCTTGTAGTAGTTTTTAGGTATATGTTCTGTTTGGTCATATTTGTATTAAATATTAATATATTGGACATGTCGATATTAAGCCACTAAACGTATTTGTATCATAGAAACAAGACGACCAAAGTACATATATCAAAGATACATTGATACCGGAAAGAAGCTTCTGGTTTACGAGATCATTCCACAACCACTACATCACGATCGCCTTAAATGACTGTTATTGTTTTGAGTAAATATTTTCTGCAAAACTAAACAAAACACTAATATTACAAATTCCTTTATTCAGCCCATATAAGCATTTTTTTATTGCGACTTGATATATGTCAGCCCTTGCCTGATGTTATTGAGCTGAAGTGCGGTTCATGAGTTAGAAGACTACAGTTAAATAGCTGATAGAAAAGAAAAAAAAGAGGCCACCGTGGTGTAGTGTCAGTGCAATGGTTACGTAAACCGAGAGCATGAGTTCGAGACCACCCACCGGTACCAATGTATATTTGGTATATGTACTTTGGTTGTCCTGTTTCTATGATAAGTAGCTTATTATAGAAATGTAAAAAAATGTAAAAAAATACTTGAAGAAAGTAATAAATCTTTACTAATTGGCTCTCTGTCCATATATGCAGAAGGTGTTAAGTGTAGGGTGATATTATAAGTTAAAACTTTTTAACTACTACAAATATAAAACTTTAATGGCGCGTCGCGTTGCTTCATGATTCACAGTCGATCGTTCTTAGGAAAAGTATAGAAAGTGTAGTTAAATGTTTAATATAATACATAAAAGTTTTGCCGATAAATTATTTTGTACAAAAGATATCAATATGTGAAGCCTGCATGTATTTACGTATTTATTACATAAGTTGAGACCGACATAGCCAATGCATTAAACTGCATGCCTTATAGAGTAAGATGCCGGTCGAGAAAGCCAACCAACACGTTCACTTGCTTCGTTACTTCCGTACTTGTACCATGCTTATACCTAGTTGTATGGCGTAACTCTCTACCTTCGACCTATGATCGAAACTTAGGATTTTAAGTGTCATCCACTCGATGCTTGAAGATGCTTGTCTTCTCTCAAAGCAAAACTAACTTACATATCCAAATATGTTTTCTGATGATGTATACATAATATAGTTCTTTTTAAATCTTATTATTAATGTCTTATTTTTTATAAAAATTTCATACTAAACTACTGCTATTATACTATTTTATTTTTAAATTTTATTCTGACACGACATTTGACCTCGACCGCCTGATGAGCAAGAGGAGATCCAAGAATGACGACGACTGAAACTTCCGACTCAGTTCACGGCTACCTCAGTTGCGGTCACTATGCCGGCCAAAGGTGCTTCTTCACGCATCGCTTGAAGGATCCAAGGTTATAGGAGTTCTACAAAGAAAAGACGCACCGAACTTTTTAGTTCGACGCCGATTCGGTCGACAAACTATTCGGTGTGAAACTAGAACTACATATTGTGTCGTTAAAATTCAAACGTGGCCATATCCACCTCAATTTCGATTTTCACATTTTACATTTATTAAATAGATAAAAGTACATAAAAGGACTGTATGAATTCAAAATTGTTTAAATCCACCTAAAAATGGTACAAAATGCAAACGTTTCATCTTATTTTAGTTCAAATGTGGCCATATCCCTAGAACATAACGCGCTATGTCAATTTCGACCAATCATAACGCAGGGTTTATGTTGATGTGATTTTAAAATGTCATTTTTTACATTAATTAATAGGTACTCCGTAAAGATTTTATAATATTTAAATAGGAAAAATGCATAGTAAAACAGTAATATTACCTTCAGGACAAACTAGAAAGAAAACAATATCGAATAAAATCATAAAACGGAAATTAAATTATAATAAATTATAAGTTATTACGTTTTTATTTCTTCATTTGATCCTTTTCGTATGTTACTTTTGATATCACCAGGGTTGTCAAATGTATAATTGTTGGATTGCGAATTCAAATGGTTGTGGGTGTTGCAAGATGGCTTTATAGTACATCTGCTTTTATTATCAGTATTAAACGGAATTATTTTTATAAATAAAAGTATACAAGTAATCTAACTTAAGTAAAAAAAACAATGAATTAAATAATGTTCGCGCAAAATCTAAGAAAATTCTATGAGCCAAAACAAGAAAAAAATATAAATCCGCAAACTGTAACATTGGCTAAGAACTCACGGTAAGATTTGGTGTCGGGCCCGCGGCGGTTTTGGGATTTCGGGCTCGTGAGTTTTTTTTTATTGTGACACGACTATTGTCCACGATCCGTCTGATGATAGGCAATAGGAAGTCCAAAAGTGACGACAACTGAAAAAAAACGGCTGCCCCAGTAGCCGTCACTATGCCGGCCAAAGGCGCTTCTTCACGCATCGCTTGAAGATAGAGAGAATACATGCGCTGACAAAGCATTCTATGACTTCCGTAGAATGTAAAAATGTATGTTCAAACTCACGACACGATTTCGGTCCCTGCGATTGTCGTAGCCGCGCTGACGAACTACATGAATCGCCCGACAATCGTACGCTCTCCAATTGTAGATGGCAGGGTTTGCGGGAGCTGGCCGCGACTGGTCGTCGTGCTATTCATTGTGTGACTGTTTGTTGACTTACAAACACGTATTAAAACGATTTTGATACGTTCGAATAAATAAAATGAGTTTAATGTTGACCAAATAAATAATAAACAATCAATTTAATTGTATAGATATATTTTTCTATGGACAAGACTGAGAAAATAAATATGAGCATTTAAATTTTCATATATATCTGTGTTGAACCTAGCATAATAACAAACCTACAGAAGAAGTTTGAAATTTCGTTTTTTTCTCTTAATTTACCTATACATAAATAAATAATTTTAAGTCTGAAAATAGTATTACTTCTTTTATTGTAACGCAATGACTTAATTGATGGTAAACAAGGGAAAGTTCACCAGTGTTGACGGCTGAAAAGACCGAGTCAGTACTACTAAGCCTTCACTATACTGGCCTAAGGTGTTTCTTTATGGTCCGCTTGAACAATCCAAGGGTATAGGAAGAGGTGTAAAATGGGCGCGTAAAACATTCTACATGACGATAATTCCACAAAAAACGACGCGCCAAACAATCTAGTTTGGCTAACAATGTACTTAAATAAAATAGGTATTTAAATACTTATTTTATTAAAGTACACCTTTAGCCATTATTCCTACCTACTTTTACTTGTGTCAACCCTGATTACGTCATCACTGCCTTTTCGTTTCAAATTTGTCCATGTCCACTGTCAGTTAAATCAAAACTAGTCAAATTCTTTAGGTTTAAATCAAATCTTGCCATCTCCAAAAATAATATCAATAATTTACTAAAACTAGAGCATCTATAACTACTGAGGTTGTTTAAATATTAATTATACATTAAACTATTATATTAAATGTGAAAAAAAGAGGATTAGGTCTTTCGAAATGTACAATAAAGAAAAAGCATGATTTCTACAGTTTAATTTATTGTGGATTTGGCCCCGTATGAATTTTAACGACAGATATTAAGAAAAACTGTTTCTGTGAACAACGTACTAAATATCAAAGTGGATCGTATTATTAAACGTACTCAAAAACAGGTGGAAGATCTTGGTTTGCGAGACCAATTTTTGGCCGGCATAGTGACAGGACAGCGACTGAGGTAACTGTAAAATAAAATGTTCAGTCGTCGGTGCTCTTGAACCTCCCCTTACTCACTATCAGGCAAGTAGAGTATCAAGTGTGGTAGGCAGTGGTACCCAGTCTGCCGATCCGGGGTAGTACCACCACTTACAAGTTATACAGACCGTGAGGTGATTTAGTCACGTTTTATCCGGTATAGTGGATGTGATTGCTACTCACAGTTATTGAATTGTAGTAGCAGTGACATTCATTCATGGACCAAATTTCAGCTTAACATTAAGCGAAGTGCTGTCATACGTCGATCACAATAAAAAAAAAATGTGCCTAAATAAAATAAATAAATAATCTACCACTATACCACGGTTGCCTTTGATGACGTTCAAATAGAGTTATCAAAACAAACTGCAATATTGGTTCGGTAAAACGGGTATTAACCAATACATAGTTGCGTTGGTCAATAACATAGTACATAATAATAATAAATATTAACAAATAGGTTTTATTCTTAGATTTTTCGCGAACATTGATTATTGAATTAAACAAATTTTATGCAACTTACTATCGCGTTTATTTTGGTTTGATTTTTTATTATGAAATAGGTAGAGTATTTTTATTGTGATTTGATATCTGACCTCGAATTGCCTGAAGGAAACAAGGAGAGTTCCAAGCTGACGACTAAAAAACCCGACTTATTTACGGTTGCCTCAGTCGCCGTGACCTTCATCACGTTCACGGCAATTTTTAATATCATCTGCTGTAAAAACTTATCTAGTATGCACTGAATAAATGGTTACATAAACAAGTTTGGAGAGTATACAAAACCTTATTGAAACTTATAAAAACTTTCGATAAAGTTCGTTCTCTTAACTTTCCATTTAAAGATGATGTTGCTGTAAAATGTTAAAATACAATATCCTGCGGGCAATCCTGGATAACTTAGTTATAAATATAATAAACTTTTAATTTAATTTTCAAAACTTTTATATCAATTGCTTCAATCACAACTGAAAATACATCAAAACACAATTAATAAAACACTACTCGTTCAATTAAAAGTAGAAATTCAATGGTAGGCGAGTGAGATTTCTGGTTTTTAGAGGACTGACACATCCATCAATAACCCAATATTTATTAACGGTTATTGATAGATTGTTGGGTGATGGGTTATTGATGGATTATTTGAATTGTTTGTTGCGAGTTATTCAGAAAATTATTTGTAATCTAAAAGTCCAAATACACATTGAAATCTCTAAAATCTGATAAAAAGCGGAGCCCGCGATAAAACATAGGGTTAGCATTTAAATCGGATTGAATACCTATCAAAGTTAAATAGTTTATCGTATGTAAAATACAAGTGAAATACAAGATAGCAAAGATTTTAAATTGTGTCTTGACATATGAAAGAACCCCGCTTGATGTTAAGCTGGAGTGCGGTACATGAATAGAGGCGATTGCTATTACTACTACTGTAAAATAACTACAAGTAGCAGTTGCATCCAATATGCCGATACGATTGCACTACAGTATCGTACAGTATGTACTATCAAAATGAAACGTATAAGGGAAGTGGTTGATTAAATAAATAAAATTAAGTGCTTCGATCCTGTTGGTTGTACCACTTACCAATACGGTATGCTGTAGTATGCTGACAATAAAAAAAAAAAAAACTATAGAAGAGGAGTCATCGATTCTCTCCTTTTATTATGATTCACAAAGTAATTGAAAATTTCCATCCCCTACAGAAATGAAATTCATGTTTAATTAGTCCCTAACAAGCTTATTTGCAATTAATATTTTATGTTTCGTTTATGGAAAAGATTTATGTAATAATATTATGGAATTAATTTTGATTGCTATTTTTTTGTACTTCGTGTTTTTTTTTAACATTTTCACTAGAAAATATTTTGACGACACATGTGGCGCATTGGTTAGCAATGCGTAGGAGCAAAGATTTGTTTAATTATATTTATATATAGATTATATTTAATTTATTAAGAAACAGATAAAATTAAAAGTATATTAACTATAATTAAACTATAAATAAAAAAATATTATATCATCTGATGACGTCACATCAGAGATAGTCCCAAGGAGACTGGCAATATTTCCTCTTTGTATAGCAAGGCTAATACGTTGGCAGAAATAATTGCCAGCATCTCTGTCTCCAGTCTTCTCCGTCAGCTGAACTCCAGTCCAACTCCTTCACTAGGCGCTTAGCTGAAGGTCCCCAAGGGCCCATCGTCTCGACCACAAACAGCGCAAATTCGTAACCAGGTTAACGTATTTGCACAGCTTGAGGTTCTCAACAAATACTCGTAGATAGATAAATAGATTGAATTACAAATATTTGTTATTAAAAAACAGGGCGGATATTGATCCAGGTCTGGTCGTGTAAGAGTGTTAGGCAGTAGTGTCCAGTCTGCCGATCCGGGGTAGTACCATCACTTACAAGTGTACACACCGTGAAGTAACTTAGTCGCGTTTAAGGAACAGCTTAAAAGTTGCCGGCTCCAACCAGGCTGGCATAGTGGATGCGAGTGCATTATTTAACTGTAGTCGCCTTCATTTATGGACCGCACTCCAAAAGGCAGGGTGATGTAATATGTCGATTCAGTATGTAAGTTAAACTTAAGTTAAGTGATGGTATTGTGCCGATCTTTTTGTAGTTCGCACATTGTATATTTCATTTTCAACAAAATAATAAATGATGTTTCCAATTTGGCGCTACGTGGTCAAGGACGTGATAAATGAAACGCTCAAGTTGAAATCGTAAAGGAGACTAATTTATTTGACATAAAAATAGAATATTTAAACAAAAGAATAAATGATATTTGAAAATGACATTTCTTTTTTAAAGAAAATGTAATATACGATGTGCGAACTACAAAAAGGTCGGCACAGTATCAACTAAAATATTTATTTCTTTTCTTTAGTAATTGTATTTTAAATAAACATTGTTAAGTGTTTATTGGATAAACCGTGATTGATAGATCTCTGAAATCAATCTCTATTCAAATGTCCAAATGCATCACAAGCATCCGCATTCTGTTGACCGGATTGACAGTCGAACTAAACGGTGTGTGTTGTTTCTCTGTCGAACAATTGACACGTGAAATTTACCTGCCCATGTGTTCTCCCCATCCTATAACATTAATTACTTGAAGCGTGATAAAGTACTTTTGACTTGCATAGTAACGTTGACTGTGGCAACCGTCACAGTTATTTAAGTCGTTGGTGCTCTTGGACCTATATTTACTTATCAGGCAAGTCGAGGCCAAATGTCATTATCTGAGTGCATGTGAGCTAATTCGGCGTATCCGTCATTGATAACGCTAACAAAATCATACTATACAAAGAGAACCATTTTAAATAAAATTTTGAAGGTGACCGTCGTGCTAGCTCGCACAAACAGAGAATATGGGTTCAAAACTTCTTTCCGGTACCAATGTATCTTCGATATATGTACTTAGGTTGTCCTGTTTTTATGATACAAGCACTTTAGTAGCGTAGTATAGAAATGAGAGAAAAAAAGTTTGGAATAATCTTTGATGTATTGCTTCGTAATTACTAAGTACAAAAAATGCGTAAGACTTCTATTATACTGCATTGTGTAATACTTGTTATATAAAATACTGGCAGTTGACATTTAAATATCAAGTATAATGTTTGATGGTCTTTATGTTTTATAATTATAAATAACCAGGTCGTATATTATAATGTTGTAATAAACAAACAAACAAAAAAAGATTTTAATGTTTTAGGATTATAATGTTATTTCTACAAATATAGTGACAGCGACTGAGGCGGGTGTGAACAAACTCGGTTTTATCAGTCGTCGTCACTCTTGGACCTCCTCTTGCTTATCATCAGGCGAGTCGAGGCCAGATGTCGTGTCACAAGAAAAAAAAACTGAATTCTTGACGTTTATCAAGTAGTTACCTTTCTTTAATTTTCGAATAAATCAATATAAAACAAGTTACTATAAAAGTTAATTTTACATAAATTACTAATGATAATTTAACAGAAAAATTCAAGCATTCACATCGTTGAGTTGCAGGAAGGAATCCGGCGTCTGTTGCTTATTGCGCCACCGCTTTGATCACTAATTTGCATTAATTTAATCATAATTTGTAGTATCTCCTCTACCTAACCAATACGGTCTTATAATACGATATTAACAATGATTTTTTTTTATATTTATTGTGGCTTGACATAATATGACCGCATCTCGATTGATGTTAAGCTGGAGTGCGGTCCATGAATGGATGTCACTGCTACTATATTCCAATAATTGTAAGTAGCAATCACATCCACTATGCCGGCCTAGTTGGAACCGGAAACTTACAATCTGATCCCGAAACGCGACCAAATCACTTCACGGTCTGTATACTTGTAAGTATACAGACCGTGAAGTGGTACCACAGACTGGGTTCCACTGCCTACCACTCTTTGATAACCAGACCCGAAGCAAAATATCCATCTCTTTTTTTTATTAACAAATATTTAATATTATTAAATATTGCAAATAAAAGCTATGAAACAATTATTTGCTCCGACCGGGGATCGAACCCGGGACTTTACGCGCAACAAACCAATCGCTAAACCGTTCGTCCACGCCTGTCGTTAAAATCTATCTGCTGAGAACCTAGGTTAAAAAAGCCTATCAATTGTAATACTAAACAATTCTTTCTATAGTAAACATAACTGGTAATATTAATGTCCGCAGTGTGAAAGTAATATTAATCAAACCTGTTATTAGAAAAATATTTTTAAACTTTAAAAGTAATTAGATATATTAAGGTGTGTATGGATGGTGAAAGCTAATGTGATATGCACGAAATGACAATTTGGGCTCTGGCTCTCAAAGTACCAACTGGTGATAATTTGTTAATTTACGATAACTATCTAAATACGAACTAAATAAATAAAACCTCATTAAACTATTACAATACAATAGCTTACAACTATACCAGTATTCACAATATTGAGCTATAATATCTTAGGATGAGTAAAAATGGATTGACGAAAAGAATTTGTAAATCTCATGTCAATGGATACGTTAAACAAGGCAGGCAAAAAACATTCAGTTCCAATTTTACCAAAATATTATAAAGTATGTAATGTCAATAATAATTATCAATCAATCAAATTGTCACGCCTTTTTTTCACAGGGATAGGCAGAGACAATGGAGTGCCACTTGTCACGATCTTGACACAACTCCTTCGCTTCCTTCACATTCACAATTCTCTTCATACATGCTCTAATGTTATGGGCCCTAGGCAACCTAGCTTGAGTTTGAAGCTTTCTTGAGTATGTCTCCAATTTGGTCGGCGAACACCCACCTGGGACTGCCTTGTTTAACGTATCCATTCACATGAGATTTATAAATTCTTTTCGTCAATCTACTTTCACTCATCCTTTCCATGTGCCCAAACCATCAAAGCATTCCTTTGTCAATCCTTGTCACTACATCTTCTTTCAAACTACATCTATCACGCACTCCACATACACTCCTTAATTATTAATAATTAGATATAAATAAATTAGGCTAATATTAAAGCATTTAAATGCAATGTATTAAGTAAGTAAATTATACAATAGACAATAATATGTACCTTAGTAAGTAAGAAATATAGGTGATATATTCTGATTTTATTGTGTTAAAATAGGTGTATATACGTAGGTATAGATATGTATATTTATTTTGTAACTATCAAGAGTTGTTTGTTCTGTTTCACAATAATCTAATGTTTGTAGCCGTGTTGTAACATCTCTTAGATTTTATTTGTCTCGTTGTGTAAATAAATAATAGAATAGATTGGATAAAACGCAATCAGTTAACTACCTATATATACATATATAGGTAGTTAACTGACAATAGTATTCAACTAATTGTAGTAATAATAAATAAAAAATATATTTGTATAGTATAATTGTCTACGTTCAAGAACAATGCATAACCCTTCCAATTTGTACCATATCCACCCAGGGTTGTATTATCACTCACAAGTGTACAGCCCGTGATGTGACTTAGTCGCGTTTCGGGATGAGTTTGTAAGTTGCCTGTCCCAACTAGGCCGGCATAGTGTGTGACTGTTACTTACAGATATTTACCTGTTTTAGCAGTCACCTCCACTCATAGACCGCACTGACATCAGGTATCGTTTGTCAAGTAGCTATAGAAAACAACATTATTTTGACATAAAACGTTAACGTCTCTATTAATAAATGTCACGCCACACAAGAATTTCACATTTAAAAATCGATTCTTATGGAGTAAATTCCAAAAGTTGTTTCATAGCATATAACATATTTATAATTTTTGGTATTAGTGTTCACTAGGCTGGAGATGCGACTACTACTTGCAGTAGTAGTCGCATCTCCAGATGTTCAGTCGCTCATGGATCGCGGCGATATGTAATAAAAACCGGACTAACTATTATTAAAATATAGAATTAATATTATAAATATAAAACAAGTTATTTATTCTAATGTTCTCAAGACGTTGTTGATTAGAGTATTTTATTAATTTTTAGCATATTCTAATGCTATTATTATTAGCTTAATATTAGTAATAATAATAAATTAGTTACCATAATTTCATAAAAAAAAACGATTCCGGTTTTTGTCCGCTCTGATCGCTTCGATATTCTTCTATCCTTTCTTTGCATAGTGCAGTTCTTTTGACTGCTAGGACCATGTTGCATATTGTGGGTAGGGCGTTAGGCGAAGACTCCAGCGATCGATCCCATGTTCCTGCCGAACGAATGAGCTCGCGGGAATTTTTGCTCCCAATTTTCATTACTACTTTATAATGTAGATTTCTAACTATGTAGATATAAAATAAATTTTAAATTCTATTATAGTTTAATAATTTAGTGTTTTTCTGTCTTGTATCGTACTTGACTTGTGAAATGGGTAGAAGAAGATCAATGTGAAGTTACTAACACAATGTATACAAACACACAGGTAGTATTGAATGTCCTCTAAAGCCTTCACAACTACACCCTTTAGCAAATTACCCCTTGGCAAACTATATTATTTTAGATATATTAATTTACCAATTCCTAACAAAAATCTAATCTCGATCCAATCTTATTGTAGAAACAAATTCAATAAATATGAACATTTTAAATTAATTTATTTTATTATAAAATTACCCTTAAAAATGACACAAGTAAACATTATTATTTTATAATCGAACAATCAAATAATCTCGCCTTTATCCTACAGGGATAAGCAGAGACAATAGAACGCCACATGCCACGTTGTATTTTATAGACTTTCTAAAATACCTGCAATTTTCTCCATTCACAATAACTTAAGTTTTACTGAACTTAACGTGTTCATTGACTGTTAGGCGGTACTAAGTAAACAATATATATTTACTTAGTACCGCCTAATATATATATTATACTTACTACTTTATAAGTTAATAAACTGTAAAAATAAAATAAAAACTTAGCAATCTATAGATTGTCTGTAGGAGTGCCGGGTTCATTGCATGGCTGGCAAGAAAGTTACCTTAATAATATTTTGTGTTTTAAATTTCTGTATGTTTTACTTTTTAAATTTATATTAAAAGCAAATTGATATTAATTAAAATAAAGAATATGACCCTAAATGTTAATATTGCACTTTGGCTAATGCATGGAGCAAAGGAAGTAAACGATGCAGACATTAAGCATTTGAATGTGTAAAATAATACCTATATGTAAGCAACTCGAACACTGTTTAAAGTAATATATTCTGTTTTGCAAATGTAAAACAGTTTTATAACCAGTGATGTGAAATCTAATTTGCCTCTATTCACCGAGCGAGTATCCTTACAGGCTTCTGCAACACACACACAGGGAACATTCACCAAATTGTATAAGATACTATACGTTCGAGTGTGTTTATTTACCTCAGAACGTCACTCCGTTCCGATTTCACCGCAGTGAGATATCGTGTTAAATGAAATGCTATGTCTAACATACATATGTACTCGAATTTTTGTAGTACTAACAAATTTTCATTGTTATCTCTGCAACATAAAAATTAACACTAATAAAATAGTTTCTAGATAAATAGCCATATATGGTTTTTATTGCGAATGTAAAGGTAATAGTCATAATAGTAACATAATTAAACTGAACTTAAAATCATTTATTTAGTTAGGTATGTATATGTATATAACAAATCAGAGAAAAATCTTCATTTGCACCCGTAATACAATACGTATTTGTTTGCATAATATTTCAATTTGGTCATACTTTGTGAAATCTAGCACACATAAATGAGATTATATAAAATGTTTCATATGATATTTGACTGAAAATGCTTAATAAGTAAGCTATTTTTAATTGTTTTATTTAACATTTTCCTTTATGACCAAACGTATATTTTCTGTTATTATCGAATGCCAAGATATCCAATGACGGAAATATTCTTGGTATAAATTATGAGAAATTATGCAATTCATTGGACTCACACTAGTGTTCTACGCCTCTTTCAAGATATCTATATCAATATACAAATTAATTAGGATCACATTATTTAGACCCTTCAAAGTCTTTTAGTTTCAAAGACTGTGTATTTATTAAAAACTCTATTATATTCTATGTATATAAAAACTAGCTTAAATGAAAATTTCCTACTTTCGGAGAATTTCCCGAGGAACAACTTTAAAGTAGACAACTAATATTCCTGTACCAAAATTAATTTACTCGTTCAGAGTGTGCTTGTTGCAAACAAGATATAATTCGATTATTTCTAGTACGGTAGCTTCGTTGAACTATTGTCCTTCATTTTCGAAGCATTTACGTAAAGCTTTCCTCATTGTTATATTCACAATAGAATTTCGCACCAAATAATATTAAATGCAAACAAAAGAGACATAGGTGTTTTGCAGTAGGTACTTACAGTTGCAGTACGTCTGTATCAAACTTATACAATAATAGGGTGATTATATTCTATAGAATAGAATGTTTCTGAATATTAAAGAATACTTTTTATTAAAATTATAATTTACTAAAGTTATACTTAGTGAATTTATTTATTTAAATTATTACTGAGTATACTTTTTTCCATTAAAGTGTACTTGTACGACTACGGCCATATGGTAACTGTGGTAGTGGTAGTGAAGTGATCACGCAAGCCGAGTTTTAGAATCACTTGCCAATACTAATGTATCTTTGATATAATGTACTTTGGTCGTCCAGTTTTTATGATACAATTTTAATAGCCTAATATAGGAATGTAAAAAATATATTTAAAAAACGGTTGCCTTAGTTGCCGTTACTATGCCGTCCAAAAGTGTTTCTTCACGCACCGCTTGAAGCAGCCAAGGTTTTAGGATGGGGAGAACTTGTGGTATTCATTCATCCCCTCGATTTTTGCAAATTATTTTGTTAACAATAAATTAAATTATTATATTATAAATAAAGCATTAACGACATATCAGCCTACCACGTTTTATTTACATATATTCAATATAATTATAATAAAAACAATAATAAAATTAAGTGGTTATAAATATAAGTATCATTATTTACAAATATTAGCTTTATTTTTGCTAAAACTTTTAAGCTGCTTCCGTTACGCGTCTCAGTCACGGTCTGTACACTTGAAGGTGGGGTGTTAAGTTTTGTTAAAGGTTATTTTTTGTTTATTATGACTCGTATTTAACTTCGACCCGCCTGATGATAAGCATAATGGAGTTTCAAGAGTGCCGACGACTGAAAAAAAACCGACTCACTTCATGGCTGCCTCAGTCACCATCACTATGCCGCCCAAAGGTTACTTCAGTTCACACATTTGGTGAACACGTAAAAACACATTTTACCAATTTTTAAAATCTTTAAAGCCATTAGAACAACTTAAAGAGTCTCTTAATACGTATTTTTTTTTTCATTTTTTGGTATGTTAAGTTTGCGACCTGTCGTATATACCGAATTAAATAACACAACTACTTCTCGTATCATTACCTATATTGTTTTCTTTCTCACCTAAAGTGTGCATGGAAGGGCAAACCCTTTTTGTCAATTTCTTGTATGTTTCCATCTTTAACCATCATTTAAATTTAATTTACTGCACAATAAATCAAATTCAATCAATTAAATTGTTACGCCTTTTTTTTACAGGGATAGGCAGAGACAATGGAGCGTCACTTGCCAGAATACTAACACAACTCCCTCGCTTCCTTCACAATCACGATTCTCTTTATACAAGCTCTACGTTTATGGGCACCAGGCAACCCAGCTTTCTTGGGGATGTCTGCGATTTGGTCGGAAAACATCCTCCTGGGTCTGCCTCGACTAACGCATCCATCCACATCAGATTTAAATCCACATAAATTATTATTAATGCACAATAAATACATATGCAAATAATAATAATAACTTTGTACCAATATGTAAATATTTGCTATCTTGTCTTGTGAAGCACTAATCAGGCGCCTGATAACGGCCAGGTCAATGCAAGATCACAGAAAAATATCAATACAATGTTCAAAACAAAATCATAAAATTTTATTAGGCAAGCAACTTTATTAACATTTAGTTGTTACGCCATGTTTTAATGAGTGGTTATGGATGAGAAATTAAAGTTAGTTGGTGACTAGACAAAAGGTCAAAGTTGAGATTTCTCTTACAATTTCCTTCATATTATGCCATGGATGCCTCTTATAATGTTCATCGTACAGAGTTACTATGACTTCAATCAATTGCGAAAATAAAAATATTCCTTGTTACAAACTTCGTAACAAAATATTATTTTAATATGGAAAGCTAAACAACTCAGGATACCGGTACAAATATTTTAAAGCTAAATTTCACTTGTGTAATGGATAGCATTGTGAACAGAATATATGCATATTTTATAGCGAATAATTTACGTTCGAATATTGCGTTGTCGCTTGTTGTTGCAATTTAAAAACAACGGAACAAGATTTACTTGTTTTTTTATATAATTGTCGTGAACCCAGTACTTCATTTGGGTACATGCATAAACGTTGATGTTATGTAACATCATATTACAGATACTCTCTGTCTATTTTGGGCTCGGCTCGCAGCTCGAACTAAGAACAATGCTTAATGTGTTTTCCATTGAAGCCTACGTGCGTCAGTTGAGTGGTGGAGGTAAATCAATTAATATTTAATGCACCTTCCTCTAAGTACATAGGTAAATTGTCCTTATAACAGTTATAATGAACTTATATTATTATTATTAACTAGATTTTATATTATTTTTAGAGTGACAGCGGCGATTGTCATGTAAAACCTTTAAATATGCCTAAAACAATATTTACGGCGCGGCGTGATCTTGTGGTATCGAAATGGTTACGCAAACGAGAAACTCTCGGTTCAAAAACCACATGCCGATAACAATGTATCTTTGATGTATCTACTTTGGTTGACCAGTTTATACGAGTAGATGTAAGATTATTGAAACGCTATAAATATAGCGCATATCTATACTTTTTAACATGCTTTTGTTAGCTTGACTGTATATATGAAACTATGTAACATCTTTCAAATAAATTTTCACCCACTACCAGACGTCTTAAATATACGTTTTAAATAAAAACCGATGACAATACAATAAATATCACGACATTTTTTTTTTGGCTGGCATAGTGACGGCGATTGAGGCAACCGTAAACTAACTTGTTTTTTCAGTCGTTGGCGTTCTTTGACCTCCTCTTGCTTACTATGAGGCGGGTCAGATGTTAAGTCACAATAAAAAATTACACATATTCTACTGTAGGGTATCTATGAGGTAACAATGGTCAGGAGGAGCCAAGTAGCGGCCAACTACCCCCTAGTACAATAAAAAGTTTAGGAGCAACGTGGCGACCATGCCGTTGAAGGAAAAAATTGACGCGTCAGACTTTAAATAAGATTTTCAATTGAATCCAATACTATAAATGTCGATTGCACAGTTGATGTCTCTAGTTTCATCTATGCAACAAATGTAACTTATTCTCTTTTCAGTTCACAGAGTCATATGAGTGTGTTTTTTATTTTATTTTTAACAATAGTTTTAATTGCATTTATTATTATATCTCGACATATGCAGCAACCCACCTGATGTTACGCTGGAGTACGCTGAATGAATAGAAGCGACTGCCACCACAGTACCACTAATGATTCGACCTGCTGACACATCTAAATATTGGTCAAAACATTTTTTTATTGCGACTTGATGATGACTACACCACGTCTGATGTTAAGCTGGAGTGCGGTCTATGATTAGAGATGACTGCTACTAAATAAATGTAAGTAGCCGTCAAATTCACTATTGCCGGCCTTGGAACCGGCAACTCACAAACTGAACTCGAAACGCGACTAATTCACGATCTGTATACTACTAAGTAGTACTACCCCGGATCAGCAGGCTGGGCACCAATGCCTACCAGATTTTGTTTGCATTCAAACTAACAAACTTTACCTCTTTATAATATTAGTAGATATAGATTATATATTAAAATTAAGAGAACAAACAACAAATACAACAAAAAATGAGTTTTTTTGTAACACTTTTCATAATTGATTTCATCGCAGTCGTTAGAACGTGTGAAATAGATATACAATGAACTCGACGATTGTTTAACTAATAACGTTTTTAAAAAAACCTACGCATTTAGAGAAAGAATTATCTTATTACAGTTATTTGACTTAATAACTTCACATCAATTCCGCTGTATAATATTTCCGCTGTAGTTAATCCGCTGTATAACTTAATCCACATTGAAGCGCGTACTATCCCCGACTGTTAATAATGCGTTTAGATTTAGATTGTGACGTCACTCGACCGAATGACTACATATGCCATTATGCCACGACATAGTGACATGACATACGGGTAATATTTTACATTATTTGAAATAAATATAAATGTTATGTATTAGATGGGAACACGTAACAAAATGCTATATTGGCTTTAACTAATTTATTGGATGACAATTGACTGGGGCCTGCCCATAACGAACGCCTAACAATGGTGCTTTGTTTATGGTACAAATACAAATACATTACAATAATATATATATTTTAATAAACTTAAATTTTACATTAAATATTAATATACTAAGATAATTTTTTATCTTTGTGTCTTGATGATATCTGACCTCGACTTGCTTGGTGCAAGGTGAACTCCAAAAGTACCGATGCCTGATAAAACTGACAAGAATTGTTTACGGTTGCCATGACTAAGTCGGCCTTTTCACTCCTCCATTGCCTTCAATAAGGATCCATAAGCTGATAAAGTATTAAACTTGTCGATTGTTCCACATAGAAACAACTCATTAAATCGTTCGACTGTCGATTTAATTAATAGAATGTGGATGCTTCTCCCGATCTGTGCGCGGTTTCATGGGAAAAAAGGTATAAAGGTTTTTTTATGTTTGATTTTGTTGATGAATAATGTAACACATTTTTCTACTATGAATACTTGCCTAAGTAAAATATAATTAAAAGATAAATAATATTTAAGGTTGCGCGCTTATAATATATTTATACTTCGTGTTGCCGGCCAAAAACTGAACTATAGCATTTAATTGTAGTTAATTAGTTAAAAAAGCGCAGCTCTTTAACTTAGGATGATACAACTTATGCTCACAAAGAAGTTTATGCAAAAGATTGCTAATTTATTACTAATTTTCAAATAAAAAAATTGGAAGATGAAAAGTGGAGTGAAAAGTGGACGATAAAACTAGGTTTTCCATTGTGCTTTTGTAACTTGTATTGATAACAACCTACCCAACACTTTTTATATTTGCACCAAATATTGAGATGTAGTCTTAACGAGATTTGTTATATCATTAAAATCAGTTGGTCAACCATAACTAACTAAGAATATTGAAAAGGGCATTTTGAAATTTGGTAAGGCAAAAAAATCGTTGGTAATAATCCCGTTCAATTATACCTATATTATAACTAAGTTGGATGTATCCAAGATTATAAGCCAGGGGATACACGTTTGGTATGGAAGGTCGTTTCATTCCTTAGTCATCATCTCTTTCGGTGATGAGCGATCGATGTGGGGCAAACGGTGTAGGTCATGGAACCCAGCAGAATATTCACCGTAGCAGTAGTGCCGAGCTGCCGATCCGGGGGTAGTACGGGGTCTTATTTGTAAGTGATGACCGTGAAGTGATTTAGTCGCGTTTCGGGATTGGCATGTAATCACATAACATACACCGTACTCCAGCTTAAAATCAGGCGGGGTGCTATCATACATCATGTCAAGCCACAATAATGACATCGTAGGTGTATACCATAACGAACTAAACTAAATAATATAAATGCACGGTAACGTGTGGTAATATTATTTAGGTAAGTTTGTAACAGCGAGAATGTTTTAATTAGTAGAGTTTGTACACGTTGTCGACTTACAATGACAATAGTATGTTTCGTTAACATATAAGTACGATATTAACTAACCGACGCTCATGGCGTCTCGGTTCGGAATACCTTTTAAATATTACTATGTATATAGTTTTCGTATTTCGTAAGACTTTTAAATACATACATACAATACATTCATATACTAAGCAAGCTACTTGGTACCAGCAAGTAGTTTTGAAACTGCCGACAAAATGCCGACAACTTTAAAGCTTATCCCGAAACACGACTGTGTCACTTCACGGTTTTTAGACATGAGCGTACCCCCAGTTGACTAGGCAATGACTCCCAACTGTCAGTCAATCGCTTTTGATTTTTTATTATAACAAAATAATTGCAAATACTGCAATGCTTTTTTTGCTCTAACCGGGAATCTAACGAATAGCGGACAAGCGTAGTAACCTAAGCTCCATCGTGTCTTTAAATCTTATAGTAGCGGAGGCGTGATCTGTTAATATCCCTAAATGGTTACTAATACCGGATGCAAAGTGAAGAAATTCTTCGACATTCAATATGTATGTTGCCAATGAGATTTGAATATTAAATTTGACCTAACTCAATAGGACATTTTAAGTGGTTTTGTCTCTTATTTGAAATACAAATCGTGACTTATTCGTAGATAAGGTTATTTTTCTGCTGGTTACTTTTAAATATATCTTAATAAACATGTCAAGTAGAATGTACATTAAAGTGTTTATAAATTATTAACATTCGTCAGAGTCGACAGGTTAGCACACCTGTTTGTTGCGCGTAAAGTCCCGGGTTCGATTCCCGGTCAGAGAAAAAATTGTTTCATAGCTTTTATTTGTAATGTTTATTAATAATATTTATTATTGCAAATATTTGTTAATAAAAAAAGAGACAGATACTTGCTTCGGGTCTGGTTATCAAACAGTGGTAGGCAGTGGTACCCATTCTGCCGATCCGGGTAGAATCATCACTTACAAGTATACAGACCGTGAAATTATTTAGTCGCGTTTTGGGATCAGCTTGTAAATTGCCGGTTTCAACTAGGTCGGCATAGTGGATGTTACTGCTACTTAAATTTATTGAATTGTGGATTAAATCAAGCGGGGTGCTGTTATATGTCGAGTATTACTTAATTATAATTTGATTAATTACTGCAATCTGCCTGTGTGTATGTAGCTGGAGTGTGGTCCAGGCGATTGCTTCTATAGTAAAATAACTGCAAGTAGTAGTTGCATCTACTTTGCTGGCATATTCGGAAACGGAAACGGAAACTTTCAAGTTTATCCCGTAACACGACTAAGTACTCGTAATTTCAGTCTGAACTCTGAACACTACCCCAGTTTGGCAGACGAAAAACCATTAAATAAATTAAACAATTAATTAACTATAATTAAACAATAAAAACAAAACAATATCATCTAGAGACATCATATCAGAAATAGTCCCAAAGAGACTGGCAATATTTAGCGATGGTTAATACGTTGGCAGAAATAATTCCTGTCTCCAGACTTCTCCGTCAGCCGCTTGGACAACTCCTTGGCCAGGCGCTAGGCTGAAGGTTCCCAACGGTCCATCGTCTTGACCTCAAAAGGCGCTCGTAACCTGGACCGAGCTTGAACAATGGGAATAATATTTCTAACAACCATACCATTTTTAGGGTTCCGTAGTAAAAAAACGGAACCCTTATAGATGCGTCATGTCTGTCTGTCTGTCTTCTGTCTGTCTGTCCGTCCGTATGTCACAGCCACTTTTTTCCGAATCTATAAGAGCTATACTAATTTACCATTTTTAACCTTACCATTTTTACGAGTATTTAGCGTCAAAGTGAGTATTGTACATATTGAATAATAACATGCAATTAAATGTATTTTTTGTGGGAGTCCATTACCTTTGAAATAATGAAACAATATGAAATACTACATTCATTGTGTGAACGAGATAAGATCACTGACAATTATGTTTAACTAAAATGATTAAACACTGCTTTTGTGTGGCTGAGTTATTTTTAATAAAGTCAAAGCGAGTAAATCTCAAAGCAAATGCACAGCAGGAAACTGTTTATATTAAACATTCTGGAAATTGTATTATTGCACACAGAGATGAGAGTATATTTGTACTCTTTGCCATGCAGAGAACCAATACTTGAATTCCTCAGAAAATGCAAATAACTCTGCTTCCATTTACTTACTATAAACATCCTATTGTTTTCCTCAGGGCTCACTCACACTAAATATTCTATGCTCACTCAAAACTGAAATTTATTTTAAAAAAATAATAAATATGATTGATATATCGATTATTTTTATAAATTTTGTCTTGTATGCTAACGGTGACTGAGACAACCATAAAGTGAAACAGTTTTTCAGTTGTCGTCGCTCTTGGACCTCTCCTTCAGCCAAGTCAAGGTCAGTTGTCGCGTCTCAATAAAACAACCATAAAAAATATGAAGGAAATTAAATAATTATATTTACGAGTACATTAAACTGTACTTGTTTTGATTGTGACATATTATATGTCAGCATATCGCCTGGTCTAAAGCTGTCTTAATACCCTTAAGTAATTAAATAAATAAATGAAATATATCCTTTTCAATAGTGGTAGTAGCAGTAGTAGTACTAGCATTAGTATTAGCAGTAGTAGTACTAGCATTAGTATTAGCAGTAGTAGTACTAGCAGTAGTAGTACTAGCATTAGTATTAGCAGTAGTAGTACTAGCATGAGTATTAGCAGTAGTAGTACTAGCAGTAGTAGTACTAGCATTAGTATTAGCAGTAGTAGTACTAGCATTAGTATTAGCAGTAGTAGTACTAGCATTAGTATTAGCAGTAGTAGTACTAGCATTAGTATTAGCAGTAGTAGTACTAGCATTAGTAGTACTAGCACTAGCATTAGTAGTACTAGCATTAGTATTAGCAGTAGTAGTACTAGCATTAGTAGTACTAGCATTAGTATTAGCAGTAGTAGTACTAGCATTAGTAGTACTAGCATTAGTATTAGCAGTAGTAGTACTAGCATTAGTATTAGCAGTAGTAGTACTAGCATTAGTATTAGCAGTAGTAGTACTAGCATTAGTAGTACTAGCATTAGTATTAGCAGTAGTAGTACTAGCATTAGTATTAGCAGTAGTAGTACTAGCATTAGTATTAGCAGTAGTAGTACTAGCATTAGTAGTAGCAGTAGTAGTACTAGCATTAGTATTAGCAGTAGTAGTACTAGCATTAGTATTAGCAGTAGTAGTACTAGCATTAGTTCAAATTCAAAATCATTTCTTCATTTGGTTTTTACAAACACTTAGAAACGTATTCAAGAAAGAGTGAGGGGCCTCTACCGAGTAGTAGTACTAGCATTAGTAGTAGCACTAGCACTAGCATTAGTAGTAGCAGTAGTAGTAGTAATAGTAAAAGTAGTGGCAGGAGTAGTAGTACAGTTAGTAGTGTAATAACCAGTTTGCCGATCCAGTTGCCACCACTCTTAAATGTACAGATTGTGAAGTGACTTAGTCGCGTTTTGGTAAACAAGCTTGAAAGTTTGAGGTTTCAATTAAGCAGGCATAGTGGATGCGATGCCTATTTTAAGTTATTTAACTATATTAGCAGTCGCCTTTTATTCACTCATAGACCGCACTCTAGCTTAATATCATATTATGTTGAACTACATTAAAAAACTATGACACAGTTATGGTACTAGTTATCGAATTGTTTAAACCTGCCATTTTGTTTGCTAAAATTACTGCATAAGGCATTACAGATAAATTATAACATTCTATATTTAAAGTTATCGCTTCTTTTCCTTTTTATTAGAAAGATAAATAAGTAATAACTCTCCTTGGAATTAATGGATGTGAGAATTGTGGATGGAAGCGAGGTAGTTGTGTCAGGATCGTGGCAAGTGGCGCTCCATTGTCTCTGCCTATCCCCGTGGGAAAGAGGCGTGACAATTTGATTTACAAGTCATTATTTAAATTTAAAGTTAGTATGAATCTTAGGAGAGATTGATAAATAAGCCCTATAGTTTCACAGCCGCCCTATTTGTAAAGCACAAAACAGGAAATTTAAATAGCTTAAGTCAAATTAATTTCGTTTATGAGTTGTTAATGTTTCTGTGAACTCATGTTCATGTAGGCCGGCATAGTGAATGTGATTGCTACTCACAGTTATTGAATTGTAGTAGCAGTGGCATTTATTCATGGACCATACTCCAGCTTAACTCCAAGCGGGGTGCTGTCATATGTCGTGTCATAATAATAATTAAAAAATAATGGTTTTACTTACTAATATGTAGTAAGATTTATTTTAAGGTAAAATACCGGTAAAAACCTTAACTCTATAAAACAATAACATAACGGTTACTACCTTAATACCTGCTTTGCTTTTTCCTTTTTCAAATTCAATTTTTAGCAATTTCCTCAATTGCTTTTCTTTACGATCTTAATACTCCTTTTTAGTT
Organism: Tinea trinotella; assembly: GCA_905220615.1. Classification (NCBI taxonomy): domain Eukaryota; kingdom Metazoa; phylum Arthropoda; class Insecta; order Lepidoptera; family Tineidae; genus Tinea; species Tinea trinotella. The sequence continues at coordinate 7,553,198 of HG992305.1, forward strand.
TACAATTGAATACTTTTCTTTTATGTTTATACTATTTTATATAAAGCTACCAAAGTGCTTGTATCATAGAAACAGGACAACTAAAGTACATATATCAAAGATACATGGTACCGGCAAGTGGTTACGAACCTGTGCTCTCGGTTTGTATAACCATGGCACTGCCACTACATCATATGTATATTTTATTTTGGCGAATGAGGCAACCGTCTGCGGTGTATTCAGTCGTTGGCACTCTTTTACCTGTTTACAATCAGGCAAGTCGAGGTCGAATGTCGAGTCACATTAAAAACATGGTCACACCCTTTTCTACGCTTCGTTCGACCTAATCTGTCTCGGTAATTCGGTTAGGCTAAACAACCTAGAGTTGTACATTTACTGGGACTTGAATGACATCAAGCTATTAGGGCATATTTATTTAAGACTCGACATATGACAGCACCCATCATAATATTAAGCTGTGACTCGACATATGACAGCACCTGACATAATATTAAGCTGTGGCCCGACATATGACAGCACCTCACATAATATTAAGCTGTGACTCGACATATGACAGCACCTCACATAATATTAAGCTGTGACTCGACATATGACAGCACCTCACATAATATTAAGCTGTGACTCGACATATGACAGCACCTCACATAATATTAAGCTGTGACTCGACATATGACAGCACCTCACATAATATTAAGCTGTGACTCGACATATGACAGCACCTCACATAATATTAAGCTGTGACTCGACATATGACAGCACCTCACATAATATTAGGCTGCGGCTCGACATATGACAGCACCTCACATAATATTAAGCTGTGACTCGACATATGACAGCACCTCACATAATATTAAGCTGTGACTCGACATATGACAGCACCCCGCCTGATGTTAGGCTAGAGTGCGGTCCATGAATAAAAGTAACTGCTATTACAGTTAAATAACTGTAATAGCAGTTACTTGCCGGCCGTTGGAACGGGCAACTTACAAGCTGATCCCAAAATGTAACTAAGTCACTTTATGGTCTGTAAGTGGTGGTACTACCCCGAATCGGAAGACCGGGTACCTCTGCCTACCAGTCTTTGATAACCAGACCTCGAGCAAATATCTGCTTGTTTTTTTATAGACAAATATTTGCAATATTTAATATAATTATTAAACATTACAAGTAAAAGCTATGAATCAAATATTTTCTCCGACCGGAAATCGAACCCCGGATTTTACGGGTTGGACCGGGAATTAAACCCAGCACTTTACGCGCATGGAACTAGTATGATAACTGATGCGCCACGCCCTCGTCTTTTTATTCCTATGATACACTCACAATTCGGGGGATCAGCTGTGGGTATTCTGTCGATTATATAGGGCGATCGAACTAAAAGCCGTTGTGTTCTCTATCCTTTGATCCTTCAAGCGATGCGTGAAGAAGCACCTTTAGTCGTCAACTGACTGGATTTTTTCAGTCGTCGTCACTCTTGGACCTCCTCTTGCTTATCATCAAGCGGGTCGAGGTCAGATGTTAAGTCACAATAAAAAAGGTTATTCGGCAGCGTCGTTTCTTTGTCGAATACACGATTAATGCAATGCTTTACGTGTCTATGTGTTTTTCCTATCCTTTATTTGAGGTAACAACATCTAAGGCGACCGGATAGTAAGTCGGTTTTTACAGTCGCCATTGACCTTACCTTGCTTACCATCAGGCAGTTCGATGTCAGATGTGGCGTGACAATAATAGTGTACACAAAAAGTGCTTTTCCACGCTCCACGAGAAGAACAAATAAGCTGGTATTATATTCCACTTGTCGATTGTTCTACAAAAAAAAAACGACGCACCGAACCTTTTACTTCGATTGCCCGATAAGATCTACAGAATGCGGATGATTCCCCTTACCAGGGGGGTATCACGGGGTTAAAATACGAGGTAAAAACAGGGTTAAAGGCCTCCTCAAAACAATAATGTTTTTAATTATATAAGTCTAATGTATGAATTATTTATCTCTACCTTCTTGTAAGTACTACCTATAATATTTTAAGGCTACCGTGGTGCAGTGGTAACGCAAACCGAGGTCCAAAACCACTTGCCGGTACCAATGTATCTTTAAGATATGTACTTTATTCGTCCTGTTTAAAAAACATAGATTTCATTAATTTGTATCATAGATGATGCACTTTAAGTAGATTAATATATTATATATGTAAAAAAGAATAATATAAATATTCTATTAAATATTAATGTTATTCATATAGCTCTAAGGTCAAGTTCTATGTTATAATTTCTCTGATAGAATCATAACATAGAATATTAATTAGGAATGTGGCAATATCAGTCACATTAATTATATTAAAATTATTGTTACTTAATGAAAGTGGAAATTGTTAACCATCACCTCACTAGATTTATTTTTGCAAACCATTGTTGTCCTTATTTTAAAACTATTGATTATCAATCAATCAAATCAAATTGTCACGCCTTTATTTCATAGAGATAGGCAGGGACAATGAAACGCCCCTTGCTATGTTCTTGGCACATCCTCATTTCCCCCACATCCACAATTTCATACAAGCTCTGCTTAATTAGGGTTTGAATATATATAGTATTATTTATTTTGTTCATGTTGAATAATTTCAGTAACTGTACACTATTCACTTTGCAGGTAACACAATAAGAATGAAATTAAACGAAATACTATGAAACAAAAAACCGTATGAAATAATAAACATAAGCAGTATATGCGATAAGGGGAATAATGTTATTAACAGTTTGATCAGAAACAAAAAGAAAAAAAGGTGCAAAGCATCCTGTGCAATAAAGCCTTTGTTAGAATTTTAGATAAACGATTCAAACTAGAAACAATCACGTTCACGTAACGTAGCATCCACGACATCATTGTTGGCGCCGATCGATCATTAAGCTTTGACCTGGGCATCCACTTCCCACGCTTCCTCTAACCCTACACAGCATACTTGGCCAAACGCAGCGAGTGTGACCCAGCGAAAGTGATTGCTAAATGTCCGCCCCACCGCTGAGCGCAATAGGGTAGACTGCATCATATATAAACTCGGACATAAAGAAAATGAATAGAGTAAAAAGAGTACCGGCGTTTCGACGTAAAGGTTCGGCCGATCCCCGCCCCATCATGCGAGGGTTCAGGAGCCAAGTGGTCAGTGTTGCACAATTTCAATAGTGTTCAAATATAATATTATTATTTATTTTTATTTTATTTTTGTGAGCGGTGGTAAGGATTTTTCAAAGGAATTGGTTTATTTTTTTCGTTTATTACTCAATTTTACATTTATAAAAATTTAAGAATATTAAAATAATAGTCTTATTTATTTTCGAAATAATGACATTTATTTTATAATTAACCAAAATAATAATTAATATTTTTACTTCAATATAATATGTACATAAAGTAATTATTATGAATTACAATTTTTACAATTTATTGTTCATTATAAAAATAAAACTATTTAAATAAAATAAAACATGTAAGTAAACCTTTGAATACATTATGCAAAAAAATATATCGTAAAAATGATTTAAATTATTATATATTATTTCAATTTATATTTTTCAATTTTAAAAGGGCATGGGTTAATTAGTAAAAACATTTCCCTTTCTATTGTGTAAGATGGATGCTCCGGAAGAAACCAAGTCGTGAACATGAGAGGTCACGTTTAAATTATTTAGATAATAGATAATTATATCACAAAGTGTAGACTTATTGTTAACTTCCTGATTCTCTTTGTTAGTTACATAATCCGCATTGTCGTTTATTTGTTTGTAGGTGGATTTGATTTATCTTATGGGGCTGTAAAACGTTCCACAAAGTACTTCCGTCGAATACTATATCAGTTTCCTTTGTATATTTAATTTTAGGTCATGTGCATAAGAGAAATTTCACTTATTATTGACAACTTTAATTTTATTTGTATTCGATTCGGGTTTCGTTACGTAAGCGCATTTTATTTATGAACGTTTCTTAATAAGGATCGCATTTGTTACTAAACAAACGATAACACGGTCGTTAGTCCTGTATAACCTAATAAGGACTTTTTTTATTAATAACAATTTTAATACAGCATTTCAATTAAAAATAATAGTTACTATTAAGATTCCGGTTTAAATTAGTCGGCATAGTAGATGCGACTGCTACTTGCAGTAAGAGTGGTAGGCAGTGGTACTGGTCTGTCGATCAGAGGGTACTACCTCTGATCAACAGGCCAGTATACGACTTTAGATCGTGAAGTGACTAGTTGTTCACAGCCTCGGGGATATTCGGGAACAGATTGTAAATTGCCGGTTTCAACTAGGCCGGCATAGTGGATGTGACTGCTAGTTACAGTTATTAAATTGTAGTCACCTCCATTCATAGACCGCACTCCAGCTTAACATCAGGCGAAGTGCTGTCATATGTCAAGTTACAATAATTAAAATAGTAGCAGCCTTCCCATTCATGGCCGCACTCCAACTTAACCTTAGGCGGGGTACTGTCATATGACTACAATAATAATTAAAAAAACACGTCAAAAAATAACAATAGAACAATGGCGGGAGAAATGATATCTGCATTATAGTCATTAGACTAGTGCTCGGGTCATGGATGCACCATATTTTGATATGTAATCAAACCTTTGTAATAAATTAATTACATTACTTACTGTAATTGGGTCAATTATTGAAATACCTATCACCTTTTGCAATAAAATTAACTTGTGGAATTTCAGCCACGATATGTGTCAACCATAAATGCGCAAAATTAACATGTTTACTGTACAAACATGTAGAATATGTCCATACATGTATAGTATGTCCGAATACTGTACAACTTCGTCCGAATTGAACGTAAAGTTATATCCAATTAGGGCTGTGTAATTCAAATCTCTACCTGCAAAATTAATAGCAACTTGTAACTCATATGTTACCCTTAGTTTTGTAATAATGATTTTATAAGGTTATAGTGAACCTAAAGTCGGTAGTAAAACAATAAGTGACCGAGTTTAGTTTGTATAGGGCTTTAACTTTCCCATTATTAACTCTTACATTTTTATAACTGTGAGAAGTTGGAACAATAAGATTTAAAAGTGAAAGTAAACCTTGTAATTTGTAACATATTATAAAGTAATTATATTAATTTGGTTTTAAAATTCCTCTTAGCGGCCGGCAGTAAACTATTTACAATCGTTCTCGGTGCCGGTAACTACCCATTCGGTATTGTGATCACGGCCGGGAGTTTCGTTATTCGTCAATATTCAATAGGCATTATGAGTGGCGTCTTGCACAATACTTGCATAATATCGTCCGTGTGTTAAAATAATTATGGGGTAGACGCAAACTATGCTAATAAAAAATGTGTACTTTCTCGAAGTTCCCTTCCATCGTTTCTTTCTTATACTCTCTGCGTTGTCCTTTATTACCTGTTAAGGAGTTTTTGACACACTAATTCCAAACCACGATGACATAATAAAGTGCAACATACAACATATAAGCTGGCAAAGTCCGGTTTGCTTCATCTTTTGTTCCTAATTTTAAGTATTAACTGCTTAAGTTTTTAATGTATGTTGCAATGTTTACGGTACGTCGGTTTTATCGACATGATTCACAATTTTAATATAAAAAAACTCTTGTGTTAAGATAATTAGGCTTTTGAATTTTAATTGCTGTAGGTACCGAGAGAAATTCGTTTTATTGTTAACGTTCAAAGTTGGTTATGTACCATATAAGTATGTGCATATTTTATTTTAAAATGCACCTATTTGAAGATATATTTTTTCCTTCATTGTTTGTTTTTTATTTGCGACGCGACATCTGACCTCGACTTGTCTGATTGTAAGCAAGGAGAGCTTCAAAAGCGGCGATGACTGAAAAAACCGTTTCATCTTACAGTTTACTCAGTCACCGTCACTATGCCGGTTAAGGAAAGTTCATTTATCTCGGTTTGAGTTAAATGAACTTTTGAATACTACTGTTTGACGAAAGGAGTATTACTCTGATTTTTCCAACACGGATATGTTACATAGGCTCGTTTCCGGGACGGGTTTCATTTCTAGGAACGCGTAAGACGAGGCGGTGAAAGTGCCGTCCGTAAAGTTCCCAGCCCACAAACATAAAGCCTGGCTTCCTATATCGCCTTGAGGCCATGAAACCTTGCCACAGGTCGTCGCCGACTAGTACTCAATCCGCACCAGTTGGATTACTTTCCTTTTGAGAACCATGATATTACATAATATTAACATACCTTTATGAATGACTTAAAAGTAACCAAGTGAAAATAATATTTATTTTTAAGATGCTGGACGAGATACCGCTGATTGTTCCGCGCCGGGTTATAAAACCAGCTTCTTTATTAAGCTTGGTTATAAAACTGAATAATTAGCCTTTGGAATTAAACTTTTTTTTTTAAATATTACCTAATATTAGTTATTTTAAATATTAGTACTTGCGATTTCCTTAAAGTTTTTTGTAATTAGCTTAGCATTTGAATGCGCTGTGCTTAATTTTTTTCACGATAGGTGTTGTTAATTACTGTTTCTATTGTTACAGGTTACCCTGGTGGTAATTGTTCAGTTGGTTCTGCCTATTGTGTTGGGCAAGGCATTTGTACAACAAAACCAAGAAACGCAACCGCAGCAACAGTCGTATCAAAAAGAACTTGAATCAACGAATACAGCTCAAAAACGAGTCGGCTATGACTACTCAGCACCTTCTCATGACATCGGCCCCTATCAAGAACAACATGTAGAACATCATTATGACAGTCATGACGATCATCACCATCATGACGATCATCATGACCACCACGATCACCATGATCATCACGAACCGGGATATTGGAAGAAGAAACTCATATGGAAAAAGAAAGTTAAAAAAGTTTGGAAACCAGTAAAGGTCCCTTATTGGGTGAAAATATCAAAGCCAGTATGGAAGCCTATCAAAGTTTCAAAATGGCAGGAGGTGAAAGTGCCCCATTGGGAAAAGTACACCGTGCCTGTTCACAAAAAAACAGTAACAAAGGGATATAAAGATATTCAGGTTCCAGCGTGGAAAAAAATATGGGTTCCAGAGTGGGTAAAGGTTGGTATTCCAGGCGAAAAATATTTAGGTAAAGATCATGACGGATGGGAGTACACATCACATGATCTTTGGAAAAAGAAATTAGTTTGGAAACCTGTATTTAAAAAATATTGGAAGCCAGCGAAGAAAGAAATATGGATTGAAGGAACAAAATTGGAATGGAAGGAAAAGTGGAAGCAAGTGTGGAAGATTTCTCAAAAACAAATTTGGGTCGATGACAAAAAACTTGTATGGGTAGATGATAAAAAATTGGAGTGGAAACAGATATGGGTACCAGAGGCTAAAGAGTACTGGGCTCCTGTCTGGATATCTGAGTGGTTTGCCGCCCCTGAACACCACCATAAACCCGAACATCACGGTTGGGACAGGAGTGACAACAATGCAGCCGCAAGTCAAAAAGTAGAAGCCGTAGTGCCGCCACCACAGCTGACAGCACCAAAACAGTCGGAATCATCTGCGTGGCAGTTCCCTAAATAAGGCTGTTCCAATCATTTAATTACATAAAATACATAAAAGCCATGTTATGTAGGAGTTTTGTAAATATTATGGTAGCTCCTGAGAAAATATGATTACGGAGAATCAAGGAAGAAGATTATGGATAATCATCATCATACCAAATTGCTCTCTTTAGGTAATGCTCACTTTTAATTTATGTAAATTGCCATTTTTTATTATTGCGAAGGGAAAATTTTTGTACTTTTGACTCGCAATGCGATTTTTGTTGATTTCCAACGAGTTTGTTAATGAAATATTTGTTACAGACAGAGAGCCAATCATATTAAGAAGTTAATTAGTTTATTGTGCCTTCTATGACTATAGTAATATTTGGTCATGTTTTGTTACCATACTTTTTTAAATATAAAGTAATAGGTACTGAGTAGATTAGGACATGAATTTTGGTGCTGTACAAACTATTTTTTAATCTATTTGATATTTTTTTGTTACCGACTGATGTTTGTGTATTGTTGTTTTATTGTTGTTAAACTCTGTAGGGATATTATTTTATTTGATAAGTTCGTATTTTAAGCGAAGCCAATGAAATAAATTTCTTTTTTAATTTTAAACTTAGTGTTTGATTTCACCCAGTATCCTTACCTATACAATCATGCTTTTCCAAAGATTTGTTAAGTACGTATATCTCTTTTTACGAAAGGTAAAAATCTATGCAGAAAATAATAGAAATGAAATGAAAAATACATTTTTTAGTTTATGTGTTTTGGTTGTTTTATTTGTACATTTCGTCGGCCCCAGTACCATTATTTCTAGTTATTATCTACAAGCAGCCTTCGCAGATGCGTCCATCTTAACAAGTCTGACAAGTTTAAATATTTTAAAAAGTTTTATACGGTTTATAAGTTTTAAACTAAATATACGTTTTTTAGTTACAGTGATGCAAATTCTCTCACAGAGCAGTTTTATTATCGCAAAATAGACAGCTTTCTTTGTCTGGGTATTAACTAAGTTTTACAACTTTTATATCTGATTAATATTTTTTCATCAGTAAAGTAATTGTTCAGATAAGTGTCAGAATTTATTTGTGTCTCATATGTCGCTTTGCCCACTTTTATTACAAAAGACCGCAGCCTAATATTTTATTTTACCTAATATTTTATTTCTACCTATGAGAGGGTAAATTATTTAAGAAAGTGGCGCATTTCTCTTCACATTCCTCTAGAAATGGAGTAGTTCCTATCCCAGTGGGGAGGCTTGATAGGATAGTAACAATTACCGCTATGTTATCTTTATTATTCGAAAGCTTGGCACAGAGAACCACAGGAGTAGACCGCACCTACAGCAGCACCCAGTATATCGCCCTGGGCCATGATTCGCAAGCGAAATGAACTTGAATTTGATACTAATCTAAATATTAATATTATCGGCGACGAAAAATCAATGAATTGCGTTGATATTTGTCATTCTCGCAAGTAACCAATGCCAATAGCAATAGTTATTTCGCTATTGTTCATTAGGAGAATCGGGTCATCATCTCCGTTATTAGTGATATAATACGACAATACGTCGACTTTTTATATGTAAATTTAACATGCATGTATATATAAACCATCTAGAGAAATTAAAATCCCTAGCGTAGTTTAAAAGATATTAGGTTCAGTCATAGTCAGAGGACACGGAATGCTAAGTAAATATGACAAAAATGAGCTGCGGATAATTATATTTTGATGAATTTTTTATAGTTTACTAAATTTAAGTAAACTGTTCTAAATTGTTGAATAATTTTCAACGTTTGTAATTAAATATATAATATATAATACCTCGTATATAAAAATCGTTTAATGTTTGGTTTCATAAGACTGGCGCTTCGCCTACGAAGGGTCTACAGCAAATGTTATGTTTGGATGTTATTAAACATAATTTCAACCGTTAAATAGCATAGTACCACTTGTTATTTAATGGTCCCCTCCATTTATGGCCCATATTTCAGCTTAACATCAAGAAGGGTGATGTCATAATGTCTACCCATAGTAACACAAAAATATATAGGTTTGAAAACGCAACTTTTTTTTAGAAATTCGTACATTTTATTGAAACACCTGATTTATTTTAATAATCGCCACCTCTGACTGGACGTTTTTGATTATTTAAAATCCCCAAAATTTGTAGTGTGCCAGGTTTATGCATTTTTGAATAACAACCTACATGTATAAAATGTGATCCTTTTGTCTGATATCAAACTGTTTGTCAATAGCTGTAACCTTAGGAATGTGCAAAGTCATGGAATATGACATAACTGTCTATTGGCCTACCTGAAGGGTCATCGCCTGATCAATGAACGGGACTGTGGCTTTGGGCCGAAAAACGATCAATCGGTGAGCTTCTGGCTTATACCACGCAATAACCATCAAGCGTCTTATCCAACGCTTAATGGTAATTGAAAGACTCTTTTCTTCGACTTGGAATCCTAATCTCCAAAGGGTTTGACACACGGCCCTTCTTTCTAAGCTTGAGGCGTACGGTTGACCGTCATCGTAGCTAGCCGACTTGCTGCTTGGCGCGTTGTAGTGGAAGTGCACCGCGCGGGATATTGATGAATGCCGGCGGCGTCCCTCAGGGCTTTGTGCTGTTGCCGATTTTGTTCCTTCTGCATACCAAACTTTGAATGCATGGACGCTACAGTATCCGCCCGGCATATACAGGATATATCCGGCATGAGATAGTTAGTCGTAGCAGAGCGATCGTGTTTCTAATAGTATTCCCCCCTGAGGCGACGAGAACCTAATTCATTTTAACGTAGCCAATACTCACGGGTGCAGAAAAAAAAACGATATAATTCCTACTCTTTGTAACACCTGCTCTTTGTACCGAGGAAAAACCGACAAGTATAAGTTTTCACCAGGTGTGTTTTCCCCATACTACCATACTACCCCCATACTACCCCATACTATGTATAATCTTAATCTTGGATCCTTCTTAAGATGCGTGAAGAAGCACTTTTGACCGGTGATGGCGACTAAGGTAACCGTAAACTGAGCCTCTTGCTTAACACTAGGCAAAGAGAGATTTTGTGTCACAATAAAATATTACCTATTTAAAACATTGACATTATTTGACATCGTCTTTCTCTCTCTCTCTCTGTGGTAGTTTTGGTCAGTCAAGGGGTTTTGACTTTTGTTAAGAAAAAGTTGTACAATATACGACGTTTGTACTGGTACTTTTAGTGAGGAAGAAGCTTTAGTTTTGCGTAATAATTGATTGGGATAATGAAGGCTGGAGCAGAGCACCTATCATTACCCCAGTCTCCTTACTGACCTGCATCAGCAAGACCCTTTCCTCTTTGAAAGTATTAATTATCCAAACTTGATCTCTGTTTTTTGAGTCCAGTACAGGCCAGTCAAGAATATATCTACGTTTTGTAACAATATTAACAAAATATAGTTATAGGTATAAATATAGAATTTGAATCCATGTCAGAGGAGTTGATTCTTAAAATATTCAAGCACTGCAAGTCAATCGATACGAGTAAAGCTATTATCATATCACTTTTGACTTAATTGTACTCCTTAATAAAACACGTGTTTCCAAGGACTTTTTGAAAAATAATCAATTGAATTATCACACCGTATTTTCCACAGGATAGGCAGAGACAATAGAACGCCTCTTTCTATGATGCTGACACAATTCTATTCCTTCCTTTTCATCCACAATTCACCGCAACATATTTATAATTACATTTTTATAACTGATAAAACCCACTAATATTTTATTTACATTTATTTTATAACAATTATTTCAATCTAAATTTATTTTTTCATTTTATTTATTTTCAGAAAATTGTGGATGTGAGGGAAGCGAGAGAGTTGTGTCAGGATCGAGACAAGTGGCGCTCCATTGTGTCTGCCTATCCCTGTGGGAAAAACTGGGCAATTATAAATCAATTTGATTGATTGATTTATAATAACCTACGCAGTGAAAATTAAGATCCAAAATAAATGGGTTTTAAAGATTTATTAAAAAATGTAAAGGGTCAATTCTCCACACATTACTTAGTCTCTAGCATTAGATTTGCTAAACATAAGCTTTTACCATAAAATATTCATCGATTGTTCTTGCTAAATGTATCATATAAATTTTCTACCACTACAATTTTAAATCGACCACTAGCTGCCGTGGGAGGTTGACGTGTCTGTGTCCGTTTATTACAAGTACCTATTTTATTCACAATGCTACGAGGAAGAATTCCAATTCTGAAATTAACTGATGCAGATGGCTTTCTTGTGCGTGTGGCATGCATATGCGTGCCTGATTTTGCAACGGAGGAGGTTTTGCTTATGAGATCAGCCATCTATCCCAATCAGTGGACCATTCCAATTGGATGCGTGGAGCCTGGAGAACATTTAGAGAATGCCGCTGCCAGGCAGGCGCTCATAGCAGCAGGTGTTATTGGCAAAGTAATTGAATACTTGGGAATGTTCGAGTGCCTAGCAGAAATGCATCGCACTTTTGTGTACGTGATGCAGGTTACTTTCCAGTTACCAACATTGGACATGGTTGTTGGGAAGCTACAATGGTTTTTACTTGAGAGCGCTATCGCGATGTTTTATTATCGTACACCAAAAAAGCTGAGCTATCTTTTGAAATTGCTGAAGATGAAGTATCGTCACCTCAGATGAATCATCGTTCACACTTCTTTTGTGAATTTCTTTTTGCTTGTACACGTAGTGTTTTAAAATAAAAGCAGAGATTTTAGGTTTATTAATATTGGTATTTTAATTAGTGCTTGTGATATTATGATATAGGTTTTATGTGTTAGAGATTTTATGTATGTAGGTTTTAGTAACGACATAACTTGACAATTTATATTTGATTATTTTCGAACTTCATTCTTGCAATCCTTTATCACGAATAAATTATTTAAATGCACAATCATTACCGCTGATGTAACTTAAATAAATAAATTGCAACACATTTATTTTGTTTTTTTAATACTTTCAGCAAACTATTCGTTACTCTAACGGATTAAATCTGGCAGCCCCCGCCTGATGTTAAGCTGGAGTGTGGTCCATGAATAAAGGCGACCGTTAGTACAGAAAAATGTAGCATACGAATTCGCTATGCCGTCCTTATTATAACCGACCACTATAAAAGTGATCCCAAAACGCGACTGAGTCACTTTACGGTCTGTACACTTAGGCAAACAAAGGACCACCAATTGTTTGCCTACCACTTTTAAATAACTATACCCACAGTAAATACCAGTACCTGTTTTTTTATTAAAATATGATATCAAACTTCAAGTTGCTGGATAGTAAGAAAGGCGAGGCCCAAGAGCGCCTACGACTGAAAAAAAACCGCTCCATTATATGGCTGCCTTAGTCGCTGTCACTATGCCAATTAAATATAGAATTGAATGTTACAAATAAATTTGTCTAGAATCCGGGTAGTACCCGAGGTAATGCGGTAAACCACTTTCAACCGTTAAGTGACTTAGTCGCGTTTCGGCATCAGTTTCTTTCCGGTTCCAACTAGGCCACTACAGTAGATGCGACTGCTACTTGCAGTTATTCAACTGTAGTAGCATTCACGTCCATTCGTAAACAGCACTTCAGCTTAACATCAGACAGAGTGCTGTCATATGTCGTGACTCAATCAAAAAATCTGATCCAGCAATAAAGGGCTTTTTTATATTTTCATACCGTCTCGTTCGAGCCGGAAGACGCAACGTAGGTAGGCCTGGGACTGACGACATAGTGTAAGTCACGGGTAACCGGTGGTTGCAACTGGCATCTTGTCGCTCGGAATGGCGTTCTAACGGGCCTATGTTCTGCAATGGACGCCTTCTGGCTGATGATGATGATGATAGTGGTGGTAACATGTAGTACGATTCATTGGTGGAGGCGATTGATACCACACATTATTTACAGACAGTTTACAGATTTATTTTACAGATTCTGTATCTGACCTCAACTTGCCTGTTGGTAAGTAAGGGTAGATTTACTGCATCAAAAACTACTAAACGGACTTTCATACAGTTTTTACTAATAGACAGAGTGATCTTCGAGGAAGGTATATGTTTTTAATTCGTTAAGTAGCTGTGTAAATTAGTTGAAATATTACGATGATTGTTGAATAGGTTTGTCAGATAAAATCAAGTCGCCTGGAAGCTTTCATCGGAGACGTTACCTCGTCCCTTTGAGAAACAAAACATGCCATATTCTTCTTTTATAGACCTACAAAAAAATCTGCGATTGTATACATCTATCTTTTAAGTATAGAACACAATGCGATTTATTAAATAAACAAATTTAAAATATACTTTGTAATGTGGCGCTACTTTTCCGGATAGGACAACGTCTGCCGGGTTGTTTTTATATAGAAATAAATAATATTCACATAATAAAAATAAAAATCGTCAATCCCCGCAGAATAAGCAAAAAGAATGAACCACAATTTTCCACGATTCTGACACAACTCTTTTGCTTCCTTAAAATCCATAATTCTTTTATTTCAAGCTCTATGTTACCTCTGATTTATAAATTTTTAATTCTCTCGTTCTACCCGTAATTGTACTTTGCTATGTGTCATTTTCACATTTAATCAATAGATATCATAAAATAATATTTGAAAAGAAAAAGACACGCCCTTTATAGCGCATACATGGTAAATAATTGATATCAAAAGTGAATTGATTTGGTGCCAAGTCTTCTGCTGACCCGGGGTAGTATACAGAATGTAAAGTGACTCAGTCGCGTTTCGTTGTAAGTTACCAGTTGCAACTTGGCCGGCATGGTAGATGAAACTGCTACTCACAGTTATTAAACTATACTAGCAGTCAGAGTATGGTATGGTTTGAGAATGAATAACTTGGTGATTAAATGTCTTTTGTACGCCGAAGATCAAGTTATCCTTGCATATTCGGCGTAGAAGATTGACATCATTGTATTTATGCGTACAAATAAATGTAACTTGATCAATTCAATTGTGATTTCCATTTACCTCCTCTATATCCTACAAATATAGATACAAAATATATATACAATATATCTATCAAACAAATAAATTTAAAATTTTCTTTTGAAAAATGCAACCATTCCATCAGTCTTTTCTTATGACGTTGTCACGTTCAACTATTGTCAGTAAACCGACTTTACAGACAACCGATTTTTTATATATAAACGTACGTGTTAAGTCTTCTATCAGTAATCCCATGTGGAACAGGACAGAACAGGATTTTTCCACATTCAAAGTACCTGCTGCATGCTCTATTTAAGAATGTTTGAACTATTAAAAATGTATTTTGCGCTATTAAAACAAAAGCGCGGGTTTTGTTACCCCACAATTTAAGCTGTTATCTCACTGCCACGCACACAGAGATTTTGTACGGAAGAATGAAGTTCAAAAGCATACTCGAAACAAGGGGATAATATGAATACAATTTATCCCTATATTATTGGGGCTGGACATATGAGATATATTGGGACATGTTAAGGCTGCTTAATTTTAAGCTGGAGTGCGGGCCAAGAATAGAGGGGACTGCTATTAAAGTTAAATTACTGTAAGTAGCAGTCGCATCCACTATGCTGGCCTAATAGGAACCGAAATCTTAAAGATTTTAATGTTGACTTTGTAATTTTTTTTTGTTGTGACGCATTAAAAACTAATCATTAAAGTA
Source organism: Tinea trinotella (assembly GCA_905220615.1). Lineage (NCBI taxonomy): Eukaryota > Metazoa > Arthropoda > Insecta > Lepidoptera > Tineidae > Tinea > Tinea trinotella. The sequence continues at coordinate 7,568,400 of HG992305.1, forward strand.
AACAACTAAAGAGCTATGCAGACTTTGCAGCTGACAGTTCTCTTCGTTAATACGTTTATGTAGAAATCGATTAAAAAAAAAGACAATATTTGTTTTAAGAAATACTTTTATTTATTATAGCCGCACACAGTTTGATGTTAGGCGGGAGTGCGATACAGGGGCAGAAGCAATAGCTAACACACACATACAAGTAAATGTCAAATACTGCCCTCGTTCAACTCCGGCACTGCTGGTGATCCCAAAATACGACTAAGACACTTCACAATTGTTTACATCATGAAGAGCTGTCTGCCCTTATCATTATTAAAATATTTTTTGCATGAATCTAACATAGACATAGAGAATATGGACAGAGAATAGATAATTTTGCCACAAATGGTTAACCATGCTTTTTATGACTAAACCCGCGTGTTCTTTTCTTAGATTTTGCGCGAACATTAATTAATGAATTAAACTAATTTTTATGCGGCTTACTATCGCGTTTATTTTGCTTATTGATTTTACAATTGATTATTATTCCGAAGTCTCTCCGTGACCACGATGGCTGCAAAGCTCTCTAGACGACGGAATAATAAAAAAATGTAAAATTAAAACCAAAATAAATGCGTACAAAGCCGCATACAATTTATTTAATTCATAAAGCTGAGATCCGCGCTTTAACCTTTTTTTCAATTTACATTTCTATACTAAGCTACTAAAGTGCTTGTATCATAGAAACAGGAAAACCAAAGTAACCAAAGTGGGTTGTCTCGAACTCGTGCTCTCGTTTTGCGTAACCATTGCACTGCCACTACACCATGGACGCCCATTGGTACGACATCACAATAAAATACTTTAAATAAATAACTCTTGCCATATGTATCATAGTACTATGTATGCATCATAGTACTATGTTAAATATTTTGTATAAAAGTAACATTTGTATAACAATGTAGAATTCTCAGCACCATTATGTGATATGTGACATTATAATATTATTTATTCAATAACATGCAATGTAGATACGTTATTACCTCTCTTTATCTAGCATTTCATTATAAAAAGGTAATTGAAAAATTTGTTTCAAACGTTTAATTTTAAAATATAATCGTAGGATAGGGTAAGCATATTAAAATAAGCTACTTGCAATTGCCAACAAATACTCACTCGATAAGTGTTATCTAGTAAATTCTTACTTCTATGACTATTAAAGGTAATGTCGAATATAATAATAGTGTGATTAATAACAATGAAGTACCTTTTTAAAGTGACACGACATCTGATTCAACTTTCCTGATGGTAAGTAAGGTTCAAGAGCGCCCATGACTAAAACATCCATTCAGGTTGCGTCAGTCATACGTCGCTATGCCGTCCGTTTCTTATGCTCTACTTGAGGATCTAAGGATATACGATGGGAACAAATGTGACCTGACCATATAGGCGGCTGAAGCAATAGGATGTTACGACAAAGAAACGATCAGCCAAATCTGTTAAGATGAACCTGTGTCCAAAAAGGACGGATCAAGGTAGAATAAAATGATAAAAGTTCTACAGAACATTATCAGCGGGTCTATACCGCTATATATACAAAGCCACCTTACCCCATGTCTCCGAAAATGTCCCCATGTCTGTGCAGGACTATAGTTTATACGAGGTAATATGAAGAGTAAATTAATTAAATATACTTAGATTGAATATATATGTATTAAAATTTTCAAATATTCTAAGTTGGAGCATAGAATATTTTTAGTAGAGCTGTAAGCGATACACAGAGCGTTCAACGCATTTGTGTCTGTGGCATGGTAGCTCCTAAACAAATGGACCGATTACGATGCGTTCTTTTTGTTTGTTTGAAAGCTGACATGATAGAGATGGTTCTTAGCTACAATTGATGAAGATCTGATTAGAGGTTCAAGGTCATTAGCTCGTTTTGTTAGCTGCGGTAGGGATCTTAGACTAACAAAACGAAAAAGACTAAGGTATTTACTTTACTTTTAAACACGTCTGCGACCTAAAATTTAAAACACCTATGTATATGAAGGCGACCGTGGTGTAGAGGCAGTGCAATGGTTACTCAAACCGAGAGCATGGGTTCAATACCACCCACCGGTACCGATGTATCTTTGTATATTGGGTCGGGGCAAAAGTCTTTTCGCATATAGTATGTATAAACTTGTAATAAAATATCTTTAACTGTACTATTTGTATCTGGCTGGTTTTCATGACATTAAAAAGGTGACATTTTATAAAAAGAATCAAATTAGGAAAATTTTGTTTCCAGTTATATTTCATTGGTTGTTCTTTTTGTCAAAATGAGCGAATCGAATTAAAATTTGCGTCGTTTCCATAAACCTAATGTTGTGTCAGTAAGAGTAGCACAAAGTTGGTTTAAGCGTTTTCAATCTAGGAATTTTGATGTCAAAGATGCACCTCGCTCTGGTCGCCCTGTTACGGAAAAAATGGACGCTATTTTTTAAAAAGTGGAGCTTGATCGGCATTTCAGCAGTTACGACATAGCTGAAAAACTGGGACTTGAACACAAAAACCCATTTGTTTTGACCCATTTGAAAAAAGCTGAGTACACAAAAAGCTCGATATTTGGGTGCCACACGAGCTTACTGAAAGAAACCTAATGAACCATGCACTTCATTTGCAATTCTTTATTGAGACGTAATGAAACCGAACCGTTTTTGAAGAGATTAAAAACTTGTAATGAAAAGTGAATCACGCTTGACAAGAACCTACGAAAAAGATCGTGGTCGGTCGGTCAGGCTTCACAGACTGTGGCACAACCTTGGTTAACTCGCAATAAGGTGATGCTGTGTCTATGGTGAGATTGGAAGGGCGTTGTTTATTATTCGATTTGGATCTCTACTACCAACAACTGATGAGATTGAAGCAAGAAATTAAGAGTAACAGAATTGGGTGTGGTCTTTCATCACGCAATTAGCAAAAATTAGGAGAGTTTGGCTGGGAGGTGTTAATGCATCCGCCATATAGCCCTGACCTTGCACCATCAGATTTCATCCTGTTTCGGTCTCTTCAGAATTCTTTAGGTAGTGTCAGGTTAACATTAAAAGAGGACTGCTAAAACTACTTGTTGCGTTTTATTTTTATCAGAAGCCCCAAAATATCAACATCAACGGGATCATGTCTCTACCTACAAGATGAGAGAAAGTCTACGAACAAAATGGTACATATATCCTGTAATTTAACGCAAAGAAAACTTTAAAAAATTGAATTTTAAATTTGAAATGCGAAGAAACTTTTTCCCCAACCTAATTATGTTTCGTCGGTGAAAACAATTGGTCGGTTTTGTGCGCAATATTCTGCAATTTTTATTAAATATATAGTTAATTCGTAAGTACCGAATTTTGTGCTTTTCCATTAAAAGTTTCCGGTTATCTTCCGTTTACTTCCAATTAAAACCTAAGCACATAGCGTGTTTTCGTAACGTGTGTTAATAATGGAAACGCGCTCTTAGACGCACTACTACAAATCCCATCCCCAAGCTAATTTGACTGTATGTGCATCAATGCGTTTTAAAAAAATCCGTCAAAGAGACTACATTTTATTTATATGCAGGGATACGGGATTAATCAAAACATCAATCATATATTTTTAATAGATACACAGTCCCATTCAAAATAATATCATAAAAGTGTCCGCGCGTCAGAATTCACATACGTTGATATAAACTGTGTTATGAATTGAAAGTGAATTGTAAACTGAACCTTACCACATTGTTTTAAAGTATAAACTCGTCACGAATGTAATGCCATATTCATCATTTCAAACTGAAAACAAATGCATGTCCAACATCGATCAGACTGTATAATTTATTTTGTCGCTTTTTGAAAGAAATATGATTTTGTCGCTCCAAACACCTAGCTGGGACCTCCTTTCGTGTCCCCTTTCCAGTCGTCGTTTAATTGCTTTGGTCCTAGAACGATGTCCCAACGACGTTCCAGTAACGTTCCAATATGCGTGCCCCTATCCTCGACCTGGGCGATGTGCCAGATGGTACACCAGCAGCTCCTCGAAGATTTCTGTCCCACAGTCAATAGAATTTAACCTGACCCAATGGACATCGATTATATGTAAAAAAAATAAAATTTTTTAAAGGACCACATACGATAATGGAAAGTTTTCAAAGCTTAATATGAATAATGAAGCTACATAAGAATATTAAAAGTTTCCATTTTCACTTCTACACAGTTTACAAATAAAATAGACTTTTAACCGAAAAATACTAAACGCTTTGGTAAAAACTTTGGTAAAATATGTGTCTCAACTTGCCAAAAAAAATTGTCCAATAATGTTTATCCGCACAGGTCGGGGAAAGCATCCGCATTTTATCGACCGAATCGGCAGTCGAACTAAAAAGTTCGGTGCGTCTTTTCTTTGTAGATCAATCGACAAGTGGAATGCTTTGCCTGCCCATGTGTTCTCTCCATCCTATGACCTTGGATCCTTTAAGCGATGCGTAAAGAAGCATCTTAGGCCGGCATAGTGGCGGCGGCTGGGACAGCCGGGAACTGACTCAGTTGTCCCAGTCGTCGTGACTCTTGGACCTCCTCTTGCTTATCATCAGGCGGGTCGAGGTCAGATGTCGTGTCACAATAAAAAAAAAATCCAGAAATTCTATTTATTTATTAAAAATGTCCCAAATGTTCAAAACAAAAGGAGCCTTTTCCGTTATCAAAATTAGTTCAACCAGTGCTAATTTTTTTCGTCTCGATGTCAACTTTACGAATCCATTGTGGGCTTATCGATTTTCAACAATTTTGACAGTCAAAATGGCGTTAACAACATTGCTACTTTTCGAAGCAGTGTTTTTTGCAAATAACTTTACCACAAATAAACTTATCTGTATAAATCTTTCATATTCGAATTGCTAGTATTTTTTTACAAGTTAAAAAAAATTGTTGCTCACTCTAACTCATTAAGGAGCTGAGATAATTTTTTAAATTGTTTAATTCGACAAATATTTATTTATGAACATTAATAGCCCAAATTGAAACTGGTTGTTTATAAGATCTTATATTTTGCAAATTCATCAAGTCATAGTGAAGTAGTGTCCTTCCTAGTGTCTCTGCCTATACCTGTGGGAGAAAAGCGTGTAAATTTAATTGATATCAACAAACATTCACTGAGCAATGTATCAAATTTTAAGAATGATTAGGGAAATTTGAGGTTCAAGATTTATGATCAATGATTAGATGATTAAATAAGAAGCATTAAATTTGCAGGATTAATGCACGTTTGGCTGGCACAGTGAAGGCGATTATGACAATATATCTTTATTGACGATTTTCCCTTTTTTAGTCGTAAGCGCTCTTTTTTTTGTGACACGACATCTGACCTTGACTCGCCTAATGATAAGCAAGAGGAGGTCCAAGAGTGACGACGACTGGAATAACAGAGTCAGTTCCCGGCTGCCCCGGCCACCGCCGCTTGCCGCGTGCTTCTTCACGCATCGCTTGAAGGATACAATGTCATAGGATGGAGAGAACATGTTACTTACCGTTACGTATGTGAGGTCCGATGTCGAGTCACAATAAAAAAGCTGCGTCAGTATCTTGCAAAGGAATCTCCCTACAGGAATTAAGGCGAAAAAATTATTTGATTTTATGTTTCTTACTATATCAGGCGCTTTTAACTTAGCGCCTTATTAAAACAGAAAACAGTGTGCTTTTAGTTAGGTTAGGCATTCTCAGAAAATTATCGATGTAAATAAATGTAGAATAATAATACAAATTCTATTTATTTATAAATGAAAATCACAGAGTATATTTATTCAATTATACCCCAGTATTATTTGCTTTACATCTAAAAATATATAGAAATTCATCACTAACATAACTACTTATTATAATTATAGACAACTTATTAAGTAACAATATAATATACATATAATAAACCATGTATTATTGACTACTTATTTAAAAATTAATAACTATAATTATATTAAGAAAAAAGACATTTTAAGCCCGCAAGATTTTTAAGGCAAACAGTAGCAGTCTTTGTCCCCGTCCTCCGATCTGGGACAGTACCACCACCATTTTTCCAAGTGTATAGACTGAACAGTTACTTATTTGCGTTTTGGAAACAGCTTGAAAGTTCCAACTACGCCGACAAATTGGATGCAACTGCTACTTACAGTAAAATAAATATAACAAAAGTCATCTGAATTAATGGACGGCAGCTTAAGGTTAGGCAAGGTGCTGCCATACGTTAAACCACAATATAAAAAAATATATACATATATATATATATTATCTTTTTTTCCATAGGAATAGGCAAAGACAATGCGGCGCCACTTGCCACGATCCTGAGAACATCCTCAGGAAAGCTGGGTTGCCTAGTGTCCATAACCACAGAGCCTGTATGAAGAGAACTGTGGATGTGAAGAAAGCAAGGGAGTTGTGTAAGGATCATAAATTGTCATTGAAGGTTTTATTATCATTAACTAAGAAAAATATAACCTATGCGTTAGACATTATACTCGTATCATTAAAGTTACAATAACTTTAGAGCAATATCTATTTCATTTTATATATTGGGCACAACAAGATTAACGCGCTTCTTAAATATTTATGATTAAGTACATCTAACTTCAAGTCCTATTACAGTTATACATAACATTAACATTACATGATTAAATGAATAGAATTACTACACAATTACTATAAAATAAAATAAACAATGATCAATATATTAAATGAAAAGTGATGCCTTTAGAATGGCCATAAAATACACATTGCATAAAATAGTTTGGTATTTTATACAATGTCTTATTCACTAATGTAATAACTTTTGTTACATTTTTTAACAAATTATAATTAGTTATAAGATTTTTAATTAGTTTAAATTATTGTATATCGACTTTAATTTTATTCTTTACACGATAAAATCTTTAAAATATATATTAGCTATATTTGCACCCCTCACATCTTCGGTAAGGTTAATACAAAAACTAAAACTAAATTAGGTACTGCTGCGCTTTTTTATAATCTTTAACCTAACATTTTATATTATTAATAATAAGGGAATAAAATAAAAACACATACTAAACTTTATACTAATCTCTTAATCTATTTCAAGTTTCCTAAAACTTCCTTCAATTGAATCAGCATGTTTGTTATTATTTTGCTTTGATTTTGAAGAAATTATGCCGCGAGTACTAATTATTTCCATGTCGTCCAATGCTAAAACTTTTTTTCTCTGGTCAAGCAGTATTTTCTTTGTATTGTCAACCATTTCTTGCATTGTGATTTTCCCCCCGTAGCTTATAGGAAGACATGCAGGATCAACTTTACTATGAAGAGATTTCAATGAAGTATGAATCTGTAAGACAATAAATTTTTGGGGGTATTTATTGAGACTCAACATCAGACCTTGAATTGCAAGGAAAAGTTACTGTCGACGACTGAAAAAAGCTATGCAACTTACGGTTGCCTCAGTCGCCGTCTAATTCAACGTTACTATCTTTTTTGTATGAAAATAAAAGAGCACTGACTCTATAAAGATTTATAAAATCTTACGATGCCCGATGTAATTTTAAACTTTTAATTTTTAAGTCTGATGAATTTTAAGCTATTGTCCCGTCAATATATATTTAGATTAATATGAATGTTCATTGTAAAAGGCGACATGCCGTTCAAATAATAAATATATAAATATTTTATTATTTTTAATAAATAATAATTAGTATATTATAAGAAATTATGACTTACGTTCAGTCTCTCTGCCATCTTAGGTGTAACTTTACTACATACAAAATCAAGGACGTACTTCATGGCGGATGGAACGTTAATCGCATGAATTTCCTTGTGCCTTATTGGGTACGATTGCTGAAATATTAAAGAACATCTGCTAAATATCATTTCCTTGTTTTTTCATTTTATTATGACTCGACATCTCGATGGAAAGCAAGATAGAGGTCAAAGAGTGCCGTTACCATGCCGGGTGTACGTAATCTAAATAAAGAATGGTATTCAGTGGTAGCCAGTCTACCAATCTGGAATAGTACGTACCATCACTTACAAGTGTACAGACCATGAAGTGACTTTGTCGCGTATCGGAATCAGCCTGTAAGTTGCCATTCGCAAGTGGGCCGACATAGTGGATGCAACTGTTTTTTGTTTAACTGTAGCAGCAGTCGCCTCAATTAATAGACCGCACTTCAACTTTACATCAGGATGGGTGCTGTCATAAATGTCGAGCCACAATAAAAAAAGAAGAATTCATAGTATTTTATTTCCTGTAATACTATTAATAATAAAGACCACATTACACTGCCACATACAAGATAGTATCGTATGAGAAGCACATTACCTCCCCCCACTTGAAAAGGCGAGCAAAATCAACAGGATTCCAAGCCATAATATGTGATGTATTAGCTCCATCACCATCACCAACGTGAGTGAATCCACAAATCTGGTCCGCACTATTTTCAAGGAGACTTTCGTAGATCATAATATGTATTTTAGCCATGTCCCAACAAGTGTATTTGGATGTATCAAATTTTCCTACAAAATAATTATGTTTAAAAAATAATCTTAATATAATATTATCACTAATGACCGCAAATGAATGTACGGAAGCAAGCAAAATAATATCGCTTAATAAACCTAGTAATCAATCCATCAAAAGTTAAAACATCAACAGTAGTCAATCAATAATCAATTAATACTTAATACAATAAATCCATTTATCGCTCAAATTCGCACTAAACCTTTAATTAACATTTTCAAGTATAATACATCTACGGCATGGCAAGAAAATATACTTTAGCCATGTACTAAAAATTTAAATATTTTGATTCTTATAATTTAAATATATTGATAAAAAATTAACTAAAATACATTATTAAAAGGAGTCCCTTGAGGCATGATTCCGAAGATACTGGCAGCGTTCCCCCTTTGAATAGCTAGACTAATTCTTTGTCCGAGGTAGCTTCCAACTCTTGGGTCTCCTGTGATGTCGACGAACCTTTTTGATATTTCCTTAAAAAGCCTTATAGCGCTAGGACCCCACGGACTATTATGTACTAAAATATATTTTCTTAATGTATCAAAATTTTCTACGAAATAATTTTGGCTAGAAAAATATTCCTAATATTAACAATAATGATCGCAAATGGCTGGGTACTAACAAAACAATAAGTTACCGTTTAACGTCCATTTAACATCTTTCATAATTTTTAAAATAATTCTGCATCAACATACTTACCTATTTCTAAAAAAATAATAAAATAAAATAGCTTATTGTCAATTATCTGTGTATGTATACAGTATATGTATACATACACAGATACACCTGTTCTTATGTATATTTTTAATGTATATCATAAGAATGTATATTGTATTTTATAATCGTAGTACTTGTTGGACCCCATGCACTATCTGTTTTATTACCTTAAGCTTGGTTGCCTGTGATAAGGCATTTGTACATATTTTTCTTTTGTTTTTTCATGTATTCTGTTTTAAGAAATAGTGATTTTAATATAATATTTAGTAATGATATTTACCAATATTGTAGATAATGACTCGGCGTCCCAAAGCATCTCTTAGCGGTGATACAAGTATGTACCTAAAATAATTATAACATACAAGAATAAGTAATGTACGGGGCTTAGGAATTAATACGTCTAATATTAAATTATTAGCGTCTAAAGACTTTTAGGCGATCCCTAAACGCGACTGAGTCCCTTCACGGTCTGTACACTTGAAAGTGGTGGTACTACCTTGGATTGGCAGACAGGGGAAATGACCGCCAAATGTCTTTCCGTTTTCTTTATTTTTAATTGATTAAAGAAAAGAAGAACAAAGAAAATTTATTTAAGATTTGGGTCTTAACTCCTAAATAATAATGTAATTAATGTTTTCTTTAACTCATATCATAGTAGTTTGAATTAGAAAACAAAACATTTAATTAGTTATTTGGAAACATAACTTTCATTTATAAAGCTTTATCTTATACTATATCTTAATAACCATACCCGCTTTCAATTATATCTTGGAGACGTGGACTCTCACAATCAAGATTCATCGAAGTCTCTGGATAATATCTTCTAAGGTTCAAATATTTTAGGAGCGTCTGTTGAGCCATTGGAATGCTGTACTTCTTTTGACGTAGAAATCGTAGAAGAAATGATTCATCTATAATATAACAACATTATAAAACAAGGATACCGTGGTTTAGTAGTGGTAAAATGGTCTCGCGAACAAAGAGTTTCTCAACCAATGTATCCTAAATATATTATGTACTGTCGTACCGTTTCTTTGATAGAAGCATGACTAGTAGCTTAGAATATTTTTTGACGTGACAACGTCTTATAATTCGATGGAGCCGGTTGCACGTACAAAAAAACATGATTCATGCGGCGTTACCTGCAACCATTCCATCAGTATTTTTTTATGACGTTGTCATGTTCAACTATCAGTAAACCCACTTTACAGACAACCGATTTTTCTTTATTATGACTCGACATACGAGTATAACAGCACCTTGTCTGATGATAAGCTGGAGTACGATCAATGAATGGAGGTGACTCTTACTACAATTCAATAATTGTAAATAGCAGTCACATCCTCTATGCCGGCCTAGTTTAAACCGGCAACTTACAAGCTTTTCACGGTCTACATACAATATACATGTAGTGATACTGCCCTGGATCGGCAGACTGGGTAGAAATGTAACAAAACAAGAGCAAAAGTATGTATTGTATAAAATTACTTTGTTACCTGTGCGTATATTTCTGATGTCGGGATTTTTGGATATCCATTCTCGCATAAGTCTTAGCGCTTGTTCTTTAGTTGTAGGCGTTTCTCTTAATTCTCTTGCTGCTAATGCCAACAAGTCATATCCACCCTTCGTGAACTTTTCCTCCCTCTCGCATTTTTCGCTCCCCACGTTCCACGAGTTGGTTACTGTGATTAATACACTGGCAGTGGTCATTTTTGATTGTTGATTATCTTCTCTCGAATAATCTGTAATTACATTTTAATAAAATATTTATATATGGATTTTTTAAATAATAATTTGTCGCATATGTTCGTTCATTTTTTGGTATTTTACTAAATACCTTCTTCATATCTAAACGAATTCCATAATATATATTAGGACCTTCCGAGATGAGAATAAAATAATATTACATAATCTGTAAATCAATTTACAATTAGTCATCATCAATCCATCCACAATTCTCTTCATATAGACTCTATGGTTATTTGTACTGCGGATACCTGTTTTTTTTAATAATGTCTCTGTTTCGAATAACTGAAACATTATTAAATCTTTCTCGGCTCCAATTTACTTTTTTCTTTATTCCTTTTTCAAGCATTCTCTTCATGTGCCTATACTATCGCAACCTACTTTTCTAAATCACGTTTATCTTGTACAATTAGTTAAATAGGTTATACACATGTCCCATGGATCTGTTGATGTAATCAGGTCAATAAAGCTTATGCCGCCCCGGCTAGCTAGGCTGATATGACCACCAACTAACAAGCTAGTGGTATTGATACCCAAACCCGGATTCATGTATATTTTATTATGCCGTAAGCCTTGCTAAACAAAGGAAAAATGTTGTCAGTCTCCTTGGGACTATCTCTGATGCAACGTCATTAGATGATATTTTTTATTTATAGTTTAATTATAGTTAATATACTTTTAATTTTATCTGTTTCTCAATAAAGGAATAATTACCAAAATATTTTTTATTTATTTTTTATTGTGACTCGACATATGTTAAGCCAAAGTGTGGTCCATGAATGAATATCACTGCTACTACAATTCAATAACTGTGAGTAGCAATCACATCCACTATGCCGGCCTAGATGGAACCGGCAACTTACAAGCTGATCCCGAAACGTGACTAGATCACTTCACGGTCTGTATACTTGTAAGTGGTGGTACTACCCCGGATCGGCAGACTGGGTACCACTGCCTACCACTCTTTGATAACCAGACCCGAAGCAAATATCCATCTCTTTTTTTTATTAACAAATATTTGCAATATTTAATACTATTAAATATTACAAATAAAAGCTATGAAACAAATATTTGCTCCGACCGGGGATCGAACCCGGGACTTTACGCGCAACAAACCAGTCGCTAAACCGTTCGTCCACGCCTGTCGTCAAATAAATATTGTCTACTAATATAATAATCAAATGCTATGAAACAAACGTTAACTCCGACCTGGGTGAGTTAACCAAATGCGCGGGTTGTTAAATACTCGTACCCAGTGCCGGATTAGCCACGTAGCAAGAGTAGCAAATGCTACGGGCCCCGCGAATTAGGGGGCCCCGTGCTCCAACGCCTATTTAACCGTAATAAGAAAAATAATTATTAATTTAGATAGGAGAGTAAAATATCTTCCATGCCTTAAACGCGAAGCGCTTAGGCTATGCTTCACTTCCACTTGAAAATTTAAATCGATATTTAAAGTGTTATCTTTAAATTTGCCCATATTAAATCCAGAAAAGTTTATTTGTAACAGTTTTGTTTTATTTAATACCCTAAACTTGAGAACCTAAAGCAAACCAAGGGTTTCTTGACAGGATTTGCTACAGGCCCCGCGCTGGCTTAATCTGGCACTGCTCGTGATAACGTACTACACGTTATCACGAGTATACGTAATACATAAGATACCTATTGACTTAACTATAAATGGATAGTCTGTCTGTATGTATTTGACCAACTGCTTGTATTGTTCATATTCTAAATTCTAATTGAATTGTTGTGCATCTAATCCTTTCGTGTCCATATTATACTGTTGTCTCCGTCTGTTTTATGACCTTGGATCCTTCAAGCGATGCGTGAAGAAGCACCTTTGGAGGCAGCTGTGAATAAACTCGGTTTTCTCAGTCGTCGTCACTTTTGGCCCTCCTCTTGCTTATCAGGCGGGTCGAGGTCAGATGTCGTGCCACAATAAATAAATAAAAGTATTTCATTCCAATCATGTTGTATAATACAATTATACGAAATAAATTGAAGCTCAAAAGAAACTTACAAGTATACAGACCGTGAAGTGATTTGGTTGCGTTTCGGGATCAGCTTGTAAGTTGCCGGTTCCAACTAGGCCAGCATAGTGGACGTGATTGCTACTTACAGTTATTGAATTGTAGTAGCAGTGACATCCATTCATGAACCACACACCAGCTTAACATCAAGCGGGGTGCTGTTATATGTCGACTCACAATGAAAAAACACGTTTTCCCAAAAATAGCATATAAATACACACATATTTATATTAGAAGATTATACGTAAATGAAAATCGGGTCATTCTTTAGAAGAGAGGGCTGTAGTACCCATAACCATGCAGACACGTTTGTATAAACACTATTTTGGATGTGAAGGAAGCAAAAGAGTGCTTGCTCCTACTACCTCATTTATTATAAATAATAAAGTAGTAAAGAACAACCTCTAAATGAATTTGAATTATATATATCCTTACATGCTTGTACACAATTAAGTAGTGAACTTTACAAATCAATCAGTCGTTTGACGGAACAAATTTAATATTATACGAATAGGTGAACCAAAAATCATGGTTTAAAAAAATAATAAAGACAGGCGTGTCGCATTGGTTATCACACTAATTTATTACGCGTAAAGTAATATTTGTTTCATAGCTTTAGTTTATGATAATATTAAATTGAATATTTCATTTACATTTTTATATTAAGCTACTAAAATGCTTGTATCCTAGAAACACTGGACAAACAAAGTACATATCAAATATATTAAGTACATTGCTTCCGGCTAGTGGTTTCAAACCCGTGCTCTCAAACCACTGCCACTACACTACGGTCGCCTTATATTATAACTAGTCTTTCTTATAATATAAGGCGAACGTGGTGTGGTCTAGTATAATCTTTTTTAATAATATGACTGGAAATTTTATTTTAAAACTGTGTACAAAGGCGACCGTGGTGTAGTGGCAGTGCAATGGAGTATGTATCTTTGATATATGTATTTTGGTTGTTCCGATCCTATGAAACACACCGATCCTATGATACACAGCTCACTTAAAAAATTTCATTCTATTTTATTTATATATTATTATTTTAAAGATTATTAATTAATAAAAATCTTTAAAATAATAAATAATAGCTAACTTAGGTAAGTTTATTTTCATACAAATAACCGTAAATATTATAAACTGTAGAAAAGTTAAACCTACTTTATCATTCACCGTCATAGTGTTCACCTATTCGCAACAAAGTTAATTAACACCTGTGGGACGGACGGCTTTATTTGCTGCCGCTTCCAGCCCGCAACATATTATACCTCGTGGTGGCAAATAAATCTTCGCTTACGTTAGTAATGTGATGACTTGTAAATAAAGTTCCTTATTTATAGCTAGGGTATTGAAATGTTAGCCGGTTCCTTGATCTGCGTCAAATTTCATCTATCCGCTTAGCCAAATGTTTACCGGCGGTGTTTGTCTGCTGATCAATCGAAAGGAAGGGAAGGGCTTCGAAAGTGATTCCGGAAGTGAATGGCTAGATCAACTATTATCCATTTTCAAATCGGCAAGACAAATCACCCCGAGATTATGCGTTAGTTTTGCTCTTGGTTAGTCGTGAGCCTGGTTACGGGTCTCTCTGGCCGACTGAGCTACCACACATGCTACTATACCGCATCCACATCCTCCAACTGGTGCTACACAAACTATCCCCGAATGCGACGTGGTCACTATGGGGGAATTCTCATCTGTGTAGGGTGGTAATTGCAACCAGCTGAGAACACTTAATGCACCGGAAGTGTCTTCTCCCACTATGGTAATAACCCAGATCAGCAGACTAGGCACAATTTTCTACCACCTATTAAACTACTACCATAAAAAATATATAAAAGGAATTATTCATTTATCTTATGAGGGAGCAAATCCCGTTACGTAGGTCAGGGTTATATCGATTTTACTCCCCTTCGTCCCATTCAAAGTTCAAGGCTAGAGGTTAATGGCATTTAAAAAAAGGGATCATGATTTTACTGTTGTAATTAGTGCACTCGTGTTTTTGTGCACTAATGGAAATGAATAGGAAATATTCAAATCTGAATATGCAAAAATAATACTTTGCATACATTAAAGTATTAAATTCACGATATGGTTAAAATAATAATAAATATTAGGAGAAAAATCTTTGATTTCGGTATGAGGCCTGTATTACTGTAAAACTTAAATTTTATAAATACAACTAAACATTAAACGAATTAATAAAATAAAGTATAACTACTGTTTCTATGTATATACTGTATATTATGTAGTAAATGCTGTATTTCAGGAATAAATTATTTAAAGGGCATTATTTTGTTGTATAAAATAAATGAAATATAATGTTATGGCTATTTGTGTTTTTATTAATTAATCTATTAACTCTGAATATATATGTAGAAGGACCCATGTCAAAAATTTTGAGTTGTTTCTGCGGGCCAGGCGCAACCTTTTCTCCTTTACGCCAATTTGGATAGACAAATTCCAACTAAGACGGCATAATAGACGTGCAGTTGCAGTTAGTTAACATTAAGTAACACGTTAATTACAGTATACATTTGTTACTAAAATTAATTAGAAAAACTCCCTCGTGCATGAACTTAGTAATATGAAAATACTCTGCGATGTTAGGATGGATTATTTTCGACGCAAGAACATAGAAATTGTAGTGATTGATAATAGTGATTGCGTTTCGAGCCCTATTCACAGTCGACCAACGTACAAGCGTATTTTTTCCGGAACTATTTACATTCCTAATTTATAGATACTCGTATTATTAGTATTAAAAAATACACACATGGGTGTCCGCCGCCGGTACCAATGTATCTTTGATTTTTAATGCACTTTGTTTGTCCTGTTTCTATGTTACAAGTACTTTAGTAGCTTAGTATAGAAAGGTAAAATAAAAAAAAATATTTGCTATGTGTTTGAATCCTTTACGTATTAGTATAACACACTCATTGAAAACAAAATCAACAATGACACATTATGTGTAAATTTATTTAAAGATGATATAATGTTTGACAACGTAATGGAATCTCGTTAATGTAGCCATTAATTATTTGTTTAGAATTATTGATGCGTTTAGAATCATAAAGACATCTGTGACTCAAGTTACAGCGTTTCTTCATACCGGAGTATCGTGTAGTGGACAATTTAGCTATAACTTCTTTGAAGGCGGACGTCACGAGAACTCTGAGGCCTCTGCACCTTCGCAGATACATGGCGGCTTTATTTTGCGCCCTTCATTGCCTGTACCACGGAGGATATTCTAAAGAGCTTAAACCTTATTCCTACCTCGTATTTTTACACCCGTATTTTTATCCCCTAATCTGTGTAAGTTAGAGGAAGCATCCGAATTTTATCGACCCAATCGACAGGCGAACTAAAGGGTTTGCGTTATTGTTCGATAAATACGCGTTTATCGAATAATTGACAAGTGGAATGTTTTGTATTTCCTTATACAAGAAAATACTAATCACCTTGATTGAATTCTAAAAAGGTATAGTAACTGTGACTGATGTTTTCGTGGTTTTCCAGTCGTCGGCACTCTTGAATCTCCCATTGCTTACCATCAGATATACTGAGGTCAAATGCGCGTCACATTAAAAAAATATCTAGTGACTTTTTATGTGGGTAAGTATAGAGGTATGAGATATGATAAGCATAAAATGTTTCGACGATATGGATGATGCAATTAGCTAAACGAGCATATGATATTTATTATAAGATAGCACCTCACCTATTGTTAAGTTGGAGTGCGATCGATAAATGGAGGCTACTGCCATTACAGTTATACACTGGAAGTAGCAATAGCATCCACTATGCCGGCCTGGTTGGAATCTGGTTCCGACCTGATCTTGCAACTGCTCCGAAGCTGATCGCACTGTCCCAGATATTCGGACAGGGCATTACTGCCTACCACACTTAGACAACCAGACCCGGAGCAAGTATCCGCCTCTTTTTTTATTAACAAACATTTGTAATATTCAAATATCTTTATTAAATATTACAAATAAAAGCTATAATCTTTGCTCTGACTGAGAATCAATCTCGAGATTTTGCGCGTAATTAACTGACGTGCTAACCACGCTAGCCTTAGCTTAGCCACATAAAGTACACGATGCACTTTGTAACGGAAAAACTGGATTACATAACAAACACTGTTGCATTACACACACATTATGAAATGTGACAATAGTTTGGCCGCAGCTGTATTGCCGTGTTACGCGGCTGTTTTCCATTTCTTTTTTTGTATTGTGTGCTTATTATCTGACCTCGTCTTGCCTAGTGATTGGCAATAATATCAGCGGCTGAAAAACCCGACTTAGTTTACAATTACCTCCGTCACCGTTATTATTCCGGCCTAAAAAGTTCAAAAGCAAAGTTAAATTCACTTGGGCTACCTTTACTTTATCTTGACTTTAGTTAAATATTGTTTTAGATTTATTTGCAATGTTAATTGTATGTATAAAGTGATCAAGTCATAATAAAAAAAACATATATCAAAGATACATTGAATATGAACCGGGAGTTCGCCGTTTGCGTGCACATTTCACTACCACTCTGACTTACTCGTAATTAAGGCGACCACCGACCATACAAGCAATTGCCAATGTTCGCTAAAGTTCCTAATTTGAATGCACTCTAAAATTGTTATTCCATCATTCACGTAAAAGTTAATTTCAATTTTCTAAAACAAATATGAAATTGCATATCTGTATGTACCTATCACTTGCGTGCCTGGTTGCAATTGTAAAGATTAAATAATCTTCTCGATCATAGCCACATTATGCTTTTCATCTAATTGTTTGTTTTAATTATAAAAGATTGAGGAAATAGCCTTCTTTTCTTTCCGGATAATCGCTACTAATAATTCGTTGACGGAAGGAACCTCAATAATGGTGCAATTAGGTCTTAGTTTTTTTAAATAAAGTAATATTATTTATGAAAGGTCAACAATAACAATGAAACAGCAAAAAAAACGCATAATGAACCAATTAGTAAGTATTGAGGAAAATTAGATTAGATCAGGAAATGTTAAAAGTAAGTCATCTTCTTCGTGTCTTTTGTGTATACCATGTTTTCTTCCAGGTACATGTTCCGCTACAACGCCTATGAGATCTGTTAACGCTTCGTCCCAATTGGCTGCCGGACCAAACGCTCCATTTTGTACCGCCAGAGTAGCCAAACCCTGCAGCACTTCTGGGTTACAATGGTTGAGTTGCCCCAATACACCAGCGGCTTCTTTATATGCTTCTGGATGAATTCGTTCAATTTCGCTTCTATTAAAAGCACATAATATCTGACGTAATGCCACTAAATCATAATAAGAATAATCTTCAGGTTCTTTACCACCCCAATCTTCTCTAACGCGGTCTGCAATAGCATCTAATTGTTGGAAGTTGAGATGAAAATCAAGACCAAAATTTTGGATGATATCTACGCTATTGAATGTGATATTGTACAAGTCTTCGGGTGTTACAGCAACGGTGACCCAATGTAACTGCATCAAAATCTTTTCCGGTATATTAACAACACCCCCAAAAAAATTCACCACTACTTTCCATATGTACTCAGCTTCTGGCATTGGCAATTTTTCTTTACTTATATGTACTAAGCAACTAACTATATCCTTGGGAATAACTGTTCGAAGCTCGTCGATAGACCAGTTCTTTTCTTCCGGAGCCTCTAATATTTCGTTACATGTTAGAGCAGAAACAATTATAACGTTAGCAAAGAATACGACACACGTGTTCTTCATGATTCCTTTCATTCGGCTGTCCAAATGAATGTTACAAATTAAATGAATCTCTATGTGACTCACGAAATGCCATTGGGTGATGAGCTATTAGTGATTTATGTCGTAATTTGATATTTATACGTTTGCTACAAATGAAGATATTAGTTATTTATTATGTTATCTACATTAATGTGTACAGATTGTAATACCCGTATTTAGGCGTTACCAGAAAAAAATAATTGTTTTTTTATTGTGACAGCACCTTGTCTGATGATAAGGTGGAGAGCGGTCTATTAACGGAGGCGTCTGATAGTTGCAATTGTTTCACTGTACTAAGTCACTTGTAAAGTTTGTACACTTGAAAGTAGTGGTGCTATTCCGAATCGATAGATTGGGGAAATTTCGACCAACTGTCTGTCTAATAATTTTAAACAACCAGAGCCAGAGAAATGATCTACCCCATTTTTGATTAACTAATATTTTTAATACGCAAATAAATGCTTTAAAAGATATCTTTGTTAAGACTGAAATTGGACCTGGGACTAGTTTATTACTCGTGTCGCATACTTTAAATATACCTAATAGCACTGTAAATTATTTCAATAGAATAAATATATAGGATTTAAACCTCAAGATCTTGGGCATTAAAGATTTGACATTGATAATTTACCTGTATTATTCAAAAACCCGTTCATTTTTTGCTAGTGGTCTTAAAAACAAGAATAACAGTCTACCACGCATTTAATACGTGAGTACAAGTTTAACTAATTAATAAACAAGTACGTTACAAAACAAACGCCACTAAAAAGTAACAGAATTTGGTAAGTATGATGTCGAACTGGAGACAAATCGCCTAGTTGGACCGATCATCAGTAACCTAATTCCGAAATGTGACTCAATTGTCGTGTCGTGTCAGTTAACCGAAAACAGATAGAAGGGAACTTAAAGCTTGGACCCGGGAAAATATATTCTTTGTACTTCTTAATTTTTTTCTATTGTTACCAGTATTGACAATTGGTTAGTGAGACCTCGGGGCTTACTACCCTGTTTTTATGTTTGGGCAATATTATTTTAATTATGTTAATATGATTGTATACACAATATAGTTTTGTTGTTGAGTCAAGACTTTATAAATCCGGTTTCAAATATATAGAAAAATCAAATGTTATTTTTAATATGGAAATAGGACGAATATAGAACCCAAGGTCGCCGTGATCTCATTCCTAGGTTTAGATGGGAAGGTATTCTCATAAATATTCATAAATTTGATATTCTAGACGGTTCTGGGTGTCCGAATGTAAAGTTATGCGGAGATTATTAGCACAGTTGATTACGATGTATATTGTTTGCTTTGAAACAAGTGTTACTACATATTTGATTAGCAATTGAGATATGCGTATATCCGCGAGTTGTCTGTTGGCAAGCAGGGGGACGTCCCAAAGCACCGCCAACTGGGAAAACCGTGCTTTTCGCTTGAAGGATCCAGGTTATTGATTGTTTCACAAAGAATCGTTTGAACAATCCGTTTAGTTCGACTCTCTAAAGTGCGCAAATACGAATTTGAGCATTGTAAAGTTTTAAGCTATCTAGCCATGCTGCCGCACCTTGTTCTTGTTTAAAAGTTTGTGTAAAAGTTTGTGTGCGGTATAATGAGCCGCTCGATGTCATCCTAATGACGATGAAACCAATTTTCATATCGCTTTTCCACTCTGATTGAGTATCTTTAAAACTTGCATTTTAAGGGAATCAACGGCTTCTTCGCGGGGCTAAAATGATTGACCACATAATTTATTCTTCACGCTTGGAAATAAATAGATGTTGTTGGGTGCCAAGTCGTCCCATCGAGTTGTACAACGGATGGACCGTCAGTTCGATACTAAGTTCCAAATACTAAGTTGTTTCGACGTGTGACAGCTAGCATTGTCATGGTAAAGAATTATGCTGTGTTGCCGGTTGTTTTTTCGTATTTATTCAAAGAACATTTTCAGTTCACTTTATTTAGGAACACCTACAACATGACTGTTGTTTTGTTTTGGTATCGTACGCATAGATCCAAAATTCATTATCTGTGTAGATATTTAAACAGCTTTTGACGAACCAAGGTTGTATTTTTTTTGCAATTTTTCGTACTAATCGACACGAGTCTGTTTTTGATAAATTTTTGTGTGGGATCCAACGCGAACAAATTTATTTACTGCCGAATGTTCATGTTTTAATTATATTTAAGTATTACAAAAAAATGCCATGAAACAAATATTAGCACCGACCGGGAATCAAACTCAGGACAATACGCTAACCTAACCTAACCTAACCTAACCAATGCGATAACTATCCTCACTAATTTTTATTTATATTAACATGTTTTGTTTACAAAATTTGTAAATTCTATAAAGTCTAATGTATATACAGATTTAGTTACCACAACACAAGAATGAACGCAACTTCGGATATTAAGTATCGTACGGGTATTTGACATGGAGCTTGTTATTTGTTCCACACTAAGATGCTAGACTCAAAAAGCCTTTGAGAACATAAGGAGATTGAGTTTCTAGCTAGACAATGATATAAACTTGTTACATTCGTTTGGGTTAAAACAAATGAAAACAATATCATTAAAATGGTATTATTGGATTTAAAAGTATAATATATTCACGTGTGTCCGTTACATTGCTTAATAAATTTGTGCTTGTAATTATGAAATATTATTTGCTAAATACCTTTGTATTATTTACTCTTTACAAATAATTAACTATTTCATTGATTTATTCTCGTTTCATAAACATTGCCAATAGTAAAATACCTATTTGTTCTTTTTTATAGTTTTGTAATTACCTAGTGTACCCGTAATAGTAGAGCTGCAAAGAGTTGTAGATGTGAGGGAAGCGAGGGAGTTGTTTGTGTCAAGATCGTGGTATTTGGTGCTTCAATGTCTGTGGGAAAAGGGCGTGACAATTTGATTAATTAATTGAATTAAAATTACCTTTTTTAGGCTAATTATAACATTAACTTACAAACATTCCACTGTATATTCTAATTAACTATATATTTAAATAACTAGTGTTTTCTTATATTGCCTAGTGACCATAACCTTAGAGCTTGTATGAAGAGAATTGTGGATGTGAAGGAAGCTAGGGAGTTGTGTCAGGATCGTGGCAGGTGGCGCTCCATTGTCTCTGCATATCCTCATTGGAAAAAGGCGTGACCATTTGATTTGATTTTTATATTTAAATAATAATGTAAAATATTATGCTTATCCTAATAGACTTGACCTCCAAATAATAACCAATTAGGCCTAACATTGGCTTCTTTTAAAACTCGTTAAAATGTGGATTTGTTGGTCACCAAACTATGCGTTGTGTACATTTGCATATTATGTAAAATCATAACTTACATAACATAAAAACGTTATTCGGTATGTTATTCTACGTTAGATTTTTATTAATTGAAATATACCACCTTAAGCAAGTAGAGAATGAAGAGCGCCCACGACTGATAAAACCTACTTGGTTCACTCAGTCGCCGGCACTATGCCGGCCTTAGTGAAACTTAGCCTTTGACGACAAGCGTGGCGAATTAGTTAGCACACCAGTTTGATATGCGTAAAGTCCCGGGTTCGATTCCCGGTCGAAGCAAATATTTGTTTCAAAGCTTTGATTTGTAATATTAAATAAATATATTAAATTTTTAAATTATTGTTTATAAAAAAGGGGCATATATTTGCTACAAGTATACAAACCGTTAAGTAACATTTCGGGAACAGCTTGTAAATTGTCGATTCCAACTAGGCCGGATGTGACTGCTACTTACAGTTGTTTAATTGTAGCTGCAGTCACCTCCATTCATAGACCGCATTCAAACTTAACATCAGACAAGTGCTCTTATTAATGTCGAGCCACAATAAAAAAATGTGCGTGTATGATATTATTCTAATTTATTCAGTTTATTCATCTCAAACCAATCAATTTGGATATTGTAATGATATCTAACATTTAATATCTCTTAATAATTTAAATACACGTTTATCGCTATGCTGCTAGAGCGAATAAAATTTCCTAAAATATTTATTTTAGTCAGGGGCATTTATAATTTAATAATTTGTATTTTTTATTTAGTAGAATGACGATCTTAAATCTGATGTGGATGCTTTAAACGAGGGTGTTTACCGACCAAATCGGAGACATCCTCAAAAAACGAGGTTCCTGTAGATCTTGTATCCACTATGCCGGCCTGGTTGGAACCGGCAACTTACAAGCACCCGAAACGCGTGAAAGTTCATAAGGGGCCATTCAAGTATTACTTAAGTACTATAGGGGGGCGGGGGTCTTGGCTTTGCTTGTTTTTACCAATGTTTACGTAAGCATCAGTAAGAACTTTGCTTATTTTTGCTGACAAGGGGGATCTGTAAGGGAGGGGGGGGGGTAATAATCGTAATGAACGGCCCCTAAGTACCTATCAAATATGTGAGCAGAATAGAACCTAGTTTTATTGAATCATGTAAACTTGATACGAACTTATCGAATTAAAAACGGGGCCCACAGGCAACTATGACCGAGTTCACCCTCCTGGCTAGTATTAGAATACTTGCGAGAAAATAGGGGCGGACAATTTCAGATATACTCAGGAATTAATGTGGGTGGTGTGCTATATAGATAATAAATTTTATATTTCTTAAATGTGTGTTTTATGGTCATTTTAAAGTAGTTTAATTATGCTATTTACACTATAATTACAGTGTCATGTGGGTAATTATCTAAATTTAGTTGTACGATTTCAACTGCAGTTAATTATTTTGTAGCAATTAGTGTTGGTATTGTGAATATATACTTAGTTACATATTGTATAATTGTTATCCCTGAATGAAGGGTAATTAACAATGTCAACTAAATTGGTTTGAGCTATGTTAACAATAATGGTTGTGTTTCAATTTAAGTTAATCTATATCTATTAATTGTGTTTATATCCACGTCCGACATCCTTTCGCAATCAACCCCGATATCCTTTTTTATTTTGGGATTCGACATATGACAGCACCACGCTTGATGTTAAGCCGAAGTGTGGTCCATGAATGAATGTCACTGCTACTATAATTCAATAACTGTGAGTAGCAGTATCATCCACTATGCCGGCCTAGTTGGCACCGGCAACTCACAAGCTGATCCCGAAACGTGACCAAATCACTTCACGTTCTGTATACTTGTAAGTGGTGGTACTACCCCGGATCGGCAGACTGGGTACCACTGCCTACCGCTATTTGATAACCAGACCTGAAGCAAATATCCATCTCTTTTTTTATTAACAAATATTTGCAATATTCAATATAATTATTAAATATTACAAATAAAAGTTATGAAACAAATGTTTGCTCCGATCGGGAATTGAACTTGGGACTTTACGCGCAACAAACCCATCGCTAAACTGTTCGTGCACGCCTGTCGTCAAAATGGGCCCAGGATAGTAAAAGAATTATAAATTTGAAAAAAAAAAACAATAAGATTTTTCGGTCGTGAAATCAAGTGACAATCGTCATAGCAAGTCAGACATCACTTTCACAACTAAAGCAATGAACTGGAAATTCGCGATGAAAGCCTATCTCGAAATGATTGATGTATGGTGCGCGATCAGTGATAAAGATCCCGATGTGTAAACAAGAACGGTGTTTCAATATAAGTTAATTTATATCTATTAACTGAGTTTATATTCAAGTCCGACACGTGCGAGTAGAGCATCAACCCCAACAATTAGCAAAAATTATAACAAATCTTGTCACATAAATGTCATAATAACTAAGTATTATTTTGTATTATGGCATTATAATATATTGTATTGTGAATGTTGGATCGTGGTAAGTGGCGCTTCATTGTCTCTGCTTATCCCTGTTTTAATTTGATTGATTGATTGTTGGGTGTGGAATTAATGAAGAAGCATGAATTACCGCTGTAAAAATGCGGTAGAAGTGTATGTTAGGACGATAGCAGATAAAATGAGGAATAACATAGTGTGCGACAGATGTGGTTTGAAAGAAGATGTAGTGACGAGGATTGGGACAGGAATGAGTCGATGGTTTGAGCACATGGAAAGGATGAGTGAAAGTAGATTGGACGAAGGGATTTAATAAATCTGATGCGGATGGATGCATAAAACGTGGCAAAAGGGTGTTATCCAACCTAAGAGGAGACGCCCTCAAGAAAGCTAGGTTGCCTAGTGCCAATGGTGATGTAAAGGAAGCGAGGAAGTTGTGTTAGTTTTATGGCAAGTGGCGCAGGAGCCTGGATCTGACTCGTTTAACGCATATTTAAATATTTTTAGTTATAATGATGTAAAAGTAATTTATATTGGAATAAATTGCATTTAAATGGAGTTAATATTGGATTTTATTTTATTGCCAATTTTTTATCCGTGAATAATAATCTGAAGAAAACAAACACCAAAAAACACAGACAGAAATGTCTAAAAAAATATAACTTAAAGGTCAATTAGTCGTTCACCTTTTACGCCATAAATATTTATTTCCTTGTAAAAAATTATGTAGTTTTTAAAATTAGTGATAGAATATGGACGGTTATTATATTCTAAGCCGCATGTTGATATATTAACTACCTACACTATTATTATAACTTGAAGATTGACTAAATTTGTTGACTAGGAAGCTGTGTGCGGAAACAAACTCGATATACGAGTATTCATAATAAATAACAAACATCTTAAAGTTGTTCAGAAATTTATTTTGGATTCATAGATTTTATTAGCAAAATTTGTAACTTTCCAATAAAATCATTGTGTTTTATAAACGCAGTTTAATAAACATATATATTCCTTATCATTAACTTTATCGATAAGTGTACTCAATTTATACGTTCGTTTTCCAGCAATTTGTAGGAAAAAAATATACGCAGTTTTCTTTTATCACAGACAAACTCTCTTTTGAACTACTAATTCATATTTACTGGTATATAATTAGCATCCGTGTGGCATGCCGCGAGGTAATCTGAATATACGGCGCGAAGGCAAACGGTGGCAAGCCCGGTCTACAACAGCTTTAATTAGCTATAAAACACATTGGTATTATAAATATAGATTTTGTAATAATGGTAATTTAATTTTAAAAATATAAAATACAAAAAGTGCGTGCAGTTTCAAAATATATCTACTCAGAAAACTATTCGATTACTTGGCTATCTAATTTTCTAACTTTTCATGGTCTTTTACATGATCAACCAAAAAGTGATTTTTAGTATTGTAATAAATATCCCCTTACCATAGTGTTTATGCACGTAAATGCACAAAGGGAAAACAAGTTGGATATGTACCATGATTGTGATATGAGTACTTCATGGTAAACATACACACACATATATATATACTACCGCATTTTTACAGCGGTATATATATATATATATAAAAGCTATATCATTCGTTTCTTGATAATAGATTGCAAGACATACTTGTCACCCCGTAAGGATTAAAATGATGTGCAAGACCAAGCACTGGTCTTTGTCAAAAATGTAAGCGGTAATTTCATAATATCACTAAAAACATTTTACAGTCATTATTAGAGCTACATGCACATTGCGCCAATCATGTGTACGCGGTAAGAAAATGGAAAGTTATGACATGACATCCAAAATGTGGGTCACGACAGCGGAGAGTTAATCTAAGATGTACCGAAATTTGAGTTCGTGTAACATACAAAGGGCAAAAGAAATCATTACAAACGTATTATATTTTGTTGCGTATAAATAAAATTGTAAAAATATTTTTTGCCAAATTTCCTAACAAGTTAAGTGCCTAATAAAAATTATGACTTTTTTGCAAATAATAATATTTCTGTTCGTTACAAGTTTTTTGGTACTTGATATTTGAGAGGCAATTACTATTACAGTTAAATAATTGCAAAAAACAGTCGCATCCACTATGACGGCCTAGTTGAACAAGCAACTTTGAAGCTGATCCCGAAAGTAGTACTACCCTGGATCTGCAGACTGGGGTACGACCACCAACTGTCTGCCTACTTTTCATCCATTATCATTTTTTTCTTAAAAACCTAGACTCCGAAAATATCCGCTTCATCGTTTTATTGACAAATATATGTAATGTCCAGTCTAATAAGAATCTATTATATAAATCTAACAAAATAAAAATTGTTAAAATAAGAATTTGTTCAAGTGGCAAAATCAACAGCAAATTCAGAATGTACGGGCTGGAAATTCTAAGTAGCCCAGCAAAGAGTAGACATGAAAATATAGGTTGACTAGACACCATGATGGACTTCGAAATTAAGTTCTAAAATAAAACTTGTGTAAAATTTCCTAAATTTCGGGAATTTATCAAGTTTTTTTTTAACAAATAATTATCTTTTACAAAACAATATTATTTTTATAAATAGGCAACTGTTTGCCGTTAGAAAAATATGTTCAATAGTTTGAACAAAAACATCTTGAACAGAAAAAGTTCATATAGCTTTCTTGCATGTTTGTAAATCACTAGCACTCAACATCCGCAGCCGTGCATCGCTTAGCAACCGAAATTGCCGCCAAATCGATCACATCGGGGACAAACTGACAAACAGACTCGAAGCAAATAGAACACCTGTTACTTTTTTTAGGATCTTTTGTACTAAACTGGAACGTAATTAAATCGCCTCTGCATAAAAGTAATAAAATAAATCTATTTATTAATGATCATATAAACGAAGGAACAATGGCTGATTTACTCGAACCTACTATGCTTTACCTTTTAGTGATTGCATTATGTTATACCACGATTGTGCCAACAATGTGTATGAACAAAGCAAACATTTAGTAAGTGCTAAGAAATGCGGGTCAAAAGATAAGATGAAAGTCACTTTTGTTTTTATTTTTCGGTATTTAAACATAGTTTTTAACGTGGGACCATATTGTAGCTTCACATTGACCTAGTCAGTCACCTTCAGCTCGACGAGTATTGCAATGTCTATGACATAAGGTTATTCATAAATAAGAATCTTTACTTTTTTTATTGTGACTCGCCGAATGCGACCATGGTGTAGTGGCAGTGCAATGGCTACGTAAGCCGAAGTGCAAAGGATTCGAAACCACTCACCGGTACCAATGTATCTTTGATATATGTACTTTGGTTGTCCTGTTTCTATGATACAAGCACTTTGGTAGCTTAGTATAAAAATGTATAGTATATATTTTTTAAATCTGACCTCGACCTGCCTGATGGCAAGCAAGAGGAGGTCCAAGAGTACCGACGACTGCAAAAATGAGTCTCCACGGTTGCCCCAGTCGCCGTCACTATGCTGGCCAGAGGTGCTTCTACACGCCTCGCTGGAAGGATCCAAGGTTATAGGTGAGAGCACATGGGCTGGCAAAGCACTTGTCAATTGTTTTACAAAGAAATGACGCACCAAACCTTTTAGACCAATACGGTCGATAAAATGCGGATGCCCCGACCTGTGCGGGTATTACGGGAGTGAAAAAACGAGGTAGGAACAAGGTTAAAGAGCTCCTCGGAACATTCTCCAGTTTGCGTGATTTTGCGTGATCTTTGCAACACCTATAAATTGGACAGCTCGTCGCTGCAATGAATCGAGGGCATTAAGAAGGTACTTGGTAGAACCGTCCCAAAGGTGCGAACAGTACTCCGCGCAAGAGCGAACTTGAGCCTGAATAGTAGGCGAAGCTCTGGCGCGAAGAACCTTGTATAGAATTGAAACAAAACAAATCGTTGCATTAAGGCGGCGGAGGTAGTGCAATGGTCATACACAAACAGAGAACCCCTGGTTCATAACCACATACCAGTACCAATATATCTTTAATTTATTTAAGGATGCTTTGGTCATCCTGTTTCTATGACATAAAAGCGTTTAGTAGCTTTGTATATTAAAATAAATGTATTGATATTGTCGGCGTCTTTTGTAGTTCAATTCACACTTTTATCTCAAGTTTAAGTTGATTATAATATAATGAAATTATGAATGAAATGGAGAACAGAACCCTAATTCGCGTAGTCCGACACAATACCTATTTTACACTGACGAAGAGCATAGAATTCCTGTGCATTTGGACATTTTTTGCAACATACTTATTTAACTTACATAGTTTAATTTGTTATAATTAGTTCATTCAAAATCAACAAAGAAAAATAACTTTTATTATTTAAAAAAAACGCAAGCATACATTATTTAATAAGGCATTTAAATTTTGAACATACTTCGTTTTAAGAAAATAGCGATAACAACATACCTTAGAACTGGTAATGCTATGCGTTTGTGTTCAAGTTTATAACACTGCCCCAAAGTACCATTCACGTTGAGCGCTTGATAAGTTCTGTTCAAAAAATTTACGCTAACCAACTAGATGATAAACATTACAAATGATTTATGCAAGAATGGTAAGGATACTAAGCGGACATCTCTCGTGCCAATTTAATTATAATTGCCATTCAAACTAAGTAATTTATGCAATTCTACCTCTTAATTAAATAAGCGTTATAGATTTTTGTATAATACTGAACATTCAGAATGGAATATTTCCTTTAAAACTCGAGTTTTTTTTCTAGCCTAATCTTATTTTAAAGTACATTTAAAATGGTATAAATACCACCTATAGAAATAAGTGCTTTAATAATAAATCCAAAAAATTATAAAATAAATAAAAATCTATAAATAAGTAACATTTGTGTTCACGTTGAATAATTGTAAATTAGAGAGAAAGTGGTGGACTCACACAAGCTTAAGAGTGTAATTATGAATATTTTGAATAATCAATTATAACCTACTGTAAAAAAATATTTAAAAAAAAGCACTAAGTTATGCCAATAGATCCAACATTAGTTCATAAATAAGTTGTTAAAATGTAACAATTTATTTTATTAACTAAATTATTAATTTAGTTAATAATTTAAACTATTTCAAATAATTATTTTAACAATTTTACATGCATCAATCACTAAAATCGGAGAGGGATTCTTTTGACGTTAATGTATTTTAAACAACCTTTATAATATTATTATTCAGCGTGTTGAATTAAAGGATATTAACTTCTGAAATATAAGCCCCTTTGTCCTGACTGTCAAAATGGTATTGACCCCAACTAACTAATAGCTAATTCCACAAAGTGATCAGAATTGTAATGTCAAATACATCAAGGGACATATTGGAAACTATCGACAAGTCTAGTTTCAATCAAATGTCTCTAATTGCGTAGACACAAACAAATACCTATGTGTGGGGTAAGTATTCAAATAGAAAGGCCGACATGGGTGTAGATTGAATACTCGAGCTGATTACTGCTCACTCCATACTTATTCGCAACAAAAATGTATGGCGTAATTAATATATTTAGTAATTTGCTCTTTGGTTTAATTTGGACTATTAAACCAAGTGAAAAAAGATTGGTAGGCATGCTGCCCAGTCCGCTGATACAGAAGCAGTCGTATTCATTATCCCGTCCTAGTTGGAACCGGCAACTTACAAGTTGATCCATAAAACCCGCCTAATTCACTTCACGGTCTGTACACTTCTAAGTGGTGGTAATAAACCGAATCAGCAGATTGCCTACCATTCTTGGCGCCTACCATTCTTATAATTTGATCTCTATACAAAATATAGCTAGCGATGAAAAATGCATAACAATTAGTATTAGGCTTTAGTATTAATGTTAGCATTAGTATTGTAACACCACGTAGCATTAGCATTAGTATTAGTTTCCTTTTTCCTTAAAAGGTTTTTTGTCAATCATTATAATCTCATTTTAGGCCTATTGAAAAATGAACACATTAAATCAATGGAGAGAATATATATATATATATATATATATATATATATATATATATATATATATATATATATATAATATATCTTCTCTTAAACGAAATCTTAATATTTAAAAAAATACTGTAATCGCATTTTACTTCACATATAATATAAGCTTGTTTTTTTAACTTTTTTTTCTCTATAATTTATTATTTTTATTGTGACTGGACTTATGATCTGAAGGTAAGCAAAAGGAACTTCAAAAGCGCTGACGACTGACTAAACTGACACGGTTGCCTATTGAGGCCGTCAGTATGTAGGCCAAATGCGCTTAAAAGATCCAACGCTGTAAAGCGCGCTGAACCTTTTTCGAGTTTACCTCGTAGTTTGACTGCCGATTCGCTTAACAAAATTACACAAGTACATAGGTGTTATTAATGTCAAATATAATCCCCCCCCCCCCCCCCCCGAAGTACATAAGCCGAAGTGTGGTCCATGAATGAATGTCACTGCTACTACAATTCAATAACTGTGTGTAGCAATCACATCAACTATGCCGGCCTAGATGTAACCGGCAACTTACAAGCTGATCCTGAAACGTGACCAAATCACTTCACGGTCTGTATACTTGTAAGTGGTGGTACTACCCCGGATCGGCAGACTGGGTAACACTGCCTACCACTTTGATAACCAGGCCCGAACTAAATATCCATCTCTTTTTTTTATTAACAAATATTTGCAATATTTAATATAATTATTATATAAAAATATTACAAATAAAAGCTATGAAACAAATATTTGCTCCGAACGGGGATTGAACCCGGGACTTTACGCACAACAAACCAATCGCTAAACCGTTCGTCCACGCCTCTCGTCATAGTACAAAAGGCATCATTATTGCCATAAAAAATTGCCAAAAAAACAATCTAGAATATTAATTTGAACCTTGTTTTATTAAAAGAAATGATATTACTATGGAGATGGATAGTTTATTATGAGGTTGTAAAGTAGGTTCTTATCTTACTTTTTCCCCTCTCCTGCTACCTGATCGTCAATTTACTGGTCCAGCGACGGCAAACTTACGAAATCTAGCGCTAGAGTATTCTATCCTAGCTTCGATTGACAATTTTAAGTCAATCCAAGCCTAACATTACAGTGTTGAGATTTGTAAGGCCCATCGGATATCAGTCAATAATATGTGTATATATATACATATTATTGAAAACAAGAATCTATCTTGAATACGATGTATCAAAATAATTTTTTACTTCGGTTAACCAATATGATCGATTTACAATAACTAAAGCAGAATTTACATTCTAATGTGGTAGGTAGAAAATTGGTCGTAATTTGCACAATCTGGTGACTCAAAGATTTGGTGTGGCGAGGAAAGTATATTTTGTATTTTCGCTGGTTGTTTTTCTGAAGGTCCATCGGACCTGCAAATAGCAAGCCCACGAAAGCAATCTCGTTACAACGCTGCAATAGCTCGCACCTTGAATCAGTAAATAATTATTACAATGATACAGCGCAGAAGAATTTATTAATGACAGCTATCTCAAAGAAAAATACACGTCCAATTTACTTGGCGTTCTCTGGTATCCAGCTCAGGTTCGTTGGCCAAGTTAATTCCCCACGTCATATCACATCATGTACTTGTTGTTGCAGGATGTTTTACTTTTCGGTAGTTGCATACACTCAGAAATTAATATAGTGTAATGGTAATGAATATAAAAACGGCTTACAATTAAATATTATGTAAAGTTGCTTCAACAAAAAAATCTGTTTAATGACTTCACTAAATTTACACTTAGGATTTTATATACAACAGCATATTTATGTCATATAGGAATAAAACCTTTTGATGCACAAATTGCAATGTACTCGTAAATTGATGGAAACTGCTGGCTTTGAAGTTTCTATCAATTTGCGTTACGTAATCTATTCCACCATTAATGAGCGCCCCTTTCTATTCCTTTAGGGACAAAGGACGTGTTTAATGCACATTGCAGGTGGGCTTGTAACTATAAATCTGTTGGTAATACTGTAAAATGGACTATGTTACTGGTTTTGGTTTTGAAATACAATTAAAACGATATAACTAATACTTAATTTTATATAATTAACTAGGCTCGGTCTATCAGAAATTTATATGATCACCAAGAAAGCTTCCATAAACTTCTACTTTTCATCAAACATGAGATAAAAAGTAGAAATAGTGGATACGACTGCTACTTGCAGTTATTTAACTGTAGTAGAAGCCGCCTTCATTCATTGACCGCACTACAGCTTAACATCAGGCGGGGCGCTATCATGTCTAGCCTCATAAGAAGATTATAACACAACTACAGGCTCATTTGTTAGACAATATCTTAAAATGATCTGATTTTTGTAATTTGAGGTTTTATGTTGTATTAAACGTTTTGCTGAAATGACTTAAATTTTAGAATGAAAATCCTCTCCTCGCAACAATAGAAACCCAACCATTCCACACATTAAACGAATTACGGCAATAGTGCTGTTATTCGTGGAGCTGTAATTTGATGCGGTAATTAAAAATTTACGTGAATTCCTCTTCAGAAAAATATCTAGTGTATGTATATGTAATATTTTTACGTTATCAATATTTAGTAAAAGTTATTAAGTATACAAAAACTGTGTGTTTGTAATTGAATCCGAAATATAACCTATAACCTGGTAAGCAATAGAGAACAGGGGCTTGCCAGTAGACAAAAGATGATTACCGCTGCTGATGCTGGATAACTGTAGCACCATCCGCACGGTGAGGAGGTAACCTGGGTAAATGACCACAAACTGTCTACCGACCAAAATTATGTATTTAACATATATATTTACCACTAATTTGAAACTAAAAATAAAAGGGACATCCTCAAGAAAGTTGGGTTGCCTAGTGCCCATAACTATAGAGCTTGTATGAAGAGAATTGTGGATGTAAGAAAAGCAAGGCAGTTGTATCTGCATCGTGGCAATGCAAGTGACGCTCTATTATCTCTGCCTATCACTATAAGAAAAAGGCATGACCATTTTTTTACATTTCTATTCTAAGCTACTAAAGTGCTTGCATCATAGAAACGGGACAACCAAAGTACATATATCAAAAATACATTGGTACCGGTGGGTGGTCTCGAACTTGTGCTCACGGTTTGTGCGGTAACCATTGCACTGCCACTACACCACGGTCGCCTCATTTGATTTTTTTAAATAAAAGATTTTTTATTTTAATATAACATTTATTAAATTAAGGCTACTCGGCCGAATCAGTTTTCGGTTTATAGAAAGATTTCGCCATTCATTTCTTAAAACCATCTTCAAAATTGTTGTGTGGGATTTCTATTTTTTTAGCTGTGGGCAATTCTGTTGTAAAAAATCATATTTTCTTTCAAATTTACCAGATCATGACTTCCATCAATAGCAATTCGTCAAAAAGATATCCATTGTTTTATGGTTTCTTGCGGATTTATACCGTGTTTGCGTCGTAAGTTTTTTCCGGTGTTTTCAAATAATTTTTATTTATAATCGACATATTCTAATGTAAAGTGACTCTCAGCCTTACTCACACCAAGACTGCTCACTCGAAGACTGCTCACTCGAAGACTGCTCACTTGAAGACTGCTCACTCGAAGACTGCTCACTTGAAGACTGCTCACTCGAAGACTGCTCACTCGAAGACTGCTCACTTGAAGACTGCTCACTCGAAGACTGCTCACTTGAAGACTGCTCACTCGAAGACTGCTTAGTAGAATCAATATTTGGTCTACTATAGAAATATAGGTCCATTTCTTTCTTCAAACCGCGTTTTTGTATTGTGTGTGGGGTGTTCGGCCTAAAATAAATATTTTGTTACTAAAATATTCAGATCGTCTAAAGTTTAATGTTTAATGAATTAAAGTAAATAGCAAAACAAACAAGAGAATTTAAACTTAAATTGAAGCAAAATTTATGGAGAGGGGGAGCTATCTCTAAAGATTTATAAACTTATAGATTGTATGAAGAGTTGTTAATGTTTTTTCGGCGTAGTGGTTATCACATTAGTCCATTACGCGGAAAGTACCGTATTCGATTCACGGTTGAAGCAATTATTTCTTACATAGTTCTTATTTGTAATTATATTTATTATAATTATTAAAATTACAAATATTAGTTTATAAAAAAGAGGTGGCTGTTTGCCCCGGGTCTGGTTATTAAATAGTGGTTGGTAGTGGTGCTCAGTCTGCCGATTCGGGTAGTATTACCACGTCCTAGTATACAGACCGTGGAATATACAGATATAATTTCGAGACCAGCTTGTAAGTTGCCGGTCTCAACTAATTACAGTTAATTAACTGTAGTAGCAGTTACCTCCAGCTTAACATAAAAGGAGCAGGCAGACAAACAGTTGTTTTTCCAATCTGCGAACCAGGTAGTACGGTCTGTAAGCATTTTCAAGTTACAGACCGTCACTTTGAAGTGACTGCTACTTGAAGTTATTTAAAGGTAGTAGTAGTCTCCAGTTTAGCCTAACATTGGGTTGGGCTAAACTTGTAGCTTTGGGCAAGCTACAAAAACAAATTATCCAGTAATAAAAATGCGCCGGCATCTTTGCGTATCCCTGTGGAAACAGAGCGCGGTAGTAAAGTGTAGATTTAAAGATTTATAAATGTCCACAGCAGAACATTTATAGATTTTCTAAAAAGGTAAGAACTTTAAAAGTGTGAATATTTAAAATACATTTAATGAGGATTTTACCCAAACTCATCATTTTTTTTAATAATTTCCTGCCTAACGAGTACTTTATACAGTATGATCATCGTATTTCTCTCAGAATAACCAAAATATTCTTCTAGTAGTTTTCTATTTATTGTTTCCAATTGTGAACAGAGATATAACACATGCCTGTGTAAGTACAAAGCCTGCAAGGTAAAACAATGAAATGCTTCGATGGTTTGGGCACATGGAAAAGTAGATTGACGAAAGGAATTAAGGCGACCGTGGTGTAGTGGCAGTGCAATGGCTCGAAGGTTCGAAACCACTCACAGGTACCAATGTATATTTGATATACTCGTATGTACTTTTGTCCTGTTTCTATGATACAAGCACTTTAGTAGCTTAGTATAGAAATGTAAATAAAAAAATATATGTAAATCTGATGTGGGTGGATGCGTTAAGCAAGGCAGGCCCAGAAGGGTGTTTTCCGATCAAATTGGAGACATCCTCAAGAAAGCAGGGTTGCCCAGTGTCCATAATATAGCCCCATATAGGCCCAGCTCTGGCCTATATGAAGAGAATTGGTGATGTGAAGGAAGCAAGGAAGTTGTTTGAGGATCGTGGCAAGTGGCGCTCTATTGACTCTGCCTATCACTGTGGGAACTAGGCGTGACAATTTGATTGAATAAGGAGAGAAAGTGTTCTTTCATCATCATCAGCCAGAAGGCGTCCACTGCTAAACATAGGCCTCCCCCTTAGAACGACATTTCGAACGACAAGATGCCAGATAATAATGACTAAAAATTGATATACCTTTTCCATTCTTTTGTCGTATATATTCCAATCTGTAGGGGTTCTGGTCCTATCCTCATCATAACATTTATGACAACAATGTTGAGTATGGTAGTGTGTGTCTTCAGGCAATACACCGAAGCATATGGCATGCTGATAAGTATTGCAGTAACTGCAAATCAATCAAAAGTACGAGTTTGATGCAGAATATGCATAAAAAAATGATAAAAATCTGCCAAGCCGTTTCGGAGGAGTATGGTAACTAACATTGTGACACGAGAATTATATATATTAGATTATATTGTGGCAGAACCGCCTAGTGTCAAACTGGAGACATTGCCACATTAGGTATGTCAATGATCAATTAAAAATAGAGTAAATGACTGAAGACAAAACGACTAATATTACGGTTGTCTCAGTCGCCTTCACTATGCTGACCAGAGCTGTATTTCAGGGATCCAGCGTTTTCGAAAAATAAATTACATTATTACATACAGCATTACATCAATAACAGTAGGACTTACATGCATTTAATTAATGATGTTGTGTTATAGATATTTTTCATACAAAATGATTTTTTTTCCATATCATTACATATGCAGAATAAATAAACGTCTGGCGTCAGTGAATTCTCCGTATTGCCCACGAAAGCTGCATCAGGCTGATTGAGAAGAAAAAAATATTATATGTACATTAAGGCGATAGACAACATTGGAATTAATAAACACCATCTTTTTACATGATTTGGGTAGCTATAGCGTCCTGTCATTCCCATCACTGGCTGGATATTCATCTTCACATCCTCAATGATAAAGTTCTTGACATGACAAGCACATTGCACAAAATCATAATGTCCGGCGCATCTACTGACTGCCCAAATGTTTGTCTTATTATTTTTAGACTAAATTAACAAATGAAATCTTACACTAACTTCACCGCTGCTATTTGTTACTTCCGCATTAAAACAAAATAAGGCTAATTGATGGTGATTTGTATTTATGCGTCCGTTTATCATGGTCTTCCATTCTCCATTGAGAAATGATTCCTTATCAGCATCCAAATTGTCACTGGTATCGATAGATGGTCCTTGAATTTCATATCCTTCGGGCGCATCTGTAAATAAATTATGAAACCAATAACTTTAGTCCGTGGTCTAGTGGTCCGTGGCCAAGCAAACCTGTAGCCCCCAGTTGATAACCTTTGTTATGTGTACTTTGGTCCAGTTACTATAATACTATGGATATCTGATGGTGTTTAGTAGTTTAGTACAATGTAGAAAAATATATTTTTAGAGACTTAATCTCGTAATTTTACTTTTTTGTACTAAGTTACTAAACGATATGAAACATCTTATGTACTTTACACCAGCAAGTGGTTTTGAACCAGAGGCTCATTGGTTTGAGTCACGGTCATGGTTACCCATTGAGGTCATGGTCAATTTTTTATTATATCTGACTTGAACTTGCTTGATGTTGCCATAGGTGACTGGTGCCATATATTAATATATTATTTGCAAGAAGCAGTCTGGCCTTAGAAACCCAAAAAAGCATTATATCTATAGGTAAGTGTCATTCTGATCAATCGACTATGTTATTTGTCCTCAAATATGACATTAAAATAAATGTAAACGACTTACTAGCATTATAATAAAGTTTAATATATATATTATAGTTCTCTGGCAATCGTGCGGAGTTAATCGATATTTCATAACCAGCCCAGATCAAGTTTATTGCAGTTTTCTCGATGTCTTTAACAGACGATTCCCTGAAAATACAAGGTAGCTTTTACTATGGCAATGGCATTTACTATGCGGTTTTTGCATTGCATTGATTTTTATTGCTAGTTCTTTATTAATAGAAGCTTAATAAAGATTTTTCGCAGGTTTCATACGATTTTACGCGAAGAATTCCAAAATTTGATTCGTTCGACATCGCGTTTCCTTTAAAAGTTCGATCGATCAAG
Source organism: Tinea trinotella (assembly GCA_905220615.1). Lineage (NCBI taxonomy): Eukaryota > Metazoa > Arthropoda > Insecta > Lepidoptera > Tineidae > Tinea > Tinea trinotella. The sequence goes on from HG992305.1 coordinate 7,606,330, forward strand.
TTCAGTATTATAGCAAATCGAAAGGTTGCCTGAAAGAGATCGCTTTTTAGTGATAAGACTGCCAATTGTATGTACATCATGTTAATTACATCGTATTTTAATGTACATATTCAGAACAACGTCCGCAAGGTGTGACTGGTAGAGAATGTCTCTGCCATCAATTCCGCATTTAAACTATATTGTGTGCATTAACAGCCGGTTGTACCAAAAATTATAATTTACAAATTTGTTCGGGGGGTCTATGTACTGCTATTTGTATCAAATTATTTCGATATAAAATTATTAACAACCCAATTCACGATTTCGTAATATTAAACGTAATAGAATTAGTATAAAGTAAAAGTAAATTCGTAAATTGAAACTTTTTGCAATTAACTTTTTTACAACCGGCCGTTGTTTGTCTGTCAACAGAATATGGATTCTGCTACAGACCTCTATCACGAGTATCATGAAAGTAAAGACGAGATAGACACAAGGTTTACCACTGCTGTCGTAATATAGCCGAAAGTCTAAACAAATTTTATACTTACACATTATCCAGTGACATTTTTGCATTTTTATAATCATACTCAAATATATAATGATCCAACAGATTTTCCATCGAGATTTCTTCACCTTTATAGAAACACAGTGCTAGTTGTTGTAGCTGCAAAAAATAGGTACAAATGAAGCAGGCACAGCTGTGTGTAAACTACCTATGTGTTTCCATTTATTAATTATGAGCGAAAAGTTGCTACTATAAGATCCAAAGATACGCGACTAAGTCACCTAAAAGTGATCGTGCCACCCGGACTTGGTAAATGACCATCAACAGTCTGCCTACTATTAGTTAACTGTTAAAAATAATAACATGGGATTTAAAAAAAGTCCTATTTAAAAAAGGCAATACAGCATTGCTTTTAACTATCTTTGCCTATCCCTGTGCTAATGAAAACGTGGAAATTTGATTGATTATGACGAAGACGTGAAGAAGCACCTTTGGCCGGTTTCCTCAGTCGTCGTCACTCTTGGATCTCCTCTTGCTTATCATCACGCGGGACGAAGTCAGATGTCGTGTCACAATAAAAACAATTAGGCCTTAGTACATGTTTGAGTACTCGTATAATCCGAAAGTATTTGTGGCACTCTGCCTATTATGCATTTGTGGAGCATATTAGTGTGAAAATACTGTAGTCCATTATTGAGGTGACTGCTACTACACTTAAATAGCTGCAAGTAGCAGTCGTATTCTCTAAGTCCATACTTGAAAGTGGTCGTACAAGCCTTTGCCAAATGTCTGCCTACCACTCTTTAATATCCAGACCCAGACACACAAATTTAATTATTAAACATTACAAATAAATGTTATGAACCTAATTTTTGCTCTGACCGGGAATCGAACCCGGGACTGTTGTTAAGCAATGCGCCGCCATTTATATTATTAATCATAGTAAATGTCACATCTCTATTCCAGTGTTGATAGATAGAGATAACGGTCTTACTTTATTACATTCACAATTTTCTTCATACATGGTCTCTCCTAAGGAAGCACCCATTTTTTTACATTTCTATTTTACGAGTAAGCCCATGTGTTCTCTCCATCCTATGACCTTGGATCCTTCAAGCGATGCGTGAAGAAGCACCTTAGGCCGGCATAGTGGCGGGGGCTGGGGCAGCCGGAAACTAACTTGGTTGTTCCAGTCGTCGTCACTCTTGGACCTCCTCTTGCTTATCATCAGGCGGGTCGAGGTCAGATGCCGTGTCACAATAAAAGAAAAAAAGCTAAAAGGTACTTCAAACAGGACAACTAAAGTACATGTATTAAATATGAATTAGACGTCTTTGAATATTACTTACATATTTCTTGTCAATAGCATCGAATGAAATCCTTACGGCGTTACTTAAAGACTGTGCTTTTGGGTTGACACATTCATTTTTGAACGTATAAAGCTCCTTTCCGCCAAAATCGCGCTTATCAAAATTATCCTCAATTTTTAAACATTGTTTTGATATTGTGATGTAACTGATTGCGATCATAGTTAGATCCTTTATATAAGTCGCCGATCTCGTACAGTCGCTTAAAATACTTGGCTCATCTGTGGACATCTTTTCCACCTACAAAAATGCTTTCTTAAGCTCTTCTTAAAAAATGTATGATTCAACGCTATGTCTCAAATACAAATAAAACTATAGGTAAAAAAATATAAAAAACACGATGACGATGTTTGAACTAAAAAGTAAATAAATGGTAGGAAAAAAGAGAATGCTGAAAAAACTGAAAAAACGTTAACACTATGCCAGTAAAAAAAAAATTAATGAAATTATTGTATTGTCATGGTTTATAATATGTTGTACAAATTTTCATATTATTTAGACCTCCAATAGTGAGTGCAAATTAATTTGAAAGATTCCGTTACGTACATACAAGTCAAGTTAATAAAAGCGTGTTAAAAAGACACATAACTTCGATTGGGCAGCACCCATGCCCATATCCACTATGGCGGCCTATATCCATTATGGTGATCTGTCTCATAAAATTATTTTTTGTTTAACTTAGTTGTACTTGATAGAATGATAGATACAAATAATATAAATGATACATACAATATTGGTCATAAAAATAATAATAATATTTGTTTAAAAATCTATATTTCACAATAATTACCTGTGTTTTCTGCGTTATTATAAAGTTTCTTCCTAGAAGATTCTATATAAGACAGCACTTTTGGCGCGTTAGTTTTTTTTTTAAATTTATTTATAAGGCCTACGGTAAGTATATTCGTCATTATAATTTAGAAACAAAATTAAAAAATAAATTTATTAATGTGCTCTAATAAAATATTTTATTTTAATGTTGTTTTTTTTTATTGCGATAAATAATTATCTTAATGTTAATAATCAACATGAAATTATTCTAAAAAAAATACCTTCAAGGAAATGTTTCGTTCATTCGCTCTATTTTTTTAAATATTTGTTAAGAAACATTATACTATACTCAAGAGTTGTTAAGAATTCTAATTCCATTCAGGCAAGCAGTAAGTCATAAATGAATAACAAAACAAAATATGACATGACAGACGTCATTACTGGGAGTTTTAGCGGGCAGTTTGCTAGTGACAGGCTGTGAGAGTTTTGTTTACGCGCAAAACATGCGTAAATTTAATTATTCATCCATTCAAGAGATGATAACTTATTAACTGAAGGTGGATTGATGGACTAAGATTGTTTTTCCTTTATTTGAAGCATACAAATGGGCGGTTGTCGATATGACAGATCTAGCAGATTAATTTTTATCGTAATTTCTGATTCGTTTTGTAGTTGCCAAATATTTTCCTTGAGTTATATTCACAGTAAATAAATAAAGAAACCCTAAAAAACAACGATATACCATTGTATTTTTAGGAATACAATTTGCTAATGATTTACGAAAGTGTCAGCGAAGAATTGTGTTTCGACGCATTTTAAAGTGAGTAAATCAAAGATTAGATTACTTTCATTGAGTAAATTATAACATACTTATAGTTTTCTTATCACATATTTTTCAGTTTGTGCAGACAATATTTATGAATATTCTTCACCACATGGACAATTGGTTGTGATGCCTGATGATAAGGTAAATGTTGCATTTTATGTAGTATATTTTGAAAGAGAAATCCAATAAGGAACAGGTCAATGTAAAAAGATGTGAGCGCTACTAAGTTACTAACCAAAGTCTTGTTGTATTTTTTTCTAATAGGTCAACGTCTTAGACAAATTATTAACAAATGTGATGACTCTCCATTATTGTGGACATGCATAAGTTTTGTAAAATTTGACCAGTTTAGTGGTTGAATTCTAAATATGAAAATATGTCACTTTTGCCTTGCCCAAAACTTTCAATTATGTGTCGGAACTTGGAATTGTTGGAAACTATATTTTAATTTCTTTTATGCATTTCTATAATAAGCTACTAAAGTGGTTATATCATAGAAACAGGACAAACAAAGTACATATATCAAAGATGCATTGGTACTGGTAAGTGGTTTCGAACCTGTGCTCTCGGTTTGCATGACTATTGCACTTTCACTACACCACGGTCTCCTTCATAGGAAAACTTGCCTTTATAACAATTTACTACGTTATTTTTTTTATAGAGAAAACCTTTTTGCTTTTGAGATACTTTCTTACTGCTGCTTCTTACCACCGTCTCTCTAATCGGTAGCAAACACTAGGTCAGCATAGTGAATGTGACTGCTCTATGACGGCAGGCCTATTCAGAGACCACTATCCTAAGTACGCTAATATTTGATTTTATTAATATATTTGTTTATGGGTTTCAGGAAAATTATGCTATTCATTCCTTTAGGCAATTTGAAGGCATTGCATCATAATAATACAGAAAACACTGAAAAACACTGTTTATATCCATACCAGGTATGTAATTTGTTTTACCATTACCATTTGCAACTGCTGGAAATAGCTTAAGACTGGTAAGCAGTGGTACCCCCAACCTGCTGATCTGGGGTAGTACCACCACTCACAAATATAGGACCGTGAAGTAACTTAGTCGCGTTGCGAAATCAGCTTGTAAGTTTCCGGTTTCAACTAGACCGGCATAATAGATGTGACTATTTACAGATATTGAACTGTAGTAGCAGTCACCTCTATTCAAGGATCGCACTCCAGCTTAACATCAGGCGTATGCTGTCAAATGTTGAGTCACAATAAATAAATTAAAAAACCAATATACCAAAAATTGTTATGCTAAACAAGGTGAGGCGGTTCTTCACGCCAGAGCATCGCCTGCTACTATACAAGGCTCAAATTCGCTCTTGCGCGGAGTACTATTTACACCTATAGGACGGCTTTGCCAAGTATCTTCTCAATGCCCTGGATTTATTGCAGTGCCAAGATGTCCGAGTTATAGGAAATGCCTTGGGCAGTGAATATAAGGAAGATTTTGAACCAGCGCCATCTAGTATTCATAGAAGGTACTACAAATCTTTAATATCGGGCTAGGCTGCAGTTACGTCACTTACCGACAGGAGGCCCAGCATCGCGCCACCAACTGTATTCAGCGCCATCTATTACCCACTGAGAGAACTACATATATTTCTTATATTGACCCTTTACCTAATAAATACTCCCCAACAATAAATAAATCCTCTGAATCTCAACAGATATGATGCGTGTTTAAAAGGCCGATTAAAAACTGAGTGTGTTGCCTGCGTAAATTGTGGGGAAAAATACCATTATAAATGTCTAAATATAACAGGAGCCTTTTATAAATCCCATCTGAGGGAATTAAAAGAATCTTGGTGGTAGAGTGTATCTTGGCTATTATTAACATGCCAGTCCCGTACTGTAGAGGAGTGATTATTTGCGGTAACTGCAAATTGAGGGCCTCTGGTTGTCGGTTCGGTGTCAATATATAGCCAATATTGATTACGATTTAAATGGTTTTTCACCTGACATGTATGACATTAAAATGGTTTAAACACGTGTGTGACGATGTGTCTTTTTAAGTGAACTTATCGTGCTGTCTTATATTCACATAAATGACACTGAAATGTTTATTCGCCTGTACTACATACCTAATTACATAGAATGTGTACTTGAATAACATAGCGTTTTGTAAGGGCGTTTTTTAATTTATTATTTTTATTATTTATAATATTTAATAAATGTTATAGACAATATTAAGTTTGTTAGTTGGTTAATAAAGTATTTGTTTTAATTTAACACGTTCACAGTCCCACGACCCCTATCGGGGTTACATGAGTCCTATACTCATTAACACTACTGATGTTAAGCAGTGAATGGAGGCGACTCCTAACACAACTGCATAGCAACATATTTATTTATTTGTCATAAGTCCGAGAGAAAACGATTTACATATTTTCTAAGTTCATCAAAGTATAAGCAATACTAATACTCTGCGTGAATACTAATTCATTGCGATACCGAAAGGGGTCGCGGACTCTCGAGTATAGACTCATGCGTGGTCGTGGGACTGTGAACCAATGACATTAAAATGGTTTAAACACGTGTGTGACGATGTGTATTTTTAAGTGAACATATCGTGCTGTCTTATATTCACATAAATGACACTGAAATGTTTATTTGCCTGTACTACATACCTAATTAAATAGAATGTGTGATTGAATAATATAGCGTTTTGTAAGGGCGTCTTTTAATTTATTATGTTTTTTATTTTTATTATTTATATGATTTAATAAATGTTATAGACAATGTTAAGTTTGTTAGTTGGTTAAAATAAAGTATTTTTTAAAAATTTAACACTTTCACAGTCCTATGACCTCTATCGGAGTCGCATGAGTCCTATACTCAGGAGTACTAATGCACTGCGACACCGAAAGGGGTCGCGGACTCCTCATGCGTGGTCATGGTACTGTGAACGTGTTATTAAGTTTTAATTATTTGTTAAAGGGTTCGTTCAGTAAATTAATATATGTATATATAAATAGAAACCATTGTTTTATTTTTTAAACACCTAAAAATCGTATTATGTAAATATTTGTAGTACTAGTTTTACCATTTAATGATGCAACTATGAAACCTCTCAGTAGTAGCCACCATGCTGACCCGCGAATGTTATTGTTGGCAAGAGCCTATCTGTTACCGCGTGAAACAAAATATTCGGTGGGTCTTTTCTCTGTCTGCTCCAATCGGGAATCGTACCTAGGATTATGTATAACACATACTGGTGTGTAAACTAATGCATCATGCAAGTTTATAATAAAATTCTTTTTAAATAAATATAAATGAAAGCAATATTAATACAGACGGTTTTGATAATGTTATTAGAGGTATATGGGGTTCTAATCAAAAAAATGACTGAAGGGAAGGCGCGAACTGCTATTTATAATTACCAATACCGACCAGATATCAAAACAAAATACAGTAAAAACAGCCTATTTTGTGTTATGATTCTTTAGTGGCCCTTTTTTTCAAACATAGATTTTGTTAATATATTATTTACACAATATACATAAAAAAATCTATATTATAAAAAGATAGCTATCTTGACATGCTTTAAACTATAACGGTCTTACTACGAAAGATATTTACAATATTTAATTATATAGTTAGCTGAACATAAACAAAACTAAAACAAGTTTTAGCGGTTTTATACCACAAAATCATATTGTAATAAACAAGAAATAAATTTATTTCTTGTTTATTTAGACATGTGTCAAAATAATTATTTTTATTTACATGTGGAAATACTGCTAAATATCATTCACCCGGTCTCAATCACTATGGGACATTATTCCGTTCTAACAAAATATTTATATAACTTTTTTGCATGTTCATATTCTATTTAAATAAAGAAAATATGTCAGGGCTTGCCTGCTTCCTGAACCGAATTTTAGTTACAAGTTAACTCTTTCTGATGACAATGCTTAATCAAGGATTAAACTTTGTGGTACTAAATTGTCTAAAACCGTGATTAATGGTTGTTTTGGGCGCGTCCATAAATGGAGGTGCATGTCACTACAGTAAGGTACAAATAAAAAGTTGCAGTCGCGTCCACTATGACGGCCTAGTTGGATTTGACGTTATCATTGTTTATTTTTTACTTCGTTTTTCGTTTGATGGTTTATACTGGATAAAAATGGGTTAACAACACCAAATGCGATAGCAGCAACGCCTTAAGCTAAAACATACAAGTTCGCCCATCACGGCGACAGATGTCATTTTTTCGATTTTAGAAAACTGAAATCGTAAATGGACTTTTTTCCTACTAACTTACAATTAATCTTTAATTTTTTCAACTTTATACTTTAAAATAAATTGAGTGAAACTATCAGTAGAACGATCACCTTCGTAGGTAGCTCTTTCTTTGCCTTCGTGAAATAACTTAAATATTGGAATTTGTTTAATGTTGGCGAAATCTGCAGATTTTGGATTCTCAGCGGCATCGATAGCGGCGAGCTTAACATATATTTTTTCTTGAGAAATTTTGCCTGCTATGGCGCTGAACGTCTTCTTAGCTGGTGTGCAGTTCGTACACCCTAAAAAATAGACAAAAGTGTATTTTAACATCATAATTAAATTAATTAAACATCATCGTGAAATTAGTAGGTCAGCTTGAAAGTTATCAAGGTTCAGTAAGAGGAGCATATGGCTCGAGTCAAGACATACAACACAGACTCACTATAACCATTTGACATTGCATATGTAGGTAGTGACTTTGGTGAACGCCTCATGATGGAGCTGTCCACTTATAAGAACTAACGTTGGCCGTTGGTATCCGCGGTCGTTGTCAATCAGCTACCCGTTGGCAGTACTCCACCAGTAAACATTAAAAGTATCAAATTATACAATAATGTATTGAATTAAACTGAGAATGTTGTCATGGTTAGTAAATTAACTCTTCCTTTCATAGGTAGAATAAGTGAATCAGACAATATAAATAAACCCGTCAATTATGATTTACTTTATAAACTGTCAATCAATCAAATTGTTACACCTTTTTCCTAAAGAGATAGGCAGATACAAGATAAAATAATTTAATTTATTAATATAATTGTTAATAAAAAACATTTGCGTAGGTCTGGTTGTCAGAGTGGTAGGCGATAGTGACTGGTGCCAAGTCTGCCGATTCGGGGTAGTACCACTTATAAGTATACAGACCGTAAAGTTATTTAGTCGCGTTTCGAATCAGCTTGTAAGTTGCCGGTTCCAACTAGGAACATAATGGATGTGACTTATAGTTAATGATTTGTAATAGCGACATGGACCGCACTCCAGCTTAACATCAGGCGGAGTGCTGTCATATGTCGAGTAACAATAAAATAAAAGTGCTTACAAGAAGCAAAAAACATAACAAATACTGGTATGCTTTTCTTGATTGTATTTTCAAAGTTATCATCAGTCAGAATTTCGATCTCTCCCCCAAATCCTGCCTCTGGACCTGCCATAGATGATTTGGCCATTTCCCTCTGTACACCCATCTTCATTTGAATAAATGATACAAAATCTCCGCTCTAAAACAATAATAATGCATTTGAAATAATGCTTATGCAGATACAACACGTACTGGCTGGTATATATATATGTCTTTTTTTAAGTACTCGTAATCACCAAAACATCTGAAACAACTTTAGTCATGGCTCCACAATTATATCCCTTGCATCCTCACGGTGCATTATCAGATACTCCCAGTTTTCAATTTGATAACGGCCCAGCTAAAGGCTCATGGTGAGTAACAATTTTAGTTACAGCATTATAGTTCTATCTCTTGTTGATTTGCTAATCTGAGAGGATCCATGATCAGGTCCTTTAGATCCAGAAACGTAGGCACGATAAAAGAATGTTTTCTTTCATCATGCCTACGTTTCTACATTTAGTTTCCTACAGTCAAGACGAATTTAATGAGCCCAAACTTAGTAAACCCATCAAGTTTAAGCCCATCCAGGATTTCGACTTTTATCTTCGATCTCCATTATAAGAGTAGCTTAGTGAAACTAGTTGAAACACCCATGTACGCGTATACAAGGGTGTTTCAAATATTAGTTGACAGATATGTTTAAAAGAGAAGCCAATACCGATTATTAACTGCATCGTAATCGGTCAATTCGTTTAGGAGCTACGATGCCACAGACAGACTCACAGATACACAGACACGTCAAACATATATTTTTAAGTCTCCTATATCTTTTTTGTTGGTGCTCTTTAAATTACGATTAAATAATTAAACTCCAGGTCCTTATGGACTTAATGGGAGTACCATCACACATATATTGTAAAGATTTTCAAGGAAAATAAAGAATAATATTAAACGCAAAGAAAATTAAACAAGAAAAATACGCGTAATAAACGAAGCAGTAACTAGAAAGCTTTATTGATGAATTGGTGACGATATCGTAATCATCTGATAATCTCCACTGAGGCTATTTTTAAACAGATAGGTAAAGGCATGTAATTGGGAACTAGACTCTCAACGTTGTAGATGATTATGTATACTTAGAACATAATTGGATTCTTCAGGCAAATGGTATGGCATGGTGTCAATGACTGAGGCAACCATTAAATGAAATGGTTTTGTCAGTCCTCGATGCTCTTGGACTTTCCCTTGCTCACCATCAAGCCGAGGTCAGATGTCGCGTCTCCAGGTAGATAGGACCAATTTTGCGAAGGTCGGTTGATGATTTACTACAAACTTATCAAGTCATAAACTTACACCAAGTGATTTTGTACTTTTTGCAGATTTATCGAATTTTCGGTGGAGCCTTTCGCTTGTTCCTAACAATGGCGCATAAAACATCACCAATGCATGCTCCCGTTTATTTGTTTTTGTATAGAGTTTAAGGTCTGAAACAAAAAAATGCCAATGTTATTATCATGTTTAACATCATCATCAGCCAGAAGGAATCAGCTGAACATAGGCCTCCCTCCTAGTACGCTATTCCGAATTATCATGTTAAGGTTAATCAATCAAACTGGTACACCGCAGGAACTCAATGGAGCGCTACTTTCCACAATAATGACACTATACTACTTCCCCGAAGCCGAAAAATAAGAGAAAGACTCGTCTGTCGTAACGAGGATACACCGGATTCTTGCTAGCTTTACCCTATTGGTAACGCAGACAATATGCAGGTGGTATCTGAACGTTCTGGTAAACTAAACTGACGACATAGTAATAAGAGTCACGAATAACCGGTGGATGCAACTGGCATCTTGTCGTTCGGAATAGCGTTCAAACGGGGAGGCCTATGTTCAGCAGTGGATGTCTTCTAGCTGATTAAGATAATGAATATAAGGCATAACTTGTGTCTTTTATTTCAAGCGAACTGACAATTCCTGTTTAGATCTCGTAATCAATATGCTTTTTGTAGCGCCTTAAATTTTCTACTGAGCGCGCGATGGTGTTTGCGAATTTAAATTAGTAGGAAGAAATGTATTATAGGCCTTTTATCACTTATAGTCTCACAAAATGCTATTGGATTGGATTGGCGAGTGACCATGGGAGCTTCCACTCATGTGTATATAATATTATGGGGTATCAGAGTAATATTTCTATTACACTTTGGTATCGTGCTCTGTGAAACCATACTAAACAAAAAGGTCACGGAAGTACATCAGATGTTATAATAATAAATAATACCTCTTTCAAAAAACACTTTAATATATTGAAATATATTTCTTGCCATATTTAATTAAGTCAATTTATCGCTAAATATATATTTCATAAAACTTAGTTGTCAACATGACAAACAGTGACAGAAGCTTCAGTAACAATGAGAGAATAATGAGAGAGCATAGGCTCTCTCGATATCTCAAAAAGTGAGGCAAATAGTATGTAAGGCTTTTTTTGCCTTCTAATAAACACGATGAATATTTAACCTGAATTACCTAAATTACCTTACCTTCTTAAGGCGGCTCCATTTCCGTTTTTTTCATTCGTTTTCTTTGGGTACTCGAATGCTTCAAATCAATATAATATTGCATAGACGAATCGAACGTTTTTCCCCAACGGAAAATATTCCCTACGTACGTTTTGAACGTGCAGCATGGGCCTCGATTCTCTTAATACATTTCACGTCAGAAATGTAGTGAAATTGTGCCGCACTAATATTTGACATCTTCGTAACCAATCAATAGTTAAAAAAATGTAAATATGAATTTAGAAGTATATTAAAATCAAGTATCTTTCAAAATAATAATAAATAATTAAATGTCTTCTAATAACATGCCACTGCATTGTCAAAACATATGACAGTTGTTTAACCAATCAACGTTACTGCGATAAAGCCAAGGGACCCGATTCTCTCAATTACACGACAGCGAAATGAATTGGCCACGAACTTTCAGCTTGTTTAATAATCACGGTGCCAAAAAACGCACTGATATTGCACAATGAATTTGACATTCTCGCAATGGTAACCAAACAACATAGATAACCAACGGACTTTTTTTTGTATTAGACTTAATACTTAATCAGTGGCGGCGGTAGGCGTGGGCGACGTGGGCCACCTCGCGGTACAAGGGTTCTCGCGCCTCAATTTTTTTTATTATTTACTATTATTACACATTATAAGGCGGCAGCGTGACGGCGCTAAAACGACAGCGCGGAACCCAATTTTCGACGTCCGTTTAGGATTATAAATAATGGAGTTATGATTTCGGGAGTAGAGACTTATTTTATAAAATTTTCTCCTCTTTAAGGATCTTTTTTAAAATTAAAGCTATATCAAATGGTTTTTGAGTTATGACTCAAAAATAGAGACCCCCTTTTTCCCCGACCTGAAATCCGTCTTCAGGTCGCCACAAAACAGGGCCTCGCGGAATCTGTTTTGCCCACATCAACTTTAGGTCTTGCCCCGCCACTGGACTTAATAATAAGTTTTTTGCAGTAACTAACAATAATAAATTTTTTTTAACGTCGGACACACATACAAATTGAAAATATTCTTTCCTTATTTAGCGCCTACTAAAGTTATAATAATAATGTGGGGATTTTTTGTTGTTGATTATATGGTTGGGTACATTCCTGGTACATTTATTTCATACTTACTGCATGCGTATTCGTTATAATTCCCCCGCCATCCTGATTCACACATTTTTGACACTACTATTGAAATATGTGAAACATGTCCTCGACGCCCATTGTCATTAGAGTTACGCAATCGCCCCCTGGTTATGAAAATGAACATCGATTCTTGTGTTGTGCGTGTTGAGTGTGTTGAGCGGTCGCAGTTTTAATTTTGAAGCTCATTAATGGAGTTCAACTATCAAAACGAAGCTCATTGTCATTGAGTTACGCGGTCGGCCCACAGGCTTATTAAACTAAAGTCTAGTCTAGTATTTTCTTAGATTTTGCGCGAACATTGATTAATGAATTAAACAAATTTTATGCGGCTTACTATCGCGTTTATTTTGGTTTTTGGAAACGTCGGAATAATAAAAAATTGTAAAATCAAAACCAAAATAAACGTGATAGTAAGCCGCATAAAATTTGTTTAATTCATAAAGTCTAGTCTGTTACATATTTATTTAGTCATTGTTTGAAACATATGTATCCAATCTATATCACAACTCTTTTATCCGCGGTTGCCACCATCCCTTTAAATTCGTTTATAAAGAACTTTTTTTTTTTTTTTTTTTTGTTATCGCAGGAGAATCCTTTCGGATACCCCGCCACTTAAGGGGAGTGACGGGGTTATGTGGTGCACACTAAACTCCTGCGGTGACCATCTCAGCGGCAAACACGAAGGGGGTCCGGAAATACCCGGAGGGCCTTCTACGGATCCCCCTCTACCCTTCTCTTTTTACGGCAGCGCAATGGTCACCCTGCGCTGCCGTCCTCTCGGAGCCGTGTTGGCTGGGTGTGCAGCGCCCCTACGCGTACACACCCCACGACCCCAGGGCATCGTAGCCCACGGAATGATCTGTGGGCTACGGGTGGGACACGGCAGCTACTCTGCCACCGCGTCGGCGGACCCCTCGTCTTCTTGGGTCCGCCCTCTCTCTTTCGCGTTCAGTGGTCTCCTTTACAAGCATAACGTGCTCGCAAAAGGAGACCACCGCCGCCCACGCCTCTCTGCTGTCTACCATGGCAGCGACGACGGCCGGCAGGGACAAATCCGCCCCCACCACGCTGCGAAGCGTCTCCCTCTCTGTAGCCCAGGCAGGGCAGTCCTCCAGGGTATGCTGCGCCGAGTCGTCAGGGCAGTCGGAGCAGTGGTGGCACTTGGCACTTTCCTCCTTACCCAGCCGACACAGGTATCTGCCGAAACAACCATGTCCCGACAGGACCTGCGTCAGCCGGAATGTGAGCGCACCGTGATGTCGGTGCAGCCACTGCTCTAGGACGGGGGCGATGGCACCCACCGTTCTGTGCCCCGCGCTCGGGTTGGCCAGCCGGAGCGCCCAAGCCTCTTCTGCCACTTCCTGGAGTTGAAGACGCTTCACTGCAGCCTCCCTCGGCGTTGGCCAGAGACCTCTGGAGCGTTCACCCTCGCGCCATTCATGAAGCGACGCGAGGACCCTCGCTTCGAGGTCCCATGGCATGGATCGCGCCAAAACGCAGGCCGCCTCGCGGGAAATCGTGCGATACCCCCTTGCCATCCTAATGGCCACGACTCGCTGCGCCTGGTGCAGCAAGATAGCGTTTGGGCCATTCAAAGTCTCGGCCCAAACAGGAGCGCCGTACATGGCGATCGATCGCACGATCCCTCCATACAACTGCCTGCAGAAGGCCGCCGGTCCACCGAGGTTTGGCTGCAACCTACTGAGGGCCGCCGCCGCTACCAGCAATCGAGGGCCCAGCTTCCGGAAGTGCGGGCAGAACTTCCACTGGGGGTCGAGGATCAGCCCAAGGTACTTCAGCGTGGACTCTATGGCGATCCTGACCCCACCGACCACAATTGAGCCCGCCCCCCGAGGAGGACCGTTCCGAGGCCCATGAAACCACATGGCCTCGGATTTGTTCAGTGCCACCTCGAGGCCAAGGAGGCGAATCCGCCGAACAGCCAGAGCCACTCCAGCCGTTGCACTAATGGCGGCATCCCGATAAGTGCGCCCTCGAGCCGTCACCAGGGTGTCGTCCGCGTAGCATGTTAATTCAACACCCTGGAAGTTGGCACCGCGAAGCACCCAGTCATAACCTACGTTCCACAGAAGCGGGCCCAAGACTGAGCCCTGTGGAACGCCGCAGGTCATGTTCCTGCGGTGCCAACCTTCCCGCCCCGGATAGGTAATAGCCCGGTCCGAGAGATAGGACTCGAGGACCAGCCGCAAGTAGGGAGGCACGCCGTGGTACCTCAGAGCCTCTTTAATTGAAGACCACGGCAGGGTGTTGAACGCGTTAGCGATATCTAGGGACACCGCCAACACCACCTCCCCTTGGGACACCGCCGCGTCCGTGATAGAGCGAACGCGCTGTACAGCCGCGACAGTCGACCGATTGACGCGGAAGCCAAATTGGCGGTCCGACAGGTTTGGACCGACCCTCTCTAAATGGCTGACGAGGCGGATTGCTATAACACGTTCAAGCAGTTTGGCCGCCTCGTCAAGCAGGACTATGGGCCGGAACGCAGACGGCGACATCGAGTTGGCGGGTCGTCCCTCTTTTCTCAGAAGGACGAGCTTTCCTGTTTTCCATTGCTGTGGGAAGACCCCTTGCTGAAGGCAAGCGGAGAACAGGGAGCACACCCTCGCCTCCAGGAAAGGCGCTGCGAGAACCCAGGCCTTTCCGGGTATTCCGTCCAGACCTGGAGCTCTCTTTTTAGCCTGGAGACGTTTAATTGCCACCGCCAACTCAGGTGCCGTCACCTCTGGGGCCACCTGAGCCCACGCTGCCGACTGCTCAGCGGCTGGAACCATTGCTGGAGCAGAATGTTCGGCACACGCCGGAAACAAAACCGCGACCACATCCTCCACAACTTGTGGCTGGAGACTTTTGGTAAGCGGAGGCGCCCAGGGACGTAGTTTACCCCTGATCACTTTGTAGGGCCTTCCCCACGGATCCTGGTTTAGGGTCTCCAGCAGTTCTTTTCGTGACGCAGATTTGGCCTGCTTTATTTCGGCGCGCATTGCTCTTTTGGCCTCCTTATACAGCACATGTAGCCGATCCTCCTCAACCAGATTTTGGGGCCTCCTCGCTTTTTGGCGAGTCCAGCGCCGGTTTGCTGCCACACACGCTCGGCGCAGCTGGGCTATCTCCTCTGACCACCAGTAAAGCCGTGTACGTGGAGGTGGAGGCCCGACCCTAGGCATGGAAGAGTCACATACCTGCGTCAGGGCTTCGCGGAGCCAGTCCGCCTCGTCCTCCACCTCCAAGGGCCCGTCGGGCGCCGCAATCCAAGACTGGACGATAGCTGCCTCCTTGGCGAGCGATTCGTCCAGTCGCTTCATTGCCCATCTTGGACCTTGTCTGACGGTCGGTGGCGGCCCTTGTTCCGGGGCCGTTAGCACTGACAAGATTTCGAAACGCACGTACCTATGATCGGTGTGCGTCTCTACGTCTGTTAGCACACGCCATTCACCGACCCGGTACGCCAGGTCCGAAGACGCGAACGAGAGATCGACAATCGAGCTCCCGTTGTGGCGCACGCAAGTCGGTGTAGTGCCTCGGTTTAGGACTGACAGTCCAGTAGCCACCGACCACTCGACGACAGCTCCACCAAACGCATTGGTCGTTGGGGATCCCCACATCGGCGCCTTTGCGTTAAAATCGCCGGCGACAACCACAGGACAAGGTCTGCTTCTATGGACCGCGACCTCCAAATCGTTCAAAAATATCTCAAATTCGGAGAGGGGCCTGTTGGGTGAAAAATACACCGAGACTATTCGGGTCTTGCCTATTGTGGCTGCAACAAAGCCCCTCCCCCTGAAGACATCCTCGAACCAGAGGTCAGCGGTCCCGCAGATTGCGATTGCCGCCAAACCGTCTAGGTCCGAGACCCAGTTCGGACTAGCCGGAACAAAGTATGGCTCGGACACTAGCCCCACCTGAATCGACCACTGCGCCATGCTTTGTAGGAAGAGGTCCTGAGCACAGGCACAGTGGCCAAGGTTCGCCTGCAAAACGCGACAGTGCCCCATTATCGTTGGGGTGGGGTGGCGGTCTCTTCTTCCATGGTCTCACCGGCTGGCGTGGCGACTGGTGAGCTATTCGGCGCTGGAGTCACTCCGGGGGCGCGTAGCACAGCCTTTCTTCGGCTCCCAGATATTTTCATACAGTCTTTGCTGCCGAGCTTATGTTTCGCCGGTTTATTAGCCGTCGAACAAAGCGGGCAGCACAACTCTTTAGAGGTACAACCACGGGCCTGATGTCCCGGCTTTCCACACCGGTAACACAGGCCCGTTCGGTCCACTTCCGACGGGCACACAGCCCCTACGTGTCCGGGCTCCAGACAGCGGAAGCACCTTAACTTCCTCTGAGGGAGGAGTCGGGCGCCGGCAATGGTCCAGCCGACCTTGACCTTGCCGGACTCCGCTATTTTCTTGGCGGCTGTCGTAGGGCATTGTACCCACACGCTGGCGGCGCGGGGGCTGTCAGCGATTTTCCCCACCTTAACGTCCAGTGAGGCGCAGGCCCCAGCAGTAGCTACGGCCGCCGCGATCTCCTCTGCAGAGAGGGAATCGTCCAGGTCCACCAGGCGCATCTCTGTGCGCTTTGTGGGCCTGGTGATCCGCACGATGTCCTTAGGTAGGACTTCCCGCAACTTCGCTGCCAGGGCGTCCGCTTTTTCGGCAGTGGCAGCCCCTGGCAACTCTAACTTTCTGGCCCCAGTCATGGCCTTTCGCATCCGGATCCCCTCAATGCCCATGCCAGACAAATCTATTTTTTGTCTGGCTTCTACCAGCACCTTATCGTACGTAATGCCACGCTCCACGGCATTTGGTGCTAGTGTTATTACTACTGCCGAGGATCGGGGCAGACGTAGTTTGGGTATCCGCTGCTTTGTTGGCTGCGGCTGCGGACTCCGCAGCTGCGTCATATCTCCGTCTGTCTTATTTTTGCGCCCTCTTCGTACTACTTTGACCCACTCGCCTTCTTGCGTTATCGGGGGTGGGGCCGAAGGGGGGCCAGGTTGTGGAGCCTCCACAGGTGTCTCGGTTCGTCTTGGCATCGAGGGCCCCGTCGTCTGAGTCCTCTTTCCTTGCCCTTTTCCTTTCTGGGAAGCTGGGGCTGAGGGAAGAGGGGCTGCTTGCCGCCTGTCTGCGGCAAGAGGAGGCCGCACTCGCTTCTCAGGCAATAGTCGCTCCTCCAGGGCCTCCAGGCGGGCAGACATCATTTGCCCGCACTGGACAATGATAGAGCGGGTTAGCTCCTCCAGTGTGGGCCCCGATATCGAAACTCCGCTTTGGGCCGACGACGTCTTAAGAGCGTTGATTTCAGCGCGCAGTTGTGCGAGCTGAGTCAAAATCGCGGCTTTGTCGGCCCTTTCCTGCTCTAGGTCTCTGTTGAGACGCTTTTTCTCCGCTTCCAAACGGCGCACTTCTTCAGAGGAGGTGCGCTCCACGCAGTTGTCTACCGCGTCTTGGAGTGACGCTGCAGCATTTTTGAGGGCCTTTGCAAAGGTCCCCTTTAGGTTGCCTGATTTTGCGGCAACTCTCCGGATTACCTCCAGGTCCTGCAAGGCCCTCTCTTTTATTTCGGCAGAGGTCAGCTCCTCTGCCGGCTTTGGGGCTGCACTGCGCTCCTTCTCGAGGCGCCGTTGGGAGTTAAATTTCTCTAGCTCCTCAGCTACGCTCTCATCCGCCGCTTCCTTGCGGAAAGCTTCTCTAGTTGCGGCCCAGACCTCCGCCATCTCCTTACCGACACCAGTCCGTCCTCGTCCCCGAGAAACGCAAAGGACCTTTGGTGTCCTTACCAACTCTTCGTCTGTGGCTGAGTCAGAAGCCGGTTCAGACACCTCCGGTTCAACGGACCATTTCGACACATTACGTCGGCGGGACCTCTTCCTGTTTGTGCAGGCTGAAGCCGCCGGCACCGCTGTTGCTGCTGATGCATCCGCGGCTGAGGCGTTGGAGGACTCGGCCTCCTTCGCTCTCAGTCGCGTCAACATCCCCACTGGGGAATTCTGGACAGATCCACAGTCCCCTATCACACTATCTCCGCGGGCTGTGCCCGCCTCAACATCATTTTTGTTCAAATTTTTGCTAGCCATGTTTTAACCCACGAGTATGGGGGAAGTAAGCAGTCCATCAGAGCAGAGCCCCCTGTACCCTGATAACCCTAATACACCCAGGGGGCGGGAGGACCCTGGGGTTGGCCGCTAGTAACTGGTGTACCCTCCAGCCGCTCTAGAACGAGCATCTAGACGCCGCGTAGCCCCAGCGCCTAGAATTAGGGATTTTTATAGAGGTTGTCTCCTCACAGTCCGGCCGATTAAGGCAGGACCCTCGGTCCCTGGAGGCCGTGAGACATGACCACGACACCACACAGGGATTACGAGACAGCGAAGTGTGAGGAAGGACAGAAACCCAACCTCTCACCGTCGGCGGGTTACACGCCGACGACCCACTCGCTCTTGCTTCTCCACAGTACCCTCTGAGAGCAGAGGGATACGTGGAGCAGCGCCACGCGTCAGACTTTTAGCCATCAGCCAACAAGAACCCCCTTAAGGGAAGTTATTGACTGATGCCCAGGGTGCACCGGCCCATCCGCTTTCCGCATCACTGAAGCGATACGGCAAACAGACAGACACACGAGGAGGTAGTCTGACTTAGCACCCCTTATAAAGAACTTAGCCCAGTGTTTCCCAACGTGGGGCCCACGCTCCACAGGGGGGCAATTTGATAGTTAAGGGGGCAATATAAAAATAGACTCGACACGATTTTAACCGACGACAGGCGTGGACGAACGGTTTAGCGATTAGTTTGTTGCGCCTAAAGTTCCGGGTTCGATCCCCGGTCGGAGCAAATATTTGTTTTATAGCTTTTATTTGTAATACTTAATAATATTAAATATTGCAAATATTTGTTAATAAAAAAAAAAAGAGATGGATATTTGCTTCGGGTCTGGTTATCAAAGAGTGGTAGGCAGTGGTATCCAGTCTGCCGATCCGGGGTAGTACCACCACTTACAAGTATACAGACCGTGAAAGATTCATCTAGGCCGGCATAGTGGATGTGATTGCTACTCACAGTTATTGAATTGTAGTAGCAGTGACATTCATTCATGGACCACACTTCGGCTTAACATCAAGCGGGGTGCTGTCATATGTAGAGTCACAATAATACAAATTAAAAAAAAATTAACCTCTTACCTTTGGGTTATTTAAATGCAATGCTATATATCGGTAACAAATTTAACAAATAAGGCAAATTCTTAAAAAATACTGTAATCATTTATAATAAGGGAACAAAACAATGTTTAAAGGATTTTTTTTTAGAAATGTTAAGGTGGGGCATGGCCTAAAAAAGGTTGGGAAACACTGACTTAACCCCTTTGTTACATATATATTTTAGGGAGAATTACTACTGAGAACAGGGCTTAATCACATTTCCTTGTTCTTAGATTTACTTTTAAATAATAAAAACATTATATAGGTGACAAATGTTGACATCAGTTGTGTGACACATTTGGTTGGCACATAAATATTACAATTTATTTTATAATTTGTCCTTTATAATTTTTCGGATTTAAATATGTCGATAATAGAGATTTTAGAACACAATGAAGTAATTTATAATATTCTCGATAAACCTATGCCAGACCCACCCAAGACACCCAGGTAACATCTAAATAATTATTCTGTAAATATACATTTTATATTGAATTTGTTGTTGATTTGCCAGTAAATAGGTAAGTCGTCGTAAAATGTAATGTAATGTAAAAAAACCGTCGATTTATCTATATTTATAAAAGATGTTTACTAAGAATCCTTATGATTATAGATATCAATCTAAACTAGAAAAAGAATTAAAGGAAAGAAAAATACCACCTTCACGTAGGACCTTTGGATATGCAGAAACACCAATGAGATCACCAGATGATTTCCTAAAAAAGGGACAGGGCATATCCCAACCTGTGAAGAAATCTGACCACAAATGCTACGTATCTGGGCATCTACCCCCAGTTCCCAAAAGGCCACCACCAGGCAAAAAAGAAGAAAAACCAGTGAAAAATTTTAAAGTTCTAAATATAAAAAAGGCTATCGAAGTAAAGGGTAAACCCGTTGAACCAAGGTATTTAAGTCATTATTATATTAAACATAATTTTTTTTCTATTGTGAGTCGACATATAACAGGCTCCCGCTTGATGTTAAGCTGGAGTGTGGTCCATGAATGGATCTCACTGCTACTACAATTCAATAACTGTAAGTAGCAATCACATCCACTATGCCGGCGCGACCAAATAATTTCACGGTCTATATACTTGTAAGTGGTGGTAAAGTCAAGTAATTATTTATATTGAAGATAGGCGTGACGTTGGCGATTGTTTTGATGCGCGGTCGGTCCGGGTTCGATTCCCGGCCGGAGCAAATATTTGTTTTATTCCTTTTATTTGTAATATTTAAGAATTATATTAAATATTACAAATATCAATCAATCAATCAAAATTTTCCCTTTTCCCACAGAGCTAGACAGAGACAATGGAGAGCAACTTACCACGATCCTCACACAACTCCCTTGCTTCCTTCACATCCACAGTTCTCTTCAGGCTCTAGTTATTGGCACTAGGCAACCTAACTTTCTTGAGGATTCCTCCGATTTGGTCGGAAAACACCATCCTGGGCTTGCCTTGTTTAACGCATCCATCCACATTAGATTTATAAATTCATTTCGTTAATCTACTTTCACTTATCCATTTCATATGCCCAAACCATCTGCGCATTACTTTGTCAATCCTTGTCACTACATCTTCTTTCAAACCACATCTATCACGCAATGTGCTATTCCTTATACTATCCGCTATCGTCACTCCACATACATTACAAATAAATGCTACAAAAGAAATATTTGTTCCGACCGGGAATCGAACGCAGATATAATAATTTACATTGATATTTAAATTAAATTAATTAACCTAACCAAATTATTTACAGATTAGTAGATACAAGAGATGGTCACATAAAGACAATTAAAGGTTCTGGCGAAGTACCAGAGTTTTGTCTTCGTGAAGATTTTGGTCGAATGCCTGCTTATTTAGTAAAAAGAAATAATAAAATTTTTAAGAAAAAAGAAAAATTACGCTTAGAAGAAGAGAACAGGGAAAGTTTATGTAGATTAGTTTCTGAGGAAGAGAGGCAAAAGTTGTTAGAGGTAATTTTGAAAATATAAAGTGTGTGGTGATTCTAATTCAAACCAATTATATCTAGTTATGTAGTATTTTCTTAGATTTTGCGCGAACATTGATTAATGAATTAAACAAATTTTATGCGGCTTACTATCGCGTTTATTTTGGTTTTCATTTTACAATTTTTTTTATTATTCCGACGTTTCGAGAGCTTTGCAGCCATCGTGGTCACGGACATCGTGGTTTAGTAAGCCGCATAAAATTTGTTTAATTCTAGTTATGTATATAATCTAAGAATAAGAATAACTTGATGAATGAGTAGATTATTTTATGTATATGTATTACCTACAGCATGACATTAAGAAGGATGTATGCTATGGCATCTACCAGAACCAAGCTCAAATCGTCAAGAAAACCTGACGATTTATTTGAAGAGGTTAGATTAATGCATAGAAGTTCGGTGCGTCTTTTCTTTGTAGAACAATCGACAAGTGGAATGCTTTGCTTGCCCATGTGTTCTCTCTAGAGCCTTGTAGACTTCAAGCGATGCGTAAAGGAGCATCTTTGGCCGGCATAGTGACGGCGACTGAGGCAGCCGTGAACTGATTAGGTTTTTTAGTCGTCTTCACTCTTGGACCTCCTCTTGCGTCCTTTGTCGTCACATTAAAAAAACGCATTCATTACACATTCAAACGCGATGGTACTACCTACGACCTCATGCGGCAAACTAGGCAAATGACCACTACTCTCTTCCTTTTCTAAATAAGTTCTTCTAAAAGTAAGAGCAACGGTATAATGAGTAACGAAAGAAGGTCCAAGAACCCCAACAATGGAATAACAGACTTCACGACACTCTCGGTGGTCTTCACTAGATAAGTCCTACGTGTTTATGATGTTTCATAAAGTTAAATTACATATCCTGACTAGACTATTAAAAAGTTAAGAGATTAGTTTTTATTAATGAATGATTATTCGTTTCTTGTTCAAGGATTTAAAACATAACTGGCAACTAATGCAGAAAGATTTCCTTCAATTGCCAATGTTAACGGATACGATTCCAAAAATTTTACGAAAATCCAAAATGGAAAAAGAGCTTAAGGACCTCGAGAAAGATATAGCTTTGGTCGAATCAAACCCTTTTATTTATATTTACAAATAAAAGTTTATTTTTCTATGTTTTCTCATTGCTAATCGGAATAAATTGATCTGTAATTTTTTCGTTTTATTTCGTCTCCTAAACCAAGACCAAGAGCCCCAATTCAAAACCTATTTATACCAATGTATCTTAGATTAAAAGTAATTTGGTCGTGCCGTTTCTATGATACAAGCATGTTTAGTAGCTTAGTATAGAAATGCGGTAAAAATAAATAACATAAACTTAAATATTTTGGCAAACATCTAGTCTAGACGTGCCTATTGAAGAAGTATAAGGTAAACGAGTAGCAGTAATAGTCTCTTCACTCTCCTGTCCCTAGAAGCAGAAATCCAGCTTCCAAGTTGTTCCTAAAAGGTGACTACGTTATTTCACACGCGTTACACAAACTGCTGGTAAACATTTATTTCCTTCAAAGGTCCCGGGTTCAATTCACGATCGAAACAAAGATATGTTTCTTAGAATTTATTTGTAACATTTATTAATTATAATACATATTACAACTATTTTCTAATACGGGTGAAAATGTCTGGGTGTTAAAATAAGGTAGTACCACCACATTTTTAGTATACAGACAGAAAATGACTCAGTCTCGTTTGTGTTTGAAAGTCGTTAGTTCCAATAAAGCCAGTAATATAACTGAACAGTGAATATAATTGATATTTGCAGTTATTTAATTGAAGTAGTGTCGCCTTTATTCATAGATTCCAAGGCTAGGTGCTGTCAAATCTAAAGTGCTCTGGGTACCAAACACCTCTGACCCTATGCCAGTACAATATGGTAATATGTGAAACAGGACGACAAAAGTACTTACTCGTATATCAAAGATACATTCTTAGTGGACTTTATTATTAAAGATATATTAGGAATTGAAATACCTATTTTTCATTCATTCATACGTAGCTACAATGGATAACAAGGTGCGGCCGTCCTTCGCGCCAGAGCTTCGCCTGATTTTATACAAGGCTCAAATTCGCTCCTGCGTGGAGTACTGTTCGCATCTCTGGGATGGCTTTGCCAAGTATCAATGCCCTAGATTCATCGTAGCGCCGAGCTGTCCGATAGGAGATTTATAGGAGATGCAGAGGTTACACAAAGTCTGGAGCCCCTGCAACGACGCAGATACATGGCGGCTCTGTGCGTCCTCTGTCGTCTATACCACGGAGAATATTCCGCTGAGCTCTGTAACCTTCTTCCTACCTCGTCTTTTCACACCCGTAATACCCGCACTGGTTGGGGGTCGGGGGAAGCATCCGCATTTTGTCGACTGATTCGGCAGTCGAACTAAATCATTCGGTGCGACTATTCTTTGTAGAACAATCGACAAGTGGAATGCTTCAATAACCTTGGATCCTTCAAGCGATGCGTCAAGAAGCACATTTGGCCAGCATGGTTACGGCGACTGGGTCAGCCATGAACTAACTCGGTCTTTACAGTCGTCGTCACTCTTGGATCTCCCATGCTTATAATCAGGTGGGACGAGGTCAAATGTCACACTAAAAATAAATAAAAAACAACTGATTTGTTTTACATTTAAACACCATTGACGTAAAAGCTGTTATTTTCATTTCTCTCGTTTAATCTTCTGCAGGATTAACTTATTGTCAATGGCATGACATTGGTCCAAACAATCATACTAATTGTTTATGATAACGAAATAATCTACTATTTCTAAATGCGGCACGCTTTATATTTTTAATTAATACAATTCTACTTGTTATTTCGCATTGTATGGATAAGACCTAAATTATGACAGATAGTTTTTTTTTTAAGTTTTAAACTTTTTGTAAGCAGGAAGGGGCAGTCCAAAAGTTTCGACAATAAAAAAACTCCATCCAATTTACGGGTTTGCCTCACTTGCCAGCCAAATGTGCTTTTTCACTAAGTATGGGTAGAACACATGGACAATCGGACTAAAAACTGCTGAACGATATTTATTTGCCTGGATGTTTGCTCCGGATCTAGTTATAAAAAGCAAAGGTACCCAATCTGGCGATGGTAGTATTACCACGTATAAGTATATTTATTTAGTATCAGTAACTTCCCATCATGGACCGCACTCAATGCATCCATGCTTGACATCAGGCGGGGTGCTGTTAAATGCCGAGTCACAATAAAAAAAAACTGTCATAACACATTTAACCAATATTATTGGATGCTTTATTTTTTGAATCGGTTATTTTATTAAATGGATCCCCGTTGCTTTTCATTATTTAGTGTTGAATAACACTTAAAACAGTTAGTAGGTACCTACCTACTAACTGTTTATACTAATAGAATAAAATTAAATATTCTATTAGTATGTAGTAGAAAATAGTTTATATTTTATTAAAACTCAATAAAATAAAATAAAGTTCTTGAGAACATGAATGCATACTTTAGCACGTTAGCACATTATTCTTCTATATTTCATTTTATGTTCTGAGGGTTAGGTTGGACAAATAGGAACGATATCGTCTTTCGTCGATTGACAAAATAAGAAATAAATGGCTAAAACCACGAAAATGAGACTATTGACGATAATGATCAAACATGTCAGTCGTATAGATGACATTCGTAACAACGATTGATAGTCGCCTTTTTTATGATTTTTATAGCGAGAGATGTTATTTAACTGTATTATTTAACGAATGTTATTTAACTGTAGTAGCAACCACAGTTAAATAACTGCTAGTAGCTGTCTCATCCACTATACCGGCCTAGTCAAAACCTGCAACTGAAACCATTTAAGCTGATACCGAAACGCGACTAAGTCAACGGATCGGCAAACATGGCAAAGATTCACCTAAAAAAATATTATTTTGATCCAAATGTTTGTAACTCGGGTTAATCCTACACAATCAACCCAAATTGTTATAGATTATATGAAAATTTGTTATATAAAAAGATGGATTCTGAAAAATAAAAGTTAGTTTCTGTGAATGACGTACTGCTTGTAACAGTATTTTTATTATTTAAAACGACTAGAATAATATTAATAGTAATTAATACATTTAGAAATGGAAAAAAAACTGTGTTTAAAGGTATGTTCTTAACATTCAAATATAAATTCTATCACAATATTAGTTTATTTTATCATTATTTAAAATGTCTATACAGAGTTTGTATCTATTAACTTTATTTTAAAAATCAATGTATTTGTCTGATGGATGTAAGTTTATCTGTACAAATAAAGTAAAGAGAGTTTGGATGTAGTAAAATATTACCGGAACATCTTATTTCATTAAAATAAAAATATGACCAATATTTTGATTGGTCCTTTAAGATGGACATAGGCTTTTACATATAATTTATCGTGATAAAATAAAATCTTATATTGCAAAAAATATTTCTGTAATGTATTCTCGACGGAAATGGTCCAGCGATAAGTTTCCAACGAACGCCTTTGCAGTAAAAGAAAAAAGATTAAGTACGAGGCAAAAAAAACTAAATGCTGACTATTCCACTGGTCTTGCATTTTATTTATAAGTCATTCCTGTTAGAAAAAAAAAGAAAAAGAAAGTACTGCATTAATTATATATTTAAAAAAAAACTTCCATTAATGCATACATTTAGTTCGGAATAGCGTTCTAAGGGGGAGTGGCAGTGGCCTATGTTTAGCAGTCTTTCTTAAGTTTAACGCCTTCTGGCTGATGATGATGATGATGATGATACATGTATGCAATGTAATCATGCAAGTAGCTTTTTACGATATAAATTTATACTATGCTTCGCATAACAATGTCAGAGTGCTATGTCAGACCTTGATTTATGCTCGACCTTTTAGTTCTAAGTTTAGCTACTTTAAATGCATGCGCGACATATTATTAGTCTTTTTGTATATATTTATAACTTTTTTTAAGTTAAGTAACTAAAATTTAGTTACGACATCTAATTTTTGTCTGGAATATATTAGTAAATATTACTAGCTGTGTATCCGCGACTTCGTACTTACAAAGATGAATAATCGTGATATGTTTCTGGTTTACAGTGAAAATTCTATAGTAAAAAAACAGTTGGTTTAAGCACTATCGTTATTATTATGTACGGGCTCGTTTCTACACTTGACACCATCGCGGCTTCTTTGTACGTTCTTTAACAGTTAGCTCTCAATGGAGCCACTCGAGTTTTACCTGTGTTGACAGTTGGATCTCTGTACTAGACATCTTTGGTAGTTTATACCTTTCCAAGTTTCTTTAATGCTTGACCTGTACTATTTAGTATAGTTTTTTTTTAAAATATATTTTTGTCTTATTTAATGTCTGTATAAATTAATAATCAGTTAATTTTTAATCAACTCGCCGATGGCAGTTAACCGATGGGCACGTGTTATCCTATTTTTATTGCTACTCGTAATTTATACACTAGTTTTACCTCCTTGGATAGTACTTTTACTATAGTTTTATAGTTAACTAGTTATATTAGTAGGTAAGAAAAATAGCCATATTTGGAACCAGATGCGAACTATAATCTTTTTTAAAATCGGTATCTGTTTAAGTGTTTAGACGAGAAAAGAAAACTGATAAACAGACAAATACTTTCGCATTTATAATATTAGTATTGATTATGTATGCTTTAGCAACAATAATGTCACATTTATAGTTAGTTTATTATTTGTAACTTTTATTTTTGTTCTGTATATTTTATTTTGTATTAGAATCATATTACAAAAAGAGTAATTAGCACAATATTTAAATTACCAGCACATGTAGAGTGGTAGGCAGTGGTACCCAAACTGCCGATCCGGGGTAGTACCACCACTGACAAGTATACAGACTGTGAACTGATTTGGTCGCGATTCGGGACAGCTTGTAAGTTACCGGTTCCAACTACGCTGGCATAGTGAATGTGATTGCTACTCACAGTCACTGAATTGTAGAAGCAGTAGCACCCATTCATTGACCAAACTCCAGCTTAACATCAAGCGGGGTGCTGTCACGTGTCGAGTTACAAAAAAAAATACAGTTGGTAGTTATTTCCGAAATATCTACGACTTTCGAGTGAACAGACCGTGAAGTACTCAGTCACGTTTCGGGAGGGAGGCCTTCCTATGCTGCGTCTGTCGGTTGTCGGCTTTTCGAGTGATGTGGCCAGCCCATTGCCACGTCAGGTTGCAAATCTTACGAATGAATGAACAGATTCTGTCGCGCAGAGATACTCCAAGCATAGCTCTCTCGATAGCCTGCTGAGCGACAAAGAAGAGTTAAGTCACAAAAATGTAAATCACACATTAGTCACTCATTTCATTAAATTTTCATTTAAGTTGGTATTTGGAACCCATTTACTTATTGGACTATAATTAAAATAAAAATATATTTTATGATGTGTGCTTAGTTGGAACCGGCAACGATTCCATATAATTATGGAATCGTTAGATTAGATTATATATAAAATACTCCTGCATCCTCCTTTATTAATTTTACTGATTTATACCCATAACAATGCCTTAAGATGTGATCCTTCACAGTGAGAGAGTTGTGTCAGGATCGTGAAAAGTGACGCTCTAATTCCTCTGCCTATTGAGGCGTTAAAATAAAACTGATGGACGATTTTCGTATTGTTACAGATGTTATTATTATCAGTATACTTCGGCTGCACATTATCCGATTTTAAAGAAGAGACTACAGAAGATATTGTCGAACGTCTCCTGAGTATTCCAAATACAGACAAAGTTCTCAATTCAGTTTTAGGGAGACTTGAAAGAAATAGGCAGGCAAGGCTTGCTGCTGGTCTCCTGGAGGAAGAAGATTGTGATGAACCTATTGAGGTAATTCATTTTAAAAGTTATTTACTAATGGGGGAAATATTGGTTGTCAATGAGTGGTAGGCAGTTGTGTCCAGTCAGCCTATCCGGGCTAGTACCACCACTAACAAGTATACAGACCGCGAAGTGACTTAGTCGCGTTTCGGGATCAGTTGCCGGTTCCAACTAGGCCAGCATATTGAATGCAGTCACGATAAGTAGCGGTCACTTACAGTTATTTAACTGTAGTAGCAGTTACCTCCATTCATGGACCGCACTCTAGCTTAACTTCAGGCGGGGTGCTGTCATATGGGAAATCATAATAAACGACCAACAAAAGTAACTAACAATGCATATTTTATTTTCTTATTGTTATTTCGATTACAGATGCATTATAAAAACCTTGACGTATATTCAATAAAAGTATTGTATCTACTAAATAATAATACTAAACCTTTAATAAGACTATTAATAAAGCTTTAGAGTCATTCTAAGATTAAAAATAAAGATCGTTTTTATTTGATTTTATTTTTTTTATTTGCTACACCATTAGCGCATCACAAAAGCTTACTATACAAAAATAATACTATAATCATTTTGATTTTAATGTTCCGTATGAAGTACCTTTACATTCATTATACAGAATAAGAAAACTCAATAATATTAATTACCTAAAAAAACTATTGTTTTACAAACAAAATTTAAATAATACTGATATTAAATTGAATAATTTGGGAAACTTTTTTTTTAAAGTCGTTAATAATATCTTTTGTGTATCGTTTATACCTTTTATATATCCGCATTTAAACAAACCCAGACTTATTGGTTTTAAAATAAATTATGAGGAATAATTATTATAAAGATTACATATTATTTGTTATTAAAAAGCGTTTGCTTCGTGTCTGGGTGTGTAATAGTGTGGTCGCACGTAAATCATCGTTTTACTATCCATATTTTATCACTAATTTATACAATAACAATACCCTTTAGCTTTGGAATATTTTATGATTATTATTGTGACTTGATAGCACCGCGCCTCATGTTAATCTGGAGTGCGGTCCATAAATACGGGCGACAGCCACTACACTTAACAACAGCACAGAACCAGTCGCATTCACTATGCCGGTGCAATTGGAACCGGCACCTTTTAAGCTTATTCCGAAACGCGACTGAGTCAATTCAATGTCTATGCCGAGGTAGTATAGATCCCCGCAGATAAAAGAGCGCTGGCATTCAAGCGCAGAAACTTGTTTTGTTACCTACTTAATTTTCGATACACTAACGTGTGTAAATTTTAAAATATTAGGAATTATGTGCAAGTCTGTACGGATACGCGGTCTGTCTTTCACAGCCGTGGTCTAGCGTTCCTTTTACGCCGATAGTTATACTACCATGTTAGTGTTCCTATTGGCAGACCACAACCAACTTTTAAAAACTACTCCGAAACCTTAACTATTATTATTAATATTTTACAGATTTTACCGGAATATACGGAATCACTATACGAATCAAGAAACTTTGCATTACGACAAATTGGTGCACAGGTATTCACTATAAGTACTTACAGAATATACGTATAGGGTTTGTTATGAATAAATGGGATAGTTCTATTAGCTTTTGACCGGCAATAGTAACGGCGACTAAGGCAACTGTAAACTGCATCAGTAATTTTAGTCGTCGTCGAGTCGTCAGCATTCAGATCACAACAACAACACAAGCAATAATAAAAATAAGCTATATTTTAAAATAGCTGATTTTTATTGTTGTTATGTATTATATATTACAGTTATAAAACCAAAATTCAAATCAAATGGTCAAGCCTTTTTCCAAGGAAAAGGCAGAATTAATGGACTGCCACTTGCCACTGTCCTAACAAAACTTCATAACATAACCGTAAAGCTTGTATGAAGAGAATTGTGGATGTGAGGAAATCGAGGGAGTTGTGTCAGGATTACAATTAAATTTTTACTTATATATTTATATTAAATACAAACCAAAAGTACATAAAGTAGATCAGAATCGTATTGTACTTTTATTCTTTCCGTGTAATCTCTCTATGTTGTGTTAAATGGTCCATCGTTGTATCTGCTTATTCTTGTGGGAATTCAAGCGCGAAAATTCTTGATTTTTTTGAATAATATGTAGAATAACTAAATCGGCTTGTGGCACCAGTTTTAATAACAACAATATAATAATAGTTACTTATAATTTTAGAAACATTATCCAATATGTCACATTGAAAGAAGCATTCAAAGACTGAATACAAACGAATACGAATATAAGCCAGCTTATTATGAAGAGGTAAAATGTGTTTCATTTTACAGTGATGACAGTTCCAGTAACGAGGTAAATATTACAATTTTAGACCCATTTTTCCATTCTTAGACCGCAGTCCAGATTAGCATGAAAATTAATATTTTCATAGCTTAGAGATGAGATTGTATGAGATAACCAACTCCTTCAGTCTACAAACTAATAAAGAGATTGTTAAGATGGCATAGAACAAGAACCGATTCGCCGAACGATCAACGGTCAAATAAGAGCTTAAATGCATTTCCGCAGAGACATGGCTGACGGCCCTTATCCTATACCACGAGAAATGTTCTGAGAAGCTCTTGAACCTTGATATCATGATAGGTCAAGGGAAGCATTTGCATTTTATCGACCAAATAGACAGTCGAACTAAATGATACGGCGCGTCGTTTCTTTGTAGAACAATGGACAAGTGGGATGCTTTACCAGCTTATGTGTTCTCCGCATCCTATAAACTTGGATCATTGAAGATCATTTTGCCGGCAATATGATGGCGGCTGAGGCAACCGTAAGTTTAATCGGTTTTTTAGTCGTCAGCATGCTTGGCTTTCCCTTTGCTTACCTCTTTCCTTGCTAGTCGAAGTCACACAAAAGTCATTGTCAAGTATAATAGTAATTTTAATAATTGCTTTCTTAGCAATGGTATGTGCCCCTATTTTTAATAAACTCAGTAGCTTTATAAGATAAATATTTATTTATCAAATTAGTCATTATTAAATAAACTGAACACAGGTCTCTATTGGCAAACCAAGTGCTTTCGGTTTTTATTGTACAACAAGCACGTTTTTGTAGCTTTGTGTAGAAATATTTAAATATCTTTAAATCAAGTGCTAGTTTTGGTATCTATAATTTTCTATTGTAAAATTGACAATATTTTTTAAAAAATAAACCTAGTTAAAAAAACACGATTATATGACAATGCCTGAAAAGTCCGATCAGTTCATGGTTGTTCATTAATCGCTGTCACTATGCTGGCTAAAAAAATATTTATTGAAATTATTGTATTGTCATTGGTTTTTTAATTGTACATTTTTTTAAAATTATTCGGACCTCTAGAAGTCGGTGAAAATTATTTAAAAGATTCCGTTACATACATACAAGTCAACCTAATGAAAGCGTGATAAAAACTATGGTCATTTTTCTGAACTCTATAACAGACTGATTTTTTACAGTGAAGTTAGCGGTATTCATATATTGGGCGATCGGTCGGTATGGTACAGTGTGTGTAAGGTGTGTCGGTCGTATAGTAAACTCCTGACCCAAAAACGGTTCATATGAAACAGTGCGTCGATTCGGACTTTGGGTGCATGTTTTATGACGATAGAAAATAATAATCGAACTTATTTGTTGAATAATTTCACAGATTGTAAAAATCGACAAATACACTTTTCGTACTTAAGAAAGACAAGCATATACTAAAAACTAATGTTTATTTTAATGTGACGTTTGGCATAAATTTCAATGACAGTCATACCAATCCAAAAAAATATATATTATTTCGGCAAATGGATTTTGCGCTAAATTGAAATTAAAAAGTATTGCTATTTATTGCCCACAGTATTACATCGCTTATATTCTATCGAAGGAAAATAGCAACACATAATATTGGATTGAATTTTCTATTGATATAGAAAGCTACTAGCTATGCGATAAATTATGAGAGTCGCTATTATGGACACTAGGCATCCTTTTTTGAGAGATATTTATAGTTTTTAAAAACAGAATTAGCCACGAAATCATTTTCTGCCAGCTGCAGACGTGCGTCGTTAATTTATCTAACAAATTTTTCTGTTGCATCTTCAGCGATTTTCCAAAAGATAGGTGCCAAAAATAATTAGTTTTTCATAATGTTAAGTTATTTGTCACAAAACATAAGTGGGGGGTATGTTTTGTGACAAATATACATATATTTAAAATATGTTAATATATACAACAAATTATCTATAATTTTTGATTATCACCAGATTTTACACGAATATCAAATAGTCAATTTATGGTATATACTACTTATGTTGATTTCTCCAAAGCGACGACTACCTTTCATTTAAATCTTTCACATAACGTTTCAAGACTCCATCATTTACAATTAAATATCAAATGTATAGAGTTCGATAGAGTTTCATTCGGTAGGTACTAAAGTGAAAATGATAAAAATCAAAGAAACGAAAGAGTCGAATGTGTTGAACTCTTTTTCATTAAAAGTTTAGCGAACCGACAGCAATATGCAAAGAAAAATTTTATACTTACTATACAAATAATAAGCTGACAAAATTTTTTATTATTTCCCTAGCGAAATTGTTGGGAAGTATTATTTAAAAGTAAGTCCAAATATGGCAGAATAGTTGGAGTGCGATCCATGAGTGGATGTGACTGCTATTACAGTTAAAAATGAAAGTAGCAGTCGCATCAACTATGCCGTCCTAGTTGTCACTAGTAAGCCATCTTACAGTTGTACACTTTGTGGCACTACCCCGGATCGGCAGACTGGAATGACTACCAACTGCCTGTCTACCACTTTTCAACACTGTATTGGTTACATATTTATCACAACAATAAAAATACTCAAAAAACAATTAAATTATTATTCTGTTTTTTGTTTTTTGTACAATCGAGGTTAGGGGTTATATACGTGATGTAGTTGTTGTTTTCAAATGTTAGAATAATTTAATAATTTTATTTAAAATATTGTTCTGTTAAGTGTGAGGACCTTGAATAAGTTTTCGTTGGATTTTATTTTTTCGACAAAAATGTCAGGTCACAAGATATATCAGGTCACAATAAAGAACATTAAAATGTCTCATTTGGTTTAAGCAGCTTATTAGAAATACTACACAATGCTGATCCCACTAAATGTAGAAAAGAAGCTTCGAACAGGTTGGGTTTAGGTTTTGAGGACAATTTCATCTATTTTTCATCGCCAGTGACTTTACTGCCGTTGAAACAGGAGTTCACTCGTAAGAAAACGCTTTCTACGTCTCTCGGCATTAATTCATACGGCTCCCAGTGGCCTTGCTTCTGGATCATCCCAAATGCTTTTAAACGTTTCGAAACTGTTGACTCATCTACTTGTAATGTTTTTCCAAGTTCTGCTAGCGTCCAAAATTAGTCTTAATTATACAATTCCTTGGTCCTCTAATTCTTTGTCTTCAATAAATTTCGGTGCGCCAGAACGTTCTTTATCCTCAAGTTTTAAATCATTACTTTTTGTGGTGTCGAAACCGACAGAGCTTTACCACCGTAAGTCTTAACAAGAATTCTATATGCTTCAGCTGCAGATTTCTTTTAAATAAAACAGTACAATAATATTCCCCGCAAATACACATTATTTGGCACAAAAGTAGACATTTTCAGAACCAATAAAAAATACTTTGTTCACACTAAAGTGAACTTGCCTTGCACTGAAATTTAAGATTAGATACAGTACTTCCTTGCGCACCTACCTAACAAATGACGATTACGGTATCGTGCTTTACCATTCAAAATTTCATGCACGAAGTACTGCTACTGCTATCTATGAAGAAACATCAAAAACTTGACGACAGACGACGGACGAATGGTTTAGCGATTGGTTTGTTGCGCGTAAAGTCCCAGTCGGAACAAATATTTGTTTCATAGCTTTTATTTGTAATATTTAATAATTATAATTAATATTGCAACTATTTGTTAATAAAAAAAGAGGTGGATATTTGCTTCGGGTCTGGTTATCAAAGAATCGGTTATCTGCCGATCCGGGGTAGTACTACCACTTACAAGTATACAGACCGTGAAGTGATTTAGTCACGTTTCGGGATCAGCTTGTAAGTTGCCGGTTCCTACTAGGCCGGCATTGTGGATGTGACATAGTGGATTATAACAGGGGTCCGTGCCCATAATCATAGACTATGTATGTATCTCTGCCTATGTCTTTGAGAAATAGGGCGTAATAATTGATGATGATTATGCTATATTTCGTCATCAAGTGATATTTCAATTAAATTATAATTGTTTTAGATATGTACGAGTCTTGGTTTTTCTTGTGTTCAATGGAATAAAACTATACATCTAACTAGAAGGCGCTATTCAAGGTAACAGTTTTGCGTATTCATTTTGATCCCTTAAAATTCCTAAAACTTAACATCTGTCTTTGACTTGCCTGATGCAATGAGGCAAGGGGAGGTCCACGATACCGACGACTATTCCTCATTATGCCGGCCAAGATGCATGCTCCTTTGATCGCTTGAACGGTCCAAGGTCATAGGATGGAGAAAATCCCCCCCAATCCCCATGTTTACACCAAGCAAGTCAAGGTTAGATGTAAACTCACAACAAAATTAGACAAACTAAAATATTTAAGCCAAATTTTAAAATTACCAAAATTTTAAAGTTTGTGTAATTTTAAACAAATAAAATTAAAATTTTAAAATTAATTTAAACAAAACAAATAAACCACAATAAAAATTATACCAAATATATTTTATTTCAGTGATTGTTGGGAAACAAAGACGCTTGTAATTCCAGCTGGTTGCGAATGTATGTGGCCAATACATAAACTTGGTGACATGAAATTACATATATAGATAGTTAAAATAAATCATAATAACATATTATACTACTTTAAATGCTTAAATTATAATAAAATATCGTGTTAAAAATTTAAATTTATTAAAATATATTGTTTAAAATATTAGTATCTTTTTTATTTTTATTAATGTTTAAAACAATTAGAACGGAAAAATATTTAAGAATATAGCAAGTTTTATATGTCAATTTATATGATTCTCAAGCTGAAGTGGCAATGGGCTGGCCACATCGCTCGAAGAACAGATAACCGATGGGGAAGAAAGGTTCTAGAGTGGAGACCACGAACCGGAAGACGCAGTGTAGGTAGGCCTCCCACTAGGTGGACTGACGACATAGTGAAAGTCGCGGGAAACCGGTGGATGCAACTGGCATCTTGTCGTTCGGAATGGCGTTCTAAGGGGGAGGCCTATGTTCAGCAGTGGACGCCTTCTGGCTGATGATGATGATGATATGTCAATCAATCAAATTGTTACGCCTTTTTTCCACAGGGATATGCTTAGACAATAGAGCGTCACTTGTTACGATCCTGACTCAACTCCCTCGCTTCCCTCACATCCACAAATATTTTCTCTACGGTTATGGGCACTAGCTTTCTTGTTTTAAGTTGTAAATGAGTTAGGTAAAAACTTTATTAAATATATTTTGAAGACTACTACAACCAAAGCTATTGTGTGTCTCTAATATAATAAATATTAATATTATTAAACACGAAATAATTAAAAATACACTATTCTATCTATTTGCCACATTATTGCTGAGATTACAATATGGTTAGTTGGTCAGATGGCGGCGCCATCATTGTGTTATTATTTATTATCAAAAGAATTATTTTATTGTGGAGTTAGATTAGATATTTAATATACAGAAGACATGTTAATAAACGTTACCCTTTCTATGAAATATTTTTTATTATGTTCAAATAGGATATTTAAAGATTTATTAGGTAGCGTTAATCCGTTTTATGGGGAAAAATGCCTAAATTTATATGTAAATAACTTTATGTAATCATAAACAACCATAACACACTTTGTCTATTTTTATGCCTTTCACCTAAACGATCCCACGAGTGTAACCTCAAAAATTAACAAAATGGTTATTTTATTCAACACAGCAATGATTTCGATAGATTTCATAATACAATATTATTCAAATCTATAAATAAATAAAAACTAATAACAAATAACATGGAGATGTGCATTAATGCAAATTATTATAAATTATGGCGTTATACAGTACGATGTACCAGTTTAATTTAAAATTTTGTCTATTTTATAAACGGCCAGCCACTTTCTCTTTAACGCTTGACGTACTTTTTATTGCCTTAATTAAAACAAACTAGGTTAAATTATTCCAAAAAATATTATTAAAATTTATTTTCTTTTTCGAGTGTAGTTAGAAAATTTTATTTACATTAATATTGCTCTAACGAGTGTTCTAAAATAATGATAAATGAATATTTTTTCTTTAGTGTCTTATTTATCAATAAGCACACTGTAAACTAAAATAGATAAAACACATTTGTTTGTTCTTTGTATACAAGGAAAATGCATTGTTTATTTTTTTTAAATAATATTTTGGACAAAGTACATATTAACAGGAGTATAACATTCGCCGCAACATAGGCAACTCTTCTATTTTTATATTTTCGTTCCACTCTGTAGGTTGTTTATCAAGGCTTTAGTTTGGACCCCTACCAAAACCGTTATTTATCGTAAGAACTCTACAGTGTCGAGATAGATCTACGCTCAGTCGACAAACAGTGTGCGTTGTTGTGCGCTCGTCTCGAATTTTGAGGATATCCGTTTACGATTGGCGATCATGTAAGTACATATTTATTAATTCACCATGATAGTGAATATAATTAGAATAATTTATTTGTCTTTGTTATTTTATTATTAATACATTAAAAGTAAATTATGAATTGAAATTAAAGAAGAATTTTCAGTTTTTGTTTCACAAATTTAACTAAGGCTACTAAACTGTTTCTATACTTATAAGTTTTTTACTCTAAGTTTACTTATACTCTAAGTTTTTTATATACTTTTTTATGGACGACCAAAGTACATAAATCAAAGATACATTTTTGAATCGGGACCCTCGGTTTTCGTGACCATTTCACTACAACTACACCGCGGTTGCCTTACAATTAGGTTAATAAAAAATGGTTAGGTAATAAATTATTTTTGTTCTATAAGTGTAATAGAACAAAAATAATTTTGAACAATCTTTTGGTTAATAGTTAGAATTAGGTAATTATAAAAATCACAGAGAATGATATAAAATAAGCTTCGCGCGGTACAAATGCGTGCCGGGATAAGGTAACATAATAATTACTGTACCAGATCAGGACTGGTCCGCCAAAAAAAACATTTTTGTCTCAAGAACAGTCAAAATTTATTTTTATTATACAAATACACTTTTTGGAGGAATCTTTCGTAAGTATTGTGCAATGTCTTCAAGGGCCAAATAATTTGCGTCCAGCGTAACGTTTGGATTTTCAAGTTAATGGATTGTGCGTGCATTTGTTTATTGATTTTGTATTACATATGACACAACAATACATACCAGAACAGAGATAACACGATTGGAGCGAAGGCTGTATACGATAAGCAATGTTTTTCGTATTCCTTCGACTTTAGTATAAGTTCTGTTGTTTAGAGGTAGGTACCTACTATTACTTTAATATTTTCTTGTTATTTCATTATTCGATAACTACTACGATAATATTTATTAAAGTCCTTTTACAACTATGTCTTAATGTTAAATTTATGTAAACAAAAATGACCTTAAACATCGGCCGTATCTGTCTTGATCTAATGTCAGTTTAGGATCAATAGCGTGATAAAAACATTCAACGAAAAATTACGAAATTAAGAATATCAATTAATGTCTTCGGCCATGAATTCAAACGCTATTATTAAATACTATTTATTGGTTAGCCTACTATTATTGCGTTTGCTTAAATTATTGCGATGAGTTACAAAATGACAGTTATGTGAAAATTGTAATGCTAGTCTAGACTACCCTACCCAATATCAACATTACATATATTCGTCGTACAAGGCATGATCTAAACACTAAAACTTTATTAAGGATTCAGATATTAATTATGAAATTTAAAACTATTAGAACTATAATTTTGAACTATCACTACTAGCAGTGATGACTGTTCATTTATATTTCGGTCATTGCTTATAAAGTACATAAAATAATAAATTAATGAATCAACTAATCAAATTGTGACGCCTTTTTCGCACGGGGATAGGCAGAAGCGCCACTTGCCATGATCCTGACACAACTCCCACGCTTCCTTCACATCTACAATTAATGTAGTAAATTAAATTCTATCTAAAACTTTAGAAACTGTTTAGAGATATATGAAAGGTTATTTGCATTCGAAAATTCGTACTTTTTAAACAAAGGTCACATACAAGTCTAACTGGATTTTTTGTTTGTTAATTAAATCACTTTTTGCTTAATAATAAAACTATTCGGTCGCAATAATATTTCGGATTTATTATGCATTCGCCTGGAAAAGGTTTTTTTCCTCGGTTCCTAAGAATCCAACTTGGATTGTTTCATCATATCTTCTTGTCCAAAGTCCTGCAGGGCCTGAAGACAAGGATCTTCAACCATTGCGTGTTGCCAGTGCTATGTGTTATATAAGGCACTGAGACGTAGTCCTTAATTGTTGGCCTGTCGGAATAGCTCAAAGTCGCTCGGAGAATTGAGAGAACTATGCTTGGAGTGTCTTTGCGCGATAGAATCTGGAACGAGGATATTCGCCAAAGATTCAGAGTTACCGACATAGCTCGTAGGATTTGCAAGTGGCAATGAGCTGGCCACATCGCTCGATAAACCGAAAACCGATGGGCAAGAATGGTTCTTGAGTTGAGACCACAGACCGGAAGAAGCCTCCTACTAGGTGGACTGATGATATAGTAAGAGTGTGGATGCAACCGACATCTTGTCGTTCGGAATGGTGTTCTAAGGGGGAGGCCTATGTTCAGCAGTAGACGTCTTCCGGCTGATGATGTTTTTATTTTCAATAGTAAGCCCACACCAAACTAACCTCAAGTAAATGTGTTCTAATGGCCACAGTTCTTTTTCCACGTTGTTAGAGGATCCGTCTTATGTAAATAGAGTCTATGATAATACACACGTATGTTTGAAGACGCAAACCTCGCTTTAAAATCCGTCACGGATGCACTACCGGCGAATACCTACTACCTTAGGCCGGCATAGTAGCGGCGGCTGGGGCAGCCGGGAACTGACTCGGTTATAGTCGAAGTCAGATGTCGTGTCACAATAAAAAAAAAAAAAAAAGAATATTACATCTTCCTATCTTTTTTCTAACGACTTTATTTATAAACAATAGAAATATTTTATACATTTATCTGTAGTCTTTCTTTAATAAAATATAAGAAGATACC
Source organism: Tinea trinotella (assembly GCA_905220615.1). NCBI lineage: Eukaryota > Metazoa > Arthropoda > Insecta > Lepidoptera > Tineidae > Tinea > Tinea trinotella. The sequence continues at coordinate 7,646,193 of HG992305.1, forward strand.
CGTTTTTAAATCATTTTAAACTTTAGTGACGGCGACTGGGGCAGCCGTGAAGGCTCGGTTTTCGCAGTCGTCGGCACTCATCAGGCGGGTCCAGGTCATATATCGAGTCACAACAAAAAAATGTCGTCATGTGACTAACGACTGCTGCGGCGGATGAAGGTCTGAGCTATCAGCAGCTGTGTTCACTTGGACACTACTGGACGCTTCTTTATACTACGCTTGAAGGTCTATAGTAGAAAGGAAAGACGTGTTTAAGCAGGTAGTTTTATTAATAACTCGAAGTTCTTAATTTTAAAAATCTTCGTGAAAAAATCTCAATTATGTAGAAAACCGAGTGCGGTATTGAAGTTGCACTCTTGAGCTAGTTAACTACTTAGAATTATGGATAACATTGACCAGACACTATTATTTTTGCTATTTATCCTTATGTGCTATATTAACCTATATTTTTCTTATTAATAATAATCAAGTTACTATTTAGTTGTATTTTAAACTTCTAACAATGCACAATATTTGATACCACACACGAAAAGGTTATTTGTGGCTAGCTAGAAGTAAAGTAATTGTATCCTTTATCTTTACATCTTTGGTATGTCTGTTCTTTTGAATGAATTATATATATAATATTACTTTCTTTTTACTTTGTCTTTACTTATAAAAAAACAAAATATATACACCCACATATTCATTTACAACCTTGTCTTTCTCTAAGGTCACCTGGCAGAAAACCCCTAACGGCATAACTTCACCTTCTGTTGGCGTTATACAGTTTTAAATAAAATGGAAGTATGATTTATGTTTTATATTATGGCCGGCATAGTGACGGCGACTCTGGCAGCCGTGAACTGACTCGTTTGTTTTTTCAGCCGTCGGCACTCTTGAACCTCTGTCATGCTTACCATCATGCAGGTTGAGTTCAGATGTCGAGTGACAATAAAAAATAAACACAAAGTACATTCCTTTACGCTTTTACGGCAAATGTTATAATTCAACGCAATCTAGCAAAAGAGGTTGAGATTTGCTCCGGGATTATACCACCACTTACAAGTATAATGATCGTGAAGTGACTTAAGCGCGGTTCGGTATAAGCTTGGAAGTTGCCGGTTCCAACTAGGCCAGTATAGTGGATGCGGTATAGCACTTGCATTTACTATAAGTTGTCGCCTTCGTTCATGGCCCGCGCTTTTGATAACATTAACCGAGCTGCCGTATATATCCAATAGGTTATTACCGACTTTAAAGGTAAGGTAAGCCATAATTTGTCTATGGAATGCAACGACATAAAAAATGCTACATAAATCATTTTAAAATTGATACAAAAAGTAAATTACTTCATGCGTCTAACTCGAGGAGTTCTCATCTATGATTGATGACGTAAATCATGTTTACTAAGTCATAGAAAAAACTAATTGCACAATAAAGTTAATCTTGGATAATGTCGATAATAACCTCACAATATTAATAATCATTATTATGAATTAAATACTTATTTTTCAAGCAATCGTTGCTGATTTATAACATTATCTCCTTAATACATTATAAAATATGTCAATTTAGTTACTTAGAATATTTATCAGTTAAGTAGTTCTTGCAACCCCAGAAAGAGTTGGGCCTTCTTAACGCACCTAGGATTCAAATTGATGGCAATTGTGTGAGCATTCTTGAGAATCTTTTGCTAGATCCTTATTTGACAACAATCGTTTCTTGGGAGCGTTTGTAGGAAGTAGTCATATTTCTGGGAGGTATATTATGTCGAATTTCTTTTAAATGTATCTTGTATCTGTATTTTGATGATTTAGATAATTGATGTGATTTACACACAAAAATTTCGTTTATCATGTCGTTATACGTAAAATCTCTTAAAATTTTACGTATAATAGATACATTCTCTTAAAATCTCTCGCAATCAAGTTTGGACTAGGTAATTTTTTTATAAAAATATTTATAATTATACTCTTAAGCTTGTTTGAGGTAGACATTTCCTCTCGGATTTACAATTAATACACATTTAAGAATACGGGAACAAATGATACTTATTTATATTATATTAATTTTTAATTCTTTTACAATTATTTGGATCGTTCCTAATTATATAATCTATTATATTTTCTGTTTTTAAATTACTAGGTATTAACGATAGCATGTACTCTCACAATCACGGTTCACGCACATTGTTTTTATTGGGCAATACATAGTCGGAATTTTAATTGTTTTGTGAAATACTCACAAAAATATCTAAAAATATCAAAATTTACATCATGATTTAATTCTCATACATTTACTTTTTATCGTATTAGGTTATAAATTACCTGCTGTGCGCAAAATATTAACTTCTTATTATCTCATGTTGTTTAACCATTGCAATTTAAGTTCATAATCTGGCTTTCCATCACTGATGGAAAGTCTAGGTTACTTATTTATTAAATTAAACGAGTACGTCTGTTTACAACGTCTTAAAGTACTACTGTCGGCTGAACTACTAGAAGTATTGTATATACTCGTAAATCAAATGTTGGTGAAGTGTGAGTAAGGACGAAAAGCACGAGCTTCTAAAGCATTCATATTGTTCATCAGTTAATATATTAATGGCACTTAAGTTAACAATGTAATCAACAAAATATGAATGTGAATAGTATAATTTAAAGTCCGCCACAGACGCAGATAAAATATGTATATGTATATTGCCTCCATTTAACTTTGAATCCGATCTAATAATAGCATATTTTTTGCAACACCTTATTCTAAAATATACCTTGCTGCGTCTGTGAAGGGCTTTACGACTGTATTTTATGTCCTGTGCTTTTGCAAAGGCAAATGCGAATTAAATTCTTTAACAACAGTGTTCATATTTGATTTTACATGATTTAGATATAGGTGGGCTCAAGTGGGCAACTCTTTTGTGCTCTTTACCCTGCGCTTGTAAAACTAAAATTAGTTTCGCGAGTCACATACTACTTAGTTGCTCTTAGTCAGTACTACGTCTAAGTTAGTCTCAGTACTAAGTAGTCAGTATTGCCGGACAAGGCAAGGAGATCATCATCAATATAACCACTGTATTAAATCAATTTCATAATGTTGAGTGCACTTTGTTTGGCATTGGGTGTCAATGCAAAGAAACTGGTTTGGTCCAGTATCGTAACTGGTTTTCCAGCTACAAAAAATAGTATACTTCTTTTGATTAGCAGTGTAAAAATAAGAATGGTCATTCTGCTTTTAAGAATCGGTTTAATTATTCCTCTTTCATAATTTTTCCAATTACATAGATATATAATTTTATACTGACGATCGACTCATAATAATACAGTTAAATAAGTTGCAGTCGCCTTCACTATGCCAGCCTTGTTGGAACCGGCAACATTCAAGCTGGTCCGAAACCGAGACATAGTCACTTCTCGGTCTGTTCAATTGAATGTAGTGGTACAACCCTAGATCAGCAGGCTAGACCAATGACCACCAACTGTCTGCCTACCACTCTCAAACAGACAGAAACCGGAGCAAATTCCTTGTTCCGGAAGATTATTCCGTGTTCAAACCAGGGACATTCGTAAAAGAATAATAAAAGGTAATTTTTATAGGACGCAATAACTGAACTGAAATTTTAGGTGAAAGTTCTGTGTAAAAAGATGCATGACTTGTTTTAGATATTTAATATAATATATAAAAATACATATAAATAAAGTTGAATGATAAGGAAAATGCCTGCTAATAACCACTAATGTAATGCGCATAATGACATATTCACCTTCCGATAGTGGAAAAAAATCACGGAGAAAAAAAAGCTATAATATAAAGGTTATTATTAGGTAAACATGTTTTTGGCGAGGATTTAAATGCAAAAACAATTTAAATATTATCAGTCAATGTAAACAAAACAAAAAAAAAACCTATTCGACCTTTTAAATTTAGAACCACATGCTGCAAATATTATATATTTGCAGTTTATTTTTTATTTTCTAATAAAATATTATGGACCATGTTGTAGAAAATATGTATTATATATTATTATTGAACTAAAATATAATCATATAATCAAAACTAATTATTCAATAAAACGACAAATGGAATTGTTTATCAATGAATCAATCAAAATGTCACGCCTTTTTCCCACAGGGATAAGCAGAGACAAATTGTTTACCCATGTGTTTTACACTGTGTTTATTTAAAAAAAAAATACATATTACAAATTTGAAAAGTCAGATATTGCTGATATTAGATATAAATAAAAATAAAAAATAGATATAATTAAATTTAAAATTAAAATTTTATTTCACATATTGATATATATAATTGAAGACATAAACCAAAATTACTACCGAACGAAATGTATATTTATTGTTGGTAGATACGAAGCCGGCAAATCTACAAAAGCAATGACAAACTCGCACTTTGATGTTAATGTTATCTTTTACACTTAGATAATATTATGTACAATTAATTTTATTTACTTAACAATGCCGAGTACGCGAAAGAAGATCTACCTCAACTGGACATTTAAATTAGATATCCATTCAGTATTACAAACATTCTATTTAGGAATGAATAAATATTATTTAAAGAATCCATTTATTCTAATAAGAATGAGAACTTGTGAAACTTGAGTCATTCAGGTAAAAGGAACGCATTGGATTTTGGTTAACAGGAGTGAGTCAAATTAACTTTAAAGTATAAATATAAAATGCAGTGAAAGTAATATTTTGTTTTATAGGGGAAAGTTTGTGATACTGTAGATTATGTCGTTGTTAAGGTAAGTTCATTAACGAAAAATTAAAAACATTAATTCTAATCGAATTCTTTGATATATTGAATATGCGTGTGTGTTTTTGTGGGTTTTGTTTTTTGGATTTTGTGATTGCGCACTTTTATCTCTATGTCGGGTAAAAGTATGCGTACCGTACTGCATTCTGACTTCATTAGATTTTTACTTAAAAAAAAAGAAAATTTGTGAACTTATATCAACAGACTGTTAGTAATTTTAATGCATAAGAAAGATGCTGCATATACAGTGGCGTAAGGTGGCGGGGGAGGTGGGGGCGGCCTGCCCCGGGCGGCATATTTAGGGGGCGGCAAAATTTATAAAAACTGAAATAAATTGTTAAAATTTGAACCTGAAATTCATATTTTTGTTGTACTTATGATTGAAACTCCTAAATAAGGGGGCGGCAATTTTTCTTTCCGCCCCGGGCAGCTGAATACCACGCTACGCCACTGTGCATATAGCATGTCAAGGCGTGTATTTTATCTCAAATGACCATGTGTAAAAATAATAATTATACCTTTATCCTGAAGAGATAGCTATCAAACTTATGATATAGGTTAAAAGTTTTCTATAATACAATTACATTTGATTGTTTATCATATTGTTTACCACATTGTTTTTAAATAACAAACTTAAAACATCCGAAGTAAATATTAAATAATAATAAATAAAATTTCCGTTCAGCATCAAACCCGGGACTTTACGCGTTACGCGTAACGCACTAGTGATGTGCCGGATCATTAAAAATGTATATCCACTGATACGGATACGAACCTTAACTTTTTTACTCAATCGATGTCGGTACGATAGTTAACCATACGATAGGCAGGACATGTTTTGTTGCGAAGACCTTATTTTTGTCCAGGGTTTATCTTTTAAGTACGTTTTACTTATGTGATTGATCATATTATAAAGATAGTTGATTTAGTACCTTCGAGTTATGTACTATTAGGATGTTAACTTACTAAGTGTTTGCGTATAAGTCTTTCAATATAAGGTTAAATACAAGTCACATAAGTGTTTGCAATATAAAGATGCCCAATGTTTGATATTAATAAATAATCTTAATGGAATTCGTTAGTTTTTTATTGCTACCCAATTTTTCCAATCTATATATGAATTTCAACTATTAATATAAAATTAATAAGGTGAATTATCCGTAAAAAGATCCGCAAAAAAGTAACGGGTACGGATACAGATACGGATCTTTTTTCTTCCTCGGATATCCGCGGATAACGGATACAGAGCTCCAGCACATCACTAAACTACCAATGTGTCACGTGTTGGTACTCGTATACGTTGAGCTTATTTTGTCGAGGTTGTTCCAACGGCGACACCTAGATTGACTCGTACCTTATCTAGAGGTGAGAGGAAAAAAACCACCAATCTGCACAGGGCAGGGCCGGACCGATCGTATTACAATAATTTAATACAGTGTACAAAGCCACTATATAAAAGTATAAAGCCAAATAACCAAAACTAAACTCGTTTTTTTACGAACTTTAAATTGCTTAATGAACTTGTTCTACTTAAAGATAAGATATCTAGAACAGTGAGCTTAGCAATAGTTTTAATGGTAGTTACACCATCTTATTTGGTTGGAGGTTATTTATGAAAAACAAAATAATTAAATTGATAAATATTTTTTTATTATTTACCACTGCCTACCACTCTTTGATAACCAGACCCGAAGCAAATATCCATCTCTTTTTTTTTATTAACAAATATTTGCAATATTTAATGTTATTAAATATTACAAATAAAAGCTAAGAAACAAATATTTGCTCCGACCGGGAATCGAACCCGGGACTTTACGCGCAACAAATCAATCCCTAAACCGTTCATCCACGCCTGTCGTCTAATATATAACGATGAATTGTTTATTGTTTATGTTTATGACAAATTCAACATAGAAATTTCTATAACAACCTTATTTCTTTTATTAAGAGGCAAGGCGAGGTCACGATCTTGATATGCCGAAGAGGAATCTAACTACGCCAACAACTGAAGAAAAAACAATGCAGGTTTACGGTTGTTTTAGTCGCCCGGTCAGTATTATTAAAATTTAAAGCAGGCATATTACATTTTGCGCATTGTAAAAAGATATCTAATGTATCATCGATGTCGATGTTAATAGTTACTATAGAAAAATACTTGCTAAAAATACTACTAAAGAATAATGACTTTAGTTACTGTTCAAACCTATAGTTACTGTTCATGCTCCGGCATGCGCGCTCTACATATCTACATATCTCTACTCTAACAGTGTTACCAATGTTAGCAAATAATATTAATATGAGGGACAAGGTTACATGCAATACGTCTACTTGATGCGATAGGTTAACATTAAAATATTATTAAAAATAAATTCATATAAAATTAATGGAAAATATTATTAATGTGAAACTGAATTAAAATGAATGGAAAATTATAGTATTTCCATTAACCTCGTTTGTTTAAAAGCCTCCGTAGTGAGGATATTCATCGCATTTGTGGCATTATTTGTAATATTTAATAGTATTAAATATTGCAAATATTTGTTAATAAAAAAAAAAGAGATGGATATTTGCTTCGGGTCTGGTTATCAAAGAGTGGTAGGCAGTGGTACCCAGTCTGCCGATCCGGGTTAGTACCACCACTTACAAGTATACAGACCGTGAAGTGATTTGGTCACGTTTCGGGATCAGCTTGTAAGTTGCCGGTTCCATCAAGGCCGGCATAGTGGATGTGATTGCTGCTCACAGTTATTAAATTGTAGTAACAGTGACATCCATTCACGGACCACACTTTGGCTTAACATCAAGCGGGGTGCCCTCATATGTCGGGTCACAATAAAAAAAAAATTAATTAGACCGGCTTATTAGACAGACTGGCTTCGGCGATTAATGCAACAGTGAAATAAGACGTTGTTTTCAGTCGTCAACGCTCCTAGACCCCCCTCCCCCTTACTTACTATCAAGCGAGTGAAAGTCAGATGTCGAGTTACAATAAAGAAAAAATAAAGATAAAAATAATATTGTTTTGTGAAGTTGATACGTTGTTCGGCGCCAATATTGTGGCCAATTAAATAATTAATTCCAATTTTTATAAATAAACTTTTCGTCTTAACTTTATAAGAAATTTATTTGCGAAAGAATAAATAAAGAAAGCAATTTAATACCTTATCGAGTAAGCGATATAGCAAGCTTAATAATTTTTGTTGATGAGCTACGGACAACAAAAATGGAATTTCCTTATTAATGAATAAAAGTTACATTAACAGGTTTGCTCGTCTGTCCTTGACAAGATGGTTTTTTGGCACATACCGGTTTAATTGATTTAGTGTTATAATCCAAAACTATGAATAGTATAATTTCTGTCTTTTAAACAAACTAAAATAACAATCTCGAATGTCAATAAATTTTAATTGACCTTTAAACAATTTAAAAAGTTGTTTGTAAAACCGTTTGCTTGAAAGTATAGAATTCCCTAACACATTACCTAAAATTTTATTTTTCAGAATCAATTTATAACAAAATATAGGTAAGCTGCGCTAGTTAAAACAATGCCGCAGAAATCAACACGGTTTTCTTTTAATTTTAGATTTAAGTATACATCTTGTTTCATTAACCAAAATTAATATTAAAATCAGATAACAGTTTACTACGTGTGTGAACGCGTGTGTGTGAATACTATTTAGTTCATTATATCAATCGGGGAATAGAACCCGTTCCCAGTCGATAATTATTATATTGAACCGCATTGTTTTTATTAGATAGGTACTTATAGTAACGCCACAGTCTGTGTCACTTTTTTTTAACAGATGTTATCTAAGACAATTGACCTACTACAATAGTTCATAAAATGTAAACTATTTTTCTCAATGACAAAATAGACATTTTATGCCATAACCAGCCTTTTACATTGAACATATAATGTGAAGGTTATGTCAGTTTTTCCATTCCATTTTAATTGATGCATACCTAACTTTTTAGTCATACGTCATGTCTAAATGTCTAAATGTCAAAAAAATGTGATTTTTAATTTCGGCGCTCTTCGACCACCTCTTGTTTACCACCGTCAGGTGTAGTCAGTATGTAAATTATTATCATTAAAAAATAATAATTTTATACAAAATTATTTCCAAGAGATTGAATGCGGATGACATAAGGAAAAGCAGAGACAATGGAACGCCATTTTCCACAATCCTGACACTTATCTCTCGTTTCCTTCAGATCCACAAATCTCTTCATCCAGGCGTTAGGGCGCCCAGCTTTTAATTGACTTAATAGATGAAGAGTACGAATTCCCAAAAAGTTACCCTTACGCTTAAACCAGCAGAAAGAAACACAATAAAAACCTTTAGTCTTGTAGAATAAGTTCTTATAGTTATTTATGACCGGTTGTATAATCTTAACACACGGTTAACTTTAAAAAATTGTGTGTCTATTAAAAGTTTCGGGCTAAACTGGCGTTACTGACCTCCTTAACTAACTGTCGGCCACGATCTCTAAACAAGAGTTCCCACCTACAACGTGATTTAGACAATATAAAGAAGTGTACGCATGTCTCTCGCTAAAGGACTCTCCCTGTTCCACGCTATTCGTACATACAATCACGCTCATTTAATATCCAACAAAAATGAGCCTTAATTCCCACAGGGGTAGGTAATGTAACAACATTTTGCACGATCTACGCGCTTGTATAAGAGAATTGTGGAGGTGAGAGAAGCAAGGGAGTTTTGTCTGCTTATCCCTATGGAAAAAGCGTGACAATTTGATTGATTGATTGATATTTACTGTAAATTTAGCTGTTACATAAGTTCATGTAACAATAGATCGTCTGATTTATTCTTCTGAGTACCTTATCTATATCATGATTACGTGTTCCAGCGTATTTTGCGGTCGGAGCAATTTGGTTATTTGTGGTTAGCTGACGTGCACTTAGACCTTCATCGTAAAATATTATCGTTTGTCAAAAACAAAGAAAGCACGATTCATGCATTCACTATTTGAGCAAACTTAAGAAAGTTGAATGGGTAGAATAGATTAAAAATTGTTTACACCAACTTGTCGAAATTCTTAGAAATAGATTTATTAATAAAAGGTGAATGGCCAAGAATTACCATTTTTAAACGCTTTCTAGTTCCGGACAAGTCTGAGCGACCTCACTTCTAAAAGAAACGTGCTCATTTTTATATAATACTTAGTGTGATTATAATTTTTGATAATAGTATCTGTATACCTATATATGAGTATAAAGAAGATGTAGTGACAAAGATAGAGAAAGGTAATGTTGCAATGGAGATTGACGAAAGGAATTTATAAATCGGAAGCGAGTGGAAAGATTAAATGGGGACGACTCAAAGGATTGTTTCTTCAATTAAATCAGGGGTCTGCAGTACTCTTGAACCTATTCTATGATCGTTGAGATAAAATCTTGGCGCTCCGTTGTCTCTGCCTATCCCTGTGGGAATTAGGGTATGAAACTGATGATAATCAGTATCTTTATACTTAAAAAGTAGTCAAATTAAAGTTCCATTAACTTTGTCTGTCTCTAATTGGGATGTAACCTTCAATCCCATGGCAACTTAAAAAAATTCCATAGTTTAGTAATATGAAAGGCAATCTTTGAGGAGTTGAAATGTCTACATAATTATTCATCAATTAAATTTTACATAATATGGTTCTAATATAAACTAAACAACTGGTAAACAACGATGATTTGGTTTACGTAAAAGCTTGTAAAAGTGCTTTTTCTCAAGATTATAACTAATTACCTACTAAGTGCATGGTGGGGTGAAATAAAGCGATCCCTGTTGCAGAAATCAGTAGCGATACGGGATTTGAGCCCTTTGCAGCTTTAACACGCTTCGGGCATGCTGCTGCTACTTAAGAATACATCCGCAACTGGTACCTTCTCATTCAGGCAGCCTCTACAAAGGCCGCTATCTAAAATGTTGAGATTGTAAACATGCAAACAATATATGTAGCCTTTAAATTACAAAATTACATTACTTGTTTAGACATCAATAAAACATTTGTATTTGTTGTGGCTGACAATATTCAATCATTTGTCTCACTTTAATTCCCACAATCTTTAAACTAAAATAAGACCGTGTGAAAGACATATGCGAGATTTCAATCATAACGATACTTCTTTCTAAATAGACAGAAAAAACCTCTCTTTACTGCGCAAGACTTGCATTTCTTTCTTTCTTATATTTTAGTATATATAGAAATCCGAATAAGTGTTACGGAACTTAATTGGCAATCAACGCCTTTCACTAAACTTTTTTAGTAATAGAAACAAAAAATTCATCCAATAGACAGCATAGTTTAATTTATGTACTCGTATGTTGTCACTTGGACTACTAGTTAGGTCCTATCTTAACAACACAATACTAGCGGTAAACTGGTGAAGGCGACTGAGGACACCGTGAATCGTTTATTCAGTCGTCAGCGCTTTATGACCTTCTCTTGCTTCAGACAAGAAAATATCAGATCACAATAAATAACTTTAAACACAAGTTTTTTTTTAAATTTGGATTGGCTCCTATGTGGGACTTTTCGTTAACTTGTGTATTCTACTTATAGGAAAATATGTTTTTTTACAATGAAAATAGAAATTAAATCGGAGACATCCTCAAGAAAGCTAGGTTGCCCAGTGCCTTAGAGCTTGTATGAAGAGAATTGTGGATGTAAAGGAAGCGAGGGAGTTGTGCCAGGATCGCAGCAAGTGGCGCTCCATTGTCTCTGCCTGTCCCCGTGGGAAAAAAGGCGTGACAGTTTGATTGATAGAAATAGAATAAAAATTATGTAGACGGTCGAGGGCAATGGTGCGGTCTATAACACCTAAATACTTATTGATGATAAAACAAATGTAAGTGGCCCAAAATATAATACTTTGATGTTCTCACTCTTCTTTACTTTGATATAAGGTTAAATATATACAATTATTTTGAAAATGCATACTCCTAATTAAATATGACTTGTGATTATGATTTATAAAAACAATGTGGATTTAAAGTCACGGGTCAAGAAAACGAACAATTTAAACATATTATAACGTATATTTACTAAAAATTATATATTAATTAATAATTAATCTTTAAACCTCACATTTTATTGTTTAATAAGTAAATGTGACAAGGTTTGTGATAATTAAAAAATAATAATCATGATCAACCTCTGACACATGAAATCTCTAAAATTCACACGATTCATCTTTAGAGACCAGTAACTTCCCTTGCCAAATATTATTTTGCAAAAGTCAAAAGATCTTGTTTGTACAAATTATATTTATAATTAATTTATTCTCTAGTATTTAAAAAAACCTACCCCTAACTAACAACGTATGTAAAATTGCTAGATTTTTTTAAATAAAATCTAGAATATTATAATTTATTATATTTTAAATGAGTGCGACAATGATTGACCAAATCGATAATTTAGTCATTAGGAATAATAATTTCTATATGTTTGAATATTCTAAGTTATATTAACATTTCACTGTGTCTAAAATTGAGGTTAATGGCCTTGGGCCATAATTTAGATTGCATAGTAGTTATTTCGTAGTTCTATTTTTAGATCGAATAAAAAACAATCTATTTTAATCTCTATTACACAAGAGATTACAAAATGAAAGAATTATAATAAATGCGAACTGTTCACGAAAGCATCTAACAACTTTGTTATTTTTATTCTGGCCAAGGAAAAAATGCTAATTTATTTATTTTGTTTGAATTATTATATGTAATTTCAAAGGATGTCTTTATTGTGCTGACCCTTGAATGTCACATAAAAAACACAAAATATTTAAAAAATATTACATTAGTTTTTAACAGTGTTTTTCTGATATTATTGTGCCGACACTTCTCATCGATACATACTTACCATAAAATAATGTTTTTTAATAGTACTACAAAACAGCCTTTTTGACCGAAATGGTAATCTAAAATCCGGTTTCGATATAAACGAATTTAAACCCGTAACCAGTGGCCGGCTTCCTGTGTGAAATTGACTAGACCTGACACAGTGAGTCCCCTATCATATATGGTGTAGGGACAGGTATTAATATTTGACTAATTTCAAATGTATCGTCTGCCACGTCTGCCATATGGTAGACCATTATTGCACGTCTAAAATCTTGCAGACAAAAATGAAATTGACCAGGTCTGCTATTAATATATGTATTTTGTTCATACTTACTATTTGAGTCGTACTTACTATTTACGTTCTTAGCGTATTTAATGCGTGTAAGTATAAAGGCATGGTTTCAGCTCTGTGTATCGTATAAATTAAATCTTATAGAAGTACTAAATTCTTAGAAAATAAATTCTTAATTTAAATTATCTGAAATAAATATTAGAGATATAGAAAATGTCTAGTATACCCTAGCTAGTTTCATATGAGTCCTCCAATTAAATAAAATCCATAAGTAGATTTAACACAAACAAGTATCTCATAGTTTGTGGCAACTTTCAAGCTAATCCCGGAACGCGACTAAATCACTTTGAAATGTGTAACGGATTCTATTAATTAAGCGTTACCTAACTAAGTAGACACTAGTGGAAAATTTGAAATAATAATTGTATATATAATACAATGGGTTATAATCTTGTCCAAAACAAACTGTAATCTAAACAACAATACTTGATTATGCAATAAAGAATTTTGTCAGTGAGTTTGTCTAAGGCACAGAACTCATAAATATAACGTTCACATGTTCATATTTTATTCATATGTTCCGTGGTCTTAGGTAATGAAGTGTGCATATAAAAAAAATAATTAATTTGACTCTATAATAATTTAATTTTGGCTTATATATCATCCATAAGTCGTATACTAATTGCATCATTAATATTGAAACGATAAAATAACTTTACATGTAGCTCGAAACTAAATATTAACATAAATAGTATAAGTAGGTAGGTATATCGTATATCGTAAATATAATTTGATGCTAGTAGTTGCGTAATATGAATCCGGCTTTAAAACAAGGTTCTAAAGTAACTAATAAAATAAATTAACAAAGAAGTAAATCTTAGTATTTTTTGTTTTCAGAATGACGTCGTCCTTATCCGTGCGAGAATACTTCTCGGGAAGGAGTATTCTTATAAGTGGTGGCACTGGATTTATGGGAAAAGTTATGATTGAGAAATTACTTTATTCAATACCCGAAATAGATACACTTTACATATTGATGAGACCGAAACGTGGTAAATCCGTTCAACAGCGTATTTCTGATATCTTAAAATTACCCGTAAGTATTATATATACTCATGTTTTGGGTGCATTCTATCTATCTGTATTCCATTTGTCCAAACGGGCGGTTGACATGACAATAAGATATAATTTCGCCAAAATATCGAAGCGCCAGAGGAAAGATCAAAGCAAGTAGATCGAACGCCAACGACCAAAACAAAACAGATGCAGTTTTTCCCTATATACAATAAAATAATAATTTTGTATTTTTATTATGACTCAACATCTGACCTCGATCTGCCTGATGGTAAGCATGATGGAGGTCTTAGAGTGCCGACAACTGAAAGCTCCGAGTCAGTGTACGGCTACCTCAGTCGCAGTCACTTTGCCGGTCAAAGGTGCTTCTTCACGCATCGCTTGAAGAATTTAAGGTTATAGGATGGTAAAGCATTTCAGTTGTCGAAGCAACCTTTTAACTCGACTGCCGATTCGGTCGACAGAATGCGGATGCTTCCCCCGACTCGATTTGGCGATTATATTGTACGAAGGTAATTGTTCTAAAGGAAACGAAAGCGTTGTACCAGGATCGTGGGAAGTGGCATTCCTATTACTAATGTTAAATTTCACTTAAAAGTTGTTACGGAATCATTTGTTTTGTTGTGTTGTGTTATTATTATAGGTGTGTTGTAAATAAACACTAAAATTAGAAAATGTTTTTTACAGTTGTTCGATCGTATCCGAAAGGAAAATCCATTTGCCTTAAAGAAGTTAAAGGCTATACAAGGTGACGTCTTGTTTGACGGTCTAGGAATATCTTCCGCTGATTTGGAAATGATAAAAAATGAAGTTTCAATTATCTACCACTTTGCTGCAACCCTTAAACTGGAAGCGCCGTTAAAAGATAATGTTAATATGAATACTACTGGTACATTAAGGATAATAAAAATAGCAAAAGAAGTTAAAAACTTAAGCTTATTTGTGCATTTATCAACCGCTTTCTGTTACCCGGATTACGAAGTTCTAGAAGAAACGGTAAGACAAAATATTTTAAAATAGTAATTTTTATAATAGTCGCGTTTTGGGATCAGATGGTAGTTGCTTGTTCCAACTAGGCTAGCATAGAGGATGCAACTGCTAATTGCAGTAAACTAACTGTAATAGCAATCGCAGCCTAACATCAACCGGGGTGCTGTTATATATTGTGACTCGACATCTGACCTCGACCCGCCTGATGGTAAGCAAGAGAAGGTCCGAGAGTACCGACGACTGAAAAAAACGAGTTATATGTCTGCATATGAAAATTTTATAGTATTTTTTTCAACGTCCAACACAACAATCAAATTAATAGACATTCATCAATCTACATTAGACATTCATGATCTAAATTTATGATTTCGTTACAGACTCACCCTCCTGCAGTCAGTCCATACGATGTTATTAGGTTGTGCGAATGGTTGGACGATAAACAATTGGCAGTCCTAACACCATCATTGTTGGGGATCCATCCTAACTGTTACACATACTCCAAGAGACTGGCCGAATCATTGGTCGAAGAGGCATATGCTCAATTACCCTGCGTTATTGTTAGGCCCAGTATAGGTAGGTTCCAATTAAATAAATCATTTTCTAGTACAAATACATTATACAACATTAAAATGTCTATTGTTACATTATATGTTTTTGATAGATTAATTTGCTTATATGTGGCAAACAATTATTTCATAAATATGTCCGTTTCTTTCTTTGTATTCTCTTTTATGTAATTTCGTCTGTTACCTTATAATTTTGATATACCTTTGCAGTTATACCATCTGTGTCTGAACCTTTGCCTGGATGGGTGGACAGTTTAAATGGACCTGTTGGTGTAATGGTAGGGGCTGGTAAAGGAGTTATTAGGACAATGCTTTGTAATGGAAAACTAGTCGCCCAAACCATTCCAGTTGACTCAGCAATTAATGGCGTTATTTGTTTGACGGCTGAAGAAGGTTTAAAGAAAGAAAAGTAAGCTGTTAAATAAATGCTACTATAAATTTATTAAAAAGAGCACAATCCTAAGTCTATAATTTATTTGATAGATTTTTAAAGAGTAGAAAGGCAGTAATGCTTTGTCTGCCGATCCGGGGTATATCCACCACTTACAAGTATACAGACCGCAATGTGACTTAGTCACGTTTTGGGATCAGCGAGTTTCCGTTTCCAACTTGGCCGGCACAGGGGATATGGCTGCTACTTACAGTTATTTACAGTCATCTCCATTCATGGACCGCAATGTAGCTTAACATCAAGCGGGGTGCCGTTATATGTCGAGTCACAAATAAAAAAAAGAGTCTTTAATTGTTAAATTATTATACTTTTGGCAACATTATGCCGTATAATATCCGACTGCGACCATGAAATGGAACCCGGTGTCTGTCGTGTTAATAAAAAATACTAATATGGCGCAGTGGCGTCACAAATTTCAAAGTGTAGCTTGCATGTGGTATCAACCCAGATATCAACAACGTGGATCCGCAGTTGAAAGAATTGCCCGTTGAATCCTATAATCGAGGGATTTTGTCACAAGCTCAGAGTCGCTAAGTCGCGTCATTTTATGTTATGTTTGTATTTACCATGTTTATCTCTTTCAGGCCTTTCAATATACCAGTGTATAATTTAAATTGTGCTAACCAAAAACCCACCACTTGGGGCGAGGTATTGGATAATGCCAGAGTTATTGGTAGGGAAGCACCTCTGGCTTGGCCGCTTTGGTATCCAAACGGTGATATGACCACAAATCATGTTGCTCACAAACTAAAATCTTACTTCTTCCATTGGATTCCTGCTTATTTCATTGACTTTTTATTGTTCATTGTTGGCCAAAAGAGATTGTAAGTAGCCACATCAATTCATATAAAACAAATTACTTATTATGGCAGACCGTTGTCCTTTTAAATTGGACCTGAGTTTTGGATTTTAATCTCGTTGTCTGTATTGTTACATACTTATTAGAATAAATACGTAGTTGAAAATCTCTTGAGAATTGGGTAAAAGTTAGTTAGCTTGTTATTACTAAGCATAAATAGACTGAACGAATAAATGTTTTACAGCATGTGCAGAGTACAACAGAAAATAGCTCAAGGCCTTGAAGTATTACAATATTTTACAATGAGGAAATGGGAATTCGGAAGTGCGAACTATGAAGGATTAGAAAATAAACTGTCTAAAAAAGAACAACAAATTTTCCCCATGAATATTGCCAAACACGATATTAACCAATATTTAAGAACCTGTATAGAAGGTGGAAGATTATATTGTTTGAAGGAAGATCCCGCAAGAATACCTCTCAATAGAATACACCACAATGTGTAAGTAGTCTCAGTTAAAAGGGGTAGTCAGGTAATTGGTGGGTCTACAGGTCCGGCCCATACCTATGAAAGTGCCATTTTATCCTTACGGATATTGAAAACGTGAAAGTTTGTTAGTATGTGTGTGTGGATGTTTGTTACAATTTCACGCAAAAAATGAATGGATTTACAATAATATAGCTTATACATCAGAATAACACATAGGCTATAATTTATAAACATATTGTGTGAATAATAAATAATAGGATAAAAAAATATTTTCCCATACAAAACTTATACGTGCGTTCAGAAATTTATTTTGTGTAAACTAAGGATAATAAGAAATAAGTTAAAGTAAAGTATCATTTCATATTTCTATTATTTGACGTGATCACCTATAAATCAATCCCATAAAAAGTTTTTCAAATTCTGGAAAAAGTAGAAGTCTGTAGGCGCAAGGTCTAGTGAGTACAGCGAATTATAAAGAGCCATTAGCCTCAGCTCTTATAGCTTGGAGATTGTGTATGTGTAAGGTTTTCCATTATTGTATTCAGTTCTTCACAGTACATATCTGCAGAAATGCTCTTTCCTTTTGGTAAGAAGATAGGATAAATCGCACGGACATAAGACCAAAACCAAACAGTGGCAATCACTTTTATATTTTTCGTTTAAGCATTGTTGAATAGGTGCCGAAGAAAAGTCTAACCAACTTGCAAATTTCCGTCATAACCCCTAATATTGAAATATATATTCTACGTAATTTAACTGTATGGTATTCAAAGATTTGGCAGAATTATGAAATTTAATATATCTTAAATTCAGGGTATTTAATAGCATATTATTATCATTATATTTATTCAGAAATTAAAAACAATTACATACTACGAGTATAATAATTACTATACAAATCAGTTTAAAAATGTTTTCTTTTACAGGCTGTTCTTCATCGACTTGATTTTCAAGATACTTTTTGTCTTGATTTTCTTGTCCCTCTTGGCTTCATGGTTCGCACCAGTGAAACAATTATTTTCTTATGGCGGTCCAGTTGTTCGTCATCTACCAATATTAGGATCTGCAGTTTTTAATGAATAAGATTCTGAGTAGCTACGCCAAACAACTTATATTTTCATTTGTTATTTGTTGAGACCTTTATGTATTAGTTTTTAGGGTCTTGGTAATTGTTGGTTAGATTATTTGGTAAAAACATGCGTTTGTACAAACTCTACATCAGCAATTATAATATTATTCTATAACAATAATATAATTGCTGATATAGAGGCAAAATTAAATTAGATAAAACGGAATAAGTTATATTTGTAAACCAAATATAACTAACATTATTATAAATAAGAGAAATAAAAGGGAAAATTGCTTATAAGTTATTATGCATGTTTATAGAATACCATAGCACATAACTTCAACTTAATAAAATAAGAAATAGGCAATTGTCCAATTTGGATGTTACAGCCATTGTTATCAACCGATCCTTTAAATAAATAAAACTATTTCGAATTGATTAAATTTCGATACCAGTTATTGCAAAATAAAGATTGAACAATAAGGTAAAGTGCAAAGTGCAGACTGCGCCATGAGACAAAGAGTCGGTGTCTGCAATTCCGTGCACTGTGTCGGTCTGACACTGCCATTAAATTCATAGCAGGGTTGGGTGGCTTTGTTAGTAGTATTTGTCGTTATCGTTACGTTAATAGTTTCTCTAAGAAGTCAGGCGCATTGTATGGTGTAGGATTAATAGGAATCTAGATAACTAAGATGGGATGGTGACAGATTTAATGTTTTTAACTATAGGTTTAAATGTAAGGCTCTTTATAGCTCAATCCGATATACCTATGCGTGTGGTAAAGGAAAGGTACGAACATAAGCAATGAAACCCAAGGTAAACTACTAGGTACCCAAAATATCCTGCTTGCTCAATTTCAACCTTATAATATTATAAAACCTTTTTTTATTTGTGGCTTGGCATATAGAAGCACCCCGCTTGATGTTAGGCTGGAGTGCAGTCCATGAATGGAGGTGACTGCTACTACAGTTAAATAACTTCAAGTAGCAGTTGCATCCACTATGTCAGTCTAGTTGGACCCGCATATCATAGGCTAATCCCGAAAAGCGACTAAGTCTCTTCACGGTCTGTAATAACGTAATGGCATTTCATGATTGCGATTTAGTACCATTGTTTGCCGCACGCGCAGTTAAGTAATATGTCGGACTGTATTTCTTGTCGTCCACTTATCAAACTTTGTATTATTTTTTTACATTTGCTTGCTTGGAAAATGATCTACTTCTGTTATCAAAAATACACTTTAGTATGTCTGAATCTTTTGTATTATGTAATGAATATTCCTGTTTTTATTGAGAAATGTGGCACCTGGAAGTGGTTAGGTTTCTCTGGCGGCTTACCCCGTTTATCTCACGCGCGTAACGAATTAATTGCCAAATTTTCTTATTAACCAAGCCAAATCACTCAGAAACCTTAATTGATCTGGCATATTACCTTTTCCATTTTTTACTTGGAGATAAATAGGGTTAGGCACTGGAAAACGCAACTGCTCCTAGGGACTCGACCGCGCAACTTCAATGATATTAATTCCCATTTGTCAAAAAGTTACGAGGTCGCTAATTAGTGTCAAAACAACTTTTATTTATTCGGACAACGAGTTTCAATGACCTTGAACGGAATGAAAAAGAACATCGATTCTCAGTGTGATGCGCGGTCGCAATTTTAATTTTGAAGCTCATCAATGGAGTTTCACTGTCAAAACTATAACACTGTCAAACGCTCATTCTCATTGTCATTGAGTTACGCGGTCGACCCTCTGAACAGACAAGTACGTCTATGCGGAATTTCAATAAAAAAAGTGAATATTGTAATAATCTTGAAATACTAAATTGAAATTAATAAATAATAAATAAATAATTTTCTTGTGACGTCTCTTAGTCCAATACATTTAAAACAATAATTACCTTGCTAAAATATGTTTAAAAATAAATTAATAAATAAACGTATGTAAATACATAGAGATATATACATAGAGTTAGCATAACTAAGTAGCAAAACGATCCACAAAAGTGGAGATGGCTTCACCAGTAGGCGCAGTGAGAGTTTCGATATAATTATTAATTGAGTATGCCGTCTTGCGTTCTTAGATACTGCAAATATAATTGCAAAATATACTTCGCGGGGTGTCGGTGAATGCCGGCGTAACGCAGACAAGACTCAGGTGTGCGCGTCTTCGACGAAAAAATCCCCTTCCTTCTCTTTGTAACATCTTCCTCGGTACTTCGTACAGACTGGACATCTTAGGGATGTCCCTTCGCAGCGACCTGAATAACGGGGACCACATTGAGCGGGCCATTAAAACCACCTCCAAACTTGGCATTCTGAACAAGGTGCGGCGGTTCTTCGCGCCAGAGCTTCGCCTGCTTTTATACAAGGTTCAAGTTCGCATATCTGGGACGGCTCTGCCAAGTATCTCCTCAATGCCCTATATTCAATATACCAGATTCATTGCAGCGCCGAGCTGTCATAATTATAGGAGATGCAGAGGTTACACGAACTTTGGAGCCCCTGCTACTACGCACAGACATGGCGGCTCTGTGCGCTCGCCTATACCACGGAGAATGTTCCGAGGAGCTCTTTAACCTTGTTCCTACCTCGTCTTTTTACACCCGTAATACCCGCACTGGTCGGGGGAAGCATCCGCATTTTGACGACCGAATCAGCAGTAGAACTAAAAAGTTCGGTGCGTCCTTTCTTTGTAAAACAATCGACAAGTGGAATGCTTTGCCAGCCCATGTCTTCTCTCCATTTTATAACCTTGGATCCTTCAAGCGATGCGTGAAGAAGCACCTTTGGCCGGCATAGTGACGGCGACTAAGGCAGCCATGAACTAACTTGGTTGTTTCAGTCGTCATCACTCGTGGATCTCCTCTTGCTTATCATCAGGCGGGACGAGGTCAAATGTCGTGTCACAGTGAATAAATAAAAAATAAAAAGTTATCAAAGAGTATGTAATAGCGCGGAGAGCAAAGAGTAATGTAGATTTTTTAAAATATATAATCTACATTTTTCTATGTACTGTTTTAACATACTCCTCTAAGAACACAATACGTCATCATTATAATTCATCAGCGTGCTCCTCCTTTTGTGTCTAACCAGCAACTGAATGACCAATTGCTATTGCATTTTCGGTGTGTTGCCTTCACGTGTGCTTAAATGTAATGGAGGGGCGCGTCATTTTGGCTTAGACAGACTCTACCTTAGATGCTTGTTGATGAGTTATTTGTTTCCACACAAATGTTGGTATATTATTGTATTAGGAAAAAGGAAATATATTGTTATAGCTCTTAGACGGATTTGGAAATAATTGTTCAATATATATTTTTTGTTAATACATCCAGTGTTTTATATTTTATATGAGCCCTTGCATTTCATATGAAAAACACCCATAACTTTCTGCGCTTTAATATACTTAGTTAGCTCTTCACCCGAACTATTATGACCCCGTTTGTGTACAAAATACTATATACTTTCTGCCCACCAAGTGTCTGCCTACCACTCTAAAATACCCAGACATGGAGCGATAATCTGCCTTATTAAATAACATATATTTGTATAAACAAAAAATAATTACTGTTATGTACCTACAATTTATTATTACTTTATATATCTTGTGAATTGTGACTAATTTTGTGTTGTTGCGTGTAATTACACTCGCGAGTGTGTTGGTGTGATGGTTCTGCTTCTCACGCAATAATAATTGTGCTTTCATTGCATTTTTAAGTACTTTACTGTTCTATTCTACTCAATATTTCGACTAAAGAGATTCCACATTTCACATTGGACTAGGGTCGGAGACGTAGCTCAGATGGTAGAGCGCTTGCATTGCATGCGAGAGGTCCCGGGGTCGATACCCGGCGTTTCCATACGGCGATATTGTTAAGGCTTTTTTATTTTTTTAAACTAAATTATGAAATTAAAACACGTGGGATGAACGACAGTGTGGACAGCCGCGCAATTATGGCCACGATGTGTTCGCCAAAAATGACGATGTTGTACGGGAGCTGTGTTCTGTAAATGACCTTAATTCAGCGCCATCTGTTAATTTACGAAAGAACTACAATGGTGGTGCACAATCCCTAATAAAACTGACACAAAAGTTCGACAATTTATATCTAGATGTCGCCTGATTTATTTTTGTAAGGAAGGTAGGCAGACTACTGACAAATAACCGACAACTGAAGGTGTACAGACCGTAAAATGACTTTGTCTAGCATTAAGATTAGCATTAAGACTTAGTCTAGCTTGAAAGTTTGTTGGTTTCAAACTAGGCTGGCATAGTGGTTGCGACTGCTACTTGTATTTATTAAACTGTACAGATAACTGTCGCCTTAAATTCTAGCTAAACATCAGGCGGGGTGCTGTCATATGCCAAGCCACAATAAAAAAAAAACTGTTATTATCAAATTTTATTATCATCAGCCAAAAGGCTGAACATTGGCCTCCCCCTTTGAACGCTATTCCAAATGACAAGATGCTAGTTGCATCCACATGACTTTCACTATGTCGTCAGTCCACCTAGTAGGAGGCTTATCTACGTTGCGTCTTCCGGTTCGTGGTCTTCAATCTAGAACCTTTCTTCCCCATCGGTTGACGGTTTTTCGAGCGATGTGGCAAAGTTTATCATTATCATTAAATCTTTTATCATTGGGATATATGAAGCAAGAGCGCCGCCGACTGATAAAACCGTTTAATTTTACGGTTGTCTCAGTCACCGTAATTATGCTAAACAATTTATCAATCTCAACAGTTAGTTCTCGATACTTTTTTGTAGCTCTATAACCTTGTTCCTGCTTCGTCTTTTCACATCCGTAGTACCCGCACAGGTCGAGGGAAGCATCCGCATTTTGTCGACCGAATCGACAGTCTAACTAAAAGGTTCGTTGTGTCGTTTCTTTGTAGAACATTCGACAAATGGAATGCTTTACGTGCCATGTGTTCTTTAAATCCTATAACTTCAAAGCGATGCGTGAAGAAGCACCTTTAGCCTGCTAGTTTTGCTGATCTAAAAGCATCTATCGTCAGGTTCTTTAGATTCAGAATGTTTTTTTTCATCGTACGTACTTATCTATACTGTACTTTTACTGGTATGAGAGAAATTAGTGAAAATAGTACCTTTGACGTAATAGTAGGTAATTTGAATTTATATTTATATAAAATAATTTGTTGTTCGAAAAACATGATTTTATCAAGCTATACCTGGGTGGCGACACAATAAAATTCTTGGTCGACACCGGAGCCACGGATTTTAGTTCAGTAATTTCTCGAATTGCTTAATTAAATTACCGACCGATCACGCACGGACACAAGACCAAAACCAAACAGTGGCAATCACTTTTATATTTTTTGTTGAAGCATTGTAGAATAGGTGCCGAAGAAAAGTCTAACCAACTTGCAAATTTCCGTAACATAACCCCTAATATTGAAATATATATTCTACGTACTTTAACTATATTGTATTCAAAGATTTGGCAGATTTATGAGATTTAATATATCTTAAATTCAGGGTATTTAATAGCATATTATTATCATTATATTTATTCAGAAATTAAAAACAATTACATACTACGAGTATAATAATTACTATACAAATCAGTTTAAAAATGTTTTCTTTTACAGGCTGTTCTTCATCAAGATACTTTTTGTCTTGATTTTCTTGTCCCTCTTGGCTTCATGGTTCGCACCAGTTAAACAATAATTTTCTTATGGCGGTCCAGTTGTTCGTAATCTACCAATATAAGGATCTGCAGTTTTTAATGAATAAGATTCTGAGTAGCTACGCCAAACAACTTATATTTTCATTTGTTATTTGTTGAGACCTTTATGTATTAGTTTTTAGGGTATTGGTAATTGTTGGTTAGATTATTTGGTAAAAACTGCGTTTGTACAAACTCTACATCAGCAATTATAGTATTATTCTATAACAATAATATAATTGCTGATATAGAGGCTTTAAATATCCCAAAATTAAATTAGATAAAACGGAATAAGTTATATTTGTAAACCAAATATAACTAACATTATTATAAATAAGAGAAATAAAAGGGAAAATTGCTTATAAGTTATTATGCATGTTTAAAGAATACCATAGCACATAACTTCAACTTTATAAAATAAGAAATAGGCAATTGTCCAATTTGGATGTTACAGCCATTGTTATCAACCGATCCTTTAAATAAATAAAACTATTTCGATTTGATTAAATTCTAAGGCCGATCTACTGGCCGAAGTCTATGCCGAAAACTCCCGTATTGACGATCGTGGTGCAGGACCACCCACCTTGCGTCCGTGTGGACATACGATGCCTGAGATTCGTATCAGACAACGCGATGTCCGCATGGAGCTACGATCGCTCGATATCCGGAAGTCCAGTGGTCCCGATGGTATCCCAGCGCTTGTCCTCAAAAAATGTGCAGCGGAATTGACTCCCGTCTTGACGAGGCTATACCGACTCTCGTACGCGTCGGGCTTTGTGCCTCGGGCTTGGAAGGGGGCCAATGTGCAACCAGTTTCTAAGAAGGGCGACCGTTCGGACCCTGCAAACTACCGTCCAATAGCTGTAACCTCAGTACTGTGCAAGGTCATGGAGCGAATAATTAATGTTCGCCTCATGGCCTACCTGGAGGGTCACCAGCTGTTAAATGACCGTCAATATGGCTTCAGGCCGAAACGGTCAACTGGTGACCTTCTGGCGTACACCACGCACGTCTGGGGTGAAGCTTTGGATGGTAATGGAGAAGCCCTTGCCATTGGCTTGGACATCTCCAAAGCGTTTGACAGGGTCTGGCACAAGGGTCTTTTATCCAAGCTCGAGGCATATGGTTTACCTGACCGTCTGCGGGGTTGGGTAGCTGACTTCCTGCGTGACCGCTCCATACGCGTCGTTGTGGATGGAAGCGCATCGCGCAGGATGTCGGTGAGTGCCGGCGTCCCTCAGGGCTCCGTGCTGTCGCCGACTTTGTTCCTTCTGCATATCAATGACATGCTGGACCTTGGATCCGGCATTCATTGCTATGCGGACGACAGCACGGTGCATGGACGCTACACTGCCCGCCCCGCAGCCGGCAAACAGGAGATTGCCGATATGAGAGAGTCTGTTGTAGCGGGACTGAACCGGGTTCTTGATCGTATTACCCACTGGGGCGGAAAGAACCTGGTTCAGTTCAACGCAGACAAGACTCAGGTTTGCGCGTTCTCGACGAAAAAATCCCCGTTTACTCCCCTTCCTTCTCTTTGCAACATTTCCCTTGGTACGTCGGACAGACTAGACATTCTAGGAATGTCCCTTCGCTGCGACTTGAATCACAGGGACCACATCGAGCGGGCCATTAAGACCACCTCCCGCAAACTTGGCATCCTGAACAAGGTGCGACGGTTTTTCGCACCGGAGCTTCGCCTGCTACTATACAAGGCGCAGATTCGCTCTTGTGCGGAGTACTGTTCGCACCTCTGGGATGGCTCTGCCAAGTATCTTCTCAATGCCCTAGATTCATTGCAGCGCCGAGCTGTCCGAATTATAGGTGATGCAGAGGTCTCGCGAACTCTGGAGCCCCTGCAACTACGCAGAGACATGGCGGCTCTGTGCGTCCTCTATCGCCTATACCACGGGGAATGTTCCGAGGAGCTCTTCAACCTTGTTCCTACCTCGTCTTTTCACTCCCGTAATACCCGCACAGGTCGGGGAAAGCATCCGCATTTTATCGACCGAATCGGCAGTCGAACTAAAAAGTTCGGTGCGTCTTTTCTTTGTAGATCAATCGACAAGTGGAATGCTTTGCCTGCCCATGTGTTCTCTCCATCCTATGACCTTGGATCCTTCAAGCGATGCGTGAAGAAGCATCTTAGGCCGGCATAGTGGCGGCGGCTGGGACAGCCAGGTACTGACTCGGTTGTCCCAGTCGTCGTCACTCTTGGACCTCCTCTTGCTTATCATCAGGCGGGTCGAGGTCAGATGTCGTGTCACAATAAAAAAATAAATAAAAAAATGTCGATACCAGTTTTTGCAAAATAAAGATTGAACAATAAGGTAAAGTGCAAAATGCTGACTGCGCCATGAGACAAAGAGTCGATGTCTGCAATTCCGTGCACTGTGTCGGTCTGACACTGCCATTAAATTCATAGCAGGGTTGGGTGGCTTTGTTAGTAGTAATTGTCGTTATCGTTACGTTAATAGTTTCTCTAAGAAGTCAGGCGCATTGTATGGTGTAGGATTAATAGGAATCTAGATAACTAAGGTGACAGATTTAATGTTTTTAACTATAGGTTTAAATGTAAGACTCTTTATAGCTCAATCCGATATACCTATGCGTGTGGTAAAGGAAAGGTACGAACATAAGCAATGAAACCCAAGGTAAACTACTAGGTACCCAAAATATCCTGCTTGCTCAATTTCAACCTTATAATATTATAAAACCTTTTTTTATTTGTGGCTTGGCATATAGAAGCACCCCGCTTGATGTTAGGCTGGAGTGCAGTCCATGAATGGAGGTGACTGCTACTACAGTTAAATAACTTCAAGTAGCAGTTGCATCCACTATGTCAGTCTAGTTGGACCCGCATA
Source organism: Tinea trinotella (assembly GCA_905220615.1). Lineage (NCBI taxonomy): Eukaryota > Metazoa > Arthropoda > Insecta > Lepidoptera > Tineidae > Tinea > Tinea trinotella. The sequence goes on from HG992305.1 coordinate 7,673,092, forward strand.
TCATAGGCTAATCCCGAAAAGCGACTAAGTCTCTTCACGGTCTGTAATAACGTAATGGCATTTCATGATTGCGATTTAGTACCATTGTTTGCCGCACGCGCAGTTAAGTAATATGTCGGCCTGTATTTCTTGTCGTCCACTTATCAAACTTTGTATTATTTTTTTACATTTAGCTTGCTTGGAAAATGATCTACTTCTGTTATCAAAAATACACTTTAGTATGTCTGAATCTTTTGTATTATGTAATGAATATTCCTGTTTTTATTGAGAAATGTGGCACCTGGAAGTGGTTAGGTTTCTCTGGCGGCTTACCCCGTTTATCTCACGCGCGTAACGAATTAATTGCCAAATTTTCTTATTAACCAAGCCAAATCACTCAGAAACCTTAATTGATCTGGCATATTACCTTTTCCATTTTTTACTTGGAGATAAATAGGGTTAGGCACTGGAAAACGCAACTGCTCCTAGGGACTCGACCGCGCAACTTCAATGATATTAATTCCCATTTGTCAAAAAGTTACGAGGTCGCTAATTAGTGTCAAAACAACTTTTATTTATTCGGACAACGAGTTTCAATGACCTTGAACGGAATGAAAAAGAACATCGATTCTCAGTGTGATGCGCGGTCGCAATTTTAATTTTGAAGGTCATCAATGGAGTTTCACTGTCAAAACTATAACGCTGTCAAACGCTCATTCTCATTGTCATTGAGTTACACGGTCGACCCGCAGAACAGACAAGTACGTCTATGCGGAATTTCAATAAAAAAAGTGAATAATGTAAATCTTAAAATACTAAATTGAAATTAATAAATAATAAATAAATAATTTTCTTTTGACGTCTCTTAGTCCAATACATTTAAAACAATAATTACCTTGCTAAAATATGTTTAAAAATAAATTAATAAATAAACGTATGTAAATACATAGAGATATATACATAGAGTTAACATAACTAAGTAGCAAAACGATCCACAAAAGTGGAGATGGCTTCACCAGTAGGCGCAGTGAGAGTTTCGCTATAATTATTAATTGAGTATGCCGTCTTGCGTTCTTAGATACTGCAAATATAATTGCAAAATATACTGCGCGGGGTGTCGGTGAATGCCGGCTCCGTGCTGTCGCCAACCTGGTTCCTTCTGCATATCAAAGACATGCTGGACCTTGGATCCAGCATTCATTGCTATGCAGACGACAGCACGATGCATGGACGCCGTGTAGCCCGCCCCGCAGCCGGAAAACAGGAAATAGCCGATATGAAAGAGTCTGTTGTAGCGGAGCTGAACCGGGTTTAGATTGTATTACCCATTGTGGCGACGAGTATCTGGTTCAGTTCAACGCAGACAAGACTCAGGTGTGCGCGTTTTCGACGAAAAAAATCCCCGTTTATCCCCCTTCCTTCTGTTTTAACATCTTCCTCGGTACTTCGTACAGACTGGACATCTTAGGGATGCCCCTTCGCAGCGACCTGAATAACGGGGACCACATTGAGCGGGCCATTAAGACCACCTCCAAACTTGGCATCCTGAACAAGGTGCGGCGGTTTTTCGCGCCAGAGCTTCGCCTGCTTTTATACAAGGTTCAAATTCGCTCTCGCGCGGAGTACTGTTCGCATATCTGGGACGGCTCTGCCAAGTATCTCCTCAATGCCCTATATTCAATATACTAGATTCATTGCAGCGCCGAGCTGTCATAATTATAGGAGATGCAGAGGTTACACGAACTTTGGAGCCCCTGCAACTACGCAGAGACATGGCGGCTTTGTGCGCTCGCCTATACCACGGAGAATGTTCCGAGGAGCTCTTTAACCTTGTTCCTACCTCGTCTTTTTACACCCGTAATACCCGCACTGGTCGGGGGAAGCATCCGCATTTTGACGATCAAATCAGCAGTAGAACTAAAAAGTTCGGTGCGTCCTTTCTTTGTAAAACAATCGACAAGTGGAATGCTTTGCCAGCCCATGTCTTCTCTCCATTTTATAACCTTGGATCCTTCAAGCGATGCGTGAAGAAGCACCTTTGGCCGGCATAGTGACGGCGACTAAGGCAGCCATGAACTAACTTGGTTGTTTCAGTCGTCATCACTCTTGGATCTCCTCTTGCTTATCATCAGGCGGGACGAGGTCAAATGTCGTGGCACAATAAATAAATAAAAAATAAAAAGTTATCAAAGAGTATGTAATAGCGCGGAGAGCAAAGAGTAATGTAGATTTTTTTAAAATATATAATCTACATTTTTCTATGTACTGTTTTAACATACTCCTCTAAGAACACAATACGTCATCATTATAATTCATCAGCGTGCTCCTCCTTTTGTGTCTAACCAGCAACTGAATGACCAATTGCTATTGCATTTTCGGTGTGTTGCCTTATTATTATTGTATTAGGAAAAAGGACATATATTGTTATAGCTCTTAGACGGATTTGGAAATAATTGTTCAATATATATTTTTTGTTAATACATCCAATCAATCAATCAAATTGTCACGCCTTTTTCCCACAGGGATAGGCAGAGACAATGGAGCGCCACTTACCACGATCCTTACACAACTCCCGTGCTTCCCTCACATCCACAATTCTCCTCATACAGGCCCTATGGTTATGGGCACTAGGCAACCTAGCTTTTTTAAGGATGTCTCCGATTTGGTCGGAAAACACTCTCCTAGGCCTGCCTTGTTTAACGCATCCATCCACATCAGATTTATAAATTCCTTTCGTCAATCTACTTTCACTCATCCTTTCCATGTGCCCAAACCATCGAAGCATTCCTTTGTCAATCCTTGTCACTACATCTTCTTTCAAACCACATCTATCACGCAGTGTGCTATTCCTTATTCTATCAGCTATCGTCACTCCACATACACTCCTTAACGACCGCATAATAATACATAATACATCCAGTGTTTTATATTTTATATGAGCCCTTGCATTTCATATGATTAACACCCATAACTTTCTGCGCTTTAATATACTTAGTTAGCTCTTCACCCGAACTATTATGACTCCGTTTGTGCACAAAATACTATGTACTTTCTGCCCACCAAGTGTCTGCCTACCACTCTAAAATACCCAGACATGAAGCAATAATCTGCCTTATTAAATAACATATATTTGTATAAACAAAAATATAATTACTGTTATGTACCTACAATTTATTATTACTTTATTTATCTTGTGAATTGTGACTAATTTTGTGTTGTTGCGTGTAATTACACTCGCGAGTGTGTTGGTGTGATGGTTCTGCTTCTCACGCAATAATAATTGTGCTTTCATTGCATTTTTAAGTACTTTTCTGTTCTATTCTACTCAATATTTCGACTAAAGAGATTCTACATTTCACATTGGACTAGGGTCGGAGACGTAGCTCAGATGGTAGAGCGCTTGCATTGCATGCGAGAGGTCCCGGGGTCGATACCCGGCGTTTCCATACGGCGATATTGTTAAGGCTTTTTTATTTTTTTAAACTAAATTATGAAATTAAAACACGTGGGATGAACGACAGTGTGGACAGCCGCGCAATTATGGCCACGATGTGTTCGCCAAAAATGACGATGTTGTACGGGAGCGGTGTTCTGTAAATGACCTTAATTCAGCGCCATCTGTTAATTTACGAAAGAACTACAATGGTGGTGCACAATCCCTAATAAAACTGACACAAAAGTTCGACAATTTATATCTAGATGTCGCCAGATTTATTTTTGTAAGGAAGGTAGGCAAACTACTGACAAATAACCGACAACTGAAGGTGTACAGACCGTGAAATGACTTAGTCTAGCATTAAGATTAGCATTAAGACTTAGTCTAGCTTGAAATTTGTTGGTTTCAAACTAGGCTGGCATAGTGGTTGCGACTGCTACTTGTATTTATTAAACTGTACAGATAACTGTCGCCTTAAATTCTAGCTAAACATCAGGCGGGGTTCTGTCATATGTCAAGCCACAATAAAAAAAAACTGTTATTATCAAAGTTTATTATCATCAGCCAAAAGGCTGAACATTGGCCTCCCTCTTTGAACGCTATTCCAAACGACAAGATGCTGGTTGGATCCACATGACTTTCACTATGTCGTATGTCGTCAGTACACCTAGTAGGAGGCTTATCTACGTTGCGTCTTCCGGTTCGTGGTCTTCACTCTAGAACCTTTCTTACCCATCGGTTGTCGGTTTTTCGAGCGATGTGGCAAAGTTTATCATTATCATTAAATCTTTTATCATTGGGATATATGTAGCAAGAGCGCTGCCGACTGATAAAACCGTTATTTTACGGTTGTCTCAGTCACCGTAATTATGCTGAACAATTTATCAACCTCAACAGTTAGTTCTCGATACTTTTTTGTAGCTTTATAACCTTGTTCCTGCTTCGTCTTTTCACATCCGTAGTACCCGCACAGGTCGAGGAAAGCATCCGCATTTTGTCGACCGAATCGACAGTCTAACTAAAAGGTTCGGTGTGTCGTTTCTTTGTAGAACATTCGACAAATGGAATGCTTTACGTGCCCATGTGTTCTTTCCATCCTATAACTTCAAAGCGATGCGTGAAGAAGCACCTTTAGCCTGCTAGTTTTGCTGATCTAAAAGCATCCATCGTCAGGTTCTTTAGATTCAGAATGATTTTTTTCATCGTACCTACTTATTTATACTGTACTTTTACTGGTATGAGAGAAATTAGTGAAAATAGTACCTTTGACGTAATAGTAGGTAATTTGAATTTATATTTATATAAAATAATTTGTTGTTCGAAAAACATTATTTTATCAAGCTATACCTGGGTGGCGACACAATAAATTCTTAGTCGACACCGGGGCTACGAATTGTAATTCAGTAATTCCTCGAATTGCCTAATTAAATTACCGACCGATATTTCAATCTACAACGAACATACCTTAATCAACGGTTTAGGAGGCAACATAAGGACCCTAGGTACAGTATATTTAAACTTAACCAACAATACCAATAGTGTAATATTTAATCAGAGGTTACATATACCGACCCATGCAGACGGAATTCTAGGTACTGACTTTTTAGAAAAATATTACGCAACAATAAACTTTGAGTCACGTTTGTTATGGCTAAATACTAATGGAACGAGATGTAATTTAAAACTGCATACTTCTTTTAAGAAAGGTTTACACATTCCATCACGTAGTGAATCATATACCAACATCGATATACCAAAGAATTATTATGATTCACCCCAAATAATAATATGTCCTAAAGAAATACAAGATGGTATATATTTAGCAAGTACATTAGTAAAACCCATAAATAATAAATACCTATATGTATATTAAATACAACCGAAAAAGATGTTTTTATTCAAAATGTTAATCCGACATTTCAAAATATTAATGATTACGAAATGTTAGATGAAGGAATTATCGAGCAGACCAGAAGCGAGTGGTCTAGTCCTATCTTATTAGTACCGCAAAAATCAGGAGACGGAAATAAAAAATGGCGTTTAGTAATTATAGATTATAGAAAATTAAACAACGTTATTCAAGAAGACAAATTTCCATTACCTAATATAACAGAAATCTTAGATTCACTTGCATGATGTATCTATTTTAGTCATTTAGATTTGCAAAGTGAATTCTATCAATGTGAATTAGAGAAAGATAGTCGTAAATATACAGCATTTTGCTCAGGACAATATCACGTTTACCGATGGGATTAAAAATATCGCCGGGTTCTTTTAGTAGATTAATGAATATGGCAATGACTGGACTAACATACGAAAGATGTTTAGTTTACATGGATGACCTAGTAGTTTACAGTAAAAATTTAGAAGATCAAAATAAAAACCTATTAGACGTATTTCCAAGATTGGGAATTTCAATTTAAAATTAAATATTGAAAAATGTAACTTTTTAAAAAAGGAAATGCTATATTTAGGTCTCATAATATCATCAGATATTATGTGACATCAGAGTACTACCGGATCCCGAAAAGATAAAAGCTATTGAAAATTATCCAAAACCGCAAAATATTGATGAGTTGCGAAGATTTGTAGCTTTCGTAAATTATTATAGAAAATTTATACCTTTTGCAGAAAAGGCTCAGCCATTTAATAATTTATTTAGGAAAAATACAAGCTTCAATTGGAGTAAAGAAAGTGAAAATTCATATAACATGTTAAAACACGCTATAATCGCACCACCAGTGTTGCAATACCCTAACTTTGATGAGACTAATCAATTTATTCTACAAACTGATGCGTCAGGATACGCATTAAGATACGCAGTATTATCGAATGGAGATAATAAACCTATAGCTTATGCAAGCAGAAGCCTAAATAAAGCTGAGAAAAATTATCCTACCATTGAAAAAGAGCTTTTAGCCATCGTTTGGGCAATAAAACATTTCCGACCATATCTTTTTGGGCGTGAATTTAAAATACTCACGGATCATAAACCACTTATTTATTTATTTGGTATGCGAGACCCTTCAAGTAGACTGATGAAATTTATCTAAATTGATTGATGAGATGAGTACTAGCAATTGATGAGTATAATTTTATTGTCGAATATGTTAAAGGAACCGACAATGTGGTAGCAGATGCATTGTCTCGTGTAATTTTGACAAGTAAGGAGTTGAGAGGAATGTGGGATGATGTAGTAAATGTTATGACTAGGGCACAAAGACGAAAAATGGATAAAAAAAAAAGAATGAAAGAGAAAATAATGAACGACGAAACAGTAAAAGTACAATGGACGCTATGGATTCCCTAGTTAATCGGCCGAACGTCTTGGAAACTCATAGTAAACCATCTGGAGCGATTGAATTGATATTTATGGATGAGAATAAGCTAAGAAATAAGAAAGTATTAATTACGAAACAAAGAGAAATATTGAATTATGTAGAAAAAGATAAGAGTATAATAATAAGTAGAGCATTTCGATCACAACTATCGCCAGCCGAATTTATGAGAGCTCACTGAATTTTGTGAAAGTATAAATATTAATGAAGTTTATATTCTGACAGATCAAAACTTATATAAAGATTTTATAAAATGTTTAATGAATGAAATTAAAAAAGACGATAAATATAAAGGACCGTAAATACGCATTTTAAAAGATAGAAAGAGAATAGACGATATAGATGATATTAAGATAATACTTAATGACTTTCTTATTTTACCGCCAAGCGGTCACGCAGGTATTCGAAGAATGTTAAATAATATAAAGAAATATTATTTTTGGACAAACATGGAAATATACGTAATTGACTTTGTGAAATATTGCGATAAATGTCAAAAACAAAAATATACTATTCAGATTAAGAAACCAATGGAGATAACTACGACAGCTAGTACAGCTTTTGAAAAGATTTTTATAGATTTAGTAGGACCATTAGATAAGGATAGATATAACTTTCAATATAATTTAACTCTTCAATATGAGTTAACAAAATATGTAGAAGCATACCCGTTACGCAATAAAACAAGCGACGAGGTAACAAAAGCGTTAGTAAATAATTTAATATTACGATATGGTATTCCAAGTAATATTGCATCAGACAGAGGTACAGAGTTTACATCAGCATTATTTTCAGATGTATGTAAGTTGTTAAATATTAATAAAATAAATTCTACAGCTTACCATTACCAAAGCATTGGAGCATTAGAAAACACGCATAAAAATTTAGGCATGTATTTGCGAATTCAGACTGATAATCACCCCGAGAGTTGGTCAGATAGATTACTTACCATTTTGGTCATTCGCTTATAACACTACAGTACATTCAGAAACTCATTATACACCATTCGAACTTGTTTTCAGAAAGAAATGTAACTTACCTTCAAATCTAAGTAAACCAAACGTAGATCCTTTATATAATTTTGAAAATTATCCTTTAGAATTAAAATATAGATTACAGACTTCTCAAAAAGATGCTAAGAACATATTGATTAACAACAAAATTAAAAGAAAAACTTACTATAACAGATATATTAGATCGACTTAATACAAAACAAATGATCAACTACTTTTAAAAAACTAACAATGGAAACAAACTTTACTTATTATATGAAGGACCTTATACAATAGTAAGAGATGTGTCACCTAATGTTGAGATTTCGATAAAAGGTAAAAAGGTAATTGTACACAAAAATAGAACAAAAGCATATTATAACAAATAGTTTATTAGGTTAAAGTGTTTACATTAAAGTTATGTTATAGATTAAGAATTGTTAAACATTAAGCTTAGAATTAAGATTCAAAATATTTTTTTACTAATGTATGGAGCTCTAATACCTATTATTATAATCCAATACTTATTAATCATTATATTTGTAACACTTTATAATTTTTTTTTGTGTGTTTTTATTTTATCATTTATAACTAATAAGTTTAAGATTTGACTAAAATTTCGAAGTTGTATATATTTAAATTTTTTAAAAATTAGGGGGATGATGTGATTTAGTGTTAAGTATAGTGTATAAGACTGCATTAGGCAGTCGGGATTAAACCATGGAACAAATCACACGTCTTTAATTTCACTCCTCCCGACCTCACAGTATGAGGAGTTCTAAGAATGCCCACGACTGAAATAACTGAGTCATTTCACGGTTGCCTCAAAACAAATATTTAATGAATGTATTCTATTGTCATTGGTTTTTAACGTGTTTAAATTATTAAGTAAGACCCCCAGGAGTGGGTATAAATTAATTTAAAACATTCTGTTACATAGTTATTTACATACAAGTCAAGCTAATTAAAGCGAATTAAATAAAAAAAGAAAATTTACATCTAAAACTACATAATCCATCCATTAAATTACTGGTATAATATGATTTAACAAACAAAAGCTTTTAAACTGATATTTTTGCTTAGAAATATATATTTAAAAAGGCGTAAGAACCACAATACGCCGAAGTTTTTGACATTGTGTATTTTAAATCACGAACATTGATATACACCGTGGCGGCGCCGTAAGCATGAATTGATATGCGTCATCAATTAACTTGTGCTGAAAATTATTTTCCAAATAGATTTTTAAATGAAGTAATAAATATTGATTTTATTTATAATGAAACATTTATTATGATAACATATGATACAAGGATTTGTTGTTACTGGAATTATTAGTTTGATGCTAATAATTTCAGCGATTTGGAACGTAGCATCTAAACACAAATTATACAAACGTTGCCAAACCTACGATAGCTTCCTCGCTTACTCTCGGTTAGGTTCCGTGTGATAAAGAGAGACACACAAACATCCGTTCAACTTTAACACAAGGCAGCCACATCCTGTAAGCTAACTATTGATTTTTGTGCCTAGGTTGAAATATCCGTGAAAGCCATATTGGAAAGGCCCGCACGCGGCCACCATTACGGTGGAACGAAAAAGGTTTTAATATATTTATTTAGTGTTAATTCTTATAGAATTTGGTGTTTTATGTTTAATTAACTCTAAACTTTTGTTTAAGTGTATAGTTTTTTCTAAATATAAAGACATTTTGCTAAAAATCGCGTTTTTACTTGTGCGTCTCGTCCGCAAATGCCACGCCCTGATCATAAAACCGAAAATCTACATTATTAGAAATGTTTAATATAAACATGGGACATGTGACTGTTAATCAAATGAAGCTAAGACATGAAAATGAGTTAATCATGTATTTACTGTGGTTATTCGGACATTTATGTGAAATGCGTTGTTGTGTCGTCAGACATCACGGGAATGATTAATGGGTAAGTTTGTTTTAAAGTATGTATAATAGAGGATCGCCTGTAATCTACAAGTTATTTTACATAATTCCATCCTCGATCCTATTCCATCTTAAACGTTCCTTTTTTTCTTGTAACTCTACATCTCTCCTTGACCTGCCTGATAGTAAGCATCAATGATATTTTAAGAAGAAAATACGTAGTTACGTTATACGTGCTCCGAACGAGGCACGTTAAAACTATGCTAATAAGCAAACCTGAACTCAGTGTCGCGATGCAGAGCAACATATATTTGTCTCTATTTCGCTCTCAATAACTATCATTCTACTCCGTCCTACTTCCACTTGTCTATGTGCCAACTCGTAGTTGATCGTTCAAACTCGTGCCATACACTAAAACCCGCGTAGGTATCTACGTATCTACCTTATTTTACTTAATATCTTTTGTAAGCATGAAGAAAGACCAAGTACATACGACTAAAAAAAACATTTTACTTTACGGCTGCTCCAGTCATAGTCACTATTCCGGTCATAGATGAAACACGATAAACTTTTCTTAATTAATCTAATAATCGTAATAGATTTGTGTATTTTTTTATTGTAACACGACATCGGACCTCTATCTGCCTGATAAGCAAGAGGAGGTCCATGAGTGACGACGACTGAAAAAACCGAGTTAGTTCACGGCTGCCTCAGCCGCCAAAGGTGCATAGTGACTAGGAGAACTAGCCATGAGCTTCTCGATTCCCTTGATTCATGGCAGCGCCGAGCTGTCCGAGTAATAGTACATGCAACCGTTCAGTTTTTTCAGTCTTCGACGCTCTTGGACCTTCTCTTACTTACCATCAGGCAAGACAAGGTCATATGTCGAATCGGAATGAAAATTTTTTATTACCTTTGGATGTGAAGGAGGCTTCATTGTGTCAGGGTCGTATACGAGTGGCATCATTAACAAGGTATACTTACTATACTCAATTTCGTGCCTCTGGAACCGCCATCAACTGAGATCACTATGTCACCAAATAGTATTGCCCTTCATTCACGTATCAACCCGGACACGTCCCCAGGTGCATAGGGAAACAAACTACAACTACGGCGCCTCCATCGTGGCGTCCGTAGCGAGATGCTTGAGTTATTGAAACTGTTTTGTACTTAGATAATTACAAACACTAACAAATAAAAAAACGTTCCTAAAGCTGACTATTTTAGGATAACTTAAAGCGGCATATTTCAGGAATAGTTTTTATGTGGACGTGTATATCACTGTTACCTTTCACACTGTACCTTATATACATTAGACTTCTTTTATTGTAACAGACTATTACATATTGTAAAATAAAAACTAAAATCCAACATCGTAACGTATATTTAGTATGAAAATATACATCTTATAAATATTTCTTACTGAAAAATGCAGCCCGCCTAAGTACCTTTTTACGCGTTCCCGTTGCCGGGTGGATATCTGGCGGCAAAGTATTATAGATGAATAGATCACAGTAGTATATGGGCATGTTTAAGTAGCTTTCACACATACTATCGACGTAATGTTCTCAATTAAAACTGGGTTTGGTAATGCGACATAAGCCTTGGACCTTCATATTCCACTCCAATTAGGTCTTCGTTCAGCCACAGTAAAGGCTACAATATAGTAAAACAATTTTAGTTAAAGAAGTCATAGTTCTATTTATTATATCACTTGTCTACTTTATTTTATTTATATATTTAAAATTGCATAACATGAGTATTAATAGGTGGACCATACATTAACTGAACATACATGTACCCCGTTGGGGTGTATACAATTATACTCACTTCTTAATATTACATTAAAATTACACGTTCACAATTATGACAGTCACTTGCAAAACTATATATATATTAATTAATTAGGATTCATTTATCATTTACACTCATAAACAACATTAGTCATGGCTCAATAGTTATATCCCTATAATATCCCTTGGACCCTCATGGTGCATCATCAGAGAACTACTATAGGTCTTCAATTTGATAACGGTCCTACTAATGGCTCATGTGAGTAACAATTTTAGTTAAAGCACTATGATATAATCTGTTGTTGATTTGCTGATCTGATAGGATTCATGATAGTGCATGATCAGATACTCCTGTGCATATGATAGATATCTTCAATTTGATAACGGCCCAGCTAAAGGCTTTAGTTAAAGCACTAAGCTTTAGTTTTCGCTTCAGATGCAAAAAACAGGTTTTTACTACTTTTGACATTTTTTTGACAGCTTGCTTGACAATATCATGCTATAATTTTACTTGCAATCAATTCCTGATAGTTGAATCTACATTTAAAATTTTTTGTCGCTCCAATAGGAATTTCTTTGTCCAAAAAGCTAATTCGATCTGACTATCTGACTGATCTGCTTTATCTTAAATTGTTACTCACTATGAGCCATTAGCTGGACCGTTATCAGATTGAAGACCTGGAGTATCTGAAGATGCACCATGAGGATGCAAGGAATATAACTATTGAGCCATGACTTATGTAATTACTATACACATGTATGGTATGGGTTTGATGAAAAAAAATGAGTTTCTGTTCAGTATGGGGAACCTCCAAAATTTGTCGTTTTTTTTCTTTTTGTGTGAAAATCTTAATGCGGTTTACAGAATACATTTATTTACCAAGTTTCAATAGTATAGTTCTTATAGTTTCGGAAAAAAGTGGCTGTGACGGACGGACAGACAGACAGATATGACAGATATAGGACAGATATGACGAATCTACAAGGGTTCCGTTTTTTTGGCACGGGACCCTAAAAAGGAATGGCATAAATTATTATACAGAGAGAGGCAGAAACGATGCTACTTAGAGTTGGCATAAATCTTTTTTTTTTAATTACACAATTACAATGTAATCTGCCTTTAAATTATTAAAGTAGAAGTTACATCCACTATGCCGGCCTAATTGTAAGTGGTGGTACTACCCTGGATTGGCAGACTGGGCACCACTGTGGAGTGAAAGGACTCTTTGACAACCAGACCTGGAGGAAATATCCGCCTCTTTTATACAAAAATTTGTAATATTTTAATTAAAAATGAAAGCTATAAAACAAATATTTTCTCCGACCGGAAATCGAACTCGGAACTTTCCGCGTGCTGCAGGCTGGTGTGCTAACCAATACTTCACGCCTGTCGTCAAAATATTTATCATTGAAAAGGGACATCCCTAATATTGACAGTGAGATGAAAAAAAATGGCGTTCTTTATTACAGGAAACCATGAAACATAAAAGTTTTATTTATTCTTCAAACAATATCCCCATTGTGAATAACACTTAAAACTATAATATATATTTATATCCGTTACTCTTCCCCTCTGGCACTCCTCTCTGGCTCACACCATTCCTCCTCTGTTCCCCCGTCCTGCTTCTCATTCTTTCCCGCTGTCACCCTTCTCAGGCCCACACCATTCTCTGTCCTGACCCATATTTTTTTCCTCTGTCCCCACTTAGATCTCTCAGGCGAAGTCTGAAACTGTAAAAAATAACATTATTTTTTATTTTTTCATGGTTAACGGGGTTCACGCCTGGCTGAAACGTATAATAGTGAATGTTTTGTTAATAATAATTCTATGCCCCCACCCAGTTAATTCTCTGTTCCCTGTCCTGCTTCTCATTCTTTCCCGCTGTCACCCTTCTCAGACCCACACGATTCTCTGTCCTGATCCATATTTTGATTCCTCTGTCCCCACTTAGATCTCTCAGGCGAAGTCTGAAACTGTAAAAAATAACATAATTTTTTATTCTTTCATGGTTAACGGGGTTCACGCCTGGCTGAAACGTATAATGGTGAGTGTGTCCCCGCCGGGGAGGGGCGGGGAGAGAGGTGGAGGGAAGGGGAGAGAAGGGAGGGGTGGGGAGGGTGAAGGAAGGGAAGGGAGGGGAGAGAGGGGAGGGGAGGGCAGGGAGAAGAGAAGAGGGGAGGGGTATAGAGGGGAGGGGAAGGAAGGGGAGGGGAAGGAAGGGGAGGGGAAGGAAGGGGAGGGGAAGGAAGGGGAAGGGGAGGGGAGGGGTGGAGATAGAGGGGAGGGGAGAGAGGGGTGAAGGGGGAAGGGTGAAGGGGGAGGGGAGGGGAAGGGGAGGGTAGGGGGAGGGGAGAGGCGAGGGGAAGGGGAGGGTATGGGGGTGAGGGGGAGGGGAGGGGTGAAGGGGATGGGGAGGGGCGAGGGGAAGGGGGGGTATGGGGGTGAAGGGGAGGGGAGGGGGGGAGGGGGAGGGGTGAAGGGGGAAGGGTGAAGGGGGAGGGGAGGGGATGGGGGAGGGGAGGGGATGGGGAGGGGAGGGGCGAGGGGAAGGGGAGGGTATGGGGGTATGGGGGTGAGGGGGAGGGGAGGGGTGAAGGAAATGGGGAGGGGCGAGGGGAAGGGGAGGGTATGGGGGTGAAGGGGAGGGGAGGGGTGAAGGGGAGGGGGAAGGGAACGGGAGGAGGAAGGGAACGGGAGGGGAAGGGGAGGGGTGAGGAGAGGGGTGGTTTCAGTCGTTTTCATATGGTTTACAGTCGGAATCATATGGTTTCAGGCGTTTCCACATGGGATTCAGTCGGGGGAGGAAAACGGGGAGGGGGGGAGCGAGGGTAGGGAGAGAGGGGAGAAAGGGGAGTGGGAAGAGGGGAGGGGAAGGGGAAGAGGGGAGGCGGAAGAGGGGAGGGGTACGGAAAGGGAGGGCAAGGACGGCGAGGTGAGAGAGGGGAGGGGCGGGGAGAGAGGGGGAAGGGAGGGGAAAGGAGAGAGGGGAGAGAGGGGAGGGGAGAGAGGGGTGGGGAACTAGGGGAGGTGAGGGGAAGGGAGAGAGGGGAGGAGAAAGAGAGAGAAGGAGGGGGAAGAGGGAAGGGGAAGAGGGGAGGGGAGGGGAAGAGGGGAGAGGGGCTGAAGGGGAGGGGAAGGAAGGGGAGAGGGGGAGGGGTAGAGGGAGGGGTTGGGAGGGGAGGGGAGAGTGGGGAGGGGAAGGGGAAGGAAAGGCGGGGGGAAGGGGAGGGGGGGGTGAAAGGGCGGGGAGGGTGAAAGGGAGGGGAGGGGAGGGGAGGGGTGAAGGGGAGGGGAGGGGAGGGGAGAAGGGGAGGGGAGAAGGGGAGGGGAGGGGTGAAGGGAGAAGGGTGAAGGGAGAAGGGTGAAGGGGGAAGGGTGAAGGGGGAGGGGAGGGGGGGGGGAAGGGGGAGGGGGAGGGGGAGGGGGAGGGGGAGGGGGAGGGGAAGGGGGAGGGGAGGGTATGGGGGTGAGGGGAGGGGTGAAGGGGATGGGGCGGGGCGAGGGGAAGGGGAGGGTATGGGGGTGAAGGGGAGGGGTGAAGGGGAAGGGTGAAGGGGAGGGGGAAGGGAACGGGAGGAGGAAGGGAACGGGAGGGGAAGGGGAGGGGTGAGGGGAGGGGTGGTTTCAGTCGTTTTCATATGGTTTACAGTCGGAATCATATGGTTTCAGTCGTTTCCACATGGGATTCAGTCGGCATCATATGGTTTCAGTCGTTCCCATATGGTTTTCAGTCGTTTTCAGATGGGCTGAAGGGGAGGGGAAGGAAGGGGAGAGGGGGGGGGGTAGAGGGGAGGGGTACGGAAAGGGAGGGCAAGGACGGCGAGGTGAGAGAGGGGAGGGGCGGGGAGAGAGGGGGAAGGGAGGGGAAAGGAGAGAGGGGAGAGTGGGGAGGGGAGAGAGGGGTGGGGAACTAGGGGAGGTGAGGGGAAGGGAGAGAGGGGAGGAGAAAGAGAGAGAAGGAGGGGGAAGAGGGAAGGGGAAGAGGGGAGGGGAGGGGAAGAGGGGAGAGGGGCTGAAGGGGAGGGGAAGGAAGGGGAGAGGGGGAGGGGTAGAGGGAGGGGTTGGGAGGGGAGGGGAGAGTGGGGAGGGGAAGGGGAAGGAAAGGCGGGGGGAAGGGGAGGGGGGGTGAAAGGGCGGGGAGGGGAGAAGGGGAGGGGAGAAGGGGAGGGGAGGGGTGAAGGGAGAAGGGTGAAGGGGGAAGGGTGAAGGGGGAGGGGAGGGGAAGGGGGAGGGGAAGGGGGAGGGGAAGGGGAGGGGGAGGGGAAGGGGGAGGGGAAGGGGGAGGGGAAGGGGGAGGGGAAGGGGGAGGGGGAGGGGGAGGGGAAGGGGGAGGGGAAGGGGGAGGGGAGGGTATGGGGGTGAGGGGAGGGGTGAAGGGGATGGGGAGGGGCGAGGGGAAGGGGAGGGTATGGGGGTGAAGGGGAGGGGTGAAGGGGAGGGGTGAAGGGGAGGGGAAGGGTGAAGGGGAGGGGGAAGGGAACGGGAGGAGGAAGGGAACGGGAGGGGAAGGGGAGGGGTGAGGGGAGGGGTGGTTTCAGTCGTTTTCATATGGTTTACAGTCGTAATCATATGGTTTCAGTCGTTTCCACATGGGATTCAGTCGGCATCATATGGTTTCAGTCGTTCCCATATGGTTTTCAGTCGTTTTCAGATGGGCTGAAGGGGAGGGGAAGGGGAGGGGAGGGGCGAGGGGAAGGGGAGGGGAGGGGCGAGGGGAAGGGGAAGGGAGGGGAAGGGGGGAAGGGGGAGGGGAGGGGAAGGGGAGGGGAGGGGCGAGGGGAAGGGGAGGGTATTGGGGTGAGGGGAGGGGCGAGGGGAAGGGGAGGGTATGGGGGTGAAGGGGAGGGGTGAAGGGGAGGGGAAGGGGAGGGGGAAGGGAACGGGAGGAGGAAGGGAACGGGAGGGGAAGGGGAGGGGTGGTTTCAGTCGGTTTCATATGGTTTCAGTCGTTTTCATATGGTTTACAGTCGGAATCATGTGGTTTCAGTCGTTTCCACATGGGATTCAGTCGGCATCATATGGTTTCAGTCGTTCCCATATGGTTTTCAGTTGTTTTCAGATGGGTTTTGGTCGGTATCATATGGGTTTCAGTCGGCATCATATGGTTTCAGCGTGAGGGGAAGTAAGGGAAAGGGAAAGAAGAGGAGGGGAGGGGGAGGGAGACGGGTGGCACGAGGGGTGGGAATGGACGGGGGAGGGGAAGGTGAGGAAATATTTAAAAAAAAACAATATAATGACTGTCTATTCTCAATATATATTTGTTATACACTCGTAAGAACATTAATAATTTTCACAAAAACAGTGATCGTCATAATTTTAATTTAAGATACAAAGATAAACTCGCTGCGCCCACATATAGGCTCCACAAAATAAGTAATTCTTTCGCTGGCAACTGTATCCGTATGTATAATACGCTGCCAAGTAATGTGCCTGATCTTACAGTTAATAAATTTTAAAAAATCATTAAACTTAAATTGTGCCAAAAGGCTTACTATAGCATTAGAGATTTCTTTGACGACAAGGCTGCTTGGCAGTGAATGAATTGCTAGTTCCCAAGATAAAAAAGATGTAATAGAATATAAGACTAAGATGAAAAAAGCCGGACTGGAGTTTCTTGAGTGTTCTTCTCAGTCTGTAGCCTTTCCGAACACTCGGTAGAGTCCCCTCACTCTTTCTTAATGACGTTTCTAAGTGTTTGTAAAAACCAAATGAATAAATGACTTTGAATTTTGAGGCGGGGAGGGAACGAAAGGGTGGGAGGAGGGGGCTGAGGGAACTGGGGTACGCGAAGGGAAAGGGGGGAGAGGAGGGGTACACAGAGGGGAAAGGGCAGAGGGTGCGGAAGGGGGTACGCGGAGGTGAAGGAAGGGGTGCAGAGGGGAGGGTTACACAAATGGGGAGGGTGTAGGGAGATAGGAAGGGGGAGGGAATAGGGGAGTGGAAGAGGTGGGGAAAGGGAAAGGGTACGCAGAGCGAAGGGGACGGGGAATGAGAGGTGCCCAGAGGTGAGGGGGAGTGGTGCTGAGAGAAGAGGGGATTTGTACGCAGAAGGGGAAGGGGTGCGTGAGCAGAGGCGAGGTGAGGGTTACACAGAGGGTGAAGAAAAGGGCGGAGAGTATGGGTCGGAGAGGGAGGGTACGCAGAAGGGAAGGAAAAAGACAGAGCTTTACGCAGAGGGTAAGATGAAGAGGAGGGTACACAGAGGGGAAGGCAAGGGTGATGGGAATGGGGGGAACAAGGGGGTAGAGGGTAACGCAGAGAATGGTACATAGAGGCGTGTGAGGAGCGAGTTTTTAGGGTGTGGGTTGTGTGGGAGAAATTGTGTGTGTGTGTGGGAATATTGATAAGTAGAGGTGATTGTGTGTAGAAGGGTGTGTGTGGGGGGAAATGTGTGTGTAGATGTAGGTGGGGATGGTGTGGATGGGTGAGTGTGTGGGACTGTATGTGAGTTACTTGGCTGTTTAAGTGTGGGGGGTGTATGTGAGTATGTGTGCGTGTCTATGGGGTGGGTGTGTATATGTTTCACGATTTTGTCGTGTATGCCTTGCATTTGCCTATCATTGATATTTTAGGGTTAGTTATCAAGCCCTAAAAAGGCATGCACGACAAAATCGTGGAACATCACCTGTCACCAGCTCCCGATCTATATAGGTCCCAAAACTTCCGGAGCAACTGGAATTCCGCAGAGACATTACGGATCTAAAGGAAATGGTGACTATTATGATTTGTGTGAGTTAGCTCGGCGTTGCAATGAATCCATAGCATCGAGATTTTTTTTATTGTGACCCGACATCGTCCCGCCTGATGATAAGCAAGAGGAGGTGACGACGACTGAGAAAACCGAGCCCGTTCACGGCTGCCTCAGTCGCCGTCACTACGCCGGCCAAAGGTGCTTCTTCACGCATCGCTTGAAGGATCCAAGCACATGGGCAGGCAAATAATTCTATTTGTCGATTGATCTACAAAAAAAAAGATTCACCGAACTTTTTAGTTTCACTGCCCATTCGGTCGATAGAATACAGATGCTTTCCCCGACCTGTGCGGGTATTACGGGAGTGTAGGAACAAGGTTAAAGAGATCCTCGGAACATTCTCTATCAGGGAACAGATCATGGCAAATGTATAGAACTAAATTGTGAATGAAGAATGAATTCAAATATTATATTCTTGTAGTAGTTTTATATATAAGAAAACAAACTGTCATGTCCTGTCTGTCGTATATTTTTGGTGTGTGATTTTTTACGTACGATTATTATTTACGAACAAACAGTTTAGTTTAATATTAAACAGGCTTTCAATCACTCCATAACTCACACAAATCAACCAGTGTTTACCAAATTAGTGTTATTTAACCAATATTTTAATAAATCAAAGACATTTGAGCAAGTCTGACCTTGGCAATTGGTACACACTGGAGAACACAGTAACCTGACTTTTTTTACAGCTACATTTGGCACTACAACCTTTTTTGCAATTGCGAAAAATAGTGTTGAGGAGTATTTCTGGAGCACGTGGGAGTATAATAGAAATACAATAGAATAGCCAGATGTTTTTCAGGGCCATGTTTTCCAGACAAACTGTCATAGCGTGTCGCTGATAGCTTGAAGGCACACGCAGACAGAACGGGCATCTGGCATAGCTAAAGCCACACACGACTCACTTCACGATCTGTATACTTGAAAATGATGGTACTACCCCGGATTGCAAGACTGAACCACTAACTGTCTCCATACCATTTTATTATTAACAAATATTTGTAATATTCATGCCAGTGAAATATTTAAATATAGTTATAGTGCGCAACTAAGTTCTCGCTGTTTTTCAAGAGATGGTTCTGCTAGTAAGTGCTGGACGATTATGACATAATCAAAATAACCAAGCTACCTAGACATAAACAAACAAACCGCTTTGACACATTACTGGGGTTTGGTTTTGCGTCGTATACTTTTGGTTGAGCGAAAATGTCTGATTTTGTGCCAAATAATCGTTATTTGCGGTAAGTGTTGCTTTTCTTCTATAATTCGAAGAAAACGGCGTTTGAAGCGCATCGATAACTCCAAAAATGCTGCTGTAAGTGAAACAACGTGCCGTGATTGGTTACGTCGCTTCAGACGGTGATATCGATGTTGACAACTGTTCGCTCTATGAGAATCCGAGCCAAACGCGGAATGAGCTTGCTTTAGCATTGAGAGTTACCCGCTAAGCCTTCTTTAGCATATGCAGTTAAAAAGATAAGGCGTCTAACTGACGTCAACACGGCCAGATTAGTTTACTTTGCAAGCTTTCACACTCTAATGTCTTATGGCAAACTGCTTTGGAGAAATGCTGCTAATATAAAAAATTTGTTTTACAAAAGAGAGCTGTGAGATCCATATATAATTTGTGTGCTCCTACTTCTCTTAGAGACAAATTTAACGAGTATAATATATTGACCACTGCTTCACAATATATTTATGAAAATCTTTTATATGTCCACAAAAATAAAGAGCAAAATAGTGACGGGAATCCTAGAATAATGAGTAATAGCAATAAATTACAGTTACCTAATTTCCGACTACGCAAATCAAGCCGTTCTTTCAAAGGAATCTGTCTACGTGCATATAATAAGCTGCCTGACGAAGTAAATAGCCTTCCTCTCAATAAATTTAAAAAAGCCATAAAGTCTAGACTAACAGTAAAGGCTTATTACACATTGGATGAATATTTAATTGATAAAAAAGCGTGAACTTAATTAATTATTGTTTTTCTATCTGTATGTATGTAAGTTGACAATGCCCATTTCAGCAGCTAATCTAATTTTGATTTAAGTGAATTTTGACATATTTATATTTAGTTATAAGGTGGCTGACAATGGTGTCGATTCTCTTGGCACATTCACAAACTTAACTTAAATTTAAAATTTCCTAAATATAGGTTTACTTAGGCGAAAACGCAATTCTCTTGTCCATACTGAATTAAACTTAACAAATGTCATTTTTTAGGATGACACGCCTAAATTATAGCCAACGTAAAATTTATATTTTAGAAAAATAATATGAAATAATATGAATAAGAAAGTTATATAGTTATTATTAATAAGTAAGTATTAATGTACCATATTGAATGTTATAATGGTTTGAGTAAATAAAAACTTAATTTTAATCAATTAAATTGTCACGCCTTTTTCCCACGGGGATAGGAAGAGACAATAAAGCGCCACTTGCCATGATCCTGACACAACTCGCTCGCTTCCTTCACATTCACAATTCTCTTCATACAAGCTCTATGGTTATGGCTAGGCAACCTAGCTTTCTTGAGGATGTCTTCAATTTGGTCGGCGAACACCCTCCTGGGCCTGCCTTGTTTAACGTATCCATTCACATGAGATTTATTCCTTTAATTTTATTTTTATATTTTTTCGTTCTTATTGCTAAAGAGAATATACCGAATAATTTTAGTGCCTCGCACCGCGTATAATATTCCTGTCGACGCACCTGGTTTCCTGACGTCGGGTTTGCGTGCTGCCCTCGTCGTAAGTGAGGAGCGCGAGATTACGTCTTTATTTAAGTAGTTTCATTAGTAATTCATGAGTAAAGAGGAAAAGATGCGAAATTTTAAGAGGAAAAAAATGAGACGAGTTCAATCCAGCTTAGTCATTTTATACACTTTTTTTTATAGTCCAGTAGAAATAGGAAATAACAACAAAATAGTTGGTTACAGCAATCTGACAATGGGATGTTGTTAAACAAACTATCGAACCGATAGTTGCTATCCGGTGCGAAATAGGTGGATTTTAAGGGGATGACATCGATTTTTGTTGCTAAAATGCGATTTATGGCTAAACTATACATCTTATCGAAGAGAGCTGAATGTGAAAGTTGTAGGTAATAAAAATATCTACAAATTTTGTATTTACTATTTTTACCCTAATATACAAATTTTCGAAAACAATGCAAATTCAAATAAATTATTTATTATTATGGGTTGGTAAATATATTGGTCTTATTTCTATGTTAGTGTTCTCTTCATAACTACTCATTTGGATGCATAAATATAGGGTGTTTACAAAATATTCCAAATATCTTACTTAATAAATAATCATCCACAATAATAATTTAATAACTAAATGAACATTTAAAGAAACATTTTTAAAGTTTAAGTTACAATGCGAAAATACTTTATATTTAGTTTGACAATATACTAAATATAAAGTAAGACAATATAAAATTAACCAAGCTTAAACTTAAGTAAAAAATACCTTTTAGTGTCGCAAAAAGAAAGTATTTTTAGACGGTAAATAATCAACGGTTTTTCTTAAATTTTATATTTTGAAAATAAAAAGCCAAATTTTCAACTGCTGTTCTACCTAAAACTACCCCTCCTACAAGTTCAGTTTTAGCTTACTTGCTCGTTGTTTCGTCTACTTCCTATAAATTGTAATAAAAGGTATACTTTAATGGCAAAAATGACCGGAAAATTGAAAAAAGGAAAATCTTTTTTCGTGGTAATTTGCACAATAATCATTAAATAATTGGTTATATTAATATAACCATTGGTTTTTACTTGAAATCGAACGTTTCACTAAATATGAGTATTCATACAATAGGCAAAGGTAATTCAAGTGATTTAAAATATAAATGTTATTCCCGTTTTAGTCGATATTTGGTCAATATGTATGGATGACCCTATTCCTCATGCTCCTAATCAAATTATTGAGGTATTTATGGCCACCGTCGTGTAGTGGCAGTGCAATGGCTACATAAGCCGAGTGGCACGGGTTCGATACCACCTACCGGTACCAATGTATCTTTGATATATGTACTTTGGTTGTCTTGTTTCTATGATACAAGCACTTTAGTAGCTTAGTATAGAAATGTATATTTAAAAAAATATTAAATTCCAAGTCTTTGTTTGACTAGTGTAAAATAGTCACAGTGGCGGCTCGTGAGCACGTCCTATTGCTGTTGTGTATACGAAAATCTGGACCCAGTACAATATTGTGCACTTGCATCAACTATATAAATATATTCTTATAGGTATTTTTTATTAAGTTCATAAATACAAGTTAAATTCAGGTTATTTATGGATACATGTGAATATCCATAAATAACCTGAACCAATCAAACGTAGTTTTATCATTTGATAACAATTATTAAAAGATAAATAACGAAAAAAGCCGTTTTCTTAAATTTTCTGGCCTTTTTTTTTCTATTGAAATATACCTTTTTTTGGCCATTCATTGGAAGTAGACGTAACAACAACGTTATCTAGGAAGCGTGGTTTTAAGTGGAATCGAAGTAAAAAAAAATGTTTTTATTTTCGTTTAAAATTAAATTTAACAAACACAACTAAATATATTCGTACAAAAAAAACCGTTTTGCGACACTAAAAAGTATCTTTTGCAAAAGTTTCAGCTTAAGTGATTCGTGTTCCTCGGATAAAATAAAATCATTAAACCGTTATTTAGCATTTATTTAGAAAATTCAGAAGGTTGGGGTAAAAATTATAGAAAAATACTCTAAATTTTTATTACCTACAACTTTTGCATAAAAGTTTTTTGATAGGATGCACGGTGAAGCCATAAATCCCGAAACATTGGTTACAACCCCTAAATACCCACCCCATTCCACCCTAGATAGCCACTATAGGTTCGTATTTTTCCTTTTCGACAATAGTATGTTTAACAATATCTGATTGTCATTCATATTGCCGTAACGAATTATATTTTTTTCTAATTTTGACGCCTATTTCTACTGGATTATAAAATTAATATTAGGAGCTAAAAAGTAAATACAGTAAGCCGATATTGTACTATTGAGTTTGCTATAATTTGGAGCACTCAAAATTTTTCCTTTAAAAAATTTTGGAGAACCGCTAAGAAAAGCAAAAAATGACAATCAATTAAATTATCACGCCTTTTGCCCATAGGGATAGGCAAAGACAATGGAGCGCCACATGCCACAAATCGAGAGAGTTGTGGCAGGATCGTGGCACACCCGTGGTCGCCCACAGACTATGTCTGTGGCGACAGCAATCACGCGTAGGTGATTGCTGGAGTTTGCTGGTCTCGCAAACTCTCGGGTGGCGGATAGGGAGCCGCGACGGTGCACTCCGTCGCGGTATCGGGTCCCGGGCGTAGTGCCCCCGGGTTCCGACGCGGACCAAAACCAGCGTGTGGGCGCCCCGGCCTAACGGCCAGCGTGGCGCAACCCGAGGGCGGTAAACTTGACACCGCCCTCACCCCGTCCTCTTCCTGTTAGACTCTGGCTACCAGAGGCGCATCGGGAAGAGGACACGAGAGAATTGTCCCAGCTGGGTGTCTTGGCGCCCGGCTGGGACGGAGAAGCGAGTGCGTCGCCCGGGCAATGACCGAACATTGCCTGAGCGGCGCACTACTAATAGATGGCGCTGCCTTGAGCGGTTGCTCGGCAGCGCCAAAACAAGGTGCTCCCTCGGGCAGTGCTTTTTAGCATAGCCCGGGGTGGAGCGATTGGTGGATGCCGCTGCCCAAGTCGGGCAGTGGCAGTAAGGGAGAGGCGTGCAGCCGTTTCCGCACGTCTCTCCCAGAAAGAGGGGCCCGCTCGTCGAGTCAGCAATGTCGCGATTGAGCGGGCCACATTGCTAGTTGGGGCCCGAAAGGGCCAACATCGGCGGAGTTACGCGGGTTTGCTAAGGCGATACCAGTGCTCCGCCGATGACGGTATGTGGAAACGGCGTGGGAGGTTTTAGCCGGTGAGAGCCCGGCACTTCGGCTGGTAGAGCTTTCCTCCCACGTTAAAAAAAAAGGATCGGGGCACACCCGTGGTCCCACAGACCATGTTCTGTGGTGACGGCCAACCCCCCGAGGGGTGATTGTTGGAGTTTGCTGGTCTCCCATCGGGCGCGTCCCCAGGCGGCGGATAGGGATAGGGGAATGCCGCGACGTTACACTCTGTCGCGGTATCGGGACCCGGGCGTAGTGAACGTCTCTCCCAGAAAGAGGGGCCCGCTCGTCGAGTCAGCAATGTCGGGATCGAGCAGGCGACATTTTTTGTTAGTTGGGGCCTGAAAGTTACGAGGGTTTGCTAACGCGATACCAATGACGGTCTGTGGAAACGGCGTAGGAAGTTTTAGCCGGTAAGAGCCCGGCACTTCGGCTGGTAGAGCTATCCTCCTACGTTAATAAAAAAAAGGAGCGTGGCACAACTTCCTTTACATCCACAATTGTCTTCATACAAGCTCTAAGATTATGGGCACTAGGCAACCTAGCTTTCTTGAGGATGTCTCCGATTTTGTCGGAAAACACGCTCCTGGGCTTGCCTTAAACAAGGCAGGAGCGGAGCCATCCATCCACATCAGATTTATAATTTCTTTTCGTCAATCTATTTTCACTCATCCTTTCCATGTTCCCAAACCATCGAAGCATTCCTTTGTCAATACTTGTCACTACATCTTCTTACAATCGGTTAAGTAGTTGTTGCGTGAAAGCGTAACAAACAAACTCACATTCACATTTATAATAATAGTAGGATATGGACATAGTGACAGAAGGAAATAATACTAAAGAAAAATTCCAAACAGCTGAAAGTATAGTCTAAGGAAAGTATAGTGTATAGTTTTCATAGTATAGTTAATTGGATTGGATAATGACGTGACTGTCGGTAATACATTGCGATGGTATTATATTTGTCGTGAAATTTTTTCTTTAAATAAAAAGTATCCTATGTTACTTCTGATACCTTCAAGAATATGCGTAAAAAGTCTGAAGGCCCTGGGAGTTTAGACTATTATGACGATAGTTTAATTAAACCATGAACAATCTAATGTTAAGGCTTACTAACAGGTTGAACTTACACTGTCCATTCATATCCCCAAGATACAACGACACAAATTTTGTCTTTTAGGTACTACTTATTTAGCAGTATTTCGGCATATATCGTAATTTAAATCCAGGCCCAATTTCAGTTCCCCAATCCAGATTAAGGAGCTGTAGACGACGACACGGTTAGAGAAGTGGGAAGGGAAGGTAAATTTACAACATCGACAATCGAAAGTGGGCAGTGGTTAGAGCCAGGTAACACCAAGTACTGAATAAAAGTTTTTCAATTTGAATATGATTTTTATTTTTACATAAAAACCAAGAAATCGCAATATTTATAAAAAATTCTTCTACTACGTCCATAGTTTTACAAATTAGCACGAACATTAACATTGCAAATGCGATAATTGGTAAACTGTTAATCTAGGAATTTTTTCCTTTCGTGGAGCTATTTTTCAAAGGTCTTAGAATAGATTCCTGTTAGAAAAATTAAAAAATTGTTAATTTTCGTTTTATTATTAACAATTTACTTTTGTAAAATATTTAAAAAAATATCTTCTAACAATTCTAACAATAAAAAAAATCTTATTAACAAGGCATTTGTTTATAAACAATAGGAGATAAAAATGATTAAACATCATTTTTAAGTATCTTCTGATCATGAGAAAACGGATGAATAGTAATATTATTAAAAAAAAATGTTTTTTTATTTTTTTTATTTTATTTTATTGTGACTCGACATGTGACAGCACCCCGCTTGATGTTAAGCCAAAGTGTGGTCCATGAATGAATGTCACTGCTACTACAATTCAATAACTGTGAGTAGCAATCACATCCACTATGCCGGCCTAGATGGAACCGGCAACTTACAAGCTGATCCCGAAACGTGACCAAATCACTTCACGGTCTGTATACTTGTAAGTGGTGGTACTACCCCGGATCGGCAGATTGGGTACCACTGCCTACCACTCTTTGATAACCAGACCCGAAGCAAATATCCATCTCTTTTTTTTTATTAACAAATATTTGCAATATTTAATATTATTAAATATTACAAATAAAAGCTATGAAACAAATATTTGCTCCGACCGGGGATCGAACCCGGGACTTTACGCGCAACAAACCAGTCGCTAAACCGTTCGTCCACGCCTGTCGTCACTTTTTAATGTTTTAATATAATTTTAATGTTTAATGAACTTTTTGTTGTGTTGTTGTTCAATGTTTAAGTATAATTTTTTACCTAATAGTAGGGGAGCCCAAGCGGGGATTTCTGGATTTACTCCAGCGTGACAGATTAAATTATGGGAGATACCTTGTACCCTGTAGAGTATATCTACCAAGTATTAGCCCTTAATACAGGGGGGTACGTGTATGGCAGCTGGTCAGAATTGTAAAAAAATCGATCTTTGAATATACTCGAGCGCGTCAGATTAAGCTAAGGTGAGTTAATTACATACTAATAAGTGCACATTTTCTTAATCTGACGGATTGAGTATGACGGAAGAGAATGGGAAGGTCACAAACTTGTAAAAAAAAATCGTCACCTGGACATTCTCGAGCGCGGTCGATTTTAATTTTATTTTGAAGGAAAATGACTAAGAATTACTAAAAAACTATAATCTGTCAATTTCAACAAGCCGAAGTAGCAAAAGTTGTTGATAAAGTTTTGTGCGAGCAGTTGCAGTAGAGCATGTATTCCCCACTTCGCGTCTCTCGTTCTCTTTCACTTCTTCTTTATCTATTACTCTCTCGCACAGTCTTAATATACAGGGTGTTACAAAACACCTCCTAAAGCCGAACCCCCTTAAAGGTGTTAAATGGTCTCTTATAAAATATTTATTTCAATAATGTGCCAACCCTGTTTCAGTGAAATTAAACAGTAAATTACATAGAACATATATTTTATGGAACGCCTATAAACATTTTGACCTAATGTACAATGTAAAAAAGTATAAACTGTACAAGAAAGAAGATTTTAAGATCTTATCTTAATAAGATCTTAATAACCATAAATTATATATACTTTTTCGTAAGTAAAGTAAAGTTTATAGTATGTATTGTATGGATGGATGGATGGATGTTTGTTACTCTTTCACGCAAAACTACTAAATGGATTTTATTGAAACTTTACAATAATATAGCTCATATTCCACACAGTTTCTGAGATATTATTACTTATTAGTAAAAGTGGGCAGTGATTGTGAGTGAAAGAGAGAGAAATAGTCTAAACTATACCGCGATTAGTGTGCTATAGTGAGTGTGTAACAATTACCTTAAAAACCGTTTACCAATTACCGTTTTTTTTTTCAAATTGTCAGATTAATGAAATCCCTCCAGATAATTGTCAGATTAAGGGTCAGTACAATTGGGTCATCTTACTGAACCTTCTGTATAAAAGACTGACGCGCTCGAGTATTTCAAATCAACGATTTTTTTTTACATTTTCAAAACTCCGCCACGAACTTGCGTCATGTCGGAATGGTCAGTCTTTTGAATGGGAGCTTCTGTGGGGCTTATTTAACATCCCCTCTGAATGTCTGACGCGCTCGAGCAAATTTTTTTTTTTCTACCTTTTCGTACTTCCACCCCCACCATGCAAACCGTCAGATTAACATACCTACAGTATTATGGACACGTGGAGTATATACAATATCAAAATCTGACGCGCTCGAGTATATTTTTTTAATTGTTTTTTTTTTACATTTTTGAAAATCCGTACAGCCTTCCCCCACCGCTAAAACCAAAAACCCACGTAACATTTAATTTTTTTTATCACCTAAACTTTAATATTTAATAGGTCCCTACGACGCTCGAGTAGATCCCCGATTAGCCTCTTGGGCTCCCCTACTATAAGGAAATTGTTAATAACAAAACGAAAATTAACAACTTTTTAATCTTTATAACGGAAATCTATTCTAAGAACTTTGAAAATAGCTCCACGAAAGGAAAAAAAATCTTAGATAATTAGTTAAACAATTATCGCACTTGCAATGTTTGCAAGTGCAAATGCACGTGCTACAAAAAAAAAATTAAATAATGGATAATTAATTGATAAATCGCGATAAAAAAATTTGGACTACGGATTATTGTACAGTTTCGGGAGTTAGGACTTTTCTTTGGGAAATATTCTCCTCTTTTTAACCCCCGACTCAAAAAGAGGGGTGTTATCTGTCAGATCAGCAAATCAACAAGAAATGGACCTATAGTGCTTTAACTAAAATTATTACTCACTATGAGCCATTAGCTGGGGTGTTATCAAATTAAAGGGCGAGAGTATCTGATGAGGCAACATCATGAATCCTCTCAGATCAGCAAATTAACAAGAGATAGAACTATAGTGCTTTAACTAAAGCCTTTAGCTAGGCCGTTATCAAATTGAAGATCGGGAGTATCTGATCATGCACTATCATGAATCCTCTCAGATCAGCTAATGGCTCATGTAACTCACTATGAGCCATTAGCTGGACCGTTATCAAATTGAAGACCTGGAGTAGTTATCTGATGATGCACCATGAGGATGCAAGGGATATTAAAGAGATATACCTATTGAGCCATTACTAATGTTGTTTATAACTATAAAGCTAGTGACTAAAGTGGTATCAGGCGTTTCAGGGGTTCCTTTAAAATTTTAATTTTGATTTTATCGAATATTTTTTTGAATTTGAATTATCTCAAATAGTTTTTGAGATATTTGCGAATAACCAAACCCCCTTTTATTTTTTCACTTAATTGTTTATAACTATTGCAATATTTGCGAGGGGCCCTTGAATTTTCTTAGAAACTACATCTACAGGCCATTCCAAATCGAATGACACCTCAATCATAATTTTCGGAGAATACGAAAAAGTTTTGACCTAAAAAGCACATGTTGACTAGACTATGAGGTGATGATGCTATCTTGAAATTTAGTTTTTAACTGTGATTTTGAAACATTGGTTGAATACTTTTGATATAACACTGATTTTCGTAATAGTGAGGGGGTTGACTTGGTTCTTTCAATTTGCCCTGATCCGCTGATCTCAATGTCATGGATTCATAACAGCACAGCGCCGGGCTAACCATGTTAAAGGTGATGCTGAGGTCACGAGATGTGAGTCCCCGAGCGCCCCTACCCCGTGGCTATAAAATGGCAGTTCTATCACGCCATTTATCGCTACACCACACGCTGTTCTTATATCATATTTTTACTTCCGTAATACCCGCGTCCAAAGCATATGGATTCTGACGACCACATCGGCAGCCTAACTAAAAAATTCGGTGCGTTGTTCCTTTGTAGCAGCCTATCCTATAACCTTGGATCCTTTAAGCGAAGCTAGATATATGACCTTTAGCCGACATAGTGACGGCGACTGAGGCAACCGTAAAATGAATAAAATTATTAATGGACTTTCTCTCTTCATTCACATCCACAATTCTCCGAGGGAGTTGTTTCAGGATCGTGCCAAGTGGCGTTCCATTGTCTCTGCCTATCCCCGTGGGAAAGAGGCGTGACAATTTGATTGATTGATAAAGTAATAATGGACTCACCAACTAATATATCCAGCCACACTGCGTCACGCGCGTAGTATATGTCGAAGTAGCGTTCAATTGAGTCAAGATGGATTCCAACTGTATTTTTTTTCTTTTAATTTCATTTTTTTTGCTTTCAAGTCGTTTCTTATATAAATATTTGCTTTCTGAATCATACAATAAGTGTTCACGTGCTGGCATGGCTTCATAGCATCGCATCGCCATCTTTGAGGCGTGGTGAACATATTCAATATTTATCAGAATATCTTCATTTTTAGTAAAAATATACATTTACACAAAACTATAAGAGTTAGACAGAAAATACCAAATTATATAACAATTAACAATAACTAAACTCATAAAACACTAAGCGTTTCACCTTCAGGATATTTTTACATACAATCAATAGACGCCGTGTGGGGTGTGACTGCTCTTGTTCTATTTTACCAGTTTGAACCATAATTTCATAGAATATTTTTACACTACACTATCAACACTCACTTCCATTGTTATTTATGAACAAAATTAGGATATTTTTTCAAATAAAACTATCAAAAAAGTCCAAGACAAAAGAAAAAGACAAAGTCCAATGCGACCACGGTTGGAAAGAAAAACATACTAAAATGGACGCAAATTTCGCAATACGCATGCGTATTTTTTGTCTCATTTGTCCAGAGTTATAGTATTAAACTTTGTCTCTGTCTTTTACAGGAAATTACGGTAGCTATCGTAAGGTTGGCAACTATGCGCTAACTTTGTAACTTGGGTGCGTTCCGAATCACTGAAATATACTGTACTAAGAGCTCTAAAAAATATACCAATACCAACATCACTTGCGTTATGAGCTAAGTTGTGCAAATCAACTAATATCGATAATTAAATTAATAATTGACTGATTCAATAATGACTAATTAATTTATGAATAAAGGATTAAAGAATAATCATAATCATGACTAAACGACAGGCGTGGACGAACGGTTTAGCGATTGGTTTGTTGCGGGACGGGTTCGATCCCCGGTCGAAGCAAATATTTGTTTCATAGATTTTTTTTTTGTAATATTTAATAATATTAAATATTGCAAATATTTTTTAATAAAAAAAAGATGGTTATTTTCTTCGGGTCTGGTTATCAAAGAGTGGTAGGCAGTGGTACCCAGTCTGCCGATCCGGGGTAGTACCACCACTTACAAGTATACAGACCGTGGAGTGATTTGGTCACGTTTAGGGATTGTAGGTTGCCGGTTTCAACTAGGCCGGCATAGTGGATGTGATTGCTCCACTCACAGTTATTAAATTGTAGTAGCAGTGACATTCATTCATGGACCACACTTCGGCTTAACATCAAGCGGGGTGCTGTCATATGTCGAGTAAAAACTAAAGCAGTCAGCAATCATCAAATTGTATATTAGTCATAATTATGGCTTCATGATTTAACGACATGTTTCATTAGTTTGTTTAAACCATAGAGCTTGTATGAAAAGAATTGTCTCTGCCTATCCCTATGGAAAAAAGGCGTGACAATTTTATTAATTTATTAATCAAGCTAGGGTGCTGTCATATGTCGAGTCACAATAAAAAATCAAACGTATCCTTTAAAGACATGTAAGTTTGTATAAAATAAAAAGCTATTGTGTGAGATGATGTCTATTTATTCATCAGTAATAAATTTATTTAATAGAGTAGTACTACACTTATAAAGTAAATTACAATTACACGAGTGTGCATCATATGCAAAATTAACTTAACGAGGAAATCTTTTCACTGGGAAATAGTACTTAACATAAATTTAGTATGTATTAAATGAATCATTAAACTAATACAGACAATACCATTCATCTTCATGTAATTAAACAAATCATAAAATTAAATGGAAGCACTGTTTATTAAAATAAGTAGATAAACTCGATGTGAATAAATTAAAGACAAACATAGTCTTAAAACGTAAACCAAAAATAACATCGAGTTTATCACATCGATTTTTTAAATAAAACATAAGAAATTTTACTGTCCAATGTAAGTTCTAGATTAGGAATTAGAATAGCATCGAGTATACTACAATATTTATATTACTCATAAGTTACATTCACTGTTATTAGTCTACTACTAGGCGCATAGCTAAGGAAGTTCCTATAAGGAAGTAGAGCGGCGAGAGAGGGGTGTGCACCGCTCCACTACCGCAGAAACCTACTCAGTTAAGCGCTATGTCTGTAGTTCGTTCGCACTATAGGATTAACAAAATCTTCAGCGAACATTAAAGTAGAAAGAAGTTTACAAATACATTTTAGTTCATAATTCAATAACAATACTCGTAGGCAACTTAAAATTATAAAGCTTATAAATAATATTACAAATCCCGGTGAATACACATGCTGTATGTAATAAAAATTATTTTCGGCCGACACGTTACTTTTATCTTTTACGGACTTTATCTAAATACAGCACTATACACTATGATCCTAGATGTAAGCATATAGACAATGTACTTTGAAGCTTTACCCAGCAAATAATAATGTCGCAACTTTTATATACGAGTATTTCTTATATAAATTAATTTATTTACCGAGTGAAAATGAAACACCTTATTAAGTTGAACATAAATACTTATGCCAGTCTTTTTTAACAGATGCAAATTTCTTGATTGCATTGTAATTTGGAATAGGTAACACACTTTCCAAAATATATTGCCACTGCTTAGTAAATACATCGTCAATATGGTGTGCATTTGATTAGGAGCTTATTACATGTAATACGAGTATGAACATGTTTTATTTGTTATATATTATATAACAAGGTCAATTCAGTGGATATTTGATGCATTGCTGGATTAGTATAAATAAAATATTTGGCAGCCAAAAGGGTAAGATAAATGGAGGCTAACCTTTACACGTTCCTGATACCCAGTACACTAAATCAGACCATATCGTAAGTTGA
Organism: Tinea trinotella; assembly: GCA_905220615.1. Taxonomy (NCBI): domain Eukaryota; kingdom Metazoa; phylum Arthropoda; class Insecta; order Lepidoptera; family Tineidae; genus Tinea; species Tinea trinotella. The sequence goes on from HG992305.1 coordinate 7,705,747, forward strand.
CGTTTCTGTCCACAATACCCTATACACGAAACATGCTCTAAAATTATTTAACTACTCAGTCGTACGTAACATACACGCGATTGTTATTACAAAGACTAAATCAATTATTTCATATTGTTATAATACGTCATACTTGTATAGTCGTTGATATTGAAATACATTTCATGACAGTTAAGACTTAATTTACGGGGTTGATAAAACAACTCTTTGTCTACTCCGTAACTCACGGCTCACGGCATTTAAAATAAAAAATTTCTAATAAATTGTTTATAGTATCGAATAATTTTTAAAAAGTACATTTAAAAACTAAAATTATTTAAAATTGATACAGGTCGTAATCCAATATCAACGACGGTATTCATATAGGGCGCACTGTTTCCGGAACTAGCCACTTACATATACATCTTTTTATTATTTCTGGTGTTTGGAATTGGAACTGTCTGTATAGATAAAATACACTATACCAGCGGCACGCTATGTTGGCCGTTTTGACATTAGCATCGTTCATGAAGTTTCGTATAAATTTATAATTATGTTTAAAGGAACAATTGTTGTTCTTTATAGTGACAATTTAGAACATCAGTTTGCTCTTTTAAACGTAATTATTAATTAGTATGAAACTTTCTCAACGATGCAAACGTCATAACGTGCCGCTGGTATAGTATTAAAAATGTCGTGTGACATTATAAAAATTGCTTGTCTATGTCACTATATATTTAACTAGTAACAGATTTCACAGTATAGTTTTTTTTTCTATTTTAGGTGTAAATTGGACAGCGCAGCAGTGCCTAGATCTGCTTCAATCTGCTTTTGGCGATGAAGCACAATGCAAGACGACTATTTATAGCTGATTCCCAAAAATTATAAACCAATTATTAGGCCAACGATTTACATCACCAGAGAAGGCTGTCAAGTATGAATAAGAGTATAAAGTACAAGAGTATAAAATAAATAACACTTTCTAAATTGGTTTAATTGTAAGAAACCCCAGGGAGAATTATAATAAGAAACAATAAAATAATTTTTGATCATAGTATTTTTTTATTCGATTCGAATGATTCTAGTTCTCTCCGCGTATTATTTCCTCCTGACTAATAATAGTGTGCAGTAATTTTGTAGCATATATGTTACTTATTCAGGTGCTTATTAGCCGGAGAATTATAATTCCGAAAGCGATGATCATAATTTAACATTTATTTTTTATTGTGATTCGACATCTGACCTCGACCCGCCTGATGGAAAGCAAGAGGAGTTCCAAGAGTGCCGACGAATGTGGAAACCAAGTCTTCGGAGTCTCACCGTCACTATGCCGGCCATAGGTGTTTCTTTACGCATCCCTTGAAGTATCCAAGGTTATAGGATGGAGAGAACACATGGGCTGGTAAAGCATTTCACTTGTTGATTGTTCTACAAAGAAACCTTTTAGTTCGACTGCCGATTCGGTTAACATAATGCAGATGCTTCCCCCGACCTGTGCAGGGTGTGAAAAGATGAGGTAGGAACAAGGTTAAAGAGGTCTTTGGAACATTCTCTAGTATAGGCGATAAAGAATTCACTACGAGACGCCGGCCAAAGAAATTATATATTGCACAATGTATACAGGGCCTTAAGGGTAGTTATATTGCAAAATGAAGCAGAGGATATTTCACTTAAACATTATCATAAAATCATGGAAACTTTGTCTTAATTATAAGTACATAACAATAAAACGAACATCAATTTGTACTTAGCCGCATACAATTTATGTCAAGCGGAATTGGTCGATATATTACTAAATATCTACAAAAACACTATTCGAAACTGATAAATTATTATAAGAATAACATATTTAAATATGGAGCGCCACTTGCCACGGTCCTGACACAACTCCCTCGCTTCCTTCACATTCACAATTCTCTTCATTCAATTCAATTCAAGTGGCGCTCCATTGTCTCTGCCCATCCCTGTACGGAAAAGGCGTGACAATTTGTTTGATTGATTGATATTTAAATATAATATTACATCACAATGCAGCTAATTTATTTTCGTAATCCTAAATCCTATCGGCCCATCCATAACATTAGTCACAAATACTTAGTTTAATTGTTATTACTTAATATGTTACAACAAATATGCAGTTCAATAGTAATATCTTAGACACAAGGCGTAGTAAGAGTAACGTAGTAGTGAACGGTGCCATCCATAGTATAATGAACACACAAATAATGTCCCTAAAGTCATTAATGGCTGTTCATAATGCGGCGCTTGTCCCCATATTAATGTATGGAATAAGTAAATGTTAGGTGTGGCAGAAGAATTATGAGAGTAGAGTCGACGCTGTAGAAATGCGGTCGTTAAGAAGTGTATGTGGAGTTACGATAGCGGATAGTATAAGGAATAGCACAGTGCGCGATAGATGTGGTTTGAAAGAAGATGTAGTGACATGTATTGATAAAGGAATGCTTCGGTGGTTTGGGCACATGGAAAGGATAAGTGAAAGTAGATTGACGAAAACAATTTATAAATCTCATGTGAATGGATGCGTTAAACGAGGCAGGCCGAGGAGGGTGTTTACCGACCAAATCGGAGACATCCCTAAGAAAGCTAGGTTGCCTAGTGCCCATAACCATAGAGCTTGTATGAGGAGAATTGTGAATATGAAGGAAGCGAGGGAGTTGTGTCAAGTGGCGCTCCATTGTCTCTGCCTATTCCTGTGGGAATAAGGCGTTACTTTTTCCTACAGGGATTCATACATGAGCATACTCTTTTTATTGTGGCTCGACATGACAGCATCCGCTTAATGTCAAGCTGGAATGCGGTCTATGAGTGCAACTGAAAAGGAAGATCTACTGCCGCCATTAACAGCTTGCAACGCCATCTAGTGCCAACGCTATCTTGTGGTGAATGCCTATCGCTGTTGCCTAACTTTCTTATACACTTAAATACACGTTATTTGTTCGAGCGTTGGTCGAATTTCTCATACGTTTAATTGAAACTTACAAATGTAAATAGTTTGGTCCAATATATTTAGAATTACGTATACATAGTCACTAGTAGATTATTATTGTTAACGTAGAGTTCACCTTAAGGCACTACAATGTAAGAAAGAATGAGGCTAACTCTAAGATATTACTATTGAAATATTGTTAAAGTCGTTAAAACGTATGTAGCATAAGTTTTTTTAAGTGGCAGACATATAGTTGCTGGTCAAATCTAGTCTGTCGATCTGGTAACACCACTTTTAGGTTTACATATAGACAAGTTTTGAGATTAGCTGGAATTCACAGCCTGCACACTTGAAAGTGGTGGACCACACGCCAGTTTAACATTCGGCGGAGTGCTGTCATTTGTCGAGCCACTTACTTACGCTCCATAGTAAAATGTTCACCCGTATATAAGCCAGTTTATGATGTAAAAATAGATACGAGATCATTTACTTTTTAGTTTTGTCGAATTGTTTTTAAATTATGTCGTAAGATATTTTTTAGATTAAACAAATTTGATGTGGCTTACTACGCGTTTATTTTTGGTTGTTAAAATTGCCATTTTTAATTATTCCGAAGTTTCGAGAGCTCAGCATCCACGAAGAGAAAGGCGATACTAAGCCACATAAAACATGTTTAATTCATTAATCAATGTTCGCGCAAAACCTAAGAAAATTCTATTTTTTAGTTTAGATCTAAGACAATTGATATTTCATTGGATGCTCCGTATCGTGAATGTACAAACGGCTATTCAATAGCCTACACAAAAATTGACATTGTAAACCCCGGCAGTTTATAATGCGCTGGAAGCTTGTCAAAGAATCATAATGTGATGTATTCAATAATTGTTCTACTGGTGGTATTGGCTCAAATGCCAAGTCACTGTGAAGCCACACACACGGTAGTGTGACATCACGCTCCAAACGCATTAGCAACTGATAGCGATATTATATTGAATTGCTTTATAAGAATACCGCAAACAATTACACTATATAGAATAAGACTATTATAAAAAATATATTTCTGGCTATTTTCCTATTATACTACTAACTGCATTGATACTTAATATAACACTAAAAGTGTAAATTCATAATATTTTTTATTACAATTATTTAGAATATAGTTTTTTTAATTATACGTATTAATTAATAGTGTCATCGTCAAACTAAAATATTTAAATACTTTATTTAGTATACGGGAGGCGACTCTTACTTGCAGTCCAAATGTATCTGTAGTAGCAATCGCCTTCACTCATAGAACGCACTCCAGCTTAACACAAGGCGGAGTTGCATTCATTATGTAATCATGTTAACAAAATGACAATGTGAAAAATAATTTCAATTAATTATTAACGTATTAACACAGAAATATTAACTTTTTTAAACATTTACCTTAATGTGGTAATACAATAAACTGAGTGCAATAAAAGTAAATTTTAGAATATAGTTTAATTGACATATAAATATGTATGTATCAAACAACTTTGTAAGCACACACATATTGCAACAATTTAAAATAAAAATTATAATATTATATAACATCTTATATCTATAATGTTTAAATCACAAATCACGTTGATCGAGTTTAACAATAACATAAATAACAAACTGTCCCTATATTCGTTACAATTGGACACCGAATTATTGTTATTATTATTGTCAAGTATTATAGACTTTAAGTGGTCTACAGACAAACAAAAATAATACGGGAACAATGACAACTCAACGTTCACATTGATACACTCGCAATAATGTATTGCAGCGGTACAAGTCGCAGCCCGTCGACATTAAGCTTCGAGACGAGCCAATAACCGCTAGTGGACGATCCCACGGTTACGTTTAACTGAACATCTTTTTGCACGTGACTTAACAAATTACAGGTCGTAGCACGCAGTATTTGGTGGAACTACGGACCAAGTAACCGTTACCGTAGTTTGGTCACAATGTAAGCAACATAATTTACAAGGCTAATTACACGATATAAAGGAGCCAAAGTATCAATGTTTAGTTGTTAGATAATGCCCACCTATTGTAATAAAAATTTAATAGTAATTCAATGCCCAACTGGAATAAATGAATAGCATATGTGCTATGTAGTAAAAAGGACAATCTTTTGTGCCAATTTATAAACAGAAAGAGTGTTACAAGTCATTCTAATTGAGGGCTTATTCTGTGAATTATGATTTCGTGGGCTAAAATGACCGTTTTAAATACAAAATACCTGTTTCTCAGTCTATCATGTCTTTTTTTTATTGTGACTCAACATCTAACCTTGAACTGCCTGCTGCCTCAGTCGGCTAATTAAATAGGAATTTGTCACATTGTCCATTAAATTGAAAATCAAAGCAGTCTCTTTTATTGAAACTATAGCAGTTTTAAAATTATGATAGCCTCTCACTACTTAACTTCCTGTTTTCAAGTTTAGGTATGATATATACTATTAGCATAACAATGAATTCTACATGAGCAATGCGAATGCAATTATCAGATCTGTTAAATATGTTTTACATTAATTCTATACTAAGCTACTAAACGTGCTTGTATCATAAAAACTGGGCGACCAAAGTTATATGAAAGATACATTGGTACACTCAAATTAGCTTGGAGACGTTTTTGAATTTGTAGTAAGTAGTGCGCCTAAGAGCACGTTTCCATCAATAATACATGTTACGAAAACACGTCATGTCCTTAGGTTTTAATTGGAAGCAAAAGGAATATTACCGAAAACCTTTAATGAAAAAGCACGAAATTCGGTACTATTTGATAAAAATTTCAGAATAGCGTGCACAAAACCGACCTATTGTTTTCACCGATAAAACATATATACATGTCACATACCCTCTTAAAATCTTGGTCAGATGGAAAAACTTCAGGTTTAAAGCGACATATATCGAAGGGCGATTAGGCAAAATATTTAAATTTAAAAAATAAAAATTTGTATATTTATTTATTTGCTGACTGTACACTACTACAAACGCAAAAACGTCTCCAAGCCAAAACTAAATATAATGATAGGAGATCGTAACATATTTTTCTACCTTCACGGCATAATGGAAAGGCGCTCTTAGGCTTGTGTGTGTATTACACACTGTGCTACAAATGCAAAAACGTCTCCAAGCAAATTTGACTGTACTTGATATTGAACCGAGAGTTCTTGGTTTGACTGACTACTAGACCACGGTCGCCCTACTCTAATCACCCTCTTTTAAATTAGACAAATGAGTTTTATGTCTTTATATTTATGTTAAGTAAATTTGAACATAATTAGTTTGATTTCAATGTATATACGTCGTATATATATATTTAAGAGTAATGCCAATGAGTGTAAAACCAATGACATACTTTTTATTGGTAGAATGAACTGTAACCATATTTCCATTATATTTGGTACATATAAGTTTAACAAAATATTGCACAAATACAAAGCTGTTTACAACTTATTTTATGTTGGCAAGACTGCTTTTGTACTTATTAAAGTTGAAAGGGGTATTCACAACAAATAATATACAATACAAAAATCAAGACGCTTGGTTGCATAATTCATACCTACATTATTTGTATAGGTAGGTATACAGTATACTCGTAAATATGACTGTGATTTGTATTTATTGTAGCTTGACATATAAAAGCACCCCGCCTGATGTAAAGCTGGAGGCGACTGTTACTTACTACTGTAACATAACCGCAAGTAGCAGTCGCATTCACTATGCCGGCCTAGTTGAAACCGGCAACTTTTAAGATGATCCCGAAACGCGACTGAACAGTCTTACTACAAAAGATATTTAAAACAATATTTAAGTACGTGGTTTGCTGAACAAATACTAAATATATTTTATTTAGTTTTTGTTCAGTATTTGTTAATATTTTTATTTTAAATATTTTTTCTAAACAAAGTTTTAGCGGTTGTATACCACAAAATCATATTTATGTCTTGTTTATTCAGACATGTGTCAAAACAATTATTTTTATTTACATGTGGTAATACTGGTAATATCATTCACCCGGTCTCAATCTCTATAGGACATTCCGTTCTATAAACATAATAACAAAAGTATATCTATTTTTATTCATTTAATTTAATAATAGATGTAAAACAATAGCTTATTTAACTTTTTTGTATGTTCAAATTCTATTTCTAGATGGAAAAGTTGCAACATGATGTGAATTAAGTTAATAAGTCAGGGCTTGCCTGCTTAAAGCGTTTCTTTATCATATACGAATTTGTGATAAAGGAAACGTAACCAGATCGACCTTTGACAGTCGGTTGGTCGTTTTAAAATTTTGTGTTTACCCATCGTAAAATATTTAATTTTAAAATAATTATAATATAATAATTTTATTATATTAAATTTATTATTATCAAAATCATAAAATCTAAAACAACCATATTGCTGAATTGAATCTTAGTTATACGTTAACATTTGACATAGTTTAATTTTAAACAAACTCTTTCTCATGACAATGCTTAATCAAGAATAAAACTTTATTTTGTGGTACTAAATTGTCTAAAACTGTGATTTATGCATGTCTCGGGTACGTTTATGTTTTTTGTGGTAATACCGTCCATGTTTACGAGAATAAATTGTTTGAAAAAATACTGTATTTTTCAATTGAATTTTCATTACTAATGATACTTTATTTTCAGGGAGCTCAACTACAAAGAGGAGCATGCTTATATTGCATGTGGTATTAAACCGCCATTATGCGACGTGGAAAGAACTACACCAGAGTTTAAAAACTTAAGACATGGCGAACACGAGTGGCGCAGTGTAGCTCAGTGGTCAGAGCGATAGTATTGAACACGCTATCCCTCTGATTACCGATCGCATTACAATATTTTCTAATTGCTACCAATAATTTATTAATTAATATGTCTTCTAGATAATTAAAATATAAAACAACCAAGCATCTTTCATTTGGTACAATTATTATACAATTCCCACTTCGATATTACATCACTGCAATATCAAACTATTGTACTAGCGCATCGCTAAGGTGGTTTCTGTGGTTGTGGATCGGTGCGGAAGTGGTGATGTGTTTTAGTTCACATGACACCCCTCCCCCACGGCTCCATCTATGCAAGAACCTATTAAAGTACCTATTCCTACATATTTTTTTAAATTAAACTATTAAAAAGCAATCTATTAGACTTTGTTATTTAAATATACTAATTTAACTTTAATTAAATTGTAAAATTAAGTAGAATCTCAGTTCAATTACAATAGGTCAAAATAATATTCAAAACAATTATTGTTTTATATTGATATGATGTCAGACTTTAATATTTAAATTATTATAATTTTTTAATTAAAATTATTATTATTTACAGTTGCTGACATTTAAATATAAAGTAAGGATATGGTTAAAGCTTTAACTATACATTAAATTAAAATAAATTATTATAAATCTTTGGTTTTTATAACTACATACTTTTTATTATTATTAAAACGCGAAATTTGACCTAGACCCTTGTGAAAGGCATGGATCAAAATTTTGAGTCCCGAATTTGAATTCATAAGTTTTTCAGTTTTAATGGCCAGACTAGTAAAAGTGGTATTCCAGAATAATAATCATATTACACGCATTAACATTAAATTAATCATTAAATGAATCACATTTAAAACAACAATTTTTCTATTTAAAAAAATCATTTAAATAACAACAATCACAACAAAACATTGACAAAAAAAAAGTAAAAAGGACGGGTTATTATTATTAAGACCAAATAATTTAATATAATATAAATAATTGCATCATGTCTTGGTGTTATTCGTTGTTGCATGATCTAGCTAAAACACAGAAAACATACATTACATACCCAATCTTATCTCTCATTATCTTCCTAGTAACACCAACTATTTGGCGCTTAGTTGATAAGTCGCTACATGTCTGTGCTGAACACGACTCACCAATTTAGATAATTTTCTTGGTCCACAAACATTTACATTTCGGCATGTTCGGCAATTTGTTCCGAGAAATAATGCGTCGCATTCAAGTAGTCAAGGAGACGACGCGGCAGTGGCAAGCTATTAATTAGATCACGCCGCACATGTTTTAGTATTACAAATCTGAAATGAAATAATACCAACATAATTATAAGATAATATCAAATATTGGTTAACATGGCCGGTGTCTGTCGCTAGGAACATATCTAGGTAATCATTTTCAATCATTAAAACGACAAAATATTACATCCATTAAAGAAACGTCGCATTTTCATGATTAGCTTGTAAGTTGCCGGTTCCAACTAAGCCAGCATAGTGGAAGTGATTGGTACTTAGTTATTTTACAGTAGTAGCAGTCACCTCCATTCATGGACCGCACCTTAAGATTTGTTTTTATTGTGACACGTAATTTGACCTAGACCCGCCTGATGGTAAGCAAGAGGAGATCCAAGAGTGACGACGACTGAAACAACTGAGTTAGTTCACGGCTGCCTCAGTCGCCGTTACTATGCCGGCCAAAGGTTTTTCACGCATCGCTTGACGGATCTAAGGTTATAGGAGGGAGAGAACACATGGGCTGGCAAAGCATTCCACTTGTTGATTGTTGTGGAATCGTCTCCGTGACTATCCAGCCGTCTGCGTAGCTATTCAGCCACGCAGACGGTCAGGTTATCCGTATGCCTCGAGCTTGGACGGAAGAGCCTTGTGCCAGACCCTCTCGAACGCTTTATAGATGTCCAAGCCGATGGCAAGGGCCTCTCCGTTACCATCCAACGCTTGACCCCAGACGAGCGTGGTGTACCAGTTGACCGTTTCGGCCTTAAGCCATATTGACGGTCATTGATCAGCTGATGATCCTCCAGGTAGGCCATGAGGCGGACAATAATTATCCGCTCCACATGACCTAGCACAAAACCGAGGTTACAGCTATCGGACGGTAGTTTCCGGGATCCGAACGGTCGCCTTTCTTCGGGACCGGTTGCACATTGACCCCCTTCCAAGCCCGAGTCACACAGCCCGACGAGTATAAGAGCCGGTACAGCCTCGTCAAGACGGAAGTCAATATCAGGGCCACTGGACTTCCGGATATCGAGCGATCCTAGCTCCATGCGGACATCGCGTTGTCTAATACGGATATCAGGTATTGTATGCCCGCATAGACGCAAGGTGGGTGGCCTTGCACCACGATCCTCGATCCGTAAATTAACGGCAAAGAGGTCAGCCAAGTGATCGGCATTCGCTTTTGCCGTATGCGCCAGTAAGCAATCAGGCTGTCGAGAGTTTTGGCGAGACTCCAAAAGCTAAGACTACCCGTTGGGTTCGTTAATAGACTATCGCCAATCCTGATAACGCGCTGTGCCTCCGCTCTTTTAAAGACTTTCTTAGTGTGTCTTTAAAGACGCGTGGGTCATTGCTTCTTCGACCCTTGACCCAGGCTCCATGAGCCGCGTTTTTTTGCCGAAACAGAAACCGCGCTCAAATCAGGAGGGGTTCTATTACACGTCTAGTCACAATATAATATATATGTGTCGTTAAAATTCAAACGTGGCCATATCCACCTCACTTTCGATTTTCACATTTTACATTTATTAAATAGATAAAAGTACATAAAAGGACTGTATGAATTCAAAATTGTTTAAATCCACCCAAAAATGGTACAAAATGCAAACGTTTCATCTTATTTTAGTTCAAATGTGGCCATATCCCTAGAACATAACGCGATATATCAATTTCGACCAATCATAACGCAGGGTTTATATTGATGTGATTTTAAAATGTCATTTATTACATTAATTAATAGGTACTCCGTAAAGATTTTATAATATTTAAATAGGAAAAATGCATAGTAAAACAATAATATTACCTTCAGGACAAACTAGAAAGAAAACAATATCGAATAAAATCATAAAACGGAAATTAAATACTAATAAATTATAAGTAATTACGTTTTTATTTCTTCATTTGATCCTTTTCGTATGTTAGTTTAGATATCACCAGGGTTGTCAAATATATAATTGTTGGATTGCAAATTCAAATGGTTGTGGGTGTTGCAAGATGGCTTTATAGTACATCTGCTTTTATTATCAGTATAAAACGGAATTATTTTTATAAATAAAAGTATACAAGTAATCTAACTTAAGTAAAAAAAACAATGAACTAAATAATGTTCGCGCAAAATCTAAGAAAATTCTATGAGCCAAAACAAGAAAAAAATATAAATCCGCAAACTGTAACAATGGCTAAGAACTCACGGTAAGATTTGGTGTCGGGCCCGCGGCGGTTTTGGGATTTCGGGCTCGTGATTTTTTTTTTATTGTGACACGACTATTGACCACAATCCGTCTGATAATAGGCAATAGGAGGTCCAAAAGTGACGACAACTGAAAAATAAAACGGCTGCCCCAGTAGCCGTCACTATGCCGGCCAAAGGTTCTTCTTCACGCATCGCTTGAAGGATCCAAGGCTATAGGATAGAGAGAATACATGCGCTGGCAAAGCATTCTATGACTTCCGTAGAATGTAAAAATGTATGTTCAAATTACTATTTTAAAACTCACGACACGATTTCGGTCCCTGCGATTTTCGTAGCCGCGCTGATGAACTACATGAATCGCCCGACAATCATACGTTCTCCAATTGTAGATCGCAGGGTTTGCGGAAGCTGGCCGCGACTGGTCGTCGTGCTATACATTGTGTGACTGTTTGTTGACTTACAAACACGTATTAAAACGATTTTGATACGTTCGAATAAATAAAATGAGTTTGAAGTTGACCAAATAAATAATAAACAATCAATTTAATTGTATAGATATATTTTTCTATGGACAAGACTGAGAAAATAAATATGAGCATTTGAATTTTCATATATATCTGTGTTGAACCTAGCATAATAACAAACCTACAGAAGAAGTTTGAAATTTCGTTTTTTTTTCTTAATTTACCTATACATAAATTAATAATTTTAAGTCTGAAAATAGTGTTACTTCTTTTATTGTAACGCAACATGTGACCTTGACTTAATTGATGGTAAACAAGGGAAAGTTCACCAGTGTTGACGGCTGAAAAGACCGAGGCAGTACTACGTTCGTGTGAGTCGCCTTCACTATACCGGCCTAAGGTGTTTCTTTATGGTCCGCTTGAACAATCCAAGGGTATAGGAAGAGGTGTAAAATGAGCGCGTAAAACATTCTACATGACGATAATTCCATAAAAAACGACGCGCCAAACAATCTAGTTTGGCTAACAATGTACTTTAATAAAATAGGTATTTAAATACCTATTTTATTAAAGTACACCTTTAGCCATTATTCCTACCTACTTTTACTTGTGTCAACCCTGATTACGTCATCACTGCTTTTTCGTTTCAAATTTGTCCATGTCCACTGTCAGTTAAATCAAAACTAGTCAAATTCTTTAGGTTCAAATCAAATCTTGCCATCTCCAAAAATAATATCAATAATTTACTAAAACTAGAGCACATATAACTACTGAGGTTGTTTAAATATTAATTATACATTAAACTATTATATTAAATGTCAAAAATAAGAGGATTAGGTCTTTCGAAATGTACAATAAAGAAAAAGCATGATTTCTACAGTTTAATTTATTGTGGATTTGGCCACGTATGAATTTTAACGACAGATATATATATTATCATTTTCTCGGTAGAAAAGCTTTCTCGTTTTTATTTTATATTATTACCTGCACATATGTTGCAAGCTTTGAGTTCTCTTGAAACGTGACACCGGATACAATAGTTGCACACGCACTGGTCCCAAAACTGGTCGCAAATTTAAGAAGAATAAATATCTGCCACTTCGAGATGTCTCAACAGCATTCTCTATGAACTGGACAATAGTTTGCGCTTTAAACATAGTGCAGCCACCAAAACAAAAGTTACCTAAAATAAAATAAAATTATTTTCAGACACTCGAATATAATATTAAATTCGATATTAAACAGATATTAGGAAGATGTAGTGACAAGGATTGACAAAGGAATGCTTCGATGGTTTGGGCACATGGAAGGGATGATTGAAAGTAGATTGACGAAAGGAATTTATAAATCTAATGTGGATGGATGCGTTAAACAAGGCAGGCCCAGAAGGGTGTTTTCCGACCAAATCGCAGACATCCTCAAGAAAGCTAGGTTACCTATTGCCCATAACCATATAGCTTGTATGAAAAAAAATTGTGAATGTAAAGGAAGCGAGGGAGTTGTGTCAGGATCGTGGCAAGTGGCGCTCTATCGTCTCTGCCTATCCCTGTGGGAAAAAGGCGTGACAATTTGATTGATTGATATTAAACAGATGTGTGTTAATTTTTCTTACCTTGATCGTGCTCTATGCGCACATGCCTCATTCCGTTTAATTTAAACGTTAAGGTGAATATGTAATGATCATCGCTGCTATCCCGAACAATGAAAGATCCATCGGGTTCGTTTGACAAAATCTTCTCTGCCGTCTCGACAGATATCGGGCCCCAGTACCATCCATAATCTTTAACCTTTTGAATAGAGGTTGCGAAGTCAGTCACCGCAGTAGGCGGCGGATTTGCTGGTAGCGGTGGTAGCGCTCGCCTCACTGGTGGCGGCACATTTGCTTCATTGGATTCACTATTGATTGATTCCTCCACTTCATCCACAGAACTAGCAGATGGCATGTTACGGCGCCGACGGAACAAATTACAAAAGCTCTGTTTCAAGTTGAGAGTCAGTGTCCTAACTGGAGTATTCTTACTCTTTCCTTGTGTGGACTTCGGCTGCTTCTTTTTATCTGTATCAGGGATCTCTTTTGCCACGTTAGTTTCTTTTTGTTTCTTAATTTTAGCTCCAGTAGATATGTTTTTATTGCATTTCTTGTTGTGATTATTATTACTCTCCATGTTCCAAATGGCATCAGCACTATCTAACATCTTACCACCAGATTCCTTGTTAGATTGTTTTAAGATATTCTCATTATTGTTAAACTTTGTAATCGGAATCTTCTGTTCCGAGTCACTTGAACTACTATACAATGTATGGAGATACTTTCTCATTTCGCTAAGAGTCATGTGAAGAGAATCTGTATCAGATTCATTAGTCTTTTTGGCAGAGGACCCTGGTATGCTACCCAGATGTCTCTCACTTTTGGACGCAACAGTTTTAGAACTACTGACTTTTGCAGTCTTATTTCTCTCAGCAGGTACGCTAACTGATGTTATAGAAGATGCTTTAGCTCGCTTCTTATTTCTTTGAGCTTTTTTGCCTCTACATTTTAAATTACTGTTGTCAGGTTTGACAGTATCAATAGGGACCGCATATATATCACTGTCGAACGGCACAGTATACATATCAGGAATAGTGGACGTTTTTGCAGGAAGCGTATCATGGGAAATAGCTTGTGTGATAAAGCTTGAATCATCCGCAGGAAATTGTGTGGTAAGAGAGTTATGACTGCTGGAAAGTCGGGAAGACAAAGAGTTCCTGGATGATGGTCGAGCACGACAAGGACTTAGGTGCAGGATCCTTGGAGTGGCAAATCTGTGATTTACACATGAACGACGATCGAATCTAGATTCTGGCAAGAAGTCACTATAAAACTGTGTGGCATATCGCTCAAAGTTCAATGGAGTGATAGTGTATGCATTCTCTTCCGCAATTTGTTTACGTCGAAGACTTTGAATTGTTTCATTAGAAATAACACTTGTCTCATTGGAAACAGCGCTTGTTTCATTTGAAATAGCACTAGTTTCATTAGAATCAGCACTGGCATTGGTAGATTCAGGGTTGTCCTGCAATTAAGTGAAATATTGATCAATTTACACATTAAAGAATATTCACGTCTATAAAATATAAATGTACCTGAAACTCTGGTGGAGGTTCGATGGGAGTTGTAATTAATTTGCCAGGATTTTTCTTTACAGTGTTAAAGTTATCCTGGCACAACCTCTTAGACTCTTCAGTAGAGTCACTCAATGACAATGACTTTTCATCATAATCACTCTCTTGCAGCTATAAACATAATTTAATATTAATAAACAATATTGGATGAACCCCAACATTAACAAAAAGACCATAATTAAGCAGAAATTTGTTGTGTTTCTAATGTTTATTGGTATTTATTGAAACATTGGCTTGCTTCATGTTGTAAGCATGAGGACTTATTTTACGGTTATTTCAGTCGCCGTTACTATGTCGGCCAGTGCGATATAGTCATGTCAATATACCAATATGTATCGTTGCTAAAAATTGAAACAAAATCTCTCTCTTATTAAATAGCCTAACACATGAACAATCTGATGTTAGGCAGTGTTTTAAAGAATGCCTTAGACTGCAGTCACTATAAACTTACTCTATCATTTTACACATTTCATATTTTATGATATTTATGATATAAAGACAAATTAATAATTACATATAATATCAAAATACCATCACGACTCAATTCCTACAAGAATAAGCGAAACAACGGAACGCCACTCTCCACAATCGTGCCACAACTCTCATGTTTTTTTTTCACATCCACGATTCTTTCCATACATGCTCTTTAGTTGTGGGCACTTTAGACGTTGCTTTTTTAATAATGTTCCCGAATGGATCAAGTAATAATTTTCCTTCGTGTTGGGTCGTGTTATTGCTATATTATTTTAATGGCCAGATTATTGAAAATCAATACGACCATAACAGATATGTAAAATAGACAATTGGACGAAAAAATAGAGCCCTGTTTGAACTATTTTTGATAAAGTTAATAGGTCAATTTTTAATTATATAACTTTTTAATAAATAAATGGAATTTCTCGAAAACTAATAAATATTTTTAACAACTTGAAGAATCTAACATTTTTCCTTTAATAGTCTAGTCAACATGCGCTTTTTAGGTCAAAACTTTTTCGTATTCTCCGAGAATTATGGTTGAGGTGTCATTCAATTAGGAATGGCATGTAATGTAATTTGAGTAATTTTGAGAAAATTCAAGGGCTGCTCGTAAAAATTGCAATAGTTATAAACAATTAAGTAAGAAAAAATGGGGGTTTGGTGATTCGCAAATATCTCAAAACTTTTTTTTTTTTTTTATTGTGACTCGACATTTGACAGCACCCCGCTTGATGTTAAGCCAAAGTGTGGTCCATGAATGAATGTCACTGCTACTACAATTCAATAACTGTGAGTAGCAATCATATCCACTATGCCGGCCTAGATGGAACCGGCAACTTACAAGCTGATCCCGAAACGTGACCAAATCACTTCACGGTCTGTATACTTGTAAGTGGTGGTACTACCCCGGATCGGCAGACTGGGTACTGATTTGAGATAATCACTATTTGAGATAAATCAAATTAACAATTTTTAATTTTTCTAACGGGAATTTATTCTAAGAACTTTGATAAATAGCTCCACGAAGGGAAAAATCTTGGATTAATAGTTTACCAATTATAACATTTGCAATGTTACAATGTTACATTGCAAAAAAATATATTAACTAATGGATACCTAATTGATAAATCGCGATAAAAATTTTTGGACCACGGATTATTGTTCAGAGATCTATGCTGTTGGCGCTTGAACTTTTTCAATTTTTAATTTTCATATTTAATAGGTTTAAATAATATTTATTCATTAAAGGTCCAAAGTGGGTTTGGCTTGCGCAAGCCGGAGTACCCGTTTTCGAGCGTATATTCAACCCTCAGGGTAAATTATAAATATTGGTTCTAGAGTTTCGGGAGTTGGGACTTTTCTTTGTGAAATTTTCTCCTCTTTTTGAATCTTTTTTCGAATTTGAATTATCTCAAATAGGTTTTGAGATATTTGCAACGAACCAACCCCGCCTTTAATTTTTTCACTTAATTGTTTATAACTATTGCAATTTTTGCAAACGGCCCTTGAATTTTTTCAAAAACTATCTACATGCCATTCCGAATCGCATGACACCTTAATCATAATTTTCGGAGAATACGAAAAAGTTATGACCTAAAACCACATGTTGACTAGACTATAAGAGTAGAAATATTGTTTAAAATTTCGACAGTAATATGCCATTTAAATAACTAATCAATGAGATTCAACCAACTAGGGCCCAAATTAACTTTTTGAATTACCTAAACAACAAAAACTAAAAAAAAAAACAACTACAGTCTTACAATTTTTTCATATAAATGCGGCTTTTACCAATATTCTGTTTGTCTCGTTTGGGAGTAAATTCAGGGGTATATTCCTTACAGCTAAATACACCTGTTTTTTTCCAACGGCTATCAGACCTACGGTTTGATTTGACTACCGCATTCCAGCTTAACTACTCTTCTTTGGGTTCCTATTTCATTTAATAGCCTAGAATAGCGGATGCAACTGCTGTTCACAGACATTTATACACTGCACTCCAGAATAACATCAAGCGGTTATGCCAAAATAATATTCAAACAAACATATTTATACAAACTTTACACAGACACACAAAACGTATACTGTTAAGAACAAATAATTTATAATGTAGATTAGAGGCAAGGTTAAAATGAAATAGCAAAAGGTCGATCATGAATATGCTGGCTGATGCTGATTGAACTATTGTCAAGTAAAAATTGTATTTAGAGTCTACAGAGTACTAGAGAGTTCTTTTAACTACATAACAGCGAAATAACGTGGCAACGCTTTTTCGGCTTGACTTTTACGCATTGATTAAACAACTGACATATGTTTATTGCAATGGCTGAAGCCATATAATGGCATGTCATTAAAAACGTCTCAAAGCTAATTTGACTGTAATTTTGATAAATTTCTAATTTATTTTTATATTTTTTGTATAGATCCACGATAAATATTTAAGAATATTTTTGTGTGAATTAAACAGTATTATTGTTATTTACTACATAAAATTAAAACATTATTAAGTGATTACCAACTGCGAGAATGTCAAATTCTTTGTGCAATTTCAGTGCGTTTTTGACGCAGTGAATATTACGTAAAAGTTACGTCGAAAGATCGTGGACAATTTATTTCGCTGCATGTAATTAAGAGTAACGGACCCCTGTGCATTCTTTTTTTTATGGTTTAGTATTTAACTTGCCAGTTTCAAAGTAAGAATTTGAGGTTAATGTTTAAGCATTATGAAGTAAAAATGAATATGAAGATGAAACACGCTAATGATTCGTCACAAGATGGGAGAAAGAGTAAGGTTGATAATGTTAGTTTTAGTAAAGCAGCTGAAGGACTTTACTAAAACTTATAAAGAAGTCTTGGAGGAAACATGAAGTATCACGTTTCGGAGATTTATATCACTTATGAAATCAATCATATTGTCACGCCTTTTTCCCACAGGGATAGGTAGAAACAATGGAGCGCCACTTGCCACGATCCTGACACAACTCTCTCGCTTTCTTCACATCCACAATTCTTTTCATACAAGTTCTATGGTTATGGGCACTAGGCAACCTAGCTTTTTTGAGGATGTCTCCGATTTGGTCGGCAAACACCCTCATGGGCCTGCCTGGTTTAACGCATCCATTCACATGAGATTTATAAATTCTTTTCAACAATTTTTAAAGACTAGTATTTGGCAGAGAAGTGTCGCTCCATTTCTCTGCCCATACCTGTGAGAAAAAGGCGTGACAATTTGAATAATTTATTGATTGGTGGATTGATTAAGTCGCCAAAATACTTCTTTTACTGGTCGATCAATAAATAATTTAAATTTGCACAACCTGTCACTTACAGTAGCCTACCAAAACTACCAAAAATTGAGAGTCCAAGTAAGCTAAACAAGTTGGAAGTGGATTGAGAACATAAAGAATCTGACAGGGATCTCGACTTGGCCCTTGGTGAACAACGGAAGGTTTTAGAGCAGTGACGATTGAAAAACAATTTATTATATAGTTGCCTCAGTCATAGTCACACTTTGTGTTAAGGTATAGGATATGCAAAGCATTTCACTTATCAATTGTTTTACAAAGAAACAATGTGCCAAACCTTTTAGTTCAACTGCCGATTTCGTCAACAGAATGTGGATGTAAAAAAACTAGAGGTTGGAACAAGGTTAACATGCAACCAAATAAAATAAATACAGCTTAAATTGAATATTAATGACCAATGAAGTACCCAAAATAACATCGAGTGTACAAACAAGTGAATAGGTGTGATTGAAAATGTAGCCATGCTAAAATTTGGCAATCCATGAGTAATTTTTTTATTTTACTTTGATATTGGTTCATTCACTGTCAAATTTTAGCAAAAAATTATAATGAAACTGATAAATGAGGAAATTATATGTGTTTTGTTAATCCCATGAATACACGGCTTGTGATATTTATGACCAAAATAGGCAAATCTAACCTACCACAAAAATGGGCCAGTATCAGCCCACTTTACACTAACATAATTAAGAACAATTTTCTCAGCCCTGTAACAAAAAAAAAAGAAAACCATACATACATCTCCATCCAAGAATTTGTATTACAGATAGTTTGTTACCCTCTTATTTACATTGCCAGATAAACACTCTAAAGCAGTGGTTCCCAACCAGTAGGGATCTGTTCCTGAGGGCTGGTGTAAAAAGGTATCAAGGGGGTGGGGGGCGCGGAATCAATTCAAAAATCAAATTAATACAATTTTTTTTCACAGGGATAGGCAAAGACGATGGATCACCATTTGCCATCATCCTGACACAACTCCCTAGCTTCCCTCATATCCAAAATTATTTTCATTCAAACTCTATGGTTATGGGAACTAAGCAACCCAGCATTATTTTTAAATATTAATGTTTCCGGAAGAAATTTTAATTTGTGAATGTGACAAAAAAAAGGTTGGGAACCCCGTTTGAAATGTTTGACTGGTAGGAAAATTTTTGGTATTCAGTCTACCTTTGTACCATTAAGTAAAAAAATATATTTATAGTGATCACAAGAATATTTGTAAGCTAAGATCTACTTTCATCATGTTAATTTGTTACTAAAATTATGAATTAATATTCAGCTAAATACAAGTAACCAATACACTTATATAACATTTGACTCGTGTTTATGCACTTAAATAATAACGCAAATAAAATTGGCATATAATTGAAGAATTGGTATCATGTCATGTCCTAACAAATGGAATGAGAGAGAGATACTTACTTCAGATGTAACGTGATGCCAACCGCTAGCAGAGTCACTAGAAAATGAGCCGCTGTTAATTATTAACCCACTATCTTCACTAAGCAATGGTGCCTCAGAATGCGTAGAAAATGTAGGTGGTGACTCCATCACACCAAGGACATCATTTCCTTATGAAACAACATCAGAACAGGGCTGTTTTTATTAACAAAATAAACTAGTAACAAGCAACTTAAACAAACTATATATGTAACCGAATTAATCACTTAAAATTAGAAATCTAAACGCTTGCTTGAACGATCATATGTTTTTTGTTGAAAAAAGTCTTCTCTCGTAGTACATTTGGCATTGAATTTGTACAAGTCATAAACAATACATGTTTTTTTTTAATTTAGGAAATGTCAAATTTCCATGGTCCATCTATGGTTTATTATCATTACGGAATTACGTTATTATTATAATTAAATATTCCACAACAATTTTAAATATCAAATGTTAATAACCGAAACTCCTTTTAACATAGTTTTTTCATATATTTACTAATATACTCATTCACAAGATACAAATGAGTGGGCGTGGCTGTCAAAAGTAAAATATTTTTCATTGAAATATCTAAAAATATTTAAATAACTATAAATATTTTAAAATTAAGTTAAGGCATTTTTTAATGTGATTTTAAGGCCTGGTTTACATGTTAAATAAATTATTCATTTGTACAACAAAAATATATATAGGACATTTTTACAATAGTTCAGCGAGTCGGCTTATGCATTACATCATTCGGGGCTACCTTTGAATTTGGGGAAGGATTTGGTCTACATCGTCTTGTTAAAAAGTCCCTAACTAAATACGAGTATTTGTCTTATAAATTTAATTGCGATTTTTGGTCAAATTACATAAAAAAATACAATTCGGCCGACGTTTGACATAAAGAACAACTTTTTACACATACATTTAATAGTCAGTACATAATTCACCCCATTTCACCCCTTTTAAAGGTTTTAGTTTGAAAAGATAAATATTTAACTTTTTTTTATAAAAAATAGTTCTGCAAAGTTTGAAGCAAGTCTGATGACGCAATAAAAAGTTTCATACAAACGTTCTCTCCCTATTTCAACCCCTTTACGTTTTGTTTTTAGGGTAAAAGGTAGCCTATGTCCGTCTTAACGGTCCAATTTATCTCTATACAATGTTCAATTCATCAAAATTAATTAAGCGGTTAAGGAAAACGTAACCAACAAACAGAGTTACTTTTACATTGATAATAATAGAATGGATAATTAATAAAATTTAGCGCAAAAATAATATTACTTTATTCGATAAATACTTTATTCCGTTAATCGGATAAATAAAAAATATATTTGTCTGACTAGCGCGGTCGACTACTTCTATTGCTTATACTGTGGAAATAGATATACTCATAGATATACTATAGGAGGTTGTCTCTGGATATACTAGTTTGTTGTTGTGACAATAAATGACATTACAAATTACCAGGCGGAAAAATAAAAATGTAAGGTCCGAAGTTCAAAACAAACAAATATATTGATATCTATATAAAATATTTATCTTATTATCAGTGGCGCAATAGCCAGAAAACAGCAAATTCTAGTGCAGCTAAACCATGAGTGAATTTGGAAAGTTTGGACCTCTGGTTGGGGCTATTGATGAAGGAACGTCGAGTGCGCGTTTTATTATATTTAAAGCTAATACTTCTGAAGTTGTAACATCACATCAAAGAGAGTTGGCTCAACATTTTCCACAAGAGGGATGGGTAGAACAGGATCCGTACGATATCTTGGATGTGGTAACATCATGTGTTATAGCGGCTGTGGATGAATTGGTTAAACTTGGTGGAAAACCTGAGGTAGGGAATAATTTTATTTGTAGTTAGCTTGTAAAGTTGCACTATAGAGGTAGACTGTGTTAAGTCAATAACAATTTTACAGGTGACTTATTTTTATTAATATTGTTGATTGAATTCAGTTTACTTTGTGAAGACAAGATTTAAAGATATAAATATTTGTACTATTTGTTATTAACCAGAACCTATGAATTGCAAATTTGATAGAGTGACTTTAAATTCATAGGTTGACTTAACACAATTTCTATGATTAACCACTTAATAGAGCTAAAAATATAGACATACAGAAATGTCTGTACTACAACATTAAACTGCCTTAAACCAGATTTGTTTCTGTCTTTACTTTAACTATTAAGTAGTAACTGTCTCCATCTGGGTCTTATTATATTATTATATAAATTGCAGGATATAATCTCAATTGGGGTGACCAATCAGAGAGAGACAACTATTGTATGGGATAAAATAACAGGCAGACCCCTCCATAATGCTATTGTGTGGCTGGATATGAGGACATCAACAACAATTGATAAACTGCTGGATTCAATCCCAAACAAAACAAGAAACCAAAATTATTTGAAGGTAAAAGGCTGATTTTGTAAACTTTTACCTCAATTTCCTGTGGGAATAGCCGGAGTCAATGCAGCACCAATTGTTATTGTGCTTTTTTTTACATTCTGCAATTTTCTTTCATTTGTTTTTTCAGCTTTATGGTTCTTCTGTCTGTGTGTATGTGACAGAGATCCTCCATAATAGCTACACTGATGCCAACTCTGCATATTCTATTGCCCTCTTGAAAGTCTTAAACTTCTACCTCATTGTGTTATTGCTCATTTTGAGAACCTATGGTTTAGATTCACAGTTGGAACTGGTAGTTGGTGCCTAATTGGAGCTGGGTTGCCTAGTGCTCATAATCATAGACCTTGCATGAAAAGAAATTCAAGGCGACCGTGGTGTAGTGGCAGTGCAATGGTTACACAAACCAGAGAGCACGAGTTCCAGACCACCCACCGGTACCAATGTATCTTTGATATATGTACTTTGGTTATCCTGTTTCTATGATACAAGCACTTTAGTAGCTTAGTATAGAAATGTAAATAAAAAATACAACAACATATATAAAAATTGTGGATGTAAGGGAAGTGAGCGTTTTGTGTCATCATCTTGGCCAGTCACGCTCCATTGTGTCTGCCTACCCTTGTGGGAAACAGACATGACAATTTGATTGATTAAATATTTTACATCTTTGTTTAAACAAGAACCATTTTCTTAGATTTTGCGCGAACATTGATTGATAAATTAAACAAATTTTATGCAGCTTACTATCGCGTTTATTTTAAGTAGTTATTATGTATACATTTTTTTTAATTCCAAAACAAACGCGATAGTAAGCCGCATAAAATTTATTTAATTCAAGAAACATTTTAAATAAAACGAAGTACAATATTTTAAACTTAATATTACAGAAATTATACATCTTTATCTGATAACAAGTTTGTATTATCATTAATAAGTAATTAACATAATTATTTACAGCCTTTATGTGGTTTACCGTTATCTCCGTACTTTAGTGCAGTGAAACTAAGGTGGCTGAGTGATAACATTGAGGAAGTCAATAAGTCTATGAAAAACGCCACATGTTACTTTGGCACTGTTGACACATGGATTATATGGAATTTGACAGGTTGGTCCGTCTTACTTTTATTGTGGCGGTTCAAGTTTTCTTTATAATTGTGACACGTCATTTGACCTCAACCCGCCTGATGATAAGCAAAAAAAGATCCAAGAGAGACAACAACTGAAAAAAACGAGTCAGTTCCCGGCTTCCCCAGCCACCGTCATTATGCCGGCCTAAGTTGCTTCTTTACGCATCGGTTGAAGGATGCAAGGTCATAAGATGGAGAGAACACATGAGTTGGCAAAGCATCCGAACTTTTTAGTTCGACTGCCGACTCGGTCGATAGAATGCGGATTTAAGCAAATTTGTAATAATCATTTACCCCTCCATCCCCCTTGTGAGATAAGATAAGTAAAGCAAAGACCCCCCCGTCCCTCTATAGTACCACATTTTACGATCCTGACCATGCCTGCATTGGTTAGCGCTGATCTGAGCAAATGTTTGTTTGCTTTCGGGAAATAGCGTCATATCTTCTCGTCAAACATCCCACAGTGCCTAAAGACAAGGATCTTCAAACAATGTGTGTTACCAGTGATGACATATGGTACTGAGACGTGGCTTACATTTTGGCCTGTTGGAAAAGCTCATAGTTGCTCAGCGGGCAATGGAGAGAGCTATGCTTGGTGTTTCTTTGCGCGATAGAATCTGGAACCATTATATTCGCCAAAGAACCGGACTTACCGACATAGCTCGAAGGATTTGCGAGCTGAAGTGGCCGACAACCAACCAACCGAACCGACAACCGATGGGGAAGAAAGGTTCTAGAGTGGAGACCACGAACCGGAAGACGTAGCGTAGGTGGACTGATGACATAGTGAAAGTGGTGTGAAAGTGAAGGTGGATGCAACTGGCATCGTGTCGTTCGGAATGGCGTTCTAGGGGGGAGGCCTATGTTCAGCAGTGGACGCCTTCAGGCTGATGATGATGATGATGATTTGTAATATTCAATTAATTAACAAACTCGTAGTCACTCTTGGACCTCCTCTTGCTTATCATCAGACGGGACAACGTCAGATGTAGTGTCACAATAATAATAATAAATTAAAAAGAGGTATGTTTGCTACGGGTCTGAATACCTAAGAGTGGTAGACAGTGGTACCCAGTCTGATGATCCAGGGTAATACCACCACTTACTAGTATACAGACCATGAAGTGAGTTAGTTTCGGGATCAGTCTTTTAGTTGCGGGTTTTAACTAGGTCTGCATAGTGGATGTATAGATACTTACAGTTATTGAACTGTAGTCGCCTCCATTCATGGACCACACTCCAGTTTAACTTGATGCTAGCATATGTCGAGCCACAATAACATTTTTTTTCATACATACCTCTTTTCGATTTATTTGGAAACTTTAATAAAGTATGCCTTGTTTAACGCTTCCATCCACATATGTTTTATATTATAAATTTCTTTTGTATATCTACTTTCACTAAACCTTTCCACATGCCCAGACGATCGAAGCATCTCATTTCCATCAGAGGGTGTTCTCCAACCAAATCGGAGATATCCTTAAGAAAGCTAAGTTCCCTAGTGCCTAAAACCATAGAGCTTGAATGAGGAGAATTGTGGATTTGAAGAAAGCGAGGGAGTTGTGTCAGGACCGTGGTGGGTGGCGCTCCATACTCCATTGTCCTGTGGGAGGAGGGCGTGACAATTTGATTGATTGATCTATAAAGTATTAATTAATTTTTTACCAGGTGGAATCAATGGTGGGATGCATGTGACAGACGTGACGAATGCTTCGAGGACAATGCTCATGAATATTGAAACTCTGCAATGGGATCCAGTACTCTTGAACTTTTTTGAAATACCCAGCTCAATCTTACCAGACATCAAATCCAGTGCTGAGGTATTATTCCATTATTTATATATTGAAGCACTTAATCTTTGGAGGTCGTTTTCATTATTTCATATTCATAATTCTTAAGCTAGCATAGTGACAAAGACTGAGGCAACCGCGAACTAAGTCGTTTTTCTCAGTCATCGGCGCTCTTGCTTACCAAGTGGTCAAGTTGAAGTCAGATTTCGAGTCGCAATAATAACAAAATAATTTTCATACATACAGTATGTAATATAAGGCGAGCGTGGTATAGTCGTAGTGCGATGGTTAAGTAAACCGAGATCACGGGCTGAAATCCACTTTCTGGTACTAATGTATCTTTGATATATGTACTGTGTCTTGATACAAGCACTTTAGTAGCTTAGAATAGAAATGTTTTTTTTTTAAATGGTAACCGGCAAGTGGTTAATAACCAGGTGGTTATTTTGGTTTTGAACCAAGAGATCTTATTGCTTTATTTTATAAAATTTATATTTCTGTCGTTAAAATTCATACGTGGCCAAATCCACAATAAATTAAACTGTAGAAATTATGCTTTTTCTTTATTGTACATTTCAAAAGACCTAATCCTGTTTTACTATCCAGTTAAACAGTAATATACCTAGTACTTATTAATTAATGTAAAAAATGACATTTTATAATCTCATCAACATAAACCCTGCGTTATGATTGGTCGAAATTGATATAGCGCGTTGTTCTAGGGATATGGCCACATTTGAACTAAAATGAGATGAAACGTTTGCATTTTGTACCATTTTTGGGTGGATTTAAACAATTTTGAATTCATTCAGTCCTTTTATGTACTTTTACCTATTTATTAAATGTAAAATGTGAAAATCGAATATGAGGTGGATATGGCCACGTTTGAATTTTAACGACACATTTATTTCTCTAGGTATATGGTCAAATCTCAGATGGACCATTGCAGGGTGTGCCGATCGCTGGTTGTTTAGGTGATCAGCAAGCAGCTTTGGTGGGGCAGAATTGCCTTCAGAAAGGAGAGGCTAAAGCGACATATGGCACTGGTTGTTTTGTGCTATACAACACCGGTGAAGTCATTGTGCAATCATCGAGAGGCTTGTTAACAACTGTTGCTTTCAAACTAGGCCCAAATGAACCCCCGTTCTACGCCTTAGAGGGTTCTGTAAGTTACATGTTTTTTTTTATATTTTTAAGATTACTTTACTTTGTAGAAGCGTGGTACACGGCAAAGGATGTCCGTGAACAATTAATTTATTTTGCCCACTTCTAATTTAAGGCGATCTTGGTGTCGTTTTACAGGATTATCTCAGCGTTAAGATTAGGATAGTAAAATTAAACAAAGTTTAGGAAGATCCATACGGGATAATCTTAGCGTTAAGATTAAGTAGTAAGATTAAACAAGGTTAGGAAGATCTCCACGGGATAATCTAAGCGTTAAGATTATGATAGTAAAATTAAACAAAGTTTGGGAAGATCATCAAGATGGGAAGATGGCAAGAATTAAATAGGTTTGGAAAACTTACTCATTAGATTTTTATTTTTGGATTTTTTTAACTTTGTTATAATTGGTTAGGTATAACATATAATAGGTCACAAACATAAATTAAAAAAAAGTAATACATAGGGTGGTTTACAATTCAAATATGCACACACATAGGCTCGCTAAACTATAACAAATGTTATAGAAAATTCTACAAGTACAGTAAAAGTTGGTGCAAGAGGAATACCAGCAAAAACCTTGCATCATCTTTTAAAGAATCTTGACCTTCCAAGGCCAGCCGTAGATTGTTATGTATTTTTAGATCGTATGTCTAAGGCGGCATTGCTGTGGTCTTATAATATTACCTACACGAAGAATCCATGGATGCTAAGAAATTATTTTATTTATTAATCAAATAATCAAATTGTCACCCTTTTTCCCACAGGGACAGGCAGAGATTATGGAACGCCACTTGCTACGAGCCTAACACAACTTCCCTCACATCCACAATTATCACATCCTCACATCCTCCTGGGTCAGCCTCGGGAAAAATAATTAAGATGAACAGTGTCAGCCTCAGTCGTCGTGACTATGTCGGCCAGATACTTTACACGCTTTGCTTGTACGATCCAATTTTATAGGATGAGGAGAACGTACATAACACATTCAAATCATTACTTCTTTTTTAATACGCTCTTACGTTGACAGCAGTTTCGACTTTTGATGTCATGAATTTTTTTATAGGTGGCAGTGGCAGGGGCAGCTCTAGGTTGGTTGAAGGACAATATTGGTATGTTGGATACAGCTAAGATGTCACAGGAAATAGCTGAAAACGCCGAGGAAAATGGAAGCGTGATTTTCGTCCCTGCATTTAGTGGACTCTATGCACCATATTGGCGACAAGATGCTAGAGGGTATTTTAATTGTCTTAATTCTTTGTTATGCATGTTTTATTCTGATGTGGAGTTGAGGTGACCGTGGCATAGTGATAGTAAAACGTGTGCAGCGGAATTGTCTCCCGTCTTGACGAGGCTACACCGGCTCTCATACTCACCGGGCTATGTCTCGGGTTTGAAAGAGGGCCAACGTCTAACCGGTGTGACACGTTCAGGCATTGCTAGCCTTTTTCAGTCGTCGGCACTCTTGGATCTCGTCTTGCTTACCATCAGGTGGGTCGAGGTCAGACGTCGAATCACTATAAAAAAAAATAGAAATAGTCTCGCAATACAGGAGCATGGGTCGAAAAAAACCATTGCCTGTACATATTATTGCTTTTTTTTATTAAAGCATGTTTAGTAGCATAGTATAGAAGCATAAAAGGACAGTTTGATGTCCGTCTAGACTGTGCGATAAACTAGCCATTTATCGATCACGGGTTTATCATCTATTGAACTTTGTCTTTATAAATAGAAGAACTTTTCGTAAGAGTGTTCTGGATAGTGGTACTCAGTTTTTCGATCCATAGTTGTACCACCATTTACAAGTGTACAGACCGAGAGGTGATTTAGTCGCGTTTCGGGATCAGCTTGTAACTTGTCGGTTTTACCTAGGCCTGCTACTTGCAAACGTTTAACTTAACTTAAGAGAGGGAGGCAGTGGTACCCAATCTGCCGATCGGGGGTACCACCACTTACAAGTATACAGACCGTGAAGTGATTTGGTCGCGTTTCAGAATCAGCTTGAAAGTTGCCGGTTTCAACTAGGCTGGTATAGTGAATGTAATTGCTACTTACAGTTATTGAATTGCAGTAGAAGTGACATCTATTTATCGACCACACTCTAGCTTAACATCAAGCGGGGTGCTGTCATATGTCGAGTCACAATAAAAAACAAAACGAGCTGGTGAATTGAAACCCCTGATTAGATCTTCATCAATTGTAGCTAAGAACCATCTCGATCACGTCAGCTTTCAAACAAAAAAAAAAACGCATCGTAATCGGTCTATTCGTTTAGGAGCTACGATGCCACAGACACACAGATATGTCAAACTATAAAACCCCTCTTTTTTAGTCGGGGGTTAAAAATGATCGTAATCATAACAGTAATACTATGTTCGTTTTACAGAGTTATCTGTGGTATAACAGAAGATACGAGTGCTAATCACATTGTTAAAGCGGCGTTGGAAGCCGTGTGTTATCAAGTAAGGGACATCTTAGATGCCATGAATGAAGATTGTGGTATTCCTTTACAATTGCTCAAGGTATGTGCTCAACCTACCAATTTCAATTCCAGGGGATATATTTAATAATCACAAAATCAAATTGTTCAATGTGCTGTTTGTTTTACTTTGAAGATCTATAGCTATTTTGACATGGCACTACTATAGCGTTGCAAAGGGGCGTCCATATAATTTTCATTTATTGTGACACCACATCTTTATTTTTTTTACTACTATGCCGGCCAAAGGTGCATCTTCACGCATCGCTTGAAGCACCTTTGGCCGGCATAGGATGGAGAGAACACATGGGCAGGCAAAGCATTCCACTTGTAGATTGGTCGATAGAATGCGGATACTTCCCCGGCCTGTGCTTCCTGTGATTCGGTCCCTCGCAGCGAAGGGACATTCCAAGAATGTCCAGTCTGTCCGAAGCACTGAGTGAGATGTTACAAAGAGAAATAAGGGAAATAAACGGGGATTTTTTCGTCGAGAACGCGCATACCTGAGTCTTGCCTGCGTTGAACTGAACTAGGATGCTGTCTGTCAGCCAATATCTGACAATCAACCACATATTAAAATTAATATGAAAACCGGATGTATATGCTGGTCCTGATAACGATCTAAAACCATTGCGAACAAAAAATGCGAAGCACAACTCCTTAAGACAAGATTTCCTAAATAACTGAAACGTGAAATATATTGAATAAAAAAAAGTAAGATAGGTCTGGATTTTACTTAATTATGTTATTATTGTACAGTCGCGAGCTATTTCCCTCCGTAGTTAAGAATTTTATTCTCAAGTTTACTAAGAAAACGAATATGTTATCAAATTTTAATTATCATGCAACCTTTCTGCTAATTTACTTAGATTTTGCGCGAACATTAATTAATGAATATTAATTCATTCGTCACAGAGACCACGATGGCTGCAAAGCCCTCAAAATGTCGAAATAAAAAATATACAATCATTAATCAAAAATGAACGCGATAGTATGCCGCATAAAATTTATGAATTAAAGAAATTTTGAAGCCATCGTGATCACGGAGAGCAAAAAATCTAAAATCAACAACCAAAAATAAACGCATTGTAAGCCACATAAAATTTGTTTAATGCTTTAATCAATGATGACCCAAAATCTATGAAAATTCCGCCTTAAAATTTGTTTAATTAATTAACTTTTCTGCAAGTTTATAATTATTTTTCTTTCTCTAGGTCGATGGTGGAATGACAGCTAATTCGTTGGTAATGCAAATGCAGGCTGATCTTGTCGGCATAAACGTCATACGTGCTGGCTTCCCAGAGAGCACAGCGTTGGGTGCCGCTATAGCAGCTTACAGGGGTATCAAACAACAAGACAAAGCCACTACATTCTTCGTGACAAATGGTCGTACTTATTACCCAATCATGACGGAGAATGAACGCGATATGCGTTATCAACAATGGAAAATGGCAGTAGAAAGATCGTTAGGATGGGATAAAATTTAACATTATTGATTTCGTCCTCTGTATCTTCTTAGAATATTTTAGGGTACCCGTATCTAGGCAGCCAGTAACATTGGCCAAAGACGACCATTTCTTAGGTTTAGGGTTTAGACAAGCAAGATGGGCGATGCCAGGATGCTTTCATATATACTGAGATAAGCACGTACATACACTGGCCTCGCGCTTTTGGCTGACATGCGATCGTTTTGTTGGCTGTTAAAACGATGAAATGATTCTAAGAGTGGTAGGCAGTGGTTCTCAGTCTGCCGATACAGGGTAGTACCAGTGCTTACATGTGTACAGACCGTGATGTGACTCTATCGCGTGTCAGGATCAGCTTGTAAGTTACCGGTTCCAATTAGGCCGACATAGCGGCTGTAACTGCTACTTACAGTTATTCAACTATAGTATCAGTCATCTCCATTTATGGACCGCACTCCAGCCTAACATCAGACAGAAAGATGCCATATGTCGAGCCATATTAAAAAAAATTTCAGTTTGGATGTAGCAGCAAGGCTGCCTAGTGTACGGATTTCCTTTGTAATATTCTTTAAGACGAGCGTAAATAGTTGCCATATATATGTGAACATATTATACATACATATACATAGTATACATGTGGAGATAGTTCACTTAGAAGTGCCCTTATATTTTGCTCAGTAGAATTGAAATGAAAAACTATTGTTAGGTAGATTTTTATATATTTATAAAAATATACATTTTACTTTAAGAATTATAAGTTCGTAAAAAAATTGAATTGTTAATTTTAATGTTCACTTTTAAATATAATAATAATAGTCTTAATAAAATGACGAATTTTCAAATTGTTGAGATACATAGGTGCTTATTGCAGTGCAATTATTATTGTTAAATATAATTTTAAGGCATTCCATTTTATGTAGAATGTTTTATTTTGAATTATAAATTTATATAATTGGGATTTAGCGATATTTGACTGCTTACAGTTAGATCAGAGCCTTGATTCTCTTAATACATCATAGCGTCAAAAAGCAATAAAATTTAGTCGCAATGATATTTGACATCTTCGTAACCAATAAGCGAATAACAAACCAATAGGTATACTTCGTAGATTGGTCATTTGCGCCCGCGGCGCAATATCACTGATTTTTCGTGAATGAATCTAGTTCGCCTAATATAGCTCAGTAAATATACAGCTCAGTAAATATACAGCTCAGTAAATATATAGCTCAGTAAAGGTTGCTGGAATTCAGCGAGTTAGGCAAAGCGGGTAGGATTATTCTCGTACTCGCGATAAATATCGTATACCGAGTTCGATAAGTCGTTTTCGCTCATGGCTATTACCGCGAGGTAAAAAACCTTATGCTCATGTTTGTGATAATATAAAAAATAAATGGTGTTTATTCACATTTTATTTTAATTTTATTCTGTCTCGACTTGCCTGATTGTAAGCGAGGTGAGGTCCAAGAGCGCAGACGACTGATAAAAAATCATTTAGTTTAAGTCTTCTTTAGACATTATTACTATGCTGGCCAATTATCATATTATTTAATTAGGTAATATTGCTTTTATATTTAAATTCTAAAATGGTTTATTGTTAAATAGATTATAGTATTGAGAAAATGTTAAATGATTCAAATAAATAAAATATAAAATGCGAATATTTGTTTTTATTTTATTTTACTACATCTTATTACTAAATGAAGTGGGGTGGCAGAAAAGCAGAATGATTACATTAAAACCATAAATATTTCAACAGACGATCAACATTATTATATTATGATTTTACTGAACATATTATGACTATTTTCAACATTATATGACAGCGCCTAATTTTAACCTGGAGTGCGGTCTACGACACTATTAGTCATATCTACTATGCCGGCTAAATAATTGTGGACTGACCCACTTCACTGTCTGAGTAGGCAGTGGTCAGCCATTCGTTTCCTGGATAGTAGAATTCGATGCACTAAAATTAAAACAACTGACATTATGGGGGCCCATAGAAAATTACGGCCACGGTGTTTGGTTTAAAAAAAAAAAAAGTTTCGTATTAAAAAAAGTTTCATACAAAAGCTGTAGAAATATGAATTACGGATCGATCTAGGCCAGTTGGACCTCAAAGTATTAACAAACAAATTAACGCTTATAATCTGTCTAAGCCAAAATAACGCGCCCCTCCACCGCATTTGCGCACACGAAAAAACATAAAATATGAATGCAACACACCGAAAATGCAATTTTAATTGGTTATTCAGTTGCTGGTTGGACACAAAAGGAGGAGCACGTTAGTAAAGTATAATAGTATTGTAAGAAATATTTGCATTCACACATTTAATTATACTAATAAAGTGGAGGGGCGCGTCATTTATAGTTAGACAAGCTATACATCTACATGTATAGTGTACAACATTAACTTTGCGTAGAGCAGTGTGTTATTTTTGTGTGAATGTACAAACTGTAAGGTAAACTTTAAGGTAGGCTTGAAATTAATGCAATAGCTGACGAGGAATATAAATATGATTTGAAACCGAAAAAAATTAGTTATTATTTTTGTACAATACATATTGATTACTTATTATTTACCTGCACCATTTTACTGTATATACGTGAAACTCATAGAATTCGAGTGAAAAACATTATGCGATGCAGATGCAATTTTAGAGGTCACTCAAACTTTGTGGCTCCTGCTACTTTGCAAAGACGACGGATTTATGCGTCCTTTATTGCCTATAAAACAAAGAATGTTTCGAGGATCTCTTCGACCTTGTTCTGTAGACCGAATTTCATGACCGATTTCCTCGAGAAGAGCATCGACAAACGCGTCGTCATAGATGCATTGGTTTCAAAAAAAATCAAACAAATTGTCATGCCCTTCTCCCAATTAAGGTAGACAGAGACAATGCATAGACTCTATGGATGATTCATTCGATTAGTAGAATTCAAAATAGATTAGTTGGGTGGTGTTTCAGAGTTTTTGCACGAATAACTTAGAATCTGAGGGTTCGTACAATTTATTGCGTACAAGTTCGTAGGTAAAGATTTATTATTTTTTTTATTTGAATAATATGACGACAATGGATATGGAATTTATAAATCTGATGTGGATAGATGCGTTAAACAAGGCAGGCCCAGGAGGATGTTTTCGGACCAAATCGGAGACATCCTCAAGAAAGCTGGAGTGCCTAGTGGCCATAATGCCAGCTTGTATGAAGAGAATTGTGGATGTGAAGAAAGCGAAGGAGATGTGTCAGGATCGTGGAGAGTAGCGCTGAATTGTCTCTGCCTATCTCTGTGGGAAAAAGACGTGACAATTTCTTGTTGTTGTATGACGACACGTGTGGTTTGCACACCAGTATATTTCGCGTAAAAGCCCGGGTTCGTTTCCCGTACTGAGCAACGATTTGTTTCTAATATTAAATATTACTAATATTTGTTAAAAGGAAAAAAGGGGCATCCCAGCAAGAGTCAGTCGATCCGGGGTAGTGCCAGATCGGTTGACTCTGTAACTTGCCGTTACGGCTAGTTAGTGTGACAGCTACTTGCAGTTATTTAATGTTAGTAACAGTCGCCTCCGTTCGTTGATCGCACTCCAGCCTAACACAAGGTGAAGTGTTTGTTATATGTCGATTTTCAATAAATAACAATAATATGCAAATTGCCTTTAAAAATATATTTGTTTAGGAAAAATCGTATTTAGTTAATCGCATATGTACGAGTATAAGCGAATTATTTTATTTGTTACGTGACAATGGACCTTTTGCTACATCCCTCTTGCATTTGCCTGATGGTAAACAAGGGGATGTCCAAGAGCACAGATGACTGAAAAAACCATTTCAGTTTACATTTGCCTATGCCGGCGAAGAAAATTATGAATTATAGGTATTTAATACAAAAACAATAATTGTATATGTATGATAAGCATAGTGTTTTTTTTTTGTAATATATCACATCTTTTTCCATTGCGGACACCAGGTACATACGAAGGAATATACAGCAGGTCTTTCGGGTATACAATAACCCAAACATTCGAGTAGTTGAGGTGTCTTCACCACTGTATCATGAAAGTCTTTGAAACTAATTTGTCCGTCCAAATCTATGTCCATTCTCTTCATCATTATGTCGACAAATTCCTGAAAGTCGTTTAAGTGAATAAGTTTTGTTTGTAACTTCGATGGTTTGGACACATGGAAAGGTAAATGAAAATTGATTGACGAAAGGAATTTATAAATCTAATGTGGATAGATGCGTTAACAAGGCAGACTCAGAAGGGTTTTTTCCGATCAAATCGGAGACATCCCCAAGAAAGCTGGGTGGCCTAGTGCCTATGACCGTAGAGCTAGTATGAGGATAATTGTGGACGTGAAAGAAGTTGTGTTAGGATCGTAGCAAACGGCGCTCCCTTGCATATCCCTGTCAGAAAACAAGTGACAATTTGATTGATTAATTGATTTATAATTCGACTTCTAACTTTGACTTGCCTGATGGTAAGCGAGGAGAGGTCCAAGGGTGCTAACGACTGGAAAAACCGACTCAGTTCACGGTTGTTTGCTTGTTCAGTGGTAGTTAATAAGAGGCGGTGGTGCTTAGTCTGGCGATCTAGTGTAGTACCACCACTTACATGTACACAAACCGTGAATTAAGTTTGTCGCGTTTCGAGATCAACTTGTAAGTTGTCTGTTCCAATTAGGGCACCATGACACTGCTACTTATAGTTATTTAACTGTAGTTACAATCACCTCTATTAGTGGACCGCACGCCAGCTTAACATCAGGCAGGATGCTGTCATATGTCGAGTCACAAAATTATATATAAACTAGAAATGAGAATATATAAGAAATAATATATAAGAAATGAGTGGAGAGAGGACAAAAGCGTGTTATTCGATCGAATCGTTAGCAGGTGTTTATTATATATATATTCACACCTACAAATATAGGCGATAGGTTCGGACACCTGTGCCTTTCAATATTTCTTTGTTATATTTAAAGACGTTTATTCGTCGTGTATTTCTATAGAATTACATTTAATAGCTTTGGCAATAATTTCAGCAAAATTCTATAGATTTTTTTTTTCGTAAATTCTGTATAATATAATGTATAAAAAGGACGTAGTTTTCTCTAGATCTAGTGCGGAGTAGTACCACCACTTTTAAATGTATAGACTGTAACGTGACTTAGTCGCATTTCAGGATCAGCTTGAAAGGTGCAATTAGGTCGGCATAGTGTATGTGACTGCTACTTACTATTATTTTAACAGTCGCCTTCATTCAAGGACCCCACTCCAGCTCAGCATTAGGCGGGATACTACCAGATGTCTATATAAAGTAAAAAATGAATAAAATACATTTTTCCACCTTCACAGCTTCCTCCACGTCATCATCTCTAGATGCTTTAGTTAAACTTTTCTTTAAGAGCTGATACATTGTTTCACGACGCAGAGCTCCTTCTCCGAGGAGATCATAACACTAAAATATAAAATAGTTAATTATCAATTTGGATATACCTACTTGCGAAGTGATTTACAAGAGATAGGAAGTGAGATGAAGACATTGAAAGGCTATATAACTAGAATAATCTAGTTATTCCTAGGCTTTATTACGAAGACGCGGCGTCAGGCGTCGAGTGCTTCGTGGCGCCGGGCAGTGTTCCATAGATAGGCGGCGCGTGCAGCACACGCGCATCGTTTACGTATATACAATTGATCTAGTTGTCACTGAACTACTTTTTATAGTAAATTATTAACTTATTAAAATATAATGATAAGGTATGTTTAAAAAAAAATCGATAATGTACTTCATTATTCACGTCTATGATGTGTGATATCCGAACAAGGTACCGCCATATGTTTGTATTTAAACATTTTCGCGCGCCGCTTCTTTGCTTTGACACTTTTAG
This sequence comes from Tinea trinotella, assembly GCA_905220615.1. Classification (NCBI taxonomy): domain Eukaryota; kingdom Metazoa; phylum Arthropoda; class Insecta; order Lepidoptera; family Tineidae; genus Tinea; species Tinea trinotella. The sequence goes on from HG992305.1 coordinate 7,742,074, forward strand.
GCGTTTTTTTATACGTCAGCACGGTATATACAACATGCGCCAGCGACGGCATGGCAAATTATTTTCATTTGCCATGCACCGGGACAGTAAGCTTCCCTTTTGGCGCCGACCTGTTAAACTGCATGCCCATTGTGTATGAGCTGTATGAATGAACTGTGTGTCTGCAAGCATACCACGTGTCCAGGGCCTCCGTCGGAAGTATAGCGACATTCAAGCAAAGGCGCGAAAAGTCGTATTTCCGTAAACGCTCTCATATATATATATATATGATTTACGCAGGTCGCTATGCTTCACATGCCGCACAGCGTGACGCGTTTTTTTAAAAGAACCTTTAGCAGCCAAATTATGTCGAAAATTACATAGATAACTGTTCAGAATGAAGTGCTTTTTCCTACATTATTGTAAGGAAGTAAATGCTGAATATTACAAAAGTAAAATAAAAGTATGTAAGGCAACAATACCGGACAGAGTGAAGAATGAGGTACGTGTTCGAGGTAGTGCGATTAAAAGAGATCCACCGGAACAGCAGTCGAGCTAAAAGGTTCAGCGCGACTTTACTTACTTAGCGAAGCCTGAAAAAAATTTTTTGGCTGACATAGTAACGGTGATTTGGGCACCGTACAATCAATCGTTTTTTTCAGTCGTCTGTGCTTTACGACTTCTCCTTTATTAGGAATGTCCTGTCCTAATAGATTTATGGATCAGTGGTAGGATGGAGCAAGCACGACCCGTTTAGACATACGAGTATTATGGAAAACTGAGGATGTGAAGGAAGCGAGTCAGAATCGCGGAGAGTGGCGCTCCATTATCTCTGCCTATCCCTGTAAGCATTTAGACACGCCAATTTTATAGTTTGGTTTATGGAATGACGTCTGGTATCAAAGTTGCAGGAGGACCAAAGTACTTTATGAAACATATATTGGTCCGTCAAGAGGTTTTCGAACCGAGGTCTTGTTTGCGAGACCATTTCACTACCACTAATCACGGTCGCCTTACATTCTATATAATATATATAGCACGTAGTATGTATGTCATATCGGCACATGCCCCAATGTTAAGTTAGCGTGCAATTAATAAGTATCTGCCTTTTCCCCACAGGGATAGGTAGAGACAATGGAGCGACACTTGTCCACGCCACTAAAAAAAGTCCTGCATAAGGACAAAACTAAATTATACTTAGAAATATAGAGTACCAACATGGCTCGTATACTCGTATGATATTATATTATAATAGGCAATTTGTTACTAACTCCTACAAAAAAAAACTGAGTTAAAGGTATTTTATTTTTTATTAGTAATCTGCGACATATAGGGGTGATTTTGGTAGAGGCAAAAGAAAAAAGGTAAGGCGAGGAAAAGACGTTTCACCTTTTTATTGTGGCTCGACATATAACAGCACGACGCCTGATGTTAAGAGTGCGGGTAATAAAGGGAGGTGATTGCTATATGTACTACAGGTAAATAACTTGAAAGCAGTGCCGAATTAGCCACGTAGCAAGTGAAGCAAATGCTACGGGCCCCACGCTCCAACGCATTTTTTATTACGTCTGACTAATAAAAAATGCGTAATTTAAAATATTAAATTACGCATTTCTTAATAAAATAGCGTAAAAAATATAAAATATATTTTTTATGTATTTAATAAAAAAATATTAATTTAAATAGGAGCGTAAAATATCTTGCATGCCTTAAACGTGAAGCACTTAGGCTATGCTTCACTTCCACTTGAAAATTTAAGTCGATATTAAAAGTGTTATCTCTAAATTTGCTCATATTAAATCCAGAAAAGTTTATTTGTAACAGTTTTGTTTTATTTAATACCCTAAACTTGAGAACCTAAAGCAAACCAAGGCCTCCTTGACAGAATTTGCTTCAGGCCCCGCGCTGGCTTAATCTGGTACTGCTTAAAAGTAGCAGTCGCAATTTCTATGCCGACCTAATTGAAACCGGTAACTTACAAGGTTACCTTAGATTGGCAGACTGGGCACTACTCACTGACTACCACTTTTTGATAACCACACATTAGAGATATTTACTCTATTTTTTTAAATAACAAATGTTTGTAATATTTATTTAAATTATTAAATACGAGTATTACAAATAAAAGCTATGAAACAAATATTTACTACGACCGAGAAACGAACACGTAACAGCTAGTCAGCTACGCGTAAAGTCCTAGTGATAGTCAAATTAATAATTATCAAAGCGTGATAATTGGTGATAAAGTCACAAAAACATAACATGAATCAAATAACATTAATACAAAGGACATCATTCATTTTGGACTTTTATTGTAACACTTTTGTCACGGCCGATGATAAAAATATATATAAATGGTAGGTTTGATACTAGTATTGACAAAACTAATAGCAATTTTGCTTTTAATTGCTGTACGATTGAGTTATTTGGAAAATAAAAATGATTATTTTTAGTTTCTAAACCACGCGGAAAAGACATATTAAAAAATAAATGTCACACACAGTTGACCAAGGAACATTGTACTCAAGAGAAGAAGCTCGACTGCCATAGACAACAAGTGGCAATTAGAGACGCCACGATGGAATATCACGCGAACTCAAATGTTGGGATGTTGGTGAAAGTGAACCTTACTCAGCAGGAAATAATCTAATTAGATGAATAAAACGACTTTTTATAAAATATATCTTTTTTATTTAATTCCAACTTACTTTTTAAGACAATAGTATCACTAAAAATATGTATGCTAATTACTAGCACAACAGGAGAAAATTTTTAAAAATTTAATTTATACTTTTACTCTATTTTTTACTAGTTTCAAAATGTTTAACGACAGTATTATATTGATGACGTTTACGATGCCTAAACATTTGGTGGGAAGATCAAACCGGGAGAAACGCTATCACGCAATAACCTTGAATGAGAGCCGAGACCCGATGGATCGACTGCCTGATGTTTTTTTTTTTAATTAAAAAGTAATTGACGACTTTTTTTGGGCTGGCAGTGAACTTAATGGTTTCTGCATTGAACTGTCATGATTATAGTTTGATCATTTCGTACATCTAAACTATGCAAAATATAGGATATTTACCAAGCACATTAAAATATTGTTGTATCGAACTATTTTATTGTACATTTCCCACTTTTAGTACAATTAAGCCCAAGTCCCTATACAAAATGAATGATGTCCTTTACCATACACAGAAAGAAGAAAACTGGAAAATGGTTACACATGTATGTATTATGCACATGTTCTCCTTTTTTGTGACTAGTCATTTAAGGCATCCCGTCTGATGTTAAGCTGGAGTGAGGTCCACAATAGTTCAACCTAATAGCACTTGCAAGTTATAATCACGTTAGCTATGGCTCAGGCATGATGGCAATTTTGAAGCTGCAAATGACCACCAAGTTTTTGCCTGCCACAATTTACTACCTCAATACGTAACTCCGCCAAGGCTTTCTCTGGGTTTATTTTAATTCTACACCCCAGCACAGCACTCCATCTGACGTTAACCTAAAGCACGGTCCACTAATTGAGACTACTGCTACTACATATTTGCAAGTAGCAATTGCATCAACTATACCGGCCTGGTTGGAACCCACAACTTTCAAGCTGATAGTTACTCGACGGTCTGTACACTAATTCGATTAGCCGACTACGTAAATGACTACCAACTGGCCCTCAGAAAGAAGCTGATTCTTTCCAACTCGTTCCCATGACGGACAGACGAAACAGGACAACTCACCCAACCCACCCAAAGCCTTGGTCACGGCGCATCCACCTATTACTCCTACTAAATGTCTGCACAAAATATAACAACCTTCTTAAAAAAAACTGTCTGCCTACCGCTCTCGCATCGACATGATCTCTGATCAATACCGTAATCGTATATTCATGAATATACGTTCCAAATAAATAAGTAATCCAAATATAGTTTATTTTAAAACATGTTATTGATACTTAATACAAATTAAACAAGTGGAAAATTAATTATATTTCTTTTAAAAAGGTAATACAATATCTGGTAATATATCCGAAAACCAATTCAAAAATATTTAAATAATAAATTCAACAGATTATCGGAATAGACCAGCTTAAATGTGATTAAATTCTTAAGAGCTACGTAGGTGTATTATTACAGAGAAATTAGATATGAAAAGCACTTACAGTAAATGCGTAGGAAATTTTTTCCTCAAGGTCACCTCTTAAATACAACGACATCGCCTTCGCAAAGGTAACCATAGTTACGAAAGGAGATGTACCTCTATCTAAAGCTACCATGACGCGTTCGATCATGTATGAATCTGTCATGTTAAGGCCAGTGTGTAAAACATCTCTAAAATGTGCCCTGAAAAGCATTTTCATAACATTACCTTATCGCATTTTTTAAAATATTTTACACAGGTTTTATTGTAACTTTTGTATTAGAGCATTGTGCATCGTGTACTCCTGCAGGACATTATCTATTTCATCGTGAATATCGCCCTGACACGTCTGTATTTCATTCTAAAATACACTCTACCGTTTCGGTAGAAATATATCAAACGGTCATACAAACTCAGGGACCATTGCGACCAGCTAAGTCCACTTTAGAATGTCATCTAATCTACTAAATTAATACATTTGAAAACTAAACCTTAAGACATTTGTAGACTGATGTATTATTTTTTTCTAAAGTAAGAGTTGTACCTACCTGAATATGACATCAGATGCAGCTGGTTTCTCATCACGTTTCTGAATTTTGAAAAATATTATCATGATTTCTAGAAAGATAGTAAAATGGATAGCAAAGTGGATTTTAGTTTTACGAATAATCTGCGACACCCATTCTTGCACAATATATCAGCAAGCAATGGCCGCATCCTTTATGCCGGCCTGTGAATAATTTATTTGGGCGCGAAGAACAATCAAGTGGGGTGCCGGCGTTAAATGTGTTTCCCATAGTTCCCATATTGCTTGAAATTCGGCTACATCCAAGTAGATGCCGAAACGTTACAGGCTCTTCTTTACGTTACGTTACGTTACCATCTTTAAGTGGTGGTAACAAAAAAGGCAAAAGATTGCTAAAAATTATAATTTTGTTGAAAGAATAGTCGGGGTAAATAGAAGATGCTTAGTAACACGTTTTAACTTGTTCTAATAATTAACTAAATATAAAGATAAAAACACAATACTTACGCTCAAGTTCATCAAAATTAAAATGAGTTTCTGGTAAAATTTCTTGCCATAATGCTCCATGCTTTTTCCTAAAACGAATTTCCTCCATAGGATCTAATGATGAATCTAAAGAAGCTGACATCTTTTATTATATTTTATTTTTATATCAACAAAATTGTAAAAATATATAGTGACTTCAAAATTTTATGTTTATTGATCTATTTGACAATCGTGACGTAAAAAAAATATTAAATGGATGTGTTCGTATTTTTGTTAATTTTTATGTCACATACTTGGATCGAAACTTTTGAATGGGAAGTATTTTTATATCAGCGGTCCAATCTAAAGTCCGACCGCTGAGATATTGTGTATCTGACAGCTTAGGACAGCTACAGAATGTAACTTTGGAAAACTCGAACGAAACAGGTAAAAATAATTATTGGCTTTAAGAATTTTGAACACATTATTAGTTCTTCTGACTTGAAATCATATAATAAAATATATTAAATGTATTATTTAAGTAATAAAATTACACTTTAAAAAAACTAACGCTATGTCTTTTATATTAAATAAATATATATTTTTGAATATTACTTTCGCATTTCGATCGGAATCCTGCGGTCGGTGCGGTATCCAACGGTACCCTTCGAAATTAGTACGGTTATTAGTGTACTAGTATAATGAAGAGACGAAAATCAAGTCACCTCCCATATATGTCAATTACCCAAATGATTACCCAATTACTAATTAGTTCGATTGGTCAAAGATCGGCTTAAAAATCATAAATTATTTCTAAGATGTTAAGAGCCCTGCAATTGTGCTGAGACTTAATAATAATGATTTATATACTATAAAATACTTTCAACGTGTATTTTTCAACGTCAGTTTAAAAAAATGAGCACTGTTATCCAGCAACAAATAATAGATTAACTATGGTCCCATAAAAGGCAGAGCGCTTGTCTTATGGGACCAAACATAAAGTTTTTCATGAATCCGAGCTAGACGCAACCAAAAAAGGAAAAACAAGGTTTTAACTTAGCACAGTTAATAAAGTAAAGTATTAAAATAAATAATAGTTAGAAATAATATATTAGTATTTAATTGTTTAATACTAATAATAAACAATTAATAACACTGTGTTTGGGTATAACTTAAAAAAAATGGAGTGATAAAGTAGTCCTTCATAATGTTGGTGTAAGGAGCTCATAACTCTTATAAACGACTCTGCTTCTAAGTAGTTCCACGATAGCAGGCGGCTCTATGCCCTTACTTTACCATCGAGAATGTTCTAAGAAGCTCTTGAGCCTTGTTCCCATCTCGTTAAACTCCTGTGACACACATCGGGGGAAGTATTCGCCGAATCGGCATTCGACTTAAAATGGACTCCAATTCGCCTAATACAATATGGCGTCAAAAATACAGTGAAATTGCACGTCTGCACTGGTGTTTGACATCTTCGTAACCAATCAGCAAAAAAAATATCAATAGGTATACGAAGTTGATTGGTCACTAGCGACCTAGCCGCAATTTCACTGCTTTTTCGTAGCCGTTTATGTATTAAGAGAATCGGCGCCATGTTCAGCTGTAAAACAACTAACAAGTGGAAAGCCAAATTCTTATCTTATAATCAAAGATTCTCGAAGTGAAGCGTTAAAAAGCACCTTTGGAAAGCATAGTGACGGCAAATGTAGCAGTTGTAAAATGGAACGGTTTTTTAGTCGTTGGCGAATTGGACCTTCTCCTTTTTACCACCAGGCAAGTCAATTGTTGGATCTGAATTCAAAATAACAACTACATCTTAATATATTTAATGTTAGCTACATAGATTAAATTGAGAATTAGTTAGTAGCAGACCCTTAATGAAATATAATGCGATAATAACAATGTATTTGTAATTACAGTCTAGACAATAGGTGATGGTGTCATGTAGGTTTATAGTAAGTGACATGTGTAGTCACCAGTAAAATACCTGTCGCTTTATATCCACTGGAATTTTCCAGTGGGTGTTAGTGACATGAAAGAAGGCATCCTTGTAGAATGTTCTATAACCTTCAACATCTATTTTAGATAATGTATTTATTACATTTAATAATTTTAAAGTACTCGTATTATGTCCCTTATTCATACACCTATACAATACATCTCCCAATTTTCTGTATTTATTTATACTATGCACTACGCATTTTGTGTATAGGTGGTGTAGTGGTAGTGAAAAAGGCACACCAACCGAGAGAGCCCGGTTTTAAACCACATGCCGATACCAAATTTTGATTTATGTACATTGCTCGTCATCTTTTTGAGAAGCAAGCACTATTAGTAGCTTACGAGTATTACTAAAATGTAAAAAATATAGATATGTACAATACATCAAATATATACAAGTAAGTATATATATATATGTTTGACGCGTTGAGACTCAAAAAGTTATTTAATTAAAATTCGATAATAATATCTTATATTCATTTGAATCTATATATAAGATTTTATTAGCGAATTATAATTAAACAACTTATTGATTGCGTACTACGAGTAGTTTGTTATTTAAATGAGTAAGTTTAATACGGAAGGCCGTACCTAAAAGAAGTACATCTTGTATTCTCGCATCACTATTGTAAACCCGCTACGAACAGTTAAAATACGACATACAGCAATATAGTCCACGTTCATTTCACGATACTGTTCCAATCACCTAGTGCAACGCAGCATCCCATCAGCACGAAATGTTGTTCTAAAATGCTTTCTATTTTTTATTAATTAAATAATTATGTAGATAGACTAATACATATTTAGGGTTAAAATGTAAAAAACTCATAGTTAATATTATTATATTATAGATCTAGAAAAAGCTATCAATCATTATCTTTGATGGAAAATATAAATTAATGTACCTAAATAAATATTAGATTTTATAAACAATTTTATTGTGTCATCTATAAATTGTTTCGTCAAATACATGCGCAGTACACTTTTGTTTGCATATAAAAGCTCGAAGCCATTCTTCATAAATTCAGTCAGCTTCCAAGCTCAGTATTGGTTAAGATCTCTACCAAGAGAAACGTTTCACTCTGGTGAAAATCACGGACTACCGACGCGTATTCTTTAGAGTTTTGGTTAATTTAAAATAGTTGTGTTTGTGCCAGATAACTTCATAAGAACGTTAAGTATGATTAACTTATTAAATGCACATTTTTATGTATGCTTTCACATTATTGTTTTATTTAGCACATTTATTTCATTATTTTTAAATACCGGATAATAATAAAATATGTTTTTTCCATATTACATTGTTTGAATAATACATTAAGTTTTTCTTTCATTCATTAAAATTATTATAGTTTTGCATGTTTTTCATAATTTATTTGATTTATAAAAGTGTTAGTTTTAATAAAAACAGAAACCAAGTGTCCATTCGATATTTTTTAAAGTAACTAAACAGCTTTAATATACGAGTACTTGTACATTCAAGATATTTATGTTGTTTAATTTGGATTATTTTATTGAAAATTATTTAATTACACGTATTTTATAACACGGACATTATTTAATTTATACGTAATTACTTCAGTAGAACTTAAACAAAATAGAATTAATAGAATTAAACACAAAATGGATAAAAATACATAGATTAATAGTTAAGTTCATCTTTATTGTGTGCTACGCGCTACGAGACTTCTACGAGGCACATGAAAGTGTAAAAAAAGATATTTTAACTAGTCATCTTAATAATTTATTTCTTAAATATGAGTATTTATTGTAATTTAATTAAATATTTTATCCTTAACGATCTAACGCAAATTCTTCCTGTCCTGGACCATGTACGCATCATTTAGTGACGTGCCCAGTATCTCTTTAATTTATTCATTCCTTTTTTTATTGAAGCGCACAAGCCTTAGGGTAAGATGACAAAATTCAGTTTCATTATAAGATTGCCTCAGTCGCGGTTACTATGCCAACTAAAGGTGTCTTTCACGCTTCGCTTTAAAGATCAAAGGTTATAATAGGATGTGGAAAACACTTAAATAAGCTGGTCAAGCATTCCATTATTCGTTTGTTCTATAATAAACGACGCATCGTACCGTTTGTTGGACTGCCGATATATTGGGCTGCATCAAGGTGGCCTCTTTCCTTTTTTTTTTTATTGTGACACGACATCTGACCTCGACCCGCCTGATGATAAGCAGGAGGAGGTCCAAAAGTGACGACAACTGAAAAAACGGAGTTTATTCACGGCTGCTTCAGTCTCTATGCCGGCCAAAGGTGCTTCTTCACGCATCGCTTTAAGGATCCAAGGTCATAGGTCATAGGTCCTCTTCTCGTAACTTAATACCTTATTCTCGTAACTTCTCGTAACTTAAATTACCCTTATTTAAGCAAATTCTGAGGTTAAACACATATCGTTAAAAATTATATGCATTGATTGCCCTTTAAATCAGACCATCAGTTTCGAACACGGAATTTAATCACATACACATGAGCAGAAGCCATATATAATCCTATTGGTTGTGTTGTGTTGTTTCAAGAAGCTTCTATTAATTTCTTTAGGGGCTTAAAGTTATTTTTTATGGATTAATGAATATGAAATAAAACACAATTAAAGTAAACTCTACTATAGAAATACAACATATTTTCGAAATGTCTTAACTTTTTTAAAAGTATTTTGTATGGTTATATCACAACTTGATACATTACTATTAGTACTACTTGAAACATAATAATTTAAGTTCTACTTGATACAATGCAATTACAGTTCAACGTGATACATTGCAATTGCAGTACAACTCAAAAACATTACAATTACAGTACTACTGGATATGGTAAAAATATATTTACATTACATTTACAGTACTTTTTCAAGTTGAACTTTTTAATAAATTGGGTAGACCTTTCAGTACATAAAAAAAAACAAATTTCTAGTGAATTTCTAGTATTTCACAATAGAAGCTTCTAAGGAAATGTCCGTTGAGAAAATTGATTTAGCTGCCCTCTCAGAATATTAAATATTTTCTATATGACAAATAAAATTTTCGCACATGCACGAAGATTGCTTATTTCCTCTTTTTCAACGTGGACTGAAAGACCGGAACAAGACCGGAAGTTTAGTGTAGTATTAGCAATTTCCATTCTGTATAAAATTCAACATGTGTGTTTATACTTTCTCACGCTTTAGAAAACGTATTGTAGAAGTAAATGAAACTTTTTATATATGTTATTTAATATAAATAAAATTTAGCAACATTTTTATTAGAATATATTATCAACTTTTAACTACACAAACAAAAAATAAGATCTTTATATCTACATAAGATCTGAATTATTATTCTATATCATTAGACTTTATTTATACATGAATGCATTATTTTTAAATAAAGATATTTGCTGTAAATTCGAATTGAATTTAAAGCAATCATATTCTTAGAGCGACACAAACCTTGAAATGTTAAACCAACCACTTCATTCGTTTAGTTTCACACACGATCGCCCAATCCATTATAGAAGCTCTTTATTTTTCTTTGACACGTCCATGCAATCTCGTAGATGCATCAGTGAATTAAATTGAAAAGTAAATCTATTTTACGGATTTCATTGTCATTTGGTTTCAAAACTTTGTTGTATAACACTCTCAGTACTAGGTAAAAGCTAATACTTATTTTAAGCTAAATGTGTCTCACGGTTGCAAAACTATGTTGGTATGTATTGTATGTAATATACAATAGTTTTGCTAATTTTACAATTGTGAAAGTTTGTGTCAGAGTAAATGACACATCCTTCATGTATGGATAGTTGTTAGTATTTGATGCAAAACTGTTGAAAGGATTTTAATGAAACTTTGGATGGATATAATTTATTATCTCTTTTTTAATAAAAACACATGGGATTTAATTCATTAAGAACCTGGCATTCTAAGGGGGAGGTCTATGTTCAACAGTGGACGCTTTTTGACTGATGATGATGATGAAAAACCTAAGCCTAAAAATCAAATACGCCTTTTTTCCACAGGGATAGACAGAGAATGGAGCGCCACTTGCCACGATCCCGACACATCTCCCTCATTTCCTTCACATCCACAATTCTCTTTATAAAGGCTCTATGGTTATAGACACTAGGCAACCCAGCTTTCTTGAGGATGTCTCCGATTTGGTCGAAAAACCCCCTTCTGGGCCTGCCTTGTTTAACACATCTATTCACATTAGATTTATAAATTCCTTTCTCGGCAATTTACTTTCACTCATCATTTCAAAGCATTTCTTTGTCCATTCTTATCACTACCGCATCTTCTTAAAATCGCATCTCCTGTGCTATTCACTCACTGTGCTATTCCTCATTCTATCCGCTATCGTCACTCCACTCCACATACACTCCTTAATGACCACACTTCTACTCCGTTAATTCTACTCTCATCCTTCTTTTGCAACGCCTAGGTCTACCACCAAGAAAATATTATTAGTTAAAATAAGCTTACTTGAAAAATCGATGATGTTGCGTTCCGCTCGTATCGCTTTGCTGCCACGGCACTACTCTTATTCAATAATTACTGGAACTTTTAACATATCCATGATGACAAAAAAGATTTATATTTGATGAAAAACTAGAACATATTTTTTGACAAAAGTCCATGTTTTCAAAATAAAACTAGAATACTATACATAATCAAAATAAAAATCAAATACAATATCAAAAAATCAAAATAAATAGAATACATAGCCAACAAGAAATAACTTTTATTAGAAATAGTCAGTACAGCAGAACGACAATTTCATTAGACACCTATGATATAAGCCCTATGTTAAGCTGGAGTGTGGTCCAAGAATAAAGGCGACTGCTACTCCAGTAAATCAACTTTAAGTAACAGTTGCATCCACTATGCCGGCCTAAAATCAATGCACTATTTTGAATATAAAATTATAATTAGAATCAGTATTAGTCAATCTTTTAAAACAGAAATGACATAAAAGTAATTTGAAATATAAAAAAATCATTCTTGCTATATTTGGATTAAGATTGGTATCATAAAAATTAAAGCATGTTTTCATATAGCCTTTTTATCAATTAATTGCATGATTCCAGTTTTATGGCTTGTGTAGGTTGACATTTATGATTTGCAGCAATGGAAAAAATCTATGAATATAGGTGAACCCAATCCAAATTCTTAATTTTCCTGAAATTGAAAATTAAAAATTATATAAGAAAATCTACAATGTACATTTTTGTAGTATATGTATTTAAAGTTTGACTTTATGTTATATTATGTTGATTCTTTGAATTTTAAGAGCTAGAGGTGACAACCCTAGTACCAAAAGCCTTGTTTCATAATTGATTAGAAACAATAATGAATGTTTCTTACATAAAGATATTCTATAGGAAGTCTTATGACTATTACACAAAGAAATTAATTAAAACATAACTTTAGAATTGTGTTTATACGAAGCTTTTATTTGAGGGTGGTAGGCAGACATTTGATGGTCATTCGCTCGATTCTAACTAATTCTAATATACTTTTAATACTCGTACACTAAACATACTACATACCAAAAATAAAATACTAATACATATAAATATGTTAAATAAAATGTATGTTTCGGATTGATTACCTGTTCATTATTTACACGTGTAAATAATAAAATAACAAAACAAAGATACCTAACTTGTACTTAACTGTCAAAAGCACTCATTGTTTATATTCTAGTAAATATTAAATGATATTCACATAATAGACAATCTGTTTTGTTTACCTCGAGACATTAAAAAAAGAGGATAGAATAATCATTCTAAGTATTATAATTATTAGAAATCAAGTCCAGATAACATTTTCATGACAGCGAGGCTATAGTTATTAGTAGTCTTTGGATTTGATTAATCCTTTATTCATTCAGGTTATGACGTCTTTTGTCATATACGAGTAGCAAAGAACAATAGAAAGTAACAAATAGAATTGAAAACAAATAAATAACAAATTAAAACCGTGGTGATTTTTAGTTCGAATTCACCAGTATTAGGGACATTCTTAAAAAATAAAGGTCCGCTGTAATTATAGCTTATATGAAGAGACTGTGAATGCTATGGAAACACGTCTAAGTCACTTTAAGTAGGTCCGATTGCGAGTCATAATAAAAAAATGGAGGCGACCACTAAGTCACTTCACGGGTTGTACGCTTGTAAATGGTGGTGCTACTCCGGATCGGCAGACTGGGCACCACTGCTTACTGCTATTAGAACACCAGACCCGGAGCTAATATCCACCTCTTTTTTTCCTCAAAAAAATTTGTTTAATCAATTTAATTGTTAAAAACGACAAATAAAAGCTATTAAACAATTTTTATGCTGCGACCGGGATCGAACCTTAGACTTTTGTATAACGAACTAGTGTGCTAAGGAATGCGCCAGGCGTGTCGATCAATTTTTTTACCTTTTCACGTATACCTAACTGTTCAGCGCTGTTAATCATATTTTACATGATTCATAAATAATTCAGTACGCATTATAATATAAGTGGATTTCTTTCTTTTTAAAATTGAAATAACAAAATTTTAAGAATGAAAGTGAAGGGTTATTATAAATATTATTCATTTGATATAAATAATTTTTTGCCTACTTATTATTCAACTATAAGTAAATAATTTGCTGTAAACACTTGAACGGAGAGAATCCTTACTGATCTTTATTGTATTAAAGGAAAAATAGGCATTATGTTTTTCTGAAAGGAAATTTTCGAGCATTTAGTAATTATTCGGAACAATGAACAATTGTTATATTCCTTTAAGTTTGGAGTTACAGATTTATGTACCTACTTGATTTATTAAAGAAAGTCTAGGTCGAATACTCATTTATTCAATAATAAATAAACAAAATAACATATATATTTATTTATATCTATACTAAGCTACTAAAGTGCTTGTATCATAGAATCAGGACAACCAAAGTCCATAATAGTATATCTAAAATACCTTGGTACCGGTGAGTGGTTTCGAACCCGTGGCTCTCGGTTGTAACCATTGCCACTACACCACGGTCGCCTTAAACTCTCTGTCTTCTTGTATTATTAAATAAAAGTTTTACTAGCTCGTGTTCCACATCTTACGAGTATAACCTAGTATCCTTAAGTGAAGCGTGAACTGCAAGGCGTAGTAACGGCGTCTGAGGCTACCGTATTCAGTCGTCGTCGCTTATGGACCTCTGCTAGCACATTTTCATCAATATAACTAACTATACGTCTTAGTATGGATATAGCCCAGTTGTACTCGGCTTTATTGCTTAGCTAGCTATGCGTCCTGCGGTTTCACTGTAGCGTATGAAGCGTGACTGGCGATATGTTAGACCCTTATGGCCTAAAAATAATCTCATAACTAATAAGGATTTTTTGGTCTGCACATATGTCTGCCAGTTACAATTATAAACTCCAACAATCTTATAGCCTCAATTTTTGGTTACTGAGGCAATCGTGAACTGAATAATTTTTTTTTAGTTATCCGAGCTTTTAGACTTCCTCTTTTCTAATTTTGGGCAGATAGAGATAGGTCTCTGATTTCAAGTCTCAATAAAAAACAATTATGTTCAAGCACTAAAGCTATCTTTTAGAGTTTTGCTTATCTGGGATAATACAGCATCAAAATCAAATAATATCAATTTTCAAGTCGGATATTTAGTTACCTCTTGATTAAATAGTTTCTCTTGCTTTATGTATAATATTAGTATTAAAAACAGAATAACTACTAATACCATAGTAGAAGAAAGTACATCTTAAATATTTAAATATCTAAATAAAGAAAACAAAATAAAATATCACTGAAACAAAATATCTACTGTAGTCGCAAAGGACCTTGTTGTTAGAGCGACGTTAAATAAATTAAATTAAAAAAAAATGTTTTCAAAGATATTCTAATTTATTACAACAATGCGTAATAAATACAAGAAAACATAATAAAATTAATTAGATTTTCTTATGGTTTATTCTTTTTTATGTAATAAAAAAATATGATAAGATATTTTTTAACCAAAACCATGCTTTAAACACGTCTCTATAGATTTGGTTTACCGACCAGACCAAATCTGGTCGGTACTTTCCTTATATTTAAAGTGCGA
The DNA here is from genome assembly GCA_905220615.1 of Tinea trinotella. Taxonomy (NCBI): domain Eukaryota; kingdom Metazoa; phylum Arthropoda; class Insecta; order Lepidoptera; family Tineidae; genus Tinea; species Tinea trinotella. The sequence goes on from HG992305.1 coordinate 7,757,285, forward strand.
TGTTTTAACTTTATCCAGGTTCGACGCAAACAACTTTTAAAAAACCTTTAAATACAGTTTTCTTAAAAGAATATTTAATGTGTACTTTGAAGCGACAATTGAATATTTAATGGACTTTCCATCGGTGTGGTGTATTCAATAAACTGTAGACATGCAACTAATAAATAATATTATAAAAGCGAATTCTAAATTACTTCATGTGCATGTTACTGCAAAAGTTCGAATACTGGTAAATTTTAGAATTTACCAAAATGGGTTTGTTAAGCGTTGTTTTGTTTCTAATTATAAAAATGCGATTTTTCTGGCTTTTACTATTAAGTTTTGCACGTGCAATGAGTAAATATGTAACAAGATTTTTAAAATATTAGTAATCGGTTCTTAATTATGTAATCAATTTATTTTGTTACTTTTATCAAAACGACATAGTTTTGGTAAAAGTAACCATATAACTATTTAACAATGTGTGCAAATAAAAAAATATATATGGCTAACTGGTGCACCCGTTTGTTACGCGTCAAGTCCTGGGTTATAATCCCAATCGAAGCAAATATTTGTTTCATGGCCTTTTATTTGTAATATTTAGAATTAATATTACAAATATTTGTTATTAAAAAAGAGGCGGAAATGTGCTCCGGGACTGCAGGCCGATTGTGTAACTCTAATGACAATGGGAATGGGCTTCGTTTTGACAGTTGAACTCCATTGACTCATTGACAGAATAAATAACGTTCGCGTGTCCATCATGGTGGCGGGTGAACTGTAACAACTTACCGGAAAACTGCTACTTACTGTTATTAAATTGTAGTAGCAGTCACCTTCATTCATGGAGTGCATGCCAACTTAACAACAGGGCGCTGGCATATGTTGAGTCACAATAAAAAGAGGTTATCTATATGATTAAAGTCAAGGAATAGAATATGCACATTAAATTAAATAATTTATATTAAAACAAAATTAGTTTATGTGAACTTTACCACATAGGGCTTTTATATTAATAAAATAACATAACATAACATAATGCTAAAGCAAATTCTTAATTATAAAAAATAATGAGGACTATTTTATGTTTATTTCGCAGAATTTGGATTCGATACTTATCCATCGAAGTAATCATACACGTGTGTGTTTAACAATCGTTAATATTTTAACAGTTTAAATAACAAGTAAGTCCCTTACTTTATAATAGAATACTATTAGGTGTAAATGTGGCTCGTGTATTATTAGATTGCAATACAAATATTTAATTTATACAACTAACAACGCTTGCGCGTCAAGTCCCGGGTTCGATTTCCGGTTCGAACCAAGAGTTGTTTCATTGCATTTATTGATATACGAGTAATATAATAATTTCAGATATTACCCATATTTGTTAATGAAAAAGAGCCTTGGATATTTACTCGAGGCGTAGTTGTCTGCAATAATGCCCAGTCTGCCGATCCGGGCTGGTACCACTACTTGCATGTGTACAGATCGTACACATGCAGATGTGTACAAGCGTCTTATTCGCGTTTCGGCATCAGCTTTTAAGTTGCCGATTCCGAATATGCCTGCAGAGTGAACGCGACTGTTACTTGCATTTATTTAACTGTAGTAGCAGTCGCCTCCATTCATGGACTGCACCCCATTACTGCTGAACACAAGGCGCGGTTCTGTCATACTCGTATCTCAAGTCTCAATAAAAAAATCGTTAGATCCTTAACACGTAAGTGCCATAATCGAAAGTTCGTAAGACGGAGAGGAAGTAATCCCCTCTCTACCGCGCAGCGAAAATGTATGCCTGACATCTTGGTTTTTGACATCTTCGCGGTATAAAATACACATCAGGCGCCATCTAGTAGCGATGGCGGAATACACCTTATTATAGTGTATGTCTAAAACTTCAAAAATTGATTGGCTTTAATGATTTGCCAATGATTTTGGGTGAAGATTTCAACATAAACTTTGAAGAAGATAAAAATTAACTATTGTGTTAATCGAAATAGTGAATTTGGTTTAACGATGCCAAATGTCTTTAGTAGGCATTTAAATAGGTTCAAATCCAAATTGTTCGTTTCTCTTACTTCAGCTACCATAAACCTATCGTATCAGTTTTAGAGATTGGTGATGATAGAAAAAGAGTCATTAAAATTATGGATGGAAGTTGTATTTCTGAGAAATAAACTTTTTAATGTAAAATAATTGTAATAGTTTGGAAGTGTTAAATTTTTAATGTAATATATTTTGTCGTGTTTGTGTGCGATAGCGCAATAAATAAATATTATATTTTATCACATAAACGATAAGTACTTTTATACTGATAATTAAAGCAATTCGTGCAAAATTATTTCCTAATGTTGTAATTGTGTATTTCAGTACATATAAATTAAAAAATCTCATTATACATCGTTCTTTAATTTATATGTACTGAAATACACAATTACAACAGGTTATGGGCCCAGAGCACCTCTAAAACCCAGAGCACCTCTAAAACCCTTAGTGTATAATAAAAGAAAGTATATATAAATATTTTTTCGCACAGTCATCAAAAGTAAGTGTGAAAATGTCAGTGAATCCAGGAGTGGGTGATTGTTGTGATCATGATGTGCGTGGAGGAGGAGCTTCACTTACGACGATCAAATCGCTCAGCTGCCGTGATGGATATCCGATGTGGAAATTTCAAATGAAGATGTTTTTACTACATGAGAATTTATGGCCAGCTGTAGTTGGTTATGCTGAAGGAGATACGACTTCCATGAAGGTACGGCAGTTAAAGGATGTCAAAGCAATGACATCAATGTGCCTGACTTTACAAGGAAGTGCAATAACAATAGTAAGAAGTTGCTCTACTGCTAAAGATGTTTGGACTAGCCTTAATAATGCTTATGAAAATAGAAGCATGGGCAGGCGGTTATCTTTGGAACGAAAACTATACAGAATTGAATTAAGTCAATTTTCGTCTATGGAGCACTATATTAATAAAGTCACAGAGACAGTGCAAGATTTAGCCGATATTGGTAAAGTCATTGACGATGAATCAGTAGCTGCTATTCTTTTAGGTGGTTTAAGCCAAAAGTATGAACCACTCATTATGACATTAGAAAATTGCTCTGTTGACAAATTATCGAGCGACTTAGTTAAAAAGAAGTTATTAGATAATATGTTAAGATGTGATGATGATACCGTTGATGAGGCGGCGTTAGCTACAAGTTCGACGAGATCATTAAAGAGATTTGCTAAAAATAAAAGGAAACAAGGAACAAACATTATTTGTTACGACTGTAAACAACCAGGTCACAAAAGAGCGGATTGTCCCTTGAAACATAAAAAGGACAAGGACAATGGAGCACATACAAATAAGGCGCTTACTGCATATGCTGTAGCTGATATGAACGACGAGGCATGGTACGTGGATTCCGGAGCATCATCTCACATGACTTCGCGCTGTGACTGGCTGGAGGATTTCAGTACTCAACACGTCGGCCAAAAGGTTACTTTAGCTAATGATGAGCAGGTATGTACACAAGGCATAGGCAATATTAAGTTTTGTAACAATGATTTTGTAACTGGTATTAATAATGTTTTGTATGTTCCGAACTTACGAACAAATTTATTATCTGTCAGTAAAGCTGTAAATAATAATTTTGTAGTAATTTTTAGTGATAAAGGATGTTCTATTTTACGTAAAGATGATTTTGATATTAATGTATTAAAAAAGGAGGTTATACGTGCAACGCATACGGAAGGGTTATACAAATTAGATTGTAAGGTTAATATTAGTCATAATATTAATACTAATGAGCAAGCCCTAGCTGTCAGTTGTACAGATTTCAATCTTTGGCATCAACGTTTAGGTCATCTGTGTAGAATAGGTATGGATTACTTAAAACGATCCAACATCGGTGTTAAATATACTACGGTAGATAAAAGCCCTTGTATATCTTGTCTAGAAGGCAAACATGCACGACAAAAATTTAAAAAGATAAAATATACTAAAGGAACGCCTGTTCTAGATTTAGTACATTCTGATTTGAGCGGTCCTTTTAGTGTTAAATCTTTTGACGGTTGTAAATATTTATTATTATTTGTGGATGACTTTTCTGACATCAAAAACGGACGTGAAAAACAAGTTTGTGGAATTCCAATTGCGTGTGGAGAGAGAAACAGGGTGTAAGATAAAAACCCTTAGAACGGATAACGGTACTGAATTTGTTAATGGTGAGTTTGATAATTATTTAAATAAACTGGGAATTCATCATCAAACGACTGTTCCTCATACCCCTCAGCAAAATGGAGTTGCCGAGAGGACGATTCGTTCTCTTGTAGAAAAGTCTCGTAGTATGTTACAAGGCGCTACGTCACCCAAGGTTTTTTGACAAGATGCAGTTCAAACTGCTTGTTATTTAAAAAATCGATCACCGCATCGTACTTTAAGTGATGGCGTTACACCATATGAAAAATGGTATGATCGTAAGCCTGATCTATCACACTTAAAGATATTTGGTTGTAGAGCTTATGTGCGAGTGCCCGATTGTGATAGAAAAAAGTGGGACACTAAAAGCAAACAACATATTTTTGTGGGATACTGTATAAACTCAAAAGCTTATAAGTTGCGTGATTGTAAATATCCTAGAAAAAGTATTAAAGCTCGGGATGTCGTATTTTTCGAAAATTTATTTTCGGATATATCAACCCAGAAAGATGATGATAAGGTTGTGTTATCCTTATCTAATACTCTTGAGGACATTCAGACATTGCCCAATGATATGCAGCCAGCGAACTTAAAAGTTGCTGACAACGTGTCTGAAAAGGAGCTGGAAATAGCAGAGAATTCGGAGGTGGTAGTAGAGAAAACTATGATGAATCCTGACGGTAATCCTCAAGGTGAAAGGATGAATCCGTGTTGCTCGGTTCCGATCACGGGGGAGCTGGTCGGTGATATTTCTGATCTTGCACCTGCCAATACAGATTCTGCACATTCGTCACATAGTTACAATTTAAGAAGTAGAGGTCCGGTAAAACATTGTTACAAAATTTCTTCCGAACTGGATGATGAACCTGATAAGTATTGTGATATGACATGATAAGGATAAATGGCTCGCTGCAATGCGAGATGAGTACAAGTCTTTATTAGAAAGCAATACATGGTCTTTGGTCGAAAACAAGGGTCAAAAGGTAGTTCCATGTAAATGGGTTTATGAGCTACAACGTGATTCTGATGGAAAAATTAGTCGATATAAACCCTGTGCATCACAATCGTACAAAACACATTGATGTACGCTATCACTTCATACGGGAGTTAATAGATAATAATAAAATTAACTTGAAATATCTGTCTACCGATGAAATGTTAGCGGATGTCCTGACAAAAGGTTTGCCACGCTGCAAACACAATAAATGTGTTTCTAAGGTTCTAAGGTGTTTTTTTAAGGTCTAGTTACTTAACATGTTTATATATGTCAAAAGGTACAGTCAGGGACTTAATATTATTATTATTATTGTTTTGTACATTATTATATTTTTATATATGCTCTATGATTTGCATACCGCTTAGATAACGGGGGAGTGTTGTAAATATTATCTTTTTGGTATGCTGCTACCTTTTTAGAATAATATTTTATATGAATTTATTATGACGTAGGTAGCTGTCATAGACGTCTTGTTATTTTTTGTATTGAAAAATATGTGTGTCTTTCAACAATAAAAAATCTCATTATACATCGTTCTTTAATTTATATGTACTGAAATACACAATTACAACACCTAACCATTCCAAAAATGCACAACGTTAATATTCAAGTTTTCACTTCTGTCGTCAAAAGTACTTCTTCACGCATCGCTTGAAGGATCCAAGTTTCTCTTATAGAATGGAGAGCGCACATGGGCTTGTAAAATCGATGTTATTATTTTCAATTTTTATTACCTAATTTATTTTAGGTACCGAGATCTATTGTCCTCGGGTTTTCGACGGATTAACCTTTTGGGATCCCACACCTGCTGATTCCGTTTCATATCAACCGTATCCGACTTTAATAGTTGGGTGGGACTCGCGAAGAATGGCACACAAAAAGTAAGTATTTAATAATAACGTATATTGTTTTAATAGGTGTATCTACTTGTATGAGGTGTACATTATTTCCTACAAAAAAAAAACTTATTAATTTTTGTTACTAACTCACAAATTATATCATGTAAGGAAATTATGATTTCAATAGATACTCAATGCAAAAATATGTTTATTCACACATCAAATTAAGTTATATAACAATTAAAAATACTTATTCTTGAATTCTAAAACATGTTACATAATCTTTGTTGTCCTAACAAAATACGTTAGGAATAGAATAATATTTTATAGGAATAGAATTTTAATAGAACCGGTTTGTGTTAATGGCACTGAAACTAAAAATATCATAAAAATACTTGCTAATTAATGTTAATACGTTTTATAAATTTACACCTCGAACAGGCTGAAAGAGCATGAAGTATTACAAATGTTTGTGTTAAACAAATTTAATAGTTTTTGGCTAACCAAGTGGTCTCGGTATACGTTTTTTCACGCCTGAGTTTAATCAGTTTATAGCCATAACATCTATGAACTAAAATTAGATTCATAATTTCTAATTTATGAATAGATGTTGTTCTTTACATTATGTGGAAACAGCTATGATATTTATAAATAAACATAAATTGTTAGCAATTTGTTTAAATGCATTAGACCCTATTAGTTTATCTTTAAATAAGATGATGCACTGAAAACTTATTTATGTATTATTATATATGACTTTATTTAAAAATAACACATACTTTCTGCACAAAAAAAGGAACCTGTCACGTGAACATGTTAATGCTTATAATAAACATTGTTTACTAGACATTTAAACATTGGCCTATTTTTCAAACAATTTTATGAATTTTTAGGTACATAAATTTATTATGGCAATCCATGTTTCCAATGTTTATTTTGGTTGATGTAGGTTATTCTTGCATTAGTAATTTATGTAACTGAATACATAATGTCATTTGTTGGTAGGCACTGCGCTCGTGTTTAGGCTTTTCGGCTCTATTTTGGTATCCGTATGCAACTATTGATATAAGTATCTTAATAACAAACAATAAATATAAACTTTTTTGGTTTTAAAACGCCAACATGTTGTTTTGTGGTATATTTTATCTACTATATAAAAATAAGTCGGGTTTTCCTTCCTGACGCTATAACTCCAGAACGCACGAACCGATTTTCACGGTTTTGCATTCGTTGGAAAGGTCTCGGGCTCCGTGAGGTTTATAGCAAAGAAAATTCTGGAAAATTTTGAAAAGAAAAGCGGGAAAATCTTTTTTCATCTTTTTTTATCAGCGCCATCTCTGATAGATAGCATGTACTACAAACCAATATTTTAAGCAGATGGCGCCGGTGCGTGATACATTGTTTGACAGCTACTCTTTGTTCTCTGTTAAGTTAATTTCATGTGACAAACCGGTATTGTGTTCACTGTGAAATTGTCAAAAAAAAGTAAAAAAAATAAGTTATTCGTTTCCTAACATTTCAATTGGAAACCATCAAATCAATCACGTGTATTTTTATTTTGTATATACGAAACATTAATGCAAGCGGTGGACAATAATACTGGTGGTCTATTCTTCCTGGACGCACCTGGAGGAACAGGGAAAACATTTGTCATTTCATTGATTTTGGCCACTATTCGATCAAGATGTGACATAGCTTTGGCGTTAGCATCATCTGGAATTGCGGCGACTCTTCTAGATGGCGGTCGTACTGCACATTCTGCGCTTAAGTTGCCACTCAATTTAAACACAATTGATACTCCAACATGCAATATTTCCCGATCCAGTGCAATGGGAAAATTGTTGATGCAATGCAAGCTCATTGTTTGGGATGAGAGCACAATGGCACATAAGAAATCACTTGAAGCACTTAACTTCACACTGAAGGATCTTCGGCGAAATAACAACATCTTTGGCGGTTTGATGATATTTTTGGCAGGCGATTTCAGGCAGACGTTGCCAGTAATTCCCCGCGGAACGCCTGCAGATGAATTGAATGCTTGCCTGAAGGCATCATCTTTATGGAATAATGTAAAAACATTATCGCTAACCACTAATATGAGAGTTCAACTTCAAAATGATCAAAGTGCTGCACAATTTTCCAAACAATTGTTAGCTGTTGGAAATGGAAAAGTCCCAGTTGATGCGACATCTGGATTAATTACTCTTACCAACGACTTTTGCCGATTTGTAGACTCTCAATTAGCTCTTATTGAAAATGTTTTCTCAAACATTAGTGAGAATTATCAGAATTATGCTTGGTTAAGTCAACGAGCAATTCTTGCCGCAAAGAATAATGATGTATACGCACTGAATTTCACCATTCAATCAAAATTTGCTGGCGATTTGGTGACATACAAATCCGTTGATTCCATAACAAATCCCGATGATGTAGTAAATTATCCAACGGAGTTTTTGAACTCTCTGGAGTTACCAGGATTTCCACCACATAACTTGCAACTCAAAGTTGGTACAGTTATTATGATATTGCGTAATTTGAATCCACCGCGACTTTGCAACAGTATTCGACTTCCGTTAAAAATACTTATGCCGAATTTGATTGAGGCAACCATTATTAACGGAAAGTACGCAGGTGAAAATGTATGTATTTCTCGAATACCAATGATTCCGACTGATCTTCCGTTTGACTTCAAACGATTAACATTTCCAGTTCGCCTTGCGTTCGCAATGACAATTAACAAGTCGCAAGGCGAATCGCTTAGTGTTTGCGGGATAAATTTAGAAAATCATTGTTTTTCACATGGGCAGTTATATGTTGCGTGTTCACGAGTTGGAAAACCATCCGCTTTGTTTGTGTTAACGTCAGACCAAAAAACAAAAAAGGTGGTTTACCAAAGAGCACTTCAATGAAACGGATAATTTGCGGACACGTATAACGCTTCGATTCAGTATTTACTTTGGATTCACTTTCAATACTTAGAGAAGTTCAACTAAATAACACTTCATTTACTTAAGTGTTACTGTTGTGAAATGAAATAAAAAATATCTTTCAAATTTTTAATCACCAAACGAAATGTTACATAAAACGATGCCATCTGGTGGCGAAACGGAGTTCGCCGGGTTTGCTAGTTTCATATAAAATAATTTTGTCAAGTTCTACGATGGACATTAAAGACCCAGTCTGTTATTTAAAATGCCGAAACGTTTTTGAATCAAATATTTTTAAATCCAGATAAATACCTATAAATAAAGGTTGTAATATCTTACAAATACTTACCTAATTTTTTTTAAGTTTCTATACTAAGCTACTAAAGCTATCATAGAAACAGGCCAACCAAAGTACATTTATCAAAGATACATTGATACCGGTGGGTACTCGGTTTGCGTAACTACACCACGGTCGCCTCAAATTAAATACATTTTTTAGATGTTTAAAGAATGGGTCATGGTTTATTGACGACGAAAGCAATGCTACATGGAGTAACAACACTGATTGTATGAACTTAGAAGATCTAAATGTAAGTGAACACGTTATATTTTTTTGAAGTAATTATTTTATTTAGTAGTAACATTATTTACTCTACAATATGGTAGAAAGCTGGGTTGCATAGTGCCTATAACCGTATGAAGAGAATTGCTGATGTGAGCGAAGCGAGGAAGTTGTGTCAGGATCGTGGCAAGTGGTGCTCCATTGTTTCTGTCTATCCCTATGTAAAAGAGGCGTGACGATTTGATTGATTGATTAATTGAAACAGTAACCAGAGAACAGTTTACATATATAACTTAAATGTTTATTTTTAGATAAAAGTTCATTTTCATAATAATTAATTAAAGTAGTGGTAAACTTTATTTCCATAATTACGAAGAAATCCATTGTACATATTCTTTTAGTTTCGGCAAATCATCAGCAAAATCTATATCGTCATCTACTCCATCTCAGCGGTGGCCTTACTAGCATCTGTGATTATATTTACATATTTAAGGTAAAATAATTTATTAAATTTAAGGATTAAATTCACAAACATATAGGACAAACTATGTGATATGTGATATTTGTTAGGCTTAAGAGTAGTAAGCAGAGAGATGAGTGGTCATGTGCTCAGTCTACTGATCCAGGGAAGTACAGACTCTACAGCCCGTGAAGTGTCATATGTGATTCGGGAAGATTTGAAAGTTGCATATTTTAAATAAGCCGGCTTAGTGGATACGACTGCAATTTGCAGATGCCTTCATTCCTTAACATGGTTAAAAATTTAACAATTATTTGAATACGTTTAAATATACGTATTCAAATGACGGTACCAATTGCATACATTTGACTTTATTACTATGGTTTAAAAATAAAAGTTATACTATCTTTAAATTACCTATTGAATTAGTTATTAGGGCCCTAATAACTTAGTTATTAGGGCAATAGCCCTAATAACTAATTCAATTTACTACAATTAACAAGTAAACAGTTCGTGTTGACGATTTATTTACTGTTTATGAATGGGTATTATTATCATATGAAAGTAGTTTTGCCACTTTTAAGGTAAAAAATAATTTAATTATAAAAACAATATTTATCTAAAAAGTCAAAGGGTAATTGGATTAAAAAGAAATCAATATAGGTAAATTATTATCTACAAAATCCCAGAAAAGGATAATAGGGAAACATTTTATTGCAATAATAAGATTTTATTACCCCTTAGAACGCTATCATATTTAACTGAATATTAATGCTATTTTTATATTATTAGGACTCTTCATTGCACCCGAGTCAGTATACACATACACCTCTTCTGTGCCTTCTTATTCAATCACGTATTCTGGATCATTTGGTTTACAAGTGTTGTGAATAATGCAGTAGTGGTAGTAGGAAACGCGGTGAGTACCTACATAATAATAAAACACATTTTGATTAAATACATTTAAATATCATTTATAATTTTGGTTTTAAAATACAAACCGATATGTGATTAAATCCATATGGTACATATTTTGAAAACAATGATAAACTTAAAGGGCCTATTCCTTATAAGGAACACTTGATGATGTTATGAACTATCATATAAATATATTTTTATTATTGATATTAATAAATTAATGTATAAAACTAAACTAACCTATTTATTAAATTATTGTATGCCCGATGGGTGAAACATAAAGGACTATGCAATTAAATACACCTACATGTAATACCTATGTTTGCAATAAAATATTTTTATTTGATTTGATTTGATTTGAATGTTGAACATTTTTTATTTATTGCAACAATCTTGTAAATATACATTTATAATTTTAATTTGTCCTTTTCTCATATATTATTACATTATCCTGGACATTATTTAATGTAGCGTAATTGAATGTTATAAATATGCACCTTTGTGTTATTATTATAAAATGTATACAGTCTGCCGTTGAGTGTATATTTCTGAGCCTGGCTATACTGAGAGATACTAGTCTGAGAAAATATCTTCAATTATCCAAAAAAAATATGATTTTTATTTTAATTTATTCATGACTTATAATGTTTTTATAATTTTACTAAACAGCTTTGGTGCCAAATATTGCATCTGGCTGCCTATTACTTTATGGTATGTAGCTATTTTTGGATGTTTTGTGAAGGCCTAAACTTGCACCTTGCACTCGTCGTAGTAAAGGTATGTATTAAAAATATAATAATAATATTAAAATTAGTTTAATACAGGGTATTATACAACTATAGTAGTTATATTAAACAAACAAAAAAATAATATTTAAGTCAGTAAATATGGTTTTAAAATATTAACAAAAAGCTGTTCTGTATAGTTCCCGGCAGATAAAAATAGCGTTGACTTATGAGTTGCGAATCACTAATAATGCGATCGGCTAATAAGACGAGCGCTGGACGACTGTGGAAAGAGTAATTCCGCAGTCATCTATTCTCTTGTGCTCATAATTAATAAAATTCTAATATTTATACACAATCGAAATCATGTTCATACGAAAAAGGCGATCAAAGCTCGGGAGATAAAGATAGCACCTAGAAAGAACCATGTCGCGTATTTTTACACGCACTGTTCATTTCTTAACTCATAATTTAAAAAAGAATAGGGTGGTAAAATCAAAACAACTACTTAAGCGGTACACAAATTTTTGCTTATGGATGAGATTCTTTTACAATTGAGCAATATTTTAAATGACCGTATTTGTGCTCAAAGCTCTAAGAAAGCTTTCCAATTAGAATGCCCACGTTGTATTTCCAACAAAATATAACGCCATTTATTTGTGAAAAAGGTATCAAAACATCGGCTCAAATGTATCAAGATACCATTATTGAGAAGGTAGTTGAGCCTGAACAACACCATGTTCAATAACTAAGAAGTCAATAAGCAAGACTTGGCGCCAGGTCATAAAGCTCGATCTACCCAATCTTGGTTAGGAACCTACGAGGAACGACTTCATCAGAGCTGAAAACCAGACGTACTCTAGTTCTGATATTAATCCATTGGATTATGATTTATGGTTAGTTTTAGAGAGTATAATCGCCATGATAATTTGGAGTCCCTAAAATCCATTGGCAGTACTGTATTGCACTCCGAATAAGCTTTATATATTTCTAATGGTTTAATATTAATGTAATAAACTAACACACTGTCAGTAATAAATAAAATGTTGTTTTTTTTTGTAACAATATTAATAACAAGACTAAGATAAAGCTCATTTCATTTTATTTTATCTCCGTTCATCCATTCTTTGAATGTGCCTAAACCAATCTGCATAGTTCAAATACAATAAATTGGCCACGCCTTTTTCTACAGGTATAGGCAGAGACAACGGAGCGTCACTTGTCACGCTCCTGACATAACTTCCTCGCTTATCCCACAGCCATAATTCTCTTCATACAATTAATGAGGCTCTACAGTTAATGAGCACTAGGCAATACAAGCAATCCGGATGTTTACCATTTGGTCGGAAAACTGCGTCTTTTAACGCATCTATCCTCACTAGATTTATAAATTCCCTTCCTCAATCTTCATTTACTCATTCTTTCCATCCGTCAACCCATAGAAGCATTTCTTTGTCAAACCTCGTTACTACATCTTCTTTCAAACCACGTCTATCGCGCACTGTTCCTTATTCTATCTGCTATTGTCACTCCACATACACTCCATAATGACGGCGTTTCTAGAGCATTAAGGTGTGGATTCCGCCAGCGACTGCAGACTGCAATACTTGTTTGTATGAGATTGATTCCGTACAAGGCGACACTACTGCGTCAATCCGCATTTGCTAAGTCATAATTTATAAATATTATGTTTAGAAACAATATTAATGCGGCGGCTGCAGACTATTATCGCTTTGCATGGAATCAATCTCATACAAACAAGTAGTGCAGTCTGCAGGCTGGAATCACATTTTAAATCTACTCTTATGCGTCTTCTAATATTCAATTCCATATAAGTACCGCATTATGAAAAGCCATCCGTGACTTTTGAGAAATTAATTGGCTGTTCACTACATTACCCTTTAGCGCTCTCCCAGTATTTCTCAGTATCTTCATCACAATTCCTACACACAATTCAATTTAACTGTAAACACAGGATTATATCGTTTTTATACATTCATAATAACTTACTTATCCAGTCATCTTCATTCATAATAATGGTTTAAAAATGTACATTATGGTCTTAACTTATATATATACTAGCTAACCCTGCAGACGTAACCCGCCCTGAATAATTGCGCCAAATTAAATGTGATATTTTAAAATTAACGTTTAAATTTTTTTATTATTTGCGATTCTTTAATGTTAATAATAATAGTGGAAGCCGGTAACTTATAATTTTCTATTCTTTCTAACTAGGCAATAAAGAATACCGCTCAATTTTGTCAATTGTTTAGCATATCAAATTTGGTGACATAACGACAGCGCCACCTACCAGGTCCAATTTCAAACCATCCAGGAACCCATTGAAATATACACACAAAATTTCATCCAAATCGGTTCAGCCGCTTAGGAGTGACAAACACACGTACAGAAAATTTTTAATAATATATAATCATAATATATATATATATTATAAACTCGTTAAATGTAAACAACAATGGTAAAAATAAATGAGCCTTTCAGTCGTTGGAGCTCTTGGACGTTCATTTGCCCATCAGACAAATCGAGGTTAAACGTTGCGTCTAACTAAAACATGAATAAGAAAATAATGAAAACATTTCTACTAAATTATATTATGTTACAGATGATTGTTAATCAAGAGTTGACCATGCTGATCTTTTTTGGGATTGGATGGGGGTTACCCTTTATTTTGATTGCGTTTTATGCCACTGTACGGTATAACGCTGAAGGTGAAAACGCAAGGTAACTAACAACATAATAATACATTATTGGAAAAAAAAAAAAATATCTCTTTTAATATAAGTTTTATTTTAATTTAGGTTTTAAATGTATTATTATACTTTTCAGATGTTGGATGGATGAGAGGGAAGTTTCTTTGATAATTACTGTTCCTGTTTTACTGTCTTTGATAGCTTTGTTCGGTAAATAAATAAGTTTAATTATTTAAACGAATTTTATGCTGCTTACGTTTATTGATTTTGGTTATTGATTTTACATTTAATTTTTATTATTATGACTTTTGCAGAAATTCGTTTATTTATTTATAATTTTCTCAAAAAGAGCCTGACTTAAAAAGAGGGGTGTTATAAGTTTGACTTGTCTCGATACAGATACACCTGTGTGTCTGTCTGTGGCATCGTAGCTCCTAAACGAATGGACCGGACCGATTACGATGCGTTTTATTTTTGTTTGAAAGCTGACGTGATCGAAATGGTTCTTAGCCACAATTGATAAAGATCTGATCAGGGGTTTCAAGTTATCAGCTCGTTTTGTTAGCTGTGGTAACGATCTTAGACGCATAATCAGTATTTACTTTACTTTTAAACATATCTGTGACCTTAACATATGAAAAAAACGTATACAAATACATAGGTGTTTTAACTGGTACCACTGAGCTACTCTGACGATGGAACTCGAAGGTAGGAGACAAAATCCTGGATGGGTTTAAAGTTAATAGGTTTACTAAGTTTGGACTTATTAGATTCGTCTTGACTGTAGGAAACTGTAGAAAAAGCGTAGAAAAGTTGGTGCGATGAAATAAAACATTCTGGATCTAAAAAAACTGATAAATAAACTGATCAGCAAATAAACAAGAAATGGAACTATAGTGCGTTAACTAAAAATGTTACTCACTATGAGCCTTTAGCTGGAACGGTTTCAAATTGATGACCTGGAGTATCTAATGATGCACCGTCATGAATCCACACATTTAAGGACCTAGAGTATTTGTTATTGCACCGTCATGGATTCTCTCAGATCAGCAAATCAACAAGAGAGAGAACTAAAGTGCTTTCACCAAAATTGTTACTCACTATAAGCCTTTAGCTGGACTGTTATCAAATTAAAGACCTACAGTTCTTGATGATGGACCATCAGTATGCAAGGGATATTTAAGAGATATAACTATGGTGCTATGGCTAAAGTTGTTTTTTACTATAAGGGTTAGCTGGGCTGTTATCAAATTAAAGACCTAGAGTATTTGTTATTGCACCATCATGGGTTTTCTCAGATCAGCAAATCAACAAGAGAGAGAACTAAATTGCTTTTACTAAAATTTTTACTCACTAAGGGCCTTTAGCTGGACTGTTATCAAAACTGGAGTACCTTATGATGAACTATGAAGATGCAAGGGATATTACTAAGGTGCTATGACTAAAGTTGTTTCTTACTATGAGGCTTAGCTGGACTGTTATCAAATTATAGACCTGGAGTAGTTGATGATGAACCATGAGGGTGCTAAGGATATTTAAAAGATATCTCACTATAGTGCTATAACTAAAGTTGTTCCAAGTGTTCAAATCGGGGGTTCCTTAAAAATTTTAATTTTGATTTTATTATAATCAGTTTAAACCATTAACAAAATACACAGTCAACAATAAACACCACAAATGTCATCAAATTGACATCTCAAAATGACAGATATGACAGCCCAGATCCACTTTTCGCCGACGGGTCAAATAATATTAACAGACTATAATATTGTCTCATGTAAATTATTAATATAAAAGTATTTTGCTATAATTAACTAACATATTTTTATTTACAACCATACTTTGTACACAAGGCCGTCTTTATCCGGGGGTTCAAGGGGTGCAGTGCACCCGGGCGCAGAGTCCTAGGGGGCGCATGCCGACCGCCATAAATTTCGATAGGTACCTACTACACTGAGACCACGCGAGCAGAGCCTTGTCTTTCGCACCCCGGCGCTGAATATGCTTAAGACGGCCCTGTTTGTGCAATTATAATATATCAAGTGACATTATTTAAGTTTGCTCTCCCAATAGTGTTTTGTTTGAATAAATGTTCTTTTTTATTATTTACAGTGTTACTCATAAACGTTAATTATGTACTCGTTACAACAATTCGCCCTACCGCCACCAACCGCGCTTCAATTGCAACTTGCAAAGCAATTAAGGCAACAATAATACTGGTAAGGCTACAGATAGTATTTAAGTACCTATTCCTATTTAACAGAGCCCGATGTTTTGAGAAACTTAAAATGTAAATATGTATTTGTAAATATGCTGGTTTTTTTTGACTCGATATATGACAGCACTCCGTTTGATGTTAAGCCGAAGTGTGGTCCATGAATGAATGTCACTGCTACTGCAATTCAATAACTGTGAGTAGCAATCACATCCACTATGCCGGCCTAGATGGAACCGGCAACTTACAAGCTGATCCCGAAACGTGACCAAATCACTTCACGGTCTGTAAACTTGTAAGCGGTGGTATTACCCCGGATCGGCAGACTGGGTACCACTGCTTACCACTCTTAATTTCTCTTTCTCTCCCTAGGTTAATAAAATCGTTGTATGTTTTCTTCAAGTAGTTAATGTTTATTATAAATGGTAAAAATGGGTACTTATCTTTTTTGTGTTTTTAGTAATACGTACAAAGCTATGTATGCTTAAAAATCTTAGATTATGAAATGCAGCCTTGTCTGTATTCGCGTCCATGTACAATGTACATATACCGAAGGGTAATCGGGCAAAATATTTAAATAAATAAAAGTTGTTTATTTATTTATATTTGCTTATTGTACACTACTACAAACACAAAAACTTCTCCAAGCTAAACTAAACATAATGATAGGAGATCGTAAGTCGTAACATCTTTATCTAACGCCACGATACAATGAAATGCAAAAACAAAAACGTCTACAAATGAAAAAACGTCGCCAAGCTAATTTGACTGTACATATAACTGAAATTTAAAAAGAAATATTTGATTTTGTAAAGATCTCTTTAAACATTTAATAGTATATTGACTATGTGCGAAGTGTATTATGAGAGTATAGTAAAGCAGCGCTTGCTGTGGCAGAAATAAGATATGTATTGATTGTTGTGTTGTGAACTAAAAAAATAACGAAGTCATTGTAATTTCTATGTTTTTCCAAAGCGACTTGGAAATTAGATCAAATTCCAGTAGTTGCCGTGTTAAAACTTCTGCAACATTTTGTGGTATTGTGTTGTGTTAACAGTCACTGTACAACCGTGCAAATTTTCGAAAAAATAGGGTCCAATAATTGCTTTAGATGAAATTGCTGCCCAAATAGAGACATTGGGCGAATGAAGAGGCTTTTCGGATTTTCGGTGCTCCAGTATATACAGTTTCCTTTATTGACATGGCCGTTGAGGTGGAAGTGGGCTTCGTTAGTAAACAATATGTTTTCAAAGTTACTTAACCGCTTTAACATTTTTGCGGCATACTCTTTGCGTAAATTTAAATTATTTGTATTTAATTCCTGCACTATCTGAATCTTGTATGGATGTAATTTTAAATCCAACTTTAAAATTCGTCGCAAGGATGTGCGTGGAATCGCTAATTCAGGAGAACGTTTGCGCGTTGATAACTTTGGTTCGCGTTGAACTGAAGCAAAAACTTTCTTCACATTCTCTTCACTCCGTGAAGTCCGTGGGCACCCGGTTTGCTTTGAATTCAGTGTTTATCTCGTCTCTTTAAACTTCTGAACCCATTTCTTTATCAAAGCCGCACTCGGGCACTGATTTAAATTGTGTAAAATGTATTCAACTCGAATCATACGCCTCGTATGATCCGCACACAAAAAGCACGTCGTCATTCGATGAAGCGATCCAATGAGACTAAATTTCCGTGAAACCGGTTAGCGATTAGCCCCTTCCTCACGCACCATGATGCTAAGGTTTACGCGGGAATTCAAATTTAAATTTGTACTAATTCTTGGCCCACCCTGTATAATAATATACATTTTTATGTACTGATTCATCTAAGGACACAATGCTTAAATTAAATTAGGTTAAATAAATGTACAAAAATAAAAAAGAAAGGAACTATGGCCAAATGACATGTGGAATGTCTTCCTAGTTCCACCGGGCGCACCGAGGAAAAATAGTCCACTGTTTCCATTTCCATTTCATCGATTGCCTTCATCAACGTATCGTACCTTCTTTCTATTTAGAGTTCACAGTGGTACATTCGTTCGAACTGATTGCATCGTTTCAATGCATCTCGATCGTATTCACTCACATACACGTTCTGATTCTCGTCTGGTTATGTATCTTTCCATTCATCGCGAGTTCGGGATTCCTTAAACTGATATGAATTCGATAAAAAATGTTTCTAGCATGTCATCCTCGTATTTGTTTCACAGTTATACAAATTGAACGCTAATAAATGTTGCAAGTGCTCTTTATTAAATATAGGGTTTATTTTTATTGTACAGATGAATTTGCCATTTATTTTAAACAATCTATGAAATAGTTTAATGTACGTGTATCGTTCATAAACTATTGTTTGTAACAACGCTATATTGTAGTTATTTTGATACAGATCCCGCTCTTTGGTATACACTACTTTTTATTGCTATTTCGACCATCACATGATACCTATGCTGAAAAAGTTTACCAAGTCATCTCGGCCTTATTAATTGGCTTCCAGGTAAGTTCAAATAGTATTGTTGCTATTTTATCTAATCCGCACTAATTATATAAATGTGTAGGTATATCTGTCTGTCTGCCTGTCTGTTTATCACGCTTAAACAGCTATATTAATGATATTAATAACAACTCCTTAGGCGCTACAATAGGGGATGGTTTCAATTTTATATGTAGTCTATACTGCATCACGTGTACATGTAAGTAATAGTACTCGAGACAGAGAAGGCCAGCTATATAAAACTGTTTTTAATTAGACGCTGGCGCATGTAACCTTAAATTTATTTACCACTTGCTTACATAAAAACATACGTACACGCTGAATAAAATTTACCTCG
Organism: Tinea trinotella; assembly: GCA_905220615.1. Classification (NCBI taxonomy): domain Eukaryota; kingdom Metazoa; phylum Arthropoda; class Insecta; order Lepidoptera; family Tineidae; genus Tinea; species Tinea trinotella. Next base: position 7,776,637 of record HG992305.1, read on the forward strand.
TATATACATATATACATCGTATATACATTACCTCGTATATACATTCGACATTAGGATGGTCGACATATAGATGGCATAATTTTTAAGAAATTCGTCATAATGCCTCTGCTTAATATTTCTCTAATACCTGTGCCTCCCAAACACAATAATTTCATTGCAAAAAATACTGGGCTTCACTGATAACGAATAAACCAAAATGCCTTTGCTAAATCTATGTTTGCACTAAACCTGCATTGTATTCCTGTTATTTTTGCACCAATAGATTCGTTATTGTTTAGTTGAAAAATTATTTTCCATGTAGTTTTTTCAACATATTTTGCAGGGTCTTTGCTTATCAATAATATTTTGCTTTACAAATAATGATGTAAAAGCAGCCATCCGCGCGAAGTTAGATAGGATTGCTAGAATGAACGAATTTGCTATGATTGGTAAGTGTAATTTTAGTCATTAGTTTAAATTATTAGATATTGATTTTTCGATATTTATGTGGCCGATGTGAATGGTGGTAGATAAAAAAGTATTTTCCACAAACGCACTAACCCTTTTCATTAGGAATGCGCGGCATTTGTAAAAGTATTCAAAGGTGCTTTGTTGTAACTATACTCGTATTTAGATGATAATAATATTAATGGACCTTAAATCTATAGTGTGGAGTTTAACGCAACGTAGTGAACAAACTAAAAATAATAAGAAATTAAAGCAAGACTGTAATATATATGGTTTACGTCTGCAATTATTAAGCCGAAGTGACTGCTGCTAATGCACGCCATGCAGTCGCGTAAAATCATGGTTTCAAGTGGAATGCTTTACTAGTCGTGTAAAATTCCAATAATTTTGGATATTTTAGGCGAAACGTAGTAGCGACTGGGGCAACCGTATAATGAAACAGTATTTTTGTCATCGACGCTCTTGGATATTACCTTGCTTTCCACCAGGCAAGTCGAGGTTAGATGTCGCATCTCAATACAATACAATAAAAGGCCCACAAGAGTCAATTTGTAACTTATTTCCAGGTCTTACGGGCGGAGAGAGTGCAATTAATACCCGAGAGAATGTGGTCTAAGAAACTGAAAATACCGAAGATTTAATTTTAAGAGACAGCTCATAATTAGTTGTTATTATTACTTATGCACTTGTTGATATTTATCAATGAACTAAACGAACGTTTCGTGTTTATGTACGACTCGTATTTTTCACTTAATTTATAATATAGTTATTACGACACTTTTTGTTATTATAATAATAATAATAAATTAATGTAATGTAGATATTAAAATAACATTAAAAATGATTTGTCCATAGTAATTTTTATTTCACTCTTCCATTACTCCCTACGACTACTCTTTGGAATGTCCAAAATGTCCAAAAACTACTCTGAAATATGAAATTTTGGAACCAGAACTCGACTTGCCCGTTAGTAAGAAAGGGACTTTCCCATTCCAAGAGCGCCAATAAAACTCGATTTAGTAGCCTCAGTTAAGCCACTATGCCGTCTCCAATTGTCTATTGTTTTACACGCTGTTTAGTTTAGAGGGACTGTTTAGTAGTACCATAAATTTATTGCATGAATAAAACAATTTCTTAGCATCCATGAATTATCCATGTGCCATGACGAATGGACGCAGAGTTTCGAAGATATGCAGGTTTGAGGCTTTTACGACTCATTATCATCATCATCATCAGCCAGAACGCGTCCACTGCTAAACATGCCTATCCCCCTTAGAAGGGATAGGCATGTTTTCTTCTAGGATAGGATAGGGAGGCCTCTCCCCCTTAGAACGCCATTGCATTATATCTTCTCGTCAAACATCCCACAGTGCCTAAAGACTTCTTTAGGCACTGTGAGTCTTTAACCAGTGTGTGTTGCCAGTGATGGCTGGCATATGGCACTGAGACGTGGCCCTTAAATGTTGTCCTGTTGAAAAAGCTCAAAGTCACTCAGCGGGCAATGGAGAGAGCTATGCTTGGTGTGTCTCTGCGCGATAGAATCCGGAACGAGGATATTCGCCAAAGCTCCAAGGATAGCTCCAAGGATTTGCGAGCTGAAGTGGCAATGGGCTGGCCATATCGCTCAAAGAACCGACAACCGATGGGGAAGAAAGGTTCTGGAGTGGAGACCACAAACCGGAAGACGTAGCGTAGGTAGGCCTCCCACTAGGTGGACTGACGACATAGTAAAAGTCACTAATAACAGGTGGATGCAACTGGCATTTTGTCGTTCCTTTACGACTAGTCAACGCTTACCTTCACCGCCCTCACCAAACACGATATTAACCGCTCAATGGTCTTGAATCAAGTCCAGCTACGACTGACTCTCGCATGCCGGCTACCTCCTGTTTGTTTAGGTATAAATCTTTGATTTGTGTTTAAAGCGCTAAACTTATCAAATTAATCAAATTAAATTGTCACGCCTTTATCCCACAAGGATAGGCAGAGACTGAAAAATCTTATATGAAAAAGAAAAGATAAAACATTATTACTTATCATCATTTCATATAACATATTAAATATATTAATTTATAATTTATAAGCAGATATAATTAAATTAAACGTTTTAAGTTTTACTTTGTTATAAGTAGATACTTACATAAATTTACGTATCTGTCGCTTTGAAATGGAATATTTATCTTACTGCATGCGATATTATAAAATATAATTGAGGGATCTTTAATGTTTAATGTATATCAGTGCATAAATTTATTAGGAATCTTGCTTTATGCAAAACTTGCACTTTTAAGTTGAGCGATTTACTATTCAAATATACGTGTTTCCAAGAATATTTAAATCTGATTGATATGAAGTCATTACAAGCTACAAAACAATTTATAACTATCTGTCACCGTATAATTGTAAAGACCGTTAGTTTATAATAATCTAGCGAGTTTGTAAACTGTCGATAAATTATGAACTGTGCATACTACTTAAAATATAACGTATTAATTTTCGACAATTTATAATCTATCCATGTCAAATCGTCAAATTATGAACTGGTATGGTTGGTTGAACTCACACCAGTTTATTACGCGTAAAGCCTCGAGTTTAATTCCCGGTCGGAGCAAATACTTGTTTGACAGCTTTTTTAACCTAAGTACACTGACAAGACTTGACATCTGACCAGGGCCGTCTTAAGCATATTCAGCGCCGGGGTGCGAAAGTCAAGGCTCCGCTCGCGTGGTCTCAGTGTAGTAGGTATCTATTGAAATTTATGGCGGTCGGCAGCGCCCCCTAGGACTCTGCGCCCGGGTGCACTGCACCCCTTGAACCCCCGGGTAAAGACGGCCCTGCATCTGACCTCAATCTGCCTGATGGTAAGCTTGATAGAAGTCCAAGAGAGCCATCAGTTCACGGCTAACACAGTCGCTATTACCATGCCAACCTAAAAAATGCACTTGTTTTATTATAATACAAAATTTAAGCTATGTTCATGATTTTTGGTTTTGAATAGAAAAAGCTGATTCCATCCCGCAGATCTATTTAGGCAATTTACTGGAGAGCACTTTTTAAAGACTATTATGTCCTAATCTTTATTCATTTATCATAGTAAATAGTAGAAGATAAAAAAACATATAATATACATATAACACAATACTTTATTAAATTATTTTCCAATATCTAAGATAAATAATAATGAAAAATTAAAGTATATCAATTTTGGCAAAAATATTCAGTATGATCCACAAATTTGGAGTTAAGTCACAAACTTTGAGAATATCTTAAAGGAAATTGTTTAGATTCGAAGACCGTAAAATGGCTGAGCCATGTTTCGGTATCAGTTGACTACGGTATGAGCAACAATCTCTATGGATCATACATCTTCGTTTTGACTTATGTAGTATCGAAATAATAAGTACTAAAAGATCTATAACAATTAAGTTATAGGTTGGTGGTGATTTTTCCAGTCTGCATACCCAATATACGAGTAGTTTCACAACATGCGAGTATACACACCGTGAAGCGACTAAGCCGCGTTCCGGGATTAGCTTTTTGGCTCCAAATAGGCCGGCATAGTGAATATAACTGCTACTTTAGGTTATTTATTTGTAGTAGCAGCAACCCCTATTTAGGAAGCGCACTCCAGCATAACATCAGGCAAGATGTTGTCATCAAGAAACAATAAAAAAGTGTATGTTGCCTAAATAAAATTAGTGAAGCCTAAATAGTGGATCATCTGGTAACTTAGATAAAGCTACAGTCGGTACAATATTCTTAAATCATTTGAATATTGCAGCAAGTGGGTTATTATAGGTTCTTTATTGTTTTTAATCAATTAAACAAATTGTCACGCCTTTTTCCTACAAGGATAGTCACACAACTTCCTCACTTTCTTCACATCCGCAATTCTCTTAATATAAGCTCTACGGTTATTGGCACTAGGCCACCAAGCTTTCTTGAGGATGTCTATGATTTGATCAGAAAACGTCAAATCATTGACTTCCCTTCTGGGTCTGCCTTATTTAACGCATCCATCCACATCAGATTTATAATTTTCTTTTGTTAATCCATTTTCACTCATCCTTTTCATGTAGAACAATGGAAAAGATGAGTGAAAAATAATCATAAAACATTCAAATTCTGTTTTCAGTAAATGACTCTTACCTGAATCAGACCTAAATATTTTTTAATATTATTTACACCACTAAGTAGATGCCTTATTACATATTTCTATATTAACTATTATTATCTTTATTAAATATGGTGTCCCAAAATTGACGCCTTCAGGTCTTATTTGTGACCAGCTAGCTCTATTATTATTGGTTACCAGATTATTCATTACTTATGCCTGAGTCTGTTTATTATCTTTACGTTACTATGTATTTTACCCCTAAGATGTAATATCGACAGTATTTATGAAGAAATAAAAATACTAATGTATATCTAATAAATACCAAAATCCATATCACATTATCATTGGTATTTAATATAGAAAATAAGAAAGTACTCGTAACCTAACTAAACAAAGTAAATATCACAACATTAAAATTATACAAATTATTTGTACTTATATATCATAAACTAACATAAATCTATCATTCAATCCCTTAATTAAAAAACCTCTTTTTAGACTAGAAATAATTAAACATCATGGCAACATGATTTCAACATCCTTTTTTTGTCAAACTTGATATTTCATTTTTTTATATAATTACAATTTAAAACAAACATCATCTAACATACACAAAAGAATGTTATTACAGTAATTTCACTTCTTTATTATTAAATAGGTCAAAGCCATTCATATTGTAGGTGCTAAATGAACTTTTATCTAAACAGTCAATAAATATAGTCATTTCAATTAAAATATATTTATCAATGACTACGTTATGTAAAGCGTTGATGTCATGAAATAGGATTATGAATCCATCATATTAAATCCTAAAGTTAATCAGAAAGTATCAACAGAATGGTAGATAATCTCTATCGAGTATTATTCCCATTTCAGTTAAAATTGCAAATGTGATGAATAAAAGATATAATACAATTAAGGCTGCACCTAACGGTTTACATAAAACAAACTTCGCAAAATACAATGCAACCCATAGACTCACTACAGCGACTAATAGAGAGATAACGACTAAGTCTATGCCACTTGAAGAGATGAGCACTACAGCTTCCTTGCCGGCGCTAAGTAGAGCCAATGTACGTATTAGCCATGGAATACCCAAAGCAAAGAGTATGGCTAGAGAATTCGCTCCAAGTGCATTTGATACACCCATCGATCCTTCACCTGCAACAATAAACGAAAAATTTATTTATTTCATATAGAGGTGATAGGGATTTGTCGCTAGAGTTTTACTTATGGTATTTTTGGACATCTGACCTTGACTTGCCTGATGGTAAAAAGAAGGAGGGTCCAAAAATGCCGATGGGTAATAAATCCGTCTCAGAAGATGAGTCACCGTGACTATGCCGCAGGATAGTCACAGTGACTAATTCTTTCACCCTTGTGGGATTATTTTAGTATGATAATAATACAGTTAAATATTATTCAGGCTATAGTATAGATTATACAATTAAATAATATAATAATATCTTTTATTAAATAATAATTGTATAATCTATTAGGTGAAATAAATTATATTTTAATAAATTAATTTTCACTCTCCTTTTTTTCTTTCTGCTTAGGTTAACTGGCAGAGACTACATAACGGCATTAAGGACGCCTTTGTTAATAGTGTAATTAGTTTATTTATCTGCACATGGATAAGCAACAATGAATTGTACATCTACATTGAGCCGAAAATAGATTGTTATGTTTCCTGCGAAAACAATTAGAGATTTCCATTACATACTTAAGGCATATTTCGTTCAATATTACTTGTGCGTTAATGAAACTAGTTGGCGTTTTTCCTAAAATATACCAGTATAATCAATCCCTGTAACTATTATGTGCGTATCGAATTAATAAGTAAGCTATTGGAAACAAATCAATTTCCGTATTATCTTTGCCTATTTCCTTATCAACCCAAAAAAACATATCGTAAGTATATTATTTGCGCTTATTTTAAACTAAACTCACCCATTAAAGATAAAAGATATATAAAAATCACCATTCATCAACTAAAAAAAACGCAAGCGCAGCAATATAACAAAAGCAGACAATCAAATCACATTTTTCATAATTTTCGATAACGTAAATATAACACGTGCGTTATTTTTATTATTTAATCATCAAGATAATTTTTTCTAAGTCGATAGAGATCTGGTAATTGACGTCAATAGCCATCTTGACATAACTCGATAAGTGGTTTCCATATAATATTAAATTATAAGCAAAATCTAAACGTTGAATACTTTTATTATTTTTCTTTTTATTGAGGCTCGACATATTACCGCACCCTGCCTGATAATACACTGGAAGTAACTGCAACTGCAAGTAGCAGTTTCATCAGTGGATGTGGAATTAAGCTGATTCAGAAACGCGACTAAGTCAAGTGATGGCACTTCATTGAATAGGCAGACTAACCAAATGACCATCAAGTATCTGCATATCACTCCTATAATCTTCTACAGTGAATTGAATATCCATGTGAATATTCATGCATGAATTTCAGACTACAGTAATCAATTTAATGCGAGACAAGAGCGGTAGTAACATTTGCAGCGGTTGTAGGAATTATAGCTATAATCTAATATCCTGGTGACTATATAGCCACAAGGTGTTACCTATATTTAGCTTCATTTGAAATACCTGTGTTCTACAATGAACAACAATATTTATTTATTTGTATACGTAATACAATACAGATGTTTACAAGTGATAGAATATAATATATAATTTAAACAACTTCGCACCAATTATTTGGTATAAATCTAAGACAAATGCACACAAAAAAACATATGACTATACCTACAAAATTCGCAATGTAATTATAAGTAATAATGCCTGATAATACACGTTAAATAATAATTAAGGGTAAGAAGTGCAGGAATAAATATAAAAACTGATAAAAGATAAACAATAATATAGATTTGTTGACTTGCCAAGCCTTTTTTCCACAGGGACGCCTATCTCACAGAGACAATAGAGCGCCACATGTTACGATCCTACTACAATACACCCCCTTTCTTCACATCCACAACTGCCTTTTGTCTTCATACAAGCTCTACAGTTATGGGCACTAGGTAACCCAGCTTTTTAATGTTTATTTTTTTATTGTGACACGATATTTGACTTTAATGAAAGGAGGTTTAAGAGTGCCAACGACTGAAAAAATCGAATCAATTTACGGTTTTCTTAGTCGCTGTTACTATGTTAGCAAAAGAAACCTATCACTTTTCCCCTTAATCATTTAAAGCTAACAAAGCTAAAGTCAGTTTTTATTGAAAATACATCGCAAAAGCTGTTTAAAATATTTAATTATAAATTATAAATATATAATTTACCTCTTCGTGACATAATAAAGATAGACAGAGCCTCAGGCAAACAACCTCCGAAAGCCAAGAAAGTCATTCCCATAATTGAATCGGGAATAAGGAATGTATGACCTGAAAAATAAAATTTACATTAATATAGTCACGAATTATCAACACAAATATAATTAGAAAACAAGAATTTTTAAAGCAATATACTTTCGATATTTATGTACATTAAGATGATTAGATATTTTACTTATCCAATATTAGATGAATAATAATTGGCGCTACAACTAGATATCAGCTTTTATAATAACAGTAGCTCTTTGAATAAGGCAACTTATTAAGATAGAGCGTTGTGTTGCGTTGTTTGTGTCGGGCCACTTTATTTTAACTAGCTTTGCACGGGTGCGATGATAACACATTAGTACTTAAACTAATATGTTATCATTTTAGAGTGATTAATAATATTTCATAGTCAGGTTCTACGAAATCTACGGGAAGAGAGCAATGGTCTAATTTTTTTTGAAATGTATAGTAAAATCAAAACAACTATTTATGTTGTGTTGCGATTAAATTATAAAATATCTACTGGATGGACTCTTCTATTTTTAGTATTTATAGATTGAAATTAAAAATATATATACAATATCCATTGATCGAATGTGAACCCAATTTTATTAAATTAATTTTAGTGTATTTTACACAAACCAGCATTTTATTCTCGAGAAAAGAAAAATAGCAGCATGTCAATGTCATAGTTGACATCAAACAAAACTACACTATTTCCGGCGTATCTTTTATTTGCCGCATTTTATTTATATATCGGCGTTATCTAGTTAGAACTCAGCGGAGACCAATCATTAATCTAGGTATTTAATGCATAAAATTAAAACCGGAAAACATAATTAAAATGCGATATTAACTTTAATAAATAGTATAATTATCCTTATCGATATCTAAATATATAAGCTAAAAAGAATTTACATGCCCGAATTTAAGTTATTGTTTCAAAATTGATTTTTAGACTTTAAATATATTAGAATTTAAAAATGAAAATAAGAAGCGCTAGAAGGAGAATTGTCGGCCTTTAAATTTACATAATAATATATACTATATACTACAATATATACTATGTATTGGTAAAAAATATTTCAACTTGTGAATATAATTATCTAAATACCTAAAATAACGATAAATCATTATAGATAATAAGTACCTAAAATGATAGTGGTAAATGAATTATGATTTATACCATTAAGCATGGTTAATTAAGTTAATTTTAGATAGTGATGGATAATAAAGTCCAGATTTATTGTCCGGTTTTTGTTTATAAGAGTCTGTTGATTAACAAACAAAAACTTTACTTTCTTACCTATAACAGTCATGCTCCAAGAAACGAAGTATGAGTTTACACCAATCCAGACAATGCACATGATAAAGGCCAAAGGATAAACTTTGCGGCATGTTAATGGTGAAGGGATTGTAATGCCCAAAATAATCCTGAGAGGAAAGGTGTATAACCACCAAATTCTACGTATGACAGATTTCTCTTTTGGATATCTGAATATACTTTCTACTTGTACATGGGGCGTTTCTTCTTCTTGTTCTGAAATCAAAATACCTACTGAAAAGTCCGATGTATTTAGCGATGGTCCTTAATTTACCGGTGGTAATGACTGAGTTTGATTAAACAGTCACTTGCATTGCTTACCATGACAAGCATATACCAAGTACATACAGGATACAAATACAAAACAAAACAAAAACGGCACGGGTTCGAAAGCATTCACCCGTACCAATGTATCTTTGATATGTACTTTGGTTGTCCTATTTATATGATACAAGCACTTTAGTAGATTAGTACAGAAATGTATAATATAAAAAATAATAAAAAAATTCAAACATATAAAATGAAATAACATATTTTTTATAAAATACCAATTTATTGCTTCTACACTTAAATAAATGTTAGCAGCAGTTGCATCCACCATGTCGGCATAGTTGTGAATGACAACTGTAAAGCTGATACCAACTTTACAGTTTGAACACTTTTTAGTAGTTGCTTGTAGTTTAATGTAAACTAAATGTCCATCGCGAACTAAATGTAGGCGGTTTACAGTCTCCCCATCTACAATATGATATATACTTTGGTCACACAGTTAGTCGCACACTCTTATATTATACAACGTACTCGTAAATAATAACAAAAAGTATATTTACCAAGTTTTTCTTCTATTTGACAATTTTTCTCAATAACGCCAAGTGCGTCAACAGTTACTGGTCCGTTATTGTTATTCTCAATTGCGTCGTCGTAGGCTTCATTTTCTTTAGCAGCGTTCTCAAACTTAGTATCATCAATTGCGACTGAATTAAAAATGACAATCTTCATTAAAATGTTAAAGATTATTCTGTTTTTAAGTCGGCTCAAGCTACGAGTAGTAGTGCCCAGACTGCCGATGCGGGAAAGTACTACTCCTTACAAGTGTAAAGACCGTGACGTGACTTAGTCGCTTTTTAAGATCAGCTTGTAAGTTGCCGGTTTTAACTAGGCTGGCATAGTAAATGCGACTGCTACTTGCAGTTATTTAACTGTAGTAGCACTCGTCTTCATTGATGGACCGCATTCCAACTTAAGGCGACGTGTTGTCATACGTCGTGCCACAACAATAATAAAAAGACAGTTTAATTTGTTGACTGCGATAATAAATCTCGAAAAAAACCATATTAATTATGTTCATCTACTGTATTTTACATCCGTTATATAAATCGGAGATGGGAACAGCACCAGGTAGGCAAATTAAGTATTTACTCGTATACTTACTGTCAACACTATTATTCTTATTACAGCATGTTATTTTATCGATCAGCGCAAACATCTTCGGGCTGTTAAACATAACAACGAAATACAACACATATAAACATCCAAGTACTACAGCCTCGTACCAGTAAATAACACCGTCCCATACAAATGCCACGAGAACTCCAACATTAAATAGGTAGATAATAACGTCTCGAGTGACAGGGCGACGATCAATTTTAATTGGCTAAAAGAAAAAAATATATTCTTTATTTTGTTTTATTACAATTAAAACAGGGTTGAATTGGATTGAACTGAAGGTTCAAAGAAATTACCTAAATAAGTGAATAAACCAAAAACTCAACATCTGACCTTGACTTTTCTGATAGTAAGCTTTTGCTTTACCGAAGGCTTTAAAACGAATTCAGTTATTGACTTTTGACTTTTTTTACTAGTTACTTTTGGTCAAGCTGGTTGCTTATTACGTTTTACCGAACTATTTAGGTTGACTTTTAGTGTAGTCCGATATAAAATTAATAGGAATTTGTAAGATTAATACTTACAACAATAGCTGCAAGACTTCCAATAGCAGCTACACCCAATGCATTAAATAAAGCTGAACCAATTATGGTTCCAATACCCATATCAGATTCAGTTAAAAATGTGGAAATGACATTCACAAAGAACTCTGGACATGACGTAGCTGCTGCCATGAATGTTGCCGCGCCTACATTCTGTGAGGTAAATAATATATATTATGTTTTTGACGTCTATATAATTGTATGAAGAGAATTTGTGGATGTGAAGGAAGCGAGGGGGTTCTATAGTCTCTGCCTATGGTTGGTTGTTGTCAAAGGTTATGTAGGTTTTGTCATAAAGTAGGGTTAACGTTCTTTACAACTTTATTATGACAAATAATCAACTTACTGGTTCAATTTTTAGATCTTCACATATGTTTTCTACACAGGGAATAAAGTAATCGTTACAGACAATAGCCAATAGAGTGAAGGCGTAAATTCCAAAGAGACAATACAAGAGGAAAGCGCCCTTTCTCAGTTGATCATCTGTAATAAAATTATGATTAGATAATATATTTTTTTAAATAAAACCTAATTATTAAATAAGGCGAGTTGTACATGTACAGTGGATATGAAATATAACATTCCGAAAATGGTATATTCGCATTTTGTAAGACTCATATCACGTTAGAACATTCAAATGCATTATACTCGTACATAAAATGATTTTTTTTAACGTAGAACAAGATGAAAGTTAGACAGAGCATCGTTTAAATGGGATAGTACTAGAGTTCGACGTATTCTTTATCGAATTTCCATATTTTTTAAAATTATACTGGCGAAAATGATACAATTCATTCCTGATAATAATGGTACAGACATAGATAAAGTTAATTCCAATGGTTAAATTCTCTACTTTAATTTATCCAAAAGTTAAGAAAACGCCTCTGTCAAAGATTTAAGAACTAATAGCTCTCCTTACTGATCAATAGAACTAAAGAAAGTTAATCAAAAATGAAAACAAGAGATGTTATTTTAAGAGAAAGAAACAGATAAGAAGAGGATTAATTACACTATTGGTGTCATTGTAGTTATACCCTGGAATAGATGTAAAGCATACTCATATACCGCTTTTTTTATTATTGTGACACGACATCTGACCTCGTCCCGCCTGATGATAAGCAAGAGGAGGTCCAATCTTCGCTTGTACAATGAAGAATAATAGTACTGAATTTCAAACTTTAACTTCACCCAATGACATTTCTGTTGACGTTCCTGATGGGCTGTAACACCTAACCCGGCGATTACAACGAAAAGAAGACGCAATGTGAGGGCGCACCCCTGGGAGGATGTTGAGAGTAGAATAAAAGGTCTTCTTTAAATGTGTCAATAAAACCCGAAACCTATTTTGTATTATTAATAAAGATACCGATCTTATTAATTTACTCCATTCGCATCATCCATTTAACCGTAATATCCGTATAGAAATCACAGTAACATAAAACTCGTACCAGTAAACAAGCCATCCGGAAAGCTACCATCGGACGAATCTTCTATACATTTTAGCTCAGATACATAATTATTTTCAACTTTAGTTCTGGTGGGTAACCACGGTGTCCAGTGCCAAATATTAGCCTCTTCATTTAGTTTTTGCATTAGAGATTCTTTTATATAAATAATTTCACCATTTTTATTAACAACCTGAATGTATTCGTCACTAGTTAAATCTAAAATAAATATATAGATATAAATATATTAAATACATGCACCAATAATAATTAAAATTAAAAAGATCTTAACATTTAAAACAATTAAACTCTTTATAATATCAAAGTAAAGTAATATAATAAGTTTTAAGTATAGATCGTGGCTCGTAAGTTGGCAAGAGTAGTCAGATGCGCAGAAGTCATTTTTAGGTGTGTTTAAGTACGCAGGGGACGCGGGGAATGAGGTAACAATGTTCCAAGCGCTCGATTGGCTCGATTCACTCTCCGTTCGCTTTCGCATACACTTGAGTGCACTGAAATTTGACCACTTGTTTTCACATCATTCTAATATTATCACTACATATTGGGCACCGCCGCGTCTGTCTGTTCGCGATAAACTCAAATATTAATCAATCAAATTGTTCCGCATTTTCCCCACAGGGATCGGCAGAGAAAATGGAGCGCCACGATTCTGAGAAAACTCCCTCGCTTTCCTCACATCCACAATTGTCTTACAAGCTCTACGGTTATGGATAATAGGCAACCCAGTTTTATTAAGGCAGTCTGCGATTTGGTCGGAGAACACCGATCCATGCACATCAGATTTATAAATTTCTTTCGTCAATCTACTTTCACTCAAACTACTATTATAATTTTTTATGAATCTAAAGAGACCCTTTTTTATTGCATGCCATTTTTTTATGCGCAAACGTTCCCCAATACGTTAAAATCTTGCCAACTTACGTATCACCGACTATATGTAACAATAACCTGAAGAATAAACATTAATACGAAATAACAATAAATAACATTATTGTTTACTTTAATATAATATAAAAGCAACGATAATATAAAGAAGCAAGTAAGCGACCTAGATAAATCGTATAAAAACATTTTTAGGACAATATTTTCTATACGAATTACATAATATGAATTATTTTGTCTGTGAAAATATATCGTGTGAACTAACAGATGCTTCATCGATACTGAGAAAATTATTTCTCATTACCACAGTTTCTAATACTTTAATGTATTTATTTCTTATTCATAAGTAAAGTACTATCAGAAACTTTGCCGACGACAAACTTGACTTCTAATTTATAAAAACATCTCTCGATGTGAGCGAGTACAGTATATATCTAATAGGCTTATTCAAAAATTTGGTTTTGGTTTATGGTTGCTTTAATGCTACCTGTGGGCTAATAATACACTAGAGTATTGCTAAAAAAAGAGGATTTTTAAAAGTTTATATATTTACTGAGCGTAGGCGGTTGGTATCATACAAGAAGCTCACGGAAAGTACTTTCTAAGTTACAAAACTTCAAATACTTACTTATATGTTGTTCGCCATTTGATATTGCAATGAAATAAAATATAATTCCGATAATTAATGCCAGTATTATGTTACCTGAAGCCATTTTAAATTATTTTCTTTACTAGATTTCTTAAGGTAATTTATAAATATTCTGAAACAAAGAGAAGATCACGGTGTAAATATAAGGTTTCATATTACCACATTCGTAAAAGTATTACTTCAAGTATAGACTATCATATTTAAACCTAAATAGAGTGTAAGTCGCAGCTGGATTATTGTTTAATGGTCAATAATTATGCCTACTTTATTAACACAGAATATTGATTGGGCGAATTGCATCTTAAGGTTACGTTTTATTGCTGTGTTATTGTTTGCAGAGCCATAATCAGCAAAGCTTTGTTCTAAAATTAATAATCTAACACGTTGACCAGCTGCATAACACGACACGTTTAAGCAATCCTGCTGAAAAAACAGCAAATACGTAAATTAGTTAAAAGAAATGTAATCAATATATCAGCAGACACACTAAAGCGCCGCTATCCACCACGCTAACACAACTAACTATCTCGTTTCTCTCATATCCACAAATGGGCACTAGGCAAATTAGCTTTGGTCAAAAAAAACCTACTCGGTCTGCCTGGTTTAACCACATCAGATTTATAATTTCCTTTCGTCAATCTAATTTTACTTATCCTTTTCATGTGCTCAAAGCTTCGAAGTATTCCTTCGTCATTCCTTGTCACTACATCTTCTTTTAAACGAAATATCGCGTATTAGTGCGCATTCTATTTGCTCAATCCACATACACTTCTTAATGGCCGCATATAACCGATCCTAAAGAACTACCTATGAATATTACTTATAATGCATTCTAGTTTATTTTTTTAAATCTGACATAAGTTGCTTTGTCTCTACGATATAAACTGGGCTATTAATACCACCCACGCATGTGAGGTATTAGGATAAATTCTATGAATTATTTACTGAACCATTAAAGCAAAACATATCAACTGTATTGTTGATTATTTCACATGATAGTGTGAAATAATATTGTCAATTGTGTATTTATTCAAAATAATAGATATTTCTTTTATAACTAATTACTAATAAGTGGGTAATAATGGGAAAAATACTAATTGAGCTCGAAAATCTTTTCTTACATCTAAAATTAGTTTTTTGAAGTGAAAGAAACTTGTTTTTTTTTTCAGTGGCTGATGCGTTCACATTTTTTTTTCTTATAGTTTGACTTGGCAGCAACCGACATGATGTTGGGCCGGAGTGCATTCTATAAATAAAGCTACTACAGTTAAATAAATGAAAGTAGTAGTCGCATTCACTATGCCGGCCTAGTTAAAGCCGGAAATTTACAGGCTTATCCTGAAACCCGACTGTGTCACTTTACGGTGAATGCAAATTAAAATGATGGTACTAGCCCAGATCAGCAGACTGGGCTAGTAACCACCAACTAAATTACTTAGCACTACTTATATAGTAAATAAATAATAAAAAAAATGTTCTTTATTTATAAAACTTTTAAAATGAACAATGTATCGAAGATCTTTGATATTAATGGAGGAAAATTTATTTGCTAATTACGATAAGATTAGTTAATAATTTAATTGGAAGCAATCGATTTATGATTCATTGTTAGGAGTAAATACGATATACTGTATATGTAGACAATAAAACATAGGTAAATTTGTTTTTTGCTTTATATAAACAAAGGAAGGTACAAGAGCGCCGATGACTAGAAAAAGACTAAGTTAGGGTTACCTATACTATACTAACCTGAGGTGATACTCGGCGCTACAATAAATCAAGAGCATCGAAAAAATACTTGGCTTTTAAAAGTGCGAATAACGTACAATTTATGCTGTGTGTAATTTTGACGATAGGCGTGGACGAACGGATATCGATTGGTTAGTTGCGCGTAAAGTCCCGGGTTCGATTCCCGGTCGGAGAAAATATTTGTTTCATAGCTTTTATTTGTAATATTTAATAATTCTATTAAATATTGAATATATTTGTTAATGGATATTTGCTTCAGGTCTGGTTATCAAAGAGTGGTAGGCAGTGGTACCCAGTCTGCCGATCCGGGGTAGAACCATCACTCACAAGTATACAGACCGTGAAGTGATTTGGTCGCGTTTCGGGATCAACTCGTATGTTGTCGGTTCTAACTAGGCCGGCATAGTGGGTGGGACTGCTACTTACAATTATTAAATTGTAGTAGTAGTGACATTTCATGGACCACATTCCAGCGCTTAACATCAAGCGGGGTGCTGTCTTATGTCGAGTCACAATGAAAAAAATATAGATAATAGAGTCGGGCTCAAAAATCCGCCGTATCTTGTTGAGGATACGAGAGGTAGTCTTGCTTTGATTCAAATTGCTACGAGGTGCTGAGATGTTACGAAGAGTAAGAAGGGCAATGAACCGAGAATTTTTCGCTGAGGTATTTTTGCGTTAAGTCTGTATATTCTGGTCGGTATAACAGATAGTTTTAACAGATAGTATAACATCCATGTGTTGTATCATCGATAAACTGATAAGATGACAAGAAGATTTGTAAGGTTATGGAGTAGATTCTCCATAACCTTACAAGAACTAAAGTTTATACAAACGAGCAGCTGGGTCGAAATACTCGTCTTTATTAGGCCCGGTGCCCGGTGCACACTTCCAAGGCCCAGGCAGAAAGCCTGAAAAGTATGAGTATGAGAACTATGAGCCGGTATAATATGACGGTGCCATGACGGAAGTCAGTTCAGTTCTGCTGCGCACGTTTTAAATAAGCGGAAGCATTGCGATACGATATTATTTTGTATTCACGTCAAGTCAAATTGTCACGTCTTTTTCCCACAGCGATAGGCAGAGAAAATGTATTGCCACGATCCTGACCCAACACCCTGGCTACCTTCACATTTACAATTCTTTTCATACAAGCTCTATGGTTTTGGGCACTAAACCTTTCTTGAGGATGTCTCCGATGTGTCCTTGTTTAACATATCCATTTACATGAGATTTATTATTCTTTTCGTCAATCTACTTTCATTCATCCTTTCCATGTGCCCAAACCATTGAAGCTTTCCTTTGTCAATCCTTGTCACTACATCCTCTTTCGAACTACATATATCGCGCACTGTGCTATTCCTTATTCTATTCGCTATCGCCACTCCACATACACTCCTTAACGACCGCATTTCTACAGAATTAATTCTACTCTCATGCTTCTTCTGCCACACCCAGCATTCACTTCCATACATTAATATAGGAACAAGCACCGCATTATAAACAGCCATCCGTGACTTCTGGTACATTATTTTGTATTAAGAACACTAAACCTTTTCTTATACATTATAGTATGTATATATATTTTATATTAAACAATAATATAAATAATATAATATATCCGACGTCATTGGATGATATTTTTTACTTATAGTTAAATTATATTTAATTATTAGTTGGTTAGTAACAATGTCGTGTTTAATTTTAATATTAATTTTGATTAATGTATAATAATGATTAAGATTTGAATAAATAGTATGATGTGTTTTTTATTAAACATTTAAATTGTGTTAGCGAGTATAAGTTCATTAATTGGGTCATATTAATTGCTTTGGGATGATGATGAATCGATAAAATAGACTTTGCTTTTGAGTAGTATGTATATATATATAGTAAATAATAAGTAGTGAAATATAAATGTGAGTCAAAGTTAAACTAATTTCTGTACTACTTAAGAAATCAAATATTAATGCGGATTTTATGTACGAATATTTCGTACATAGAAAACATCTTATTGATATTAATATGTCTGCCCAAGAAAATGTTTCCAACTATGAATTTGGTTTTGATAAAACTTTTTCCATTTGCTATAGAACGTTAGAAAGACGAGATTCTATTTACAGAATCCCAGTTTGATTGAACAACTCAAATAAAACGCCTACTGGAATAACTTTTAAATCTTACTCACTATGACAAATATTTTTGTTACTATTTTTGGTGAATTCCAATGCTAGTGGTATTACTTATACTGCATAAATAAAGGCGTTCACATCGGTTAACCGCAACCGAGCTTTATTTACTTTGCCATAAATTTACAAAGTCGATCATGCCGACTAAAAAAATTATCTAAAAAATAAATGTTAAATAAACAAATTTAGATCAATACCTAAAAATAAATGGATTTTATAGGTGTTTTTTTACAAATTACTTGGATAGAAACACGATCAGGAGCCGTGGTCGTGGGTGGTAATCAGAGTCTTTAAACCAGTCGCTTGCTAAAGGCTTTGAAAATTCTGATAAAATTAGATCTGTTACTAATCTTTTAATTCAACCAATTAATATTTTAATACTTACAACTGATTGATATTTTAACCAGAGCTCAGCAAAATTTATTATAAATTATTACCTTATTTTGTTAGACAGCACTTTATACAATCGTCACCGCTAGTTTACTGTACATTTTCTGAAGGGACAAGTATTTGACATAATATTATAAATAGCTTTCCGACAATCAATATGTTGAGTGAAAAATAACAATATCCTCAGAACTTAATTAATAGTAATTATACATCATTACAATATACATTTATTTAATTAGTAGTTTTTATTTAGTAGTAGAATATACTTTGTACTATTGACAATCGGCGACAAGATTGTTACCTTATCAAATAACAGATATTTTTAAAAAGAGCAGGGATCGCAGTGCTTCTAACAAAAGAGTGTGTTTGAAGTGAATTGTGGATTTAGAGGAAGCAAGAGAGTTGTAGAAATTGGCGCTCCCTTATCTCCGCCTACCCCAGTGGGAATTGAGGCGGGAATTCGATGATGATGATATTAAGGAGACCGTGGTGTAGTGGCAGTGCAGTGCAGTGGCCACTCACAGGTAACAATATATCTTTGATATATGTACTTTGGTTGACCTGTTTCTATGATACAAGCACTTTAGTAGCTTAGTATAATAAAAAATAAAGAAAATGATCAACCCACTATTAGCTTGCGACATAGTAAGTATATATAAAAGGAAAAATCTCTCTAAAAAGGATGATATCCCACATTTACAAGGAAGGCTGACTTCACTTCAATTAAAATGTAAAAGAAGAAAAACGTAATGTTTATTTTGTGCGAAATCTTACAATGTCAAAGATAGAAATACGATCAATAATTTGATCGTATTTCAGCCTGTGGCATCTAATTATGAAAAAGGAGATAGCAGGTATCAAATATCCTATTTATACCTACCTACTTACGTATGTGATAGGCAGGGTAGCAAAGTCTGCTGTCCCAGTTAGTACCACTACTTACAAATGTGCAGACCGTGAAGTGACTCATCGAGTTACGAAGCCAGCTAGTTAGTTGCCGGTTCCAACTAAGCCGGCATAGTGGACGCGACTGCTACTTGCAGTTTATTAACTGTAGTAGCAATGGGCTCTATTCATGGACCGCACTCCAGTTTAACATAGAATGGTGTGTTAATGTCATTAATGTCAAATCACAAAAAAAAACGATTTGCAATATTAATGGTATCTGGTTATCAATTAGCAGACATACTAAAATAACATACTAAAATGCATTTTATTAACCCCCGACCAAAAAAGAGGGGTGTTATAAGTTTGACTTGTCTGTGTATCTGTGTATCTGTGTATCTGTGTATCTGTGTATCTGTGGCTCTGTGTATCTGTGTGTCTGTCTGTGGCATCGTAGCTCCTAAACAAATGGACCGATTACGATGCGGTTTGTTTCATTTGAAAGCTGACGTGATCGAGATGGTTCTTAGCTACAATTGATGAAGATCTGATCAGGGGTTTCAAGGTCATCAGCTCGATTTGTTAGCTGCGGTAGCGATCTTAGACGCGCTGTTTAAGATGGCAACCCTTGTACGTCGCTATGCGACGAAGATTGTTATTTTATGTCAAATAAATATGCCATTGTTAAAACACGTAAAAAATGTTATAATTTTTCCCTTAAAATATTCATATGGCGAGGTTGGTTTGCAGTTTAGATCGATTACCTTGATTGTATATTTTAGGGAAAAAATTATATCATTTTTTACGTGTTTTAACATTGGCATATTTTTTTGACATAAAATAACAATCTTCGTCGCATAGCGACGTACAAGGGTTGCCCGTTCTAAACACGCATAAGGCTGGGAATACACGTCCGATATTGCTGAGCAAATTATTTACAAATCGGAAGTAGGAATCGGACGTCTATTTTGTTTCTGTATTCTGTATGAAAACTGCACCTTCAGACAATCGGATCGGCCATAAAATCGTAAGCGCCTTGGCGTTGTTTCCGATTCTGACATCCGATCCGGCTATCGGATCTGACGTGTATTAAGTATTCAAACAAATGTATGGCACGAGTGCTTTCCGATTGTCTGATCAGACAATCGGATCGGACTATCGGAGAGGAAAATCGGACTTGTATTCCCAGCCTTATAAGTATTTACTTTACTTTTAAACAAATCTGTGACTTAACATTTAAAATAAAAACGTATACAAATACATGTGTGTTTTAACTGGTACCACTGAGCTACTCTGATGATGGAACTCGAAGGTAGGAGACGAAATCCTGGATGTGTTCAAACTTTTTTTTGGTATACTAAGTTTGGACTTATTAGATTTGTCTTGAAGGTAGGAAACTAAGTGTAGAAAAGTTTGTGCGATAAAATAAAACATTCCGGATCTAAAAAATCTGATCATGGATCCTCTTAGATCAGCAAATCAACAAGAAATGGACCTATAGTGCTTTAACTAAAATTGTTACTCTCTATGAGCCATTAGCTGGGCCATTATTAAATTGAAGACCTGGAGTAGTTATCTGATGATGCACCATAAGGATCCAAGGGATATTAAAGGGATATAACTATTGAGCCATGACTAATGTTGTTTATTACTATAAAGCTGATGATATGACCAAAGTGGTTCCAGGCGTTTCGGGGGTTCCTTTAAAATTTTAATTTTGATTTTTTTATGTTTACATGCGTCATTATATAAGACATACCTCAAATTAAGAAGAATAAATAAGAGTTCTTTGACATCAACATTTTATCTATGAGTAAGGAAATCTTCTTATTTACTTTTATTTGATTTAACACCTACTTCCGACGAATTGTAGACAGTAAACATTTTTTTGTTGTAATCTGTGCTTTTTAAATGTTTGCTTTTCTTTCACACAGATAGAATATTTCACATATTTTTATTTAAAATGATAATATCATTACATATTTGATAGACAGAAAGGCGTGATCATCGCGATTATATTAATATTTTGACAAACATACTATTGCCTTTTATTATTAATTAAGTACCATATAAAATATAAAACTACATATTAGCAAAGTTTTTAATATTCTAAGAAGATATCATTGAAGGCTAATAAACAATTAAATAACTACAATCATTGTTAAAGACCTTCGTAGTTTTCCATTAATCTATATTATTTATTGCAATTATTATCTTGAAATCATTTAGCAATATTTAATTGATAAACTACAATTATTTATTTAAGATTAATGTTTACTTGGAAAACTTGAAAATCTTTCAAGCGAAGTCGACATGGAGACGGTAGCTGAGACAGCTGTAAACCTTGTCCGCATGAAGATCGTCCTTCAGTCGTCAGCACTTTTGGACCTCCCTTGCTTACCATAAGGCTAGTCGAAGTCAGATGTGGCGTCACAATGAAGAATCTTTTCAAACACAGATGCCGTTCTCTTAGAATACAGCTTGTAATAAGAAAAAGTATAAAACTAAACATACTTAACAATGAAATGTAAATTATTTGATAAAATATATTGTATACGTACATATAATACAACTAATATCACAATTTTCCACCGATTTGTTTATTATTATCAAGAAAGTATAAACGCCATATTAGATGAGATTGATGTGTGAAATTGTTTAGGCAACATAATACACGGGTTATGAATACAAAACTCTTACTGACACTGTAAGAGAATACATAAATGGCGGGGTTTTTAAGTAGATAATCTTACGTGATAACAACTTATTATGATTAGGATTCATCGAGTTATATTTATGTAGGTGTCGTGTAAATAATTTATGTATACATTACATCTATAGCTCCTCCCATTTATTGTTCATTAATCAAATTTGTAAATTTGATTATTTTACCTACTATCATTTATTGGTTACGTCAACAAGATCTACTTAATGTGACAACTGTTACGAGCGACAACTACTTTTAATCTAATTTCAATTCTTACCTTAATTAAATCTTATCTTTTTCGTTTACTACAATTTACCTTATTTACATGTACTATCAACAAATGGAATGCTTTGCCAGCCCATGTGTTCTCTCCATCCTATGACCTTGGATCTTTCAAGCGATACGTGAAGCAGCACCTTTGGCCGGCATAGTGACGGCGACTGAGCCAGCCGTGAAATAACTCGGTTTTATCAGTCGTCGTCGTCGTATTTTGTAACATTCTGTATGTTAGAGGAACTGGTAATAATTTTAGTTAATACACTTGTATTAAATTTTAGTACTTCCCGTGTTCCTATAGTCTCGTGATTGTGGTACACCTGGGTTTATTGAAAATGCCAGTCTTACTCGTCCCCCGGGTCGCGGTTGGTAGCAACCCACGACGGGACGGTTCACGCTGTCTCGGTGACTACGTCTCGTCTGGGTGAACTATCGGCGTGAACCAAAATGATGGCGCAGTCCTCATGGCTAGCGCGGCACAACCAGAGTGCGAGAGGGGTAAAGAAGGGGAGGGGTCACACCCATTCTATGCCCTTGTTTACCAGTGCTCTCACGCCCGTTCTTTTGCTGTGGATTAAGAGATGTGGATGTATTTAGAAGAGTTGAACATTGCCTGAGAGGTGCACTGATGACTAATTGCGGTATCTCAAGCGGTTTATGACCAAATTGAGAGAATGGATGATGCTGCTGCCCTCGTTGGCCAAAGTTTTACCCGGCGAAAACTCTGTTTGGTGAAGCTTTTACCCACGTTAATTAAAAAAAAAACAACGTGCGAGTACAACAGATACGTCCTTCATGGTAAAAAAGACACACAAGTTGCCTACTTTGTAAATGGTTCACCGCAAAAGACATTTTTACTTGAATTACCACAACAATGAAGCTATTAAAATGTATATATTATTGTGTTAAATACAAGTTATAAATAACCAGTACAGTACCAGTTCTGTTAAATTAAGAATAACTATTAATGTTTTTTTAAAACTCCAACTTAATAATACCAGATAGAAAATATTAGAAAAAAAAGTCGCAAGCTTCGTAACTTTTCGACTATTCGTTATACTAAACCCTGAAACTAAATTAATGATAATATTATAAATATTTTTTTGTAACATTCTCTTAGTGTGTTCGAAGACCAAACAACTTCTAAACCAAAACTGAAAACACATCTTAATTACAATGTACAATGTACTCTTTTACCAGTTACTCTACTAGCCCATTTAAAAATGAGGCGTTAATGATATCTGTAAATAATTATAGATATTGAATATCTATGATAATTAAATACACAAAAGAATACAGCTTTAAAAATAATAATAAAAAATACTATTAAATGTTTATTGCCAATAAAAAAATTGTAGCATATTTTCAAATGCGCTTGTTGACATAAATATGTAGCACTTTTAAATTATATAATCTATTAAAAAAATATTTTACTAGTTATTATCTATTAATTTCATAAAATATATAATACATAACATGTAAATACTATTTACAGTTAATAAATATTAAATAAAAAGTTATTTAACTTTAATAAAAATGAATTATCTAACATAGAAATCCGTGATGAAATAATCAGCATTTTATAATGTCGGCTCCCTTATGGATTAGACAAAACAATTCGGCTGATTGTTATTACGATTTATCTCTTCACACGACACCTGCCTTATAAAGACACATCCACTCACCGCATGACTTGAGATTATAAAATTTGATATTTACGTATATAAATCCATCGTGGGCTCGACTGATTATGCTAATACGATGCATCTTCTATAACTATAATTTTTATAAATCTTCTATTCTATAAAAAAAATTAATGAGATATATGAGGTCATGCGGATTCATTATTATTTATATCATGATGCACAAGTTAGTTATTTACTGTGTACCCTGAATTTGCAAAGTGATTTTGAACTGGGGGTTTTAGGTTTTCGTTGCTCTACCCAGTAAACCACGATAGTCTCACGATTTCGAGGGAAATATATCAGGGAAAAACGCATCCCTGTTTTGAAAAATATTTAAGCTAACAACTTATGGAAAGCAATATTATTTAAAATAATCTTACTTTTGTACAAAAAGTGGTACGTAGATGGTGGTACGTCCATGGTGGTCTTTCTACCAATCAATCAATCAAATTGTCACGCCTTTTTCCCACAGGACTAGGCAGAGACAATGGAGCGCCACTTGACACGATCCTGACACAACTCCCTCGCTTCCTTCACATTCACAATTCACTTCATACAACTATGGTAATGGGCACTAGGCAACCTAACTACTAAAGAAAACAAAGCAAAACCCTATTCGTTATCACCTTTTATTATATTTATATACTTGAACAGAGAAAAGTAAACTTGGAGATTAATATGGTAAGTAATAATGTATTTAGGTAATTTATTGATAAGTCCAATTTAAATATACTCTATGATTTAAAAAAATACTTATGGAAGTAAACAATTTGTTATAATTAACAGATAAGTTATAAAAACAATCAAAACCAAAACCTAATATTATCGGGTACTTAGAGCAAAACAATAGAGTTATTTTGACAGATACGAGAATCAATTGTAACATTTTATAAAACACTGCAAGAGTAGTAGATAAAAGTCCTTCAAAATTATCTTAAGTACCTTTATTAAATAGTAAATAATACATTGATTAAATTACTATGATTTTAACTTTAAAATTTACCGTGTTTTCGCAAGGTGATTGAACTTAAGATCCCGGTATTTTCCCGTGGTTTTGTATTGCGATTTACGGGGATGACCCGCTGCGCGATAATCCTTTTACATTAACTACATTATGATAGCATCTACCTAAATGATAAGCTAGATACTGGATTCATGACAGCAGTACATAGTGAGATACTTTTTTACGTTTAATACTAATAAATTCTTTTAATAATATATTTTTTTATTAAGACGACATCGGACCTTGACTTGCCTGATGTTAAGCATAGGGAGGTCCAAGAGGGCCGACTACTGAAAAATTGTTATGGTTTTTTCATGATAAGGTGTGGTGGTAGTGAAATAGTCACGCATACAAGGAGCCCCTTAAATAACTTGTCGGTACCAAATGTACCTTGATACATTTACTTTGGTCATTGGTCATCCTGTTTCTATAATACAAGCACGTTTCGTAGCTTAGTATAGTTATTTCAACAAATAAAACTACAGAACCAATTTAGTATTTAGACAATTTATTCACACAATAAATGTTCAATCGGATGACACACAATGCACATACGACAAAATTCACTAATATTAATATAAACATGAGCGAAACACGTGTCTCCCGAATGGGGATTGATAAAAGGAATACAATTATATCATAATTCAAAATTTGTAGATTACATTAAATAATTACATTTATCGTATATAAATCAATTACACTAATTTATAGGCTTGTCATGCGCGCCTCCTAAGGTTCGAGC
This sequence comes from Tinea trinotella, assembly GCA_905220615.1. Taxonomy (NCBI): domain Eukaryota; kingdom Metazoa; phylum Arthropoda; class Insecta; order Lepidoptera; family Tineidae; genus Tinea; species Tinea trinotella. Next base: position 7,802,495 of record HG992305.1, read on the forward strand.
GTGACTATTTTACTTTTATACATAATAGTATGTGTAGATGTGCCAGCCTGGAGACATAAAACGGACAGTAAAGTGAATCCAAAGATTCTTATTTTTAATAAAACTCGACATCTAACCTCGCATTGCTGAATGATCTCCAAGAGCGCCTGAAAAGCCGCTTCACTAAGCCTTCTTCACTAAGCCGCTTTTGGATTCCCGGTGGCCAACCGGGAATCCAAACTCCTCGGTTGGATTCCCGGTTGAAGCAAATATTTGTTTAATAGCTTTTATTTAAAATATATAATATTTGCAAGTTTACAGACCGTGCAGAAATTTAGTCGCGTTTCGGGATCATTTTGTGAGTTGTCGGTTCCAACTAGACCGGCATAGAGGATATGACTGCTACTTACAGGTATTGAAATGTAGTAGCAGTGACATCTATTTCTGGACCGCACTTCGGCTTAACATCAGGTGAGATGCTGTCATATGCAGTCATAATAATAATGTTGATAAGTTATGTTGATCTACACAGTGCTCATCAACAATAGAGTGTTTGTATGAGAAGAGTTGTGGACGTGAGGGAAACGAGCGTTGTGTCATGGAATTGTCTCTGTCAATCTCTGTAGAAATTAAGGCGTGATATGATTTGTATGCTTGAATATTCGATAGGCAAATCTAACATGATACCTTATATTCAAGTTCTATCCATGATCGAAATATATTTCATAGATCATATAGTTGTGCTCCTTACTTTGATAAATTATTATCATATATTTAGAAAAGAACTCCCTTTTATTGGGAAGTATATTCTAATTTTATTTTATACTTATATATATAATTATATGGTTATTTAGCTGTAGTTACCAGTCACCTCTTTTCATAAACGGCACTCCAGCTTAAGATCATGTATATACGATATGTGAGGCGGGGTGCTCTCACATATCATATATATATATATATATATATGAGTAGTGTGATTGGCAGTCTCTTCAACTTTGTCTGCCTAAATGGGATAACACTTTACTTATTTTACGTCCAATTCTTTATTAGGTCTATAGATACTGCTACTACTGCTACCTATGTTTAGAAAATACATAGAACATATTTATTCCCACAGTTTAGCACAGAGCGGGTGAACAAACACGTTTTATAAGTTAATATCTCCTTGTATCTTCATATCGAGGAGGTGCGGCCCATTTTGTTTGGTTTTGTTTTTTGAATATAATGTGTTGCTCCAGTCGATCACCGCCCAATCGTTTATTGTTCATTTTATCTTGGCAGCTAAGAGATATAGCAATTTTTTTGTCAGGCCAACATAAACTCTTTATGGAGTCGTATACAATTCTGTACGCGAAGAATATTACTAGGTCAAACCCTGAGATGACTGTGAAGCCCAGCATTAAACTCATTAGACCACCAAATGATGCTGGAAAACAAATTAAATAATATTAATACCTTAGTGCGGAAAAGTTGGCGTCCCGTCTGTATAGAGTAGGCGAGTCAGGCAACCGTAAAAATAAGTGTCATCTAACGTAAGGTGTGATTCCGCCGGCGACTGCAGACTGCACTACTTGTTTGTATGACATTGATTCCGTGCAAGGCGACACTAGTCTGCAGCTGCCGCATTCATTTTTTATTTTATTGTGACTCGACATATGACAGCACCCCGCTTGATGTTAAGCCGAAGTGTGGTCCATGAATGAATGTCACTGCTACTACAATTTAATAACTGTGAGTAGCAATCACATCCACAATGCCGGCCTAAATGGAACCGGCAACTTACAAGCTGATTTTTTTTATTTTTTATTGTGACTCGACATTTGACATCGACCTGCCTGATGATAAGCAAGAGGAGATCCAAAAGTGCAAACGATTGAGACAACCGAGTTTGTTCACGGCTGTCTCAGCCGCCGTCACTATGCCGGCCAAAGGTGCTTCTTCACGCATCGCTTGAAGGATCCAAGGTTATAGGAGGGAGAGAACACATGGGCTGGCAAAGCATTCCACTTGTCGATTGTTCTACAAAGAAAAGATGCACCGAACTTTTTTGTTCGACTACCGATTCTGTCGACAAAATGTGAATGCTTCCCCCGACCAGTGCGGGTGTTACGGGTGTGAAAAGACGAGATCCCGAAACGTTACCAAATCACTTCACGGTCTGTATGAGGGGTAGTAAGTGGTGGTACTACCCCGAATCGGCAGATTGGGTACCACTGCCTACCACTCTTTAATATTAATATTGTTTCCAAACATTATATTTATAATATATGACTTAGCAGATGTCATATATTATAAATATAATGTTTGATACTTGCACGGAATCAAGTAGTGCCTTTATATATTACCACTATTTATTTTCAATGTATATTTAAATCTACCACACTACCGCACAGTATGGTACCTCACATTCAATGTATCAAAAGTCAGGCTTTAGTCGACTTTAGTTTCCAATTATCTGATGGATCGCCGGCCTCACGTGAATCCACCCACACTAAAACGTCCGCAATGAAATTCGAAGAATACAATGGAATAGTATAAGGTAAGGTTAGTATTAAATATCGCAATTAAAATTTAGTTTACCTATAATCTTTAGTTTAATAACTTATTGACTACGCAACCCTAACGATATATATCAATATCGTTTTTGTGTTATATTTATATAAAACAAAAGAATGATTAAAATATTTATTCTTTACTTGTGATAAAGAACTTTACTCCTTTGCCTAAGTAGGAAAGCGTAATTATTACTTAGATTACATTGTTATTATCAATTCATTAATTCCAAATTATGAATTTAATAAGTTTGTGAAATAATATTAGCAGGACCTCGGAAACTATTAATCATATATGTATTTTTTATATATGTATACATACAACGTAATTAGGAATGTCAAGCACTCGTACTACAACTGTATATACAACTTTAAGTTGGAAATATATTCCATTTATAATTGTATCTAATTAATAATTTACTATAGATATAGTCATATAAATAAAATAAAACCTTATAATATAAAAAGAATACTATACGAGAAGCTATAGTGAATTCGAGTAGTTAAAAGTTAAAATACATGTACACTTATTAATTATACGTTTACTATACGTCAATTATACGTTCCTTAAGTATAGTTAAATTATTAATAAAAATAAAGGACACAACACATATTTAAAAGGGTTTTACTTGCATAGGTCGTAGCCTTTTAATGCATAGGTCGTAGCGTTTAAATCAATAAAAAAAATAGCAATATTATATTACTATTTTTTTTTACTTTAACGAATACATAAAATGCGCATTATATTTTATATGTATACATAAGGTTTAGTCATATGTTCATCTATAATAATCTGATTTAAGGATAATTTTAACAAAACATAACGCTTGGTACACTGTGTCCACAAAATAATGTATTACTTTGATAATGATATCAAATCATTAACTTATAATCTATACATTTAATTAGGATTTCCGGTCACTGATATGTATTATTCGCACATCGCAACGGACTTATTACGGTCACATAATACCGGTCTATACTATACTATTGATGCCACAGTGTTTTGTCATTTGAAAGTTTTGAAAGTGAACATTTGAAAGTGAACATTTGAAAATACAGAACATTTTACACAATATATGATACACTCTTATACGTGTTTTTATTTTATTAATCTTGACATTGTAAACGAGTCTTCAGTGTTGCAAATCTTGTTGTGATACATTAGTGCTGAATCCAAAATCAAATATGGCGATTTCTCTTAATATATTATAGCGACGAACAGGGCCGTCTTTACCCGGGGGTTCAAGGGGTGCGGTGCACCCGGGCGCAGAGTCCTAGGGGCGCATGCCGACCGCCATAAATTTCGATAGGTACCTACTACACTGAGACCACACGAGCGGAGCCTTGACTTTCGCACCCCGGCGCTGAATATGATTAAGACGGCCCTGGCGACGAAAAGCAATGAAATTGCGCCGCGGTCGCAAGTGACCAATCATAGCAGTTTACCTATTGATTTGTTATTCGCTGATTGGTTACGAAGTTGTCAAATATCAGTGCAACGCAATTTCACTGCCTTTTCGACGCCGAATATATTAGGAGAATCGAGGCACTGGTATTAATGGGCGAGGACTTATGATTTAAGATATAAGTACTCATACTTTTTACATACATTGGATTTATTCACGGTATTTATTATTGTATTGTTACACGGGTTGTAACTTAGTATAGGAATAGTGGAATAGAATGTTTACAATGTATTTGTATCGAAATATAACACAGCGACGGGCATCTCAAGGGAATCAATGCTGCCAGTCTAACAACATTGACAGTCTCAAATGCACACATGTAATTAAGTTATATTATTCAAACGTAACTTTGTAGTTGACGTAGGCACTTACCCAAAAGATTTTGCCAATTTAAATAAACATCACGGCGATACCTTGTAGAGACTAGGTCGTTAAAAAATACATTCAAAATTGAATGGTTTTTCATTTCGACATCTTTGCTGAAAATTAAACACGTAATAAGTGTAAATGACGTATTTTTATCATAACATTCGGTTGCAGAAAAATCGGTAAATCGTACAATTTTATTTTAATCAGGGCGAGTCTCATTATCTACGTAAGAAAGTGTTTTTGTACGAAACGCGATATCTTACTTTAACATGCCTGAGGTTAAGCAACAGAAAGTCCAAAAGAACCTAAGGTAGGTAGGTATTCTAAATAAATGGATGGATTTGTTGGACTCAAAATAAAATAAAAGTATGACTTGTGTAGACAATTAACCTTTTCTTCTTAACATTCGCAAGTCTAGTCATAATCAAAAAAAAATAAAGACGTACATTTGCAAGCAATATGTCATCAGATTTTTTAAATTGTCTAGTGTCTTTTCATACAATTCGCACATATGCAAGTAACCCTTTTCAGACTTTATTGTACATTGGCTTGCATACTCACAAAAATGCCACATTGTTGACTGGTGCCGAATTTATAAGTAACCCCATTGCTACCTCTAACGGGTAATCATAATGTTCACAATCAGGCAAGCAATTAATTTCTGAATCTGTATTTGTATTAAAGGTAAACGATTCTGAAACATATAAATGGTTTTAAGGAGACCGTGGTGTAGTGGCAGTGCAATGGTTACACAAACCGAGAGCACGGGTTCGAAACCACTTACCAGTACCAATGTATCTTTGATATATGTACTTTGGTCGTCCTGTTTCTATGGTACAAGCACTTTTGTAGCCTAATTTAGAAATAAAAAAAATATAAATAAAATAAAAATATTTTAATGATAATAAACTAAAGTTTTGGTTGTCTTAATTTTCATTTTGTTATTATACTAGTTGCATTTTTCTTTGTGACATTCACAATGAAAAAAATAAAAGAAAAAAAAACATTATATCTGACCTCGACCCGCCTGATGCTTAAGAAAGAGGAGGTCTAAGAGTGACGACGACTGAAAAAACCGAGTTAGTTTACGGCTGTCTTAGCCGCCGTCACTATGCCGGCCAAAGTAAAGTATCTCATGGTAATAGTAAAGATTTTAATGACGCTGCCAGAGTTAGGCTTAAATTTTCTTGTGAATAACCAACTTGTGTATGTTAACCCCTTGTCGGTGAACGACGTTCTAATATTATATAAGTCATTATTAGTAATATTTTTTATTATTATCTTAGATATATAAAAATATTGCAAACACGCAATTAGCATTAGTATCGCCTTATTATCATATGGAGCTATTTTAATAGATATGAATGGCAAAATACAATATTAATCACATAAAAATAGAATTAAGATAATTAAACTATGAGGTCCAATAGATAAAACACTTATTTTGTCAAATAAATTGTATGTGTCTTCGCACACCGTACATTAGTTTTTTACATTATCATCCTTTTTACATTCACTTTTTAATTTAAAAAAATAATTGTGGCTCAATTTGTTTCTGCACCCTGCTTGCCTAATGTTAGGCTGGACTACTACTCCTGCAGATAGCGATCGCATCTACTATTCCAGCTCGTACCACTTGATCGGTGGTACTACCCCAGATCGGAAGTCTAAGATTTGCCTACAACTCTTAAACATATTGAGAAACAAATAACAGATAAAATTTAATGTATATTAACTATAAATAAAAATATCTAATAACGTCACATCAGAGATAGTCCAATGGAGATACTACAGCAGGCATACCATGTTTTTGCAAGTAATGCAGCATATTTAATCTGTATCAGCATGTAATCGTTCCTACCCTTGTGACACCTCCCTGGGTATCTCAGACAAAATAGATATCCTTGGGATATCTCTTCGCAGCGATTTAAATCACAGGGAACACTTGGATTTCTAAACAAGGTGCGGCGGTCAAAGCATCGCCTGCTACTATATAGTATAAATACTTTGACTTCAATTCGCTATTACGCGGGGTACTGTTCACACCTCTAGGACGGCTCTGCCAAGTATCTTCACAATGCCCTAGATTCATTGCAGCGCCGAGTTGTCCGAGTTATAGTTTCTACGTATTTTCACACCCGACGGGAGAAGTATCTCCGCATTATGTCAATCAAATCGTTAGTCAAACTAAAATGTTCGATACGGCTATACTGTAACATTGGATCCTTCAAGCGATGCGTCATGAAGCACCTTTAACTGGCATAGAGACGGCGACTGAGGCAACCGTGAACTGACTCGATTTTTTCTGTCGATGACACTCCTTGCTTACCAACAGGCTTGTGAAAGTCAGACGTCGAGTTACGAAAAAATAGTCATTTACTTCAAAAGATCTCCAACGAAAGAAGCCTGGTCTTCCACAGGCGGTGCACTTAGACAAAGATAAAACAGACAAAAAAATATTAAAACAATTAATTTCTATTCAAATAATTGTTCATATTTGTTTAAATAATTTATTTTTTGCTTCATATAAATAAGTATGAACCAATTTATATAAAACATAAAAATTGAAATCTTTGAAAAAATCTTTTTAAATATTGAAGAAAGTTCAAAATAAGCAAACCAGATACATTATTTAATACATGTCACCGTAAGCTCACAATACGAGTATTACCTCCTACAGATAATTATCATGATTGACTATGACTTTGTTTATTAAAATAAAACAAAATACACATTGAACTTTGTACATCCGTAAATATGTATTAAGATTGAGCGTTTAATGCAATATCAACAAGATAGATAACATTAAAAACATTAAAATTAAAATAACATCACCTAATACTCGTATTAGAAATAAGTAAATAACTGACTCGTATACAGACCGTGAAGTGATTTGGTCACGTTTCGGGATCAACTTGTAAGTTGCCGGTTCCATCTAGGCCGGCATAGTGGATGTGATTGCTACTCACAGTTATTGAATTGTAGTAGCAGTGACATTCATTCATGGACCACACTTCGGCTTAACATCAAGCGGGGAGCTGTCATATGTCAAGTCACAATAAAAAATATAAAAAATCTTACGCCTCAACTTCTGTAAACACTCGATGTCACGAAAGTTACATGTACGATTGGACCCTATAACAAGAGATTAGTGTAAAACAAAGAATAAATTGTGGGAAAAGGCGTGGCAATTTGATTGATTGATTACTATTTAATGGACTGTGTAATAAATTATATAGTAAATCAACTAAGTATAAAACTCAAAACTTATGAGACAAAATACAAACAATTTTATTTCAACACACGCTTAAAGATTAACATGATGATGAAGTTTACTATTATATATAAAACCCTTTAATATAAACACGAACTATCAAGAATCTACAAACAGATGAGCTAGTTCGTAGTTTAAATTAATTAGCAAGAAACCTCCATTTATATGTATACACTAGCTTTAGCTACATTTGAAAGAAAGTTTGACGAAATGTGGTTAAGAGTTAATTTAGATATATAAATTTCTACAGGGTTATTTACGCCAGACATATTATATCACTACTCTAATTTAACTTAATCGAAGTTATATTATTCAAATGTCCTTTTTAATAATTCGGTTTTTTTTTTTATATGATATATTATTAACTTTATTTGACAGAATTAACAAATCACAAAAATAGTTAAAAATTAATAAATAAAATTATGACTATTCGATGGGCGTAGTGTGCCGAGGACACTCGCTGCGTTCCCCCGTTGAACAGCGAGGCTGACCCTTTGAACAAGATATTCTCTACTCAAAGGGTCGGCCGTCGCCAAGTAGAGTTTCTCGCCAAGCTCGCGGGAGAACACAAGAGCCTCCTCGGACCACGGGCTCATCGTTTCAACTGCAAATGGAATAAAATGGTGATTGATGATGATCTCCGCGTACTTGTTGCGCTTAAGGCGTGCGGCTGATTCTGCAGCGGCCCCAGGTTTCTTATGGCTGGATGTCACATGTGACTGGCAGAGTGTGTCAACACATGTAGCATCCCAAACCAGTGCGCGGCCTCTAGTATATGGAATTAATGACATCCCGTCCGGACGCCTACCATCATTTCTAACTATCCCCGATGGTTCTAGGATGCAGGGGATGTTAGCAGTTGTAAGCGCCCTTGACAGGATGTCATTAATTAGGTATCTATTTAAAACACATACCATTTAAAATAAAGCAAATATTACAATATAAGATTTACACAAATTATAATATAAAACATTAATATAGAACATATAAAATTTAATATTAGTTAAATAACTAAAATACATTATTAAAAGGAATCCCTTTAGGCAAGGTTCCGAAGATACTGGCAGCGTTCCCCCTTTTACACAAATATATATGTATGTAAGTTCAGTACCTACCTACATACCTAACTAAGTAGGTATATATTTTATGTTGTTCTACACAAAACAATAATTGTTTCGTTATAGAATTCGTTACAGTTGTTGATATTTAGTTTATAAAAGCTTAAAATTTATCGTTAAACTTATTACTAACTTACCGTTGTACCGGTGCTAATGTATCTTTTATATAAGTTGGTCGCTTAGTTTCTATGATACAAGCACGTTTTGTATATAAACTTTAAGAAAAGCCTCATGTGATTGTATAAATTCAAAAAGTCATCTAATCCTTTGTAGGCAGTGGTGCCTAGTCTTACGCCAGTGAGTATACGGACAGTGAAATGACTTAATCGCATATCCAGACCAGCTTGTAAGTTGCAGGTTTCCAGCAACCCGTTAGCGCACTTATACGAGAATATTAAAAGCCAAATACATGTTACTGATATCAATACATCTTTTTTTAATATCTATACACATTCTTGTAATATTAATAACTCTCCCTTCACTCTTCTAAGCACGGATTTTACAATATTCTTAATGTATATTTTCAGTGAAAGGTTCAGGAAATTTCATGTTCCTGAACCTTTGATTTTGAGGGGCCGAATATCTAGGCCTTTCAAAATCGGCCTAGATATCACATTACTTTTCCTAAATTAATTTAATACTACCAGACAAATGACGTGCCCAAGTTATCTGAAAATACGCTGAGAGTTGGATCGAGCTAAAGTCATGGAATGGAAAATTGGTATATATGGTATGCAATTTATACCAATTTTTCATCGATATTTAACGTTGTTTTGACGCGTAATTAGAACGGCTGGTTTATACCCACCATCAACTTGCATAAAATACGGAGAACATCCACATGTTCTAAATGTTTTTAAAGCAGAACGATATGCCATACAGTTGTGATATGAATATATATTAAATTTTCCAAATTTCAGCTGAAAAAAAAAACCTTTAGATATAGAATCAAAATAATACTTAACATGTGTTGTTCATTGGACTGATGGATAAAAAACTAGATAGATCGTTATAATCATCATTATTTAATTTAGGAGCGGTAGGCAATGGTGCTCTGTCTGCAGATCCGGGTTAGTCACTTGCAAGTAAACAGACCGTAACTTAGACGCGCTTCGGAACCAGCGTATAAGTTACCGATTCGACCGTAATTCATGGACTGCTTAACGACAGACAAGGTGTTATCATATGTAGGACCTTAACAAAAAATCACGTTCTAATTCCCACAGGCATAAGCAGGGATTGGAGCGCCACTTTCCACAATCCTGACCCTACTCTTCTATATCCTTAACATTCGTAATTCTTTACATACAGACTATGATAATATGGATACTTCAGACCTCTGTCTTTAGAGTCACCATAGTTAAATTTTGACGACAGGCGTGGACGAACGGTTTAGCGACTGGTTTGTTGCGCGTAAAGTCCCGGGTTCGATCCCCGGTCGGAGCAAATATTTGTTTCATAGCTTTTATTTGTAATATTTAATAATATTAAATATTGCAAATATTTGTTAATAAAAAAATAAAAAAAGAGATGGATATTTGCTTCGGGTCTGGTTATCAAAGAGTGGTAGGCAGTGGTACCCAGTCTGCCGATCCGGGGTAGTACCACCACTTACAAGTATACAGACCGTGAAGTGATTTGGTCACGTTTCGGGATCAGCTTGTAAGTTGCCGGTTCCATCTAGGCCGGCATAGTGGATGTGATTGCTACTCACAGTTATTGAATTGTAGTAGCAGTGACATTCATTCATGGACCACACTTTGGCTTAACATCAAGCGGGGTGCTGTCATATGTCGAGTCACAATAAAAAAAAAAAAAAAAAATCTGTTTCCTAGCTATTTGTAGTACGCACGTTGGCAGGCCTGAGAGAACATAAACTATGTTGTAACTAATAATAGTGAAAAGTAGAAATCCCATAGATAGCTTACGTAGTAAGTGGCAATTTCATCATCATGTGCACCAGGTCACATTCAATCCCTAACGCTATCTATCTATCTATGATAAATCAGAATAAATCACTTTTCCCGATATTGTATTTAATTTAAACCAAAATTTATTTTTACGTCAATCTCACTAGTACCTATTTATATATTACAATATTTTCTTTAGACCTTTATGATCTTTCTGCATGCTATACGATCACGAGCACTAAGGATTAGCTTTCACTTTTCAAATAACTCAAATAACATATATGTATGTAGTAACATATTCGACATAAGGAAAATATAATAAAATTCTTATAGCACCACGAAATGAGAGCATGCGTTATTTTGATTAGGTATCTAGTCAATTACAATTTAAGACCTGGAATAAATTATTTAAATTAAAAGCGAACACCTCAGATAAGGAAATATACTCAAATAAAGATGTTATAAAAACTAATACACTTTTATAAATTATTGCTCTATATATATTCTGGTAACTTTATAAATATCGTACTTTTTGAGTTAGCTACTAGTAAGATTACGTCATACATTTTAATACGTAATTAGTATATATTGGAGCTTATTTGGTTTTATAATGTACGGTTGTTTTTATCAATATTCATATCAAATATTATCACCATTTGATGTTATAACGTGGAAATTTTAATATAGTGATTTGAACACTTTATAAAGTGAATAAATTTTAAAAGTTCCAATGTTCAACAAGTTCCGAAGACATAAAGGTTTATGTTCTTTTTTATGTTATGTTTCTTTTTTATGTTCAGTTCAAGAGGACCGACTACTGAAAAAACAACTCAGTTTACGCCAACTATTGTAAGAACAGATCGGTGGAAGGATGGAAGTACTTTCTCCGCCCATTTCCAATCAACTGTCTTGTTTTAGTTTGGGTGTATACGCCTTTGTCGAATAAAAGTTGCGAGATATTGGTCGACAGCAATGAATGAAAATCTCAATTAAAACGCTTGTCCTGTGAAGTCGATCTCTTAAATATTTAAGATTTATTATTTTCAATAGTTTTTGTTTTTTTTAGCTGGTAGAAAATACCATTAGACATTAAGCTCACCTATGTCTTCTTATTAAACTGTGGAATAAAGAATAATTTATCTATCTACCTAAAAAAAACTTTTTTTAATCAAATGTCTGTACGATCTCGGATATTATATACGTCAGCAATAAGTAAATGCATCATTCGCTTAAACAGTATCAAGAAGCCGGCTAAATAGCTCAAATAAAGGTATAAATAATACAAAAAAGTTTTATCATTTAAATCTATTAAGATCAAGGTAAGATTATTGATTAATATGATTCAGGAAAATACTTTAAATGTTGCATTGTTTTGCATAACGATATGAGAATAACAATACAGCGTTACATAATGTTTTTAACAGTTTTAGATTATTTTTGTTAAGATTTCAGAACACTTGTATATTAAAGAGAGATAATCTATTTTAGATATTATTAAAAAAAAAAACATGAACATGAGTTAGTTAGATATTGTACGATTATTTCGCGCTTTAATTCCCACAAGAATAAGCAGATACAACGATGGACCATTTAACACAACATAGAGAGATTACACGGGAAGAATAAAAGTACAATACGATCCTGATCTACTTTATATAGGTACTTTATCTGATCTACTATGTACTAGTGTAGAGTGACGATAGCAGATAGAATAAGGAACAGCACAGTGCGCGATAGATGTATTTTTTATTGTGACTCGACATATGACAGCACCCTGCATGATGTTAAGCCGGTGTGTGGTCCATGAACATCCGTCACTGCTACTACAATTCGATAACTGTGAGTAGCAATCACATCCACTATGCCGGCTTAGATGAAACCGATAACTTAGAAGCTGATCCCGAAACTTGACCAAATCCCTTTACGGTCTGTATACTTGAAAGTGGTGGTACTTACTACCCTGGATCGGCAGTCTGGGTACCACTGCCTACCACTCTTTGATAACCAGACCCAAAGCAAAAATTCACAACTTTTTTTATTAACAAATATTTGCAATATTTAATAAAATTATTAAATATTACAAATAAAAGCTATGAAACAAATATTTGCTCCGGCCGGGAATCGAACCCGGGACTTTATGCGCAACAAACCAATCGCTAACCATTTGTCCACGCCTGTGGCTTAAAAGAAGATGGTGTGAAAAGAATTGGCTAAGGAATTTATAAATCTGATGTTCATATTATAAAGACATCCTCAAGAAAGCTGAGTTGCCTAGTGCCCATAATAGTATTAAAATAATTATGGATGTAAGGGAAGCAAGGGAGTTGTGTCATGATCGTGGCAAGTGACGTTCCATTGTCTCTGCCTATATCTGTCGGAAAAAGACGTGACAGTTTGATTAATTGATTGAATATTGGGATAAAAACTTTCATGTTAGTGAATATGTTTTTACCGAACACTTAATTAAATATAGTAAAAAAACATCATTAAATAAAGGAATATTCTATGTTTTTTAGAAAACAAATATTATATTTATATTAAATACACTTATTTAAAATAAATCGAAATTATATAACTAGTACCTATGTGAAGGAAGTTCAGGATCGTGAAAAATGGTTCTCTATCATCTTTAGAAGTTGAGATTTTTACAATTTAAAATTAATGCAGTATTAAACGTTAATGAACTTACCTCGTTAGAATAAAGACATTGTCTGACATCGGTATCAAAGCGTGCTACACCAGGAGTAGCATAAGTTCTCTCTGGTGCAAGTGCAATGAAAACTTCCATTTTAGGGTTCACCATTTGCATTGGGGAATTCAAGTTTGGAAAATTATATGCGTTATCAATAAACACCTAAAGAAAATTAAAACATGGTTATTGATTATAATTATATTACAATTGATATAAAATACGATTAGATTCAACATTTTGGTAAAATTACTCTTTTATATGAGATTTGATTTTAATTTGGGCATGTTCTTAAACTATTTTTATTAATTTTATGGCTTATACTGTCGTCGACACTCTTGGAGATCCTCTTGCGTAACCATCAGGAGGGTCTAGATCAGATGTGAGTCTCAAAAATATATATAGGTATAGGGCCTCATCTTAAAGTGATGTGCGGTCGAATGAATCGCGACGACTGCTACTACAGTTATATAACTGCAAGTTGCACTATGCCGATTATCCACTAATTTGAACGGGCAACTTTTAAACTGATACCAATACGCGAATAAGTGACTTGACCGGTGTGTACACATCAAAAGTGGCAGTACGACCCCGATTTATTAGACTGAGAAAATTACCACCAACTGTAATTACCACTCTAACTAAAGTGTTTAAATTATTTCATTGTGACGACGACTGAAAAAAAACGAGATAGCTCACGGCTGCCTCAGTCGCCGTGACTATGCCGACATGTAAGCCACACAAAAAAAATATATTTGTCGAGTCTGACAGTTAGACTATGCACGTCTGAGTTTTGACATAAACCACATAGTTTTGACATAGACCCCAAAAACATATAGTATGCATAGTCTAACTGTCAGACTCGACAAAAGTTTTTTTTGTGTGGCTGTGTAATTAGTGATACAATACTAGTGAATCTTACCATGATACCGTAGGAAGATACAGAAGAACTGTAGTAATCTTCTGGTTCTATATTAACTAGTATACTTAATGCAGTCTGATATCCACAAGATGAAACACGACGTGGGGTCCTTGGTCTAAAAAGCTTATTGTTCATCAACCTATAAACCATTTGTACTATTATTACTTGTTTAGTCTGTTTTAAAATAAATTGGTTCACAAGAAGTGAGTTTGACTCACTCGATCTCGGAATCAATGGTAGATTTAAAGACTGCAAGGCATTATTTCATTAAAATTGTTTCTTGAGTTGTTATTAAATTAACGACCTGAAGTACCTGATAATGAATCACGAATATGCAAAGGATATGTACCATAAGAGACATAACTTTGTATCTTGTAATAATGTATCTTTGAAATATGTACTTTGGTTGTCCTGTTCCTATGATACAAAAGGTTTCAAGAGTGCCGACGACTGGAAAAAAAACCTAGTAAGTTCACGGCTCGCCAGTCACCATCACAATGCCGGCCAAAGTTGCCGCATTGCTTGAAGGGTCCAAGGTTATAGGATAGAGAGAACACAGGGCTGGCAAAGCAGACCACTTTTCGATTATTCTACACTAGATTTTTTTTTCTATCGTGACACTATATTTGACCTCTACCCGCCTGATGATAAGCAAGAAAACAATATAATTTAGTTAGATGGCTTAATTAATAACTTAAAAATATATTAAAACAGATTTTGTTGAAAAAAAAATAGTTTCATTAAAAATAATTTGAATCAAAACAAACTTGGGTATCTTCCATTACTTAGGAACATTTTAAATTTAGCAGAGGCCTCGTAGTTCACATTGAAGTGAAAAACATCAATATCATTATCAGTAATTTATTCGCATTATTTCGGTAATTTAAGTGAAAGTTGTTTACAAAGTACCCCTTTTATATAATCATATAAAAAGTATCAAAACAAAATAAGGAAAATAATATGAAAAATTTTAGTTAAAAGGATTATATAAATAGCTACTGTACTTAAAAGTTCTTTGTTTGAAATAAACTATTTAACTTACAGCTCCCTCATTCACCGTCATTATATTGGACAGAAATATATTTTTTCGTTTATCCTAGTTCTTAAGATGGGGAGAACAATGCTGGTAAAGCATTCCATCGATAACAATATTTAACAAAAAAATATCAATAAAAATAATTATAATGAGAATAATAAAAAAAACAAAAAAATAGCTTAACATGGGCAATTAATACTTACACAGAATTTGTAGAATCTACAGCGTAGTAATTAAAAGTACAACATAAGGTTTGTTGAGACAATATTCTTTCGAATAAAATTTCACAACGATAAATAGCATTTTTCCATACACAGCGTTGAACTAGTTTATTACAAGGAGACGGACCAACCTAATTCATTGAAAATAATTATTTAATTACTTAACTTTAATTTTATAAATTGATATGTACACATCGAATTTAAAATCTAATCAAATGCGGTGCGGTCCATGAATACAGGCGACTGCAAGTAGCAGTCACATCCCCTAAATCGGCTTAGTTGGAACCAACATCTTTTAAGTTGATTGTGAAACGCGACTTAGTTACCACACAGTTTTCACGCTTGAAAGTAGCAATTGACCACCAATTGTTTGCCTACCGCTCAGGGAACATGATATCAGCAGCGGAGCGGCGCCGGCGGAAATAACAATTCTATTGCGACTCTTTAGAGTGGGCATAAAACAGGCAGGGCCCTGCGAAGAGTGATCGCGAATCGGTAGCGGGGCAGTCTTATTATTGTCACTCCCGCGCAACTGAACGCTCCACACCACCAGGCAGGGTAGCCGCTTCGCTTGAACGTGGCTGATTTCATACCCGTTATTTAATAACCAGACCCGAAGGAAATTATTACAATCTACAATTATAATTACTTACAATCTAAATAATGAATACATATAAATAAATGCTATGATACAAACCTTTGCTCCGACCGGGAATCGAACCCAAGTAGCGAAACGATTTATAACGAAACGGTAACGTTGTCGTCGTAAGGCTTTACTTTTTTTTAATACATAAGTAAATTATCTATTGTGGATGTAAGGGGAAGCGAGGGAGTTATGTCAGGATCGAGGCAAGTGGTGCTCTGTTGTAAAAAGGCGTGACAATTTGATTGATTGTATTTAAATTATTTATCATACATTGTCGTATAGCTCTTCAATATTCAGTTCATTTAGATCCAAGACGTCTTGCAGGCGATACAATAGTTTTTTACGATTTTCACTGATTCTGACACGGGAATGCAATAACGGTGTATATTTCAAACTGATAAAAACATCATCTGCTGTCATGTTATCTGGTAATTTGCTGAAAAACAAATTCGTAGTACATACACGAGTACGAGTGCATTCATACTGGGGATTCAACTATTTGTCTTAATGCTGGACTAAGGCAGCAGTTTCTGATTGTATCAAGCATATTGTCTTGAGTCCTCTCTTTCCCATGACTCAAGACATTTTGAGGTCGCCGTTTAAGCCTACCATACGAGTATAAAAGGACACCACTTTCAGGAAACCTGTTGCAAATAGTTATTAAAAAAAATAGAGATAACAATAAAATTATGGACACTTATAAAATCTATAAATAATGAAAAAAGTAGAATTCAAATCTACGTACTTAAGATTATATAACGCATTGTTAGGTAAAGTTGTGCCTACCACTCTTCAATTACCAGACCCGGAGCAAATATGGGCAACTTTTTTACTAAATAAAGTGTTCCTGTACTCGTGTAATGTTTATTTGGTTAATCACACTGTGTTAACAAAAACATTTAATATCCGATCACCGTAAGTTTTCAGTTCTTACATAGGGGCCGTTCAAGTATTACGTAAACAGAATACCAGATTCGTTGAGTGCCTTGGCGGGGCCCCGTATAAAAAAATGTTTGTAGTACATCGATTATTGTGGGATTCCATCGTTGAATTAAATTACTTAAACGGGGAAATCCTTTCCCCCCGTGGCCCGGGGGCTCCGTATAGTTAATACGGCAGACACGGCAGTTATTTACCCCTTCCCCCAGCCCTTTTGGCAGCATAAATAAGAAAAGCTCTTACTGATGCTTACGTAACATTGGTAAAAAAAAAGCAAAGCCAAGACCCCCCGCACCCCTATAGTACTTAAGTAATACTTGAATGGCCCCAAAGTTTAATTCATAGTTACACTTACACCATCTCAGAAAACCATTTAGCTCTTTTACGCGATATTTGATTCATATCGCAAACAGTAACAGCGGGGAATGGTATGTCCCATATTGCACCATGTGTACTTTCTATTACCTAAAATGTTAATGTATATGTAAACTGTAATTTTCGTAAAAAAAAAAAAATTAAATAATTCATATCTTATTTAATCTAATTTGATTTGATAATAATTTTAAATTTAGTTTCTCTTTGCATCTTGTTTATTTTTAGATATTAATTAGTTGAACCCAAAGGTAATTAGACCTGGGCTCAACTATTTAATATAGTTCATATGTCGGGACAAATTTAAAAAAAATACCTGCTCTTTATTTTATTTATTTGCCTCATAGTAAGCAAAGGAAATTACACAAGCGCAGACAACTGGAAAACCGAATCAATGTCTCGACCTCCTTCCCTAAGTGCCAGCCTAGAGGCTTTTTCATGCTTCGCCTAATGAATGCAAAATAATTATAGGATGGGGAGAATACATACCGTTATAATAGGATTTCTTGCATACCACCTGTATGCTGTCATAACGAAATAGCCGGCAAAAGCCGTACTAATTATTATGGCGAGTGCCCAGGAAACTCTTAAATTAAAAATGATTTTATTAATGTGGATTTCTATCTTTCATTCAAATTATACTTAAGTGTCATTGTAAATCTGCTGATTCGTATTTAGTTGCTATGTCTAAGACATCATATACACAGGTGGCATGTTGTCAACGGCAGAGATAACAGCAGCCGTCGACACGTCAGCATCGAAGATCTGCTGTAGCTGTCGACGGCTTTCTTTGTACTGAAGGAAATAGCAAAATGTTCTGTTATTTTTAAAACACAGTAAATATATAAATATATTGAATAATGGCATTTTATGGTTTTATTCTTGAAATCACTTATAAGATTTCGCTGAAGAACCAGAGTTATTGACATTGACAAAGATAGCGTAGGATTTGCAAGCTGAAGTGGCGATGGGCAAGGAACCGATAACCGATGGGGAAGAAAGGTTCTTGAGTGGGGACCACGTACCGGAAGACGCAGCGTAAGTGGCCTATACCAGGTGGACTAACGACATAGTGCCAGTTGCATTCAATAACTGGTGAATGCAACTGGCATCTTGGCGTTCTAAGGGAGAGGCCCATATTTAGCGGTAGACGTTTTCTGGCTGATAATGAAGTAAATGATTATACCTCTTTTAATAAGGTTTTTATAGAATTGGTGTCTAGCTTTTTTCATTAACATTTATTTCTATACAAATAAATGGTAATTCTTGATGACAATATAAAATTTACAATCATGTATAAATACCGGCAGAAAAAGAGAGCTGACATTTGCGCTGCGCAGTATAAGGATAAGCAGATAAGAAGAGCACTGGACGACTGCGCTGCGGTACGAGGAGATCCGCGCATCGTTTACAGCAGTGTACATAATTTATAATATTTTCAATTTCATACAATAAAACATCATACAAAAAACGAAAAGTAATTAGTTTAAAAAAACAAGGCACTGCGCAGCTCGAATACAGCGCTCTTTTTATCTGCCGGGTATCTCGTAATTTGGCAAATTTATTTCTATTGTAAGTTTTATTCTAAAATATAGAAGTATTCTATGTTATAATTGCCTAATTTTATGTTACAAGAACCGTTCAGACTGAGTAAAAATCTAATTGTGTTAAGTAGTACAACTTATAACCTAATTATAAAAGGATTCCAACCCATCCCAACCTAATTATAAAAAGAAAAAGGCAGGTGAAAGATTGCTCGCTTATTTAATTTGATTTAATTTAAACTCAATATGTAATATCATAATTATATTAATTTAAAATTATACATAGGTTTTTATTAAAGTTTTACAAATGTATGCAGATGATTTTCATATATACGCACAACATACAATCAAAAATTTCCTCAATTTTCGATATCTGATCTACAACGGATCCGGGTAATCATCATGGTTCTAAACACTTGTATTATTATAATAGGTGTAGCTCTTGCTTGTTAAATCGATTTGGTTATACACAACAGCTAGAACTCGTTGTATTCAATAATGTAGTAATTCCTACCAACACTAACTAAAGTTGGGTTGGCCCAACCCTCCTCCTGCAGTTGTATGGAGGGATCGTGCGATCGATCGCCATGTACGGCGCACCTGTTTGGGCCGAGACTTTGAATGGCCCAAACGCTATCTTGCTGCACCAGGCGCAGCGAGTCGTGGCCATTAGGATGGCAAGGGGGTATCGCACGTTTTCTCGCGAGGCAGCCTACGTACTGGCGCGATCTATGCCATGGGACCTCGAAGCGATGGTCCTCGCGTCGCTTCATGAATGGCGCGAGGATGAACGCTCCAGAGGTCTCTGGCCAACGCTGAAGGAGGCTGCAGTGAAGCGTCTCCAACTTCAGGAAGTGGCAGAGGAGGCTTGGGCGCTCCGGCTGGCCAACCCGAGCGCGGGGCACAGGACGGTGGGTGCCATCGCCCCCGTCCTAGAGCAGTGGCTGCACCGACATTACGGTGCGCTCACATTCCGGATGACGCTGGTCCTGTCGGGACATGGTTGTTTCGGCAGATACCTGTGTCGGCTGGGTAAGGAGGAAAGTGCCAAGTGCCACCACTGCTCCGACTGCACTGACGACTCGGCGCAGCATACCCTGGAGAACTGCCCTGCCTGGGCTACAGAGAGGGAAACGCTCCGCAGCGTGGTGGGGGCGGATTTGTCCCTGCCGGCCGTCGTCGCTGCCATGGTGGACAGCAGAGAGGCGGCGGTGGTCTCCTTTTGCGAGCACGTTATGCTTGTAAAGGAGACCACTGAACGCGAAAGAGAGAGGGCGGACCCAAGAAGACGAGGGGTCCGCCGACGCGGTGGCAGAGTGGCTGCCGTGTCCAACCCGTAGCCCACATATCATTCCGTGGGGTCGTCGGGTGTGTACGCGTAGGGGCGCTGCACACCCAGCCAAAACGGCCCCGAGAGGACGGCAGCGCAGGGTGACCATAGCGCTGCCCTAAAAAGAGAAGGGTTGAGGGGGATCCGTAGAAGGCCCTGCGGGTATTTCCGGACTCCCTTCGTGTTTGCCGCTGAGATGGTCACCGCAGGAGTTTAGTGTGCACCACATAACCCCCCGTCAATCCCCTTAAGGGGTAAAAAAAAACCTCCTCCCAACAGTACTGGACTATGCTGATCTCATGCTCACACAATGTTGTTAGATGCTCCATATTATTTTTAATTTATTATAATAAATATTCGGCGCGTCTCGCTGCTCTTGGACCTCATTCATGCTTACCATAAGGCAGGTGGTCTTAATTTGTTCCACTGGCAAGCAGCTGTCACAGTAAAGGAGTCTGAGTAGAGGCTGGAAGTATGGGGAGGAATTTTAAGCTGATTACTATGGTCAGAGCGAAGTTGGCGAACGTGTGCGCCACATAAATACATGAAACGATCTTTCAGATAAGTAGGGTCGTCGGATTTGTGAAGTATTGTATAAAGTAGGTATATTAAGAAGAAATACTTTCGATTGCGTAAGTTGAGCCTCTTTACGATAGTGTGTTACATGGGCATACTTACGCAAACTGCATATAAAACGGATGCACATATTCAATAGATGCTCAAGCTTATTGAGTAGCTTCTCTGTAATTCCGGAATAACATACATAGTATAATAAGGGAAGTATTAAGGAGTTTACAAGCGTAGCTCTTACAGAAACTTTTATGAAGTTCTGGTTACGCTTCAAGAAATGCGTATACCTTTCTACAGACTTCTTCCACTTGGCAACTCTATGAAAGGTCGCTACTCATGTGAAGGTTTCTTTTACACAACCACAAAGGAATCCCATCCAAAAGCAACCAAATCCAACCTTCCAATTAACTGCCAAGTGTTAAGTAGGCATGATTTATTCATGTAACAATGTGCAGGATAAAATATATGTCTGCCTGACCTTTTGAATTTCATTCTACCTGCGATCTGGCGGGTGAAAACTTCTAGTAATTAGTAATTATATAAGTAATTGGGTATTTTTATTGTATTATATTAAATTATAAATGTAGGTTTATTTAGTTATTAAGGTAGAACATTGTGTACTAACTACCCTTTGTATTAATATTATATCAGATACCCTTTTCAACCAAAGGTTGCCTGGAGGAGAATGCTGATTAGCACAACTCGTATGTTTGTATATTTTTAGGCTTCAATTAGGTTTGAAATGTTCCACAATAAAGTATTAAATAAATTTGAAATTTTGACACGAGAGTTAAAGTTACGACTTAGAACTATTTACAGTCTACTGACAAAATAGCGGAATCGACACCTTATTGCAAGTATTGATATAGGTCGTCGTCAACCACTGACGCATCGACTGCAGTTGCCTCTACAGTTAGCCACGTACCGTCCGTGTATGTCAACCTTTATCCCACTAAATGATTAATTAGTTGCTTTGTACAATATAGTCTATAATTTGAAACGCTCAACATTTCCATTTTAATGTTTATTTATTCATATGTTTGTTCAATTAAAGGCAAAATAATTGTAGACCAAACAAACACTCTAGTCTTTATTTAAATAATTATTATGCCTTAAGTGAATAAATGATAAATATAAATTGTGTTTAATTATTTACATAATGGTGATGATGGTTTCAGTAAAACTTTACTTGAACTCCTCCGGTAGAGACTTGGAGAGAATAAAAATAACATGTTTCACTGTAATTAAAATCACTTGCCTATGCTTGAAATATTCAGTCAGCGGAAAACTTTATTAAATCTCTTTAGTCCGATGGCCGGTTTCATACTGTAGTTTTAAACTTTTAATTTTCAGGTTTATTACATAAGACTAACAGCCGGTTGTACCGGTCATACTGTACAGTTATAATTTACGAATTTGTAAAAAGTATCGTATAGGTAAAAGAAAAATGGGTTGCACCACTCTTTAACTTCACATTTTACATTTACGTTTTGCGAATATTTCATACAAAGCCAAAGCTTGCTTTATTAAGGAGCTAAATTTTTTTCATTTTGGATTCCTATGTACTACTTTTGTTATTTCTAATGATAAAAACATGTATAAATAGTAGTTTAGATATGAAATTATTAACAACCGAATTCACGATTTCGTAATAGTAAACGTAATAGAATAAGTATAAAGTAAAACTAAATTAGTAAATTAAAACTTTTTTGGTACAACCGGCTGTAAGCCCTAACTGTCTTTACACAAAGACGTTCATTACAATATCCACTTAATCAGCGTAACGTTATAAGATGTAAACTTTACCTTTCGTAAATATGAAGATCTTTCATTACTATATATTTATAGCCATGTAAATCCGTCCGCTTGCAAAATTCAACAAATTTTCTACGCCAAAAATTAATATGACGTGCATCGCTATGAATGGTTTTCATTTTTTATCTTGTATTGTCTATTTACAACTTTGTTGTAATATTTCAATAATGACTGATAAAATATATGATTTTTCTATAACGCTATTCTATTTACTAAAACACGACCTTTTTACAAAATAAAACTCAATTGAATACTATGGACATGAAAAAACGTTTCGTGAATTTTAAATAATATTAGACTATAATTATAAGATTTCGTGTGAAGATAATGATCGAGTACTTGTCACGAGACTAAAACAAGCGGTAAATAATATATCGGTTCCATATTTAATAACAGTAATAATGCTACCTATAGAAAAAAAAATACCTTTTTCAAGGTTAAATAGAACTTTTAAAAGATTAACTACTTTCCATACAATATTTTTTTCACGGATGATCCTAGTGCCCATAACTGTAGAGCTTATATGAAGAGAGTTGTGGATGTGAGAGAGAAACGAGGGAGTTATGACAGGATTGTGGTAAAAGGCGATCCATTGTCTCTACCTATCTATGTGGGAAAAAGGTGTGACAAATTGAATTGAATTGAAATGTTTTTTTCTCATTTACATTTATTCTTTTAATTCAGGTTCTACATCTGACCTTGATTTGCCTGATAGTATGTAAGGGGAATCCACAACGAATGAAATAAACGATTCAGTTTGTGATAACGTCAGTCGCCATCACTACAACGCCCAGTCAAAGAAGCTTTTTCTCGCTTCCAAGGTTAAAGGATGAGTGAAAGTAGATTGACGAAAGGAATTTATAAATCTAATGTGGATGGATGCGTAAGTGTTTTCCGACCAAATCAGAGACATCCTCCAGAAAGCTGGGTTGCCTAGTGCTCATAACCACAGAGCCTGTATGAGGAGAATTGTGGATGTGAAGGAAGCAAGGGAGTTGTGTAAGGATCGTGGTAAGTGGCGCTCCATTGTCTCTGCCTATCCGTGTGGGAAAGTGCGTGACAATTTGATTGATTGATTGAAAAACATAAGAGGTGGTAAAACATTTACTTGCCGATTGTTCTACAAAGAAACGACGCGACGTAGGTACCTTTTAGGTCGGCTGCAATGAATCCAGGGCAGCCAGAAAATATTTGTGAGAACTATCCCACAGAAACAATGTCAGAGACAGCAAGGAGCTTATTTACTGATTACACTCCCCAAACGTTAAATAATATAAAATATCAGTCATCAAGTTCGCCTGTTGATAACTAGTTTGCAAATGGTTTCGTGCAATAAAGAATATTGTATTGTAATCTAAATATGGAGATCAATATTTCAAAATTATCTTAGGCCAGCATTGTGGATGCGTCTGCTATTTACTGTTATAAAAGTGTAGTAGTAGTAGTCGCAACTATTTGTGGACCGCACATCAGCTTAACAACAACAGCGGGTGTTGTCATAGTTCGAACCACGATAAAACAAGTACTAAAAGTTCTCCCATCTCAATCGGAAATATTATGTATACGAGATAGGTAAGAAATAAAACCAATTTTATAATTATACGTTCATGTTTATTTTACACATTTACAAAGTTCACTTACTAATTAAAATACATTAATATGACTAATAATTAACATATTTTTTAATAATAATAAAAATTACAACTTACACAAAACTTCTAAATAACATATTATCACAATTAAATATTCGACTTATTGACGTAATGGACATGGAATTGAATATAATTTAAAAAAAAAATTACTACTACATAATGAATAAAGGTGCTGCCAATCAACGCTAACCGGGCTACAAGAAGAACTAATTCAGTATTATTTGATAAATTAATATCAAGTTTTAGACCACGTCTGACTGAAAGAGACAACTTCTCAAAAAATTTTTTGACAGCTGGTTGTATTTTAATACTGCTAAATCAAAAGGCCCTCAGTAGTAAGAGTAGTAGCATAATTGTTACGTCATCTATTTTTTGTATTGTACTCGACATTAAGAGTTAGCAGCCAGAACAACCAGCAAACTGCACCTTTTAACTCTAGAAACTTAGTGTGGAGAGTAAAGAATATGGACATAGTCCAAAATGCTTTCCAGTTTGCTGGAAACACTGAGTATTCACAAGAAATTATGAACTTAGACACTCCTTTTCGGTGAAGAAATTTTGAGATTTCTAGTGGACGAGTCAAATAAATATGCCTTCCAAAAGAATCCCAACTTTACAGAACCTGTAACTGTCTTAGAATTACGTAAATTTATTGGAATTCCTATTTTTACTAGTGTATATCATTATCCTAGTGTCAGGTCATACTGGTCAAACATTACAAAGTTTGAACCCATAGCACAAACAATGAATCGCAACAGATTTGATAAAATTCGACAAATTTTTCACATGAATGACGACTCTAGACATTTGCCCATTGATCATCCCCAGCACGACCGACTGCATAAAGTAAGACCAGTGATAGACTATTTGAACAAGAAATTTATTACTGTACTATTTGAGCATCGTCTATCACTAGACGAGCAAATGTGTTCAACTAAAATTAAAATTGGCGTTAATGTCTGAAGTATTATAATTGATATCTGTTTTTTTTTCTAAATAAAGATGTAAAATAAATATTGTGATTTTTTTAGCTATTTTTCCCTTCATCTAGACCCTCAAGCAAACACAGTAATATTAAAAATAAATCACTTTCGTAAATCAGGCTACTAAGGGTTAAAGAGGTGAAACAGAATAACGAAGTCTCCGAATTTTATTTGTTAGGGGACTTCAATGCACATATCAATGAATTATTTTAAAATAAAATGATTTTTTTGTAAATACCAAATTGGTGTTGTGTTGACATAGATATGCTTGGCTTACATTCAGACACTAGCACTTTTCACTGTGACATCCATAACTGTGGTAGGTGGTTGGACCACTGCATGGTTACAGAATCTGCCCGGGGCCAGTTAAATCTGTGTATATTTGCAAAGTGATGTATTGTGGTCCGACCACTTCCCACTGGTGCTGGAGTGTGAATTGGGTAAACTCAGGCCAGAATGAATGGTGTATGAAGATAAGCCGACCAATCGTGACGTATATATTTTATTTATTTGTTTACATTTCTATACTAAGCTACTAAAGTATCATAGAAACAGGACAACCAAAGTACATTTATCAAAGATACATTCGTACAGGTGAGTGGTCTTACTTTTTCACAGCAAAGGTGCTTGACAGTCTGCTTAACGAGTGTCTCACAGCGCATGTGGATCTACATGATGCTCAGTTTGGATTCAAATCAGGGCTATCCAAATAAAGCGCTATTCTTAGTGTTAAGCATACTGTAAGGTACTCCGCGGCCAGGAGGACACCGGTATACGCGTGTTTCCTAGACCTGACAAAAGCTTTTGACCTAGTCTCGTATGAGATGCTTTGGAAAAAGCTGGGAGGCACGAGTGTATCGGAGGAATGTACTGCCCTATGTACTAAGGTTCTGGTATGCAAATCAGAAAAACCAGGTGAATTGGGCGAATGGTCTGTCGAAAGAGTATGTTCTTGGGTATGGTGTCCGACAGAGCAGGTTGAGTTCGCCGTAGATCTTTAACCTATGTGTTAATGAACTGATCGAGGAGCTCAGCAGCACACATGTCTTTCAATCATTCAACTCTACAGGACTGTGGGTGACGTATACGCGCCGAGCCTGCAACGTCCTACGCGTGCAATACAACAAAGCGTTCAGAATGCTGCTGGGATTGCCGGGGCGCTGCAGCTCGTCGGGTATGTTTGCGGAGGCGCGGACAGATAAACGACTTCCACGCGATCCGTCGCGTTTACCACTTATTGTTACAAACAAGGTCTAATATCACATTTTGTAATTATGTATGAACTTTTGTTTAAATTAAACGTTTTATTATTATTATTAGGTTATAAAACATAGGGATGTGGTAATACACAAAACGTTATCGATAATTTTTTCTATATATTTCAGAGCTTGTATTAAGGACAGTGGCAAGTGGCGCTCCATTGTCTTTGCTTATCCCTGTGGAAAGAGGGTCTAACAATTTGATTGATTGATATTTCCGATTACCTTCTGATAAATAAATTAAAAAGGAGTAAAAGGAAAAAAAGTTGGCCTGTAAAAAAAAACAGCCACAAAGCGCACGGACAATCGGCTAAAGATGTCGTTAAAATTAAAATAAGTTTATAGTAACAATAAACCGAAATCAAAATCCGAAAAAAAGTGCTAAAAAGAATAATAATTTGGAAAAGAAATAAAAAAAAGTTAGACGAGAGAAGAGAATCCAAATTTGTAAGCATCCTTTTTAATAGGAAATTTGATACATAATTTTGATGATACGTGATTTTACCACGAGACGGCATTATTAACACGTATAATTATGCATTATCTTGTTTCAAAGTTAAAAAAAATTGTTATATGTTGTCACCATTAAACATTTTATTTTGTTTTTTAAGTGGCGCTCCATTGTCTCTGCCTATCCCTGTGGGAAAAAGGCGTGACAATGGGACTGACAACAGAAGACTGAGGAGTATAATCGGCCACTGAGTCTAGCGTTCGTGGACTATAAAAAAGAAGCCTTTGATTCGATCGAGACCTGGGCAGTATTGCAGTCCCTTCAGCGATGTCATATTAACTATAGGTATATCGAAGTGTTGAAGTGTTTGTATAGAAACGCCACTATCAATCCGGTTACAGGATGACAGCACAAAACCAATCCAGTTACAGCAAAGCGTGAGACAGAAACACGTTATTTCTCTGAAACTGTTCACGAATGCACTGAAGGACATCAATCCACACCTTTCGTTTTGCCGATGATATAGTCATTATGGCCGAGTCGCTGGAGAACCTCAATGCTATGTTCATTTAGACACTATGTTTAAATGCTATGTCTCTGCGACCTGGGTAACGTTAGGTCACTAGAAACTGCGCTTGCAGCACCACACCAATCTTCAGGACCTAGGTCGAAAATCCTACCAAGCGACAGCAGAAACAAATGATGACCTAAATAGGAGCTGCTGTAGCAAGAACTTGAATTTGCTTGTAAAGGAGACCACTGAACGCGAAAAAGAGAGGGCGGACCCAAGAAGACGAGGGGTCCGCCGACGCGGTGGCAGAGTAGCTGCCGTGTCCCACCCGTAGCCCACATATCATTCCGTGGGCTACGATGCCGTGGGGTCGTGGGGTGTGTACGCGTAGGGGCGCTGCACACCCAGCCAACACGGCCCCGAGAGGACGGCAGCGCAGGGTGACCATAGCGCTGCCGTAAAAAGAGAAGGGTAGAGGGGGATCCGTAGAAGGCCCTCCGGGTATTTCCGGACCCCCTTCGTGTTTGCCGCTGAGATGGTCACCGCAGGAGTTTAGTGTGCACCACATAACCCCGTCACTCCCCTTAAGTGGCGGGGTATCCGAAAGGATTCTCCTGCGATAACAAAAAAAAAAAAAAGCAAGAACTTGAAAACAATAAAAATTAATATGATCTTGAAATACAACATAGAAAGGAAGTCCACGAAATAAACATGAAGTTTATTTATGAAAATAAATTTATGAAATAGCTCGAAACCAAAAGGTAGAGACTAGACTAGACTTCAATAGACATGAATTTAAGTAGGATAACGATATTAGGCCTAATCATTAATTAAATGATGCAACTACTGTATTTCAGGTTCCACACCTTACCAACTTCAATTTCTAGTACTTAATGAAAAGGCTTTAATTATATTGAAACAGTTTGTTAATTTGGATCTTAGGCCCAATCGTAAACATGGCAATATGTATACTAATATGAAGTTTTTGCTTAGCACATACTCAGCAAAGTTTATTCTGACTAAAGTCAGGGCTAGGTCAGAGCACGCTTTATAGATAGATAGCCTTAGTCTCATGGTGTGTCTTTTTATTTTAAAACTTCTCTATTGCATTTCCCCACAGGCATGCATTTAACAAATATTTAACAAGAAATTTATTCTTTTAAATAGACCGAGCTTCAGTGAGAACCCAAATGGTCACATATATGTATCATTATATGACAAGGGCCCTCCTGCGGGGATTCACAATGTGAAATTTATACATTCACAACCAGGGTGTTCTTTAGGAAGTCACACGGTTAGTGCTATGTGCTATGTGTGTATATGCGCTCTATAGGCCTATACATAAAATTGAGAACATGAATAAACAATACATGTCCATAAATGATTATTCTTCAGTGTTTGTTCAAACACATTTTTTTATTTATTTTATTCCTGGGCTTTTGGACAATGGTTTCACCCCTGGCTCAGACGAAATTGATCCTGTCACTGAGATAGACAACAATAATACTAATGATGTCCGAGAACATGCTCTTGAGCCAAATATATTGGAAGTTTTTGGTGGCGCTCGATCTACAGAACTTACGGACCACAAGTAACACAAAGTTAAAACAAAAAAAAAAACATGAAGATAAAGGATGATCAACTGTACTATAACAAGAGAATCCTTTGTAAAAGCAGAAATAAATGGCAAAGTTTTTGAAATGCTATTGTTTCATCCACAAAAGCTTATAGGAGGGAAAAGAATCTTCCCTAGATAAAACAACACAAATAGAGACGAATACCAAAATAATGGAACTAAGAAGGAACTAATAATGGACACAAAAGAACTCCCTATAATTACAAAAAAAATATGTTTGCGGAGGCGCGGACAGACAAACGACTTCTACGCGATCCGTCGCGTTTACCACTTATTGTTACTAACAAAGTCTAATATCTCATTTTGAAATTATGTATGAACTTTTTGTTTAAATTAAACGTTTTATTATTATTATTAGGTTATAAAACATAGGGATGTGGTAATACACATAACGTTATCGATAATTTTTTCTATATATTTCAGAGCTTGTATTAAGGACAGTGGCAAGTGGCGCTCCATTGTCTTTGCTTATCCCTGTGGAAAGAGGGCCTAACAATTTGATTGATTGATATTTCCGATTACCTTCTGATAAAAAAATTAAAAAGGAGTAAAAGGAAAACGAGTTGGCCTGTAAAAAAAAACAGCCACAAAGCGCACGGACAATCGGCTAAAGATGTCGTTAAAATTAAAATAAGTTTATAGTAACAATAAACCGAAATCAAAATCCGAAAAAAAGTGCTAAAAAGAATAATAATTTGGAGAAGAAATGAAAAAAAGTTAGACGAGAGAAGAGAATCCAAATTTGTAAGCATCCTTTTTAATAGGAAATTTGATACATAATTTTGATGATACGTGATTTTACCACGAGACGGCATTATTAACACGTATAATTATGCATTATCTTGTTCCAAAGTTTAAAAAAATTGTTATATGTTGTCACCATTAAACATTTTATTTTGTTTTTTAAGTGGCGCTCCATTGTCACTGCCTATCCCTGTGGGAAAAAGGCGTGACAATGGGACTGACAACAGAAGACTGAGGAGTATAATCGGCCACTGAGTCTAGCGTTCGTGGACTATAAAAAAGAAGCCTTTGATTCGATCGAGACCTGGGCAGTATTGCAGTCCCTTCAGCGATGTCATATTAACTATAGGTATATCGAAGTGTTGAAGTGTTTGTATAGAAACGCCACTATCAATCCGGTTACAGGATGACAGCACAAAACCAATCCAGTTAAAGAAAAGCGTGAGACAGAAACACGTTATTTCTCTGAAACTGTTCACGAATGCACTGAAGGACATCAATCCACACCTTTCGTTTTGCCGATGATATAGTCATTATGGCCGAGTCGCTGGAGAACCTCAATGCTATGTTCATTTAGACACTATGTTTAAATGCTATGTCTCTGCGACCTGGGTAACGTTAGGTCACTAGAAACTGCGCTTGCAGCACCACACCAATCTTCAGGACCTAGGTCGAAAATCCTACCAAGCGACAGCAGAAACAAATGATGACCTAAAAAGGAGCTGCTGTAGCAAGAACTTGAATTTGCTCGTAAAGGAGACCACTGAACGCGAAAGAGAGAGGGCGGACCCAAGAAGACGAGGGGTCCGCCGACGCGGTGGCAGAGTAGCTGCCGTGTCCCACCCGTAGCCCACATATCATTCCGTGGGCTACGATGCCCTGGGGTCGTGGGGTGTGTACGCGTAGGGGCGCTGCACACCCAGCCAACACGGCCCCGAGAGGACGGCAGCGCAGGGTGACCATAGCGCTGCCGTAAAAAGAGAATCTTCAGGACCTAGGTCGAAAATCCTACCAAGCGACAGCAGAAACAAATGATGACCTAAAAAGGAGCTGCTGTAGCAAGAACTTGAATTTGCTTGTAAAGGAGACCACTGAACGCGAAAGAGAGAGGGCGGACCCAAGAAGACGAGGGGTCCGCCGACGCGGTGGCAGAGTAGCTGCCGTGTCCCACCCGTAGCCCACATATCATTCCGTGGGCTACGATGCCCTGGGGTCGTGGGGTGTGTACGCGTAGGGGCGCTGCACACCCAGCCAACACGGCCCCGAGAGGACGGCAGCGCAGGGTGACCATAGCGCTGCCGTAAAAAGAGAATCTTCAGGACCTAGGTCGAAAATCCTACCAAGCGACAGCAGAAACAAATGATGACCTAAAAAGGAGCTGCTGTAGCAAGAACTTGAATTTGCTTGTAAAGGAGACCACTGAACGCGAAAGAGAGAGGGCGGACCCAAGAAGACGAGGGGTCCGCCGACGCGGTGGCAGAGTAGCTGCCGTGTCCCACCCGTAGCCCACATATCATTCCGTGGGCTACGATGCCCTGGGGTCGTGGGGTGTGTACGCGTAGGGGCGCTGCACACCCAGCCAACACGGCCCCGAGAGGACGGCAGCGCAGGGTGACCATAGCGCTGCCGTTAAAAGAGAATCTTCAGGACCTAGGTCGAAAATCCTACCAAGCGACAGCAGAAACAAATGATGACCTAAAAAAGAAGCTGCTGTAGCAAGAACTTGAATTTGCTTGTAAAGGAAACCACTGAACGCGAAAGAGAGAGGGCGGACCCAAGATGACGAGGGGTCC
The DNA here is from genome assembly GCA_905220615.1 of Tinea trinotella. NCBI lineage: Eukaryota > Metazoa > Arthropoda > Insecta > Lepidoptera > Tineidae > Tinea > Tinea trinotella. The sequence continues at coordinate 7,834,279 of HG992305.1, forward strand.
GCCGACGCGGTGGCAGAGTAGCTGCCGTGTCCCACCCGTAGCCCACATATCATTCCGTGGGCTACGATGCCCTGGGGTCGTGGGGTGTGTACGCGTAGGGGCGCTGCACACCCAGCCAACACGGCCCCGAGAGGACGGCAGCGCAGGGTGACCATAGCGCTGCCGTAAAAAGAGAAGGGTAGAGGGGGATCCGTAGAAGGCCCTCCGGGTATTTCCGGACCCCCTTCGTGTTTGCCGCTGAGATGGTCACCGCAGGAGTTTAGTATGCACCACATAACCCCGTCACTCCCCTTAAGTGGCGGGGTATCCGAAAGGATTCTCCTGCGATAACAAAAAAAAAAGCAAGAACTTGAAAACAATAAAAATTAATATGATCTTGAAATACAACATAGAAAGGAAGTCCACGAAATAAACATGAAGTTTATTTATGAAAATAAATTTATGAAATAGCTCGAAACCAAAAGGTAGAGACTAGACTAGACTTCAATAGACATGAATTTAAGTAGGATAACGATATTAGGCCTAATCATTAATTAAATGATGCAACTACTGCTTGGTGATAAGCCAGGCCTTACACAGAAGAGCGTGCAACTTGAACAATCTATTTCAGGTTCCACACCTTACCAACTTCAATTTCTAGTACTTAATGAAAAGGCTTTAATTATATTGAAACAGTTTGTTAATTTGGATCTTAGGCCCAATCGTAAACATGGCAATATGTATACTAATATGAAGTTTTTGCTTAGCACATACTCAGCAAAGTTTATTCTGACTAAAGTCAGCGCTAAGTCAGAGCACGCTTTATAGATAGATAGCCTTAGTCTCATGGTATGTTAGAGAATGTAAACATGAGTGGATAGACATATATTTAGTATTTTATTTAAATTGTTGTATAGTTTAGAAATCAAACACGTAATATCTGTCCGCACATACTCAAACCAACAACAATCAACCTTTTAGGTTTAAATCGAGTTAAAAGATGGAAAAATGGAGAAAAGAATCCGTAGATTGTCGTCCGATTAAAAAGGTAAGTGTCTTTTTATTTTAAAACTTCTCTATTGCATTTCCCCACAGGCATGCATTTAACAAATATTTAACAAGAAATTTCTTCTTTTAAATAGACCGAGCTTCAGTGAGAACCCAAATGGTCACATATATGTATCATTATATGACAAGGGCCCTCCTGCGGGGATTCACAATGTGAAATTTATACATTCACAACCAGGGTGTTCTTTAGGAAGTCACACGGTTAGTGCTATGTGCTATGTGTGTATATGCGCTCTATAGGCCTATACATAAAATTGAGAACATGAATAAACAATACATGTCCATAAATGATTATTCTTCAGTGTTTGTTCAAACACATTTTTTTATTTATTTTATTCCTGGGCTTTTGGACAATGGTTTCACCCCTGGCTCAGACGAAATTGATCCTGTCACTGAGATAGACAACAATAATACTAATGATGTCCGAGAACATGCTCTTGAGCCAAATATATTGGAAGTTTTTGGTGGCGCTCGATCTACAGAACTTACGGACCACAAGTAACACAAAGTTAAAACAAAAAAAAAACATGAAGATAAAGGATGATCAACTGTACTATAACAAGAGAATCCTTTGTAAAAGCAGAAATAAATGGCAAAGTTTTTGAAATGCTATTGTTTCATCCACAAAAGCTTATAGGAGGGAAAAGAATCTTCCCTAGATAAAACAACACAAATAGAGACGAATACCAAAATAATGGAACTAAGAAGGAACTAATAATGGACACAAAAGAACTCCCTATAATTACAAAAAAAATATGTTTGCGGAGGCGCGGACAGACAAACGACTTCTACGCGATCCGTCGCGTTTACCACTTATTGTTACTAACAAAGTCTAATATCTCATTTTGAAATTATGTATGAACTTTTTGTTTAAATTAAACGTTTTATTATTATTATTAGGTTATAAAACATAGGGATGTGGTAATACACATAACGTTATCGATAATTTTTTCTATATATTTCAGAGCTTGTATTAAGGACAGTGGCAAGTGGCGCTCCATTGTCTTTGCTTATCCCTGTGGAAAGAGGGCCTAACAATTTGATTGATTGATATTTCCGATTACCTTCTGATAAAAAAATTAAAAAGGAGTAAAAGGAAAACGAGTTGGCCTGTAAAAAAAAACAGCCACAAAGCGCACGGACAATCGGCTAAAGATGTCGTTAAAATTAAAATAAGTTTATAGTAACAATAAACCGAAATCAAAATCCGAAAAAAAGTGCTAAAAAGAATAATAATTTGGAGAAGAAATGAAAAAAAGTTAGACGAGAGAAGAGAATCCAAATTTGTAAGCATCCTTTTTAATAGGAAATTTGATACATAATTTTGATGATACGTGATTTTACCACGAGACGGCATTATTAACACGTATAATTATGCATTATCTTGTTCCAAAGTTAAAAAAAATTGTTATATGTTGTCACCATTAAACATTTTATTTTGTTTTTTAAGTGGCGCTCCATTGTCACTGCCTATCCCTGTGGGAAAAAGGCGTGACAATGGGACTGACAACAGAAGACTGAGGAGTATAATCGGCCACTGAGTCTAGCGTTCGTGGACTATAAAAAAGAAGCCTTTGATTCGATCGAGACCTGGGCAGTATTGCAGTCCCTTCAGCGATGTCATATTAACTATAGGTATATCGAAGTGTTGAAGTGTTTGTATAGAAACGCCACTATCAATCCGGTTACAGCATGACAGCACAAAACCAATCCAGTTAAAGAAAAGCGTGAGACAGAAACACGTTATTTCTCTGAAACTGTTCACGAATGCACTGAAGGACATCAATCCACACCTTTCGTTTTGCCGATGATATAGTCATTATGGCCGAGTCGCTGGAGAACCTCAATGCTATGTTCATTTAGACACTATGTTTAAATGCTATGTCTCTGCGACCTGGGTAACGTTAGGTCACTAGAAACTGCGCTTGCAGCACCACACCAATCTTCAGGACCTAGGTCGAAAATCCTACCAAGCGACAGCAGAAACAAATGATGACCTAAAAAGGAGCTGCTGTAGCAAGAACTTGAATTTGCTTGTAAAGGAGACCACTGAACGCGAAAGAGAGAGGGCGGACCCAAGAAGACGAGGGGTCCGCCGACGCGGTGGCAGAGTAGCTGCCGTGTCCCACCCGTAGCCCACATATCATTCCGTGGGCTACGATGCCCTGGGGTCGTGGGGTGTGTACGCGTAGGGGCGCTGCACACCCAGCCAACACGGCCCCGAGAGGACGGCAGCGCAGGGTGACCATAGCGCTGCCGTAAAAAGAGAAGGGTAGAGGGGGGTCCGTAGAAGGCCCTCCGGGTATTTCCGGACCCTCTTCGTGTTTGCCGCTGAGATGGTCACCGCAGGAGTTTAGTGTGCACCACATAACCCCGTCACTCCCCTTAAGTGGCGGGGTATCCGAAAGGATTCTCCTGCGATAACAAAAAAAAAAAAAAAAAGCAAGAACTTGAAAACAACAAAAATTAATATGATCTTGAAATGCAACATAGAAAGGAAGTCCACGAAATAAACATGAAGTTTATTTATGAAAATAAATTTATGAAATAGCTCGAAACCAAAAGGTAGAGACTAGACTAGACTTCAATAGACATGAATTTAAGTAGGATAACGATATTAGGCCTAATCATTAATTAAATGATGCAACTACTGCTTGGTGATAAGCCAGGCCTTACACAGAAGAGCGTGCAACTTGAACAATACTATCCACTTCTATTTCAGGTTCCACACCTTACCAACTTCAACTTCTAGTACTTAATGAAAAGGCTTTAATTATATTGAAACAGTTTGTTAATTTGGATCTTAGGCCCAATCGTAAACATGGCAATATGTATACTAATATGAAGTTTTTGCTTAGCACATACTCAGCAAAGTTTATTCTGACTAAAGTCAGGGCTAGGTCAGAGCACGCTTTATAGATAGATAGCCTTAGTCTCATGGTGTGTCTTTTTATTTTAAAACTTCTCTATTGCATTTCCCCACAGGCATGCATTTAACAAATATTTAACAAGAAATTTCTTCTTTTAAATAGACCGAGCTTCAGTGAGAACCCAAATGGTCACATATATGTATCATTATATGACAAGGGCCCTCCTGCGGGGATTCACAATGTGAAATTTATACATTCACAACCAGGGTGTTCTTTAGGAAGTCACACGGTTAGTGCTATGTGCTATGTGTGTATATGCGCTCTATAGGCCTATACATAAAATTGAGAACATGAATAAACAATACATGTCCATAAATGATTATTCTTCAGTGTTTGTTCAAACACATTTTTTTATTTATTTTATTCCTGGGCTTTTGGACAATGGTTTCACCCCTGGCTCAGACGAAATTGATCCTGTCACTGAGATAGACAACAATAATACTAATGATGTCCGAGAACATGCTCTTGAGCCAAATATATTGGAAGTTTTTGGTGGCGCTCGATCTACAGAACTTACGGACCACAAGTAACACAAAGTTAAAACAAAATAAAACATGAAGATAAAGGTTGATCAACTGTACTATAACAAGAGAATCCTTTGTAAAAAGCAGAAATAAATGGCAAAGTTTTTGAAATGCTATTGATTCATCCACAAAAGCTTATAGGAGGGAAAAGAATCTTCCCTAGATAAAACAACACAAATAGAGACGTATACCAAAATAATGGAACTAAGAAGGAACTAATAATGGACACAAAATAACTCCCTATAATTACAAAAAAAATATGTTTGCGGAGGCGCGGACAGACAAACGACTTCTACGCGATCCGTCGCGTTTACCACTTATTGTTACTAACAAAGTCTAATATCTCATTTTGAAATTATGTATGAACTTTTTGTTTAAATTAAACGTTTTATTATTATTATTAGGTTATAAAACATAGGGATGTGGTAATACACAAAACGTTATCGATAATTTTTTCTATATATTTCAGAGCTTGTATTAAGGACAGTGGCAAGTGGCGCTCCATTGGCTTTGCTTATCCCTGTGGAAAGAGGGCCTAACAATTTGATTGATTGATATTTCCGATTACCTTCTGATAAAAAAATTAAAAAGGAGTAAAAGGAAAACGAGTTGGCCTGTAAAAAAAAACAGCCACAAAGCGCACGGACAATCGGCTAAAGATGTCGTTAAAATTAAAATAAGTTTATAGTAACCATAAACCGAAATCAAAATCCGAAAAAAAGTGCTAAAAAGAATAATAATTTGGAGAAGAAATAAAAAAAAGTTAGACGAGAGAAGAGAATCCAAATTTGTAAGCATCCTTTTTAATAGGAAATTTGATACATAATTTTGATGATACGTGATTTTACCACGAGACGGCATTATTAACACGTATAATTATGCATTATCTTGTTCCAAAGTTAAAAAAAATTGTTATATGTTGTCACCATTAAACATTTTATTTTGTTTTTTAAGTGGCGCTCCATTGTCTCTGCCTATCCCTGTGGGAAAAAGGCGTGACAATGGGACTGACAACAGAAGACTGAGGAGTATAATCGGCCACTGAGTCTAGCGTTCGTGGACTATAAAAAAGAAGCCTTTGATTCGATCGAGACCTGGGCAGTATTGCAGTCCCTTCAGCGATGTCATATTAACTATAGGTATATCGAAGTGTTGAAGTGTTTGTATAGAAACGCCACTATCAAATCGGTTACAGGATGACAGCACAAAACCAATCCAGTTACAGAAAAGCGTGAGACAGAAAGACGTTATTTCTCTGAAACTGTTCACGAATGCACTGAAGGACATCAATCCACACCTTTCGTTTTGCCGATGATATAGTCATTATGGCCGAGTCGCTAGAGAACCTCAATGCTATGTTCATTTAGACACTATGTTTAAATGCTATGTCTCTGCGACCTGGGTAACGTTAGGTCACTAGAAACTGCGCTTGCAGCACCACACCAATCTTCAGGACCTAGGTCGAAAATCCTACCAAGCGACAGCAGAAACAAATGATGACCTAAAAAGGAGCTGCTGTGGCAAGAACTTGAATTTGCTTGTAAAGGAGACCACTGAACGCGAAAGAGAGAGGGCGGACCCAAGAAGACGAGGGGTCCGCCGACGCGGTGGCAGAGTAGCTGCCGTGTCCCACCCGTAGCCCACATATCATTCCGTGGGCTACGATGCCCTGGGGTCGTGGGGTGTGTACGCGTAGGGGCGCTGCACACCCAGCCAACACGGCCCCGAGAGGACGGCAGCGCAGGGTGACCATAGCGCTGCCGTAAAAAGAGAAGGGTAGAGGGGGATCCGTAGAAGGCCCTCCGGGTATTTCCGGACCCCCTTCGTGTTTGCCGCTGAGATGGTCACCGCAGGAGTTTAGTGTGCACCACATAACCCCGTCACTCCCCTTAAGTGGCGGGGTATCCGAAAGGATTCTCCTGCGATAACAAAAAAAAAAAAAGCAAGAACTTGAAAACAATAAAAATTAATATGATCTTGAAATGCAACATAGAAAGGAAGTCCACGAAATAAACATGAAGTTTATTTATGAAAATAAATTTATGAAATAGCTCGAAACCAAAAGGTAGAGACTAGACTAGACTTCAATAGACATGAATTTAAGTAGGATAACGATATTAGGCCTAATCATTAATTAAATGATGCAACTACTGCTTGGTGATAAGCCAGGCCTTACACAGAAGAGCGTGCAACTTGAACAATACTGTCCACTTCTATTTCAGGTTCCACACCTTACCAACTTCAATTTCTAGTACTTAATGAAAAGGCTTTAATTATATTGAAACAGTTTGTTGATTTGGATCTTAGGCCCATTCGTAAACATGGCAATATGTATACTAATATGAAGTTTTTGCTTAGCACATACTCAGCAAAGTTTATTCTGACTAAAGTCAGGGCTAAGTCAGAGCACGCTTTATAGATAGATAGCCTTAGTCTCATGGTATGTTAGAGAATGTAAACATGAGTGGATAGACATATATTTAGTATTTTATTTAAATTGTTGTATAGTTTAGAAATCAAACACGTAATATCTGTCCGCACATACTCAAACCAACAACAATCAACCTTTTAGGTTTAAATCGAGTTAAAAGATGGAAAAATGGAGAAAAGAATCCATAGATTGTCGTCCGATTAAAAAGGTAAGTGTCTTTTTATTTTAAAATTTCTCTATTGCGTTTCTTCACAGGCATGCATTTAACAAATATTTAACAAGAAATTTCTTCTTTTAAATAGACCGAGGTTCAGTGAGAACCCAAATGGTCACATATATGTATCATTATATGACAAGAGCCCTCCTGCGGAGATTCACAATGTGAAATTTATACATTCACAACCAGGGTGTTCTTTAGGAAGTCACACGGTTAGTGCTATGTGCTATGTGTGTATATGCGCTCTATAGGCCTATACATAAAATTGAGAACATGAATAAACAATACATGTCCATAAATGATTATTCTTCAGTGTTTGTTCAAACACATTTTTTTATTTATTTTATTCCTGGGCTTTTGGACAATGGTTTCACCCCTGGCTCAGACGAAATTGATCCTGTCACTGAGATAGACAACAATAATACTAATGATGTCCGAGAACATGCTCTTGAGCCAAATATATTGGAAGTTTTTGGTGGCGCTCGATCTACAGAACTTACGGACCACAAGTAACACAAAGTTAAAACAAAAAAAAACATGAAGATAAAGGTTGATCAACTGTACTATAACAAGAGAATCCTTTGTAAAAAGCAGAAATAAATGGCAAAGTTTTTGAAATGCTATTGTTTCATCCACAAAAGCTTATAGGAGGGAAAAGAATCTTCCCTAGATAAAACAACACAAATAGAGACGTATACCAAAATAATGGAACTAAGAAGGAACTAATAATGGACACAAAATAACTCCCTATAATTACAAAAAAAATATGTTTGCGGAGGCGCGGACAGACAAACGACTTCTACGCGATCCGTCGCGTTTACCACTTATTGTTACTAACAAAGTCTAATATCTCATTTTGAAATTATGTATGAACTTTTTGTTTAAATTAAACGTTTTATTATTATTATTAGGTTATAAAACATAGGGATGTGGTAATACACATAACGTTATCGATAATTTTTTCTATATATTTCAGAGCTTGTATTAAGGACAGTGGCAAGTGGCGCTCCATTGTCTTTGCTTATCCCTGTGGAAAGAGGGCCTAACAATTTGATTGATTGATATTTCCGATTACCTTCTGATAAAAAAATTAAAAAGGAGTAAAAGGAAAACGACTTGGCCTGTAAAAAAAAACAGCCACAAAGCGCACGGACAATCGGCTAAAGATGTCGTTAAAATTAAAATAAGTTTATAGTAACAATAAACCGAAATCAAAATCCGAAAAAAAGTGCTAAAAAGAATAATAATTTGGAGAAGAAATAAAAAAAAGTTAGACGAGAGAAGAGAATCCAAATTTGTAAGCATCCTTTTTAATAGGAAATTTGATACATAATTTTGATGATACGTGATTTTAACACGAAACGGCATTATTAACACGTATAAATATGCATTATCTTGTTCCAAAGTTAAAAAAATATGTTATATTTTGTCACCATTAAACATTTTATTTTGTTTTTTAAGTGGCGCTCCATTGTCTCTGCCTATCCCTGTGGGAAGATAAATTGGTGGTGTTGAAAAGTGGTTACAACAAAAAAGGTCGTGGTCGAGTCGCGTGGTCGAGTTCCATACATCACTGTGCGGCCGCCGAAATGACGAATGAAAATACGCACGCACGGCGGTGAATCCGGTTTGTTCCCGGCGAATGCTTGCCCAAACATGTGGAAGCTACCGTATTTGCCCATACACTTCGACACCGAAAGGCGCTTAAGGAAGCAATTGCCAAAAAGTGGCTAGATTTGCCCAAACCATTCCATAAAGACAATGACGTCAGGCCACACAGAAAGTTCTTATGATCCACCACATACTCCGGACCTGGCACCAAATAATGACCACGTCTATAGCGAACGATTTTTCCAGCAAAAAATATACATCAAAATAAGTTTGTAACAACTGACTGTCCCAGTTTTTTTGTCAATAGTAGTAACAAGGGCGTTCTTACATAGCTATCTATAGTTTAATTTTTATTTGACTACTTGATTTGAATAATTTTACTGTACTATAAAACGAAAAACGAAGAAAGAACTGGTTTTAGTTGCCAGATTAAAAATATCTGGCAACTAAAACCAGTTCTTTCTTCGTTTTCTGTAACCTATCTCATGTAAGATCACTTCAATTTGAACTGTATTTCCTGTAATTGTAAGGTAGTTATTTATTATATACCTGAACCTAAATTCCCTGTTTTTGTCAAATACAAATTGTTTGCTTTAGAAGAAAGAGAAAAAATCTCAATAATAGATATCGTGAGCTGTTGCCGACTGTACATAACTTTATATCAAATGTATGTTTCATATCAGGAATATCGTGGAACAATTATTGCCTTTTAATGACTGGTGAAATAACCAGAGCATTGATTTTTTATGTGATATGTTTTTTAGATTTTCCGAAAGTTCCGAAGAAAGATCCCGATTTTCGTGCCCATTAGAAATACTTAAAGGACGTTGGCAGCACCCTTCATTTCACAGTTAAGTCGGTCGAACTGTTTTGCCCTAATACTAATTATTTACTAAGATACGACATACATATTTTACATAGATATCATACACAAAAATTTATACATATAAGTCGGAGATAGCGGTAAAATTAGAAACAAAATGTGGCCAATCCTGAATTAATTCAAAAATTTTATCACCTGGGCTCAATGACGGCATTAGTTGTCGATGAGCGAGTATCTTGTAGTCGTCTGCTAACTTTCCTAACTTCACACCTAATTTAATTAACTTAAGGCATGCTTCAACCTGTTGCCTTGGAGGCGATTCGTTATTGAATGTACCAATGAATGCAATGCCAATACTTCTTACGTTATAACCCTTAGTATGTGCGCCAATGTAGTCCCAGCCACGACCGATGTATACTGAACCGTCTCCCCCGACAAGGAAGTTGTAGCCGATGTCGTTCCAACCTGAAAATAGTTATGTTATATGTTAATAAAAATATTTATAACATATATAATATTATATTAAGTAGCTAAATTTCAACTAGGCCTACAAAGTAGATGTGACTGTTATTTAACTGTAGTAGCATTCACCTCCATTCATAGACCGTACTCCAGTTTAACATCCGCGTGTCAGTCCTCTGGGACCCCAACCACGTTGTGTGCGTTGAAGTCCCCCAAAACCACGACCTTCGCGGTGAAGAACAGCTTCAGTCGTCCGGCTTAGAGATTCGATTCAAATATCTGCTGGCGGTGCTCAATTCCACCCAGCATTTACACTTGAAAGATGTGTATTTGGTGTTTTCCGATCAAATCGGAGACATCCTCAAGAAAGCTAGGTTGCCTAGTGTCCATAACCTTAGAGCTTGTATGAAGAGAATTGTGGAAGCTAGGGAGTTGTTTCAGGATCGTGGCAAGCAGCGCTCCATTGTCTCTGCCTATTCCCATGGGAAAAAGGCGTGACAATTTGATTGATTGATTGAGATGTGGATTATCAAAATGACCTATCCCTACTCATTAATATTTTATTATTATTGCTGCTCGCATTTTACAGCATCCCGAATGCAATTACAGTTAAATAACTGGAAGTACAGTATATTAGTTGAAAGGGACACATACAAGCTGATCTTGAAACCCGACTGAGTCACTGTAATATTCACAATAGCAAAGTTTTATTTTACATAATAAAAAAAACTAACCTCTTGATTCTATATGAAAGGTCTGAATTAATCGTACTCTAAAAACACATTCACTCTGCAAATAAAAATATACATAATAAATATAAAATGAATATATAAATACAAATTTCGGCTTTAAACCACTTGCTGGTACCAATTAACCTTAGATAAACTTTGCTCGTCCTGTTTCTATGATACAAGCATGTTTAGTTGCTTAGTATAAAAGAGTAAAAAAAAAGACAGCCTAGGTAAGAGGAAAGAGCTGGTTACACATCGATTACAGCAGGTCACGGCAGAGATCGCAGGAAGTGGCCTACGTCCAGCAGTAGTAGGCTCTGTATAAGACTACTACTGCTGGACGTAGGCAGGGTGGTTAAAGCGAGCCAAAAGCTCCTCGGCGACGTGAGTTCACGTCTAGAGGTCTACAGAAACAAGAACGATATTTTGGCTCCATTGAGAGCAAACTGTTAAAGGATGCACAAAGAAGCCGCGAAGGTTTTAAGTGGTGGTCAAAGAGTGGTAGGTAGTGGTACCCAGTCTGCCGATCCGGGGTAGTACCACCACTTACAAGTATACATACTGTGAAGTGATTTGGTCACGTTTCGAGATCTGCTAGTAAGTTGTCGGTTCCATCTAGGCCGGCATAGTGGATGTGATTGCTACTCACAGTTATTGAATTGTAGTAGCAGTGACATTCATTCATGGACCACACTTCGGCCCAACATCAAGCGGGGTGCTGTCATATGTCGAGTCACAATAAAAAATAAAAATATATATTTTGATATTTTTAATGTTTAGGAGTTGTATCAGGATTGTATAATAGAATCTTGTATGATAGATTCTATCTAAATATGGTTGTCCAAACAAAGTTCGTACATCAAAGATACATTGGTACCAGCAAGTGGTTTTTGAAACGGGAGATCTTGTTCGCGAGACTATTTTTGTACTAAACGTTTTTTTTTATAAATTACAGTATTGTACAATTTAATGGAATCATAAGAAATTGTTATAGTAAAACCGTTTATTACTTGTAAATAATGTTTACAAAATTATACAACTTATACTAATCAATAGGAAATATATCCGCCTTTGGCTTAAATAACTGCTTTTACTCGTTTTGGCATGAACTCCACTAGTTTTTGGCAGTTTTCTGAGATCCTCTCATCCCGATACCAAACCTGAATGACCGCTTCTATCAACTTTGTTTTTGTAGTGCCGTCGATTTTACGCAGTCTAGCTTTGCAAATGGCCCATAAATTCTCAACAGGGTTCAGATCGGGTGAATTCCCGGGCCAATCTGACGGCTTTGTTGGAAACGGCAACGCGACTAAGTTATTTTAGTGTCTACGCTTTTATGTGGTGGTACTACCACTCTTAGTAAATGTGAATGCAACTCCTTTAATTCTTTTTGAATGGTTGTCTTATTCTAATTTGTTATGTAATTTGCACAATACTGTACTAATGCCAATAATGCCAATACCTGAGTTTTGCAGCTCTCAGTTGCAGTGTGTGCTATAATCACCCATGGGATTGGATGATTTATAGGATCGAGTGGTCCCTCTTCAGGTTGAGCCAGCCAATCATTTCTTGAAACTATTCTTAATACGTCTTCTGGTGCCACAATTGGGATAGGAGCTAAAATACAATTATTCTCAAATTAATGTGCTTGTTAATATATTTTATCTATATATTTATATTAAGTTGTTTGCCGACTAAATCCCCAGTGCCCATAACCATAGAGCTTGTATGAAGAGAATTGTGAATGCCAAGGAAGCGAGGGAGTTGTGTCAGAATCGTGGCAAGTGGCGTACCATTGTCTCTGCCTATCACTGTGGGAAAAAGGCCTGACAATTTAATTGATTGATTTATATTAAGCTGAAATTAAATAACTGCAAATAATTCATGTCGCATTCACTATGCCAGCCTAATTGTAACCAGAAGCTTACAAGGTAATTCACAAACGTGATTATGTCACTTCACGGTCTGAACACTTGTAAATGGTGGTACTACCCCTGTTCGGCAGACTGGGTACCACTACCTACAAGTCTTATTGTATACATGGTAATAAAAAATACACACACATATGCTCTAGGTTTAGTAGTTGAGGGGCGGTAGGCAGACGGTAGGGATACCATTTGCCCAGTCAGCCGATCAGCCAGGTAGTATAGACCATAAAGTAATACAGTCGCATTTCAGAATATAGTTGACAGTTGGCAGTTTTAATAAGGCCGCAATAGTGGATGCGAATGCTTCTTGGTGTTATTTACCTGTAGTAGCAGTCACGTCGTATATGGATTCTACACCAGCTTAACATCAGGCAGTGATGTTAAGCTGGTGTTTTATCACAAGAAAAAAAAACGTTTATTCATTATTTACTTATAATGTATGTTGCCTTAAATAGCCTAAATATAAAAAAGCCATGGATTAAAAGCATTTATTTAGGATAATGAATGAAAGAAAATTCAATAAATAAGTTAACTGTTCATATTGTTAAAAAGGTATAAATAATGGTATGGTATAAATTAGTTCTGTTCATATTGTTAAAATGGTATAAAAAGGCCCAAAACCATACTTGGAGAGGCTGCGTAGAAAGAATAACGGATATGATGGAGGTAATAGAGTTGTTTCTGGTAATTTATGTATGGTAATTGAAACAGAAGATCCTTATTAGCATAAATATTAATGCATAATTATTTATTTATTTCTATACGAAGCTGTTAAAGTGCTTGTATCATAGAAACAGGATAACCAAAGTACATATATCTAAGATACATTGGTACCGGTGGGTGGTTTCGAACCCGTGACTCTCGGTTTGCTTAACCATTGCACTACCACTACACCACGGTCGCCTTAAATCATTGAATGACTAGTTCCTACATTATTTATTTATTTTATACGAGCCCGAAAAAGGTTTTAAAGTCATAAGAAGCTGTAGACTCTAGAACTTCGACATATGACAACCCCGCTTGATGTTAAGCTGTAGTGCAGTCCATGACTGGATGTCACTGCTACTACAATTCAATAACTATAAGTAGCAGTCACATCCACTATGCCAGACTAGTTATAATTGTTTCCGAAACGCGACTAAATCTCTTTATGGTCTGTATACTTGTGTGGTACTACCCCGGATTGGCAGACTGGGCACCACTGCCTACCACTCTTTGATAATCAGACCCAAAGCAAATATCCGCCTCTTTTTTTATTAACAAATGTTTGCAATGTTTATTAAATATTACAATAGAAGCTATGAAACAAATATATGCTCCAACCGGGAATCGAACGCGGGATTTTACGCGTAACAAACTCATACGCTAACCAATTGGCCACTCCTTTCGTCAACTAAAGTTCTAACAAAATAATAGAAGTATAATAATAGCATACAAGAGGAGGTGGAGGTCCAGGAGCTCCAACGACTGATATAACCCGTTTTAATTAGATAATGAGTGAAAGTAGATTGACGAAAGGAATTTATAAATCTGATGTGGATGGATGCGTTAAACAAGGCAGGCCCAGGAGAGTGTTTTCCGACCAAATCGGAGACATCCTCAAAAAAGCTAGGTTGCCTAGTGCCCATAACCACAGAGCCTGTATGAAGAGAATTGTGGATGTGAAGGAAGCAAGGGAGCTGTGTAAGGATCGTGGTAAGTGGCGCTCCATTGTCTCTGCCTATCCCTGTGGGAAAAAGGCGTGACAATTTGATTGATTGATTGATAATTAGATACTTTTTTATTTAGTTTTCTACATCAGCTACTATCATATCATAGAAACAGTACAATCAAAGTACAAGATATGTTGGTACCGACAAGTGGTTTAGAACCCTTGTTATTGGTTTGCGAAACACGTTTTTTTTTGCCACAGTCGCCTTCCCTATTCTGGCCAAAAAGACGGACAACACGTGGTGTGGGATCATCTTACTCGTATTTAGACAACTTTGATGTTTACAAGGATGTTTACTTTACTATACTGCACTTACTCTCGAGAGTTCCTAAAGAGTCGTAGCATGTGCCTTTACTAGAAATAGCACTTGTCCTATGATCTTCTTTTATAAAAACATCCACACCAGAATAAGTTAGTAACAAATTTAAATTCCATAAAAGTAGAACACCAAATGTCACCACCACAATGATACGTACCAACACCAAATAGGATTCTGAAATATTAAAAATATATCAACAATTGCTGCAAGGCTTACAGACTATATTAGGTATTCACCAATGTCTCGACGACACCCCACCTGATGTTAAGATGGAGTGGGTCCATGAATTCTAGTCCAGTCATGGATTCTACAATTCAATAACTGTGAGTAGCAATCACATCCACTATGCCGGCCTAGTTGAACCGGCAACCGGCAAACAAGCTGATCCCGAAATGCGACCAATTCACTTCACGGTCTGGTTACCACTGGGTACCACTGCCTACCACTATTTAATAACCAGACCAGAAACAAATATCCAATTTTTTTTATTAACTATATTAGCAATATTTAAATTAATTTAAATATTACAAATAAAAGCTATGAAACGCCTCTATTCGTGGTCCATGAATAGAGGTGACTTCTACTACTGTTAAACAACTGTAGTAGAAGTAGCAGTGTCTTCCACCCTGACGGCTTTGTTGGAAGCGGCAACTTGAAAGCTGATCCCGAAACGCAACCAATTCATTTTAGTGTCTACACTTTTAAGTGTTGGTACTACCACTCTTAGTGAATGCACTCCTTTAATTATTTTTGAATGGTTGTCTTATTCTAATTTGTTATGTACTTCTTATAATAAATATGTAAATATATGTAAACATGTGGTCTAAAATGGGAATGTTATGAAGCTCCGTAAGCGCAGAAACTATTGGATATCTGAGATAAAAACCTAACCAAATCCATTAAAAAAGTTTCAGATAAGGGCGGAGCATAAATGAAACCTGTTATGATAAGCTTAATATAAATTCTCCCCGGCCGAACTGACACACCAGTAGGTACCTTTAATAACTTATATGACTAATTGTAATACACAATAATTATCTATTTGTATTTTACTCCATATCTAAAACTGGTATAATATTGAATTAAACAAATTTTATGCGGCTTACTATAGCTTTTATTTTGGTTTTTATTTTACTATTTTTTATTATTCCGACGTTTCGAGAGCTTTGCAGCCATCGTGGTCACGGAGAGACTGAGGTGTTGGTCATCCTATTGGTTGCATCAATAATCAATGTTCGCGCAAAATTTAAGAAAATGGTATAATATTATTTCTATATCCTAAACAGGACAACGAAAGTAAATATATCAAAGATACATTGGTACCAGCAAGTGGTACCATGCTGCTATGATTGGTGAATTATAGCAGGATGTTCATGTAATAATGGATAATTTTATATAAGAGGTGTAACATGAGGTTAAAACCTTAATCCATCTGATAGAAATACCCCACCCAAATTATTTATGGCTTTTGTATCAAATTAAATAGATGTTTTGTACTCACCTATATCTTTTGATTTTAGATGTGAAACTGTTTTATTTAAAGGGCTGTCGTCATTTAATGATTTAGCATAAACTGTAAATATTATTGAGCATGTAACACCAATAACAACTACACCAGTCACTAATAACAGAATTTTCTGCCAAGTCCTTAGTGTAAAATTCTTGATTTCAACTGAAAATTATAATAAATACAGTCAATTTCAGCCATCTTTCAAAATATATGAGGAGTGTAAAATATATTGGTGTGAGAACAATTATGGATGTATAAAAGTTTTGGACAATTACGGATAGGGGCGGAGCCTAAAAAAAACATGAATTATGACAGGCTTTTGTTTCTCCCTGGCTGAGCCCACACAACAGTGGGTAGCTGTATGACTGACTGTAATACCAAATAAGTACCCATTTGTATTTTACTCTTAAAATTCCTTAAAAATATAATATCCGTAACCACAATTATCCAAAACTATTGGAATATCTGAAACTGGTATAATTTTATTTCTATATCTGTATCCGTATCCATATCCAAAATGTTATATTCATAACATCCCCACTTTAAGACGTTTTCCTTTATTAGTATGATTCAATATACAGAATCACGAAAATGAAATTTTAAAATTGTAAGAAAATAGTAGAATGCAGTTATTGTACCAAGAAAGTTTCTAAAATACTTCTAGTCTAGTATGAATTCACATTGTTTATACAAATATATATATTTTAAATTCAAATTAACTTTACAAATAACTACTAGTAGCCATATTTTGTATTGCATATCACGCTTCGCCTAATTTGACAGATTTACTTAATATCTTATCAAAGTAATTCAAAATGTCACGACTAAATACCAATTACATCAAAATGCTCAATTATTATAGATTAAAATAGATCTTACATGGTAAACATTTCCTCTTGACTTCGATGAATTATATTTACTTAAGAAAAAATAAATTATGTGTTTAGACCCGTTTCAATCTATTCTAACTATAAATCAAAATCACATAACTTTAAACAATCGAAAATTTGTATACCTATATTAGAAGGTTTGCTCTCTTTCTCCACATGTTTGTCTTTCTCCACATGTTTGTCTTCAGTATTAACATATGCATCATTTTCAATGCCTTTATCTTTATAATATTGTTTTATAGTGACAGGTCCATTGAAATAAGTTTTGTTACCGAAATGTACATTCTCTGAGTCAGTAATAGCGACACTACCAAAAGCCGTAGAGTTCTGTGTGACCTCTAAAGAAGAGGCAATAGTTTGTAGTGCATTATCATGCCTTCCTGTTACGCTGCTCTCATCATCGGTATCACTAGACGATGCAGTTTCTTCTATAATTTTATCCACAGTTAACTCGTGTGTAAAGTCACAATTGTTTTCACCAGGTCCAGCATGGTAATCCTGCGCCGTTGTTTTGTATATCATTTTACTTAAGTCTGGTAGTTTATTAACTAGTAAAAAGTAATTGAATTCATTATTATCTACTTAATAATAACGATAAATATAATTTCTAGTCTAATATTAAAACTTCTTTTCTTTTTTTTCTTTTTATCTATGGCTTAGTATTTAACTTGCTAGTGTCAAAGTAAAAATATATGGTTCTTAGTTAAAACATTTTTAGTAAATATGAATATGAAACAAGCGAGTGATTCATCACAAGATGACGATGATAGTGAGGTTGATGATGATCGTTTTAGTAAAATGGCGGAAAGCCTTTACTAAAACTTCGGAAGGAGCTCTGGAGGGAACACGAAGAAACAAGTTTCACATCTTCAAATTACTTGTCTATACTCGATCAACTTAAAAATGATTACTAGATAACAATTCCACCATTATTACATATTAATATTTACAAAAATACAAGTATTTTCGAATAATTTATAAGTACCAATATCAAAACTTGGCGATATGTCACTTCTTATTCCATTTTTTAAAATCAAATAATGGCAATGGATTCCATTGCACACACCATTTAGATAAAATAATAATGACTTCAGTAGATGAATGATGAAACAAGGCAGTGTTTCATCCTTTACACGAACCCTGAGGGGAAAATCATACAAATTATTTTCTCGTAGCATTCACGAGAAAATAATTTGATTGTTTGAGGTGATGCTACCAAAAAACAAACAGATAGACTTTTGAGTGTATAGACCGTGAAGTGACTCAGTCGCGATTCAGAATCAGCTTGAAAGTTGCCGGATCTTATTAGGCTGGCGTAGATAATGCGACTACTGCTGCAGTAGTCGCTCTCCGCTCATTGAGCGCACATAAGAGAATAATTTATGTCAAATCACAATAAAGTAATTTAAAAGCTGGCTACTGAGCTACTATTTGGACATCCATATCAGACAGGTGACATTTTTTTTATTGTGACTCAACATCTGACTTCGACCTGCCTGATGGTAGGCAAGAAGAGGTCCAAGAGTGCCGAAGACTGCAAAAACCGAGTCCTCACAGCTGCCCCAGTCGCTGTCACTATTCCGGCCAAAGGTGTTTCTCCATGCATCGCTTGAAAGATCCAAGGCTATAAGATGGGCATAACACATAAGCTGGCAAAGCATTCCACTTGTCGATTGTTTTACAAAGAAACGACGCTCCGAACTTTTTAATTCGATTACCGATTCAGTCGACAGAATGCGGATGCTTCCCCCAACCTATGCGGGTATTACGGGTGTAAAAGGGAAAGGTAGGAACTAGGTTAAAGAGCTCCTCAGAACATGATTGTGAAAAGCAATGATTGTGACAATCATGGCTGCAATGGTGACAATAAAAGCCGCTCCAAGCCGGTATTAATGAGTTTATAACGGCTTGGAACGAATATCGTGAGATGTGGGTAGTAGAGAGCAAGGTTAATAATACAATAAAACCAATTTTAGACCATAAATTCCTTTATTAACACACTTTTTTTTAACGATTGACTTGCATGTATGTAACAGAAACTTTCAAATAAATTTTCACCCACTTCTAGAAGTCTTAATAATTATAATAAAAGAGGAGATTGAAAAGATTTTAAAGGCAAAAGTGATAGATGAAGTCAAAATGGGGATCACTAGTGGTACTTGTACCCAAGAAAAAACCAGTAGATACGCTCAGTTACAAAAAGCTTTGAAACCTACATTTCGGTCACAAGTCTAGAATGCTGCCTTCATTCTCCCGCCTTCCACGCGATGGACCCGGCACCCGCACGGGGAATTCATAGATGCTAAGAAATTGTTTCATTCTGCAGCTACCTGTGACATCTGTCCAGTATGACACTGATTGTAAAAGAATAATTAAAGCTTTTGAGGCTCAAACCAACCCCTGCCGACAAAAAACCCTGAAGGAGAGAGCCAGAAGCCCTTGTTGGTGCTCCCTGGAGGCCATACAAGTAAACATACAGAAGGAGTTTCACAATGCTCCTACTTAAGGACATCTAGGTATTGAGTGTACCTACTAGAAGGTAAAACAAAGCTATCCTTTTCCAAACATGAGACAACTAATTACATAGGTTGTCAAGGTCTGTGAGCTATGTCAGCGCTATAAATCGAAGAATCTAAAATGCAGGTCTGGTTTCCAGAATGCTGTCTCCCCAGAAGCGTTTTAAGGTCTACCAGAAGAACCTAGTGGTGAACGCTGGATATTCATGGAGGATGTCTCCGAACAATGTAGTAATAAGGTATTGATCGAAGAAGTCTTGTTACGCTATAGACTACCACTCTGAATTATCTTTGACAACTATCGAAAGACGTTTCTTCTACTATCGAAACATGTAAAGTTATATCTAAAAAATGCAATAATACAAATGTCACGGCCTCTATTCCCACAGGAATGCAGGAGACGAGTTACACAATTTTAATCATTTTTATTAAGACGTAACAGCTGATCTCAACTAGCCGGAAAAAGAGTTTCGACTATTAAAAAAATCGTGTTAGTGATCGTTTGTATGATCGCTTTAAAAAAGCCTCATATGAAAATTAATAAATAATTTGAATATCTAAATCACAATGAACCAATTGATTAACTAAAAACATTTTATAGGTACTGATCAATGTTGTGGTCGTGGCAAGTGGCGCTCTACCGTCTCTGCCTATCCCCGTGGGAAAAAGGCGTGACAGTTTGATTGATTGATGTGGTAAAATTTTAGTAAAGCATCAAATTAATTACATCAACCAACTTCTACAAATAACTACGAGTAAAGCTACATCAGTTCCGCGTGAGAAAATATGTACAGTAACACCCCGCTTTACGCGAAAGAGTGCGTATAAACATAATGTAGTCATCAAATTCTCTATGGTCGCGGGATCCCCGCTTCCTCTGAATATTCTCTTTGAAAAATTGGGAATTCCCTGTCCTTTGACTTTGTTCTATGGGGATTCCCTCGTTCGTTTCGTTTGTTGACATAGAGATATATTACTAGAGTTGACATGACTAAGTAGCAGAACGATACACAAAGGTGGAGCGGACCCGCTCCACTAGCCGCAGTGAGAGTAGTATTAAGTATTTGTATTTTTTTGTATTAAATTTTGACTATGTTTAATCATAAACCTCGATATACGCGAATTTCAGTTAACGCGTTTTTTTTCGTAACGTATCCCTCGCGTAAAGCGGGGTATTACTGTAGTTAATCTACATATGTATTACTAAACATACACCCAATTAAGTCTCACAACTAACATCAAATATTAAAATAATTTAAATGACACATTTCACAAACAATATAAGTTATTTCCCAATATCGTATTTTAATGCAGATAGTTTAGGTTAGGTTAGGTTTTTACCTATAAAAAAAGACAATTCTATATTTAAAGTGCACCTTTTGCAGTAGAATCACCTTGATCATTACCATCAGAGGTATTTACTTTTCCTGACATTTCGTTTCCAGATTTTTCAGAATTATATTTCTTATCTCCACCGTATGTCTCAATCGGCGCAGGAATTACCCGTTGAGCAGATGCACTTGTTTCTGCTTCGGATGTAGGCGGTGGCTTCTTGTTGTTAGCATCCTTTTCTGTATTCGTATTAGCTTTCTCTATTTCAGGTCTGTTACAAATATAAAAAATAATGTTATACCAAACAGTTTTTTATTTCATTTTCTGGGGGTATTTAAGGAAGAAAATTTCAACATTTCGAAAAGCCCCCTTTATAAAAGCTGCCTGAATGAGGAGGAGACAGCTGCTCATGTGCTCTCATGGAACTCCTGTCTTGCTTCGACAGAAGTTCTTTGGCAACGCGAGAATGCTTCTGGAGGTCTTTAGGAACGAGAAGGGTTTCCTAGCCTTTCTATAGGAGATCAGGTGGTTCCAAGGAAAAACCGTTGAAGAACGCTCAAAGAAACCGAAGAGGACTCAGGTGCGTAAACGAGTCCGCAAATAACATAGTAATTAGGGTAACAATTAATCAAATATTTGGCTGAAGGTATAAGAAACAATTCAGTTTGAATTAAATGAATAAGGTATCTCTCAAACATTATTAACATTTGTTCCTTTTCTTCCTTTTGTAGCTTAAGTAATTAAAAATGGATTTTGTTCATGTAGTTTTTAGGTTATCCTACATACATATGGTTTTATGAATTTTTGTGCGTTTAATTGATAATCATCATAATTAGCCAGAAAGCGTCCACTGCTGAACATAGGCTGAAAACTTTGCTGATTTGTGTTCTACATTTTTGTTTTATTTTATGTATTGAATAAATGTATGTTTTCTTTATGTAGTTATATGAATAAATAAATAAATATGAATAATGCAAATTATTGGAGTGCAACTTAGTTAGTAAAAAACTAAGGCAACAGAATGATGATAATTTAATTTTGTAGTTGATCTATTGTAGATTTTCGGACTAACTTCTCTGTGGCCGAGTTATAGAATAAGCCAACCTGCTTTTACTATGTGCAGATATTCAAACCTAACTATTCAACCTTTTCTTTTAATTAAAATGTTTTGTTCTTACCCAGTGTATTCTTGAACAGCATTAAACCTGTCAGCATCATACTCAGTGGACACAAGCTTGCGACTTAGTGTCAGTGACCGGCAATGATGACGGAATGCATCATCAACTTGGCATGAAAGGTTGCTGCATGATGCTTTGGTAATTTGGGCGGCCATAGCTGAAAAGAGTTAATTTTAATTTATTTTAAATATTCTTTAAAAGTACACTATCCATCACCCTTATTTTATTTTTAAAATATTATTTAATTTTTTCGGACAATTTACAGCCTATAAATATAAGCTTGATTATTTTAATAGGAGATTATAAATTAAACAAAACTTAAACTAAAGTAAATTATTTACCACATTATACACATTGCAAGTAGCCAGATTATGGTTTATAACAACTTTCAAACTGCATATGCCAACAGTAAAGTAAGGTATACAATATTATCAATCAATCAAACTGTCACGCCTTTTCCCACAGGAATAGGCAGAGATAATGGAGCTCCACTTGCCAGAATCTTGACACAACTCCAACTTTTTCCTCACATCCATAATTACAGTATTACATTGTACAATATAAAGTCTGTCTCAATCACTATCTATATGAGCTAGCCAGCAGAGTGAACCAATGAGGTGGACTATAGTGAAAGAATGAAACGCTGGGACTTTAACAATCAAGATGGCAGATAATAAAGCAGCAATAATAATTCGAAACAACACTCAACACACCTACTATCACACAACAAATCTGATAATAATCTGACTGACTGAGTATAGAAATAAATCTATCACCCGATCTGTAAGAAGAATTACAATATATTTCTAAAACATAGTGGTCAGTGCACCATATTTCAAAATATTAATATAAAAAAATAATAACCTACACTACTATAATTATAACTTTTAACCTTGTTACTACCTCATCTTTTAATACCCGCACAGGTCGGGGGAAGCATCCACATTCTGTCGACAGAATCAGCAGTCAAACTAAAAAGTAGTTTGGCGCGTCATTTCTTTATACAACAATTGACAAGTGAAATGCTTTCCCAGCCTATGTGTTCTCATGGATCCTTCAAGCGATGTATGAAGAAGCACCTTTGGCCGGTATAGTGATGGTAACTGCCTTGAAAACTCAGGTTTTGCATTTATTGACACTCTTGGACCTCTCCTTGATTGCCATCAGGCAGAACGAGGTAAGATGTTGAGTAACAATAACAAAATACCTACATTTACTTATAAATCATGGAAATTACCTCTAAGGAAATTTTCAACATTAGGAGAGGGTCTGCTTTCGAGGATCTTCCTGCGCTTTTTGGTAGGCATACATATAAGATAGGCATCACTAAAGGGCTCCTGTGTTAATACACTCTTTTGTAATATTTGGTCCAACTTTAACACGGACAAATGTTCTTCATCGAAGTTCTTTATCAGGTCAGCTGCAACAACCTGAATATAGTATCAAAATAAATAACAAAATATTTGTTTGGGTGTGTCTTTTATCAGAAGTAAACATACCGGGCCAGTGCTAGGTCCAGCAACAGGTTCTGCAGAAGATCCCGAAGATTGTGCACCTTCTCCACTATGGGCAGCACAAGTTGGATAATTAGTCATTTCAATTAACTTCTCAGTAGGGGCTGTTGGTTTAGCTTCTGCAGCAGCTTTTTTTAGCTCTAAAAGTATATAATTTTTATTATAATAAAACACCTCGCATGAACACCTAATGCAAATTTATAATAACCCAATATATGCCTATGGGCTTGTGCTTTCATAGCAATTTACAAGACACAGCCCCTGAAAGCTTTACAAATCTATGTAGGACTTCTAGCACCACAGTGCATCATGGTTTGAATTACTTAATGGCATATCTAGCATCATCAAAGAGCTAAGCAATTAAATATAGCAATCAAAGCATTTTGCATCAATTGGAGTGATATATCCCTACTTTATAATAAAGGGAAGGTGCCTGGGCCCGTCGGATCAGTGAGAAATATCACTTTAAATCAACCTTTTGCTGTTTATTTCTCCAAATAAATAGATACCCAGTATAAAAATATCAACAAACTAAAGAATAATTTACGCCATAATATTTATTTATGATAATAGAGTAAAAAGTCCATCATAGGCGACTCGCAAACTCAAGTTAACAAATCAACAGTTGTTACCACGGTGAGTTGCGACCATAAATACACATATTTCAATTAAATAATAAATAAAGGTTACCAAAAATTATTACACTTTAGCACTATAATAACTACTGGTTTATTAAATATTGCAAAATAGAGTAAATTAAGAAGAAATAGAGATTTTATTCAACTTTTAACATAAATTAGCCAAATATACACATGTCATGTCGACAGAAGGGAGATAGTGATGTAAATAGACGGACGCCACAGTCATTCGATTATATTTGTAGTAGTAATCAATTAATTATTTAAGTCCCTCATAAGTAATACATTAAACCAATCAATCAATTAATCAAATTGTCACGCCTTATTCCCACTGGGATAGGCAGAGACAATGAAGCGCCACTTTCCACGATCCTTACACAAACAAAGTAATTAAACCAGAGACAAGTAATCTGGAATGGTCTATGGTCTAGAGGTTTATTGTCTCTGGGTTTGATGTTTCTCTCTCTCTTGGTCTCTCTGAGTGCTGCGGTGTGGCTGCCTTTTAGACAAACGAAAATTAAAACATTTAATTTATCATAATAAAACTGGTGGGTCGCTATTTTAAAAATCGTTTTACCGGAGTGCTCAATCTGTGTCTGTTTACTGTAATCAGTGAAGTAAGCAAGTAGGAGCGAGTGAGTTGGTGTCATACGAGGGAAAGAGATACAAGTTTCTTAAAACTGGGGTATTTGTGATGTGTTTGTTGGAAGAAGTTGCAGAGTAAGTGAAAATTGCACGAGGTTTGGATTGAGATTAATTCTATTGCGTGTTATAATAATTTCTAAAGTGATGTGTATATTTCATATTGAAATCTAATAATACGCAGTGTATGTATAGTTGTAGTTCGTACATTGTATTGTCTTTGGAGTGAATTAGTATTGATTAATTTGTTGAAACCGTGAAGCCGTATTGACGTCAATGTGACACGAAAAACACTTAGTGCTGATCATGAAGGGGTAAGAAAGCATACCAGTTTATTAGTTGTTATTAACTCTGCAACTGTAAGCAAAACAAAATGGAGGAATGCTTTGATAATGCTCCAAACAGACTATTCGACATTACATTGCACTTTGTTGTGAAAAGAATTAACAATTACCTGTTATTTGATGCTGATCAAAACACTTACATCTTTAAAGATGGTATTGCTTTCCCTGGAGAAGTCAGTGAAAGGATTTTTGAAGAGTTCCAAAGACAAAAAACTCTCAAAAATGATATGGTTAACTGCTTTTTTAACCAAGAAATTACACCACTCAGAAATATGAATCTGAAAAATGGAAACATCTCAGATGCAAATTTTGCACAGCTACTATCACAAAAGCCACACAGCCTTATGGTAGATCACTGTGAATATTTTTCTGATGCATTAAGCAATATTATAAATGCACATGGTGAAAATCTTGTCAATCTGAAGATGATTACTCGTACATCCCAATATAAACCGATAGTAACTCGTGATATTGATTTATATGCTCCTAATTTGAAAAAGGTGGTTATAAACCACTTTCAGTTATCCAGCTTTCCTATGAGCAACATCAACATCATCAATCAGATTACATATCTGGACCTTTCGGAGACTCTTGTCATGGGCTCATATTTGCCAGACATGCCAAACCTTGAATGTCTAATTTTGTACAACACATTGAGGATCTCGGATATACTCAATTGGGTCAATAGATTACACACTTTGAAACATTTGGATATTTCCCGGTCCGATGATGGCCCTGGGAATTTTGCCAAGCCGAATGCCACACTTGCTAAGTTGGTTGCAAATCTGCCATTGTTGGAACATTTGGATTTGTCTGGAACAAATTTAGCCGGGACTGGTGCAGCTGCTATGGTTAGAGTTGAGAACTCGGACGATGAAGAAGATGATGATGCAGATGCTTCTTCCGATGGAGAGGATACTTATTTCATTGAGCTGTGTGATGTGCCAGGATTGGCTTCACGTGTTCACAGGCCTTTGAAATTCCTTGGCCTCTACGGAACTCCTTATGGAGCGTGCAAGAGACATCATATTCCTGCAAATGTGGTAAGTTTAATCATATCAGTTAATATACTTTTATAATTGAAAAGCTTTTAATTAACTTGCAATATTTGTATGTATGTTTGGGGAATATCTTTGAACTGAATTTTGAAGCAGTTATTCTTAACCAATTGCAATTAAATTTTTCATACACTTTTGGTTTGGATGACAATGTATGATTAGCTAATTGATGTCATTCTTAATTCAATATGGCAGACTGTAAAGTTAGCGTACTAATCATTTTTGTACACTCCCATGTTATGAGTTTCAAATGAAAGGGCAGAGAAGAACACGAAAATTAATATAACTACTCAAAATCCAATATGGCGTCCGCACAATATGGTTGACTAGTTGTATTTGAGTACTCCTATTATATGGGTATCAAATAAAAGAATTTGTTTGTGGTTAGTTTAGTGGTGTTCAAACAAATGGTGTGGGGACTGACAAATCTTAACTGTTAGCGATAAAAATAAAATAGAGGAGGATCTAACTAAGATGAAAAACTTTGTTGGTTCAATTGGTCTAAAATCGTGGTTTTTAGAGTGGTGGATTATGATTTTGGGGTCAAATTGTTCAGTTCAAAATTATTATTTTTATTTGGACAGGACATTTGAGCTCGACCTGCCTAAAAATAAGAAAGAGGAGGTCTGAAAAAAACAGAGTTAGTTCATGGCTACCTAGTTAGTCATTAGGCAACCCGGCTTACTTGTGGATGTCTCCGGGTTTGTTCGGAAAACATCCACCTCTGTCACTGGTGCTTCTTCTTTTAAAAAGTATTTTAAATTTAAAAGGTATGAATCTGTCATACCAGCTGTTCGTATAGACTTCATAAAGGTGCTTTTTACCTTATTCAACCCAAATCTATGAAATCCTGAATGAAGGTTGTTGGTAATTATATTATGCTAGGCTTGCACAGTACACTAAATGCTAGGTATGCCGACAACATTGTGGTCTATTGTCAATTGTTGTCTATTGAAGCTCAAAGCTTTTCACTGCTAGCCAAGCGTATGTAAGCCCTTAAGTAGAGTCAAATCACTAGAAGGTCTGTATCAGACCGTAAATGAAATGAACAGGTTGAGAATACATATAGATACTACTGTAGAACAATTGACAAGTGAAATGCGTTGCCAGTCCATGTGTTCTCTCCATCCTATGACCTTGGATCCTTCAAGCGATGCGTAAAGAAGCACCTTAGGCCGGCATAATGATGGCGACTGAAGCAGCCGGGAACTAACTCGTCGTCACTCTTGGACCTTCTCTTGCTTATCATCAGGTTATTAACACAATAATAACTAAATAGTGAAAAAATATTTTTAATACAAACTTATTTAAATGTTTTTAAAAGAAGAAAATAAACTTTAAATTGAATCAAATAAATCAATTTATTACATTTGTATGGGTTTCACTGTACAAAAACCGATTTGTTTCGTGTGCGAGCATATCGGCTGCACTGCATTTTATTGCAGCGTAGTTAGGCGTCACTGTGTCGCGCCTAGAAACACATAGCAACAATATAAAGTTAGTCATCACCCCACATCAACGACTCAAAACATTGCTCTACTTATATAATATAAATGCTTGTTACAAAATTTTCTTGTACAGAAAATAATAATATAATAATTATGTAACAGCAAGGTATCAGCTTATAAGTTGCCAGTTCCAACTATGTGGACGCGACTGCTACTTCAAGTCAAGTCAAATTTTTCTCGCTTTTTTCCCACAGGGATAGGCGAGGTAGATGTGTCAGGATTGTGGCAAGTGGCGCTCCATTGTCTCTGCCTATCCCTGTGGGAAAAAGGCGTGAAAATTTGATTGATTAAACTATTTTTAAAATATGATAGAAGGACTCCAAATAACAATAAGCCGTTAACTTTTGCGTTCAGAAAGAAGAGATAATTTGTTGTACATCAGCGAATTTACGCAATTTCTCGCTTAGAAACAACATCCTGTCTCACGACAATAAATTATAAATATCTATTCCACGAAAAAATAAAGACGACGAGATTGCAAAGTTACATTAAATAAGAATGTAATTATAAAATGGATGTGTATATCAGATGACATTCAGTTATATTGCGACATATCGACGGGCAATATTAGACCGTATGTAACCTACGAAAGAACATCATTCATTTTTATGGGGCATTTCGTTAGTAATCTAATTTGAAAAAATCTTTATTTGCATAGTTTAGGTGTGCAATATGATCAAACTATAATTATGACACTTCAAAGCGCCATATAAGGAACTGTTAATATGGCGTGTCTTAGTGATTAAAGGTCGATACAAAATCCATATCTTATTTTCCAAATAACTCAATTGCACATCAGTTAAAAGCAAAATGGTTATTAGTTATAATAATACAATTATTGAAACTACCATTTGCATATATTTTTTTATCATTGGGCATTACAAAATGATGTCAAAGCTGTACTCATCAGCATGGATATTTCAGCAGACAGTCGCGAGAGTCAATCAATCAAACTGTCACGCCTTTCTTTCTATATGGATAGGCAGAGTCAACGAAGCGCCACTTGCCACGATCCTGACACAACTCCCTCGCTTCCTTCACATCCACAATTCTCTTCATACAAACTTTAAGGTTATGAGCACTAGGCAACCTAGCTTTCTTGAGGATATCCCCGAAAACACCCTCCTGGGCCTGCCTTGCTTAACGCATCCATCCACATCAGTTTTATAAATTGTTTTTGTCAATCTACTTTCACTGATTCTTTTCATTTGCCCAAACCATCGAAGCATCGAACCATCGAACCATTTGTCAATCCTTCTTACTACATCCTCTTTCAAACCACATCTATCGCGCACTGCGCTATTCCTTATACCGCTATCCTCACTCCACATATACTCCCTAATGACCGCTCATGCTTCTTCTGACACACCCAACATTCACTTCCATACAAGTACCGCATTATGAACAGCCATCCTTGACTTTTGGGACATTATTTGGCTGTTTATTATACTATGGATATAGTAACACAAAAAATTCGTTAAATTGACCCTAAGGTAGGCTAGTAAGAATTCCTAGCGGCATTAAGTTCGCCTTTGTACCTACCTACCTATATAGTGCATATATTTTTTTAAATAAATAGCGGTTTTGTGGAAAGGTTTCATAGCATGCTTATGAAGTTCAAAGTTGCTGTGAAGTGCAAATCGGGAAGTAGCACATCGAATTTCCTACCGTTTTGTTAGGACTGCGAGCCGCTTGCAAAAGTAATAGCAATACAAGTGCGGCTGGAATGGTTTCTGGCAAGTCATTGCGACTTGCAAGAGAGTTTATGTACGAATCGCAAAACCAAGTCCAAAGTTTAGATCATACTTTCGTTAGCAATTTACTTTAGAGAGTTAATGCGTAAGATTCTCCCTTAGTCTTAAACATGGAAAGATAAGCAAAATGTTTTTGCGCACAAAGACCTAAAGACGTGTACACATGTTTTCGCGCGCAATGTTTCCTCGCTCTTTTTAATACCCAGATCTAAACTTGGTTTGACATCTCAATGTGGCTGATGATTACTTTTTAGCGAATATAGCTTTTTTATTATTATTGCTTATTGTGTCTTAATATCTGACCCAGTTTACGGTAGCCTCAGTCGCCGTCACCATGCCAGCCAAAGACTGTTGTTGTGCGCTGATTTCTTGTTAGTTTAAAACTATTTTAGTTTGTCTGTTGAAGGAAAATATCTATCTTTCCTTCTTTGTTAAAAAAAATTAAAGTTATTCGCGTTCCATATGTATGGGCACTATACAGTATAAATAATTTAAAACATCTCACTCCGAACATCTAAAAATAACTTAACTTGCAACGGGAGCAAGTTGCTTCTTATAGCGATTTTCCTCCCTCTGGCACTATATATGATATAAACCTTTTATATGCAATACGTTTGCCTCTGATTTTTTATTTATTTTATTATACATTTCTATACTAAGCTACTGAAGTGCTTGTATCATAGAAACAGGACAACCAAAGTATATATATCAAAGATACATTGATACCGGTGAGTAGTTTCGAACCTGTGCCACTCGGCTTACGTAGCCCTTGCACTGCCACTACACCACGGTCGCCCTATTTTCTCTGATATACGAGTATGTACGTTATAGAAGATGGACGCGAGCTATGACTTAGCTTAAAAATTCATGTGTCTTTTAGTCAGGACAGCTGCAATTCTTCGCGGAATAGATTCGTAAAACAGCTGAATAGTTTTCAACGGGATGTTGTCTCATACTTGTACCAAAAAAGCTGCCAATGGCTTTAATGTTGTTGAAGACTGATCCTCACTCTCAGCTCTAAAAAAAATAATGTCTGACGTTTGCGATGTTCAGCAAAGATGTTTGATGCTTCTCAAACCCAACCTGCACCATTTTGCATTATCATCTTAAAATATGTTAGTGTTTGCTGCAAGTCACAGTAAGAACTTCATCATGTCGAGTTATTCATTAGCTTACTGCTCGGACAGTGATGTTAATGATATGATCCGTTAAATACTAACTAAACAAAACATTATGCTAGAAAGCTTCGTGAATCTTCAACCTGCTTTGGTTAAATCCCCGCTACTCCTGCACGACAAGGCGCGACTCCATGCACAATATGGTTGCAGGTTGGGTCTCTACATACGGTACATTTAGGTATAACGCATTAAGTTTGTGAGTTTGTGTGGATTAACTTTCAATACAATGTACCAGCAATGTACTTAATATGGTGTCTGGTTATCGCCGTAGTGAATTTTGATTTCTGACATCTTTTTTAGTAACACTCGAAGGATTAAGACAAATCGGTTGACGTTAGAATTAATATGGGCCAACGAAACAAACATACATACATGCACATTAGCTTTTTTGCATCGCTCGGTTTGGTAAAAATGTAAATACCATTTTTATGATTTATTTATTTTATTTCTAGGTGTCTGGCGATTCCAGTGAGGAACAAATCATGGTATCTGCTTGGACCTACATGAACAGGCCAACCGTGCTTACGCGCGTCCTCAATGACTTGTACTATCTGTTCCGCTATGATAAGATCGAGTCAATCTGGAACCCTCTCTTGGTGGTGCTAACAGCTATGGAAAGTTATTTTCATGAGAATCAAATTCAGATTGCTGGCAGGTAAGCAGTTTTGTAATTAAAATTTACACAACTAACTCGCTTCCCTCTCATTCACAATTCTCTTCATACAAGCTTCATACGGTTATAGGCACTAGGCTCTGAAGTTATATAGATGGTTGTTGAAATAATAAAGAAAACTGCATCGAATAATCTAAATGAATACCAGTTTGCCCCAAATATAAATAAATTTAAAATTTAAAAGAACATAAATCTGACCAAAACATTTACATCGCAAGGTTTATTTTCACACTTGTATCTATAAATAGTAGAATTTATTAAGCTATTATAGGATCAATATGTAATAATTTTCAGTAAGTGCAAAAGGAAGTATATCCTTTTGTGAAAAACAAGTTTTGGACATCTCGTTTTACTATAGACTTCAAATATCGATTTTCGAGCTAGACACTGCAATAGTTTTTTTTTGTAATATATAAAATATAACCATCGAGCTAAATACCCCGGATTGGACGGTAACTAAGGTAGTGGCACACTATGATGGCTGTTTTGATACATTATAATAGAGACATAAAATGTGACCATTGGACTAGGCTGGCATACTGGATGTTATGCTGTTTACAGTAACTTTGACAATTTACTGACATGAAATAAAAAATAGTGTGACGCTCTACGGGTTCTAAAAAAAATTGTCACGCCCCTTTTCCACGAGGATAGGCAGAGACAATGGAGCGCCACTTGCCACGATCCTGACACAACTCCTCGCTTCCTTCACATCCACAATTCTTCTTATACAAGCTCTACGGGTTCTAAAGAGATACAATACCTATTCCTTTTTGAATATCATTACATAACCAGTGTTATAATCATTGTTCGAGTTAATAACTGTTACTGATCGCGTTTCTGGATCAGCTTGTAAGTTGGCCGACTTGGCCGGCATAGTGAATGTGATTGCTACTTACTGTTATTGGATTGCAGTACCAGTGACATCCATCCAGCTTAACATCAGCAACCCTGTCATATGTCGAGTCAAAATAAAAAAATGTTACTTAAATTTTAAAAAAAAAAAAAATATGATAATTTTATTACAGCGCTTCACTGTTTTATGTGGTAAAGGGAAGGGAGGGCAGTAACCTTGGGCTTAAGTTGTCGGAGCGCATCATACTGAACGTTCTTAGGGCAATGGAGAATCATCCAAGTGATGGCACTATTTTGCGCAACTGCTGCCTCACCATTTGCCAGTTCAATGTGCCAACTGAAGTGGTAAGTTTTACTAGAGTCACTCTTCAACTGGTCCCACCAAAAACTTTTTTATTTATTTTATATTTCAGTAAAAAATATTTAATCTTTAATTATATTATACAAAAACTCAGTTCAGTTTGTTCACACAGAACACAACTTCAAAAAAATATATATTCGTCTGGAGGTTTATATTAAAGTATAATAATAAATATTAATGATTGGTTGATGTAGCAGTCTCTTATGACGAGAACCTCGTGAAAGCTGAGAAAGATAAGTAAATAAAGTATCTTGATCTGGTTCGCTAGGTTTTCGACATTGGGAGGTGGATACAGCAGTAATTGTGCAAATTGTCGTGACTGCCAATGGCTTAATAGCCAAGAGCCTTGATGAACACCTAAAGAGGCTCTAGTTAGATAGCTGGATAAAGTGTTTGATTCAGAAAGCGGTACACGGCGCGTATTGTTAGGAGGTTCTTTTCTCAGGAGCCCTGACCACCGGTGACTTGGACCCTGGTCCCAATGTGGTTCCCCTCAGTGGACAACTATTTTTTTAAATTATTTTTATATATTTAAAAAAAATAGAAATAAGAATAAAGAATAATAATAATAAAACCATTTGACAAGTACCATTCTGGCAACTCGACAACTCGTTACCATGCAAATCCCTATTTCCAGGTTCAAATCTCTGCGGGGTTGTTGCATATTTTAAATATTGCTAAAAAATATGATAAAATTATGAAAGCTAACAAGTTTGCAACTAATGTACTGCATCGTTTTATAATTAATAATGTATATATTTTTTTACTAAAATTCAATTTCAGCTCTTCGTATATGACAGACTGGCGACCATACTGATTTCCAGTATTTTGATGACAACAGAGGTGTTCATGATGCGTATTGGGTCATATTTGCTAAATTCACTCGCCTGTCAAGTGGATAAGGGTCATAAGGTGTTCCTGGGCAAATGCGGCATTATACGGGTATGTTTCAATTTGTATAAATATTTCTATTGACTATAAATATTTATAGTGTATAAATATTTAAGCATAGTGTGTCAAAAGTAGTTTTAGTTTGATCAGAATAACTCATCATGAACAAGAGGCCTGAACTCAGATGAATCGTTTACTCAGGACCTATGTTGACGGATCAATGATCACCAATTCAAGGCGTCACGCTTACTTTTTACATTATTTTAATATTTATTGCAACATAAATAAAGTATTTTCATTCTTTTAATGGGGTTCGTAGGTGACAATCGTCTTTGTACCACGGACACAAACTAGCCAGCGCCGTATATGAGGCGCTAAATCCGTATAACCTTGGATCTCTATTCCATAAACTTGGATCCTTTAAGCGAGGCAAGAAGAAGCGAGGCGGCATAGTGAATGACTCAGTTTTTGCAGTCGTCGGCATTCTTGGCATCCTCTTGCTTACCATCAGGCGGGTCGAAGTCAGATGTCGAGTCACAATAAAAATATCTCTACAATGTGTTTTTACGAGCATTTTATTTCCAGTGCATGCTGCAAATCGTAACAGACAGACTGGAGAATGAATCATGCGATGACATTATGGCGATGGCATGGTCTACCATGTGGAATGTCACTGACGAAACACCAATGAACTGTCAGATGTTCCTCGATGATGTCGGCCTCACCACGTTCCAGAGATGTCTTCTAGTAAGTGTTATTCTTATTTGGCACATTTATTATTATCATTATACATTAGTTCAGACAAGTAGTTGCTTATAATTAAAAATTTTGTGACTTCAATAACCCTTTTTTTTTGCAGAGATTCCCAGATAAGCCAGAACTTCTGCGAAACATGATGGGACTGCTGGGAAATGTGGCTGAAGTCAAGCATTTGCGTCCACGACTTATGGACAGCCGTTTAATCGTTCTCTTCGATCAACTGCTTGACTCAGATGATGATGGGATAGAGGTGAGAAGAAAACTATTTAAATATTAACAGACCCTGATCAACGTTTTAGGATCAACTTGTAAGCGACGGTTCCAACTAAGCCAGCATAGTGAATGTGACTACTACTTACAGTTATTTAACTTTAGTAGCAGTAGCCTCTATTCAAGGGCAGCACACCAGCTTAACGGCAGCTGTCATATGTCGAGCCCTTAAGAGCCTTTTAAGAGTGATAGGCAGTGGTACCCAGCCTGCCGGTCTGGGCTTATAAGTATACAGACTAGGAAGTGATTTGGTCGCGTTTCAGGATCAGCTTGTAAGTTGCCGGTTCTAATTAGGCCGGCATAGTGGATGTGATTGCTTCTTACAGTTATTGAATTGTAGTAGCAGTAACATCCATTCATAACATCAAACGGGGTGCTGTCATATGACGAGTCAAATTTAAAAAAAGCCTCAGCCAACAAATTAAACATTTTTGGAAACATACACAATTTATGTGTGTGTGCTCTGTTATGTAATGTAAGAAAGTTAATGCTGGGTGTGGCAGAAGAAGCATGAGAGTAGAATTAACTCTGTAGAAATGCGGTCGTTAGGGATGTATATGTGGAATGACGATAGCATATAGAATGAGGAATAGCACAGTGCGCGATAGATAAGGTTTTAAGAGAAGATGTGACAAGGATTGACAAAGGAATGCTTCGATGGTTTGGGCACATAGAAAGGATGAGTGAAAGTAGATTAACAAAAGAAATTTATGAATCTGATGTGGATGGATGCGTTAAACGAGGCAGGCCCAGAATGGTATTTATTGGTGCTCAAGAAATCTGGGTTGCCTACTGCCTATAACCATAGAGCTTCTATAAAGAGAATTGAGGATGTTGTGTCAAGATCGTGGCAAGTGGTGCTCCATAGTCTCTGTCTATATATGTGGGAAAACGGCGTGACAATTTGATTGTGCTCTGTGGTCCTTTAATTAAATTCTAGATTAATCATAATCATAACCTGTTTTAAAAGAAAGAATCCAATCCGCATAAGTACTTTTAAGATAGTAATAATTAACTTTTAAGTTAAACCGATTTTTTTAGGATAATATTCTGCTGTAAATTTCACTATTGATTTTTTAATTAAATTTAATATATTTTTGTATAATAAATTATTTATGTTGAAATAATAAAGTAAAATATGCTGTTTTGTCAATTGATTCCTGTTCGCATAACTTGTCCAATTATCACGACTCTAATCACATGGGGATAGATAGAGATAACAGAGCACCACTTTTCATGATCCTAACACAACATTTCACACATAACTCAATATTACGACTATCCTATATAGAATGCACTGATTTAATTTAATTTAATTTTAGGTGAGCTACAATGCAGCTGGCGTACTGTCTCACTTGGCTTCTGACGGTAAGGAGGCTTGGACCCTTACCGAACCGAGCCGGGCTGACGTGCTCGCACATCTCGTATATGCTATTGACAGATGGAGTCTACGCTCCGAACGTAACATAAACTATCGCAGCTTCGGTCCCATTTTGGGGCTCTTGCGTACATTCCATACACCTGAATGTCAACATTGGGCCGTCTGGGCATTGGCCAATTTGACCACCATGTACCCGGATAAGTATTGCGGATTGATCGAAACGGAGGGTGGATTGGAGTTCCTGTACGAGCTGCTGTGCAGTGAACAAAATAAGACCATCAGGACACTGACTAAGTTAGTCCTGCAGAACTGCATTGGATATTTCTCCAGATCCTGTATTACTACCGATCCTCTGCAATTCAATAATTGAAAATATTGGTCGTAAATTTTCAACAACTTATAAAATTGTTTACATAAATAAATTTTAAAAAAGGTAAAGCATTGTACAGGAGAATATTTTGAGACGGGGCACTAAGGGCTAACCTTGACCATTGTAGTTGCAGGAAAACGTTCCTTAACTTTTTTTAAATATGATGAACTGCATTCACAGATTTTGAAACCTGTACAGTAAGTACAGTCAGCATGAAAATTGTAATTTTGGACAAAAACTTTTTTGTTGCCAATTGATACTGTTTTTTTAGGGATTAAAATTCTCTACTGCACCGACTGAGGTTTAAGTACTAGAAATGTCAGAAATCACAAAGTAGAGAATTTTAATCCTAATAAAAAACAGGATTGAGTGGCAGTTTTTGTGTATAATTAACATTTTCTTTCTCATTGTACATTTTTCCAAATTTTTGCATGCAGTTCAGCATGTCTCAAAAAAAGTGTAACTTTTTTCTGTAACTATAACGGTACAGTCCCGGGAAACCCTTCCCGTGGATAGATGCTTTACCGGACGACTGCTAAATCTTGACAAAGCTAAGCTCCTCATTATGGTAGGTGCCATAACAGGACGTTTTACCAAACACTTGTACAATCTCAACATTGCAGATAGCCCTCTTTGTAGAGGCTGTCTGAATAAGGAGGAAACAGCTGCACATGTACTTTTGAGCGTGGCCGAAGCGAGACATAAGTTCCTTGGTAACGCGGAGACGCTTCCGGAAGCCTGTAGGAACGAGAATGGTCTCCTGGAAGACCAGTAGAAGACTGTAGAAGATCAAATGGCTCCACTGAGAGCAAACCGTTGAAGATCGCACAGAGAAGGACTTAAGTTCTTTGGCCGGAGTAGTGACGGCGACTGAGGCAGCCGTGAACTACTCAGTTTTTTCAGTCGTCGTCACTCTTGGACCACCTCCTGCTTATCATCAGGCGGGTCGAGGTCAGATGTCATGTCACAATAAAAAAATAAAAAAAGTATGGAAACGAAAAAAAGTACATAACAGCAAGTTAAGGCATCTATCTGCCCTTAGTGCCCCGTCTCAAAAATCCAACCTGTATATAAAAGTGTTTATTTATCTAAAACTTTATCATACTTAAAATATTTTAAAACATATTTAATGGGTTTTTTAAATGAAGTATGGGTTATAAATTTAAAATTTAAATATAACTTGTTTTTGTTTTGCATAAATAAAAATATTATCTCTGCCTAGTGTATCGCTGAATTGTTAATTGGATCGTATAATATATACGTCCTTAACATTTGAATTTCTCATTTGATTGGTGTTGTAATTTGGTCAATATATACGTCCTTTAGGGACAATAGTAGTTGTTGAACTCTTTAATATTTTATTACTTACTTTTTTCTCTTATGGCTACAGTCCATTATTGAAATTTGGAATGCATTTCATACACAAGCCAATACATGCCAACTAAATAACATCCAACAACGCATCGCTTGACGACGACTTCTCATAGTGTCTATGATTAAAGATATGGCGTGTGTGAAAGAATCTAAATTTTAATAAATGACTCTAGCATTTATTGTTAGAGCACCCTCTGTCGGGTAGCTATTAGTGATAGTTTATTCGGGTTTTGTATAACTCATGCAAACATTATAACGATGTTTACATCTATAGGCCTTTGGGTAGAAAGGACGTAGTAGTTGGGTACTTTAAGTTTGCCCTCTAGAATGAAGTCTAAAAGGCATATAAAGCGAATATACTATATTACAATAACACCACACTATCCTTCCGTCGGTGACTTCATAAATATAACAAACACCCGGCCATAGTAAGCACATGATTTCTTTATAGATTGTAAGTAAAGTATTTTAAAATTAAAAACTTTAAAGGTTTGTTATTGATTTTTAATATTATTTTGAATGATCTTTATGACATTTTTAACTCTTTATAAAAAGAAAAAAACTTATATTCATGTTATTAGGTATTTTTATAAAAATACTTCTAATATTATTTTTTTATTAATTTTATTTGCTTAAGCAACAGGCTCGCTATGATGGTCAATGACTTACAATAATGATGAGGCAATTACATATAATCATCGAAAAATATAGTTCACGAGCCATTTTCGACAACACGTCAATAAATTAAAGCAATTATTACTTTAAATGTAGTTGCAGATTGTTACGAAACTTCATGTGTGGATAAAACGACCATCTTAGCAATGGACTAAGACACTCTAACGTTACGAAAGGAATAATTTATTTGACTTTTAATGTAATGAAATATATAAAAGCCAGGCATACTAATGTATTTATTCTGTAAAACGTCAGTATCTCTTAGTTCATAGAAGTTTGTTGTTTGTTTGCTATTTTAGCTTTAATGTGTTAAGCGTAAACAAATTAATGTTTCAAAATACTTCTTAAATGTTAAAAAATATGATGAAATGTTAGAATTTATAATAAAATTTAATCTTAGTGATTAAAAATATATTCCTGTTTAATTTCACCTTTATTGCTTTCCTCTGATGTTACTGTGAAGATCTTATTGTTTATGGC
Organism: Tinea trinotella; assembly: GCA_905220615.1. NCBI lineage: Eukaryota > Metazoa > Arthropoda > Insecta > Lepidoptera > Tineidae > Tinea > Tinea trinotella. The sequence continues at coordinate 7,873,164 of HG992305.1, forward strand.
ATTTGAGGTATTTGTGGCGAATAAGGCCGGCTTCGACGAATATTGCAAAGAGTAATATTCGAGTATTCGAAAGAGAATATTGCAATAGTGAGTTTCTACTCTATTCGTGTTCAAAACAATCGAGACACATTCACTATGCCGGCCTAGTTGAAACTGGCAAATTACAAGCTGATCCCGAAACGCGACTGTCACTTCGCGATCGGTAACCTTGTAAGTGGTGGTACTACCCCAGAAATGCAGCCTAGACACTACTGCCTGCCACTCTGATAACCATACCTCAGCAAATATCCACTGCTGCTTACAGTTAGTGCTCACACTCTAGTAGCGGTCGCTTCCAATTGTGAACCGAACTCTAGCTTAGTCATAAAAAGTTTTTTTAATAATTTTATTATGTTTATGCAGTTTATTTTTGATTGTACTTGACATATAGCAGAGCCTCATCTGATGTTAAACTGTAGTAAGGTCCATGGATTAACTACAGTTTAAGAATAGAGAATAAATTTTTGACACGACATGTGACAGCACCTTGCCTGATGTCAAGCTGGAGTGCGGTCCATGAATGGAGGCTAGTGCAACTACAGTTTAATAATTGTAGGTAGCAGTCGCATCCATTATGCTGCCCTAGCAAGTGTAGTGATGTTACTACATTTAACTGCAAATACCAGTCATATCCACTATGTCGGAATCGGCAACTTTCAAGCGGATCCTAAAACATAAAAGTGGTTGTAGGTACTACTCCAGAGCGGCAGACTGAGTAAATAACCACCACTGCCTGACTACCACTCTTTAAAACTCATCATCATCACCTCGATCGCGTCCACTGCTGAACATAGACAGGCTCAGAGGAAATGTCAATCTTAATAGAGTTTGTCTTTTATAAGTCGTTACTATAGATAGCAATTGCTTGTAAAATGCCTATGCCCACAGAGATAATTGAGCGCCACTTGCCACGATCCTGACACAACTCCCTCGCTTTCCTTATATCAACAATTCTTAGAAAATGAATAAAAGAATCATTTTTATATTTCAATCATAAATATTTAGAGTTTGCACGTAAAAATTTTCCCTAGAAAAAAGACGTTTGACTGCAGGTAAAGGGGTATATCTTGAGGTTATAGTAGTATATCTTGAGGTTATAGCGGTATATGTTAACGTTATAGCGGTATATCTAGAGGTTATAGCGATATATCCTGTGGTTGTAGCGGTATATCTTGAGGGTATAGTGGTATATCTTGAGGTTATAGCGGTATTTGTTGAGGTTATAGCGGTATATATTGAGGGTATTATAGAGGTATATCTTGAGTGGAGATACACAAAGATAACAACAATTTTTAAAATTCTCGTCAAGGTTACACTGGGAACTTCGTTAACGGATTAACGTCTTATGTCTGAAAAGTCTGAAGAGTGATAGGATGGGCATATAATCAGAATTGGTAGAGTAAATCTATCACTTGATGACTGATTTAAATTTGACTCGTATAACGTGATGTCTAGAATGTGGGGAAAGAAACTTAAGGATATGCTTCAGTTTAGAAAATAATATGTTACGTTAAGAAGAACGACGGCCGTCTGTAGAAGACACCCAAAATGGCTGATACATTCAGAACGGAGTCTGACGTAAGTTTTGGTAGGTAGAGAAATTCGTGTGCCAGTAGACTCTCGCTAGTCATGCAAATGGTTATACCCGTACGTAGGTATATTATAAAAAAGATAAATAAAAATACAATGAGTAAAGATTTATTTTTCATTTGTATAATCTTAAATAATAAACATTAATTGAATAACGTCAATTAAATCCTAAATGACTACTTAAAATATAAATATATTTTTGGTAGAAAATAAACATTAATGATTACTTAATTTAATTTTATCATGGTTTTATATTATTGATAAACATGAAAAACGCCTATTAAACGTCTATTAGTCAAATAAACTATTAAATCGCAAAGTATAGTATTTGAAAAATTAAAACAAAGTATTTTGTCAATAAGTTATTGTTCAGAATGTAAAACATTCCGAAACATGATATAATGTTGCTTAGGTATATATGTATGCCTACAATACAAAATATTATGTTATGTGATATTCGACATTATAATTTTCATCACATATCATAACGGCTTAATCGAAATATACGAAATAACAAGGTAAAACTGACTATTTACATTGTGTCAAAAACATTTTAAATAATAATATTTAAATGATGTACTTGACGGAACCAGTGTTCCTCGTCTGGTCTCAAACTCTCACTTGGACCGCGCAAGTACGTTGACCTAAACAGCTAACATCGTCGTTACACACGATCACTATGGGGAAGGTTTGAGATCCCGTAGACGCAGGTCAGGGAGAGAGCGCAGACCTAGAATCTTTTCCACAGGTCCAGGTCTACGATGTTCGTCTGGCCATTTGACAACAACATTATTAGTGGCGGGCGGTAATGTCACTGGAGGCTCAACTAGCACCGGTAATCCACCTTCTCTATCTGGCAACATGTGTCCTATTATAGTACCCACTCGTCGAAAAGGCAACGCTGCCGAATTCCGCAGATCTGCATCTAAAGGCCTCATTCTAACTCCTGGTCCGACCTGTGCCATCACAATGACTGGAGTGCCTTCTTGTTGTGGTAGTATGTCGTTAAGTGCTCTCATTAACACCGGAGCTGAGGTCTGAGGTGCTAAACATGTGGACCGTCCATTTAATCTAGCATTCAAACTTTCCATTATACTCACTAATTCGTAGAGACTATCGTCGCAAAGTACAGGATTGTCTGGAAAGTTAATTTAATTAATTATTTTTTTAACAGCGTCAATATACGCAGAGGGCAAATTTCTGTTATTTTTCAACTCAGTATCTATTTATGATGTATCTATCTACTACTACATAACTTATTATCTTAAATATATATGTAACATTGGAATCGCTTTGCTTTAACAGTGCTTAATGACGCAATAGGTATATATAAGAAATATTCGCTTTAAAATTCGCAAACTATAAATTTATTTATTTAGTGTAAAAAAGTTAAAAAGTAACATGTACCTTCAAGGTATATTTTCAACAAACTTTGTACTCCATCAATTGTACATCTTGTTTTAGTTACCAAATCGTAATTAATTGTTGTAATATGATTGTATGATAAGTCGGCTAAGCACAAAGAAGGTAGACCGTGAAAGTCCTTATCCAGAAAAGTAATATTATTGTGATGTGCCAAAAGAATTTCTAATTCCGGAAGAAATGTCTGAAAAAAATCATATAAAAAACATTAAAATGTACTCGCGAACAGTGCCTCAACAAGCTTTTCATGCGCCCAATGCGAGCTATACGCGAGCACTTACGCAAAATTTTCAAGGTGCATTGTATAGGTACTGTACCGATCTATAAATATCTATATACACATTTTGAATATTATACAGAGGTAACTATTTAGTTTACATGGTATGTGGGTAAATTTCTTAATATTAATGTTATTTATTTGTAAGAGGAATACGTGGACGACGCGAATTCACTTATCGTATTACTACAAATAATAGATATTATTTGTGGTTCTGATCTAGTCATTTCTGCGCCTCTTCAGTATCTGCGCTCTGTGCCTGGGCACCGCTGGCATTGTCCTAGTTACGGCATTGCTTGTGACGTATAACTACTATTATAAAGCATTTAAATATATTTACTGACCTTAGATGTTTCTTCTAGTGTAATAATTTGATTATGTGATATGTCGAGGGTTTTTAATTCGTCGAATCCAATCAGATCATCAGGTGAGATCTTTTGCAATAAATTATGGCTAACGTTAAGTGTAAGTAAGCCATGTAAACCCATTAGTGCACCGCCCAATGTTTGTAGATTATTATGATCCAACCGCAGTTCCAGAACTCTCGTCTGTACATCTACAAGATTCTAAAACATTATAAGTTAAGCATTAGAGGACATAATGCACGTGTTGTAGCAATGTGGCCGGTGCCAGAATAAAATGAGTGTGCTATTAGATAATTTAAAGCTTAAATTTATTGGATGTAGGAGCATTTAATAGTATTATGCTGGCTGAACCAATTTCGACTTTAGCTAGGATGATATATGATTTTGTAAATATTTATTTTATACGTAAATTAGACTAGATTATTTATGTAATTGTAGAGTTAGACAGGGCGGATTGTATATTAGGGTTTTTAAAGTGACTATGGGGCTGGTATAAGCACAAAATGCTTAAAGCCCAACAAAAACCGGGATTAAAAAAATATTTTCATCATTATAACAATTTTTTACAACCTCATTATGTTACATTATTCAATAATGGTTTTCATAATTTCGTTTTGCTGTGATGTCATTACATTGAGCACTAACTAATGTCAAAAGTAAGCACCTTCATTTTAATACCTCCTATATGTACATTTCCTCTTCCTACTATGTACAGCCCCATTGCTGCACAAAATTATTACAAAATTATACAAAAGTACATTCGTATGACTTTTCTTTGGTAAAATTTGCTTTTAAATATTATATTGCTGTACCTAGGGAATATAATATTTAGTGTCCAGTTATAATATCCGTCGTATTTTATTTCATCGACATCTGACCTCGACCTGCCTAATAGTAAGTATGGTGGAGGTCCAAGAGTGCCGACGCCTAAAAATACCGAGCTAGTTCACGGCTGCCTCTGTCCCCGTCACTGTGCCGGGCTATAAGATGGATAAGACCATTGATCTTGTTCAGCAAGTCTTTCCTAAGATTCGAACTCCACACATCGCCATAGTCAAGAAGTGGAATAATGAGAGATTGTACGAGAGTATTTTTTGCTTTCAGAGGCAGAAGGTGGTGAGTGCAAAGAATAAAATACTTTACGATTAATACACATGTCAATCAATCAATCAAATTGTCACGCCTCTTTCCCACGGGGATAGGCAGAGACCATGAAGCGCTACTTGCCACGATCCTGACACAACTTCCCCACTTCCTTCACATCCACAATTCTCCTCATACAAGCTCTACGGCTATGGGCACTAGGCAACCCAGCTTTCTTGAGGATGTCTTCGATTTTATCTGAAAATACCCTCCTGCGCCTGCCTTGTTTAACGTATCCATCCACATCAGAATTATAAATTGCTTTCGTCAATCTACTTTCACTCATCCTTTCTATGTGCTCAAACCATCGGAGCATCCCTTTGTCAATCCTCGTCACTATACTTATAATACACATGTTGATAAATATTTATGAAGCTTACAAAATTAGGAAGTATCTAATGTCACCGCATACGTTAAATTCCATCAAACGCATAAAACTTATTAAATTACAGAGAGTTCCAAAGATAAAAGCTTAATAAACTTTAATCTCTTTTTCGGTTGTTCGGGGCCATAATAAATACTGTTTTTGCATACTGTTTGCCTTTATCGTTAATATAAGGAAGTCTTCAAAAATATAGTCCTTGAGAACTATTTTAAGGATAGATATACAATTGTCTTCAGGGTCAAATGATTAAATAAAGATATCAATAATAATTATTATTAGCATTGGAATAAATGTCGCGTGTGTAAATAGAAAAAATAAATTAGGACAAATTGAAATGTCGAAAACTGCGTTAACAAAAACACTAATAATAAAGTTGTTTATTGCACAAATAAAATAATTCTAAAAGTATTTTTAAATTACATTTTGCCATGTTCCAAGGTTTATAAAATTAATTGATAAAGAAAATTGGATAGAAAAAACCGGTCAAATGTGATCGAGGATCAAACATTTTTTTTATTGTGTCTCGACATATGACAGCACCCCGCTTGATGTTAAGCCGAAGTGTGGTCCATGAATGAATGTCACTGCTACTACAAATATTTGTGTAAGGTATAAAACCATAAACTATTTGTGTTGGTGTAAATATATTTCGAGATTTATTTTAACGGACCTAATACGGACCTGTAAGATGAAGTAGTCGATTTGATATAGGTAATTGTTATTTGTTAACACTTACCTCGGTACCTCCAGAAAGATGAGTTATTTTGTTATGAGAAAGATCAATCACAGATAATTTTTTTAAACCTTTAATTTCTTGTAAAGAAAATGTAGAGAATTTGTTATGAGTAAGATTTAAATAGCGTAGGTCTTTCAACGTCCTTAATGATCCATTCAGCGATTTTAACTGATTATACGCCATGTCTAGATTTTGGAGACCCTCAGTTTCAAGAAAATCATCAGATGACAACTAAAATGTAGTAAACACCATTATTGAAATACTTTTGATAGAAATAAAAAGAATCGGCGCTTTAAGTTTATTTTAATATTTATAAATTAGAAAATTTTCGATTATAAGGACAATAAAAAAAATACTCTATTCTAATATATAATTCTAATATAATATATAATCAGCCAAAAAGAATTGGATTCTTTCGGTTTTATTTTTACCATTTTATGGAACTTTGCTTAACATTTTTAGCGATTCGAAAACAATACAATCGATTACAATTATAAACATCTGAGTAACGTTTTTTTTTTTGCGCTAATAGGAATTTACGGTTCTCAAAAGGTGATTCTATCAGACTAATACTTACACTTTCAATTTTGTTGAATGACAATCCCAAAGTTTGAAGTTTTTTATTTTTTTGTAGGGCACCGTCAAGTGACTTAAGTTTATTATTATAAATATACAGATTTTCCAATGACGACATTAGTCTCATATCTTTGGGCAAACTTTGTAACTCATTATGCGCTGCGTGCAATAATGTAATCTTGTTTGGTTTCTGAAATTGACAAGTATTTAATGCAATGTACAAAATCGATGACACAATTACAACTAGACAATATGTTTAAGGAAATATTTAGTTCTATATGATGTTTTTATGATATTTGACCTTTTAAATTCATTTTCGTAATTGCATCAGCTTAATTTATAATGAAATAATAATACAAATAAAATAATATTCATACTGTTGGCATTTCATTGTCGATGGATTTCAAATGGTTTGTTGTTAACAAAATCCATTCTAAGTTGTCCAAATCACGCAGGGCGCCGTTCAGTGTTGTTAACTTGTTTATAGCCAACTGTAAATGCCTCAGTGTTGTCGGCAGAGCATGTCTCTCTATTTTGGTAATTTGATTACTGGCTAAAAAAAGGCTTCTCACTTCTAATATGTCCTGAAAAAAGTTATAATTATGTAAAATAATACAGAAAAGAGACGAATATTTGCACCAGGTCTGGTAGTTTAAGAATGGTAAGAATCCAGTTGGTGGTAATTTATCCAGTCTGCCGATATGGCGTTGCACCACTACGAGTTCTTTTTAAAGTAAGGCTACAGGTCGTGCCTAAGTGAAACAGTATTGTTTAGGGATCATGTTGAAAGTTGTCGGTTCCCGCATAGCAAATGTGACTAATAACTATTGAACTGTAGTTTCAGTCGCCTCAATTCGTAGACAGCATTTCAGTTCATAGTTTCCAAGAGGCGAAGTAAAAAAATATATTAACAAAAATCTAACAATTTACCCGAAAATCATCTTCCGAAAGTTTGGAAATTTTGTTTCTGCGCAAGTCCAGTGATTTAACATGTGGTAGATGTTTAAGAACATTTCGTGGCATTTCAGCTAAAGAATTTCCGTCAAGACTAAAGAAGTCAACGAGGTCCAGCTTCATAAATGTATCTTCATTGAGTTCGCTAAAATATAAAAAATACATTTATAAAAATTAAAAAAAAAACTTAAAAATTTAGTGTGTGGCATGTGAATTTTATTTATAATGTCCTAATCTTAAACTGCCATGTCTAATGGTGGAACCCAAATTAAATAATTGTGCACCCGCCAGTCAAATTAGTGCGATCATTTATAGTTTTTATATAATAACATAATTCTCTAGGTCTACGGGCACGGTTTTTGGCAGTCATATTACCATATGATTTGGACGTAGGTCTGAATGAATGAATGAACGGAAACGGCAGTATGCAAACGGTAGCGTTTTGTGCCGATCCTGAGTCTTCTCGGATATTTTCATAATTATTCGTAAATATTGAAAAAAAAAACAAATTTTGACAGTTGATCTAATAATATGGAATGAGTCTGCAACTGGTCTTATAAATCTAGGAATAAGTTTATGTATAAGTATTATTAACAAAATTAAAAGTGTCGCCATTTCCAAAAATAAATAAAAAATGTTTTGTGCCTATTTGTGTCCCACAAGATAACTAGATAATCAAATGCATTTTAATATTATTAAATAATATAAATAAAATGTACATCAGGGATGGGGTCAACGATCCAGGGTTATCAGGACAGGGGCGGCGCCAAACGGTCGCACAGTTGACACTGCCACCGAAAGATCTCACTCTACCAACATATTTATGTTATTGTGACAACCAATGTCAATTAACCTTGTTCAATTGATATAATAATTATATTACATTATTTTAAAAGTAATTAAATAATTGAGAGATTGAATTGTTAAATCATACGATCACTAAATTGCAATCGAAGGAGAATGTGTGACGTAAATTTATTGTATACTTTCTTGGTTTACAAGAAAGGAAAAAAACATGTATCTTAAGTTTATCGCTATTTCAATTTATAATTAATTGTATTTTTATCAAACTATAAATAATAAACATTATTCATATCACTTTTTAAAACTAAAAATAGAAATATAACTTGTCTTAACCATATTTATTATTATAATCCAAAATTATATTATGAGGTAAAATATTGTCAGTACTAATAATATTCGGTTCTATACAGTTTGAACAATATTGTCAATTAAACACGCAATGAAAAATATTTAATAAATGCACTGAAATAAACTTCTTGCAGGTGCAAACTGAAAATGTATGCCGAATTTTTAGAGCATTATCACCCTACCAATTTTATTGATTTATTAACCTTGTTTTTAAATAATTTGGCATAAGTTTAGTGAGTTTTCCTGACGCGGCGTGTGGGTCATCATTGGTGACCTACGCATTCGAACATCCTAAAAAAAGTTTTACTTGTCACTGTCGTTGGTTAACGAGCTTACATATTGGAATCCGTCGGTGTAAATTCACCCTTAGAAATGGGCCGTTATCAATAGATACTTGTAATAATTTTCAATATAATGGTATCATGACCAAGCATATAACAAATCAAAATTGCCGCAACAAGTCATTCATTTCGTAAACAATGTTCCCAGAAAATACTAAATCGAAATATCTTGTGACGATATGTTATTTTAATATTGTAACCGCGAAATACTTATTGCTATTTTTGACAGTGAATACCTGCTGATGGTATTAGTACAATAATTTTACACCTACACATTCCACACTTATGATCAACGTATATGCGAATAAACGTCCTCTAATTTTATTATCATTTTTAAATATTATTACAGTCGGTTGCACAAAGACCTGTGAAAAGGACATCATTCATTTTGGGCTTTAATGTACTACTTTTGTAATGTCCAATGATGAAAAAATATATAAATGGTAAAAATTTGTTTTTAATTGCTGTGCGATTGAGTTATTTGGAAAATAAGATATGGATTTTGTATTATCTGTCAATTAACGCCATATTTGTTCTGCTTTGAACTGACATAATTATAGTTAGATCATTTAGCACAGTTAGCACATTTAATAGTTTAATGTAATCTTCGTACATTAAACTATTTTCAAATGCATATTAAACTGTTAATACAATTAAGCCCAAGTCCCCATACATAATGAATGATGTCATTTTAAATGAGCTGACTTTACATTTTTTATTTACCCTGCTTTATTTTATTAAGTTATATTTTAATTTGATAAAAAATAAAATAAATGTCTAAAAGGAGAATGCTATACCAATAAATATATCTGAAAATGGCGTTAGTGCTGACGACATACTCGTATATTCAGTGTATTCGTGGTACTCGTGTCAGGCTAGGAGTGCAGATCGGTATGTTTGTCCAGCGTTGAGCTGATTTAATAAATTAATTTAAATAATTTAATGAAGTACGATTAATTCATTAAATGTATGTCCGCTATGTGTGCTGATAGGTTGGTGATTGTTCTTTCTTATAGTCACTGTAACGTTACTTTGTCAATTGGTAAACGATTTTTTTAATTTCCTATAAATGATACATATGCACACTTATTGCATTGATCCAAATTTAATACCCTCAGCATGAACTAGGTCTAATTGGCAATCTACGATCTTTCCTTAACATCGGTAGATATTGATTGTCACCCGGGACTCTGGCTCTGTTCGTTTAGTCCTTTTTAGTTCCTAAAACCGACGGAGATTGTGGATTTTACTGGCAAGGGTATTAATAAAAATAATTAAATATTGTGGACTCAATTAAGATAACCTGTAGGAGTCCTGAGGTTATTGGTGAGTTGACATTGTCATAAACATTGACTTCCAATCGTATTAGGTTTGCGTTAACTTGGTATATAAAATACAATGTATTTGAGGCAAACTATTATTCATTTTAAAAAGCCCCCTCGCGACTATTTTTAAGATATTCTCTATAGTAGGTTGCGAATACCTTTTATTTTATTGATTTTTAATATCTTAATTAATATGATTCAATCCACAACCATAATCCAATAACAAAAACCATAGAATAAACAGAATCGTAGGAAATGGCGTCACATTGTCAGTGTCTATGCTATGAATTGTTAAATATTAACAATTATCATTGTTATTAAAATGACACGAAAATTGTACGAGAGAAAAACAACTGCGTGATTTATTAGTCGTTGAAATGTGGTCGTTCAAAACTCTATTTGATATAAGAAAAAATATATAATTTAATAAAAAATCGTTTTATATTTTATTGTCGTATGGAATCTTTTTTGACTTTACCTTAATTGTTAACCTTATTGTTTTTAAGTGAATAAATTTATTTGAAATTATATCGCTCTTATTGGCGTTTAAATCAATTGGCCTTTAAACCATCGTCGATGTTATGACTGAGCTCTTTAAAATCTTCAAGCTTATAAAAATAATTGGGCGTTTCAATAACATAAACATAAAATTTAAAGAATGAAGTGATAAGCATTGATTATTAAAAGTATAAGATAACTGTGTGGAAACTATGCTTTAGTGAATGTTAGGGTTCCCACCTCTCCCGGAATTTCGGGAGTCTATTCGGCTAGTACCACCACTTTCATATATACAGACAGTGAAGTGACTCAGTCGCGTTTCGGGATCAGCTTGTAAGTTGCCGGTTTCAACTTGGCCGGCATAGTGGACGTAACTGATACTTACAGTTATTTAACAGGAGTAGCAGCCACATAGCCGCTTGGACTCCGGAATTCAGAATTGAGCTCCGAAAATAAAAATCTCCTGGCTCCAGAAAAAAATTCAAGCTTAACAAAATTCTCCCGAAATTTCAAGTTCCCTAAAAATAATGACGCGCATAGGTCAACTGGATCAGAGTACCTACTAAAATCATACGAGTCGCGGAATAGGAAAATTGAAATAGACTCGTTGCAGGCGCTTCCCAAATTCTTTCGGTGTAAAACGCTTTGTGCGACCGTGATTTCGTATAGTACATGTCAAAACTGAAATATATTTTTATTTTACAATGGACTGCAGAGTTTTTTTTTTGATTTGCCAGTTCTAGACCAAATATTTTAAATTCTTAAAAAAATAAAAAAAGTTAAGTAAATCGATTTTTTCTCCCGGATTTAGATAGCAAGAGGTGGCAACCCTACTTTTTATTTATACTACTTCAAAATGCATAATAAATTTTAGAGTTCAAAGGTTGTTTCGGTAACGTTTAAATATGTGAATTATAGGATTTAAAAAAGGAGATCGATCGTATTAATCATTAAGCCTTCATTTCCACGGGGATAGGCAATGATAATGAAATCACACTTTTCACGATCCTGACATAACAATTCTCTTGTTATGCTCACAATTCTCATCCCATAGGTACACAAATACTGCGGAGATTTATCAAAAAAGTACTTATATCTATCATTGACTTTATTGAAAAAGTGTTCAAAATAATATATCTACTTGATGATAAGTGAGGTACATAAATATAAAATTAGTTTTCTTGTTCTGCACTTATTCATATTTGGAGACCAAAAGGTTTGCATGCTAATAACTTTTAAAAACTAATATAATATTTTCAATTGATACCTACCTACTATTCCATTTTACAGTACAACTGTTCTTTAGTCCAGATATTTATATAATAATTGTATTGCGTGGTTATTAGGGCGTATATTTAGTATACGAAAATAAATTTGGTAATTCTATCCTGTATCAAGAAACATTACGTTTTTCTATAATTTTATATGCAGTATTCGCAATTAACGCGAAACCAGTTTCTGGACATAGGACATCATTAATTTTGTATAGGGACTTGGTCTTAATTGTATTAACAATTGCATATACATTTTAAAATAGTTTAATATACGAAGATTACAATGTTATTGGAATTTATAATTTATTTTGCAAAATGATCCAACTATAATTATGACAGTTCAAAGCAGAGCAAATATGGCGTTGATTGACAGATAATACAAAATCCATATTATTTTTTCCAAATAACTCAATCCCACAGAAATTAAAAGCAAAATTGTTTTTAGTTGTATCAATACAAGTATTGAAACTACCATTTATAAATTTTTCCATCATTGGATATTACAGTACAGAAAAGCCCAAAATGAATTATGTCCTTTGTCCTTTGTCTGTTAAGCTTCAAATTGGTATAAACTTCATACCCACATTAATCGTAATAATTGTAATCAAGTCTAGTACCTATACTTATAAAGGTACAAAGTTACATAAGTTATAAATTTGGACATATATTTGTAGATTCGTAGTCTACATGTCAATTACTTTTTATTTAACACACTACTTGAAATTTACAAATCAGATGCCACCTATCTTCGGGGCCATCATCAGCCTAGGTGATAATTATCATTTCAGCTCTAGTAAAATCGTAATAAACAACTTTAGCTGAACAGCCCTATTTGTGATAATTTATGAAGCCTTTTAAACAAATGCTACACAAAAACATATACAAAACTCTTAATCCCAAAATAAACCTTCAATAAAGACAAACGTCAATAACTTTATTGTAGCTTTGACCCTACTTTTCGTGTTTATCACGAACCCTATCGTCTTCAAAAACAATTTTTATTACGGGCTCATGTTGTTTTAATTAATTTGTTAATATCAATAATATAAGTATTTTAAAATAATATGACGTTTATTGTTATGACTATTTTTATGTTAGTTGCAATTTTCTACTAAGTTTCACAATAAATAAATTATCTAAGTTATTAAACAGATACTTAGTCCATCGACAAGTACTTCGCGTATTCAACTTAACTACAGTTATTGATATTAAGAAAATATTATAATTATACTTGAATAATAAATAAAGCAAAATTTTATTTCTTATTTATATAGTATGTAGTATAGTTGTATCTTTTTTGTTGTTGATTAACATGTGGGAAAGCTTTGCCAGCCAGAATGCAGGGTACTCACCAGCTACAGCCTTTCTCCCACGCCTCTTAATCTATAAAATACATACAAAAATGCTGTTCGTTAAAATGATGTAATTAAAAACGGGTGAACCTATTTAGCTAAATAATATTTCTAAATGTAGGAAAATGCTTAATAGGGATTTGAAAACTGTCTATGCTACTTAAATATGATTTTTAAATGAAGTTTTATTTTTTAATTATTTGTTACTATAAGTCTTTAAGTGGCCTGTTTAATTTGATAATCTAAGATCCCATGTAAAAGGATTTATAATTTGTCATATATATAAAAATAAAATCAATAGGGTTGCTTAGTGCCCATAACCGTAGAGCTTGTATGAAGAGAATTGTGTATGTGAGGGAACCGAGGGGGTTGTGTCACGATCGTGGCAACTGGTGCTCCATTATATTGGCCTGTCCATGTGGGAAAGAGGCGTGATAATTTGATTGATATGTAAATATTTTACAAAATTCACGAGCTTCTAAAAATAAAATTGTCACGGAGATCAGAGATAAAGGAGGATTGACATAACTGCCTCGCTTCCACCACATCCACAATCCTTTTCATACAAACTATACGGCACTAGGCAACCCAGCTTTTTTGAGGATGTCTCCGCTTTGGTCCTGGGCCTGTTTACCATGGTCAGTTTATAAATTCCTTTTGTCAATATACTTTCACTCTAATCCTTTCCATGTGGCCAAACCATCGCAGCATACCTTTTGATAATCCTTGTCACTACATCTTCTTTCAAACCACATCTATTGCAAACTATGCTATTTCTCATTCTATCCGCTATCATCACTCTACCGACACTCCGCTAATGACCGCATTTCTACAGCGTTAATTATACTATCATGCTTCTACTGCCACACCCAGCATTCACTTCCATACATAAAAAACACTAGAATTTTCTCTTTTCTGGTTGTTCTTTCATAACCAGAAATAAGAAAATATTATTTATTACTTTTCCCTTCCTATAAACGTTTAATGGATATTCAATTATTTTGAGTTTTGCTACTCGTAAATCATGATATTTCATAGTATATTATATTTATGTATTTCTAAAAATGCGGTAAATTTATTTTTATAATTCTCAAATTGTTTAAAGAACTTTTGGGAGCATTAATATGAAATCCGCACGCATCGTTCGTCGACTCGCCTCGAATAATTGGCTTACCTACTCACTTTAGGTTAAAGGGCAATTAAATTACAAAATGAGACCAGAACATGTAATAACATACCGACGGTAGGCTGAGGAACAAAATTTAATAATGATGTTTGCGAGAGACAAATTCGTCATGGAGAACTTTTATTCAAATAAATTATATGTATAATATCAAATTAAGTATGGGAAGTATGATCAACGACATCTTTAGAAGAGAAAATTTAATAAATGGATGGTCTTCAATTATTATACTGAAATTAATGCCGATTCACTAAAAAAAACAAAAACAACTCTTATGGATGTCAAAAAACAATTACCTATTTATCTAAATCACGTAGAATGTATCATGCTCGTACGACACGATACATTGTATCATTTATTTAATTTTATATTTGACTAGCAAACAATTAGTGCCTTTAATGCGTCAACATTAAAGACTACAAAAATGCAGACGACAAACAAACAAACGCGGTGATTTGTAAGTACACCATTAATGAGTAAATATAGTGAATACGATACGACCAATATGTTATCATTCAATTTTACTGCTTCTGAGGCGACCTATGATAACCCGAACAGACTATCGAGTAGTGTCTAATACAACCAACACAGAGCCCATCCGAAGACATTCTCCAGAGATCATTGGACAAAGGTCGCCAATGGAAATTAACAATTCATTCAATTCAATTAATTACACATAACGCGGCATTTACTACATTTTGTTTCAATTTAAGGTACTTAATGACTAGAAACCACAGTCCTAATAATATATAGATATGAACGAATTGATGTAATGCTTAATAATGTTGTTAATTATATTTTATCAACAATATGTCTAATGTATATATGTATTTGAATTATTAGCATATTCTTATCAATCGTAATGTTGGGATCTAAATTAAATATTCAATTATTTAATAAGCATTTTACTTTCCAAAATGATATAATCTATATAAAAATTAAGAAGTTGTTTCAGGGTCGTAGAAAGTGGCGCTTGGTTGTTTTTATCCATGTCTCTGTCGGAACTTAGGGGGTGACATTTTAATTTTATTGAACGTCATAACTACATACTTTTCACTAATTTAATAAACATTTTAAAGAATCAAAAGAAATACTAATTGAGTATTCAATACAGGTCATAATCGGGTCATGGGCGAGTTCATTATTCGATACCAGGACCAGGAGTTGGTTAGTAGATACCTACCATATAATTAACTTAATAAAAGAGGACAAAAAGGTTATTTCCTTTCTATAAAGGACGTGACGATGTGAAATGGATTTGTGTTCTAGCATCTAGCGCTGGTAGCAGAAGGGAGACGATGGAGGTCGCCCGGCGACCGGCAACCCTGTAGAGGGCGCCGCCCACTGCATTGATAACAGACCGATTCTCATCGCCGTCACGGTTCTCTTATCTTGGACGTGTTGTTTTCTCATTAAACTTACACATTGTTTTGTACTATATACAAATAATATATTCACAATAAATTGCACGAACATTCAAAAGATTAATATTTGCACATTTGAACCCATATTTATGTACACCATATATCATTCAACAATTGGCAATAAAAGATTGGCAATAATCAACAACAATAACAAAAAATCTTTCGACTCTTAACTTGCCTTAGTTGAAGTAAGTTAA
The DNA here is from genome assembly GCA_905220615.1 of Tinea trinotella. Lineage (NCBI taxonomy): Eukaryota > Metazoa > Arthropoda > Insecta > Lepidoptera > Tineidae > Tinea > Tinea trinotella. The sequence goes on from HG992305.1 coordinate 7,889,397, forward strand.
GTTTGAGCTTGGTGATGGAGAGACCGAGGTCATTAAAACTGAATTTGGAGAGATCAGGCAGTATTGAACGAGAAATTTCAAGATTAATCTTAGTCTCGGGGGTGAATCTGCCCGAGAGGGCGCGCGATATATTTTCGTAAGCTTTTATTTCCTGACATTTGACTTCTATGCTTCCATTCTCATCAACACGACGGCATGTGCATGGAGATATTTCACGGCGTACTGCACAATGTAAGCTGGCGCCTGTACCAAGCAGAACGGCCAGTGCGCAAAGCAACACAGCGAACGCGGGCGCGAGTTTCAGCATCGTGCGTGCGCGGCGAGGCTGCGGGCGCAACTGCCGAACATTGAATCATACGGATGTATAATTCAATTTTATCTGATCAACAAAAACAAACTTCAGAACACCACTGCAGCACAAACATTTCTCCTGTAGTAAGTAGATATATTTTTCATTTTCATTTCTTATTCTAGACGCAGAGATTTAAAGCTCTATAACAAAATAGAGCTTTCAAGAACGGTAGGCAGACAGTTGGTGATAATTTGCCATTCTGCTGACCAGGGGTAGTACCACCAAAACCACCAGGGTAGTAAAAACCGTAAATAAAGCTTATATGAACTTAATTATAAGTTTGAGGAAAGCGAGTGAGTTGTCTGAGGATCGTGGAAAATGCCGCTACCATTGCCTTTCTCTGTGGGATTTGAGACGTTCTTCAATAGTCATACCTCAAATCATACATTTTTCATAAATACTATTTTTTTAATCTTTAATATGTATGTAAAAATTAAATACCTGTGTTTTATTACAATTAATTATAAATAAAATCTTACAAATTATTGGTGTTTGTCTGCAGTATCTCCTTTAGTATTATCTTCTTCAGATTTAATTAAATAAAATAGGTTCATATTTCTTTTAGGATATAATAAATAAATAAAATTAGAATAAGCTATAGTGTTGTTTATGTAAAACACAATTTAATTTCGGTGTATGCGTTATAAATGCGTTAGTTTATATAACGCATATATATGCTTGTATAGCTTATATATGCGTTAGCTTTAAAATAAATACCTTATATGGATCTATCTACCTATGTATGTTTGTATATAACTATTGCATATAACTTTTCTAAGCCATGGATAGTTGTTTAGAGTACCTACGGGCCGATTGTGTAACTCTAATGACAATGGGAATGGGCTTCGTTTTGACAGTTGAACTCCATTGACAGAATAAATAACGTTTGAGTGTCCGTCATGATGGCGGGTGTAATGTAACAAATACGCATGCTGTAAGTATGAAAGCATTGTACCAGGAATGTACCTAAAATGGAATTTAATGTACCTTTTCGTAGTTATTACTAAAAGTAATCTGAACAAATATCGCATTTTCTTTGTGTGAAATAACTGCCATACCAATGTACCTTAATATAATTACAAGCAATAGCAAATGAGACATGCGTGGACGAACGGTTTAGCGATTAGTTTGTTGCGCGTAAAGTCCCGGGTTCGATCCCCGGTCGGAGCAAATATTTGTTTCATAGCTTTTATTTGTAATATTTAATAATATTAAATATTGCAAATAATTTTTAATATTTAATAATATTAAATATTGCAAATAATTGTTAATAAAAAAAAGAGATGGATATTTGTTTCGGGTCTGGTTATCAAAGACTGGTAGGCAGTGGTACCCAGTCTGCCGATCCGGGGTAGTACCACCACTTACAAGTATACAGACCGTGAAGTGATTTGGTCACGTTTCGGGATCAGCTTGTAAGTTGCCGGTTCCATCTAGGCCGGCATAGTGGATGTGATTGCTACTCACAGTTATTGAATTGTAGTAGCAGTGACATTCATTCATGGACCACACTTCAGCTTAACATCAAGCGGGGTGCTGTCATATGTCGAGTCACAATAAAAAAAAGACAGATCGGTAAGGAATAAGTTGAAAATATTTTTTCCTTGTTTAGCGCCTAAGTTTTAATAGTAATAAAAATAGGGAAAATTTAGGTACATTCCTTTCATACTTACTGCATGCGTATTATAAAATACACCCGTAATCATGATGCACACATTTTGACACCACATTTACGAAACACGTCATCGTCTTCGATAGAGCCCCCTTGATCGATTTAATAGCAAGAAATTGGACGAGTTTTTTTTATTGTGACTCGATATATGACAACACCTCGCCGCCACCTGATGTTAAGCTGGAGTGCGACCCATAAAGGGAGGTGACTGCTACTACAGTAACTGTAAGTAGCTGGCATAGTTGTATAAGGGTTACGAATTTGAAATAAAAAATAAAATAAGTATCTAATATTTATATATATAAGCTATTTTTATATAGGCGACAATAAATAGAACACTTTGATACTGTGTAGGTACTTAAATCTAATATAATATTAAATGTTTAACTGAAACATGAAATGTAGTGACCCACATGAGTGCGTCAGGTTTAATTCAAACCCGAAAATATACAAATACTACTGATAAATTTTCTTCTTGGCATTGTGGAATGTTTATGAAGTTGTTTGTTTGGCGCCATGCAATGACGTTTCATATTTCAATGAACTTTTGTTGAAGGTTTAGTTCTCATTGCCCACCTAACTAGTTCTATGCATTTATATCCCGTGGTCCACCTACGTCCATATGGATAATAACTATTTTTAAGTGTTTACTTACAAATTTTATGAAATTTATTTAACGGAAATAAAGTAGTTTTAGCAGATGTCTGACGTCACATCATCGATGTCTGTCAAGCGTCTATTTAGCTACCTAGGTATATTATTAATAATTACATAATTTAGGAAATTCTTTAAATATTTAGCTTAACCTAATTAATTAATTATGTACTGGTTATAATTATTGTATTATCGCATGAATTGGTTAATATGATAAATTTAATATCTAATGAAAAAATAATTCAGTAAATAAATGATTAATTCAAATAATAATCCAATTATCAGTAATACCTGATTTAATTTTCAGTCATGATTGATTCAATCATCAATAATTATGAACGACTAAATCGTCAGTCATTACTGACCATCATCAGTCATGAACAATTAAATTATCGGTTGGCATAAATGTTTCAGATATAACTTCGATATTTATTAAATTTACCAGAAGTATGAAGGAATTATTAATATTAGCAATTCAGCGTACCATATAATAAATTAGTTGGGCCATGGGTGCTCTGGCGAGGAGATTACCTGAAGAAATATTAGTGTAATCTGGATAATTATTTATTATTGGAACCCGTATACATTCAGAGTTGGCGCATTATTGGAATTTTAATAGCAGCTCTATTTGTATCACTTCACGATGTTATGTTTGATTTATTGCGATCAGAGCATACATTTCCATAATAAATCGGGTGCCCTTTTCAATGTTTTATTAGTAATACTTACGATGTTTCATAAACATGCAAAAAATAACCTCTTATAAGAAAAAATGGTATACATTCAGTCGCCGTCATTCTATAGTTTGGAGTTACCCTCAAAATAAGAATACTTACTGTCTGCACTTTGCATCTTAATAATGAAATGAAATATTATTATATTAGGGCGATGGTCTTGTCGGAGATGTCGATGTCGAAGATGGAGATGTCGGACGAATGTACCCCCGCTCCGAATCTCCAGCGTTCGTGATGACGGAGGCCACCGTGGGGTTTCAGCCGGTACGAGTCCGGCATAATCCTGGTTACTACCCCGAGAAACCAGGAGTATCCATGAGGATTTCCCGACGAAAAAAAAGGGAAGAAGGCCCTTCAAGAAGGGCACCGTCAATGCATCGGTCCATGGGTTATTAATTTGATTAACAGAAATAACAAATATAGAAAAAAAACATAAGTCAATTTTATAGGTGAAGACCGAGAAGACCTATTAAGTACAAAGTCTGTTTTGATTATAGCTATCAGAAATGTGATAATCATAATAAAAGTGTCAATTTTCACGGATTATTCCTACAGGATTAGGCATAACCAATAAAAGACCACCTTCCACGAACCTGTCAGGTCATAAGTATCTGTTCTTTTACAAGAAGAATTTAATTTAATTGGAAACTTTTATTAGTTGCAACTGGTATAATTAATAAGTAACAAACAAACCATTATTCTTATTTATGTAGATTGTAACTTGGCACAAGAGATAGAATTCCATACTCTGCGAGTAATTCTATTTTGTGGTAGTGGCGCGTGATGTTTTAATATGGGATGCGATGAGTCGTTTAGAGTATATAGGCATTAACAAATGCACTTTCATGATTACACTATCAGTAGGCGCCACATTGCGATCGTCTGGCCTCTTATATTGATCGATGTTTGACATTTTCCATATAATTATTATTGTTTTTTGTTATACATTTACATTTCTATACTTAGCTACTATAGTGCTTGTATCATACAAACAGGACGACTAAAGTACATACCCATATCAAACATACATTGATACCGGTGAGTGGCTTTCAATCCGTGCTTTCGGTTTGCGTAACCATTGCTGTCTGAATTCAGACCGTAAAGTGATTTGGTCGCGGTCGAGACCAGCTTGCGCGAGTCTGACAGTCGCTTAGCAATTGAGAAAAAGATCGAGTCTCGTAATCGTTTTATTTTTTAATGTGCAACCACTAAGGCGACCAAGAACGTCATATTGATTGCGACTGAGGCAACAGTGAACTTCGGATTTTTTTAGTCATTGGCGCTCTTGGACCTTTCCTTGCTTACCACCAGACAAGGCAAGGTCAGATCTTAAGAAAACAAATAGACCGCTAACCAGAGCAAATTGATGCAATGGAAAAATTACCGGAAAATTGAAAAAAAAAATTGCTATCATTTGATGCAACCATTGGGTTTTACTTGACAGTTCTACAGTTACGATAATGAAATAATTATAAAGTATTATAATTATAAAGTATTATAATTATAAAGTATTATAATTATAACGGGGCCCACCGTCGAAAAAGCAGTGAAATTGCGGCGCAGTCCAATGACCAATCAACGTTGTTTACCTATTGATTTGTTATTCGCTGATTGGTTCGACGATGTCAATATCAGTACGACGTAATTTTACTGCTTTTCCGACGCCAAATGTATTAAGATAATCTAGGCCCACATACTTCAAAAGTGACACTGACGAGGATTTCTAAATATATAACGTACATAGAGATTTTACAATGAGATTTAAGCGTGTCGTAAGAGCAGTATTATAAGGCGTTATGTGTAAAACATTGTAGGTTGTGTTGCTATTCTTTTGGCGTTGGTTATTTGCAGTTTCAAATTCAACATCATCAGCCAGAAGACGTCCACTGCTGAACATCCTTGTTCCGGATTCTATCGCTCAAATACACTCCAAGCATAGCTCTCTCCATCGCCCGCTGAGCGACTTTGAGCTTTTGCAACAGGCCAACAGTTAAGGACCACGTCTCAGTGCCATATGTCATCACTGGCAACACACACTGGTTGAAGACACACCTTGTCTTTAGGTACTGCGGGATTTCGGACAAGAAAATTTGTCCGACAACTATGATTATTTGTCCATGGGCCCCGCGCTGGCTTAATCCGGCACTGTTACTGACACTAATAAATTGAATTCTAAGCCATAAAAATAAAATTGACAGTGACAGATAGTGCGAATCGATTCATTGTGACACTGTGAAATTGCTGTGAACAGTCTTACTATTTCCTGGTGCGAAACGCAAAAACTTTGTCAATACACATCATAGCTACCATTTCTTCGTATTACGTTCAGGCCGCGATTACGTGAAGTGCAGTTCGTTCATAATTTCCTTCAAAGTTTCATGAAAATGGCTGCCTCTTCCCAGCCTTCACAGGGAACAACATACAATTTCAAAGTTGTTTTGTTGGGAGAGGGATGCGTCGGCAAAACATCACTTCTTCTCCGATACATTGAAGATAAATTTGATGACAAGCATTTAACAACTGTACAGGTAAGTTTTAATATGATTACTATTAAAAAATGAATGAGATTAGATTAGTTTAATCCGTTGGTATTAATAAATTAACACCTATATTTTAGGCTACATTCCTTAACAAGAAGATGAACTTTAATGGGCACAGAGTAAATCTTTCCATTTGGGATACAGCCGGTCAGGAGAAGTTTCATGCATTGGGGCCCATTTACTATAGGAACTCTAATGGTGCTATACTTGTGTATGATATCACAGACATGGACTCCTTTATCAAGGTAATAAAATGGTATTTAACTTTTGTGCAACAAGAATAGCCCAGTCTAAATTGGTGAAATATATAACATGCAATAAAAGAATTTGCTGTCCACACTGGCAAAATATATAAATTAATAAACAAACACCGAATGTAATGAGTTAATAACTCAATAGAGGGAAGCAAATGGGATGAACACAATGGGATGGGCAGCGGCATGAACAGTTGTTTCGATGCGAGTGTTCAATGCACATTTTGTGTGTGCGACGGAACAGATACAAATAAGGCTGTGTGTGTACGGTTCATACATGCTATCCAGACAATGTTATAAAATGCTCTTTGAGCGTTACATTTCATCATATGTTACACCAATCTGGGCTGGACATAATATGGCTTTGACACTTTAAAACAAATGGATACATTAGAATGTTTTCAGTTTTTGAAATATTCTGGGCTAGACATATAAATTACCTTCTCCTTAAAAAATAATACTATTCTGCAAGTATCAAGTATGAGTATAAGCTTTTTTTATTGTGACTCAACATTTGACCCTGCCTGATGAGAAGCAAGAGGAGGTCCAAGAGTGACGACGACTGAAAAAAGCTAGTTAGTTCACGGCTGCCCCAGTCACCATCACTATCCCGGCTAAAGGTGCTTCTTCACGCATCGCTAGGAGGATCCAAGGTTATAGGATGCAGAGAAGACATGGGATGGCAAAGCATTCCATTTGTCAATTGTTCTACAAATAAAAGACGCACCAAACTTTTTAGTTCGACTGCCAATTATGTCGACAAAATGCGGATGCTTCTCCTGACCAGTGCGGGTATTATGGGTGTGAAAAGACTAGGTAGGAACAAGGTTAAGAGGCTAAAAGACCGTAAATATTAAAATGACACTTATAGAAAAATCTAATGACTTTTACAGCACTGAGGAGGGCTTCACATGACTCTTGCTCCTTAAACAACACGCTACCCCTAGCTTTAATACTAATTATATTTCAGAATCATATAAAAACAATATTTTATATATTTTAGGTGAAAAATTGGGTAAAGGAGTTGAAGAAGATGCTTGGCTCAGATATATGCCTTTTGATTGCTGGTAATAAGATTGATCTGGAACAAGAATGTGCTTTGGAGTTGGAGGAGGCTGAGAAGTATGTATCATAATGTATTTTAGGTGTGGCCAGTTGGTTAGTGCTACATACCAGTTTGGTACTTGTAAAGTCCCGGGTTCAATTCCTGGTCCTAGCAAATATTTCATAGCTTTTTTATAATATTTGGTAATAAAAAAAGGTGGATATTTGCTTAAGGTCTGGTTATCAAAGAGTAGTGTGGTACTTAGTGTGGGACTACCCTAAATCAGCACTTACACCATTTATTTACCCCATATTGTACTGTAATGTACATAACCCTCAGTGTTCTATAACAAGGTCGCAATACATAATGGTCAATCAATTATTAGTTGACCATTGAATATGAAATCCATAAACAATCAAATATTGTTTTTTCTATTATTGTGACTCAACATATGACAGCACCCTGCCTGATGTTGAGTTGGAGTGCCGTCCATTAATGGTGGTAACTGCTACTACAGTTAAATAACTGTAGTAGCAGTCACATCCACTATGCCAGACTATTTGGAACCAGAACTTCCTAAAAGTCAACTTCTAAGTCTACTTCACAGTCTGTACTTGTAATATACTGTTTACCTTTTTAAGGGATATGTACGAAAAATATTGCTTTTATAAAAAGACCTATATTTTTTAACATAACTTTTATTTTTAATTTTATTACGCAGATTGCAAAACTTAACTGCTAAGTAATTAATGTACTTAGCTACCAGACTATAGATTAAAGAATTTTCAATAATACAAAGATGCATCTTATCTGCTTTCCAGAATAAAATTCATATAGTTATGCATTATTTAAGCGCGTATCAAACGCCTGTCATACGAACATGTACTTATTAGTCCACTGATATAATACATTTCTATATTTCAATGCCGTTCGGTTCATTAGCTTTACTCCCAATGATTTTCATGATATATTGGTTCAATAAGTATAACAGCGTATTGCTTGTAGGAAAGCTACTTCAAAAAAAAGACTTTCGTGTCAAACAGACTTATATCTATAGTATTACACCCCTTTAAAGTTTAAATCTATTTAGAGTTTTTTTAGATTTTGCGCGAACATTGATTAATGAATTAAACAAATTTTAAGCGGTTTACTGTCGTGTTTATTTTTGGGTATTAAATTTACGACTCTCCGTGACCACGATGGCTGCAAAGCTCTCGAAACGTCGGCATAATTAAAAAATGTTAAATCAATGACCAAAAATAAACGCGATAGTAAGCCGCATAAAATTTGTTTTGTAATTCTATTTATACAATATCTGTGTTAATTTGTTTTAGCTATGCAAAGTTGGTAGGAGCCAAACACATTCACACTTCTGCTAAACTGAACCAGGGCGTAGATGAGTTGTTTATGGAACTAACTCAATCGATGATTGAGAAATATGAACAGAACAAACCAAAGAATGAAACTAGACCTGGTCGTGGCTTGATTGTAGAGGATGGACCCACGCCTGATGCGTCATCCTGCTGTTTTGGAAATCGGAACAACAATTAAAACTTGTAGTTCGAGGTGTACGCCGCTCAACGTTTGCTTAATGAAACATAGCGGTTATTTATTATTTTGAACAAGTTTTGCATGTTAACATTAACATTTCTAAAGGTTTGTTAAGATTTAGATTACGTTTAACGACGTTTTGTATATTGTAAGTGCATTGTTCTAGTACTGTATAAGCTAATCTATATAAATTGGATAGACATGCACTAAACACACGATCCCAAACTTTATTTGATGTGTGTATGAAGTTGATGTATTTCATCAAGGCCTAATTTTTATAATAAAATGTACAATAAATTGGGTATGAAAAATAGATGATCATTTGATAAACACATATCAAATAAATTGTATGCTCTTTATTCAAATGTTTAAGTTTATTTTTTTGAGAATTTGAAAATTTAACACAAATTATACCATTTGGGACCGGCAGTGATAAATAAAATTGTCACAATATATAAATAGGCACAACAATAAATAAAAAAAGTCACATCGTATTGTATAAATACATACAAGATGTTTTTGTTGTAATGTAATATAGATGTTTTTCAGTAATTGGTAGATAATTAGGCCACCTTAAGGGATACGCCTGCTACTTGCACTTATTTAACTTTAGTAGCAGTCGCCTCCTTTAAGCACTCCAGCTTAACATCGGGCTGGGAGCTGTCGTATATCGAACCACAATTGACAAAGATACTGATTTTAAAGTATAGATCTCACTGAATTTAATGAAAGAAAAATTACGTCCCTATATTTTTAGATTTTTGGCATATTTATTCGAAATCTAGTACTATCACTTTTAAATTGGATAGAATTTAAATAGATATTAGATAGGATAGAATAATTCGTATTTATTGTCGGCTGCGAATAGGTATCAGACGCGACTTTTGTCGCTTATACGGTAACGCTGTCTATACCGATGGCTAACCAAACGTGATAAAAAGGTTAACAAACTTTTTACTTTACTAAATTAAACCCTTATAGATGTTAATTCGGTTTCGAAAAACTGATGTGACACAAAATATATGCGAACTTTCTTTTTACGATTTTGTTTTTTTTTTAAATTCTATTTGTCTATGAAATTGTAGTAATGGGCACTAGGGAAATGATATCGTAAGTTATGAATTAACCATTTGAATAATTTTAAAAAGACATAGTTCAAGTAACTTTGAAGGAAGCACTGCTTTGTATTTTTTTTTATTGTAACAGCGTAAATCAGAACTCAAAATTTTCATAGACGAAAATTTATTTACCTTTTTATTATAATACGTTTGGTTGGCACTCAGATTACCTTCATAACGCACGTGTCGGCGAAATTCTTCTACCCAATCTTTTTATCGTGCAGCTCTTTCAATTGCTGGGCTCACGTTGCTCTGGCCGTATTTTAGTTTTTTTTTTTATCCAATATTGATGATTTAATACTGTAAGTTGTCGTTGTAATTGATTCTATACTATTTCCTACGCTAACAAAAAATTATAGGGTTCTGTTATTAGGTTATAAAATAAAAAATTATTTATTTGTATATATTTATTATTATTTAGGATTTGTCATATTCAGGAATAATGTTAATATTATTTTGAAATTACGTAAAAATACTATAATATGGGGCGGGGGTTATTTGAGTTTTAGGGGTTTATTTGGTATAAAAGATTTTTATGTCAAAATATTCTTCGATGTTATTCTATTATTAGAATTTGATTTTTTTTAGCAGCCTCCATTTATCTTAATATCAGGTGTAGTACTGTCATGCCACAATAAAAAAGAGTTAAAGACAACACTGTTAATCTTTTCCCCAATAAAAATACTAAATGTAAGTAACAATTATGTATAGTTTGGTAAAGCTATAATAACAAAAGAGATTTTGTTGTAAATGGTGCTTTAATTTCACAAATATTTTTTAGGGATGTCAATTAATCTAAAGTGTTATACCATTCCTAATAAATACAATTTGCCACGTTTAATTGTGGATTGAATTCAAATACCAAATAGCGCCCGCCCTATTTTACTGTACCTTAAGCTAGGTAGTCAATTTCATTTTTATTGTTTAAATATGTTTGTGTAATAACTTAATGTAGAACAAATACAATCTGAGATGCAATATATCTCAGTTACACATTCCAAATAGTGTATAAATCAAACATATTTTTTTGGTTAAATTAATTTTAATAATATAAATATATTTTTTTTAGAAATTTTAATTAAGGTTCTGTCGGCGCTAGAATCTACGAGTTTGTGCCGAGCCAATCCGTAGTTGAGCATTATATAAGTTGCGAGTCGTTGAGGCAATAAATCCTTTATATTTATTGTATGTTTAACTATATAAAATGTTTGTGTCAAAGTACACTCTTCTTCTAAGTCATAAATTTTGTATTATTGTGAATTAATAATAGATATAAAAAATATTATGTATTGAAAACTTTAACATATGTACAAGTATACTTTGATAACAATTAAAGTTTTCAATACATAATGTAAAGTTACAATACATCTGTAAAGTTATTAATCTTAAAAATAAATGCATGATAAACGGTATAATGTCTTTTATTTAATTCTTATTTTATAAAACATATCCTTACGCTAAATTAAATAGACCACAATTTAAATGCACATTGTACGACTAGATCTCAAGCAAATGAAAACATTCTTATAACATGTATTTTCAAATACTATTATGTATTAAAAAGGAACACAACGTTAGTTATATTTACATAATTCTCAATTATAACATTAAAAAAATCAAAATATTGGATGTGTAAGCCCATAGAAGGGATGTGTTCCCTCTAAATTCCTGTCCAGCGAACATCAAAATAATATAAGGCTAGCCCTAAACCACATTTTGACAATCACCAATGAGGGACGATATTGTTCTTGTCCAAACAAACCCTGCTATTCCTGTCGCTACTCTTGACTGTCATTCGTTTACAGTTTCAATGAGTCTCCTTAGAAGTTGTGGTGTCATGCGCTGACGATATTTGTCACAACGATTAATTGTCTCGTTTTGGTGGTTTAGGCCTAACTTTATATTATTTAGATAATCGCTGAACATAGAAAGTTAGAAGGCAGGTCAATCAATCAACAATCAATGCTGCCAAAATATCAATATTAACATATTCAAATGCAGTTATAACAATTTGTTTAATTATAAATAACAATGATGAATAATACTAATTTTTATAAAATCGTAATACTTAGAACAGATCGGAATGGAGAAAGCCTACATTTAAGAACATTCATCTTGACAGTGAAATATTCGCCTAGATTATATAACATATGGCAAAGTACTATGATCTACTAATGACTAGGATTTCTACTTGACTAGAACATTTATAATGCATATGCAATATATAATAATAATAAGCATTATCTCCTATTCAAAAAACAAATTATATTGAGATCCAAATCATATCTCAATTGTCTAACCCATATTTTTGGTTATCATTTATTTTACATATTTTAATAAATGTGTTAAAAAAACTTATAGTACTAATACTAATCGAAAATAATAAATATGACTAGATTACCAAAAACTAGATAAACGAACTCTATTTTGTATATTTTTTCTTAGATATTTGTGCAAGTTGTTTTAAAGTTTTCATGTCTTGATCAGTTAAGTAAACACAGTTATAAGGAATCCTAAAAACTTTTTCCTTGTCTAGCGTAACCTTAGTATCTGGTATGTTGGCGTCAAATCTTTTGCTAATCGGTCATTTAATCCTTTTGCTTTTAGTACGCACTTCCTTTTTGTCTTTAACTGGTTCATTGTTCGCCTTCTTCTCAGATTTAGTTTCAACATGGACTTCAGATGTTTGCTGGTTCACAAGATAAGGAAGCATACTCTTAGATTTCTCCTCCATAGATAACCACTCCATCTGAAATATTGTTTAATATGTAATTCTTTGAATCTTTCTGTTTAGGTATAGTTAATTACCGGCACCAATATATATGTTTGATATAGAGTACTTTGGCTGTTTTGTTTCTATGATACAAGCACATTTCTATGATACGTAGTTTAGTATAGACAAGTTAATATTTAATGTGTTACTAACCTTCTGTTTGTGGTCTAAGACGGCATCATCGCAAATTTGTAAACACATTTCTTCAGTAAGACGACCATCATCAGATGCATATGCTGCTGCTTGCCAAGCGACACCAAGTTTGGACAAGGCCCTGCCTGACATGCCAGCCGTGCGCTCGGCCAGCTTTTCGCACATTACTCCATAGTCAAACTCGTCAACTTTAAGGCGTCTAAAAGTAAAATATTCCTTATAATGGTTTCCTCGCATATTTACATTTTACATCCTGTGCCAAGATGCACTTACCGTTTTCCTTCTGAAGCAGGTTCTAACACAAACTTGTAGAAATAGAGACGAATTAGACGCTCTCTTTCTTCAAAGCCCGGGAGACCAAATTCAATCATTTTGTCCAATCTATCATTGATTGCTGAATCAAACTGCTGTGGAGTATTCGATGCCAACACAAGCATTATACGATTACTCTGGTCTGAGGTTCTGTACAAGAATGCATTTAGAGCAGCGCGCAGATCTTCACTTATCATTACTGAGGATCGTTTACGTAGGAATGCATCTGCTTCATCAATGAACAGCAAAACTCCTGAGTAAATAAATAATTATTAATTAAAAACGAAGACATTTTAAAATAAATAAAAGAAGAATTTCTTTTATTTATTTTTATATTACCTTTACGGCTTGTATTTGCCCAATCAAATACTTTATGTATAGCGGAAACAGCATCTTTGCCCATTGGGGCGACATCGCCACCTGTCATGATTGCGTATTCCATTCCAGAATGTTTAGCCAATTTCTGGAGAAGGTAAAACGTAAGATATTAATAAATCTACACTATAAATATATAGATTGTTTAATATAAAGAGATTACAGGATAGTGGCGGCAAATGATGCAACTGTTTTTTCAGTCTCCGGCGCTCTTGGACCTCATATTCAGGCAAGTCGAGGCAGATCTCGACTTAATAAAAAAAAACTCTGAAAGCATCAGTTTGATCATTTTAAAAATCATTTTTTTACATTGACTAATTATTTATAGAGGATGGTAGGGAGTACCTGGAGAGCCTGATGATGGATCCACTCAGATCAGCAAAACTATAAAAACAATTTTCAAGTTGATCCCCAAACGCGACTGATTTACATCACGGTACACTTTAAAGCGCTGGTACTATCCTAGTTCGGTTAAATACATTATAGTTATTATACCTTAGAGAACAAAGTTTTCCCTGTCCCTGGTGGCCCGTACATGAGCAAGTTTCTGTAGAATCCCTGATTGAGGCGGGTGTTCTTAGTTGCAATGGCTATGTCCCTAACCCTTTGTTCCAAACTTGGGGTCAATACAACCCCTGCAAGAGAGTCAGTTGGTTTCTTAAATTTCTCAATCAATTTGTATGTTGTGATTATAGGATGTTTTAATGCTTCTATGATAGAGAAACGCGACGTCTCCGTAACTAGCGTAGGTCTTCCTGATGAGAAGGATAAATATTATAATTCACATATTTTATTTTAAATATTATCTGTTATATTATTATTAGAAAGCTAGGTTGTTTAATGCCCATCCTTAGAGCTTGTATAAAGAGAATTGTGGATGTGAAGGAAACGAGAGAGTTGTGTCAGAATCGTGGCAAATAGGGCTCTATTGTCTCTGCCTATCTCTGGAGGGAAAAGGCATGACAATTTGATTGATTGATTGAATCTAAAAAGCATTGTATCATAGATCAAACTAAATATAATTAGACTATAGTTACCAATATAACTGTAATAAATTAAATCCTCCTATTTAGGAGGATAGGATATCCTATTTTTTTTATCCAATGCAAAGGATGTGCTTTTCTTTATTGTGACTTAACATATGACAAGACCCCGTCTGTTGTTAGAGTGTGGTGGAATGAACTGGAATGGATGCTAATATTGTAACTGTAAGTAGTAGTCGTATCCATTATGCCGGCCTAGTTAGAACCAGACCCTTTCAATTTAATCTCTGTACACAAGAAATTTGTACACCTAAAAGTGGTGGTACAATCGCGGATCTGATCACGAAAGATAACAGTCTGTCCACCAGTCAATCAATCAAATTATCACGCCTTTTTCCCATAGGGATAGCAGGGACAATGGAGCGCCACTTGCCACGATCCTTACACAACTCCCTCGCTACCTTTACATTTACAACTCTCTTCATATAAGCTTTATGGTTATGGGCACTCTAGCTTTATTAAGGATGTCTCCGATTTGGTCAAAAAACACCCTCCTGGGCCTGCCTGGTTTAACACATCCTTTCCATGTGACAGTCCTTAATTCTATAAACCAATTCTATAAATTGCTTTGTTTATTAAAATCTCACCAGCTTTGAGTTTGTCTCAAAAAAGTTAGCTGCATACATTGCTAAGAGACGGACAGTCACACAACATTCAGCTTGTTAGTATACTGTGCTTCTTAGTATACTATGTAGACGGATTAAAGTTATAACCTACCAATTCTAGCTTCAATGAATCTTGCAGCAACTGATGTAGCCCCCTTAGCAGTATAAATTCCAAGTGCTAACAATGATAAACCACCAACAGCTGCAAGGGTTTTGTCCCAATCTGTGATAAGGGCATTTATGCCACTACCAACAACAGTTCCTGTTGTCCTGAAACATAACATTTAATTTTTCAATGCGACTGTGGTGTAGTGTCAGTGGAATGGCTATGTACGGTACCAATATATCTTTGATATTGGTTGTCCTGTTTCTATGATACAAGCACTTTAGTAGCTTGGTATAAAAATGTATAATAAAAAAAATACAAAAATTGTCTAGAATTAGGGAAATTCAAGGATCTACTTGTGGAGCCAAGGATTTTATTGTGGCTCGACATATAACAGCACGCCGCTGATGTTAAGCTGTCACTACAATTAAACTACTTTTCAAACAGTGGTGTGCAGTGGTGCCCAGTCTGCCGATCCAGGGTAGTAAACCACTTACAAAGCAACTAGGCCAGCAAGTAGCAGTTCTACTTACAGTTATTGCATTGTAGTAGCTTAAGATCAGGTCACATTAATATGTTGAGTCACATTAAGAAAAATACAAATCTGGGTCATTCTTAAAATAGAATAAGTCTGCAGTACCCATGTCATTAGAGTTTATCTGAATGGAATTGCAGTATTATGGAGAGTAAGGCTCCATTGTCTCTGCCTATCTTTTTTATTTATTGTCAAATGACTGCACCCACCTGATGTTAAGCTGGAGTGCGGTCCATGAATGGAAGTAACTGCTACTACATTTCAATAACTGAGAGTAGTAGTCATATCTACTATGCCGGCCTAGTTGAAACCGGCAACTTACGAGCTGATTCCGAAACACGACTAAGTCACTTCACAGTCTGAATAATGTAATTGTAGTTTGTAGTATATTTGCACCCTGCCCATAATTTCTCATCATCCCAAAGGTTAGTTGTTAGAGATTGCCTAATAGGCATTAAACTCGCTTATGTACCTATTTTAAAGTATATTTTGGTGCAATAAAGGATTTAAATAAATAAATAGAATAGAGTCATTCAAAGTTTAATTGATACTTACTTAATACTTTCGAGTATTGTGGTTCTTTGTTCTGCTGCTCTCAATTTAATTTGTTCAATTGTCAAGTCAATGTTGTCACGGTCAGCTTTGGCCCTTGCCTTTGCCTCTGCTTCAATTGATCTTAATTTGTTCTTTTCACGCAGCTCCATCTCATGTTCAATTGTAGCTTTACGCATTGCCTCCTGTTTTGCTACACTTTCTTCTTGTCTGTAGGTAATTATCTTTATTTAGAATGTTTTATTTGTAATTTTATTAAACGCTGTTAATAAGTGACTATTGAATTTGTATTTATACACACTAAGTCACCATTACATTGTATAATGGGCCCTCTGATGGTAAGCAAAGGGAGGTCCAAGAGTGACGGTGACTGAAAAACCTGCTTAGTATGTCTGCCTTAGTCTAATAAAATGTAAACTTACTTCCTTATCATTTCTTCTTGCGATTTTTGTTGTAAAACCAATTGTTCTTCATATCTCTTCTTAGCCAATTGATCTTGGTATTGGGCCCTCATTTGATGTTGTTTTGTTTCTTCCTAAAATAAATAAAATAAACCAATATAGAGAGAGTATTATGGTGGTGAAAGAAATAATAGGATTATAAGGGGTTATAAATAAAAGGGTTATGTCAGGAGCATGAAATGTAGGGCTCCCTCATCTCTGCCTATACCTGCGCCTGTTTAATTATAAATACTTTTCTTCAGATTCATACCCAATAAGTATTTAATATTTAACATATATCAATCAATCAAATTGTCACGCTTTTTTGCCACAGGGATAGGCAGAGACAATGGAGCGCCACTTACCACGAGCCTTACACAGCTCCTTTGCTTCCTTCACATCCACAATTCTCTTTATACAGGCTCTGTGGTTATGGGCATATACTAAAATGAATATGAAACATACTGTTAATAATATGTAATACTACTTCATACAAGGATCGTGGCAAGTGGCACTCCATTGTCTCTGCCTATCCCTGTGGAAAAAAGGTGTGACAATTTGATTGATTGATTATACTACAGTCACAAACTACTACTACTAGCACCTGAGTAGGTTACCGTAGTAGTGGAATATTAAAACGAATGTGTAATTACCTGCAATAACTTTCGTCTCTCTTCATAGTCAACTTTCTTTTGTTCCACCTTAGTCTGCTCAATAGCTGCTTCATATTCCTTGATCTTTGCCAGCTGAGATTGCTGCAGTGTCGTTTCTTGTAATTTACTAAGATCCAAGGCATCTTTAGCATGTTCTAAATAACAGTAATGTTTTAAATATAAAAAACAATTATTGCAGATCTAATGGACCCAATATTATTGATTTTACTATTGTTTATTGTATGGTTATTGCAACATTGTACTCACTTGATTTCTCTAGCTCTCTAGCAGCTTGAGCAGCCCTCTCCAATGCACTGGAATCGAATCTGTAAGCTTCCATAGCCTTTTTTTCTGCCTTTGTAAGGTTAGGCGGAGCCGTGCCCTCTGCAATGGGCGGTTCTTCCGCGGCCTGTTGAGGCTTAGTATTATATCCGAATATCCACGACATCGTTCTCAATTTATTTACTCCTCCATTAATATAAAACAACTTCAACCCAGATCGATATAAAGGAAAACCTGCAAAACTAAGTAGCTAACTGTCAATGTCAAAATCATCCCACTGTCAAATTTCTTTTTAATGTTCTTCAATTTAAGGCAACGGAATCATAGTTTAAACAGCCTAGTTAGCAAATAAATAAAATTTTCATAATTTCAGTGGATCAGTGATGCAGATGAACTACATAGTTTTAGCCCAGTGACATGAGTTTCAAAGACGTACTTTGTGATTTTTACGATCTAAGTTACAATTTTTTTTATTGTAACTATAATAATTATGTTTAATCATAATTAAAACATAATTATGTTTTAATTATGATTTTAGCTTTTTTCTTAAATTGTTTTTTCTAATAATGACTTAAATATTTGCAAACCATAATAGGCTTCTAATCTTCTTCTATAATTAATAAATGTATTTTATTAGACAGTTTAGAAAATAAATTTAAAAAATATTAATTTATTTTATTTTCACCTTTGCACTTCGCAAAAATCGGGGAAAGCGACACCGCATTTTGTTGACCGAATCGATTGTTGCGATTGTAGAACAATTGACAATTGGAATGCTTGGAATGCCCTTGGATCCTTCAAGGGATGCGTGCCGGCGACTAAGGCAACCGTGACTCGCTTATTTCAATCAATTCTTGGATCTCTTCTTGGTTACCTACAGGCAGGACGATGTCAATAAAAAAAACATCTATATTTTCTGTTCTGCTCTCAATTTTTTTTATTTATATTTTTGTTAGACAGAACTGAGCTAGAACGGAATGTATATGTGCGTAAGTCCGCGTATATGTGGAGGAGTGGTAAAGAAAACACCAATAATGATATACAACGAATAATTTATTATTAAACATCTTTCATGAATACACGTAAATTTAAAGGTATGCTTTACTATCAATATTGTACGATCGACATGTCAAATAAAAATATATTCATCAAAAAGTTTTACTTATATATTCATTTGTGCACTCACACTTTATAGGTACAAGTGTTATTAGTTAATTCCATATTGTGCATATACTCTTGATGGGAAAAATCACACGAAACAAATTTAACTCTAATGCATATAAACTAAATCCACCCGTTTACACATAAAACTAATTCAATGAGAAAATCAGATAACGCTCAATAAACTACATAGATAAACGTAATATATTGCGCTAGTTTGTTAGAAATAATGATATGTGGCCATTTGCAAACAAACAAATCCACTTTTAAAATATTATCAGTTATAATTTTAAATATCACATAATTATCGTAAAAATATAATCTATAACATTAATAATATCATATTTAATATTAACAAGTGGTCCTCTTATAACGTTTTTACCTCTATCACGTGTCGATGTTGACATTAATTGTTTTGTACTTCATCATTTAATTGAACTAGGCTACCATGAATACTTTCAAAGTTACAAACATTGGACATAATACATTATATAATTAATTACCTTACTCGAGTACCTAACAATTACTATTAATAGCTATTAATCGATTTTCATTATACTAATTATTTGCTTCAAACACACATGTTGTGCTATAAATTTATAAAATAAAGTATGTAAATATAATGTATATATTTTCTCTAAGTATATTAATAAAGTGATGTATTTGTTATATTATCTCTAAAGGCACTGTAAATTGCATTTAATTACACTAAGGCATTTATTTGCTTGCGTTTGCATCAGTCGGTTACATTCATTATAGTAAATATAATTTGTTCATATTAGGCACATGGTTACTTCTTATATTATGTACGTGGAGTGCATTTACGTGACGCAACATTCATAATTAGTAGACACGCGTTGCTGATGAGGTCGAGTGGTTTGCTTCTAGTAGCACGATTGTAGTGAATGGAAATGCTACTAGTGCCATAAAAGTTTATAAGAGCTTTTATGAAAGTGCAAGAGCCGTTATTCGTTGAGGATACAGGTACGCATGAGTGCATTAATAACAGAGTACGGATCGCAATTGGAGGCTGGTCGTCGGTCCTCCAAGTATCCCTTCTTCTCCTCGGCAACAGTGCGCGGTATTCTAATACTGCTCCCACGACTGGCGACACCTGTGAACAAACAGACACGTCATTATTTTAACAATATAGGTACAACAAACATTAATATATGATAATAATAGTAACTGACCTGCACTGAAGTCGTTAATACTGGCAGTCTCGTGAAGCCCAGTGAGCCTTCTCTCATTGTCCTTGCCTCCACGTGGGTCATAAACTTTGATATGCTTCATGTGCACCTTAGACAATTTGTCTATAGCTTTCTCGATCTCACTGAAACAATGGTAATTGATTATAAAGAATTAAGCTCCTTTTAGACTTTGTGGTAATAATAAAAGATTAAATCAATTATAATTAAAAGCCTTACATGATTCCATTTTCATCTCGCATCTTTTTGGTAGAGAAATTGGTGTGTGCACCGGAGCCGTTCCAATCCTTAACTGGCTTGGGATCAAATGTTACGATGACACCATATTCTTCAGCCAATCTGTGAAGGAGGTATCTGGAGACCCAAAGGTCATCACCAGCAGATACACCGACGGAAGGTCCAACTTGGTACTCCCACTGCGATGGCATAACCTCAGCATTGGTACCAGAAATTGGTACACCAGCAAACAAACAGCACCTGAAGAACATGCAAAATTATTAGAAATTTTTGCTTTTGCTTAGAATTATTAATTTATTTTTTTCATTATTATATTATTTACCTGTAATGTGCTTCAACAAGATCTCTGGCGAACACTTTGTTAGCACCAACGCCACAGTAGTATGGTCCCTGTGGTGGAGGGAAGCCACCTGGTGGCCAACCGAATGGCCGAAGGTCCGAATCGAGGAGAATGTATTCCTGTTCAATTCCAAACCATGGCTCTTCATCCTTACATCTATCGTATGCCTCTTGGCAAGCTATGCGATTATTAGTATCTGTAAAGAAAAATGTACATTTTAGAAGACATTAAATAATTTAATTTACTAATTACACATTTCTATGGTTGTATGGAAACGACACGTCATATATCCATTTTGTTTTATACATATGTATACGTATATGTGTTTGTAGGGAAGCGTCAATGAACTCTCTGTAATCGGGCTATTCGTCTATTTTTATACTATTCCGTGCATCCATCTATGATATCAAATGGTGTAGCGGCAAATCTCTCCCCATATTCACAATTCATAAATAGTATCATAGTGGTCGTAAACTATACATACATAATATCACACCTGCTCCTTTATTGGATGGGTAGATTAATTGCTATACCAGTCCAGCATCCCCCTGACAGTATGTCGGCAATATTATTTGTTCCAAAAATCCTTCGCATTGACTCTTACGCTAACAGCTGACCTACTTTTTTTGAATTTAAAACAAATGTAATTTACTGCTAGTCCTAATTCAACCAGTGCAAAGTGCCAGTGCCTTATCCTGAAAGATAAAGTATTAGGATAATAAATTACCGGTGGGTTCCATGTTGTACTTGTAGGTATCGCACATGACCAAGATGTGGTTACCGCGGCGGAATGGATCCTTGTAGATGGCACGTGGAATCAAGAACGTGTCGGAGTTGTGACCGATGGCTTGACCTGTTGAACTTCCATCGAAATTCCACACTGGCAGATCTAGAAACAAAAGAACAAGTTGGTGTCTTCGATATAAGAGAATAATAAAAATAAATAGTTGGTTGCAAAAATTCTATTTGAGTTATTAATAGGTACTTTTGACTAATGAACGAATAGTCGAGAATCTACCTAAAATATCTGTTACTAGGTGATCAACTAATAAAACAAAATATATGCATCTATCCGTACCAACAACGCTACCTAAGAACGATGTGATAATATTTACTGATAAATGAGATACAATTTTAAGAATCTACAGATATAAAATAAATACAATGATTAATACGCATTTAACTAAGTTTTAATATTTATATAATATTTATTTAATGTGTAGAAGTAAGCCATGAATATAGGATATAGATACATTTGTAGGACTGCATGGTAATATATATTTTACTTGGAAACCTTTTAAGATCTCATCAAAGAAATCTTTGTTTTTTCGCTTAGTAACACTGCAATTTACTTTGTAGATGTGGTCTAAATATGTTGAGTAAATTAATGGTGGCAGGTGTTTCAATATAACAGATTTGTCCGCATCGTGCATCTTTAATGACTTCTCGTTCAACTCTTCTATTCTCAAAATAAATTTATCTAGAATTATTCAGATGAAATTTTTAAAATTGTCCGTCTCGACTTCCCGACTATTGCGAAATATTTTTAAAACGTTCTAAATATAAATTGTATGGAAGCTAATTTCAATTAGTTATATTGCATTTTAAAATATGAGAGAAACGGATCTATCTAGGTGTAGGTAATCTTGTTTACAACAACACACTTGTTTGAAGGCCATAACGTTTACAGAAAATATACTAATTACAATTGTTAATGAGGAAGCTGTATAACCGGACCACAGTCAATTGGTGCGCCCTCGTTAACACACTTACATAACAATAACCTTTTTAATATACAATAATCGCGATCGCTACATAATAAATAAATATATTTATAAATATGTAAGTATTTATAACTATGCATAGTTTGAACGCACAGCAGAAATGAGTTTTATTTCAACGACCTAAGGCACTTTGTTTCTTGTAAGTATTTCAGTGAATTTATGTGAATTATTGCATCCTCAAACGTCAGTTTAAATAACAAGGAAATGTTAGTTATTGCATGTATTGTAATCACTGCTAATTAAAGGCACTTAACAATCTATCACCTATCCATTGCTATAAATAAAATAAAAGAAGCAAATGAAATTATTTAAGAAAAACTAACCTTTGGGTTGCTTCGGGATGTAGTTCAAAGTTCGGTCCTTGCATCGAAGATGTTCTCCTGTGCCATCAATCCAAATGTATGTGGCCAGGATCTTATCGACCGGTAAAGGCAGATCATTGTATCTTCCGAGAATGCTCTTCGACAATACTGCATTGGGGGAGTTGGTCAAGACTGGCCCAGATAAAATCTTCGGGTTATCTAAATAAAGTTAAAAATATTTATAGCGATAACTTTAAAAAAAATACCATGTTAATCAGTGAAAAAAAGTATTATTAAAATCAATCCAGTAAAGATATAATAATACTTAATGTCGCAGGTCAGTATTAAAAGGCTTACTAACCGGCTTTTTTTTCCTCTGACATTTTTGTGAAGTGAATTTAAATATTTTTGGCAACGTTACTCTGAGCGCGCGTTGCTAATGAAGCAGGCTACGTGATACTGAGAATTTTGTTTGATTATTGCATTAATATATGAATTCGGTAGTAAACAGGAGATAACTCTGAACACGACGTGCAGATATGTTTCACAGCGATATCTTTAGAAACGAGTTTTTGGTAGCGGAATACTTTGACAATTTAGTTTGGTATTATTTGCCTAAAGAATTAATTAATGTTGCGAACTATGTTCACTTAAATTTTAAATTAAACAAATGAATATAAATAAGAAGTGTGTTATTTATTAAATTTTGTAATGACAATTTTGGCATTAATCGATGTTTGTCATGAATGTCAAATATTAGTTTTGTAATATATGAAAATAAAACTATTTTTATGAAGAAATCGAAAAGTATCCGATAAGGTAAGTCTGTAGTTGTAAAGGTTGTTGTAATCACAGAGAAGTTTGCTTTTCTTGATTAATTTGCTTTGTCTTTGAGGAAAACAAAATGAAAAATAAATTTTGACAATTGACAAAATAAACGACATATATAATATACAGCGTATATGAAATAAGTGATTTAATTCCTTTAAGCGATGGTAACAAAGCACTAGTGGCTGGCATAGTAACAATAACTGAGGCAAAGGTCAACTAATGTTTCTTCAGTCGTTTGCGGTCTTGCCTACTATTAAACAAGGTTGTGTCGCAACACATTATAAAATAAAAATTTTCCATTCTTACCTTCAATTTTACCGTGCGTCGAATCGGCCATTGCTATAATTTGTCAATTATGCAAATATAATATCTATAACAAAAGAAAACATGAAGTATTTAATATTTGTAATGAGCTGTACTTAAAATACTCATTACCTACAACATATTTTAATATTTATGTCAAATTTTAAAAGAATACAAATCCAACGCAATAATTAGGTTTTGATCCTATCCATAAATGTATTTGTTTATATACATGCGGCAACGAATTTATAGTTAAACTCATAATAAAATTATTCCTATGAAAAACATAAAACAGCTGTTAACGAGAAAGTGTGAGAAGTCAGACAAAAACAAAGGGACCCTTGACACATATAGAGTTGTGAGTTTTCACTAAATCGATTGGCGCATTGCCCGAAGATGACGAGGTACCTCATTGGGCCGACCGTCACTGTTGGCAACATAACACGCAAAAAAACAATTACAACCCTCGATCCGAGCGATATTCCACTTGATAATTAAAAGTAACTACTCGATAATTATTTTTATCCGATTGGTAACTATCATTTAATGTTGTGTCTACTACTATAAATGATAATAGTTTTAGTGACTGACGAAAAGAAAGTGTTAGGACGATGAAAGGAGATTTGGAAACTTTATCTGAAGAATGAAAATCAAGAACCAGAGTGTGTTAATGTTTCCTCTATTCTAAATGAAAGCGATACTGCATATGAAAGAGATTTTGAATGTTTTAAACAAATAAAAGCTGGAAAAGATATGCTGAGAAGACGCGGTTAGTTGGTTGCTTCTAGGTTGTATGTCTCCTTTTCAAAAAGTGCTAGGTGACCTACCTGGCACAAGGTTGTTATAGTACCACTGTAACAGGGGCGTCAAAACAGGAAACTAAAAATGACCGAGTTCTCAGCATTGTTGGCATGTCGTATGCAAAAGTATTGATTAAAATAGTAATGCATAAAACAGTCGAGAAATATATAGGATACGCAAGCAGGATTTAGGAATGGGATAGGGTGTATGGATGAAGTCCTTTTACCCACTGGGATAGTCAGGGACAATGAAGTACCACTTGAGTATCCACGATTCTATTTTTACAAGCTCTACTATAAATACCAGGCACCCTAGCATTCTTAAGGATGTCTCTGATTTGGACTGAAAACACCCTCCTGTGTCTGCCTCGTTTGACGCATCCATATCAGATTAAATAAATAAATTACGTATTTAATATTATAACTAATGACAAAACCAGGAAGCCATCGTATTTATTATTACAACGGAATTACAATTTTAATAATAAATAAATGATACTTTCGCACTCTACGCACGCTAACTACCTCAGTTACTAAACATGTTGAGCAAACCATAACCTGTTTGTTTTGTTGCATGCACTGCAATTCACGACTAATAAACTTTTCGGCGGTACATTATCTTGAATGGCCATGACTGCAGTCGCGAGTTCACAATGTAACGCAAGGTTAATGCCGCTACGTTTAAAATAAAACAATCACTGCGTACTCTGACACTAGTGTTTGCAAACAAAAATCATTAACAGGTACTAGTAGTAAAAGGGAATACAAACTCGATTTATATTATATTTCAATTAAATAATTATAAATAATTTTATGTGAAAATGAACCAACTGATTAATAAATTAATTTATGCAATATTATTTATGTATTTTTTATGACATATATATTAAACTTGTTTTAAACCCCTAGCAACAACATTTAACGACAATCACACGATGTCAGACATCTATTTATATAAAAATTGTAAATGGTGATGTAAGATTTTTCCTGGTTAGGTATATTGGTTCCATTTGTTTTTCATAAATATTCAATAGACAATATGTAAATGTCAATATTAAAACATTATTATCAGCATTGAAGTGCGTGTTGCGCCATTATACTTGTTATAATGAAACGATAACCTAGTTCTTTCATCAGAAAAAAAATCATTATTTGTATATAGACAAAAAATATATTATAAACCTACATGTTGACATTGGCTGTTGTTTACAATTGATACGCTTTATCAATATTAATGTCTGTTGTAATTAACTAATATTATTATTATCTGCCCAGACTAAAAAGCTCAATCGGTATACTATAAATACGTAAAACAATATTTATAGACCTTTCGGTAAAGTTTCAAATATACTGATGATGCACTGAATACTGCAAGCCATGACCACCGATGGTCTATATATAATATTAGGAATTACTGAAATAGATATTTATCCAGGAAATCGTTTCTAAATGCATAATGTTAGCAAAATAAACAACTAATTTTATGATACTTGTATTAAATTATGAAATTGTATTAAATTTATTATCATGTTCGGTTCTTATAGTAAACTATCCGTCATTGGTAACAGTAACCTTTGGTTGTTTATTATACAATTTGCTGACATTAAAAAATAATATGTTTTTTTATGTTATGCTAGTTAGTAGTCGGTAACATGACTTACGAAGGGTATTTAATAAGAACGTTTTTGACTTGCGACTGGTAGATGATTTAACTGTTCGTATCAAAAACGGTCCGTTTGACAGATATAGAAACCGAGCGTTAATAATCTAAATTTAAAATCACCGGCGGCTATTTACGAGTAAAGTGAGGGAGGACGCAATACAAAAGTTATAAATAAAAAATATATGCATAAACAAAGAGTAGCAATGAAAGGTGAAGTCAGGACAAAGAAAATCCTGGGATATTTAATGCCCTTGCGTGTGACGAGAACACGGACAAATCAGTTCATGAGCACGCATGCGGTACGTGCTACGAGTATATGATTAATAAATAACAATATCTTCAAAACGGTATGTTTGGTAAAGCAAAGTCATACTTTATCTCTAAGAATTAGAATATGCTTTTTTATGTTGTAACGCGACATCTGACCCCATCTTGCCTGATGGTAGGCAAGCAGAGGTCCAAGGGCGTCGTCGGAACTCGGTTCACGGTTGCCTCAGTCGTCGTCACTGCATTCCACATGTCAACTGTTAGGCAGAGAAAGGTCGCGACAGCTGGCTATTGATTCGATAGAATGCGGATGCTATTTACTAAGCGAAATCATATCAAAGCCAAAGATGATAAACAAAAATTATATAGTATTTAGTAAACTGATAACAAAGAAATGTCTGTTAATGTAAAATGACTACGTAATAATTGTTTGAATGGAAAATGATACGCGCAATTTTATTGTCTTTTGTAATTTACATACGTTATAAGGAGACTAAATAAAAATAAAGTCTTTGTTAGATATAAATTAGACTATTAGAACACTAACTTAATAGATTGCTAAATTGCCGTAAAACAAATAATTTAGGATAAAAACTGTATTATTTAATATAAAAATATAGCTTATTTGTAAATCAATCAATCAATCAATCAAATTGTCACGTCTTTTCCCACGAGGATAGGCAGAGACAATGGAGCGCCACTTTCCACGATCCTTACACCACTCTCTTGCTTCCTTCACATCCACTATTCCCTTCATACAGGCTCTGTGGTTATGGGCACTAGGCAACCCAGCTATCTTGAGGATATCTCCGATTTGGTCGAATTACACCCTCCTGGGCCTGCCTTGTTTAACGCATCCATCCACATTAGATTTATAAATTCCCTTCGTCAATCTACTTACACTCATCCTTTCCATGTGCCCAAACCATCGAAGCATTCATTTGTCAATCCTTGTCCTACATCTTCTTTCAAACCACATCTATCTCGCACTGTGCTATTCCTTATTCTATCCGCTATCATCACTCCACATACACTCCTTAATGACCGCATTTCTACAGCGTTAATTCTACTCTCATGCTTCTTCTGCCATACCCAACCTTCACTTCCAACTAGCACCGCATTATAAACAGCCATTCATGACTTTTGGGACATTATTTGTCTGTTTATCATACTATGAATGGCACCGTTCACTATGTTACCTTTTTGCACAATTCTTTTAATATCTTCATCACACTTCAATTGTTTGACTTGTTCCACTTTCTTTCCGTCTATCATTATCTCACATTCTGTCATTTCATCTTTTCTCTCCAAAACCATTACTTTAGTTTTACTTACATTCACTTTCATACTTTTTTAAACAGTTTGATATTATCCCGGAAAGGACATAATTCATTTAGTATGGGAACTTGATCTTATTTGTATTAAAAGTTTAATATGCATTTTAAAATAGTTTGATGTACGAAGTTTACAATGTAATTGGAATTTATCCTTAATTTCACATAGTTTACAAAATGATCAAACTATAAATATGACAGTTCAAAGGAGACAAATATGGCGTTGATTGACAGATCATACGAAATCCATATCTTATTTTCCAAAAAACTCAATTGCACAGCAATTAAAAGCAAAATTGTTATTAGTTTTATCAACACAAGTATCGAAACTACCATTTAAAATGAATGATGTCCTTTCTGGAGAATTTCCTCTTAATATCCTCTTTTACCTCCTTCTTCTTTCGTTAATAAGTCTAAGAATTATTTGTTATTATATTATATTATATTGTGCACGTAACAATTTATCTGTCCCCATTAGCACAGTCACGGTAATGTATGTGGATATTAACACATGTGATTCATTTTATTGCAGGTTTTTTTAATGATGAACATCTTTTGTCCATAAGCGCTGATACCCACGGAGTCGGAATCGAATCGAAATCCATGAGCTTACAAGCGTACAGACAGTGAATTGACGACTAGACGGCGCGTTGTACTACAATCTAAATATAGAACGCTGAACCTTTTTCCTTCGTGAACTCGGTCAGACTAATACGAGAATACATGACCCTTCAGCCTTTTTAATTATTTTTTTATTCGCTCTTATGTGCTTGTATCATAGAAACAGGACGACCAATGATAAATTGGTACCGGTAAGTGGTTTTGAACCGGGACCTACTTATCTAACACTAACTACTACACCACGGTCGCCTTTCTTCTGCTATTACTAGGTTCACACTACCTATCCATGTAGACAGTTATGAAGTTAACCTTCGTTACCTACAATTATATTATACCTAGATGAGTATAACTACAAAGTACGTATATGTTGTTTAATACAGAAAATTGTATTTATATATTAAACGCATTCAAATTATAATACAAAATACAATCTGAGTACGTAAAGTACGCAATAATCCTAATCAATCTACAATCCTAATTAATCAATGTTAACTTATTAAAATTTAATAGTTCTCCAAAAATGGTAAAATTTCAAATTTCAGCAAAAGTTTACCAATTCCCGCACTAAAATGACTGAAAATCGTAATTTAATTTAATTTCTTAGCATGTAGGTAGGTAAATAAAGACTATATCCGGTCATATTCTATAGATCTTATTTTGTTTAAACTAATAATTAATTTCTTAGTATTTAAGTTAACGTAATAACGCATTACTAAGTTATGTATAACGTATATAAGATATGCTCTTACTAAACAATAGTCTCCCTACAGAACAAAGTTCGTAATGAAATTCCTAAAATGCCAGTAAATCTATTTTTTCCTAAATCGCCTAATACAATATAAATGATCAATAAAAGACTTTGCGCGGACATTGATTAATATTATTTTTTTTGCGGCTTGCTTTCATAATTGATTTAATACGGTTTAATTTATAATTGATCAAATCTGGGTCATACTTCTACAACAGCAACGGTCTGCACATGCATATTCCATATGCAGATTCGTCGATATAAATGAAGCAAGGGAGTTGTATTAGAATTGTGGAAAGTGGCGCTTTGTTTTCGTGGTCTGTTATTGTGGAAACTCTTCTTAAATAACTTAAGGGCCGGCACATCTAAATGTTTCAAAAAAGTTTTCAATGTTGTTTTTTCTGTCTTGCTTGACAATATCTTTATCTTGCTCCTTCGATTGCCGAGCTAGGGAGGGAGCAGGGCTTTAAGACGATATTTGACAATGCCGTTCCAGAGCTGCGTTCAGTTCTTCGTACAAAAGCGAATTAGAGCCTTACACACGGCTCAAAGGATCACCGCACCATGATGATGCTATGTTCTTAATGGTCAGCTTGATGTGGTCCCTTGAATCTTGAGCAAAGAGAAGTTCCCAGGATATCTAATCAGTCCCATGTACCCCAGTGGGTAATGAGACTAAGATTTGGTTCAGCATCGTACCGGCAGACCATCTCATTTTCGACTGAAGGGTGGGCAGTGTGTAGCGTCAATGAATGCCGAATCAAGTCAACTTTTCATGACAATGTCGGCGATAGCACAGAGGCCTGAAAGGCGCCTCAGGACTCCGCGTCTTCATCTAATTGCACACGTATATATAACACCCACGCAGAAAGACGACTTTCCAGACAGAAAAAAAGAGACTTAAGAGAGAAAAAAGAGAGAAATTAATAAATAAACGCAAACAATTTTAAGTTTTAGGGGCCTTCTAATATAAACTAGCGATATACGATATTCTACTATATATTCGTTATTGGAGATTCTTCAAAAAGAAAACCTAATAAGAGAAATGTCAACTAACGTAATGGTACACAAAAGTTACACGTGCTTTGCGTGTGAATGTTCCTTGGAAAAATAGTTTAACCTAAATTCAACAGAAGGCAATGTTTGCGCGCCCTTGATTTTCGTCCCTCGCCTAAAAGTTCCTGCTCCTACAAGTATTTCCACCGATATACATGTCGCATTCAAAATACCTTAGCATAAACAAAATTCCTAACAAAACCATTATCTGTACTTCTTTTACACGATTGAAAAAACAAAAAGTTTTCACAAACACAAATAATATGGCTAATAATTTGGATTTCATTTCAATAACAAAGACATTGTATATTCACTGTTTGATTCAGTGAAATATAAATTACAAGTAGATGTATGTTCACATAATGAAAGTTTATGAATACTTAATATATATCAAATTTAGTTACGCTGAGCTATGGGATATGTAAACAGGAACGCGAGCAGGGTAGTGCCTATGTTAAATTCGCTGAATATAAATCTCAAGAAGGTAATTTTATTGTAAATACACTTTAAAACTCTATTTATTACTTTATGAAAGTTTAACGCGGTAACAAACTTTAAACACTTTGCTTCCGCGTTCTAATATTATTTATTAAATGTTGAAACAGAATATTTTTTCAGACACTGTACCTTGAATATTTTTCTTTCGTAGTTCCCGAAGACGAATTGCGAGAATAAATTCGCGCGCGCCTCAGCTGCGAGTGATATATAAAAGTGTAAAACGGAAGGAGCGCCGGTTCCACCGCCGCACCCGCGCTCTGCAATGTACTGCCGGGCGATGCGACGCTACGCCGTATATAAATGCGCGCGCATCAGCCCGCACTTGCGCTGTGGTGGGAGCACCTTGTTACGTATAATCTGTTCATTCAAACCACTTTACTTTATAATCGCTTCGTAACCCATTCAACTCTTCCTGTGGGTTACAATCATGTCCTCGATCATATCCTCAATTTGTTGAGGGGACCGGCCTAAACACAAATACGTTCAACAAACACTTATTTTGTTGCCAAACTTGACTCACCAAGGCATGCACAGGTTAACTAGTTTCCAACTACCTCTCGCAGCAGTCAAGTTGGCTGATTACAACATCGGCCCTTGATGTTATAATGAAATAACTTGAATGCACCATCAGCCGGTCTTAATTGACATGCATTTTATAATGTTTATCATTTTATAAATACTTATTTATATAAACACTTCAGTTTTAATAAGTAAGTTTAAAAAATAAGTAAGTTCTTATTATTTTTATGTGTAGATAATAATAAAATATTTGAATTAAACAGAAGTTCTAACAATTACGCATATATTTTGTTCTTCTCGAGTTTTATCAATATTGAAATAATTAGATAAGTACTTAACTTTACTATTAGACAAAAATGTATAGATACTTATGAACATAATATTTCATTTGTTTTTCTAACAATATATAGTTATATTCGATTTATTATAATTATAGTTAGGCGCAATTGTATATAAATTTTATTACTTGAAGTCAAGGGTTATCTGTCCTACTATAGACTCGTGCCCAAATTATTGACAATTAAAGTAGAATATTCTATTGTTATCAAGTGAAAAACGAACGAAAGAACGAATTTATTCCCACTGGCTTATGTGTAAGTTTATTTTTATTTTGGCATGAATTAATATACGGCACTTTGCCTAATATTAAGCTGAAATGCGATTTATGAGTGAAAAATATTGCTGTCACAGATAAAATATATCATAGCTTTGCGATGTATGTGCTCTAAGGCCTTCACTCACTCCAGCGCAGAGCATTGCAGAGAGTGGGCGATGAGGGGGGACTAAGTACTTCGAACCGCTGCATCTGTGTCAGAAAATAGTCTCTCAGCTCTAAAGTTACTGACACGACAAACATTCTGCAGAGCTACAAAACCGCCTTCTTAAATTCACCGACATCGCTCGCGCAGGAGCTTACATTAACCAGCTCGCCATGCAGCCGGTAGATGGTAGTAACCACATGACCCTAAAGATTCGACCAGTACTCTCTTTGTCAAAACTTGTAGTCTTTCCGAACATGTTTTTTCTCTATTTCATAAACCTACATTTTTAAGGGGCAGTATGCCAAATCCGTGGCAAAAGCAGATCAACCGAGGCGTTGTTATATGATGATCAAAATATAAAAAATAGACGTTTGTGGCTGATCCCGAAACGCGGCTAAGTTATTTTACAGTCATTACAAATGAAAGTGGCGGTACAACCCCGGGTCTTAAGACAGGCCAAATGAAGATTGACAACCTGGCTACCACTTTTAAACACCCTGTCCATATACCTACACCTATTTAATTTGATTCGTCATCAACAATTGTATCACCTAAATAACGAAGTGCCACTTTCCACGATACTGAGACAATTCTTTTGCTTTTTCATAGCCGCACTGCTTGTTCAGAAAAACTCCTCTTTTTAAAAAGATGTCCCCGAATTGAAAAAAAAACTAAAACTTTTGCCAGTAATCGTTAGCGATAGTATACAAGTGATAACGAGTTTATAAGATATCCCATTTTTTTAACAGAAATTAATATACTCGTAAATTATAAACGTCAAAACAGCAGCAGATGCATTATGCTACGTTTGGCCTACCGAAAAACTTTTGTTAATTTGGATAAAAATAATTAAGGATACAGTGGTCAGAAATGTACCCACCTGTAAAATATTGGGATTGACCCATAACCCATGTCGGCGGTTTTTTAATTTGACTTTATTATTTAATTTAAGTTATTTAAATCTGTTCCAACAACGACGACATATAATACGTCAGAGTGGTCGGCTGTGGTGCCCAGTCTGCCGATCCGGGGTAGTACGATCAATTACAAGTAAACAGATCGTGAGTGACTCAGTAGGGCTTCAGATTCAGCTTGTGAATTGCCGGTTCCATTAAGGCCGGCATAGTGAATGCAATCAACACGTACCTACATGTACCTCGTATATTTCACTTACAGTTATACAACTGTAGTAGTAGTCACCACTATTCATGAACCGCACTCCATTTAACATCAAGCAAGGTGCTGTCATATATCGAGACACAATTATTTTTAAAAAATCTAAGGTTTTGGATCGTACGTACCATAGTTACAGAGGGCTACAAATAGTCAGTGCTTTTGAATCTCTCATTAGATTGTATTTGTTTTTACTAATTATATTTTAATTTAATTGTTACCAATTAGTTGTTCACTCTGCTATTTAATTAAAAGCATTGACCTAATTAATAGTCATGGTTCGATTTGCAGTATAAAAACATAATTGTATTTGTTTGGTCTCAATGGTATGCTAGGTGAGTGTGACATTTAATTACATTTAATTAATACATTTTAATAGAGAGTATAATATGCAAATTCAAAACGCAACCTTAATTAAAAACTAATCAAGGCCTATAAAAAATATTGAAGTAATAGGCCCTATATGTTACTTAAGTAATTAAAAACGTTTTATTGCGTATTAGCCACGGAAACATTTTACAGATACCAAGAAAAGTTGTTTTAAGTTTAGATTTAAAATATCACCATCAAAAAGCGAGCTGGCTCAATTAATCTTATTGTAATAGTGCGTATTGTTCAGCACACCAGTT
Organism: Tinea trinotella; assembly: GCA_905220615.1. Lineage (NCBI taxonomy): Eukaryota > Metazoa > Arthropoda > Insecta > Lepidoptera > Tineidae > Tinea > Tinea trinotella. Next base: position 7,923,381 of record HG992305.1, read on the forward strand.
TAACATCAGTACTGTTGTGTCGAGTCAGAATAAAAAGTTTCAATAGTAAAGTTACCCATTTAGGTATAGTCTGTTAACATTCTTGATCTGATAAGGGTAGCAGGAACCCGCTGGGAGCATGCCATTTTTAAGAGTATTAAGCAAGAGTATTAGTCATTTGTTTAGTCTGCGGATCCAAGGTAGTAATGTAACTCTCAAAGAAGCCTAGGACCTTTTTCCTATAGGCATATGAATAAACTATATATAGTTTATTGTAGAGAACTTTAGTTGTCATATTTAAATGGATTGAGATTCTGATAGAGATCTCTTATTGAATATCACATAATTTAGTATTAATACAGATAATTTAGATAATGTTAGTTTAGTCCAAAGATATGGTAAGCAGAAGTATCCAGATCAGCTTGTCTCTGGTTAAAGGCTGTTATCCAACAGAGGAGTTGCATATCGGTAGCATCACGCACGGTTATGGTGCAGTACCACCACTTTCAAGTATACAGATCGGCAACTATGGCGCGTTTTGGAATCGGCTTTAAAATTGCCAGTTCGATTAATTGATTAAAGAATTAAACACATTTTATGCGGCTTACTTTCACGTTTATTTTTGGTTATTGATTTTAAGTTTTTTTTATATTCTGACGTTTTGAGAGCTTTGATCAATGCAGCCATGGAGAGAAATAATTGAGAATTGAATTTATTTGTAACTAGCTGTGCCCGCGGTTTCACCCGCGTAAAGTTTGGTTTATAACACAGTCATAAAAAAGGAGGAGGTTTTCAATTCGACTTTTTTGTATTTATAACTCGATAACTCATATAAAATGAACGACGGAAATAAAAATAAATATATATTCCAAACAGTTAAAACTATAGTCAATTGGAAACTATAGTAAAAAATATTTTATTTTAATTAAAAGTAACCGATGTTACTTCTTAAAAAGCGTAATAAACAAACTCACATTCACATTTATAACAATAGTAGCATATGCATATAGTAACAGAAGAAAATAATAATAAAGAAAAATTTCAAACAGCTGAATTTATAGTCCATGGAAAGTATAGTGTATAGTCTCCATAGTACAGTTGATTGGATTAGATGTTGACGTGACAGTCGGTAATACAGTGCGATGGTATTATAGTACTCAGGGTTTGAACCAACGCCTTGCATCTATTTTTATAATAGGAAAAAAATTGACAAAACTTTTTTATTTTCGTAAAAAAAAATGTATACTATGTTACTTCTGATACCTCAAGAATATGTGTACAAAGTTTCATGATGATCGGTTGAGCAGTTTTTGCGTGAAAGCGTAACAAACAAATGGACATTCACATTTATAATAATAGTAGGATAATAATAATAATATAATAATTTGTTTTCGATTCTCAACAGCTTGATATATAATATTTTCCTTAGTTTATCCAAAATAAATTTCTGAACGCACGCAATTTTGTATGGAAAAATTATTTTCTTTTATTTTATTTATTATAAGAGATTTTTTCTAAAAGTAGTCTAAGTTACTCCTTATTACATCAGCTACCTGTCAATAAAAGTCCCGTCAAAATCGGTCCAGCCATTCCAGAGATTAGCCGGAACAAACAGACAGACAGACAGACAAAAATTGTAAAAGATGTCATTTTGGTGTATGTACCGTATATATATTCATATACATGTATTAAAAAACGGTTATTTCAATATTACAAACAGACACTCCAATTTTATTATATGTATAGATACCTACTTAATGATTTTCAATTAAACAGAATATTTTTTACGCGATGTTACGCGTCAACATCGAGTTTGATTCCTGGTCGCAGTTGACGTGCACGCGTAAAAAATGTAAACTGGCTAATTTTCATTATTAATCAATAATTCAATCAAATTGTCACGCCTTTTCCCCACAGCGATAGGCAGACACAATGAGGCGCCACATGCCACGGTCCTGACACAACTCCCTCGCTTCCTTCTCATCCACAATTCTCTTTATACAAATGGTAAATGTAATTTTTTAACGAAATGTATAATTAATTAACTGTGTTATTATTATTCACTTTTGATAGTTAAATAGCTGGAAAATTGTTAGTTCGAAAATAACATACTATTTGTATAAAGTTGATGTGTGCATTTAGATGATTTTTAAAAGTAGATACATTGTTACATTTAACAAACAATTTGTTTGACGTTATAAAAAACAATCGGTAGGTAATATAACAATACTGCGCTACTATATCCGTTACTGCCTACAACATCCTAATGGTTGCTTTAAATTGAAATCATACCTTACTTATAGATTTAGGTGATAAAATAGCAAATTCCTTTAATTGGGATCTTCTATATTATTATTAGCCTATTTATTTGTCTCACTGGGCAAAGGCATCCTTCTCTTTTTTCCATGATTCACGACAGATGGCCACGAACTATTGTAGGAGTCCATCTCATCTCGCAATCTCCGTTTGGGCCTGCTGCGAAGTCTTCTGCAATCTGGAGCCCAGAAAGTAGTGGTCTTGGCCCATAATGCATCGGACATGCGACGGAGATGACCTGCCTAGTTCAGTTTGGCGGCTTTTCTATATTAAAATATTTATTATCTTCTATATTAATTTTTATATAATAAGTTAATATTGTTTTACTATGGTCTCTAATGTTGTTTTTAGGGAGCATGCGTGATTGCGCTAAAGCTAAGCTGGTTGTTTATTTAGACTTCTCGTGACCACTCTTGCAACAGAGCTGAAACATCGCGATGCATTAGCTCTGTTCACGTCGAGGTAAATGAAATAATAACGTTAAGACTCGTTTTATACTATTTAAAATATGTGAAATTATAAGTAAGCATTACAAAAAAAAACAAACGTATACATTTTTCCTTATGTATAAGTTAAAAGTAATATTAACATTAGTGGCGCTCCATTGCCTCTGCCTATCCCTGTGGGGAAAAGACGTGACAATTTGCTTAATTGATTGATAATTTTAGTTATATTCGAACTATCTTTTGGACTATTCCTGGAATACTACCGGCATAGATAGTGAATGAGGAGTTTTCTGTGAAAGTAGAGCGGTGAGAACTGAGAAATAACGTATAGAACTCGTAGTTCTTTTTTTAATTAGCGACTCTTATGTTCTCCAATCACATTACTATCGGTTCGACAATGATCGAAGCTATTATTAACAATAAAAAACTGGATGACGTTTACTTATTACGTTAAAATAAGAATATTTTCTGCCTCAATGATAACTCTTTACAAAAACAAGTATATTCGCCAAATACCTACTAACTACAATAACAATACACTTTTTGTTTATTAGTTAAAACAACGTGACTTCATCATGTTTTTGCATTCACCATAAATGCATCTTATAAAATGTAATTCACCTCATCTGTTATTTATGATGTGCTTTATGCATTCAACTCAGTAAACAAGATTAGAAGTCAATCTTATGTAAAGAAGACAGTGTTGTAGGAGTTTGCGAAATATGTTTATATATATAGGTATACACACATGTTGGTAACTATAGAAAATTTAAACAAAGGGAAAATTACTTAAAGGATGCTTTTGCCAATTGATCTACACATATCTCCTCATTATTTCATTAAAATAAATTATTTTCATGTATTGATAATTTATTATTACGAAGAACGGACAACGTTGTTAAGAGTGGTAGGCAAACAGTTGTTCATTTTCTAGTTTGTTAGTCCGAGGTAGTACCATCACTTACAAAACGTAAGGCGATTTAATCGCGTTTCGGGATCAGTTTGTAAGTTGCCAGTATCAACAAGGCTGGCATAGCGGATGTGACTACTACTTACAGTTATTCAAAAATGTAGTAGTAGTCGCCTCCATTCATGGGCGCGTAACATCAGGTTTTTATGTATCGATCGAGTCCCAAAAAACAATTTAGAAAAATACTACACAAAGACAACCTCTTCAATACCTAAGCGAGCCATATGTCAACCCCCGACCCGCTTCAAGATTTTCTTACATTTTATTTTTAATTTTATTTAAATTTCTATACTAAGCTACTTAAGTGCTTGTATCATAGAAACAGGACAACCAAAGTACATTTATATCACCAGTGGGTGGTCTCGAACATGTGCTCTCCGGTTTGCGTAACCATTGCACTGCCACTACACTACGGTCACCTTATGCATAGGAGGCCTCGCCCACCTGGCGCCCTACGTACTCCCCTAGCATAATATAAATCCTCCAGCACTCCTCACATACATTGTCTCCAAAGTCGAGCCTTACTGGTTTAATTGAATATTCAATTAATCTTGATAAAATATTATGTTTCTGAGATCAGATTATGAATACACGCTATACTCACGTGTTGAGGACGTCATTCCAGTAAAAACCAATATAAATAAGTATGTATATGCCTGAATTATATGAAGATTAATAAATGGATAGTTGATCGTTGCCGACTAGAAGATTTCAGTTTACATTATTTCGCATTTCCTTCACATACACAATTCTCTTCATACAGGCTCTGTGGTTATGGGCACTAGGCAACCCAGCTTTCTTGAGGGTGTGAAGAAAGCAAGGGAATTGTGTAAGGATCGTGGTAAGTGGGATCAATTGTCTCTGCCTATCCCTGTGGGAAAAAGACGTGACAATTTGATTGATTGATTGATATTTCGCATTTGAGCACTCTTGGTTCTATTTGGTTTATATTCGATAGGAAGGTTGAGTGAAAGTAGATCGACGAAAGGAATTTATAAATCTGATGCGGATGGATACGTTAAACAAGGCAGGCCAAGGAGGGACTTTTTCTGACCAAATCGGAAACATTCTAAAGTAAGCTGGGTTGCCAAGTGCCCATAACCGTAGAGCTTGTATGAAAAGAATTGTGATGGAAGCGAGGGAGTTGTGTCAGGATCATAGTAAATGGCGCTCCGTCTATTCCTGTGGGTAAAAGGCGTGACAAATGATTTGATTGATTGGTTTCTATTGAGAATATCCACGGCCTCTTATATATATATATTGATGTTATTACGAATATAGATGATATTATGTGATCAGCATCATTGTTGTGTTGTTAACTGATATGGTCGAGAATAGAGGATAAAAATGCCATTTAATTTTTCTGGGATAATAAAATTATTAAATTGCCCAAACAACTGACAACTAAATTTATCATAATGACTGTAAACAATGCATTTCATCCGTTGTCACATATAATAATAAAATGAAAACTTAATGATTTTATCAATTTTCATTATATAATTCGTTTATGACAACAAAATAACAATGATTTTGATGTTTTGATATAACATTATTATTATCATTTACAAAATCCCTGCTTGTACTTTAATTGAGCTCAAGGACAGACATAAGTATGCATAAAATTCAATAATCGGGAGTAACTGGACCAGAACCAGAAGAAATCTAGGTAGAAAACCTCAAGCTATAATTGCGCTGAACAATTCTTTAGTTACGCACATAGTTGCTAATATCACTAAGTTCTCATATATGAATATTTTATTGCGATGCGACATTAGCGGGCCGACCGCGTAACTTAATGACGCGTAACTTTAGATAGTTGAACTCCATTAATGAGTAACAAAATTAAAATTGCAACACACTAAGAATCGATGTTCATTTTTATTAGCAGTTCAAGCTCATTGAATTCATTGTCTGAATAAATAAAAGTCATTTTTGACACTAACAGCGACCGCGTAACTTTTTGACAAATGGGAATGAATTTCATTAACATTCCCATTAAAGTTGCGCGGTCGGCCCATTGATCTAGACTTGACATACGGAAAGCAAGGAGAAGTGGCAATGGCACATCGCTCGAAGAACCGACAACCGATGGGAAAAAAAGGTTCTAGAGTGGAGACCACGAACCGAAAGACGCAGCGTAGGTAGGCCTCTCACCAGGTTGACTGACGGCATAGTGAAAGTCACGGGTAACCGGTGGATGCAGCTGGCATCCTGTCGTTCGGAATGGCGTACTAAGAGGGAGGCCTATGTTCAGCAGTGGACGCCTTCTGGCTGATGATGATGATGAAGCAAGGAGAGGTCCACTAGCGCCGACGATCAAAATAACCGACTCAGTTTACGGTAGTCTCATACGCAGATACAAAATATATTATGACAAAAGATATGCGCAAGATTTCAATAATTTATTACCTAACTAACCACAAAAATAAATATTTTAATACCTTTTTTATAACAAATATAAACAATGTTAGAGAAGCAGTTTAAATAACGTTCGTCATGTTTTCCCGCAAATTGCATTCAATATTGTCGTGACAGAAAACATTTTCAATGTAAATTGTCTATGAATGTCAACTATAATTTAGTGGAATAATAATGGTAGCTAATACTGAACGTTATCATAAGCCCTAATAGCCATGTAACAAACAGTATCTGAACATTATAAGATCTACATGACGCACAACAAACCACAAAACAATTTCATTTTAATTTACTACAATTCATAACTCACTATTTTAGTTTTATTTCTAAGCAGTAAGTTTATTGTCACGTGCATCATTAATATATTCATGTCTTTGTTTGTTTAATAAGCCAATAGCGTAACAAAGATTGGTAATTAAAGGAGTTTAAAATTATTGATATGAATTTGTCTCGCGATAATTATCAGATAATCAACCAATTCAATTGTCACGTCTTTTTCCCACGTGGATAGGCAGAGACAATGGAGCGCCACTTGCCACGATCCTGGCACAACTCCCTCGCTTCCCTCACATTCACAATTCTCTTCATACAAGCTCTACGGTTATGGGCACCAGGCAACCCAGCTTTCTTGAGGATGTCTCCTATTTGGTCGGAAAACACCCTCTATTATATATATTGATTCACTATTTTCTTTTTTTATTGTGACTTGACATGAAAGTACCCCTCCTGATGTTAAGCTAGAGTACGGTCTATGAATGGAGATTACTGCTACTAACTTTAAATAGCTGTAAGTAGTAGTCTAAGTTGGAAGCGGCAACTTACAAGCTAATTCCTAATCGCAACTAAGGGTCTCCACAACTAGTCATCAGCCTAACGTATGCACGTAACCAAAGCGGATCAGCAGCTCCTGTACGTCAATCCGGCCATGGCTAAGCGACGCCGCTGGCTGACAGGGTGGCAGCGGCAAGGGTGGGCGAGACGAAGGGAGAAGAGACGTGAGTTTGTACGGAGAGACGTAAGCGACGAGGACGAGAGCACCGGGAGGACGAGCCCCAAGTATGGGAACTGCAAGGTGACCACGCACCGCATTGCGGTTCGAAGCTTGTCCCAGGCGAGGCGATTACGTTACGATTCCGGTTAGTGTGCGTTGCAATAGGGAGTTTCATACAAAAAATATTAAACGGCTCGACTTGAATTGATCACTTTACGGTCTGTATGGTGGTACTACTCTGAACCGGCAGACTGGGCACCACTGCCTACCACTATTTATTTAGCCACTGTTTTTATATACGGTGTATATGACTGCATACTGCTTGCTGACTGCATACTGATACGAGTAAGCTGTAGTGTAGTCGTGACTGGAGGCGACAATTGACACAGATAAATGTCTGGAAGCAGCAGGCGTAAATGGTCCGTTAGATGCTGCAACGCGACTGTGTATGTCATTTCAAGAAAGTGGTCGATCTCAGATTAATTATTGAATATTAATTAAATAAAATATATATAAAAAGGAAATATTATTTAACCGTATTAAACGAATGATAGGTATTTCACATAGAGACGTCATCGTATATTTGTATAGAAAATTTCATCCAAATAAGGTTTATATCCCTACACATAACATTATCAATATTTTTTCTCTCAATTTATTAATTAATGTTTTTTTTTCTTTTGAGTGTATCTAACATCCTTTGCGGCAATCTAAACAAATGGCAATCTGATACTAAAATTATCAGATTGTTTGAAGTCCTTGCAATCGTCAAGCATACAAGTGACTATATATAAATATTTGATAGACAGGCGGATAAAAATAATAAATATTTTATAAATAAGTATTATTCAATCGCAATAATCACCTTATTATACAATAATAATAGATTGCACAGTCTCCCTAAAATTGTGGTATCTAACTTCTGTCCTTCCTCACTGCCACCGCTAACGCAGCCTGATGGCTCACTGACGCATACGGCGAAAGAGATTGCCGATCTCTTTGCGGTAAACTCACAGGTCGACGATCAAGGTATGGGGCCACCTACATTACCTTCGCCCGCATGGAACGACGATCTCTCGATGTATGGAAGTTGAGTGGTCCTGATGGCATGCCGGTGATTGTGCCTTAAAATGTGCGCAGCGGAATTGTCTCCCGTCTTGACGAGACTATACCAGTTCTTTTACTAGTGTGGCTGTTTGCGTCGGGTTCCAAAAAAGGTGACAGATGACATTTTTTTTACTTGATTGAAAATTAAATGTTGTGATCACCGCGTATGTGGTGTAACTTGATTTGTTTTACACTTAACGGGATATCATGATAACGGCTACGCTGAATGATATCGATAAGTATATTATGTATATAGGCGAAGGTCAAGTGTGTATATATTACACGTTAGTTGCGTATTTAATATTATGGAAGCAAAATTTTCAATATTTCTAGTTGTAGTTCTAGCTACAGCATAACTAATCACTAATCAGCATCGCATTGTTTTTATAATTTAGTTATTGGAAGAATGCTCGCATGATAAAAGAAAACATAGTGAGGATTAAACGATCCATTGGAATCAATGAGTGTGTGGGTGAGTGTAAGCGTGACATTCGTATTACATTACAGTTGTACAATACATCGTCAATAAATAAAGACGTTCTTTTTTATACGATTTCCTTTAAGTAAAAGCATGTGGGTATGGCAAAACGAGATTGATCCCGTTTTTACAATAATATTGATCAAGAAAATTTTTATTTTTATTTTTATTGTGACTCGACATATGACAGCACCCTGCTTGATGTTAAGCCGAAGTGTGGTCCATGAATGAATGTCACTGCTACTATAACTCAATGACTGTGAGTAGCAATTACATCCACTATGCCGGCCTAGATGGAACCGGCAACTTACAAGCTGATCCCGAAACGTGACCAAATCACTTCACGGTCTGTATAATTGTAAGTGGTGGTACTACCCCGGATCAACAGCCTGGGTACCACTGCCTACCACTCTTTGATAACCAGACCCGAAGCAAAAATCCATTTTTTTATTAACAAATATTTGCAATATTTAATAATATTAATATTTTATTTAATATTATTAAATATTACAAATAAAAGCTATGAAACAAATATTTGCTCCAATCGAGCCCGGGACTTTACGCGCAACAAACCAATCGCTAAACCGTTCGTCCACGCCTGTCGTCATATTTCTCCATCATTATTATTGTAGTGATGGAGAAATATTAATGTAGGTGGAGACGTGTCAACACAATTGGGGGAGAAAACCTGGGCTATTTCACAGCATTAAAATATGTTTATTTTATGTAATGAAATGAATCAATTTCTTAGTATCCTCCGTGCGGGTGCCGGACCCCTCACGTGGCATGCGCATGAAGGCAGAGTTCCGGACTTGTAGGTTTAAAAGTTTTTGGCATACTCGTAAAAAAATGTTTTTTCTCTAATTCTAATTGTAATGTTTTATGAGTGTTATTTTCACTTGAATTTTTATTTGATAATATTTATAATCATCGTACAAATACCGTTATTATAGTAAACAATGTTTTTGTAAATAGTGTAATTTATACAAGTAGCATTTTCTATTTATATATCTTTATAATTACTCGTATTAACATGAATCGTACTATGTGTATTTATTTACATGATATAAATACATATCGCATGAGTTGAATACAAATAATAGTAACGTGTGTGTCTTTTTAGTGTTTATATTTTATTTAATCAGTGTTATATTTTATTTCATGGCCAGTAGCTGAGTGATACAAAGTCAAAACCTCAGGTTTCAAAGTTCGTTGGTTAACACCAATTGTTATAAAATACTTTTTCTTGGTTTGGGATTGGAAAAAGAGATTTTGCGATGACACAGTATGAATCCAATAAGATTTCCTCTGTTTTACTACTACATACTCAGGTACGCAGCCTCAGGGCTACGCCCGGTTTTGACGATAAAAAATTGATTTTAAAGCACTTCAAATATAGTCGTTTTTCGTATAAAAATGGTCGCACACATAAGCGTATTAAAACCGTCGTGGAATTAATGCCCGCTGCTAAAATAATTATCTCAGAAAAAAATACTCATACGACAAAACTTCTAAGAAATTGCTAGTGTTTTACTATATATACATTTAATGTGAAAATTACACCCTTACATCAATCAATCAATCAAATTGTCACGCCTTTTTTCCACAGGCAGAGACAATGGAGCGCCACTTACCACGATCCTTACACAACTCCCTTGCTTCCTTCACATCCACGATTCTCTTCATACAGGCTCTGTGGTTATGGGCACTAGGCAACCTAGCTTTCAACCGTTACATATACTTCTATTTAACTAATATATTTAGTCTTATTCCCGAAATGAGTATTTTCCCTCGCTTTATTCGCAAATGGTGTTAATGCTTATTTGTACCATTCGCAAGAAAAGGTATTTTTTATTTTTTTTATTAAAAGGTGCACTTACAAACATAAATATACATCAATGGTAACTTTATATTAATATCATTTAAAATGGGTATTTACATATGTCTGCCAATTACAATTAAAAACATAACAACGATTAATTATAACTTTAAGTATCTGTTGGTGTCAAGATTAAATGCAACAGGAAAACCATTTACTCATATATTGATTTTAAATATAACTGCAATGAAACGAATCTTATAATTAAAAAGTAGTTGTGTCAGGATCGTGGCAAGAGGCGCCTATTCTTATGGTAAATATGCAGAGATAATTTGATTTTTTTATTGTGGCTTGACCTATGATTAAGAACTGATGTTAGAACTTCTTTCAAGGTTGCCCAGGACACCCTGCTCGTTCCTGCAGATCTCCGGATGCCGTTGCCATGAAACCTTTGTATCGCTTTGGCCAACCACGCTGCTGCAATTTAAGAGCATACGCGTTTCCTCCGTATTTAGGTCTATAAAGGGAGCTATGGCTATCCGAACTATCTGCTTACCACTCTTTAATATTACTCATAAAATTAATATTATAATAAGGTTCTAATTAAATTTATTCCTAATTGCAGTTTTTATCAATAACGAAATGTTAATTATAAGTATGTAACTCAAAAAAATATATCGATGTATATTTATTTTCAGGATACAATAATATCCCATATCGTTTAAAAATTGAAATTAGCTAATTAATGAATTAAACAAATTTTATGCGGCTTACTAGTGTTTATTTTGATTTTACATTTTTTTATTATCAATACCAAAATAAATGCGATAGTAAGCCGCATAAAATTTGTTTAATTCATTAATCAATATTCGCGCAAAATCTAAGAAAATACTATTAGCTAATTAATTATGAGAAACAATAAAAACATAATAACAGGAAATAGTTTTTATTATTAATGTATTATCAGTTGTGTTCAATTTTCCACAGCTGATAATTTATTATATAGGTTGTATTAACGTCATACTTAAGGGCAAAGAACGAAGATCACATTTGCCATTCGTGCTTTATACATTTTCAATACCTACTGGGCACCTTTATATCATAAAAAGAAAATACTAACAATACTTCACAATATATCTATGTCAAGATTTTAGATGACAGGCGTGGCTTATTGCTTAGCCCGCAGAGCCGTTTTGTTGCGCGTAAAGTTTCGGGTTCGATTTACGGTCAGAGCAAAGTTTGTTTCATAGCTTTTATTTGTAATATACGAGTATTATAATTATCAATCAATTATTTAAATTGTATGCTTTTTTTTTACTGGTATAGGCAGAGACACTGGAGTACCACTTGCCATGATCCTGACTCTCTCTTCTCCTCATACAAGCTCTTAATAATTTATTTTATATTTAGATTAAATACAGAACTCTAAGACTTGTTGTCAAAAAGTGGTAGGCAGTGGTGTCCAATCTGTCGACTGTATACTTGTTGGGTATTTCCACCAACAAGTATATAGTCCGTAAAGAGACACACTTACGGATCAGCTTGTAAGTTACCGCTTCCAACCAGGCCGGCATAGTGGATGTGGCTGCTACTTACAGTTATTTAACTGTGGTAGCAGTCGCCTCCGTTGATAAACCATACTTTGCTTAGCATAAAATATGCGTTATGCTAAATTATGTCATCAATTATTTTAAGTCATTTAAACTGATGCCTCATCTACATAATCTCCTTTTTGAAGTACATTTTTATCGTGTTATTTTTGCATCTTGTATCTGTCTACTTGAGATTGTTGTATACTAAGAAGTTCCTCATGAAAATATTTGTTTCTGTGCCGACATAATAGACTTTTTTTATAAAACGCACTTACATTTATTTTAGATTTTATCTTTGTATTTGTACCAATAGATTTACAGGTTAAGTACGTACGTAGTGAATTTCCTGTTTGAGACGACAAGTAAGATAGAATTGAAAGAATAATAGATATTCAAATAAGATTATGTTATTATGTAAAATTTCATTCATTTATGCCTCATTAACTTACATTGAAATGTTCACTGAATTTTATGCTCGTTCCTATTATGTTATGAAGTTATTTTTAACGGTCGGCTTACAATTTGGCTTGGTCCAATTACTTAACGCGTTGAATATGTTCTTTGACCATCACAAATAAATATTAACACTTTGTAACAAAAATAATATAAAAACCCAACGTTGTTACAGTGTCACCTAAAACAAGACAAATATTAGGATGATAGTTAATAACAATAAAAAAAACAATGATCATGTCATTGATTATATACAAACAAAACATCTAAATAGTATATACGCTGGTTTTATTCCACTTTGATAACAATTTGTTTGTGTAAGATATAAATATATTGTATAATGAAATAAAAGTGCAAACAAAATTTGTTGCTACTTGTGACTGTTGGCACGTCGCCAAACAATTCGTTACAATACGCATATGAATGATGGTTACACATCACAAGTAGTAAGTGAATATTTAGGAAATTCGACAGATTATACTTTTATATTCACCTTAATTATCTTAAGGTGAACAGCAGTGAAGGTACATGAGCGCACTATTAGAAGCATCTACTAACATATGTTTGTAGATGCTTTTCTTAATGAGAGTAATATCAATTAGTTTTAGGATGGCCTAGCATCAACAACGCATTACAGCAAATTTCCGATCTAAAAACAATTAAAATTCGAGTCAAATTTCTTTTTTGTTTATGGCTTGACACATTTCAATCATTCTTAAAATACTCTTAAAGAATGTCGTTTCTTTAAGACCCCTGATGTGATACTTATTATGATTATTCTTATTGCAATGTAATTATAAACTTTAATTGATAAATACAAAAAGTTGTAATCTATAATCATACAATAAGTCATTGAACTTGGGGACAATACGTATCAAATAATAATAATTATTATTAATATGCGTTTGTGCATGAAATGTAATCAAAGGCAAATATATACAGTTTAGGACAATAACAATTCTAAATTGCCGGATAGCCAGTTGCCGGACTCAGTGGTGTATGAAACACGTACAAAGCTTTAATTTGCACCGGGCCGGTCAGTCGTCCAGGAATTTCACCGGATACGGATCCACAGTGATGGTTTGTATCCGGTGACTGCTAGCTGAGATAATTACGCCTATATGTATGAAAGCTGCCGTATATGCCCATACACTACTCGGCAACCGGGACCGGCACTCAGGCCTTCATCTTCTGTACAACCATATGATAGTAAACTAATAATCAATCTGCCACAAAATAGTAACCAGGTAACATCGCTCGAAGAACCGACAACCGGAAAAGGAAGGTTCTAGGGTGGAGACCACGAACCGGGAGACGGAGCGTAGCTAGGCCTGCCGCTAGGTGGACTGAAGACATAGTGAAAGTCACGAATAAGGTTGTCGTTCGGAATTGCGTTCTAAGAGGGAAGCCTATGTTCAGCAGTGGACGTCTTCTATAATAATAATAATAATTGACTAAGTTATATTGCTCACCGATGGTCTGATTATCATAATTTTATAAAACACCACAAGTGTTTTATAAAAGTATGATAATAAACGGAGCTGTTTTTAAAGAAAGTGGTTACAAACTATCCCGTGTGAATCATACAAAATTCATAATAATTTAATGTTTTGATAATAATTTGAAAATAATAACCTTATTTGCAAACACTCTGTACATAAATTAAATATTTTTAATACTAGAACTTTGTTTTTTTTATTATTGTGACTCGACATATAACAGAACCCAGCTTGATGTAGAGCTGGAGTGTGGTCCAAGAATGGATGTCACTGCTACTACAATTTAATAACAGTAAGTAGCAGTCACATCCACTATGCCGGCCTAGTTGGAACCGACATCTTACAAGCTGAAACCGAAACGCGACTAAATTACTTCGCGGTCCCTATACTTGTAAGTGGTGTACTCCCCGAATCGGCACCCCTACGTACCACTCTTTGAAACAAAACAACAACATATAGTACAATACGCTTAAACATACGATTCTATAATCGAGGCAGACATAGGACGATGTTTTCCGACCAAATTAGAGAAAATCTTCTAAAATCTTAGCAATAAGTTAGTATATATATCATATATATGTATAATATGTATCTAGATTGAATGAAATCAATTAAATATTTAAAGTCACTTTGGTTTAAACATTGAATTTACTAATAAAGTCACTGGGGCGAGCTATTTATTAATAATTCATGTATAATATTCGATCTCTTTCTATAAATGTTATTTTAGTTTGTTATATGAGTACGTATAAGTGAGTATACATAACCCCAAAGAGCTTTTATAGAGAGAAGATTGATTAAATGTGGCTAGACGTATGACATGTCGATCGCCTAATGCTAAGCCCGAGTGCAGTACATGACTGCTACTAGAGTTAAATAATTGCAAGTAGTAGTCCGATCCACTATGGCGAGGCAGTGGAAGCCGGCAACTTTAAAACTGTTCCCGAAACGCCACTAAGTTAATCACTACGGTCCGTACACCTGAAAGTGGTACCCCGGATTGAAAGATTGGGCTTATGCCTACTATCTTAAGTGTATTAATTATAAATAACTTAGGAGCCTACCGCTCTTAAAAAGCCTACCCGTGGTTAAAAAAATTAAAACTTAATTCGTAGTATTATTTTAATATTATAATAAATAGGGTGTTTAATAACCAATGTTATATTAAGGTATAATATATAATATAATATATAACATATTGTATAATATAAGGTAATATTAAGGTAATAATAACCAAGGTAAACCAAGACCAAATCGAAGACATCCTCAAGAAAGCTAGGTTGCCTAGTGCCTAGCGTGTATGAAAAGAATTGTAGATGTGAAGGAAGCAAGGGAGTTGTGTCAGGACTGTGGCAAGTGGCGATCCATTGTCTTTGCCTAACCCTGTGGGAAAAAGGCGTAATAAATTGATTTGATTAAATAATAAGTTTCATGCATCCTTTGTGGATCTCTGTGGACATCGGATTAAAACTTACTACGATTCTGAAACAATCCCTATCTAAACTAACATTACTGTCACGAAAACTCTGATTGCGGCTAAGTAAGTAAGTAATTTGAACCTATTGTTCGTCTCTACCACGCTGATACCTAATATATACAAAAGAAGTATACTAAATTTTAAATAGGCTTTTCACAGCAATTAAAAATTTTAAACTATTATTATTATAAATAGTTTATTGTCTTAATTGCCTCAATGACCTAATTCATTATGATTTAGGTCATTAACAGAAAACTACTAACCAATAAGATAACGCAATTGATTGGATGAAAGGAAAATTGCGAGATATTATATCGAACTTGTTTAATGTCTTGGGTTGATAACAAACACATAAATATTTTATCTCTATTGTCGGTCTATTTATCTTATTAGAACAAGGGCCTATAAAATTATCCTCTATCTCTAATATTGGTCGCACATATTATGATGACTAAGCCACAGTATAAAAGATCAATTGTCGAATAGACAAGCCGTCTATTCAAACTGTGCCAATCTATTAACCAGTGTTCTCTTGTTATGATATAATATATAGGGATCTTATTGTTAGCTCATTATGTAATTCTTTAGATTAAAATGCATCAATAGTAGCCATCCGTCATCCGGTTCGTGCGATAGCTTAATTATGCATTAGCTGCGTGTATATAAGAGTATGTATTCAAACAATGATATTACACTTAATTATAATTGATTCCAAAGGTCATAGGATAAGCTGAGTTAAGCACCCTTTTGTCAATTTCGTTTGACGTCTACTTTTGTTATTATGGATGTGAGGGAAGCAAGGGAGTTGTGTCAGGATTTTGGCAAGTGGCGCTCTATTGTCACTGCCTATCCTGCGGAAAAAAGCGTTACAATTTTATTGATTGATAATAGTAAAATTATAGATTGAAAAACTAAAAAAACACGCGACTGAACTAAAAAGTCAATACCTAATAGTAAAGAGTGTACTTTTTTATTGTGACTCGACATCTGACTTCTACTCGCCTGATGATAAGCAAGAGGAGGTCCAAGAATGCCGACGACTGATAAAACCTAAGCTCACGGTTGCCTCAGTCGCCCTCACTATGCTTATGGTTTTGGGCACTAGGCAACCTAGCTTTCTTGAGCTAGGTTAAGCTTCCGATTTGGTCGGCGAACACACTCCTGGGGCTGCCTTGTTTAAATTATTAAATATAACAAATTAAAGTTGTGAAACAAATATTTTCTCCGACCAGGATTCGAACCCACGACTTTCTGCGGTGTGCTAAGCAATACGCCAAATCTTTCAAATGCTCGTAACATTACATTTTACTAAACTAACATAAAAAAGATATAGTTCATCATCTACTGCTAAAACATCATTTATAGTAGTGTATTTTTAAAATGTATTATTATAGTCAAAATATTGATTTGAAAGTGCGATGTGCCCGATATCACTCACGCGCCCTCCACGGACAACAGTTCATTGACGTATATTTCAAGTATAAGGGTACATACATTTTTAATTCTTAACCTTTCATAGTGAATATTTGTTTCATTTCTTTCTCCAATATACAGTTTTGTTTTTACATTTGAATTAGATTCACATTCAAAATTATTTACAGTGATAAAAAATGGTTTTCTTACACGACTTACCCGACAAACAAGGAAAATTAATAGTTATTTATTTATTGTGATTTGACATCTCACCTTGACCTGCTTAATGGTAAAGAGGTCATGAAGGGGAGGTCCAAGATATATATATATATATATATATATATATATATATATATATATATATATATATATATATATATATATATCCCGAAACGTTAATGTCGACTGTTCCATAGTATGCTAAATTTAAGATTGTAAAAGGATATAGGGTAAAATAAAGCTTCCCAAATAAAATGTCCCAAAAATAAAACTTAACGAGGGTGAAATTTTGTATGAAACTTTTATATCATTCGTCTGATTTGCTTTAAAAGGTGCTTGAAGGATTCAAGATTATACTTAGGAGGGAGAGAACACATGGGCTGGCAAAGCATTCTACTTGTCGATTGTTATACAGAGAAAAGACGCACTGAACTTTTATTCATAATATTTGTATATGTTGTGTATATTCAAATGTGTTTTAAACTACTATACGGGGTGAAAGGTGAAATGGTGTTACTATCTACTTACGAGAATTATTAAATATACATCACAGGTACAATTTAAAGCTAATTACTATAATATTAATAAAAGTACAAAGACACTGTAGGAAAGTAGATACGATGAAAAAAAAACATTCTGAATCTGAAGAACCCGATGATCAGCTCAGATCAGCAAAACCACAAGAAATAGAACTGTAGTGCTTTAACTAAAATTCTTTCTTACTGTGTGGCTTTACTATGGCTGTTATCAAATTGAAGTTTCAGAGTACCTGATGATGGACCATGAGGATCCGAGGGATATGTAAAATTTATAACTATGATACTATGACTAAAATTGTTTTTTAATATAAAGGCAATAGACGATAGGAGATAGACGACCTGGAGAACCTGATGATGGACCATGAGGTTGTAAGGGATATGTAAAAGATATAGGTAACTAGTGTGTTATGACAAAAATAGTTTTTTACTATGAGCCTTTAACTAGGCTGTTATCAAGTACCTTTTTTAGTTTACCTTTTATGGACCATAAGGATGCAAGGTATAGTATGTAATAGATATAACTATGGAGATTTATCGAAATTTGTTTCTTACTATTAAATGTGTCATTAAAGATCTAGAGTACCTGATGATGGACCATCACCACGAGAATGCAAGGGGTCTTGTAATGTATTCACGTTACGAGTCACAGTTCATACATGCGGATAAAGCCGCGGGGAACAGCTAGTATTGTCATGATTTAGTTAGAATCCTCATCCTCATGCCTCGATGCTGCACGCGTGTCTGGTGACAATTGTGGCGCAGAGAGAATCGTACCTTTATAAATAAGCGAGCATACGTCACCGTCGTTTTTAGTCGTAGCGCTCTACAAATATTTTTTGCATAATAACAATGAGGTTTTTTTTTGTTGTGTTGTGACATCTGACCTCCTGATGATAAAGAAGAGTAGGGCCAAGAGTGTTGACGACTGCAAAAATTCTTCACGGTTGCCCCAGTCGTAGTCACTATGCCATCCACAAGTGATTTTTCACGCATCACTTGAATCCAAGACATATATGTAAGACATACGAGTATGTATGCTTTATTATGCTTTAACTAAAGTTGTTCTTACTATAAGTCTTTAGCTAAGCTGTTATCAAATTAAATATAACATGGGATAGAAATTAACTATAGTGCTTTAACTAAAATTGTTCCTAACTATAGAAAGAGGCTTTTCTCGTCAATTAAATCTCAAAATCTCAATTAACTATCAAATTAAAGGCCCGGAGGTTTATCTTTTGCGGAGTTTAAGTCCTGTAGTACCTGTAGATAGGCAATGTAAGAGATGGAATTTGGTGCTGAAACTAAAATTGCTTCTTAGTACCTTTGAACTTATATATTCCATCATCGAATACTCCAGATTATATAAAGATCTGGAGTATTCTATAATGGAATGCAAACGATAAGATGTCATGGGCTTATAGTTATTGATACAATTTTTAAAGGCTAATGAAACCACGGAGAACCGCTAGTACCTAATAAAAGTAGCACAATTAAAATTATTAAGTAACTTTGTTGTGTTACCAAAACATATATTGAAAAAAAAAAATCGCATCACAACTTACGAGTAGATGATACACGTAAGAATGAAAAAATATATTATTATTATTATATCGACATATTAACAAACAACGTCAATTATATTTTTAAGAAGAGTTCAATTATTATATCAAAACAAAATAGATCGGTGATTCGTTATCGAGTTTTAGGTTAAACGGTTAAAATAATAACCCATTTGTGCGTCATTACGATACTCGAACATGACTACAAAATTGTTACCTCCTGTTTTAAACATCTCAGACACCGCCTGATAAGAACTACAAGTTCGAATTATTTCAATCAGTCTCACTTTTAAGTATATTTTGGCATGTATTCTTTATCAGAAAAAATATCAAAGTTGCCGCTCACATAAACGATTTCGAAATCTCAGCTTTAGATTGTATTTATATTTGTACTCGAGTACCTATGATACATAGATTGTGTCTAATACGAAGCTGATTTACAGTTTAATGTATCATAATAACTCGGCATATATATGTATAACATGAAATGCCATTGTACCTTTGTCAACAAAAAAGTGCAAGTTAAAATAATTAATTATAGTCATTACACAAGCGATAAACAGCAATCGATATAATCATAGGTACACTAATTAGCTTTTACGAATTCATTAATAACAATCTAGATAAGATTACTAAAATATACTAAAATTACTCATTATCTTAAATAGCATGATTTCTTTTGTTCAATGGCCTCACTAGATAAAATAATAAGAGTGATAATATAATTATAGTAATAATAATTACTTTTATGTTTTGTGTAATTAAGTAAACTAACTACGCATATATTTCTTGTTAATTTTTAGTAACAAATGCAAAAAATCGGTTGTCTGTAAAGTCGGTTTACTGACGATAGTTGAACGCGACAACGTCATAAGAAAATACTGATGGAAGGTTGCATTTTTCAAAAGAAAATTTTAATTTTATTTGTTTGATAGATATTTTGTATGGATATAGAGAAGGAGGTAAATGGAAATCAGTTCGAATCGCTTTTTTCCGAGGGAATACGGTGAAGAGACACCTGTCACGATCCTGATATAACTTCCTGACATCCACAATTCTCTTCATACAAGCTCTACGGTAACAGTGATGTTTCTAATCAGGAAATTGGTTATATAAATAGAGTCATTAAAGTTGAAGGTGTTCAGGGTTATGGAAATAACATTTGAAAATATATAAAACATTTAATTTGCGAAAAACAAGTTTACGCACAAGTCATAAAATTATTAAGTTTGTATAATGAATTTATTATAGGTAAGTATTATTATAAATTATTTATATCAGCAAATTCCAGTCATACAACAGTAGTGTGATATGCTTTGTTGTGTATTATTATTAACATGCATTATTTGACGTCAGTTATTATTTTAATTAATGTCAATCATTATTATCTTTTGCGTGAATGTGTTTAATATAATAACTATTTTGCGTAACAATTAAAACTCTTAAGTTGTCCGTAAATGCCGGTTTAAACTATGCCGGCATAGATGTGACTACTACTTACGTTTAAATATAAATCAATCAATCAATTAAATTGTCACACCTTTTTCCCACGGGGATGGGCAGAGACAATGAAGTGCCACTTGCCACAACTTCACAACTTCCTCGCTTCCTTCACATTCACAATTCTCTTCATACAAGCTCTATGGTTATGGGCACTAGGCAACCCAGATTTCTTGAGGATGTCTCCGATTTGGTCGGCAAACACCCTCCTGGGCCTGCCTTGTTTAACGCATCCACATGAGATTTATAAATATACGTTTAAAATAATGATATATAATATATTTATCATGACACTCCGGTTCGCGGTGTAGACTTACGTACTTGAATTCGTGATTTTATTATCAATGTCAATAACATTTACTTATTATAAAATGGATCAAAATTTAATGATGTAATTTAAAAACTAGAATATGCTGATTTATATACAATTCAAAGTTCACAATAAATTAAACACAAAACACTTATTATAAAATCGTGTGTATTTCAGTCATTTCTTTTTAAAAGAAATTTCTTTCAGTCAAAAGAAACTTGACATATATAATCTATACAATACGACAAAATGTTTTTTTTGAGAATATTATATAAGCAAGTTATATTATATTAAGTAGCTACTTGTACCACACTATTACATATACTATTACATAAATATAATAAAATATATTCCATGAAAAATAATAATACTAATAACTGTATTATTGACTATAAGCTTTTACCATCAAATTTATTTACAATGAAATATTATTTTTGTGACTCGGCTAATGACAGCACCTCGCTTGACGTTAAGCTGGGGTGTGGTCCATGATTGGATGTCACTGCTACTATAATTCAATAACTGTAAGTAGCAATCACATCTACTATGCCGGACTAGTTGGAACCGGCAACTTACACGCTGATCCCGACACGCGACAAAATTGCAAGTTATTAAGGTTAAATAGATTTTGAGCGATAAAGTTTAAATTTAATAGTAGTAGGCAGGCAGTTGGTGGTCAGTTGGCCAGACTGGATATTCGTAACATCACAGATATTCGAGTATATAGACTGTGAATCACTCAAACGCGTTTTGGGATTAGCTTCAAAGTTGCCGGTTCCAACTTGACAGCCATCAATGCGACTGCTACTTGTAGTTGCAGTCGCCTCTGTTTATGGATCGCACTCTAGCTTAACATAATGCGGGGTGCCTTTATATCGAGTCATAATAAAAAAAATGTAGCTAGAGTTGGCTTGTGTAATGTCAGCTGATGCGTCGCGCTTTACTCTTCCGTACTTGGCTGACACACGCAATCTAAAAATGTCACTTCATTGTAATTTTAAATAAAATAGAGAAAAGTAATTTTCCATAGTTTGTAGTATTGTAGTAGTTAAAGACGATTAATTGGTTTCTATATAAAATATGTACTAAATATTTTACTGCTCAATGTTTTTTCGAAGAAAGTATTTTCAAGGTTGATGAATACTGACCTTTTTAAAGAAATAAGTAAGTAATGATTCTATTTTGTTTTGACATCTCATTTAACTTACGCTGACTTCGTGCTTAACAACAGTAGTTATACATGATCAATGACTTGGTAAGTACCTAGGGGATCTAATGAAATGGGGTAGAGATTAAGATCAATCGATAACACATGGAATCAACGTATGATCGGTAGACTGACAATTCCATCAGTAGCTCACATGCTGCCTAATGCATATCTTTATATCCATACAGGGGGTTTTATCTCCCAGTCAACCTTAGGGTTGTCCAGACAGTGAAAACAAATAAGGTTATGAGGAGACATAGTCATATTTCCATAGCCCCAAACTGATAAAATTGTTCAAAAGACAGTTGGGTTTATCAGTGAGGGCTTCGTTAAGATCTAAAAAGCAAACATTGGTGTAATTGAGACCAGACATAGTGACGGTGACTGAGGCAGCCATGAACTAACTTGGTTGTTTTAGTCGTCGTCACTCTTGGATCTCCTCTTGCTTATTATAGGCGGGTCGAGGTCAAATGTCGTGTCACAATAAAAAAAAACGTATTTGAAAAAATAAGCACTTGAATTAACATATTTTTGGTTCTAGTCGGTAGCAGGTTTTTAAATCTATAGAGATATCACAGTCCGTTAACTACTCTTCGGCTCACTTCATTAAAATGCGGATGCCAGGACAGAGAAGCAGCAATCATAAGTCCGAGATCCTTGACAACTTTGCTAATTGGTATACAATCTTTTGAGAATTAATGTTGCCTGATGGTAGTTAAAAAAATGATTATGCCCAATTCTGTCGCCTTAGCTACCACCAATATATACTCGTAGATAATATATTTATACATATTGATTCTAAAAATAAAATCTATATGCAAAATATATTTCGTAATCATAGAATAAAAATACAGGTATAGATAGCATATTGGCTGAAACCAAACAATTTTTATAAAAATAACTAAGATTTTTATTCAAAATTTTCTAGACCGATATCCCAGTTGGCAAGATTACCGAAGGTCAGTCATTATATGCACTCGGCTTGTAAAACTTACATTTATATAATATTATCTTACGACTCGTATCAATTACACTGTATTGTATGTATCCTCTTTAAACTTACTGTAACTCTGAACTATAGGACGTGAAGGGACTATTAGTTGGGGAAACATGCCCAAGTTGGGGAAAGCATCCACGTTCTGTTGACCAAATCGGCAGACGAGCTAAAAGGTGGACAGTGGACAAGTGGAATAGTGTAGTGCAAGTAGCATCGCCCGAGCAAATAGAGGATGCCAATGTTCATGCTGAGCAGTGGCATGAAGGGAGAGAGAGACACACTCGTTTCTGCACGCCTCTTTCACCATTCGTCGAAAAATGTTACGAGTGAAAACCGAACATGCAGGGGCCTGAGAAGGCCAACGTCCGCGAAGTTAACGGATGAGAAGCTCTTACTTACTAGTGACTTTGACGATTTTGACGGATAGAGGAACAGTGTGGGGGGTTTAGCCGAGAGAGACCGGCACTCAGGCTGGTAGACCGAGCTAGGGATCAGGTCTGATGACCGAGCGAGCTTAGGGACAGGGCTATCTCTCTCAAACTAACCGTTACTGCTTAGGATTATCTAAGAATATGTAAAGGGTATGTAAAGGGCAAAAACACTTATTGCCTGGACTGATTGATTGGAAGTTTTAAGGTTTTCACATTATAATACTCGGGCAAATGCGTGATACAAAATATAACATGCATTCTTTTATTTCGGAAGCTCATGGCATGACGATAATACAAATCATTCAAATGAACTCTTGCATCATTGAAGAAAAAATATTGGCGCAAGTTCAATGTTTGAATAAAAAGTTGTCATTTATTTAGTAGAACTGTTTCTAAAGATAATTTTGCAGTAAAATTAGATGTTGTAAAATAATAGAAATTTGAGAGCCTAATGCAATTTAAAAATATCAGAACGATAACTAAATTCAAAGCTTATAATATCGTAAAACTTTGCTGTATCTAAACATAGGTATGTGATTTTTCGATTCGATTTTCGAGCAAGTTCGATTTTTTAATTATTTTGGCATAAAATATGTATTTTTTTGTGTTTTTTGGAAACGCCTTATCTGACTTTATAGTAAGTGAGGGAAGCTGCAAGATCGCCGATAACTCAGACAATAACGATTCTTCGTTTTTTTTTTTTTTTTATTGTGACTCGACATATGACAGCACCCCGCTTGATGTTAAGCCAAAGTGTGGTCCATGAATGAATGTCACTGCTACTACAATTCAATAACTGTGAGGAGCAATCACATCCACTATGCCGGCCTAGATGGAACCGGCAACTTACAAGCTGATCCCGAAACGTGACCAAATCACTTCACGGTCTGTATACTTGTAAGTGGTGGTACTACCCCATTTTCCCTAGTCACTGTCACTAGGCAGGCAAAAAGTGGTTGCTTATGCGTCACGTCGATCCAAGGATATATTAGGATGGGGAGACACACGGGCTGTTAATACATTCCACTTATTGATTGTTCGACAAATAAAATCGACGAGCCAAACCTATAGTTCGATTGCCGATTCGGACTTTTTTATTGAGACTTGAGACTTGTCTTGCAAGGAGAGGTAGAAACAATGGAGCGCCCCTTGCCACGATCCTGACACAACTCCCTCGCTTCCCTCACATCCACATTTTTTTTCATACAAGCTATATGGTTATGGGCACTAGGCGACCCAGCTTTCTTGAGGATGTCTCCGATTTAGTCGAAGAATACTTTTCTGGGTCTGCCTCGATTAACGAATCCATCCACATCAGATTTATAAATTTATTTCGTTAATCTACAATTTACTTGTACGAGTACCTATACAAACAAATAGAAACAATGTGCATGTGCACTGCAGGCGGAAGTATAAATGACAGATGCATGACCAGTAATATAATACGTAAATGCACCACAATTATGTGGTTAGTTAACTGTAGCGATATAATAAATATACATAGGACCTTTGTATTATTTATGTTTATATTTGTTAATGGATAGACATAGTGCCGAGTAAGCCTTCTTAATGAAGCATGTTTTGATTTGCATGCAATGATGGTGTGCAGGGTAGGTGTTGTCCTCATCTTATAACCTTGGATTATTTAAGCGAAACATAAAACGGCGACTAAAACAATTGTACAATAAATTAGTTGTTTCAGTCGTTGGCGCTCTTAGACCTCCCCCTTGCATCAGGCGACTCAAGGTTAGCTACCGCCTGATGTCAAGCTGCAATGCGATCCATTAACAAAGGCGATCGCTACTGCAACAAATATCTGCAGTCAAATATCTGTAGTCTTATCCACTGTATGGTATCTACCATAAAATAGAATACCTACCTAGATATCTAGGTAGGTATTAAAATGATTGCCGTGATTGCGGGGGTCCCAGAGCGGATGTATTCCTAATGGTTTAAACCTTGAAACTAGAGGACTTCGTTCCGCTTCTATTATCCAGTTTAGGTGACTATGACGTCAATAGGTAATAGCTTTAAATTTGATTTCCTTTCATTTTATTGGTGGTATGATTTCGCACGCCAATATTGGCTTGTTTATCATAGAGGAAGAATTCGTTATTATAATTTCGAATGTCCTTTAGCTCCTCATTTAGTAATAAAATTATTTATTTTTTATGAGAACACCGTATATAAATATTCCGATTTAAAATTAGATTGCTTCGCAACAACTTACACTTACTCCAACAATGTGGGAAATAAAAGCCAAATACTAAACATATATATTGTAAAACTGTTAACTGACCAGGACCATAACAGTTTTAAATAATCAATCAATCAATCAAATTGTCACGCCTTTTTCCCACAGGAATAGGCAGAGACAATGGAGCGCCACTTGCCACGATCCTGACATAACACCCTCGCTTCCTTCATATTCACAATTCTTTTCACACAAGCTCTATGGTTATGGGCACTAGGCAACCTAGCTATCTCGAGGATGTCCAATCAATTTGCAAGAGCTTACACCAAACACATATAATAGTGATCAATTACGCAGACGAAAACAAATGGCGAAAGAAATACAATTTCAATAGCACTATAAATATACATTAATTTATAGAGCTCAATACACGTCTACTTAAGTTTAAGTGGACTACGCACTACGCACCTGTGTTCTGTCCCTCAAACTTTGAGAAGGTCAAAGATACTAAACCTTACATGAATATTTTAAACAATGTTGAACAAAATTACTCATGTATTATTAAAAAATATAATAAAGTTTATAAAAAATGAGATTAATAATTATGCAAAGGTTAGTAATTTGAGTCGTACACATGACAGGTAACACTGAAAACTAAAACTGCCTACCTACACAGATTAAGAAAGTAAGTGAGACGTAGATAGAGGTCTTCACAAAACAGAATGTAACGAAATCCTCCGTAGGTGAAACTGTAAGTACCATATTAATAAATAAAACTATCTAAATAGAGCATCTGTAAATAGAACATAGACGTTATATAAATTACAAAGACACTATAATTAACTACTTGATCCCACTATTGAGCTCTTTATTAATGAAAATAATAGATAAAATTCTACGAGCGACGTTGGTACACACTTGATTGCAAGCGCGATACGTGGGCACGATGGGCATGCCCAATGCCCATCACCCTAATAGACTTGTGACGTCACACAAAAAACGTGCAATAAGATTTCGAAAAGAGGTGCGAACAATGTAACATATTACAGGCTTATTAATTTACTAGTGTTTCCCACGGCTTTGCTCACGTGAAACAATAGTACACAATAATATCTTGGTCCAGGCGTCATATATTTTGTAAATATCTCCTTTGTGGCAATTCACTATATCTACCATGACAGAGTTCATACTCCGACTTGGCCTTGGCCGATTTTCAGGTGGCTGCAACCAAAACCTTTTTTGACGGCCCTTGTAGGTCAAGAGCTGTATAGAAACCTGTATAGAAAACCTAAATACGAGTATGAATTTATGAAACAAACAAAAAAAAACTTTTTTAATTGCGACGCGACATCTAAGATCGACTTGCCTGATGGTAAGCAAGGGAAGGTCCAAGAGCGCCAACGACTGAAAAAACCGACATAGTTCATACCGGGCAAAAAATCCTTTTTTAATAAAGTATGTAAATATATCCCTAATGATCCTATTGAACTGAAATCACGTGGTCTTCTCGTAACCATAGCTCTTGAATTAAAGTCGATAAGAATAAAATATGCTAAAAACGCGTTAAAACTTGTTTTAAAATCACATTAGGTAATAAGACAATTTTATAGTTATTTTGCTGGCGATGCATGGCTATCTGCTGCCATGCTGCGTTACCACAATAAACGTAATATAATTTATATTGGCACGGAAGGGAATGGAAGCAAATTTATTTGTACATAGTATAATGAGCATTATGTCCATTATATAAGGTACAAACTAAATACGAGGCAAAAAAAGAGGCCGCGAATCAACCGGGGAATTCGCACGCATTCCCATTAATTTTGTATCGTATCTAGTTTTTGCCATTACAGAATTGAATAACTATGTACAATTTCTTTCAGCAAGGGAGTTGTGTAAGGATCGTGATAAGTGGCGCTCCATTGTCTCAGCCTATCCCTGTGGGAAAAATGGGTGACAATTTGATTGAATTTCTTTATGCAAATTGAGCCTTACGGTATTCACAATATTACAAATTAAATAAATTGTTTGGGTTTTTTTTTCACACTATGTATAATACATTACGAGTAATAATATAAAAATAAAATTATGTGTAGATCCACTTTCGGCGATAGGAATGGCGCATTAGTTAGCACACCAGTCCGTTACACGTAAAGTCCCGGGTTCAATTCCCGGTCGCAGCAAAGATTCGTACTATGGCTTTTATTTGCAATATTTAATAAAAAAGTGAATAATATAAATCTTTGTTAAAAAAAAAGAGGCGGTTATTTTCTCCGGGTCTAGTTGTCAAGTAGTGTAGAGTTGTAAGCAGTGTCAAAGTCAGACCGTGAAGAGCCTTGTCGCGTTTCGAGATCAGCTTATAAGTTACCGATTCCGACTAGGTCGGCATAGTAGATGCGACTGTTACAGTTATTTAACTAAAATAGCAGTTACCTCCATTAATGGACCGCACTCCAGCCTAACATCAGGCGGGATGCTATTATAAGACGAACCAAACTATAGCCGTATAAAATAATATCAATCAAAGTGTTACGCCTTTTTCCCACAGGGATAGGCAGAAACAATGGAGCGCCACTTACCACAATCCTTACACAACTCCCATGCTTCCTTCACATCCACAATTCTCTTCATATAGGCTTTGTGGTTAAAATAATATATTTAATTTATTCAATTTTACGCATCAATTCTCACTGGGTTAAGCAGAGACACAATTCTTCTTATACACGATCTATGGTTACGCCCAATGAGGACCCATGATTGTTTGTCCCGATTGATTATAATTTATAATATAGCTCAGCAGTTTATAACTACTGTTACTGCTGGTAATAAAATCATTTTAACATCGCGCGACATTTACCGGGTTCGATCCCCTGTCGAAGTTGATCGATGTGCTCACGTGATCTTTTTTAAATTCAATTTTCATTACTATACGAGAAAACCTGATGTCCTTTTCTCTTTTATTTTTCATTGTTTTATCAAAGTATATTATTAATAGGTATTTATCTAATTACGTATGTTAGTAAATAACTGTCACGTGTTAGTAAAGAAAGGTTTGTTATGAAATAACAGGAAAAACTATGAAGACAAACAATAATTAAAATTGTATTAAAAAATCAAACCTGTCTATTGTGTGGTAAGTGTATGAATCAAAACAGTAGTATAAACTGCAGCAAAATACAACTCTATGTTTGTGTTATGCATATCAGCGTATGATAGTTATATTTTATTATTTGCAGATATATACTAAGCAAGTAAATGTGCTTGTGTCATAGAAACACAACGACCAAAGTAACATTGGTACTGGTATGTGGTTTTGAATCGGGAGCTCTGAGTTTGCTAGATCATTGATCTACTTCTAGACCACGGTCGCCTTTTGGTTATCTAGTCTGTTGAACCAGGATGGTATTAAGGTGTGAAAGCCCCAGAAGGAATTTAAATCATGTTTTGACTACTCAAAAGACAAATCCACTCACAAAAAGTTTCTGAGTTTTCTGCTAAATTGAGTGGATCGAAACATACGGTAAACGCCATGATCCGAATGGTACCCTAATATTTGCTCATGCAGGACGTCATATGTCATATTTCCTTTCCTTACACTCCTTTACCATCGCAAACGTATTAAAATTACGTAGTTTTTTAATATTGACATGTGGTCCGGAAAAAAACCTCATTTGGGTACACGTAGACCTTGGTTCTCCAACCAAGATCTACGGGTTCCCTTAAACGTTCCCACCACGGAGATTCGGAGACAATCCACCTCTGAATTCGACAACAGCGGTCCCAGACTGCGAAGGTCTTTTTTGTGTCTTCACATCTAACTTCTACCCGCCTGATGGTAAGCAATAGGAGGTACAAGAGTGATGATGACTGAAAAAAACAAGCCAGTTTACGGCTGCCCCACTCGCTATCACTATGCAGGCCAAAGGTGCTTATTCGCGCATCGCTTGAAGGATTCAGGGTAATAGGATGGAGAAAACACATGTATTTGGTGGGACGCACACAATGTGGTGTGATAAAGATCCCAAAGGGGTAACTACGTGGGAATAGTCAATCATGCATACGCTCTTCTTCATGACCGACCTAACCTGACGGCTGACCGCCTTTGTTCCTTTTGCATGTCAAAGGATCCTTGGATCCTGCATTTATTGCTATGTAGACGACAGCATGGTGCATGAAAGCTACAGTGCCCGCCACGCAGCCGGGATGAGTCTGTCATAGGTTTGGTACGTCGTTTCTTTGTAGAACAATCGACAAGTAGAATACCAGCTTATGCGTTCTTCCCATTCTATAACCTTGGATCCTTCTTTGACCGCCATGGTGAAGGCGACTGAGCCGTGAACTTACTATTTTTCAGTCTCCGGCCCTCCTAGACCTCCATTATGCAGGTCGAGGTCACACAATAAAAAAATACTTTCAATAGACGTAAGATGGTCTTGGGTGCATGAATGAAAGTAACTGCTACCTTAGTTAAATACCTGCGAGTAGCAGTCTTATCCACTATGTTAGCCTAGGTGGAACCGGCAACTTTCAAACTGATGTTAAAATGCGACTGAGTCACTTCTACTGCTCCGGATCGGCAAACTGAGTAAAGATCTGCCTACCAAATTTAAAAGGATTAACGATAGTTTTTTTATAATATTAAATTTTAAGAATAAAACGAAGTAACTGTTAGTGTATAAAATTTATTATCTGTATTATAAATAATTAAGTTAAAATATTATATATACTATTTCTACTTATTAATGATATTAGGGCACTTAGAAAGGCACTTTAGTAACAATATAAAACCACTATAACTTAGAATGTAATATTAGTTAGGTATTGACGTCATTATTAGTTATTTTTCCAATCTTTAATTGGTTAACTATTACCATTTATTATTATTAACCTAATTTATTAGAGGTTCAATGTGGTCACAATAAAAAAAATAAAAACACTCGTCAGACTCTTTAAGTTCAATAACAACCAAAATCGAATACTATCAAATATACCAAGTCTGTCTTTAATATTGTGAATTTAATTTCTAAATGCATATATTCAATAAATTATTTATATAGTATTAGATCATTCAAAATTTTACCAATTAGGATATAATTTAACTAAACGAATCATGTCATGACCGTCCAATACACTAAGAAAAAGATATTAGGGATTAGTTTATTATATTTAATTGTATAATTAAGTTATAAAAGCACACGAATATTTGTTAAATTAATAGGCATTATTTTTGTATTTTGTAAATAAATTGTAGAGAACGCGAAGAGTCGATTTCAAATCCCCATTAACAATATCTGTAACAAAAAAATGCACATTACATTAACTATTATTAGGTTGGTTAAAAATAAATACTCGTATGTTGTTCTGTCTCATTTAGATGACCTTCCTATCGTTGTTATGCAATTTAAATGTAATTTTAAAGTATTTTATTTATAACAAATTTATTTGAGCATTTCTTCATCATTTAATTTTAAACAAAATGGGTGTGGTTTTGCTAGTAATATGAAAAATATTTATTTACTTAACATTTTCTAATACGAGTTTAAGTACCCCTACACACGGCGGAGCCTTCCGTGCGCCACACGAGCCACACCAGCGCCGAGTTAAAACTCACAGTGTGTGGGGAAACTCAGCTGGCTTGGCTAGATTTTTGCCACTCCAAATTCCACGACGCCAAGCTTTATGTTTGAATTTTGGCTCGGCGTGGGGACTTTTAGCTCTGACGTGTGTGTCCGTACTAAGAAATAAGTCGTCACTTTAGTCATTCGTCAAAGGAAAAACTAACGAAAGAACGATAATTTACATTTGAAGCTAATATCAAGCTTCCGGGAATTATCGCAAAGTGCAATATCTCTATTCATCATAAACCCGCTTGTTTCTTCATTGGGTAACTCGGACCGACGCTGTTACGCTCTGATGGTAGAGAGCGAATGTTGGTAGCGTAATGACAAATTGCATTTATTATATTTAAAAATCTATAGTACTATATTTTATGACTACGATATATTTAGATGTTATTGATTTTTTAAATTTTTGTATGAAAATCTTAATGCAGTTCACAGAATACATCTATTTACTATGTTTCAACAGTATAGATCTTATAGTTTCGAAAAAAAGTGGCTGTGACATACGGACGGACAGACAGACATGACGAATCTATAAGGGTTCCATTATTTCTACGGAACCCTAAAAATGATGAAGATATTTAAAAATTAAATATTACATGAAAGTAGAGGTCCGCAGTTACCATAACCAAAGAGCATGTATGAAGAGAATTGTGAAGAAAGTAAGTGAATTGTGTCAGTCGTAATCGTGTAAAGTAGCGCACCAATATCTCTATCCTTTTTTAAATAAAGATGTGAAATTGATGATGATTATGATATTACAGCTAACACATACCTTCTGGTCTGGCTTTAGGTTTAGCCAAACCGATATCCTGCATCAGATCAAAAGCGAAAGACACATTATGAACTTTTTGGTCAAAGTCTTGCGGTGCCAAATGGAAGTCATAGTGAGGTACAAAGAATCCTTCTAGAAGACCCATCAGCAGACACAGGAACACCCCATCATGGAATTGTGCGTCAAGATCGTAAACTTCGAGATTAACTTTACTCAGATGCTTGTTGACGAATGTTACGAGTGACTGGAATCAAAAAGAAAAAATATATATTTTAAACTCACGACATTTACATGTTTGGCTAGCCCATGAACGATCCTATGACATTGCATTCTTCAAGTGATGCGAGAAGAAGCACCTTTGGCCGGCATAGTGACAGTGACTGAGGGAACTGTGAACTGACTTGTTTGTTTGGCAGTCGTCGGCACTCTTGGTCCTCGTCTATCTTATTTTCAGGCAGGTTAAAGTCAGATACAGTGGTGTCAATTCTCTTGGCACACGATTATCCTAAAATCCTTCTAAAAATAATTTAGACCTGTCAAAGGACTTTCGCTATTCTGGTTGTCCCATATTAATCTTAATTTAGAGCTGTCAAAGCTTTGACAGGCTTAAATGTCAGTTTAGTTACTTAACTTAATATTTTAGGCAGTTTTCCTATTCTGTTGTACCAATTATAGGTGTAAAATTAGAAACGTCAAACTAAATTTGTTTAAGATTAGACGACACCATTTTAGGTCCCGCTTAACCTAAAAATTTTAATTCTTAATAAGAAATATGAGTAATTATGTGGTTAATGCTCTAACTGAATATGCCGAAAGGTAAAATAAGGTGATTTATGTATTTTTATTTATAGTAGCTCGCCATACGACATCATTCAATGTGATATTAAACTGGAGTGCGATCTATGGATGGGGGCGACTGCTACTACTTTTAAATAACTGAAAGTGGCAGTCGAATCCACTATGCCGGCCTAGTTGAAACCGGCAACTTGAATTATTTCGATTTTCAAGTTTATCTGAAGAAGTCTGGGAGGGAACATAAAAAAACACGTATCACAGCATTAGATTACTTGTCATTATACTGTATAACATTTACTTAATAACAATTTTATCATCATTATAGAATTATATTCATGAAACACAAGTATTACAAATAATTAAAATCTGTCTCCTGTAATTACCGCCAAAACTCATCTATCCAACAAGATGCGTTCGGAAATTAATTGTGTTACTATTACAAAAGTACAAAGTTTTTTCTATTTTTA
The DNA here is from genome assembly GCA_905220615.1 of Tinea trinotella. Taxonomy (NCBI): domain Eukaryota; kingdom Metazoa; phylum Arthropoda; class Insecta; order Lepidoptera; family Tineidae; genus Tinea; species Tinea trinotella. Next base: position 7,956,956 of record HG992305.1, read on the forward strand.
TTAACGTGAAATCAAGTTTTTATTTACTCAAACCATTAGAACATTCTATATGGTACATTATTACTTATTTAATAACATTCATTATATGACTTTCTTATTACTTCATATTATTTTTCAAAAATATAAATTTTACGTTGGCAATAATTTAGGCGTGTCATCCTAAAATATAGACATTTCTTATATTTAATTCATTTTCGACAACCGAATTGCGATTTCTCTAAAAAAAACTTAAAATTGACAAGCTTAAAATTTAGGATAAGTTAGTGAATGTGCCAAGAGAATCGACACCAGTGTCACAATAAAATAATACATATGAAAGCAATTGTCAGTAAAATAAACTTAATAATCTCTATATCACAAAGATGCCAAATAAAAAATATTAGTAACGCCAGCATATAATGTTAATCAAAGAACAGAGAATGTCAACAGCTACTAAATGTGCTTGTATCATAGAAACAGGACGAGAAACATTAGAGCATGGTGTTTAATGTAAATACTTTAGCCATCTGGTATCTGTGATGCAAAGCATTAGGAGAAAATAATACTAACCTTTTTAACTACTTGTAATTTGTCGGGCGCGTGATCAAAGAGTGCATCAAACGCATCACGGTCACATTTCATGCCCAAATCGTCGTAGGTCGCTGTGATATCCTCCTTTTCATGTCTGCAATTATTTTTTAAATTTAGTTGTAGACGATTTCGGTTCTCTGCAGGAACGAGAAGCGTCTCTCTGGCTTTGGAAGAAATCGGATTGCCCCACTTAGAGCAAACTCTTGAAGAACGTACAAAGAAAGCGTCCACACTTGTAGCTTGCGTTCATATAAATCACAGGCGAAATATCATCATCATCAGCCAGAGGGTGTCTACTGCTGAACATAGGCCTCCCCTTTAGAACGACATTTCGAATGACAAGATGCCAGTTGCATCCACCGGTTATTCGTGACTTTTACTATGTCGTCAGTCCACCTAGTGGGAGGCCTACTTACGGGCTAAATATACGCCGTGTATATTTCACCCGTGATTTATATTTGAACTTGGGATGTTATGGATATGATATTTCAGATATGGATACATTTTTTAAATGGATTAGTATTGGTTTTTATTTCGGATATCCGAAACTTTTGGTTACGGTTACGTAGCTCCATTACATCTGTGCGGGACCGGGTCGACTAAATCGAACCTCCGCAGAACTTGGAAACGCGGCCGTCGAAAGACGAGCTCAGCCGTGACGACGAAAGTCGATCTACGGGTTTCCAATTCTACGGCAGGCTGACTCCCGCGCTCACCAGTGGTCTCTCCAGAGGACCAACGTAAGTTAGCCTAGAGCTGGAGAGTACCGGTGAGTTTGGGCTTGCCGACGAACGGTCCGATGCACCGAAGAAATGCCGGGGTGCACGATGGGTGGTGAAGCGATGAAATGAAATACCAGATCTTGAGAGTTCAGGCTTCGTTCCTCTTCTATAGTCCCCAGTCTTGGTCGGATGGCGGTGAGGTGGCGTGTGCGGCGGTGGTGATCTTCGAACTGATTTTTGCGTGCTAGGCCGCCTATATTTATTCGCCACCTCTCCCGGCGCTCGGTGACTCTCGCATGCCGCGACGCGAGAGCCAATGAGCGTCGAGTATTCGCCGATCAACCAAGAATGGGGATAAGAAAATTGCACGAAAATACTATTTATTTATATTTACAATTTTCTTATACTATTTACAATTATTATTAAATCTATATTAATCTATAAACTATTGGTAACATAAATCTAATAAGAAACCATTCTTCTATACTATAACTATTCTAAGTGACTATTCTAAGCTCTAAGTGGTGCTAACTAAGTGCTTATAACTATACAAAGAGCTTAAATCTATCCTATTCCTATTTACAATGTCTATAAAACTCTATGCCTAGCCTTAAATCGCGTCCGAATAATCCAATATGCTTAAGTAGCTCTATACACTTTACATTGGTTACTTTTACCAATTTAACTATCTATAAGTGTAGTAGAAGCTATAATCTATCTAAATACTAAGACCTAAAGTAGAAAAGTTAATACTTAAACTCTATAATTAGGTCCGAACATTCTAGTATGCCTAATGCTGACTAGGTTTTAATATTACCTCTTATTTAAGTGTCTTTACATAAAATGAGATATCGTCTATCATTCTATATTAGAACTATCCAATTCCACATAAAATAATAGGTATCACTATAAAACTATTAGCACTGCAATGGCAAGGATTCAAGTCTATTGCGCCGACCAATGGCAGCGCTTACATTATCAGCTAATGGCGTGAAAGCAGCGCGCCGTTATTGCACCTTAGCTTGGTATTTTCCTATTGACTATTCCTGTTGGAAAATACCAAGCTGTACTAGAAAAGGCCATTGCAGGTTTTCCTGTTCTATAAACATAATTACATGATCAAAATCACATATCTATTCTATGCTATACGATAACGTGATTTGATAAATTATGTTACCAAATCACACATCTATGTGATTTGGTACGTATATCGACCCTGTAGTGGTAGATAAACTATTTGTTCTTTTAAAGAACCGAACTTAATAATTTAAGCCCTAACTATTATATTTCCCTGAAGCAGGCGAAATCTATCTTACTAATATTTAGTGTTTGTGGCGGGCTAAATTATTATCTATTGATACGGTATGCTAGTCTATATACGTAATAATAGATTCGTATTCTCGAATGTGCTAATTATGTGTGATTAAAAACTAAGCTAAACGTGACGCGACTTAAGACTAGACGTCTACTTATAACTATGTGCGATACGTCTTATTAACTATACTTTTTTAACGGCTTATAACTAAACGAGTTATATCTAAAGCGCCTACCTATGCCTATAAGACGACTCATATCTAGAACGCCTACCTATTACCTAACGGCTTATGTCTAGAACGCCTACCTATTACCTAACGGCTTATATCTAGAACGCCTACCTATTACCTAACAGCTTATGTCTAGAACGCCTACCTATTACCTAACGGCTTATATCTAGAACGCCTACCTATTACCTAACAGCTTATATCTAGAACGCCTACCTATTATTGTAAGACGACTTATATCTAGAACGCCTACCTATGACATTGCGACTATCTATCTACATTGACGATCAGAGCAGAGAAACTTGTAGTGACGTCAAGAGCAGAAACCGAGGAAATGCGCCGTCCTGTCGATAGCTCTGAAAAGAGCTGTTTTAGCACCCGTATAACACGTAGTAGCTCTGAAAAGAGCTGTTTGTGAGAGAGGAGTGCTGTGCCCAGTTTCTTTCTTGACGCGACGTGAAGTCTTCAAGATATCCTTCAAGGGTCCTTTGTTCTTATATGGCGTGGGCGTAGCGACGATGGGCACAGCGATGACGTCCTCTCTCTACGGGTGCGGGCGGCGCATTGAGCGGTTGCGCTCTGTGCGCCCTATTTATAAGCGCGCCCTGGGAAGGGAATGTTTTCAACGTGGGAACATTCTTCGGGAACAATAGCATTCCAACGGTACGCCTACATGCGAAACTATTTGACTATTCGGTTGAATACCTATCTATATACAAAATGCAATGTCGTATTAATTAATAAACTATATTTACATGTGAGGCGTCGTGCACATACTCCCGCCGTGCAGTGACGTAGGCTGCTGTTGGTTGACTATGGCGCTGCATCCTCTGCTACCGGTGTCACGACGTCTGGCTTGTAGTCGGTTGGCAGGACGATGAGCTTCTTTGTGGGACGCCTTAGAACTCCACCCTTTGTTTGCACGTCCACGGCTCGTACAATGTTGTCCTTGCCCGGATATGTTGCCACTACCTTACCCCTTGGCCAGGTATTGCGGGGCAAGGTATTATCGCAGATCAGGACGACGTCTCCTAATTTTAACGCCGCTCCCTTGCTCCTTGGCTCCCGCCGATTTTGTAGGTCGGGCAGATATTCTCTGAGCCATCGCGACCAGAAATGATTCGTCCATTTGACCCAGCCGGTTCCTATTCGCCAGGTCTCTTGAATAATGTGCTTCGCCTGGACTGTTATAGGTGAAACTAGGCCCAGTGGGTCGACTACCGACATGATTGTCTTCAAAGCTTCCCTCTTTGTTGGGACCTTTAAGTCATCGGTGATCTCCTTGGGTACCCTAGCAAAGTTCAGGTTAAACCCTAAGGTATTCAATTTAGGCCGCCATATAAGGCCTAATATTTTTTCTATTCTATTTCCGTCTTCTAGATGACGATCTGTTATTTGGCTTTCTGTAACTTCTTGAAACTCCGCCACAACTTCGTCGCTATTAGAGGTCCAACCTCTTAAGTTGAAATTCGCCTCGCTATGTATTTTCTTTACTTGTTTAGATATTTCGATGGCTTCGCCAACGCTTCTAAAACTGTGTAGATAATCATCCATGTAGTGGTTGGATATTATTGCTTCTACAGCTAGCGGGTACTCTTCTCTATATTTTTCAGCGTGCGTGTTTTTTATGTATAGTGCGATGCTGGGGGAACACGCCGCACCGAAGATAACTGACCGCATTCTATATTCGTTGGGTGGGCCCTCCCGCCGGTCAGCGCGCCAAAGGAATCTAAGGACGTCTCTGTCGGTCTCTTTTATTCCAATTCTCAGAAACATTTCTTCTATGTCGGCGGCTACAGCTATCTTATGTTGTCTGAATCTCATTAGAACTCCAGGTAACGATTGCAATAAATCAGGGCCAGTAAGGAGGTGCTCATTAAGGGTCGTCCCTCCTGTGCGTGCGGCCGCGTCGAATACAACACGTACTTTTCCTGGCTTTGCTGGGTGAGTAACCGCGAAGTGAGGCAGGTACCATGTCTTTCCCGGTGTAGGAACAGCGGTGGCGGGTTCGGCGTAACCCTTTGCTAACAGGTTTTCTATTTGTTTGTTGTATTCGATCTTCATGTTGGGTTCTTTGTCTAATTTCTTCTCTATCGTGTAGAGTCGTTTTAGAGAATTATCGAAGTTGTTCGGCAGTCGAGACTCCTTTTCTTTCCATAATAGCGAAGTTTCGTAGCAACCTGACGGTAACCTCACGGTCTCTTTGTTCAGCAACTCTATAGCGCGTTTCTCGGGATCCGCGCGTGTTTGGCGGGCCGTTATCCCCAATCCGTCTATGGCGAAATACTTTTTTATCTCTTCGTTGATATCTTCATCTGAGTTCTGAGTGTATACTCGTTCGACCACGTAATTTAATCTATGTCCCAGCTGTCGAGTCGTTGCTCCGTGCAGAACCCAACCCAGTTCTGTTAAGGAGGCTACGGGTTGGTTAAGCGGTCCTGTCTTCGTCTGCTGGGCCATTAACAGGTGCCAATTATCTTGGCCTATTAGCAACATGGGCGTTGCTTTCCCATGATGCAAGTAACTTTCCACTTCTTTGAGATGACGACATCCTCTTATATCTTCAAGTTTTATTGTTTGCGGCGACAGCTTGAGTCCCTGGATCGTGCGGGCCTTCAACTCGAAACTCTTCTTTTGACCGCTAATATTGATAGAGACTCGTCGAGAGCGCGTCGCCTTTGTTTGTTTCCCGGCGACGGCTTCTATATTTAAGGGGTCGATTGGTCCCTTTGCGCCGATACGCTGAGCTATGCGTTCATCTATGAGGGTGACCGTTGATCCATCGTCAAGCAGTGCGAAGGTGTCGACGGATCCTTTGGGTCCCGTTAACTTGATCGGAACTATTTTCAAATATGTGTAAGTACGGGAATAAGTAGAAGCCACTACTTCGTGCTTCTCTGTGCTAGGTGGGTCGAAATGTAGAAGAGAATGATGAGTTCTGAGACACCCGTCTTTCTCGCACCTCTTCTTGGGACAAGTGTGCTTGGCTGCTTTATATTGTAGGCAGCGATAACACATTCTATTCTTCCTTGCCAATTCCCACCTTGTCTTTGAGTCCGCTTTCTTAAATATCTCGCAGTCGTGTTCTGCGTGGTTTTGTTTCTTGCAAAGAAAACAGCTCGATGCCTTTATGGGTCCTCTATGCCTATTGTTGTCGCAACTCTCAACTTTCTTTTGTTGTTTCACAGTTGTTTGTTCTTCGATGTAATTTGACCGCTGAAACCTTCTATTTGATATAAGAGTTTCGTCTGTTATGACTTCTGGTGGGGCGAATCTTCCACACATTTTCGCTTCCCTTTTGATAAATTCTTCGAATTGAACAAGGTCTGGCTCGTCTTCGGCTCTATTACTTGAAAAATCGATCCAGCGGTATCGTAGAGCAGGCGTCAATTTGTCCACTATGTCTTGAATTATCTCCGGGTTATACAGGTAGCGCGATTTCTTTAATATTTTAAGTGTAGCTACGCTGTTTCTAATCTTGCTTGCGAAAAGACATATATCTCTGGGTGAGTCCGTAGTTCTCCCAATGCCACGTAGTTTAGCCATCTCCGCCTTTGCGATGGCGTCTGCACGTCCGAAACTCTCTTCTAATTCTATCATGATTTCTCGAGCGTCGGCATTCGCTATTAATAGGGGCTGCACTGTTTCCTTCGCTCTTCCTCTCAGGGCTCTTCTTAAACGGGCCGTGTTCTCGACCTTTGACAAGTGCTCGACTGACTCATCGAATGCTGCTTTAAACGTCAACCATTGTGTATATGAACCGTTGAATGGTGGGAGGTCCATTGTATATCTTGTGACATTTTGCGTGGGTTGACTGATACGGCAAGCTTGTGTAATTGCCATAGCTAAGTCTGTGAGTCCTTGCGAAGATCCGTGAGGGTTCGTAGGAGGTTGTTCGGTCGGCTTCAGCTCTTCCGACTTCGGTTGCGATGCCTTATATTTGCATTTGTCCCTTTCTTCCTTAATAAGCGATTTCACTTCTTTTCGTGAGTGTGAGGTGCTTCTTCTATTTGCTTCCGCCGTGACTCTGTCATCCGACCAAGACTTGTTGACAGAGTGTTGAGAGATATCGTCTTCTTGCTGTGACTCGTTGGAGCTATATTCTTCTGACTCGGAGGCCTCGAGTTGTAATCTATGTGCTCGGAGTTCGCACAGCTTGAGTTGAGCTAGAGCTATATCTTCTAGCGCTTGGGCGAGTCGGCGATTTTCGTCTCGTCCCTCTTTTGATGATCTCTTCTTTCTATGTTGCGGCGCGGCCATGTCATAAGTTGAGGCTAACGGCGCAGGTATTGAGGCGGTCGGCGTAGATGCGTAGTGTTCAAACGACGTAGGTGCGACACGTAGCTCGTATTGAGATGTGATTTCGTGTCTTGAAACATGTGGCGTCGGTGAGCTTGTACGTATCGTAGGCGAGGTTGTGCGCAGCTCTGGAGAGGTTGTGCGCAGCTCTGACGAGGTCTTGCGCGGCGCTGACGAGGTTGCTTGTGGCATCGGCGATGTAGCGCGCGGCGCGAGTGGTGCAGGGGTCATCGGTGGCGTGCGTCTGACAGGGCGATAGTCTCGCGACGACGGGATGTCGAATGACTCTGCGTGTGAAGCCTCGCCTTGGTCCCTCCCCCTCTTCGATCTGGTGATCGGCATCGTGCACGGATCCGGCTCGAAGGACCAAAATGTGCGGGACCGGGTCGACTAAATCGAACCTCCGCAGAACTTGGAAACGCGGCCGTCGAAAGACGAGCTCAGCCGTGACGACGAAAGTCGATCTACGGGTTTCCAATTCTACGGCAGGCTGACTCCCGCGCTCACCAGTGGTCTCTCCAGAGGACCAACGTAAGTTAGCCTAGAGCTGGAGAGTACCGGTGAGTTTGGGCTTGCCGACGAACGGTCCGATGCACCGAAGAAATGCCGGGGTGCACGATGGGTGGTGAAGCGATGAAATGAAATACCAGATCTTGAGAGTTCAGGCTTCGTTCCTCTTCTATAGTCCCCAGTCTTGGTCGGATGGCGGTGAGGTGGCGTGTGCGGCGGTGGTGATCTTCGAACTGATTTTTGCGTGCTAGGCCGCCTATATTTATTCGCCACCTCTCCCGGCGCTCGGTGACTCTCGCATGCCGCGACGCGAGAGCCAATGAGCGTCGAGTATTCGCCGATCAACCAAGAATGGGGATAAGAAAATTGCACGAAAATACTATTTATTTATATTTACAATTTTCTTATACTATTTACAATTATTATTAAATCTATATTAATCTATAAACTATTGGTAACATAAATCTAATAAGAAACCATTCTTCTATACTATAACTATTCTAAGTGACTATTCTAAGCTCTAAGTGGTGCTAACTAAGTGCTTATAACTATACAAAGAGCTTAAATCTATCCTATTCCTATTTACAATGTCTATAAAACTCTATGCCTAGCCTTAAATCGCGTCCGAATAATCCAATATGCTTAAGTAGCTCTATACACTTTACATTGGTTACTTTTACCAATTTAACTATCTATAAGTGTAGTAGAAGCTATAATCTATCTAAATACTAAGACCTAAAGTAGAAAAGTTAATACTTAAACTCTATAATTAGGTCCGAACATTCTAGTATGCCTAATGCTGACTAGGTTTTAATATTACCTCTTATTTAAGTGTCTTTACATAAAATGAGATATCGTCTATCATTCTATATTAGAACTATCCAATTCCACATAAAATAATAGGTATCACTATAAAACTATTAGCACTGCAATGGCAAGGATTCAAGTCTATTGCGCCGACCAATGGCAGCGCTTACATTATCAGCTAATGGCGTGAAAGCAGCGCGCCGTTATTGCACCTTAGCTTGGTATTTTCCTATTGACTATTCCTGTTGGAAAATACCAAGCTGTACTAGAAAAGGCCATTGCAGGTTTTCCTGTTCTATAAACATAATTACATGATCAAAATCACATATCTATTCTATGCTATACGATAACGTGATTTGATAAATTATGTTACCAAATCACACATCTATGTGATTTGGTACGTATATCGACCCTGTAGTGGTAGATAAACTATTTGTTCTTTTAAAGAACCGAACTTAATAATTTAAGCCCTAACTATTATATTTCCCTGAAGCAGGCGAAATCTATCTTACTAATATTTAGTGTTTGTGGCGGGCTAAATTATTATCTATTGATACGGTATGCTAGTCTATATACGTAATAATAGATTCGTATTCTCGAATGTGCTAATTATGTGTGATTAAAAACTAAGCTAAACGTGACGCGACTTAAGACTAGACGTCTACTTATAACTATGTGCGATACGTCTTATTAACTATACTTTTTTAACGGCTTATAACTAAACGAGTTATATCTAAAGCGCCTACCTATGCCTATAAGACGACTCATATCTAGAACGCCTACCTATTACCTAACGGCTTATGTCTAGAACGCCTACCTATTACCTAACGGCTTATATCTAGAACGCCTACCTATTACCTAACAGCTTATGTCTAGAACGCCTACCTATTACCTAACGGCTTATATCTAGAACGCCTACCTATTACCTAACAGCTTATATCTAGAACGCCTACCTATTATTGTAAGACGACTTATATCTAGAACGCCTACCTATGACATTGCGACTATCTATCTACATTGACGATCAGAGCAGAGAAACTTGTAGTGACGTCAAGAGCAGAAACCGAGGAAATGCGCCGTCCTGTCGATAGCTCTGAAAAGAGCTGTTTTAGCACCCGTATAACACGTAGTAGCTCTGAAAAGAGCTGTTTGTGAGAGAGGAGTGCTGTGCCCAGTTTCTTTCTTGACGCGACGTGAAGTCTTCAAGATATCCTTCAAGGGTCCTTTGTTCTTATATGGCGTGGGCGTAGCGACGATGGGCACAGCGATGACGTCCTCTCTCTACGGGTGCGGGCGGCGCATTGAGCGGTTGCGCTCTGTGCGCCCTATTTATAAGCGCGCCCTGGGAAGGGAATGTTTTCAACGTGGGAACATTCTTCGGGAACAATAGCATTCCAACGGTACGCCTACATGCGAAACTATTTGACTATTCGGTTGAATACCTATCTATATACAAAATGCAATGTCGTATTAATTAATAAACTATATTTACATGTGAGGCGTCGTGCACAACATCCCTAACTTGAACCGTTTTTTCGGTTTGGTTTGGGTCATATAGTAACATTATACTGTAATAGTTGTATTGACAAATTACAGCCACATTACTATTACTGACAAGCAGTATTGACACGATTATGTTTGTAAAAAGTCTGGTCCCACGTTTATACGGTTGCCTCAATCGTCGTCACTATGCCGGGCAAAGATGCCCTTCGATGCTCGCTTGAAGGTTACAAGATGCGAAGAAAAAACACCCTAATATGTTTTTTGTAGATGAATAATCGTAATAAACAAAATCTGATTTCCAATCAATCAAATTGTCACACCTTTTTTCCTCAGTAATAGACAAAGGAGTGCCACTTGCCACGATACTGACACAATTCCATCCATCAACAATTCTCTTCATGCAAAAAAAAACAAAATCAGATTGTAGTTATATGCAATTAATTATATAGGTTTTACCTTGTAGTTAGAACATTAGTACTTGGGTCTTTCTTCACAATGATAACTTCGACTGAAACATTTTCTGGCAGACGAATTGGTGCTCTGTAGTGTCTCACGAGCGCCACCAATAAATGTAGGATTGACACAATATTTTTGGAGTGTATCGAGTCCACGCTCCACTTGTTGATTGGTGCCAATGTACCTCTTAGAACCTGCAAAACAAAATCTATCAATATAGGCCAGAATTGTGGATGCGACTGCTACTTTTTAACTCGCCGCTATTCATAGACCGCACTCCAGTTTAACATCAAGTAAGGCGTTGTCATATGTATAATAGTCACAATAAAAAGAAAATTAAACATACTAGTTAGTTTAACCATCACATTCCTGCAGCGAGCGCTACTTTTGCATGATGCTGACACTACGCACTGCATAGTAAATCTATAAATTAAGGATGGTTGCCATTCTTGAAAATGGAAAACCCAGCAGCTATATTATAATTCAAAGTCAGGCAAGACAAAAGGTTACGGATATTAAAAATCCTAACAAAGCTGTAAATGATTGGACTCATTTCTGGTTTAAACATATACCAACAAATTGTCCACCACATAACCAAAGGATGACAGAGTTTGGTTCCTGCCTACCCCAATACATATCAAATTTAATTACATGGCACTCCTTTGTCTCTGCCTATGTCTGTTGAAATTCTGTTGAATTTCGAAGAAGACTTCAAGTGCGGAAACGAGCCCGCAAATAACTACAACTACAACTACATGTCTGTTGAAAAAAGGCGTGACAATTTGATTGATCGATTAATTGTATTGGGCGAAGGTCTGAAGTGCGGAAACAAGCCTGTGATATAACAATAACATATCAACTAAATAATAATTACCCGATTGACAGCTCTCAAGACAACGGCAAGCTTCTGTCGCTGTCCCTCCTCAGACTGTGTAACTTCAGGTACATCAAGTTTAGTTTCGCTAAGTTTCTCAAATAATTTTTGTAGAACTTGACCATCATACAAGTCTTCTGTTATGTTTTGCACAATAATTCTGTGATTAGCAAGTTCGTTGTTAATCCATTCAATTATTATGTCAATGAGCTCCTTTAGTTTGTATGAGTTTAAGGACTTCTTCTCAATGATGCATCTCTCCTCATTGTCATCTAAACAAAATGAGTTCATTTACAATACTTATTATTTATATTCAGGACCACGCAGATTGTTCGTTCCTTCGTCAAACCAGGGAGTGACATTCTTAAAAAGCAGGCATTTGCAGTACTTATAACCAAAGCACATATATGAAGAGAATAGTGAATGTGAAAGAAGCAAATGGGTTGTGTTAGGATGATGGTGTTTTTATTTATTTACATTTTTATACTAAGCTACTAAAGTATGTGTATCATAGAAACAGGACAACCAAAGTACATATATCAATGATACATTGGTAATGGTAACTCAATAAACAATTCTAAAAGCCAAAAGTATAATAATTTATCAAAGTTGAATAAATGCTATAAAACTAGCTTTAACAAAACCACAATGACTAATTTATAAGCATCAAGCACTACTTGTAATACAGTTTGCTTAACTAAAGCACAAATAAATTTATCAATTAATCAATCAAATTGTCACACCGTTTTCCCACAGGGATAGGCAGATGTAATAGAGTGCTATAATTTCGAATATAATGGAATATTTTAATTCAACATAGGTCATCTTTCTAAGGTTAACAATTTGTAATAATGATGGCAAAATCTACTTACAAAGACTGTATACTTCTGGTGGGAATTCAGGTGCATTTGGACTGCCTGGAGAATCAATGGCATATTTTCCTTCGGCCTGTACTTCTTGAACTAGAAACATAGATTGCAAGTAAGTGGAGAGGCATGACTTTTGCAACAACTTCATTGTATAATATTTATGACTAATTACAAATATAAGAAACTGTTATTATATCGCTTTAGGCATGATTTAATAATTTACAGAGATGAACTAAAAAATTGCTTCCTAAATCCTTAGTTATAAACATTTAACCGATACATTAAAATATATAACTTTATAGCAGTAAATAATCTCATAATAACTCCACTCATACATACAGTCTAACAAATAGTTTAATCTATTTTTATACCAAGGTACATCCTGTCTCAAAAATATTGTTTATTCTAACATGTAGGTCACTGCTAGAAGTTTTAGTTCAACCCACACAAGCCTAACTCAATACCGTATGGTTTTTAATTTCTATTGTAACACCATATTTACCTTCCTTTATGCGTTTTTTCCTGCCAATAGTACCAATTTTATCCCAAAATGACTCATCTTTGTCGTCCTTTTTTGGTAAAACTGGAGTGCGGGGAGATTTGGGGCGCGGCGAAGACATAATATACCTTAAACGTGTTTATTTTATAAATTTCACATAATTCTTACTAACAATAAACTTTTAGAAAGCTCAATATTTACCTCTAAATACACAATTTATTTTATTTTGTATATTATTAACCTCGACACCCTTACGTCAGATTTGTGAATAAACAGGGGGGGGGGGGGGGGTATATGGTGAATAGTGTTGTATCTATTAAAAATAATTCTTGCATTTTAATCTTATACGAAATGTATAAATTTCATTAGTGATTTTTTAAAATGAGAAGCAGTGTGTTAGGTATTTAAATAGAACCCTAATAAATATTAAACTATAAAGTTCAAATAATAATGTAGCCGTTGTCTCTGCTAAAAAAATAAAGGTACTAATACACAAGGTTCGTTTAAAGTTTGGTATAGGCGTTATTTTCTGATGTTAAACTTGAGTGCGATGCATGAAAGGATGCGAGGATTGCGACTCTAAATAGCAATCACTTCCACGTCACCGGCCTAGTTTGAACCGGCAACATTTGATCAAATTCCGTAACGCAACTGAGTCTCTGTACGGTCTGTACACTTGAAAATTATAATAGGATCTTTAATTTTATACCACGTATATTATTAGCTCCATAGTTATATCTCTTGTAGTTTTACTGATTTAAGAGGATGATACACAGAGCCAAATAATGTCCCATAAGTCAAGGATGGTTGTTCATAATACGAGTACCGTATTATGAACTATTGATGTATGTAAGTGAATCTTAGGTGTGGCAGTAGAAGCATGAGAGTAGAATTAACGCTGTAGAAATGCGGTCATTAAGGAGTGTATGTGGAGGATAGAACAAGGAATAGCACAGTGCGTGAAACATGTGGTTTAAAAGAAGATGTATCGACAAGGATTGACAAGGGGATGCTTCGTTGGTTTGGGCACATGGAAAGGATGAGTGGAAGTAGATTGACGAAAGCAATTTATGAATCTGATGTGGATGGATGCGTTAAACAAGACAGTTTTCCGATCAAATCGGAGACATCCTCAAGAAATTTAGGTTGCCTAGTGCCCATAGTGCCATCATGCTCATAGAGCTTGTATGAAGAGAATTCTGAATGTGACGGAAGCGAGGGAGTTGTGTCAGCATCGTGGCAAGTAGCGCTCCATTGTCTCTACCTAACCATGTGGGAAAACGGCGTAACAGTTTGATTTAATTGATTGATTGATACACAGAGCACAGAATGTTATATAGTCTTGACTTTTGTCAATATATGGCCTCTCATATTCAATAACATTTTTTCTTACCAGACTGGTAGTTCTAATGATATTAGCGCTTTCAAACAATTTCTGGAGCTTTATGATTAGTTCACATTATGTATTCATACCTTTATATTTTAGTACCTTCAGCATACGTAAGGGGTACCGCGAACGAAACAACAAGAAAAAAAGTAGAGCTATCGATTTCGCTTGTTTTCCCTATAAATTGTTTACTATTACGCCAAACTTTGATAATATAGCTTCCATTCATTGTGATTTAAATTTCGAATTTATTAAAAGTTAACTGATAGTGCATATTCAGGTAAGCTTTCGTAAAATCGATGACAGGCAAGGTGTTTTTGGATCATAGCTATAAATAGATTAGTAGATTGCATCACAGTCTGTTTATCCTTGACGTATTTAACAAGGAGTTGTTCATTAGTGTTACTGTGTTGGCTACGTTTAGGATGGAGAAGAATGGTTACAATCCGCCACCATATGGTTGGAGCAATGGCCAACCTCCGCCAGCCGCGCCTCCGAGCTATGCACAAGCTGTTGGCGGGGTGGGTCCTTCAAGCCCTTACACACCACAGTACTCCCCAAGTAAGTATTTTAAAATTAATTGTTATTTAAAATAATATGCAAATGATTTACCTATGTTATGTATTAATATTATTTAATGATGTACAAATATGACCTTGTTACTAAATGCCTTTAACCCTGGGTATTATTTTAAACCCTATCATTCTAATGAGTTTAGAATTGACTAATCAATTATGTGAGAAAGGTTGAGATTAAGGGAATTGTAAAATAATGACATACTTAACTTGCCCTTGATACTCAATAGGTTTGTCATGTACTATTTAAATATATATAATTTTGTTATTTTAACTGTAGTGTTAGTACTAATTCCAATTGGTTTATATATTGTCCAGTCATATATTTTTGCATAATGTGAATCATTTGTAATAAGTAATGTAAGTTGCACGTTGCAATTCATGCATTGAAATGAAGCATGAAAGTAGAATTAATGCTGTAGAAGTGAAGTCATTAGGATGTATAAGGTTATGGGCACTAGGCAACCTAACTTTCTTAAGGATGTGCTTAAACCATCAAAGCATCCCTTTGGTAATCCTTGTCACTACATCTTCTTTCAAACCACATCTATCTCGCACTGTGCTATTCCTTATTCTATCCGCTATCTTCACTCCACATACACTCCTTAATGACATTTCTACAGCATTAATTCTACTCTCATGCCTCTGCCACACCCAACATTCACTTCCATACATTATTGTAGGAACAAGTACCACATTATGAACAGCCATCCTAGACTTTTGGGACATTATGATAATGACATTATGGCAGTTCATTATACTATGGATGGCGCCATTCACAATGTGTAGATGTCATATGAGAATATAAAAAATCATTTTCAGTGATTTGTGATAAGAGTGGTAGGCAGACAGATTGCTAAATTGGGTCGTCCTGTTTCTATGTTACAAGCATGTTTAGTGGCATTGAATAGAAATGTAAAAAAATAAGTAGAGCAGATTGGACAAATTGGTCAGCATTAGCCTGTACTTCCAATCAACTGGGGTAGTACTATCACACCTCACCATGCTGGTACTGTTATAAGTTTATCCAATGTCTGCAATTGGAATCAGCCTTTTATGGCAGGCCGATATGCCTTTGTTCTTTGCAGCTTACTAGGTTCAGGTCACAATTGATCACACAAACAACAAAACTGTTCATTATTAAACAATCTTTTTATTAAACAACCATTTTAACCCCCGACTCAAAAAGAGGAGTGTTATAAGTTTGACTTGTCTGTGTATCTGTGTGTCTGTCTGTGGCACTGTAGCACCTAAACAAACGTACAGATTTCGATTGTTTTTTTTTTGTTTAAAAGCTGACATCTTCGAGATGGTTCTTAGCTACAAATAATGAAGATCTGATCAGGGGTTTTAAGGTCATCAGCTCCTTTTGTTAGCTGCGGTAGGGCTCCTAGACGCATAATCGGTATTTACTTTACATTTAAACATATCTGTAACCTGAACTTTGAAACACCAATGTATACGCATACATGGGTGTTTTAACTGGTACCACTGAGCTACTCTGATGATGGAGCTCGAAGGTAGGAGACGAAATACTGGATGGGCTCTAAATTTATGGGTTAGATAATATTAGATTTGTATTTACTGTAGGGAACTAAGTGTAGAAAACTAGGTATGATGAAAGAAAATATTCTGGATCTGAAGAACCTGATACTGGATACTCTTAGGTCAGCAAATCAACAACAGATAGAAATATAGTGCTTTAACTAAAATTGTTTCTTAATATGAACCATTAGCTGGGCCGTTATCAAATTGAAAGTATCTTGTAAGTATCTGATGATGCAGCATCATGGATCCTCTCAGATCAGTAAATCAACAAGAGATAGAACTATAGTACTTTAACTCATATTACTTAATATGAGCCTTTAGCTGGGCCGTTATCAAATTGATAACCTGGAGTATCTGACGATGCACCATCATGGATCCTCTCAGATCAGCAAAACAACAAAAGATAGAACTATACTGCGTTAACTTAAATTGTTAGTTACTATGAGCCATTAGCTGGGCCATTATCAAATTAAAAACCTGGAGTATCTGACGATGCACCATCATGGATCCTCTCAAATCAGCAAAACAACAAAAGATAGAACTATAGTGCTTTAACTAAAATTGTTACTTACTATGAGCCATTAGCTGGGTTGTTATCAAATTGAAGACATGGAGTACCTAATGATGAACCATCAGGATGCAAGAGATATATGAGATATAACTATGATGCTATAGTTGTTTCTTACTATAATGCTAAGCTGTTATCAAATTGAAGAACTGAAATACCTGATGATTACCCCGACACAGAAAGAGGGGTGTTATAAGTTTAGCATGTCTGTGTATCTGTGTGTCTGTCTGTTGCATTGTAGCTCCTAAAAGAATGGACCGATTACAATGCGTTTTTTTTGTTTGAAAGCTGACATGCTCGAGATGGTTCTTAGCTACAATTGATGAAGAACTAATCAGGGGTTTCAAGCTCATTAGCCTGTTTTGTTAGTTGCGGTAGCGATCTTAGACTCATAATCAGTATTTACTTTACTTTTAAACATATCTGTGACATAATATTTGAAACAAAAACGTATACAAATACATACACATGTATTTGTATACGTTTTTTGCTTTAACTGGTACCACTGAGCTACTCTGATGATGGAACTCGAAGGTAGAAGACGAAATCCTGGATGGGTTTACTAAGTTTGGACTCGTTAGAGTTGTCTTGACTGTAGAAAAGAAAGTGTGATAAAATAAAACATTCTGGATTCAAAAAAACTGATCCTGATCCTCTGATCCTCTAAGATCAGCAAATCAACAAGAAATGGAACTATAGTGCTTTAACTAAAATTGTTACTCACTATGAGCCTTTAGCTGGGCTGTTATCAAATTGAAGACAGGGAGTATCTGATGATGCACCATCATGAATCCTCTCAGATCAGCAAATCAACAAGAGAAAGAACTATAGTGCTTTAACTAAAATTGTTACTCGCTATGAGCCATTAGCTGGACCGTTGCAGGGTATGTCGAATCACAAATTAAAAAAATTAAAGTATCATTGTTGTAAAACAGGTGCAGGGCCTCAAATTGTGACAACAGTTGTGCCAGTAGGCCCGCAGCCTACTCACATGATATGCCCCAGTTGTCATGCGGAGATTGACACAGCAACAAAGACTAGCCCCGGGATGATTGCCTACATATCTGGAGCCATTATGATTCTCTTGGGGTAAGTATGTTTTTGTTAAATAAAGAGATGAAACAGATATCCAGTAACTAACTAACTAACCTTTAATCTGGTTGCTGAATGGATATTAGACGTATTTAAAATGTAACTATAAGTTGTCCAAATCATAATAATAATTGTTTTGTTGTTTTACATTCTAATTAGAAGGCCATCTAATTATACCAAATATCTTGGTGGCATTATCCATAACAGTGTAAAAGAAATATCCGTTTCGTCTCTTGAGTAGTGGTTGTGTACTAACAAAACTTCTGGTAATATGCTAATGTATACTTACACTAACTATTCCCAGGGATTTAACCATTGGGCTGAGTAGTGAGATCTGACTTTAATCAGTGACTCAATAAATTGGCTAAAATATTACTAACTTAACAAATATTTGCGTCAAATTGTTGATTGTTACATGAAGTTGGATTTAACTATTCATCCTTAGCTCGTTGGGCATAATTAATACTGTTATTGTGATGTTGATGTGGTGACTTGTGGCATGCTATTCACCCCTTGAAACATTGCAGATGGAATAAACAAATGATTGGATGTATTTGTAGATGTTTCTGTGGCTGCTGCCTAATACCATGCTGCGTGGATAGCTGTATGGATGTACATCATAAATGCCCCAATTGTAATGCGAATTTGGGCCGTTACAGACGTTAAAAACATCAACTAACTATTTGCGCTAAATGTGGATATTTATATAATAGTCCCAATATTATCACCCAGTAATAATAACGCAAATAATAATAACGTCTAATAATAACCAAAACAATGTGACACTTCTAATAATTACTTTGTTTCGTAAAGAGGTGATAATATATCTGGGATATAATGTGTCATCTAAACCATATCTATCTCATATCCAAATAAGAGTTAATAGTTGTTGAATCTAGTAAACTAAATGTTGCTTCTTGTCCAGTTATTAAGTATAATATTACAAAGAAATCAAATAGAAAACATTTACCACACTATATTTGTGGTTTATAGTAGATGACTTAATAAATGTATAAACTTCTATAAAGGGAAAGTCGGGTAGCCTCACACTAATTAATTTCATTCCAATTTGGAATCTAAAATTAACAATTTATTTTGGTATAGGTGTTCATTTTATATCTTAAAGTTTAATTATATTTATTTTATAATTTACTTCTTTACGTTAACTTGGATCATGTGTTAAAAATATTTAGACTAAAACAATATTTTGAATATCTATAGTTTCCATGTATAATAGTTTGTTGAAAATTAAAGAATCTGTCTTCATAGTTTAAATATTTGCATCACACGTTTTTTTAAAATTTTTAGTATTGCCAACGTTTGTATTACTTATCTAGGGGGTAAATTGATTGCTAGAACAAATACCCGACTACCTTACTAAATGTATGAACTCTTATTAATTAATATTGATGTTTTTATCGCTCTTATACTATGAGGTCTGACTTATGTTGCTATTTATAATGCCTTGAATGTTATACAATTGTAAGCCTAAATGTGTAGGTCTAATTTATTAGAATGGTATAAGTGTACTAGCTTATACCCTAATGTTCTCTAAAACGAATTAAATCGTGCAACAAGTTACATAAAATACTTATAAATATTCTTATAAATATTTTATGTATATGATAAATAAATTTATTTCTACAGTACAGCTATATTATATTGCGCTCTAAACTATTGCATATATATTTATATAGTGTGTATTTAGAATAAATGGACTACATTACTTTATTGCCATTTATTATTATTTTTATATAAACCTTTATCTACGAACATTAATTTTAAGATTTTCGATTGATTTTTAAAACATTTATAATAATATTTTATACGTTTCTTTTATAATTTTAAGTACAAATGTTCTAAAATGAATTGTTATTTATGATTGTAAAATACATTTTTGTATTTACATTGTTATTATAATAATTTATTTAAGTTTATGTCAATAAATTATTTAAAATGCTTTTTTATTGTAACATTAGTTATGCTTAAATAAGTATGCTTTAAAAATCTCTTTTCAGCAGCTAACTGTTACTAAATGCTTTTGATGTTGTTTAATAAATGTTAAATTCCATAATGAATAATAAGATATGTGTGTATGTACTTTGTTAAATGAAACTAGAACATTGCGACTTTGAAATCCTGTGTCCTTTTTACTCACATCCAGTCTGCCGACCGTTACCGGCTCGTAGAATCACTTTCAGACGTAACAAAGTCTATTAAGAATACGCTGATAGTTCAATCAATCTAATACAACGTGACATTGTATGAGCATTGAAAGGCCGTTTAAGTATTATGTAAGCAAGATTTTAGCCAATTTATAACCCTTCTTATAATCCTTATCAGTGAAATTAAGCAAAGATCTTCCCAAACGTAAAGTTTTGAAAATTTACTAAAAACCCCTCACTTCGGTTCTTACTTTCTTAAGGGTTACCACATATGTTCAAATTAGAATCTACTGATAAATATATATTGCTGACGTAATCGTTATTCAAACGGGGGGTAGTGTCGGCTATGTCATCAGAAATCAGCAAAGCATAGACACCTCCCTATCCCCTTTGTTGTCCATACTTAAACGGTCCCTAACTCGAGTTTAACGTGTTCTCAATAGATTTACAACTAGTTTCGTCAATAGACAGGGAAAGTGTTAAGTGATTCAGACGCATTTCGGGGTCTTCTTAAAAGTTTCTGTCGCTTAGTGTGGCTAGCATAATGGATGCATAGTTATTGCCTCTCATAAATCGTGCTCTAGCGACACAGGCCGGGCACAGTCATATGTCGCGCCAATTAAGATATGTGGCGGTCCTACAAGGTTACCTGTTTTTAGCATTATCGTTATAACCTTACTAGTGAAATTAGTATATTATAAAGAATTTTCATCTTATACACAAACAAAATTAGGTACTACTAGGTATTGACGTCACGCGTGACGCATTGATTAGCACACCAGTCCGTTACGCGTAAAGTCCCGGTTTCGATTCCCGGTCGGAACAAATATTTGTTACATAGATTTTATTTGTAATATTTAATAATTAGGTTGAATATGACAAATATTTGTTAATTAAATAAGAGGCAGATATTTGCTCAAGGTTTGTTTGTTTGAGAGTGGTAGGCAGTGGTGCCCCGTCTTCCGATCCAAGGTAGTAGACACTACTTACAAGTATACATGCCGTGAAGTGACTGAGTCGCATTTTAGAATCAGCTTGTAAATTGCGGTTCCAACTAGGCCGACACAGTAGATGGTACCTCCCTTCATACAGGAGACTGCAGCTTAACATCAAGCGAGGTCTTGTCATATGTCGAGCCATAAATATATATTTCATATGTAAGTTTATAATAGTACTGCTATAGGAACCTTGACCCTGATTATGTGGCGCTCTGTAAATTTACTAATGTTTCTCCTCTGAACACATTCCTTCAATAAGGGTTTCAATGTTGCATTTAACCTATGGTATAAATCACACTTGCGCGCCTGTCAACTTATTATTTTATGGATGTCGCATAGTAGCGCAGGTGTACCAGTATCGAATATTTTTTTCCATGAACCCTATTGGCAAAATCTACATACGATAGTTAATAAGTTCTCGATTTTATATTACTTGAAAATATAATTCTTTGATTACAATACCAGACAGATTATCTCTAATATTAGTGTCACAGATATAATATCTATCGGCAATAGGGCCTGTCCACTTACTGTCGATTATGTTTGCATTTATATATGTCGATTTGAAGCCCCTTTCTGGTATTTTTTACTCTTCGTGGTGACTATGATCAGCCAGACTGCGGAATGGACTTTCATTCTATTCTATGACGACACGCTTGCTAACTCCGTGTTTTCGGTTAGATCAAATATTTGTTTCAATGCATTTATATGTATATTACAAATATGTGTTAATTAAAAAAAAATAAGCAGATATCTGTTCTGGGTCTGGTTGTTGAATAGTACTTGGCAGTCAGTTGGTTGTGATTTTCCCAGTCTGCTGATCCGGAATAGTGCCACTACTTACAAGTATACGGACCCTAAAGTGATTCAGTCACGTTTCGGGATTAGCTTGTAAGTTACCGGTTCCATAGTGGATGCAACTGCAACTTATAGTTATTTAACCGTTGTAACAATAGTCACCTGCATTCATGGACGGTACTCCAGCTTAACATCAGGCGGGTGCTGTCATATGTCGTCTCACAATAAGAAAAAAAAGCCAGACGAGGTCGAGTACCAAGCAGAGATAAATGTCACCAGAGTTCATGGTTTTACATCGCGGAAAATAAAATCAAAGACTTATTAACTATGCGTGTGTTCTTATTGTCACTTTAAAATTATATTTCGAAATAGCCTAATTATAACAATGGGGATTCGTGGGTATTTGGAAATTATGTAGCTATTATAATTAATATTGGTTGTGCCATTATTTTGTGATTGTAATGAATCTCATATGAAGCGAAATACTGTTATTATAGTCAGGTTTTTAGATAACAAGACTTATTTGTGTCAAAGCTAGGGATCATAAGATCTTTTGGAATTTAGAATTATTGTACTTCAAGGAACTGTACTTACGTAAACTATAGGACTTTAAATTTAAACAGTAAAATTATACTACATTGCCAAAATGGTTGGTTATGTTACGAAAATAGAGTGCCCAGTCTGCCGATCCGGAGTAGTACCACCACTTTCAAGTATACAGACCGCGAAGTGACTTAGTCGCGTTTCAAAATCAGCTCGCGAATTGCCGGTTCCAAATAGGCTGTATTGAACTGTAATAGCAATCGCCTGTATTTATGAACCACACTCAAAGCTTAACATAAAGCGGGGTGCTGTCATATGTCGAGTCAAAATATATTTAAATAAATAAATAAACTTATCGACCTACGTTGTACCTCGTTTTTAACAGTATTATTATGACCTTATTCGAAAAAAATGTGGGGATTGCGATCGCGGGGTAATCAAGTTTGTTTAGATAAATCGAAAAATTCGCATACTGACGTTCACGAACAATTACGTCAGGGAATTGTGTCAGGATCTTGGCAACTGGCGCTCCATTGTCCCTGTCTATCCCTGTGGGATGAATAATGACATACTTTTTAATATATCTATGGCAAATGAGTACTAAACCGGCAATTGACACTCATTCATGGACCACACTTTGGCTTAACATCAAGCGGGGTGCCGTCATATGTCGAGTCACAATTAAATAAAACATTATGAGCTGATCCTCTTTCATTCACTGAAAGTCACTTCAAGGTTTGTAAACTTGAAAGAGTTTTTTTGTTTTCCGGTCGAAACAAATATTTGAGCCATAACTTTTATTTGTAATATATATTTATTTGCTTAAATTTACAAATATTTGCTTATTGTAAGTTGACGGTTCCAACTAGGTTGGAATAGCGGATGCGACTGCACTTGTTTAATTGTACCTGCAGTCACCTCCATTAATGTACCGCACTCCAGCTTACCACCAGCGGGGTGTTATCATATAACGAGTTACAATAAAAGTAGCTTGCACTTATTTAGATAACGACTTGTGCAGCCTTCACACAACCCTTGACATAAGGATAAATGAATTATGTCTGAGAGATTTACGAATAGGCATGAGAGTAGAATAAATGCGGACATTAAGGAGTGTATGTGGAATGACGATAGCGGATAGAATGAGAAATAGCACAGTGTGTGATAGATGTGGTTTGAAAGAAGATGTAGTGACAAGGATTGGCAAAATGAATGCTTCGATGGTTTGGACACATGGATTAACGAAAGGGATTTATAAATCTGATGTGGATGGATGCGTTAAACGAAGCAGACCCAGCTTTCTTGAACATGTCTCCGATTTGGTTAGAAAACACCCTTGTTTTCTAATCAAATCGGAAACATGTCCAAGAAAGCTGGGTTGAATAGTGCCCATAACTGTAGAGCGTGTATGAAGAATGTTGTGGATGTAAGGAAAGCGACGGAGTTGTGGCGCCCCATTGTCCCTGCCTATTCCTGTGGGAAAAAGACGTGACAATTTGATTATAAATCATTTCGCACGTTTGTAATTGCTCGAATAAAGGTGTTTTCTTAACGCAAACGAAGTAATAGTGATCATGTGCCATGTAGTTTACGAGAGAACAGTTCCTTCTATCTGTTATCTAAAATAAAATTTTTTTTTGTAAACTCTTTTTTATAGCCAATTATAATAAATTGTATTGTTTTCGACTGTAAGCCTGAATTTCAATTAAACTTTTATGTATAAATATTAATTAACTATATAGATTTTGTTAATATAACACTTAAAAAATAATACGTTATTTCTTTACTTACCCTTATCTTTTCCATAGTTGTATTATCACTAATGTGTTAGTAAAAAAACGGATTCGGCCAACGGTTGCCGAATTTGTAACATGCCGCCCAGAGTTGCTTTTGTACTTATCAAATTGACTTATGTCAGGGATTTGATATGAGTATTAGGTACTGAGGGAAATGGTATCACTTCTTACGCACAGGAGTCGTGTGCTCCTGTCGAATACACTATGCTGACGAAAAAGCAGTTAAATTGCGCCCCCGGTCCCAATAAATGTAGTTTACCTATTGGTTTGTTATTCACTGATTGGTTACAAAAATGTCAAATATCAGTGCGACGCAATTTCACTGCTTTTTCTGCGCCAAATGTATGAAGTATTGGCTGAGAGACTGTCAGCATTGCAACGCCACCTAGCTGCTTGGCGAAGTCGCTACAAGTGCCACTAAGATGAACACTTGCGAAGTTTACCTTGCGTCGAATATTTCTGTTCGAGACAGAATCAGATGAGGGTAGAGGCTAGGGGCACATTTGTCTCGGAATGCTGTGATAGCCGCAAGTTGTGCGGGCAGTACAAACGCTAGAGTACCCTCAGATTGGATGTGCAATGTATGCAACAAACTGAAGATTTCAGTGATATCGAGTGCCTTATGTGAGATTATGTGCCCAAACCTTTATACAACTTTTTTATTTGTCATTATTCTTAACTTTATAAGCAACGAAGTGCTGTGTGTTTCACTGGAGTAGCGGAGGACCAACACTTCTACATGAAGAGATACACGTAAGTGCATTTTTTGGATGTGCAATGTATGCAACAAACTGAAGATTTCAGTGATATCGAGTGCCTTATGTGAGATTATGTGCCCAAACCTTTATACAACTTTTTTATTTGTCATTATTCTTAACTTTATAAGCAACGAAGTGCTGTGTGTTTCACTGGAGTAGCGGAGGACCAACACTTCCACATGAAGAGATACACGTAAGTGCATTTTCTTTGTTCTCGTCTGGCTCCACAAAAATAGAACAAAACGGTAGGTCGCAGACCAGGGTTCTCAGCTCCTCTCTGCACCTGTGTCGGTCGAGAAGGAGGCCGGCACAATTTCATAATAATTATTTCACTACTATTCAATCAGGGATGCATGTTTGTGCTATTACTCCAATTGATACAAAATGACATGATACAATGAAACAAGACATAGATATCAAATAATTTATTGAAAATCATATTTATAATAAATATATAATTAATCTGAAGAAAACTTGATATTACATATTTTAGATATTAGTATTACATTTCAATTAACAGAGGACCTACGTCATGGATTCGATAATTATAACTATTTGGAAATTTAGTGTTCAGGATCTTTTCAGGTTATATTTCATTGTGAAATAGATGCGAGTAGGTGAGTGTACTGTTCCAATAAAATATTAAAAAAAATACTTTAAATTATTCACTGAAAATAATAATACACATTAAGCGATATGTATACTAATTTTTTTTGTAGTTCTGGCAAATATATGTATCTATTATATTACATTTTTTCTCACGACACGAATCGTTAAGCTTGTTTTCATTGGCTCAATCTGCTACAAGTTGAAAGCACTGTTTGATGACTTAAAAACTATAAATCTCTTAGTAATAGTTCTGCGTTAGAGAATTTCTATAAAAAATCTATTATAAAAAAAAAAAAAAAAATATGACGTAATAAAAAGTTAAAAAATAAATTAGCTGCCAATTAGACTTGTAGTTTTAAACATTCGGTAGTTTCCAGCCATGGGTACAATTTCAGCCGTTATTTAGTATCACAAATGTAACCTAAATAAATTCAAACCCCGCGACCAGATACCCTACTCAATATAAATACAATAGTGAAGCAAATATATAAAAATTTGATTGGTTAAATAAATCACTTATACATAATTAAATAGTATATTACGACACTAGGCCAGAAAGTTGGATTTTCTATTGTATATGTGATATGAGGCTTTACTGTATCTAGATCAGGGCATCTAGCTTTCTGGCCTGGGATCGTATACTATTTTTCATGTTCTCCAGCCGAAAGTACGGTCAGGTCAGGTCAGGTTACTTCAACAACAGCGTTTCGAGAATCTGTAGTACTGAACTGAGATTTTTTCTAAATTTTGATGTTTTTTTTTCTTAAATTTAAATATTCTTTATTGGAAGTGGCCACAAAAGTGGCACTTTTTGGAATGTAATGCGACCAGAGATACCATACTTTCAGCTTGGAGAACAAACAAATATTATTCTAACACAATTATAAGAATTCTTGATTAAGTACATTAAATACTGCACGAGAGAAACACTTCTTCTAAAAATACTAATTCTAAGATAAGCAAACGATTGTATAATTCAATAATATATTAAATGGAATGTCTATTAGGGGTATTAAGAAACCCGATTGCAACGAAGTATATATCACAACAATTTGGCTTGAAACATTTCTATGCACCAGTTGTTACAATAAATATACACCACAGACTATTAACTACAATTACTTGTCGCTCGTTGATATCAGACTATAGGTAATTGATACAGACTTCATGCACAGTCTGCCGACACAAAGTACAACTTTATTGCATTTTGTTTCTAAATAAAATTCCGCGGTGCTAATTGTCGCTTGTATGTCATTCAATGCTACAATTAATTCTAAACAACATTTACGATTCATTAATAAATAAATAATAACATACATTGATTAAATAACATTGACTAAATTCTATTAATAAACATGAAATTCGTTTAAATAAATAACAGTAATAAAATTATATAATTAAAATAATGAATCACAATTGAGTAAATATGTATAATTATGTCAACTTTGTTCGTAATTATTACATTTATATCATTTAATAAACACATTATTTTTTGGCCACACAAATGACTCTGTCACGGGCCGTAAAATAAAATATCATAAATGTATTAATTATGAGTTTCATTGCAATCTGATAAATAATAAACAATTTATTTAAAAAGAGAGACCACAACACAACTTACTTAAAGTAATGTTTTCTTTTTCAAAAGCCTAATTCAAACACTGATATAGTGTAACTAGATATTAATAATATATTGCAATAGATAATAAATTATGAATGCGCAAATAAAATGAATCCAGTTAATAATTTGCAGATTTCGAACATCTGCATGATAATACCGATCGATGCATATCTAAATATTGAGAGGCTGTAAAAACTCGGTCTATAAGGAGTGTATGTGGAGTGACGATTGTGGATAGAATGAGGTATAGCACAGTGCGCAATAGATGTGGTTTGAAAGAGGATGTAGTAACAAGGATTGACAAAGGAATGCTTCGATGGTTTGGGCACATGGAAAGGATGAGTGAAATTGACGAAAATAAATTATAAATCTGATGTGGATGGATGCGTTAAACGAGGCAGACCCAGGGTAGTTTCCCCCACCAAATAGGAGACATCCTCCTATAAAGCTGGGTTGCCTAGTGCCCATAACTGTAGAGCTTGTATGAAAAGAATTGTGGATGTGAGGGTAACGAAGGAGTTGTCAGGATTGTGGCAAGTGGCAGTTCATTGTCTCTGCCTATCCCTGTGGGAAATGGGCTTGACAGTTTGATTGATTAATTGATCTAGTTATATATATCAGTGCTTTTACACATAAAAAGACTTACACACAAACAACAAAGCGTAGAGTGACGTGTTTATTAGCACGCGCAACAGTAGACTTCAAAGATCTTGCGATAAGGGTAGCTCTTGTAGGAATATAAGTTAAGTTAAATGTGACTACGATTCTTTTTCAATGTTGCGCAGTCAGACGACTAGACGTTCAGTCGCTAAGGTGCGATCACCCTTAGGAAGCAACATATAATAAAACATTAAATCTTGCACATATAGTAGTTTATCGTGAACTCGTGGAAGCACTATCGAGTTCACCTTCTTGCACACGAATTTTATATTCTTCACTGTCTATGAGATCGTCATCGTATTTTAAATGTTTGCGCGATTGCTTGCAATTCGACAGCTCTAGGCACTGGAAAAAGTATTAATGTTATTTAAATATGTATGAACATTGTACGAATTTATTAGATTGCAAAAATGTTTATATTATACTTTCACACAACATTAACGAGGTATTTACAATTAGGTTTGTTACTATACCAGCAACACGCTATAATGGCCGTTTTGACGTTAGGCCCATGAAAGTCAGGCTCATGAAGTTTCGTGTAAATTAAAAATTACGTTTGAAGGAACAATTGTTGATATTTATAGTGACAATAAAGAACAGAAATTTAATCATTTAAACGAAATTATTATACTTTACGAAACTTCATGAGCGAGTCAAACGTCAAAACGGCCATCATAGAGTGCTGTTGGTTTTTTTTATTGTGACTCGACATATGACAGCACCCCGCTTGATGTTAAGCCGAAGCGTGGTCCATGAATGAATGTCACTCCTACTACAATTCAACAACTGTGTGTAGCAATCACATCCACTATGCCGGCCTAGTAACCGGCAACTTACAAGCTGATCCCGAAACGTGACCAAATCACTTCACGGTCTGTATATTTGTAAGTGGTGGTACTACCCCGGATCGGCAGACTGGGTACCACTGCCTACCACTCTTTGATAACCAGACCCGAAGCAAATACCCATTTTTTTTATTAACAAATATTTGCAATATTTAATATTATTAAAGATTACAAATAAAAGCTATGAAACAAATATTTGCTCCGACCGGGGATCGAACCCGGGACTTTACGCGCAACAAACCAGACGCTAAACCGTTCGTCCACGCCTGTCGTATAGTTAATATTAAATTAGCACGCGTTAATATTAATGAGGTTGTGTTTATTTATCAAATGTTTTACAAAATTTATTTGTAATTGTTCCAGAATATTTACATTTTTATACTTTTATATATTGAATGTTTTTTGACATAAGAGAGTCGTCAAATAAATATCTCAGCAAAAGGATGTGATTTTGCTTTTAATTCACTTTTAACCCAGTTTTTTGTTACCAAGACCAGCGCACATACAGTCCACTAGTTTATTGTTTATTTTAATAGTAATTTTATATAATATAGCTGGGGCGTGAAATAGATGCTAGGACTAAGTACTATTACGTGTGAAATAGTGCCCGATATGCGCCAATCTAATAATAAGCCATGGTGCATACAAAAAAACTCACGTCATTACTCTTTGATGAATACAAAATCGAGGCACCTTTCGATAATAAAATACAATTAGGTAGTGTAACTTACTCAAGCCATTTCCGAAGAACAGAATCCGGGCTGGTGATTGGTGTTGGAAACTGTGCGGTGCACAATTAATAGAAAGCATGTCAAAATATAAATATAACAATATATACATATGCTTATTATTATTATAAGTGTTTTTTTTTATATTTATTTCAAAACAAGTGCAAACATTTATTTTTTATTTCCAATTTATATTTACAACGCATGCATTATTGAGAAGTGTGTTAGTGGAGTATTTTTCCCAGAGATAAAAATTAAGTGATAATAAATTACACTAAAACTAAGCAAACAAATTGCTGCCGGTTCGATAATATATGGATACGAATTATCGAACTGGCAAAATAATTATAATACATAATAGGTCTTATTTTAACACACAATAAGGCCTAAAATCACTATTTACAACGTTACTCAATGTATTTATATTTTTGAGTAACACGGAATATCCTACTTTTAGGCCATATTGGGTTAATACTCCATGTATTATAGAACCAGCAGCAATTTGCTTGCTGCATTTAATGTAATTTATTTAAATCTTTATTGTACTATAATTATAAAAGGCAGACTTAATGCCGCTTAATCGATCTGCCGAACTTTCAGAACTTAAAAAAAATTAGAATAAATTAAAAAAAATGAGTTGGAACCGGCAACTTACAAGCTGATCCTGAAACGCGATTAAGGCACTTCACGGTCTCTATACTTGTAAGTGGTGGTACCATCCCGGATAAGCAGACTGGGCATCTCTGCCTACCACTGTTTAAACTTATAAAATCGTTTATATAGACCGAATATGAAGTCTCTGATTAATGCCAAATTTCAAAACATGTCATCAAAATAAGAAATATTTGAATAAATTTGCATTTTTATCTCAAGAAAAAATACATTTAGATCGTTAGTACATCCGTTCGTTTATACATTTATAATACAGAAAATAGAATGCTTACCCTTTCACTCAATTCACGGTAGGATTCGGACTCGCAGGAGCTCCTATTAATAGCATCTTCGACAGCCTGCAATTCCTTCTGAAACGATTTAGGGCGAATTAAAAATTATAGCTGTCTTGAAACTAAACACACAATATAATAATAACATTAATAAACTGGCTTTAAACACATTTACTTCTAGCGACACACTTCTAAACAATACTTTGGATTGCCAACCGGACGGCCACTGGACGCCAACTGGGGCAACCAGGAACTGACTCGGTTTTGAAAAAAAATCTAAACTCTCTCTAAAAGCCCGTATTTTTGTTTTCGAGTGCAAAATGGACTTAAGGCGAACCGTGGTGTGTTGATAGTGCAATAGTTATGCAAATCGAACCCCAGTTCATAACCACTTGCCAGTACTAATGTGTTTTATAATATATGAACGTAGTAGCTTAGTATTGTAAAAAAAAGATAATTATATGTACTTGCCTTCATTTTGAATTCAGACACTTTGTTTTCAAGTTCAGCAATTTTTTGTGTGTCTTCTACACTCTTTATATTAGCCTGCATTACCTCGTATTTTGCCTGTTAACATAACATTAAATCTCTTTAATGCTATAATTATATTTTAATTAGAAATCTCAATCTTAACTGAATCGTATGTATATTTTTTATCTGGCAACTTAGCCCTTAATACATTAGATTTTCAATTTCTGTACCCTACCTAGGACCTAATCACTGCTGTATTCTTCAAGCAGTGAATCCTATTTTCTTCTTCAAATAACTCTGGACGTATAAATTTATTCTTACCACATCTTAAAGTAAGACGTGTAAGTGGAAGCGAGATTACAATATGTGTCTTATATGACACATATCGAAAGGTTACAGTCGATAGCTTATAATTTATTTGTAAGGCGACAGTAGAGTAGTTTTAGTGCAATGGTAACGCAAGCCGAGAGCACGGGTTTAAAACCACTTGTACGTACGAACTTGTAATATATGTACTTTGGTCGTCCGGTTTCTCTACTACAGAAATATTTACCTTGCTCTCCAAGTCTACATATTTGTGCTGAAGGTCCCTCTGATGTGCCAGTAAATTCCTTTCCCGCTGTGCGGCAGCCTCTAACAGCTCTCTTAGATTTCTCACTTCTTCATCCTTTCGTCGTAGGTGGTTTGTTGATATCTGATTCTGCGTTTCGAGTTCCATAACCTAAAATTAAATTTACACTTTACAATAGACAAGTTAAATGATTAACCAGTAAAGATAAGAGATTTTGAAAATAACAGTAATCTAAATGAAAAATACGAAATACAAAATACCTATTTCTATTTTATATTTAAATACATACTTTTTATGCATTTTCTATTTTATTTGAAATACTTTTTAGGATTTATTTTGTGTTTGCAAAATGCAAAATACTTTTTGATAAGTTTTGTCAACAAACGATGAAAAAAATTTCACTGTGGCAACAGGTATTTATATTTTGTATTTAAATACATTTTATAATCTATTTTGCACATCTCTTGTGTAAACCAGCCCTTGTTATAGGATGGAGAGAATCCATCACATAATCTTGGGTGCTTCAACTTAAACTAGGGCAACCGTAAATTAAAACGGCTTCTTTAGTCGTCAGCGCTCTTAGACCTTCTCTTGGTTTACATCGGGAAAGTCGAAGTCAGATGTCGCGTCTTAATAAAAAAAATTAAAATATCAGTGTTTGAATTATTAAAGCGAGTAAAGCAATATGACGTAAGTATGAAGCCTTACTGTTCATTTCCTGTATTGTGCTCGTGGCTTCTTAACAATATAAGTATTATTAAAATTACCTTAAGTCTTAGTTCATTTATTTCCGTTATCGCCTCAATTTCTTTTAGCTTTAGAGTCATGGCTTCTTCTTCTCGTTGCACATCTCCAGATCTACCTTCTAGAGCGCGGAGAATTTTTTTGGGTGTCGCGACAAAGAAGTTATCCGAGCTTGTTTGTGCCTGTATGGGAGCCACCTCTGCTTTAATTTTATGTTCCTAAAGAATAGTAATGAATTTGTTACAATATGTATTAGTTTCTATGATACAATTACTTTTAATAAAGAAAAATAATAATCAATCTAATCACGCCTTTTCCCCACTGGGATAGGCAGAGGCAATGGAGCGCGACTTGCCAGCTTTCTTGAGGATGTATCCGGTTTGGTCGGAATACACCCTCTTTGGTCTGCCTCATTTAACGCATCCATCTACAACAGATATAAATATAATAAATATTTATATATTATGGACTATTTAATAAAAACCTTCAAAATATAACAAATAGGAATTACCTGTAAATATTTGTTCCAGTACTCAGAAAATTCAGCAACATTTTGCCGTAATTCTTTCAATGACAAGTTAGCTTCGGCTTCTCTTAATTTAACGGCTATTAATTCATCCTAAAAGATAATAATTAAATTCTATATTACATTTAACATTGTAGCCGCTGGATAATCTTGCATGCGAAATACCGAGTGTATCAGACACGTAAACATTCCGCACTAAAATTTGATAGCAAATGAATAAATGAGTAAGTTTCAAATTTTCTTAAGGAGTAGGGCAGACAATGGACACTCATAAATAATTTAATATTGCTGTAATAAAGTACATTACTCCCAACTGGCGAATATAAAGGCAAAACTATACCTGTAGGTGTGCCACGTCATTTTCTACTTTCTGTTCGCGCAAACTTTTGTTTTCATTCTCCAACTCGATTATACGCTTATTAAGCTCACGTTCGACGGCTTCCCTTTCGGCTGCATGTAACCTGGCCCGCATAAGTTCGTGCTGGAGACACTGCGCTAAGTCTGTAGTCGCAGGCATATCTCCACTTTCCAATGATGACTGACGCGAATTATTAATCTACAAAAGAATAAATGATGAGTTCAAAAGTGGCGAAGGAATCGCATCCACAAAGCTGACGATAGGACTCTTCGTCAAAAAGGCACGTGCAAATTTATACCTCGTGAATTGTCATTTCTAACGACCTAACTTCATCTTGTGCCTCCGCAAGCTTTTGTTGTGCCTCCATATAAGCCTTCCTAAGTTGCTCGTGAATCTGTGCCAAAGCAAAAGTTTCCTCTTCGCCCTCAGCCCTGTCAACTTGTCCCTGTACCAACCGCTTAGCCAATGCAGCGCTCTCCTTTTCGAGAAATTCAACGCGCTGTTTCAAAAGTCGATTTTCTTGCCGTATGCACTGTAAAATTTAAGCAAATTTTTAATTATTAACATATAACGAATATATTTTTATTATTTAAGAAGACTGTAGTCTGGTGGTATTGAAATAGTGATAGTCATCAGATTGCTTGATAATACAAATACAATCGTTGCTTACTACAATTAAATCATAAATAACAACTTACCCTCAATACTGCCACATCAGAATGCTCCTTAGCCCTCATAGCGATGTACTCTTTCTCATAATGTTTCATCTTCTTGTTATTAACTTTTATATTATAGGCTAGGTTCATAAATGAATCTGCATCGGCCTCGACTTTGATAGGCAACTCTTTTTGGATATACTGCACAACAATAAATCCAATATTAATTATATTACAAAGTATATAAACTCTGTGAAAATAATATCAATAACTATTTACGAAGACTAGGAGACTAATAAATCCACTGAACCCTTAATAGCCTTAACTATAAGAAGTTTATAAAATTCTTTATGTAAATTAAATTAAATATGTTTAATAACACCTGAGTATCAGATTTAATCTTTTCTAATTAAAAGCAATACTAAAATAATATAATTAATAACCTTTAGAATATTTTCCATGTCCAATGACAGTATATCATTTTGTCCTAATGTTAGCATGGCTAAGGCAATTTTGAAGACAATCTCAATGCCTTCGGACAGGAACACATCCATAATGCGAAACGATATAGGGAGAGACAATGTTGTTGTGAATAAGGTCAGAAACCAACTACTAGCATAAATTGATGTTGTAAAACCCTGTAATAAGAAAAAAAACATATTATTTTTGTGTATCATTTTGACTTTATTTTGTATGGGTGTTTAGGTAAATTGTTTTAAATTTACATTGTGATTCCTTTTAATAAATAAAAATTTCAAGGCTCGATTCCCATATGGTAGCGACAATTACATCCGACACTCCTGTCACAACTCTGTGATATTCTTAATTGAGTACTTAATAATAACTGATATTGATAAAAAAATATTAAAATATAAATTGATATTAAAGTTAATATTTACTATTTAATTAACTGTAAAAGTTAATTAAATAGCCAACCTATTACAAAGAATTAACATTTACTTCTGCAGTTTTAATTTATTAACATTTCTGTTTTTTTGTTTTTCGTATTGTTAGTAAAAACGTTATATTTAAATTATTGATCAAAAAAATTGAAAGTTGAAGCATTATTCATTATTTACGCTAATGCTGCGTTAAAAAGAAGTATAATCAAGGTTGCTTCAGAAGTAAAATGTCTTATTTAATTGTATATGAATTTTTTGTATAGGTTTTTCTATATTAAACAGTTGACCATGTTATCGATAGACTCTCGACGTATTGACAACTTAAATGAATACTTCTCTAATAAAGCAATGATTGGCTCAGAAGTACCAAAATATATTAACTTATCTAATCCCTTAATAACAAACCTGTAACTGGAAATGACAGTGGATATCTGGAAGAAGTTCTTTTACTAAGTTTTCCAATTGGAACATACAAAGGCCTAGTTCTGACATACTCGGTTTGAACATATCTCTCATGCGGTGCTGTTGCATTATTTTAACAAGAACTGCAAACGCTTCTTCTTCAGGCATCTAAAACAAAAAAACATATTCACATGTAAGATAAACAAAGATAAAACTATAACGCGAATTCAAATATACGTATATGTGTAGCATAGATTTAATTTTATAAGCCTGTTTTTATCTCTGTACACGTATAACACGTCATCCATACTAAATAATAATTATATTGTAATATTGAAAAAAAAAATTATATCAATTAATGTATTACCAGCATGAGCAAAAGTCCAACAATGAATCCAGACCCTTGACAATAACCAACTTCTCTGTCGTGTAAAGAATATGCTTTCATCACGTTAAATAAGGATTCCTGACCCAACCCATCCTTTTCTTTAAAAAAATCATGTTCAGGGTATGTTCGTGCTATGTCTTTCCTAATCACCTTTTCGCACGCAGACTTTGACTGAAATATAAATAATGTATTAAATAAAGCAATACACTTATTTGTTTAATTTATACTTGTCATCGTTAATTTTAGGTTAAACTTTACCTTTATGTAATGAGCGTAGAGCTTTTTTTCGCCGGAACTTTCGGCTCCTGCGAGCAGTTGCCAGACGATGCCTCTGAAGTGGTGGGGGACACCTTTGCGGACGAGCTCACGGATGAATTGATTAC
This sequence comes from Tinea trinotella, assembly GCA_905220615.1. Lineage (NCBI taxonomy): Eukaryota > Metazoa > Arthropoda > Insecta > Lepidoptera > Tineidae > Tinea > Tinea trinotella. Next base: position 7,992,642 of record HG992305.1, read on the forward strand.
GTCGCTTCCACTCACTTTCCCAGTTGTTGACGATGCCGCCCCAAAGGTTCCATAGGTTTTCGTCCCCGCTAATGGCAGAAGTACTTTTTTGTTGCTCCCCATCTTGATTTGAGCTGGTACCTTCATTAAATTAAACTTTATTAACTATCGGAAATAATGCGACATGAGTATAACAAAATTGTGCCATCAATTATATAACTACAGTGATACCCACTAATAACAAAATATTTCAAATTATTTAAAATGACATCGTTAACTGATTTAGTGTCAATTGTGGACATTATTTTGTAACTACTGAGTTCAAAGCTATAGTTGCAGATGTTATCTGCATTATCGCTCTTGTTCAAATAAGGTAAAAATAGCGTTTAGATTAAACTTTTGACAACAATGATAACTTATAATCTTTTTTATTGTCAATGGGTTATCTTATAAAAGATGCTGCCAGTGAGAACGTATTTATGTATTACCAGAAGCTAACGAGATCTGCGAAGCGTCCGAGCCTTTCCGGCTTCTTTGTGCCGGGAGTGAAGTAATCGAGTTCTTCTCATGTAACTCGATCTGCCGGTTCGCCTCCTCCAGCTTGGCTAGAAGAATTTTGGTGCCATCTGATAATGTGTCCTCAGCTGATGGCATTAAAATTTAGAAAAAAATATTATATAACGAACTAACAAACTATAAAAGAAGTTGAAAGACCAAAGAGGTGGGATATTTTTTTATACAATTAAAGAACGTAATATGTAAAATTTCACTAAATATGTCAAATTCATGCAGTTAATGTTTTGTATTTTATGTACATAGTTTTTAAATACTGATAGAGCATAATATTGTTATTTATAAATAATGTTAAAATATATTTCGAGTTATAATATTTATGTTAACATCGAATCAAATATAGATTATAGCAATGGAGGTATAAAATGTGTTAAAAGAAATAACATGCAAATTTGTTAATGAATTAGAATTATGTGTAAGTGTGAATTGAATAAGTATAATGTTAGGTAATGTTAGTATATTGAATTGATGAAAACGAACCATTCGATAATAGCAAATCATTGGTAGGAGATGACACTTCATGGTGATTTGTAGCTGAATCGCCCTCCATATTTAACGATACCTAAACTATAAGTTAAAATTTAGTTAACATGTATGCCAAACTATTTTCGGCAAACGTATTCAACGAATTTATAGAAGTGTATCATTTATTTTTCAATCAATCAAATCAATCCCACAGGGATTGAAGCGACAATGACAATGAAGCGACAATCGCCACGATCCTGACACAAGTTCCTCGCTTCGCTCACATCCACAATTCTCTTCATACAAGTTCTACAGGTTTGGGCACTGGGCAACCCAGCTTTCTTGAGGGTGTCTCTGTATTGGTCGGAAAACACCCTTGTCTGCCTTGTTTAACGCATTCATTCACATCAGATTTATAACTTCCTCTAGTCAAACTCAAACCATGGAAGCATTCCTTTGGTCCATCTTCTTTTAAACCACAGTTTTAAAGTCATTGTACATATTATTTAATCGAAATAAAATAAACTATTTTCATATTTCTTTAAAGAAACGTCATTACTGCCATGCACATATGGGTGAAAAAAATGTATGAAATTCCATTGTTAACGTGTTACTTTTGAATAGCATTAGTTGGCATGTTACTCGCCTTTTATGAATTACTAGCCAATCACGCCACTCGTTGTATTGTCAAAATTATTTTTGATTCGTTAAACTGTTGGAAAAAAAATGATAACAAGAAAAAAGCTTGCATCTAAGGTGAGCACAAGATGAATGCCAAAAGGCGTCGAGTGTTCACGCGAGAAACGAGAACAGGGAAGAAATTTCAAGCCAAATTATTGGAGCAAAACCTTGGATTACTAATTATAGGTCTGAATCAAAGCAGGAGTCAATAAAAGCAGTTGCATAAAAAGATGCAGAACCCCCTAATAAAATTAAGGTGTAACAATCAGCTGGAATAATCAATGCCACGATACAGGCGGAATTTCAAGAATCGATGAAAATTTAAAGATTCAATTTAAGAAAAGGATGGGTTTCAAGAGGAGATACTTTTGCGCAACAACGCAGGAACATCTATCGCCCATTTAAATGTTTTCGAGGAGGTTTTCGTTTTCATGCTGTTATCTAATTATTAAGGTTAACCTACAGGATCTTATTAATTATCAGCTTGCGAATTTTCATCAGGGAGGAATTAACCTATATAAAGTTATTTGACATTACGCTCTATGCACTAACTGAAAGATACAATTTTGTTGCAATGTTTCTATTAAATTAATAGTACAGGCGGGCATAGTGGAATCGATTAATTTATTGAAACGTGATTTTTTTTAGTATTTACCTCAAAAATATTTACTTTTTCATTTTCGTTCTCGTTTTGGCTCCTGTTACTCCAATTCAATATTCCTGTTATTCACTGTATCACTATAATTAAATTACAAAATTAAGTTTTTAAAGTATATATTATTTACCATAAATCTAAATTTCAGTAAAATGTTTTCTTTATCAGTGTTTTTTTATTTATTTATCATCATTGGTTACTTTTTAGGAGGCTTGTGTTATGACAGCACCCCGCCAGATGTTAAGCTGGAGTGCAATCCATGTACTGGAATGCACTCAAGCCAGCTAATAACTCCAGTAGCAGACTGATACTGGAGTTAAATAAGTGCAAGTAGCAGTCACATTCACTATGCCAGCCTATAAATATTATGTTTTCAATAGAAACATTACAATAAAATTGTATCTTGTAGTTAGTGCATGCAGCGTAATGTCCAATAACTTTAGATACGATATTTTCTTGCTGATAAAAAATCGTTAATATGATCCTGTAAGTACCCTAAATAAATAATTAGCATTCTTCTAGTGTGCCAAGGAAAACCGCATCAGCTGACAATCTTTTCACCCAGATACAGCCAGCTGACATTTTTATTTGTTTACAATAGCATATAAGCTGTCATCTGTCAGATTCTCATTCAGGAGGACAAAAAAAAACTACGTTCTTCTACAGTGTTACTGCTCAACCAATCCACGAAACCGCAGATGACGTTCACAAGGCTTCGAGATACAACCGAACCATTTACGCGTTGTCGTCTGAGAGGAAATGACTGACCAAATTTGTACCTGGCCCGGATCTGGCCCGTTCCAATTATTTGCAAATTTGAAAAAAAAAACTTCAGGGGCAATATTTGATAAATGGTTTCGACTAATTGTATAATATGTAAAAATTTTATACAATTGTATAAATGTAAAAATATAAAAAATCTTTAGTATGTCGTCAATCCTACAAAAAATAAATGTCGAAGCATTTAAACAGTAAATATATTTTTTAAACGGTTTGATAAAATAATGAACTTTGTAATAAACTCATAAAATGATAATAACCTCGATTAGCTTTGTTTAGGTTGGATCACGACAAATAATAAAATAAAAATAATAATTTTTATTGCGATTTTAAATACTATGAATATGAGTTTAGGTATTTGAAATCTGTTTACAATTAAAGCTCAATGCGACTATCTCTGATGCGACGTCATTAGATGGTATATTTTATTTATGGTTTAATTATAGTTAATTATTACTTTGAATGAAATTTAATTGTTAATATAAATTTTCTTAAAAAATAACTAACTTTGTAAAAAAAAATAAAGCTCAATTCAATTATTTGAAAGCAATTTTATTTATATTAATGAATTAATATAAAATATCAATAATATCAAAAATATCGAATAAAACTGAATATTAGTTACATATTAATAATTAGGATACTTAAGTTATTTTTACTTTTATTTTACAAATTAATCTTACGTTACGTTAAGTTTATCTAATGAAAAGCAACAAAGTGCTTCGAGTTTTAAAGTGCTTCTTATTAGTTATTATTATAAAGCACATGGCTCCCTTTCCAGTTAATATAGCATTTAAATACTCAAGTGGTTGTATAAATAATAAACGATTTTCTGGTAGAGAAATATTATTAGAAGCTGGCACATATTCATGCATCGTGGACCATGCAGTGAATAATATAAGCTAAGTATCAAAATTACTGGCATTTTTAATAACCAATTAGACACATATTGCGACATATTGCGTTAAATTATTTAATACGTAACTTCACCGATATAAAGAAAAAACAACAACGAGAGAAACAAACAACTTTTTTGTAACACTTCTATTGTTGAATACAATAATCATAGCACAAAATTATATTATTATATTTGACGTTAGACAACTGTTAATTTTTATAGTGTAATTCTTAACTTTATGACGTTAACATTTAATCAATAGTATTGAATCAAAGTGATTAAATTATTATTCAATGAATAAATATAATTAATGACGTATGATATGATTTGGCTTTCAATATATTTTCACCATTCTGAGTATTTAAATGCATTTGTATGAATACTGTGTTCGTGCCAGCTCTCAGTAATACATCTATACTAATTATTTAAGTATGTATATGAATAGCGTTTCTAATCCTAATAATAATACTTCAAGGATTCGAAAGATTAGTTTTATGTATACTTTTAACCGCCGATTTGTAATAGTATATTTTAATTGCGAGGACTTCACTAAATAGTTTAATATTACACCCAAATGTGCATTCAATATTATACGAAACAAAAAAAAAATGTGACTTACCTTTAAGTTCTGCTACCGCGTCGACCATTAACTGTAACATGAAAAAATACTTGTAGTTTTATCATAATCTACCATTTTTATAAATCTACCATCGATCATGTCACAACACAAAGCGCTTTTATTTACGAACCAAGTTGTAAAATCGTGAGAAAATTGGCGATACAATTTGATTGATTGGTGATAATACCACAGACTAAAACAATATAATTAACATAGTTACAAGAAGCCTATACAACAACTTGGCACAAGAAGCCTATATATGGCACTGTCACCTACATATATATGATCACTTGATTTAATATTTTTTGCTATACATTCGAATTACTTTTCCATATACGTGACTGCACTTTATAAACTATTTTCGTAGGCAAAAATGTCCCGATAAGGCATATTTTAATGGGTGTAAATTTTTTGGGGCCGGGACGGGAAGGGGCCGAAATGGGAATAAACCCAAAAAGCACTATAGTTATTTAAAATTAGGTTTCATAACATGACTTGAAGTCATTGTTATACAAAAACCGGCTGTTTTTATTTTCAATTGAATAGTCGTAATCAGAAAATCCCTATGCGCCATTTTAGATAACCGATGCTTCTACAGATTTTACCTAAGTGTATGAACTAAATATTATCCAATTTTATTAATAGTTAAAATTTAGATACCAGTGTTAAAACCGCGTTTAGTAGGACAAGTGTCGTAAGACCGATGACCAAGGATACATCGTATTAAACCGTACGAAATTCACTAACAATTGCCACATTAATAAATAGTAGCTATTAACGCTAACGACTACCAACATACTATTAAAGTTAAATAGTATGCTACGCGAAATAATTTATATTCACTACTACCAAAGTGCTTGTATCATAGAAACAGGGCATCCAAAGTACATATATCAAAGATACATTGGTACCGGTGGGTGGTCTCGAAATCGTGCTCTACACCGCGGTCGCCTTATATATTTATTTCTAATCCATACATTCATCAGAACTCATTAAAGATACACAGCTTTAAAGAATTTGGCAGCAGCCTATTAACCAAACATAAATATGTATAGTGAACTGGTAATAATAACCTAATGACTTTCAATTCATCAGCTAATGTTCGTAATTCATTATACTATCTTGTTGACGTAATTCGACCCATGGCTAATAAAGGTGGGACAAATTGCCTAGATAATATTATGATTGTGTTTTCATTACATTTGATAACAAAGACATAGATGCCATTGTGATGCTACCTTGTGTTAATGTTTCACATATTGATTTTTAGTTTTTTTTTTATTTGGACTCGACATATGAGTGTGGTTCATGAATGAGCGTCACTGCTACTACATTTCAATAACTACAACTAGCAATCACATCCACTATGCCGGCCTTTTTGGAACTTACAAGCTGATCCCGAAACGAGACCAAATCTCTTTACGGTCTGGATACTTGTAAGTGGTGGGACTACCCCGGATACCACTGCCTACCACTCTTTGATACAAATATCCGTCTCTTTTTTTTATTAAGAAATACTTGCAATATTTAATATATAATTATCAAATATTACAAATAAAAGCTATGAAACAAATATTTGTTTAAAATCGATAAAAAATCCACAGAAATTTCGGTTTGGGAAACTAAGACATAAATTTTACATATACTTGTTTAATTTCTTAAAAACGCCATTTCCTAGGCGTATTTAGTTTTGTAGGAAGTAATTATTAACAATACAGAATAAATAACAGATTTTCATGACGAAATCAATATGCGGAACCTCGTTCGCTCGCAACCACGATTATCTGAGTACAATGATCTACACAAAGCCCGTCTCGTTCTGATTCACTGCACAGCATACTCCCCTCTCACTTTAGGTGCGTTTTTAACTAAACTTCTAACTCGAATCACTTCGACTACCGACTTAATTACGGAACATTAATTTTTATTTCCATTTAGAAACACCTCTTAAAATTCAGCAGTGTGGGTAACAGTCAATTCAATTTTTTAATATTTTTTATTGTGATTTGACATATGACAGCACCTTGCTTGATGTTAAGCTGGAGTGTGGTCCATGAATGTATGTTACTGCCACTACAATTCAATAACTGTAAGTAGCAATCACATCCACTATGCCGGCCTAGTTAGAACCAGCAACTTATAAGCTGATCCCGAACGGCGACCAAATCACTTTACGGTCTGTATACTTGTAAGTGATGGTACTACCCCGGATCGGCAGACTGGGTACCACTGCCTACCACTCTTTAATGACCAGACCCGAAGCAAATATCCACTTTTTTTTATCGAAAACCCGGTTTTTTATTTTATAATTTTTCCGTATTGTTACTGCTATGTTTCATCTAACACGCAATTCCTAAACGCCTCTATATTGTATTAATGATTACATTCTTGGATCTCCTCTTGCTTATCACCAGGCGGGTCGAGGTGAAATGCCGTGTCACAATAAAAATATAAAAAAATCTATGGCGCAAAATATGTTAAATGGTAGCCAAGCGCCTACCTACTCAATGTTTGCGGTTTAATGCCGCTCTTTTCCGACACGGATAATGAAATAATATTGCTTTAATTAAACACATAATTGAAGGAAAATAATAGAAAGACGGTAAAATAATAAATCATAAATTAATTAGAATTAGAGCAGTAGGTATTTGCCTACTGTTGGAGGTTCTTTGCCCAGTTTCTTTTTACAGTGACTCGACATCTGGACATCAACCTGGACCCCTCGCCTGATGGTAAGCAAGAAGAGGTCCAAGAGTGCCGACGACTGCGAAAGCTGAGTCTTCACGGACGCCACTCCCCAGACCAGATGGGGGGGGGGACCCAGACGCCGTCACTATGCCGGCCAAAGATGCTTCTTCACGCATTGCTTGAAGGATCCAACGCTGTAGGATGGAGAGAACACATGGGTTGGTAAAGCATCGATCTACAAAGAAATTACTCTCCAAACTTTTTAGTTTGTTTGCTATGCTTTCCCCGACCTGTGTGGGTATTACGGGTGTGAAAAGATGAGGTAGGAACAAGGTTAAAGAGCTCCTCAGAACATTCTCTGTTTTTGCCGACCAGGTAAACTACGTACTATAGCACATGAAGTGACTCAGTCGTATTTTGGGATGAGCTTGGGCAGTGACTGCTCCAACTAGGTCAGCATAGTGGACTTCTTGCAGTTATGTAAATGTGGTAACAGTTTTCTCTATTTATGGACCTCACTCAAGCTTAACAACAGGGAGAGGTTTCTGTCATATGTATTATTTTTGACGTGACAACGTCTTATAAATTGGTTTGCCGGGTGACACTTCAAGAAACTGCGTTACGCTCCGCTCACGTTATGCGCTCACAATGAGAGCGAGTGAGAGGCACGCGTCCCTTCCACTCGGGCATGGTTAGCCCGCCTAAGAGCGAGAGAGACAGACATAAAAAGTGAACGCAATGTATTGCAAGTTATTGTATGTATATTTGTATATAAATACGTATGTATGTGTAAAGGTAAAAATAAAATTTTGTTAATATGAAATTCAGTGCGAGATTCTTTGTATAAATTAATGTTTTAAATATAATTCTTTGTATAAATAAATGTTTTAATTTGTTACTATTATTTCATCCTTCTTCCTACTATACGAATGAATATTCACATTAAAATTATTTTACCACTCAAAGTCGTTGTCACGTAAAACTTTCGCCCGTATATCGACTTTACAGGCAACCAATTTTTCAATCAATCAAATTATCACACCTTTTTCACATTAAACCCTTCGTTCATACCTAAATTTATAAATAAATCTAAACAGAAGGCTGCTCAGGCTGGCAAGATGAAATGAAACAAAGCTATTATTAAATTAGTGCTTCAATACTTAGCAGAGCCATCCCAGAAATGCGTACCACCATCTTTTAGAGCAATATGATTTAAATCTTGAAATGCTATTTCATACCACTAGCCTCTTAAAGTTTTGTGACATCAACCATATGCCTCAAGCTAAGAAAGAAGGGCCTAGTGCCAGTGATCTCCAATTGCTTTGGAGATGACCAAGCCGATGGCATGGGCCTCTTCATTACAATCCAACGCTTCACCCCAAATGTGTGTGGTGTATGCCACTGGTTGACCGTTTCAGCCTAAAGCAATATTGATGGTCATTAAGCCGCTGGTAGGCCATGATGCATACATTCATTATTATTATCTCATACAGTACTGAGATTACAGCAATTGTACCAGTTGCATGTTGGCCCCCTTCCAAGCCCTAGGTACACAGCTCAATTAGTATGAAAACTGGTATAGCCTCCTCAAGATGGGAGTCAATTCCATGCATATTTTAAGCACAAGCTCTGGGATGCCATTAGGAACACTGGACTTTAATTGAGTAGAGCTCCATGCAGACATCGCATTGTATGATATGGTTCTCAGGCATCATTTTGTTCACAAACGCAAGGTGGGTGGCCCTGTACCATGATCTTTAATCCTCTCAACAATACATCCTAACCTTACTAATCCCATCCTGGTTATAATAAAATCACCAGAAAATTTGTTTGAAATTCTACTGAAAATAATCTATATGTACCAATTTTTTGATACCACAGACCTAATGTCAAATTTACTATTTGGAATATTTAATTGAATATTCTGTGGTGCAATAATGTGCCCAATTGAGCGTCATCATCATTCAGACAAATATAAGAATATAAGGAGAATCATCAGATATTTTGTAATGTTGGCGAAATGATGATGATGTGGGTGATGTTTTAATCATTTATGACTCGGTTTCCTTAATTACAGGAGATTTTCTAATGTTACTATTATTTTCTAATGTATTTTGTTTATTACGATGTGTTAGTTGTTCCTTATACATAGTTACTCACCTAAGCACAAACACAACACAATTGGCCGAAAACACCACCGAGCAAACCAAAACACAGGGTATTTAAGATGGAACAAGAGTGAAAAACACCATTCGCATTAAATTTTATCAATAATTTAGAACAGAACCACCGCGCCCAGTCTGGCAAGATGAAACGAAATGAAAGCTATACGTAGTACTTTCTGTAGCCTGTGGCTATACTAGAAACCATAATTCGAGTGAAAACTTTGACTATTCATTTTGCACAAGTGTTGCCACAGTCAGGGTAGTGCTGTTCAATCGATATTTTAAAAAAATACGTCTTTGATTACTAGTGGTAATTATTAATTATAGTTGCGATGATATCAATCAATTCGTCTCGCCTTTTTCGTACAGAGATAGTTACAGACAAAGGAGCGCCACTTGCCAGTATTGCGGTGACATCATCATCAGCCAGAAGACGTCCACTGCTGAACATAGGCCTCCCCCTTAGAACACCATTCCAAACGATAAGATACCAGTCGCATCTACTAGTTATTCGTAACTTTCACTATGTCTTTAGTCCATCTAGTGGGAGGCCTACTTACGCTGCGTTTTCTGGTTCGTGGACTTCACTCAAGAAACTTCGTCAGTAGGTTTTTAGAGCCATGTGATAATATTCTAATTATGTAATTTAATAATTTCCAATGCAATGTAAGATTTTATTAAAATAAATGAAAAAAATAACCAAGGAAGATTATTAAGGTTGTTTATTTTTGGATCGTGACAAGTAGTGCTTCATTGTCTCAGCATATCTCTATGAGAAACATACATAATGATTTTTTCATTATTTAAGCCGATATATTTATGTGAATTTTATAAAGAGATGCACAAGAAAGTGATGAAGCTGGGTCCAATACTTTATATGAGAATTACTAAGGACTATGTTTATAACACATCATACTGACCCACCCAATTTTTTCTATAAATTACTTAGTTTCTGAGTAAAACTTTTAATACATTAAATTGTATTATATTTCATATAATATTTATAAGTCTAAAAATGATTGTTTAATAAGATAAATGGTATTTATTTAATATTTTAATATATATTTTTGTATTTACCTTTCAATTTGTCCGTACATCGATATTATTAAACCGATACGATAACATCGATATTTACATAATGTTGAACATCCCTAATAAAAGCTGTCAGCCAGCTGTGAAAGTCATAGACAAGGTAAATGCATAAGTAGTTCAAATTAAATAATATACATATTTGTTTATTATAGAAGCAAATGGGTATAATTTTTTTTTCAGTGTAACACTGCAACTTATCTGTCATTCAATCAATCGAATATTGTGAGTTTTCCCGATTTAGCGGTGGATTTTTTCCTTTTCTGAAATAGTCCATCTTTTCAGATATGGCCGAATAATTTACATAATTTCAACACCTTTTCTCAATAGTGCTGTAGGTATCTTTTAGTGTATTTCAATTTTAATCATATAATAACAATAAAGTGTTAATTATTGTTCGGTGTAATTTGTGTACTCCAATTATTGTGTTATCAACAATTTATTATATTACATCTATATTTAAAAATAAAAATTTCTTTTGTGACTGATTTTGGAGAAGTGTAAATTTTTATAGGTCTTTTTGTCCCTTTTTAGGTTCAGTAGGTGATTCATTAATGAATAAAGAGGCACTTATGTACAGTATGTATAGGATAGAGACCCCAGACATTTTTACGGATATCGTCGACACGACGATATTTATAAGCGACTCCTATGGATTTTCTTCTTTTCACAGGAAGATGCTTAGAGTAAGTTTCTTATTGTTGTTCAATAGAATTTGTTACTTTACAAAAATAAACCATTTTTTCTATTAATGATAGCAGTTGTAATTGTAACCTGTAAACACTATTGAAAATGTATGGGAGGAAGACTCTGAAAGAAAATGAGCTGAAGGAGGCTTTTTAGCAGACAAAAAATATTTTTGTAATGGTTTAGAATAACTTATTTATAGATCTAATAAATGTATTAGACATTAGAGGTGATTACCTTGAAATGGAAAAATAATATTGTTCTATTTTTATGTTAATGATATGAATAATATGTTACAATTACATTCTATTTTATTATAATACTACAAACTCGGACATAATAAAAAATAGGATCATTTTCTTTGGCCCATACCTTTGTTGTGCCACTGAGTCCAACTGGACTGTAAATATTAGGTCATTAGCTCAATATCAGTTTGTGACCCACACTTTAAAATAAAAGGCTATAATTCATTTTATCTTTACAGAGATGGAATCAACTTTCAAGATTTCAGAGATCTTTAGTGTATGTACTTGTAGCTTTGTTCATTACACTTGTGGTTTTGTTTGTTTCATCTCAAGCAAATTCACAACCTCACAGGCACAAAACGAAAGTCTCTAATAAAGTCCAGGTAGGAATCTTTTTTTATATTCTTTTATCTTATTCTTTAGCTTGTATAAAGAGAATTGTGAATGTGGAGGAAGCGAGGGAGTTGTGTCAGGATCGGGGCAAGTGGCGCTCCATTGTCGCTGCCTATCCCTGTGGGAAAAGGCATGACAATTTGTTTGATTGATTGATTATTCTTTATAGCCATGAAATTAGTCAGCATTGATTGCCACTTTTCTCATTCTATATTTGACACATTATACTGTATTCAATTGAAATCCTAATATATATTTCTAATTAAATCAATTCATGTCAAGAAGAGCTCCATTGTCTCTGCCTATATCTGTGGACAAAAGGGTGTGAAAAATAAATTTGATTTTTTTTAAATTAAATTAATTAGTTTTCAATATATTAATTAATTGATACCAATCAGTTAACCAATAGCAAACTAATCATTTTTTATAATAAGTATGTATAATATATAAATAATAACTTTTTGATATACCTTTGTAGCTCAAAGTACCAATCAGTCATTCGAATTTTGATACGAATTTTAAAGTATCAAATAGTTTTATTTAATTTAATAGTATAGTATCAGTTCATCAATATCAAATAGTAAAGAATTGTGGATGAGAAGAAAGTGAGAGAGTTGTGTCTGAACAGCACTCCATTTTCTTTTTGGGAAATTCTAATGTTATTTTGTTGTGACACGACATTTGACCTCGACCCGCCTGATGATAAGCAAGAGGAGATCCAAGAGTGACGACGACTAAAACATCTGAGTTAGCATTTTATAGAAGAGCACCCTTTCATCTAGTTGTGTCCTGCCGAAGTTACTACAACACTATTATTTTGTAAATATAAGTTTATGTTTTGTTTTAGGAAAAAGTCAAAGTTAATAATGAATCTCTAGAATCTCTAGTCATAAAAGATAAAGTTCCTGTACCAAAGTTCTTTCCTAAACCAATTGATACAAATGAAGTATTGCCTCGTGTGCAACTCACATTTGATGGTATACATATATATATATATATTAATTTATTAATTTAGATAAGTTTTTTAAAATGTAATTTACATAAATGATAAACGGTAAAAGTGTACTGAAGTCCTGTGCTATCTGTGAGAGACTACTGATTATCATTATCATCAGCCAGAAGGCGTCCACTGCTGAACATAGGCCTCCCCCCTAGAACGCCATTCCGAACTACAAGATGCCAGTTGCATCCACCGGTTACCCGTGACACACTATGTCGTCAGTACACCTAGTGGGAGGCCTACCTACGCTGCATCTTCCAGTTCATGGTCTCAACTCTAGAACCTTTCTTCCCCATCGGTTGTCAGTTCTTAGAGCGATGTGGTAGTGCCACTTCCACATTCTACTCGAGATACTACTTCAATATAATTGGATATCAATATCGCACAAGGGGAAGCATCCATATTCTATCGACCGAATCAGCAGTTGAACTAAAAAGTTCGGTGCTTCTTTGCTTTTTAGTGGAATGCTTGCCAGTCCATGTGTTCTCTCCATCATATTGACCTTGGACTTGCATCCTTCAAGCGATGCGTGAAGAAGCACCTTTTTTTTCAGTCGATGTCACTCTTGGACCTCATCAGGCGGGTCAAAGTGAGATGTCGGTTTATCATAAAAACAGGATGATTAAAGTACATTGGTATTTTGGTATCATAGATACATTGGTACTGTCAAGTCGTTTAGAACTTGTGGTCTTTATTCGCGTGAACATTGGAACTACCACTGCACCATGTATCGTGAAGACTTGGTTTTTGCAGCCGTCGGCACTCTTAGACCTCCTCTTGCTTACCATCAGGTGGGATGAGGTCAGATGTCGAGCCACAAGAAAAAACATCACCTGTAGGTTTTGGTTTTAATTAATTGTCAATTGCAAAATGGTTTTAATTGTTGATTCATATTTAATTAAAGGGCCTACAAATGATAAACAGAAGCTAGTTGTTAAAGCGTTTGAACATGCATGGAATGGTTATAAGCAGCACGCTTGGGGACACGACAATCTGAGACCCGTTTCAGGGGGCACATACGACTGGTTTTCTTTGGGTCTAACTATTGTGGATTCTCTCGATACAGCATACATAATGGGACTAAACCAAGGTAATTAATTATATGACTTTTACTATTAATAGCTTTCCTTTAATTCCTTGTTTTAACATGTTTTTGACGACAGGCGTGGACGAACGGTTTAGCGATTGGTTTGTTGCGTGTAAAGTCCCGGGTTCGATTCCCGGTCGGAGCAAATATTTGTTTCATAGCTTTTATTTGTAATATTTAATAATTATATTAAATATTGCATATATTTGTTAAAAAATAAAGTAGAGGATGTTTCGGGTCTGGTTATTAAAAAGTGGTAGGCAGTAGCCGATCCGGGATAGTACCACCACTTACAAGTAAGTATACAGACCGTGAAGTGAATTGGTCACGTTTCGGGATCAGCTTGTAAGCTGCCGGTTCCAACTAGGCCGGTATAGTGAATGTGATTGCTACTCACGCTTATTGAATTGAAGTAGCAGTGCCATTCATTCATGGACCACACTTCGGCTTAACATCAAGCGGGGTGCTGTCATATGTCAACTCACAATAAAAATAAAAGTGAAATTGTGATAACATAGTGAAAATCTATACGTTTGTTTCTTATTCATCCTATAACCTTGGATTAAAGCAAAATCGCGAAAAAGCATCTCTTGGCGGCAGAGACAACTGTAAACGGAGTCAATTTTTCTCTGTTGCGGTGCGCTTGGACCTCTTCTTATTACTCTTTGGCCGGCATAGAGACTGCGACTGAGGCAGCCGAGACCTAACTCGGTTTCTTCAGTCGTCGTCACTCTTAGACTTCCTCTTGCTTATCATCAGGCGGGTCGAGATCAGATGTCGTATCACAATAAAAAAAATGGAACCACAGCAATAATCATTTTTTCTTAACAATAGTAAATGACTAAGGCGTGCGTGTGTGCGTGCGTGCATGTATTTCTGTTTCCAAGTAAGATTGATATGCAATTAAATTTTAAAGCTAAGATGACTTGCGAACAACACGCGCGTTAATTTAAATAAAAAATAAAAAAAAATGGATGAAAATGTATGTATAATAGTGAAATCAGTACACATACATATATTACGATAAGGAAGGTATAAAGAAAGCTTTAAATAAATTTATACTAAAGATAAGTTTATTTCTAGTATTTGAAGATGGGAAAGAGTGGGTAAGAAAAGAACTGGTTTTCACCAAAGATAAGGATGTTAATTTCTTCGAAGTCACCATCAGGGTTTTGGGAGCATTATTGACGAATTATCATTTAAACAGGGACGAGATGTTTTTGAAAAAAGCTGTAAGTTGATTTTCAAAACGATTTTATAGCTAATAAAAAAAGAATATGTTTTAATTATACACTTACTGTACAAACTAAATGATATTAATATTTAAGTGTATTTTATAGCCTTTTTCATAGGCGGCTTCTTATATTACTTAGCTAATATTTGTTTTACAGGAAGACCTTGGCGATCGTTTGATGGCGGCATTCACCTCCCCGTCTGGCATACCATATTCGGATGTTAATTTGGGTACGAAAATAGCTCACGCCCCTGAGTGGTCACACTACAGTTCGACAGCAGAAGTTACAACTATTCAATTGGAATTCCGTGAGCTATCAAGAGCGTCCAAAAACCCTGTATATGAGGTATATATGTTTTAATAAGACGCGACTTTTCACTTTAACCGGCATAGTAAGCGAGGGTTCAAGAGCGGCGACGACTGAAAGAACCATTTCATTATACGATTGCTTCGGTCGCGTTTACGGACACGCGATATGCAGTGCGAATTTACTAGCGATTTCTCGCGCGACTTTTTGCGCGATTTCTTGTGTAGTGCTAACGTTTACACTGTACCACTTCTTATAGTAAAGTTTTTTTATAGGCGCCCCTAAACTTCACCCTGCTTACCATCTGATAAGTCAAATGTCAAGTCTCAATGAAAACTTGCGGCTTTACATGAGCCGCAAGTTTATATTACTTTTTTCTTGTTTATTACTTTGACGTACCTGACTATTTACCGAGTGAAAGTAGATTGACGAAAAGATTTTTTCTGGGAAATCTGATGTGGCTGGATGCGTTAAACGAAGCAGGCCCAGGAGCGTGTTTTCCGATCAAATCGGAGACATCATCAAGAAAATTGGGTTGTCTAGTGCCGTAGAGCTTGTATGAAGATGATTGTGGATGTGAGGGAAGCGAAGGAGTTGTGTCAGGATCGTGGCAAGTGGCGCTCTTTTGTCTCTGCCTCTGCCCTGTGGGAAAATGCATGACGATTTGATTGATTATTTATATTATTACGTTATATAATATAATTTTACACCGCCTGAAAATAATATCTCGCCGCTTTTTTTTATAATTAAAAAAACATGAATATTTAAGTAGTTTGTTAATTCATTTTGGATAAAGTATCATTGTTATATACTTTAATCATCCAGTTTCTATGATATAACTACTTTTAGTAGCTTGGTATAGAAATGTAAAATTAGTCGTGTTCGCCTTAAATTATTCAAAATGCTTCTATTTACAGGAATTAAATATTTTAAATTGTCTTATAGAATGCGGCAGCATCCGTTTCGGAGAAAATACATATTTTGCCTAAGAAGAATGGTTTAGTACCTATTTATATAAATCCTATTTCTGGAAAGTTTCTACCACATGCTACTATAACTCTGGGTGCTCGTGGCGACAGTTATTACGAATATCTGCTTAAACAATGGATCCAAACTGGGAAAACTATGGATTAGTAAGTATTTATATAATAATAATAAATAAATAATTACCTACTCTAACAAATAATCACGCCTATTTTCCACAGGGGTAGCGGCTATCTTGCCACGATCCTTACTTAACATTAAAAATATAAATCTGAGTTAAAGATCCCATATATCCGAAGATAAGAAAACAAAATATAAATTATATGATTTCTTGACTATTATTTTACGTTTATTATTTAGAATAGCGTAGCGCATAATGTGCAGCCTCCCGCTAGGACTGACCACATAGTGAAAGTCACGAATAACCAGTGGATGCAACTGGCATCTTGTCGTTTGAAATGTCGTTCTAAGGGGGAGGCCTATGTTTAGCAGTGGATGCCTTCTGGCTGATGATGATGATATGATGATTGTATTTAATATAATTTTTTTGTTTTCTAGTTTACTTAATGATTATTTGACTGCAATAGAAGGTGTTAGGGAATATCTAGCAAAGAAATCATCTCCAAATAAATATCTTTTTATTGGTGAATTGACTCCAGGCAATGAGGTGAGATGTTGATTTAGTATGTCGCTACACAATGTAAAACAACTGAACCTTGCGACCTTTCAGCTGAAACGTTTACATATACAATTATTGTTTATTGCATCTGACCAGATTGCCAAATGGTAGGCAAGGGGAGGGGGCCTCAGTCACCGTCACTATGCTGGTCAAAGGTGATTTATTCTGAGTTGTGTGTTTCTACGTGAAATGAGAATTTTCGCAGAGTGACTTACATATCCCACCGGGTAAGCAAGCTGAAGTGGCAATGGTTACATTGCCTAGCTGGTTCAACAGATGGTCGTAAGGTTCTTACGACCTGTTAAAGGTGGCAGGAAACCGCTGGACGTAGTCCACTGCAAATTGCTGAAGCAGACCATGTCCAGCAGTGGACAGTTTTTATGATTTTTTTTATCGTGCCTCGACATTCAGCCTGATGTGAAGCTGAAGTAACTGTGTAGCGCAGTTAAACAACTGGGTAAACTATGCCGCCCTAAAAATATGGAAATCGTATACATGCATTGATATAAGTTTTAAACATTACAAAACAATAACCCAATATTTTACTTCACCTAAATAACATTTAATATAAAAATTGATGAAAATTATTTTCGTTATACTTTTCTTTCCTAGTTTTTAATGTATAACTACAATGTATATTTTGTTATATAATAGGAACATCATGAATTCTCTGGTAAGTAAATATGTATTGATGGATGTAAAATGAAACTTGGGGCTTGGCTTTGAATTTGGGTTAAGGATTTTTTCTATTGCATCTTCACAACTTCTGGGAGATTATAAAAAAAGACCAAGGGTGTCTCATATGTATATAAAATATATATGAACTACTTGGAGTACTTATCGCCACATTATAGTTTTATTTTGTAAATTAGGTTAAATATTTACAATACAATATATTTTAAATGCTAAAATTGAACATAAAAAGTTAAGCATTTCAAAAAATAAAATTTTACTTTATAATTAAGGCGAACGTGGTGTAGTGGCAGTGCAATGGTTACGCAAACCGAGTGCACGAGTTCTAGACCACCCACCGGTACCAATGTATCTTTGATATATGTACTTTGGTTGTACTGTTTCTATGAGACAAGCACTTTAGTAGCTTATTAAAAAAAAGTTATATTGCTAACCACTGAACTATAGGCTATGCTTACTTCTGCGAGTTATACCGAAACTTCTTTCCTACTTCTGACATAAAAGACTTTCAGAAGCTAAACGTAGGCGCAGAATCAATTGGTGACATAAAGAAATATAAATACATATTTACAATGATTTGTTTTTTTACAGATATTCAATCCAAAGATGGACCATTTGACATGCTTCTTGCCTGGTACCCTGGCTTTGGGTTATGCAAATGGTCTCCCCGATTGGCACATGAAAATGGCTGAGGAATTACTCTACACATGCTATTTGACTTACACTGTGCATATTACTAAATTGGCGCCGGAAATTACGCATTTCAACTTGGTGAGGATAACCTAACCTAACTTAAATTTCTATAGTATAAATTATTATTGAAAATTGGATAGAAAACGCAACGCAGGCATATCGGTCTCTTTCCAGTATCCTTTATCTCGCTTAATGTGACTATTCTAAATAGTAAGATTTATTTAAGGTTGCCTAGTGCCCATAACCTTAGAGCTTGTATGAAGAGAATTGTGGAAGTGAAGGAAGCGAGAGAGTTGTGTTAGGATCGTGGCAAGTGGCGCTCCATTGTCTCTACCTATCCCCATGGGAAAGAGTCGTGATAATTTGATTGATTGATTTAATAAGATTTATTTTATATTTTTTTATTGTACAGTCAGCATCAGATATATCTGAGCACGCAAAGTGATCAAAAGTATCTATACATTCAGACTGATCATAAATATCTACACACATTAGTTGTCATAATAATGTGAGCATTCAATGCGTCAAAAATATCTACACACGCAAATAGTCGAAAATATCTGAACACTCATAAAATATGTAATATTTTAAAACAAATTTACTGAATTGTCTGTTGACATATTTTTGACAAGTGAGTGTGTAGATATTTTTGACTAACTGATTGTATAGATATTTTTGACGCATTGAATGCTCACATTATTATGACAATGTATAGATACTTTTGATCACTTTGCGTGCTCAGATATATCTGATGCTGACTGTAACATGACATATGACAGGGCGTTGCCTGATGTTAAGCAGGAGGGCGGTCAAGCTATTCCAAATATAGAGTTCTGTTATCTCGTTCTTAAACAATGTCTGAGTGATTTTGACAGAAAATACTTTTCAGCATTAGTCGCGCCTTTTTTCATTGCAATAATGAACCTAATGTTTAAATTATTTTTACAATAAAATAATTTGTTTAAGGCAAGTCCGTCTGAGGATATGTACACAAAATCAGCAGATGCGCACAGCCTGTTGCGTCCGGAATTCGTGGAGAGTTTATGGTATATGTATCAATTGACTGGAAATACTACTTATCAAGATTGGGGATGGCAAATCTTCCAGGTATTACAATTTTGATGTTGTTTTTCTATCGTGCCGACTACTAGGTGTAAGGATCGCAAGGTGACTCGGCCGCGTTATAAGTGTCTGATTGTCATTGAGGTCGGCATAGCGAGTTCCACTTTTTTATTTTATTTTACCCGACATCTGACCCCGACCCGCCTGATGACAAACAAGAAGAGGTCCAAGATTGCCGTAAAAACTGAGTATTCACGGCTGCCCTAGTCGCCGTCACTTGAAGGATCCTGTAGGATAAAGAGAACACATTGGCTGGTAAAGCATTCCACCTGTCGATTGTTTTACAAAAAAACACGCACTGCTGCATACGGACATCTGTGACATCAGTCTACTCCGCTCATGTGCCAACAGCTGACAATTATTCTATGAGACAAAGACGATGATTGACCACTAGTATAACCAAAGTTGTTACCTGCTTAAATAAAGAGTAAATTTAAGCAGGTAATTATTGAATCCTTGTAAAGTAGTTTATGTATTTTACAGAGTTTCGAGAAATATGCTAAAACCGAATACGGATACTCTTCGTTGGATAATGTGCGCTCCGAGCAACCACCGAAGCGTGATATGATGGAGTCATTCTTCTTATCCGAAACACTCAAATATTTATACTTACTATTCAGTGAAAACAGATTTCTCATAGATTTAAAAGAATTTGTTATTACTACTGAGGCTCATCCTCTTCCGATTCATAATGCATAATTTATTTATAAGTTTGCGGCTCATTATTATTGGTCAATAGTATTTATGTTAATTCAGCAAACAAACAAAAAGGTTTGTGTAACATTTGTAAAAAGTACTTAAAGCAAGCTATGTGTAAAATGCATAAAGCAAAACAAATTCAACAAAGGAAAGTTGTTGCATATGAAACCACAGTGTATAAATTTCAATTTTATTAATTTTACGAAGAAAACCTTTTATCGTTCTTCAATTTCATTGTCAAGTTCAAGCCAACGGTCAAATAAGAGATTCATCATACTACGCGCTGTGCAGGCGCTGATTATTCGGTGTTCAAGTGACTAATATCGAATATAATATAATTGACTTGTGTCAATTAATCATTGGCATTTTCTTAAATAATATGTAGTAATATAAATATACGTTAATATTATTTAAATAATTATTGATTAGAAAACTCCTGAGTCCAATTAACTTAACACGTATAAAACTAGTCTCTAATAAGTACAAACTGATTATAGAAATAATAATTTCATCTTCATAGGTGCTAGGGACGAAACTCAAGGAAGAAATAGGTTCAGTTTTACTTCCATTCTAGCAGTAACAATAAACTGTTTGGTTGTTACTCGTCATGTTGGCATTATTTGTATGGCATTGTACAGCATGCTAAGAACGCCTAAAGTTGATAAAACGCCTAATCGATCGATCGACTATTGTACCAGTCCCACACAAAAATAATAGAATTTGACTTGACAATTACAAACGTGTTCTACGACTCTACTACTTTTTGTTATAAAATTTGCTTTTCAAAGCACAATAAGCCTGTTTTTATTTATAATCCAAGTTAGGTAATAATTCAATTAAATAAGATATTATTGACCAATGAAAATAAGCCAATGAGCATTTAATTCTTTTACCAAAAATCTTGGACTGTACTTTGATGTATTTATTCAAAAAATATTTAAAATTTATTTAAAGTGCCAATAGTAGTAATTTTTCTATATATAGATATGGATAATTAGAAATGTTTATCTATAATTAACATTCATAATGATTTTATATTATTGATTGTACTTAATTGAAACGTATTTGACAAAGGATATCTTGTGAATCAAATCCGATAATGATATATTATGTGCTATACTTTAATATTTTTCCTGACGAAAAACCAACCATTTAACTATAAACTTAAACGCAGTATTATTCTAAGGGAATATTTTATATATAAATAATTTATTACAATAAGAAGTTTAATCTCTTATTTTTTTATGATTTGACATATGACACAGCATCTGACCACATGTTAAGTTGGAATGCGGTCTATGAATGGATTTAACTTCAAAGTGCCCAAAAATATTTTGGATATGTGTGCTCATCATACACCTATCAATACGCTGCTACGTTTTTATGATTACTCTCTTTGAGGAATCTGTCTATTACAGCTTTTTTAAAACTGCCCTTATACAGCAGTAGAATTTAACAATATAATATATAAGAATTTTCTTGCGCGTTAATTTTATTGTTAGTAATCATGTTATTATTTGATTTATTCGATTTTAACATGTAACAAATAACTATGTACATAACTCGTATTAGATGTAGAAGAAATCAAAATCCATGGAACATAGCATACAACCATAGTTTTTAAACAAACACTGTTTTCTATATCGTGCGAGTCGCTCAATCGGTCGTATATGCAGCAGTTGTAAATTTATACAGACAATTGTTCTACAAACATTTTTTCTCTAATGAATCTAATAGCGAAAGAAAAAAATACGGTCATAGCGAGAGGCGGGATCGGTCAATTTAGTCGTTTATTTAAAAACGACTTTAAGCCGACCAATAGCATTGTAGAGAAAAATGGTCTATAGACGGAGAACTGTTAGATTTGAATAACAATTTATTTGTCTTGTCAAACATGAAATCTTTTATGTACTTACTCAAAAGTGTCAAAATTTAGCCCTGTTCCACAAAAGGGCTAAACAACAGGGCTAACTTTTCACTTGGCATGTACGATCACCGCTATACTTGTACGGCGTTTTCTGTATTTCTATTTTAGTTTTATATTAAACCATATTTAACTTGTTAAACTAGGCAGTTATAATACGATTATTCTTTATGGGGGTTTGCAAATAACTCCTGCATTTGCTACTGCTTTTCAAGTCAGCAGCGGGGATTATTTTTCCAACCCATTATCAGTCTTTATAATAAATGCACATTATGTATATTAATTCACTGTATGTGAACAGTTTCTTTACTGTGATTAGATAATTTTTTATTTATCTAATCACATTAAAAGAACCACAGTACTACTTACAGTAGTTATGTACAAATCAAACTAATTACTTACATAAATTGTATTATTTGTTGTTTTAAATGATGTAGGTGTTTTTAACCGAATTATTTTTTTATAGTTGTTATTTATTTTATCTATTTATTAATATAGTTTCGCTTTTCTAATACAAACATATTTTTTATGGTGTTGTGATTAGTTTATGTTAGTTTTTGTTAATCATGTAATAATGGAAACACTTTAATTATCTTTTTGATCTAATATTTTCTCAACTACAATCTATCCTCGATATTTTATTATGTCTCTTGCTATCCCTGTGGGATATGAGGCCTAAAATTGTTGATGATCATACGATTTATATATCATTTTGACAAAATTGAATCTATTTGACTGTACAAAATACAACCCTTTACTTTCCAAATCGTGTATTTGTGTTGAAAAAAATGGGTAAAACATTACTTTATATATATTTCTATAACCATTACATGCTGGGCTTACGCGTGGGGTGACTCTGATTCTTTTCTGTTTATTGCGTAGTGTTTGTTTTGTCATTGTCTATACTATAAGTGTGGAAAGACTTTACTAAAAACTTCCGAATATACGAAAAAACACGTTTCACAGCTTTTAATCGCTTGTCTAGACTCGGTGACCTTTTACATGATTATTGGAACACAAATCATTATTACACATTAATATTCAAGAAATACAAGTTTTACAAATATTATAATATTGCACATGACCTTAAATTTTTTAATGAAATCCTAATTTACCAAAATTAAGCTAGGAGCTGAATACGACGAGTTTTCCTTGCTGTATTTTGAACGCTAGGAAGTTAGTCGTATTTATAATGAATAAATAATTTAGTTACCATATACTAGTTGATTTCTTTGTTTGATATTTTTTTGTATAGTAATAAATAAGTACTTATTGTTTCGCAGCATTAAATGAATTATTAATTTTAAGTGTAACTTATAATAATTTTGTTTAATTATTTAAAGTTACATTAAGTACAATGTATGCACATTTTCTGTTATTTTATTAAGGAAAATTGTTTTTTCAATAAATGATTTTAAATTGTCCAATGAATTCAAGTTATTAAATGAAAACACGTAGTGTAAATAAATTTGTGACCTAACTCCATGACACATTTATTTATTATGGAAATAAAAATACAACCTACTTTCCCATATTTTATATTAATTTAAAGTAATCAGTTTGATTGTAACTGGTTAATCTCATTTAAACTTAAAATGCACGGAAATATAATTTTCAAAATGTACTCATAATGTTAATTGATTGTAAGGGCATTTATTGTTTTAAACATGTACTTAGTACTTGTTAATTTGTATAAGCACTTTGTAGGGCCTATTCTCATTAATGTAACCATTATCTATTATAATTAATACCTTTTATAAGGCTATGTTTTATAATTAAGTAGTTTTTGTAATAATCATGTACTTAGATTTTTTATTATCTTTATGTATATTTTAATAAATAATAATATATTGTATGTTTTAAACATTAGTTTGTACCCTCAAGCACGATTCACATCAGATAGAATTCAAAAGGAGACAAATCATGTGTTTGTCATTCCTACTATAGTCAGCAATACGTAAGTTGGCAAGTTTTTATCTTATTTATCGTTTAAGCATGTACACTGGCGTGCAATAAAAAAGGGTCTCTTCAGATTCATAAAAATAATGATAGTAGTTTAAGTGGAAGTAGATTGACGAAATTTATAAATCTGATGTGCATGGACGCGTTAATCGAGGCAGACCCAGGAGGGTGTTCTCCGACCAAATCGGAGACATCCTTAAGAAAACTTAATTGTTTAGTGGCCATAACCCTAGAGCTTGTATAAAGAGAATTGTGGATGTGAGGGAAGGGAGGAGTTGTGTCAAAATCGTGGCAGGTGGCGCTCCATTTTCTCTGCCTATCCCTGTGGGAGAAAGGCGGGACAATTTAATTGATTGATTTTTGAGTTTATCGCGAAAAGACAGACGCGGCGGGGGATTAATATGTAGTGATAATATTAGTACGATACGAAAACCAGTGGTCAAATTTCAGTGTACCCAAGTGTACGCGGGAGCGAACGGAGCGTGGATGCCACGCGGGAGTCGATGATCGACTGGCCAACAATCGCGAGCACGTAACTTTAGTACCTCATGCCCCGCGTACCTAAACACACCTAAAAAACGACTTCTTCGCATTTGACTACTCTTGCCAACTTATGTGTCGCGTTCTATACTAGTGGTGAATAATACTGGTGTGAATAATCCTAGTAGTAAATAATTACGCAAATTTTATATTACGTCATCGCTAGGCACATCATTTTAATTTTAAGTAAAGGAAAATATGTAAATGGCTTTTAATATTGTAAATATAATGTGCTACTATTGATTGCACACGAAACATTGCGATACTATTTTGGCCGGCATAGTGACGACAACTGAGGCAATCGCTTTGTTTTCAGTCTTCGGCGATCTTTCGGCCTTATAGCTTGCCATAAGGCAAGTCGTGCCTTAATTAAAAAGATAATTGGGTGCACCCATTTAATATTTTTCTTTACTAATTACTACTCTCTTGAGACGATTTTTAAATCTTCAAGTTTAATTAAAAATTGATGCACTATAATGACGATCCTTATTTCTTTAATACAGACAATAGTTATTGTTAAAAGTTTAATTTAACTAAATTAATCATAGGTTTAATTATTTTTGAATTTACATTGTCATTAGACTACGCCCTGCTTGATTTTTTAGCTAGAGCGTCGTCTATGGGTAAAGATGACTGCTGCTAGAGTTATGAATTAGTAGGAGCTGTTTTCTCTTCACAATGTGCTGAAGGATTCTTTTATGACCTTGAAGTAAGAATCGTCAAGACAGGGTTTTGAATTTGTAATGAATGGCTTTGACTGAATTTATTATATTGTGATATAATTATTGTCTACTTTTTTATAAAAATTTCCTCTCCTAGCACTGTATATTTATTAATATTATCATTAAATGTTTATAAAATTCTAATAATTGCAGTAGATTGTAGTTTGTTGTTTTATTTATGGTTGTATCCTATATCAAGCAATAAAATGAGAGATGTATAAAGGTTCAAATAATGTAGCTAGGATTTTATTTATTGTCTCGACTAATGACAGCCCCCGCCTGATGTGTGATCCATTACTGGAGATGACTGCTACTTCAGTTCAATAACTGTTCAATAGCTAATCCCGACTAAGTCACTTCACTGTCTGTGTACTTGTAAATAGTGGTACTTCCCCGGATTGGCAGACTGGGTATAATTACTCTTTGACAACCAGACTGTAAGCAAATATCAGCCTTATTTTATAAACAAATATTTGCTTTAACCGGGAATCGAACCCAGGACTTTCTGCGTAACGGAGTGTTAACCATTACGCTACACCTGTGGTCAAAAATTTAATTTCATGCATAATTAATATACATAATATACTAGTGGAAAAAATTAAAGGATTTTTTTGATAATAAAGGGAATTTTTTTGATCCTTTAATTTTTCCACTAGTGTATAATTAAGTCTCAGGAACTTTTAAGGTGTGTGTTGGCGGGCATGTTGATATTCTCAGTCGTTGGTATTATTGGAGCTTCCCTTACCATCATCTAAGGTCAGATGAATATTTTAATGAACATATAAGTATTTGAGGGTTAAAGAAAATTCGTTTAAAATGTCTTATAAAGTTTATTATGCTTAAAATTCATTAAAAAAAAAATCAGTCATGAATATCAGAATGTACACAGAGTAGGGATTGCTTTTAAATGGAAAATAAGTTTCTTTACTCATGGGGTGACACCCCTTATATTTTTCAGTCTTCATTAAAATATTATAAGAGGATTAATCTCAATAATAAAAGTCAATGAAAACTATGGGAAAAAAATTAAACAATTAAAATTCATGTTAAAACCATATTACATTTCATTATAAAATCATATTAAATTTAATTATAAAATCATATTAAATTTCATTATAAAACACTGTGGCAGTATATTAATATTGCCTTATGCCTGGTTCCTACATCTTTCAATCGGATTGTTTTTGATATGAACAGTTAAATTATCTACCAGCCGTAGGTCAAAACCATTCTTATAAAACACGCCTTGTAAGTCAAGTTGCCGATAATTACTAGCATAATGTATGAAAAAGAGTAAAACTGTTTTTTAATATTATTTTTTAAACGTCAGTAATTTGTGAAGTATACAACGAATGGTTACTGTAACTGATAATTTATTATAGGAACCGGGCATTAATGTTTAATTTACTGGGCTGTCCACCAATTATGTAAAGGTGGTTGCAAAACATTAACTAAGTGAAGTTTTAGCCTTTTTGTTAATGAGTTTTGATTTCAACAATTCCAACATGTCTGCAATTTGTACACCATTGAATGTGTTGTGCGTTGGACGACAGTATGTACCCAAATCACCCCACAATACATCACTTTCGGCATGATCTTCACAAACTCGACTACCTTGCGGAATATAAATATTAAGATTACACAAAATATTTTCTCTGACTGGCACACTAATCCTGTGCAGATTCTGTCTTTGAGTGCACCCAGCAACGACACAGTATGTGGTGCTATAAGCAACACGTTTGTATCCAGGTATAGGCATTACCAACACAATTTCTTTTTGCGGTTTTTCGGATTCATTTTCTGAAGAACCCTCTGGGGTTGGGGCATCTGTGGCTGCCTGTTTGGCTTTCTCAATTTCTTGTTTTCTGTTTTGGCTGATGACAAAACGATTTGCACGCTGCAAACATGGTCTGCATATTCGGTCTTGTTTTGTTATCTAAAATGACATTATAGTGATTATTATGCTCCGATTGTTTAGACACATGGAATGGATAAGTGAAAGTAAATTGACAAAAGAAATTTATAAATCTGATGTCGATGGATGTGTTGAACAAGGTGAGCCCAGGAGGGTGTTTGCCGGCCAAATCGTAAACTTCCTCAAGAATGATGGGTTGCCTAGTGCCCATAACCATAAAGCATGTATGAGGAGAATTGCGGATGTGAAGGGAGAGATATAGTTGTGTCAGGATCATGGCAAGTCAATTGTTTCTGACTATCCCTGTGGGAGGTAAGTAAACAGTTGGTGGTCATTTGCCCATACCACTGTGTAATACCACCACTTACAAGTGTACAGACTGAGTCAGCTAGGTTTAACAAAATCCATGATGGGGACAACTGATATAACAGTTAAATAAATGCCATCCACTATGCCGGCCTAGTTGAAAAAACGAAATATTAAACAGTCTGTATGTACACTTGAAAGCAGTGCTACTACAGATCGGCCATGCTTACCACTTTTATCTTTGTTGAGCCTAGTAAGATATATTTATTTGTGTACCAACCTGTCTATCACGAAATTTCTGGCAAGCATACTCTATTATGTTAGGATGGTTTGTAATATATTCTTCAGTTAACAAATAGAACCTTAGGGGATGACGCCTTGGACTTGTTGGAGTAGTGTTCACCCCGCAAAAGAAGCAATGATTTGAACCATAATCCTCAGACATATTGACAGAACAACAATAAACTTAACAAGATAAAATAAGATATTTATTGACACTAGACAATTTTAAGAATGCTCTTCTTTAACATACGTGCATATATTTATTTTATGTTTAACATACTAAAATTTTAAGCATCAGCGAGGTATGGTTTTCGAGTTAATAATCTTTTTTTGTGCATCACTTATTTTCGCCACTAACGTGCCTTTCACAATTGTGGAGGTAATATATACAGACGGAGCACTAATAAGTATGAGAACTCTCTCTACTTCACGGGAACATCACTTCAAACCACCAATTAGGAATTAATGCAATAATTTCGTAGCAAAATGAAATAATAGAGTTGCCTCCCGTTCCAGTATAGCGATTAACGGTATCACAATTTGACAGTTTAGCTACAGGAACGTCTATTAAGCTACCGAAATTAAATCTGTCATCACAACAACCAATGAAGCGAAAACAAATGAAATTTGTCCTTATTTATCTTTAATTAATGGCGCCTTAAGTCCTATTCCGAATCTACAATATGACAATTCTGACAGATTAATGTCGAATAAAAAAGTGTGAATTAGTAATAATAAATTTGAGAAGAAACAACACAAACAATAAGGGCTAGTCACAAGGAAATGTATAACAATTTTTCTCTATGCTCTGTTAAATTGAGCTTGATCGATGACAGAAGCCATATTTTTTATTCTTTTTCAGTTTAATTCTCTCATTATGGGATGGCAAAGGAAACTTTGTTCATACTGCCTAGTCTTCCGTAATATAGTCATAATAACTTTAATGGATGAAGATAAAACACTTCTGTGTTTTTTCTATTATATGAGGGTGAAGATGATGGTTTTAGTAAAGCGGTGGAAAAACTTTACTAAAACTCTTCCGACGGAGTTTTGAAGGAGAACACGAAGAGACACGTTACACAGCTTCAAATCACTTGTCTATACTTTTAAATAATTCCTGGCTAACAATTACACCAATATTACACATTAATATTCAAAAAACAAGCATCACAAGTAATTAAAAATTGCACGGTCTGTCACTTGCAGTTTTCCGCCAAAATCTATTTTTTTTATGGCTTAGTATTTACTTGCTAGTGTCAAAGTCAAAATTGTTAAAACATTGTTAAGTAAAAATTAATATGAACAATTTTACTAATACTACTATACTACATTTTAGTATTTAATAAACAAATTTTTCAAATAATTTACATTTGCTTGTCCTGTCACTTGCAGTTGCCCGCCAACACTCTATGGCCCTGGTATTTAACTTGAAAGTGTCAAAGTCACGGAATTAAGAAAAAGAGCGAAAGTTCCAAGTAGGAGTTATTTTTTGCAATAACGTGTGCTTCGACCTCAGCAAATGAGTTGACACTGGGGATGAAATATTACGTTCTATACAACTGGGCATTTTGTAATGGCAAGCTAAAGTACTCACTGTTGGAGTACGCGGCTGCTGTTTCAGCGAAAAACTTAGCTTACAGTCCCAGGCGGTCGATATCTCGAACAGATTAGATATCCTAGGGATATTCCATCAAAGGGACGGGTCGGCACTTCGAGTTGGCCATTAAGACCACCTTTCGCAAATTGCGGCGGTTCGTCGCCTCTGGAGCCCCTGCAACTTCACAGAGACATGGCTGTTTAGTGTGTCGTTTCTTTGTAGAACAATCGACAAGTGGAATACTTTACTAGCAAATGTGTTCTCCTCATCCTATTACATTTGACCTGCATAGTAACGGTGACTGGGGCAACCGTGAACTGACTTTTTAGTACTCGGCACTCATGGATCCTGTCTTGCTTACTATATAGGTCGAAGTCAGTAGACGAGACACAATAAATAAAGTTCTTTTTACGCTATTTAATTAATCATACGTTTGCTTGTAAAAAAATTAAAGTCAGGTAAGTAATAATACCAAAAAAATAGTGTACTAAAAATGTATTTGTAAATATAATAAAGGTCGTATATTAAAAATATAAACTAATCTAGTCTTTTTTTAAATTGCAACGCACTCACCACTTGAGACAATTTCTAACAACAATATCACAAAGTTATAAAACCAAATTAACAAACTTAATTAATTTATTGATCATTTAAGTGTGTATAATAAATTAATTGTTTATAAAAATTACTGTAACAAAAGCTTAAAAAACATTAGTAGAAAATAATTTTAACAAGTTTTTTTCTCAAAATATATATTTTTAAAAAGAATATAAGATCAGTTCAGGCTATTAATCCAATTGAGCCAAACTTGTATAGTATTTTCTCAGATTATGCGCGAACATTGATTAATGAGTTAAACAAATTTTATGCAGGTTACAATTAAAAAAATTAGGAAATCAAAACCAAAATAAACGCGATAGTAGGCCGCATAAAAATTTGTTTAATCCATACTTGTATATTTGCGAATTTACATCTTTGTATGGAGAATCCCAGTTCGAGATCAGTCTACATTCCCATTAATAATCATAATAACGACGATAATAAACCAATTACTAAAGGTACTAAATATAAAATATAACAGATCTCAAAATGTATCGTCTTTAAAAATATTATGATATTTATTATTGTTAACAATAGTTCTCTTTTGTTCTGAAATCGATGAATATTACATAATATAAAACTAATATTAATAAATGAAGGTTTAAATATGTGTATTAAATGTGTAAAAATGTATTAAAAGCAGTCCGAAAACTATGTAGTTATTTTTCTTAATATTCTTTTCAAGTTTCTCAACTCTATAACTACGAATTTAACGCGAAAAGAACAAAATAATATACAGCTTTTATATTAATCTTATTAGTTTGATTTTGCATTCGGTACTTATAAATTTGACATTATAGCAATATAAAAAAGTGGGCAAGTGTGTTATAAAACCAATTATAAAGGAATATATACTTTTTTTAAATTAAAATATAGACTTATATATACCCTGTGTTTGTTTTTATATTCTTTATTTAAATTGATCTTTGATATGTATCATGTCTTAGTATAACGGGTAATCCTTATATTTCTAATTAGGGAATACTAATTTAATTGAGACCGAACATAGGCAGATTGTGAACTGTCGGCAAGAAGACTAATAAATAAATAGTTTACAAGATTTTATTTTTACTAATGATAAATGAAAAAGATGGTGTTCACACATTTTATTACATCAATCAATCAAATTGTCACGCCTTTTTTCCACAGGTATAGGCAGAGACAATAGAGCGCCACTTGCCACGATCCCTCGCTTCCTTCACATTCACATTCATTTTTTTATTATATCTGCATACAATTTTACGCTTGGGTACCGAAAGAAAGCTTCAGCGCCGTGGTATTACTTTAAATTTTAAATTTATGACAAAAACTATGCTAAGCCAAAACGTAATTTATATTATAGAATTAAAAAAAAATTGAGTTTTTGCTAAGAGACTATATAACACAAAACACATCACAAATCAAACCATATGTATGCATGGTTTATCTCGAATTGTCTAGTCATATTCGTATTTCGTCAAATCACAATTGACGTTAAGCTGGAATACGATCTACCAGTGGATACAAATGTCTGCTTCATTGATTATGTATGCCTAGCTAACAAATTACGAATTTAACAAAAGAACTTGTTAAACTAAATAATGATTATATTATGTATTGTTGATATGTAAAAATCCTTTGTCCCAATGCCTGTGGGTTTTATACCTATATTAGTTAAATGTTTGCTGAAATGTTGCTTTAAAGACATAATTCCTTCAGAGATTTGTCTCTTTTCTTTTACTACAAATTATATAATTTACATAATAGTACAGTCTAGTGTATCCAAACAGCAAAATAAACACATGACGCAGCGATTGTCCTTTTCTGCATCATCTGATAAGTCATCCTTGTAATCATCCTTTGTCATGTCTTTAGAAGATTCCTGTAATAAATAAATAAATATATAAACATTTTGTATTTGGGTCTAGATGTTTAAGAGTTCAAAAGGCAAAAGGCAGATAGTTCTTGTATATTGTATATTGTACTTAACTACAAGTACAATATACAATAAATTACTCCAACTACTGATTAATAATCCAACCGTTCGATTATTTTAATCTTAAATCTAAAGATGAAGACGTTCTATTAAAAATACTAAGCTTAACCCTACCCTTTGGCAGTCGGACAGGACCAAATCTGAGACATCCCCAAAAAAGCTGGGTTGCCTAGTGCCCATAAGAATAGAGCTTGCATAGAGGGAATTGTGGATGTTAGGGAAGCGAGGGAGTTATGTCCGGACCGTGGCAAGTAGCGCTCCATTGTGTCTGTAGAAAAAATTGATTGATATAGTATACCTCTGATGGGAGTTCTTCTTTCTCTTTCTTATCTCCTAGTAGTGCTAAGGTTCCTGCACCAGCCAAAGCTTTAGGCATCGTAGATGTATCATGGCTACTCTTCTCATTTTCTTCCTTAGTGGGACTGAAATATGTTAAGAAAAAATAGATTATTAAGTGGTTTTTCAAATCGGGACATCTGTATATTCTGCGATTGCAGCAATCAAGATGAGGGGGGTTTGGTGGAAAACAGGCGTGACAATATTATGATTGAGATTGATTGAATAAGACTTTATTTCTGACATATGTTATATACACTGTCTGACAATAAATAATATTTTAGTAATAATAAATCAATAATCGTAATATATATATACATTAAAATTTAGAAAAAATCATTTTATGTTGTTATGATTATATCACATTATTTGTATTTTGCGAAAATCTTAGTTAAATGTTGGTGATATTAAAATGGGGTAGGGAACCATATGGCTATATATATATAATCGCGCGAGAAATCGTGTCTCCATAAACGCGGCATTAGGCGCTACGCAAAGGGAAACGACAGAAAATTAGTATTAACTGACGAGAAAATTATCGCTTTGGAAACATTAAAATGAGGTCTCCCAATTACTCAGTAGTGTGCAATTTGGGCATTATTTGGCTTTAAAGAAATAGATGGCGCTCTATTGTCTCTGGCTATCCCTGTGGGAAAAAGGCGTTACAATTTATTTTGATTGATTATAAACTAATGTTACCTAATGTATTTTACCTTTTGGAATTTGAGACATGACAACTACATAGATAAATAAATAAACGAAAAAACTATAGACCACACCTTAAATTTGATTCAGATATAATCGATGTACTATACGAGTAATTATCAGGAATACTTTCTAAAGCATTTTCAAAATTATCTTCACTATTTTTATCCATGTTTTGTCGTTTATCTCAACGGTTTGTTCAGCAAATGATGCACAATCCACGACTAATATATTCAACGAATATATGATCACTAAGCCATATTTATACCTAATAGCTCAATACATTTTTTATCATGCAATAAGAGCTTGTACATGCTATTCAGCGCATCAAGTTGCGTCAACTGTCAGATCACATAACAACAGACAGACAATGGGACGAAACTCCAACGAAAGGGACATTCAATTATTTTTACAAAATCGAGTCCTGTGTTACACGTATGTACTTATCTATGAATTCCTAAGTGTAGTCTTTCGAAATATTACATTTTATTAAAAATGTCGTTTTTTTTATAAGGCATTCACAAAAATAAAAGAAATAACTTTGTAGAGACCAAAAAATGAGTAGTCTAATCCTTTTATCTATCGAAATATATTTTTATCACAAGGATCATCATCACTATTTACTATGCGAGTAGTTGAAATTACCCCGTACACATTTCAAAAGTATTTTTGTGTAAAATTTCACGTAGTTGCACAAATATATGGTGCACTTTGGATTACTGTCTCTGTGATCTAACCCTGGAGCTCACTTTTACGCTATAAGTTCACTATAACTGCACTTATAATAAATAGTTGTAATTGCCCCTCATTTTAAACTACAACTATTCTTGCTATTTTCTTATAATAAACTTATTTTGAAATGTATATTTTGAAGTGTCATCCCGAATAGTATTAGTTTTGAATGCTACTTAAAATAAAATCAAAATTAAAATTTTAAAGGAACCCCTTAAACGCCTGGAACAGCTTTGGTCATATCATCAGCTTTATAGTAATAAACAACATTAGTCATGGCTCAATAGTTATATCCCTTTAATATCCCTTGGATCCTTATGGTGCATCATCAGATATCTACTCTAGGTCTTCAATTTGATAATGGCCCAGCTAATGGCTGGGTAAGAGAGTAACAATTTTAGTTAAAGCACTATGATATTTTCTGTTATTGATTTGCTGATCTGAGAGGATTCATGATCAGATACTCCCGATCTTCAATTTGATAACGGTCCACCTAAAGGCTTAGTTAAAGCACTACAGTTCTATCTCTTGTTAATTTGCTGATCTGAGAGGATTCATGATGGTGCCTCATCAAATACTCAATCAAATCAATAAAATATTCAATCAAGGTAATCGATCTAAACTGCAAACCAACCTCGCCATATGAATATTTAAAGGGAAAATTTATAACATTTTTTACGTGTATTTACATTGGCATATTTATTTGACATAAAATAACAATCTTCGTCGCATAGCGACGTACAAGGGTTGCCGTCCTAAACAGCGCATCTAAGATCGCTACCGCAGCTCACAAATCGAGCTGATGACCTTGAAACCCCTGATCAGATCTTCATCAATTGTAGCTAAGAACCATCTCGATCACGTCAGCTTTCAAACGAAAAAAAAACCGCATCGTAATCGGTCCATTCGCTTAGGAGCTACGATGCCACAGACAGACACACAGATACACAGAGTCACAGATACACAGATACACAGACAAGTCAAACTTATAACACCCCTCTTTCTGAGTCGGGGGTTAAAAAATGTTTGGGTGCAAAAATGGTTGATAGCATCACTGACATTTATTAATCGACAACACGGGATTAAATTAAAATTTTTTTTTGTTTTCTTCCCACAGTGGGACATTGTGTTGTTCATGTTAAGGCAAAGAAATAATTGCAATACAGCCCAGGCTTTAGTTAATTAAATATTTATTGTGTTTTTTATATATGATGAAGATCAAATACGCTTGTGTTTCGTCTGTTACAAAATTAATTTATAAATAAGACATTTAGAACACAATAAGATTCAAGATAACACAAGTTATAAAAATAATTTAAAACATGATGCAACTGTAAGACGCAGTTACCTGTCAAAACTCTCCTCACCAAACAACAAATACATCAGTTCATTACGCGGAAAGTCCCGGGTTCGATTCCCAGTTGGAGCAAATATTTGTTTCATAGCATTTATTTTTAATATTTAATAAAATATTTGCTCCATGTCTGGTTATTAAAGAGTGGTAAGCAGTGGTGCCCAGTTTGCCGATTGTGGTACCACTCACTTACAAGTATACAGACCGTGAAGTGACTAAGTCGTGTTTCGGGATCAGCTTGTAAGTTGACTGTTTCAACTAGGCCGGGATAGTGGATGTAACTGCTATTACCACATTTCAGTTTATAGACTTAGGGACTTTTCACATTTTATTCATAGACCACATTTCAGCTTATCACATCAGGCAGGGCTGTCAAGGTCGAGTCAAATAAAAACAAAAATGACACTTACAAACGATACATTGATGGCGACCTTTCTCTCTTTCGATTATTGTGCTGCGAATTATACACAAGATCCTTCTTTTTGTTATGTCTTTTCGTGGGTATCCAAATAATACCGAACTTGGATGATGATTTACTTTTATTTTTATCAGGTTGGTAACTCGGAGACAAGTAGTTTTTGCTTGCACTACTACTTGATGATGACATCGCAGCTGATGTTGGTTTACTTGATTTATTTAAACTGCTGCTTCCAGAAGATTTGGATCCACTACTTACGTTACTAGATTTGCTTGCAGTATTCATTGAGTCTTTTTTCGCACCACTGCCACCCCTGCTGCTGCCGGCTCCCAGTTTTTTGGTAACAGGGGCCATTGTTGCAGTCTAAATAAAACAGTAAAAATTAACTTTAATCAATCAATCAAATTGTGACGCCTTTTTCCCACAGGGATAGGCAGAGACAATGGAGCGCCAATTGTCACGATCCTGACACAACTCCCTCGCTTCCTTCACATCCATAATTCTCTTCATACAAGCTCTATGGTTATGTGCACTAGGCAACCTAGCTTTCTTGAGGATATCTCCGATTTGGTTGGCGAACATCCTCCTGGGCCTGCCTTGTTTAACGTATCCATTCACATGAGATTAACTTTAAACTAACATAAATTAACTTCTAGATATCTAAATACAATTTCATATTTATAGGTATTAACCCAAAAGTCTAAGCAACACGCTGTCGTATACAGTTTTGTTAATTTCCAAAATCAACCGAATAATATTAAATTGCGCGAAAAAATTATAGTTTATAAATCAATATTTTTTTAGGTATACGCATTTTAAACAGGATTTTTTGGAACAACACAATAGATTGGTAGACACCACTTAAGAACAAGCCTTAGTCCTTGTTTGTAGGAGGTTTATTAATTTGATAAAATTTACTAGTACCTAGTCTTCGGATCCGGGGTAGTACCACCACTTACAAGAGTTACAAGTATACAGACCGTGAAGTATCTTAGTTGCGTTTCGGGATAAGCTTGTAAGTTGCCGGTACCAACTAGGCCGGCATAGTGGGCACATCCATTCATGGACATCAGGCGAGGTTCTGCCATGTGTCAAGTCACAATAAAAAAGACTACAGCCTGCCACATCGACGTCCCTATTGGAAAACTGAACTACGCTATACACAAAAAGTATCACATAGTCAAAGTGTCTCTAATATTTTCAATATCTATTGCTTAATACCAAATAACTTAGTGCCACAGTTTAAACATAAGATTAAGAGTGTAGCTGAGAATTTTTTGATATGTGTATAATATATCACTTGATAACGTCACGATTGCTTTATACACAGATCGATTGCTTATTTATAACATTTGATAACAATATTAATACAGCTATTATATTTTTATCGGATTGGTGAAGAAGTCAAGGATTTTAAGATTCCAACTAGGTCGCCATAGTAGATGATACTCATAGTTATTTAACTGTACTAACGCCTCTATCCAAGGGCCGCACTCCAGCTTAACACCGGGCGGAGTACTGTCATATATCGAGCCACAATAAAAAAATGACAATACCCCGCCTGATTTTAGGCTAAAGTGCAATCAATGAATGAAAGCGACTTCTCCTACAGTTAAATTCTACAAGTAACAAGGACAGTTCCAACTAAGCCGGTGGACTTACAAACTTCATTTCATAGTCTGTACTATCTGTGGCGCTACTATCCCGGATCGGTTGACTAGGTAAATCTGCCTACCACTCTTAAGAACCAGATCCCGGGTAAAAACCTGCCTCTTTTTCTATTATTAGAAAATATTTGTAATATTTAGTAATTACATTTTAATAAACATCCTCAAGATGGCTAGGTTGCCTAGTGCCCATAATCGTAGAGCTTGAATGAGGAGAACTGTGAATGTGAAGGAAAGCGAAGGGGTTGTGTCAGGGTTATAGTAAGTGGAGCTCCATTGTATCTGTGTATTCCTGTGGGAAAAAGAATGACAATTTGATTGATTGACTGATTTTGATTAATAAAACTGTATAGTCTGATTTTGATTAATATTTCAAATAAATCCTATCAAACAAATCTTTGCTCCGACCGGAAATCGAACCAGGGACTTTGCGCATAGCGGGCTGATGCATTTTCAAATACGCCAGGTGTATTTAATGGGCACCACTGCCAGGTGTAAATACGCCAGTTAATATGTTAAAATGCAATATACGAGTATGCTGCTAATATGCTACAATTGTTTATTCGCAGTGACCTTATTAGGAAATATAATCTTCAGCATCATCAATTGTCATACCCATATTCCCACAGGGATAGGTAGAGACAACGTAGATTATAACTTAATGCTAGTGTAAACTAATGAGTAAAAAATATTCTGTTTGGAGTCCATTATATTTTTTTTGTCGGTTTTAGGTCCATTATAAATGAAGTAAAAATTTTAGAAATAAGGAAAGATGAATAAGCTCGCCAACATTCTGCTGTGTTTCGTTCTTATTCCTATTGTGCAAATCTATTATTTCTGATAAATATCAGTTTGCAATAAACCAGTTATTAAATGCAAAATTAGAAGTGACGCCATTAATAAACTATTTAAATAGGTATTAATCACCAAAATGACAGGCGTGGTGTAGTGGTTAGCACATCAG
The DNA here is from genome assembly GCA_905220615.1 of Tinea trinotella. Taxonomy (NCBI): domain Eukaryota; kingdom Metazoa; phylum Arthropoda; class Insecta; order Lepidoptera; family Tineidae; genus Tinea; species Tinea trinotella. The sequence continues at coordinate 8,031,056 of HG992305.1, forward strand.
TCCGTTACGTGAAAGCCCTAGGTTCGATTCACGGTCGGAACAAATATTTAGAAGATATTTCCTCCGGGTCTGGTTTTTAAAGAATGGTATGAAGTGATGCCCAGTCTGCTGATTCGGGGTGGTACCACCACATAAAAGTAGTAGGAGTTCATGGACCGCACTTAATAGTAGGCAAAGTGTTGTTATATGTAGATTCACAAAAAAATATATAACATTCTACACTATAATATCAGACATGATCATATTGTCTTAGTTTATCCTATCTATTAGACGGTAACAATATAGCCAAAACCAAATACGTTCAAATAACGTATAAAAGCGTTAAAGTTAAGGCTGGTGCTTTATGAACTACAGAAATCAACCGGTATATTTATTTATATGTCCGAGCTATTACCTTGTTAATAAATAACAATAGCGTTAGATGAACCATTAACTTTTATCGCACTTCGGTTTGCACTCATAGTATTAAAAAATCCATAGAAAAACAAAATATATATCTAGATAAAGTAAATTGCACCAAACAGGCAAAATGCGAGAATTACTTTGTTATATCATGTGATAAATTTCTAAAATTTAATAAAAACTTAAATCTAAAATATAAATATGTATATAAATTTACTCTAAAAGTATAGCAGATATAAGTTTCTATACTAAATACGCAATGCAGCATATAGCAATTTAAAACGGAGATTAGGTACTTACCTTATTGGCAATGCAATGGGGAGACTATTTTCGTATATTTCTTCAATAATTTTAGTATCAATTTAAGTAACAACAGGAAAAATGGCTGTAATTTGTACAATGTAAATGTTTTTGTGCAACGAACGTATGAAGAACGTGTGTTAAAGTTGAACACACAACAGACACTACCATACGATATGGACATAACGGCGGCGCAGAGTTAAGGCGCTGCCTTTAATAATAATGTTTTAATCCTAAAGTGTCAACTGAGTATATAATATTCTAAAATATATTTTAATTCGACAACATTTTTAGGATTATTTTGTTATAAGGACATGGTTTTCTTTTCTGAAAAATTCTGAAAATTTTGATTTAGGTGTAACAATTGATTGATTGATTCATCAAAAAGAAATCGAAATATCTGGATCAACTTCACAAAATAAAATTTAAATAAATGACGGTGGCTGTAACTTCGACTGCAGTTTTTAACAGCCTGATTGCTTAACTCCCGCGATACCTCAGTTATTAGTTATTGATTTTAGATTTAAACTTTTTAGCAGTAGCATCAATTACCGACATGTAGTGATAGTCACGCAAACCAAGAGACCCCGGTTCAAAACCACTTATCGGTACAAATGTATTTTTGTTGCCCTGTTTCAAAACCAAAAAGTTTTGTTGTTAATATTTACGTATACGTTATAATTTGAATACGAGCCTTAAGTTGCTACTACATATTGTTGACTCGCTGACCTCAATCAACTTTCGCAATCTTAAATATTCGAGAAGACCACGTTATTTTGAATATGGATAGCAAAAGCTGGTATGGTCGCTAAGGTTTACTAGATAGATCTGCTAATTACTTATTGTATGCTGTTTAAAAACAAATGCTTAATTATTATACGAATAAGCTTTTTTTGAGACGCATTATCTGATTTCGTCTTATCTGATTGCAAGCAAAGGAAGTACCAAAAGCGCTGACGACTGAAAAACACAATTAAGTTTATGATATTTGATAATAAACAATATTATCAAATATTTGAAAAATCTATCTGCAAATGTTTATTATTCTAACACTGTCTAATAGTCTAATAGGTATTGTGGTACCTACCTACCTACGTGCCCTATAACCTTTTGCAACTTGTTCATATCAACAATATTAGGTAGAGATTGTTATTTTACTATGTTTAAACGTGTTTATTCACTGAATAACATTGTCTAAGATTACCTTTGACTGACATTTGAATAACGTATTACGCGATACAGTGTAACATTTTCTCTACGACTCGTATTTTATTTAGATGTCTAAATATTTTAAATAATGTATCTTTTGTATGTGAATATTTCAATAATAATATGCACTGTAGTTAAAACCTCGGATTATTATTATCTGGAATACGTTTTAAAAAATGTATTCAAACTACTAATGACGTAAGCGGAGCGGAACAGAGTGATGTGGCCGTGGCAGGAGCGATAGCAGCGAGTTAATATCCCATATTAAAAGTCAATTCATTTATAAATTGTTGTAGTTTTATTATTCCGTCTTCTTATATTGTGAGTGATAAACAGTAATAGTCAAAATAATGATGGCAGACCGTGGAGAGAACCTTGGCTGGTTGTGAAGTTCTCGCTCTCACTTACTTGTTAAGTATCTTTATTCATTCCCAATTGACAATTATGACGTACCTAAGTATTAACAGTTAAATTGGAGCAATTATACAATTATAGGAAAACAATAGCTTGTTAAAATGGTATAATGTATTTACAAACGTTGTAAAATGTTTTATGAATTGTGGCTCCAAACCATATGTTATTTTATAAAACAAGTGTAATGGGAATTGTTACTATAAAATGTTGCATATTTTATCAAATTTGACCTAAATAGTTTAACGACAGGCGTGGAACGGTTTAGCCATTGGTTTGTTGCGCGTAAAGTCCCGGGTTCGATTCCCGGTCGGAGCAAATATTTGTTTCATAGTTTTTATTTGTAATATTTAATAATTATATTAAATATTGCAAATATTTGTTAATAAAAAAAGAGGTGGATATTTGCTTCGGGTCTGGTTATCTAAGAGTGGTAGGCAGTGGTACCCAGTCTGCCGATCCGGGGTATACCACCACTTACAAGTATACAGACCGTGAAGTGATTTGGTTACGTTTCGGGATCAGCTTGTAAGTTGCCGGTTCCAACAAGGCCGGCATAGTGGATGTGATTGATACTAACAGTTATTGAATTGTAGTAGCAGATATATTTATTCATGGACCACACTTCGGCTTAACATCAAGCGGGGTGCTGTGTCGTCGAGTCGCAATAAAAAAAATCTAAATTGTTTGTGGAATTGGTAATCATAATCTATAGTAAAACTAGGCCCTATAAAAAATCATGCATAACAACATCGTATTATATAATTGTATGAATTACTTAACTTACGTAATATCCATTTTTGTTCATGTACTTGTAATCAATTATTCTATTAAAATAATAAATATGAACATGCGTGATATTTTTATGTTATCCTTGACGATGTTATTTAACTATTAATATTATTACTAATACTTTGAAAAGTGGTAGGCAGTGGTGCCCAGTCTGCCGATCCATGGGTAGTAATTAAGTAATATCACTTACAAGTATACATACCGTAAAGTGACTTAGTCGCGTTTTGGGATCAGTTTGTAAGTTGCCGCTTCCAACTGGACTAGATGTTTCTGCTAAACTTAGTTATTTAGCTGTAGTAGCAGTCACCTTCATTCTTGGACCGCACTTCAGCTTAACATCAGCAAAAATAAAAAAAAAGAGTTATTTAGGTCAACTCGGCGTATATGTTAGATTCAAATTATCTGTATACAAACTTACTAAAAGTACGACTTTATATATATTTTTGGACTATTATTGTATAGTTTTGTTAGTTTTGTTTTCTTCAGTTTTTTCATGAGTTGGGATGAAAGTAATACTCCATTGGTTTATTCTTGGCAATGTAATTTTAGATTAATTGGTGCAACCCTAATATAAAAAGACTTTATAAAATAAAACAACGTAATTTATTTAATAATTATTTATTCTAAAAGTACATTTCGTTAGGTATAGGTAGGTACTACTAATAATAAAGTAAATTTGTGACCAAACAAATTATCGCATTTCCTAATTATCAAATAATTAAATGAAAAAATAAAACAAGATTTGTAATTACCTAGCTTCTAATAAAAGTACTAATATTTTCTACATAAATTTTCTAATTTTAGAAATTACTAACTAACAAGGCTCCTACTTTTATTACTTAATCAGTCGTATAAACGGTAAATACCCGTATTAAAAAAAAATTGGACAGCTTATTGTATCTTGACAGGAAAGCAACTAAATATGAAATAGTTATATTATATTTGGAGCTCGACATATGACAGCACCCTGCTTGATGTTAAGTTGGAGTGCAGTCCATAAATGGATTCAATTACTACTACAATTAAATATATGCATGTATCAGTCACATTTACTATGCCGGCCTACATGGAATTGGCGACTTTCAAGTTAATCCAAAACATGACTGAGTCACTTCACAGTCTGTATAAACAATCCGGAGCAAATATCCGTCTATTTTAATTATTATTAGTAATTTTGAATTTAATTTATATTACAAATAAAAGTTTTAACACAAATCTTTATTTGTACCGGGAATCGAACCCGGGCCTTTATGCGTAACGGACTGGTGTGTTAACTAATACGCCACGCGTCAAAATATAAGTATACGTCCATTTCTTGAAAACATAAATAGAAGTATCATAATTAGAACTAGCAGTATCAGCATATAGACCGGCATCTTACAATTAGTTTACTCTAGGCACACGAAAACCACCATTCTTATGAAACTTACATTTGAAAGGACCACAACATCAAGCCAAGTATTATGATCTCAAGATCGAGATACTAAGAAATGGACACAGAACCCAGCTTTACGCAGTAGTAAACGGAGCAAGAAGAATATTAGTAAAAACTTTATATCATGTTTTAAAAGATCTTGGACTGCCAAGGTCAGCCCTACATTAGACCAAATGTTAATTGTGGGATCTTATTTGGTTGGGTAGATAGAAAGTGAGTGCAGTGAAAGTGAGCATTGACATTAGGCCTTAAAACTACTCCCCGTCGCAAGGCCGTAACCTTCAATCAGTTAAGTATGGTATACTTAATGATCTGAGTATGGAACGCTGCGTACATTTCGATTCCTGGAGAACAGATCAGATCATTTTTAAATAATTTTGATTTAATTTTATCTGTAAGATTTTTTCTGTTCCTTGTTATGAATTCATGTCAAACAAATAGTTTGCGTATTACCCGATGACACAATAGTGCATCAAAACGCGTGTTATTTGCTTAAATTTATATTTACTAATTTTACTACATATTATACTATAATACTATACCACACGTACACCATACTTTAAGTACCATTATATTAGACCTCGCAACCTCGACGAAAAAATCCCCGTTTACTCCCCTTCCCTCTCTTTGTAACATCTCCCTCAGTGCTTCGGACAGACTGGACATTCTTAGAATGTCCCTTCGTTGCGACCTGAATCACAGGGACTACATCGAGCGGGCTAAACTTGGCATCCTGAACAAGGTGCGGCGGTTTTTCGCGCCAGAGCTTCGCCTGATACTTTAGAAGGCTCAAATTCGCTCTTGCAAGGAGTACTGTTCGCACCTCTGGGACGGCTCTGCCAAGTATCTTCTTAATGCCCTGGATTCATTGCAGCGCCGAGCTGTCCGAATCATAGGTGATGCAGAGGTCACGCAAACTCTGGAGCCCCTGCAACTACGTAGAGACATTGCGGCTCTGTGCGTCCTCTTTCGCCTATACCACGGAGAATGTTCCGAGGAGCTCTTTAACCTTGTTCCTACCTCGTCTTTTTACTTCCGTAATACCCGCACAGGTCGGGGAAAGCATCCGCATTCTATCGACCAAATCGGCAGTCGAACTAAAAAGTTCGGTGCGTCTTTTCTTTGCAGATCAATCGACAAGTGGAATGCTTTGCCTGCCCATGTGTTCTCTCCATCTTATGACCTTGGATCCTTCAAGCGATGCGTGGCCGGCATAGTGACGGCGACTGAGGCAGCCGTGAACAAACTCGGTTTTCTCAGTTGTCGTCACTCTTGACCTCCTCTTGCTTATCATCAGACGGGACGAAGTCAGATGTCGTGTCACAATAATAAAAAAACCATTGCAGTCTTCGCAATGTCACAATAAAATAATAATACAAAAAGGCTTTACTTCAATATTTACGTACTTTTTGCAAACACTTAATACACTAAAGAGAATAGAAAATTACAAAGTCTAAAAATATAATCCTAATAAATGCGTACTTAATTCTAAATCACGCCCCTCAAATCAAATCAATTCAATTTGTCACAGGTACAATGGAGCGCCACTTGCCACAATCCTTACACAACTACCTCGCTTCCCTCACACCCACAATTCTCTTCTAACAAGCTTTACGGCATTGGGCTATTACCTAGCTATCTTGGGGGTGTCTTCGGTTTGGTCATAAAGAAAGAAAGAGATTTGTTCTGCCTTGATTAACGCAACCATTCACATCAGATTTATAAATCCTTATCGCCATTCAACTTAAAACTATATGAAGGCAGTAAAGGTTAACAGCAAAACCTTAACAGCAAATTAACATGTTGCATAGACCTGAAAACTACTTTCTAGTCGCACGTTCGGACGCTGCTTTCACATTCTTGACCTTCCATGGATGCTGAGAAAATTGTCTCTCTTGCATTTATTAAATTTACAAACGGCTTAACATTAATAAACACTACTTGAAGACTGAGCGGTTTAAAATACTTATTACGTTTTTGTCTATTTGGTCATCATAATAATTTCAGTCTATTAAATGTTACCTTTTCAACCTTAAATATGTTTATAATACATTAGTCTAAAATTTAGGTGATATTAACTATAGCAAAGTGTGTTTATTAACAACAACTTTTCTACGTGTGAACCTAATAGGTAGGAGTCTACGTTTCTTTTTAGCTCCGGCATGCATTAGAAGTTTTTTTGCTTCAGCGAGGGTAGCAGCACCAGCGTCTTCCATTCCTGATATGAATCCACTCTCAGGCCGTGATAATGCAGTAGTTGTAGTTTGCATTAAAGAAAACCATCGGTCTATCTTGGCTGATGAAGATAACTGAAAAATAAATTGTAATATCTCAATTAAATAAATGTAAAATGCAAATTATATAAATTAAGTTTACATTAGAAATAATCTTTTAAATTAAATAATTAAAAATATAATTTTATTCATTTAATCATTATTATTTATTATATAACTAAATATAACTTTAAGTTGACTATAGGTATAACTCTTAGTACACAATCCATTTAATACGAGCACTTGTTAATACCTAAAAAGTACAACAGCGATAATAAGATATATTTAACTGGTAAGTATTCTGCATTTACTGTGCACAATATTTAAATTTTTTTCTCGACAATATTTAAACTATTTTGATTTTAATAATCTCTAGTGGGCAAGTATATAATAATAAATATGTCAATAGTAGATGTAAAGAAAATGACCAAGGCTATGATATCAGACGGCGGTTTAGCTGATGTTTTGATGTGGAATGACCTGGGTTCCAATTTTCTTTATATACGACAGCGAAATGACGAAATTTCACTGATATTTGACATCTTTGTATAAACCCGGCAGAAAAAAGAGCGCTGGTATTGAAGCTGCGCAGTCATATGTATTGTTAATCACACACTTTTCGTTTACGTAAAATACATATGTATATGTATTTTAAATATTATTGCACGACTGTATAAATAGGCGGACTTGCAGTAATCCATTGCAGAGTCGTCCACAGCTCTTCTAATCTGCCGATCCTTATAGTGTACAGCTCAAAAGTCGGCGCTGTTTTTTTAATCTTTTTTTATTTTTTTTTGTTTATAATGACTCGACATATGACAGAACCCCGCTTGATGTTAAGCTGGAGTGTGGTCTATGAATGAATACCACTGCTACTACAATTCAATAACTGTGAGTAGCAATCACATCCACCATGCCGGCCTAGTTGACACCGGCAACTTAAAAGCTGATCCCGAAATGCGACCAAATCACTTCACGGTCTGTATACTTACTTGTAAGTGGTGGTACTACCCCGGATCGGCAGTCTGGGTACCACTGCCTACCACTCTTTAATAACCAAACCCAAAACAAATATCCTACCTCTTCTTTATTTTTTAACAAATATATTATGCAATATTTAATATATTTATTAAATATTACAAATAAAAGCTTTGAAACAAATATTTGCTCCGACCGGGAATCGAACCCGGGACTTTACGCGCTACAAACCAATCGCTAACCGTTTGTCCACACGCCTGTCGTCATCAATAAATCTGCCGAAAACTAATCAATAAATTACAAATCAATTTAGAAACATTCTCATTAGAACACATCTTTAAGGTTAATCACTGTGCTTGTTTGTATCTATTTATGTTTTTATTGTACTACTAGCGACCCGCCCCGGCTTCGCACGGGTGCATTGTGGAGCGATTAATAATTATATAACTGTCATTAATAGAATATACTACAGAATGATTTTATATGTATATATATATATATTCAGTTCTTTACAGTTGTAAATATTGTATAATAATATATATGCCTATATGAGCCTTGACATTTGACAGCACTCAGCCTGATGTCAACGATTTTTGTCAACGAATCAAGGCGACGCTAGTACAGCTAAATAACAGTTAGTAGCCTCCACCATGCCGGTTCGAAATTATCAAGTATCACTGTTATTACTAAATTTTCATTATGAAGAATGATCCTTTAAATAACTTATGTAATAAAAAGAATTAAAATAAATCATAATAAAAAGTAAGAAGGATCAATTATAGGACAGTCAGCGTCAATCAATTGGATAAATGAGATTTCAAAAGCAAAGTGCTTGGGGCTTAGCCAAGTGACAAATCTACTTGTCGCTATCACTCGCCGCTTAAATGATCGGACTTGACGTTTTCGTTCAGAAATTCGCAACTTTTACAAATAAAATTCATTGATTATTAAATTATAATGAGGAATCCCGTTAAACAAACAGTAAACAGAGACGCTGTTGGGACATAAAAGTTGGGAATCGAACTTGATAAAACGTATATTTATCATTTGGAACATTATTTATGATTAAATTCAAGTTAAAAGTTCATTTAAAAAAGAAAATTATGCACTTAAATTTTCTTTGTTAGCTCTCCATATATCCATGTGTAGCTTTGTTTGTTTATAATGGGGCGTTCTCACGAGGCGATTTGAGTTGATCAACTGCGAAATCGTTCGAGATTTGAACCGTCTGAACAGACTTTCAACCAAATTGAAGCAACAAATATCTATTCAACAAAAGTTAGACTTTTCAACTTTTGTTGACTCAACTGTCATTAATTTTTTCTTTCTTCTTGTTTATGGCTTTAGTATTAAACTTGCCAGTGTTAAAGTAAAAATATATATGGTTTAATGTTAAAACATTGTCAAGTAAATATGAAGATGAAGATAAACCACGCGAGTAATTCATCGAATGATGACAATGATCGGCGCGAATGTGTATTGTTTTCCTCCGTTTCACCAGTTTTTTGTTTTTATAAATTATGGAATCCACGAAAAAAATGCTAAACCATCACAAATAAGCAATATACACTTCCTAATTTCTTCATTATCCGCCATTTCGGTCATGAATATTAAGTCGATTATTAGAGATTGTATTTGTAAATAGTCTAGGTTTAGTTTATAATAGGAATGGCATCGCAAAAAAAAGAGTCGATTATTATTGAATCGTCAAGACGCTACCGTCAATATCTGCTTTCGAATTTTTTTAAACGACAAATATTGATCAACTGAAATCGCCCGGTGAGAACGCGGTATTAGATCTTGGCGATGGTGATAAATTTTTGATGTTTCACATCTGCCAGGAGTCGCATCACTGCCTACTTTTTTTCATTGTGACACTACATATAACAGCATCCAGACTCATGTTAATGTTGAGTTTTGGAGAACTGCTAATAATAGCCAAAGATATAAAATGTTGTTAGACTACATAGGGCATATTTTCAAATCCAGTCCAAGCTTATTTATGGTGGGGATTTGCCGCTAGATTAACGCTACTTATTGCTTCTTATTTAATTACAGTAGCAGTCGCATCTACTATGCTAACCTAGTTGAAACCTGTAAGTGTGCTGATTTCGTAAAGCAACTGCTACTATAGTTAAAAAACTGCGTATCCATTATGCCGGCCTAATTGGAACTGGAAACGTACTAGCTGATCCAGAAAGTCACTTCACTTCTTTTTTTATACTTGTTAATCGATGTGGTCTCGCCTGCATAGATTTGTAAATATATGCCGTATCGAATGGCGGATATGCTAAGATCCAACCGATTTTATGTTAAATATATTTTTAATGCAGCAGAAAGTACATTAAGTACATTGTCTGTCTGATAACTGTTACAGAATTAAATGAGTCTTATGGTATATGGGTATGTAGGACCCACACCCATACACTCGTCTTATCTATTCGTATTATCTATTACCTATTCTATATTGTTCCATACACGTAATGGGAGCAAAACACAAATTTCGCTTTGTGGTCTTTTTGTGATTGCCACAACTCGTTGTGGCCGTGGCCTTTTTAACCCCCGACTTAAAAAGAGGGGTGTTATAAGTTTGACTTGTCTGTGTATCTGTGTGTCTGTCTGTGGCATCGTAGCTCCTAAACGAATGGACCGATTACGATGCGGTTTTTTTTATTTGAAAGCTGACGTGATCGAGATGGTTCTTAGCTACAATTGATGAAGATCTGATCAGGGGTTTCAAGGCCATCTGCTCGTTTTGTTAGCTGCGGTGGCGATCTTAGACGCATAATAGGTATTTACTTTACTTTTAAGCATATCTGTGACATAACATTTGAAACAAAAACGTTTATAAATACATGTGTGTTTTAACTGGTACCACTGAGTTACTCTGATGATGGAACTCGAAGGTAGGAGACGAAATCCTGGATGGGTTTAAACTTAATAGGTTTACTAAGTTTGGACGCATTAGATTCGTCTTGACTGTAAGAAACTAAGTATAAAAAAGTTAGTGCGATCAAATAAAACATTCTGGATCTAAAAAATCTGATCATGGATCCTCTCAGATCAGCAAATCAACAAGAAATGGACCTATAGTGCTTTAACTAAAATTGTTACTCACTATGAGCCTTTAGCTGGAACGGTTTCAAATTGATGACCTGGAGTATCTAATGATGCACCATCATGAATCCTCTTAGATCAGCAAATCAACAAGAGATAGAACTATAGTGCTTTAACTAAAGTTATTACTCACTATGAGCCATTAGCTGGACTGTTATCAAATTAAAAACCGAGAGTATCTGATGAGGCACCATCATGAATCCTCTCAGATCAGCAAATCAACAAGAGATAGAACTATAGTGCTTTAAATAAAATTGTTACTCACTAAGAGCCATTAGCTGGACCGTCATCAAATTGAAGACCGGGAGTATCTGATGATGCACCATTATAAATCCTCTTAGATCAGCTAATTAACAAGAGATAGAACTATAGTGCTTTAAATAAAGCCTTTAGCTGGGCCGTTATCAAATTGAAGATCGGGAGTATCTGATCATGCACTATCATGAATCCTCTCAGATTAGCAAATCAACAACAGATAATATCATAGTGCTTTAACTTAAATTGTTACTCACTATGAGCCATTAGCTGGACCGTTATCAAATTGAAGACCTGGAGTAGTTATCTGATGATGCACCATGAGGATCCAAGTGATATTAAAAGGATATAACTATTGAGCCATGACTAATGTTGTCTATTACTATAAAGCTGGTGATATCACCACTATGACTAAAGTGGTTTCAGGCGTTTCGGGGGTTCCTTTAAAAGCGCGTTTTCGATCTTCGGCCTATATATAAACTAAATTAAGGCCTGAGATTAGGTCATTTTACACTTACCTATATTGAAATAATATTGGCTGCATTAAACATTGTGTTAATCGTATTAGTCAGTTGTATGTGGATATAGTGGAAATAAAACAAACAATATAATTTAAGAACATTCTTATTATTAATACAATTTAACATGTAAGTTACTTGAAGCAAGGGTAGAAAGCCTCCCAATAGTGGCTTTAGGGGTTTCGGATCATGTAAAACCTAAAGTTGACACAGAATCGACCATGTGCCATATTTATTAATTGATGATATCTTTCACAGTGGAAATGTACCTTTGTAGTTTAAAAGAGATGATTGATTATTAAAATCAGAGTAGAGGCCATTAACATTTATTATAAGAGCAATACAATTTTACGCCTAGACTGTAAACATTTCTGAGAGTATACTTCATAAAATCTAATACAATAAAATCTTCAAATGATTAATTATATTCATTAATTATACTACTAAAGTTTAAAAATTTACTACCCAGAACTAATAGATAATTTCCTTCGTTTAAACACCGTTCGTTTACATGACTATCGTAAGTTGCCTGAGTTTATTTAGACAAGCTGGACAGTTTATCTCTATATATGATTCTATATTTATCTCTATATTGAATCTATATCTATACGGCTAATATTTATCATAACCATATATTATATATGTATATCATGGTATATTTTTTGAAAGAATAGTAATTATTTTTTCTATGATATGAATGAAGGATATGCAATAAAATAGTTGATACATAATAATAAAATAATACTAATTTGGCACATTTTAAATTAATCCCATTTTTACAATAAATATATAATCCAAAATATAGCCAACATTAGCACTATATCTACGTTTTTTTATTTTAAATAAAATCTATATAATTTTATTAAAATATTTAATTTTCATATAAATTCTTTCACAAGCTACAATAAATTAAAAGACACTCAATATGAAATTTAGATCTATATTGATAATACAGAATATTGATATTTTACTATTGATAAATTAGTGAATTTATGCAACTTTTTATTATTTTCAAAGCATTGCTTTAATATGTTGTTTATAATTGTGTACCAAGTCAAATTTACTTAGTAGTGTGTCTTGTCCACTGGGATCTCATGGCTGTCATCATTTCACTTCTATTAGGCACCTTCTCACTAGTTGTACGAGTAATGGTACCCAGTTGTGTGGCGGCACGATCATTGTCTGGAACTCTCAAAGTATGGCCTGATTTGTCTTGTGTAGGAGTGTGCGTTTGCACCACATTAGATACACTGTTTGAAGGACTGACAGGGACAATTAATCTCACCCTGCCATCTTCCCCAGTCGCCTTCAGGGTTGTGCTATGTGATAGAGGCATTATGAAGGATACGCCTTCATCTGAGCTGCTCTCTGATGACGAATCACTAGAGTCCGAGGGGCTGATACAAAAATTACGTATGTCGTCGTTGAATTCATTGTTATTTTTACCTGGCGATTCCGCTAAGTCATTTTCGAGCGGCGCAATGTCAGGAAAAGCGTTACAATTTTGATAAAATTCGGGAATTTTGGTTGTTTTGTTAGAATTAGGGTCGGTTTTAACATCCAAGTTTTCGAATTTACCAATCAAGTAATTTTGAATTTGTTCATCTGTTAAATCATCAAATGAGACAGCATCGATGTTATTATTGGTGATGTTCTCCACTGCTTTAGATTGCGCCATTAATTCAAAGAAAGTGTCGTTGTCCATTGGCTGATTGGCATTGAGTTCATCACTTTCCAGCAGCTGCCTGATTTTTTCCACAGCAGCGATATTCTGCCAAATAACGTATTCATGTTAGTATTTTCAAATTTTATATTAATGTCGATTTAAATTTGTCTAATAAGAAAATACTCACAACATTCAAAGTAAATCACTTACCTTCATGATAAATATTTAAAATGCATTAAGCAGGCACATGCCAAAGAGACACTAAAAATAGAATGAATTAAAAGAAAAACTTAAAAATGAAAAGCGTTGCTAACATACAACGTAAAACATATAAAGGGAAACAATCATTCAATATCATGCTGGTATATTGTCGATCTAGAATTCTAGATAGTGTAAATTGCGTGCTAATAATGAATGAAAATGAGAATTTAAGAAAACATGGAATGAATATAGTAACGTATATTTATCATAATATCAATGAAAGTTATTTTACTACGTAATTACGTCCTCAGTTTAATTTTTAGTAACTGCATCCAAATCAATCGAGTACTGCCCGGGTCGAATTCATACAACATTTGTTATAATATGTTATTTTTTTCTAAAGTTAAAATCTATAAGAAGTGCTAATTTTTGTCAATGTTGATAATAAAACTATGCATAACTGACAGAATTTGTCTCGTTTCGTCTGTTTTGTTTCGTTTTCAATAGGTTCTAAATATAAAATGTTAGATAGACCACAGCACTTGTACCATAAGAAAGTAGACAAATGTCTAACACTTTCCATACACCAGCGAATCTTTCATAGAAAACCACGTGGCTTTTAGATTGCGTATCTGTATTTAATTAATGCACGAACTTTGTATAGTCGTCATCGATAATAGATGTTACTTGTAACCATAGTGTTTAAATACATTAAGATATGTTTTACAGTGATTAACCTCTAGATGACCTTTTTCGTATTAATTTTTTAATTATCTTATAATTAATGAAAAATGTATATGATTAAAATGAAATAAACAACATTTATTATCATTCAAATATAAAACAAAACTGTCATGCAGTTTACGAGCACATCAAGAGCATAAATACTATGACACATTATTCATAACGTTGTAATAGCGTTACGTGCGTAGAATGACTTTTATAAACAAACAAGATATATTCATACTATATTATGAAAATTTGTATTGTAAATCCCAACACATGTAACGCTAGAAGGCTTATTACACTGCTCTAAATTTAAGGAAAAGAATCTGCATAGATATGGAATTAGGCAACCGTGGTCTAGTGGCGGTGCAATCTTTGATTTATGTACTTTGGTTGTCCTGTTTCTATGACTTTAGTAGCTTTGTATAGAATGTAATGGGTGATTCTTATTCTTATAAAGCACAAAACTAAAATCTGATCAGTGGCTTTCTCGCAATTTTTTATAATACTGAAGATAGAGTCGAGCAATAAACCTTTCATATTAATCCTGTTTGCAAATAATTGTTACAGCCAACATCAATCAACAGTTATTGAGTCATGATATTAGAAGTTTGTTGTTAACTATAACTTATACTATGAAATCTATAAATAGATGTAAGTAGTGATTCTAACCTGAGGTAGCAGAGTAAGATGTTTAGCGCTTATTGGCTGTACATTGGGTGATCCACTCTCGCGGTCCTGCAGGTGCGTTACCAAGGCGGATATGTGATCCAACAACTCTTTGTTGTGTACAAGCAACTGATGAGTACGAGCCTGAAATAACAAGTTTTAGTATATTATCTGTTAGTCAGCAAGCATGTTTATTTCTATAAAAATATTAACCTACAAACACATATAATTTCAAATATAGGTAACTATATTTATATAGAGGTAATAATGGACAGGAAAATCAATGGATACTCTGGAGCATTCTATTTGTAGAAGCTAGTATAAATAGATTATTATAAAGAATACATGCCTGTGCTTCACATCTCGCAGCATGCTCCGCAATGAGTTGGTTGCGCATGAGTAAAAGCTGCGCTACAGCAGCTCTAGTATGTTGTGATTGTTGATTTAGACGTTCTCGTAGAAATTTCAACTGATGTTGTGAACTTAGAGGTGCGCTTGAACCACTGCTAGAACAATCGACTGTTGGCACATCTTCAACTTTGGTCACGATCTCCGGGAGATCAAAGAGATCTATCAGCTGAGCTTCTGGAATATTCTGTAAAAATAGAGCGAATTTTAGAGCGCAATAGTAGTTAATAAAGATTTGACAAACCATTTAATAACAATGTGTCAATATTGCGTGTGAATTGTACTGCCTATGCCTATTTTCTTTGGGAATTGGAGCGTCATAATTTTAATGATTGTAGTAGATTGGTATTTATATAATTATTTAATACATTAAACTCCTATAAATATATATTTTTATCATATTCCTACTGTAAAAATTATTCATGAAAATAGGATATAAATACAATTTTTACAGTACACAATAGCCAACTGCAATAAACAATAACCGGTGATAGAACCCGATGCCTGTTGCCTAACATTGGAATATGTCAAAAAACACTAAGAAAGAGTTTACTAAAAAATTACTTAGCGATCTCAAATCAAAACTTGAGCTTTCAAATATTGCATGTGGCGTTAACTTTGTGAAAGGATGCTTGGTACATTATACACATTAATTCTTAAAGCTTAGGATTATCCGAGCTACCCTTCAATTAAGTGTTAACATGTAAGTGGTTCTGTAACGAGTATAAATTATTTACACAAGACGACATTTTCGACGTGTTATCGAAAATAGACGTGTTCAATCGGTATTTTTCCGGTTGTTGTGTATATTAAGGTTAAGAACGTGATTTGGTTACTAAGCAGGTTACCGCAGATGAACCGCACTGCTCAAAGAATTGAACATGTTCCAAAAAATGGAAGAAGAAATGCATTAGGAATATTTTAAAAGTGTTTTACGACTGAGCTGAGTTGCCTATTGCCCATAACCATATAGAGCTTGTATGAAGTGAATTGTGGATGTCAAGGAAGCCTGGGGGAAAAAGGCGTGACCATTTGATTGATTATTTTATGAGCTTATCAAACAGTAAAATTTACCTATTTTTATATTGAACTTTTAGGCCGGCATAGTGAAAGTGACCGTTACTTACAGTAATTTAACTGTAGTAGCAGTCACCTCCATTCCTCTACCGCATCCCAGCTTAACAAGAGGCGGTCAGCTTAAAAACAGGTCGGCGCACAAAAACAAAAACAAGATTAAGTACAAGATGGTTTACGGTTGCCCAGTCACCGCCGCTATTCCCGCCAAAGGTTTACCTAATTATGCCTATTACCTAAAGAATTACCTAAAAGGTAACTCTTTGCATGAAGGAACCAAGAATTTATTCTTTTTGGAAAGCTTTAAATTTATACACAAGTATCAAATAAAAATGAATGATTATGTGTACTATTATTATAAACCGACTTCAACTGAAA
The DNA here is from genome assembly GCA_905220615.1 of Tinea trinotella. Classification (NCBI taxonomy): domain Eukaryota; kingdom Metazoa; phylum Arthropoda; class Insecta; order Lepidoptera; family Tineidae; genus Tinea; species Tinea trinotella. Next base: position 8,047,868 of record HG992305.1, read on the forward strand.
AAAAAACTAGATTACAGAAGTATGTAGTATGTACTAAAACATATTTTATTCAATAATAAATACGTATTTTATTAAATAATTATTTGAAGCAGAATTATTTGAAGGAGGCGACGGAGTTGTGTCAGGATCGTGGCAAGTGGCGCTCCATTGTCTCTGCCTATCCCTGTGGAAAAAGACGTGACAATTTGATTGATTGATTGATAATTAAAATACGCTACTAATATTTATTTAGATTGGCGTTAAGAATTTTGTAATTTTCTAAACATGTGTACTCTATCGGGTGGAGTAATGAAAGTCTTCTCGAACTAATATTGGCAACGTCGTCAATGAACAAGTGTGCTCTGTCTGTGAACATATTGATATGATTTATCGTTATGATCATTGGATTCTGAGTGCTTTGTGTTTCGGAAGATCTTGTACTCTCACTTATTATTCTTGTTATTCTCGGCCAATGTTTTATATTTATAGAACACTACTAAATGTGTTTGTTTCATAGAATTAGCACGACTAAAATTAAAGGAACTTTTGCAACATTAATTATGTGCAAAGTATCAATAAAGTGATTTAACGGTAAAGAAATAAGCGATGGATATCGTCATTAAAGTATTAAATAGAATAGCGGATATCAAGTGTATTATAATATACATATTGGTTGACGCCTTTAAATAAATAATTATATATAACAACAAGCCACTTAAATTTTATTATTTCAATATAAAATTCAATTGAATATTCTAATTTGTAATACACAAAATTGAATGATAAATGTTAATAGTGATCGTAAAATTTCCGGCAAGCATTTTAAACGATGATTGATTTGAGCGACGATATTGATTCTCCCATTCGATGTCGGCGGCAATTAATTTAGCAATCAAAGTGAAATCACTAATATAATTATTATGATATATAAAAGCATAAAAGTAGTATGTATGAATATAAGTTTACATATTGTTATGTAATGTATTAAGATTCTGAAAAATAAATAAATTGGGCATAGATTTTGAACAGTAAATGAGTTGAGAAATTATTAGCGAATTCTCTTTTTATATTGTGACTCGACATCTGACCTCGACCCGCCATATAGTAAGCAAGATGAAGTCAAAGAGTGCTGATGACTGAAAAAAAAACGAATCTTTACGGTTGCCTCAGTCGCCGTCACTATGCCTGCTAAAGCGACGACTAGGGTACATTTGTATTTTTTTTATTGTGACACGACATATGACAGCACCCGCCTGATGTTAATATGAAGTGCGGTCCATGAATGGAGGTAACTGCTACTTTTATATATAGTTTAATAACTGTAGTAGCAGTTACACCCACTATGCCGGCCTAATTTAAACTTACAAGCTAACCCCGAAACGCGACTAAGTCATATCGCGATCTGTATACTTGTATTTGTCAATATCAGAAGTGAGCTTGTGTCAAATATGATTTATGTTACTTTAATTAATAAAGTGTTTTAATTTTAATTTACCAGTGGAGATCGTTTGCGATCAGTCTTTGGTGGAGGTGGCAAAGCCTTCAACTGTTGAGGTTTGGCTTCTTTGTTAACAGAGGCCTTTTCGTCCACAGGTGGTCGGGCAGAAACACCGCTGCCAGATGCCGTGCCCACCTCAGAAGCAGTCTCTGTATAAAGTAATAAATAACTTTAGTAAAAGCATTATTTAATATTTATAATACAAATATGAATATGAAAAAAATATTAGTAGTTGAAAATCCTAGTAAAATTCGAGTGCAAATTTTTCGCAAACATCAGCAAGAAGTATCTCTGTTTTTATATTCATAAAATTGATAAATTCGCCTTATCTTTTAAGTTTGTATAAAGGGAGTTGTGGATGGAAGGAAAGCGAGACGCTCTATTGTCTCTGCCTATTCCTCTGGACATTGAGGCGTAACGCGTAGCTATCTTTTTGATAATATTTCAATTACCAAATTGAATGTAAGTTATTAATTCTAAGAATTGCTTATGATTATAGAAACTTAAATTAATAAGCGCAAAGAGTAAGAAAACAAAACAATAACTTTAAATTATTAAACATTTATGATAAACATTAAATTAACACATATGAAAATGTATTCTGAGAAGCATTATAAGCGAATATATTTCATTAAAGTAGGTTGAATACTCAAAATTAATTATACGTAGGCGTAACGTAATTCTATCACAAATTTAAAATGATTATTTGGAAACACTATTCATATTTAAGTTATTTTATTAATATTAACTGTCAATTACAAATTTTGTTACATATACGTGTATTATACTAAAAATAGTATAAAAAGGTTTTATTGTATCTAAAAGTTTTTAGATAAAGAGCTAACTAAGTTTTACTTAAATAATATTTTTAAAAAACTTATGAACTTCATTAAATTGGTATTCTTCTAATCTACTATAATTGTATAGAAATCATAAATATCAAGTCGAGAGCTTTTAATATTTACTGAAGAATTATTATCTTAATTAATTATATTAAATTGATTGAAATGGCGGAGCGCGATAATATAAGAGGATAATTTAAGTGAACTGTATTTTAGGATTTAAAAGGACTTATACGTTTATTTTACAACGGCTTTTATAATTTCATCAAACTTCAAAATCTTCAGGCATTAACTCTTCTGTTTTTGTCAAGGCGAGATAGCTATCTTTCAGAGCGGGCCGAAAGGAATGGATTTAAATATAATGACAGCGAAATGATTATTTTTAATTTATATATTGTGGCATAAACACAGATATTGGGATTAAATTAAAGCTGCAAATGCGGCAGCAATCTTGTTCTACAATTGTTGAATAAGATTCTTAATTGAACTAATTGAAACGATCCTTGCTTTCGTAAGGAAAATTAGCATTATTCGTTCTCTGTCTTAAATGAATTTTTAAATATCCACATTTTATCCAATATATATCCATTTTAGATTAATTAATGTGTTGTTTGATCCAAATAAGACCTTAAAACTGATCTAAGGTTAAATTACACATTACATGCTTCTTTCAAATTGAAACTCATTTTATGTTCAGAAATTTCTTAATTAATTGTTAGTTTATTTATGCCCCACACCTAATTTACAGGACTAGTCTTATTTTTTTTGTTATATTCGTTCGAATTGTTTGCTTTCAGATATATTAAATTTTAACTCAAACGAGAAGAACTACTAATGTCACACATACCGCTACTGACCTTATGTAACATTTATTTGCGTGCATCTTTACATATTATAAAATATAATTACCCGAGTTGAATAGTTAGCTACAAGAGAATTATGACGAAGTTTTTATTAACAGCTGTTGGTTGTTGCGTCGCGTCGGTTGTCATAAAATTAACTATAAAGCTAATTATAAATGGCACACGTTAAAGATGAAGAAAGAGTAATATAATAGTTTTACAATTTATTATTAGATTGTGAATGATGATTTTTTAATTCTAAAACTGTTATCTTTGGCTCTCTTTCCGGGATATTTTATTGTCTGGAGACTACGGATTACTGAGGTGGGAGAGTAAATAGAAATGTGACTTCACCAATGTTTAATTATCATGTATATGTAAATTAATTTTTATTCAAATAGGCATTATATTTGATACATGTTTATATTACTTTTATACTTTATTATACTAAACTTTTATTACTTTTTATTCGAATGTAAAAAAATATTTTACATGACATTAACATAGTATAAGAACCTCGCCTGATACTACAGTTAAATATCAAGTCGTATCAACTTTGCCGGCCTAGTAGTTGGAACCGGCAAAATGTACCCAAAACGCGGCTGAATGTCTCCACGGTCTGTACACTTGACAGCGATGCTATTACTCTGGATGGCAGAGTAGGCAAATGACCGGTAACTATCTGCCTACCATTCGTAAAATGCTGTAATTGTAAAACTGCATCTATACTTTATTTAAACAAAAGTTATTTTTATTGTGACTCGACATATTATGACAGCACCAAGCCTGATGTTAAGCTGGAGTGCGGGCCATGAATAAAAGTGACTGCAACTCCAGTCAATTAACTGTAAGTAGAAGTCACATCCACTATGTCGGCTTGTGATCCTGAAATGCGACTAAGTCACTTCACGGTCTGTATCCTTGTAAGTGGTGGTTTTACCCCGGATTGCCTATATGTCCTCCACTGCCCATATAGGCAATACTCTTTTATAATCAGACCCGGAGCAAATATCCAACTCATTAATTTTTATAAACTAATATTTATAATTTTAATTATTAGATTAAATATTACAAATTAAATAATAAATAATCTAATTAAATTGATAAGCTATGAAACAAATATTTGCTCCGACCAAACCCGGGTCTTTCCGCGTAACGGACTGATGCTAACCACTACGCCACGCCTGTCGCCTACTTTTATAATAATTATTTTAAGTAAAGATCCTTTGGTCGTTACTGCTTTCTAATATGTATCACAAATACAACACAGTGGTCTAAGAAATCACGCTCGCTCAATTTACTAACGTTATAAAACATTCGCATTGTTATGATAAGGTACACACCGTTCTGTAATAAGGGTAGAATATGTTTCTATTACAAACTACAAAAACAATAGCATAGACAGTTGATGAAATGCAGTTCTATATTTTAATTAAATTGCCTACTCAATGAGACGCGTCTGGATTAAATTGTTGATTAGAACTCGATTCATACAATACTCTTTACTAAAACAATTAACAAATTAATATTTTACTCAAAGAAAGATTTAAATTAAATCATCTTCGTAGATGATAATACTTTTGTACTAAATATAGTTATTACTATTTGAAACGTATTCGCTTATTAATGCTTTATAATAATTTTTGCTTATGTATACCTAATGTATACCTAAATGGATTTTGTTAGGCAATGTACTAAAACACAATCAGCTATATAAAACAATTTAGGCGATTTATAAAGCTGATTATGATTGTACTTGTATTGTAGAAATATAATAATAAATCATATACTAATATGTATTCGCGTTAAAAAATATATAAGAAAACCGAGTGCGTTTAATATTAATACCGCCAGCAAAGTTCCTAAAACCTAAATGTTTTAATCTATAATGACTACCAACCACTTGGACTATTTCCTTATCCTTCCGCCAGCGTATGTACCTTCCATTATTTTATTTTAATATTATAGTCCACATTGCTCCATATTGATGAATCTATTGTCTCCCTATATGATAAATCCGTCAAACTGTTTGACCACAGATCGATTTAAAGAATGTTGAAGAAATTAACAAACTTACCTACATACTCTCTAAATATTATGTAATTATTTAACTTTTCCAGTCCAGTAAAATAACCTAATTTAAATTATATATATTATAAAAATCACAAACCTTTAGAAACTGCAGCGGCACTCCCTTCGTCTATGGCTGAAGATGTAGATGCTTCAGGCTCTTGGTTGATAGACAACTTGTGGCACACTTCAAAAGCCTGACCCACTGTACGTACGATGCGCATAGCCTGAGACTGTAAAAAGAGGGAAAATATGGATTACTTCTTTCGTAATAGAATTTATCAGTAGTTTTAGTTGATCCAGTTCATGTTAAAGCAGTGATAATAATCGCCGTGGGAAATGACATATTATGTTTGCTACGACAAAGATGTCACTCGCGAAAGTGATGAAAATGAGATTATTCGGGTTGAATGCTTATACTTAAAACACAAATGTAAAACACAATTTAAGAGACTCCGTGTTCTTAATTAACACAATATATTTATTAAAGAAAGACTGTTTGAAAACATTAATTAAATAAATTTTATGCGGTTTACTATCGCGTTTATTTTGGTTTTGATTTCACAATTTCAGTCAGTATCTCTGTGACCACGATGGCTGCAAAGCTCTCGAAACGTCGGAACAATAAAAAAAATGTTAAATCAAAACCAAAATAAACGCGATAGTAAGCCGCATAAAATTTGTTTAGTTTATTAAACAATGTTCGCGCAAAATCTAAGAAAATTCTATGTTTGGTAACATATTCAATAATTACAACTAAACAAACTGCATTAAATATTTTTTTATTGCTGAGATATTTATGTTACCAAGTTAAATTCTTATTTTAGTTTATAGTTTAAAAAATATTAGTTTGTACTGGTGGTATATTTAAAATAAATATAAATGGTAACATAAAAATAAACAAATGAATAAATTATATTAATGTATAAGATCGCCCGCCCGCCAAGATGTAATATTATTATTTGTTAATACAGTTTTAATTTAATGATGTATTTATTATATTTTGAATGTATATTTTATAATATTATGATTTGAGTAGCATATATATATTAGAGTTTATAAGGAGAGTTAATTTAGCGGCTTACGGCTGTGACAGAGGCCTTGGCCGATAGCCAATATTCCAACAAAATGCTTCGTTAGAGATATTGAGCTTTAGGAAGGTGTAATGATTACTGATATATATTTTTAAAGTATTTCCTGTTTTATTTTGTCGCTTTTTTCGAAACATTTATTTTAATCCAAAACTAACAAATAGCTCAATGCTTATTTTTTATATAATATGTTATGGTTAAAATTTTAAAAATATTTCGTAATATAAACAAGAAGTAACTACTTAATAGATTTTATTATTTTTGGAATATAAGATAATTTACATATGGTCTTAAACGTAACAATACGATTATCAATATAATAGAAATATTAAATAAGTTTAAACTTTAGCTCGAATAATATGTGAATTTTGAACATGTATGGAATATGTTTGTCATAACGAGACAATGACCTTTATCCCGGTTGTAAATTACAGCTTTTTCATGTCCGCGAATACGTCAGACATCTATAGCTATTTTGGATGGCAACGTCACATCAAGAGCGAGGTCAAAGAAATTTGCTTGATGTAGGATAAAAGCTTTTGTATGCGTTAAGTGTTATCCTTCATCATCAATATAGATATCCTAAAATGTTACTTACTGATTACATGTTAAAGTATTAAATTAATATAATAATATCACTCTACATTAAATAAAGTATTCGGGCAGGTTGTAAGACAATAAAAAAACAAGTTAATATTTATATTTAACAATATGGATTATACATTTCTCCAAACATAATATGGATATTACAATATATGGATATGGGTTGCCTGCAAAGTCATATATTATTTTTATTGCGACGCGAAATCTTACCTTGACTTGAATGGGAAATTTAGAAGCAATGACGACTGATACATCAGACTAAGTTCACTAGTTTTTTCTCAGTCACCGTCACCATGACAGCCAGATGTTCTTTTACATGCTCCGCTTGGCGGATACATTTTTTATATTTTTTTAGTGCCTGACTAAATATTTTTAGTGTAGACAACTGACTTCGACCCGCCTGATGGTAGGCAAGAAGAGGTTCAAGAGTGTCGACGAGTGCCATAGGTGATTCTTCACGCATCGCTTATAGAATATGGAGATCACAGTGGCTGGTAAAGCATTTTACTTGTCGATTGTTCGAAGAAATAACCGACACGCCGAACCGTTTAGTTCGACAGGTTTATGCGCAACAGACTGGTGTGTATACCAATGTGTCACGTGTATCGTGTCGCATTGGTTAGCCATAGAGCTAAAGGACGTATTTCTTGATTTATTAGCAGGGACCGTAAACCGTGTGGTAGAACAAGTGTGTCCTATAACGGAGGCGACGGCTACTAGGGTCGCTACAATTACGCAAATATCCATTTTGTTAGATAGACGAAGTAGTCTAAGTAAAACGTTATTTTGATATATTATGATAGCACCACGTTATGATATTAAGCTGGAGTGCCGTCTATGAACTATTTTGAATAACTGCAAATAACAGTCGCATACACTAGTCGGCCGGCCTGGTTAGAAATGGCCATTGAAATTATGACACTCAATAGAGCTTAGAGTTCATTGCGTAAAGTTATTAAACACATAATTAAAATATGTTTTTTACTAGTAAATATAGTTTTTACGTTATTTAAATAGAAGACGGATTTAAAAAAAAAAACGAATTAATGTATGAATGAAGGTATAAAATATTAGTTATTAGGCCAACGGACGTTTTTAGCCAGCTATAATGTCATTGATTAATGATATTGGTCGCTTCGCAGAAATATATTAATATTAATGGCACTACGATTTTCAACGTTTCCTTATTTTAAAGCTGATTTACGGACTTCCTATCTAATTAAATTTGTAAAAAAAAAATTAGTTATTTTTTTCAGATATTTTCGGAGATTAGAATTATTTTTATAATTTAAAATTATTATGATGTTTATTACACGTAGTGAATTGTTTTGAATTGTCCAAGAATTTAGGTTTTTGTAGGTATAGTTTTCTACATCTACAGTAGGGACCTAATGTGGCCTTATGGGCCGGGCCTATTTTTAATACACGTTCTTCGTTTAACCCTTCGAGAACCTAGACCTTTAAATAATAATGTTCATATACCAGTATTCAAAAACAAACTTTAATTTAAATAATTTAAATAATATAAATATATAATAATAAATAAAATAAAAGTTTTTTTTATTATACTTGAAGTAAAAATCTGATCTCAAAAGCTTACTGACGAGATTTAATTTAATACACAAGTAAAGAAAGTATGACAAGCAACGACAGGTGTGGTGCATTGATTAGCACACCAGTTCGTTATGCGTAAGAGTTCATGATCCTCTCTTGCATCCCCATGGTATATATTAGACCTTTAATTTTGTATCAGCCCAGTTCTAAGCTTATAGTTTGAAATAATTTTAGTACAATACCTATAGTTATATCTCTCACATATCCATTGCATTCTCATGGTTCATCATCAGGTACTCTACATCTACATAGGCTCATAGCAAGAAACAATTGAAGTAAAAGCACCATGTCTTTAATTTGATAACAGTTCAAGCAAAAGCTCACTGGAACAATTTTAGTTACAGCCTATAGGTCTATCTCTTGTGGGTTTGCTGATCTGAGAGGATCCATCATCAGGTTTCAAAGTCTATAACAGATATTTTTTTAAAGTAACTGTTATTATATTTAAATAACATTAGTTATTTACTAATTTTTTTAAGTATCTTTATTACAATAATATTGTTTATTTACTTTTTATTTTTTAAGTAGCTTTTAATATATGTCAATAAAATCTACTTAAACAAGTTTTTTGTTTACCATTTTTATTTACGGAAATAGTAGTGTATTATCGTTCAAGTTTTTTATAAAATCACCCTTTAATGAGTAACAAGATATAGCTGAGACGCGTTGTTAACAAATTTTCAATTAATTTAAATATACCTACTATTATTAAACAAAACTTTGAATCAAGGATATCATGTACTATTAAACTCTTACGATATTTGAAACAATATTCTAAAGAAATTACGATAATAAAATGAGACATTGTCTGCGAAAAACGTTTTAATTGCCCATAAAATTTATTGGCTATTTCTTTTATAGAACTAATAATATTATGTAGAAGTGTTAATTAATTGAAGACAGAAATGGCTATTTAATAGCATACTCTGTTTACACGAATACCCCACAGTGGTAAATAACGAATGTGTAACCGCTATTCGAAACTGTTTGAAAAAAGGTAAATGTTTATAGATTTTGCGCAATAATACCATGGAAGATTGTTTTCTTGGCCATCGAAATAAGTGCACAGACGAATTTCTGACGTAATCAGCGCCATTTAATATTAAACGTTCTTACCTTCTATACTAGTCAAGTTTTTAGGATTTGTTGAAATTGCGTCAACTGATGATAAAAGTGTAATTTTAATTACACGAGGTTAGCTAAATCTGCACTTAATACCTTTTATTTTACAGGGTATTTGAAGTGTACTAAAAGATTTTTTCTGTCTTCGTTAACAGAAAACGGCAATAAGATATCAACAGCTCAAACAATTGGGTTTTAAAAACTTTATCACTTTTTTTTAAATAATTTTACATAATTTTGTATCAACTCTTATTATTTTATTTTTTAAATGTTTAATATGATTCGATAAATATGTTATTACTGCACCAATATCATTTTACGATTATAATACAAGGTATGTAAAATATTAATTATACTAAAATAAAGTGTCGTTATAATTTGGGAAATAACTACTTTTAATTATATTTTTTCTTCGCAAATTATGTAAAACAGTAATAAAATGAAAAATTGTACATGATAGTTTGGTAATATAAGATTTTCAGTAATCGTTTTATACATTACGCTTTGTTTATTTCTTTTCTCACATGTGTAGTTTGCTACAACGTTCTCTTTCATCGTATGAGTAATCGTCAATGAAAAGTTCTTAAGGTACTAATATATTATGAAATTAAAACATCACATCTGGTACTATTTTCAAGTACCTGTCGACCTAATTCAGATTCAAAGTAATGTTACTATAAGACAAATATAAACATACCTCCAGATCTAAATCAATGCCGTCTGACTTCGAAGTCTTCCCATCAGGTGGTAATGAGAACCTGTGCGGTCGACGACTTAGACTATTAATACCCATATGTTTACTTGATCTACCCATTGTTACACTAGAACCATTCACAATTTCGGGCTCACGGAATGAAAGTTTTTTCCTAGGTCTAATTACATCACTAGTTTCATGCACTTCATTTGAACCTAACCTGTCATTAGAAACAGGTATGATTAGTCGTGACCTAACCAACACTTCCTCAGAGGAATTATAACGTTCTATATTACTAAGTGACTCTTTAGAATAACTGTCGGAACGAAAACTATTATCATCTTCATACTCCAGCCTTTGACGAGATCCAACTGACAGCGGTCTTTGTCGGATGTTGTAATCACGGGCGGACTTCTCATCTATTCTACTTTTGTGCCTAGTTTTCTGCATCTCATTGAATTCAGGTTCCGATTTACTGTTTTTTAATCTTTCCTTTTTCATTTTGGATCTATCTTTTGATTCTGCTTTTAAATATTTAGTCTTTTGTTGTTCTTGTTGTTTGTTTTTCAAGACACCGCTAAGTGAGACCAAAGTACTTCGTGCTTTCAACAACACATCTGCCGGCAAATGTTTTAGGGAATGATCGTTCCCTTTTACTCGTCCATTGAGATCCCTTTGACTAGACATTTTAATTATTTTTTATCATATGTATATTTATAATGTGGACCGTTGTTGATAGTTTATAGAAGACATTGTGCTTCCAGGCGCGTACTCAGGCCGCGATCTATAAAAGAACTGTAGTGGTCTGCATGTAATGTGCGAGCACACACACAGTTCACGTACCGCAAATAAACACAACGGCTGACGCGCGTCGACTCGTACATTCTACGAAATGAATATGTCACACAAATCCGTCAATCTTTATGTTCAGAAACCGCTTTGAAATTATGGAATAGCACTAAAACACGGAAGCACCGTTCCTGCCAAAATTTGTAAAAAAATGTAAAAATATATTCAATTAATATTATATTATATGTACATTGTACACGTGAGTAAATTATTAATTATAAATAATATACATATTTTTTTATCATATTACCACATACCATGTTTCCTTCATTGCAATACCTATAACTTGTGTTATGGCGAGTTTGCTCCCTAATGACATTAATTAAAGGTATTAGAGGCTGCTAACTTTTCCCATAAATTTTAGCTTCAGTGTTATATAATACGAATATCAACTTTATCTGATAAGATATTAACAGTAAAATAATTTAGATTTTCGGTAGAATATTAATACAAGAATATTAGTTTCACAAACAACATATAAGTTTCTTAGAATATGATTAATCAACTTAAATATTAGTTTCGCCAAACTGCCAAAGAAACATCGATACAAAAAGCTCCCTTTCTCTCCCTTTCATAGCGCACGAACATCTGAACAACATCTATTTTCTAAATATGTACTCCATATCAACGAAACTTCGACTTTAGTATCAGGTGTACACATTTAAATAGAGATTTTGATTTGATGTATAATATAATTTACTTTCTACATTATACAGAAAACATTATTAGAAACATGTTCTAAAATATAACATTATAAGGAAAATTACAAAATTATATAAAATATATAATTGTTCTAAGAAAATTATTAAAATTATTAACAGTAAAACTCTTAGTCAGATTTTCAATTGTAACTAAGAAATGTAGGTTTATTCTTCCTTCTTACATTGTCTTTCCTACTTTGTTTCTAATCTTTACGCTGTTTTTTATCACCTACCGTAAACGATAGTTGTTACTAACTGTATTTAAAGAGATTTGTGTCAATGTTTACTCACTTACAAAAACTACAATGTTAGGTGGAAACTTTGTATTTTTATATCGTTCGCTAATCAAATTAAATTGTTAATAACTTTAATAAACTGATACTTTCTTATATTTTACGCGAACAAATTAAACAAATTTTATGCGGCGTACTCTCACGTTTATTCTTTAATAAACTGAATTACAAGACGATCCCACAGGATTTGTTCTCTAATCTATACTTATTAATTAAGGCAAAACAAATTGCTTGTTTGAATAGGTCGGGGGAAGGTTTCGCACTATGTCGACCGAATTGGCAGTCAAATTAAAAAGTTCGGTGCGTCGTTTCTTTGCAGAACAATCGACAAGTGGAATGATTCTGTTCCATCTGTTCTCTCCTTCCTATAGCCTTGGATCCTTTAAGCGATGCGTGAAGAAGCACCTTTGGCCGGTATAGTAGCGGCGACTGGCGCAGCCGTGAAGACTCGGTTTTTGCCGTCGTCGGCACTCTTGGTTCTCTTCTTGCTTACTATCAAGCGGGTCAAGGTCAAGTTGAGTTTATTTTTGATTTTGATACAAAAATTTATTACCTGGGTAACCGGACAATTTATTATCCAAATGTATTTTTTAACTATATTACCTAAAAAATCAATTAGGGCTAATATAATCTAATTAAAATCCTGGACAGCTAAAATACATATTTACTGTTGTTTGGTTTTTGCAATTACGATTAGATGAGTTTTCTATTTAGGCCACTTTTTTTTGTTAAAGTTTTACCATGGAGGTGCATAATTTAAATATATTTATAACTTTTTTCCAGTACTATCGAAACATTTGCTGTTATTAGGGCTAATTTAACTTTGATGGTTATGCACTTTTTCGTAAAAAAGTTTTTCTACAGATGCTTGCATATTAATTTATAATAATTATTAAACCAGTGTACAAATAAATTAATTAAAGAGTAAAATTCTTCATATAATGTTATATATTTTATATAGAACATAGTTTCTTTATTAATTGACACAACCAATACAGCTGTAGTTCAGGAAATTAACAAAGACGAAACATTTATAATTAAGTTAGAGAGTTATTGCTTCAAGTAGTCGGGATCAAATCACGGCGCGGTGTTATTAATCATTAGCATTTAGTTACCAAACCTCATCTACTATAAGAGATAAGAAACGGATTAATCTTAGATGTTAAATAGACTTTAGACATTTTATAAACAAACTGCCTGAAAATGAAATATGATAAGTGGCCGCGAATATTATATACAAAATGCCAGAAACAATTTTTCTTACTCCACTATAGTAATAAAATAGTATTTACTACATTTGTTTACTTTAAATGTTTAATGTGTATTAGATGAACAACTAGTTTGCATCTTTATTACTCTTTGGTCATCATTTTCTGGATACTTATTTATATATGATTAAACAAGGATTAATAACAAATCTACTACTACTAAGTTATTGATCTTATTTTTGTATTTAATTATAATATGTTTTGTCATTACTTAGTAATATTCACGAATGATTTTCAACAATATCCCACATAGCAACAACATTCCACTAGATTAGTATGTTATTAGGATCATTAAATGAAACAAAGTTCGTTTTACCTCGCTTAGATGAGGTTTACAACTCGAGTTAACTAGAAGCACGACAATTAAGAGGATAAAATTATTATTGTCATGCATACAATTTATAACAAATATCTTGAACAAAAAGCGACGTTATAGGAAAATTAGTAACTATTGATTCTATACAAGACTATATTATGTATTGTATAATTTTATTTATATGTACAATTTGTGATTTTTTATACATTAATAAAAGAAGATTTTTCCACTAAAATATACATATTAATATAAAATGTATTTATATTATGATATTAAGAGCACTAATCAGTAAGAGTTTGATCAGTTTTTAGTGTTGCTGATCAAAACGTATGAAATTTTATAGTGAGTTCGCATAGTGACTCGAGGAGTCGTGAAAATCCGGCACTGAAAGTGAAGTTGTTTTCCAAAGCGTACATGTCTTTTATTAAATCTATATTTATAAGACCGACATTTTTGATCTTAATATGCATGGACATTTTTTTTTGTAGCAAGAAAAGTTTTCCACTGAAGTACAGCCAACACTGAGCGCGACTTATTAGATTTATATATATATTGTGTTCTTCGATGGAAAAGTTGATGTATTCAAATAACTGAAATGAGGAAAATAATAATGTACCGTTCGTATTGTAATACATGTACATTTATTATATGTTTCTATTTCCCAGTCATTATATCATAGGTATAATAATTTAATATTTATTTAGGGCAAAAATAAAACATATATTAGCGTCTGTTTAATATTTTTAATCTTCATAAAGTATGTGTGAAGATTCTAAATATAAAACAGTTATAAACAATTTTAAAAGAAGTAGTGTAGTATCTAAAGTATACAGAAGCGGTCGTACAAACAAATAGAACACAATAAAAGGCTACAAATCGATTGCTAAACAGTTAAATGAGAATAAAATCTGTGCAAGTCTTTCAAAATGGGAAGTTTACAGCTCTAAAGACGAGTGTTAGCCGACTGTAATTGATTATAAAAGTCTTCTAGTTAGATGAATCGGTGATTTATTTCCTTCGACGTGTAAACAGAAGGTACGGTGTTTGTAGCCACAACAGTTTGACAAGCGTGCAACCGAGCCCGAGCGAAATAATAAATTATGAAACCGCAACTACCAACCTAATTAACTGAGTAATAAGGTTTATGTTTTGTCATAATAAACAACACAGTATAGAGTATAAGGAAACAAAGTATGTAAAGACAGACTGACTTATTTACGGTGGAACAATAAATAACGCACGTCTCTGTTATAGGAACATATTACATTTCTATTGAACCATACAAAAATAGTATACGAAAATTGTAACTTTTCCTATGTTATGAACAAAATTATTAAATTTATAAATTTTTTACCAAACAACATGACTTTATGAACTGAATGGCAGTTTTTGACGACAGGCGTGGACGAACGGTTTAGCGATTGGTTTGTTGCGCGTAAAGTCCCGGGTTCGATTCCCGGTCGGAGCAAATATTTGTTTTATTTATTTATTTATTTTATTTTATTTGGAAAACTTACAGCCTCTATTTTACAATAAAAATGTAACAGCGGTAATACTAGGCCTTTTTTCATAGCTTTTATTTGTAATATGTAATAACATTAAATATTGCAAATATTTAATGTTATTAAAAAAAAGAGATGGATATTTGCTTCGGGTCTGGTTATCAAAGAGTGGTAGGCAGTGCTACCCAGTCTGCCGATCAGGGGTAGTACCACCACTCACAAGTATACAGACCGTGAAGTGATTTGGTCACGTTTTGGGATCAGCTTGTAAGTTGCCGGTTCCATCTAGGCCGGCATAGTGGATGCGATTGCTACTCACAGTTATTGAATTGTAGTAGCAGTGACATTCATTTATGGACCACACTTCGGCTTAACATCAAGCGGGGTGCTGTCATATGTCAAGTCACAATAAAAATTAAAAAAAATTAAATTATAAAGTTGATACGTGTTATATGAAGAAATAAACTTGAATTTAGTTAATAAAAGGCGACCGTGGTGTAGTGGCAGTGCAATGGTTACACAACCCGGAGAGCACGAGTTCAAGACCACCCACCAGTACCAATGTATCTTTGATATATGTACTTTGGTTATCCTGTTTCTATGATACAAGCACTTTAGTAGCTTAGAATAGAAATGTAAATAAATAAAAATAAAAAAAATACTTGAGAATTACATATTGATTCAAAGACATCTTCGTAATAAGATGAGTAATAATAATTGCGTTACCAATTATTATTTGATTTTAACTATTACATTTATTAGGTATCTGTAATAGGATTTTAGACAAAATACAAAGGGTCACGAAAAGGGAAAGCGAACTAGTTACAATTCAAACTTAACTTGTCTACAAGTTGTTTTAACAACGGTATCTGTTCTTGCGAAGAACTTTTGACAGGGACTTTAAAGAGTAATATCTCTACAATAAAACATACCGAAAATATAATATTTCATTTGTACTAAAATAATATATCTAAAATATCAACGTAAATAAAATTTGTTTATACTCATTATTCTTTAATAACAAGTTTTAAAAATCATCAATTAACAACCAATCAATTTATTTATTTATTAGTAAAACATACAATTATCAAATGTAAAAATTAAAATTACACCTCTATTCTGCTAATACTAAAAATCTTAAATACCAACAATCTATATCTATGTTGTTTTATTAATTTAAATCGGAGACATCCTCATGAAAGCTAGGTTACCTAGTGCCCATAATTGCAGAGCTTTTGCGATACGTAGAAAATTGTGGATGTAAGGGAAGCGAGGGAGCTGTGTCAGGATAGTGGCGCTCCCTTGTCCCTGCCTAACTCTGTGGGATAACGGCGTGGCGATTTGATTTGATTTGAGTTTTATAATCGGCTGTTAAATAATAATATATAATAATAAAATCATTATATTAATCAAATCGATCATCTTTACTTAGGTACATGCAAAGGACATAAGCTAAAGAACCTTAAAGTTTATCCGTAGATAAAAATTCTATATATATTATGTATATTTTATTTTATAAACATACTAGCTAGCGGTTTTCCGCGGGTTTACGCGCGTTAATATAACCTGATATAACAGGACCCCTTGCATCCTCGTGGGCCATCATCAGGTACTCCAGTATAAGCTCATGGTAAGAAACAATTTCAGTTAATTCACTATATCCATTACATATCTCTTGCATCCTCATGGTGGACCATGATGGATCATCAGTTACTCCAAATTTGATAACAGCCAAGCTAAAGGCTCATAGTAATAAAACATGTTTGGTCAAAGTACTATAGTAATATCTCTTACATCCTGATGAGCCATCATCAGGTACTCCAGGTATTAAATTTGATAACAGCCCAGCTTAAGGCGCAAAGTAAGAAACAATTTTAGTCAAACCACCATAATTCTATCCCTTACTTCCTTATTGTTCATCATCAGGTGGCCTTTAATTAGATAACAACCCAAGAAAGACTAATTGGAAGAAACAATTTTAGTTAGAGAACTAATGGAACTATTTCTCTCTCTGGTGGTGTTGCTGATCTGAGAGAATTTATCACCAGGTTATTCAGACCCAGAACGTTTTCTTTCATCGTACCTAGTGGCGCACGTTTTTGTTTTTATGGTTCATCATCATGGTATTCCGGGCCTTCAAATTGATAAAAGCCCAAGCATAAAATATGATTTTAATGACATCACATTATAAATACTCTAAATTCTTGGCTTTTAAACTAAAATGTGCATGTTTAATAGATAATATGTAAATCTACAGTGTCCATAACCAAAGAGCGTGTATGAAGAGAATTGTGGATAATGAAGAAAGCAAGAGAGTTGTGACAGGATCGTGGAAAGTTGTCTCTGTCTATCGCGCCCAGTTGTCTCTGCCTATCCATGTGGAAAATAATTAACGATATAGATGACGGAAAAATGTGACCATACTTTGCTTGATGTTAAGGTGAATACAATTAAGATACTTACTGATATTTAATCCAAGTTTAAGCAAAACAGATGATTTTGAATTTTACGTGATATCTCTTGTTTATAATTCTATTTTAAATTAGGCTATATCAAATAGAAAATATTATATATATTTTCATAAGTTTAGAGATATTTGATCATATTACGGAAATAATTTCGAGATGGATGGTGGCGCGCACTCAGCCGGTTTCTTTGATCTCTACTTTATTATTTTTCGTCCACATGAGAAGTAAATAAATAACTACTAACATTCTGCGTCACATGGACTAATAGATGAGATCTCAAACAAAGTACCAGTTGACATATATTCGTGCAACTGATGGTATTTTTAACTATTAGCTTTTGTATGAAACTTACTCACAGGAAAAAATATTATTTAACAATTTATGTGGATGAAAAAAAAATCCAGAAAAAATGAGTATCTCGGCAGCTTCTTATTATACGGCTTCTTGTAAAATATAGTTCACTTTATCCTTGAATATTTAAAAATAAATGTCTTGTGATATCGGTTAACATTTTTATTAAAGTAAATAAATTGCCTCCTTGCTCCTGTCCCGATAGTGGCGTTCTATGAAAGTTAGAGCGTCAAAGAAATTTCTAAATGACCTACATACCGTAATTATAATTCATATTTTTATTAATAAGAATTTTTTAAATATGCTGTTATTAAATATAGTGATTTAAATACAGACGTAACTATATTTATTCTAGTTTTTATTAATACATATTTTAATCGGCGGTATTTAAGGCATGACTAATTAATTCTGAACATAAAACTTTTGAAATAGCATAAGGATATTTAGGATTTGTTTATGAAAATAAGAGTAGCGTAGCATTGTGTCGTTTATGTATATGTTATTTTTCAATGGGCACATATTCTACGGACGATTGCCGCCGCAGCTGTTAGTTATGGCAGCTGTTCTGTTTATGGTTCCTTGTAGCATTCATAAACACCATTCGCCAGTGTAGGCTCTATATACATACGATTTTAATGCATGTAGATATAAGTACTAAAACTGTATAAGTTCTTTTTAACCATTGCTATGCGTGTTATATATTTTAGGTTTGTTTGCATTTCACAGGTGGCTCCTATAAATCTGAGAAAGTAATATCCGCTATAAATTGTATTGGTATTTATGGACTCTTACCTTTTTATTGCTCTTGAAAACGTTGCACCTGAAAACGTTCGTGGGACCTTCCCTGGCAATGTAGGAGAAGATTTTAAGATCGGAACTGTCGTGAGACACGTAGAATATACGGTAGACTGGATGATGCATCAATTCTACAGTTGTCTTACTGGAGCTTCCGAATGAGAAGAGTCCTTTTCCCCCTTCTTTGCCCTGTAACAAATTAACAAATTAATTATCATTAGTTACGTAATGCGTATGCTACAATATTAGCCGATCGTGGTTTAGTGTTTCGCGGATCAAAAGTCTCCGAGTGTCTGGTGAGGTTACTGAAGCGAGAGTGTTATGAATCTTTGTATAATGCATTTTATTGTTTATTACGCTGAAGAAGGCTGAAAAGGCTCTATACGCTTTTCAGACCAAGTACTTGTAATCTACAGCCCTAATACCATCTTAAGGAGATCTACGCGGTGAAAGATAGGTAAACCGGAGAAGATTGGCCAAGAAGAGTCACGATCAACGAGAGTCGATGCTGAGGGAATGACTGTAGAGACAGACGCTAAGAATAATTTATAAATACAAAGACAAATGTAAAGTTAATTAAATATTTTGAACTCTATTTCCTGATACATAAACAATAGAAAATGTAATAAAATGGACTGACATGTTTGGAGTAGAAGCCTATTTTATATAGTAAGTATTTGAGAGAGGAAAAATATTGCGGTGCTTAAAGCGACCGTGATGTAGTGGTAGTGCAATGGTCACGCAAACCGAGATCACGGGTTCAAAAACCACATGCCGATAGCATATATCTTTGATATATGTATATATCAAAGATATATGTACTTTGGTCGTTCTGTTTCTATGATACAAGCGCGTTTGGTAGCTTAATATTGAAAAAAACCCCGGTTTTATTCCTAATGAAAGTTAAAATAGCAAAAAACTTGGCCTGCGATTTTTTCTTACTATTAATAAGGGTTAGAAACAGTAAAAAATGCAGGTCTCAATACAGAGCCATAAAACTTATCAAATTTTATTCTTACCCAAACTCCACATACTCGTAATAATGTGGCTATAATAAAAACTTTAAAGTTTCATCACTATAATGGGCGAAAAGGCTGATCTTTACCCACCCCTCCTTTATCAAAAAGGTAAAAGGTACTTTTTCCTAACAAGGGAAAATACACAATATTGCCTTTCACAGTGTCTTATTTAGACTTTTGTGAACATTTCTTTTTATTCCATACTTATAGGTATCTATTGTCCTATTTCGCTAAAAGAAAATATCCCGTTACAACATTTGAATTGATATAAATAGATGAAGTTTGACATTTAAATCCTTTATGTACATATAAAATACCTACATGTATGTACATAAACGGATTAAACGTACAGTGACATAACGGCTGTGATTTAGGGAATCTGGGTATAATCTCGTGTTAAGGCGAATTTGTATATTTACTAAATACATACGTACTCGCTGTTTCACAATAAATACACCATGTCTAAAATTACCATGTGATTTGATATGTTTCTTTCTTATTAAAACTCGACATTTAACCACGAGTTGCAGATAAGAAAAGAGAGGTCCAAGATAACCAACGGCTAAAAAAACTGATTCAATCGAAGTCATATGCCAGTTAAAAGCACTTTTTACGCATCGTTTTAAGTTTATAGGATGGAGAAAATGGTTAAGGTGGTAAAACACTTGTCAATTGTTCTACAAAGAAATGACGCACCGAATGTTTGTCGGCTTTGAGCTTGTATGCTACAAAATGTACATTTACATGCACTTATTATTTTTTATACAACAGATTTGTAAGCTACTGTTACAAATGAAAATTGAATTTATTTTTATTCATATAACATTTTTTTTAAATTAGCTTTTCTAAACTACGCTTTTAAACGTGCATTTTTCTTAGTAGAAAGCCGGATATCATATACATTTTATTTATTTATTATTTATTTTATAGGTGTTCAAAACAATTTGTAATCTTTAATTCAGTATAAAAACATTGTAAATTTTCAAACTCGATTGCAACTCAAAAATTATGCACACACTGCGAACAATAATTAATAATTATAATAAATAATTTAAACATAAAAAAAATATTACAAATCACTAACTAATAGTAGTTAATAATCATCTATTAATCTATTATTTAAACATATAAGGCATTATAATTTCATTTCAATATCAAATCATAAAAAAAAACATACATAAAATCACTTGGACAACAAAAATTTATTGAATATTACATTAATTGACCTTTTATAGATGGAAAAATGGGGGTTGAAAATGTCTATGTCGATGAGGACGCTCTGATTGCTGACAAGATCGTTGTAGCTTCGGCACATTCTACATTGTTACTTTTGTACAATACCATATACGTACAATACCTCGTACATTCTAACCGGCAAGTGGGTTTTGGTTAGTATTTATTCTTTGATATTTACCACTTAATAAATATTAAAATTAGTTATAGGTTATATCGATTTTTTACATCGAATTTGATATATGTAGTAGGTAATAAGTTATACGTATTAGTTACTAAGGTTTCACTATTGTGAACATGATCCTATAAGATCCTTTTACAGATGTAGGTCGTGAAGCATTTTAAGGTTGCTACAATTGCGACCACAACTTAAATCATTTTCCTTTCAGTCGTTGGGGCCCACTAGCCTTCCCTACTAGCAATCAAATTAAAGTTAGATGTCGCGTCTTAATGAAAAAAAAACAGGTTATCACGGATCAGTTTAAAAGTTGCCGGAGTTCAGCTAGGTAGGCACAGCGGTAACGTCTACTGTGTAGGAGCAACATCCGCTTATAGATATCACTCCAACTTAACATCAGGTGTGCTAAAAGTCGTTGTTTTATCACGCCATATTAAAATAAATAAGAAAATAACTACTATACATAATAATTTATAATAGTTGTAAAAGTGCACCTTTTGAAACTTTATGAACTTACAAGGCTTTCAGGACTTTGACAAACTTAAAAAAGTATTTATTTGACTTTAGAAATACGTAGAACTCAACCTGCACCGCAACTTGAGAAACTTAACCAATTCACTGGTTGATAAACTTTCCTTTTAGATTACAATTGATTATTCAGCGAGGATTCAAAGCACGGACTTCGCGTTTCTTACAAGATGTAGTCCGCATGTTGCGGTTCCATTTTGCAAACGACACAAACCTTACTTACCGCAGCTTAGACCTCGCATGACTGCAAAGTTATTACTGGCAATGGGAAAAACGATAAACGTTGTGAGGATAATTAACTTGGGTTCTCCAAGCACTCATAATGCTCACTTACTACGATGATAATATATATTGCTGAGTCAAGTAGCACGCTAAATTAGTTATTAAAAGACTCCTAACTACTAATATAATTTTTATATATAAGTGTTGTATATTAATAAAAACTATTAAGTTATTTTATTACCCACTAGTTATGAAGGTCTCAATATGAGATATCATTAGGTTTCATTCGAATGTTTTTTTATGATATCGTGATCTGTCTTTAACTAATATATGAAATAATGATGATTGTAATCAATTATTTTTTTAAGAAGGAGAGTATATTTTTTTGGCGTACTATTTTTTTTATCTGATATGAAGACATAAATTTGTAGAAGTTAAGTATGATAAAAATTGCAATAATACATAAAAAACATAGATATTTATTATACTTAAGCAATATTTGCTTGGGTCTTTAGAATCTGAAAAAGCAAATTTATTAAACCCGGGCATGTTTATGAGTACCTTTTGTGCATTCTGTGAATTATTTAAAATAACAATACTTGTATTAAAACGAAGAAGAAGTAAGAGGGTGGTGAGTACCTCGCGTTTTTTTAGACACTACTTGACAGGTTTCCATTAGAGAAGTCGTGATTAATGATAGCGTAGAAAAAAAGCACCGGCAACACTCACTTTCCATTTTGAATAAATCTGATTTAATAGCCTGAAATGACAATTTGTGGTCGGCCGAAATAATGGCTAAAATAAATTTGTGCTGGTAATTTGGTATTCATAAAATTCGTAAAATTGTGTCAGTGAAAAGAAATAAATATAAGAAACTGTATTGTAGTTAATTTAGGAATGACAAAAAAAGTCTTATTTAATTATTACAAACTTTTCGTTTTAAACTTAATATAACAGTTACAAAACTTTGTGTCGTTTAACTTCAGAGATTTAACAACTGCCATGCATCATTAGATCGTATTTTGCTATATTGCATAGGGGAAGTTGTGCTCATTCATGCAATGCAAAAGAACAGTCGAAGTATTCAATTTAACTTTTGATTCAAGTTTGAGGAAGCGAGGTAAATTTTTCTTCGAATTTCATGAATAGAAAATACTTTCACAGCAAACTTTGAAAAAAGCTTTATACATTCAATTTCGAATTTTATAAATTTCATTTTATTTCACACAAAAAGTATACAGAATTCGATTGTAGTGAGATTGTTAATAAATATTCGCTCGGGAATCGTAATGTACACTTTGCAGATCTCTATATATTTATTTAGAATTTGAGCAATGGCTTAACTCACCTTAGTTTTGGCTTTTTTCATTCTAGTGGTAACCCGAACCCCATCTATTGACACATCGACTGTCACCTTTCGTTTCTTCACTCCCTTCGCTTTGAACTCGTACTGAAACAAAAGTGTTCTGACAAAAGGTTTTGTGCAAATACGTTGTAGGCGTTTACAAATGTGAATAAAAAGAAGCATATTTTATCTCTTCGTCTTTGGTTAAAAAAGAGACTCCTAAATAAGTAACATGTTAATAATCTAACTTTTAGCTTCATACAGGTAAACTAACTATTTAAAATAAATCCTAGTAATATTTATTTTTCTGTGTTCATCAGTGTCGGGATAAACGTAACAATGGAAACTAATTTAACAAGGTATTGTTCTGTAATGATAAATGAATACAAAATGAGCATTAGTTCACCCGCTCATTATAGTTGAATAGTTCGTTACACAGAATCGTACTGCTTTTATGGAAAATGAGGTCCAAGCCAATTAGGGGAACTATTTGCATAGTACGTAGGGATCGATAAAATAATAACACGTCCCTATTCAAGGAAAGTGTGAACATAATTGTGACATTACAAAATGTACTTGTAATTCCAACGCTCCACTCGTATTCCAAATATATGGCGATGCTGGCGAAGGACAAAGTCACATACCTACTTAGCCGCTCCTTACAATTTCAAGATGCAAATATAAAACAGAAACTTCAAAGCGACTTTATTTGAATTATATGAATTGAAGCGCAGTGTTTTTAAGAAATATTTGTACATTGCACTTGTTATAAAATGTATATTTTCAATGTGTTAAAAAGTTTACGTGTTTCCGAGAAAAATAGCGGTACAATTTTGTTCAATGTATTTGTCAATATCAAACAAAAATATATATTTCTCGTGGTTGACAAATTAGAACAATATATTTGGTATATGTCGCGGGCGGGCAGATAGAAACTTTTGTTAAGGTTTTTTCGTTGAAATTGTTTGTTATTTGTATCTGCTTCGAAAATGAAGGAATTTGATACAACTTTTATATTATATAATCTTTCATATTTTTGCTAAATAAAACCTTTTCTTTATATGTTTCTTTAAAACCTAAAGTTACGTATAGTTTGAAATAGTATATGTGCCTTTTATTATTATACAATAATAATTTATATAAAATATTTTTTTTTTTGGAGGCCAACTTGGTATCAAATGTTACCCAAATGGTGCTAAACGACCACTAAAACTTCAAAATGTAGTTACAACTTCGTTGATGAAGATTGCCAAAGTTTACTTCGTGTTTTTAGATTGAATAAGTTTTTAATAGAATTTTTCTGATAATTCTCTAAGTATTCTGTAAATTGTGGTTTAAAAGTTTTGATCTGGCAAACATTTTGCGGCTCTTTACAACTACAAGTGGATGCTCTAATCGGATAATTTAAAAGTTTAGAGTGCTCGCAACAACTTTTAAGGGTCAAATAAAATGAAAAAAGATTGTGCGGTAACAAAACACAAACCATAAAAAAGATGGTTTTAAAATAAAACACTTCCAAAGCCTTGACAAAATAAATGCGATGTAATAAAAGTTATCCATGCCAGTATTGTACATTTCATCGTGAATGTGGGCCAATGCGATTCATTCATATTCAGTTGGAAGCTGTCACGGGGCATGTCATATTCATATTTCATTGCTACATGATCGGCCCTATATCTAACAACACGCCTCGCTCATGCGATAATAATGACTATCATTACCTGTCCTTATATAATTTTGTTTTAATTCAAATTAACGATTTTTATTTAAATTTGTTAATAATTATGTATTGATTAATTGTAAAAAATCACCGCATAACAAATCTTATAAAATAATTAGACTGTGGTAAATATATTATTAAATAATACGCAATATTTTTTGTAAATACTTACGCGAACACGACGCATTGCAGCGACAATTTCCACCCGGCTTGTCGGACGAGGTACATCCAAGGTACCGATATACTGCAATACAAATAATATATATTATTTAAAAGTGATTTCTCATCTGAAGGGTCTGCCAATCCGCAGTGGTACAATGGTGTAAAGACTGTAAGTGACTCAGTTTCGACATCAGATTGAAAGTTAGTTCAGATTCCGATAGACAGACACGCGGTAATACTCGTATACGCTAGAATATGACCGCTGTTTAGCAGCAACATCTATGAAAGAAAGGACTGAAATCCAAGGCTTCTTGGATTTCACCGCAGCTTAACTTCTGGTAGTGTGCAGGCATATTGTCATCCTAATATAAAAATATCTTACTAAATATGACTCATACTGTATTTAGTAAGATATTTTGCTGTAGAAGTTAGGCACTGTGGACGCTCCTGGATAAAAATGTTTAAAGGATGTTAATGTGGTTGACTTATTACTCTTTAATTTTCAATATGTGCATGCGTTGGCTGTATATTATGATAGTCAATATATATTTACTTAAATCCCAATTATCCTTATGTCTTTATTTAGATAATATCTTTTAAAATTGAGTAGAAACGAAAACTCTTATTTCTTTTTTGTTTACCGATTTCTGTATTATATAGAAAATTGAATAGAAAAGTTCACGCGTTGGTATTACTATTGGGTATTCGTTTATTGTAATACATTCCAAATTTATAATTATCTGAATTCAAAAGAATTAGAGAATAAAAATAATATAATAGCTTTTACTCATATTTTTGTAGCCGATTAAACCCTGACATTGTATTTGCGTCACGTCCATGGACTTGATTAAGTTCCCGCAATTGTGGTCGTTTCAAAATTTATGTAATATAATTTTATTTTGCATTTGTCATTTAAATTTAGAGTAACGATGGTCGCAAAGCTGTCGAACCTCGGTTTTTTTTTTATTGTGAATCGACGTATTACAGCTCTAAGCTTGATTTTAAGCCCAAGTGTTGGCCATGAATGAATGTCACTGCTACTACAATTCAATAACTGTGAGTAGCAATCACATCCACTATGCCGGCCTAGATGGAACCGGCAACTTACAAGCTAATCCCGAAACGTGACCAAACCACTTTTCACGGTCTGTATACTTGCAAGTGGTGGTACAACCCCGGATGGGCAGACTGGGTACCACTGCCTACCACTCTTTGATAACCAGACCCGAAGCAAATATCCACCTCTTTTTCTTATTAACAAATATTTGCAATATTTAATATAATTATTAAATATTACAAATAAAAGCTATGAAACAAATATTTGCTCGGGAATCGAACCCAGTGGGGTTAGGTTGGTAGGTTGGCAAGTTGAAACGATTATCGTCTCTCGTCGACGATTGGCAAAATAATAAAAGTTCTGCTAAATCAGCAGGGCTTTCTTTACGTGTAACAAACCAATCGCTTAACCGTTCGTCCACGCCTGTCGTCGTAATGATAAACGCGATAATAATTCGTAAATCTATATGAGAATATAAACAAATAAAATTAATTGCAAATATTTTAATGTATACAGTTTTGCACTACTGACCCATACTTAGATTCACCAACTGAGTGAAGAAATTAAACTATTATAAAAATGCCGGCATTTGCGGTACCCAAACCCGTAGTTGTATTAAGTTTAAGTTGTTAGTCGTAGAATTGTATTCTATAAAAATGTTTTCTGGATGAGAAGAACGCGAACGGTTATGTCAGGATTGTGGAAATGGCGCATTCTTCCCCTAATTCTTTTCATGTAAAACGGTATTGTGACTGGTAAATTAGAAAATAAAAGCAATTTTATGCAATTAACACAAATTCTACCTCAGCTTTCTATGAATAGGAAAATAAACGTGTTTGTCTACTAACAATAATTCATTTTTAATAGCGCCTCATAAATTGTATTAACAACACGGGTGCGGAATTTCAAGGCGAATGTTTTAATATGTTAAGGCGTTTACTCTTAAGGAATTGAATTCAAGCTATATAAAATTTGTATGATATAAATGTAAATTGTTATAAGCTATAATTAATTTATTTATTAATTATGTTTTACTTATAATTATTATGCTTTCGAATTTTTAATGAATCAATTGCTTAGCGCAGACGTCACTGGGTAGGTACCTCAATAAATTCACGGGGTAGGAAATTTATTGCCGCCATTACAAAATTGTCGGGACTAAAACAAAATTCAGAGTCACTCGCCTGGTAATATCACTAATTGAAAACAGAATTATTTTTACAAAAATGCTTTAAATAAAATCCCATTTTTTTAAATTTATCATTTCAGTATATTATAAAATGTGTTGATTTAGTCATGTATTTAGTGCAGGTGTCGATCGAATCTTTTGATTTATTCACTAATTTAGCTTCGAAGCAGAATTCACCCAGCAGGTGAGTTGTTGTAGCGTATTTCGGGATCACAGGAATAATGAATTAAAAGCATAATGGTATTTAGAAACATAATACGCAAACATTAAACATGTTTATCCGCTTTAAGGATAACTTTCGGGATTATCTATGAGATAATCTATTTTATACTATATTATTATTAAGAGAAACCGACTGTGGTTACTTAATCTTTGAGGTAAAATAATGTAATTTGTAAATATTAAATAGAGGTTTGTCAATTAATTATAATTATTAATCAATTAAGATGTACGTTAGTAAAAAAATTGATAAAAGAATTGTTTCCACAGATCCAATTTTTATTGAAAATTTATACTTTTTTCAGCAGCTATGTTCTCATCTTCTCCAGCGATCTCTAGAATGACCTGCTAGAAGCAGCCTGAAACTGCTTCATGCCACCTTAAACAGGTCGTTACTCCCTATTGTGGGTGGACAACGTTCTAATTGATGACGTCCGACGACGCTGGATAACGTAGCGTGGATGGCTGTCCCACCCTGCGTTATCCTGTATGTGGTCTCCATCTGAGAAGTTTTCGGCCCCAACGGCCATCTGTTCTACGAGATATGAGCCCTAATGGAACAGTTATAATACTAGCATTGGAATATGCTAAAATATAATATTAAATGCTCACGTTATTTTGCTAGACGCAAAATCTCAATATAACTGGTAAGTTAACATAATATTTATTGCATGAGGAATGAACCCAGCAATATGCGACGTAGACTCAGCAATAGAAACAACCGCACAATAAAATCTATCGCGCACTGTGCTATTTCTTATTCTATTCGCTATCGTCACTCCACATACACTGTTATAGTATTGTAGTAATTTTTAATACATTCGAGACTTATTCATAATTATTTAGTACATTAATGTTAATTACCTTGGCGTGAAAAGTGATGCCATAATGGAAGGCTTCCTCTGGATGCAGTGGTATTCTGGTGTCGAATTCGTCGTTGTCAACAAGATCGTATTTGGAGGAAGGCATCTTTCTCCCCCACTTTAAAAAACGAAATGGCATTCGTTTTGGCAGTGAGACACTAATCAAACGAACAAAACGAGAACGGGGTTTCTTGATCTTTGACTTAAACATTTAGATTGCCCATTTCTTTCCCATTTACAAAGACAAACAAATTTTTCGCGTTGAGAAATTCTGTAACAAGGAAAAATAAATTAAATAAACAAAAATTAAATTATTAGGCATTGTACACAATCCAGGGTAGTGCCACCACTTTAAAGTGTATAGATAGGACCTTGAAGTGACTCAGTCGCGTTTCGGGACAAACTTAAAAGTTTCCGGTCTAGCTAGGCCGACATAATGCATAGGACTTGCAGTTATTTGCCCATAGTAGCGGTCGCCTCCATCCATCAGCCTAACATCAGGCATATTCGATCCACATTTTTTTTTGTAAATGTTACTTTACGCTTATTACAACAATTAATGCTTGATAACATGTGCTTGTTATTTCTCAGTATAGTAAAGAAATTAGAAAACCATTAAATTTTTCCATAAACACAAAGAAATTTCATACAGTACGTTTTACAAAGAACTATCTAATAACTGTTAATAGTATCAATTAAGGTCAACTAGTAAGAATAGGAAACCCGCTGTGAAGTGATCGTATGGACATCAAAATAATGAGCTTCTAAATCACTTTCGAAATTATTCAACAAAGAAGGAATACTAGGTTTACACGTTATCAGTCTAAGCAGACGTTTTCGCTTATAGACACATCAGGCAGTGTGCGGCTAAATTCTACACAACATGCGTGATGACGACAGGCACACCAGTCCGTTACACGTAAAGTCCCGGGTTCTATTCCCAGTTGAAAAATCAATTTCCTTTATAACTATTATTTGTAATATTTTAATAATTACCTTGAATTTTACAAATATTTGATAATAAAAAGGGGGAGTATATTTCCTTCGGGTCTGCAGGTTGAGTGTGTAACTCTAATGACGATGGCAATGGGCTTCGTTTTGACAGATCAACTCCATTACTAAACATCAAAATAAAAATAACGACCGCGCGAAACTCATTGAAAGAATAAATAATGTTTGAGTATCCATCATGATGGCGGGTGTATTGTAACAAATACGCATGCAGTAAGTATGAAAGCAATGCACCAGGAATGTACCTAGAATCAAATTCAATGTGCCTCTTTTATTTCGTAGTTATCATCAAAAGTAAGTGAGCCGCCATTCTTATATCAGAATGGCGGGTGACATCAAGTTCTGAACAAATATCGCATTATCTTTGTGTAAAATATCTGCCACACCAATATACCTTAATATACTTATTAATTACAAGCAATAGCAGACGGATCGGTAAGGAATAAATTTTTCCTTGTTTAGCGCATACTAAAGTTTTAGTTACAGTTCTGGTACATTTATTTCATGCTTACTGCATGCGTTTTCGTTATAATTCCTCCGCCATCCTGATTCACACATTTTTGACACTACTATTGAAATTGCGGCTCTGTGCGTCCTCTATCGCCTATACCACGGGGAATGTTCCGAGGAGCTCTTTAACCTTGTTCCTACCTCATCTTTTCACTCCCATAATACCCGCACAGGTCGGGGAAAGCATCCGCATTTTATCGACCGAATCGGCAGTCGAACTAAAAAGTTCGGTGCGTCTTTTCTTTGTAGATCAATTGACAAGTGGAATGCTTTGCCTGCCCATGTGTTCTCTCCATCCTATGACCTTGGATCCTTCAAGCGATGCGTGAAGAAGCACCTTTGGCCGGCATAGTGACGGCGACTGAGGCAGCCGTGAACAAACCCGGTTTTCTCAGTCGTCGTCACTCTTGGACCTTATCATTGGAGCTTATCATCAGGCGGGACGAGGTCAGATGTCGTGTCACAATAAAAAAAAAAGTGAAACATGTCCTCGAAGCCCATTGTCATTAAAATTCTTACACAAACGCTCGGACTCATGTCCATTCTCATCGCAATGAAAATGGGCTTGAAATTTATTGTCATTGTCATTAGAGTTACGTAACTGTCCCCTTAGTCGTCAAAGCTTGGTGTGCAGTGTTGCCCAGTCTGCCGATCTGGGGTAGTACCACTTATAAGTAAAGACCGTGATATGACTTTATCGCGTTTTGAAATAAGCCTTCCTCCCACAGGAATAGGTAGAGACAATGGAGCGCCACTTGCCACGATCCTGGCATAACTCCCTCGCTTCCTTCACATTCACAATTCTCTTTATACAAGCTCTTTTTACTACCTTCCGTTATATGTGATATAAGGACCTTGATACGATCTCACACATTAATAATATAACATGTTAAACGTAATATTAAAATAATTAAATAAATAATATTATAATTGGGTCCAATTAAGCCAAAGCTTAAGTAAATATCATACAAAGTTACGCATCTTAATTTTAAACTATACTGGGGACCGATTGAGAAGTTAAGTCTTTCCCCTTAATCCAGAACCCAGAATATTAATTAGTTTTACCCTGGATCATTAATAGAAGTCGCAATGAATTAATGCTCCTGGTCATGCTACATCGAAACACCAGCGAAGACCAATCAATAAATCTAAGATTCGTATATTTTTAACACGCTTTTCTATTAGCTTGACTTGTATGTATATTAACAAATTCAAATTAATTTTCACGCACTTCTAATAGAAGTAAATAATTTAAAAAATTTGTACACGCATTAAAAACCGATGACAATACAATAATTTCAATATTTTTTTTGCAGAAGGTCTGATGTCTAGTCACAAAAAAAAAACACTTTTAGTTCAAATTACTTAAGCTTGTTTTTTTAGTTTTTATAACTATAGTTTTATTTATACGTATATTTAAATTAAACAAATCACATGAATTATGTAATGATATATTTTTTTGGTTTTCAATAAATTACACAATTGGTCTGCTGATCCAGGTAGTACAGTGGTACTTCTCGGTCTGACTACAGAAGTGACTCAGTCGAGTTTCGGGATCAGATTAAAAATTGCCGGTTCCAATTAAGCCAATACAGTTGACGCGACTGCCGACTGCTACTTGCAGTTATTTGACAGTAGTAGCGGTGTTGTCACGCCAGCCATACAAAAAGGGTAAGTAATGTTTGGAACTTCTTATATTGAAATACCTGGTCTGCTATCGTGTTACTTAAATAAAGTATCGGAAGTGATCAACTCTCCTAAGTAAGTCTCGAAGCTCTTACCCTCTTCATATAGGTACTATCTACTTTGTAAGCCGCGAACATTTCCGCTCGAATGGTTAATCCTATAAAAGCACTTTGTGTAAAGTTTTGTTTGTGAGTAATAGTGAATAACAATTTTAAGTTATAGTGTATTTTATTTATTTAGATAAACTGCGCCATTCTTTAAAAGGCAGCTGTCCTAGTGTCAATAACTATAGAGCTTATTCATTGCCACCACGACAAAAAAAAAACGAGTCAATTCACGGTTGCCCCAGTCGCCGTTAATGGCCAGAAGTGCTATTTTACGCTTCAATTGAAAGATTTAAAATTTTAGGACTAGAACATAAAAGCTGTCAAAGCATTTTACTTATCTATGTGTAAGAATGTGAAAGGAGCGAGAGAGTTAGGTGAGGATATTTGAAAGAGACACTCTAATATCTCTGTATGAAGATGCGTAACAATTATTTAAATTGATTGATATAAAGGCATAAAGGCTTTTATTTGATTGATATAAATTTATATACATTGTCAATGCTTTAAATGTTCTCAATTACAACTCTTATCATTTTTTTTCAGAGATAACAATTTTTATGATTTAATAGGTTGAAAATGTATAATCAATAATTTTATTATAATATTAATCAATCAACCAAGTTTTTACGCCTTTTTCTACAAGGATAGGCAGAGAAAAGGCGCGACGAGACACGATCCTGATACAACTCTCTCGCTTT
Source organism: Tinea trinotella (assembly GCA_905220615.1). Classification (NCBI taxonomy): domain Eukaryota; kingdom Metazoa; phylum Arthropoda; class Insecta; order Lepidoptera; family Tineidae; genus Tinea; species Tinea trinotella. Next base: position 8,080,513 of record HG992305.1, read on the forward strand.
CTTCACATCCACAATTCTCTTTCCTAGCTATTCCTAGCTTTCCTTGAGGATATAATTATTACTTCGTGGGTAATTAAATATCCTAATTGGTTGAATCTGTGCACTGTATTAAGTACATATTTTATAGCATTAGATAGATAGATAGATAAATTATTGATTGCACAGTATAATAAAACACATGTACATAGGCGAGCTTAATGAATTGTAAGAAGATTTAGTCCACACTATAAAGTATAAATAGAATATTAGTTTTATTTTATGAACGTATTTATGTTGACTGAGGATAAGAACGTAATGTGAGTGTGGGTATATTCCCTATTTATACGTCATAAAATAGTAGTTTGGATTTAACATTCAGGAGTAATTGGCAAATGAAATTTTGATTTGAATTAAGATCTGTGTTTTAAATTATAATAAGTCTAGTAATTTGGGTTTAAAAAAGATCTTTTTTATTTTTTAGCCCTACTTAGTTAAGTATAAAATCGTACATAAACAGCATTTTACCAATAATTAGGAACTTAATTAATTAATTAATTAGGAATAATAAAAAGGAAAGGAAAAAAAAACATTAGGAATAGAAATTTATATCTATCTTAATAGAGATGAATGCTTTTGCAATATATTTCAAGATACTTTTTAAAAGAAATTAATTCAGTTTATATTGTGTTTACAAAAACTTTATAACAACTTGTAAACACATTGCTACTTCAGGGTCAGTAAGAATTCCTATTAACCCTGAAAGCTTGCGTCTTTGTTGGCTTATTTATCATTTCCAAGAGATCTTATTTACAAGAAACAAGGGAAGTTTAATATTGCACTAAGAGCAACAAGTTCTGTTAGATTATTTTTCACGCTTTCATTTAAAATATGTTCTTCCCTACACACTGTTATTAATGTGTTATTTTTCTTTAAGTGCATATAAATGCTAGTATGTATAATCTAAATGATTTCTTTGTATAACTAAAATAATTACGCATACATTTGATCAATAAATAATAAGGTCCTGAGATATTATTAATTACAAAAACATCTTATACACCGGTGTTTCGACAGCTAATCGAATAACGTATCTACAAAATTGTCCAAAAATCTCACGCCTAAAGTTTAGACTTTAATAATTTTTGCGGAGAACTTTTCTCATTTATGTTTTACAACTTAAGAAGTTAAACAAGGGCTAAACTAAAAATAACGTAAGCGAAACAATTTCGGTCGACACATACCTACATACAAACCTATTTATTCAACCATGTTGATGGAGGTAGTTTTTGATTAACATTTCCTAATTCAGACCCTTTCTTTACCAGTATTTATTCGATATATTAGTATCATGTGTTTGTGTATCTTACATGTTTATTTCTATCAATCTATAAATTATTTAATTGCATTTAGATTTCAAAGCTCTTGTTATAATATAAAGAATTATAAATATAAAGAATATTCATAGTATTCATTAGTAGTATTCAAAAGCTTGAGATGCCGAAGTCGATATCGATACACGTTGTAAAAGGAAAATCTAATTAATCAATCAACCAAGTTTTTACGCCTTTTTCTACAAGGATAGGCAGAGAAAAGGCGCGACGAGACACGATCCTGATACAACTCTCTCGCTTTCTTCACATCCACAATTCTCTTTCCTAGCTATTCCTAGCTTTCCTTGAGGATATAATTATTACTTCGTGGGTAATTAAATATCCTAATTGGTTGAATCTGTGCACTGTATTAAGTACATATTTTATAGCATTAGATAGATAGATAGATAAATTATTGATTGCACAGTATAATAAAACACATGTACATAGGCGAGCTTAATGAATTGTAAGAAGATTTAGTCCACACTATAAAGTATAAATAGAATATTAGTTTTATTTTATGAACGTATTTATGTTGACTGAGGATAAGAACGTAATGTGAGTGTGGGTATATTCCCTATTTATACGTCATAAAATAGTAGTTTGGATTTAACATTCAGGAGTAATTGGCAAATGAAATTTTGATTTGAATTAAGATCTGTGTTTTAAATTATAATAAGTCTAGTAATTTGGGTTTAAAAAAGATCTTTTTTATTTTTTAGCCCTACTTAGTTAAGTATAAAATCGTACATAAACAGCATTTTACCAATAATTAGGAACTTAATTAATTAATTAATTAGGAATAATAAAAAGGAAAGGAAAAAAAAACATTAGGAATAGAAATTTATATCTATCTTAATAGAGATGAATGCTTTTGCAATATATTTCAAGATACTTTTTAAAAGAAATTAATTCAGTTTATATTGTGTTTACAAAAACTTTATAACAACTTGTAAACACATTGCTACTTCAGGGTCAGTAAGAATTCCTATTAACCCTGAAAGCTTGCGTCTTTGTTGGCTTATTTATCATTTCCAAGAGATCTTATTTACAAGAAACAAGGGAAGTTTAATATTGCACTAAGAGCAACAAGTTCTGTTAGATTATTTTTCACGCTTTCATTTAAAATATGTTCTTCCCTACACACTGTTATTAATGTGTTATTTTTCTTTAAGTGCATATAAATGCTAGTATGTATAATCTAAATGATTTCTTTGTATAACTAAAATAATTACGCATACATTTGATCAATAAATAATAAGGTCCTGAGATATTATTAATTACAAAAACATCTTATACACCGGTGTTTCGACAGCTAATCGAATAACGTATCTACAAAATTGTCCAAAAATCTCACGCCTAAAGTTTAGACTTTAATAATTTTTGCGGAGAACTTTTCTCATTTATGTTTTACAACTTAAGAAGTTAAACAAGGGCTAAACTAAAAATAACGTAAGCGAAACAATTTCGGTCGACACATACCTACATACAAACCTATTTATTCAACCATGTTGATGGAGGTAGTTTTTGATTAACATTTCCTAATTCAGACCCTTTCTTTACCAGTATTTATTCGATATATTAGTATCATGTGTTTGTGTATCTTACATGTTTATTTCTATCAATCTATAAATTATTTAATTGCATTTAGATTTCAAAGCTCTTGTTATAATATAAAGAATTATAAATATAAAGAATATTCATAGTATTCATTAGTAGTATTCAAAAGCTTGAGATGCCGAAGTCGATATCGATACACGTTGTAAAAGGAAAATCTAACCTTTTATATGTTTATTTTTAGCAAATATTATTTAATGATATCATCATATTTTAATAATGAATGTCAAGTTTTTGCTTGAATTTTAGATATTTTGTTACGCAGGAGGGTTTCCGTCCCCGAACACATTACTGTGAATATGAATGTCAAAACAAGTTATTAAATTTTCAATACAGGGATCTCGATGTAAGCAATTTGTACGTCCTCCCTCGAGCCTTGAAAATTGGTTATGAGCAAACATAATTTGAGCTTAATTATAAAATTAATGTTTAGATGGTAGCAAAAGATTATTATTATACTCATCAGGCTAGGAACTTGGTGCGTTTCATTGAATATTCAAATGTGAGAAATGAGGGTTTATTTATAATAGAGCGGTTTTATAATTAAATTTAGACGTTGAATTTAGTTAACTAACACAGAATGTTTATTAACTTTACGGCAGAATTTTAAAGTTACGTGTAAAATCGATTATGAAATAACACATATAAATTTTATATTAGATATTAAATATTTTGTTGTAACCGCTATAAAGTTATGGAAGTGTTCCGCTATAAAGCTGTAGAGCTATGCACAAAGAGTTCAAGGTCTAGGTTACCCGTCTTTTGTGCTTGACAGTTTAATAAGGTTTCAAGCGAAGAAAATAATAACAAAACATTGCTGCGCTTGAATACTTTTATCTAATAAATGATACAATACTAAATTGCTTTGTCTTTTTTCGTTTGTAAGGTTAAAACATTTAGTAATGTAAACGTCAGTTTTTTATTAGATTTTTATTAGATAATAACTTATGACCGGTAGTCATCATCACGCTTTCAACCGCACTGGGATAGGCAGACCAACGGATTGCTGCTTTCAACAATTCTGACAACAAATACCTACATATATATATATATATTTATTTTATTGTGGCTCAAAATGTGACCTCTCCCCTGATTTAAAGCTAGAATTCTTACTCTAATCCACTATGCCAGTTTAATTGACTTATCTCGAAATGCGACAAAATCGGTTGAGAGTACGCTGAGTGTTTAAGTTAATAAGTATTAAGTTATTTTTAAAGTGACTTATGTTCAGCGTGATCTCAATCGAATGTCGTTTTACAATATAAAAATAATTAAATAATTTTATGTAACCAACCCCCCGGGATCGATTTCGGTCGAAGCAACAATTGTATTATTTAATTATGAGATTGGATTGCAAAATGCATGAGGCATATAGTTGCAACGTGTCTGGGTGTTTAAGGAGTCTTAGGCAGACAGTTGGTGGTCAGTCAGTCTGCCGATCAGGGGGCCGACCGCGCAACCTCAATGGTAATGACAATGAAATTCATTCCCATTTGTCAATAAGATACACGGTCGCTGTTAGTGTAAGACGGGCGTGGACGAACGGCGATTGGTTTGTTGCGCGTAAAGTCCCGGGTTCGATTCCCGGTCTGAGCAAATATATGTTTCATAGCTTTTATTTGTAATATTTAATAATTATATTAAATATTGCATATATTTGTCAATAAAAAAAAAAAGGATATTTGCTTTGGGTCTGGTTATCAAAGAGTGGTAGGCAGTGGTACCCAGTCTGCCGATCCGGGGTAGTACCACCACTTACAAGTATATAGACCGTGAAGTGATTTGGTCACGTTTCGGGATCAACTTGTAAGTTGCCGGTTCCAACTAGGCCGACATAGTGGATGTGATTGCTACTCACAGTTATTGAATTGTAGTGGCAGTGACATTCATTCATGGACCACACTTCGGCTTAACATCAAGCGCGGTGCTGTCATATGTCGAGTCAGTTTAAAAAAAAAACATAAGTTGATTGACGATAGGATCTGGCTGGACTAGTAGGTAGTAATAAAACTAACAATAAAAAATTCAAGAAGATAAAATATCTGTTTCTCGTATAAAACGTGATGATAACGCAATTTTTACGACGGTTTATATACACGGTCTTACGAAAGAACTGCTAAAGTTATGCTCCTAAACGACTGACTTATACTCTGTCAATTTTGAACAAAGTTTTAACGATGTATATGGACTAGTTCACCCACTAATGTAACGGAATCTTTTTAAAGGCTCATCTTTTACAAACCGTAAAAAAAAATACTTCAGCTTTTATTATTATATCGAATTTTAAAGAACCGTAGTTACGTTAAAATTATTTTAACCATTTTGATTTTATTATTTTGCAGATATTTTTACTGCTACATTTTCGATGCGTGAATGTATATACTACGTAAGTATAATCGCTCAAAGCTGAAGCTACAGATTAAACTGTTTAATTCCCAGACGCAGCCGACCGATTTATACGCGTGAGTTTTTTCATCCAATTTTCACTACAGTTTAAAAGTAAAAGCTGTTAAGCTGTAAAGAGGTCAACATTGACCAAAACGTAATAACGGTAATAAAAGGAAACGCAACCACATCATTTAAGAATCCTTACATCAAAAAAAAAATGGAAATAAAACTATGATTTTTTTTAATAATGAAATTGAGATTTTTGTTAACTTGATGATTATTTCTTCATCATCATCATCATCTCACTCATCCACTTCTGGCCATGAACCTGTTCTTGAATAAATCTTTGACCACAACTTAAGGTGTTAAAATGGTAAGCTGTAGCATGAAAATACAATAGTACCATTCAAGTAGCTTGTTCTGTATAGGCCCTTGACATGATATCAAGTTTTGAGTAAGCGTTTCATAACTGAAGTGGCAAACGCTTACAGAATTCCTCCAGAACGCTGTTGAAGCAATAGAATACATAACCTACTAAGGCATTGTGTAGAAATACAAAAGACAATGTCATTGTTAGGTTGTAAGGCTTTTGTATAGGAATATTGTAAGCTGCTTCGTAATTTAAAATTCATTTACTGTAAGTAATATCCAGTAAATGTTTAACAAAATAACAAACGTTTACTTATTTATTTTTGGTTGCTAAAATAACTTAGCTATATTTGTAATATTTGTCTCTTTTATTATGTGAAAAAAAAAGACATGGTTGCTTCAGACGCCCTCACTATGCCGGCCAAAGTTTCAATAATCGCTATATTTAGAGTCTATATTTGTTTTATAAATATTAACTAGACTCCAAATATGCTTTTTAGAATTTTTTATAATCAATATATTTCAAAAATATATTTCCAATTTATTCCTCACCGATCTGACGTATCTGCTATTGCTTGTAATTACATTGGTATGACAGTTATTTCACACAAAAATGCGATATTCGTTCAGATTTTGATGTCACCCCCCATTCTGATATCAGAATGGCGGCTCGCTTACTTTTGGTGATCAGTTTTTAATAAGGTTTAATAAATTTTAAAAATAGTACATTTAGGTATATTCCTGGTACATTGTTTTCATACATACTGCATGCGTATTCGTTACAACACACCCGCCATCATGGTGGACATTCAAACGTTATTTATTCTTTCAACTTATTTACTTTGAATGGTAATGAATATAGCGTTGCGCGGTCGCTATTTTAATTTAGAAGTTTAGTAATGGAGTTCAAATATCAAAAAAAGTCCATTCCCATTGTCATTAGAGTTACACAATCGGCCTGCAGCTTCAAATATCTGCATTTATTTACTCGCAATCTGTACATTATTGTTTTAACCTGTCTGATAATCGCTCATTATAATAATTAAAAAGATTTGATGTGTCTATATTTAAAAATCAATGAACATTTAATAACATGTTTTAGATATATTATTTATATTGATATCTTAGAGTAAAACATTCTTCAAGTGTCGTGAACTTCAGACATCTAACTCAATAGTATCCAATTTAATCCTATACTCAATATATCTCAAGTTGTTGTTGGATTCAATTGTAGTCATATTGCCAATTATCACTTAATTTTCTTTAGAATGCTTTAATTTAAATATGTTGATTGGTAAATAATAAAAAGAATAGAATGATAGAAACCTACTATCAAAAGGTATACTTTGTAAGTATGTGTGACTCAAAGTATCTTGTTTTAATATTTTAAACACGTGGTTTCGAGTAGATTACCATAGTTGCTTAACACTATGAAGTTCATCCGTCGTATGTTTAAAATAAACCCAATGGATAGGCAACTATAGTCTTAATTCATCTTTCTATTCATGAAAATCTAATTTAGTATTCTTTTGTCGTTTAGTTTATGTCATCATTAACATCGATTCGTATGCACATATTTAACAAACTTCCGAGCAATTTGGTACCTAACAGTTCCATCAACTCAGTGACCATTTACCTTTATTCAATTAAACACAAAACTGTTAAATTATTTTTAGAATGCCAGTTTTAAATTACATAGTCACAAAACTATGTCATTTTCACATTCATAAACAATATACTTTTTAAATGAAACCATACAAATTGCAAAATTATTGGCACTTAAATGAGATAATTAAGATTTAAGGATGTATAAGATTTTAGACATTTATTTAATGTACGATTTTTATCGGTTTATTAATGTCCTTATACTGTAAACCCACATCAAAAGCCAGTGCAAAATTACACTACATGGAAAAGGAACTAAACTAGTATTCACAAAATTATATAGGCAACGCAACTTTCACTGAGCCAATCTATTATTTACGATTGCATCGACTTTGTTATGTTTATCGCTCACCTGGTAATAGTGTTATAAATGTCGTAGAGCTATGATGGTAGATTTATATGGCCATTTCACTTTGTAGTAAAACAGTGTTGCCAAACGGATTTACCGTCCTACTGACATTTATATTTTACGAATAAATAAGATCCTAAAAGAGGCCTTTCTTTGAAACATTCCTTATATTTATTTTAATATCGGTTTTGTCTCAATATAAATAACTATTTACTAATGTTTCGCTTTAGCTGATTTCTAACTAAAATTAGGTTCACTTACATATAGTTATATAACAATAGAAATTTAATCATTGACAAAAAATAATGATTATTTTTATATTCTAATAGTTACCAAATATCACATTACCATTTTTGGAATTATGATAAAATATGTAAAAATTACAAGTTATAATTATTGCAGCTGTTATTGTGTTTACATAGAGAAAGAATAAGCATACATTTTTATTTCAGAATTTATATTAAATGCACCCTTGTTTGAATAAAACTCAAGCATAGTTTTATAATTAAAAACTTTACTCTTTGGTGACCTTAACTCGAAACAAACATTTATAAGTTTATTCACAGTAATATATACATTTTGGTACTTATTTATTTATGAATAATATGCTTATTGTATAATATCTGTTTATGTATATTGGGTTTTTGTATAATATGCGTCGTTAATAAATTTATTGATTTAAGTAAACCGTCTGTGAACTTTAAAAAATATTGAGTATTTTATTTCAAATACACTTCAACCAATAGTAGTAAATTTCATTATTAGGAATTTTAACAAGATACTAATTTTACCAATATCAAATTTCTTGTATTATTTCAGGCAATAAAATATATGCATAAAACAAATGCTTCAACAATAATAAATCATAGGCTAATTCTGTTGAAATAATAGTAATTATAGATATTGATAATAATGTATATTTAAAATTTGTATATAATATTTTTTCATACACAACTGAAATACATTTTATTTACTTAATATTATTTATTTATCCCAATAAACTACTATTACTAGACAAACTTTTACAAAATACACTAACAGAAATCCTAAATTGTCCAATGAACGACCGTACATGGGCCCAGGCCTCGCTGCCAATTCAGTTTGGAGTTCTGAGAACTCGCAAAATTTCTAGTGTAGCACTGCCAGCGTTTCTGTCGTCAGTATACAGTACTGTCGAGCTCTACGGGAGCATCACAAACCCATCTTTGGGTTCCGTGGAGCCGGCGTACATGTCGGATGCCAGAGATGCCTGGTCAGTTGCGTGCCCCAATATTTCGCTACCAATTTCGCCAAAATTTCAACGACTATGGGACGAGTCGCTCTGCAAAATGGTAATGGAAGATATTTTATCTTCCATTAACATGAGAGAGCGGGCTCGCCTCATAGCCGTCTCTACTAGGGAGTTGGGTTTCTGGTTGCAGGCATTTCGGTCTGCATCGGTTGGGACACTCCTCGACAGAAATACCCTGACCCTGGCGGTATGTCTTCGTCTCGGAGCCCGGACTGTCCATCAACACCAGTGTCGGTGCGGAGAACCGGTGGATAATCTTGGACACCACGGGCTTTCTTGTGCCAGAAGTGCCGGTCGCATTCCCCGTCACGCGGCACGCAACGATATCATCCGAAGGGCTCTTGTCACTGTTGGAGTGCCCGCAATTTTAGAACCCTGTGGTATTGCGCGGAGCGATGGCAAGAGACCTGACGGAATGACTGTTGGGCCATGGAAACTTGGCAGGTCTTTGGTGTGGGATGCGACTTGTGTAGACACATTAGCCCCATCTCACATCCAAGCGACTTCGTTAAGCGCAGGAAGTGCGGCGATTTCTGCTGAGAACCTCAAGTTGCGCAAATACGCTAACCTCGGTACTGGTTACGAATTTGCGCCGTTTGGGGTCGAGACGATGGGCCCTTGGGGACCACCAGCTAAGCGCCTGGCCAAGGAGTTGTCCAGGCGGCTGACGGAGAAGTCTGGAGACAGGAAGGCAGGCAATTATTTCTGCCAACGTATTAGCCTTGCTATACAAAGGGGAAATGTTGCCAGTCTCCTTGGGACTATCTCTGATGCGACGTCATTAGATGATATTGTTTATGTATAGTTTAATTATAGTAAATTATTACTTTTAATGAAGTTTAATTGCAAATATTTATTATTAATAATCTAGGCATATATTTATTTATAAAAGTACAAGTATTTGTTTATAAATAACTTTCATTCATAATAACAATGAAGATCAGTAAAGTGGGTTTAGAATGCAGCTTTAAAAGTGACAGGTGTGGTAATAAAGGTCAGCGACCCTTGCCGTTCAAGGTCGCTACTCACTCCAATACTAGTTCGTGCAACAAGGGGATAACTTTTAAAAAGGTTTATGGGTAAATTGCCGTTAATATTTTTATGTGTTATGTGTTTATGTGTTCCTATATAAGGAAGTAAAGCTACTTAAATATTAAACGTAGTTATTGCCTAGAATAGAGGCAGTTTATAGTTTTTCATAGTAGTTTTTTTTCTAAACGTGGTAAGCAGTGGTGTCCATTTTGCCAAAACTTTTAGGTATACAGATCGTGAAGTGACTAAGTCACGTTACGGGATCCGGCTTAAAGTCGCCGGTTTCAACAAGGCCGGCGTAAAGGTTACGACTGCTAGTGCAGTTATCTACTGTACTAGCATTCGCCTCCATTCTTTAACCGCACTCCATCTAAGCATTAGGCGGGGTGCAGTCATATGTCGAGCCACAATAAAAACAAAAAACTAACTACGAATTATATAGAAAACTAGTAGAAAATATTTAAGTATAAGTGAGGGATATCATGGCACACACAGTATCTCCAAAATAACATTATAGATGTTATTTAGACAAACTGATTGTTTTAGGGCAAAAATAAACTGGTATATTATGATACATATAGGCAAAGACTAAGAAGCGCCACTTGACATTATCCTAAAAACCTCCCTCGCTTTCCTCATATCCACAATTATTATCATATGAGCTCTATGATATAAATATGGCATATACGAGTAATGTATTAACTTAACAATACAGATTTATTGTATGATCCTCACCAGGAACTTTTTAAAAATCAGTGGGTGAGGGGAGCGATAAAGTTATGTCACAGACATACGCTCTATTGTCACTTCCCATTCTTCGTCAATTGAGATGTTGATATTTATTATTATTAGCAAAATAATAAATAAGCCGTTAATCCACAGAAAGTGAGATTTTTCATACCCACTATTTTATCTGAACTGGTTCAATCGTACCTAGATTACAGAAAGGTATATTTTAAAACTAATGGATTAAAGTGAATTGCAGCTGATCGATTTGAACGTAACCCACCTGTGTTTCAATCGACAGACATTTATAGTATTTGCATGCGCCGTAGTGCAATCGACTTAATGGAATAACATACATATTTTTGCGACTTTCTATGGCGTTTATTTTGATTACTTAATTACGATCACGCGACAACAGCAATGGATCTAAGCATTCAATAAGTATTTTTTGATGAAAATAATATTTATACTCTTTATTATTTCTTTTCATTAATCAAAAGTAATTTTGGATGCTGGTATTATCAAAAAGAAATTGCTATGAACGAAGTTCTATTATTATAACAACAATACAAGGAAGAAATGTGAATGAATCGTGGGAGCCGTTAATTATTTTGTTCTAAATAAGATCGCTCTTTGAAAGCCGTATCAATATGAAGTTACTAATTAGTTTTAAACATAAATAAGTGCTATAAGAATTTTTCATTAAGTTTCACTTACAAAGCGAAAACAGCAAAGAAGTGAATTTTAATTATACTAACAAGCAAACATAAATGTTTTTATTTATGAAGATAAAAACAGACAATCGGAGAATGCACTGTGTTCCCTATTTATGTTAGTTCAGGATAGTTTAGTTGAAGCGTAAATAACTTTGCATGGAGTTTAAGACTGTACTTTAGCGCAGTACTTTAGCTGTCAGCACCAATAGAGCTAACTTTTACATGAACATGTTGTTATTCTAAGGTTTGCCGCAAAAAAAATGCGACAGGATAAAAAAGAGTAATTATTTTTATTCTAAATTCTGAGAATAAGAAAGAGAACTTGAATTTTTATTTATTTGGATTCGAGCGCTTCTTATTTTTTTATTCATCCCGTCAACTTATCTTCCTTATGGGAAAGCTTTTGTTATTTGTATTTATAATTCACTTGACTTAATTTAATACTAAACATTAAGAGAGTAACCAACTAGTTAATATAAATATATTTCTTTACCATAAAATATATTACTAAAGTTCTATCCTAAATACCTAAACAATTTACATTTTCCCTTTCAAGAGCTATAAAGCTAACCAAAGGTAGGATAAACTATTTAATTAAAAGGTAAATTTCATTAATAAATAAATTCATTTAGTAATAATAATATGAAATTGACGATTTTTATTATTATTGTGACACGACACATTCAGCACCCTGCTTTATGTTAAGCTGAAGTTCAATCCATGAATGGAAGTGATTGCGACTTTAAATAACTGTACGTAGCAGTCACAAACACTATGCCGGCCTAGTTGGAACCAGCAACTCCAAGCTGGTTCCAAAACACGACTATGTCACTTCACAGTCTGTACACTTGTAAGTGATACCCGGGTAATACCCGAGATCGGCAGACTGATAATATAACGGAAATCAATAATTTTCAAAAAACTACTATTTAATGAAATATAATTCTCTTACTCTTAATTGTAACCAAGGGAAAAGTTCCAAGTTCAAGAATATTAAGTATTAATATTTAAGTCAAAAGTTCGTGAGCGACCAACAGTTTGCTTGAATTTATATTATATTCACAAAGTTTAAATTTTTATGTAATTTAGGTAATTCTATAAACAATTTGTTTCGAAAGACAATATTTAAACAGCGGTTTATATAAAATGAATAAATTATTTTCGTAAATAAATTATTTAATCACGAGCTGATAGACAAAATACCTGTCGATTCTTATATCAATTGTAACTTGGGAAAATGATTTAAAGCGGAGTTGTGTGTAATACAAGAAGGCTTTTTTCACAGAATTCCCAAGCCGACCTCGCATTTTTTACATTCTATTTTGTGACAGGTTGTGTGCCATCCATCACTCCAGGGCTTAGTCGTTCGGTGGTGACCGGTGAGACTAACGTTCGATGAGTTTGCAAGCATTATTGTGTTGAGCCAAGCCACGCATTCATCAATGGACAAAGGATTATAGATTAAAACTTTATTTTTATTCAAATAATTACGTGAACATTTTTACCCAAATAAAAAAAAGGCTTATCGTGACGTTATTTTACTTCTATTTTGGTAATGATCATGGATTTCTGTTATGACTGCCTTCAAAGTATATATTAGGTATTTCATCTAAAACTAAAAATTTACGAAATTTTAATCCATAGTAATAATCCTTATTATATTTACATAAGTTCTTTAAGAAATTGCATGGGGTCTTTAAAATGAGCCATATTTTTTATAACTTTTCCTCACTTTACTGATTATATTTGAAGCGACGACACGGTATACGAAATGAGGCATGAAATGATATTGCGACTTTATCCAATGTCCTTTGCATTATATTTTCCTTCGTAAACATATAAATTAAAATAAGTATAAAAATTATACTTGTCTATAATTTTACGAATTCATTATAAAACAAGCAAATAATCAGAGCAATTTTTAGACATCATTAAAATTCTTTTGCTGTATTTTTTTCGAATACATAATATAATTTACAAATTTCATTTTAAGTTAATTTGCGAGTAATTAACTTCCAGTCACCTCTTATTTGTGTAAAAGAAAAGCCGACGCCCCTCCGTTCAGATGAGAATTACATCGCAAGAAATTTTACGAAGGATAATAATTTTGTTAAATTCTTTATTCAACAAAAATATCTAATATACGAAACTAAGGAAAGATAGGAGCAAAAAAGACAAAAAAGCAGCTTTTCAAATATAAATTTACCTTACATTTTAATCTTTAGAAGAAAGTGTTTTTTTTTATATTTTTTTCAATACTTTTTAACAATACATACTAATCTGTTTTGTAGAGTAAATAAAATAACACATAAAATAATATCTATATTTTAAATATTTTTCGCTAAAATAGTAAGATAAAAAATTATTATATTTTCTTAAAAAAAAAACCTAATGTATCTAAAAAACTAATGCATGAACGGTTGACAAATTTACATCCGAAGTTACGAAATTACAAATCCCTTAATGGGATGTGTAATTTCGTAATTTATATAACATCTTAGATTTGTTTAATAAATATGTAGCGGGACCTCTGAAGGGGATTTTTGACATAATAAAATCCGTCGTGAAAATAAATATGATGAAAATTTAAAAAATAAATTCCAACTTTATAGATTGCCTAGCACGCGTTGATTAACACTGCAAAGTAGAACACACGTACTATTAAACCATAAGAGGGTATGAATGCTTTTGTTTGTAGATCGCTTCATTATTTCTTCGGGGAGTAACCATTTTGTTTATTTTGTATAAAATGAATGAGTTTAAATAAAATTATATGCGGGTCATATTACAGTATACGTTAACATTCATAGTCTACATTTTCACATACAAAAATATGTACATTTATACCTAAGGCATCATTAGCACAAAATGTATAACGTATAACATACAAATTTTACTTAAAGTTATTTTATCGAGTTAACTGAATAATGATCTTTATATATATATATAGGCAGTGGTACCTAGTCTGCCGATCCGGGGTAGTATCACCACTTATAAGTATTCAGACCGTAAAGAGATTCGGTCGCGTTTCGAGATCAGCTTCTAAGTTGCCGTTTCCAACTAAGCCGGCGTCGTGGATGTGGTTGCTGAATAACAGTAGCAGTGACATCCATTTATAGACCACACTCCAGCTTAACATCAAACGGGGTGCTGTCATATGTCGAGTCACAATAAAAAAAGATGGAACCAGCAACTGATCTCGATACTGAGTCGCTTACTACCATACACTTGACTATGGTAGTACTACCCCAAGTCTTTGGAGTGGCGAATGACCTACTTAAATAAACAACATAAGTAAATAAATAAACAACTTAGCTTTATATTGTTAGTATACTTTGGTAATAATTATGCAATTGATTAAACACTCTTAAAATGTAGAAGTGAAGCTTGTTTAAGTTCCCAGCTGCCATATTCGAATTACACGTGGCAATGAGTCAACCCTCCGCAACCAAGCTCCTGACGTAAATGGAGGTCTGTAATGACCACGAAAGCTTTTACGCAGCCACTAGCTGTACTGCCTTTTGCTACAACATCTCCTTGTACTATACTAGAAGTACATTACATTAACGGAACATTTTAAAGTGATATTATGGTTGTGTAACCAGTGGATTGTATTAGTTTCAAGAAGGTAACTATAGCGCAGTACAAGTTAAGTAACTTATACGATCTTAGTTGGCTTCTATTATAAAACGCCTTAATTCAAGTTACTGTGATAGGTACTCTACACAGAGTTATTATTATCACAAGAATATATGTGGGATTCTAGAATCAAATCAATCGATGAACTGTCACAACTTTTTCCCACAGGGTTAGACATAGAGTATGGATCGCAAATTGCCACGATCCTGACACAACTACTTCGCTTCCCTCACATCCACAATTTTTCTCCTACAAGCTCTACTATATTATGATCACTAGGCAACCCAGCTGGGGCAGCTGGGATAGCTATCTTGAGTTGCTTGTTTGAAAAAAAAAACCTTCTGGGTCTGCCTCGTTTAACGCATCCATCCACATCGGATTTATAAACTCCTTTCGTTAATAAAAAGAAAATATTTATTTCTAGAAGTAAGTAAAAATCTAAAGAAAAGGAACCGAATCCAAAGTTAAACTTCGTAATAGACAATTACAATAACAATAAAACGGGGAGTGGAAAATCGGAGATTTTTTCTCAACATTGAGGGAAGTTTCTTTTTTGTGAACGAACGAGTGTACGTGATATTTGGTTTAGGTAATTTCAGCAGGGGTGATAGAGCACGTGAGGTTCAGGCAATGCGACGCGACTGTGCTTCTAGACGACCCTAAACGAGCCTCAATACGATCTCGTGAGCTTTCATGAACTCAACACCACATATCCATTGTCTTCACAACGATAAAATTACATCATTTGTCATTTTAAACAATATTTTGTTTCTTTGTATTCTTTTTATCATCAAGTATAAAAGAGAATTCAAATTGTATAGTGTTAGGTTTTATCAAATTTGACGAAAGGCGGAAACGTTGCTTTCAATTTCCTGTATTTTTTTGTTTAAAATATCTACTTTTTATAGCTCGTGCTAAAATAGATATCTAATTTAATTTGCAGGTTTTCAAATTCTGTTTTAAGCATATATAAGTCTATTATTATATCAAATGAAATTAATATGTATCAATCAATCAAATTGTCACGCCCTTTTCCCACAGAGATAGGCAGAGACAAAGGAGCGCCACTTGCTACGCTTTCCTCACCACCACAATCCTCTTTATACAAGCTCTACAATTATGGGCACTAGGCATCTTTCTTAAGTATGTCTCCTATTTGGTCGGAAAACACTCTCCTGGGTTTGACTTATAAATATGTATCTTACTTGTATATAAAGTTTAAATAAATTAGTCTAGCTTGTTACAGCCCTTTAACACGGAGCTACATTCCATGTTAAAAGAAAAGGCGACCGTGTATAGCAGTAGAGAACAACCATCAGCAATCAGGGAGTCCCCGGTTCAAAGTCACGAGTCCGTTACGCGGAAAGTCCTGGGTTCGATTCCCGGTCGGAGTAAATATTTGTTTCATAGCATAGCATAGCATTGTTACAAATATTTGATAACGTAAGATAAAATATTGAGGCGGATATTTGCCCTGGGACCAGTCTTCCGATCCCACCACTTACAAGTATACAGACCGTAAAGTGACTTAGTCGAGTTTCGGGATCAGTTTGTAAGTTGCCGGTTCCAACCAGGCCAGCTAGTGGATGTGACTGCTACTTACAGCTTTTTACTCTATTAGCACTCCTGCTTAACTTCAGGT
Source organism: Tinea trinotella (assembly GCA_905220615.1). Lineage (NCBI taxonomy): Eukaryota > Metazoa > Arthropoda > Insecta > Lepidoptera > Tineidae > Tinea > Tinea trinotella. The sequence continues at coordinate 8,097,296 of HG992305.1, forward strand.
GGGACCCTGTCATATGTCTAGTCACAATAATAATTAAAAAAGAAACCTTCCGGTACCAATGTATATTTAATATATATATACTGATATATTATTAAAATATAAATTGACTTTATATATATATATTATTAAGAAGTATAATATAAATAAAATGAAAACTACTATTTATTAATAAGGTGTTCGGTGCCCGGCAACGAAAGCGCAAGGAATATCAATGAAACGAAATGGGTATGAAAATCTAGGGTGAAATGGATTCCGTTCGATTTCAACGTGAGCCTTCAAAATGCATAATCTCATTATGTATGAACACATGACGTGCTGTAAATAAATCTCAACTGAGGCGCGAAAGAAACAATATTAAACCCATTCGAGATTTACCCTTTTAGGAAAAAGATTTTGTGAACTACCCATGACACTATTGTGAGCGTCGACGAGATTGTAAAAAGAGGTAATCTTTATAAGGCTCTCAGATTGCGGGGACAACCGTACCCAATTACCTATCTCTTTAAGCAATAGTTATCTTCGGAAATCAATTTAATACACCTTTCACAATAGAACTATAATTTTAAAATAATAATAGAGATACTGTACCTAAATAAAAATATAGTATTTCTTTAATATAGGTAATAAACCACATTAGGTGAGTTATGTATTGTATTTGAACTGTGTAAACGAAATAAATCACTTTTAGAAAATCAGATTTTAAGGTAGGCAGATAGTTAATTATTACTTGCCTTGTCGGCGGATTACATAGACCGAGAAGTGTATTGACTGCTACAGACAGGTAGCAGTGTAGTGGATGCGACTGCTACTTGCAGTTGTATAACTGTAGTCGCCTCCATTCATGGACCGCAATGAATCAATCAAATTATTAACCTATTTTCCACAGGGTTATTCAGAGACAATAGACCACCACTTGCCACGATCTTGACACAATTCCCTCGCTTCCCCCACATCCACGATTCTTATAAAAACGAACAATGTTATTTTCAATTTCTTTATATCGGCGAGTAGAAACACAGTTCCTTATTTACTATTTGGTAACAAAATGACGACAATATTGTTTTTATAAAAAAATATTTACAATCAGAAAATAAATACTGGCTCCTACTAAAATGTTTAATTTAATTTCCAACTAAATAACACATCATTTATATTTAAGTTATGTATTCAAGCGCTTTCATACGAGTAGCACTTTTCGGAGTGTGAGCAAAGTCGAGATATTTTATTTTACGCATTCTTAGTCTTTTCTTTAATAAAGATATGTAAATTTCAAAATACTAAGGCGACCTTCTTTACTACGATAAGGTACACTAGGTATATAAAACAGAACTTCAAAGAAGCCACAGTAACTAACAACATTACTTTTAATAGACTCAATCCCCACCTATAAATCTATATTAGACCCACTATCTATTTGTCTATTTTGTCTATTGTCTTTCTGATAATCCAGATTTTTACCATACGTTTTTTTATTAGTATAAATGTTTGCGTATTATAATTTGTAATAAATGTTTATGTAGCTGTATTGTACAAGATTTATGTTAGATATTTTTCTTTGCACATCTTAGAATTACTTTATTTACTTTACTAAACTAGGAAAATCGTAGTCGTGAGTTTCCTCTGGTTGGGTATTGGCTACAGTGTAATCAAGATTACTAATTATATTGTGTGTGTCTGTGTGTGTGTGTGATTATACAATTCCAGGCGATATTTCAGCGTACATATTACGTATGCAACGGACGCGCAGTTCACTAATTATCCGGATATACGTTGAACCTAAGTGGATCTCCTGTCAGGATTTACATGTTGAGGACAATAGTGATTAATGGCGTTTTATGCAAATAGTTCATTCTATACGTTCTCTTATTATATACCGCTATGTTACGGTAAATAGGCTAGGCTAAATTATATTTACCTATTAGAATGGTGGGCTAACAAATTAGTGTGGTCTACTGAGATGAAGACTACCACTTTTATGTATATGAAAGTGAAGTGAAGTGACTCAGTCGCGTTTCGGAATTAGCTTGAAAGTTGCCGGTTCTAACTAGGTCAGCTGCGACGGCTACTGCATTTACTTACTGTAGTAGCTGTCGCTACTATTTTCAATTATTCAATTATTTTCATTAAGTCTGATTGCTTATCAAAGAAAGTAACTCAATAAACAATTCATTGCAAGATTTCTTAATTCACAAAGACGACGATTTAACGATCTATAAATTTTAAGTGTAAACATAATCTTGTTTTGGATGTTATTTAATTTGATTAATATACAGTGTGTGAAAGATGATATCAGTTATCAGGTACTACATGCCTTCAATTTAACATAAGCTTAGATGTAAGCTAAAGGTAAAGTAATTATAGTTTAATCAGCATATATCTATTCCCTTACAAATCACTTGTATCCTTACGGTCCTTTATCAAGTACTTTTATTTTTATTTTTATTGTGACTCGACATATGACAGCACCCTGCTTGATGTTAAGCCAAAGTGTGGTCCATGAATGAATGTCACTGCTACCACAATGCAATAACTGTGAGTAGCAATCACATCCACTATGCCGGCCTACGTGGAACCGGCAACTTACAAGCTGATCCCGAAACGTGACCAAATCACTTCACGGTCTGTATACTTGTAAGTGGTGGTACTACTTTTAAAGCTGAGCTCACGTATAGGTTCACACATAAAAAAAACATTTTTTTGTGTGAACCATGGTTTTAGCTCCTATAGTTTTGCTTATGTAGTTATACATCATGTCATGTCTAAAGGACTGGTAGTTCTAAAGATTAATGTCTTCAACCAATCTATTTGTTTTATTGTGATGTGTATGTCCGCGTTTTGTCTAAAACAAGTGGAGGCCGACATTTGAAAGAATCGACTCGTTTCGATCGCTGCCCTCAAGCACGGTAATCCAAGAAACAAGATAAAAACCTGCAAATAGCATCATTGCAACTCACTTTAAAAAACTTACCAGACCAGAATGTCCAAAAATATATATTTAAAGGTTTAATAAAACTTCACACAAAACAACGTAGAAAACTTTACTTCAATTTTTTAACATTTTGATGTACCAGCCTATTAAATTATTTAAAATGAGTTACAATAATATGCTTTGCAAGTCTTTATCTTGCTTCTTGGATTGCCGTGCTAGGGGGGCTGGTTAGATAATAATCGATTTGTTTTGGTTTGATTTGACTGAAGGAGAAACGTATTACTACACAGTATTACAAGTAGAACAATACAAGCCATCTATATTGAACTTGCCCTTAGGGACATCACTACAATATTGTATATTACCACAATTTATAGTAAGAAAATCCGATTATATTTCCAATTTATTTAGTTTAAACGCTGTCATGGCCTGGATATAATGAAATTTTAGCGGGGTCTCTTGGTAGAGTGCTAAGGGATGGTTCGATATTAAAGTAATTATAAATCTAATGTATATCTATCGAACTCCTTATTATATTTTATAATTAAATTCCACATTTTTCTATGTTGAAATATAAACTAGTAGAGCTATTTATTATAAACTATTATTCTAATTATTACTATCCAATGTAAAATTGTATTAATATATCTATAAATTCCAATTGTTCATTATGTTAGAGCAGCCGTAATCGGATGACATTAAATAAGAACAATAAAGTAAAATTATCACGCCTTACGCAGAAGCAATGGAGCGCCACTTGCCTTGATCCTGACAAAGCTCCATCGCTTTCCCCAGATCCACAATTCTTTTCATACAAGCTCTACAGCTATGGCCACTAGGCAACCCAGCTTTCTTGAGGGTGTCTCCGATTTGGTCAGAAAACTCCCTTCTGTGTCTGCCTCGTTTAACTCATTCATCCACATCAAATTTATAAATTTCTTTAGTCAATCTACTTTCACTCATCCTTTTCATGTGCCCAAACCATTGCAGCATTCCTTTGTCCATCCTCTTGACTATATCTTCTTTTAAACCACATATTTGCGCACTGTGCTATTCCTCGTTCTATCCTCTATCGTCACTGCTTATTGACCACATTTCTACAGCGTTAATTCTTCTACTCTCATTCTTTTTTCTGCCACACCCAACATTTAATTTCTCACGTTAATGTATGAACAAGTACCACATTAAGTACCACCACAAGTACCACAAGTAAGTGGTAAAATATTTTTTAAAAAATACAATATATTATGTATTTACGAGTATATTAATTTTGCGCCTATACAAATAATAATAATTTGAACTAGTTTACTTTAAAAGTGATTATATATTTTTTTTATTGTGACACGACATCTGACCTCGACCCGCCTGATGATAAGCAAGAGGAGGTCCAAAATTGACGACAACTGAAAAAACTGAGTTTATTCACGGCTGCTTCAGTCATCGTCACTATGCCGGCCAAAGGTGCTCCTTCACGCATCGCTTGAAGGATCCAAGGTCATAGGATGGAGAGAACACATGGGCTGGCAAATAAAATAAATACAAATAATCCAGTTAAACAATACTTTATCAATCAAATATTTCTTATTCTATGTATTACCACTTTACAGTAGTATTGATCCTACTTTAATTCTTGTTTTGCCAACGTTAGGGTTCATCAAAATACGTCATATTCCTATTAATATAAATTTGAACATTCATAAAATGTTCACGTCTAGTTTCACAATGAATTTAGAATTGGATTCTTGAACCAAGGACAAATTTAGTGTGTCCCAGCATTTCAAATGTTTGTACACGTAGCAAGATGAAACGAACTACGGTGGTAATTTAAACCTCGTAGATGGAGTTTACTTTTCATTCCGTGTTGTTTTACTCTCTTGTACGTGAATCAATTTTATGCTACTTATGGACGCAAAGAAATACATTAAAGTTTCTTCTTGAACATCTGTTTATTTCGGAAGAAATGTACCTTGACGACTGGCGTGGACGAACGGTTTAGCGATTGGTTTGTTGCGCGTACAGTCCCGGGTTCGACCCCGGTCGGAGCAAATATTTGTTTCATAGCTTTTATTTGTAATAGTTAATAATATTAAATGTAGACTGCGCTACATTTAATAGATACCTAATAGAAAGAGTCTGCATTCGATATGAGTATTTATCTATATATATAACTATATCCCAAAAGAAAATAGTGAAATAATAAAATGTGCAAAATTTATTTAGAAACAAACATGGAAGAATCTCCTTATGAAATAACTTTAACAATTTCACCGCAAAAAGTTTAACAGTAAGTTATGAAAAGCGCTTCATAAATACGTGTTTTAATTAACACAAAGGTATTTTACTGCACAACAAATGAAACTTTGTTAATATCATTTGTCTTATATTTGTGTGATTTTACTTATTTAAGAAAGCTAGGTTGCCTAGTGCCCATAACCCGAGAGCTTGGGCGTTTAAGCCAGGACGTTGTGTCAGGATCGTGGCAAGTGGCGTTCCATTGTCTCTGCCTATCCCCATAGTAAAAAGGCGTGAGAATTTGATTGATTGATTGAATTATCAAATAGATGGACTTTGGTAATAATTTTCTTAAATAACAGTAGATACTCTGCCTAATTTCATATGGATTTTGTAAGATTTTTCTTAAGAATGCGACTGAAGAATCCAGGGTTATTCTTAAAGTATTTATGATTTAGGATTAAATACTAAACTAAGGAATAGCATGTAGTTAATAAAAAAAGTAATGTTGTAAAGGCATTTAATAAAGGAAAAGCTCTGAAGCTCTGCACTTGTTACCTACAGGTGCAGACGTTGACTGTACCGAGGAAACTTGAGACTTAACTACGAAGGATACTTCCGTGAAACTATAAGGAACGTTGTTTAATAAATCATTATGAAAGCTTATTGGCTCTAAAAACCAATATATTAATACTGAACAATGGAAATGTTACAAAGGGAAATAAAATGCATAGAATTGTTTTAAAATCTGCTGTATACCTACTAATACAAAGGATATCCAACACAAAGGAAAATATATTTTTTATAGGAACTTATATGCTTTTACTATAATGTAGCTCTGTATACTGAATATAATTATTATGACTAAACAAAAATATTATTGTGGCTCGACATTTAACAGCATCCCGCCTGATGTTAAGCTAGAGTGCGGCGAGCAGTGAATGGAAGCAACGGGTACTTTATTTAAATAACTGCAAGTATACGTATTAGACGACAGGCGTGGACGAACGGTTTAGCGATTGGTTTGTTGCGCGTACAGTCCCGGGTTCGATCCCCGGTCGGAGCAAATATTTGTTTCAAAGCTTTAATTTGTAATATTTAATAATATTGCAAATATTTGTTATTAAATTAAAAAATATATATGGACATTTGCTTCGGGTCTGGTTATCAAAGAGTGGTAGGCAGTGGTACCCAGTCTGCCGATCCGGGGTAGTACCACCACTTACAAGTATACAGACCGTGAAGTGATTTGGTTACGTTTCGGAATCAGCTTGTAAGTTGGCGGTTCCATCTAGGCCGGCATAGTGGATGTGATTGCTACTCACAGTTATTGAATTGTAGTATCAGTGACATTCATTCATGGACCACACTTCGGCTTAACATCAAACGGGGTGCTGTCATATGTCAAGTCAAAATAAAAAAATAATAAAAAAGTAGCAGACGCATCTAATATGTCGGCCTAGTTGATCCCAGCAACGTTCAAGCTACTCCGGTACCCTTGAAAGTCGGTACCCTGGATTGGCGTACTAGGCAAATAATCATCTGCCTACCACAGCGTCAAATTTGAAACACTATAATGGTTCAGAAGAGTTACGCAGTAAATGTAATAAAAATCTAGCAAAACTCTCCACACAGAATTAAACAGCAATTGAGAAAGGACTATCATGAGGGTGCCGGAACTCGTATTCTTAACGTATGAATATTAGCGAAATACGATAAATATGTATTAGTCGATACGGAATATCATACTGCACCCAACTCAAGTTTAAATTACATAAGATATAATTGCCTACATAATAACTTCATTCATATAACTCTGTGAAGGAATTGCCTAACTTTAGCCTAACTTATCCTTAAGTTTTGAGTTAGGTCTATATTAAGATACTCTATCTTATGTATTTTTTAATACTTATTAGAATTGTGTGGTAATTTACCGTAAAAATCACAGAATATGCAAAAGTTAAATAAAAAAAATTCGATAACAGAATTCATTAGCATTCATTGTTGGACTGAGTTCTTTGTTATGAGAGCGTATTTAGTTTAACAAGTGCTTTGTGGAGATAGCACACGGTATCGATGAAACTTGACAGCATGAGTATTAGTTCTTAGCACTGGGATAAATACAAAGCTTAAACATTTAAATGACAAGTTTATTAACTTAATACATGCGAGTTTCTACGAACATCAAAGTATTAGATTATGTCTGAGAAAAAATAACATTTAAAGTCAGCTTGTCTTATTTCTTTAAAATAAAATATCTGTCAAAAAAACAGCTGGTGATGGAAGTCCAGCTATAAAATTATGATACTCTTCCAATAGTTAAATCGAAAGGTGAAATAACTTAATTAGAAATAAATTTTAAATTAGTGAGATCATAAATAAGACTTTTAGCATAAATTATTAAACCATCAAAAATATTTTAGGTTTAAAAATTTTGCCATTAATGTAACGGGCGGATCATACCGCATCATCTCATAAAACACACTTTTGCTGATGCAATTTGCTTCATCATGCTTACTCATCATTTAGAGATATTCTCTACGGGTGACAATCGAAATTGCGTTTTAGTGGCTATTCACAAAAGGAACCAGATAGAAGCTTCACACGCACCAAAAAGGTTCAACTTCTAATAAAATAAATTCGAATGAAAAACACTAGGGACACGCAATTTCATTAATGAAATACTTCTGATTCCTTTCCTAGATAGTACGTATAAAAAAGGAATAGATATTAGTTTGAGATTTGTTTTTAACAATCCCCAGGACGAATCCGCCGAGAATAAAAACGAAAAAAAAATTTTAGTAAGAAAAAATGGATTCGGCGCGGCATTTATTGTAGAACAAACGACAACTGTAATACTTTACCAGCTTAAATGTTCTTCCTATCCCATAACCTTGTATCCTTCAAGCAAAGTGTAAAAAAGCGACTGAGGCAGCCGTATACTACTCGTAAATCGTCATTAAAAATATTTTCCACAGATTTTCTTTTGCTTAATTATGATCAATCAAGACGATGTCAAGTTTCAATAACAAAAAATATAATCAATTTAAAAGTATTTCTAGAAAATGTGTCATTGTTTTAATTTCGTTTAAGACATTGCTCTCGTAACCGCTGAATATTTGTTTATTGGTGTAGGAGGCGGCTGTTGAAAACCGGTTTAATACAAAATAGTTAGCACTTCAACCATTCGAACTCTAGCAACCAATATCAACAACGTTTGTATAACAAAATTTAGAATTGTTGTCTTATACTTATAATATTATGGTAATGTAGAATTTCGTTTCTCCGATGTTGTCTTAATATTTATCAAAATCAATTAAATCAAATTGTCACGCCTTTTTCCCAAATGGATAAGCAGTTTTTTCTTTTATTGTGACTCGACATTGACAGCACCCCGCTTGATGTTAAGCTGGAGTGTGGTCCATGAATGGATATCACTGCTACTACAATTCAATAACTGTAAGTAGCAATTACATACACTATGCCAGTCTAGTTTGATAATGTAGCGCCACTTGCTACATCCTGACCTGACTCCCGCGGTTCCCTTACTCAATTCTCTTCATACAAGCTCTACAATTATAGAATTGTAGGTACGAGTACTAGGCAACCCAATTTGGTAAAAAAAAAACTCTCTCCTGAGCCTGCTTCGTTTAACGTATGCATCCACATCAGATTTATACTTGTAATGCTATTAGTGACTAGTGACTAATCATTAGTCTCATTACTACAATAAAAAAATATTTATGTTATAACATAAGTAAATTAACAATCATTATAATATTATTCATGGTAGCTCATACCCCTAATACAAAATCCCTTTTTGACATAAATATTCCAAACATGTTTACTTTTCAGCCAACGTGAAATTTTATCACTATGTAAAAGTGTCAAATCAATAAATGATAGGAAGAGTAAGGAAAACTCAAGATATAAGCAAGTCGTTTGTCTCATTGGGACGATCACGACATTCGATCACGTATTAGGATAACACCCCACGTATACTCGTCAACATTTTTAGCGTGACTTGTCTCATAAAATCAAAAATTGATTTGAGTCACTAACACGTACGTGTAAGATTCAAAATGCCACGATTAGAGTTATTTAGAGACTCCTAAGCAATACTTGTACGCTAGTCCAATGTGCTTATATGATAACGTTATTTTCTCTTTTAATATTATCTGTATTGTTATATGCTTTCGAATCCTTGTTTAACAAGAAACACTACCTTTCCTTTTAGGAAAAATAAAATATATTTCTAAATGTGGTTACGTTATTCGTACGTGATATCACTGTTACCAATTTTTTTATGACATTCCTCTACATGTAGTTGTTTTCTAAATTATACTTTCATTGATACTACTAGTAGTATCAGTACTACTAGTAGTATCAGAGATACTCGTATATGACACAGAGCAAAAGTACGAGGGTAAGTTGCTTCAAGTATCTACTTAAGTTAACTACTCAACATAATATAATTGGCATTCACATTTAACTAGAAATGCAGTATTGTCTCACTTATGTAACACAAATGGTTCCTTTAAAATGTTATTTTAAAATTATACATGACCGATTGCTATATTATCACGTAGACGCGAAATAATTGTGTTCAGAATAATAAATAGATCTTTCTCTAGTGTCTCTCGAAAGTGGAGTCTCTCCGTGACCACGATGGCTGCAAAGCTCTCGAAACGTCGGAATAATAAAAAATTGTAAAATCAATAACCAAAATAAACACGATAGTAAGCCGCATAAAATTTGTTTAATTTAATAATCAATGTTCGCGCAAATTTTAAGAAAATAATGAATAGATCTTTACTTATGAACTTGTTTGTGGTTTTGTACGATATTAATATGTATTTTTTTATTTCTATTAATCAAAGTGGAATCATGGAATCCATTCATCTTTGCCGTCACAGTGGCAGTTTATCGATGCATTACGAAGAAATTTGAAATTTAAGGCGACCGTAGTTTTACGTATGGTAGTGCAATGGTCACGCAAACCGAGAACCACTCCCACTTTCGAATATATCATTGATATGTTTACTTTGGTCGTCCTGTTTCTATGATACAAACACTCTTAGACTCTTAGAATTCATAGTTAATCAAAAATAAGTTTTATTTGAAACTGCCTATCGGCCCATAAAATTGCCCTTCTGTAGCTACAGAAGGGCAATTTTATGGGTAATAATTTAATATGTATTTAGCTTGTGCTACCATTAGGTACCTTGTATTTGTGCTTGTCTTTGACGACGTTTGTTCGGGATAATTACCTCTTACGCAATTCCATTCGTAAGCTTACAAATCCTTGTGTTTGTCACAACAATTACAGTGTAAATACAAAATCAATAATTGGTAATGGATCCAAGTTATAATCTTACCCTAATGTCGTTTAAATATATATACCTGTATATTTTAGTAGGTATACGCATTAACTAGTTCTGTATACATATGAAAAAGTTTAGACGTGTGTCCTGTTTTTTGCACACTAAACTAAAATGAAGCCTTTTATTCACAGCCTTCTCGTAGTGTCTGGTTACATCTTAAGATCGCGAGATTCTACGCATTATATAAGGAATAATTAAATCAAGCGTTAATAATTATATTTTTTGCTTAAACGAATTTAATTTGTCAGATCTGACATACAGGCTGGGCGTAGCAATACAGGAGGGAGTGTGATTAATCTTCTTTTTACCCCATTTTGGGTGTTCTCAGCTGGCAGCATCCCTTGCCAGATTGATGTTCATCAACACAAATGATACAAAACACATATGGTTGGAATTTATTTGATATAGTCGCGTAAAACCCTGCACCGTTTAAATATATTTTTTACATACATGAGCTAAGCAAGCAGATGATTAGCTCATGAATGTAGCTCATAAACTGCAGACGATTGAGGCGTGACTGTTTGACTGATACAGAACCTTACTAAACCTTACAGTAATAAACATAAAACACGACCATCAATTAATGCAGAATTTATAGTATAATTACAGTGTGGAATTCATGTTGCATCTAATTACTCTACAACCTATTATTTTATAATAAACAATGACTCATCGTACTTAAGTCAACCAACATACAACCAGGAATGCATACGTAAATATACATATAAAAAATATATTTCTTTCAAAGATTTATTGGATTGATACACAAACTAATAAAATATTTAGTATGCCTTGGAAGTGTTTGCATAGCCTCTAACATGGTTTTTACATGAGCACCTAAATAATGGTCAGAGTCTATAGCCGCGCTTTACCATTTCTATAAGAATAGTCCATTGAAGCTTGGTAATCCTTTGAGAGCATCGCTCTTAGGGTTCGTGTAGTACTGTACAAGGTCGTTGTAACTCACGCACGGGTGCCTTATTCTTGATTTATAGAACATCAATTCGGATAAAATTAAGGTGAATTACATATCCATACAAAATAAATAAATTATTTTAACTATTGTAATTATGTATTCGTTGGATATTTATTAAATAGTGTTACAATACTAAACGCAGTAATGTCGTAAATAGATTAAATGATTCCGAGTAAACGAGAATCGTCTCTCCCGCTTCGGTCAGAAACCCAAGAGTATGCAGCCCAGAACCGGTCCTCCATCGATAGCTGCAACGGATGGGGAGTAGAGGGGAAGTGTAATTGCTACGGAATGATGGGAACAAACTCCTTACGAACGTACATGGATACAGGATGGGATAAAACATTGATTTTTTAATTTAATTACACAATGCTATTCATTAATTACTTTCTCCATATATGCTGGTTGCATAGAAATTACCTTTATAGATAAACTTATACTGCGTAGGTACCTAATACATAGTTTTAAATTTGTTTCCATTAATTATTCACAAATCGTAAGTCATTTAATTTACAGATTTAAGTATTACAATACGTACAATACGCTAATGACCTATCTACTTACTTAATTTAAGTTAAGATTCAGTTGTGCATCACTCTTAAGTGCGTTATTTCTGTCATGAAGTTTGATGTTCATAAGACATACTTCTAAGTACATATAGTATGTTTTATACGTAGTTTCTGAATGTCAGCGTGTCATAAGACACTTAACCATCATATGCATAATATTTAATTACTAGACTAAGATGCACGAGTACAAGGTCTTGCTATTGACAGGTGGCAGTTTAAGAGCTCTATTTTCCACAATCCTGACACAACTCTTTCGCTACCACATCTACTTTGACTTCTATTTATACAAACTCTGCATTATGCCCGATCTTAAAGACAATTTCAATTCGTTTTAGATGATTTACTTAATAATAAAAAAGTAACCTAAATTAGTGTGTCTTGTAAATTGTATAATTGAATTGTTAGTAAATATTTTGTAGAATCGTTGACGGTGTTAAAACTATTATTGTTTAGAAGTATTTTTTTAATTAGCGGAATAATGTTTTTGTGACGTCAATTAACTTTATCTCTAGAAAAGTTCCCAATTTTTTGTTATCTCTTTTTATAGAAAGGTAACAGGCACTTGACCTTTCTTATAATAATGTTTTTATTGGACTAGAATTTTAGCGAATTCAGTTTTATAATATTTATTTAAAGTAGTGCCTGCCATTTGTGAGTAGCTAGAAAGCACGTCTACGTAGATGAAGATAATTTTAAAATAATTTATATTATTGAATCTGTGCATTTGAATAATTTTATTTCTGACTAACGACTAAGTATTGATAACGTATATCAAAATATTATTATTATTATCTTATTGATCTACTACTTTATGATTATAACACAAAAAATCCCGTACAAAAACTTAGTTACTTTATGTTAGTAGCAAATTTTAATTCATTTCGATATATTGATCTAATTATGAATTTGTTCGAGAGAAAGCGATTTATTTTAGAATCATCATCATCATTGCAACCATTATTTGTTCATAGGATAGGATTTCAAGCGGCCCCTTGCAGGTTTCTACGCTACATTTACCCGTGCGTGGTCCCCATTCAAGCAGACATTTCGATCCCAGCGACCACCAGCTTGCCCATATTATTATTATTAGATTTTGGGTGAGATTAAGCTTAATAATAAGGCCCTTAGAGAATATTTTCGTCACCTGTAACATCGGTATTATATCTTGTTTTGATAAAATCTTGTGAGAATATGCAGTCTAAACTCGAGTAGGAAGCTATACGAATCCAATTTTAATCCAGAATTCAGATCCTTTCTCTCTTCATATTAACAAACATGAATTGTACTTTAGATATAGAGTATGATTTAATTAATATTAATAAGCATAAAGAATGGGTCACTGGTCTTCACAGCTTCCACTGAAGCAGCAACTAGCACTACATATTGTATGAAGATTATTGACAAAAGTGAGTAAACAAGAAAAACGAAGATCCCTAATGTTATGGCTCCAAAGTACCTAATTGATTCCAATGAGAAAATAGTTCGGAATCTTGTAATCCATTTTACACAACTAATGGCAAATATTTGTTCTAAATTTAAATTTAAAAAAATCTAAGATTGTTCCTTAAATTTTAATATAAAATTGATCGTGCTCAGCGCAAATTACCTTATTGTATTACACACGTGTTACTGACATAGGGCGAGGCTTAGGGCCAGCTGTCTTACCTTTTAGATATTTAATATTGACTTATCGCATGGCACATGATTTGCCTAATAGTAAACAAGAGGATATCAAAGAGGTCTGATTATCAAAGAGTGGTAGTCAGTGGTACCCAGTCTGCCGATCCGGGGTAGTACCACCACTTACAAGTATACAGACCGTGAAGTGATTTAGTCACGTTTCGGGATCAGCTTGTAAGTTGCCGGTTCCATCTAGGCCGGCATAGTGGATATGATTGCTGCTCACAGTTATTGAATTGTAGTAGCAGTGACATTCATTCATGGACCACACTTTGGCTTAACATCAAGCGAGGTGCTGTCATATGTCGAGTCACAATAAAAAAAAAAATAATATCCGAAAGCGCCGATTGTGGTAATTATGTAAATTGTATAATAAATTATTAATCCAAGAAAAAAAAATACGAATTAAGTAGATATATTTTTTACACGGCATACAGATATCAGTGTTCAAAAACGAGTTTTACAAAAAAAATATGACCCAAAGATTATTCTCGTCTGATTAGTCGATTAATTCCGTTATTTAAAAAAAATTAACAGGTACTAAAGCACCGTACGAGCCGCAATTTAGGATAAAATATAAAAAAAATATACCTGCCTCATCGTATACAACAACAGAATCCATGATAAAATTGGTTATTTCTATACATTTCTTTTTTGCTTGATTATTTTCGTGACCTTTTTTTTACTTTAGCGTTGTGGTAATCCGCCCTGTCAGAAAAAATATCTACCAATTACTCAAAATTATGCTCTGTGCACTAACAGCCATACTTTTACATTTTTCTCTTCATATTGAAATAATCTAAAAATTTATAAGGCAATATATTTTTATTTAGTAAAGGTACTACCCTCATTATCTATACATTTCTACCATCTCATATCGTGAAGATATCGTTTAACCCTTTGCGATGGAGGTATGGACGCTAAAAATTCTATGAAAGCATTTTGTACCATATCGTGCTAACTTATTTTTGCCTTGCAGAAAAATGTCTAAAGTGCGGAAATAATGGTAGTTGGTTAAGGCCAGCTCCGACTAGTATGGCGCTGGCCTTAACGTAGTATTGTAGTGTTAAACAGGTATAATATAAAGGCAAGTGAGGATTAGTTGAAGAGTCGAGGTTGTTTCTCTGAGAGTTTTACAATCATTATTCAGAATTCTTCATAGTAGATATCTACTTTTTTATTGTGATTCGACATATGACCTCGACTTGCCTGATGGTAAGCAAGGGTAGCTCCAGGAGCGCCAACGACTGGATAAATAGTCTCCGTCACTTATAATAATAAATTCATTCCTTAATTCTAACAAAAAATATACATATTTATTATTTATGTCAACTAGTATATATTTATTTTTTTATCAAAGTGTCCTAAAAGAAGGGGTCTTTAAAAAAATAGGATCTCATCTCGGGTAAAGACTTCTTCCTTTTCGTTTCAGTTTCCTCTGTCTTATGCTGCTTTACTATTAATACGAATTATCATAAAGAATCAGTTTTTCTTGCCTTGTCTACCTCGTAGTTTATTTTACGAATCGAAGTTTGCACTACGAAAGTGATTTAACAAAAAAATCATCATTTTTTTCTGCGTTAGTTCCACATCGGAAATTACTCTTATTTTTGACGTGTCGATGTTTACTTGCTGTAAAAAACAATCGAAAGTCGAACTATTGACTGTTACTTTTTTTATTTAACATGATTTAGTTAACGCAGGCAAAATATTTATTCTAGATTCCCGCACCATATAAGTAAACTTTTAATTCAAATTGGTCAGTACATTAAAACAGGAATTACATACTTTAACCCCTATTATATTCGGTGAGGCATCTTTAAATTACGACTATATTGTTCATTTCCTGGATATATGTGCCTACCAGTAGCTGTACCTATTTTTATTCATAGCATAATGTTTTATTCATTAAATCATAGTCACTACTATAAATCCATTGTTAAACCGCGCACCTTCGCCACCGATGTGTCAAACGTGCTCACTACACAAAGACATATTTTAACATATAAATCAGTATCCAATGAACAATAAAAAACCTATTTAACTAAAGAAGAAACTCATTAAATGATCTTATTAACAGTTTAATGTTGGCTGTAACGATTATCCTTTCAATTCAAAGGGTAAACTGAGATTGCAAAGGAAGCGAGAAACATTAGGATGTGGGCGACAAAGACTGATAACAATTCTCACCGAATTAATGTTTAGGACATTCCGATGAAAATGAGACCTCATTAACAATGAAATAGCAACTTTTATAGGTATCCATGTTAATTGTACTCGGTAATATATTATTACTTTATGCAGATTCGTAAAGGTGCGTGAATCAAAGGAGACGTGTACGAGTACGTTCAAATTGCTTCAAATAAACAAATAATACTTGATTTCTGTGAAGTCAACAATATTTTACGTCGTTGTACAGGTATTCAATCGCTTTGATAATTTTCTGATGAAAATCGTGTTTACACTTTTTACGCAATACTTTACTTGATAAATTCAGGTGACTGCTTCACCATTTTGTGTATTTTTCAAATAGTATAAGACGTGTGATCTGTACTATTACAATATAGGTTTGTGATCGTTAGCAAATTGCTTGATAATTCGCGTCGAAGCACTATGCTGGCCAGCAGATGCTCGTCAAAATGGTTTCCAGAAAGCGAAGAGATGTGGTTAGGCGACCAGCTAAGGACAAGTAAATCTTTGAACTTATCTTAAACTATTCATAAATAATGCGTATATTTAAAATATTACAGTTTACGAAAATGTTTCCAAGACGTCTCGTAATATGTGGTTCTGCGATCCAATTTAAGAAGACTTTGTCGGTGGGGAGGAATTTAATTTAACTTATAACTGCAACTAGTTGATGTAATTATACTTTAAAATGTGGTGATAATTCTTCGCCTAAATAAATATTATTAATATATAAGTTTGAATATTTTTATTTTAAGTGTTTTTCTTTTAGATTTCTACTAATATGGCAATATATTGTAGCAATCACATCCACTTATGATCCACACTCCAGTCTGGCATCAGACTAGGATATTTGTTAACAGTATTGCAATTAAAATACAAATTTTAAGTGCTCATGAAAATCATAAAGTAAATTTCAAAGTTCACTTTAAGCATAAACCCGTTATATAAGGCATAACGTTTCGTCGAAAGTTTTCCTCGAAGTTTATTTTGCTTACCTCTTTAACTCTTTGAACTACAGTTGTCCCCAACAGGCTACGAACAACTTAGTATAGTTGAAAAGTGAAAAGCATAACGATTTTATGAATAAATTTAAATTTTGAAAAGCTCATGAAAACTTTGTCTGATAGATTTATTCAGACCTCTCTGAAATGTATATGAATATTTAAAGAAATGGATTAGCGTATTTTTATTATTAATTGGAATATTCCAATCCTAGCGAAATATGAATTTCAATAGCGATTAGTATTACTTTATAAATTAGCAATCACATTTGAATAGAAAATATCAGGAAAGAACTTCGTTCGGCTGCAACCTGGAATTTAACTCAGATTCAGTCAATTATAGCTTAATCTCTTATACCGCTGAGACACGCAGCCTACGTACGTTTGTAAAATTGCGCGCGAATATTGGTGAGTACTAAAAGTGTACGGAGATTATTAACAAAACGCAAAGCGGAATTTTAATCATATAAACTTTTAAAAGGACATGATTCCTGTTAAAAGTGTTTCCTATTGGATGCAATATAGCGCTATCGCTAATATGATAATAAGATTAATTGGCAATGGTGCCCAGTCTGCCGAACCAAGTATACAGACCGCGAAGAGACTTAGTTGCGTTTCGGGATCAGCTTGTAAGTTGCCCGGCATAGTGGATGTGATTGCCACTCACAGTTATTGAATTGTAGTAGCAGTGACATTCATTCATGGACCACACTTCGGTTTACCATCAAGGGGGAGCTGTCATATGTCGAGTCACAATAAAAAAAAATATCGTGCTCTAATTGTATGAGTATATTTGTCATAATTTATAATCAACATTTATTAATAACTGAAAATTATAGTTTTTTTTTCATAATGAAGGCTTTCAGATGATCTTCATAAATTCGCCGTCGTCTTTCAATGAGGGATTTAATTAATGATTTCATTTGTTAACGTCGTATCCAATATTATAGCGCAACATAACACAGGCTTCTCTTTCAGCTTCGGTTATAAAATAAATATTATACATTACATAGGTTGTAATCAATAAGTGTGACTAGGCACTTATTTCGTAAATATAGAAAATTACGTTACCATATGAGGAAAATTGCTAAAACAACTTTTAAAAAATGAAGTGATCAATCAATCAATCAAATTGTCACGCCTTTTTCCCACAGGGATAGGCAGAGACAATGGAGCGCCACTTACCACGATCCTTACACAGCTCCCTTGCTTCCTTCACATCCACAATTCTCTCAGCAGTGAACGTCTTCTGGCTGATGATAAAAGACGATGCGTCAAACCGTAAAGTTCGATTTTATCGACAGAATGTGGATGCTTCCAGGCATAGATATGCATGATAGAGTATCACGAAAGCAAAAAAACGAGGTAGGGTCAAGGTGAGAAGTTCTTTAAAACATTGTCCGTGGTATAGGCGATAAAGAACAATGAAAACTGCCATGTGCTATAGAGCTCTAGTGACAACATATTCGTGTAATATTCGTCAGCGCGGCACTGCAATGAATCCAGGGTATCGAGAAGATATATGGCGGACTACCCCAAATGTTCGAACAGTACACCCTGCCTGAGCGAATTTGAGCCTTCCATTGTTAGATGTAAAGAAACGACCTCCGGCACGATTGGCCCTCTGATTCAAGTCATAGCGAAGGCATGAAAGTATCAGTCATAATTTATTTAGAATATAAGACTTATTTGGTTCAATTATAAGACTTGACTGATTCAATCATTAGTTATGATTTAATTCCAAATCATGATCTTGACTTGTTTGAATTGTCATTATTGTCAACTTTACATCTAAATATGCAAGATTTATAACATTCACTGGGGTAAATGTGATAAATTCATTGACATTAACAGGTAAATATTATAAAACTTAGTTGTTCTATTTCACTAGTTTGTTAGGACTTATTAATAATAACCGAAAATTATAATTTTATTAAATTTACCTTAATATAAATTCTGTATGATCTTAAATACGGTACCATTATAATTAAAATAGAGAATTTTCAATTTAAACTTAATCCCCATTTTTAACCATAAAATCGTATCCAATTGAAAATTGATTATTCAAAATTTATATTCAAATCAGATTTTCTGGTAGCCCTATCATTTGGAATTAAAGGCGCGAGCTAACACGAACAATTTATTCGGTCACCGTAAATGCACAAATGGTAATAGCGCAAAGTTGCTTGATCAAATACAATCACTGTCAATCAACTATGTTTTGTTGAATATTAAAGCACACACGATGGATATGTCATTCTGTAGATCTGTTGTGGTTCTGTGTATTTAAATGGCAATAAACTACTGCTTCCTGCTCAGCCGTGCCGCTGTGAGAGGACGACAAATTGCAATATCTCACATTCAATCAATTTATAAAATGTATCTACCCACATACATTCAATTATGCAAATTATACTGAGATTGAAAAACAATAATAACGCGGTAAATGAAAAACAATAACATGTGATGAATCACATTTACATACATAGTTGGATTTTTTATTATGTTGCGACACCTGTGGTAAGTAAGGGAATTTCCTAGAGCGCCGACAACTGAAAAAACCGCCCCAGTCTCCGTCACTATGCTCAATGCATTACAGTTAGCAATAACGTATCTATAGTATATACTCGTACTATATAGAAAAAAAAACATTTCAAACATCTATGGGTCTATTTTTTTAAAATAAATTTCTACTCTTGTATTAAAAAGTAGCCCTACCTGGTTGGTACTACAACCTCTAGGTGATTGCGTAGTGCTGTCTCCAGCGCAGCTACCCACACAAAAAAAGCATATATGATACGAATTTGATTTATATTCTAACTTACTAATGCTTCAGTATTCTCCAATAAAGAGACAAAAAGTTTGGGAGCTCCAAGACAGGTTTTTGCTTTATCTTCTTAGAAGACGAATAGCTAGGCAAGACGGTTTATCATCACATTATCTTGTATAAACATGTTATGTAATTCCTCCGCGCATAAATTCTAGGACTAAAGTTCATTGAATCTTAAAATAAGAATCATCGGAAATTACTACATAATCAGGTATTTTTTTGTAGTTTAAAATTTATCAGTTAGTTACTTAAAAAACAATTTTGTAGAGATAAAATACCTTACTTAATATTTTGTCTGAGAAATTGTTGCTCAAAACATGTTATTATCTACTTTAGTTCAAAAATTAAATGTGGCATCCTTTTTAGCTGATTATTTTTGACATAATTTTAAAATAATGTCTAATATAGCATTTATAAATAAAATTGTCACTCTTTGATTCTCATAGGGATATACAGACATTCCACGATTCTGGTAACACTGTCATATCTACAACTCTCTTCATAACATAAAAAATATTATAGAGATTATTGGTTTAGCCCGCGCTGTAGAAAACTGGACTGTTAAGTGCTTTGATGAGTCATAGATAGGTAAGCCTCCGCACAATAAGCTAGCTAAGTTGATATTTATTTTTCTGGTTGGAGTGCGTAGAATAATCGTTGTGTAAAACTTCTTTTTAATTATTTTAAGTATGTTTATATCATTTACATTACTAACTCGCTTGTGCAGCAGCAATACATACACATAATAAACATACGTTCAATAACAAACGATTCTTAGAATCTATAGTTAATAGACAGCCACTTGCTGATTGGTTAGTGACCATACCTTTGTACTGGCGATGCAATGACTGCAATCGGATCACTCAAACAATAAAACCATCCGTCCATTCTAATAACAATTCAGAGAACAAAACGGAAAATGGCATTCATTCTTTAAAATAAAAATACTAATACTAAATAAAATAAATATTAATGCAATCGCAACGTGCCGAATCGAAAGAAAAAAATTATCTAAGAGCTATTTATTACTTACCAGTTTATGATGCACTTCATTCAAACATGCCTGCCTTCGGGTTGGGTATGCAACTGCACCAAAACAGGAAACAGCATTCACGCACGATCTATGACAAAAGTTTTTAAAACTTTTGAACTTACTGTCCAAAAGTAAGAAAATGTTTGTGACAACTTTTATAATCTAGAAATAAATTCCAGAACCTAAAGGGATGTCTTTAATTGTAAACTTTTAAATTATTAATTTTTATAATACGATTCGTAACGTATTTTTTTATACCATAGGGGGCCGTGAGAGCCGAGTCGTCCGTCGCACAGAACCTCGCGGCTCAACCTAACCGTTTGTGGGCGAGCTTTGAAGGAACACGGCTTTGTCGCGCGAAGTAACCCTGCGCGGGGGGACCCTAATCACACGAACTATAAATTAACAAATATTTTTTTAAATCAATTGAAATTGATAGAACAATAATTAATAAAAAAAAATTTTGTTGATCGATGTTACGACTATGTTAAGGAAAAATGGTCATAGTAATTTTTTTAATTGATTTTAAAGATAACTATTATGATAATATTTAATATTCTTGTAAATAATAATATCATGAAATTTTGGAACGTTGGCTGCCTTCAGATAACGCTTAGCTTGCTTTATTGCTGATACTGTATAAAACAAAAATTCAGTCTTGCGTGAAATTTTGTCGTATACTCTTGGGATGGTTCCGTATATTTTAGGATAACAAGTACTTTAAAAATATAGAGATTGTTATCAACCTAAGGTAATACAAGATTTTTTAATTTTCAACTAAATTATATTTATCACTTTATATTACTTTAATACTTACAGAATATAAAATATAATTAAAACAATTCAACTGAATTTTTCTGTTTTCGCCAATTTGCAACGTGAAACCTTTAAACCTTAATTTCATTTAAAGTGAAATCTTTTCAAGTGTACACGTTTTCGCTCTTACACTCGTCTCGACCCTTCGTACGGGAACAAAAAGGCTACTTTAAAAAACGTCAGTCCATGGAATAAAAACGTAATATTGTCATTCAAAATTGAAAGAAATAAACAACAATTGTTTTCTAAATGTTTGTGACTATTTAATCCATATTGCGCTGAAAAAGTAATAAAAATATTTCAGAGCATTTACAGGGCAGCTTTTTCTTATATATGTTTAACTAAATTAAAAGTTGACCTAATTTATAATTAATACGTAATTATTTTTTTAGAGAGATTAATTAAGAGATTTTTTAGTTAGAGAGAGAGGGAGGGAGACAAGAGATGTCTCTGCTTATGCTCATGGGAAAGGGACATGACAATTTGATTCATTGAATTAGAATGTGAAATGGCAAAATGCTTAAGTAAATTAATTATAAACCTAATTATAAATAATGTAATTAGGGATAACTTTTATTTAAGTTATATATTTATTATTTTTATATTGTATTTAGTGTGTTTCGTGTACACAATTTTATTGAAATATAAAGAATACCAAAGGTCCTTTCATCACCAACAACTGACTTTGGAGCTAGTAAATTCCTTTGTTTGGAATGCCTCCCTTTCTTTAGCTCACTGTAGGAAAATGTCCCGAGAGCACAATTTATGCAGAAAGTTTGGGTACGGTTTATATTTTTAGTAGGTAACTAGCACATTTCACAGTAATATTTTCAGGTACTCAATTTTTCGTAGAAGAATTGTGAGGCAACATTTCCCTAAATACAAACTCAGAAGAAGTGTAAAAGGAATTCTTAATTAAGTTGATGGTTCAAGGTACTTAAACGAAAAGCTTTTTTTTTAATATTTAATTTATATCGTCGTGATTATTTATATTAAGTCGATGATTTTTGTTTTCAATTTAATCTATCCTTCAGTTTTTGAGTTTTGATATCAGTTTTAATTATAATATTTTTTAATATTTAAAAGCGATATATAACCTTATAATAATTTCAGTATTATATAGTTAATTATAATAGGTACATAGTATTTTCTTAGATTTTACGCAAACATTGATTAATGAATTTAACAAATTATATGCGGCTTACTATCGCGTTTATTTTGTTTTATTATTAACGTCGGAATAATAAGAAATGTAAAATCAAAACCAATATAAACGCGATAGTAAGCCATATATTAATTAATATATTAGGTACTTTTCAGCATAAGAAAATATGAAACATTACGAACAAAACTAAAACTTATATTTTAAACATAGGCTTGAGATTCAATTAAGACCTTTATTTAATCATAAATGTACCACCGTTGTTTCGCTAATGATAATTCGGAATAGGATACTTATTTAATTTAGCCAATAATTTACACTACATAACCAACTACACGTATGGCTCTTATTTATTTCACAGAAATATTAATGTCAAATAAAATAATGTCGGTAAGCAAAACAATGCTAAAAGTTATATTTGTAACTGTTGGTTTACTTGTGGAACGGTGGTTGACTTTAAGAGTAATTTAAAAAAAGTTTTTTGACATAAATGGGTTAACTTTTGAATTTGGTTAAATATTGATTTGTTGAATTAGTACCAAAAATAGCATGTGGCATCTTGCGATTTTATGATTGTATCACTATAAATTTTACTCATCAAACTATATATCACGGCAAATGTGATATATATTTACGATTATAGCGAAAAGGTGCTAAAATTCTAATTATTTGAATTCTAAAATAACTTTTAATAATTATTGAATAAAATAATATTATATTACATTTATATGATTATTTCATAAATTAGTAAATGTGATAATTTTCGAAAGGTTTATTATTGGGCCTTATTAGTCCAAATAAGAGTTTTATTTTTAAAAGGATTTTGCAATTAGAATCTTATAGGTTTGTGGCTGATAAATATTAGAGATCAGAACATTAAAGTTCTTATTTTCTTACAATCGATCTTACTACAAAAAATATTTCAGTGTTTAAATATTTGAATAAAGTTAAAATTTTGTGATACTAGATTGAGTGCACCAGAATGTCGGGGTGTATTGTAACGAATGTCTTTTTCTTTATTTTCCACATTCTCACAAAAAAAAACTTAATCAAAGCTAACATTTATTATAAAGACTAATAATTGTAACAAGAGTTCAGTAAAGCAAATGGTTTTGTCCTTTGATTCTTACTTTCCTATTAATTGCTGTTTTGCATCCCCTCTGACTTGAAACTTTATGAAATTCTTGCAACTTTTAATAACAGCTTTTCGTTCTATAAAGCGTATTTAAAACTTTAAATGGGTAGATATGTATGTGGGTAGTTTATTTAATACATGAGGATACACCCACACAAAAAACTTGCTACAGAGTTGAGAGAATTTCACTTTGTTGTTATTATGCAACTATTTATCACTTCATACATTTTGATTTATTAAATATATTATTTAGAATAGTTTGATAGATTTTGATGATTTTTTGTGTGTGTTTATGTCAATTCGAAAACGGTTTTATTTATTTCGAAGACAAACATGTATCTAACCATTAATTCATTAAATTCTTTTTTATATTTGCTCTGGAACTTTATATCAAAGCTAAGCAAAACAAACGCTAATATAAAAAAGATCTTTTATTAAAAAGGAATGTTAATATCTTACTGAGTAAAAGAAAGTAATTTAATATAATTCTAATAGAAATATTTTATTACAGTGGAATGAATTCATGGAAAGACAAAAACAAAAATAATATGACATCAAATTAAAATTAAGTCAGTGGAAATATTAAACCGATGTTTTTATGTACATTTAATCAGAATAGAAAACACAAACAACACAACGGAAAATCTTACTTTGAATTCAATTGATAATAAGAGAGGAGAAGCTTATTGTTACCATATTAAATAATCTTCGTCTGAATACTAACTGACCACTTAGGCTTGTTAACGTTGAAGATGTCCTGTCCGTAATTGCGTGAAGTACCTTTTATTATTCCCGAGTTTAGTTCACGAATATATACGTACCACAATTATATAGGACTATCGACTTATAAAAATTGTAATAATAAAATTTTAGACACCCGGCACCGTGCTTAGTTATCACGACTGAAGTAACTGCGAAATAAGTCAGTTCTTTTAGTCGTTGGCATTATCAGGCAACCCGAGCTCAGATGTCGAGTCGCAATAAAAAAGTTGCGAAAATAAGATTTATTACCCATATTTTATTGATTGATTGACAATATCAATTTCTTAACCTAAAAAATGATGAACTATTTCTTCTCGTAATATTGCAGTTCTTTTGGCCGTCATAGTGGCAGCGACTGAGGCAACTGTCAACTGAGTCAGTTTTGCGCTTTTTGTGTAGCTCCCCTTGCTTATCAACAGAAAAATCATGGTCTTATGTCTAGCGACAATAAAAAAAATTGTGTACTTGTATTATGCGGGCATTTTTAATTATTAATAAATATTTCTCTCTCGTTTAGGACAAAGTTCCATCCCAATTAAGTGACTTTAATTTTAGGGGTGTCAACAGCATAATTAATTAATGTGCAACCCCAATTTTAGTAAAATTTTATCCTTCGTGGGATTGTACTACTCTTAACTTCATTATTTTTGTACCCTTTGTTGTTTTCGTCCAATAAATACCCAAGAATAGTCTGTCTCTCTCCTGTCAGTATAAAAGGTAAATAGGGTACAGGACTATTTTATTGTAGCGAAATTTTCCGCCATTTCATATAGGTACCCGTAAGTATAGAATCTTTTCATTATACGAGTTTTCTTGTGTTTTATTTATAGCTTGGTACATGATGAAGTTTGGTCCCAAGGCTATTTACATAATCCGGGTTTAGTAGAATTCTTTACTTTGATCATGCTGCTACTTTCTGTGCAGTTGAGATCGTTTTTAGCTAAAATAAAAGAATTACACGTACTAATCGTAACAAGCTTTCTGTAAATTAAATATATTATTCAAAAATATTTTATTATAAGTATTTGTTAACACTGACTTTATCAAGGATGGACGATAAGACTTCTTTATAACAATCAGTCCCACTAATTCTTGACTGGTT
Source organism: Tinea trinotella (assembly GCA_905220615.1). Lineage (NCBI taxonomy): Eukaryota > Metazoa > Arthropoda > Insecta > Lepidoptera > Tineidae > Tinea > Tinea trinotella. The sequence continues at coordinate 8,123,097 of HG992305.1, forward strand.
TCTCTAGATACGAAGCATAGGGCATTGTTACTGTACAAATTATTCCCGCGTGGATTCATATTCCCTGAGTTTGTGCCCATTGAACAGGAAATACTGAAAAGGGCTGCAGCTTTTACCCTAAACCTTAAATGTGAATTTTAATAAATACGAAATAGCTTCTGTTTCTATGTCTGCGCCAAAAAGAAAATAAAAAATGTAAAATTCACCACAGTTGCTTACTTTATTTGACTTTTACTATTACTTTTACAACTAGAAGCTATATGCGGTCCTATGTGTCATTTATAGCTTCTACCACGGAGAATATTCTGAGGACCTCTAACCTTATTACTATTACATCTTTTTACTCCCTTGATACTCAATACAGGTCAGGGGAAGCATACACGTTCTATCGGCCGAATCGACAGTTGAATGATTTAGCCGGCATAGTGACTACAAATGAGACAACCGTAAACATAGTGGCTTTTTTTTTAGATTTTGCCACTCTGCGACCTACCCATTTTTACCATGAGGCAAGGTCAATAATAAAATATACAAATATATATATATATACATATATATATATATATATATATATATATAAATACATCAGCCCACGTGTTCTGTTTCATCCTTTGATCCTACCAACGAAGCGTAAAAAACGGCGAAAGCCTTAAAATTAGTTATATTTATTTTCAGTCGTCCGTACTGTCGGACCTCCTTTGATTACTTTAACATCAGACAAGTCCCAGTCTATCGCCAAGAAATATAAAAAATACAATTGTTATAATAAATACATAAACGAGTATATAGTTTTTAAAAGTCGGTGATAAGAAAAATATAACAAGAAAATCGTCAATGATAAACCTATGCATAATTAACAAAAGAAAAACTGTATTATAATTGAGATAGTGACCTTGTCGGAAGCAATGGAGAATACCTTTTAAAGACCAAATAAATTCTTGGGAGCAGAAGTCGCAATCCAGACGAGCTACGTGATAAAAGTTGCGAGCTTTAAAGAAATTTATAACAATTGAATTCGTTCTATTTTTACAGCAGAACATTCTGAAACCCGCATATTAAACCGTATAGAGGTGACGTTACTATCCTCATCTAGCTCATTTGTATGCTAATGAGATTGTAGGTGTGGAAAGGAAATGTCTTGAATATCGATATTTTCAATGTATTTTTCCTATAAATGTAAATACTGTTCACAATATGGACAGAAGACGATTCGATAGAAAAATGTTGCATAAAATTGATATACCATCCACAGACAAACGCGAAAATGTATCGCAAGTGTAAATTTCAGAATGAATAAGACACATATAAGGATACTTTCCAGCGTTTGAGATTTACATATACTCGATGTTATTCTTATTTATTTTATACACTCACTATTTACTTCAATTTATGATATAAAATCGTAACAATAGTCGTTATTTTTTTTTTAGCTCGATGTTTGACTTCGATCTGCCGGATGCTGAGTTCTGTCTCAGAACACGGCTGCCTTAGTCGCCGTCACTATGCCAGCCAAAAAACTTATTACAAACATGTATATAAATTATGCAAGTTATTTTTATACATGTATATAAAATACATTTGTAAAGTTTTTTTAGTGTTAATCATTGAAGCAATATCAAATTATCACGCCTTTTCCCCCAGAGATAGGCAAAGACAATGGAACGCAAGAATGAATGGTATATAACGATTGCCCCTTAAGTACCACATGTGTCTTATATGCGTCCGAAATTATTACTTTCTACTGTAGCTAGTAAGAATATTGCTTTTATTTATCATTTAAATAGGTTTTAAAGAAATACTGTTAAAATTTTTATAATGGTATAATTTAATACTTATAGTACCTAACTGTTGGTTTTAATTTTGGAAAATGAAAATTTTGTTGGCCGGCATATTGACGCGACTGAGGCAGCTATGAACAAACTCGGTTTTCTCAGTCGTCGTTACTCCTAGACCTCCTCTTGCTTATCATCAGGAGGGTCGAGGTCAGATGTCGTGTCACAATAAAAAAAGCTCATAATAGTTTCTATGATATACTATATCTACTGTACTTTGATTAGGGTTTGAATTTGTCTAATTTAAGTTTGTCTAAACAATATAATTTCGTAAGCTACCTTTCCTTATAAACATTTATACGGCTTAGGTGTAAAATAAAATTGAGGTTAGGCTTGCTGAAGTCTCCGAGCTGAATGGGAAATTGAGATGGGTTGAAATAAATGTACGGTGTTAAATTATCATAAACGAGCCGCGGGGTGAATATCGATGGGATAAAGAAAGGGTTTTTTTTTACGTACAAACAGTGACATAATGATACGCGAAGGAATAACGTGTTCACATTTTGTCGGCTTTGTATAATGGGAATTTACCCAATTTTGTATGTATTTTGAGGTTATATAGGAAAAATTTGCATGCGATATTTTGAATTAATATTTTAAATCATCTGAGTGATTATCTGAGTGATACGCTATAAATTGTATATACTATTTACACGAAAATAAGAAGCAATTAAAATTAATTTATGATACCATTATAATGTGTGAATAATAAACGCTTTGAAACGCTACATCTGACTTCGAAGTAACTTATGGTAAGAAAGGGAAGATCCAAAAGAGTCGATGACTAAAAAAAAAACATTTTAATTAAAGGTTGCTTTTGAAAAGTGCTTCGGCACAACGTTTCTTTGTAGAACAATCTACAAGTGGAATGTTTAACCAAGCTTATGGCGAAGCATAAGCAAATCCAGTTTCCAGAATTAGGTTGTAGGAACATCGTCATGAATTATCACATAGAATAGTAATGTTTTAAATATCAATCAATCAATCAAATTGTCACACCTCTTTCCCACAGGGATAGGCAGAGACAATGGAGCGCCACTTGCCACGATTCTGACACAACTCCCTCGCTTCCCTTAAATCCACAATTATTTTCATACAAGCTCCTACTATTATGGGCACTAGGCAATCCAGCGTTCTTGAGGATGATTCCGATTAGGTCGGGTAACACCCCTCTTGGTTTGCCTTGTTTAACGCATCCATCCACATCAGATTTATAAATTCCTTTCATCAATCTACTTCGACTCATCATTTCCATTTGCCAAAACCATCGAAGCTTTCCTTTGTCAATCCTGGTCACTACATCTAAATAAACTCAGTTTATATACACTTGCAATATTAAACTCCATAAACTGAACCAATTATAACTTAAATTCGACCTCGTTGTTTATCCTATAGGAATACAATTTTAGTGACCTACTTACTAATTGTTTCTCTGCTGAATATAGATACTAACTTGAAATACTACAGTAGTTTCATTTCCCTCGTGGGATAACATCTAACCATATAAAAAGCTTATTATCGCTACGTGTCATTATATTTCTATTGCAAAAGGCCCAATTCATTGACATGTTCTATTGTTTAAGTCGACTGAAGCGGACAGACCATAATTCTTTCTAATTTTGATTCGACCTAAATGTGGCAAGACATTTGATGACCGCACACCGCCTGATGCTCGAGTGCGTTTTTCTTACTTAATATAAATTAACAATCAATCAATCAAATTGTCACGCCTTTTTCCCCTTTTTCCACTAGGGTTGCCTAGTGCCAATAACCATAGAGCATGTATGAAGAGAATTGTAAATGTAAAGGAAGCGAGGGAGTTGTGTCAGGATCGTGGCAAGTGGCGCTCCAATGTCTGCCTATAAATTACGTTACCAGTACCACTATTGAAAGCTTTTGGCATTTTAAACCAGTTAAAACTATCAAACTAATGATAAATAAACAAAGTAACAAAGCATATATATTTATAACATATGTCATCGAATAACAGTCCAGGGCCGATTCACACTTCAAAATGGCATCACAGTCTATTTTTCGTTAGTGGGTCAGTTAAGTTTGCGGGAATGGTCTAGTATGGTCCAATTATCCCCATTGATGGGAATTATTAGACATGTGATACTGTTTTGCCCAATTTTCCCCATCTTAGTATCTAATGGGGAACATTAGACAAGAGACATTTATGCGTGTTCGCGGTTCTTATTCCAAAAACCCCAAATGTGGATTTCTCAATGGGTATTATTGGACCATGCCATTCGTGGATATACTAGACAATGCCTCACCCGTGAGTTACACAGAAAATATTAACACCAAACTTGGTGGTTTACTAATGCGAGTTCAAAGACAAAAAAAGTAAAATGTAAAAAACAAAATTAAAATAAAGAAATAAATGGACGGAAAAAAGTATGCTTGTATAAAGAGAATTGCGGATGTGAGGAAAGCGGGGGAGTTGTGTCAGGATCGTGGCAAGTGGCGCTCCATTCTCTCTGCTTAGTGGATCAATATACACCAGATAAAACGAAGAACCACAAAGGTCTCAGATACCATATCAAATCAAGTAAGAATAAAAGAAGGAAATGAATTAATCAAACTCTGCATCTTGTTTATTTATTGTGACTCGACATATGACAGCACCCCGCCTGATGTTAAACTGGAGTGCGGTCCATGAATGGAGATGAATGCTACTTCAGTTAAATAACCGTAAGTAGCAGTCACACCACTATGCCGGCCTAGTTGAAACCCTTACTTACAAAATAAAACGCGAATAAGTCACTTTACGGTCTGTATATTTATAAGTGGTAGTACTACCACTGAATAATGCCACTCCTATGGTCGATCAAGAATGTCAAGTTAATAACCTTAGTAGTGCATGCTAGGTGGCGCTACAGTCGTGCACGATCACGATGATGACTTATCTTTGATGGTGATAATTGTTCAAAAGTGTCATTTCGCTGTCAAATACTGTTTGTTGTCATTACAGTCAAAATCATTTTTATATTTGATTTGTGATAAACATTTCATTAGTAAATTTAAATCTAAAAAGTAACAAAACAATGCTAAGACGTATTGTAAATAATAATAATTTTAATATATTAATGCCAAACTTCCACGTTCATGCAAGAGTTTTTGCTTCTAAACACCAACCAACTTGTCCAGCGAAAAAGATTAACCGATGTGAAAACAAATCCGGTGACGGTGGAAAAAAATCCGGAGAAGGCGGGAGTTTTCCTAAATTGGTAAGAGTAGAGTCAGGGAAAGTACGAATGGGTTTTATACCGGAAGAATGGTTCTGTTTTTTTTACCCTTTGACTGGGGTATCCGGCGGATATATATTTGGACTAAGCGTTATTAATTTCCTTGTTAGCAAAGAATATTTTGTAATGGAACACGAATATTATAATGGACTATCTTGGCTTGTAATATTTGTGGTAGGTATTAAAAAGCTTGGGAAACAAGTCGCTGCAAATCTCGACAAGAAAGTCGATACCTATGTTAATGAGGTTAATGCAAGCAGAAAGGCCGAAATTGATGGTATTAAAAGTGGTATTGCTGGCGAAAAATTAAGCCAATTTCGCGCCGAAGGGCAAAAATTACTTATGGATGCAAAAAAAGAGAACGTACTTATGCAATTAGAAGCTGTTTATAGAGAACGATGTATGATTTTATACAAATCTGTTAAAGGTCGATTAGATTATCATTCGAAAAAATTTTTGGCTGAATCTAGAATCCATCAAAAGTGGATGATTGGTTGGATCTTAGAAAATGTAAGGAAATCTATAACGCCTGAATTTCAAAAAGCTGCATTCAACAAATGTATTACTGATTTGACTGCGTTAGCTGGACGTGCGTAATACAATAAATATACATACGAGTACGTATTATAATACAATGCCATAAATATATGATTATTATTATAAAAATTTGCTTTTTTTTAAATTTAAGTATAATTAATTAAACGACTTAGATATTCATTTTCGACAGATTTTTTCATATCCTAGTTAATAATAATTATCGTAATTTTTTACGCCTCAATTTCTACAAGGATAGGCAGATACAACGGACCGCTACTTTCCACGATCCTAACACAACTATCGCTTTCTTCCCCTCGAAAATTTAATTTCATAAGTATTATATTTATACAAGAATTAGTAAGAAAAAGGCAATAGAACTCCTCAGAACATGCAATTTCGGCATGTCTCTGTGAAACTGCAGGGGATTCGGAGTTCTCATAACTCCACATCTCCTAAAGTAAAATTCGGAAAGCTCGGCGCTGCAATGAATCAAGAGCACTATGAACTTTGGCAAAAAAGGTCAAAATCTTTTAGTAAGTTTTTTTATTATTATTTATGTAACTCGTCGTGTGACCTCAACCCGCCTAATGGTTGTGGGAATTTAATATAAATGGAAAATATATTATTTTTTTATTTTATTTTGTTTATTAGTTAGTACTGTTTTGTTTTGATATTGCCTTTTAACTAACTGGTCTTTTAATACTTTGAGCTACAATCCAATATATACAGAAAAATAACGATATAGAGTTTACTAAAAAGTATTACAAACACGTTAACTTTAAAGGGTTAAACTCAAATCCCTAAGAAGGGGTTCTAGGCTAGGATCCCAAGTGTTTTAACCGAATAAAAATGCAGATTATTAATTAGGTTTTATTGATCGCTATACTAACAATATATGTTATAACTAATGAGTTAATATAATTTAATAATATGTTGTTTTCTACATCACTTTGATGGTATTAGCAAATTGTTAAGCTATAAAGGTTAACCTAATTTAAAGGCGGTATTTGGCAGCACGTAGAATTGGGTATTTCTCACCAGTGCAGAGACCTCGGAAATCATCCATAGACAAGTCGGAAATAGAGACTCCACCCAGATTTTTAGATCTAAAATAAATTGATATGTTAATAGTTAATATTTTTCTAATAATTTCTTTTTAATTTTTATATCACAATTTCAGTCAATATATGATCGCAGTAATAGTCGATCCCTGAATGGTATAAAACGGCATTAAAAAAGGTATGCAAGGGGTAGTCGTTTGCTGCGAAATTCGGCAAATATCAACATAGCCCAAAACGCAATTGTGTCAATTTGACAGCATCCCGCCTGCTGTTAAGCTAGAATGCGGTTCATGAATGGGGGCGACTACTAATGCATTTAGCAAGTCGACTTGGCTGACATTTAACAGACTGTACAATTGAAGGTGGTGGACTTACACCAGATCGCAAGACTGTGCCAATGATCAGGAGCTGTCTGCCTATCACCCTTTTAAATTGAAACATTACGCTGACTAATAACCACCTCTTTATTTACACTAGATATACTATCTACACCTGTATTATGTGTTTGCCTGCCACTCTTAAACATATTTATGTCACAAATATTTAATAATTTTTAATAATAAATATAAATCAAGACATGGATTTATAAAATATACCATTATTTTTAAATCATGAAACAAAATTTTTGCTCTTAACGGGGTTGACCTCGTGACTTAACGAGCACTTTCCGAGTGACTACCACTCGTCAAACTGTGATAATACTCACTTGGCATATCCAGCCTTCTCTCCAGCTGTGTCGCTATCTTCATAGGAGACCCACAGACCGCCTTCACCACCATCAGGAAGACGAAAAGCATATGTTCCTATAAATATTACAAAACAATATCAGCACTAAGCATTATCAATATACGAGTGTAGTTTTTTAAACCATTAAGAAGCTTTAGATATTGAATTAAATATAACATAAAATCATGGATCATATATTTTTGATATATATATGATCAAAGCACATCATTACATATAAGCACATCATACATAATTGAATATTTTTATATACAAAAATATTATAATATTTTGAAATATATATTTTTTGCCGTCCTTCAATTTCAGCAAAAGTGAAAATTCACCGATTCGATATTTTCTTAGATTTTGCGCGAACATTGATTAATGAATCAGACAAATATAATGCGGCTTACTATCACCGAAGCTTATTCTTGGTTTATTAAAACTGTACAAGCTATGTTGTATCTAAGCAGCTCTAAAATCTATACATAGCTTATACCAACCAAACATATTGGATATATCAGGATCCTTTCTCAAAGGTTTATTCTCTGAAATATTAAAAACTAAGAGTTGATAATTTAGATAAAAAATAAATAAACTTTTACTGATAGAGTATCATAGAGCACTAAGATAAAGATATATGGATAAATCAGAGGTGTTTGGAAGAACGACACTGATCATATCAGGATAGTATTTGAAAAACAAGAGTTTGCATTTAAGTAGAATTATTGTTTTATTCTAATTATTATTTTATTTTAATTTAAGGTAGAAAATTCGATTACTTAAATCTGTTATATCTCATATTATAAAAAATGTAGTCTAAAAAAATAGCATAATTACCAAAACGTTTGCTGGGATCAGTGACCTTTCTGAGATTAGGGCGCATTCCCTTTTGATGTTTAGGTTCAATTAGTTTAGCGCAAACCTCGGGATAACTTAAGATGCCTTCAGTCTTAGTGTATGGACCTGCAACGAACAATTTTGTATGATACTTGTATGAGCGTAATATTATTACTCGTATTAAGTTGATAATTAACACATGGCGTGATTGGAGCATATAGGTAATATTATTTGGATCCTAGTAAGATCTCGAGCTATTTTAGGGCATTAGAACATTTTGTTTCATATATATTCTATGTTAAACTTTCATTAACGTTATAGGTACATTAACGTGTATGTATATAAAAAAATATGTCATTACCAGCTTCTCCGGGACCATCGGTGTGAATTGGAGGAACGCCAGCTATTTCACTATCTTCATCTAACTTCCAGGTGCGAGCCTTTGTTGAAATTCCAATTACAATCTTGTTCAACGGAGCGTGATTTTGAGTCCTGAATAGAAATATTATTTATTAATTTTTTTCACAAATTCAATTAATTTCCTAATTGAATATTCCTATAAGACTATCCAAAAGCGAACATATGCTTGTGCTTTAAATTATCTACCAGAAGAACCAGGTAGCCTTTGTTGTTTTATCCGATAATCAGTCAATTATAACACTCAACAACACCACTCTGTGTTGATCGTTAATAAAGACATACATTAAATTACAATAAATACAAATAAAACAATCGAAGGTTATCGAACAAAATCAAAATTCTAATTTTAGTGTAAAATTAAAGGAAAATCTCAACAATATTTTGCCCACATTAATAAATACGTTCGAAAAAGAAAGAACCATAAGCAGTATAATATTTATATATTAAAATCCTGGAACTGGTTCCACCACTTTTGCGAATAAATTATCCTTGAGTTTATTTTTTTGTAATACCTAATACGTGATTAGAAAAGTGAACATAAATGTTTAAAATACTGACTATTGACCTTGGGACTACTCAAGGTCAATGGATGGAATGGAATTATTTGTAACTCGTTTGAGTCTTCATGGTTGTAAAGTTAAACAAATAAATCTTGATTACGTTTAACGTAAAATATTATTCCATTTAAATCATTACTTAGAATATCTGTTATAATTGTATAAGAAAATTAAACTACGCCATTTTAAAATTTAAAAAAATAAATATCAAATCAAATTGTCTTAGAGATAGGCACTGATAATGGAGCGCCACTTGCTACGATCCCGACACAACTTCCTCAATTCACATCAGCAATTCTAATATCGACATAATAGATGGCTTTTGAAGTGTTGTTTTAGGGGTTTTATTTTTATGACTCGACAGCAGCTAACCTCGACTTGCCTGATAGCAAGCAAGGGGAAGTCCAAGAGCCAACGACGAACCGTTTATAGTTGCATTAGTAGTACTATAAGGTTAGCTGGTAGAATGCTACAGAACAGTGCACCAAAGTACAGAAAGTTAATAAAAAAAATATATTATTATTATTTTTTTCAATTTTTTACATTTCTATACTAAACTACCGAAGTGCTTTGTATCATAGAAACAGGACAAGTAACAACCAAAGTACATTTATGTCAAAGATAGAAAACCGGCAAGTGGTTTATAATCTGTGCTCTCGATTTGCCACGGTGCATAACGCTTTTTGGTTGAAATTGATTTAATTCTTTTCTTATATACATACATTTATATATATACATTTCTTATATATAGATTTTTCTTATATAGTTCGTGGCGAGTAATCTCCAAATGTCGTGAGTCATGGAAAAAAGAGAGGGAGGCCTTTGCCCAGCAGTGGGACGAATAAATAGGCTAATAATAATACATATAGGTAATATACTCGTATTTAGTGAGACACGTCATCTGACCTCTACTTTCTTGTAGACAGCAAGAGGTCCAAGAGCACTGACGAATAAAAAAATAGTCTCATCTTGGCTTAGTCGCGCCGTCATTATGCCGATGTATTTGATCCATCGCGTCGTGCCTATTTGTATTTACCCGTTCAGTACCAATGTCTATGTAGCTTGTGTTTAGTAGCTTGACATTTGGCCGGGGCGGTCGTGAACTGACTCCGATTTTCAGGCGTCGGCATTTTTGGACCTTCTTTTGCTTACCATTAGGTGGTTTGATGTCGTCACAATAATAATAAAAACAACATAAAATAAGAAAGATGACTTACCAATATGATACGGCAGCATCAATGTTTAATAGGGGATTTCTGTTTTGAGGAGTGTAGATAGGAGCGGCATAGTCAGCTTCTTTGGGGTTTCTCTCGGGTGTGTTGTAATCATATGCATCCAAGTTGATGAAGTCTACCAAATTGATAATAGAAGGGACATCGTAGTAGACTAGAAATGAATTAATTTATTGCTTAAGTCGTACCTCCTAAATAATATATTATATAATACTGTAATATTCAGCTACTTAATTTCATAATCCATAATCGTCGTGCCCTAATTGCCACAGGGATATGCAAGACAACGAAGCGCCACCTAAATCCCTCGCCATTTAATAGCATAATAGATTTATTAATCTAATTAACCTTTCCTTACTTAGCTAAATGTGACTAATATATTATGTAATTTATTCTATCTACCAAAAATCTAAGGTTTTGTATAGAGCTGTCCATCTAAAGACTTTAAAACTGTATTAGCGACCGATATAGAATTGTTTTATTATGCAATGTTATTTAGTAAACATACACGATATATTTAAAAGAGATATTAAAAAATATATACTTCTTAAGTTAAAACTAAATAAATAATTGTGAAAGAAACATTACTATTGGGAACTTTAATTTGCACGCATCATGTCATCGCGGTCACATGCGATTTATTGTTATTTAAATAAGGATAAAATATAATGTATAAGTTTCAAGTTCAATTACCAAGGCAAGAGTCATGTTTATGATTCATAGTAAAGATTTCAAATGAAGTTATACCTAAATGATTGTTTTTGTTTCTTTCGGTTATTCAAGGCTTTGCAAGTAAATGCTAATAATTATTTATACACTATACGTTTGGTTTCGAATGGTCATGCTTATAATCTTTCAAGGTAATAAATACTTGCAAACATAGGTAAATTTGTTTAAATGTGAGAAAATTATAACCTAGCTTCCTAAACTCTTCATCAATTTACAAATTCCATCTAATAATATATAATTAGTCTGAAGCCACGTTTAGAACGTTCGTTCTCTAGAACGTTCTCGCGATTTTATGGAACACTATCGCAGATACATTTGCTTTGTCCTCACTAACGAGCTGTCATAATTATGTCGCTTAATATGATTTTGTTGGTCTACACTACTAGATCAACAAAATCATTTAGCAGAATATAGATCGACACGTGTCCTCACTATTCGTACGCTATCGCTATAATATATGGCTATATTTTGGCTAATATATATTAGCCAAAATATAGCCACACATTGATTTCATTTCAAGGGACAAGTCGCAGGACAAATGTCACATAGTTAAATGGGCATAACAAACAATTTATATATTTACTACTTACTTGAAGCGTTTACATTGGGCAATACAGTTAAAGACAATTGCATGTTGGGTTTCAGGCTAAGGGCTTGCTTGAATTCACGCACGAGAGCGGTAAATCCTTCACGATGTTCAGATTCTTTCTCGTCAACGGGTGTTGTTCCAAATGTTTTCTTTACGCCGTGCCAGAAGGATCCTATAAATTAAGTTTCAATATTGAAATACCATATAAAATAAAGTTTATATGGCACCATCGAGTCGTAACTCGATTTTTTAGGAGTAGTAAGCAGACAGTTAGTTGGTGGTCTTTGACCCATTCTGCTGGTGCAGGGTAGGTACCACCATCGCGTACCGAGATCACTTTGTAAGTTCCGGTAACAACCAGGTTAGTATAATGGATGCGACTGTATTTGTTTCTGAATTAGCAGTCGTCTTTATTAATATACTAGACTATTATCAGCCAGAGTGAGTCCACAGTCAAATATCAAATTTGACATTATGCTATTGAAGCATAATGTCTTATAAAGTATGAAAATTCGGACACCGCCTCCTTGTGATAATATGATAATAATAGGAACAAAGAAACCTTTATGTAATAATCTTGTCAAGTTTGTTAAAACCTATATTTCCCTGTTTGAATATTTAACACAATAATAAAATTTTATTGCTTAATAATAATGTTTTTATTATGTTGTTGAATAAGGATTCCAAAGCACGTCACTTAGGTACTTACCCCATGAGGAACGGATCTTTTTGGGCTTGATTCTAGCGAATTGCCAAGCAATGTCGACACCATCAAAACCATGCTGTTCAGCCAGTAAAACACCCGAGTTTACAAATGAAGTACGGGCTTGCGCAGATTCCAACTGTGGGTTATTATTATGTGTTAGAAACAGCTTAGGATTCAGTGCGATGATTATCGTTCAATAGGTAGGTAGGTCTTACCAATAAATTATATTTCTGTGGCTCTTCATTATCAGCATCGCCACCGACTGACAAAAGAACCTTCAAGTTGGGATACTTGCTCTTGAAATTAGTGATGGTGCGGTAGTTGTTATGAGAACGATCGACATCCAAATTCTCGTTTAAGGGCACCATCTTGTAGGTATCAGGATGTACACCAGCATATCCATAAACCAGGTGGGTGCAGAATGACAGAGCAGGTTCCAAGTCATTTGGAAGCATTCGGGCTTGCGCTGGATAAATACAACCATCAACTAATATTACTTTTTGATATATAAATCATCTGGTCGTCTGTGTCACGAACTCGTGTACTTGAATATTTTATTTAATTGTTTAATAGTTAGGCAATACGGTTTAAAAAGAGCATTAAACTAAGAAAGTGTGTTTTTTAAGTATGTAGGTATTTCAAATAGTACGTTTATAAGCTAAATGAAAATAACCTTGCAAAAACTGAGGTTGACCAGCAAGTGGACTTACGTGGGCAGCCTATTATATGTGCTCCATTACCCACTTAAACTGTTGACGTAAGCCACACAGGACAGAATAAACTTTATGTTAAAAAACAGTTGTGAACCTTGTACATATTACTCAAATCTCATTCATGTCAAACAACAACATATTTTTCCTTATTTAAAGAAGAGTAATAATTTTTACATAAAATTTTGAGGCAAAAATATACATTTGTACCTATATTATACTTAAATATCCTGTTTATAAACGTTTAGACTATATTTGTGCAAGCATTTATCTCCTGCCCCTTATTGACACATACGGCAAAAATATACATTTGTACCTATATTATACTTAAATATCCTGTTTATAAACGTTTAGACTATATTTGTGCAAGCATTTATCTCCTGCCCCTTATTGACACTTACGATATCAAGAGGTCACGCGTGGCAACCGCTTTGTTGTTATTACCAATAAACAATCTCTTTATTTATCAATAAGGCCGGGATCTTTAACATGACTAAGAAGTTATGTAACCTGCAGATAAATTTATACCTAAAACTATGTATTTGGATATCAAAGAAATAAAGATTTTCTTTGATAGGGATATTTCGTGATTCCATAGGGATAGGCCACGATCCTGACACAACTCTCTAAATACTCCTATAAAACATCTCATAGTTGATACGTCATATTAAGTGATATATAATAGGCTTTAGTTTCTTGAGATTATTCATAGACTATTGGATGATATTTTTTACTTATAGTTAAATTATATTTAATTATTAGTTGGTTAGTAACAATGTTGTGTTTAATTTTAATATTAATTTTGATTAATGTATAATATTTATGTTATTGATTTTATAATGAAATATAATCTATGTACTTTGGTTGTCCTGTTTATATGATACAAGCACTTTAGTAGCTTAGTATATAAATGTAGACTATAAATAACTAAGTACTTAAATTTAAAGCGCTCAGCATTAGTATTGTATTGAATCTAATGAAAACAATTATAAATGATCCTGCCATTATTGATGAGAGTTAATTGTAGCCATGATGACTAGTTTTAAAATGGAATCTGAGGTCAACAACTTCGAGGTTAACACGTTACCCAAATATAAAAAAAAAACGTTAAACTTATAATCAATATTTAATAACTTTCCTTTTATAATAAAAAAAAATTAAAATATAATATAAATATAATATAAAGTTAATATATAATATAAAGTTTAAATATAGTTAATAAAAGTTTAAATATAGGGTTTAAATTGTTTACCTACTTATTAAAACATTGATTTATTAAAATAGGTTTCAAAAAAAAATAATAAAAAATAGTCTAGGAAGTTATGAAAAACGTAGGAATAAAATAATATTGTAAATAATTTGCAATAAACTGGACTATTACTTTTATTGAAGGAATAAAAAATCCGTAACAAGAAGCCGTTAGCCTTTATTTTAAAGAAAAAAGTACTTACATTCCCTGGTATAGCTATGACTGTCATAATAGCAGACAAATCTTGGGGTGTTTGGTGTGACGGCACATGCCGCCGCCGTAAAAACGGCGACCACTGCAATCAAGTTCTTCATTTTGTTCTGCACTGTTCGGCTGTCGCAGGACAAATGCTATATTCCGGCCGCGAACTTAAAATATTAATGCGGCCGTATATTTTTTCCTCCAAAGACTAGTAACTGCCATTTATGTTTCTTTTAATGTACGAGTAGGAGACCTTTAACTTCAGATGCGACAACCGAATAGTTTTAAAAATCTTAACTTTTATCTATCTAGCTTTTATTGGGTTTCAGATTGAGATTGAGTGCTTTGTTAGAAATAAAATCTTAAATCAAGTTATTTTAAATTAAATTTTATCAAATTAGTTTACAGACCATTAAGTGACTTAGTCGCGATGAGGGATTAGCTTGTAAGTTGCCGGTTTCAACTATGCTGTTGAACAGTTATTTAACTGTAGGAGCAGTCAGTTCCATTTATGGACCGCACTTTAAAATAAATTAAGCGGGATGTTGTCAAATCTCGAGTCAGAATAATAATAAAAATTGTATAGTCCTTTTGTTCATTGTCAGTCAGACTTTTCCATGAGTACTTATACCTTAGTTTTTACACGGAAGCACTACTTAAATAGACCACTTGTTGCAATGATTTCTAAAATATATTTTACAGAAAATTTATAACTTAAAAATTGTATTATAACGCCAAATTGGATTCCAACTGATCTTCTCTTAGGAACCGACTCTATGTAGGTGGCATTTACGTTTAGAATGATTTTTATCATGGACCCCGGGTGCTTCCTATAGGCAGGCATTTTGCTAATATTGCCTCTGACTACTTGATAACTTTAAAAATATGTAAATACTTACTTATTTTTGAATCCTACTCGAACATATGAAAACATATAACAGAACATATACATACTGGAACATTTAAAAATTGGGAAATAACCTAACTATAATCTTTACGCTTCTTTGTCAATATAGATAAGAATCTACGTGTATTAAATTCTAGGAATTTTTCTTGTAAAGTCAAACAAATAATATTATATTTTATATTATTAATTTAATCACATGTGTGAATGAATAAATAAGGAATACTACTTATACTAGTATGTAGCTTTTTATTCGGTATATAATATTTGGGAGTGATAGGCTCCTCGTTTCAAAAATGTTTCTGTTTTCAACTACGCCGCGGCATAGTGAATGCAACTGCTATTTAACATTAGTGACCTGAACCACACCCCAGCTTAACATGAGGCGGGGGCTGCCATATGTGTTAAGCTATTGTTACAGTGATTTTGTTATACATAAATAACAAAATTCTATTTATCGAATATCTTTAAATACCTACCTACCGTTTAGATACGTTTTATGTATGTCTATGAATTCGACTGACGTCTCTCAACGTGAAATTGGTTGTGCTTTGTTATATTCCGGTTTAGCCGACTTCTCAACAAAAACAAGGGATCCGAAAACAAAAACGTCGCTATATTTTTATATATTATTTATATATTTATTTCATTTATATATTTATATCATTACTTATATATATTTCATTTATACATTTATATATTTCTTATTTTCTTAATTTTTTAAAACATCTATTATACACCAATTACGATAAAATGACGTAATAAGTAATACCTACGAGTACTGTCTACAGTTCCCTGGTCGGCAGACTATAATAATATAATATAATATCCGCCTCATTTTTTCCTAACAAATATTTGTAATATGATATTTTATCTAATTATTAAACATTACAAATAAAAGCCATGAATCAATTAGTTGCTCCGACCGAGAATCGAACCTGTGCTAACCAATGCGGCACACTTGTTGACATTATTCAATATTAAAGTTTAAATCATCTTTCTTCATTTTACTCAATTTCTTTTTAAGACTCTAACTTCAGTTTAAAGACGGTAATAACGCCCAACATCGGCTATCTCAGAACACTGCCAGAACTCAGGTACTATTGTATATTTTAATGCTCAGTAATTTCATTCGCGTCTTGTTTTTTTATCCAGATTATATGTCGATTAGTAATGCATGATTGGCTTACTTTACGATTACGTGTATATTCGATAACAATATGTGTAGTCACACTTTTCTTAATTTTAATGCATAGCTAAATAAATTATATTATTTTTTTCTATAAATAATGTACATGTAAGGTATAATAAATAGTATCTTCCCTGTTTGACTGTAAACCTCACCAAAACATAGCTAAATATTAGCCGTCTGGCCAAGCTGGCAGGTAGGCATACGATCATACTACGTAACGTACTAACACGATTCAATCATACTTATTAAGTTCATCAGAAATTATGTGACGTCTGGTAGTCTTGAGATTTTTGAATTTTATGTCTCTATAAATATAAATTATTAATGAAATGTGATTATAAATATTTCATTTCACTTCAATTTGGCATAAATGTAGCTGACAAAAATAAGTCTTAGTTTAGTCTGTATCTTGGATCAACAAAAAACTTAGGCTTTTGTCGTTATTCATGTAAAAATTTGGTCAGTCTAAGCCTTAGTTGCAGACTGACCTTGACCCTTGTATCAAATGCTTTAACTCTTTATTGGACCATCGGTGTCCACCAAGAAAACTCTGTGAGTTATACATATCTTTAAATTTTATTTACAATATTTATTGTACATTACGACCTAGTCCAGTAACTCTGGACGTAACTATATATAAATATTGATTACTTATTGTAGGATGAAGGACAAAGTTAAAAATACAAGTTCGATGACCTAAAATGATTTGAGGTTTCATTAAAAAAAAAAACATTAAGTTACGTAAAACATGTAGATAACTTATAAAACTAAATGTTATCATGTTTTTATTTAAATATAATATCTATTGGTTGCTATACGCATAAATAGCTCTCGTAGTCCTGTCGCTCGTCACTGTGGGATTGTTTCGTGGAATGGTTATAAGTCCCTTTTTTGAAATCATAAGCTTGTCTGAAATTAAATCCTTTTAATTAGATGCTGCCGAAGCTGTATTGCGACATGAACCTTTAGAATATTTTCTTTATTCTAACACCCAATAGAAGACGTGGCACAATGGTTAGTATAGCAGTTTGTTACGCTTGAAGTCCTGGGATCTATTCTTGGTTGGAGTAAATAATTATTTCATTTTTATTCTTAAGAAAGCTGGGTTGCCCAGTGCTCATAACCCTAGAGCTTATATGAAAATAATTGTGGATAATTGCCACGAAAAGGATCGTGACAAGTGGCGCTCCATTGTCTCTGCCTATCCCTGTGGGAAAAAGGCGTGACAATTTGATTATTTGGTAGTTTTTATTTGTAATATAAATTTATACATTATGCGGTGCTTGTTCCTACATTAATGTATGGAAGTGAAGGTTGGGTATGGCAGAAGAAGCATGAGAGTAGAATTAACGCTGTAGAAATGCGGTCGTTATGGAATGTATGTGGAGTGACGATAGCGGATAGAAAAAGGAATAGCACAGTGCGCGATAGTGCCCCTAACCACAGAGCCTGTATGAAGAGAATTGTGGATGTGTAGGAAGCAAGGGAGTTGTGTAAGGATCGTGATAAGTGGCGCTCCATTGTCTCTACCTATCCCTGTGGGAAAAAGGCGTGACAATCTGTTTGATTGATATTTAATGATTAAATTACGAACATTTAATTAAAAAAATGGGGTAGATTTTTGCTCCGGATCTGAATCGTAGGCATTTTGGTGAACGAGGTGCATTTTGTCGAACCACCGTTTAGACTCAGTCGCGTTGCAGGATCAGCTTGTAGACTACCGGTTCCATCTGAGCAGTCGCGTCTATTTATGGACCGCACTTCAGCTTAACATTAGGTAAGGTGCTACTATGTGTCGAGTATCAACCAAACAAAAACATTATATTAATATAGTATTGTATATTTTTTGGCCGGCATAGTGACTGCTAACAATTGTAAGTACAATTATGTTTCAGTTGACGGCGCTCTTGGATTTTCTCTTGCTTATCGTCAGTCAGTCGAAGTCAGACGTCAATTCTTATAAAAAATTCGTAGTTTTGATTTAAAAGAGAGCAAAAAGAATTGAAAGAAAAAAATGTTGAGCATGATTTTATTAAGTGCCAATCATATTAAAAATGTGTGCATGAATATAATTAAGAAGTACCTACATTATACAGTAATATTTAGTTTATAGTTACAACTATTAGGAAGTGTAAACATCGTTAGCATAATTCATACATAAATTCAATATTTAACTTAAATTATTTTTCTCATAAGTCTGCATAAAATTAAAAATACATTAAATTCACAAAAATAATAAAAAAATTAACACATATTACGTAAATAGTAGAATATCAATCAGATAGTAAAATTTGGCACAATATGTTATCATAATATCGCATTGGGCTTTTTTGACAATATTGTATAATAGTTTGAAAGTAAAGTTAAAATAATAAATAAATTATTACGGGAGTTATTTATATTATATTAATTAATATAGATGTGGGTATTTTGCATGTCCTTCGTGGTCTTGCCCTTGGCCATGAGCTTGTGGGACTTGGTTCTGAACGGGAGATATATGGCCCTGTGCCTGTGGAACTTGAGCCTTAACTGGTGGTTGTTGGCCTTGAGCTTGTGGGACTTGGTTCTGAACAGATGGTGCTTGCCCCTGAGTTTGTTCTACTTGGCCATGAGCCGGTTGCGCATGTTCTTGAACTGGCGGTACTTGGCCATGAACTGGTGGCACTTGGCCATGAACTGGGGGAACTTGGCCATGTGCTGGCGGCACTTGACCTTGGACAGGCTGAACTTGAGCATGACCCTGGATAGGAGGTACTTGGCCTTGTACAGGTGGCACTTGGCCTTGAACTGAAGGCACTTGTCCCTGTGGCATCTGATTGTGTATTGGGGGCACCTGTCCGGCATGATGATACTGCGGTTGTCCTTGCATTTGCTGCTGATGATATGCCTCTTGTTGTTGGTAGTATTGTCGACGTTCGTTAAGCGCCTGACGAATTTGATGTTGAGCTCCGGGAACTGGGTTTCCATAGGCATCGACCTGAGTAAATATAAAGTATTATTTATTATACCTAAAAATAGTGTACAAAATTATTATTTATATGAACAATAAAAATAATATCATACCAAACCCCGCTGTTGCAAATATGTCACTTCATCGTGTTTCCTTCTCTCGTACTCCTGGTATTCTGCTTGCGTGTAAACTTGGTTTTCATCAAGTGACTTCCATCCTAAAAACATACAATATACTTTTAATAATCAATGTCTCAATGCCCTAGATTCATTGCAGCGCCAAGCTGTTTGAATTATAGGAGATACAGAGGTTACACGAACTCGAATTCCGGAGAATGTTTCGAGGAGCTCTTCAACTTTGTTTGCAGCCGCATTTTGTCGACCGAATCGGCAGACGAACTAAAAAGTTCGGTGCGTCTTTTCTTTGTAGAATAGTCGACAAGTGGAATGCTTTGCCAGCCCATATGTTTTCTCCATTCTATAACCTTGGTTTCTTTAAGCGATGCGTAAAGAATCAACTTTGGCCGGCATAGTGACAGCGACTGAGGCAGCGGGGAAATGACCGTTTCTTCAGTCGTCGTCGCTCTTGGACCTCCTCTTGCTTATCATCAGGCGGGTCACGGTCGAAAAGGTTTATATGGCGGTAGATTATGAAGGGTGAATTCACTTTTAGTGCCAAATTTCCGAGAAGGCCCACATAATAAAAATAATGAATAAAGATTACTTTCAATTGTGCCTATTAAAGTCTAGTGCTTGTTTATTCGACTATGACATTGAAACTTACCTTGATCTTGTTGAAAGTCATTTCGTTTAGTCTGTTGAATGAATTCATTGAAATCAATTAGACCATCTCTGTTTAAATCAGACTCTTTGAAGACATGTTCACGCATCCGCTCCATCTCTTCAGCTCGCTCATGGAGGTCTTTATTGGGACCATTTGGGCCATACATTTTGTCCAGTTCGCTGATAAATAAGGCTTTCACTTCATTCGCATCCCAAACGCCGTTTCCATCAACGTCTAAAAAATAAACAAAACATACATTTTATAAACTGAACTAAAGCATGAACAAGCAACATATTAATTATGTGAATTATTTAAAATATCTATAACGTGGTTTACAAAATCAAATTATACTACCCTAGCAACATACTCATATATATAAATACAAATAAAATTATATAATACATATTAAATATTAGTTTATATGGATGAAATATTACCCGCATTCTAAGTCATATCCTCAAGTTCGCTTTTCACTTAAGGAATGTCAGTCTCATTGTATTTTTCTTTATTTAAAATTTGGTGGTAAGAGCCGGACGTTCCTTAAGTTAAAAGTAGAGTTGATGATTTTTTATTGTGACTCTACATTTGACTTTGACCTGCCTGATGGCAAGAGGAGGGCCAAGATTGCCGACGACTAGAAAAACCGAGTCAGTTCAAGGCTGCCTCAGTCGCGTCTCTATGCCGGTCAAGAAATCTTAGAATACAGAGGTTAGTGTTGCATTGATGTACTAAGTCTAGTATCTACTTCAATTTAGTGAGAAACATTCAAAAACTTACTACCAGCTAGTTTAATTTAGTAAGAAACATTCAAAAACTCACTACAACTAATACTAAAATGCGCGCGTGTTAAGCAACTTTTACATTTAAAAAAGTGTTATGCATTCAAATATTCAGCTTCTTTACGTAAACCACGTTGTTTATAAAACACCTAACAATGTTAGTAAAATGCAATGTGCAAGCAAATTGCAATCTACAACAAATCCAAGCATAACAAATCGGACATGGTACAAATGTTAAACACATCTTCACAACGTAACACAATTTTACCATGCATCATGAAAAATGTCCTTGGATTGAAATCTCTTTCTTCCAACTCATCCGCTTTCTTCCATAGTTCCACGAGCTGTTCTTTCGTTATCGGGTGATGTAGCTGTAGTCGAGAAATACAATATTAATACATAAATGTGTGTATAAACTCACCATGCATCATGAAGAATGCTTTATGATCAAAGCGTTGGTCCATGTGGTCTTGTTTCTCCCAAACTTCTTCATATTGCTTTTTGGAGCCAGGGTGGTGTAGCTGCCATTCATTTATATTTAAATATCAACGAATTTAGTGTACAAATAAAAATTAACTTCCACCACCCAATATTAAACTACTATGGAATAAATAAAGGACATCATTCATTTTGGGCTTTTATGTACTACTTTTGTAAAATGATGTCCAATGATGAAAAAATATATAAATGTTAGCTTCGATACTTGTATTGATAAAACTAACAACCATTTTCCTTTTAATTGCTGTGCAATTGAGTTATTTGAAAAATAAGATATGGATTATGTATCGTCTGTCAATCACAAAGACACGCCATATTAAAAGTTCTTCTTTGAACTGTCATAATTATTGTTTAATCACCTAAACTATGTAAAATAAATGATATATTCAAATTACATTGTAATCTTCATACATCAAACTAATTTAAAATGTATATGCAACTGTTTATTAATTAAGCCCTGTTTAAAAATTAAGCCCAAGTCCCCATACAAAATGAATGATGTCCTTTAAAAAAGTTTCCCATAGAGTTCCTATACGCCTCTCCGGATAGGTTCCGTCAGTTGTTAACTCTAAACATTTTTTACACGATTCATACCAAAAAAGACAACTTAAAAAAATTAAAGTTTTTAAGAGTGGTATGCTGTCTGCCGATCCCACCACTTACAAGTATACAGACCGTAAAGTGACTTAGTCGCGTTTCGGGATTAGCTTGTAAGTTGCCGGTTCCAACTAGGCAAGCATAGTGGATGTGACTGCTTCTTACAGTTATTGAATTGAACTAGAAGTAGAACTAGAATGGAGGTACCATTTATGGACCGCACTCCAGCGTAATATCAGGCGAAGTGCGGTCATATGTCGAGTCACAATTTTAAAAAACACCTTTTGGCCGGCTTAGTGACGGCGAATGAGGCAATCGTATACTAAATCGTTTTTTTCAGTCGTTGACGCGCTTGGCTACTCTTGCTTATTGCTCACCGACAGGCAAGTCGAGTCTCAATAAAAAAACCTCGTGCATCTATCGTCTATCAAGGTAACTGTAGATTACCTAAAGTGCTTGTATCATAGAAACAGTACGAGAAACATTGGTACCGGCAAGTGGGTTTGAATCGGGTGTACATTGTTTGTGTGCCCATTTATTTTACCAACGTCCACATAGCATTTGCATAATATTTTATGCAAACTTATTCCATGTTAGGGCGTTCCTATTTACGTAGATATGACCTAGCCATGACATCACCGTTTAGAATCATGGTTAGCAAACAATCACAATGTTTCATTGTTCCTAAACCACAACATGAAACACTATAAATCATGCATGAACAAAAGATAACAACTCAATTGTAAGCTAATTAGAATTTTAATTAACAATATTTTCGTTGTTGATGCTAGGTACATACGAGTATAAATTTAATGGTGATAATCGATCACGATTTATTAGCCTTTTTATAAGATTTTTTATATGTATTTTTTGGAACGAAGTTCCTTATCGCGCGTTGCGAAAGGGGGCTAGACGGAAAAAATTAAGACCAAAAGTTGTAACGACACTTTTTGGTATAGTTGTAAGCCGTGCGGCGTGCGCGTGTTTCTCTGTCTGTCTCTCTCTCTCTCATAGAAAGCAAGCCAGTTATTTTCGTTTCATTGAACAGTGTGGTGTCGCGACGATTATTTTTGTTGAGTGTATAAAGGTTTTTTTTGTACATAATTAATAATAACAATTACAAAAATTGAGCCTACTGATTAAGTTTATATTACATTATATTTGTTAATAATAAAAAAATATTATTATAACTAAAAAAAATTACAATTCCTTTACTAATAATTCGAAAGGAACTTCGTTCCATCCGGGTGTCCCTTGACACCTCTCAAGTTTTTTTATTATTTCTATACTAAGTTACTAAAGTGCTTGTATCATAGAAACAGAACAACCAAAGTACATATATCAAAGATACATTGGTACCGGTGAGTGGTTTCGAACCCGTGCCACTTGGCTTACGTAGCTATTGCACCGCCACTACATCACGGTTACCTGTGTCTGCTTTTTAATTCATGTATTATTCAAAATAATTAATTTTATTTATAAACAATTTACAGCAAATTAAAAATTAGTTATTTTATTGAGATGCGACCGACAGCTGACCTCGCAACCGTTTGCCTGTAAAAATGGGGAGAAATACTTGATTTGCAATATTGTAATATCTTAATATTTTAAAACTTACTGGTTCGTGTTTTTTCTTAGCCTTTTCTTCTTCCTCAATCTTGTGTAAATATTCTTTCTTGTGTGGTTCATCCATATGTTCGAGTTTATTAGTTTTATCAAATTCCTTTTGCATTTCATATTCCTGTGAAAGAAAATAATATATTAAAGTTGATGTATAATTCTATGTATAGTAAGTACAATAACATTTTAGGACTGGTAGGCAGATAGTTGATGGTCACTTTCAAGTGGCATAACTACTTAAGAAGTTTCTGGTTCCATTTAAGCCAGCATATTGGATGTGACTGCTACTTATAAACTGTAATAGAAGTTGCCTCAATTAATGTACTGCACTCAAGCTATCATCAGGTGATCCAAATCAATGAATCAAAAATAAAAACTAACATGTTTTAACTATGGAGTCTCTAGATCTGACTTTAACTTTTCTGATACTAAGCAGAGGGAAGTCCAAGAGTGCAAACGATTGAAAAAACTGACTCAGTTTTTTAACATCCAGAGTTTGCTGAGAATCGATTTATTATAATTACCGTAAAATTTACGTATTATTAAGTATTTGTTGGTATATATTTTATTTCAATAAATAACACTGAAATACCTAGTTATTAATGCTATTTTTATAAACGATCGACTTGCATACAAAAGGTTATCAAACAATAACAAGTACAATATACATTTCTACAATAAATAAGATGACAAAGGCACACTATGAACTCCAGGAAAAGGGGACATTTTGTGATTCATTGTCAAGATAAACAAATGCAGTAAATAATGAGTAAACAAAAGTATTAACTATATAAGTACACTAATAAGTATCACAATGATAACCTCTATGCATTATAGGAAAATTACCAATTATTACACTGTCATATATACAGTCAGACGCAGAAAACAATTAGTTAATTTTAACAAAACTTATATTTTAGTTTTAAATTTGCAAGTTACGTTTGACAATAATAGGATTATCAATCAAAGAATTAAGCCTTTTTATAGGCAAAGACAATCGAATGCCACCTACCACGATCCTGGCATAACTCCCTCACTAACTCGCTTCCCTTACATCCAATTGTAGATGTTCATACAAGCTTTTTTTTTATTATTGTGACACGACATCTGACCTCGACCCGTCTGATTATAAGAAAGAGAAGGTCCAATAGTGACGAGGTCCCCAGCCTACTTCATTATGCCGGCATAAATACAGTTATGGCTACAGCTCTACAGCAACCCACAAGGCAATCACTCACTTATCAATTGGTCTACAAAGAAACGACGCACCGAACCTTTTAGTTTGACTGCCGATTCGGTTGACCGACCTGTCACTGGCGGGTATCACTGGTGGGAAAAGACGAGGTAGGAACAAGGTTAAAGAGATATTTGGAAAATTCTTTATGGTATAGACGATAGAGGACGCAACATGTGGTTATGGGCACCGTGCAGTGTTGTTTTTATAAGAATGTCGCGAATCTGATCATTAATTGTTTTTATTATTGTGACTCGACATCGAACCTTCACCCGCTTAATGGTAAGCAAAAGGAGGTCCAAGAGTGCCGACGACTGCCAAAACCGAGTCTTCACGGTTGCCCCAGTCGCCGTCACTATGCCGGCCAAATGTGGTAAGAATAATAGAGCATTCGATTTGTATTGTTATATAATGAGTATTATTCTTTTAATATATTAATCAATGTTATTATAAGATAACAAAGCGATATATATATAAAATCGTTTCGTTGTCTATATATATTTAATATTACGTAATTGAAATAACAATTATTTTTAACATAAATAATGTCAGTGAAAAACATTAGCTTCCACTGCGGTAAATAACAATTTGCATATCAGGTGACGGCAATTTTACAGACGAATAATTAATTCGATTATAATTTTTTAATAGCAGTGAAAACGAATGATGCAAGAGTTCTCAACAATAAACATTAAATGAATCATAAGCAATAATAAAGTCGAAACAATCAATATTTACACAGACATATTCACCACTATTAAAACAGTATTCAAGTACTTATAACTATAAAAAAATAACATATGCAATTGAAATTCGAATATAATACTCCTCCATCATGGTTACCATCAGGCATGACCTCCAGATGTCCAGATGTCCAGTCACAATAAAAAAATATAATAGTTAATAGTAAAAAATGAATAGTGACATTGACACACACATCATTCATGGACCACACTTTGGCTTAACATCAAGCGGGGTGCTGTCATATGTCGAGTCAAAATAAAAAAAATTAGTAACACGTTAAAAATAATTTTAAAGTAAAAATATATTATATTGGAATATATATCTACAGCGGTGTTAGGTTGGCAAGTAAAAACGATTATCGTCTCTTGTCGGCGATTGTCGAAATAATAAAAGCTAGGCTAAATCCAATAAAACAAGACTATTATTCGTCGTGACAAATATCGTCTGTGCGACGACACGTTTTATCATTATCATCATTAGTCTCATTTTGGTAGATTTAGCCTAGCTTTCATTATTTTGCCAATCGTCGACGAGAGACGATAATCATTTTAACGTGCCCAACCTAAGCCCGCTGGACATCCAACAGCTATACCACCAGGAGGAACGGACAGACTGAATTATCTTTGTTAGAAGAAAAGGATCATCTTTGAAATAGAGAGTTCATACATTTAAATAAATATTTCCTAACAACTGCTTACCACTGGATTTTTATAAACCACTGAAGAAGAAATTAAAAGATGTGAGTGAAAATAAAGAGAGATTGTAATTGTATAACTTTATTGTCTGCAGCTACAGAGAAAACATTCGAGCTCAACAAAAAAAAAAACGATAGTGGTAGATCAGCGCCTGATAGCTGATCTAGGATAGCACCACCACTTACAAGTCACGTCCACTATGCCGGCAACATACAAGCTAATCCTGATACGCGACTAAGTCACTTTTTTATATTTTATTTTTATTGTAACTCAACATATGACAGCACCCCGCTTGATGTTAAGTTGGAGTGTGGTCGATGAATGGATGTCACTGCTACTACAATTTAATAACTAGTCAAAACTGGCCTAGTTGGAACCGGCAACTTACAAGCTGATCCCTAAACGCGACCAAATCACTTCACAATCAGTATACTTGTAAGTGGTGGTACTACCCCATTTCGGCAGACTGGGTACCACTGCCTACAGCTCTTTAACCTACCAATAAAATGAACAAACAACACTGTAATAGGATGAGGACTGCCCAAGACCACAACCAAGGTGTAGCTAATTAGGTAATAAATAAATAGTTAATTAAGGTGCATTTCCCACAGGGATGAACAGAGACAATGGAGCGCCTCTTGTTACGATCCTAACACAACTCACATTTACAATTCTCTTCATACAAGTTCAATGGTCACGCAAACTAAAAGCACAGGTTTAAATCCACTTATCTTTAATATATGAACTTTGGTTGTTTTGTTTCTTTGATACACGCACTTTAGTAGCTTAGTATAGTAATATAAAAGAAAATGCAATGCAAAGGAAGAGGCCTACACTCAGCATTGAGTGAATATGGAGTGAAGAAGTAAGAACTGGTTTACTTTTAGTATTAGTACTATTAGTATTAGATGATTGGAATATCTAACCACCAGAGAAAACCAGTTGGCAAACTGCATAATTTAACCTAAAGGCTAACCAGAAACATTTTTGTAGTTATATCTTTTTTTTTACTCGACATCTGACCTTAACCTGCCTCCTTATGGAGGTCCGACAGTGCCGATAACTAAAAAACCCCCTCTTAGTTTTACGGCTGTCTCAGTTGCTGTCACAATGCCGGCCACCATTTTTTATATTGCGATTCGATATCTGACCTTGACTCGCTTCATGAAGATCCAGGAGTGCCGACGACTGAAAAATCCGAGTCAGTTTGCGGCTGCCACAGTCACCGTCACTATGCGGGCCTAAACCTGATTGCATTGCACAAATATAAAACTCACTTTGAACTGTTCCCTTCTTTGCTTATCAGCTTCCTCAAGGTCGGCAGAAGTCTTCTTGATCAATTTTTTCAAATCCTCAATTTCAAATGTGTGTGGATTATGGTGATCCAAGTGCTCATTGTTCAGTTTCTTCTCCTTATCCATATTTAAATGATTTGTCAGCTCATATTCCTGAAAATAACATTGTTTCAATTAAAAATGTTCTACAGGTTGAAATATTTAAAAAGAGTATGCAAGGCATCTACATGAACTCAATTTTCTCAGTATAGACTCAAATTTCTAGTACACAAAATAATTACATACCATAGTAGCCAAATGTCTCAACCTCTCCATCTCTCGACGTTTTATTTCATCAAGCTGGGTTCTTACATTGTGATTGACAAAATCAAGGTGCTCTGCTATTCTTCCAGACTGTAACCATAATAGTTTATTCAATTAGTTAAAAATCAATCAAATTATCCTGCCTCCCTCCCGGGGAGGCATGAGAGACAATAGAGACCCACTTGCCATGATCCTAACACAACTCCCTTGCAGGCTCAGAAGGGGGTTTCCTCACCAAATCAGAGACATCCTCAAAAAAGCTAGGTTGTCTAGTGCCCATAAACATAGAGCTTGTATGAAGAGAATTGTGAAAATGAAAAATTAAACAAAAGGAGATTGATGAAAAAGATTTATAAATGTGGGGTGGGTGAATTGTAAATATAATAATCCTACGAAACAAGTATATTTACAAAGAAATTGGTCAAGGCAAATAATATATTGTAATGCAAAAAGTCTATAATAATATTCTTACTCTGACATCATCCTCATCAGCCTTCTCTAGTTTCTCACGAAACTCTGGATCACTTTCAAGTGCATCAACTACTTCCCTCAAGTAACGGTAATAGTCCTTGTCAATCTAAAATTTTATTGATACATAAGTTATAGAAATCAGGATGGCCAGGATTTTAAATAATATAACGAAAAGTTAATAGGTGCGACAAAAACAAGACTTCATTTTGTTGTAAACCCATCAAAAAACTCAAATTTAATCAATAATATCACAGGAATTCATTGCTGCATGATTACAATAATAAAATCATTGTTGATAAGCATGAAAGTAAAATGTACTTTGATAACTATATTATACACCTTAGTGCCTTTTATATAAGAACACTTTTTGATGAAAAATAACCACGCTAACACATAGAGATTATACGCGTAATTTTGCGGATAATAAGAAAAAGATGTGAGAATTTACCAAATGTTCCTTTTCCTCGTCTTCTTGATTATGTTGCTCCTTTGACTTGTTAGCTGTTACAGGAGGAGCATACGAACAATGCAGTACAACAAGTAAACACAAGATTCTCAGTAAAAGCCTCATTGTGGCCTGCAAATTATTAAAAACATGAATGTCTAATCAACCACAAAAACATAAAGATATTTCATAATATTAAATTATATTCTATATAAAAGTCTTAAACTACTTACGGCTTGTCAGATGTATGTAAAGGAATGCGGAATATATGAATAGTGTACTTAATTTGCGCCCATTTATCTCGATGTATTCCTTTTTTTGGATGTTTTGAATTTTTACTTTTAAAGCATCATTACGTGACGTGTCTCTTATTCGTTCAGGATGTTTTTAAATAATTAGTAATGATTTATTATATCTATAGTAATCAATTGTAATGAAGTAATCAATTATACAAAACATTCATTGTATGATTTATAAAATAAACTTTTTTTACAATATTATTATATTTTCTTAACTGAAACTATAACTCTAATTTATACGTCTTTTGAATATATATTTTTTACATTAAATAATATGATTATGAAAATTTATTTTAGAAAACAATATATTTTTAGTACTTAATTGTGGCACCTAGCAATATTTTTTTGGAAAAGTTTATTACGAACGTTATTTCATCTGTCAAAAAATCGCACTGTCTGCTTAGCGTAGGTTTTGTCGAAGAATTCTGATTCCGATCTTTATAAGGTAAGTTAGACTATATTATTTAAAATTTCATGGGCTATATTAGTTTATTTAAAATTAATTATGTTATTTAGTATTTACCATATGACTGCTTTTTTTTTTTGCGTGATTTTCAATAATTGTGTCGGCGTCTGTTTAGGGTGCGGTGAATGAACATGGACTTCAAAATGCATGAATATACTCATGCCGTGGTGGGCAAAGTGGTGCCGGCTCTGCGGGTGACTGACCACGTAGATTTAAACGACGCCAGAAGACAGCATGACTGCTATTTGAGATTGTTGCGCGAATTGGGCGTGGAGGTGACAGAGGTAGAATTGGAAGATGGTTTCCCAGGAAATATCCTCATTGAAGACGCTGCTGTCGTATGCAATGGTATTGCACTTCTCACCAAGGCCAATGAAGTTGTATCAGCTGAAAAGGTATGATTTATATTTCTAATATTCATTGATGAATGCACAATGGCTGCCATATTGATTTTTCCCTTAGAAGTATTTTACATCTATGAAAGTTTTAAAGCACTATATTAGGAGAATATGCAGCAGTTATAAAAGCTTGCATTGGTAAAAGTTAATAAATAATCTATATAAAATTATGTTAGTTGTAAAATGTAACATGTAGTAATGTAACATTGGAACATTATAAATAAAGGTGTATGTAGGTATCATTTTCTACAATCAAAACATAATTCTCTCATTTTATTTGTTTTATTCTTACCTAAAGTAAGAGTGTGATTTATTAAATTGGTACAAATAATTGTAACAAATTAAACTCAACTCAAATCTGTTTATTTTAACTATTTTATATCAACTTAAAAGTGTGAATAAACTTAAAAAAAACCTATGTATTTTGTTAGTACATTTGTTTACAACACTCTTTAACATACATCTTGGGATGGGGCTATTAAGATAGAACACTATTAGAGATAGTAAATTTTTATGAAATATAGGTTCAATCAACAATCAAATTGTCACACCTTTTTCCCACAGGGATAGGCAGAGACAATGGAGCCCCACTGTCCTGACAACTCCCTTGCTTTTTTTATTTTTTATTGTGACTCGACATATGACAGCACCCCGCTTGATGTTAAGCCGAACTGTGGTCCATAAATGAATGTTACTGCTACTACAATTCATTAACTGTGAGTAGCAATCACATCCACTATGCCGGCCTAGATGGAACCGGCAACTTACAAGCTGATCCTGAAATCACTTCAAAACAAAGAATCAATGTTATTGTATATTATTTCTTTATGAATATTCATGTATTATTGTTTTAAGAAAGCTGAGTTGCCTAGTACCCATAACTATAGAGCTTGTATGAAGAGAATTGTGAATGTGAAGGAAGTTAGGGAGTTGTGTCAGGATCGTGGCAAGTGGCGCTCCTTTGTCTCTGCGTATCCCTGTAGGAAAGAGGTGTGAAAATTGGATTGATTGATTGTTTATGCCTTGGACCGTATTGTTAGCGCATTTATTTATATTAAGACACACCAACAGTGATACATGTATAACTCTTATAAACTAATAAATATTATAAAGAATAACAGACTTACACTACCACCAATTATAAGCGTGTACAACATTCAATAAAAAAAAACAAAAATAATATATTCTAAACATAAAAACTAAAAAACAGTGCTTCTATTACTTAAAACCAAAATTAAATCTGAACTAAAATCTATAATCAGTTGAATAAAATATTATTTATCAATAAAATAGTTAAAAACAGTTTTTTTAAATATATTAATTTTAATCAATTTTAATAAAGCATCATTTACTAATTATAATTATAGTTTTAATAGTTACTCTTTATTGTTTTAGCTGAATGTTGTTCGTGAGGCATTGGTTGAGTTGGGCCAGTCTATCATTGAGCTGGGTGCACCTGATGCCAAACTGCTTGGGTCTGATGTGCTGTTCACTGGTGAGTAATGTAAAGTACTGAACTGTTCAAAACCACTTGCCCCAACCTGTGCGGGTTATTACGGGAGTGAAAAGACGAGGTGCGGTTAAAGGGCTCCTTAGAACATTCTCCGTGGTATAGGCGATATTGTACATTAGTTGTCTTGTTTCTATGATACAAACACTATAGTTTTTATCATAGTTTTTATTTGTAGCTTGGTATACAAATGTACACTACAAATAATAAGGCGACCGTGGTGTAGTGGTAGTGCAATGGTTATGCTAACCAAGAAGCACAGGTTCAAAACCACTTGCCGGTATCATTGTATCTTTGGTATATTTACTTTGGTTGTCCTGTTTCTATGATACAAACACTATAGTAGCTTAGTATAGAAATGTTAATACATATAACAAATAACAAGGCGTCTGTGGTGTAGTGGTAGTGCAATGGTTATGCAAACCGAGAGCACAGGTTCAAAACCACTTGCTATTGTTTAAATTATACTCAATGACAATGAGAATGGGCTTCGTTTTGACAGTTGAACTCCATTAATGAGCTTCAAAGTTTAAATTGAGACCTAAGAAAGACACATTAAGAATTGATGTTTGTTTTCATTAACAGTTCAAGCCCATTGAAACTCATTTTCAATCAATCAATCAAAGTGTCACGCCTTTTTCCCACAGGAATGGGCAGCGATAATGGAGCGTCACTTGCCACGATCCCGACACAACTCACTCGCTTCCTTTATATTCACAATTCTCTTCATTTTCTGAATGAATAAGTTGTTTTTGACACTTATAGTGACCATGTAACTTTTTGACAAATTGAAATAAATTTTATTTTCTTTCCCGTTAATTACAGACTGTGAAGTGATTTGGTCACGTTTCAAGATCAGTTTGTAATTTGCCAGTTTCATCTAGGCCGGCATAGTGGATGTGATTGCTACTCATAGTTATTGAATTGTAGTAGCAGTGACATTCATTCATGGACCACACTTCGGCAGTGCTGTCATATGTCGAGTAACAATAATAAAAAAAAGTTGTCGGTACCAACTAGACGGGTATAGTGAATTCTACTGTTTTTTTTTGGTTATTGTGATTTGAAATCAGACCTCGACTTGACTAATGGTAAGCAAGAGGAGATCGAAGAGTGCCGACTTAGTTAATTGTAGTAGCAGTCGCCTCAAGAATGAAGGCTACTACCAGAAGCACCTTTGGCCGGCATATTGACGGCGACTGAGGCAGCTGTGAACAAACTAGGTTTTCTCAGTTGTCGTCACTCTTGGACCTCCTCTTGCTTATCATCAGGCGGGTCAAAGTCAGATGTCGTGTCACAATAAAAAAAAAACTTAACATGTGGATTGCAGTCATATGTCTAGCCTCAATAAAAAGTCTGTTATTTATTTATAGTTGAATCTAGATTTTTAAAAAAACTTGCTTTTAATTATAGGCAGGGAGTTCTTTGTGGGCATCTGTGGTACGAGCAATGAGGCAGGTGCTAGTGCTGTCGCTGATGCATTCCCTGAGTTCCCGTGTACTCCAATCAAGGTTATACTTTAAAATATATTTGACTTAAGAGTGGTAGGCAGTGGTACCCAGTCTGCCGATCCGGATTAGTACCACCACCTACAAGTATACAGACTGTGAAGTGATTTGGTCATGTTTCGGGATCAGTTTGTAAGTTGCCAGTTCCTTCTAGGCCGGCATAGTGGATGTGATTGCTACTCACAGTTATTGAATTGTAGTAGCAGTGACATTTAATCAATTAATCAATCAAATTGTCACGCATTTTTCCCACAGGGATAGGCAGAGACAATGGAGCGCCAAACGCCACGATCCTGACACAACTCCCTCGCTTACTTTACATTCACAGTTCTCTTCATACAAGCTCTGTGGTTATGGGCACTAGGCAACATAGCTTTCTTGAGGATGTCTCCGATTTGGTCGGCAAACACCCTTCTGGGCCTGCCTTGTTTAACGCATTCATTCACATGAGATTTATAAATTCTTTTCGTCAATCTACTTTCATTCATCCTTTCCATGTGCCCAAACCATATATTATATAAAAAAAATATGTAATTATTATGTTTTGTACAAATGAATATATTGCAGATCCTTTGTACGAATATGTATTAAATTTTAAAATAAATAAATATATTAGTCAAATTTTATGTGAACAAAGTTGTACATAAGTTTGTGTTTTCAAATACTTCATTTTAATTTCTTTTGTTCAAATGAATAAAATAGTTTTTTTTTGTAGTGTACTGGCCCAAAGTCTTTGAAGAACTACATAACTGTGGCTGGCCCTGATATACTCTGCGTTGGAGATGGCAAGGAGGCCCAGGAGCTTCTTAAGCGCATTGAGCGTGAGTCAAACTTCTCTTACAAGACCGTGACAGTCCCTGAGGATGAGGCTGCCAACTGCCTCTATGTGAATAACACTCTTATTCACCGCGCCATCGAGGAGATCCCGGAGTCATTCAAGGTATGTTCTATGTTATTTTTATCAGTATAAAATCAAGTACCTATAATAATGATAATAAATTCTCCGTTGAGACAATCTGCTCCAACCGGGAATAGAACCTGGAACTGGGACCGAATCAGCTTGAAACTTGCTGTTTCCAACTATGATTTAAATTCAATTAAATTGTCACGCCTTTTTCCCACAAGGATAGGCAGAGACAATGGAACGCCACTTACAACGAATCTGACACAAATCCCTCGCCTTTGCACTTGCAGTTATTCAAATGTACAGATAGTCGCCTCCATTCAAGGGCTGCACTCTAGCTTAATGTCACGTGTTCTCATAATATGTCTATTCACAATAAAAGTGTCACAACATAATCCGTTAAAATATTGTCAAGTGGTTCGAAAGATAATGAACAAGGCGACCGTGGTGTAGTGGCAGTGCAATGGTTATGCATACCGAAAGCACTGTTTCAAAACCACTTACCGGTACCAATGTATCTTAGATATATGTACTTTCGTTGTCCTGTTTCTAGGATACAAGCACTTTAGCTTAGTATAGAAATGTACATTAATACAAAAAAAGTTAAATTTCTGGTGATTATTTCTGTGTTGAATAATCGCTTTGACTGGAATCATGCATAAAGATAAAATTAGTTTTAATGATTATTCGAATAAACTCTTTGTTGATCTTAGTGTTGAATTTTCTTTTACAGGTCTTCTGCGAGAAGATCGACTTCTCTCGCCGCTCTATCTGCTTCTCAGAGATTGCAAAGGTTTCAACAGGTCTGAGCTCCTGCTGCCTCTTCATCCGCAAGACCTATGTCTCCCTCTAAATTCCCTATAAGAGGAAAGTATTTTTTTTATTTTCCGTTAAGTACAATTTTATTTAGATTGTTTAATTGTTAGCAATTGTCTCATCATAATAAATACAAGACTGGCTTTTTAAGTTTATACGATTTAAAATAGTTGTGCCAAAAAACAAACAAATGTTTGTCATTAAGTTAAAAAAAAGAACTTGGTTGTGTTAATACTCTTAATTCCTTAATTTACTAATAATTTAATTAATATTATTATTTTGTTCTATTAACATATTTCGAACATATTTATTTTACTTGCTCATTTCTGCAGTTAATCCAAAGTCTAATGTCCTCAATTAGTCAGAATTTTTTTGGATTTGGCGCTAAATTGATTAATAAATTAAACAATTTTTATGCGGCTCAGCCAAGAATTAACACGATAGTAAGCCGCTTAAAATTTGTTTAACTCAATTAGTTTTGTTTATTAGCATTTATTTGTAATATTTACAAATAATTACAAATGGAATATTACAAATAATTATTAATCCAAAAAAGAGACGAATATTTGCGCAAGGTCTGGTTGTCAAAGAGTGATAGGCAGTGGTGCCCACTTTTCCGATCCTGGATAGATCCACTACTTACAAGTCAGACCGAGAAGTGACTTCCTAAAACTGGACTAGTTTCACTGAAGATTGGGCAGAAGAACTTTAGGCTCAGCTATTCCTGGCCTAGGTAGCGGCCCCGGTAACAGCGGAGCAAAGGGCGCGAAGAAGCCTTGGCAAACGCCTCACTACCACCCTGACGACACTTGGCGCTGGCAACCCACAACGTTGACTAAAAGATTGTCAACTGGAGAAAAAATTTAGTTAAATGCGTCACGATATCCCTCTCGTTTGAAATCGGACGAAAGGAACAGGATACGATAGTCCTACATTCTGGCAACATGCTCTTCTTCAGAAATCCCAGGGCGGTGTTGGGTTTCTCGTAGTAAAGTCCGATAATGTGTTTAGCCGATTGAGTACCTTATACTCAGAATTCGCTGAAGGTCAGTCGGTATACGCGCCCACTTTGACAAACCCTGGCGAATAGGACATATCTTTATGGGGACTTCAAAGTTGAATGTCAGTACACAGAATGTCAATGAGCTGAGAGTTGGGTCGTATGGATATGGTCAGCGGTATCAGACTCCGGTCGACTGGGAAAGGAGAGACTCAACTCAGTCTTCAAGGAGGGACCATCCAGAAAGTGGACCACTAACAAGTATACACAGACCTTGAGATTTAGTCGCGTTTCAGTACCAGCAAAATTCGTGCCTAGCCAAATGCAAAACTGTGGACGAAATTAACAATGGCGTGACGACAGGCGTGGCGTATTGGTTCGCTCACCAGTCCGAAACGCGGTAGTCCTGGGTTCGCAAATATTTGTTTCATACCTTTTATTTGTAATATTTATTAATTTAATTAATCTACAAATATTTGTTAATAAAAAAAGAGACAGATATTTGCTTTGTTAATAAAAAAGGTCTGGTTGGCAAAGAGTGGTAGGCAGTGGGCACTTAACTGATCTGGGGTTGTACCACCACTTACAAGTATACAGACCATGAAGTGACTTCCTAAAACTAGACTAGTTTCACCGGAGGATAGGCATATGTGCGTTGAGTACTGCAATCCCCAAGCCACAAGCCAATCGTGGGATTTATGCCCCCCCCCCCCCCCCCTCTCGCATTATAAACGACAAAGCTCCGCTATTCATGACCTAGGTAGCGGCCCAGGTAACGGCGGAGCAAGGAACGTGAAGGAACCCCGGCAAATGCCTCGCTACCACCCCCCTTGGCACTTGGCCCTGGTTGACGTTGACGATAAGATTATTGAGGTTGAGGAAAAATTCAGTAAAATGCGTGGATTCAGTAAATATGTGGATATTATCCCTCTCCTCTGAAATCCGACGAGAGGAACAGGATACGATTGTCCTAGATTCTGGCAACATGCTCTTCCGGGAAGGAAAACAGAATTCTCAGGGTGGTGTTGAGTTTCTGGCCAGACGTGGTTTTCTGTACTGGATTTCTCGCCCAGAAAGCCAACACCGCCCTGGAATTTCTGTTTTCCTTTAACAACTTAGTAAGGGCCCATAGTGGTCTAGCCGATAGTCTGAGAACTTTATACTCAGAAACATAGTTTGTTACCTACTTACCATTTATTTTACGCATGTGTGTAAAATTTAAAATATTAATTAAGTGCATGACTGTATAGATAGTCGTGTATAGACTTGTTTCCACCGCTGTCGTCCAGAGCTCTTTTTATCTGCCGGGAACTATACCGATCGGTATTCGCTGAAGGTCTATGCTCTAAGTCGGTATATGCGCCTACTTTAAAGTAGAGGTTGTCTTTATGTGGGACTTTATAAACAGAATGTCGGCACACGGAATCTCGATGAGCTGAGAATATCAAAGGGCCCAGCGGCTGGACGGCTTCTTGAAAAAGAAGAGACTCTATTTAATGAACTCCTTCTTCCAGAAGCGACCGTCCAGGAAGTATAGACCGTAAAGTGACTTAGTCGCGTTTCGGGATCAGCTTGTAAGTTGCCAGTTCCAACTAGGCCGACATAGTGAATGTGACTGGTACTTAGTTATTTACCTGTAGTAGCAGTTACCTCCAATCATGGAGCGCACCCAGCTTTACATGCCTTCGTGATCGTCACAGTGAAAACCGGTAGCGAAACCTGGTAAAGTTCACGCTCCGGCCTGGTATTGCCCAGATCCAAGAATGCTTTCAACATGAGGTCAATTAGCTTTGGATTACTGTAATTTTAATTTATTTCAAACCCTAACAACTTAACAATCTATTTATTCTTGTAATTCCCACATATACTTATCCCTTATACTTAATTCATAAATGTGATTAATACTCATATATAGCGCCAATAATATTGGCTTAGAGCTCCAATAAGCACAACAGATCCTAAGTTAAAAAAATGTTTTAAATTAAATCCTTATTATATTATTTCGCCTTTGTTATGATGATGAATTAAACAAATTTTATGTGGTCACGGAAATGGCTGCGCCGCATAAAATTTGTTTAGTTATGATACTCAAATATTTATATATATATATATATATATATTTATAATATATAGTTGTCATGTCTTGTGTTTTATAGAATTACATGGAAATTCTATATATTGAATTATCCAATTGTTAAAAATGCAGCTCAATCATTAATAAATATGTATGCAATGTTAAATTGTGGCTAAAAGGTGTTGTAATTATATAAGGAACTTGCCTATCTATTGCATTAGAATCGTTACATGTTTAACAACAGGACCTTCCTCCATAGATGTGTTTAGTACTATTCATTAAACTATTGTACTTTCAACTGTTAAACGCTTAAGATTCATTTTTTTAATTACACAAGTACGGTTTATAAAAAAAAACATTTAGAAAAAATCACATGACGTTAAATTGTATAAAACATTATTGCTAAAGTTAATAAATCTTATATTGATGGATGCGTTGAATGAGGCAGACACAGACTCTCCTCCAATTTGGCCGGTAAATACCAGCGTTTACCGACCAAATCGGAGACATCCTCAACAATTTATGTCAGGATCATGGCAAATGGCGCTTTATTGTCTCTGCCTATTCCTGTGGGAAAAAGACGTGATTGGTTAATTGAAGATTATTTTGTTTTGTGCCCAATGTTAATATGTCAATAACAATAACAAGTGATTTTATTATTCTTTACGAAAAATAAAATCACCTGTATAAGGGTTTAATACTTGTATAAGGTTCTAATTCAAAGTTACGCTCGGCACTTAATAACGCAACATCTGATCATATTTAAAAGATCTATTTTTAAGCTATAAATAGTCATTCTACCTAATAATCTCATAGATGTAAGGTTTACATATTCAAGTATTTATTCACTAAAAAGAATTATAAATTCTTTTGATGACTCACAAGGTGAAATTATTCGTATAAGAATTATATTTTATGTTATTGGAGACAAAATTATTTTGTGATTTTTTTTCTTTTAGACTTGGAAGTTTTGTTACTTTACAGAAAGAAGGCTGTTTTATGATTATTTATTTCTGAAACAAAAAAAAAATTGTTTTATATTATTATTGTTATTAATATTATTTTTAGGGGATTCTTTTTGTAAGACTGTTTTTTACTTATTATTTTTTGCACCGTTGTCGTAGAAAGAAATTATAATTTGTAATAAGTAGCAATTTGTTGTATTAACGTACGTAGTATTGATATTAATATCTTCTCTGTATATCTTTCTAGTATAGCATTTACGTATTATCTTACATTATCACTTCTTTTTAATTTACCATTAATACCTTAACTTCCAGTATTACTTATTTTAATTATTGTCTATTGTATCGAATTTATTTTAAGCGTGTTTTTTCTAAAATAAGAGACGCCGATTGTTTTGAGTATGTCTGACATTTTTATGTTTCTTTTCCCATTGAAAACAGGGATGCATCTGCTCGTGCACCAGAGTGGCCTGTGCGCCTTTCCCCTTTTTATTTGGAATCTAATTAATGTGGTGGCATTGAGGAAGTCTTTGACATAGATTTCAGCATTTATAGTAGTTTATTTAAAAGTACAATCTTTACGACACAAATAAGAGTCGACCTATATCTAAGTTATTTATATTTTTTTTGTGTGATTTATTTTATATAAATTTTATTATTATTGATTAGTAAGTAGTATTAAAACCTACTAGACCTATTTGTTCACCAGTATTTGTGTGTCTCAAGGTCCAGTCAGATTATGAGGAAACAAATATTTTTTTTACTAACCATCACCTGAAAATAGTTTATTAGCATGGGCATGTGCGTAGCATGCACTTATTAATCGTCAAGCCGACCAATTCTTCGGTTTGTGCTGTATCCGTAGTTTATTCAATATTATTTAGTTTTTGGTATAATTTTGTAGTTCAAACGTAATCTAAATAATCAATTAGAATGGGCATTGGATTAGCATGCTCTTAAAAGAGATTCCCTTCTGATATAGCAGTGAATTATACCAAGGAACCTGTGCCCATAAACCAGTCGCGGAAGCCTCCTAATCATTTTAGTAATTGGGTTTTAGTATTACTTTTTTATGCGTAGTTAATAATTTTAGTTAATTTTTAATTTGTTTAATGTAAGTTCATTAGCACAATTGCAATGTCTAACTGAGAACCGCATTTATGTTCATTTTAGTTTTATTGTACTGTTTGTAGACTTATTTTAAAATAATTTAATGACCTATGTTAGTATTGAGCCATACCCTGACTTAGCGTTCAAAATGACGAATGTATTGTAATAATACGCATGCAGTAAGTATGAAAGGAATGGGCCAGGATGGTATCTAAACTAGAATTCTAAGTACCCCTTTTAAAATTTCCTACCAAATAAAATGTACGTGAGCCGCTATTCTGATATTAAAATGGCGGCTGCTATATATTGTACATTGGTACCAGCATTATACAATATAAACAATAGCACACTCAACATATCGTTTAGAAACAATTTGGAAAAATTGATTTTGGCCATTTATTTATAGTATTTTTTTAGATTATGTGCGAACATTGATTATTGAATGAAACAAATTTTATGCGGCTTACTATCGCGTTTATTTTGATTTAGATTTTACATTTTTTATGATTATAAAATCTAAACCAAAATAAACGCGATAGTAAGCCGCATAAAATTTGTTTAATTCAGCATTTATTAATATTTTATGCCAAAAATAATATTTTAAAAAAAGACAGACTTCTGCCCCGGGACTGGTTGTTAAAGAGTGTTAAGCAGTTGCCGGTTTCAATAAGTTATTTAACTGTAGTAGCAGTCACCTCCATTCATGGACCGCACTCCAGCGTTACATCAGGCGGGGTGCTGTCATATGTCGAGCCACAATAAAATCAATTTATATAAATTTCCAAATAAATTATTTAATTGTTTATTCCAAATAATTAATTATTTAAACTACTATTGCTTCTTATTATGTTTAGAATACAATGCTGGTGAATTGGTATTGCAGTTAATTTTTATTTTATCAACATTTTTATACTAAGCTATATGTACAAAATGCATCATAGAAACAGGACAACCAAAGTACGTACTATCCTGGTACTTTGCTTTTATACTTACTGTATGCTTATTTGTTCTAATCTATCCTGGCGTACACTACTTAGCACCTATTAAGAAATATTATTTTTGATATAATTTTTTTAACTTCAATTTTTTTATATAAAACAAACATTCCATTTTATTATTCCTTTATTACCTCTTTATTATAATATTAATGCATATTTTCCTGCATTTATAATATTTAGTCGGTAGTTGAATAACATATATTCAAACGATTGTAATCTGTACTGATTAATGTACTCTTAAATTCATAAATGTTATGTAACCTATAATGGTATTTTATCATAATACAATTATTTGTAAACGATGTTTAAATATAATAAAAACAAATGTTGTAGTTTTATTTCTTAAACAAATTTAGATATCCTTTTATTTAAATAAGGGTATTTCGACCTAACATTAATGAATATTATATTAGCGAAAACATGATGTTAACTTTTACACCATATCCCGATGAACAAAGTTTTGAAGGGTGTTTTCATTTTCGCTTTCTTCTACTAGCTTCACTAATTTTATTTTCGTTTGGTCAAATTTACCCACATGCC
Organism: Tinea trinotella; assembly: GCA_905220615.1. Lineage (NCBI taxonomy): Eukaryota > Metazoa > Arthropoda > Insecta > Lepidoptera > Tineidae > Tinea > Tinea trinotella. Next base: position 8,164,832 of record HG992305.1, read on the forward strand.
CCATAGAAAATGTGCCGGCCTCCTTCACGACCGACACATCGTTCATCCGATGGTAGGTACATAGAGGAGCTGATTAGCACCCGGGATTATGCGCCGCAAGATATGCCTCCCTCTGTAGTAAGCGGTGGGCTCAGACCCTATACAGTACTGGAAGCTATTAACCGTTGTTACGCGTCTCCCTGGTCGACGGGTTAACAAACTCTCACCGGAATACTTTCCTTCGGAATTTTATTTATTTATTTTTTGTTGACATGATAACATCCTGCTTGTTACCCTGGAGTGCGATCCATCAATGGAGGCGACCGTTAGTACAGTTTGATAGCTGCATCCACTATGCCGGCCTAGTTGGACTTGGTGACTTTCAAGGTGATCCCGAAACGAGACTGAGTCTCTTCACGGCCTGTACTGGGCACCACTACCTAACACTCTCAGGTCAGCTAGATGCTACTGTTCCTAACCGAATGCAAATCCCCCAACGCAACTGATGCTACTCAAGTTAGAAGGCACTTAAAGGTAGACACTATGGGGGGATTCGCACCTGTGTAGGGTGGGATGGTGAGACTTAATGCGCCGAAAGTATCCTCTCCCACTCTAAATGACTCGACTTTTGTAACTAAATAGGTAACATTTAGTTTATTTGACATGATGTAACTAGAAGAGTAGGCAATACGTTTTGTGTGTTATTTTTAAACACCAAATAATATAGCGAATCAAGTTATCAAAACGGAGCGCCACTTGTCACGATCCCGACACAACTTCCTCGCTTTCCTCACATCCACAATTCTCTTCATAGAATCTCTACGGTTATGGGCACTGGGCAACCTAGCCCAATGCCCATTTCTTGAAGATGTCTCTGATTTATTAGGAAAACACCCTCCTGGGTTTGCCTCGTTTAGCGCATCCGATTTACAAATTCCTTTTATCAATCTACTTTCACTAATCCTTTCCATGTGCCCAAACCATAGAAGCATTTCTTTGTCAATCTTTGTCATTAAATTTTTCAAACCACATCTATCGCACACTATGCGCTATCGCCACTCCTCATTCACTCCCGCATTTCTACAACAATAATTCTACTCTAATGCTAATTCTTCTGTCACACCCAACATTCACTTCCATACACTAATATAGGAACAAGTACCGCATTATAAATAGCTATCCGTGACTTCTGGGACATTATTTGGTGTTTGTTTATTGATGCACCGTTCATTACTCTTTTGCACTCTTCTTTTAATATCTCCATCACACTTCCCTTGTAAACACATTTCCCAAGTAAACAATTTGTTTGATTTGTTTCACTTTCTCTCTGTCTATCATTGTCTCACATTCTGTCATTTCATCTTCTCTCTCCAAAACCTTTAATTTACACATATTCATACCTTTCTTTTTTAACACGGCATTCATAATAGTTACTATTTACTGTAACTCATATAGGATAACTTGATCGTCGGCGTACAAGAGACATTTGATCACCAGGTCATTTATTCTCAAACCATACCCACGGAACTCTTTAAATTTGTAATAGCCAATTCAAATAATTAAATATTACAAATAAATGCTATAAAATGATTTTTTGCTCCAACAGGAATTATGTAAGTAGCGTTTTTATCTATATGATTAGGTACTTGATCCCTGTAAAATGGCCCTCTGATCAAGCTAGCAGGTAGGCATACTATCATAGTACATGCTAAACTAACACTACTCAATTTTGTTTATGAGAAAATAGGTAACTTTTAGTGGTCCTGGGATCTAATTGCACCGCTGAGCTTATGTAGAGGTTACATAAGTAGCCCCTGCAACTTTGCAGAGACATGGCGGCTGTGTTCGTTCTCTATCGCCTATACCACGGAGAATGTTCCGAAGAGCTCTTTAACCTTGTTCCTACCTCGTCTTTTCCCACCCGTAATACCCGCACAGGTCGGGGAAAGCATCCGCATTCTATCGACAGAATCGGCACCCGAGTTAAAAAGTTTGGTACGTCTTTTCTTTGTATAACAATTGACAAATGGAATGCTTTTCTTTGGATCCTTCGATCGATGCGTGAAGAAGCACTTTTGGCTGGCATAGTGACGGCGACTGAGGCAGCTGTGACGGACTCGGTTTTTTCAGTCGCCGTCATTCTTAGACCTACTCTTGCTTATCATAAGGAGAGTCGAGGTCAGATGTCGAGTCACAATAAAAAAAAAGATAAAGAAAGTAGACATATTTTTGTTATTTGTTTCATAATGAAATTCTTTTAACATTTAATTAGTACTAATATTTGTACCAACGGAGCTAATAATGGAAATCGCTTTGTAATAAAATATATAGGTCTAAGAGGTATTTTATTTACGTTAGACACCCTAGAACTAGAGAATGCTGTTTTCCATTGAAATAGGAAATGCCTATCTATTCTTTATTTCCAAGTCGCCGTCTCTTGTGTTGTGTTGTGTCTGTTGTACTTACGAGAAGGAATTTCTTATTTTATTTTATTATTTAAAAGGATGTACGTAATATGCACGCATCTTAGAATTGTGAAACACTGCGAGGAAATGTTTCATATATGTGAACTATGTGCTTAAATTATCCCACGGAGCACATTAATAAGATAAATTAATAAAGTATTATTTAAAAAGTATGTAATTCATATATTCTACATTTTATAAAATATTATATCTAACTACTCAAAATATATATATATATTGATATAAGTATACATATTATTAATTAAAGTATTATTTTTCATAAGATTTACTGTTTTTCTTAAATTATGCCCTGACAGTTCATATTAAATCGAATTTGATTCACTTTAATATATTATATCACTATAAAGTACATGAAAATATGTAGATATTGAGTAAATTATTGATACGAATGATGAAGGCAAAGAATCTTTTCATATTTACGGGGGTGAGAGCACATCATTAGGGAGCAAATCCATTGAAATAGTTCGCATGGAAGAGCGATATTATGAGCGTTCAAATGGAGAAGTGAGGGTACATTCACTTTTATAAGCTGAGTCATAATTATCTATCTAAAGTGCGTAAGTGGTAGACGCACTTTAGATATTAAAAAATGATTGAATTTAATTTTATGTTGTAATAATGTGTAAAAAAACTATTTATTTTAATTTTTTATACTAAGCTACTAAAGTACTTGTTGTATCATAGAAACAGGATGACCAAAGATACATTGGTTTTGAATCTGTGCTCTCCGTTTGAGTCACGGTCCACTACACCACAGCCGTCTTGTGTCTTTGGTGATACAAAGAAACGATGCGACGCTTCGAATCTTTTAGTTGGATAGCTGATTGGGTCGACAGAATGCGAATGTTTCTCCTGACCACGGCTTTACTGTTTATCCACGGTCAATATCACGGGTTTATAACTTTCAATCAATCAAATTGTCACGCCTTCTTCTCACAGCGCCACTTGCCAGGATTCTGACACAACTCGCTCGCTTCCCCTTATATCCACAATTCTCTTTATACAAGCTAAACGGTTATTGGCACATTGCATTCTTTAGGATGTCTCTTATGTCTGCCTCATTCAAAGCATCAGATTTATCAATTATTTTCGTCAATCTATAATTTCACATATACTTCATATAATAAGTCATATGCGAAACAAAGGCTTTTCAACAGTAGTTCTTGTAGTCGTGTACAGAGCAATATCAACAATTTTAAAACGTGTCAACCTTATAAATCTTTATCACTTTATAATCTCAAGAGGAATAGTCTAGTAAAGCACTGAGCGAAAACAGCAAAGTCATAATTGCGAGAGACATTTGTACGTTTAAGGATTTTGTTTGCCTTCATTGCAAATGCTAGATCTCTTAATGAATTGCAGTGTAACGTTTAAAGCGAGATGATGTTTATTCAATTTGAATAAAAAGATTCAAAAAGAGTGAATTCTATACTCCTAAAGTAAATATTTGTAAAAAAAAACATAACTAACTAAATTATAACTATATTATATTAAATATAACTATATTTATTTAAATACTAAATGATATTTTTCAGTTAGTATTCCGTGTAAAGGCGGTAAACTTTGCTCTATGGTAAACTTTGCACATTGGATTCGTTTCCATTTCTACCACGGTGCATAATAAAGATTTGGCCATAATAATGGTAAAAGTACTAATTATTGTTTACTAAAGTACTAATTATGTTTTTGTACTAATTATTTAATTTTCAGCAAAATGACGTCATTTATTTCAATGTTCGATGGTTGAATTATACGAATCGCAGAAAAAGCAGTTTAAAGGATTATTTTAATCCATACTTCCACAAAATGAAATAAAACGGCATAATAGTATTTTGTAAACTATTTATCGACGAAGACATGGGATCATGACAATGGATAAGGAGATGCGTTAGGATCGTAGGAAGTGCGCTCCGTTGAATAAAAATGTCAAAACAACAGTATTATCTTATTATAATTGCATATCTATGTAATAATGCCATTATACACAAAGTTGTGCAAAGACAAATCGGAGACATTCTTAAGAAAGCTAGGTTGCCTACTGCCTATAAGCGTGGATGTGAAGGAAGCGAGGGAGTTGTGATCCATTGTCCCTGCCTATCCCTGTGGGCAAGATGAGTGACAATTTGATTGATTGATTGGTCTATAATAATACACAATAAAAATACTCTTTTACTGTATATTATTAAATAAAAACAGATTTTATAATGAATACGTCCCTGTATCAGAATTCTGATCACACAGGGACGGATTTAATTTATTAATATTCAATTAAGTTTAAAAACTAACATGAATAATAAAAACAATATTTAAATACATGAAAATGAAGTCTAACTTTTATGAAAAAATCGTCCAAATGTAAACAAACCTGCGCTTACCAAGAGGGTTTACAATCTGACCGATTTTATCACTTGTAAAATTATGAACGGGGCACACAGTTGTTTTTATTGTGAACAGCACTTGATGTTAATCTGGAGTGCGGTGCTACTACAGTTAAATAACAGTCACATTCACTATGCTGGCCTAATTGAAACCGGAAACATACAAGCTGATCCCGAAACGCGACTGAGTCAGTTCACGGCTGCACCAGTCGCCGTCACTATGCCGGCCATAGAAAACAAGTATTTGCTTCGACCGGGAATCAAACCTTATGCTTAATAAATTGGTCTGCTGACTAATGTATCACGCCTGATACGTAAACTAAACATTTAACCCGCAGACCTATAATACTTGTTTCACAGGTTTTCTCTTATATTTAATTAAATTGGATATTAGAAGTATCAAAGAGTCAAAGGGTCTGATTATCAAAACGTAGTAGGCAGTGGTGCCCAGTCTGCCGATCCGGATTACTACCATCACTTACAAGTATACAGACCGTGAAGTGATATAGTCGAGTTTCGGAATCAGCTTGTAAGTTTTCGGTTCCAACTAGGCCAGTATAGCAAATGTGACTGCTACGTTATTTACCTCTATTCATAGTCCGCACTCCAGCTTAACATTAGGCGGGGTGCTGTCATATGGGGGGTCACAATAACAAATAAGAAATGTGCCCCGTGATCCCTTCATAATTTTACGAGTGAAAAAATTGGACAGATTGTAAACCCTCTTGGTAAGCTCAAATTCTTTTACAATTTCACGATTTTTTTTATAATAGTTAGACCTAATTTTCATGTATTGAAATATTGTTTTCATTATTATTGTATATATAAAACTTAAATGAATATTAATAAATTAAATCCGTCCCTGTGTGTTCAGAATTCTGATACAGGGAGGTATTCATTATTAAGTCTGTTATTATTTAAAAATAATATTATAATAAGTATATTGCAGTAATAGATAATTTTTATTGTGTATTATAGATCAATCTGGAGTGCGGTCCATGAACGGAGGTGATTGCTACTACAGTCAATTAACTGTAAGCAGCAAACACATATACTATACCGGCCTAGTTAAAACCGAAAACTTACAAGCTGATTCAGAAACGCGACTAATTCACTTAACAGTCTGTATACTTGTAGGTGATGGTAGATCGGCAGACTGGGCACCACTGCTACTTTGTGATAATCAGACCATCGACTCTTTGATACTTTTTATATTTAATTAAATTAAATATAAAAAAAGCTGTGAAACAAGTATTTGATCCGACCCTGAATCAAACTCGGGGCTTTACGTGTAATAAATTGGTGTGCAACCAATCAGGGCGCGAGAAGTGTTCCATCGCATTCAAGTTCGATACCAGTTCACAATTTGACGATTTGACATTGTTAGATTATCAATTATCGAAAATTAATACGTTATTTTGTAAGTAGTATGGACAGTTCTCAATTTAACGGCCTTTACAATTATACGATGACATATACAAATACATTTGTTTTATCTTTTTGCTATGCTTGCTCGTTAGAAAGCTAACCTTAAAAGCGGAGCTCTTAAAAAAGAAATTCAAATTGATTTTTCTACCCTTTGATAGCTGCAAAAATCGATATTTCCTTTTTTTCTTTGGTTCAAATGTAGTAATCAGGTCGTCTGCATACTCTGCGGATAGATTCGAGGAAAACCTTTCAAATCCGTAATCATGCAAGTTTTACAATAGAATGTGGCTATACAGACACATTCATTTATTCATTTCAAGTACTTTGAATATATAATTTTAGTTTACCTATAGGATAAGTATTTTGTATCTATAAATTACAACAGTACCAATGCAAATATTATATGCGTTTGATCAAAATCGCTCAAAATTTATATTTCAAAAGAAAATTTGTCGGTGTCTACTTTATTGTAAAGTACATTTTTTATTGTTTTTTATTTTATCAATCGATTGCTGCTTAGTTTGGCATACAGTACAGGCATCAAAAGACAATTTCAGTATTCAATTAAAAAAAAAGTAAAGTTATTTATATTTTTGTAATATTCCGTTGTTGAATCAAACCTTGCCGATTAGGATATGTAGTCAGTGAAGCGGGAGATGCAAGCGGTCCATTATTTGTTAATAGGTTCGGTGTGAAATCTCCCCTTGTGTAATAAATACCTACAACTTGAATGTTGTTTACAGACCGTGAAGTGATTTGGTCACGTTTCGGGATCTGCTTGTAAGTTGCCGGTTCCATTTAGGCCGGCATCAAGCGCAGTGCAGTCATATGTCAGGTCACAAAATAAAGAAAAAAAAATTGGAACGGTAATACTGGGCATAGATAGGGTTTTAATATGCATGGGGTTCTGAAAAACGTAGTAATGGATCCTGGTATATAAAAGTAAAGATTTTTTTGCCATTAGGCTTTTACAACCATAAACGGATTAGAAGGCCGGCGTACATCCAGTTTTTCATTATTCAAACGAAATTTTTATTTTGACTTATTATAAGATACATAAAATTTTGTTCCGTACTTTGGTTTAATTAAAAGTAGTCCTGTTATTCAGAATCCAAACAACAATAAAAATCACCAAGAAAGACTAATAATGATTTATATGCTTCTTTTATAATCTTTAACAACTAACAAATATTTGTAAAATTCATTTTAATTAATAAATATTATAAATAAAAGCTATAAAAAGCTATAAATAGAAGCTAAAAACTAGGTGGACTGACGACATAGTGAAAGTCACGAATAACCGGTGGATGCAACTGGCATCTTGTCGTTCGAAATGGCGTTCTAAGGAGGAGGCATATGCTTAGCAGTGGACCCCTTCTGGCTGGTGATAATGATAATGATGAATGAAGAGAGATTTTAAACATTTAGATGTTTAAGTCTCTTTACTTAATACAAAACATCATTATACAATTAATTTACACTTAATTTTTATTGCGCGTAAAAATCTCGTGTTATCTTACTGTTTATGAGCTTCAAATCACCAAATACTATTACTATGGAAAGATGCACTTTTATTTATAGTAGCACATTTTGTACAAGATACTTGTAGCACAAATACCCGTAACTGCGTGCGAATCATCGATGGACCCATGGTGTGATCCCTATGAAGCGCCCGAATGCGAAACCTAAAATAGCCTCTTTTGTTGGTGTGATTCGCCTCGTAATCTTTTTTTCAAATTTTGGCATAAATGTGTTATCTATCTTATCTATTACGTTATTTTTGTAAATAGATAAATAACTTTTTTTATAAATATAGATTGGGTCAGGTTCACCTCCTCAAGAAAGCTGGGTAGCCAGTGCCATAATTGTAAAGCTTGTATAAAGACAATTGTTGATGTAAGGAAAGCGAGGGAGTTGTGTCAGGATCGTGACAAGTGGCGCTCCATTGTCACGATCTTGAAACTGTGGCAAAAAGACGTGACAATTTGAATAAATTTGATTGTGTCAAGTTAATGATTTTAATAAATGGCTGTTCATTAAGTCTCAGGGCGCGCCTAGTGCCCTCGCGCTTGTGTGAACTAAATCCGATCGGACTATATTATAAATATACATTGGTAATTATCGTGTGATTGATTTGAAACAGTCATATTAGGAATATTCTTCTATGGTGGGCTAGAAGCGGTCTGTATATTTGATATGTCTATTGATTATCATAATGTCATAATGTCTCATTGTAACCGGTGCAGGTCACATTTCCTTCGTACAGTTGTAACGCTCTATGCATTATTATCCCTTCAGGCACAGTCGCTGCACATACACAATAGACATTGTATGCTCGACTTTTAGGAAATAAAAACCTTTAATTTATTCTAGCCCCTAACAATAGTTTTGTGGAACATATTCTTTTTGGAATGTTTTTATTGAAATAAGTGTTTGAATTATTCATTAAATAATTTACTTTGAGCTAAAATAACTAAACTAACAAGTTTATCACGCTTTTTTTTGTTATCGGACAAATGTTTATTTTTGACTTTAGTAATCGGAGACATCCTTAAGGAAGGTAGGTTGCCTAGTGCCCATAACCATAGAGCTTTTTTGTGCCTGTTGTAGATAAACTAAGTTTATATTTAGCGACCATCTTTATATTATGTAACAATATTTTATTTACTATAAACAAAATAATTTAATAGTGAAAAATGTAACATATTTTTAAAAGCAACATGACGCTCTCGCAGTGAATGTTGTAGTACAATTTGTGATACATCTAATTATCGTCAGATTTGTCATATAATTGTCGATACAATTATAGCTTATTAATTTACTAATAATAACCTACGTAGATAATAATCCCAGTAAGTCATTAGTGAGGTATTAGCACTATAATATAATATATATTGAATCAACTTGTTTACAAAGAATTTTGACAGGGGAGGCATATAATAAATATTATGTTGTGTAAATCCAAATCATCTATGTTAATTACATTACTAGTTTAATTGGATACAATTCTCTAAAAGTGTTACGTGTATGTTATACTCGTATATCGTGAATATTACCTTGGATCCTTCAAGCAATGCGTAAAGACCTTGGGCCGTAAACGAAGTCGTTTTTTTTTCAGTCGTTGGACCTCCCCTTGCTCACGATGCCGAGTCATAATAAAAAATAACATAAATATAGAGCTTCATTGTCTCTGCCTGATCCCTGGATTAGAGGTGTGATAATTTCATTTAATATCGTTTAAAAATATTTGATTTGTTATTTTAACTTTATCTGATGACATAAATTAAGAGTTGGTGACGATTAAAATGTTTATCGTATGCAACAGCGATAATCTAATGTTACAGCATTACGAAGTTACCTACCTAGGGAAGTTCGAGTGCCGACTAATGAGACATATCGACCTACTTGTGGATTTCTGTTTTCGACATATGTTATCAATACAAATCTAGGATATCAAATATGTATATAGGTAGAGATTGTCTGTTAAAATATTCCATAAAAGTAATATAAACCAAAATAAACGCAGTAGTAAGCCACATAAAATTTGTTTAATTCATTAACCAATGTTCGCGCAAAATCTAAGAAAATACTAAGTAACTTTAATTTCTACAGTAAAAAATAAATAGGTAATAAAGAGCTCTTTAACCTTGTCCTAGCTCGTCCTTTCACACCCGTAATACCCGCACAGGTCAGGGAAAGCATCCGCATTTTATCGACCGAATCGGCAGTCGAACTTAAAAGTTCGGTGCGTCTTTTCATTGTAGAATAATCGACAAGTGGAATGCTTTGCCAGCCCATGTGTTCTATCCATCCTATGACGTTGGACCTTCAAGCGATGCGTGAAGGAGCAAAGTATCTTGGAATGTTAGTCCAGTATAAATTGGTCAGAATCATTATTACCGGTATGTTGATCCTGTTGCAGATAAAATATTTCAAACCTTTTATATTTAATTTACATTAAATTGGCGATTGTTCTATGCAAAGGAACGGCACGCCAAACCTAGTTCGCTGGGCGATTTGGTCGACAGAATAAAAATGCCTTATGACAAATATAATTTTATATATAATATAACTTATATATCTTATATAAGTATTTTTCTAAAAGAGTGTGATACGCATTTACTTTTCCTATTTCCTTGTATTTTACGGTGGCAACAAGGATGGATACAAATATGAAGATAATTAGTCGAATTACATATTACATCAAAAAAATATACTTTTTGGTATAAGAAATTGATGAAACTATTCCTAGTTATGTTAATGGGGATGACATGGCGGCGCTAATTGAAATTAGTTATTTAATTGACTTATTTATATTATATTTTAGAACAACTCTTTGAAAATAATGAGTTAAAGGAATAAAATGTTAGCATTTAATTAAAGGGTAGAATTTCTATGTCTTCACCTTTAGTCTCGTGTTTCCAAGCTTCTATCCGAGAACATAGCTATTATGCTCCTCTGGGTAGCTAAAACAAGTCACTATACAATTATTGAACACTGGCAAAGAAAATGTAATTTAAAATAAAGTACTTATAAATGTATTGTATTATAATGAGCTTAGCAGTCCTAACAAGTTCTCAAATACGTTTACTATTGATTTTAATATTGTTAAATGGTGAATTAACAATATTTCAATTTATTATTACCTACTATTATTTTAAAGTGGATACAGCTACTATAGACACTAGATATATAAAATATTGCACTGTGGAAGTTGATGATATGGAATTGATATCAATCTACTATATGTAAAAGATATATACATACTATAGAAGGCAGTGCTATTTTTATCTTTGCCAAACCTATATTTGATGAGCTATGATGTTCTTCCCTTGCCAATAGTGCATATTACAATCATAAGTATAATAGTAATATAAGTTAGGTATATATTTCCGGCACAATATAAAGTGTAATTCAAAAGAACTGAAAAATACACATGATAAAATACATTACTCAATGAATATAATCGAGTATTAAGTGCACATCATTTCGTATTATAATGATAAGAGAAGGCATAGCAATAAAAGAGAATTGGGCTTATGTTTTCGAAAAGCTTATGTACCCTCTAGACCTAACACACTAGAGGAGTATTATGGCGCGAACGCCGCAACAAGTGCTTCTGTGGCAATAGGGTTTCTTTTTCTGCATGAAAATAGCAAAAGCAAACATTTATAAATTTTAAATAATACATTATTTTACTCAAGTTCCTATTAAATTTAGTGAAAAGTGGTCTATATCTCATCTCTTAGCGATCTGTGACGACATTACCACTTCCTGTTGACTCAGTGAAAGCTAATCGATCTGACGTATTTATTAGTCCTTTATCGGTTTTCATATAGAAGCTATAAGATGTAATGTTACATATTTAAATGAATAATACAAGGTACATATTATTTAAATATTTGCGTAAAATAATTGATATTTGACATTATAATAAAGAACTCCATAGAAACATAACCAAGTACCTAATTCCAGTTTTGTTAGAATTGGATAAAGATCTAGTGCTCCGAAATTATAATATCAGATATACGTATAAAATATATTACTTATTTATTTTCTACTACTACTAACACTATCCTCTTTATTTTTTACAAGTAATATGATTCTCCATAAAATATCAATCAATCAATCTAATTATTACGCCTTTTTCCCACAGGGATAGATAGGCAAAGACAATGGAGCCCTACTTGCCACGATCCTAACAAAATTTTCTCGCATTCCATTCACAATTTCTTTTACCTATACAAGCTCTACGGGTATGTATGGGTCTGCCACGTTTAACGCATCCATCCACATCAGATTTATAAATTCCTTTTGTCAATCTACTTTCCATGTGCCCAAACCATCAAAGCATTCCTTTGTTAATACTTGTGACTACATTTAAAATATTGATCGATATTTTTTAGACAAGTGTAACAATATGTATTGTAACTTTTCTACAGTGCTAGTGGGTCCACCAATATATATACGAGTATGTCACGGAGGCACGGAGCCCACGGCTTCGTACAAAATGTGGGTAGTTTCGTGCTACACATGTAAATTATCCAGGTTATTGAAAAATTATGTTATTCGGTATAATTAGTTTATAATTTAAGCATTTTAAACTCAATATACTTTAGTAAGTTAAGTATATAAATGAGAGTTGAAAAGAAGATGAGTTCCTGCATATTATATATAGTAGACAACGATTATAAGGCTCGCCAGTGGAACAGGCTACCTCCGAGCGTTCGAAAAGCACCCTTACTTAGGTGTTTTAAAATTACTCACCTTACACCTTTACAAAAAACAAGACGAGTCCACATTCTGATTTTGTAAATTATTGTATGTATTTTATTTTATTGTATATTATTGTATGTACTATATTATATTTATTTATAAATGAGTATATAAGTATTTTTAGCTACTGTAATTAGGTTTTAAAGAGCATAAACCCTCCTTTTAATTAAGTAAATGCACCCACAATCCCTGCTCACTATCCCAAAGGTTAGCTGGTTCAAATTGTCACTAGACATTAAGCTCGCATATGTTTTTTTATTTACTGTGCAATAAAGAATTTATCTATCTATCTAAAGTTTTGTAAAACAAAACTATCATCCGGAAAGACTAAACAAAATCTTTTTGTTGCAAATTATTTGAAATAGCATTAAGCATTTTCCTACTCCGCTACTTTAAATGAAAATGTCTTCATTCAAGGGTAAATTTAATTATGAGCGACAGGTCGAACATTTTATAGGTACTTCAAATATGTATCTTTAGAGTACCGGCTTTTAATACTATTTCTTACGTTAGGGATATTTAAATAACTTTGGGTACACACCAATTAAGTTAAACAATTCTCAGAGATGGACAGTTATTGACTTATCAGTATAAATAAGTTCTTACTTTCATCGCATCATTCTTTCATGATTTTATTCTCACGTATTGATCTGACGACAATTGGTTAATTCACTTTATTGATTATAATATAACGGAAGAAAGGAGATTGACGACAGGCGTGGCCGATTGATCAGGGATTGGTTTGTTGCGCGTAAAGCCTCGGATTAGACTCCCGGTCGGAGTAAATATTGGTTTGATAGCTTTAATAATTATATTAAATATTACAAATATTTGTTAGTAATAAAAAGAGGCGGATATTTGCTACGGGCCTGGTTATCATCAAAGAGTGTATAGAAGAGTATATAGAAGAACTAATTTATTTATATATATATATTAGTACTTTGTATAGCACGTAATTTAACAAAGTACTAACCACCACAATATGTTGTCACGTGTCAAATAAAATAACAGATAATCGAGCGGGATTACGTGCAGGAAATTTAAACGTAAAGCAATTTTGTGCAGAAGCCTGGTTTGAATTGCTACATGTGAACCAATGTAATAATGACGAATTTTTGTAATAAGTTATTTTAGGTGATGAATAAAAATTCAATTCCTAAATCTTTACATATCAAAGGTGCAAGTTTTTTTAAAGTTTTATTCAGCCAATAAATTTTAGGCGAGGCTTTCCATATATGATTAATAATTGTAACACTATAGAAATATATAGTTTAAAGTATGTTTATGTACATCCTAAATGCAGGGCAAACACAATGTTATCCCATAGACAAAAATTTGTTAAAAATTGTTAAAATATTTTCCATTCCTTGCTACGGTTAGATAATGACCTACTTTAATACTTAAATATCTGGCCTAAGAGTTAGTAAAGGGTAAAATGGAACAACTAGAAATATAAGGTCGTTCTTGGACACGACGAGGGAGTGAAAATACTTTTTTGCTAACATCACATAAAGGTTTACAACTTTACGTTTTAACGAGTTCAGGTGTAGAATTGCTTACTGCACCAGTAGTCTCCAATTTCTTTACAAACGACAGATCCAAACTATTAGTAGAACATAGCTATAAATATCGCTCATATTAAATATTCATTTTAATGAAATATATAGTGGTGTACTTTAAGCTGCGTTTCTTGTCAGGCGGATAGTCGCCTGCGTTGCCGGCATCCTATAACTTCATACATGTTTGTTCTATCACGCGGGTAGCGCGGAACGCATGTGGCTAGAAGCATGCGCACTAGATCCGCGCGCGGGCGATAATACCCATGGCAGGTAAAGGGCTCTTATTGCCAACTCTGTAACTTAAAATCGTATATTGAAATCTTTTAATATTAAAGTCACATATAATTTAAAAAAATTGTTATCTTATAATTAATTTTACTTATTGGAAATCCTACATAATCCTAATAAATCGAGAAGCATTGTATATCCCTACATTCATATAATTCATGTAGAATTTCATACTGCAATTTAGATTTAAATAAATACATGTAAAGGATTACATTATTCATATAATTACTTTAATAGAAACAATGAACGCCGCCGCATTGCCACGAATATTGACCCTGTTTGTGCAATATACATCCAAATCCAACGAACAAAATTCAATTACGTTAATGGTGGTCCGAACTCCGATGGCCGCCAAATATAGTAGCACAGTAACTGAAAGCTTTCAGCGAATATCGTGCGATCTAACAAATATTTTTATCAAATAAAAGACACCTTTTAATATTGATGTGTCAGATTTGTTAACATCATGTTACTGTATTGCATTCAGCGGAGTGAACGATATACCAACATTATAATACGGGATGTATTGTAAAAGAAGTTAAATAACAAGATAATCGCCTAGGTTATACCTACTATTTAACCTCAACAAAATTTATTTTAAATATACGAGTATATTTATTTTTAATCTTATGGCTATTAATTATAAGTAATACACATTAAAATTAAGATTTCTATTAATGGAATTTGTAAGTCTATACCGGTAGCAATTGATATATCAAATAACCTATTAAATATTGTTAATATAATATAATAGAATGAGAAGATAACATAGTCTGAAATACACAGCTTGGCGTATGTGGAGAATATTTATATAAAACAATTAATTGCAGTTGGTGCTGGAGAGATTTATGTCAAATAGAAGTGCAAGCAACTAGTTGCTAAATAAATAAAGCTGCTTTTAGTAGTAATACTAAATCGTGAATATTCAAAATTCAACGTCGTAATTATTTACCTCGTTACTTAGTCTCTTCAATACCTAGGGCTTAAAGTAGTTTACGCTTTTTAATCTGCATTTTCCGGAGGGGTTGAAGTTATATTGTTTTAGCGCAGGTGTGTGCTCAACTAGAAAATTCTATAAGCATTCGAATAATAGTTTACGGATCCTAATCTAGAAAATGGATGTTGTTCAGGACTTACGTAGCTATGCGACGAATTATCACACATTATTTTATTTATTTGACGACACGCGCGGTGTATTAGTTAGTATACGCGACTAAGTCACTTGCCTGTTTGACTGGGCACCTTAGCCTACCACTAGACATCCAGACCCGAAGCAAATATCCGCCTCTTTTATTAACAAATATTTTTAAGTGTTTAGTAATATAATATTTGAAGTAAGACAAAAAAAAATTGAATTTATTCGAATGAAACCGAATCAAATCGAATAAAAGTTCGTCGCGTCAAGTTTATCCTCGTCGCGTTTAGTCAACTCTCGTCTCATCGAGTCGACTCATTAAGAAGACTTTTATTGTGCTTTTCATTGTGTTGAGTTTACTGGTATTAGATCGCATCGAGTATATTTTCGTCGCGTCGACTCTTATCGAGGTGGCTTTTAATCAGGTCGCGTCGAGACTAGCTAAAAAAAGAATGAAATCAAATGAAATGAAGTGGATATTAATCAAGCGCCTTATGATATTGCACTGAAGTTACAGCAAACGAAGGTAGTTAGTATGGCTCGTTGGTAAAAAAAAGTAAAATAAATAGATGTTACTTTATTTACTTCGATAGCTTAACAGCCTTTAAAAGTATCAACTCAATAAGTAGATATGGCAAGAAAATGATAAATATAAATAAATGATAAATATAATACCATTATAAAGTAACATAGAGTTTATGAAAGTCAACTAGCTAATAAATTACATTATAGGAACACCAAGAAAAACGTAGAAACGTAGGTAGGACGTAGAAAATAAATATGCCATATCATATCAAGTTATTGTTCCGAGATTCTTTGTTCTTTGCTCAGTTTGTTCCGTTGAAAGCTTCGGAAATAAAATCAAGTATAATCAGTCCTAAAATTAATAACGTTATATGCTTTTATATAAATATATTTAGTAAAGTAGTACTGGCTTAAGGTAAAATTAAGTAATGAAATAAAAACCGTAATTTAATAACTTTTTTTTTAATAACGGTTCATCTTCGTGCCGGTAATATGTACTATATTACGAGTACCTACTTTAATACCTTAAAGTACAATTATAATGTATAAATTATATTTACTTCTTAATTAATTTACTTTCATGTTAGACATGTTTGTAATTTATTAATTTGCTACCTTTAAGGATCAAAATAAAATTTATTTCCCTAATATTATAATTAAATCAAAAACAGTAAACCATTTATTCCAAGATGTCCAGTCTGATGATCCGGGGTAGTACCACCTCATACAAGTAAGTATACTTAGTCGTGTTTCAGGATCAGCTTGTAAGTTTCCAGTCCCAACTAGGCCGGGATAGCGAATGGGACGGCTACTGCAGTTATTTAACTGTAGTAACACTAGCTTCCATCAAGTCGACATCAAGCAGGCTGCTGCCATATGTCGCACCAAAATAAAAAAGTTTTGTGCAAAAAGTAATGTACAACAGTTAATTAACTGCAATATTTCTCATCAACATTACTTATTTATTTAATTAAATTAATTAATATTGCTTAACATCTAATATTCTACCTGTTGAGAGTAATACATTACTCTATCTTAGCTATTTACTTAAAAGCAATTCGCAAGAAGCAGGGTTATAAAGTGTACCGCAAACTAAAGCTCACCGAAAAGCGCAACCACATTTTCTCAACAAAGTACTAAATATAGCGGTAATGTTTAAACACGTATCGACGCCAAGGAATGGCAGTCAAGGAATTTCAGTCAAATAAAACGAAAGCTAAAATAATATATTTATTGATGTAATATGTATAGACAGAGAGTAACAGTGTTTTGTATACAGACGGTAATGTGACTTAGCCGCATTTCAGGACCAGCTTGTAAGCTGTTCCAACTAGTTTTTAGTAATATAATTTAATTATGTTTTTAGTTGTAACTGACAAAATAAGAAACATGAACATATACGCCTGACTCCACTTTTTGATTATTTCAAAATATTGTTAGGTATATTTGGCGAGTTTGAAAATCATATAAAAACAAAAACGCTTAAATGAAAAAAATTATTCAAATGTACTATTTGTTTTTAAGTAAGTAATTTTAATAAGTGATTTAATAGTGTATTTTTTTAAATTCTGTTAATCCAATGTAATCGCCGAAGACGTCCGATGGTGGAGCGATTTCAAATAAATTATTAAAAATATATATATGAATGGCATTTCGTAGAAAATTACGTGTCAATACAATTTGAAACGTGTCATTGTATATTGTATATAAATATGTGAATAAGCCGTAAATCTATCATTCGTGCTTCAAAGCTGTAAAGGATGCTTAGTGATTAGCCATCATGGCGTTATTCATCGAATCATAAAATAAATCACCATCATTTACTGACAGAGGATTAATGAAAAAATCAAATAAATTAAAATGTACTTAAAAGTTTTGAGTAATTTTTGCTTTGGTATATAATATGTAATACAATATATTAAGCGGTTACTTTTTTAGTAGACCTGTAAATGGTTAGGGTTCACTAAGTCCCTCGACTAAAGAAAAAGGGAACCAACAAAACAAACCTTTTCCTCAATTAAGCAATTTGTGTGGACGGTGGTGGAGTTTGTTTCACATAAATTTAACTTCTGTATGGCGAGCGGCGTACCTTAGCCACGTTATTATTATATTATAGTAAGACGTTCGTTCTACTAATTGCGTTTTCGCAAATTATGGTGTGACGTGAATCTTTAACCCTTTGAAAGTAATTGAGTTCTGAGAATGAAGTGAAATATTTGCTGATTTATCACATACCGTTTGTTTACGTTTACAATGTAATGGTTCATTTTGTAAATTGTATTTTGTAGAAAATATAAACAAAATAGTTTATGTATTTCTTTAAGCGAATGGAAAGAGTTAGAACACTTTTTACGACGCCACACAATTGAATGATTTAAAGAGAAATATCCAAACGTAGGCGAGCGATAAGAAGCAATTATTAATGTTTTTCGGTATTTTCGCCTGTACGGCGGTTTTCGTTTTTAATGGAATCTCTAAGAGAGTTGATTGCATGTCCAGTCAAAGTACCCCAACTAACCATAAATTCATGATAACTAATGATTGCATTTTCTATTAGAAATTGTATTATTTTATAATAAAAATGTCGTGTGCGGCGACCATGTTACCAATATTATTATAAATTATAAATAATATCTTAATTGCATGACAACCGCAAACCAAATATGATTGTGGATTTTGTATTTGTTTTCAAATTGAAATATTTGGTTAGTGCCTAAGTAATCCTAAACCCAGACCTTACCTAAACTTACTTAAATGAAATTAAAATTCTTTATTAGCATGGGCATGTTCTCAGAATGCAATTTCAGGTCGGGGAAAGCATCCGCATTCTATCGACCGAATCGGCAGTCGAACTAAAAAGGTCGGTGCGTCTTTTCTTTGTAGAACAATTGACAACGGGAATGCTGTGCCAGCCCATGTGTTCTCTCGATCCTTTTACCTTGGATCCTTCAAGCGATGCGTGAAGAAGCACCTTTGGCCAGCATAGTAACGGCGACTGAGGCAGCCGTGAACAATACGTTTTTTCAGTCGTCGTCACTCTTGGACTTTCTCTTGCTTATCTTTATAATGCGTTGTTTTAATGCCATAAAAGCTTAATTTTTAAAAGATAATCTCATGGTCGACACAATCAAATGCCTTGGATAGGTCACAGGAGATACCAATGTTATTGTGGGAGTTCTCCCAAGCATCGATATAATATATTTAATTAAAGATACACCCACATCGGTCATCGATCACCAATCACCTTTGGTGAATCCAAATTGGCGATCATGTAACAATCGATTAGAATTAAAATGAGACAACAACTAATTGAGAAATATTTTTTCAAACATTTCACTATTTGCTGGCAAAATAGATTTTGGCCTATAATTAGTAGGATCGGACTTACAACCATTTTTAAACAATGAAATAACCTTGCTTCAACTGCTCGGCAAAAGTACCCACGTCGACAATTTTATTAAAAATGATATCTAAATAATGCGCATTAGATTGAATTTAAAATTTGTCCAGGACCTAGGATACCTTTGATAATAATCTCGCTAATGCTGTAAACTGAATCCTTATAAATCCTTATTATGGAGTTGTTATCATGGACTATATATGAATGAACTCAAATTAAACACAAGCAATAATTATCGGCAGCCTTAGATATAAAGCCAGGGTAGACTAGGACTTCTTATAGTAAAATCTACAGAGCCTCAGGCCTATCTTAGTCGTATGCGTAATTTTCTCTCAGTACCTACCAAAGCTGCTAGTAAGGATGCCGCTTGATTATGCATTGATTACCTTTTTTTATTGTGACTCGACATATGACAGCACCCCGCTTGATGTTAGGCCGAAGTGTGGTCCATGAATGAATGCCACTGCTACTACAATTCAATAACTGTGAGTAGCAATCACATCCACTATGCCGGCCTAGATGGAACCGGCAACTTACAAGTTGATCCCGAAACGCGACCAATTCACTTCACGGTCTGTATACTTGTAAGTGATGGTACTACTCCGGATCGGCAGACTGGGTACTTGACTTTATAGAGACCCATCTACTAAAACATCAACGTTTTACTCGTAAAAATTTCTGAGTACGTTTCATATGTTGACGTAAATTAACACATCATACTCGTATTTCTTATGTACATCACAAACAATGTACTGATGAAGTATAGTTAGAAATCTCACAATTTTTGCACCCTATGCCCTTATATCTTTAGTTTAAACTATCTTAAGGTTGGTTGCCTGAGAGATATAGCTATTTAGTGATAAGACCTTAATTTCATTGTAAACAAAACGTCTACCATTGTACTTCTTCTGTTTTTAAAAACGTCTTTTAATGTATTCTGTGTTGTGCAATAAATTATTTTATCTGTCTGTCCTTATTTCAATTAATTCGAGAATTTCAATACCACTAACAGATATCTGGGATCAGACTGTCATAGAGTAAATTGTTAGCGCCAGACAACTCAACTTATCTGGCTGTAAACAAGGAAGTGGAATGAATGCAATATTTGAAATGTTCACTCATAAAAGAACAGAGATTTGGTAGTTTGTTTGCTGTTGTAGTGTATTCGTACATTGTATAAGTAGAGTCGATAAAATAACCGTAAAAAACATATAACCAAAGACCTCGCACAGTGCACTGGAGTGGTCATTCGGCAAATAGCACGAATAAAGCCTGAGTTTTGAGTCAATTCATGCACATGCATCAAAGTAAAATATGAAATAAAGTATAAACCTTAAATAAATATAGAAAACATCTAAATTTTAAAATACTTTTTACACTTTTACACTTTTTCAATAGTTCTTGTAACCTTCTTGATAGCTGGTGATAGTTCGTAAACCCCACTTGATGTTAAGCCGAAGTGTGGTCCATGAATGAATGTCACTGCTACTACAATTCAATAACTGTAAGTAGCAATCACAAAAACGCACCAACACTAGATGTAAGAATTTATTTAGGAATTTACATATTTGTGCCGAATATGACAAACAACCCTTGTTTTACTTTTTTACCCACGTCACTCTAACAGAATAAATAAAGAATTATTATTATTTATAATAATAATAATTAAAAATATTTTTTTGTGTTGCTTACAACGCGCGTTTGTGTAAGAAAAATTAGTTATCCAATAAAAAATACCCTCCCAAACATATCGTGAAACAATATCAGAAACGCATAAATAAAACGTTAGGCTTTCCACTTATCCAATACACGATCTTATTTTATTCCAGTCACGTCAATTTACTTTTTTTTTTACTTATTGTATTTTACTGAGGAAATAGTCAGCGAGCAATCATTTCGTTACGACAAGAACCGTCGTAAAGGGACTACCATGCAACTTTACAGCAGATCCGTGTTCCTCTACAGTTAAACGTTGTTTAAAAAAAGGGGTTTTAAAATCAGAAGCTAGTAAATAGTTGACTTCAAATGTTCAAAGCGTTCCAAAAAGACGGTGAGGGTTTAGTTTTCGTTCTGTTATATTTTCAACGTTACAAATTTAGGTGCATGTTTATCTTTAACAAGATTTACTCTTTGTATATTTTGATGCAATAATAATGTACTTTAATTTTACACCCTAAACACCATGAAAAATAATACCAATAACACCTTAATACAAAATCACAATGTAATATTTACATTAGAAAGTAAACTAACTAAGAGTGCCAACGACTGACTAATGGATGAATATGAAACAAAGAAAATCATATTTTGTTCCTTTGCAAAAACCAAAAGAACATTTTGCGGAAATCATAAAAGGAAAACATCCTTCAAGAATGGGCCTAAAGGTATATTAAATCACACTAGACTTTTAGGGAACTTACAAGCTCTGATGGAAGCAATTGCAGCGGTCGATTCAACCTTTACCAAGATGTTGGTGCTATTTCACCTGAAATATTTCAGATTTTCACACATCTACCACAATATTTTATTTTTATTATTGTGGCTCGCATATGACACACCTTGTGTGATGTTATGATGGAAAGCGGTCCATAAATGGAGGTAGATGGCTGCTAATACAGTTAAATAACTTTAAGTAGCAGTCACTTTCACTATGCTGGCCTAGTTGGAACCGGCAATTTACAAGCTGATCCCGACGCGTGACTAAGTCACCACACAGTCTTTATACGTGTAAGTGGTGGTACTACCCTAGATCAGCAAACTGGGTTTCACTGGGTCTACAACCAGACCCGGAGCAAATATTCGCCTTTTTCCTTTTTATTATCATATTAACATTAATTGCATTATTTAATCTAATTATTATATTTTACAAATAAAATAAAATAAATATTTGCTCCGACTAGGAATTAAAGCCGGGACCAATGACTATTGTCAATAGTTATATAATGACTTTAATAATTATTTATTATTTCTTATATCAAACGTTTACCATAATACCATAATACAAGAAATAATATTGAATTATTTTTTTATTTGCAATATACATAAATTATCGAAAAAATAAAAATTAAGCTGTAAACACCTTAATTGCATTTAGAAGGTGTATTCTTTCTAACGAAAGAGAGTCCATAGCTTTTGTAGAGCGAGGAAATTTAAACGCACAGCTTTGACGTTTGTTAGTTGGAAAACTTCTAATGCATTTACAGCTAACGCTTCTAACTATATTTCGGTAGTTACTTATCAAAACAAAGTGTTGGTTTCGCCGTTGTTTATCAAATGTATAATTGTTTTAAAGGTACATGAGGCCATGATGTCATTATGTATATCGTGTATATATATGTGTTAATGAAGACTATATAAGTCATATTAAAATCGAAGTCAGATGTCGAGCCATAATAAAAAAAAGTTTTCTTTTAGATAATTTATTTTTCTATTTAATCTGCTATAGACGAGGTTTTTGCGCAGAATAATCAGCGATCAAAGTAGAAAATAATTTATTCTCATTATCATTAATTGAACATAAGCTTGTTTACCGATTTTTTAATATCCCCTTGTTTTTTGTAATTAGTGTATAATGTGTTATGCATATGGAATGACAGGTAACAAAAATTGTAAACAGCAAAATAAAATAAAATCGGTTGATTAGTAGAGGACAAAAACATACTGAACTGTTTTGTCTTTGCCTATTCGTATTTATATTATGTTAACACTATTATTATAAGGTTGTTACTGTAAATAAAATAATTATTCTCAAGTCAAATAAGAAAAAATACTTTTAAATTCATTTCAATCACCTCTGAAAGGTCAAAAAGATCGTAAATTATATTCCTTCTGGAGAAAACTTTTAGCTTTTGTTTCCTTAATTGAAATCAGTTTACGGAAGCGAAATTCAAAGTAACACACAGCTGCGCTTTAAAGTCGCGACCGACAGCTCCTCAACTTTGTTCCAATTCAAAAACTTCTCAATCAGCCCTTCAATAGATACGTCTTGAGGAATATATTAGTTCCCAATTCTGAATTTTAATATAGCGCCCAGTATTTCGAAATCTAAACATTATTAAAGTAATTTCAATCTTATATGAATAAGTTTTAATGCGGAAATTTTCTAACATGATAAAATTTACTTTGTTGTAAATACCAATATTTGAGTACTTACAGTTCCAATAATTATAAACGTAATTTAAATAGAGTATTAGCAATATTTTTTGTAATACTCTGTCAATTAATTGCTGTAATAATGAATATGATTTGCGAACAAGAATCAAAACTTTGTTTGCACAAACTGGTAAAATTATGTTATTGACAAAATATTGTACATATAATTTTTCGTAATTTTTGGATCATGCATGCTTTTTCTGCATTTTAAAAGTATAGTGGCATTTTTAGTTTATTTCTATACTTTTATTTTTATACCCATACATTTTCCAGAAAATGATTACAATGTATATGACTATTACAAAGATAATAGTGTAAATAGCTATAGATTTAAAATACAACGTTTATAAACATTGAATTAAAACATGCTTTATATATTTTTATTTCATTTAGCTTAACTTATTGAGGAGTAAGCTAACATAAGTATGTTTAGTATCAATATCGCCATATTAATATTTACCGTGAAGGCAACTTTTCAACTTAATATGGGTGCCGTACGTAAATATGTGTTATATGTGAACGCCTTGAAGCAGATTTTTTGTCTCAAGCAAGCTGTAAACCAGTGCAGAATTTGTAATATTAAAAATTATGTAGGTAAGTACTCTAAAGTAGGAGTTAAAAAATGAGTTTAAAAATTGAAAGAATAGATCCACAAAAATTTAACCAACCTAAATACAATACAATAAGTATTTAATAATGAATTAAACAAAATTCATGCGGCTTTCTATTGCGTTTATTTTGGTTTTGATTTTACATTTATTAAGACGTTTCGAGAGCTTGGTGCCTTGGTGCGACGTTTTGCAGTCTTGGTGGTCACAGAGGGACCACGATCTAAGAAAATACTAAGTATTTTATAAAATTAATGATTGCGAGTTTTTGATTCTGAATTTTCTTGACTTTTCTCGTGCGTTTACCTGCCTAAGTTATACAACGCAAGAGTAGTTTTGCCTCAACTGACTTATTATGAGATGGATGATGCTGTAAAATGGCATGTTAATAATTTATTTTCATTTCATTTTATTTCAATACATAGAAGTGTTAAAGTTTAAAGTTTTCGTTCCGCGTAGAATGGAGTGGCAACTGTGTGGGATCATAACTGTCTGCTAAAGAGTGGTAGTAGATTTATTGTATTAAGGTTAGGACTAAAATTCGAGAACTTTTAGAAGAAACGAAATACACCATTAAGCAAGATTATTAAAGAAAAATAAAAGTAATAAAATAAGTCGTGCGTATCGTGTACGAGAGAAAGAGATGAAGGGTGCTTGGGGGGTGGATAGGGACAAGCCCGCTATAGGGCGGCTGCAGAGTCATACCGGAGACTTCAGTCGCGAGTCTACCGTTTCTGTGATAACAGTTTACTAGGAAGGGTCCGCGGCGAAAAAGTTTCGCGTATTTCAGATTAAATATATTGTATATTTTTTTCTAGTTTAATTAGTAAAAGTATAGGAACTTTTTTGTTTAACATAATGTGAATAAACTGTAAGCATGTATTTTAAAATATTGACTTTTATAAACTTAGTTTTAGTTTTAACAATAAGTGTAAATAGTGATGTTCAAGCTCAATTTGCCCCTATCGGTAAGTTAATTACTAATTACATAAATAATAATTAAATTTAATTATATGATTTTTATAACTATTTTAAGACAAATAATTAAAATAGGAAATCAATATTTTAATAATATAAATTTAATTAATTATAAATTACAAAATGAATATATACTTTAAATTCTTTTATTAATTAATATGCCGTTAAGATCGACAGCTATAAGCTATCAGGAAAGGTATCTTTAAATACTAGGTACTGGGATCCGGTTGCTCACCAGAGGAAGCGCCGAAGGAAGTTCAATGCAGCTGTGGCTTCCCGGCCTAAAATAAAAATAGCAATCGCACTAACTAAATTTGAGCAACCTTTAGGATGCCTCTGAAACGATACTGAGTCACTTTACAGTCTTTGTCACTTTAAGTGTTTGAAAGCGGTTCTTCACTACTGGTCTGGCAGACTGGGCATTTGCCATCTTTTGATTACAGTCTGTTTAACATTTCAAAATTTAAATTTGTATTAATGAATTATATATTCTTGTATTTTTATCTAAACCCAATAATTGTCGAAAATTTTGGTATTCAAACAAAGAAGATCAGCCTTTTCTTTAACATGTGGACACCGTGTTCTCTCCTTCGTAAGATCTAGGACTTTACAAGAGGAATGCGGCCGGCATAGTGATGGCAACTGTCACAACCTGCGATTTTTATTATATACATATTTGTAATATACAATCTAATTATAAATAAATGCTATAAAACAAATCGAACCCGAGACTTTACGCGTAGCGGTCTGGTATGTTCCCAATGACTTACGCGTGTTGTCAAATGGTATAGCGATATATTTTACTTATGTTCGCGGAATCCAATCTGAGTGAAACTCATCATCACCTCGACGCCGGCCAGCGTTTCTTTTTTTGGTACGAACGCAGATCGAATTGTACCCGCGGACAATTCGTACCTTTAGTTCACAGGCTATGTATCAGCTAGAGAAAACGATTCTCATGAAAGCCGGCTCATTATTTATCCAGCTCAATATCTACTGTCGCTGTGCGTATAATTAATTGGGTCAAAGTACATAATTTTTACTTGGGATATATTTTAAAAACATTTTGATTTCATCTCTATTTACACAAATTAAGTAATGGTTGTAAAAATATATTAATAATCATAGTCAGTACATAAAAATTATAACAAGAAATTTTCTTTTGTTCTAATACGTTGTTTAAGTGCGAAAGGAACAATTTTATTTAGAGATGCGCTACCTTGAAATTTATATTGCATATCGAAGCACACCAACCAATGCAACACCTAAAGATAACATTATCTTGGCATTGTAAGCGACAAGGCAAAATTTGGTGGAGTAACACCGCATTATAAGAATTTTAGACTCTATTACGAGTAGTGTCGCATGCTATTTGTCGGCCTATTTGAACGCAACATGAATTAAATAGAATAAGCTTACATTTCGAAGTATATTAAATAGGTTTTGATTATTGAGCCTTTCTTGTAGCCTTATTTTCATTATATCTACGCCTTTCCGAAGCCATGGTAGAATCAAAAGATAAGGCGACGCCCATGCAAAAAAATATGTTCATTTAATTTCTATTAAAACAAAATATATTTTTACTCAATGCTAATTAGTAAAATAGGCTAAACTATTTCAGCATTAATAGAACGGTAACATTGATAAAATAAATAAGGTTATATCTCAGATATTCGTGAACATTTTAAAATACTAAAACAGGAGAAATAATATAAAAGAAATGGCCTTTGAATGCTGTCATGTTTCCCTTGTTACTATCGGCGACTAAGCGAGCCATTAACTTTTTTTTTATAAGCAAAAGGTTATTTTCGTGTCCTCTATTCTTATTTTCTTTTAATTTATTGTCTTTATTTTAATGTTGTTTTTTTAACAATAATTAATAAATGATAGTATTAAAATAGAAATAACATTTAGAAAAAGGTCTATTATTCTAATTTAATCTAATCAGAATAATGAGTTTAATTTAAGATTTTTCGTTCTTATATTAAGTTGTCAATTTTAGTTAATATGTACTGTTTACCGACTCCTTTTTTAATGGCATTTAGTTTTTAATCTATTTTTGCCTGTTATTAGAGTTAACTGATACTTTTTGAAACCACTCGATGCATGTCTTAGGTACGTATGGTACGTACTCATTCACGTTATGGAAGTATAAACAAGTCTTGAGATACAATTTAAAATTATTTGTATATGTTATTTCTAATTTAATTAGAATAATTGATTTTCATATGACTACATACATACATGTGCGTAAAACAAAACTTCAGCATCAACAGTATTAAAAAATATGTTATTGGAAATCTTACAGATGAACTGTTTATTTCTACGATAGTTAAGTACCGTGCTGAACTTTATTGATATTGAATCTTCGCCTACTTGAATTACAACTCCTGGATAGCAATAATAATTTGGATCTAATTTAATATTTAAATAGATTATTATTTTATAACATATATGGACCGTTGTCTAAAAGAGTTGCGTTAAAGGATGTATTTGTTGAGTAAAATGAATGATTTGGTCATCAAATGTCTCTTGTACGCCGACGATCAAGTTATCCTTGTGTTTTTTGGTGTATGAGTTACAGGAAACGGTTAATATTACGTACGCGGAATTAGAAAAGAAAGGTATGAAAGTGAATGTAAAACTAAAGTAATTGTTTTGAAATGAAAGAATGTTTATGATAGACGGAAAGAAAGTGGAACAAGTCAAACAATTTGTTTATTTGGGAAGTGTGTTTACAAGAGATGGGAAGTGTGATGAAGATATTTAAAGTAGAGTGCAAAAAAGGTTAAGAAATGAACGGAGCTATCCAAGCGTACAGACCGTGAAGTGACTCAGTTGCGATTCGGGATCATCTTCAAGTTACCGGTTCCAACTAAGCCGGTATAGTCTAGCTAGCCCCTCTTTCCTACTGGGCAATCTGGGCACATGCCCAGAACCTCGTGATTGACAGGGTTCCTGCCAGATCATCAAACGATAACCGATATTTATTATTATCAATCAATAATAGATATAATAATAAAGAACAAATTGAAATGTTATTATACAGAAAGAAGGGAGTATTTGTTATAAGTAATGGCGGAAAATTAGAACCGACGTTCTACCTTCAATACAAAATAATTCCACTATTAAATACAAAGCTTATTTTTCTTTGAGTGCATGTCGTTCTCTCTCGCATTGTTCTTTAACCGTTCTGTATACCGATAAAAGGTTTTTTAAAATGTAAAAACGTTTTTATTGTAACGTTAAAGGAAAATTAACTAGTTTTTAATATGCATAATAATGTTAAATGTTTTTATAAATTTATCTACTTATTTTATTGTGACTCGACATATGATAGATAGCACCTCGCCTTATGTTAAGCTGGAGTGCGGTCTATGAATGGAGGTGGCTGCTACTACAGTCAATTAACTGTAAGTAGCAGTTACATCCACTATGCCGACCTAGTTGATCCCGACACGGTCTGTATACTTGTAAGTGGTGGTACTACCCCAGATCGGCAGACTAGGTACTACTGCGTACCACTCTTAAACCGTACTAACAAGGGGAGTGTCAAACTTGGGATACACAGATTCCCATCACTTTTATATATATTGTAGGGCAGGGTCCCCTCCAAAAATATATAAAGCGGCAAGACGCTATTCGTTTTTATTATTAAGAAATTTCAACTCTATATTTCAAGTTCTATATGTAACTTAAGTATAAGGAACCTTTATACCGGTTGCAGCAATGGTTCCGTGGCGTAGCGGTAACGCTTTTGCTCAATTATTATTCGTAGTAAAGAGGTAAAGTATGTAAGTTTGGATATTGGCCGGCATAGTCACGACGACTGAGGCAACCAGCGACCGTGGTGTAGTGGCAGTGCCATGGTTACACAAACCGAGAGCACGAGTTTGAGAACACCCACCGGTACCAATGTATCTTTGATATATGTACTTTGGTTGTCCGTTTTCTATGATACAACACTTTAGAAGCTTGGTATAGAAATGAAAAAAATAACGTGAACTGAGTCGTTGATTTTAGTCGTTAGCACTCTTGGATATTCCCTTGCTTACACCACAATGAAAAAAAAACATCGAACATACTTCTTTGATTGATTTACAAGATAGGCAATCGCGCGGTTTGAGAAGACATTCCATAAAAGAGTGGTAGACCTAAAAATGCATTTTATTATGATAAACTTGTTTTATATACCTAAAAACTATAAATTTGTCAAATGAAAAATGTCAGAAATATCTAATTTGTCATAATTAAAGGAGTAACTGTTAAAATAAAATATGTATAACAAAAGTAGATTTTCATGTATTCGTATACGACGCTATAAAAAATATGGTACTATGTATCTACATTGTTTTATTTATTTTACAATGGAGTACATTGAAGTGAGATAGAGTGCATGTCATGCAGAAAAAGTTAGTCTCCCTCTGGCGCTTTTGATAATTTCGAATATGAACTCAAACAAAAACCTATAAATTGTTCGCATGTAGAATGAGTGACATTATTTCAATACATTGTTATACTAATTTTTGAGTTAACTTTTTATTATGTATTTTTTTTTAGCTATTGTTTTCTGATGAAATCGGAGACATCCTTATAAAGCTGGGTGGCCTAGTGCCCATGCCGTAGAGCTTATATAAAGATAATTGTGGATGTGAGGGAAGCGAGGGAGTTGTGTCAGGATCTTGGCAAGTGGGCGCTCCTTTGTGTCTGCCTATCCCTATAAGAATTAAGACAATGATGAGTTGTCCAGGCGGCTGACGGAGAAGTCTGGAGACAGGAAGGCTGGCAATTATTTCAGCCAACGTATTAGCCTTGCTATACAAAGGGGAAATGTTGCCAGTATCCGGGACTATCTCTGATGCGACGTCATTGGATGATATTTTTTATTTATAGTTGAATTAATTAATTATAGGTAATATACGTTTAATTTTATCATAATAATAAATGTTATTTAAGTTCTGATGTTATGATTGAATTTCATTTTCGTATTTTGTATGCAACAAAATATTTTCAGATGGTAAATTATATATTGTTGTGTGATGCATGGTTGTTGTATAATTGAATTTTATTCATAACGTAACTGTCGACAAATTTTTGTTTTAAATCAATCAACCGATCATGACGTACTAATTTCCACAATAAGCGCCACTTTCTACGATCCTGTTTTTTTTATTATAGCTCGACATATGGCAGCAAATCTGAAATTAAACTAGATAGAGGTGATGAATGGAAGCGATTGCTACTACAGTTAGGGCCTAGTTGTAACCAGCAACTTACAAGCTGATCTCGAAACGCGTCTAACGTGAAGTGTTACGAAAGAATATTTGTAAGAATTCTCTGCCTACTTGTGGTTATGCAGAGACAATGGAGCGCCACGTACCTGATACAAGTCCCTCGCTTTCATGACACTCACAATTCAATTTATACAAGCTCTACGGTTATGGGGTAGTGCCTAGTGGCAACCCAGTTTTCTTGAGGATTTATTACTAATTATCAAATAATAAAATAAATAGATTTGCTTCGACCAAGGGGGAGGCCTATGTTCAGCAGTGGACGCATTCTGGCTGATAATGATGATGATGATTGCTTCGACCGGGTATCGAACCCGGGACTTTACACATAACGGACTTGTGTGCCAACCGATGCGTCACGCTTGCCACGATTACTACTTTTGTTTTATGAATGATACTATTATATCAAAGAGTGGTAGGCAGTGGTACCCAGTCTGCCGATCCGGGGTAGTACCACCACTTACAAGTATACAGACCGTGAAGTGATTTGGTCACGTTTCGGGATCAGCTTGTAAGTTGCCGGTTCCATCTAGGCCGGCATAGTGGATGTGATTGCTACTCACAGTTATTGAATTGTAGTAGCAGTGGCATTCATTCATTAACCACACTCCAGCCTAACATCAAGCGGGGTGCTGTCATATGTCGAGTCACAATAAAAATAAAAAAATAAATAAAAATCATTTAAATGTGAATATGTGTTTAAGATTACAAAATATTTAAATGTATTAGCAGAATATATCTTCTAAATATAATGTTGAAGATAGAAGCCATTTAAGGGTCTCTTTTTACATTAACTACAGCGTTTAACAATTGTGAATCGTTATCGAAAGCACCTTTAAATGAAATTATTCGTCGTAAAAAGCTACGTTTTTAATGACATGTCCTTCCAGTGAAAGCGACCCTACCCTTTGGTCCCTGCCATTATTACCTACCCTTACTTGATCATTTCTGAAGGGACATTGAGGTCGATACGATCACCCTGTGAGGAATCTATGTAATTAATAATGATAAAATTCGTGGATTGTTATTATCATTTTTATTAGTTATTCAAAATTAAAGTAAAAACCTTACAAAAAAATGTTATTTGAGCTCTTGTTTGTGGAAAGAAGACCTCCTAAGAAATCTTTCTTTAAGAGTTTTTATCATATACGTAGATATATGTTCAGCCTATTACGTAAATGTAATTGAAGACAAATTTTCCTATTGAGGATTTAGCGTATAAACTACGTAATTATCTAATCTTCGTAATTAACTAAATTATAAAGATTTTATTTTTATTTTGGTTGGTTATTTACTGTGTCCAACCAAGTAATAGTATCGATGACTGATAAAAACGAGTCAGCCAGGGCTGCCCCAGTCGTCGCCACTATGCTGGCCAAAGGTGCTTCTTTACGCATCGCTTGAAGGATCCAAAGTTATAGGATAAAGAGAACATGCGGGCTGGTAAAGCATTCCACTTGTCGATTGTTCTACAAAAAAAAACGACGCACCTGCCGATTCGGTCGACAGAATGCGGATGCTTCCCCCGACCTATGAGAGTATTACGGATGTAAAAAGACAAGGTAGGAACAAGGTTAAAGAGCTCCTTGGAACATCTCCGTGGTATAGTTCATATACGTAATAAATTGAAATTCGTATTCGTTTCATCATAAATAATGAGACAGGTTGCTGTTGTTATGTTAATCTTCAAATTTGATACCGAACCACACATAACAGCTATAGTACTAAATATAATTAATAAAATAAAAGAAATAAAATCATTTATTTGCAGACATAGGTTTAAAGACACAGACAGACTCACAAGAATATAACAAACACATTAACTTGCGTGAAAATACGAAATATTATTAGTTACAAAATGCTTCGTTGTAATAAGCTTTTATAACTTAGATTTAAATTCTATATTAGAACCCGCTTCTGTTATATCTTTCTTTATAACAAAGACGCAATCTCCCTTGAAAAAATAGGCCCAAATAATTGTTAGTAATTATAGCACTTATTAACGAAATTAGTATACAAAAGAAAATATAAAATAGTTACCATACAACCTTACTTATTCTATTAATTAATAAAGTAAAACTTTTCAGCTTTTGGGTTTATCAGGGCCGTTGTCCAGTGCTATTGCAATTTGCTATCCGGCATGTCAACTAGCTAATTAAAACAACACACCTTTATTAATTAATAATTAAAGGGTATAATGACATAGATGAAATTTTGCATGCCCTGAAGTACAGTTGTTATAATAATTAGGCGTACAAAAGGACCTGTCTATTAGTATTTGTGTGAGAATATTATATTCATATGAATAATTTGGTAGCAGCTGTAAATTGACATACTTACTTGGTACCCAAATACCTGTGCGAATATTTTGCACCTGATCTTCTGTATATATTTTTTGTGATATCGAACATACTCGTACGAAACGGCTGTCTAAATATGAAACAACCAAGCAATTTTAAAACAACTTTCAACTTGTCATTTTTTTATGTTTTCAATTTAAATCACTTGCAGTTTTTGCTATTAGCATGGGTTTCAGGTATAGGTTTAGCTGGCATATACTTCACATTAAAAGACAGACGTGGCGCGTTTGTTAGCACACAAGTTCGTTTTACGTAAAGTTCTGGGTTTGATTCCCGGTCGGAGCAAAGATTTGTTTCGTAGCATTTATTTGTATTATCTAATGCTTAAATTAAATGTTACCAATATTTAAAAAAGAGGCGGATATTTGCTTCGGATCAGGTTGTGGAAAAGCGATAGGCAGTTGTGCCCAGTCTTCCGATCCGGGGTAGTACCATCACTAACAATTATACAGAGTATAAAGTTTAGTCTCGTTACGGAATAACCTGGTAAGTTGCCGGTACCAACTAGGCCGGCATAGTGGATGGGACTGCTACTTACAGTTATTTAACTGTAGTTCCACCTAACTGTAGTTCCACCTCTTGTTAAGGACCGCACTCCAACCTAACATCAGGGTGTGTCATATGTCGAGTCACAATAAAAAAAGATTCGTGTCTAACATAATACAACATAGCACATAGTATAGAATCACTGTAATACCAAATTCATACAAATAAATTGCATGAAAGGTGCAAAAGGCGGTAACATAATTTGTTACATTATAAACTACTACAACACGCCAGAACTTCGTTATAGAATAGTTTTAGTAAGACAGTACAATAATTACTAAAATTTTCGAGGAAAGGAGGTAACGTAAAATTTTATTATACGTTTCCCTGTGTACCTATATAGACTTATAAAATATCAAATTACGCCTTAATTCCGGGGATAGGTAGCGTCAACGTAAACGCCACAGTACACGTTTTTACGGAGTTAGTGGATTTGTGAATTATAAATATCAGGCCACATTATATTTTTATACGTAGTGTCTATAGGTAGTGTGTACACAGAGAAACGTATAATAAAAGTATGTTTATGAAAATACAATGATTTCTATCCCAAACCACTTATTACGAGTACTTATCTATACATATAATAAAATTGGAATGTCTGTTTGTAATATTGAAATAACCGTTTTTTAATACATGTATATGAATATATATACGGTACATACACCAAAATATCATTTTTACAATTTTTGTCTGTCTGTCTGTGTGTTTGTTCCGGCTAATCTCCGGAATGGCTGGACCGATTTTGACGGGACTTTTTTTTGGCAGGTAGCCGATGTAATAAGGAGTAACTTTGGCTATGTTTATTTTAGTAAAATCCTTTATAATAAATAAAATAAAAACATTTTCTCATACAAAATTGCGTGCGTTCAGCTGTTGAGAATTGATTATCTTACTATTATTATAAATGTAAATGTCCGTTTGTGTGTTACGCTTTCACGCAAAAACTGCTGAACCGATCATCATGAAATTTTGTACACATATTCTTGGAAGTATCAGAAGTAACATAAAATCCTTTATAATAAAAAAAAATATGAAAAATAAAAAAGTTGTTTGACAAAAAAAATTTCCTATTATAAAAATAGGTTCAAGGAGTTGGTTCAAACCCTGAGTACCATCGCACTGTATTACCGACAGTCACGTCGACATCTAATCCAATCAACTGTACTATGGAGACTATACTTTCCATAGACTACACTTTCAGCTGTTTGAAATTTTTCTTTGTTGTTATTTCCTTCTGTTACTATATGCATATCCTACTATTGATATAAATGTGAATGTGAGTTTGTTTGTTACGTTTTTTATTTTGGTACTACGTAGTACATGGGTTACTTTTAATTTAAAAAAATATTTTTTACTATAGTTTCCAGTTGACTATAGTTTTAACTGTTTGGAATATATATTTATTTTTATTTCCGTCTGTCATTTCTTCCTGATAATGTACCATGATGATGCCTATCCCTATGCTACAGTAATTGTAAAACGCGACACCGTTATTAAACGCGGATAAAACCGCGAGGTACAGCTGGTAATATAATAAGCCCCAGAACGTGAAAATATCACTCATTCCTTGATTAAATATAAAGCTTCTATTAAACCATACTGTTTTCGAGATGTACAAATTTATAGAGTTATTGTTTGAGTAGATTGAAAAATACACAAACAGATCGAAAACAAATATTAAATCATGGAAACCTATACATGGCTGGCTTTATTCATAATATCAATATTTCCACATTGCCTTAGTTTTTCCATCAAACTGCAACTAAAATGAAGAATAATCACGTTTTTCTCTCAGAGCAACTTTTAATGAAGCTTCAAGGTGTTTATTACAGTGGAAAATGGCCTTATGCCAGGAAACTTAGGTGCTTCTTGGAAAGTTACTTGGAGGATATGATATTGTACTTGTTGAGAAAGAGTTCACTATAATACTTAGGTTGAAAGGTACTTAAATAAAGAAATCACATTTAATGATAAGATAAAAAAAATAAGATACATATAATATCATAAATTTAAATTAAATAATTTTTTACAGCCAAATACTGTACGACCAATAATTCAATAGTAATTTAGATGACATTTACCCGTCTGTAGCTCTACTGTAGGACACACATATAGATGAGATTAGAAGCAGGACGTCCGGACAACTAAAGAACAACAAAGCTCGGCCCCGCTTGCAGATAGAGTTACCATAAAACTACGTACCAGAGGGATTTCTGACTTAAATGAATTAGAAAGGCTTTTCATCATCTAGTTTATACTCTATGAGATAAACTAAGAGGGGTGTGTCTAACAAAAATAAAAAAACACAAGCGCTTGACTTAAAAGCAAAATATCAACTCCGATGCCAGCCAGAAGCTCGTATAGTATATTGTGATCGATATATTTATTATATAACAAACGTTTCATTAATTTTTAAATATTTTATATGATTATTTTATGCACTGATGTTAAGCTAAAGTGCAAATAATAAGTGGAGTCTGTTGCATCGTATTTTCAGACATTTGAATGCCTCTGCCAGCCTAGCAAAATTCCAGTTAAATCTGAGCATGTAACTCACAAGAACATTTTACTTTAAGCCTTAAATAACCAAATTTTTGTTCTATGAGGGAAATTACATTAAATGTTGTAAGGTCAGCCACCGAAATAAAAAAAATCAGGGTTTAGGCATTGTTTTACCTAATTAACTGTAATTCTAATGTAGAAATATTTATTGCCTCGTTAAGCAACGACTTTTTCTACATAGAAAAATATCCTAACGTTCTGTAGGATAAGTAGAGTTCTGCACTACCGATTTCATCCATTTCGCGTAAATTTTGCTGTTAATGGAAATTGACACCAGTACTTCAACTATTACATATTGGGTCGGGGAAAAAGTCTTTTCGCATATATAATAGTATGTATAAACTTGTAATAAAATATCTTTAGCTGTACTATTTGCATCTGGCTGGTTTTTATGACATTAAAAAGGTGATATTGCAAAAAAAAATTGGAAGGTAAAAACCAGGAAAATTTTGTGTCCCACTATTCTCATTTGTTTTTCTTTCTGTCAAAATGAGCGAATCGAATGAAGAAATTAGATACATTTTTTTACTAAGAAGCAAAAATGCAACGCAAGCCGCAAAAGAAATTGTGACGTTTATGCACATAATGCAGTGTCAGTAAGAGTAGCACAAAGTTGGTTTAGGCGTTTTCAATCAGGAAATTTTGATGTCAAAGTTGCACATCGCTCGGAAAAATGGACGCTATTCTTGAAAAAGTGGAGCAAGATCGGCATATCAGCAGTTACGACACAGCTGAAGAACTGGGAATTGAGCATAAAACAGTTAGAAACCCATTTGAAAAAAGCTGGGTATACAAAAAACCTCGATATTTGGGTGCCACACGAGCTCACTGACAGAAACTTAATGAACCGTGTACTCATTTGCGATTCTTTATTGAGACTTTAATGAAACTGAACCGTTTTTGAAGAGATTGATAACTTGTGATGAAAAGTGGATCACGTATGACAAGAACGTACGAAAAAAGTCGTGGTCAAAGGTCGGTCAGGATTCACAGACTGTGGCAAAACCTGGGTTAACTCGCAATAAGGTGATGCTGTGTCTATGGTGGGATTGAAAGGGCATTGTTTATTATGAACTTTACTGCCGGGCAGAACCATCGATTCGGATATAGATAGAGATCCGAATCGATGGACACTAGAGACTGTAGGACAGTAGAGACTGTCAACAACTGGTGAGAAGCAAGAAGTTGAGAGAAAGAGGCCGGAATTGATCAAAAGAAAGGGTGTGGTCTTTCATCACGATAACGCTACCACTTTTTAGCCACTCAGCAAAAATTAAGAAAGTTTAGCTAGGAGGTGTTAATAAAGCCCTAACCTTGCATCTTCAGATTTCCACCTGTTTCGGTCTCTTCAGAATTCTTTAGGCCGTGTCAGATTAACATCAAGAGAGGACTGCCAAAGCTACTTGTTGCGTTTTTTTTTTATCAAAAGTCCCAAAATTTCTACAGCAACGGGATCATGTCTCTACCTACAAGATGGTAGAAAGTCTACAAACGAAATAGCACATATATACTGTAATTTAATGTAAATAAACTTAAAAAAATGTGTGAATTTTCATATAAGATGCGAAGAAACTTTTTCTCCAACTTAATACATACATGATTTATATACAGATAGGGTCGATACTCTTTCAATATTCTACATTTACTTTATTTAAAATGAGATCTAATATGAAAATATACAGATGATCTTCATAATTTTATAGTCCCCCGAGGTGGCAATGTGAAACGCTGTCATAATATGTATAAAGATGTTCACATCTGTTATTCTTAAACACGAGACCTAACTATCTAGGTTACGTAATCTAGTAGAGTACTCTTATGGAACATTACGTAAATTACATTTTTAAAACGCTAGTTCTACTTTAATTTAATAAAAAATAAAATAAACGGTGTTTAGAAAGATTACCTATTTTAAAACGACACGAGTTCTAGCCTACCAGTCTAGGATAGCGCATCAGGAAATGCATGACCCCTAACTATCTGCTGTGTGGTAAATAAGCTCCTAAGTTGATTTTTTATATATAAAATGTACAGCTGTACTGACGAGCTATATCCTACTAGATATAGCGCGTTCTAATGTAATACGATGTATATTTATGTTTCCGTAACAAAAATACCCTTTGCCGCATAAACGGTTTAGACCATGCTCTACCACTACCATAACTTATCACTACCATATATAACATACGCCTGATATAAATTAAAATTACTTATGCGCTAGAAAAGAACCTTTTTATTATACATAGGTAAAATGATACTTCTATTTATATAGATATAAACAATATTAACAGAGAAAGAGCATTAAGAGATTATTCTCTTTAAAAAATTTATACTTCTATACAATAAATATATAATAAAATTATATTATCATGCAGGTACAAACCTGACAAGTGTGGCGCATCTTAGAATATACCAAGCTCCTTATAGAGCGGAGGATATATTTGCATAGATTACTGTTACAATACATGAAATCTCTCGGCTGAAGCTAGCGTGGCCCCGCATGCCATTATAGTGATTTAGAACGCGGCTGTACACAGAATGTGAGCAAATAAATTAGATCTCAATCAGGTTGATACCGCCATTTGTTGAGTTGTATTTAACCATAGAGTAACTATAAAATAATATCAAATCAAATCAAATTAAATTGTCACGCCTTTTTCCCACGATCCTGACACAACTCCCTCGTTTCCTTCACATTTACAACTTTCTTCATACAAGCTCTGTCGTTATGGGCACTCTTTCCCAGACGGAAAGAGAGTGGAACAAGTTTAAAATTTGTTTACTGGGGAAGTATGTTTAGAAGATAGATGATGTCGCGATAGATGTGGTTTAAAAGAAGATGTAGTGACAAGGATTGACAAACGATTGCTTCGATGGTTTGGGCACATGGAAAGAATGAATGAAAGTAGATTGATGAAAGGAATTTATAAATCTGATATGGATGGATGCGATAAACGAGGCGGGCCCAAGAGGATGTTTGCCGACCAAATCGGAGACATCTTCAAGAAAGCTGAAACAATAATATCATAAAGTATTTAATAACATGTGATTCAGTAATTGTTAAATAACAATGTAGCATTTCCCCTGAAGCTTGCCAATTAGATTCAAACTGGCAAGTCTGTAGATGGTCGCAATTGTATAGTGAGTATCTACGGCTCACATCAATTTTCCACATCTATTGTTATCGCTTAACATTCAGATTCAGTGGTCAATGGAGACAACGAATCTCTACATTGACTGTTAACTCTGAAATATCACAAAAGTACATTTTGAAATATCATGAATTTCTTTGTAAAAAAACGTTTGTAATTTAATTGTGATATCATTGAGATACTAAGACAAAGCACTTTGGTGTTCGAAATTCATTTCTTTACAAGTTTGTAATCGTTCAGGTATTTTCGACAAGTTCTTCAGCTATTTGTGTTCTTTCTCAATTTTTCTCTTTTATCATTCAAGTTTCTTCAATTAACATTGGATTAATGAAATAGAATATTTCTTCAGCGGCGTTTGAAATCAACGTTTTCATAAGAATTGTTCGTCTCGGTTCAAAATATTACCACAAAAACACGATACTTAATAGCAAAATACTTTAATATTATTTATATATCATAAATATATATGTAAAACATTCAATAAATCTTTATCAATAATAAAACCTTTATTACACGATAAATGCTTAAATATGTTTATATAACATTTATAATTTAAATGTAATAATATAAATTCGGATAAAGGTTAATATTATAATACAGGTTTGTGGAAGTGGTTGTGAACACATTATTAATAAACGTAAATCAAGACATCAAAGAGAGGTGAGGTATACGTGTTATGTAAAATTAATATCCAAATGCAGAAAGGCAAACCGCAAGCCCTAACTAATATTTAGCCACTTCAATACGTCAGGCTCAAATATTACAAAACTTAATTAGCTAAACATATTGTACATTGATTGGCCTTTATGAAGGATTAGTCGACATTATATGGTTACTACATATTTAGTTAGGCTTAACAATAATTTTGTTTAACACTTTTCTATCGTACAAATTAGTATAATTATAAAAAAAACAATTAGGTATTATTAAAGAGCAATAATTATATTTTCACATTTATAAAGTTCAATGTAATCTTACATATAGGATAGGACGCATGAAATTAATAATGAAAACAATTCAATGATTTTAGAACAGTAAAAATCACATAGTTAGGTAATATTATAAGTCAGCTATAACTAATGAATAAAAGAAAATTATTAGCTATGCAAGACAAGACGCGAAGTTTCAAAAGCTTTTGCAGCCATCATTGTCATGGTCGTTTTATTAAACGTTGTATAAATTGTATTTAAATAACGTCAATTAATCAAATTTTCCCACAGGGATAGGCAGATACAATAGAGCGCCACTTGCCACAATCCTTACACAACTCCATTGCTTCCTTCACATCCACTATTTTTTTCATACAGGCTCTGTGGTTATGGGCACTAGGCAATCCAGCTTACTTGAGGATGTCTCCGATTTGGTCTTTTAAACAACATCTATCGCGCACTGTGCTATTTTTTTTTAAATATTACATTTCTATACTAAGCTACTAAAGTGCTTGTATTACAAAAACAGGACAACCAAAGTACATATGTCAATACATTGGTACCGGTGGGTGGTCTCGAACTCATGCTCTTCGGTTTGTACGGCCAAAACCATTGCACGGCCACCACGGTCGCCTTAATTCTATCCTTTATTCTATCCGCTATCGTCACTTCACATACACTACTTAATGACCGCATTTCTACAGCGTTAATTCTACTCTCCTGCTTCTTCTGTTATACTCAACCTTCACTTCCATACAACAATGTAGGAACAAGGACCGCATTATGAACAGCCATCCGTGACTTTTGGGACATTATTTGGCTGTTCATTACTTATCTATGGATGGCACCGTTCACTACGTTACCCTTTTGCACCCTTCTCTCAATATCTTCATCACACTTCCGATCCCTAGTAAACATAATTCCCAAGCAAACAACTTGTTTGACTTGTTCCACTTTCTTTCCGTCCATCATTATCCTACATTCTGTCATTTCATCTATGGTAGTATAACGTCCATACTATTATTTCTGATTATTAACTTTCGAACCAATAATGAAAAAAAATATGTTGAGAATTGACCATTGCCACAAATCTATAAAGCATATTACTAGTCTGTCAGGCACGTATTTATGAACTATAAGGAACTACTGAAATGATCGGAATCTGTTAAGTATTTCAATTTCGCTGGTTCTTGTAGTAGGGTAGTCATATTTCTGCGTATATATTTAGGTCGATAACTACATGAACCCAACACGAGTGAAGACTACTGCTGTCACGGATAGACATTTAACAACTCTAAATAAAATAATGCTGTAGAAAAGATGTTGAGTGAATGAAAACGGCTTTCTTTGGGACAATAGCTCTTTGTTCAAGCCAAGAGCAAGTTGCAAGACATTGAGTGATCATTTTATTCTAAACTTTTAGTTTTAACTATCGTATTTGTATTTGGATAAACAGATGGTCTATGAGAAACGGAAATAAAAAAATCAGGGAAACAAATTTAGTTAAAGGGTGAAATAATAACCCTATATAAAAAAATTAAACATCTGTATGTTTTTGTACTATATGCATAAAATATATAATATATAATTTTCTTTATTTTGATGGTAAAAATGAAGACTTATTTTTAGTTTTAAATTATAAAAATAGTAATATGTAAGTGTAAGAAACGTGTTTTTTTTGTGTGACTCGACATATGTTAGCACCACGTCTGATGTTAATCTGGAGTGCGGTCCAGGTTACAGTTAAATAACTGTGATACCAATTCGATAATGTACAAGTGTATTGATTTATTATTTGATTTTATTACATACTCGTAGCTTACAAATTTATTTTATTTATGCGAAATTAAATTACATATTACTAATGAATTAAACAAATGTTATGCGGCTTACTATCGCGTTTATTTTGGATTTATTATCGCGTTTATTTGTCTCGAAACGTCGGAATAATATAATAAAAATTTGTTAAATCTAAACCAAAATAAACGCGATAGTAAGCCGCATAAAATTTGTTTAATTCATTAATCAATGTTCGCGCAAAATCTAAGAATATACTACATATTACTAATTTCTCATTATCCCAAATCTTTTCCATAGAAATAACACTTATTAAGATCCTAATAAAACTCTTTCGCTATAAATCCATAGTTTCAAACTCTATAATATTTGCTGGCGTTTGGTGCTAAATTGGAGACATCCTCAAGAAAGCTAGGTTGTCTAGTGCCCATAGCCATAGAGCTTGTATGAAGAGAATTGTGAATGTGAAGGAAGCGAGGAGTCGTGTTAGGATATTGGCACTTCATTGTCTCTGCATATCCCTGTAGGAAAAAGGTGTGACAATTTGATTGATTGATTGGTGCAGACGAGAAAACGTGGGTATACAGATTTAAAAAGTTTATCCACAGAATGGGTCTTTTTTACTGTTAAGTATTTGCAGACAAAATAGCACTTCGAAGCATTGGTAGTAAAATGGTTGCTTCTATTTTCGACAAAACAAGGCATTACATTGCAGTATCGCTTGAAAATCAAAGTAAAGTGACTACAGATTGGTATGTTAATACGTGCTTCCCCAGAGTGTTTGAAAAGGTTCTAGTAAAGCAGCCTCGCAGTAAAGTCGTCCTTCATAACGACAAAGCGTCCCTACATTCCACTAAGGTATGTGTTTTGTAAGTTCAGAGTGTTTTCAAAGTTCTCAAATGTAGAAGTATGTAGACCAAACGCATCTGCCATACCGTCCCGACCTTACAAAATGTCTTAATTAATTCCCGAAAATTAAAGGTAAACCTAGAGGTAAATATACGATTTACAAGTTCGGTGAATGCGCCACAAGAGTACATTGAAGATATCTCTGAGACTTCGCCTACTACTTTTACGAGTACAAAGAATGCAAACGTATGTAAATAACGTATGTATTTTGTAAAGCAAAAAACATAATTATTAACAAAAACCGAATACAGGAACGTTTAGTACCTATGACCAAAGTTTTAAGTAATTGATTAAAATGTCAATCAATCAAATTGTCACGCCTTTTTCCCACAGGGATAGGCAGAGACAATGGAGCGCCACTTACCACGATCCTTACACATCCTTATATATGATTAAAATGTATTTTTTAAAATAATATTTGATTACTTATCTCTAATATTTTTATTCCGATGTGAAATAATATGTGACATCTATGAACAACAAAACAAAAGACAGCGTAAATACCGCTGCATTACTCTTAAATACTTTGCCTAGCTTTCAAGCGAGCACTTAAAGTGTGTGCTTTATGGTTATAACTTAGAGTATAAAATACAGCATAATCTACTGCGTCTGCACCACTTTGAATTGTATACAAGTAAGTTTTATTGACAAAACGATCGCTGCACCACCTTAAGGGATACAATGGTATGAACTACTCTTGCGCACGTAATACGCTCATTGTCGACTGCTAAGACGTTAGCCTATTGAAGGCGAGTATTTATATATAATTTTTTTTTGGTTTATGATCTGCAGGTAACATTGGTTAGATTTTTTTGTTACCAAAATATTGGTATTAGAAGATTTTTTTGTTTAATCTATCAGTTGAAGGTAAAAGAGGCGTGGGTTATGCTCCTGCCAGGCGCAAGGGAATTTTTGTTAAATGATGTTGCACAGATTTGGTGTATAGTACATACGTATGTGCACAAAGCACTCTCCACGCGTCATTTTGAATTTGTCTATGGTTCAATGACATATCATTATTGAATTGTTAAATGGAATAATTAATACATAAGTATTTATAAAAGAAGTAGGATTAAATATTACAATCGCGATGTTCGAAACAACCGATAATACATCAAATTTATTGCTGTTTATTCTAATTTTGTGTAGAAAAACATATTTAAAATAGTTTTAATAAAATATTTATATGAAAATAAATTAAGTATATTTTTTTAGGATTTAACTATGTTTTTGACACTAAATATGATTTTATAATGTAAAATTTAAAAACATTTCTTTCTTTCGCCCCTTCTAAGCCTACATACTATTTTAAACTCGCAATTTTGTAAAAAAAAACCTTCACCTGATATTATTTAGCTAGTTCTCTATTTATATCTACTCTAAGACTTTTTGTTGTCAACGTCAACTTTCAAATAACGTAATTTTTAATTATGTTGTTTTTATTGAGTTTTCATATTCATGTGTTATATTTTAGTTCAAATGTGATTTAAATTATTTGTTAAAGCCGATAAGGTAAAATTCCATTTTTCTTATTAATGAATTTATCCAATTCACTAATACCTGGAAATTTTCTAGGCTGCATGAAATCGATCGAGCCTAGCAATTTTTATGACATTTTCAAAAAGGTTTATTTTTATAT
Organism: Tinea trinotella; assembly: GCA_905220615.1. NCBI lineage: Eukaryota > Metazoa > Arthropoda > Insecta > Lepidoptera > Tineidae > Tinea > Tinea trinotella. The sequence continues at coordinate 8,209,212 of HG992305.1, forward strand.
CCCACGCGCCACACGCAACTTCTTAAGTTAAGAACAAAAACTTGAGAATAATGTTACTCAAGAAGGATTTTTTAAATGAAATTAATAAAACATTGTTGCGGCATACTATCGCGTTTATTTTGATTATTTTATTACGAGATGTTGAAAGCTTTGCAAATTGGTTTTTGCCAAAATCTTGGTCGGTAGTCTTGTAAGCCACAATAATCTTTTATTTCACTAGGAACTTATCACGGATAAAATGATAAACGTAATTTTACTTTATTTCTCACATTAACTTAACCAAGGTAAATAATAAAAGTATTCATATTTAGTTGCATTTTTAATTTACTATATTGATGCATTTAATAAATGTTTATTAAATTTTCGTCACAAAAATATGATAATAATCCAGCAAGTTTAAAATCTAATGGATTGTAGTAAAATATTGGTTTAATCTGTTAAAGTAGATGAAGTAAAACAAATAAATATTTTTCTTTAGAATGTTGGAGATAGTCGTATATATGGGTGTCGAGTGCCGGACACTACGAAGTTACATAAAAGATTGAAAAGGAATTCTATTGTGGTGAACACCGAGATGCAGCGCTTGAATGATTACAACTTCTCATAGATATTATATGAATATATATGCATCTATCATTAATAATGTGTGTACCTGCCTAGTTATCCGAGGAGAAATAATTTTATTCTAAAATTGTGGAAATAAATCCTAGAATTTTTTTATATAAATTGCTTAACCGGGCATGAATGAATATTGAATTAAATCGTGTTTACTACATTGGTCGATAGCTTAATGCTTCAAATATTTTTATGCCCAATGCATCAATAATCTGTCATCCGAAAATATTACACTTTTAAAAAATAAATGCTCGGTCATGTTCTTTTAACAGAACAGTAAGTTTTCATTTATAAGAGAGACATACTCATACGAGGGGAAATACTTAAAATATAACCCAAAACATGCTTATTTGGAACAAAAGTAACCGCCATAAGGTGCCGCGGGCGTAATGGGGCTGGTAACTTTACCTATTTTCTTTTCTCAATTTTCTTCGAAAGTGTGAAGATGGAAACGATAATGATATAGAGAGCTCTACAGGGGATAAACTCATCGCGTTCATACGGCATGTGGGTTATTTGCTTAGTATAGGAGTTATATAATCATAATACCAACTTATTAAGTTGTTTTACAAATTTTAAAAGCAATATTTATGGTTTTATATGATAACATTGTTTTAAAGAATTAAACAAATTTTATGCGGCTTACTATCGCGTTTATTTTGGTTTAGATTTTACATTTTTTTTATTATTCCGACGTTTCGAGAGCTTTGCAGCCATCGCCCGTGACCACGATGTAAAATCTAAACCAAAATAAACGCGATAGTAAGCCGCATTAACTTTGCTTAATTCATTAATCAATGTTCGCGCAAAATCTAAGAAAACATAATTTTATCAAGAAAAAATGTTTAAGTTACGAAATACACTTTCAAGTTTTGTAGAAGTTTTATTGGCGATTGAGTTTATGGTTCATTTAATAATTTTATTAAAATTCTTAATGCCGAAAAAATATCCAATTAAAAATTTCCCGACAACTAAAAAAGATTCAGTAATTATACACGTTCTGGTTGCTGGGTAATTGTGCTGGATACCCGGCGGCAAAGTATATAGGATTACGCCGGTCCTGTACATGCCCATACACTTTGCTGTCTGGTATCCAGCACCGACTAGCCGGCAACCAAAAGGCTTGTGGATAGGCGTTCTTTATCTAATAATTTAGATAGACATCCCTATTGCATCCTAACTGTTACATATTATTTAAAGTATTAGATTAGGAATCTTTTAATTTTAGGTAAATAAATTGTAGATGCATGATAAATAACCACGAGTTTATTATATTTTATTCGGTACTACGAGTATGATTTTTTTTATCTTGTGACGCATGTACTTCAGTGACTATTTGTGTTAACTAACTTTTAAGACAAAAACCAATGTTCCTATTAGAGTTATATTAAAATAAACTGTTTTTCAATTATAAAATAATAGTATCCTATTAGAAATTATACCTGCAGAGTTAAATAGTTCAGTTAAAGTTTCGGCAATAAATAACGAATAATAGAAATATAATTTGATGACCTCTTTATACGATACAAACAGATAGACAAAACTGTTTATTGCACAAAACAGAAATACATGCAGCATAAGATAAATACTCGTATTATAAATTAAAATTGTTAAGTGGATTAAGTGTGTTTTATAAAAGTATTTAAACAGGAAAAATGGTAAAAAAGAGAGTAAAATATAGTAGTATTGTAGAATTCTTTTGATCCATCCTTTAATCTGAATAATACATAAGCATAAAATTAAATACTAATCCTTCAATTAAAAAAAAATGTTAGCCAGTTTATAATTAAAAATCCGCGCAAATTAAGTAAAAAAGTCTTCAAAAGCTTTAATTTCGTTGATACCCTAACGAGTGGGGTGAGCAACCGCGTTTACCTTCCTCGTTCGTAATATTTGTGTTTGCGAAAACTAGCTTTGAAGTGGTAGAAAGACTGAAGTGTCTGCTGGCCAAACGTTAACAGAAAAAATATAGATGACATGCTACGCTCATCGTGTTAACATTCCGCTCTTAATAAATGTTGAGAGTAGTGAGTGGGTGGATTACAGACCTAGAATACGTAAACCATTTGGTGAATTTTAAAATTTTAAGAGGCTCTTACGTACTCGTAGTTTACAAATATTGTCATTAAAGCTTTGCTAAATTAAAAGGTAATCCTTCAAATCTATTTTTTTATCCTGTTCCACCCATAAAATTAGGGCCAAACGCTTATTGACTTTCTATAATGTCAAAGGCCTATCAAAGTATATCGACTCAAAACAAAGAAGCCAATTTGATAAAAGCCTTATACCAAAGGATTAAATCATGGGTTACACAATCACCTATCCAAATTTATGCATCGACGTTAGCAGACAATATTTTTCAATAATGAATTTTGAATTTCTACAATGTCCATAACCAAATTGAATCGACCGTTCAAAGAGCGTCCGGTTACCGAAAACTGTACCTGTGTTTCATAGAAATTCTGAATACAAAGCGTATCGATTGACAATAGTGCATATGGATTGCTTTTATACACCTTTCTCTCAATAATGAGATGTCAAGCTTTAATAACATATTTGGTTCAATTTCTACCTGTAATGGAATATAATGGAATTATGAATTTATTCATTACAGTTTATTAAAAGTTTTATTATGAATAAACAACTCTATGAAACTTCTTCAGCTTGACTTTGTCTATAAACAACTTATGTAGAACAAGAATATACTATCAGTCAAACCGTGATGTGACTAACTACAAATTCAAGTAATCACAACTAAAAATATAATTAGGAAATCTGCATATCTAATTCTATGATATAACTAGTATTTAATTTGATCATGGGGTTAGATTAGAAATAGCCAAAATATTCCCTGATATTTACCGAATTTACAATGTGACTTGAGCTGTAGATACCACAGGTATCTAGTACAATATATTGGCATGTCTTAAAACAGGGATGATATTTTGAAGTAATAGTAGAGACTTACCCCCGCATACCTCGACTGCCACAATGAAATTTCTTGAACTTTAATTTCAGGGGATTATTATATTATCGAAATTCTATTAAAATACTTAATCATCAACCTCAATAATCACGCCCTAATACTCACAAGAATAGGTAGAAACAACGGATTGCTACTATCACGACTCTGACGCCTAACATTTTTAATCGGATTAAACGTTGAGTTTTATTGTATTAAATACTTTAATTTGTATCTTCATATCTTATTTATATTTTATTCATAGATATTTTATTTATGTTCGTAAAATGCGCTTTTACGACAGTTCTTATTATGCTACCGCACTCCAGCTTAACATTAGGTGGGGTACTCTCATGTGATATTTTCTGTAATGACTCGACTTTCCTGATGTAAACAAGGAAAAGTCTAGGATTCAGTTCACGGTTGCCTCAGTCGCCGCTACGATACCGGCCAGATGTACTTTTTCACGCTTCGCTAGAAGGATCAAAGGTGATAAATAATAGGATAATAGGATGAGGAGAAAATATGGCTGGTAATAATATGTGGTCATATTTTTTTAGGAACCTAATCAGGTTTAAAGAAAAAATATAGAAATAATTTTATGCTGATTATGCCTTCATTTCTAAAAATCACAAACGTTTTCGACCTCTTTCCAAGCACTGTGGTAAGTGGTAAGAGCCGGGTTAATTCCGCTCCATCTACGCTTGAGTCTGTTGCAAATCTTATTTTGGTCATTAACATGCAATTTTGAAATAAACAGTTCTCTAATAGTTAGAAAGTAAAGTGACAACCAAAAGCATTTGCTTCAAAGGGGACTGCTTATGAATTTGTGTACTACATACGAACTAATTTAATTTACTGCGTTTTCAAAGGACCTGGTGACCAAATTAATCCTATGGATAACGTTTCAAAGTTTTTAGAATGTTTTATAAATATGAAACAAGCACCATCGCCAGGTGCCACTAAAATTCAGATATTTTTTTATCGTGTCACGACAGTAACTTACTTGTTGTTAAGCTGGAGTGCGGTCCATGAATAGAGGTAACTAGAGTAAAATAACTGCAAGTAGCAGCTACATCCAATATACTGCCTTAGTTGGAACGGAGTCCTGATCGGCAGACTAGGTATCACTGTTCACCGCTCTTTAAACTTTAACTTTTATCACTCTTGTGACATTGCTGCTCATGAGACAGGTAACCTAAATAAGTAGGTATTGGTAGGAAAGGTTAAGTAAATATGTCATTTATTTACCCGGTACGGTGGTGTAATCAGTGACTGTATTCCCTGTACCATAAAAGTTATAGCTGTCCAGCCGCTATTTGTTATTTACGCATTTATTATTCAAAACATTTTTCAGATCAGACAAGACAACTTCTGTTGACAAGGTCTGCATTGCAATGAATTGCACGAAATAGATGAACCTATTGTATCCTTATTGTGATACAATAACATAGTTCATTTACATTTCATTAGTGTCAGTATTTTTTGTTATAAGGAGACTTTCATTGCATTCAAAGGAAGATTAAGTATCTCATCAATTATACTCGACATCTTCCGCCATTAACCGAAAAATAATCGAGTGGGCTTAATTAGAGGAAGCCTTTGGCGAGCGAATGATGCTAGCGCCTTTGCTCGTTCCTAATTTGGTTGAAAGACTAGAGAACTATAAAAGCATAGTATATGCATAATGGAGATGTAAAAACAGATATTGTATGTTTAGTATATAGTGTATGAAGTTAAATTGGAAACTATTATACATATATTATTAGATATATGATCGTGGCAAGTGGCCCTCCTTTCTCTCTGCCTATCGCTGTGAAAAATGGCATGACACTTTAATTGATTGGAATCATTTAACCTGCCAAATACACCTGCGTTGCGTCGCATAAAAACTATACTCATATTGTTTTCATTCATTAAAATGAAAGTAGTATATTTCAATTAACAGCGAGTAAATTTACCACATGTAAATAAAGAGAAAACTTTACGAGCACAAAATTGTGCTCCATTTTAAATTATGTATACATTATTTCGAAGGATAAGTATTAATATTTTGTAGTACAAAAATTGAAATGGTCTCTCATTAATGCAAGTACTAAATTTACATGCATAAAATATTCTTACGCCCTGTTTTTGTTTAACATTTTTAACTTAATTGTAAGTACATTGTAATTTTAATCAATTAATTGTAACGCCATTTTCTCACAGGGATAAACAGAGACAATGGAGCTATACAAAATGTATAGACAGGAATGGACAATGTACCTAAGTAATAAAAAGAGACAAATAAAATCTCTATTATGTAAGTATTGTATATCAAGCACATTTATTGATGTATAAATTGTGTATATTTTTATGTACGAGTATACTATAGTAGGCATTTTTGTGTTATATTGTTAAAATTCTGGTTATTGACCTAATAGAATATTAATAATCACATTACTAATAATTTTATATAAAAGAGCATTATTACATTTAGAACGCAGGAAGATTTAAAAGAAGAGGCCTGGCCTACGAGATGACCCTCTCCCGCCCTTAGCCAACTAAAGTTGGCTTCACACGACTTCGGAGTCAATTCTATTTCTCATGGATCACCTGCTTCACCACTTAATCGCGCTGAAATGTCCAAATTGGAACACAGCAATTTGCTCACACACAAAAAAAGAACGGTATTGGTAATAATATATAGGATTCAATTTAATATTCTTTTTCAAAAAATATTAAATTAGATTTTTTACGCATTTAAATAGTAGAAATCACAGTTTAAAAAAATGTGATTTATTAAATTTTCTAGAAACTAACGACTTCGAAGAGTTAATTTTCTTTTAAATGTTCGCTAATATTTATATTGAACAACTTATCGCATAACATGTACAAAGTCTAGTTCACAAAGTGCTACTGTGTTTGTATGTCGTTTTATGTGTTAACCGGAATCCTTTTCCCTTTAGCGCTCAAACGCTGGCAATTCTTTCGACTTTACTCTTGCCATTAAGCGCAGCTAAAGGCAGTATTATGTGAACAAGACATGTGTGAGCACTCGCCTAAAATGGAACCCAATGAACCGTGATCGAACTAACAGAATCGCACCATTAGTGCAGTGTAAGATTTCCTATTTACGTATGGTTTTAATCAAAACTTTTATATAAGAATTTTAAATTTACATTTATCATATTTTATTACTAGTTTTTTATAAATTATACTTTATAAATATAATTTGGCAATAAACAAGTCTCAAAAGGACCCAATCGATGAAAGAATTGCACGATGAAAACATTGTATCCTAGAATTTCAATGCAAGGACGCAAACGCCGGGACTAACCAAACAGAATTAAATGTACATATTAGGAATTGACTCTGAGTCTCGTTTTGGGATCAGCTTTAAAGTTGCTGCCTTCAACTAGAGCGGCATAGTGGATACGACTGCTGCTTGCAGTTATTGAGTAGCCGTCACCTCCATTCATGGACTAACATGGTCAAACCACAAAATAAAAAACATGAATTATTATTACGACTACATTTCACCAACTCAGGTTTTTAAGCACATTGAGTATTTACAAAATAATTTTATTTATTAAAAATACACTGCCAACCAGATGCAGTTTTATAACGAACATAAAATTTATATCGAACAGTACTTAATCGCTCAAAAAATATTTTAATGCCTATTTTATTTTAACAAACATTAATTCTCACAATACCGACTACAGTTCGTTTCAATTTGCCTGACTATAAATGACATCTATATGTACGAGTATATCATCTACATCTATAGTGTATCTTACTGGTAATAAGATAAGCAACAGTAGTCTATTAATATTCGAATTAATATATTATGCCATTCCTGAAATACTTTATCGCTATGGTGTTCAAGTTAGTAACATGTCATTACAAGGTTTCGTAAGATTTATGGGGGACCTTAACCGAAACACTACGTTATAGACATAGTTACCATGTGTTGGATAACATTCCAAAACTTTACTATAGTTGTATGTGCCTACATATTGATATATTAAACGTAAATAATATGTTGCAATAAATACCAGCCGTTATTCAGCAGCCTTGGAATGCACTTAAATTTCATAGTTCTCTTGAGTTCAAACTTCTCAAACTTCGCTCATAATGTTATGGTATAGGAAGTTGACGTAATTAAATTTCCAGGTATTAAATTATGTAAGTATGCAATTTATTTTATATTAAGATTATTTACCGGCTATTATACCACGGATAATATTCCTATCTTGACTTTTTACTTTTGTTATACTCTATAAAAACTCGATTATACAGAATATATAATATATCCGATTTTCTAATGGACAGTCGCACTAAATATTTTGGCATGTCCTTTCTTTGCATGACAATGACTGTAAACTGAATCGGTTATTTCAGTCGTAGTGTTGGACCTCCTTTTTATGTCTTAACATTAAGCAAGTCAAGGTAACATCTCGAGTTCGAATAAAATATGACTATTGGTGGTGATGTAATATTATATTAGGCTTCACTTTTTGTGTAGTTTCTGTTATAAAGTGGCAACGCTTTTATATTTCTATAGAAACTCAAAGTTATTTGACTTCTTACTTGTTGGTAAAGTTAAAATGTTAAAGTTAAGCAACGGTGTGGTTTCCATATGCATTTTACGCTATGCTGTATTTAGTTGTCACAAACTTCCTTGTCTCAACTTATCTTACGAGCTAGATAGAAAATGTCAAAGTTGTTTCTGTTGTTAGAAGAGATTTTTCTTTGAAGTGCTATGTTAATTTATTTTACAAGTAGATTCGAGGATTATCTATAATATATAAATTATTTATATGTTTATAAAACAAAATATATTTTGTAGATTTAAGTTAACGATTTATTTCTTTCTCTTACTTTGATATAATGACCAGTGAAGTCGAATTGTAATTTAAGTGACTTGAAACAACTTCACTGTAAACCGTAATTACTCCTTAGTTTCTCGAGACAATTGCCACGAAAAGTCTCTGATTGCCTAGAGGTAGTTTCTCAACAAATTGAAATTGCTCATTCTCTCTAGCCCTAAAACATCTTAAGTAAAGGGATGTGGTGTTCACGCGAGTGTAGTTTTAAAACATCGTCACAGTCCATTAAGTTTGAGGGCGGAATCTACCCTCACTTATCGATCCTTGCTAATGTGCGACAACCGAAAATTCTCTCTCGCATTTTAACGACTTTAGGTATTACAAAATATGAATTTGCAATAAATAAAAATAAAATCCGTTGTCATCTTTTGAAGTAAATATCTCACATATTATTACATTAAAAATACAACAATGAAAATATTGTATCCACTACACTTGTAGTACAAGAATTTTCGAGACCATTTGTTCATCACTTTCTTAGCACTGAAATCCTAAATTCATCCTTTTTTTATTGTGACTCGACATATTACCTCGACTTGCCCGATGGTATAAGAGCGTTTACGTAGACGTGATTTCATGTGCGTTTACCTACGGCACACGAAGCGATGCACGCAGCGTCACACGCTCAAATACAAACGCACAACATAGACGTATGCAATGTGGTATGATGACGTCATTGACTTTTATTAAAAGATAGTTCATTATTTACTTCAAGAAGTGATCCTGTGTACTAATGTAATACATAACATAAGTGCTTGTGTTTGCGCGACTAAAGTCGCACTGCACGCACCGCTTTATTGCCCGTCTGACGCAAAACTCTGTAAATGAGGCCTTAAAGTGATTTTATAAAGATGTTATTACAGTAAATTTATATAATAAAATAGTTGTCTGAATACCATGTTTCGATAAACTTCATTTGTCATTATATTTGTAAGACTATAATTTATTTCTTAAACACTACATTTAAGTTACGTATTTTATTAAAATATTTCATTTGGTATCAATCAATCAATCAAATTGTCAAATTGTGGATGTGAAGGAAGCAAGGAAGTTGTGTAAGGATCGTGGTAAGTGGCGCTCCATTGTCTCTGCCTATCCCCGTGGGAAAAACGTGACAATTTGATTTAAATTTCATTTGGTAATAATAATAAAAAATGCTTTCTTTCTTAAAAAATATATAGGTATTTAAATTCACATTAAAAGCCTTTAAAACCCAAGTGCGGTTGTGGCATGAAAAGAAATCTGTCAATCTGGCTTTTCTCTGGTTGCCGTAAAAGGGGACTGTCATTTAGATTCCTCATGGTTTATGGACTGGCACGATTTAAAACAGCTACTCAGATTGTGAAATACAAAACATCGTTTCGATACTTGTCATATTTCTAAAGTATTTAATTCAACACTTATTTATTAAAATGTATATTGTTAACATAAAAATGTATACAACCAAAAACATGTATTGTCATTTTTTTTATTAAAAACAGACGAAATCAGTTTTAACAGAGATATCGATCAAAGTAAATAAACATAAGCGCCAAACTGAGTAACTTTTTTTATAAGCCGGTTAATACTCTTGACAAAAATGTATAAAATATAAAATTGTGCGTCCCGGGTATCCAACTGCATTGTAAAAGTTTTATGAAAACTTGGTTAGTTGGCTACTTATTTTAATAGTATCATATATTGTGGAAATTGTATCGCATTATATAATAATATTTATGTCGTAAAGTCGTTGTGTAAGGCATAACTATTGCAGTTGCAGCAACTTATAATAAATCTTCATGAATACAGGCAACTGTACAACAGTAAAACAATGTTATGGGAAAATATTATGTTTAGTAATTACTAAAGTATGTAGGTAGAATACTATAATTAGTATAATATAATGTTGTTTATTAGTATTGATATAATAAATAAATTGTGACGATATAAATAAGTCAAATTGTCGCGTATTTTTCCTACAAGGCAGAGACAATAGAGCGCCAATTGCAACAAAACGGACTCCCTCGCTTCTCTTACATCCACAATTCTCATACAAGCTCTACAGATATAGACACTAGTAAACCATATATTTTAAACCTAATAACTTTTAAAGTTAAAGTTTATAACATATAACACAAAGCACCTTTCTAGAAAATACAAAATATTATTATAAAATGTAATTCTTGAAGCAGAGAAATGTTTATGCACGTAATACAGTTTTTAATCCTAAGCTATAATATTTTTAATAATTCGAGTTGAAGACTGGTGTGTTCTAAAACTCAATATGCTGACGGCTTTAAGAAAGTTTAATGCAAGCGGAAAATTCTGCTTTATTTATATAAAAGCAATATATTTATTATTATGTTATTTAATTATTATTTTTTTGTGACTCGACATCTCACCTCGTCCCGCCTGATGATAAGCAAGAGGAGTTCCAAGAGTGACGACGACTAAGAAAACCGAGTTTGTTTATGGCTGCCTCAGTCGCCGTCACTATGCCAGCCTAAGGTGCTTCTTCACGCATCGCTTGAAGGATCCAAAGTCATAGGATGGAGAGAACACATGGGCAGGCAAGGCATTCCACTTGTCGATTAATCAAGGCCATCTTTCCTTACATTTTCTTTATTGTAGCTCGACATATGGCACTTCAGCTTAACAGCAGTAAGCTGGAGTGCTAATCTATGACTGCCACCACTTTAACTTCAGTGTATTCTGACGAGTTAGGAATTTGATCTAATGGAAATAAATCATAGTGACAATTTCTTATTATGTTAACTGTAGTTAAATTATGTTTGAAATGCGATTACTCGCTTTAGTAATGTTGGTGTGAACTGGGTGTGCTAGACAATTGTTTACAAAAGCCAACGAAGCGTTGATTAGACATGGCATGTGTATGTACTCGTGTTTATTTGCATGAATCTGTCTTCAAAGATTCAAAGACTAAGGCGAGAACTAGGAAATCGTAATTGAAATAATATTATTTACTTTTGACCTTGTATAAACTAGTAAAATAAACTAGTTCAGTAAGTCCCTTTTGTGTTCATTGTATCCCTCTAGGTTGTATCTTCTTTAGGTTACCTAACCAAATTACAATTTGGTTAAGTAACCTAAAGAATAAATAAAATTAATTATGAGAATTAAAGTTGATTTATTATTGTAAGTACAATGAAATATTTATGTTTATTAGACGCTTAGTTTAACTTTTTTTTTTAGAAAAACTTTAAAATTCATATAAAAAGTATATTTTATATTTTCGAAGTTTAAGTGGATGTAAAGGAAGCAAGACTGTTGTGTCAAGATCATGTAAAGTTGCGTTACATTTTCTCTATCTCTTTGGTAGTGAAGCGTGACAAATAGATTGATTGTAAGTCATAATATATCACCCAAATAGCAGCTCATTCATTATTTTGACAACCAGGCATTTCAGGCATTTGCAATTAACTATAAAAAGATATGATATATCTATTTAATTACTTTATCTTAATAATAAAGGTTTTTTTTAATTGAGTGTTGAAATATAACAAAGCTGTGTGTGAGGATGTAACGAAATACTTTTTAGTTTGAAAGGTGTATGCCATTGAGTCGAATATAACAGTTATTGAATTGTAGTAGCAGTGACCTACATTCGAGAACCACACTATCAGGCGAACTGCTGTTATATGTTGAGTCACAATAAAAAAAAACGTTTAATGGGGACCAAAAATAGTTCACTATGATAACGCAAAATGTTAAAATGGACATACCGAGCGCTTTGTTCACAGTAATGTATTTTTTTTTAGTTTTGTCATTTCGGTGTGCTTTCCAATAATGTGACTTATAAGTGACTAAATAATAAACCACAGAGTTAACAGACCAGAACAGCCTGTCGACATTGACCCGTCCCTATTGGCAAACCCTTGTATTAAACTTATTGTGTTGTTTAAGGAAATCGAATGTTTATAAGTTACTTGATCTAATTACACTAATTAAAGGAAAAATCAAAAAAGTTTTTTTCCTTAATTTACCTTTAATGTTACATTTCCTTTTAACGGTACTTTGAGTAATATAATACTTTAATGATTTGATGTTTATTTCTGTTATCGCTTACTCTTTCTATTTCGCCTTGCATAATATTTTTGATTTAATAAAAAACTCTTAAAGTTTATTTGTAGCCAATCTATTAAAGAAACACAATAGAATACAAGAAGACAAATTACTTAATTGAAGAAAAATACATGAAAAGTGTTGGTGGTAACGAAATATGTTCATTCTATTGTAAAGTACTATAAAAGATGTTAGTAAGTACTTAACTTAAGTGCTTGAACGCCAAGCACTTATGTTAAAGTACGTGATTAATTAGCCGTTATCACAAATTGTTTTAGTCAATCGTTTCCTTTTTTTAGGAATTGTGGATGTGAGGGAAATGAGCGAGTTGTGTAAGGTTTGTGGCAAGTGGCGCTCTATTGTCTCTGCCTGTGGAAAAAAGGAGTGACAATTTGATTAATTGGTTGGTTAATTGATTTCTTTATTGTGGCTACATTGTGGCTCCCTTGATGTTAATCTGCAGTGCGGTCCATGAATGGAGTCGACTTCTACTTGTACTCAAATAGAATACTGCAAGTAGAAGTAGCACCCAGTATGCTGGCTTAGTTGGAACCAGTAACTTTCAAGCTGATCCCAACGGCAAATTGAACAAATGAGCACTTATTGTATCCTCACAGCTTTTATATACCCAGAACCAAAGCAAACATCTGCCACATTGTTGTGTGTTTTTCTTTAACTAGCTGCGTCCCTCTACGCGTCGCTGTAACTCAGTCCAATTGAAAGAAAAGAAAAAGCATTAGTTTCTAATATGCAAGTTTTTTTGGCTGGCATAGTGTCTGCGACTCAGCCAACTGCTAGATGAAAGTCTCAACAGGATGAATGGCATAGCAGCGCATTTAATACGAAGAAATAAAATATTTTTATATATTAGAACCCGCATTTGAGAACGGTGTATTAGTACATGATCCCCTTTTGCATAAACATGTTACATCATCAGGTGCTTTCGATTTTTAATTTTGTTTTAAGCCAGTTACGATATAATCTCATTGTTGGCGATAATTTACCTCTCTTGCATATCCCTTGTGTCATCATGGTCAACAATTTAATAATTTTTGTGTATCTCACTGTTTATTATAGTCTAAATTATTTAATTCTATATTTTCTTCCAAATCTACTATCATATATGGCCGGTAACTTATAATTTTCTATTATTTCTAGCTAAGCAATAAAAAGTACCGCTCAAAATATAATGTTGTCAACTGTTCAGCAAATAAAATCACAGCACAGCACAACCTGCCCGTTTCAATTATTATTTCAAACCATCCAGGTACCCATTGAACTATTCACACAAAATTTTATCCAAATCGGTCCAGCTCGTTTAGAAAAGTTAGGTGACAAACACTACGTGATTACTACGAGAATTATATATAATAATATGTTTTTAATATGCGAGTATAATTTAATAAGTAATTACAAAGTCATTGCAAAATAAATGCTATATGACAAGAACCGAACCCGGAACTTAAGTACGACGCTTCTTTATACGCGACGGGTTGTCGTACTAATCTCGTATTAATCTCCTTTTTTCTAAATTCCTTTTTTCCTAGTAAAATAGTTAAATAATAGAAATCTAATATTCTCATTAAAATGTTATATAAATAACTAGCTGTGCCCGCGACTGCGTCCGCGTGAAATAGTTATTTTGGGAATCATATTATTTTTTTGTTTACCTACCTGCTCAGCTTTATTATAAATTACCTATAGCTGTTACCCGCGACTTATTTTAGACGATTAAATTACGTAACTAATAGAATATATTTTAAAGTAGTTTTAAAAAGAATATATTTTAAAGTACTTCTGCGTAAATTATATTTTCAGTTTTATTTTCTTGTGCGCAAAACTCGCAGCCGCTTTGCAGCAGCAGTCTGCCGAGAACGCTGAGTCCTTTTTCTAGGCATTACAGTGACGAAGAAAGAACGAAGGAAATGAAAATTTAACCAAACTAACTGTATGCTTAAACTAAAACCTAACCTAATAAGAATTGTAAAACCTAACCTTGAAAGAATGTAGATGACACCTACAGGTATTATTTACAACAAAATAAAAAAAGTGTTATTGTGAAAATATTAGAAACAAAAAGAAAACTACTACAAATGAAATTTTATAAAAAAAGGATTTTGCACGATGATATTAAATCGTAAAAACAAATTAACGCTGCATTCAACCGATCAGTAGGGAGCCGACCGCATAGTATGCTTGTCTGTCTATAAATGACGCGCCCCTCCACTTTATTAGTTTATTTAAATGTGTGAATGCAAATATTACTAACTATCCTATTAAACTTCATCACGTTCGTTCCTCCTTTGTGTCTAACCAGCAACTGAATAACCAATTACTGCATTTTCGGTGTGTTTTATCCATATTTTATATTTGCTCGTATGCGTAAATGCAGTGGAGGGGCGCGTCATTTCGGCTTAGACAGACTATACCTCGTAGAGCTACACCCCCTCCGCCTCGTCCGCAAGCACCGCATCTCCTCGCCCGCCGGTTAGCGCTCATCATGCGACGCGTGTGAATTTTGTTTCAGAGTTATTTTAAAATTGTATTATCTTATAAGATGTTTATTGAAATTAGGTGATGTCAATGACAATTTTGTTCACAGTTAAATACTCTTAATTAATAACACATTTATTTCGATAAAGAATAATATTATTATGTTAATACAACTCTGACAAATAATTTGTAATAATGCATTAATGTAGACCAAATTTGACTATCATAAAAACGGTTATTGTGAGTTAATCTTAAAATATAGACATATACGGTCGCGGACATTTTTTTAGATAATTTAAAGAGGAATAATTCTTTCATACATATTTTTTGGGTATCTCGAACGGTTTTCGCAGCGCACGCAACGGAAACCCTCAAAGACGAATAATATTCCCCGTTTTTTCCACATTTTCGACTGTTTCTTCGCTTCTATAAGTCGCAACGTAATGTTTTATAGCCTAAAGCCTTCCTCGATAATTGATCTATCCAACACAAAAAGAATTTTTCAATTCGAACCAGTAGTTCCTGAGATTAGCGCGTTTAAACAAACAAACAAACAAACAAACTCTTCCGCTTTATTATATTAGTATAGATGTCTTATAAATAAGACATAAATATATTTTAGATAGAATAATTGTCTATTTATTACCTTTCCATTTACACGGTCTCTTAAGTTTCTCCGGTGTTTATTTATTATGTTTGTAAATATTGCAGAAGATTCCCACAAAATATACAGATATAAATCATTGTTTATAAACATGATATTATTGTTTTGATGAAGGAAGATAACGTAAATTGATAGAACAATATTTGTAATTTAATTCTGATCATTTCTTGAAGTAATTTTATTTATTTTTACTTGATCCTAATAAAAGTATATCATTATATATATTATATACGTATAAGAGAAAATGATATATGGTTAAAGTAAAAGAGGAAGTTATCTCGGGAAAACTACGACAGTTTAAAAGAGTGAAATATTCTTATAATTAATCATTAAGATAGAGTCATGTACAACAAGAAAGTTAATGCGCTTGTCTATCTCAGAAATGTAAATTTATTTAGATGACTTGTTTACTAGACTGAACTGTTTACTAACATCTCAAAATTTTCACAGAAATTAGAATTAAACATTCTTTTGATTTTTCTCAGAAATATTAGTAACATTTAGAAAATGTTTGGTGTTTGAGTACAATTCTCAAAGCTAGTGGTCAGCAGATTGTTCGAATATGAGTGTGTTGAAACTGATATACGGTTTAATTTAACCCTATTGCGGCTCACAAAAGCGAGTCATAGCTAAAGCTGATTAATTCGTGAGTTTGTCCATGAAGCTTTTTGAATTAAATATACTATTAGATTGTACAAGTTTATTTGAATAAGTTTCATTAGAATATATAATATTATAATTATCTATAATATAATATTATAATTATCTATTATAAATATCTATATGACATAAGTTGACCGTGACTACGGTAGAGCAATAGTACGTACCTATTAAAGGCCGGTACCAATCTTTTTTATAAATGTACTTTGGTTGTCCTGTTTCTACGATACAAGCACTTTAATAGCTTAGTATAAAAATAAAAAAATAAAAAAATACTATGACGTAAAAGTAATATACCACAAAAGTAAAAATAAAATATATTTCAAAAATACAAGAATGTTGAGTTTAATGCTACTTTAAAAATCAGGTACAGCATCCAACTTTATTATATTGCTGTTTTGTACATATTGATATAAGAAAATAAATAATGTGAGTTGGTTAAAATATAGGTCAACAATGTTTACTATAATTTTAATCCCATGCGTGAGTGTCAGTTCAAATATAATATTGTATGTGCATTTACCACAAAACGACATTTAATATCTGCATGTGACAATTAATCTATTATTTATTACAATTTCAGGGCTGGTAATTTTTTTTTATTGTGACTCGACATATGACAATTCCCCGCCTGATGTAAAGCTGGAGAGCGGTCCATGAATGGAGGTTCAATAACTGTAAGGAGCAGGCACATCTACTATGCCGGCCTAGTTGGAACCAGAAACTTACTTGCTGATCCCAGAACAATAATATATATTATTTATTAAAAAAAAAATATTTGCTCCGATAGGGAATCAAACCCAGGACTTTACACGTAACTACCTAGTGTGTTAACCAATGCGTCAAGCAATACGCCTGTGTTATGTAGTAAATACTCTTTATTATTGAACAATGACAGCAGTGTCATTTCCAACATCATATTAAAATTTGTTATTAAAACCAAATAATTAAGGAACGTGTTTACACACTCGGTTTGGCAGCTTTGTTTGTTTTTTTTTGTTTACCTATTTAAAAACTTACTTTTTATGTTTATATTTTTATTTTATTTCGGCCTAATAATATTAGTATTTTATAACAGTATAAATATCAGTAACAATAAGCACTGATAAAATTGTTTGTTGTTTTTATTTATTTCGCTGTAAAGTAATAAAAAAAATCAGACCTTTCAACATTTCATGACAGTAAAATAATCTAGCATATTATTTGCCACTGGACAACATTTACGGGAGCAAAAATAAATTACCGATGGATAATATCGGGTTACAGATTGACAAATACCAGCTTAACCAGTTTGTGGTACCCATGATGCGGGCGTTAACGAATTAACGAGTTAATGCCAGCGAGAGACGCTGCGAACAGTTGGCTGTGAAAAACTTTGGATTAACAGAATTAATGATTTAATTTATTTTAATTTATTTTCCGGACGCGCAATTTGGTTATTTTATTTTGTTATGTGCTTACATCACTAACAATATTTTTTATATTTATATTTACCTATATAATATTTTTATAGCATTGCTATGCTTATAAAGTAAGTTTTGCATATATAAATTATAATTAATTGTGAATGACACGGCAAAAAGATAAACGGTTGAATCTTTCTAAGGATTATTTGAATGTAAAGTGACGATGGTGTCGCCTGAAATGGACCGCGTGTAGTGGTTGAGGCACGCGATGAAAGATCACAAAGAGAAATAAATAACAAGTTGAAGTCGAGAGCGACGGTGCTTTTGTCGCTGGAATCGGATTTATTTCAGTTATAAAAGGATAAACGAAAGCAAACAATTTTTATAGGATTGTTGTAGTTATTTCAAAGATAAAAAGAGTATACCTTTATTTACACTTAATGTATAGTAGGAATAGCTTTGCCCACATTTTTACTAATAATTATAAGCCTTAGTTGTTTAATTAATAATAAAACCTAATACCAGTTTTCTTTTATTTCACCGTTTTTTTATTCGGGTGTTATCCTTCTTTTGAAATCTCAAACTAAGTGTACAAACCGCTTCAACGTATATTTTTCTACAGTACCCTTTTCCAACTTTAAACTGAATAAATTATGAACATTGTTTGAATTTCAAATTCGAAATAAAATAAGGACGGGAATGAAAATGGTGTTGCAGTTATTATTAAATTACAACTAAAGTTACTTTCATGATTAATAAAATAACTTCAACACAAAATTGGAAACTGTCTGTCTTATTATAAAACATTTAACTTTTAGTATTTTTATAGATTTTGCGCGAATATTAAATAATGAGTTAAACAAATAGTTTTGAAAGGGGTAGTTTTGAAAACAATAATGATGCTGTTATTGTTTCTAATAGGACGACCATCACCTCAGTCTCTCCGTGACCACCATGACTGCAAAGCTCTCGATACGTCGGCATAATAAAAAAAACGTAATATCAAATCCAAAATAAAACACGATAGTAAGCCGAATAAATTTGTTTAATTCATTAAATAACTTTAGTTTAATTATATAATATAATATAGTAATCCATTATATTGTTATAAGATTATAATCACCCTTAGATGAGTAAACATTTAATCAATCATAAGATGTCGGCGAAGTCTCTGGGGTTCAGGTGCGTATTTGACAGGTCATGCTCGAAGGAATAACCATGTGTCATGCATTACCCAGACGAGTAAAATGCAGTGACAATTTTATCAAAGACGACATCTGCTAAAACCAATCAGATGTTTACTTGCAAAATTTCAACTTTAATATTTAATAAGAAAAAAAATATAATTGTCATTTGTTACGCATTATAAGCTGAATTTTGGTCATTATTTCAATTTTTTCAGCGTCAGGCGTGGTAAATTAGTTAGCACACCAGTTTGGTGTGCGTAGTCCCGGGTTCGATTCCCGTTTAGAGCAAATTTTTATATCATAGTTTTTATTTGCAATATTAAATATGCGAATATTTTTTAATCAAAAGCCTATATTTGTTCCGGGCTAGGTTGAGAGTGGTAGAGTGGTATGGTTGAGATCTATCGATCCGGGGTGGTACTTACAAGTATACAGACCGTAAAGTAACTTAGTCGCGGCTTGTAAGTTTGCCGGTTCCAACTAGGCCGGCATAGTGAGTGCAAATGCTACTTACAGTTATTAAATATTTATGGATCGCACTCAGGGCTTAACATTAGGTGGGGTGCTGTCATATGTCAAATCATATTAAATGAAAAAGGATAGCAATTTTGTAAGCCCAAAAGGAGCGAATTGAAAAGAAGAATTTTAAGTACAACAATATTTTAACCATTAAATATTTAATAATGCTTAATATTAAGTAAATACTTTAACATTTTGGATTATGTAGCATAGAGACATTTTATAAATATTTATTAAAGGTACGACATTATACTTATAAGTCATTTTTCTTTATACTATACTTTATATTAGATCAATAAGCGGATCCGAAAGATACAATTTGCACAATATTGTATGGTAGCAGAACGCGGTTGCTATTGTAATACCACTTAATAAATTAAACACAAAACACTTCTTATAAAATTGTGGCTATTAGAAAAATTTCTTTCAGTCAAAAGGCAACTTGATATATATACAAAAGTCTATATCAAAATGACATTATGTTTTTACATTAAGATTATGAGCAAGTTACCTACTTATACAACTACAATATATTAAAATATATTACAACACACAAGTATCCACATTTTTTTACTTTTTGACTTACTCGTACATGTCAGCCTATTGGTACAATAAAATAATTCTTAATAATATAAGTTGTGGTTATAGGTTTTAATACTTCAACAATAAATAGAATATTGCTGTATGTATCTGTAATGCTGGATGCTTACAATTCATATTATGAAAACAAAACGTACCGAACATAAAAGTTATTATTTTAAAGCAACTCGCTCAGCTTGCATTAAAAGTACATAGGAAGTTTTTACCTCTGTTGTGAATGTTTTTTAGTCGGAGTCATATTCACAAATGTTTAAACTTGTCAACTTTACGGAAGTTGTTTTTGCAACAATAATGCTGGAAATTAAAAAGCTTTGTTTGAAGTGGTTTTTATTTAAAAAATATATCAGAGATAAATAAGGTTTTAACATATTAAAAAATTAAAAACTACACAAGTTTTATATATAATTAAAACTCGACAAAATATATGGGATATTATTAGCAAGAAAATTTGTTCATTTGGCTTATATGGATAGGTGATAGATAGACTATTATTATTAAATACATAGTAAGTAGGTTGACTTAAATATCCGTTTTTAGCACGTGAGATGTTCTTAATCAAGCCAACAACAACGACTAATTATTACTCCACAATTAATTGACTAGTTCAATTTGCGATTAAATTGGTCTGCAAACACCTGCATATTAAATAAACTACATGTACAAGCGCGCAATGGTTCGTAAACTTTACTGCCGAATTCTAAAAGGATGCTATTAAAGTAGAGAAGATTAAATGAAAGCCACGGTCATCATCATTATCAGCCAGAAGACATGTGAATGTCTTCTTGTCAGTGATGCTGAATATAGGCTTCCCTTGAACAAGAGCTTGAAAACGTCCTCCAGTGCATTCGTCATTTCGGGGAAATGACGTCTTCTAGTCTCTAGCCTTTTTGTAACTGGATTATATGATTGTGTCTTAAAAGGGGTAAATAAAATTAATTATCAATTTGAAAACTTCCAAGTTTATGGATTAAAAGTCATCATCTTCAGCAGCCAGAAGGCCTGCTGAACATAGGCCTCCCCCTTAGGACGCCATTCCGAACGACAAGATGCCAGCTGCATCCACCGGTTACCCGGGACCTTTACTATGTCGTCAGTCCATCTGGTGGGAGGCCTACCGACGCTGCGTCTTCCGGTTCGTGGTACTCTAGAACCTTTCCTCCCCATCGGTTGTCGGTTCTTCGAGCGATAGTGTAAATATAAAAGACATAATGGGTGTAAATTTTGAAGGTGTTCATACCTGTGATAATACCAGTTTCTATTAAGTATAATTTTATAAATTTTATTTATCATCATAATAATCAAAAATGTTACGCCTTAATTCCCATAGGTTTAGGCAAGGCCAATAGGCGCGACTTCCTTATGTTTGACACAACTTTCTTGATCCTTTCACATCAAGAATCCCCTTCGTAGAGACTGGATATGGATATGGGCACTGCAATCCTTCGCTTTTTTAAGAATGTCTACGATTTCACCGAGAGACAATCTTCCCGTTTTTTATTTAATTTATGTAGTCCTATTTTTACGTTTGCATAGGCTACGCTATTTAGTGCACAAAAGAATAGTACAAATGGCCGTTAATTGGAGTGATATTTTATAAAGTTGTTATCTAAATAATAATAACGGACTAACCATATAAAAACTAATCTCAATTTAAATGTCTTACATTAAGTATATTTATATCGTTAGCCTTTGAATCAGCACTGTCAATCGGCTAAAATTATACACGTGTAATAATACTGCTAATTATATTTCTACGTATTATATTTACTTTTTTCGCAAATAGATAGATTTTATTTATTATAGTTTGGTGACGAGAATAACTACAAAGTAGTCTGTATGGCGGTATGAAATACTATAATTAGTCAGTCTTCTATTAAAATATGTAAGAGCTATGAATTTCATATATCAATTTATATTCTATTATAAGAATTTTTCCGTTGTATTATATTGACGTTGATAATATTAATTTGATAGGTAACATTTCTAGATCATGAAATCAGAATTTAGAGTTTATTATTATAGTTTTCCTTATATTACCTATAATATGTAAACTTATTTTGAGGTGAATATGTAACGTAGAAGAAAATTATACTATTTAAGATTAATTTTGGATTAGTAAAATAAACATTTTTTTAATATTATATATATATTTTTTATTTTATCCAGCAATAGGTGTTAATTATTATTTCATCTATAATTAAATTTTAATTATAAATAATATGTTATTCATTGAAATGTTTTTCTTTTTTAATTCAATTTTGTTTAAACAGAGTTTACTTTTGCTCATGGCAAAATACACAGTTAGTATGTTACGTAATTCAAGGAGTAGCAATAAAATATCAATTCAGGATTCATATATCCCAGCAACCACAGGTGAAAATTCGTCTAGCAGGTGGGATTGCGCAAATTTATTTCTATCTATATTCGGAGATAGTAAGGTACAACGTGCCCGCTCAATGCTGGAAGGCATGTGCATAGAGAACAAAACAAATACAGAGCACGGGAAGAGGTGCTACGCTAGAATGATCTTCAACCTAAAGTTCCAATTGCAAGTTTTGTATTAAACGCCCTTTAGCTATTTAAAGTTTACGCGCTAGACATATTGCCAGCAAGTTTATACGAGTATTAAATTTTCGTACTTCATTTATTGAAACCTTTTATTATTTAAAAACTTATTTTTTTATGTTTCTATACAAATATTATGTAAGATGATAATAAATGTTTTTTCAAAATATGAAAAATAAATGAAAAACTTACTAAAGAAACTTAAGCACCGATGTAAAAAAAATGACAACCAAGGAATAACATAGTATACACAACTTTATAGCTTTAAACATTTTAGATATTTATTAGAGACTAGCAGTCTCTCTTACTTAAATCCGGCGAATGTGTCGTGCCGGGTTAGGGCGGTGCCAACGCTTTTGTGATAAACACTTCACATTTATTTGAACGACATAGATTAATACGTCGTCATCTTGCATGCGTATCCTCTTTGAGACTTTATATTATTACTGTTCTCAATAAAGAGCGAATACATAATTTACAATAATAATAATTAGGCGATTTTAATATTCTTTATAATACCAAAAACTGTTTTTAATTTTGAAAATTTTATTGATCCTTTTACAAATATGTACATCGGAATTACAGTAAAAGAACCACATGAATTCCATTAAAAATTTCTTTACCTTATTACTAACGTGAACAATACATATTTGTTTAGCAATTTAAATTTAAAAAATCTTAATTTACATTACTTTTTTAAAATTACTAAACCTTTATTTGAAAGCCGATTCTAAAATACGCCTAACATCTCCGAATAAAAGCTCTTTAGAGCGGTTGGGCATAACGCAAAATTTTGGACTAGAAAATTTTCTTGTAGAACAAGATCTACAGTTTATGTATGTTGTATTATTGGACCGTCGTGTTGAAGATAAAAAAATGGCTATTTCGAACTGCTCGAAAAGCTATTTGAACTTTCTACTCGTATAATATTATCTACCTTTAATTAAATAAGTCCCCGATGAGATAATATTGGTTCCATGGATTTAATTTAATTCCACATACTCAGATAGATCAGCCGTTTGTGCCTTATTTTGTGGCCTTTACGTACCTGTTAATTTTTTTTATTGGAAATGATTAGGAATTTTAGACTGTCTAAAAAAGAGAGAGCTCAAGAGAGATTTTATTAGGAGATATCAAGAGATATCAGAGTCGGCGACAGACAGTTTGAGCATTTATTATAAATTCGCAACATTTGAGTAAAGATTTCATAATGATTAAAATTGTTTTTTTTTTCATTATTCTTTAACCCTTATCATGTAATACAACGAATTATCCAAATGCTCCTTCTGGATATAAATATTAACATTAGATAAAAGCATGTATTGTAACATTTCAAAATCTGTATTAAATACCCTATTTTTTAGTTTGCCTAAGTTATTGCCTACTTAGGTCTTTATTTTTTTTACGCCCAAATCGCTTAAAGCTTAATATTTCAATTATAGTATAGCATAGACAATATATATATATATATATATATATATATATATATATATATATATATATATATATATATATATTGTCTATGCTATACTACTACTAAATACCTGCTACTTGCAGGTATTTAATATGACCCTCCAAAATAATACACTCTTAAACAACTGTACCGCCATCTGTTAATACGGTTTTGAACTAAGTATTCTAAAAAGTCCCTAACTATTCACTAGGAAAAAAATATTTGCTCACTAAAATAATTAAATTTTATAATAAATGTATAATAAGATGTTTTTTTATCTGCTCATAGTAGATATAACTAATTACGAAATAAGGAAATCAAACTAATATTACAAAGCTATTGGGAATGTTTTGACTAGCTTTTTTGTACAAATAAAATTCGTCAGTTTTATTTATTTTTAATATTATACATTAACTATACCAAGAGATATGCAATAAATTATATAAATACCTGTTGCTATTTTATTGGAAAAAACAACTATACTTCATAGAGATATATATATATATATAAATAAAACTAATTAATTAATTAAAATAAACTATTAAAAATAAATAAAACTGACGAATTTTATTTGTACAAAAAAGCTAGTCAAAACATTCCCAATAGCTTTGTAATATTAGTTTGATTTCCTTATTTCGTAATTAGTTATATCTACTATGAGCAGATAAAAAAACATCTTATTATACATCTATTATAAAATTTAATTATTTTAGTGAGCAAATATTTTTTTCCTAGTGAATAGTTAGGGACTTTTTAGAATACTTAGTTCAAAACCGTATTAACAGATGGCGGTACAGTTGTTTAAGAGTGTATTATTTTGGAGGGTCGTATTAAATACCTGCAAGTAGCAGTCGCGTCCACTATGCCTGCCTATTAAGATTATTGGGTTAATCGAAACCAAACAATAAAATTATATCTTTTAGTTAGAGCATAGAGCGCAATGTCGAATAACTTAAGATACAACATTTCCTCCCTGGTGAAAATCAATTTAAATGAGGGTCAACTGGTGCGTTTAAGTTAGCAATAGACAATCTTTCCACCCAGATACAGCCGGCTGACATTTTTATTTATTCACAAAAGCTTATAAGCTGTCATCTGCCAAATTTACAGATGACAGGAAATTACAAAAAATAGGAATTACGTGTTCATGTGACCAGCTGACGTATAATTCACCACTGATGCTTTAGTTTCTTTATGGTATTACGTTTGGCTAAAAACACCCCACGGATTCGTAGCGTAACTCTGAACCATTTTACGAGTTACCCCCAGAGAAAATGATTACCCAAATTTGTGCCTGTCTCGTGGACAATTATACTAGTCTAAACAAGTAGTCTACAGCGTTATTACCACCTTAAATGAAGCGATTAACGACACTGAAGAGTGAAAAAATAATAATAATGAGAGTCACGATTTCCAACACTGAGTCAACGATTGTAAAGAGAGATTAGTAATAGACAATGTGGCGTGCTTAAAAATATATCAAAAATATAAATAAATAAATAGTTTTAAGAGTTAAGAAAAGCTTACCCTGAATATATTCATACTTACATTTTTTTAATAATCGTGAAGAATAAAAGAACCATTTAATTAAAAGGTAAGTTCTTAGAACTGCCAAATACACTCGCCCCATTGCTTCTGGTTCAGAGAAATTCTTTACCGGAATTTAAGACCGAGAGATTTATCAATCAAAAGTTCGCTCATTGTTTCTACAAGTTAAATTAAATGCCTTCCTTATTAGCTTATGATTACACTGAACTAATTCACGTAGATTACAATCTTTACACTAGGAGAATTTTACTTATATTTTTAAAAAATATTTAAAATTATTTTTATTAATAAATATATCAAATAGTAATACAATTTGTAACATTTGAAAAATAAGTTTTAACACTGCTTAGTGAACATATTATATAGTTGTTATAATTCAGAACGATAATAAACAAAGTGACCCGACACATTAAGGGCATCTGTCGTCGGCGCGTGAAAAATAAGAAAACTTCTAAACGCCCCTGGCCATTCGTGTTATAATAAAAATACACTTTTACGTGAACCCTGCCATTTTGGTAAATCTTTTATGATATAATATGTAAAGGAACAATAAAATTGTCAGATTTAGAATCTTTCCCATAATCTTAATCATAATATTTAATTGCTATTAATAATATTAATTTAAATTAATCAAGATTTATTTGATTGTAAAACCAAAGACCCCTCCCTGATTGTACATATACGGATATACGAGAATCTTTATTTAATAAAAATATTAATAAATAAAATAATGTTAATGAATTAATTTTGATCGGAACACATACTGAAAAATAAATATATATATATATATATATATATATATATATATATATATATATATATATATATATATATATATATATATACTTGTAACATTCTTTTATTTTATTTAAAATAGAATGTAATGTACAACATAGGAACACTTAATGGGCACTGCACTTCACTCAACTTTCCTCCAGATGCTTCCTTTGACACACTTGTCTGTCCGCCAAACTATCCAATAACATTACACACATACGAGTACATCTTGTGCACATACAAAGCCTTTGGGAAATTTTCTATTATCTTAGTTGAACAAGGTAGATAGATTTACAAAGATATACGAGACGTTATTAATAGTTTTATAGAAATTGCATATGGGTATTGGGAGTAGTTACTATTTTACAGATTGATTGTTTCTATAATCACGATGATAATGATTGTTATCATCGATGAATGATTGTTTCAATAATTTCATGAACACGACAATGCAATGTCTACAATCACAGGTATTATTAAACCAAAATGCAAAACGTTAATAACAATCAAATAGTATTGATTGTTGTATTGTTTGTTTTTTTTTTTCAAATATTTGTTGTTGTTACTACAGTTTGATTTAAAACACAGTCACACACACACACATACACACATACACACACACACACGTACTCACAAACACACAGTTACTGTTATTTATATGTATTATTAGCTGATAAATTCTGTAAATGGCTATATCCTTGGATTATAAAATTGTTAAAAAAGCTGTAGAATTTACGAATAAAAAATAATAAAAATACATTGAAATTGTAAAGGCGCGTTATTGTGGTCACCTTTTTTTTATGAGACGCGATATCTGACTTCAAATTGCCAAATGGTAGCAAAAAGACGTTGCTCCATGTTTACTATGCCGGTCGAAGGTGCTTATTTACGCTTTGCTTTAAGTCTCCGTTATTATAGGACAGAGAAAACTTCAAGAAACGATTCTTCAAAAAAAAAACCTTTTATTGCGACAGTCGAGATAGTCGCTAAAATACAGATGCTTCCCCCGACTGGAGCCGTGGGTATCGCTGTAGTCAAAAGTTGAGGTAGGAACAAGGTTAAATGGTTTCAGAACATTCTTTGTCGCAACCGCCGCACTACTACTGACTGCTATCTGATTGACTCTGTAACAACTTGGTACAAAATATTAATAAAAGAATCGATTTGGTATAATATGTTACTATGTGTTAAATGAGTATGTATGAGGTACACTACAATCCAAACATAAAATGTACAATGTAACATAAATTGCACGAATATTAATTTTGGCATTTAACATGTCAATAATATCATAATAAATTGTACCATCTTATACAATAGTACTCGTATACTGCTATGACAAATGAAAATAAATTAATTTTAACATTAATAATTGAGTTTCTGAATGTTAATTAAATTTTACATTATAAAAAGTAAATGGGAATCGGTAATTGGCAAGTACCAATAGTAATTGACAAGTAGTTGGGTTGGTTCTTACAATATTTGGTTATAGAGGATAAAGTGTTACCAGTAAAGGTGAGCATAGACATGTCGCAAAATGCCTAAACCTACTTCCGGTGGGTCGCAAGTCTGAAACGATGTATTTATTTCCCCGCCTGCCATGCAATGGACCCGGCGGCCGCACAGGGAATACTATGACATGGTTACTAAGAAAATTGTTTCTGTCCTTTTTAACAGCTTTAAGGTTCCATGCTTTTTTTTAAAGTTGCTAAAAGTCAAATTTAGATTTTTCTCTGTCTTGTAATTAAGTTCCTTAAAACAAAAGATGTGAAAACCAGAAGATGTCTACTGCTGAACATAGGTCTCCCCGTTAGAACGCCATTCTGAACGAGAAGATGCCGGTTGCATCCACAGGTTACCCGTGGCAAGTACCAATAGTACCTGTGACTTTCACTATGTGGTCGGTCCACCTAGTGGGAGGCCTACCTACACTGCGTCTTCCGGTTCGTAGTCACCACTCTAGAACCTTTCTTCCCCACCGGTTATCGGTACTTCGAGTCTGCCATATTACTAGTCTATTTGGAAAACACCTTGAAGTGAAGATTCTTAATCCTTGTGAGAATAAGTGCCTACAGTAGGATGTTAAATACGTTTTGTATTCAAGACTTTATAAAGTTTTAATCTGTGACGATATTTGCATCTTTATAGCAATTCTTTAATTATAGTTGGTTTAACCTTAGGGTTTGAGTCACAAGATATATCCTTCTTAGTATTATAAAAGATGAAAAGAATTAAAACTTAACAACAAAAATGAAATAATTGTGGTTTATATAAATGATACTGTAAAGCAATAACAATCGCCAGCGTACAAACAATAAATCCATATTTTTCTCCTGTCTGAAGCAATAAATTTTACACTGGAATACACGCGTATGGCCCAAAACCTATAAATCGCCAATGCCTCGCACACTCCACTGATATTGTTTGTTTATTTAAAATTAATAATCTATTTATTCATATGCATTAACACTTATTAAAAAAACAATATTTTTAACTGGGCACAAGCGTAGGTTCTTTAATGACGTTGTGGATATAGATACAATACTCGTATATTATTTATTCACCGGCATACTTTGCAATGCCACATGAAGTAAAACATTGTTTGGTTGCATAATTAAATTCGCAATAAGATTTTATTCGCCACACATTTGAAAGTTAACACGACAAACTTTAAATTTATTTTTTGACGTCTCTTCTAATATGACAAATTAATATCAAATTCCATTTTTTATTGTTTTCGTCCAAAATATAACTCACTAAAGCAAATAAAAATAACATTAAAATTAAATTAAACTAAATTAAAATTAATTAATTAAATCAAACTAAAAAAATTTAACTAAAGGTTCAAAGACATTAAACATCACATAAGAAGATTCCTCATGTTAGGAAGAGGTTTGATCATGGGCTCAAATTTTTAATTATACATATGTATATGTAATTTTATTGTTTCAGGTATAATTTTTGACAAGCACTCAAGCGATATCCAGACTGCATTTAGGTTCGCATTAGACACATGCAAGAAGACTAAGATATGTCGTGGCTTAGAGGTGCAGGCTTACGTGGATATAATTAGTACAGCAGATGCATTCAAGTTAGCCAGATTGGGTAAGTGTTTGTGCTTAGCATTTCATTAACAGTTATCAGACTGGCATTGACGTCAGGAATTCGCTACAAAATATGTCTATCTTAAAACATACCGCTTTCTGTATATATTTGCAATGAAGGAATTATTAAATAATTATAATCTGAAATAATCGTATTATGTATTTATTTACGTTATAATTTTACAGCATTGTATTTACAGTATGTGGATATTGAAAGATTAATTCAGAATTCATCTTTCGCTGAACTTTGTTGTATTTTAACTCGTATTAATATACATACAATATATTAGTATAAGTCCCTAAGACTTTTCAATACCGATTTAATACCAAAATATTAATATAAAATCATTTCTTTTAAATTAGTCATAACTAAACCTAAGTGATAACTAATAACTACGCCTGACCAATTTTATATGCTACTAATAAAATAATAAATGCCGAATAGTCCTTAAAGTAGAGTTTATGATATCAGCTATATAAGTCGTTCATAGATGAAAATGGACTTTTCCTAAAATAGCCTGCTGGAAGCGGGTACATTCAGCGGTTTCAGGATACTTTTAGGAGGTTGTCAGTTCATCTTATGGAATTTTATACTGCTCGGAGTTTAAAATATTTAAAAATTCTGTCACAGAACTGGTGAAATTAGTTAGAAATGGCTATTAGATATCAATAACGGTACCTACCGTTATTGATATCTTTAACGTTATTGATATATTGATATCTCAAGAAAATCAGTCGCAATTATAAGTCTTTACACATATAGTTCACACGCATAAGGTGAGTTATCGTCGGTATATGTACATATAGGTAAATGTACATTCAGAACTGAGTTTCCAATTACATGGTAGAGTTTTTTTGGATTCTCTAGATAGCGTAGACATCTTCCTCGTCGAGTTCAACGCTAGAAAGGCCCAAGCAGGTGTGTTTTCTTTTACTAAAAAATTATTAATTTTCTTCCGCTTATACTCTCTTTCACTGGACAGCGTTTACTTAAATAATACGACGAGTGCTGAACAAGATGAGCAGTTACTTCAGAACGGCCCAGCGCCATTTATTGTACAAAGCTCAAATTAGGTCGTGTTCGCACCTGTGGGTGGCATTTGCCGAGGGGCATGTTTCCTTCTACCAGGAAAAGGTTCGATTGTTGTCAGTTAGGCGAATTCCCGACGGATATAAGGTACATTAAAAGTGAGTAGAAGGGCGCAAGTCACACATGTGAATTAAAAAGAATTTTAAATTGGCACAGCTAAAACTTTTTGAGTAATAAAGAAATCAGCCCCAACACGAAGACGCACATCATCCCTAAGGCAGTCAGACGACAAAAGTACCGCAACTGTCGCTTGCTGCCAAGAAACAAAATAAAACTGATATCATATGCAGCATGAAGTGGGTGGATATGGAACGAAGGCTTTTTACTTATTGATATTTATTTGTGAATTACCCTTACGAATCAATTACACTTTACTATAACATTAGACGATTTGCAGTTTGAAGGCGAGAAAATATTAATATAATAATAATTATATGACATAATAATATCTAATAATTACTGTTAAGCGAAAATCAGAAATTACATCTAGTCTTAATTGAAGTTTCATTACATTGTCAATCAACAAGTTAATTTCATTATGTGTTAAGACTGATGACGACATTAATTATATTGTTGAGTAAACTAGGTTTATGAGCTAGGTTGCCCTTATATAATATAATAAAATATAATATAATATAATATAATATAATATAATATAATATAATATAATATAATATAATATAATATAATATAATATAATATAATATAATATAATATAATATAATATAATATAATATAATATAATATAATATAATATAATATAATATATAATAACGAAATGATACTCTGGAGTAAAACTCGTAGTAACGGAACACGTAGTAAACCTAAGTAAAAAAATATAATAATGCTTAACATATTTTTTCCAGAAAAGTTTAACTAGAATGTCAAACAACATATTAAATTATAAAAAAACAAAATAGTTCTGAATTGATTTCACGCCGTGTTTCTCAATTCAATTACATGGAAATTTTAAGTTGCAGTGTACTGCTTCAATTAATTTGTAGGAAATTTTCAAACAATAAGTTTCAATCCGAACAATATCTGATAGCACATAAACAATGAAGCAATTAGCAATGAATGGACTAAACAATTTTATTTAACTGTAGAGTCGACAATTTGTTCATTGAGGCACTACTTCTTAATTTAGTAATTAATAAGAACAGAAGTGTTTAAAGTGCATGAAAGTCTCATTCGACCTCGGGCACAATATTAACTGGATTGATGACATCATGCGTTGCCAATCAATTTGGAGCGGAATGTTGCAATTACTGTTCGTTGTTATTGTTCTCTGATCGGGTTTCAGCCGTTTAATTGTAAACGATTCAAATAGATGCAAATTTTGTGTATCTATCAGAATTTCTATAAAAAAAACTATTTAGTATTACCCGAGAAATCCGCATCATTATTATCATCAGTTGATACTACGAGTACTTCCCTTTATCCAATGACGACACGCGTAGAAGTTGAGCATTGCTTACAGATCAAATTAGGCTACTACGCGTTCTTTTTCCGGTCGGAGCAAATATTTGTTTCATAGCAATTATTGGTAATATATGATAACAATACTGCATTAAAAAATTAATTAATAAAAAAAGAGGTGGATGTTTGCTCTGGATCTGGTAATTAAAGAGTGGTAGGCTAGACAGATGGTGGTAACTTGCTCAATGTGCTGATCCGGGGTTGTACAGTGATAGCTTGTAAGTGGATGGACAGACCGTCAAGTGACTTAGTCGCGGGTCGGGATTAGATTTAAGGTTTCCAGTTTTAACTAGCCCGGCATAGTAGATTCTACTGATACTTGCAGGTATTTAACTTTAGTAGCAGTCGCCTTCATTTATGGACCGCACTCCGGCCTAACGTCAGCCGTGATACGGTGCTGTCAATTTCGTCACAGTTAAAAAAAAACGCATCTCTTAAGACTCGTCGCTTGGTTTTTCCGCTTATCACATCCATAATACATTCTTTAGGTCATACAACCAGCGCAGGGCGGGGCGTAATTTGCAAACGCGGGTCATAACCGATAGAATTTATTGTAAGGAAACCTTTGTATTTTAAAATTGTATTAAACATGGAAATATATCTGTTAATATATATGCCCACCTAATCTGTTTATTTGTCTAGTTCTTTACAATTTCTGTAATAATTAAGGAATAAAAGGCTGTATTCCTCACTAACTACACCTGTACATATCCTTGATTCATCATCACTTACGTCTTGGCTAGGTTCGTCTGGATACTGACATTTCGGAAGGGGTCCGCGTCGAGATCACCTTAAATCCTGCAATGGTTCATCTGCATAATGTCTTTTTACAAAGATTTGTTGGCGATACACTCAATTAAAATTTATTTTCCTTTATCTATAGACTTTATAATGGCGAGGTATTTTAATATACGTTTGTATATTATATTATTATACAAATATTTTTAAACTTGTACCGTTTTATCAATAATAATCATATAAATATCAATAATAAATTGAATATTTACGATTTGCGTAAAAGGATCTAAAAATATTATCTATGCGGCTTGGCGGAACTTGTACTTGCTTATTGTTTCTATGTTATTGGCAACTAATAGAGAAAGTTTGTTTGGGCGTTAACTAAGTTTTCCTCAGCTTTACTTGTGTGGTGAGCCTTAACGAGCAAGTCACTCAGGGCTAGGCAGCAACCGATTTATTTGGAGTTGAAAACATCTGTTCCATGACACAAGTGCTTAAATGATACTTTGAAGTTGTCAAATTATCGCGTGATTTGCGTAGTACGTAACCCAACAAACTTCATGAGTGAAATTAGTGATAATTTTGTTGGTCATGGTGAAATAATAAATAGAAAATATTTATTTATCCTTATTTGGTCCATGCACAATATGGCGTATGCATATGTTGTATTTTGTATTAGTAAATGGCCTGGTTAGTGAATAGCCTAGGCCGTAATTCATACGTGCGTGTTCGGTGTACCACTATTTGTAGCATTTGCACGCATTCACTGCTTTTACATGGAATAATATGTTGAGTGCCATTTTACTCGTAATTGCAACAATGTACCTAATATATGATTTGCTGCAACACAATTATTATTTAAATTGCAATTAAGTTTAAAATTAGTTTAATAAATATACCTATTATTTTCTTAGATTTTGCGCGAACATTGATTAATGAATTAAACAAATTTTATGATGCTTACTATCGCGTTTATTTTGGTTTTGATTTTACAATTTTTTTTATTATTCCGACGTTTCGAGAGCTTTGCAGCCATCGTGGTCACGGAGAGACTGAGGTGTTGGTCGTCCTATTGGTTGATGCTGTTATTGTTTCCAAAACTACCCCGTTTGATATTTTGTTTTTCTGTTCCCGGTTTATTTCAAATTTTTGCAAAAATAACTGACGGTGTCATCTGGTTTGGCAGTTTGCTGGACTTGGGACTTGAGTTTGTGAATTATGGGGTCCCAGGTGTTAGATAATCGCCAACCACCTTCTCTATTGAAATTAGGATGTTTTTTAATCTCAATAGCCTCGCGTACCATCCTGGGTATCAGTCGACTTTCCTTTGCGAGGATCTTCGGTTTGTCGAAACGGATGTAGTGATTGGCGCCGTCCTGTTGATGCTCACAAACTGCAGACTTTCCACTACGTTGGTGTTTGGAATTGTAAATTGTAAAATCAAAACCAAAATAAACGCGATAGTAAGCCGCATAAAATTTGTTTAATTCATTAATATACCTATTTTTTAAAAGCTTACTTTAAAACGAAATTGTACTTCTAAGTTCCTACGCAGTGAATATGTTGACAAAAAATGTGACATAGTAAGTACAAGTTTCCCTAACACATTCCGGTCTTAACTTTTATAACAGCTCGGCGAGTGAAATTTCGAGGGATATCCGTGAACAAATAGTAGTCCCCCAAGAACGGAAAGTGCCATAAAAATTCGCATCGCCGTCATTAGTCTCAGGCGTGTTTTGATCAGACAGCGGAGCGGGAGAATACCAGCCTCCCTTTATCTTCAAGTCGCAATTTTAAATGAGGCCCGTGTAAAAATGCTGCCTCAGAGAGAACTCGATTTTATATCCCCAAAAGAGACGAGCGCTGGATTTATTTGACGGCTTTCGCGTGTCACTCCGTGAACTACTTACTTTAATTTGTTATTTTTAAACTTCACAATCCAAGTAATAAAACTTAATGGCTGTTGTGTTTAAACAAATATTCTTACCTATATAAAAGTTATTGATTGATTTATACTTCATTTATTGACTTGATTTATATTATACTTACGGTTGTGCTTGCGTTGCAGTTACAGAGTGATGTCTAAACTTTATAATTATAGATAGGCACGCCTGTGTTAGGCTGGGCTGGCATTTATGGAAAGAGGCGACTGCTGCCACAGATCGCAACTTTTATGCCGCCTTGACAAAAAACAACCGACTTTAGATTCTTCTATACTACTCTGCGTGTATTTTCTACGTGAGTAACAATTGGATTTCGGTCTATATTAAAATGCACTATCTACAAAAGCGAACCTAATGCCGCTCGGTATTTTCTGCCAGTTAACCTTAGAGACCAACAGAAAGATCAGAATAAAGAATAGGGTGCAAAATTTTAATAATTAGTATAAATACGTATAACCCTAATTCATATAGGACATAGGTATATAGAAAAAAAGAATACTTAAATAATAATGGGTATATAAAGGGTGTCTCAGCAAGAACTTGAATTTTGAATTGCGCGCCATTTTCGACTGTCAACTGTTGAGTCAGCCATATTTGTTGTATATTTAAACAAAACATAGACATTAACGAAAATGGTGCGTTATAGGTTGGAAGAACGTTTGTTAATAGTGAAAACCCATTATAAGAACGGGGAAAATTTTACTGTGACGATTAGCAAGTTACGAGATCATTTCGGCATGCATAGTAGATCGTCGCGGCCTACTATTGAGAATTTGAATTTGAGAGGACGTTTTCATTAAAAGATGAAAAAGACCTTACTCGACATAGGCCGAATAGATCGGCGGAAAACATCGCAGCTGTGAAGGACAGCCAGGAAATAAACATTCATCGCAGCACTTCAACAGATTTTGAATAAAGATTTACACCTTCATGCTTACAAAATCCAGCTGACTGAACAGTTGCAGCCTAACGATCTCGATAACGATAACGATAAACAGCGCAGAAACTTTACCAACTGGATCTTGGAACAACTGCAAACTGACGATGAATTTCCCAACAAAATCATCTTTAGTGACAGGGCTCATTTCTACCTCAACAGCTTCGTCAACAAACAAAATAATCGGATGATTTTTGAAGAGTAAGATCTATGGGAACCACCCTGAGACAACTGAGATATTCAAAGAAGAAATTGCACATCAAATCGTCAAATCCAGCAGCCCTTATTGCAAAATTTTGTCAAAAGAGTGCAGACCTGCCAACAGACCAACGGTAGCCATTTAACCGATATTTTGTTTTATGTGTAAATGTCATCACTACCTCCCTGTAGTGATGTAGAAAAAAAAATACATATGTAGAAAAAAATGTCAAAAAAATATAAAATATATATATATTTTTAAATTTTTAAAATTCAAGTTCTTAATGAGACACCCATTAGTAAACTATCAACATTAAATTCATAGTCATTAAAACATATAATGATATCGCGTATAATACATTTAATTCTCTTGGTCATCGGGTGTTTTAGATTATTGTTTTTTTATAGACGTGCAGTAGGTGCTACGAGTATAAGTTACATACTTGTAGGTGGTACGGTGGACTAAATCCGCTAGACATTCTCTGCCAGTCAACCTGAGGGATCAACAGAGGTCAAAATAAAGTATCAAAATTTTACACTAGGCATCTAACATCGGGGGAGAAAAAATGCTTAAACAGCAATTTTTGGAAATTTAAGCACATTTAAC
Source organism: Tinea trinotella (assembly GCA_905220615.1). NCBI lineage: Eukaryota > Metazoa > Arthropoda > Insecta > Lepidoptera > Tineidae > Tinea > Tinea trinotella. The sequence continues at coordinate 8,245,693 of HG992305.1, forward strand.
GTTTGTTGTGTAATGTCACACCAATCTCAGTGTTTTAGTGCATGCACCGTTACAAGTTTTATTGTTAAATTTAGTGGTGCTATATTGATTTGATAGAAAATTAATGTAAAAATAATATTTTCATTAATTTGGGGGTAATCAATCGTATTAGTCCAGCTAACAACACTGTTTTAAAAAATGTTTGTATAATTATAATAGCTAAGGACATAACAACTATAATGTAATATTACTTGTAACTATCTACTTACTAATATCTGTGACAAATTTATTGATTGATTATTGTGGAAAGGAGGTGGATTTTGTTAAATGGATTGTTGTTGAATCTTTGTTTTACCTCTAGCTATAGTTTAGGTAAGTCCCTGGCTACTGAATAACGAAACCGACGACTGAACACGCCGTATTGCCTCTCTTTATCCAAAACCTCATTATTATTTTCTTATGGTCCATGTTTACATTGAACTTTAGTTTAATGTATGTAGGTATAATAGTATAGATATAGGCAACTACGAGTAGGTACATACTTCTGGCTAAAATATATGAGGTCTTTATATGAATGGCAAATTCTTCTCACGAGCTTTGCCGACGGGAATAGGCGCTTCTCGAATCGTCATTATAAGAGTACCTACTATAGGCGCCTCTTATGTAGTCGTTCAACAAATTCGCGATTCGAATATCTGATTCCGACATAAAATTATGAATATAAATATTTATGTTTTTGACACATTTTTTTACTTTATATATATAACATGTTTTAAGGAAGCTAGCTAAAAATATTGACCTGTTTATAAGCATTTTTATGTTACAGATACATTTTAAGAAATGGTACTTTTGATAGCACAAAGAAGAAACTGTATTTTATTACCTGATTTTATACTTGAAAGCACTGCAACTTTTGAAAACTTGTTTTGTAGATAAAGTGTTTACTTCCTTGTTTCTTGACTGAGGTGACTTTATGACAGTTTTATAATGATACTAAAAGTCTTCCCGTTCGCATTAGAAATACTTGTTACTGGCGTTTCATACATCTACTGTAGACATCAGTTTCTATAGGTATTTTGAAACCATTTGATATACAAGGAATATGTAATTCTAGAAAAAGTCAAACGTTTTTCACATTTCACAGTTTGCAATGTTGTATAAAATACCACAAGTCAACTGATCTTCCTGACGTAGCTTGTCTTCGAAGCGAAGTGCATTTTTAACGGTAGCGGAGGCTCCTTAAGTGTCTTTACATGATTTTGCATTTCTTGTTACAGATAACAATACACCTACATAATATTTTAGAATTTAAAGAATATTATATTTAGAATCCGATAGAATCGTTCGCAAACAATTATATTTTGTTACAAGGTTACTCGACTCAAAATAAGTGACAGATAATTACAAGACTTTATGCAAAATGGAACAAAAGTTTGTAACCTTTACCTTGGAATTTAAGCCAATAGGATTTCTTCTAAAACCACTTATTTCATTAGTAAAGAGAAAAATATATTTGAATAAGGAATGAAAAGAAATTTCATTATCCGAAAGTCCTGAAATTAAATTTTACTGATAATTGTAGGAAATTCAAGAGAAATATGTTATACATATTGTTTAAAAGTAATATCAATCAATCAATCAAATTGTCACGCCTTTTTTCCACAGGGATAAGCAGAGACAATGGAGCGCCACTTGCCACTGGCCTGACACAACTCTCTCGCTTCCTTCACATTAAAATTTCTCTTCATACAAGCTCTATTTAAAAAGAAATATTAAATCATAAATGTAATATTTTAGATATTTTAAATTTATGATAAACAGTTATGGATACAGCTTGTTATATTTAATAAATATTATAATATACCCAGAATTTCTTACAAACTGTTTTCTTTGAAAACGTCATTATGTAACATGTAGGTCGAGTAACAATAAATAAATAAATATTAAAAAAATATACGTAAAGAATGCGACTTCAATGCCACAACTTATCTAAAAGTTATGAAAATGTCTTTGAATACGAGACACTGCTTGCGTCGAAGGTACCTTTCATTTACCATTTGTGAGAACAAATTTTGATGAAAATAGTTTCGATATTAAATGCTATAATTGGGCTGTTAATAAAGTTTAAAGTGGTAAGAATTTTTATTAAATTTTAAAGATACGAACTGATAACTATTACTATATAATAGTTATCATTATACTATGTTCTGGGTAAAAAATGAAATGGAGTAAAAAATAATAATCATATTTATAATTAAAAAATAAAATATTAGGCTTTTACCTATGCAATTGAGTAGTTATATACTGGTCATTTCAAATAAAATATTTTGCAAATTTGCCTCGGATTTTATAATTCGGATTTTAAATTTGTTTTACCATATTAATTAACATGGAACAAAACTCTTTTTTCAAAATCAGGTTTTGTTCATTGTGATTAGCGTTATGTTTTCATTACATTTGAATCTAATTCATTATCCTGATTAAAAATTCAAGTATTTATAAAGTATGAGGCAACGCGGCTCATTGGCACTCAATATTAACGAAGAATAAGCATTACTGCAGATGCGTGCTGTGAAGAACTGACCAAAGTGATAGTAAAGTTCGCAAATCTTCAACCAGCTTTAGATCAAACCCCGATGTTCCTGCACGACAACGCGCGACCTTATACTGCACAACAAAAATCTTCAAAAGTTGGGGTTGGAAGCTCTAACCATCTGCTGTACCTTAGGCGCAAGGTTTTTTTTTGCCTATTTTTTTGCCGTCATCTAGAATTTGGATGACGTTATATATACAATGTTATACAATACAATTCAATGTTCAATACCTTTAAAATGTACATAATGCTCTCGCTTACCTCACATCCATAATTCTGTTCTGTATGAAGCTCTACGGTTATGGTCACTAGGCAACCCAGCTTTCTTGAGGATGCCTCTGATTTGTTCAGGAAACACCCTCCTGTGTCTGCCTCGTTTCATCCGATTTATTTATAAATTCGTTTCGATTCCTTTGTCAATCCTTGTTACTGCATCTTCTTTCAAACCACATCTATCGCGCACTATGCTAACTCCTATTCCTTATATCTGCTAACTTAAAACTTATGTTAAAATAATATGTCAGTTCAAACATACATTCAATTTCTGGTTACTAGTAGTACTTGTGATTGATGTTACTCTACCCTTTAAGTCTCGCTTTTTTCCTATAAGGGTCGCTCACTCCTTCAGAATTTCCTACAGCGCCAAAGTCTACTGTTTATGCTAAAGTAAAATATCCCGTAGAATATGTATACGAAATATTTTCTCCATTTTCAAATTTATCCTATTATAAACATTTTTATTTAAAAATTCACTTCTACAAAAAAGTTAAGTTAATAAGCTGGTGCTTCAATAAGATTACAACGTTTAAATATTAAGGGAAAAGTTATATAAAACATACAAAATCTGGAAAATTAAGACATTAAATAACTTTAATATGTATTTACTTCTAGCTACTTAATACTTTGTTGTTATTGGTCTCATCTTTCAATCTTTAATAATACTTTATACATAATAAGATGCTTAATAACATTAACAATTTGTGATAAAAGAACATAGGATCAACTTTTTCTTTGAACTTTAAAGAATTCACATTGTTCATTGTTGAAATTTCAAGCAAATACCCAGTTCAACTTTAACTTTACTAAGTTATTTACTTTACTGAAATCCAGTGATCGCTGCTAATGACATGTTATGAGTTTAGCCATCAAACAATTGGAGACGATTGTCTGCTTTGCCAGGAGCAAAATTCTCTAACTCTTGACGACGAGTCAAAGGAAGGCTTGCTCCGGTCTTTTACAGTAGTACATCCGCAATGATTATAGTCCGTAGGATAGTCAACATAAAGGCTCAACATATATACTCATAGGGAAATAGGAGAGGGTGTCAAAGCGAGGGTACAGAGTTTAATACCTACTTACGAGTAAGCTTTGAAGTTGTGGCTATGAAACCACCGTATGACGTCTTGAAATTCGTAATAGAAAGTACGTTCATGCTATTAATAAGATAATTAAACTTTCATATTTACCTTAATAAACAATTTAATTAGGATAAGTTAAGATTACTAAATAATTAAGTATATTAATAAAACTAGATATTTGATTGTATACTTAAGTGTGATTTTTATATTAGATGTCAGGAAAATAAACTATTAAATATCTATATAAAAAGTAACTAGGACAGAAAAAACCGGTCAAGCAGCGTGTGAGACTCGAGGGTTCGTTTACATAAACTTACTTTAAGTTTTAACTCAACGTGCAACCGCTGGCACCTTTTAGCTTTTTATTTAGTTTTTAGCATGAAATATGATATAGTTCACGTCCGAAAGCCTTTGTAATAACAAGTAATAATGGCGTTAGAGAACACATTGTTATTAAGAGTAATTTTATATTTCACTTTTCATAACGTCTTCTCATAAATAAAACGAAATAAATTGTTGTTCTATTTGAACTGTGTCGTAAATGTTTACACGTCAATATAAATATGATAATGGATACCATTGTGTTTGAAATTATTTGAGCAAAAGTTGACTCAAATATAAACATTCTTGGAGCATAGAAAAATCTCATCGATCACGTGATAAACATATTTACATAGCCTTGAATAAATATTTACTTGTTTTTTTTACTCGTATATCAATTTACCTTGCTCTGTTATACAGAAAGGATGTACAGAGTGAACAAAGTTTCGATTCAGGTCTAAAATGTATTAGGTGACTTTGCAAAGAATGGGATCATTTCTAATAGTTGTAATTTATTCTTATTATATTCTTAGATTCTATGTAGAGTCGGCCATTTGCTAAAATAAACATCTATTACTAGACATCTTGTTACAATCTATTCCCCAATTTCAAATTGATAATTTTCCTAAATAGACAATAGTCTAATATTAGCTATAATATTTGCCATGTTGTGGTTGCGGAGCACATTACACAAATATCTGAAATCTGCCTAAACTTAAGGTTCCAACTATATTAATAATATTTACCATATTTGCATACTCTTGTCTCTTAGATACAACATATTTTAAATATTTTGATACACTAGACCATACTAGACCCTTACGTTTTAGTTTGAGCAAGAAAAAGTTGAGGAGCGCCGAAGACTAAATAAAGACGATTATTACTCGGACAAAATCATATATTTACAGATTTTAGTTACTAGATATCTTAAAGGTATCGTCAGATACGTACAGATATGTAAATGATATGCTGACGAGATGTGAATAATTATTCCTATTCATTGTTCATCATGCACAAGGATCCTATAAAACATAACTTGACATATTCATTCCCATATATAGGCAACATCTAAACCTTGAACAATACAGAGTAGTTTGCAGATATTTAAAGCGCTCCATTTAAAGCGACACAATTGGTAAATTGAATCAATCAATTTGCTTCAATGTTTCCTTAACTGCAAAACCTTTATCACCTCGATCAATGCAAGAAGCATTGATCGGCACATCGCCTGAATTAAGGCTAGAGTGCGTTCCATGAATAGTAGCAGACGTATTTATTTACTATTCCAACCTAGATAGACCCAGCAGCTTTCAAGCTAATCCTAAGACTTGAAGTACTCCGAATCGGCAGACGGGGAAAATGACTGTCTGAAATTACTCTTTGCCTACAACTCTCTAAATCTCAAATAAACGATTACTTAACATTACACAGCAAAAAACAGGGCAATTGTAATATGTTAATATGTTACAATATTAAATTGTAATAAATTACATAAGATTTGTATATCGACAACAATGTTTAAAATGCATCAGCAATCATCTCCTCAAACTTTACACTTCGAACTGCAGATATTACTAGTTTGCAAACAACTGTGATCAAATCTCGGACACCTTGCTCTCGTGTAAAGTTTCTCTTTGAATTAGGTAACACTTTAACCACTTCCATTTGAGTCACTTATAGACTGTGATTTATATGTGTAAGAAAAGTAGGAAATAAAATAAAGTAGACTGTTTGCATACTTTATTTATTTATATTTATTGATAGTTTATACATTTATTTAAATGAATTTTAGGATTTGAATATGAATAGAAAATTTAAATGAAAAACGAGATTGACATCAAGAACGTTTTGTAAGCATTTTATTATTTTGCTACGATATGACCGCACACTGCCTGATTTTATTCCAGAGTACGATACGATACAGGGTACGATACATGAGTGGAGGTAGCTACTGTCGTAGATGTTTTTTTGGCCGACGTAGTAACAGGAACTGATGCAACCGTAAACTGAATCGTTTTTTTACACATCGGCGTTTACGGGCTTTTCCTTCGGAGGGAAAGTCGGGGTCAGATGTCGAGACTCACTAATAAAACCAGCAGTAGCATCGATTATGATGACCTAGCTAATCTGAACTCTGTCATTTTTCTTCAAGCTGCTCGCGAAACGCGACTAAGTAACTACACGGTATTTATACCTAAGAGTGGTACCGCACTTGGGTCTTAAAGAATGATACCATTAGGAAAAACCCAATTAGCAAATAATATGATACTATAGGACGTAATAAAAAACGGGATAATAAAAAAACACATAATTATTTCTGAAGTATTTGGAACACTTTCTACTTCTGCGACACTAATAAGTATGTTGTGGGCTATAAATATTACAAGTATGATTTTATTAAAACCGAACCAATTCATTATGTTATTTAATATCAGTATATGAGCAAAATATAATTATACGCTGTATTTAGTGTAAAAATATATTATATACAAGTAGTATAAAAAGTACATTGTGTTCGTCATACCGCCCGCCTGATGTTAAGCTGGAGTGTGGCCCATGAATGGAGGCGACTGCTACTACAACTAAATAACTGAAAGTAGCAGTCGCGTCAACTATGCCGGCCTAGTTTAAAGCAGCTTGGAGCTGATTACGAAACGCAACCAAATCACTTCTTAGTCTGTACTCTTGAAAGTGGTGGTACTACCACGGATCGGGAGACTAGAAACCACTGCCCACCTTCGACAACTAGACCCGAAGCAAATAACCGTCTTTTTTATCGACAAATATTTGTAACGTATTAAAGCTATGAAACAAATCCTCTCTCCGACCTGGAATCGCACCCGGGATTCCAGGTCTGAGTAACTAAACGGGTACGCTAACAATATTAATCATTTGTAGTTATCAATCAATCAATCAATTAAATTGTCACGCCTTTTTTCTACAGGGATAGGCAGGAACAATAGAGAGACATTCGCCAGGACCCTGACACAGCTCCCTCGCTTCATTACAATTCTTTTCATACAATCAATTAATCAAATTGTCACGCCTTTCTCCCATGGGGAAAGTCAGAGACAATGGAGCGCCACTTGCCACGATCCTGACACTACTCCCTCGCGTCCTTCACATCCACAATTCTCCTCATACAAGCTCTCCTATTATGGGTACTAGGCAAGCCAGTATTTATGGTCTAAAATATTTTATGAAAACGGCTCTCGTATACCTCAAAACAACCAAAAAACATTAATGAATATTTATCACATTGTTTAGTACGAAAGTATTTTATTGAGCACACTTTTGATCTTTTACAATAGAAAAATATTCCTTTAGATCCCCTGTTACCCAACAGTTTAGAGGAGCTAAGTAAAATAACGATAACTATAAGATGCGGTGGCTGATACCATAGTACGTGATCCGCAAGCTAGATCACTCCATCGCCAAGATACCACCCGATATTTGCTGTTTTTTATTGCCACATCCATATTTCAACACGAATACCCTTAACAATATTTGGAAGTACTGAGGGCACTAATGTGTGCGTGGCCGGAAAGATGATTTGCGCTTCCTTACTCAATATTCGAGTAGATATTTTTATTAACATAGACTAAATCAAATATAGCTTACAATAATTAAGTCTTGTTAAATTATTTTTATTGCTCGTATATTAGTATGTTTAAGTATGACCTCATAAAAATACTAAAATACGAAGCCTATTTTCATTTCGATATTAAATTTCGATACCATAAAGCACAGTTGTCACCACCACACAAAAGAGATATTGTCTTTCTATATTTGTACTGACTTCGTTATGATTCTTTTTTATTATTTTGTTTAAATAAGGGATCTGTTATTTTTATATTTTAGGTACAAAAAAAAATTTCTATTTATTCGGATAAAGTTATTGTTACTCGTATGAATTAGTCAGTTATGCGTTTGCTTAGATTGTCGCGTCTTCTGTTTTGATTTTGTTAAAAACTTAAGTTTAACTTTGTATATATTTTATTTCTACAAAATTTGGTGCATAACGGAGGGTGGAAACCGACATTGGTTAGGGGGTTATTCCCGTTACCGCTCGGATTTCTTAATTAACTGGTTGTATTAATACGGAACGTGAGACTTTCTCTGGGACGTAATTGTATGAATTGGATTACCCTAACTATTGTTAATGATGATTGTACTTAAAATTTTGTAATAAATATAACTTTACTTTTATTGAAGTTAGTATAATATAAAATGTAATAATTTTATAAATCTTTTGCAATTGTATTACTTTTCCATTTGGTGGATGTAACGATATATATATTTTTATTTTTATTACAAAAAACTATTATTTTATTTTGAAATACAATTTTATTAATATCTGGGTCTACCTACCGGCATCCCAGAGTGCTCTGTGCTATTGCCGACATTGTTTATTTCAATGTGGGCAATAGCACATTGAATGTAGCATGTTTTACTACATTCTAATGTACATACATCTAAATGGTTCCTATTAAATATCAATGCCATTGATGTGTGCCCCATTGATATAAATATAAATTTAACATATAAAATTATATAATTTATATTCGAGATTTACATTCGTCGTAATAATATGAAATAAATTATTTTTAACACGTGATTATTATTTGGATATATTAATCAGAAGTACAGTGGGTGGTTTAAAATAGTAGTAGGCCGCCAAATTATATTATTTTATCAATGATTTTATATGTAATATAAATATATATTTATTTTATTTAAATATAATAAATATTACTCAGGTAATCTTCTTTGTAAATATAACCCTATTAGATATCGTAAATCATATTTAGTAATAATATTAAATTTATTATCCTATAGGAATTAAGCAATGTAGGTATTATTAATGTAGAAGCAAATTGGATTATTATATAGAGAGGTTGTATTAACTATTATGACCTCTATCTAATGATTTGTATATTTAACACAACTTAGCGCATTTAAATTACCTTATAACAAATATTATATTATTTGTGGGCTTTACGTGACTATTTTGCTTATCTGTTTTGGGAATATAGATATTTTTGGACACTTATTGAAAGACAATTAGAGAAATAAACTTAGATCCCGAGTCCATATATTTCCTATTTGGATTTTGCAAATAAAATAAACGAATAAAATAACTGTGAAGTCAGAAGAATTTAATTAATTTTGAAAAACGCGAGAGGTTAAATTAAATCTAGTTACAGAATTTAAAATTCATGAATCAACAAATAGTATTTGTACATTGAAAGAAAACTCGGTAAACATTTTTAATATGGTTTAAAAGGATGTTTAAAGATGTCTTTTGTTGCAGTGTGCAATCAGTTTGGACGTGGTGTTGTAAGCTTGATGGGCTATGTCAATCCGGATTCCTTCGACATTCTGCACTCCTATACCAATACATTTCAGATGCCATTCGTAAATCCATTCTTTCCAGAGAGGGTGAGTTTTTTCGATAATATTTTTAAAAAAATCATACTTTATTTTGATATACTCGTATATTATTATTATAGTAATTTATTTTATGCCAATTATTATTTATATACATTACCAAGTTCTATAGGATATATTCATAAGTAAATAATAAAATAAAACATATTTAACGTGTAAAGAATTAGTAGAAAAAATATAACAACTATTTATCTAGGAATTTAATTTCCTATATTTTTTTACACCATAATGACTAAATATTTTCTTAAAAGAAACTTACGTTATTTTATATATACATACATATATATATCCTATAGAACCTGGTAATATAAATAATAATTGGCATATATATATATATGTGCGGCGTGATTATTATCTAATACTTATTAGTGGGTATGTTATAAAATATTAAACTGTCAATTATAATATTAATTTAAAGATTAACGTGCCACAAAATAGGTCAATTCACAATGCGGCAATAATATGACATCTACGAGCGTGTGATATGAGTAGTGGTCCCCAAAGCAATTCCCTTTCCACTGCTGTTCCTAGTGATATTGTGTTTGTCAATAGTTTTAACTCAATTTTAATATAGTATCGGCCCCAATGAATATACAAATAGGTACCAACTTTGAGCTTATAAATTTCTAATTTGATTTAGAACTTTGTATTTTATATATAAATGCTCTTGTATGTAGATTTTTTTATTGTTATACATCTGACATCAGAATAATGTAATGTTGGTTTTAAGTACTGGTATAGGTGATTTGCACATATGATTTTTTTACACCTAGGTTTTAAAGTTTCCAAAAGTATATAGTTGAAATTGTATAAAAAACCTAAACAAAATAAACTGAATATCTGTGAAAGTTTATACCATAATTCAATAGAATGTCTCTTCACGTTTGTCAACGCAAGCTCTTTCCCCCGTCCTCTTAAATATAAATGTGTGGAAAATGTAAATGTTATTATACGTTTGTCTACTTTTCCCTATTTCGAGGTTTTTCACGCGGTTTCTATCTTACCTACGCTTCACTTACATGAACATTGAAGGTCTATCAGAAGATATTACATTTTTATTGATAGTGAATTTCAGTTTGAGGATAAAAAAGGTTAAACAGCAAAAGACTTATTACGGAGCTAAATAAAACAAACTTATTTTATCTACTGCTTGCTATTCAACTAATAACTAGTCGAATAGTAACCTATACTCGTACACCATAGTATTTTCTTAGATTTTGCGCGAACATTGATTTATGAATTAAACAATTTTTATGCGGCTTACTATCGCGTTTATTTTGGTTTAGATTTTACAATTTTGTATTATTCCGATGTTTCGAGAGCTTTCGAGAACCACGATGGCTGCAAAGCTCTCGAAACGACGGAATATTACAAAATTACAATATCTAAACCAAAATAAACGCGATAGTAAGCCGCATAAAATTTGTTTAATTCATTATACACCATAATTAATTTGTACTCGTATTTTAGGTGATTCCACCAACATCTGGATTGGTCGATCATTCCATTAGTTTGAGACCTGATTACCACAAAGCCATAATTGATACGGTCAAATTCTATGGTTGGGAGAGTGTCATCTACATGTACGATTCTCATGATGGTAAGTAGTACAGTAAATACAATCATCATAATATCAATTAGTCTGGCATAGATAGACCCAGTTCTGCGCATAGTAATGACAACAGTAGCTTAGCTTTACCTGACACTTTTACCTGACCTGACGTTTCTACGAGCTATATTTACAATAGTTAAAACAATATATTGTTTATATATATATTTATTATTATTCAATATTAGCTTATTAGCTCCAATAACAACTCCATTAATCTTTGAGATCTAAAGAGTGAATATCGAAGTCGTCCATAAACACCTGGTTTCCGAACGCAATATGTTATTTTTATTTATACGCGACATTTGACCTCGACTTGCCTGAGGGTAAGAAAAGAGACGTCCAAAAGCACTAACGAATTAAGTAATCCTCAGTCGCTGCTACTACCTGCCATCGAAGAAGCACTACAAATGGTATCTGGGTATAACACAATACACATTAACTTCTCTAAAGAAGCATAGTGTAAGCGAATCGAGTTACAATTATCGAGTTACAATTGTCGGCGTTTTCTGACCTCACCTTACCTACTATCAGGCAAGTCCAGGTTACATGTCGAATTACAATGAATTATTATAAAAATACGCGGAAAATATACACACTTCATTTTACAGCCCTTACTCGTATATTGTAGAATATGTTTTACTTTACGTACATTCGCAACTCATATAGACAAGCCACTATGAAGTCAAACACTATCTATCCCACAGGGAATGGTCTCGAGAGTGCCCTGCCTCCTCTAACATCTATAAACTCACAAAAGTGAAAACATCTGTGGTTTTATTAAAACGTGCAAATATTGTAAATATGTCGATATAATATACGACCATAGTGTATTGGTAGTGTGATGATCAAGAAAACTGAGAACCCTCGGTTTAAAATCCTTTTTGCATACCAATTTTACGTTGATTATGTACTTTGGTCGTTCTGTTTTTATAATACAACCATGTTTTGTAGATTAGTAAAATTAATTTAAAAATAATTGTTTGAAAATAGATTACTAATAAATTCAACTTCAACTTTTAAATATTGCTCATATAGTATATATTTTGAATTTATTATGTTTATTAAGACTCGACATATGTCAACACCCCGCCTATTGTTAAGCTGGAGTGCGGTCCATTGATAAAAGCGACTGCTACTATAGTTAAATAACTGTAAGTAGTGGTCGTATCCACAATGTCATCTAATTATTTCAACAAAACTTTTAAGCTGATCCCAAAACGCGACTCAGGGGTAGGACTAGGTCACTTGACGGTCGGCAGACAAATTACGAACTGTGCCCACCACTCCTAAAGCATCCAGACCCGAAGCAAATATCAGTCACATTTTTCAATAACATATATTCGTGATAATTAAGTATTACAAATAAATGACACGAAAGAAATAAATCAATTTATTTTAAAGTTTTTTTATTATTGAGACACGACGTACAACTTCGAACTACGACGAATCATTGTATCCTGCATAAACACGAGTTATGCAAGGCACAAGTGCTTTTTGACTCTTTGCTTGAAGGATCTCAGGTCGTTTGTTCTACAAAGAAACGACAAGCTGAACCTCTTGGTTTGGCTTAAGAAATCATATTAATTGTGCCTAAATAAGTTGAAGATTTAAAGTAGATCTTGTGCATGTGACTTACTAAGTTTTTTATTCTTAGTCCACTTACTTATCCTTTCAAACTACGCCAGTAAAGCACTTTTCAGCGACTAACTCTTATAAAGTTTTCAACTAAGTATTAAGCGCTTTTATTTATTGTTCTGATTTTATTGTCCGATAAATACCCCTGTACCATAAAATAGTTTCTATTAAAATGTTAATATTAATGTCTGATATTAAAATGTTTTTAATATCAATTTATTAATTTACATAATCACAGAGCCTGTATGAAGAGAATTGTGGATGTGAAGGAAGCAAGAGAGCTGTGTAAGGATCTTGGTACGTTGCGCTCCATCGTCTCTGTCTATCCCTGTGGGAAAAAGGCGTGACAATTTGATTGATTGATATTTTACATAAATTAATTTTCACGGTACGTTTGCGGTAGGTACATATAAAAGTTTAAAACTACACTCACAAGCTAGATGCTGATGAAAGGTACGCATGTGTTAATAATTATCAATAGTTAGTTACGTCTTCTTCAATTTAAATTAAATTAAATTTAATGCAATAATCGAGAGGAAAGTGATTTTCTTTCTAATTGTACGTAATTAGTAATTAGTTGTGTTTCCTAATATTATTTCATGTGCGAGGATGAAATTATCTTTACTAATAAATTGTATCAGACGATTCTTTGTACTGTCAATGTCAATCAAGGGGGACGGACGGTTACAAATTATTACCAGCAGAATTCAGCAATCTATCTACTTACTACATTATAGTAATAGTATATATAATAAAATAGGATTAGTATTTAGGATTTGCAACGTATTTTCTTACAATATGTCTAAATCGTAATATAAAATGTTAGTAATTATAGAGTATATAATAAAATGTATTGAGCAAAACCAGTACTTGGACAGAATAAATATAAATTCAAAGTATCCGAGTGCACGTGAAGGGAAAAGCGGGTGATGAAATACGTGACTCGATGTACAGTATACATTTCATATGGCTTACATATAGATAGGCAATCAAAATTCAACATCTAAAACAAAATATTATTGTAGACATTTTTGCGATGCAATATCAAAGCATTGAAGAGACTGCTCTTAGTTAATGATGTCTTTTGAGACGCTTTTCAAAATCATTGATGCGACATGCAATGAACATTTTATAGTGCATTTTAGACAGTCATTTAATAAAACCGCTTTTCATACGGTACGTAAGTTAGATAGGATTTCGAGTACAGTTTCAATTTTAGTTCAGACATATTGACATTCGTATATCTGGTCAAAGGCAAAGGAAGTGTAATAGTTTGAAACGAGTGGCATATCAAGCTCTACAGTTTGTAAATTGAACGCCAAAACAACGATTGAAAATTACATTGGAAAATGTGCACCCCAGATTTTGAAAGGAAGTTTATTTGCTTTTGGTTTTTGAATGTTTTCTGCTCTGTTAGAAATACAGTTTGTGTTATATTGCATTTTTATTATTTTAAAATAAAATTATATTAAAATAAAAATTATTGCAACTAAAGTCGATCGTATATTAGATATGAGACCAGAAAATAAATATATGCTAGGGGGAAGTAAAAGCCTTCCTTACATACGATGTGCGTACTTAAGAATGCACTACTTTCTACTATTTCCTACTTTTGTGGCTTTTTACATCTTAAGAGAGAGACAGATAAAAGCCTGGATTCTGTCGCACAAAATACAAAATTTATGTATTATAACTTTGATATTAAAGTTACTAATGACAAAATCGATTCGATGTTTTCATAAAGGTAGTGAGAGTTTTATGACAATGATAAAATATGTGCATGTTGGTGGTTATGCTGTCGAAACACCTAATCGTCTAACTCGATATAGCCAACAATAGAGTCTTGATCTTCGTGAATTTTGTGACAGAATAGAAGGGATTTAGAAGGTCTTTCTATGAGACAAGCCAGCGTTTAGAGTCAGGCCCATAAATGCCTTTGTAATATCCACAAGCGTTTGCGTTGTAATTGTTGAACAAAGTTTATTCCATTGTTAACTTCTTTATTGTTAAAAACATTATAAAATTATTATTATATTAGGTACTCCAAGTTAATCAGGTTTCAATGTTAATAAATAATGCAATTGAAAAGTGCGAGTTAACAAAAAAGCTAAAATCTACATAAAATCCAACATGGAATAAATAATCTGTGCTAATCTCTAATTTTAAATCACTCTAGGATAGGCACTTTAGGATATGCAGACATAAAGGAGCGCTACTTACTACGATTCTGACTCAACTCCCTCACTTCACTCACATCCACACTTATCTTTATACAACTTTACGGTTATGGGCACTAGGCAATACAGCTTTCTTAAGGATGTGTCCGATATTAAATAACAAAAGGAAGTAGGAAATCAAACAACAAATATGAATATTTTCTGAGATAATTTCAATATGCGACTTTTCAACGTTCATAAAAAGACAACACAGGATTACTAAGTGGGAGCAAAGGTAATTAACATCCACTTAACCTATGATTAGGCAGAGAGAGGAGGATGAGTCAAAATATACACAGGTTTCCACTCGGAGTAGGGGCGAGCCATACTATGATATGTATATTATTAATTAGTAAAGTTAAAAAAATAATAATAATACAAATTAGGCGAAAAATTTCCCTTGAAATCTAATTGGGATTACCTAATTTATTTCTTACATTTTATATGTAACGAATAATATCATAAATATAACGATCATTTTTTTAATATAATGAAATAGCGAAAAGAAGCCAACCAGGCGAATAAAAGTATGTTCTACAGGATAAGTATCTACGTAAGATACCGCTATATTGACAATACAGGTTGTTTTCACCCGCATTGCTACCCGGCCCGGTTTATTACATTTTTCTGCTTTGTTGTCGTGGTGGTTTATAGCTTAGGAGACTTTTTTGCCACTTGCAACTTGTTTGAAAAAACTAATTAGAATGACGATAAAAAAGATTTAATTTATACTAATAATCTTGTTAAAAAAAGAATGTAATTTAATAATGAATTAAAGTTTAATCCATTCATTTCATATTAAAATATATTTTTATTGCAGTAACGCTCCATGGAGTTCTTTCATATAAAATTATGAAGATTTTAGCTCTTACTATATCGCATGTTTAAACAGTGAACAGTTTCATTGAGAATTAAATTCAGAATTGGTTTTATCGACTTCCAATTTTATTGAAGCTGAATGTATAATCCGGAATATCCGGGACTAACCGCGAACTACCCTCCATGCCATCGGGGGTTTGCCGTGAGTCCGTTATGATTTAATTGTTTTAATATTCATTAAACCGTACACCGGTTTCTTGCAAACGTTTATTAAAGTAATAAAACATTTATAATATACTGTTAGCCGGAATTACGGCTATCAATTTAATCCAAATCTAAACTATATTAAATAATGAATAACACATTTTATACAATTTCATATGTTAATAATTTCAACGTATGCATACGCATTTAATGTAGTACGAAAAATTATAATTTCAATAAAAGTAACTAAGAATTATTTTAAGTCTATTGGTTGACAATAAAAATATTACTTCTCGGAAGTCACGAACTATGACGAAATTCACTTCTTCGAAGGTTGGTTGGGTTTACATTCATCTCATACAATATAAGAAAAGACGTAATCATGTCTAGAGGAATCACGTCCAACAGGATACAGCACCGGAATTCCGCCGAACTCCCCTGCAGACAATTCTGTGGGTAATTTACTTTGCCGAAAAAAGAAAAGCTTTAACTCGTTCACCTGTGAAAAATCATTAGGACAAATTTAATTTCATTATAATTTCTTCGTAATATATATTACAATAAAGTAATACATACATTCGTTCTGTCGTAAGCACTTTTATGAAAATAGGCATTAAAGTCAGATGAAAACGTATATTGTTATGCGATATGACATTGCAATGAGACAATGTTCCAGTCACGCTTTGTCGTTGTGCCCCTGAGATCGCTGGGACGAACAAATCCTACGATAACACCTTCATTACCCACATGTCAACCCTCTTCTCAAATCGCCCAGCGTCTTTGCCTTGTCTTCAATCTTTTTGCGGATATTACACTTAAATTATGACAAAAGCAGTGGGTCGAGAGCTAAATAATTAACGTGGCTATGATGAATGGCGGTTTTCATCTTCTATTGACACTTTTCCGCTAATATTATGTTGAAGCTATTCCAATAATTGGAATAGAACAACTTAATATGTAAAGGCCGAATAAGGGTAATCAATTGAATTTCACGCCTTTTCCCACAGGAATAGGCAAAGACAATAGAGTGCCATTTGCTACGATCCTGACACAACTCCCTCGTTTCCCTAACATCCACATTTTACATACATAAGAGTGGTAGGCAGTGGTACCCAGTCTGCCGATCCGGAGTAGTACCACCACTTACAAGTATACAGACCGTGAAGTGATTTGGTCACGTTTCGGGATCAGCTTGTAAGTTGCCGGTTCCATCTAGGCCGGCATAGTGGATGTGATTGCTACTCACAGTTATTGAATTGTAGTAGCAGTGACATTCATTCATGGACCACACTTTGGCTTAACATCAAGCGGGGTGCTGTCATATGTCGAGTCACAATAAAAATAAAAAAAAATAAAAAAATAAATTTAAATAAGCTCTACGGTTATTGGCGCTAGGCTCACAACCTAACATTCACATCCATAGATAGATGTAGAGACAACAAGTAATGCAATAAGAACAGCTACGTAACTTTTCAGATATTAATTGGCTGTTTATTATACTATGGGATAGTATGGATCGTTCATTATATACCTCAAGCACTCTTTTATCATCATTTCACATTCTGTCATTTTACCCTCTCTCTCTAAAACAATTACTTTAGTTTTACTTACATTAAGTTTTACATCATTTCCTGCAACTCATACGCCGAAGATGAGACATTTGATCACCAAGTCATTCATTCTTAAACCATACTCCCTTTCACGCAACTCTTTTAGGCAACTGCCCATGAAAGTCACAATGAGATCCTTTTCCACGCATACATTTATAAAACTCACTCCATTTTTATTCACGCGTTTATTTCCATACATGATGTACATTCAATCTCTGCACACCCACCCATGTATTAAAATCATCTAACATTAAAATCCTTTTATTCGATCTGGCAACATTTAAATCTAAATCGATTCTTCAGCTCCTAAAATAAATAAATAACTCTCATTATTTACAGATACTGCTGGATATTTTGTAGAATATAATAGAATCGACTACTTAATAAAAATAACTACCTACATCTATATCTTTACGCTGAGTTGAATATTATTTTAACAATATGTTTGAAATATTTTGGATATAATTTTGTTTTTACCTACAATAAATTATCTTTGTAATCAATATAATGTAAACTTTATTTTCATGATTATAAGATTATCATATATTTATAATTATGGGACTGTTTCCTAATTTTCTAGTATATTCATTTTTAATATTATATAAATATTATTATTTGTAGGTTTGCTTCGCTTACAAAAAATATTTCAAACTTTGCAACCTGGGAACGCTGATTTCAAAATAACACACGTGAAACGTATTTCAAATGCCAGTGAAGCAACAGCTTTTCTTCGTCAAATCGAAAAGGAAGATCGTTGGAGTAATAAATATGTGTTATTAGACGCATCAGAACAACTAGCAAAACAAGTGATTATAGAACACGTACGCGACGTACAACTTGGAAGAAGAAATTTTCATTATTTGATGACTGGATTGGTAAGAACTATCTACATTATTTATTTTACAACTATCTACATATTTCACATTCATATTTATTTTCTGTTTTCTGTAAACAGATAATGGATGATGTCTGGGATGCAACGGTATCTGAATTTGGATCAATAAACATAACAGGGTTTCGGATAATTGATTTAACCAGAGCCAAAGCTCGTGAAATCATGGCTGCATGGTATAATGATATGGGTGATGCGCCCATGTCGGTAAGTTTTATGATCCTATACCTTAAGAATATACCTTTTTTTTCGTTGCGTAATATAATCTTTAATACAGCATATAATTTATAACATAAAATAAATAATCGTAAACTTATATATCTAAGAACTTATACATAATTGTTGAAAGTCATCATAGTTTACTTCGTCGTGAAGTGTCACACTAGCAGTGTGCAAGGGGCGCAAAAAGGGAGAAGAGGATGCCATTACATATTTACGTGATAGAAATTTCAAGTCGACGACGCTCTGGAACAATTTGCCAGGAAAGCACGTCTTCAAATCATTATGAACGTCTAATTATACATTCAGTGTACGAACTTGTTGGACCAACCCTCTTTTTAAAGAAACATCTTGTTGAAGTTTTTAAAAAATATTCGATTGGTGTGCTATTAAATTTGTTAGAATACTGTTCAATTAGATCTCTTTCAATTTAATTTTCCAATTTAATTCTAATAGGCGCCCGCTGCTTTGATGTTCGATGCCGCGCTGGTGTTGATGGACTCTTTGGCGCGGTTCATTCGTAAAAGACCTGATGCTTTTAAAGAACACATTGAACGTATGATAGCGCGAAACGGCTCAAAGATGTTTGAATGTATTCCGAGCAAAGGTCAAACAATTGTTCCATACGAACCAGGAGATAAAATCTTAAGGATGATTAAAAAGGCAAGTATGGAAAGTAATTAAATTTTAAGATGCTAACATTTCTGGTAATATGCTAAGTTTATTTATAATTATATTTTTATCGTGTAGACGGATTTGGAAGGTTTAACTGGTACGCTTAGATTCAACGACAGAACACAGAGAACTAACTTCACATTGCAAGTAGTTGAGATGACCCCTGAGGGCAGAACAATGAAGGTAATATAGTAATACTAAAAAATACTAAAAGTTATTTCATCACAACAAACAAAATATATGTCGGTTATAATTTTTCCGCTTTTGCTCAGTCGTCTGTAAGAAATTTATATCTCCCACTTCTGGGTTGGATTCCTATCCACTGTCATGCCCTGGTTAGTCTGGGTATTGTTAAAAAATTCTCAATAAGCATTATTTGTCACAAAGTTTAAATATGTAACGCAGACAATGATGAGATTATTATTTGTAGAACCATTGGTTGGAATCCCACACACGGTTTTTAGCGTACATTTTATAGAATTTATTGTACAGGTGGCTACATGGTCTGATCTACGTGGACTTAGGGCGTATCGGTACAGAATTCGCCCCTTGAACACAACTTTGAAAATAAATCGCAATCGAACTTATGCTGTTTCTTCGATAATTCAATCGCCTTACCTTATGAAAGACGCCGTTGAAGTGGCTGAGCAGGACAGATTTGTAGGATTCTGTAAGGATTTAATTGACATGGTGGCCCAAAAGTTGGAAATCAATTGTAAGTAACCACCATTGTAATAAGACTATATTTTTACAAATTAATTTAAAAAAATAACACTTTATTTTTGTAGATGAGATTCGTCTTCCGAAAGATGGAAAATATGGCGAGGTAAATACTGATATTGCTGGCGGCTGGAATGGAATGATGGGCGAACTTGTACGAAAGGTAAGTTCGTAAATATTCATCATGCTACTTATAATTTGAGTTCGAACGATATAAAAATTAAACATACAATAATACTTTTAGGAAACCGATATGATCATTGCACCGATGCAAATCACAACAGAAAGGGTTAAATCTGTAGACTTCGGTAGACCCTTTTTGTCTGTTGATTACCGCCCAATCAAGAAGACAGATCGGCCGTCTAACATTTTTGGCTTCATGAATCCCTTGTCTAAGGAACTTTGGGTAAGAATACATATAATAAAGCTGTGCTATGTTAGTATTATGTATAATAATAATAATAAAAATCTGTAAGCGTAATGTAGTTATTTTGTTTAAGTAGTTTATCGATTTTAAATAATATAATACATTTTGTTTTAGATTTGCATCCTTCTTAGCGTTGTTGTTGTGAGCTTGGTGCTCTTTCTGGTCTCCCGATTCTCGCCGCTGGAATGGCGTGTTATTTCTACAGAGGAAGACGAATCAACAGACAATGAGGACACGACTAATAAGGTTGGCATTTAAAAAACAATATCAAATAAAATATATAGTACTTGTATTAAATAGATATTTTGTTTTAGCCGACCGTTATAAATGACTTCAGCTTCTGGAACTCTATGTGGTTCTCTATTGGTTCTTTTATGCAACAAGGAAGCGAATTTTTTCCAAGGTAAGAGACTATGTTATTATTTGTCTACAGACAGTAACAACACCATGATGCTAATAAATGCTCATTTATGTATTAAATACGCATATTTAGGCATGTAGTACATTTAGAATAT
The DNA here is from genome assembly GCA_905220615.1 of Tinea trinotella. Classification (NCBI taxonomy): domain Eukaryota; kingdom Metazoa; phylum Arthropoda; class Insecta; order Lepidoptera; family Tineidae; genus Tinea; species Tinea trinotella. Next base: position 8,266,939 of record HG992305.1, read on the forward strand.
AAAATTACTAGGAAATTATAATATTAAATTTGCAGGTCTGTGTCAGGAAGAATTGTAACCACAGTATGGTGGTTTTTTGCTATGATTGTTGTTGCTACTTACACAGCCAACCTAGCATCAATTCTGATTTATGAACGCATAGCTGAGTCTCCAAAGAAGAATTCAGAATGCTCTAATGTAAGTTAAACAGCTTATTCTTATTAAAATATGTTGGTATCCCTACGAAAATAAATAAATTTATGTTATTTTATTATGTAGCGCGTACCATTTACAACACAAGCAAAGTCATCACACAACGAGGCAAAGAATGAGATTTATTACAACACTGAAGTGGAAGCGCAAAGCTGGTTCTCTTCTTTACTGGACAGAACCTTTGATATATCTACACCAGATGTTCAAAAGGATAACACGTGCGATATGGTTGTAACGGTATCAAGTAGCGGACTCAAAAACTATGCTGTGGCGTTTTCCAAAGGATCTCCATTAAGGTGAGATTTTTGTCAATAATAAGCTGTTTTAACTGTAATAGCTAGCGGATTTGTTGCACTCGAATATTCCTGCTTGCGTTTTTCATGTGCCTGATCTGATATATGCGATTAAATTTTATTTTGCGTTTGTATATACGATGCAATAAGTTAATAATAATTCTAGGGCTCCAGTAAATATAGCTATACAATCTCTGAAGGATGATGGAGAAATGGATAAATTGATAACTAGGTGGTTTGCCAAACCTGAATGTGATGTAGTGGACGAGGTAAAAAATACGTTTATTTATTTTAAAAAAATCATTACGCAATATGTTCGAACTCAGCATATTGCGTTAATTATTTTATTAAATTGTGTACAATAAAACAGTGGATTTATTTTCAGAACATTCAGGGGAATGAACTGGCTCTCAATCAAATAGCTGGCTTGTTTTACGTCTTATTGGGTGGTCTTATTGTGGCTATAATTGTGGCTGTTTGGGATTTTTGTCGACATGGAAAAGCAGAAGCTGCTCGTGCAAATGTGTCACTGCGCGCCGCCTTTAAGGCTAAATCTCGTGCGCCAAAGAAAGAGGAGCGTAAGGAACAATCCAGGACACCGACCCAGGATAGCGACCATGAACATGATTGGAACGAAGGTGCTTATGGAGGTGTAAGTGTAATTTTATTTAATTGTTTACATCTATTTAGGTACTCCAAAGCCGATAACAATACATTGCCAATAATGCAAAGTAAAAGCATATATGTATTATGGACATGATGAGATCAATTTTTTTAAAACAATCGAAATTATAAAATAAGTGTGTTTTTTATTATGGATTAACTAATTTTATATAGCTCAAAATTAACCAATTGTTGCAGTATTATTCACCAGCTACCCAGATCCGTCAGGAGGCAATCTCCCTGCAGCACGGTTTCTCACAAGTCTGATGCTCAGCCGGGGACGTCGGCAGCATTCGCCGTCAGTCCCGCATGGAGACCTTCTCCGACTGCATGGAACTACGTGACACATTGTAAGCTCTTTTTTATTTTTATTTAATTTTGTCTCGACACGTAATCTTTACACATAGACTGAAAGTAAACCACTCTTAAATTGAAATGCTAATTATAATTACTTTATTGATTTACTTTTCATTTATTAAAAAAGGGTAAATTCCACGGCATGTGTTTTTTAAAATACTATATGGATAAACTATAAGTTTAAATTTATTTAAAATTTGTTGTTATAATAAAACTAATTTGTTATTGAATATTTTAGCACTCGTCACAATTAGAAAATATCCTCCTTTTGATGACAACTGTATGGAAACCAGAGTACTGCGAAGTGCTTCATCATTCCACTTTTAAACTTTTAAATTAGACACCGTATAATCTCTAATATCTCTAATTTTCACCTCTAGGACGGTTTTGTAATAGTTTTGTCATAAAAATGATGCATTCGTTGTAGGAAATATTGATTTATCTGTTAGATGACAGCAAACGAGCAACTGTGTGGCTAGTAGCGAGACATCTAAAAATAAGACATTTAAGCGCATTAGGACTCTTGATACATATGGACGGTTAATGTTATAGTTAATCGGATAGTTGTCGCACGGATATATCGCTCGAGTTATAAGGTCTTCTTTTCAGATACTAGACGCTCGTGTGAGCCTCAGTGGGTTTACAAACCAGGTGTATAGGCTTAATTTCCTGCGATTACATAAGCTATAAAAGCGCAAAACGCCATGTGTATATCTCGTACAAAGGCTTCGCCCACAGGCTGCGTTTTATATTGCTGATACCCTCTGTCCACACCTTATCCTCACCCCACGTTATACTTAATCTTGACGCAACAAGTGAAGAAATCCAGTATGTTCGTCTTTTATTAGTAATGCAATATTTATTTTCTTTTAATTAGTAATGCAAAAAGCAGTCCAGATTGCAACTGCGCTTAGCTTCAAAATGAGTTTATACATGCCGAAAATACGCCCGGTTTGTAAACTCACTTACTCTTACCCAATTTTATTGGAATTTTATTATATGTGGTAGAATTATATTCAACATATGCAAAATCATATGACTATATGAAATAGTTACGGAGATAATTAACGATATTATATAAATTGGCCCCTTCTTATCTAGTCTGTAAAGTAGTAAGTAGTAGGGTGGGTAAAGTAATATGATTTTCTCGCCTATGTATCCTCCCCGTCACATAATCCTGGATCCCTTCAGCAATACGTGTAAAAACATAAATTAACAGTGAATTAAAGGGTTTTTTTATGTCGTCGCTGCTTTTGGACCTCCCCTTGCTTATCATCGGGCACACAATAATAATAATTAAAGTTATTTCTTAAGGGCCTAAGCAGTTTGAATTGTTGTTTAAGTCGTCGACGATTTCGGATTATCATTCCCTTGATTATTATCAAGTACACAATATAATAAACAAGTTATCTTTTATGGGCCTAAGTAGTTAGGTAGATACAACTAATGAACATACAGGGTTTTTTGTAATTCATCGGCATTATAATAAAAACCCAAAACAATACTATTTTACTATTTATGTGAACTCTGTGCCGGTCAATTAATAAATAGCCCTGTAATTTCTGTGTTATTATGTAATCACTTTTAAATATTAAATATTTAAATAATATTTATTATTAAAGATATTGTAGTTGTACAAGTAAAAGTTATTCTCAACATTATTGTATCATTACTATTTAAGTCACGCATTTCGTAGAGTCAGATTGACATTATTAAGTATTTTGAGCATCTAATAAGTAAGAAGTAGAAATTAGACTTTTAACTCTGTAGTATCATACTAATTAAAAGTTAGATTTTACCTTTAATAATTCTACATATAATATTGATGTATTTCACGGTCATATATCTAGTACCGTAACTTTTACCCCTAACATTTATTTAGTCTGATTGACTTACTTTTTATAGACATATACTTTTTCTATATTTATTTTTTATTATTAATATATTTTGGAAATGATTTCATATCAACAGACCATATTTAATATGTCGCAGCGTAACTTAATTGTAAATTGTATTTTATAAAAAATATTTTTAGGAACATATTGATCTAATCGTTTTCAATTTATGTTGCGGAATGTAGATAGATATACGGGTACATATTTGAATTTTTAGTTTAGTGTCCGTCCTTTTGATTAGATCAATTATATTATAATTCATTGAATAAAATTTTGATTTATCGCTTCTAAATTAAAATGTTTTTGTTATATATAAAGATTATGGCAAGATGAACAATGTGATTTAGAAAAGTGCCAAATTTAAGGCAAAGACACATGGATGTCATATAAAACATCTGCGGATTAATCCGTCCAGAAAAAATAACATAGATATTTGATAACATCTTTGGTCAAATTTTAATAAAACCTAATTTGAAAACAATACAAAACAAACAAACAACCCTTGATACAGCCAGTACAAGATTACGTTGCTTTTAATTGAATACAATATCAGAATCGATGTAAATTAGAAAAATGAATTAGAATATGGATAATTGTTATGGTTTAATTCTTATTAGGCTTTTATATAGAGCGAGAGAAAATCTACATAATACGACTGAAATGTATTAAATGTATAGATAAATGAAATTATTTGAAAAAGATCTTAGAATATTTGATAAGTATTTAATCTTACACACACACATTCTCTCTCAATAAGTATACCACCAAAATAATATTATTCTAATGATTGATTTACACAATTGTATCTTGATTATTTAATTTTAGAACTGATTATATGTTAGAAATAATAAATATATATTGTATGTTATGTTAAATATTTTTATTCTAGTCAATTGAAATCCTCTATTATGATAATAATTTAATATCATTTCAACTTAATCTTCTTTATATATTTCCTATCACATCATTAAAATTAAGTTGATGTGAATTATATTGTAATTGGTGTTTGTTAAAATGAATAAATTAAAAATACAAATGTTGTTTTATTTATTTACCTTATTAGAAAACCTTAGGTATACTTAAGTAATAATTCCTTTTACAATTTTCTCTGCCAAACCCTGTAGCAAATGAGGCGTTCAATAGGTTTATTTGAAGTATTAAAATATTGCTACGAATTGTGGGTGGTAACTACATTTATTATAATACATTCCGATCTTGTAAGAAAACGGACTACGTAAACCAGAAAATATTTTTTCCCGTACGGTGTCATAAATCAGATGGTGGCAGATGGCGTTGACCGTCACCATTATTGCCATGTTCTAAGAATTATTACTATACTGATTTCAAAGTTGTCGTTTTCAAGAAAGTTTACTATTAAATTATTGCTAGACCTTATAGTCACGTTAATAGGTTTAAGTTTAGCCGTGGCAACAACTGTCTTCGTGTTAATACGTTAGACATAGTTCTAGCTCTTTGGTAGGCTGAGCACCGAGATGTGCATTGTGCACCGTTAGTAAAGTTACCAACATAGAATATATTGCATCGTTGGATTTTATTGAGCTTGGCATTTAGAAGACAATGTCAATTACATTAATTTACCCTACTTACGAATGAATTTAACTTTAAATTATATGTAGTGTTATAACAATTTTATATTATATGTGTATAAGTAAAAGTTCAATGGTTGTAATATCCAGTACTATGTCTTGATTAAGCTGAGCCATACCCAGGATGTGGCAATAAATTAGATCTCAATCAGTTGGGTCCACCGTAGATAGTTCTGTTCAATATAATTGAACATCGAATAGAGAATGTAGAGATTTGAAATAATCATCTATTTACAAGAACTGAATACGCGTCAATTGAGTATTTATATTTTACTAGCTGTTCCCCGCGTTTATAAAGTGTGACTCGTAATGTAAGTACATGACAGGACCGCTTGTCGCAAATTAGCACCACTTGGCATCATTTGGTACTACTTTTCAAAACACCGAAACAATCTTTACTTTTTATTAAAAGCATAATAATTTAGAAATGATAAGAAATATTTACAATAAATTAGCGGACCCAAAAGAGGTTGTCTTGCTCACCTACCAGGTCTAATTGTGAATATAAACCTTCTACTACTTCTTTAAATACCTTCTAAAGTAAAAACTTTGTTTGTACACACAAATGTTTATATTGAAATCGGTCCAGCCGTTTAGGAGAAGTTCAGTCACATAAATAATGTATCAATCAATCAATTGTCATGCCCCCTTCCCACAGGGATATGCAGAGACAATGGAGCGCCACTTACCACGATCCTTACACACGTCCCTTGCTTCCTTCACATTCACAATTCTCTTCATACAGGCTCTGTGGTTATGGGCACTAGGCAACCTAGCGTTCTTGAGGATGTCTCCGATTTGGTCGGTAAACTCTCTCCTGGGCCTGCCTTATTTAACGCATCCATCCACATCAGATTTATAAATTCCTTTCGTCCATCTACTTTCACTTATTCTATATATAATGTATATATATATATATATATATATATATATTCTATAATTATATTAACAATTTTTTAGTATATTATATTGCAGTATTTGTTGTCAGATACAACTAACTTGGAATTTTTTCCCTATGTTTCGTTTAACATATAAACTACCATACACACATATAAATTCTCATTTTAAATAAGTAAATGCACCCACGATTCCTGCTTACTATCCCAAAGGTTAGCTGGTAAAAAAAATCTACGTAGAACATTAAGCTCGCCTATGTAGGTATATGTTAAATGTATTTTATTTACTGTGCAATAGAGAATTTATCTATTTATCTACCATTGTTTTATAAGACAAGTAATATATTAATTACTATTGATACTAATTTATTATAACTAAAGGTTTTTCTAGATTAAATTAGGTTTTATTTAATGCCGCGGTACAGTAGGCCTGAATACGAAACTATTAAAGACGCGAATTAACCTCTACAGATCTGCAGTATACTGTATATCAAGGAATAGCAAGGAAATGTTTCGTCTAGTTTCGTTTCACTGGCGTGATCGTCCGCGACGTAAACAACGTCAGTAGGCCTAATTGTTACGTCACATTAAATAAAACTTAGGTCAAGTTTTAAATTCATTATTTAATTAATTAAGTAAGTTTGTCGTGAAGTAGAACGTACGTAAAGTAAAACAACTTAGTTCCAATTCAATTCATTATCATCCTATCACATCCCATTACATTTATTTTCAACGTATAGAAATTTTGAGCTTAAATATGGCCAGGTCGGTAGCACGACAGAGAGTGCTGGTAAAGACGGTGCACGTTATCAAACGGCGTGTAGTCGCCAGGCGGCTGATAGAAGCATGTCGCAGCACCTGGAACCTGTCGTCGTTTCTCATGAGCCTAGAATATCTTCGACAAATCTTTACAGGGTAAGCTGGCCCCGGACAAGGTCTATCTATTATCGTATAAAATGTAATAATACTTAAAGAAATTACGCTAACAAGCTGTTTTATTATAAAACACGTGTAAAACTTAACATAAGTAATGAAAGCTTCAGAATAATTGATAATTCACGGACTAATCGACGAATAATGCAGCATGTTAACACACACCGTGCTGAGTAACTTTCCTCCAATCTACCCTAATTGTATTTCCAAATAATCTTAGCTTGGAAAGTTAATTAATCCATAGGGAAACGGTTTTCTTGATGCCACACTTGACGAACAAAATACAAATAGGCCGGTTAGTTATACACTGCGTTGCTTGTTTCAAGCCTAAGTGTATTTATTATGTGAACATTAGTATGCAGTGTCTGGTTTCTTCCACTTATCAATGTAATGAGAACAAAAAAGGTATATTCCGGTGAGTATGTTCCTAAGAGAATAGTACATATAGAGGTCATGTTAATAAAATAAATAAAAAATTGTTATTCCTCAATTAAACATAGTTAGCTAATGACTGACATGGCTTAAACATAACTTATTTAATAACTTGACTTGAAAATGAAACAATGTATGTATATAATTATATACCGCGAGATGTTAACACAGTATGGGATTCATGAGTTGAGGTATTAAATGACACAGCTACTAATCTGCAAGCACCATTCACATTCTCTATGTGGCTTTATCTGATTTTAACTACGACAAATATCCTGTCCGGATCAGTTTAAAGTCCTGTGAACAATAGTAAGATGTATTTAGAGGCCGATGTCGATAAAAGCAAGGCTAACCCCGATACCAGGCTGAGTCAACATAAGGTAGTCAACAGAAGGAGCAATATGATCAACAAGTCCTAATCCCTACTACTCTTAATATGAGTAACACATATTAAACTAACATCAATTACAATCAATCAAATTGTCACGCCTTTTTTCATAGGGATAGGCAGAGCGCTGCCAATGGAGCACCCCCTGCCACGTTTCTGACACAACTCCCTCGCTTACCTCACATCCACAATGCTCTCCACATACAAACTTTACAGTCCATTATAAAGACAATAAAATTTAGTTTATAAATTAATATCTTAGACCAATGTGACATAATTAGGTAGAAGTTATCCAACAAGGGAGCTATAATTAGAACCGCTGCAGCGCAATTGGCCACGGATTTCTCATATTTTAATTACATTCCACAGAGTTTGCACAGTTTTAGGACATCGTATTTTTGATCTTATATTAAAATTGTTGTAACAGTTTGCGGTGCTTCATTTAAATAAATTAGCTTTTTTATTTTAAAAAGAATTCCGCTTTTCGGAAGAGTGATCACGTTAGGCTAAACGAAATATAGATCATATTGTCTAAAATCACCCGACGCATCCACTATGCTGGCCTGACTGATCTAAACTCCTACCATAAGATATAGATGACACACGATCTTTAAAACTAAAACGTAACACATGAGTATAAACACTTAAGATTACATTACATACTTATACGAAGATTTACAAAATAAACATTGCAACTTTTATTATTCGAGTGCTTGCACAGAAATATTTATTGATTTTTATTATTGAAAGCAGAGTGAGGCAAGACAATAAGATAAGCTGCGGGCGGAATACTATTATACTTCCGCAGCTGATCTTATTGCTTTGCACAACAAATAAGATAGAAATAAACACAAATGAAATGTAAATAATAACTTTTACATAAAACACATATCTCATAATATTATAGTTGTAATTTGTAAGTTATATGTACATTATTGTAATCGCTAATTACATATTTTAGGATGTATTATTGTAATGATTTTGTGTGAGAAATAAATAAATTATTATTATATTATTATTATTTACACAAATAATATTTAATTTACATATACGGCAGATGTCAGTAACGACGTTTAGGCGTCGTGGTAAGCGTTGAGGTAAGCAGCACTGAAAAACACACACGCGTCGGAGCACGAAGGTGAAGACAGGTCGAAAAACGCTTGTATGCAGGTGTCTTCGAAGCGTTTAGTCACCAGCTGATAGTTTCTACCGATGTCTAAAATGTCGTGCGTTCCCTAAAGCCGCACCCTAAATGTGCCGTATCTGTAAATATTTGTAAAGATGATTTGTGTAAAGAAATATAATATTGTTTTCGTAATTTTACTTCACAACTTTTTATTATTAATTATCCTCTTATTCCCATTCCCTTATATATTCTTCTCATTATATTATTCCCATTATATATTCTCTGGGCATAGTGACGACGACTGAGGCAACCGTAAACTGCATCAGTTTCTCTGTCCTCAGCGCTTTTAGGGTTTCCCTTGCTAACTAACCTTCAGGAAAGACGTTGTCAGATGTCGCGAATTAAAATAAATATAATCCCCAAACAGCTTTGGGTAATGCTTTTAAAAGCAGGCACGCCTTCGGGGGAATAAAGTGTAGTGATTATACTTTTTGCGGGCATTTAATTACGAATGTCTACGTAATGCGGTAATAAATCATACGTACCAAACAGTCACTTGCTCTTCTAAAATTCACTGATAAACATGCGAAAAGAAGACACTTTGAATGATTTAAAAAATAATAATATTATGTTTTGGATTAAGAATATTTTTCTTTGGTTGTTCGGTATACACCATATTTGAAACAATAAATTAAATTCTCACACTTGTACATTTTGTTTCTTTTCTTCTTTCTTATAATATATGCATGGCCAGTGTGTTATTATGAACTCAATCAATAAATCAAATTGTCACGCCTTTTTTTCCACAGGGATAGGCAGAGATAATAGAGCGCCACTTGCCACGATCCTTTTACATTCACAATTCTCTTCATACAAGCTCTATGGTTATGGGCACTAGGCAACCTAGCTTTCTTGCGGATGCCTCCAATTTGATTGGCAAACACCCTCCTGGGCATTCCTTTCGTCAATCTATTATGAACTAAGAGGTCATAATAATGGAATACATTATTTAAAATGACATTTCACATCTAAGTTAATTATTGAAAAATCATGGGAACATATAATCCTGGACTGTTGTATATGTAAGTATATATAAGTATGTTTATTTGTAAATTAAAGATGTTTGTTTTTCCTAATGAAATAAAACTACCACTTATAAGATCGTGAAGTGACTAGTAGCGTTTCGGGATTAGTCTGTCAGTTTTCGGTTCCAACTAGACCAGCATATTAGATGTAATTGCTACTTACAGTTATTGAATTTTACCAGAAATCACCTCCATTCATGGACTGGACTCCAGACTAACATCAGGCGAGGTGCTGTAATATGTCGAGTTACAAAAAAATGTACGAATTGGATTTTTATAATGTTTTTGTTTAAACAAAGTAAACATTAATTTAATCAATTAATCTGTCACGCCTTTTTACCACAGAGATAGGCAGAGACAATGGAGCGCCACTTTCCACTGCAGCAAATCTCCAATGGAGTAAATCCCTCGCTTCCCTTACCCTTACAAAAGAAGTTCTTGGTAATATAAAAATGTCTCCTCCATTTTTGTTATATGCTTGACTTGTGCCCTTTAAGAGGCGCGGTTTCGGACGGTTGACGGGAGGGCAGTAAGGGTAGGCTAGACTCGTCATCTGCGGCAAAGCTTTCATGCTGATTGCATCCTCACGACCTCATAAATTTCCGGCTTAATTCGACGGCATTCACACTCTGTATAATTATTTCTCGGCTCTTAAAGTTTTTATACGGTGGAAAATTTTAAATCGTATTACTTAACAGATTTTGTTTTTTGTCAACATAATATGATGTATTACTGGTGGAATGCTAAGAATATGGAAAAAATAGAAGCTGTGCTAAAATAAGAACTAATTCAGTGATATTTATCGCATTTATATTATGTTTATACCACGTGTGACTGAAAAAGACAACTACTTGTACTTCATTCCTTTCTTTCGAAGGTTGTCGCTACTTTGTACAGTTACAACCACTTGGTTGTCTTTAAATACTGCTTAATTAAAAGACACGTGGTAACAAGAGTAGCGGCATAATTGTTCCGTCATCCTTCTTTAAAGTATTTTAATGTCATTTGTTATTGTGTCAAATTAGGTTGTCAAATGATCATCAAAACACTAGTTTACTAGACACTAGTCACTAGACAACCTTCTAAATTACGAATGTAAAAATGTATATTCATCCTCTTCTGACTTTTTTTAATGCCATAAGTGAAAATAGTATAAACGGTTGTATTTTGTAGCTATTTTAGGGCTCCTTCTATTTCTCTAGTCCAAATTATTTGGTGGAATGTTACTAATTTCAATTAATCAAAATAAATAAATTAATCAATATAAGGATAGGACTAAATACTGACATAATTGATTTATGCAAACATATTTTTTGTCAAATATGCAATATTAAATAAGAAGAGGGCCATATAATAAATAATACCTGATATGGGCTTTAGTGATTAGAAAAGTATCTTGTTATAAAATGACGGAAATTCAACTCAGAGAATATATCTTCAGGTAAGACCGGATATATTTTTGTAGTAAGACCGTGAAGGTCTATAATCATTGCTGAAATGCTGGGAAAGATTTCACGAGTTAATATACCGAAGCACCAGTTTAGTGATACATCAGTTTTAATTATTCTAGAAATATTTCTTCGGAGTAGATCCCTCCCAGGATTTAAAATGGGTTATCCTGTTCTAGCTTTCGAATTCCGATATTGAACTGTAGACAATGGCATATGTCTCCAGGGCTTTAGTATAGTTGATAAACTGAGAGAAATATTCCTTGCATGGCATGCAAACGTTGTTTAAAAGACGAATATTGTTGTAGTACAAATTCAACTTCAAACACATAGGTACTCGTATTACAAATATTGTTGATTCAATTATCTTGTTGTCAAATGTTACTCATATTGAAACGTACCGTTTTGTAGAGCATGTTTGAATAGAATTGTGAATATGAACGAAGCAAGCAATGGAGTGTTACATTGTCTGCTAACGGTACGTACACATGCAACCATTGCATGAGTGAATAGAGAGAGGTGTGTTAGCTTGGCCGAGTTTTATATAGTATGTTTAAAAACATAATGTAAGCTTGTGTCAAGTTTTTTTATTGTGCCACGACATAATACCTCGACTCGCCTGATGATAAGCAAGTGGAGGTCTAAAAGTGACGACGACTGAAAAAAGCGAGTCAGTTCACGGCTGCCTCAATCGCTGTCTCTATGCTGGACTTAAATGGAGTGAACTTAAAACATGTTTAAAATCATGACTAGTAGTTATTAATAAAATCATGATTTAGTTTTATCAAACAATTGCATTTTACTTGCAATTAAAATAAGCTTAAGACAAGCTTATCAAAAACAAAGAAGAAATTACAATGTAATATTTGTATAAATGTAATGTAATAAACTATAATATGTTAGGCGACCGTGGTGTAGCGATAGTGAATTGATCATTAAAATCTAGAATCAATCAATCAAACAAATTGCCACGCTTTTTTCCCCCAGGGATAGATAGAGACAATGGAGCGCCACTTGCCACGATCCTGGCACGAGAATTCCCGGTTCAAACCCTTTTTTCGTTAACAATGTATCTTTGATATGTTAACTTTGGTCACTATTAGTAGTTTAGTATAAAATGATTCAAATAATAATAAAAAAATATATTATAAATCCGGAAATAATTGATACAAATATTAAATTTAGCAGTGAAAGTTTTAAAATATAAAATATTTTTGTAGCTTAATGCTCAAATAATTTCATAGTTATAAATTACTATGAAATTATCAATGCAATAATTTATCTTAGCTGACGTCGTTACAGGCCATGGGCAATGTTCATTCGGCTTTGTGCATGCATTATGTCCACCAGCTTACATAATGCACTGTAGACCGTGTTACTGAGGGGCAGACACCATCCACCCGCGATGCAGGCATTTTACACAGACCAATTTCAAACCTATGGAGCCAATTAATACTTCAGAAAATATATCAGAATTTATTGTTGACCATGCACTTTAATTGAATTTATATAGACCAATTATTTATGTTTCCTCGAGCGGTGAAAATTGCATTGTTCTGCTTGTTTTCTTGTGTTTATTTCTTCCCAGTTATTAAGTTATTAATAGTTGACTAGGTTTTAGGCAATTGAACTTATACATATAAAATATAGTTTTCCTTTATTATAAAAATAACTAAGGATTTAAGATGAAAATTTTACTTCCTAAAAATGAATCTGGAGATTATTGCTTTTGTTTGCTTTACATGCTTCAGTCGGAAATGGTATTTATAAAAGTTGGATTGAAAAACATTTCCGGTTCTATTTGAATGCAGAGAAACTTCACAATAGCTTTTATTTCTTGTACAATATTAATTTACGACTCTTCCATTTGATCAAGATTTTTTTCTACTTTAGTTATGAAACTTTTTTCTTTTTTATTGTGACTCGACATTTGACAGCACCCCGCTTGATGTTAAGCTGGTGTGTGGCCAATGAATGGTTGTCACTGCTACTACATTTGAAGTAGTAAGTAGCAGTCACATCCACTATGCAAACCTAGTTGCAACTGGCAACTTATAAGACGATCCGAAAACGCGACTAAATCACTCCACGGTCTGTATACTTGTAAGTGCTGGTACTACCCCGGATCGGCAGGATGGGTGCTACAGCCTACCACTCTTTGATAACCAGACCCGAAGCAAATATCCGCCTTTTTTATTATTAACAAATATTTGCAATATTTAATAAACTATTAAATATCACAAATAAAAGTTATGAAACAAATATTTGCTCAAACCGGGAATCTAACCCGGGGCTATACGCGCAACAAACCAATCGCTCACCGATCGGCCACTGATACTCAAACTCGAGTAGATAGACAAACTCTATACTATAATCTATATTTATAGATACATACTCTATCAATTTTAAAATTTAAGATAATGTTTGTGTTTTAAGAAATGTAGACTCTATGGTACTACACATAAGGTTTTTCTACGATAGTACGTGGCTTAACCTTTTCGTTTATATCATTTTTTTTACAATGCAATTTCCGGCAGTTCATGGAGAGTTCCTGAAGGAGATTAGATCGTTACGTACCTTTTAAAGTTTAGGAACGACGTCATAAATTTAGACGCTAGTAAATGTTATACACCATTACTATTTCCGACGTTCAATCTAGATTCTGTTTGTGGATTACATTACTCATAAGTACCTATAGTTACTATTACAAAATTCTACATGATGATCATCTGTAAGACGAACTTATTCAAGGCACTTTATTTATCATTATCCACGAATCGATATAAAATGTAAACATTTGGGTTCGAGACGATGGGCCCCTGGGGATCTTCAGCTAAGCGCCTGGCCAAGGAGTTGTCCAAGCGGCTGACGGAGAGGTCTGGAGACAGGAAGGCTGGCAATTATTTCTGCCAACGTATTAGCCTTGCTATACAAAGGGGAAATGTTGCCAGTCTCCATGGGACTATCTCTGATGCGACGTGATTAGATGATATAATTATAGTTAATATACTTTTAATTTTATCTGTTTCTCAATAAAGAATTCTTTTAAATGTAAACAGTATATGTACCTATATAAGCGATGCGTTGAGAAGCCGGAATAGTAACGGCGACTGAGACAAGACAATCGTGAACTGAGTCGGTTTTATTGTCGTTTGCAATCTCGGTCAGATATCTAACCACAATTAAAAGGGCGATTTAATCACACAAAGAATTGAGTGTAGTAGTAAATACTTGAAGATGATGTAATTAAATTAGGTACAGGAAAAGCGAGTGACAAAGACCGTAATGTAAGTCACTGTCACTTCATTCCTAAATGGGGTCGCAGAACATAATTATTAACTAGTCCGAATATTCAGATTATAGTGAATTAGAAAAGGAATACTGCAGTATTGGAGTATGACGAAGTGTTAAGTGGCAATGGCAAACTTATCATCGCATTGCTCACAAAAAAATAAACCTCTGCAAACTTAATCACGGTGTTTCTCTACACTTCGTGCTGATCACCCAAATTAGGAAAGCGAGTCTATACTCTGACCACTCATATAAAGAATATATGTATTCTTTTCTAAAATTTTGCGCGCACATTGAATGATGAATTAAACAAATTTTATGCGGCTTACTATCTCGTTTATCTGTCTCTCTGTGACCACAAAGCTCTCGAAACGCCGGAATAAAATAAAATTGTAAAATCAAACCCAAAATAAACGCGATAGTAAGCCGCATAAAAATGTTTAATTTAATATACTCGTATATTATTTTTTGATAAATAATCAAAAAATAAATATGTTTACCCAGGGAGCTACAATTGATAATAAATTATTAAAACAAATGAAAAAAAAAAGATAATATTTTTGCGTAATTTGGAGTTGGTTTGGTGGCAAAAATGAAGAAGTTTATAAAATATAAAACTGTTTATTTTACTTGTATAAACATAATATAATCATAAATATACTTCTTCTGTACATAATCTTAGCTTAAATTTATTTACAAATCTTTGTTTTATATTTAAAAGGCTTACTTTAACGCCGCTTGGCATTTTCTACCTTAGGAATATTGTAAATATTGATAAAAATTGAGGGCTGCAGCAATCAATATTTACGGTATAAAGTCACGTTTTTTAAATTTGAATTATTAATAATACAATTATAAAATATACAATTTTTATAATTAAAACGGTGCAAAAAATATCGACAAAATGAAGTATATTTCTTGACTAAATTTCGAAGGAAGCATTAGTGTGGTCTTACATTATTTATTTGGTTGGGAAAACAAGGGCAGTGAAGGTGAGCATTAACATGTCACAACTGCATTTCGGTCGCAATTCCAGAACGCTGCCTTCACTTTTCCGTCTGCCACGCGGTGGGCCCGGCCGCCGCACGGTGAGTCTATGGATGCTAAGAAAATTGATTCTACAAATATATAAATAATTAAATATACTTTAATTATATACTTATAAAATGTATTACAATGTATTAATTTATAGAATCTTTATAGTTATGATAAATTATTCAAGTAATGTAAGTGAAAAATTACTCCTATGCTTATTGATATATTGAGTTATGATAATATTAGGTAGCAGATTCGTGACTACTACAGTGAAATTTAGGTTTAATTCGTCGCCATTGAAGTTTATTTAAAGGTACAATAACTAGGAATATTAAATATCTACTATCAGATTTGATTGGATCTACGCTGTCCACTGCACTGACCTAATGTAATATAATCTTCTGGAATGCAAAGTATGTTCACGATATTTCGAATACAATTTATTTATAGATAGCTTTTATCAATTTATTGATATTTAATATTCAATTATATTTATATAATGTGTGATGGCAGCAAAGTGGCGTCGACTAAGCTGAGAGCAGTCGTGAATAGAGATGATTTTTTCGGTTGTCCGCACTCTAGGATCTCGATCATGCTTACCACCAGGCAGATCGAGGTTAAAAGTCAAAAGACAATAAAAAATGAAAATGAACTGATTTAAAAAATCTTTTTTTATTATTATATTTATATATTCTTTTTTAATATTTATTTTTATTTATCCAATATCATCGTCATTTTACGCCTTTATTCCTGCAGGGATCGGCCTTTATTCCTACAGGCATGCCACTTTCCACGATCCCGGCACAACTCTCTTGCTTCATACAAATCCACAATAATCATCATTCGTGTTTTTTGCTTATAGGCCCTGCATACCCCCTTTTTTAAGAATGTCCAATATGCTCCAAAGAATACGTGAAGCATTCGCCATAGATCTCAATATAATTATAAATGAAATGCAATTCAAAATTAAAATTTGGTGAATTATACCACTATTGGTTAATTCAGCAAATTTTAAAATCTAATTACAAATTTTTTTTTTTGAGTTCGTGCTCTCTATTCTATTCAACGATACCCAAACAATATTTTTAGTATTTAAAACTTTCAATTGTAGATGTAAAGGAAGCGAGGGAGTTACGTTAGTGTAACCATGGTAAGTGGCGCTCCATTGTATGCCTATCCCTGTGGGAAAAAGACGTGACAATTTGATAGATTGATTATTTGATAAAACTTAAAATTGACGGCAAACAAAAAGTACTATGCAAATCGGTGATACATACATGGATATTACAAAACTTTTTTGATTTCCGATTCCACAAGGATTTCCGTATTCACAAACAAATAATTGCTCCATAAATATTATGCAATAAATAAGTTACCAACAGTGCTCTTGCCTTTCCTTTTTAATCTACATATTGAGCGTGTTACAGACAGATGGGTAATATTTTTCCAGTCTGCCAACCAAGTGTAGTACCACTTTCAAGTGTTGAGACCGTAAACTGACTCAGTCGCATTTTGGTATAGTAGATGAGACTGCTACTTGCAAATGTTTAACCGTTCTAGTTAGTCGCCTTCTGCACTGCGAAATAACTTCAGGTGGGGTGCTGTCATATGTCGAGTCGCTATAATAAAAAAAATGGACCTCACTACAAGATTTTTTAAATAAAATTATATTGCAACGACATTACTATACTCATATATACGGGGCCCAAGATATATAGGGTAGGATGGGACCTCTAAAGTGGTAAGCAGTGGTGCCCAGTCTGCCTACCTTCACTTACAAGTATACAGACCATGAAGTAACTTAGTCGCGTTTCGGGATCAGCTTGCAAGTTGCCGGTTCCAACTAGGCCGACCATTGATACTTACAGTTATTTAACTGTAGTAGCTGTTACCTCCATTTGTGGACCGCACCCCAGCTTAACATCAGGCGGGGTGCAGTCTTATGTAGAGTCTCAATAAAAAAAATAGTCTTGAGGCTCGCAGATCATTGATAAATATACGACGTGCCTAGCATCATGAATCTTGTATAAGTTGCTGGAATCTTATTTTCTCAAGCAGGTAGAGAAAATTATAGACGCCAGTCTTGGAACACGTAGGAAAAATATCAAGAGGCTGTTAAAAGGTAAATTTAAAAAACGTGTCTAAAATTATAATGCTCCTCTTTCTTTTGCCGCGATCTTATTTGCATATAGTCTCAAGGGAAGAGGCCTATTACATTCTGGACAGGGATCTTATGACGACAGATTTACTTGATGTTTGCCAGAAGCTTTGGATTAAATGGCACACGTGTAGGTACGGATATTAAAACTATAATAATTGTTATCTAAAAACCGAAACAGTAAATTACTGGTTATTAAACAACTCATAACATGCTCATAAATTTCCGTAAAAAAATCCAAAATAACAAAGACCCCGGCTATTTTTCTTTACGGTTAACTGATACAGAGGAAAAAAGAGTCAGTTTCATTTGTCACTTTAGATGTTTTAATTACGAGAGAGAATTAATACGTTCATTATTCATTGGTTGCGACAGCGTAGGCTTGAGATATTGCAAATTAGTGTGCCCTCAAAGTTCGGACTTTATTTGATCAAATTAATTATATGGCAGCTACCCACTTATTTTTGTTAACATGATTACAGTAATAGTATATTTCGTAAAATATAATTATAAATACCACAATAATATATAATTTTATTAATATATATATATATATATATATATATATATATATATATATATATATATTATTTACTAAAATAAATGTAGAAGATATAACTGAAATAATTCCTGTAAAATGCTGAATTGTCAATTGACCCCAGCCTATGCGACGATCGTTCACCAACTTTTATGTTGTAAAACTTAGCTGCTTGCTTTTGACATTTATTGCATGGATATTTTACGACCCCTAGAAACGACGAGCTGTTAAATGCGCTGTACATTGTAGAAAAATATTATTACAAAAATGCCTAACGTACTGGTCGGAGAAATGAAATTATATTTATCCGCGCGAAGTGTTTTTTATTAAATTGGTTGGTTGTTATGAATCAAGTACATCGACCGTGAACATTTTATTTGGACAGTAATTGTGAATTTAATAAAATCAAAATTAAAATTTTAAAGGAACCCCCGAAACGCCTGGAACCACTTTGGTCATATCATCAGCTTTATAGTAATAAACAACATTAGTCATGGGTCAATAGTTATATCCCTTTAATATCCCTTGGATCCTTATGGTGCATCATCAGATAACTACTCCAGGTCTTCAATTTAATAATGGTCCAGCTAATGGCTCATAGAGAGTAACAATTTTAGTTCAAGCACTATGATATTATCTGTTATTGATTTGCTGATCTGAGAGGATTCATGATCAGATACTCCCGATCTTCAATTTGATAACGGCCCAGCTAAAGGCTTAGTTAAAGCACTACAGTTCTATCTCTTTTTTTGCTGATCAATTAATATCAATTTGCTGATCTGAGAGGATTCATAGTGGTACATCATCAGATTGCCCGGTCTTCAATTTGATGACGGTCCAGCTAAATGCTCTTAGTGAGTAACAATTTTAGTTAAAGCACTATAGTTCTATCTCTTGTTGATTTGCTGATCTGAGAGGATTAATGATGGTGCCTCATCAGATACTCTCGGTCTTTAATTTGATAACGGTCCAGCTAATGGCTCATAGTGAGTAACAATTTTAGTTAAAGCACTATAGGTCCATTTCTTGTTGATTTGCTGATCTGAGAGGATCCATGATCAGATTTTTTAGATCCGGAATGTTTTATTTTATCGCACTAACTTTTCTACACTTAGTTTCCTACCTTCAAGACAAATCTAATAAGTCCAAACTTAGTATACCAAAAAAAAGTTTGAACACATCCAGGATTTCGTCTCCTACCTTCGAGTTCCATCATCAGAGTAGCTCAGTGGTACCAGTTAAAACACACATGTATTTGTATACGTTTTTATTTCAAATGTTAAGTCACAGATTTGTTTAAAAGTAAAGTAAATACCTATAAGGCTGGGAATTCAAGTCCGATTTTCCTCTCCGATAGTCCGATCCGATTGTCTGATCAGACAATCGGAAAGCACTCGTGCCATACATTTGTTTGAATACTTAATACACGTCAGATCCGATAGTCGGATCGGATGTCAGAATCGGAAACAACGCCAAGGCGCTTACGATTTTATGGCCGATCCAGTTTTCATACAGAATACAGAAACAAAATAGACGTCCGATTCCTACTTCCGATTTGTAAATAATTTGCTCAGCAATATCGGACGTGTATTCCCAGCCTTATGCGTGTTTAGAACGACAACCCTTGTACGTCGCTATGCGACGAAGATTGTTATTTTATGTCAAATAAATATGCCATTGTTAAAACACGTTAAAAATGTTATAATTTTTCCCCTAAAATATTCAATCAAGGTAATCGATCTAAACTGCAAACCAACCTCGCCATATGAATATTTTAAGGGAAAAATTATAACATTTTTTACGTGTTTTAACAATGGCATATTTATTTGACATAAAATAACAATCATCGTCGCATAGCGACGTACAAGGGTTGTCGTTCTAAACAGCGCGTCTAAGATCGCTACCGCAGCTAACAAATCGAGCTGATGACCTTGAAACCCCTGATCAGATCTTCATCAATTGTAGCTAAGAACCATCTCGATCACGTCAGCTTTCAAATGAAACAAACCGCATCGTAATCGGTCCATTCGTTTAGGAGCTACGATGCCACAGACAGACACACAGATACACAGATACACAGATACACAGATACACAGATACACAGAGCCACAGATACACAGATACACAGATACACAGATACACAGACAAGTCAAACTTATAACACCCCTCTTTTTTGGTCGGGGGTTAATAAAAAAGAGGCTGATCTTTCCTCCTGGTCTGGTTGTCAAAGAGTGATAGGCAATTTGAGAGTGGTTCCCAATTTGTCAATGTGGGGTAATACCACCACTCTCAAGACGTATGCAGACTGTAAAGTTTCGGGACCAGCTTATTGGATATAAAGTGTAATAAACATAATATTAATTATATATTAAACAATGTATTGTCTGATTTGTTTAAGTACCGTATTCTTTACCTAGTAGGTGCCTCTTCCTATATCACTACACTCGGCACTATGAGGCAGTAAAAATAGACTGTCATTTGCTATAGTTAAATATTCATTAAGTTTATATTAAAATAATAGTTATATTAAAAATAGTTAATAATAGTGATAATACACAAGCGGTCAATAGTGACCGAACAAAGCACCGCTTTAAGATAATGACTCAACAGTACGTGCTCCTTACACTGATGAAATTCTTCCTCATCTTTTACAAAGAAGATGTAATGTTGATATTCAATACCTTTAAAACGTAATAAAGGTACTTATTAGGGAAGCGAGGAAGTTGTGTCAGGATCGTGGCAAGTAGCGCTCTATTGTCTCTGTCTATCCCTGTGGGTAAAAGGCGTGATAATTTAATTAATTATTTAAAGTAATTATTATTCTTATCGTATTACTTGAATTTTCAAAATGGTAAAATTATTTTTTAAAATTTTATTGAAGGTAATTAAATATTCCGAATATCGTTATGTTCTTTATATAATAGTGGCATCTCAGCGCTGAGGAGCCAGTAAAGAACATAGTTTTAAATTCAATTTTAAATACTACAACGTGATTCTAATTTATTTGACTTTGTTTTCCATCGACTTTTATCCAACGAAGTAGCGATCAAAATCAAACTTGGGCGTATTTGCAATGTAAATTTTTATTTTCCCTTTGAGCTTTTGAGATTTAAAGGGAGCGCTCGTCAAATGTTAAAGGATAGGCTCCAGAGCACATTTTAACTTACTCCTATATGTTACTTGTACATTTGTATGAAGCTATTCTAAACTTTAATTGAAGGGAACAGACAACTGTATAACATTTGTTTTCTGTTTTATTTGTTTGTTTGCATCTATGTTAATTTTATTTTATTATGTTGTTCTATGTTACTTATCTAACAATACCATGGGTATAAAATAATATAATTACTATTTAATTATATTATTTTATAACCATTTATTTATACCAAAATTCAAACATTTAATCAAACAAATTGTCACGCCTTTTTTAAACAGGAATGGAGTGCTACTTGCCGTTATCCCGACACAAATTGCTGGCTACCCTCTTATCCACAATTCTTTTTATAATATAATTTGATGTTTTCCTCGCGAAACCCTTGAATGGCAGAGACATGGCCTTTACGTCGTCTTTTTACTCCCGTGAAACCCGCCGGGAAGCATAGGCTTGGGTAAAGCATCTGCATTCTGTCGACTAAATCGACTTTATATAAAGTTTTAAATAATCGACAAATATAATGATTTTTATTATGTCTCCCTGCCCTGAAACGATAAGTAAACTGAATTACTCCTGGACCTTGCTTAGTCAAGGCAAATATCGCGACAATCATTATTTTATATGAATTAAATACTTAATTATAACCGGTATAAAACCCGAGCACATAGGCGCTGATTAGCTTAGTGGTCAAAGGGACGCGCATTGAGAGACAAGGTTCGATCCCGGGTAGCAGTTGACAAATGTTTCACAATTTTACACACGCATATATGTGTGTACAACATAATGTAATAAACAGATTTTAACTATTATTTCGTTTTGGCTACAACTCGAAGGTGATAATAGATTTGTTTAATATTACGTTATAATTATTTTAAACAATGGATTGATTACTTTAGTATAATTACTTTCAAAAGACGGCTTTACCTACATTAGAATACTCATTTATTTATTAAAATAATTATTTAGTACCACCACTTACAATAAGTGCACATACCGTGAAGTGATTTAATCGTGCCGGCATAGTAGATGCGACTACTAGTTGCAGTTGTTAACCTGTAATAGCAGTCGCCTCCATTAATGGACCGCACTGCAGCTCAACACGAGGTGGGGTTCTGTCATATGTCAAGCCATGACAAAATAACTGTATATGATATTACAAAACATTATAAATATAAAATGTTGAATTCTTAACAAAATATGTTGTAAGGAATATCCTTTTAAATTATAACGACTGTAGTAAAACTAGAACTGAAAGGAAATGATTTTTTAAAGCTACCGGATATCAGACGTCATATTCTAGAAACGAATATCTCGGATTTTATAGTCGCGCCGGCAGGGTCACAATTTTATTAAATAAGTATCTTATAGAAATAAGAATTCTTATAAAATAAAACATACATTTTAATATTATATTAATTTATTTTATTTCTCGCGTAATATGTAAACAAACAAATCAATCAAATTATCACGCCTTTTTCCCACATGGATAGGTAGTTCTCTTTATACAAGCTCTACCGTTAGCAACGTTATATACTTAAGTAATTAGGTTTATATTAAATACATATATAATACATACATATAGCTAATGTATACAGTCTCATAATTTTCGAGGGCAAGTCAAGTTAAAAAATCGCAGTGCTAGAAATTAGGTACAATTAAAAATAAATAGGTGTGAATAGTACGACCTATTTTGTACTTTGTGCTATGAAAGACGCTGGGTAGCCTCACCGAAATTATGCGCCGTAGGACAGGGCAGGAAGGAAGGAACCGTTAGCCGAAGGAATTGATACCGTACTCGTACAATACGGCGGGCGGCTAGCTGCTTAATCGTTTCTACAAAGCCTCATTGACGAGTCGCAACTATTGAGTCGGCCGCCACTCACTCACTCCTGATCTCGAAAGGTTCGGTCACTTGTACGTGTTAACTTGTACGGTCACTTGGAAGTATTGGGTGCTGAGTGACTTTACCACCACCACAGTCTACCTACTACTTCCATATGGGTACAGATTAGATGTACGGACTTGCACCTACCGCAGTCGTCCAGCGCCCTTTTTATCAGCCGATCCTTATGCAGATCAAAACTCAGCACTCTTTTTTTTTGCCGGAAGATCTAGGAGTTAGATACTCTATCTATATAATACGTAGTATATTTATCCACTGAATGGCTACTAGACGCTCAAACTATGAAAGATACCATAATAGCAGTTTGAAGTTAAACCGCTTGCTCTTAGATTACACAAGAGTGGTAGACAGTGATTCCTAGTCTGCCGATCCGGGATAGAACCACCGAGTATACAGACAGTGAAGTGACTTAGTCGCGTTTCGGAATCAGGTTATAAGTTGCCGGTTCCAACTAGACCGGTATGTGGCTGCAACTTACAGTTATTCAACAGTTAACAATAACAGTTACCTTCATTCCATGGCACGCAGCTAATCATCAGGCGGGGTGCTGTCAAATATCGAGTCGCAATAGAAAAATAAAATATTTATCACGGCAAGAAAACACATTTTTACAGAATCATAATTTTATTTTCGCATCTTTTGGACATCAGTCAAGTTTATTCGAAAATAAATATATACTGTTTCATTAAGGCACTAAATCATTTCATAAGAAAAGCTAGAGAAATCAGTTTCAACAAAGTTTATGTACTTTGTGCTGCAACGTTTGAGTTGATGCCTTTTAAAGTGTCAGTTTCCGAGTGAGTAGTTTACTTTCAAAGTCATCCAATAAGCTTGAACGGTGTGAAGACACCTTTCATAGAACCTTTGCTTCAAAACTGTTTATTATAATAATGTATTATTCAACGCCTTAATTGTTGAATATGTTTTAGATAGTAAATATTATGTTCTATTTTATCATTGTCTATACCTGTTTAGACAATGTTAATATTGTTATCAACTTCTTCAGGAACTGGTAAAAAAATTATTTTTATTTTTTTGTGGATATCCGGTATTTGACCTCGACTTGCCTGATGGTAAGTAAGAAGAGGTCCAAGAGCGCCGACTACTGAAAAAACCGACTCAGTTCACAGTAGCCTCAGTTGCCGTCACTATGGCGGCCTAAGATGCTTCTTCATGCATCGCTTGAAGGATACAAGGTAGTAAGATGCGAAGAACACATCAGGATGGGTTAAAAAGCTCCTTGGAACATTCTCAGTGGTATTGGAGATAAAGGACACATAAAGCCGTCATGTCTCTGCAAAGTTGCAGGACCTCCAGAGGCCGCGTGATCTGTGCATCGCCTATAACTCGGACAGCTCGGCGCTGCAATGAATCTAGAGAATAGAGAAGATACTTGACAGAGCGTCCCAGAGGTGCGACCAGTAGTACTCTGCGCAAGAGCAAATTTTATCTTTGTATAGTAACAGTATAGTAGTATAACAGTATAGTAACAGGCGATGCTCTGACGTGAAAAACCGCCTCACAGTTTACTGGCCCGTTCGATGGGTCCCTTTAATTAAAGTCGCTGATAGGCGAAATTCTTTTACTTCAAAATCACGCTTGCTGGTTGGTAACATCGGTGGGAGTTACGGCAGATAAATGAAAAAAATTCTAAGTCCAGTGTATCTAGAATAAAATGTAAAGATAAAGGCTTTTGAAAGCTTTTGTATAATTAGCTGCCTCCAAATATATCAAAGACAAGGGTGCGCGTGCTAAGCAATGGTGCCGTAAAGTTTATAAAAAAACTTTGAACCAGAACCAGTAGCATTTGGTATGAAAAAATCATACCAAAAGCTAAGTTTTTTTTTTAATTCCTTGTTTGGCAAGTTACTAATGAAGACGATAATGTTTCTAAACCCTATTATCGTACATTTATCAAACCTATTATCAAGCATTATCAGAGAGAAGATGTTTTTAAAATTATTCTTTGCTGCATGCAAGAAAATCCGCGAGCATAAGTCAACAATATGTAATGTGCAAATTAAGCTCTTTCGTTTGATACCCAACACATCATTAGAAAAAATGTATTAGTATGTACTTTATGTCGTCTAGAGGTGCCGTATTCACTTTAGTGTGACATCACATAGCTTATAACCAGCAAACACTCAAAACGGTTTCATCGATACCTCATTTGTCAAATTATGATAAGTAGTTTAGAATTAACGAGGGATTAGATGAACACTGTTCCCTGTTTTTCTTACGATGATATAGGCAGAGACAAAGGAGCGCCACATACATTCATACATACCGGTAAAAAAAATATACACTTCTTTTTACTTCGCCGTAGTCGGGTAAAAACAGTATTGCGGACCTCAGTTATTAACTAGCTTACAGTTGCATAGGATTATTGGTAAATTTGATTTTTCACATACATATTCTCATCCATAGGAGGAGATCTCAATGCATAATGTGCCGTTTATACCGACCCACGTATTAAATTAATTATTGTGCGATTTCTTCCGTTATGGCCTGACGCACTATCTTTATGAAGATTTATAATCAACCAATCAATCAAATTGCTACGCCTTTTTCCCACAGGGATAAGCAGAGACAATGGAGCGCCACTTTATAAGATTTATAAGATTTTGTTTTTTCTCGGTGAGAACATTTAACTCATTTATCATGATTTGCCAGTGTATTTTTTTTATAAGAAATGCAGTGAGTATTACTTTAATTAAGTCTAAAATTGAAAAGTTTTTAGTACCTCTCCTTTTAAAATCTCAACTAAGTTTAGTTGTACGTATTAAAAAACATTCAATATTCGTAAAAATAAATGCGCCTATATTCGAAAATATCTTGGAGTTTTTCGTTAGGGGTTGCTGTACACGCGTGCGGAGGATTAAAGGGTCGGGGGTACGAGAAAATAGACGCGCGCATCATCTGCAGAAAAGAAGTCACTTGATGAAAACTAATATGAAAAAAATGCAACTACTTAAATAATAAAGGCAACTTATTAATTATAACCGATGTATAATTAATTGTAGTGTTGCCAGATTTTGAAATATTTTTAATAAATATAATATTGAAGTAAAGTGTTTTCTTTCGTAAAACTTAATTACTGCATATGTGCATATGACTTTAGTATAATGCAGTTACTGAATGGGGTGGTAAATATGAATTGGTTGTCACGTATGTGTATGAAAACGCGCAGATCGGGTGGCGGAGTGGCGGGGGGAGGGAACCCCATGCCACAACCTTACCGCCATCAGTTGCCCCCAAGTCTCAGTGTAGCTTTGTACGCAGCATCCCTTTCTAAATATCACGACTTTCCATTTTACTTTGTTACTTTTAAATACTTGCAACATTTTAACGGCATGTAGATGATCGTCAACTGAATTGTGTACATTAGCCGTAAAAATGACGTTCGAAATGCGGGAGCGATTCTTCAAAGCCGGCGTGATATTACTGTTAATTAAAACAATATCTGCTCAGTCGTTTCTTGGTGAAAAAATTGCTGTCGGTAAGTCATAATCTACATTTTACTTTAGTGTTTTGACCTTATTATTATTTGTGCACGATACAGGCTATTTTAATTTGTTTACGCTTGCTTAGTTGTCAAATGGGGCGTGAGTTAATACTCGAAGGGTGTTGGCTGCAAATATGAGTAAACTTTTTTTTAATTAAGGCAATATTTTTTATGTTACTACGAGAGAGAAAAGTATCGTGACAGGTGGCGCTCCATTCTCTCTGCCTATCCCTGCGGGAACAAGGCGTGATAATTTGATTTGATAATAAAAGATGTAAGCGACAATAAAGTGTAAGCAACTTATAAAAGGCGTTTAATAGGTTTGTATCTTCATGTTTTCTTCTTAAATGGGGTGAGCAGCGCATCTTTTTGCGTCGCCTAGATTCACCGCTATTACGGCAATGGGACGGCACTTTTAAGCACAGATGCGGAGTTACCTTTTAATTAGCGCTGCGCAAGACCGCGTAACTACGGATAGCGCAATATTTAACAATAGTATCGTTTGATTTGAAGATGATTTTATTAGATTAAAAGAGTTAAGAGTGGGGAGGCTGACAGTTGGTGGTAATTTGCCTGTCCGCTGATCCGAGGTAGTACTACTACTTACAAGTATACATACCGTGAAGTAACTTAGTCGCGTTTCGGGATCAGCTTGTAAGTTACCGGTTACAATTTGGCCGGCATAGTGGATACGATTGCAGTTATTCAAGTGTAGTACCATCATGAACCACATTCCAGCTTACCATGAGGCAGAGTGCTGTCATATGTCACGGCATAATAATAAAAACCACTCGTCCACCAAAGCTAAGGTTGAGTTACATATTATTGACTCGACATATCATATGACAGCATCCCGCCTGATTTTATTCTGGAGTGAGTTTTTTTATTGTGACTCGACATCTGACCTCGACCTGCCTGATGGTAATTATGATAGAGGACCAAGAGTGCCGACGACTGAAAATCCGAGTCAGTTCACGACTGCCGCAGTCGTCGTCGCTATGCCGGCCAAAGGAGCTTATTCGCGCATCGTTTGAAGGATCCAAGGTTATAGGGTCGAGAGAACGCAAAAACGACGCATTGAACCTTTTAGTTCGACTGTCGATTAGGTCGACAGAATGCGGATGCTTCCCCCGACCAGTGCGGGTATTACGGATGTAAAAAGGGTAAAAAGGATATTCTCCGTGGTCTAGGCGATAGAGGACGAACAAAGCTGTCCGTTCTCTATCGCCTATACCGCGATAGAGGTACTCGTATTAAATTATATTATAGTTTGTTAAATGAAGAACTATAGGTTTATAATATGTTTATGCTATAATTTATTTCCAATGAATATATTGGCGAAATTTCGTACATTATAATAAAATTAATTTTCTTTCTTTATTTGAGAGTATTTATGCCGAGCTTTGTTAAGGCTTAAATAACTACTATTCAAGCCTTCTCATGACAAATTTCAGTACCCAACGCAAATATAAAAATAGCAAATAGTTAACATTGGAGCTTTAATAATTTATTTTTTAATTCTTTAAATTATTTTTCATGTGAATCCAGATAATCTTAACATATTTTTATAAAATAAGTTTACGTAAGGTAATTAGTTTGTTAGATAAATTTGGAATAAAAGGAAATAATTAATAATATCCAAAAATCCGTAACACACATAGGTAAATGAAAATCCAACTAAATAAATCCTGATTTCATCAAGTAAGGTGAAGACAGGCGTGGACGAACGGTTAGCGGATTGATTTGTTGCGCGTAAAGTCCCGGATTCGATTCCCGGTCGGAGCAAATATTTGTTTCATAGCTTTAATTTGTAATATTCACAAATAAATAAAATTAATATAAAATTAAATGTTGCAAATATTTGTTAATAAAAAAAGAGATGGATATTTGCTTCGGGTCTGATTATCACAGAGTGGTAGGCAGTGGTACGCAGTCTGCCCATCGGAGGTAGTACCACCACCACTTACAAGTATAGAGACCGTAAAGCGATTTGGTAGGCCGGCATTGTGGATGTCGTTGCTACTTACAGTTGTTGAATTGTAGTAGCAGTGACATCCATTCATGGACCACACTCCAGCTTATGTCAGCAAATGTCAAGTCTCAATAAAAAATAATGCCTAATTATAACTTCATTTAATTTACGAGGGTCCATGCTCATACGGTCAATTTTCCCCTCAAACATCCCGCAGTGCCTGAAGACAAGGATCTTCAACCGGTGTGTGTTGGCAGTGATGGACATATGGTACTGATCCTCAACACGTGGTTCTTAACTGTTGGCCTGTTGGAAAAGCTCAAAGTCGCTCAGCGGGCAATAGAAAGAACTATGCGATACCAATCGTAGCGAGGGTTTTTAGTCGGTACAAGACCGACACTACCCGTCGGCGTCGCCCGCCACAATAGGCTTTCATTGCTAAATATTAAAAGGGCTCATTTTTTATCAGACTTTAATATCTAATCTAAATACGTGCAACTTAAATATTTCGACTATTAATAAGTTAAAAACCATGTTCCTCTTTTTTGATTTGTGTAAATAGAGAGTCGGAAAACCTATTAATTTTGTTTCGTATGATAACCCTCTAAAGCTTAATATAATAATTATTAATAGTATATTAAGATTATGTATTCTGAACAGTGTGGCTTACTTGAAAATTACTGTATTCCGAAAGCATTTGGAAATTAATATGGGAGACCAGTATCTAATACGTTACGAGGCGGCGGCGTAGTCATGTTTGGCAACATAACTCATAAGTATGTTAAATTGTCACGCTTCATTTGCCCACAGGGATAAGCAGGCGCTAGTTTCCAAGTGAATGACATAATTAACTCGCTATATGTGAATAAACGGCCTCTCTCGATATCTGTAGAGGTCTCGTACATAATTTTTCCTAAACTGGTCTTTCCTCATCCACTTTTTTATTACTAAACCAAAAGCCTTTATACATAGTTTCGAAGCTAACTGATGGTTTTGCCAACTTATCGTTCCGCTTCTATAGAACTTCTTAGCGAGACAGAAGCAGGTTCGAACTATGCGATGTCTGCGTAGACTTTAGCTATTATGTCGCAGGCAGACTTCATGAGTTTCGGGGAAGCTCCAGCGGCTGTGGAAACACGTCTCAAGTAATTCATAGTCGTTCTCTTTACAATGATGCTGAACCCATGGGGCGGTAAACAACAAAGCCACCTCCAGTCCCAGAAAAACGAGCCCTGGAAGAACCATTTTTCCTGATAATAATTTAATTACATTAAATAATATATTAAATTAAATTATCCTGAAAATAATTTAATTACATAAAAGTTTATTATTATTTGGATTTTGTCGATATATATTTTTTATAGTACATTAAGGGTTATAAGATATATTTTCCTCTCTGGAAGTTACATGGATATTAAAGAACTCCAAATAAAAATAAAATTATTATGATTTATCCACCTGATGGATATTTCTGTATTTACATTAGTATTAGAGCTACTTTAAAATAACCTGATTTTTCATATACAGGCTCTGTTGTTATGGGCACTAGGCAACCTAGCTTTCTTAAGGATGTCTCCGATTTGGTCGGAAAACACTTTCCTGGGCCTACCTTTCCATTAACATCAGATTTATAAATTCCTTTCGTTAATCTACTTTCACTCATCCTTTCCATGTAGATGTGAAGGAAGCAAGGGAGTTGTGTAAGGATCGTGGTAAGTGGCGCTCCATTATCTCTGCCTATCCCCGTGGGAAAAAGGCGTGACAATTTGATTGAATGATTGATTTTTATATATGTTTCACGCTGATTCTTTACTTTTACAACTTTAAATTAGATTAAACTGAGGACTGTGTACATGCCAATATAAATTAAGTCCAAATCTCGACCTATTTTAATTCTACTAATACATTTTTTAAGTCATAATTTAGAATTCTTCGACTTCAGTTACGCCAAGCTGCGTGGTGTATCCGCTGTGTGTAAATATAATGTAACACTGTGTGGAACAGTTACAGTCTTTGTAGTATCTTTAAGCAGATTAATATCGTAGTCGTAGCAACAAGTTCTGATGGCATGCTCAGAAGGGACCACCCAGAGCCTTCTTGACGCCGTCCCTTCACCGTTTCAAGATCTTCCGTGCCTTTCACTTTGCCTTGCTCATGCAGTCTTTTAATAGATATGCTGTTGCACCGCGATACAAGTACTTAAGTACGTACTTATATAAATAATTCAAAAAAGTGCGAAGGGCTTCAAAAGTAATAGTTTTATTAACGTGAATTTGTCTTAAGTTCTAATTGTAACAGCTAAAATTGAACATTTTAACCCTGAACACATTTATGTGACATAAAATGAAATTGCGCGAAGCCATGTAAGTTTTTGGAACATTGCCAAGTCTTAGGTTGAACTGTATAAAAGTTAAAAAAAAAAACAAAAACTTTCTTTGTAATAAAGAACTCCGAAACAAGTTGTTCCTTTATTGGACTGTTTCAAGTCCGTATTTTTAAACTTTATCGCGGTTTGTTCATTTTAAACTAAAAAATGTCTAATATTATGATTGTTATATTTAGGTAAAATCTATTAAATGTTTGATAAATACATTATTTTATATGTATAGACAATAAATACATTCTGTCTTCATACATTAACGTAATATTCTCCGTATACAAATAATTAATATTTGTTTTATAGCTTTTATTTGTAATATTTAATAACTATATTAAATATTGCAAATATTTGTTAATAAAATAAAATAAGGTTATATTTGCTTCGGGTCTGGTTACCAAAGAGTGGTAGACACTTACAAGTATACAGACTGTAAAGTGATTTGGTCACGTTTCGGGATCAGCTTGTAAGTTGCCGGTTCGAACTAGGCTGGCATAGTGGATGTGATTGCTACTCACAGTTATTGAATTGTAGTAGCGGTGACATTCATTCATGGACCACACTTCGGCTTAACATCAAGCGGTGTGCTGCCATATATCGTGTCACAATAAAAAAAATGTAGTTCACTTAAGCTTAAAATCAATTAAAAACTCGACTCCTTTCTTAATTAATAATGTAATAAAACCTCATTAATCGAGTTTAATAAGTTATATTAAAAAGTTCCAAATAAATAACACTAAAATTATCAAGGTTAAAAAAGCGCGGTAAAAATACAAGAGATTACTTTTTCAGTTAATATTGCTACTTGTTATTATCATCTCATGAAATTCATAGAGTTTTACGCCAAGAGCCGCAAGGCACACTTTTTATAACGTGCAAAGTTTCTTTTAATCTTCTTTTAATGAATTTATAACCGGCCCGCCAGGTAAGGACATTTCAGTAAAAAACTATTTTTTTGTAGTGTAGTAGCAAAAAAATGCTTATTTTTATTTCCTCACACTAATGGTGCTTTCAAGTAAATGAAACTAATGTGAACTTTTCTTAGCAATACAGACATTATACATAATATGTACTAATTAATGCGTTTGCAAATTTGTTTTTTTATTATTTTTTTTGCCACGACCATGACAGCACCCCGCTTGATGTTAAGCTGCAGTGCGGTCTATTAATGAGTGTCACTGCTACTACAATTCAATAACTGTAAGTAACAGTCACATCCACAATGCCGGCCTAGTTGAAATCGGCAACTTACAAGCTGATCCTGAAACGCGACTAAATCACTTCACGGTCTGTATACTTGTAAGTGGGGGTTATACGAGTACCCCGAATCGGCAGACTGGATACCACTCTTTGACAACCAGACCCGGAACAAATATCCGCCTCTTGTTTTTATTAACAAATATTTGATTTTTTTTAAATATTTATTAAATATTACAAATAAAAGCTATGAAACATATATTTGCTCCGACCAGGAATCGAACCTGGGACTTTACGCGTAACAAACTTGTATGCTAACTATTCGGCCACGCCTCTAATATAATTTCCACCAAAGATTCCTGCAATTCCAGCAAAAAAGCCTAAAATAAAATAAATAATCGCGCCGCAAAATCGCTCTTCGGTCGTAATGTTTGACTGCGGGGAATCAAAATGACGCAGTGATAGTAGTTTCAGATTTAGTAGAATCTTGAACAGTTGACAAGCTGATTTTTCTCTTTCTTTTTTTTATTACTAATGGCTTTTAGTGGTAACTTTCAATGTTTTCGCACTTAGAAGTCTATACTGTCGGTGTTTTATCGAGAGCAGGCTTTGTAAATAAAGTTTTACTTTGACTACATTTTTTGTTAGGCTCGTATAAATATTTACGCTTTAATCTTTGCTGGTGTGTGTACAAATTAGTAATTAAAATTGGATAAAGAAATTACGCGTGCACACCGATTAAATGCGAACGGGTTCGAATGTCTGCAAATTAAAGGCCGGCCGCTCCGAACACCAAGCAACACAGCGCTTTAAGACCAGAAGCCAAAATCGGTTTCTGGCGCTTGACCCGGCAATATGCAAAGTGAATTCAGTAGATGAAATAACTGGACATTGAAAAGATAAGATAGATAAATAAGGTAAGATAGAAAATCTTTATAAATAAATCTCAACGGATTTCAACTCATAGCTTTAGTGGTAAGATCGGTCGTGCGTTAAGCTACACCGAGTTCGATCCCCTGTCGCAGTTGACTGATATGCAAGCGGTAATTTTATTATATCCAAATCATTATAAACTTTAATAACTTTAATTATTCAGTAATAATATTGTAAAATTATTTCAACTTTTTTTTTGTTAAATTATGGTATTTATATGTATGTATTATATTGATGGATGTGAAAGAAGCAAGGGAGTTGTGTAAGGATCGTGGCAAGTCCATTTTCTCTGCCTATCCCTGTGGGAAAAAGGCGTAACAATTTGATTGATTGATTGATATTGAATAACTCGCTAAATATGTTAATCTTGTTGCAGGCGCAATATTCGACCAGAATACAGAAGAAGTTCAAACTGTGTTTAAATTTGCAATGACTCAGCACAATCAAAACTTAAGTCGGGGAAGGCTGGAGCTGCAAGCCTACGTAGACGTCATTAATACTGCGGATGCATTCAAACTTTCAAGACTCAGTAAGTTTCATTCACCATAGCAATGCTAATTTACGCGATCACGTACCACCACAGACCACGTATAATTCTATTTTATTTCTCGTAGATATGAAGGCGAACACAACATATTTATCGGGCTATATATAGTCTTCTATACAACAGTCATAATTAAAATTAAACATGATGATAAATATATGTTGTAACTGTGACGTTTTATTTCTAAACAGACTAAACAGGCCAGCATAGTGGATGTGACTACTACTTGCACTGATTTAACTGTAGTAGCAGTTATTTTCATTCGTGGAACGCACTCCCGCTTAATATAGTTTAATATAACATAAACAGCTCGGGGTTCTGTTATATTGAGCCACAATAAAAAAAAACATTCCGGGTGCCTAACATTGTACGCTAGACAGACATGTATGTACATTAATTTACTTATATTCTTAACTGATGCAGATCCTATTTTTAAATTTCTGGTGTATTCTCAATATACTTTTAGCTATATAAGTATCCGGTTTTGTACTTTATTTTTACGTCATTAATTTCTTATAGAAAACAACAGGGAATTGTCTATCATCATCAGCGAGAAGAAATCCACTGCTAAACATAGGCCTCCCCCTTGGAATGCCATTTCTTTACTTAAGCATAATATTTTATTATATCTTTTTTATTTAATACTCACAAAAAACTGTAATTTAAGTTATAATAATTATTCATTATCATCATCAGCCAGAAGGCGTCCACTCCTAAATATAGGTATCCACCTCCACCACCAGTTGCATCTACCGGTTACCTGTGACTTTCACTATGTCGTCAGTCCACCTCGTAGGAGGCCTACCTACGCTGCGTCTTCCTCTTCGTGGTCTCCACTCCAGAACTTTCTTCCCCATCGGTTGTCGGTTCTACGAGCGATGTGGCCAGCCCATTGCAACTTCAGCTTGAGAATCCTACTATGGCTATGTCGGTAATTTTGGTTCTTTGGCGAATATCCTCGTTCCGGATTCTATCGCGCTAAGATACACCAAGCACAGCTCTCTCCATTTCCGCTGAGCGACTCTAAGCTTTTCCAACAGGCCAACATTTAAAGGCCACGTCTGAGTGCCATATGTTATCACTGGCAACACACATTGTTCGAAGACACTTGTCTTCAGGCACTGCGGGATGTTTGACGAGATACATCAATTTATTAGAAGCCCTTTAAAGTAAACATAATAAAAAAATGTGTGTTCGCTTTGATATCGACTAGAAATACAATTAGGCCAAACGTGAACAAATTTTAGAACCTCGCAGAACCGCTTTACCTAAACTCCCCTACTTATGATGACTTGGGAACTAATTTTAGTAGTACTTTAAAGTGAATAGTACTTTAATAGTGATAGGCAAACGGTGGTGGTCATTTGCCCAGTCTGCTCACCGTATTACCACCCAGTTGCATTTCAGGATCAGCTTGAAAGTTTAAAGAAGATTGTTTTGGTTTTAAAAACCTTTAAATTTGCATGAAAATCGATAGCATTTTCGTTAGTTTACGGTTAAAGGGCATGTCGACTTTCACGAAGATTCGTGTCATTAGCAGAAAACGTGATTCGAATACGTCTTAAGTAATATACGAGTTTAAAGCATTCGCATTATTTAAATAAGGTCTCATTTGGTGGCTGGTCATAGAAATTATTATTACAAAGTGTCACAGTTATTTCTGCGATAGACATTTTGCGACAAAAAGTTGAGTTTATCGTACCTTGACGAGGATGAAAGCCACTGTTCTAGAAAAATCACAAAGGCGTGATATTTATAAAACTGTAGATAATCTAGGGAGCATATTTTGCGTCCCTCCCTCTTACTTGGCTACCCAGCAGTAACAATACAATATAAAAATACTAAGGCGGAAATTATAAGGAAAACAAAAGCAAATTGTCCGTGAATAAGGTTGTACGACGACGACTGTGGTGGGCACTGTTGCTTATTTTTGTAACAATGACTACTTTCCGGCGCAGTGCTCCGAGTCTTCTCTTAATCAAGGAGTCTATAGTCAGCGACTATGAATAAAACATTTTTAATAAAAGGAACATTTCGAAATGTAAGATTTGTATTTAAACGGTAAAATATACCTAAGCAATTGAATGGAAAGGAAGCCGCTAATTGGAGGTTAGCACTTAGAGTGTGTTTTGACAATGGCCTTCCTTTGCGAACCCAAATTTGTGGGTTAATATATAATTAAATTTTCTAAGTACCGCATGTAATATCACCTTCCCAGATTGAAATTTCGTTTGGTCCGCCGTGCAATTACTTTAAAAGCCTGTCAGTAAAGCGAAATTAATTAAGTTAAAATTAAGGAGAGTTCCTTGCAAATCCTTGTCTGCTCAGTTCGAAAAAATCGCCTTCTTAATATAACATCATTAAAGGACAAAAAAATCTCATTGCTTTTAATATCTTTAAGAACTTACAGATAAAAAGTTTTGACTTCTATCTCTACGATATACCTACCCGCTTATTGTTTTCTGCACACTGGCCAAAAACAATAAAATCATCTGCACATTATAAAACAATAAGTTCCATTTTTGCTATTGAAAATGCTGATGCTGTCTTTATCACTTCTTGTGTTAAGGATATTCTTTATCTCTTTTGGTATTATTATACGAATCAAAACTTTAATGTTATCGTAAATAATAACGTTAATATTATTATTGTTATTAAGGCCGTACACTCTCCTTACACATGTGTTTTTCTTTGTAGTATGCAATCAATTTGCTAGAGGCGTATACTCGATGTTGGGCGCAGTCACACCAGATTCCTTTGATACTCTGCATTCATACACCAATACATTTCAAATGCCATTCGTCACACCGTGGTTTCCAGAAAAGGTACGTAAACTTACTATAAACATTAATATTATAATTTAGAACTTTAGTTGAATGTGTATTTTTCGTGACTTGCCTAATGGTAACCAAGGGGAGTTCCAAGACTGCTGGCTACTGAAATGACGGCCAAAAGGTTAAGGAGAATGGTAACAACACATATGCTGGTAAAGCATTCCACTTGTCGATAATTCTAGAAAGAAATAACGCACCGAACCGTACAGTTCCATTGTCATTTCGGTCACGAGTGCAAAAAGATGAAAAAGGAACAAGGTGTTATAGAGCACCTTAAATCATTATTCGTGGTACAGACGACAAAGAACGCATAGAGCCGCATTGTGTTTGACAAATTACAGGAGCATTAGGATTGTCGTAATCTCAGACCACTTATTACTTGGAAGAGACATCACTAGAACGTCTAGTCTGTGTAAGGTTTTACAGAGGTGTTACAATGCCATCAAAAACAAAACTGGTAAAAAAAAAAAGTCCTGCAATTCAGTCAGCGCGATTTTGCAAATGTACCTACTATACTATATTTACTATAATATGTATTGCTTGTGAGTTACATTGTGTTTTCATGCGATAGCCAAGTCATTCTGTTTTATTTAATCATAAAAGATTTTGACGTGACAACGTCTTATAATTCGATGGAGCCGGCTGCACGCACGAAAAAACATGACTCATGCGGCGTTACCTCGCGCGTTCCATTTAAGGCTTGAAGTGCAAGCGAGAGAGACACAATCGGCCTCCGCGTTCGGCAGCGTTCGACATCTGTCTCTCTCCTACTTAAGTGAGCGATGCGTCCGCATGGACAGCTGCTATACAATAATACATTTACATGTTTTAGTCAAGTATGAAGTGCAGTGAAAAGTGAATAACGATAATCTTCAACATATCATAACAACATGTCTGAAATGACAGGATGGACCAGCCAGCCGTCAAAGGGAACAATTCTCTCCTATATCAAACACATTGAGGTGGTCTTTTTAAAAGCTAGTTATAAAAATTTTAATGATGTTTCCAAATTTTAAATTTAAGATTTATGAACAATAATTTTTTTATTTTATATTTTTTTATTTTTTTATATTTTATACAGTTTATTTTAAGAATATTACTTTATTAATTAATAATATAAAAATTATTACTTTTTTTACAACAAATTACAAGTAAATTTGCAAAAATAATTAAGTAACTAACTAAACAACAACTTTTATACAGTTTACTTGCTGAAAGTTGTTAATATAAAATGTATTATTATAAAATAAAAAAATAAAAAAATTCAATTTTAACAGTCGAGTAGAAATTTAAAAAAAAAAATTATTCAATTTTGTAAATTGCAACCATTCCATCAGTATTTTCTTATGACGTTGTCACGTTCATCTATCGTCAGTAAACCGACTTGATAGACAACCGATTTTTCGACATTGTTTTCATAAAAAGTTCTTATCAGAACTACTTATTTTCTTTAAGTTTTCATAATAACTTTTTTCATTACTTTACATTTTATTGTTTCCTTAAGAAGTTCTTTCCAAAACTACTTTCTGTCTTATTAATTCCATAAAAAGTACAATTTATTTATTTATTTTACTTCATTTATTGATTTCTTTCATATCTTTTTCGAACTACTTCGGGTTTTATTTTTTCTATAAAACGTTCTTATAAAAGCTACTTTCTATATAAAAATGCAGAAAAAATTTAACCATCTTCTGTCAGTTAGGAAATAAATCACAGCACTCAGTACTAACCGAACCACAGTCACAATTTCATCATAGGTAAAAAGTTTACCGCCCAACAAAGTGGGCACGGGTCAGCTAGATAATCATAAAGCGCGACACTCCTAATAATTTTCACACGGTCTTATTTAACGTTATACTTTAGATCAGTCACGTTTGCTATCTTAGAAATAAGAACAAAATAAGAAAAACTGCTTCTTCGAATTTCGTATCTGTACTATGTGTTTCATTTACAACTGCATTGTTTAAATACTTTAACAAAGAATCCAAACATAATATTATATTAATATGTAAACATTATTGTTCGATTCAATGTCAACATATCATGATTCTTTTAAATCCATTATGTTAAAAATCCAAATTAAAATATTTTGGGAAGATGTTGTTCTCATTTATAATGAAAGGCAAAATCAGCTCTGTATTAATAAAATACAGAGCTGGAGCAAGATAAGAAAATCAACTAAGTAAGGTTATTGCCAATGTGAAGCAGTATTTATCATGTATAATATATTCATGATTATAATTAAAGTGACCTCATTTTAATCCTATAGAACGTCCATTGGCAATTGCAAATTAAGGCATTTAAAACTTACCCTCGCTTGCACCAACGTTGTACTAAGTTTACGACGTTTAACGAAACATTTCCAAAATAATAAAAAAAGAAATACTATGATTGGTCAACAATTTATTTATTAAATTTTTAAATATTCATTGTTAAGCGTAAATAAAGTTGATTAAAATAGTTGTCTGCGTGATTATTTAAAAAAAGAAAACGATGACACGGTGCTAGGCCGGGACTGCTTGCAGGATGGCTTATACATATTACGTTTTTAACTAAAATTATATTTATGAATGCGTTTGTGTGAAAAGTGGCATTATCGTGGTGTAAAAATGGTAAAAATAAATACAACTAAAATGTTTTTCTACAAGCCCTACTATTTCCCAATCCTATATTCATGGCATTCAATAATTCACCATTATCAGCGTCAATTTTCCAAGCGAATAAACCACCTAGTTTATTATTCCTGACATATTTCGCCTTTGCAATAGTTGATCTTGGATTGACATAAGTAATAAGATCACTAGTAGTTGGATTGAATATGAAGGGTGCTTGAGCCTTCTCATCATAATAATATTCCCACTCTCCACTCTGTAAACTATTTGCGATTTCTCTGTAGTCCACTATATCATCCTCCCATGTCCCCTTAAAAGGTCCTGTTGCATTACCAGTGAATGGTGTTTCCGTGTTTTCATACCCCGTAACGCCAGTCCATCCACGACCATACATAGCCACACCAACTACAATTTTACTAGGATTGACACCTTGAGCCAACAAACATTTCACACCAAAAGCAGTAGTATAATATTCCTTTATATTCCATGCTGGTGCATATAGTGGGGATAGATATCCAAGCTTGGTGTTTGACCAGGCTCCATAAAAATCGTAGCTCATTAAAAATATGTAGTCCATGTATGCTTGTGCTGTCTTGTAATCTACTTTCCGGATCTTGTCCCAAACTGAACTAATGGCAGATGTCAACTCATATTTTTTTCCAGTTTTAGCGGATAACTTGTTTAACATATTACGCAATTCTTTCAATAAGACTACATATGTATCACCATCTATAGGTCTGCTATGGTTGAAATAAGCTCCACTAACTCCAGGGTACTCCCAATGAATATCAATGCCATCAAAGAATTTCCATGTTAAAAGAAACTCCTGGACTGAATCCACGAAGTGATCTCTATTCCATTCATAATCCATATAGTAGAAAAAATCAGTGAGAATCCACCCGCTAATAGAGGGTAAAATTTTTAAATCTGGACGAGCCTGTTTCAATGACATAAGCTGACCGAAATTGCCTTTGTATGGTTCATTCCAGGAGTCCAGGCCTTTTTGTGGTTTATGTAATGCGGCCCATGGATCATGAATTGATACCTGGAAGTCTTTACGACCAGCGCATGATTTCTGTAGGTTTTGGAAATTGCCAGCGATTTCTCTCAAACTATCATTATTATTGTCACCACCGCAAATTGGAATAAAGCTGTAAAGAAGATGAGTTAGGTTTGGAACCGGTATTTGGTCTACGGTATACTTACGAGCATATACACCCCATTCAACGAAATATGCAGCAATGACCTTTCCAGAAGTTTGCTTGAAAACTTTGTTCTTTTCTTTGATATATGTTTTAAGTGGTGGTAAATGGCTTCCATCTGTATCTGCTACTACAATGTCTGTAGGGTTACTAAATGAACATCCATTAGCATTACAAAGTTCTACAATCATATTATATACACCTCCTTTATAGATCTTAAAATTTGCTGTACCAGAAAATCCACTAAATGGTCCAGACCATACTTCCTCTTTATTCAAGAGTACTTTTGCTGTAGCTGACTGCACATCCCCGGTCCAGACGTTCCAACTAACGGAGACGTCTGCCACATCTTTTCTTTTAACTAGTTGATTATATGCTGTCGCATATTGGTTGACTTCTACGATTGAAAAGACACGTTCATCCCGTCCTAAGTAGGGTTTTCCAGGTGGTGTGGCACTCAGAACCGTACTCAACCCAAATAAAAGAGGCACGACATACTTCATAACCGTACGTGTACTTGTTTTAAGAATTTTGACAAAACAATTTTTAAATATTTTTTATCGCACAACGGTAATACATAAAGGTGTGTTCAAGAACTGCGCACGCACATAAGATCATGCTTTATATAAAATACAGTGAGTTTGAGCCCAACTACAATGATATATTTACGTATGTAATACTAACAAACATAATACCGGATATATTAACACCCACAAGCATCGATTGGATTATTACTACTATTTAACCCTTATATCAATTATACGTTTATTATATTATATTATATTATATTATATTATATTATATTATATTATATTATATTATATTATATTATATTATATTATATTATATTATATTATATTATATTATATTATATTATATTATATTATATTATATTATATTATATTATATTATATTATATAAAGTAATTAACACAGTATTTGTCTTTTTTTTTCCCAAACTAATTATCGATAGGTATTTTTCCATAATTAAGTATACTCGTATTATCATTCATAAAAAAATATATCAAATCTAATTCAAGTTTCCTTCTTATTCGTATTTAAAAATAACTATCGATTTAATAAATATAATCAATAAAAAGTAAAACTAAGAACATATTTATACTGATGACATATTTTTTGACATGAAGTGTGGTTAGATATTTTTCTTTCGAAGATGAGTAACATCCAACGTCTTATCGAACATACACTATATTTTCCCGTTAACTTTTTTACTATTAATACTCTATTGTTAAGTTATTTTATAGTACTTTAATTTTATAGTACTAAAATGTTATTTTATATACTGTAAGTACTATAGTACTTACAGTATAAAACATTTTATTTTATTACGACTATATGTTCTTACAAATACTTATAAATACTCATATAATTTATAAAACGTCACTGAATCAGGAAATTAAAGTAAAATAAATCTGTCAGCAAAATTCCACCATTAGTAAAGCCAGGACGTCATGGACGAAGGAAAATGTCCATTTATATTCATCAAACTTAACGAAAAAGAGTAAAATCAGTATTTCGTTTTTAGAGCTTTACAACAACAAAAAACACATTTGGGTCCATTATTGTTACTTGTACAGCAAGTTTTAGTGTAAGCACGTACTTTGATTTTATAAGCGGTATTTAATAGAGAGTGTTAATAGTAAAAAAGTTAACGGGAAAATATAGCCTATGTTCGATAAGACGTTGGATGTTACTCATCTTCGAAAGAAAAATATCTAACCACACTTCATGTCAAAAAATATGTCATCAGTATAAATATGTTCTTAGTTTTACTTTTTATTGATTATATTTATTAAATCGATAGTTATTTTTAACCACGAATAAGAAGGAAACTTGAATTAGATTTGATAAATTTTTTTATGAATGATAATACGAGTATACTTAATTATGGAAAAATATAACTACGCATCATAACTACAAAATATAGGTACTTATAATTAATTTCTAGACTAGGGAAATATTACCAGGTTATTAATACCGCACGGCAACTGTCTCCTCACCAATCTTCTAAACACCCATACTTGTATTTCTTTTTTTTCCTATTAAAACTCGCAAATATCAATTCTTGCGATCCAATGCTTACTAAAATTAAAGTGCTCACTCAGTTCATTATTTTAAAGACTTACAGTATTGTCTCAGTACATTTCTTATCAATATACTTACCCAGTAGCTGTTATAACTATTAATAACATAACGTCTCTCCATCACGGCCCTACCCTTACTCTAAAACTCAGAGGAAATGAAATT
The DNA here is from genome assembly GCA_905220615.1 of Tinea trinotella. Lineage (NCBI taxonomy): Eukaryota > Metazoa > Arthropoda > Insecta > Lepidoptera > Tineidae > Tinea > Tinea trinotella. The sequence continues at coordinate 8,309,776 of HG992305.1, forward strand.
AAGGCATTTTAGCAATTGATGGATGGACGAAGTTGCGCATGATCGAAATGCTACTCTATCAGCATTCATTTTCGTCGAACACTCAAACACTGCTAATCCAATAAAGTACTCTATTTATTAAAATGAGCAATTTTGTACAGGTCATCCCTCCATCTTCCGGTTTGATAGACCACGCGGTGAGTATGAGGCCAGATTACCACAAAGCAGTGATTGACACGATTGCATTTTACGGGTGGAACGAAATTATCTACATCTACGATTCTCATGATGGTAAGTAATATTGCTTTAATGTTACGTTATTAGGGGAAAACGAAAAGAGCCACCTTGTCGTAAAGCACGTTCGTGACTTGCATCCCTAAAGTTGACATCCGTCATCATTTAAAATGAAGTCAGTTTGGTGCTGTTTTGCATGCAATATTACACTAGCATCTTGTTGAATACAATGTTACCTTAAACTCCTGTATACAAATGCCCCCAATTCTCATACGCTTTAGATTTAAATGTTTTAAATAGTATCATAATTCATTGTTGTTCAGAGGGTTTAGACCTTGAAGAGTCTTAGACGCGTTTCAGGATCAGCTTGTAAGTTACAGGTTTTAACTAGGCCGGCATAGTTGAAACCTGCGACATACTACTGTGTATGCGACTACTACACAGTAGTATCAGTCTCCTCCATTCATGGACCACACCTCAGCTTAACATCAAGCAAGGTGCCGTCACAGTCAATCAATCAATCAAACAAATTGTCACGCCTTTTGGCAGAAACAATGGAGCGCCACTTACCACGATCCTTATACAACTCCCTTTTTTCCTTCACATCCACAATTCTCTTCATACAGGCTCTGTGGTTATGGGCACTAGGCAGTCTAGCTTTCTTGAAGATGTCTCCGAATTGGTCGGAATACACTCTCCTGGGCCTGCCTTGTTTAACGCATCCATCCACATTAGATTTATAAATTGCTTTCGTCAATCTACTTTCACTTATCCTTTCCATGTGCCCAAACCATCAAAGCATTCCTTTGTCAATCCTTGTCACTAAAAGTAAAGTCACAATATTATAAAAAAATAATATATGCATCGAACAATATATGGAGGTAATGATAAAAAAATGCATTTATTAGATTAATTAAATTATAAATATATTTTGACGTGACATGGAGCGTTATCTCGCTGGCGTTCCATTTAGGGCTTGAAGTGCAAGCGAGAGCACGGAACGAGCGTCAAAGAGGCACAATCTTCGACATCTGTCTCTCTCCTACTTGAGTGAGCGATGCGTACTATTAATATTACTATTATTTATTTTTTTATTGTGACACGACATCTGACCTCGTCCCGCCTGATGATAAGCAAGAGGATGTCCAAGAGTGACGACGACTGAGAAAACCGGGTTTGTTCACGGCTGCCCCAGTCGCCGTCACTATGCCGGCCAAAGGTGCTTCTTCACGCATCGCTTGAAGGATCCAAGGTCATAGGATGGAGAGAACACATGGGCAGGCAAAGCATTCCACTTGTCAATTGATCTACAAAGAAAAGACGCACCGAACTTTTTAGTTCGACTGCCGATTCGGTCGACAAAATGCGGATGCTTTCCCCGACCTGTGCGGGTATTACGGGAGTGAAAAGATGAGGTAGGAACAAGGTTAAAGAGCTCTTCGGAACATTCCCCGTGGTATAGGCGATAGAGGACGCACAGAGCCGCCATGTCTCTTCGTAGTTGTAGGGGCTCCAGAGTTCGCGTGACCTCTGCATCACCTATGATCCGGACAGCTCGGCGCTGCAATTATTATTATTAATATTTAATATACAATAAAAAATACATATTTGTATTTATGCGTACAAATAAATGAAACTTGATCAATTCAATTGTAATTTCCATTTACCTCCTTCTTTATATCCATACAAAATATCTATCAAACAAAGGAAAATAAAAAACCAAATTGGGGTTATCTAATATATAAATAGGTATAGTTAATTTCGGTATAATTTTTGACAATTCTTTTAATTAAATTTATTAAGTAGTAACAAAATATGTCATATTATAAATATCTTATACGTAAGTATTAATTCATGTACTAACTATAATGTTTCTTTTGTTATCACAATATAATGAATTAACGCATTTTCTATTTCCGTATTACATCTTATGACAGTAAATTATACAGTTTCCATTTTTCCTACAAGGTTAATAATTTATTTCATTGCACAAACAAACCAATATTTTATCTATACTTTAAAACATAAAACGTGATACGAGTAACAAAAAACACTACAAAGTGCCACAGATTAATGTTTACCAGGCGAGGATAGCCCGAAGCAATGCAATAAACATACTATGTGTTCACTATATCATAACCTGTTATCCTTCATTAATTACTACACTAGTTCATGGTATATAATATGTATGTGTAAGTATCATGCTCAAAGTTTGGCGCAAATGTGAGGCAGATACCGTTAAAGTTCGGCATTATTCGGACAGTTTGCTATAATTACTGTTAGTAGTTATAAAACCGATATAAAGCGATATAATTTACAATGTAAGTCGATGAAAAGACGAACGTAAGATTTTAATGTATATTTGAATTAGTTAATATATTTAAGTCTTAATATATTTATGTAATAAATTATAGCTTTTCATTTAAGTTACGAGTAAATCGTCTAAAATCTGGTTAAGATTAGATATGTAAAGAGTGGAACTGTTCGTGTTTCAAAACAATCAATCAATCAAATTGTTACGCCCTTCTCCCACAGGGATATGCAGAGACAATGAAGCGCAACGATCCTGGCACAACTTCCTCGCTTTCCTCACATCCACAATTCTCGTAATACAAGCTCTACGCTTATGGACACTAATTAAAGTATTGCATATAATATCATTGTTTAAAACTCGCAACTAAACGGTCGAATTTATTATAAAATCTTTTTTCTGTTACCCACCCATAAAATTTAACATTTGCCTAACAACAGATGCCAACAAGCCAGACAGCCTTATAGCAGAAAATGCAATATACAACTGTCAAGATGACTAAATATATAAACTTCTAATAAACACCAAAAGGTACGTCATACTTTTTATTACGCCAGTAAAATGTCATATCGTACATACCTTTATAACTTTTTGCACTCCACAAAGATAATAGGAACAGGTGAAGATTTTATAAATCGTAAATTATACAGTTCTTTAGGGATTACATGGCTGCTTTTTTCGATTATAAAATGTCGCTGAATACTGGAAGTAAAAATCGCAACTGCCATTAGAGCAAACGTGGAGATTTTCCAACTAGATTTATTAAATTTATTCCTTAGCTAACTTATTGTGGTTTTAATTCATTTATTAACTTATTTAGGCTTTTTGTATTATTATAAATAAATAAAAGTATGTTATTTTTAAATGATTGTGTAACCGGGTGTCCTGCGATCATTTGACGGATATTTGATCGCATTTATCGCGTCGCTTGGTCGTGTCACGTGTTTTAATGTTGGTATTTGTTTTATTTTTTTATTATCATATTGTTATAAAATATTTAACAGTATGGATTTGGTATTACTAAAATAATCAATATTTATGTTCAAAGAATAACTTTGCACATAAGCAGTTAGATTTTGGAACGCGATCGCCTAACTAGAACGATCTTTTTAACAGCATCACTCTCTTGGATTTTTAGATAATACCCTAAGCGCACCGCCCGCCTATTTCAGATCTTAGAAAGAAAAGAGAATTTTCATCTTTATCTTGAACTCCCAAGACTATCGCAAAAGGCAATAAATAACAGTTTATAGCGCAGGATCGGAACACCTCTTGTTACGCTATACAAGTTATGAAAGTTTAAAAAGAAAGAGTTTGTTTCACAAAGCAATTGCGTACACAAAGTTATAGTCAGGCAGGTAAAATTATAATAATAACTTCAGCAACAATTTATTTTAGAACCATATTTTACAGTGCTCTAAATTAATATAAAAATCTGAACAAATCCTTTTATCTATAAATTGTAATTAAAAGCAATAAACAAATGTCTTATAAGTTAGAGTAATAAAACTTAAAATTTTGTACAGTTCAAGAAATCCTGCGTCATAAATTAAAATAGCCATGGGAATACATACAGCAGCTGGCTGGATAAGGTTGGATTTTACTCGATTATTGCCGAGAGCCGAGCACGGGGAACGGACCGTAAAGTTTTACGTTTATCGGTCTGATTGCGCGGACTAGCCTCTCACTGTAAAACTGCACCTAATGATATTACAGAAAACCTTTCTTCTTATTTCTTTTACTTTCTTCCACTTTTGCTTATTGAAACGTAAGAATTATATTTGAACAATGAAGTATTTGCCATGTGATTGCTTTAATTAGATTGCACCACACTATCCGTGCAGACGCCGACTAAGTGATTAAAACAATTAAACTAAAAACAAAGTTCTAGCTGCACCTTTGTTTTGATTATAGTACCTATAAGTTATTAAAACTTAGACGCATATCAATTACCTCTACATAAAGTATCTAAACTATAAATCTGTTGCATCAACAACGTAATAAACTTTAAAATTACATTTTACATATCTATACACTTTGCATGCACATTTAATGTTCAAAGTTTCTTCGCATCTTTTATGTTTAAGGAAGTTAGATAGATGTATTAGGTTTGTGGGAAGTAGTGCTCTATTGTCTTTACTAATCTCTGTGAGATTAGAGGTGTTACTTGATTCTGTAAACATAATATTAATATAATTAATTAAAGGGTAAAATGTATGGTTGAAACTTTGATAATTGAATCACTTTAATCCAAAATAACACTATTTTAACATAGGAATTGTCCGGTAGAATCCCGGTAACTTACAACGTATATTCGTCAAGGCTACTCGCTACTTTGTCCTAATCCCTAATGAGTTTCTAATGAAAGGCGGCTTAAGAAATAATGGTGTGTGTAGTAGAAAATTTACTCTTAGAGCGTCTACGGATTCAACTAAACTATCAGGTCAATTACCCAGTAGTGTATAAATACACTACTGGGATAAAAATGGATAAAATAATACACGCGTACAAAGTAGGCGTAAATATGATAACTTATCAATCAAACAGGCAAATCGCAAATCGTTTTTTCCACAGGGAAAGGCAGGATGGGATAGGAGGGTGTTTTCCGGCTAAATCGGAGACATCCTCAGGAAGCTTGTATAAAGAGAATTATGGATTTGAGGCGAGGGAGTTGTGTCAGGATCGTGGCAAGTGGCGCTCCATTGTCATGTAGGAAAGGGAATTATATATATGTATATATTGAAGCGAAATTAGGTGCAAATATAAAATATTGATTAATTTAATGTAAATAACTCATTTAGTAATACTATAAAAGTGGATTGTGGCAGCGATGAGCTAGTCGAGTGCTCTGTAACAGTAATCGTGCTAATGAAGAGTCTTGAATAACAGCCATTGTAACGTCACTTTCCATTATACACCAACAACACAAGCATTGATAAATGTATCACTATTAAGAACCTTCTAACAACACTGAGCGCATATTACATTTGTATTTTTCCTGGAAATCTGTTTTAGCTATATTACTATGATTCATTATATTTAGAATCTTAGAGTTTTTATTTAATGAGTAAATTAATTTAGAGCTTCTTTCTATCTTGCTCAGGTACTTTACGGCTTATAAAATAACATTCGTCTCTTTGTTTTATGATTGTAACGAAGAGTCTTTGTTCTGCAAGTGGTAAATGTGTATAATATAGTTGTGCCGAATATAAGGAAACGAGAACCCATTAAGTGAAAAATCAACTTTGTATTTAACAAGTTAGTTTTAACTCAGAATAATGTATGAAAAGGATTAGAAACGCTTGGCAGACCGTACAAGGTATCAAAAGCTTTGGATAATTTCATTCAGTTAATCCTCAGTCACAATTTATATATGTTTACTTATTTCAATAGAATATATTATGTCGTTTTTTTTGTTGCGAAATTGTTATAAGATGTAAATTGTACTCTATAAAATATTATTGTGCTGAAGTAGGAAACATGTAGTAAAATGTAGAAATGTAAAAACATGTAGAAATAACACGAACAGAATTCATTTGAATTTTAGATTCAAAATAAATCATAAACATTGTGTGGGAGATTCACTTCGTATAATTCAAATGATAAAACAACTTTTATATTCAAACGAAATAGATAAAAATCCATGTGGATGTGGCAAGCGAGGTAAATGATAATATCAGGATTCAATTTATTCACCGAGGGCAGCTCGGACGTGGTTGCTGGGTGGTCGAAAGCATCAACACAAGCGCATGTAATCTGTGAATAGGAAATGTTTGCTTACTTTGTAAATTGAGAAGACTTCCTAAATATTATTTCAAATTGTTCTTAGAAAACATGTTGTGCATTCTGGTTGGACATTTACATTTTGCACAAAATATTTCCTAAATATTGAGTATTTTTTGTTATGTCCTAAATTAAAATCTTTGAGCAATGCACACGAATATCACTAAAATGGAAATCATTTATGGTGAAATAATTGAAATAAAAGTAGCGTTTTATAGGCAGAGACAATTTTCTTACCAAGTTTCTCTACTCTGTCGCTTTCCTTATATCTACAATCTTCTCTTCATTTAATTTTCTCTGCAGACTTTTATAACATATCCCCGATAAGTTTTTACTAAGAAGTAAAATCTATTTTTTAAACGCGACTTCTGACCTTGACTTGTTTAATGGTATCCAAGATCGCCAAAGACTGAAAAACCATTTCAGTTTACGATTGCCTCAGTCGCGGCCACTATGCCGGCCAAAATTTTTATTTTATAAAATCTCATCTCAGGCTCAATCTCATGTGTCTGTTGTATCCTACTACTTAAAGCGTTTAATTAATAAATCATTTTTTGAAAACAAAACCGTAATAATATTATACCGTGGCAAGTGGTGCTCCATCGTCTCTGCCTGTCCCTGTGGGTAAAAGGCCTAACAATTTGATTTATTTTTGATTTGAATACAAATTAAATAACAATTTGCGATTGAAGCTTTAAATGAATTCATCAAAAATATTATAAAATATTACTCCAAATGAAAAATAAAATTTGATACACGTCAGTACTCAAATTTCTCGGTAGACAAAAAATGACGAACAAAAGCAGCAAACCGTAGAAAAAGAGGAAAGAGCAACGTAATAAAAAGATGATTTCAGTGGTTTTTACTTAATGTGAAAGTGAGATGCGCAACATCTAAATATAAATTTATTGCAAATAAGAGAGAAATTGAAATTTATGCACTACCATAAATTTTACTGAAGTATCTCGCCTGAAGTAGTTGGTGTGCGCTTTCATGTAAAAGATTTCAAAAACATTACCAAGGTACTTTTTTGTTCATTGGATGATATTGGTTTTAAAAATTAAATGTTCTATTAGTTGAATTCTCAAAATTAGATAAATTTCTATTAAGATACCGTAGCACTTATCATATAAAAGACTCAAAAAATTCTCTACTATTTGAAAAGCTAGGTTATCTACGAATACGGTACATTCGCGATTAAACCTCAAACTATTTTGCTAAAGTAACAGATGAGTAAATGCACTGATGCCAAGTGATTCTTAAAAAAAATTACCTTATTTTTTCGTTTATTTTTATCAATGTTCTATTTAGTTTTATGATCATTAAATAAAATTGCTTAATACATATATTAATTCATTTATGTTAATTATGCATGTTTTTTTATAAGATATAATTTATAGCATATACATGTTATCTAAATTAATTTAGTAACTTTTAGGCATATATTAATAAAGAAATAAATGGCAAACACCTGAGTGATGAGAAAGCTTTGGCCTAAAAGAAACTTTTACGCATTTTAATAACAGGCAATTGTAATAAAAATACAATTGTTTTAGAGAATGCTCAACTTAGCTATTTTATTCAGAGTTTTCTCATCGTGTTTTTGATTAAGGAGTTCATTTGCATCCAAATCAGACGTTGCTATTCTATCTACTTTTTACGCTACTCACGCGAGGTTCACGAGGGTCACGACATCAGTTGTCTTTTTGAGATTTTTTCTCAAGTCTACCTCTGAGCTGTCAAGGCACGCTACAGGCCACAAGGCCTGTTGTTTGTGAATAGTTACCGCTCATCTGTAAGCTTGCTGCTCATCACTTCTGTTTGAAATATGTATTACATTCGTTCCCTGTTTTTTTAGATGCTCGTACCCTTCTGTTACTCGTGTCCTCTAAATTTATTTTTTATTGTGACACGACGTCTGACCTCGTCCGCCTGATGATAAGCAAGAGGAGGTCTAAGAGTGACGACGACTGAGAAAACCGAGTTTGTTCTCGGCTGCCTCATCTACCGTCGCTATGCCGGCCTAAGGTGCTTCTTCACGCATCGCTTGAAGGGTCCAAGGTCATAGGATGGAGAGAACACATGGGCAGGCAAAGCATTCCATTTGTCGATTGATCTACGAAGAAAAGGCGCTCCGAACTTTTTAATTCGACTTTCGATTCGGTCAATATGCATCGATGCGGATGCTTTCCCCGACCTGTGGGGTATAACGGGAGTGAAAAGACGAGGTAGAAATAAGGTTAAAGAGCTCCTCGGAACATTCCCCGTGGTATAGGCGATAGAGGACGCACAGAGCCGCCATGTCTCTGCGTAGTTGCAGGGGCTCTAAAATTCGCGTGATCTCTGCATCACCTATGATTCGGACAACTCGGCGCTGCAATGAATCCAGGGCATTAAGAAGATACTTGGCAGAGCCGTCCCAGAGGTGCGAACAGTACTCCGTGCAAGAGCGAATCTGAGCCTTGTAAAGTAGCAGGCGAAGCTCTGGCGCGAAGAACCGCCGCACCTTATTTATATACATATAAAGGCAAAATGCAGCCATTAGTCACCTTCATTCATAGACTGCGCTCTAGCTTAACATCAGGCGGGGTGCTGTCATATGTCGAGCCTCTGTTAAAAACCTACAGAGATAGAGATTGATCCCGATTTGACCGATGTCTTTAGAAGAAAAGAACTAGGAGGCAGCTCTTCCCTTCATTTTTGTAAATTTCAATGAAAAAGGGCTGTCTAAGACTATTATTTTATCTTTACCTTGAATTTGACGACAGGCGTGGACGAACGGTTTAGCGACAGGTTTGTTGCGCGTAAAGTCCCGTGTTCGATCCCCGGTCGGAGCAAATATTTGTTTCATAGCTTTTATTTGTAATATTTAATAGTATTAAATATTGCAAATATTTGTTAATAAAAAAAAAGAGATGGATATTTGCTTTGGGTCTGGTTATCAAAGAGTGGTAGGCAGTGGTACCCAGTCTGCCGATCCGGGGTAGTACCACCACTTACAAGTATACAGACCGTGAAGTGATTTTGGTCACGTTTCGGGATCAGCTTGTAAGTTGCCGGTTCCATCTAGGCCGGCATGGTGGATGTGATTGCTACTCACAGTTATTGAATTGTAGTAGCAGTGACATTCATTCATGGACCACACTTTGGCTTAACATCAAGCGGGGTGCTGTCATATGTCGAGTCACAATAAAAATTAAAAAAAAATGCTTTATATTTTAGAAACTATATTTTAATATTAAAGGCAAGAAGAACTTAGTAGACATTGTGATATGTCTACTAAGTTCTAATATAAAAAGAGCGAGGTAGTACCACAGTACGGTGGTTATTTGCCCGTAGACCTTATAGTTTCGTTTAACTCAATCAATCAAATTGTCACGCCTCTTTTCAACAGGGATAGGGGTGATATAATTAAGCTTTCTTTCGCTTCCTTAACATGCACAATTTTCTTCATACAGACTCTATGTTTATAGGCCAAAAAAAGGTGTACGCTTTTTTAAAAATGTATCGTATTTATAAAAAAATAATTAATACGCTCTTAATAATGTTTTCATGTTACTTTCCTTTCAAATGTTAAGCCTTTCCAATCTCACCCTACAGTACCTCGGCCTCGAGGGCTATTGAATAAGTTGTATTAATTTTGACTTATATACAATAATGAATATTAATGGCATTTTCTATTCACGAAAACGAACTTTAGCTTCATTTAACAAACGAACACCTAAGAACAATAATAACATTTAAACTTTGTTCATTAATTTTCGTTAATATTGATATTGAAGTCTTATTTATGTTTAATTTTTATTTATTTTCTTTTGATCATGTTTACAAGATAAATAACTTCAATAATCTCAAAAGCTTAAACTATTTACGTATTAAAATCATTTTTATCCAAAGAAAATTACATTTGATAATGTATTAAATTACTTAGGTATTCTGTACGAGCAACGCTTTTGAGCAGACATCTGTAATAGTATAATCAATTTCGGCAGTCTTAATAGGGTAGACCTCTCTAATCTAATTTGTAACCTATCACCGTGAATATTGGGATACAGCGCTGAAGAAGGTATAAGAAAAGGTCCCAAAGGACAACATAAACATGAATACACATACGACAAATAAATTCAATTGATAGTAGTATAATAATAGTACTTGTTACTTTATTATTATTATTTACCCCATCCTTCCTCGCTTTTCCCCATTTTGCGCTATTTCGCCACGAACGATTGCGGGAGACTATCTCATCTCTATATCATTACCATCTCATCATTTTTTGCAATCTAGAGTCCACTCAGTAGTGAAAATTGCCAGTAATGCAAAGACATGCTTGGGGCAGATCTTCCTAGCTAGTTCCACTAATATTACTTTATTATCAATCAAATTGTCACGCCTTTTTCCCACGGAGTTGGCAGAGACAATAGAGTGTTAGTTGCTAATTACTTTATTAACTAACATTTAATTTACTTTTATTATTTTCCTAAATAAAATCCCTAATTGTATAGCAGCAAAAAAAAGATTTACATATATTTTTGAAGTATCCACTTAACATTTGCGTTGTTTACCCGTTAAGAGGATTAGTCTCGGCTTGTTTTTTTGCTGGATATTAAAATATTAATGTCATATATATCAAATTCGTAACAATGATTCGGTTTGTTAATTAAACTCAGATTTTTGTTTGTATTTTATTTAATAAATGGTCAAAATTTAATTGAATAATTTATTTATCTCTTTTATTACCACCTCCCACATCTATTTATATCACATGCTATAAACGAGAAAATCTTTATAAGTTTTCTCGCAATGTAATCCTACAGGATAGCGGCATATTGAAAAAGGAAAAGATAAACAGTGTTAGATTCGTCATGTCCATAATTATTGATGTGGCTACTGTAGCCGAGCAGTAAGCAAGTGACGTCATAAGCCATTAGTGTGCTGAATCCTGTGACAGTTTCGAATCTGAAGGGTCAAAGCAGAAAAGCGACATATGGCTAGAATTGTCCGGCTGTGTGGTTAACTTTCAAACCAAGCTTCCCCACACATTTATCTCACAACACTGAAACAGTTTTGGACTTTAATTTTGTTTACCAACTCTAACGAAATTATCTGCATTAAATTACTAACTTATGACTTGCATTAAACATAATAATGTTTACTTCCTTTGGATTTATTAAACATCTTTCGTTTAATAAAATCTCTAATTTACGAGTAGGTAAGGTTTTTATTTAAATAATTCACTCACCTATTGCTAGTGAGTTTTTTTTTTAATCGAGATGCAATTTCAATTCATGATTTGTGGTAAGCAAGAAGCAATCCAAGAGCATCGATGACTGAAAAACGGATTTTTCAGTTGTTTGCTTCAGTAATCGTCACTATGCCGGAAATATAATAGATAGTATTTTATTTCTACTGATGTTTAATATGTTTTTGTCGCTACCTCACTTTGTCCCTTTTTCATTTTGCTTGTTTTATATGGGGCGTTTAATTCGATAACATTCGTAGGGACTGGAATTGGTTTGGAAGAACTGGAAAATAAACCGCTATATTGTGCTTTCATAGATGTCAATGTTATCGAAATTGATTTTTTCCTCTAGACAAAAAAGGATAATAACCAATTTTACTCATTTCAAGAGAATTTCAGGATAAAATTAGATCATGTCACAACTGAAATGGCAGCGTAAAGAAAAAGAAAAATATATTTAGTAAAATGTTATACGAGCAAGACTGATATTAATTATTTACATAGTTATTAGTTTTATTTTAAATTAAGCATCAAAAAGGTCTATTAAATTATTTTCTAAAACGTTTAAATTATAACTCGCAATAAGTACTACATAACAGTGTGATTTTATGGTAATTCAGTTAACGATGGCATTGTTCACAATTGACGTCCATTTTTGCAATTGATGGCATATTTGCTGTAAAACTTTGTTTTTTATTTGTACAGGACTTCTTCGCCTACAGCAGCTCTATCAATCAATCCGACCTGGACATACATCTTTTCGAATAACGCTCGTTAAACGCATCGTTAACGCGTCAGATGCGATCGATTTCCTTTTAACATTAGAGCAATACGATCGCTGGGGAAATAAACGAATAGTTCTCGACTGTAACACTAGAAATGCCAAAAACGTTCTTGTGGAACATGTCCAAAATATACATCTTGGTAGAAGGACGTATCATTACATACTTAGTGGATTGGTAAGTATCCTTTACGATTTTAAATTAATTTATAATAGAAAGAAAAACAAAAAAAAAATCTCATAAATTCATTTATTATATTTTGATTATCCTTGTATACTTTGAGTATACATTAGGAAATGTATACTCAAAGGTAAAGGTATAATATATTACAACAAAAGATCATTGGCTTTATAAAGGTAATGGACGATCACTGGGAGAATGAAGTTGTGGAATACGGCGCAGTTAATATAACAGGGTTCCGGATCGTGGATCATTCTCGTAAGATTGTACGTGATTTCATGGATGGCTTAAAGAAAATGGACCCTCGTGCTAAGGAGACCATATCGGTAAGTGGCTAAGCTTTCATTAGCCTTGATAGACATTTCACAGCTACATGATTTCCAACTACATTTTCTTATCTAAAACTGTATCCCTAAGTATTTTTAATTCAATTTGAATATAAAATTAGACAAATATTTTATAGTTTTAAATAATATACATTTAATAAATTTATGTATTGAATGATGCGGTCTGGAAGAGGTCTATGTCCAGCAGTGGTTAACTATGGACTGATGATGAATGATGGATAACTTTATGGAAATTAAATTCGTTACTATATGTAGAATTGTCTAGTGGTTACTTTAATATTAATTGGACATAGATTCGCAATCTCAGCCGAGTAATTAATTCATCTGGCTAATGTCACTAATTAATCTTGTGAGATTGCATTGTAAGTAGGGCCATCATATTATCTAATTAACATGCATAATATATAAGTATTAGTTTTATTAAAATACTTAGATGTGATATACGATATGTAGATGTTTCATCATAAGTTAATATGCTGAATATATTATACTATAAGCAAGAAGTCTTAATATCTAGAAAACTATAACTTTAAGAGTATAAATAGTTTAAAAGATTAGAGAGTTTTTAATGGAATTAATAACGCTAAGTAATTTAAAAAATAATTTTCATAACATTGAACTGTAGCTTCAGAATTATGCAACCTATTAAGTTATAAGCCTATCATTATCTCATTGCTCATGCAATGGTCATCCTTTTATTGAGAAAATCTTCTTTGTACAACCCACGACTCTGCGATCTCACGTCCGCCAACTATTATAAGAGTTTATTTCATCCTTACCTTTCATATTTCGTGGCCTGACTATCTTTTATCAGTCTATTCAATAGTGGAATTTGTCTATAATGCAGGATAAGCGGCTCATCTTGGCAGCTTTTTCGGGTTGGTCGACAATTTTATAATATATCTCAATCATTATTGTTAACTTAAAAAGTTAATTATAAATAGAGTAATATAATTTATATTTGTTATCACACTTAAAATGATTTTATTATTATTTTACGAGTCAGTTAATTTATTTTAAGGTTATTTCTGTTCTTAGGTTTAGGTTTTACGATGCAAGTAAATATTAAATTTACTGAATAAATTTCAACCGTCTCACCCACTTACGGTTTCATTAGGGTTAGCGCGAGATCTTGTAATCTACATAAATGCGTTATTACTTTGTGTCAAAATTTCTCTGAAACGTAAGATTTAAAGCTTCATACTAAGAGCCTTCCCTGCCATTGTATGAGTATACACACAATTATTCCTCATTCTCTGAATTTTAATCTTATTCTCGTTTTGTTAATATCATTATATTAAGTATAAAAAATAATGGCCCAAAGTTTTAAAATGTTGAGACCATAAAGTAACCTAATCTTGTTTTGGGATCAGCTTAAAAGTTACTTTTTCTAAATAGGCCGGCATAGTGGATACGACTACTATTTGGTATTATTTAACTTCAATGGCTATCGCTTCCATTCGTGGACCACATCTAAGTTTAACATCAGCTAGAGTGTTTATTTTGAACCACAATTATAATAAAAAAAGATCACATAAGATCACCAATCAATCAATCATACTGTCACACCTTTTTCCCACAGGGACACAATTCTCTTCATGCAAGCTTAATGGTCATGGGCACTAGGCAACCTAGCTTTCTTGAGGATATCCCGATTTGGTCGGAAAACACCCTCCCGGGCTGCTTTGTTTAACTTTATAAATTCTTTTCGTCAATCTACTTTCACTCATCCTTTCCATGAGCCCAAACCATCGAAGCATTCCTTTGTCAATCCTTATCACTACATTATCTTTTAAACCATATCTATCGCGCACTGTGCTATTCCTTATTCTATCCGCTATCGTCACTCCACATACACTCCTTAACGACCGCATTTCTACAGCGTTAATTCCACTCTCATGCTTCTTCTGCCACACCCAATATTCACTTCCATACATTAATGTAGAAGCAAGCACCGCATTATAAACAGCCATCCGTGACTTTTGGGACATTATTTGGCTGTTCAATATACTATGGATGGCACTGTTCACTACGTTACTTACCCTTTTGCACTCTTCTCTCAATATCTTTACATAAGATAAAAGTTAAAATTCATTTGAAAGAGAACTGTCCCGAGCAATACAGTCAATTTGATTAGTTCTGAGAACTGAGCATTATTAAAACACTGTAAGTGTACAGTGTACATTTTATTTAAAAATAGGATTTTTGTATTTGTGGGTCAGACTTGGTAGACCGCCAGGTAATATTTGTAATAATTGTAAAGTAAAGTATCTTATTATATTTAATACACTTTTTACATATAATTTATTTATCGATATCACTTTTAATTTTATATGTATGTCTTTTAAATATTTTATATTTAGATATTATGTACTGTGAATTTGTAACTTGATACTATCTAAAATCAGTATATCTTAAGCCAGATATCTTAAATAGTTGAAATACTCAGTCATCCCATCATAAGGGTACAACATTAGGACTAACTGTTATATACAGTAGTCCCTTCATGCATCATTTATGAGAAACATCAATGAAACTACGTTAATAAATGAACTAGAAACTTTAGTTATAAAACAGAAACATATTTTTTCTGAATTTTAACGGTTTAAACAGGCTCAGGCAGCTTTAATGTATGATGGAGTTCAAGTTTTAATAGACGCCTTAGGACGTCTTTGGAGAAAGAAGCCAGATGCATTTAGAGGCGCTTTGCGACGTGCAGCAGGTCAACAAAATACGACCAAAGTAATCGACTGTAACCCGGGTAAGAGTTGGGTGGTGCCCTTCGAGCATGGTGATAAAATATCAAGACTAATTAAAAAGGTATTTTTTTAACAATTATATAACGCTACATATCTCTACTAGCCTCCTTATAAGCAGTGTATCTTCAGAGATTAGCCATCGAGACTTCAAAACTAAAATTAAACTAAAGAAATGTAGGAAGAGTTTATGCAACCAGTTTATAATTAAAAATAAAATACTTATGAAATACTTTATTAAAAGCTTGTAACAGCAGAATAAAATTGAAATTACATCTCCAACGTTATGAAATACTACTTTATTAGTTTAGTACAAAAACTAATAATTTACCTAATATTAAATAATTTAAATATAAATTCACATTAACCATCAGAACCTTTTTATGGTTCACTTACTTATTCTCATATAATTAAAGCGCTCGTGTTACCTAAACAAATAATATTGGCCTTTTACCTATCATAACTTGAATATAACAAAGGAATTTAATTATACAAATAAATCGTAATAGTTAAGGTTAGAACCATGAAAATTAGCGTTATAGTAAGTTATGTATTCATTGAAAACAGACCGATATCGAGGGATTGACTGGAAACATATCATTCAATGATGCGGGTCATCGGAATAATTTCACTCTATACATTGTTGAAATGTCTGTACAACGAGCCATGTTTAAGGTGAGTTAGATTAAATATATGACATTTCGAATTTTACCTATAAATGAAAAGTTTTTTTGTTAAATAAATTATAGTTTTAATTATTTCTTATGATTCCAATTAATAAAAAATGAAACCTCTCCACACTTTAAAGGATATTGTAGTTTAAAGGAGTTCATACTCGTATATCAAGAATTAGAAATAAAATCTAAGTTTAAAACTTTACTGCCTTTTTAATATTACTGTAAGTAGCTTTTAATGTTAAAAATATTTGATTTCAAAAGGTGGCTACGTGGTCCGACTCCAATGGCTTCGTGCCAGTAACTGGAAGCCAGGTGAAATTGCAATCTCCAATGCCGTTCAACACTAATAAAACCTACTACGTGACAACTCTTATACAAGAACCTTATATGATGCAACGATCAATTGACTACGGACATATCAACAATGATCAATATTATGGCCTTTGTAAAGATTTGATAGATTTAATTGCTAAGGATTTGGGGATCAAATGTTAGTATAAATATTTAATTTCTAATTTTATGATATCATTAATATTCAAAGATTAATTATAAGAATAAATTTGATGAAGGTAATATTAGAAGTACCCTCATTTCGCTGTATCTTACGGCTCAATGTATCCCAATGTAGATTAACGTAATTTATTTTAATCCTCTCTAGACGAAATCCGAACCGTAAAGGATGGAAAGTATGGTTCGCAGAGTCCGAAGACAGGGGAATGGTCCGGTCTAGTGGGTGAAATTACAAGAAAGGTACATATGGATCAACGAGATAAATAAATAAAACTTTATATATTTTACTGACGCATTTTTATGTTTATTTTATGAGATGTTTCTTATTAAGGTGTAAGTTTGTTTTTAAGATAAGTGCTAAAATATTACATAATATATAAAATTGTGAATGTGAAGGAAGCGCGGGAGTTGTGTCAGGATCGTGGCAAGTGGCGCTCCATTGTCTCTGCCTATCCCTGTGGGAAAAAGGCGTGACAATTTGATTGATCGCTATAATATTTTACATATGTGTAATAGATTGAGTTTGAAATGCTTTTTCATGTGATAACGAATAGATTTAATATTGGGGTGTTGGGCGGAGAGTTGGAGTCATAAATTTAATAAGCCGTGAGTAACAGATTCAGATTACCGTTTCAAGCTCAAACCTTAGTGACAATAATTGTAAACTGATATTTGAAAATATTACCTAGTATTTATAGCTACTGGGTAGTATTTTACTAGCACATATAAAATATGTTAAATTAGTATTTTAAATATCCTAAAAGGTTACTAGATTTTACTTGTAATTCTATTTTAATACGGCGTTCTAAGGAGACGACGAATTTAGTTGTTCGATTTTTATTGTTTAACGAAAAATTTAAAGCGAATATTGACCGTAGCGTTTTCACGGTTCAATAATTAGCGACTCAATATTACACGTGTCATTACACTATCTATCCATTTTAGCATTTTTCTCGTGGATGTGGACGCCATAATTTACATTTTATTTTACAAACAAAAAACTTGTAACAGAGGAATACAATACATACTCAATCGCGCTGATTGAACTGATTATTTAATGCGAGTTGAACGAATAAGTTCAGACAAGGCGATTCGCTTTCAACTAATAATCGAATCAAAAAAAGTTAAAAGGTCTTTAAATTTTGTTGAACCAATATTAATTGCTTCAACTTGATTGAAAGTCTGTTTAAATCGCGAACGATTTCGCAGTTGATCAACTAAATTCACCTTGTGTGAAAGCCGTATAAAATATATTATGTAAAGCCGCGGGCATTACTGCGGACGCACCGCTACATTTCAAGCAAGCGCGCATAAAACTACTTTTCCATATACGAGTACATCACCATACTCGTATGTTTGAATTTATGCGACGTCTCCGAAAATAAAGCCTTAAGTTTACATTATTAATATTCTTAATCAGTAGGTAGTTCTTTCAACAACTTATGTGTTTAAGTTGTGAATAATATTGTTGTATTTTCTTAGATTTTGCGCGAACATTGATTAATGAATTAAACAAATTTTATGCGGCTTACTATCGCGTTTATTTTGGTTTTGATTTACATTTTTTTATTATTCCGACGTTTCGAGAGCTTTGCAGCCATCGTGGTCACGGAGAGACTGAGGTGTTGGTCGTCCTATTGGTTGATGCTGTTATTGTTTCCAAAACTACCCCGTTTGATATTTTGTTCCCGATTTATTTCAAAGGAGACTGGGCAAAAATGTATGGAGAGTGGTCTATGGATCAACAGAGGAACGGTGGTGGTATTCATATAGAGGGCCTTCAAACACATCATTGTGCAAAGGGGCATCAAAATCTGACCCGGGAGTTTTGAGAAAAATGACATTTAAAATACATATATTTTTGTTATGCTGAGTACTAACAAGTAGACATTTCTGGCAAACAAATTGTCGTGTACCATTCAGAATTAACCGTTTTACGATCCTCTAGTGCTACTGTACCCTCATGTCCATTTATACCAAAAAACAGGCATCAAAGTGTTATTTGCTTCAAAGCGCCTTATGTATGGAGAGTGGTCTATGGGTCAACAGAGCAACGGTGGTGGTATTCATATAGAGTACCTTCAAAGACACCCTTGTGCAAAGGGGCATCAAAATCTGACCCGGGAGTTTTGAGAAAAATGACATTTAAAATACATATATTTTTGTTATGCTGAGTACTAACTAGTAGACATTTCTGGCAAACAAATTGTCGTGTACCATTTAGAATTAACCGTTTTACGATCCTCTAGTGGTTAAGCCTCATGTCCATTTATGCAAAAAAACAAGCTTCAAAGTGCTTTATGCACAAACAACTTTTGTTGGTTTCGGTTCATTTTGGAACACCAACACCGTCGACTATTGTTTCGTTTTGGGCCTACAGGCATGGATCCAGGATTCATTTCCTGTATAAATATTATAAACAGCTTTTGTCGAACGACTGTTGTATTTTTTTTCCCCACCAATCGACACGACATGCTCAATCAATTCTCAAGTTGTGTGGGATTACAGCCAAATATTCATCTTATGTATGCTCGTCATACATACGATACATACATACGTCATACATACATACTGGCTCGTATGCCCAGGGATGTCTCTACCTCGCGATATGTAAGCACAGCACAGCACCGATGTTTGATCGTGGGCATCGCAAACATACGATGCCCACGATTAAACTTACTGAACCAGTGATATACAGTTGTTTTCAATAGTGCATCATCCCAAAAACTCGAAGTGAGTTGATCGATGCATTGTTTTTGAGTTAACCCACGCCGGAATTCGTAATAAATCAACTAACGAAACTTTTCAAGAGTTAAATCCTTATTGATGATAAACAAGCAACTTTTAAAATGGCGCCAAAATGTATAAAGACGCTTGACATTTTTAAGCATTTTTATTAAAAGAATGCGTCACAAATGTCATCTATCGATTAATGGTAGCCATTCACGCTGAGATTTGTATCGCAACATGCATCATTGATTCCGTATCGCGACACTAATTTTAACGTGTAAACGATGGTCTCAAAGTATCCAAGGTATCAGATACCGTGGAATAGGTTTCCCGCCCCTTGCTTGACAAGGCAAAGCGGTATTATACAACATGTTGTTTAGACCAATATCTATATTTCTTTATTTCTTTCAAAGAGACAGTTAAAGCAATACAAAAAGCTATTAATGACGTTGAAGGTATCTCAGACGTTTTTTTTATTGTGACACGACATCTGACCTCGACCCGCCTGATGATAAGCAAGAGGAGGTCCACAAGTGACGAAAACTGGAAAAAACGAGTCTATTCACGGCTGTCACTATGCCGGCCAAAGGTGCTTCTACACGCATCGCTTGAAGGATCTAAGGTCATTAGATGTATCAATGATACCAAAAAACTAGATTTTGTATCGCGAAACAAAAACATGTGTGTGGATGTTGAAATTGATACAAATCTCTGAGACAGATCTTATATTTATATCTAAGATACCGTATCTGATACAAATCTCAGCGTGTAAGGGCGCCCTAACAGGCCGATTGACATTTCAAAATGTCATCGCAGTTCCACTTTCCACCGGTGGCACAAGCCAAAGAACATAATACTCTCTAGCGTAAGAAGCCCAACTTCCATAGACAAAGAGTGGCAAGCAACTCTTAATAGCACGAACTAAAATTGGCGGCGGAAAATATTAATTATTACAATAATTTTTAGTTATTTTATAGACTATGTATATTTACTAGTAATAATATACATATTTTTAACAGAATATTGCCAAAAGTATTAAGTAGAAACCTACATATAGGTGCAACCCACAAGTAAAAATATTTTTTGTTTGAATTGAAATATCTTAAAACTGCCGGGTTATATTTTGATGATATCATAATAAAAAATATTCGTGTATATATGTACTTTCCAAAAATGATTACCATATCTCTGTTGGTTCATAGACCACTTCTGCCCAGTCTCCTTTATAATAAAAATATTACATAATAAAAAAAATGTAAAATCAAAACCAAAATAAACGCGATAGTAAGCCGCATAAAATTTGTTTATTTCATTAATAATATTGTTATTTATTTCACCTATAAGATATTAACTAAGTTAAATTATTTTCACCTTAAGGAAGCTGATATAGCTATAGCGGCTTTAGCGCTTACTAAAGAACGAGAAACCGCTGTGGATTTCACGGAGCCTTTTATATCCATTGATTTCCCGTCTGGGGACTCTACGTTGCAAGCTGGTGATACCTTCAGTTTTCTTCGCCCGCTTTCTAAAGAAATCTGGGTAAGTTTATATACATATACATACTTTTAATATTATTATTATTTAAAGTATGTCATTGTATTTTTGATTTGTTTAGTTAAGGTATAAATTTCTAGATTTGGATTATTTCAATGTTTTTTGTTTTTGTTGTTTTAGTTATGTGTAATCTTCAGTTTCTTCGCTGTCAGTATTGTGTTATTTCTCGTGTCAAGATTCTCTCCACGCGAATGGCGATCGATGTCTGTAACTGACACTAACTTAGATCATTCCTTCAGCAGCACGAACGAGGTAACATTAACTTTATTATGTGGTAAAATTTTTATATCATGTCATATTGAATAAAGTTTTATAAACTACCAGTTACTTCTTTACGTCATAATGTTTATGGCGTAATAGGAGTAGATATAGCTAAGTTATTAATTTTCAGATATTACTACATAATGAATTTAGTATTTGGAATTCATTTTGGTTTTCGTTGGGTTCATTTATGCAACAAGGCAGTGATGTTATACCAAGGTAATGATTATAGTTTTATATTTGTATAGTTTATATTTGTAGAGTTTGTAAACTGTTATAAACATATTATATATTTCTTACTTGCAATCATTTATTTTGTAGGTCTTTATCTGGAAGAATTGTGGGTTCAGTTTGGTGGTTCTTCGCTTTAATTTTAGTATGTTCATACACGGCCAACCTCGCGGCATTTCTGATTGTGGAGCGAATACCTGAGCGTGTAACGTCATACGCCAATGTACCTGGTACCCCTGTCTCACTTACAGATGTAAGAAACTTAGTATTTTATAGCAGGTATGCTTGACCCGGCATTTCAATTCTAAAGCTAAGCCGAATGAAGCGATTGCGAATTACTTGGAACAAAATTATTGAACTGACTGAATGTCGTGTAAATAAAATATTTTGATTTGACAGAATTAAAAGGTTCGACAGTTATTCGAATTCAATATCTAATAAGAGATAAACGTTTCCTTTCAGACTCTACATATTTTATCTGAAAATCAAATTGGTGATGACTCAATTACCAACACAAAAATGAAAAAACCTTTCTTTACTATAGATAAAATTGGTCATACATCTTGTAATGCAATGAATCAACTTTGCAAGTTTAAACATGCTGATTTTGCAATTGCTACTACCAAGGGTTCTCCTCTCAGGTCAGTAAATTATTTCCATTTCATAGATTTTATCATTGTTTTTAAATACTAACAGTTATGTAATTAATCTTAAAATTGGGCTAGCTAACCATATTTTAAGATTAATTACATAACCATATTCTAAGGTTTTAATTCAAATTTGGTAAATTAAATTGTAAATTATTTAATTATTCATTAGGGAATTTAATTTGCGGAGCGATAATATCTATTCATATCTCACCTATAAAATTTTGATATAAAATTACTATTATATAAAAATTACAGATGTAATTATTATGGTTATTTATTTCAAATAAATCTAGTGTCACATCACTTTGAAAATGCTATTTTAAAACATCCTTTGATCATTCGTGTGAAATGTTGGAACACGGAAAAACTCTCGTCCGTCCTAACTACGCCATGTGATGTTTAACTAACTACGTAGAGTATGAGTATATAATATATCAAAGACTAAATTTATAATTTAATTTACACCTAAATTAGAACTGTAGTTAAAAAAATATTTTGATAACAATACCATTATTTTATATATAAATAAAAAATACAAACATTTCATTAAAACTGCGAAAGTAATAAAGTAAACAATGAATTATATTTAAAATGAACAATTATATTGAATTATATTAAAATTTCGTGTTTTCGTTCAAATTTGACATATCCGTACAATGTGGCCTGAATGTACATTAAACAATGTCTCGAATATTACGTTGTGACCGTATTTATTTTTGAACTAAAAACAAACGTTAGCCACACACAATATTGTTATGTGTCCAGTATCCAGGCAATGTTGGGTAGTTGGAGCATAACCGCTCGGCTAAAAAGAAAAATAACGCAACAAAAAGTTATAAAAATATAAACGAATTTTATTCCTTTAAAGGACTTGGCACATGGAACGTGGCCATAAACTTTTATATTGTTTTACTATTTGCCATTAATGAGTTTTGAAATTACTGTATTTTCATCATAGTTTTTAGAATTATTCTCACAATCGTTGATTAAGATTCACAAAATAACATCTAAATCGTAGATAATTTTTGAAAGCAAAAAAAGTACACGAAAATCAGGTCAGTAAATGTCTATTTCTAAAACCTTTGGCAGACGTAGATCGTAAAGCTAAAAATGCGGTGCCTTTTTCCGAAACCTATATACGTGCACTGGCACAAACATTGACGTAAATTTTCAACGTGCAGTAGGAACTTGCTCTA
This sequence comes from Tinea trinotella, assembly GCA_905220615.1. Lineage (NCBI taxonomy): Eukaryota > Metazoa > Arthropoda > Insecta > Lepidoptera > Tineidae > Tinea > Tinea trinotella. Next base: position 8,333,196 of record HG992305.1, read on the forward strand.
TCTGGCTAAAATCTCGCTCCATGCGGTAATTCCCGGCTGAATACTGAAAGGTCGTAAATTTACATGTGGCTTCGTCAGAGACTAGTCAAGTCTGTATATGTATGTGAAAGCTTTCAGTGTGTGTAAGTTTTATGTATCAAACAAATATGAACTATTAACTGCACTCCCTAATTAAAAACGTTTACCGTATTAAGCAAAAAAGATTAAATTCCCTGGTGTTTTATTGTCGTTGAATAATTGCGGGATGGCTCTGGAATCATACTTTTTGAGCTCATTGTGTATTATAATATTGTTGTCAGTCAAAATCAAAGTATCGTAAATTTTGATGAAAAATCAAAAGTCGTAAATTTTACGTACTATTTTGATGTTTGGGTCCTACGTAAAACGTACATAAAATAATTAAAAAAGGTTTGCGCCATAAAACATATCCTACCTATCGTAGGGTTAACTAACGCACCGATACCGATTGAGTAAAAAAGTTAAGATCCATATCCGCGGATATACATTTTTAATGATCCGGCACATCGGATCGATATTTTACGCTGAGTAAGGTATTATTATTTTATTTTTTATATACTTTATATATTTTTAGAGAACCTATGGATATGGCAATCAACAAAATTAAAAATAATGGAGAATTATCAAAGTTAATCAAGAAATGGTTGCTACGAAATAATAACAACTGTGATTTTAATGGTGAACAGGTAATAATGCATTTAATTGTTAATATAACATAGCGTCATACATACAAATTACAATAATTATACAAACCGTTTTACTTCCTTACAATGACAACATTTTTTAATGAGATGAGACATCTGACTGATTTGTCTGATGATAAGCAAGGGGAAGTCAAAGAATTTTATTTATTCTTTTATCCAATTTCTTATCCTCAACTAAATTATGATTGTAAATCGTTCTCATAAATTATATATTTTAAATAAACAAGTTTTGGTAAGCTTAACAAGTTTGGTATGGCAAGTCGTCAATACATAGTATATTTCAGTCGTCCGTCAACGCTCTTCGTTTGACCGTCCCTTGGCTTACGATGAATAATATATTTCAAGTGTTATCATTTATTTTAGGAGGGCAGTGGGTCGGAGATAACGCTTGGTCAAGTGGCTGGAATCTTCTACGTTCTTCTTGCCGGTCTTGTTGTTGCTCTTGGTGTAGCACTCTTGGAATTTTGCCAACATGGCAGAGTTGAAGCGGCCAGAGCTAATGTCCCTCTTCACACGGCACTTAAAGCTAAAGCTCGAATGGCCTCTAAAGAACGAAAACAACAATCATCGTCTCGAAATTCATCTCGTGATCGCGAACGCTTGGGATGGAATGGTTCAGCTTTTGGCGGGGTATGTAACTGAATTAATTTATGTTATATTATGTACGAGAATTATACAAAACTAAAGTCATTTTTACTTTTTAAATTTAGTCTTACCTACTAGGAACTGACGTGGGGCATCTTCCTCATCGGAAAATGTATTAAACAGTGGTCAGTTATGTCGTTTGGAATTGATTTTGCTCATTTATTTTTTTACTTTTACCTAATTATTTGCTATTTATTATAAACCCATTGGTGACTGTATCCCTTGACGATGCTATTGGATTTTTGCTAATTGTATTTTAATATCAATACCTTGTAATGTTGTAAGTTAATGCGTTTTTAAATTTGTATTAATAAATTATTGTACACGGGTCTGATAAGTAGAGAATCATAAAAGGGGTAAGAGAAATACGGGAATAGACGTAGATCACATAAATTGTTATTACCCACAGAAGAGAGAAAGATATATATTATATTTTTTCTCTTCTGTGGTTATTGCCTTTATTATTTATATAATTGTGGGCTTTATTAAAACAGTGGCTTTGTACTTTTTGGACCTGTGTATATCTATTTTAAATTAAGTTATATTAAATAATAATGTGTAGTTTTTGCATAAACCAACCGAACCCATTGTAAATTTAATTGAGTTCAGATCCTTCATTGTTCCTATTATTCTGTTTGATATAATCGTTAAATATAACACTCTTTATTATTTACACACTTTTGTCTTCAGAAATTTACAATAATTGACCACAATAAAATGATCAATTATTGACCGTCATTCCTGTGATCGGCATGTCCCCTTTTTCCTTTTCCGGCATGTCCTAGTTTCCTTTACATTAACATCTTTTTCCATACTATTATACGAAATGGTTCAAATTGAAAGGATAAGTGAAAGTAGATTGACGAAAAGAATTTATAAATCTGATGTGGACGGATGCGTTAAACGAGGCAGACCGAGGAGGGTGTTTGCCGACCAAAACGGGGACATCCTCAAGAAAGCTGGGTTGCCTAGTGCTCATAACTGTATGAAGAGGTTTGTGGATGATAGGAAAGCCAGGGAGTTATGTCAGGATCGTGGAAAGTGATGCTCCATTGTCTCTGCCTATCCCTGTGGCAAAAAGGCGTGACAATTTGATTGATCAAAATCTATCCAATCAGTTTTTAATTAACTACTCATTCTGTTGAACTGGTATTATTTTGTAAGTACCTACCCCATTTCAATCCTTGTAAGTGACCCCATTGGTTGCCTTCTTAAAATAATTAATATAATTTTCAATATTGTTAATTTTTGAATTAAACAAATTTTATGCGGCTTACTATCGCTTTTATTTTGGTTTAGATTTAACAATTTTTTATTATTCCGAAATAAACCGTGAAAAAATAAATAAAATGAAAACATCAAACGAGGTAGTTTTAGAAACAATAGCAGCATCAACCAACACCTCCGTCTCTCCGTGACCACGATAGCTGCAAAGCTCTCGAAACGTCGGAATAATAAAAAGAAATGTAATACCTAAACCAAAATAAACGCGATAGTGGGCCGCATAAAATTTGTTTAATTTGTTAATTTTTCTTAAGGTTATTTTATCTATAATGTATTTTTTTTTCATAATGTTACAGTGTTACACGGGAAACAACCAGATCTCTCAAGACGATGCTCTACATGCCAATTTCACTCACGTGTGATGCCACAAGGACGCTGATTCCATCGCGAGTCGTGCGTCCACAACTAGTAAAAATGCATAAGAGACGTGTTTATCTACATTCATTTTTTTCATATTAACTTCTATAACAGATATACAAAGTAGTAAGGATAACGCTTCCGAAACCATAATGTACATACCTACTTAATATATGTATTACCTAAATGTGAACAAATATTACCAATCATTTACATTATTCATACAATTTTAAAATACATGTATTGACAAAGTACGCAATGTACGTGTACGTAAAGTATTCATATACTTTTTATGTATATAAATCTAACCCTTTAGCTTTATATACTTAAACGCAGTTATTTCCAATTAGTTATACCACGCACGACACAACGCGTCACCACGCTTAAAACGGATAATGCTGGTTCGGGATTTTTACAGGATTCAGTACTGCACTTTAAAATTTACCACATATGCCTTATGCCAATTAAAAAAAAATATAGCCGGTTTTTATACTTTAAAAATTCAAAAGTTTTTAAAACCGGTGCCCTAAACTGCGCACCGTTCTATATAATGAAACGCTTTTTTGCACATTCTCGAAAGACTGAGGCATAAGCTTAGGGTCTCTCAAAAACTCTCACTAATCTTTGACATTTCTTCAGCAGTGGCGCACTTGCGGTCATATACTCTTAGATATTGCCCTACAATAAACCTACTGGCGTAACTTATCAGTATTCTATATTTAATAAAATCGACGGTTAGCATATATCACAGACGCATGTATTAGGTAAAACTATGCGCAGATGTTATATCATCCTTACTTTCAATAACTTGATTGAATAAAAGTATTGATAAGTCGATAAATATAGCTTTATTAATTACGGTGGTAATGAAAAAATACAATTTAATAGTTTTTTTTTAATGCTGACATTTCGAGAACACTACTCCGACTTCAATTTCGGAAGCGTTATACTTATCGCAATATAATAAAAATATGATTTCTTTGCTATAAAATAATAGTTATTTCCTAGACATATAAAAACTGTAACCGATATTGTAGCATTTATGTCTATCACTTTATTTTGGATTTTTTATTCAACATAATGGTGTCGTATCTCTTGGCACACGATTAGCTTAAATCCGCCTAAAAATATTTTACACATATTTTTAGATAACTGCAATCAATCAATCAAATTGTCACACCTTTTCCCCACAGGGATAGGCAGAGACAATGGAGCGCCACTTGCCACGACCCTTACACAACTCCCTCGCCTCCTTCACATTCACAATTCTCTTCAATAACTGCAAGCATCCATTAAACACGGATTAAATTACTTGTCATTATACTCTATGTTCTTCACTTAATAAGAATTTCACTATTATCATATAATTATATTTATAAAACACAAATATTACAAATAATTTAAAATAGCACGATCAGTCATTTTCAGTGGCTGCCAAAACTCATCTACCTAACAAGATGCGTTCGTGTGTAAATAAAAAGTTTGTTATCATTTTTATCACCTAAAATTAAGTTACAAACTATTATAACATTCAATATGGTACAATGTTACTTACTTATAAAGTTGTATTATAATTATAATAAAATTCCTAAATTCCTATTACTTTGCAAAAATATACCTTTTACATTGACGACAATTTAGTGTCATTCTGACAATTGTCTATATTTAGTTCATAAAAGAGAAAATGCAGTTTTGACTAAAATAAATTAGAAATCACCAAAATTTTGGAAGTTTTAAATTTAGTTTAGTGTATGTGCCGAGAGAATCGACACCAATATTTAGTTATAAAATATATTTTATCTGTTATTTTCCATTGGTCCAAAAAAACGACCAATCCACTTGCCTGCGGTCGATTGTTAATTTGATGATCGCACATAGAAACTAGGCTTTTACTACGAATAAAAACTACTGTATAATACACCTGTATTATCTGTAGTCTGTACTGCTACTAGTACACTGCAGTCATTTAAGATATTCGTAGTTATAAAAATAACAATTTTAGTTGATATAATGATAAAGTACCTTTATGATTCAAAAGCAATAATTTTAAATTATTATTATAGAAATTATATATTTATAGATTATGAGAATGATGTTATATTTATAAATAATGTAACGTGTTTGATATTCTTTGGAAATCAGGTCAAGATGACTATTTTAAATCACGTTACATCATTCATGAAATCGGGCTTGTGATTATTATTAGTACGTTATCCTAAATTACCAAAATGTAATTTAGGATACATTCAGGAGCAGCCATACTCAACGGTCATCTATGTCTGCAAATAGATATAATGAATGCCTATATGTAGAGCATCTCTCTGTTAACCTGCTGGATCTTGGTTACATTGCTCCTGAGGTTTTTCTTTACTTTTCTTTCATCATGCTTGCCATCAGGCAGGTCAATCAGAATTAGCTGTCGAGTCACAATTAAAAAATAAGCCCACGCCCCAAATCGTCAGGAGGCGAGATATGGCAGGGTGAAAACAAAAATTCCGTTTGTAAACATAAAAACATAAAAAATATACATACGTACTACTAAAATGTTGGCAGCTGAAACGTACAAGCGAATTTAGAGATGAATTATAAGACAATAAATACTATTGGTAACCGCTTAAAAATTTAAGGTATTGTTAGTAACCATCCCCTTTTTAATCCAAAAAAACAATGTTTTACTGCATAGTTCTTGCAAAAATAATTATGCAGCTAAAGTATGGTTTTAAACAAATATGTAAAAAACAAGGTTAGGATTGTTTAAAACGGATGACAATAAAAATATAGCTTCTTAGAGGTTCAAAAGTAATAATGTTTCAATGCCATCCGTTTGGAATAAAATTAAGCCCAATTTTCCACCCCCAAAATCTGTAAAATTAAATTACTCACAGGGGGCTGGTAGTGTACTATGTATATCAGGAAGATCTTTTAACGACTGTATTTTAACAGCAATTTACCTTTCACATATTTTATTTGTCTTTACAGAAAATTATTAGTTTTTCTATTAATTTAATTTTACAGATTTAAGGGGCACAATTTCATTTAAAAATAATTCATATCTTAAAATCCATCCGTCCGTACGTTTTGGCTAGCAAAATTTTGGTAGTTTACATTAGGTATAATCTTCATGGTAACCAGCAGGTCGGTTACCAAACAAAAAAATGGGTTTTTCACCAAATTTGTTCCCATTCATAATACCACATCATTTATTAAGTTTTGTTCTGAATTGATAGTTGATTACAAAGCGAAACGAATACTTATCTAAATATGACATCTATGTCGCGTTCTTGGTTGCAGCAACTGTAATATTTAAAATGATTTGATCAAATATAAAAAATGTTTTTATGTGTTTAACATATTGATCATTTCTAAAATTATTGCCAGACCAGATATTAAGAATAAAGCGCTTAACCAAAGTATAATCGTTTAACCAAAGCTATACAGTATTGTTCAAACTGGTTACAAATAACTATTTGCCTAAACAAAGCAATAAATCAAAGTTAAATTAAAATATGAAGAAAATTATTATATTTAACTTATATCGTCCATATATTAATATAATATAATACTCACAAATACACCAATGTTTTTAATCGATGGCAACTAAATTAAGCGAAATATTACTAATATTTAGTAATGATTTATTTTGAATAATAAATAAATATATATGAACAGAAATTTGAAACTAATAAATTGAATAAAAACGATAAAATTTATAACCAAAAGCAGAAGGTTTGAATTATGAAACAACACTAAACATTTAATGACTCGATTTCACTTTTAAATAATTCGTTACTAAATTATATCAAATTTTATAAGGTATGTACGCTTTTGTCAGAAGATTCGTGTCAATATTTTGCCAAGCTAGGGAATACCATAGACCATTTTACAAAAAAAAAATCAGCTGCACAAAATAGCAGGACTCACAAATGTTTAATTTTGGTTGGTCATTTTGTATCTAGTGAAATCGAGTATAACTTCACAACAGATAACACTGCCAAATAGTATCCTTAAGTGTCTCAACATAAGTATTCTCGTAGTTTAATAAGTTAGAAAATGTTAATGTTAGATGTTTGATAGTAACGCTAGAGAAATTGTTTTGTGGTAGTCATGTTTAGATGTTGTATTTTTATTACGGATGGTGTTTTGATGATCCCCATTATTACGTATGATATCAAATGATATTACTGACGTTGGACTTTAGGTAAAATAATGTATCAATTTTAAACATAGTCCTATCTATCTATAATGCCCATTGTACCATGATATTCTTCAACTCTTCTAATAATATAGTTTTATGTACTTATTCCTATAATAATATCTATATAAATCGTACCTACACTACTAATCTTACAAAATATATACTTTCTTATTATTGCTTAATATATTTATTAGGCAGGCCTTTTTGAATATCTTACCTTCTAATTAGAATAAATGTTTTGGAATGCCAGATTTCACCAATTAGACTCTAATCTCTCGAGTAAATATAAATAATGTGTAATCAGTAAAATAATAGAAGATTTGGTTAGTCTCGCCTATTTTAAGAACCACACTCCAGCTTATCATCAGGCGGGGTGCTGTCTTTTTTTAAACACCTTTTATTTAAATGCTCTAAAAAGAAAATAATAAATTATAATAAATTGAATCAAACCCATCACTTAATTACATTACACAATTTATAATATGATATAAAATCTTATAGCAAGATTAAATAAGTGTGTTTACCTTTTTTATATTTTATACACACGAGATTCAAGATATGACGAGATTTAGAGCATTTAAATGAAAGTAAAAAATAATAAAATGGTGTAAATATTTTTTTACTTTTCATTTTTAGTTATCGTTTTTTTATTGTATCACATCCTCAACTTTGCCTAAAATACCATGAGATGAGATCAAGTTCGGAAGTTGTTAAGAAGAATGAATTGAAAATAATCAAAGAGTTTCACGACCCTTAAAATTAAGCAAACAATACAATTAGGCGTCTGTTTGGTGGAAAATGGCATAATATTTCCTAGATGCTTATCTAGCTTTATTTATGTTTAATAGAAAGTTTTTCGGGTAAGAATAATTTGGTGATTACAACAGTTATCGCTTGATGCTACGACGTAGCTAAAGACATAGTACAACGTTTGACAAAAAATGGGATTTAACATCTATAAATTCAACACCAGTCCGGTAGTTATAAAATTTTAGAATTAAGTAAACTTTAGATGTACGATTAATATAGTCGACACAAAGATGTCAATCAAGTCTCAAATTCACACACCAATTAATCTTATGCGGTAGAATTTTATAATAATAATAGATTTTGTATCAGATAAGCTTATGTTTCACAGTAAATTATACTTTGATTACGAAAAACAATACAGGTATTATATTACCGGATATTTGTGTATTATTTTGTTCTTTAAGGGATACAAAATATACAAAGTTGGTCGATTCAAAATGCCTTTCTGTATGAATGTAGACATAAAATTTACAGAAAATAAAATAGTTTATATACGAGTAATTATCACCTAACCGGCATATAATTCATGGCGTTCTAAGAGGGAGGCCTATGTTCAGCAGTGAATGTCTTCTAGCTAATGATGATGTGCCGTAAACAATTAGTCATTAATTTACTGTGGAAAAATTAAGTACAATTTTCATGCCTTAAATTTTTGCTATTTATAAATAATAAATCATTCACTTTAGTAAAAGTATTTTACACATTTTCTAGTTTCAATTTTAATATATTAGACATATAAAAACTGAATATTCTCTTTTATTTTAACCTTGAACCTATAGAAAGGTCTACCTAAGTATAATTGGTACTAATAATTTGGTGCGGGAATGCGATAGATACTGAAATTTTAGTAAATTAATTAATGTAAAACAAACAAGTGACATTAAATTTCAGCCTTAAAGAGTAAGAACGATTTTCTGACGGGAAGTGTCTGGCAGTATAATATAGTATAGTATAGTGTATTGATGACACAATATTCTTAAAATCAGCTGTCAGAAAATAACGGATGTGATTAGAGTTTTTATATGCCTTGATTATCTAATACCTGGAAAATAAACGTCAAGCTAGCAGTTAGGCATAAAATCGTAGTACTACCTGCTACTTAATCGTACACATTTTGTTCATAAGAAAATATATGACGCCTGGCGAACCCGGGTTCCAAGCCCAGGCTTGATCTACTAATATTACTTAAATGTTACATTTTTTAATTGGAAATAATTGAACAGATAATAACCTATTTCATTTCAGGATATATGTTATAGTAGTATAAATTAAATTAAGTGTTGCATACCGCCATCTAGTTATAAAATGTGGAAACGACAAGTGTTATAACTTTGACTGTAGTAGATATGGGGTTCATGGTTTTGTTTTAGTACAGACTGGCTTCCGTTTAGATGGAGTAAGTTTACTTGAACACTTTTAACAGGTTGTCCCTTTTAAGAGTACTATGCCGCCAGGGGATTTTGTCCGGCGCACCTCCTACTTATCTAATGACCCTGACCGAATACTTAGTGCGTTGATAAACCAGAAGTATCTTAAGCTCGTATAGGTTTGTTTTTATACGATCATATGAATTATAAACGCGCGTATGGCGCTTTTCAGAGAGGGAGAGGACACTTCCGGTAATCTCAGCTGGTGGAAATTACCACCAATACACAAATCCCCCCATACCACGTCGATTTCGGAGCCTAGTTCGTGTGTACATTGGTGGTTGTGGATGTGGTTAGGAAAAGTAGCTGACCTGCAGTATTCCGGTAAGAGTTTATTGACCTGTCTGCCAGGGAGACTCGTATCAACGTAACCGCTTGCCGCCCGCCGTACTATACAGGAGCCTGAACCCACGGCTGCCCTATGTAGGGTTGCGCATATTTTCAGAATGAGTCGTCAAGCCGATTGGTGATAGAATTATAGGATTAACGCGCCCACTTCCGGGAGAGTACAGGGGCTTATCGTAGGACGGATCAGCAGACTATTACTGACAGGATACATGTAGCTAAGCGGATAGTCGCATATTTGTCCCTTTCGAATAAGTAGCCTTCAAAATTCTTAAGCTCTCGGAAGAGAACGGCTACGGCATCAACATCAATGGCGAATACATAACTCACCATCGCTTTACCAATGATATAGCCTCTATGCAACGTTTTATTTTTTCTATTGTGACTCGACATATTAGAGCACCCCGCCTGATGTTAAGCTGGAGTGTGAACCATGAATGGATGTCACTGCTACTACAATTTATTAACTGTAAGTAGCAATTACATCCACTATGCCGGCCTAGTAGGAACTAGGCCCTAGTTGGACCTAGGCCTAGGAACCTAGTTGGTCTGTATACTTGTAAGTGGTGGTACTACCCCGGATCGGCAGACTGGATACCACTGCCTATCACTCTTTGATAACCAGACCTGAAGCAAATATCCATCTCTTTTTTATATTTTTTATTAACCAATATTTGCAATATTTCATATAATTATTAAATATTACAAATAAAAGCTATTAAACAAACAAACATTTGCTCCGACCGGGAATCGAACCCGAGGCTTTACGAGCAACAAACCAATCGCTAATCGTTCGGCCACTTGCTATCGTCTGCTTAGCAACGAATGCAATATCCAGCATGTCATAGATCAGAAGACACATAGTCGGCGACAGCACGGAGCCCTGACATCCTCTGCGATGCGTTTCTATTCATGCGCATGAAGCGCCCACGCAGGAAGTCATCTAAGTCGGGTAAACCTCGAGCTTAGAAAAAAAGACCTTGTATTTGTTGAATATTTAGAAAAGTAATTTTAAATATAGCACCGTTCTAGCGTATCTAGGATACCATTATTGTTGACAAATAAACAATTCAGAAAAGTCCCTTGTTTATTATTTCCAATAGGTTATGGGCCCAGAAAACGCCTAATTAATTAATAAAATAAACCAAGAGGAGCAGCAAAAGGCATTTAACTTTGAATAATTTAATAAAATGGACAAATTAGCAATATATCGCTTCGACGGTAATGTAAATAATTTTCGTCAGTGGAAATTTCAAATTAAATGTGCACTCAAAGCGAATGGCCTAGCAACGTTTTTAGAACTAAATGGTGTGGTAGAAAAGAATGAGGAGTGGGTAAGGAAAGACGCCATGGCAATGTTAATTGTTACTCAAGCCTTGGACTATAAGCAAATTTCCCTCATTGAGACCTGTGAAACTGTAGCAGAAGTCATGAACAAACTGGAAAGTATTTATGAGCAAAAGTCTCCATTAAATACACTGTTTTTGCAAGAAAAATTTTATAAATACAAAATGTTAAACACGGATAATATTGCACAACATATTGCAAAAGTAGAGAGTATGGCGAAGCAACTGCGTGAAAATGGCGAAAAGATAAGTGAAAATGCAATTATTACAAAAATAATATCAGCCCTACCACTCAAATATAGGAATTTTCGACAAGCATGGCTGTCAATGGCACCAGAAAGTCAAAAAATAAATATTTTAACCGCACGTCTTATTGACGAAGAAATGTGTTTAAACAATTATGAAGAAGAAGACAATGCTTTATATACAAATAGAAATAATCGGAGTGACCGACCTAATAGAGATCAACCTTTAACGTCAAGAAAAAAATAGATTTGTATGTTACAATTGCAACAAAAGAGGACACTTTTCCAGAGATTGTAAAGCTCCAAGAAGATATAGCAGGACAAATATGAGAGGAATCAAACCATCCGCAGTGTTAGTGGATTATAGTAAAGTGAACGAGTCTGATAAGTGGATAATGGACAGTGGAGCATCAGCTCACATGACATACAGAAAAGATTTCTTTAGTGAACTGACCGAATTTAAAGAAAGCGATTGTGCCACTGTAAAGCTAAGTAATAATAAAACTATCAAGGTAAGGGGTAAAGGTACCGTTTTGATTAAAAAGTATATTAATAATATGTGGCTTGATGGGCAATTATTAGATGTCTTATATATCCCTGAATTACAGAATAATTTATTTTCTGAGGGTGCAGTTACAAGAAATGGTTTTTCTATTATGAAAGATCATTGTAGTGCATATATTTATGATAATGGTGTAAAAGTCGCTAGTGCTATATTGAAGTCAAATAATTTATATGAACTGCTTTTTAAAACTATAGTACACCAGCAATGCAACTTAATTAATAAGTCTCCAATTTGTGAACTTAAACTATGGCACGAGCGTCTTGGGCATGTAAATATTCAAGAAATTATAAAAATGATAAAAAATAATTTGATTAATATCGATTTATCCAAAATAAATGTAAATAAATTTTTTTGTGAGGCTTGTATGCTTGGAAAGCAATCGCATTTTTCTTTTGTAAGTTCTAAAAGAAACAATTTGTCATTTGCGTCATTAGTTTATAGTGATATCTGTGGTCCGATGTCATGTATGTCAGTGTCGGGATGTAGATATTTTATGATTTTTAAAGATGCTTTTTCTAGTTTTATATATGTATATTTTATTAAACACAAATCGGATGCGTTGGATTGTTTTATACAATATAACAACATGATTCAAAATAAATTTGGACATAGTGTCAAAACTTTGATCACGAATAATGGCAGTGAGTATATTAATCAATATTTCAATGATTACCTGATCAAAAATGGTATTCATCACGAGGTTACAGTCCCTTACACACCACAACAAAGCGGCCGAGCCGAAAGAGAAATAAGAACTATTGTAGAACGTGCGACTTCAATGATTTATGCACGAGACCTTCCTCTCTATCTTTGGGCAGAAGCAGTGAATACAACTGTGTATTTAATGAACAGGGTCACATTGAGTCAATCTCTAGAAATTACCCCATATGAACGGTGGACGGGTATAAAGCCAGATTTAAGTTATTTTAAAACATTCGGTTCTGTAGGATTTGTACATACACCCCAACAAAAAAGAACTAAATGGGATAAGAAAAGTACCAAAATGATTTTCGTTGGGATGCAAGGGAATTCTTCTAACTATAAAATGTTTGATGTGACGACCAGAAAAATGACTGTATCAAGAGATGTAGTTTTTAAAGAATTTAATGATATTTCAGGGTTGTGCCAAAATATACAATTACTAGTAAACATGCCATTATTAGAAAATGAGTATAAAGTAAATGAAGTAAATAATAAAATATTAGATAATGACTTAATTGGTTTGGATTACCAGTATGATAATGAAATGGATAACATAAATGAGTTTAATGTAAATACTATAAATTTAAATAAAATGAATATGAGAACAAAAATAACTAGTGTCGATAAAGAAATTGAAGATTAAGATAAGAAAAGAAATGGAGAAAAATATGAGAAAAGAAATAAAGAAATAGTTGAGGAAAGAATTAAAGAAAGAGTTGAGAAAATAATTGAAGAAAGAGATATAGCAGAGCAAAATGATAATATTGGCATAGGGATTAATGAGTTGGTTCATAAGGAGTATAATTTAAGGCCAAGAAAATTACCTAAACAATATGAAGCAAACATGGCAGAAGTCTATGAAACTAATACTTATTATAATGATTTGCCGGAAGGTAATAAAACGATAACTTCTAAGCGGGTATTTAAAGTAAAGCGATTTGTTATAGTTGATAAAGGCATATCCTTATTACAAAAACATTATGTTAAAGAAATATTATCGAAATTTGAAATGACAGATGCTGCTTCACACAGCGTGCCCACGGAGCCAAACGTAATACTAACTAAAGGTGACCAAAATGTTAAAATCAGTGGTTTTCCGTATCGTGAGGCATTGGTTTCTATATTGTTTTTGTGTTGCGCCACTAGACCTATTTGCATGCATGCAAAGAATATAGTTAGTCGATTTTTTAATACTTATTTTAAAGATCATAATAATGCTGTAAAGAGAATTATTAAGTATTTGAAGGACACTAAAAATTTGGGTACAAAATACAAAGGAACAAAAGTAATATGTGGATATTCTGACGCAGATTATGGGTAGTTTTATTATATAGTTATGTAAGTTGAATATTCTTATGTTTTGAATTGAATTGTTTAGAAATGTTAATTCTATTTAGGTTAGTCTATTTAGTTATAATTTATTTAGAGATTTAAAATTAAGGGGAGGTGTTGAATATTTAGAAAAGTAATTTTAAATATAGCACCGTTCTAGCGTATCTAGGATACCATTATTGTTGACAAATAAACAATTCAGAGAAGTCCCTTGTTTATTATTTCCAATAGTATTAGACCCTGTCAAACGCTTTGGAGATATATGCCGATGGCAAATACCTTTTCTATTACTAGAAAAAAGCTCTAAAATCTGCAACTGCACGTTGGGCGCCCTAATAGACTTTTGCAAATCTCGGATAAGAGGTCGGAACGATAAAGAACCCGTAGATTCCGGCCTGGGAACAAAGGGGTACGTGCACCCAAAGAAGGGACCAGGGCCGTCTTTACCCGGGGGTTCAAAGGATGCAGTGCACCCGGGCGCAGAGTCTTAGGGGGCGCATGCCGACCGCCATAAATTTCGATAGGTACCTACTACACTGAGACCACGCGAGCGGAGCCTTGACTTTCGCACCCCGGCGCTGAATATGCTTAAGACGGCCCTGGGAGGGACAAGGAATGATCTTCAATGTAATTCAAACGGCGAGAACAGATACCAAACCGGATATACACGCATAGTTTTCGCAAGGAATCTTTAAGAGTCTATGCGTTGGTGCGTGCTAATGAACACCAACTATCTGCCTCCACTCCTAATTTGTTAAAGATGAAGCCTGACGTGTTATATTTTTACTAGTTAATTTATTAGTTTATTAATCATCTCTTAGCCTTCTAAAACTATATACACGTGTCATATGAACTTTATAAGCTCTAGTTAATTATTAGGTCAAATTATAAATTAGCACTCTATTTATTACCCTATTACGGATATTATTATCATGGTCAAGGATGCATATAGGGATGAATGTCAATGTTAGATGTTCATCCAGTCGTGTAATTAATATGTCGAGGGTATAATTAATATGCATTAGCCCAACCTTTACCGTGAACCCAAGGTTAATTGTGTTTGCGAACAGAATTATGTATGGCTTTACTCGTATTTTAGGCACGTCACACGAATATATTAGAATAAATTAACATTATTATTATCTTATATTTATATTATAACACTTTTTTGACTTGGGAATAAATATATTACAATTTAGACCGTTACGAGTACTGGTTAACATTATGGTAAACGTGAAAAGGCACATTTGGCCGGCCATAGTAGGCGACTAAGGCGACAAATTCTAAAACGTCTTTTTTTTTATCGTCGATGCTCTTTAACCTTCCTTAGCTTATCTTCGGGCAAGTCTTACAGGTGTCGCGCCCTAATAAAAGCAACATCTTTAATAATCTTTACATAGTCATAAATCTTTACAAAGTCTAAAATTTATCAATCAATGAAATTGTCACGCTTTATTCCCGAACATAATGAATATATGAAAGGCAAACATAATGAATATATTTAATAATAAAATTAACATGATATTTTATTCCTGTCTCAATTTACCCTTAAAAGATAAGAATCACGCAATAGTGATCGAGATGGTATTTACAATTTTAATGTGAATTAAATTGTTTTTTAATATTTTTCAGATGTCGTCGTTAAAAAATCCCTCGTTTGCTCCATTGGGTAGAGAGAGAAATCATTAACAATAACAACATCTATCAATACTTTATAAACTTTATATGTTTTAATAGCAAGTATTAATTAACCAATCCATCGGATTGTCACGCCTTATTTTTCATTGAGACTATAAAGTAGATAAGTGATCACTATTTTAGTAAGAATTTATTACACAAGTACTACAACCATTTAATAGAAATTATTATGTTTTTTAGCGAGAATGTTAAGGGACGACAGACACATAGTAAGAGATTAGGCAACCCAAAGTATAGCTGTTAGGTGACTTAATTAAATGATCTATTAAGTGTTATCCCAACTAGAAGATTGATAAATATTTTTATTGGTATTGATACAGTATATTAAAATATCGTCGCTTCTTTATGTCAAAAATAAAATTACCATAAATTAGTTTTCATTTTTTATTTTATATTATTTATTGAGAAACAGGCAAAATTAAATATATATTTATTAACTATAACTATTTTATTTTATTTCTTTTTAAAATAAATGAATAAATAATTATAATAAATCAAATCAAGTTGTCACGCATTTTTCTCACAGGGATGGGCAGAGACAATAGAGCACCACTTGTCACGATCCTGACATAACTTTCTTACTTCCACAATATTTTAATACACTTTCAAGTTAAAATATATTTTTTAATATGTATTTTCTTATTAAATAACGATAAAGTATAAAATCGATAAATAACGAAGAGCGCTTAAACTCACAAAGATCGCTTAAGTTTGCACTCATGTTCCAGAGAAAACACTTCAAATAAAGTGCCTTTTGCAATCCACCCCCTTGCTTTGGAGAAGGTCAACTGTTTGCAAATATTGAAGAACCATTGACATATAGTTGACATTTTCATAGTAATTCTGTGATAGTAAAGTATAAACGAAACTTTTTTATTTCTTTAGGACTTGACACCTGACCTGGACTTATCTGGTGGTAAGCAAGGGGAGGTCCAAGAGCTCCAACGACTGAAAAAAAAGATGAATTGTTATAGAAAATAGTTGATTATGCGACTTGCAGTTGCCTCCATTAATGAACAGCTATGCAATTTAACAGCAGGTTATGTCCAGTCACAATAAAAATATAGTGAACCAATTATAATAAAAATTAAATTTTCTAACATAATTATGTTTGCACTTCAAAAGTATGTTTATAAAGCAGTTGTCGGTTCATTTAGACTTAATTAAAATAAACCAGACCGACAACTATGTGGCACGTGCGAAACTCGCCAGGAATTCTCCCCCTAGCGAGTTTACGAGTCAATGTACGTAACAGAGGTATTTAATCTGTGTCTCCTTCAGAAAAAAAAGAACGTCAGTCATGTCGCCTGGAGATAGTGATGGATGAGATTGGAGCGGATTCCACGTTCTAAGTTCACGGTACGTATTTGTGATGAATTGGCATTTTGAGCAATCTTTCTTAGTCTTGCTACTAAAGATCTTTAATGTTGTAAAATGTTGTTGTAATTGTTGAAGAGAGTAAAATGGGCAAAATTATAATCTTACTTGTATTAGAATAGAACTCGCATTTTATTTTCGATCGAATCTATATTACAACTAACCGGTACAGTGCGTCTTTTGTTAGTGGGATCGTCGGCAAATATAATTCTTTACCAGCCCATGTGTTCCCCAATCCTTCAACTTCCTATCCATTCAGTCAACTCTTCGTAAAAAGCCCCTCGGTCCGGCGATGGTTACTTAGTCGATTCTACACTGTAGTGCGTTATAATTATTATAAAATATTTGAAGGACATACATACAAGTTAATTCGTTTTAAATCTCGTTATAAAAATATATTATTCAACGAGATGACAGAGAAAATACTGCGAAAATCTTTTAATTATCGTGGGGATAGGCAGAGATTTATAAAGAATTAACTTGTATTCATTCTCTTTTGGATTCTAATTAATAAAATATTTATCAAAGTAAAAGTAGCCATTTCTGAAATATAATTATGACTAATTACTTTTGTCTGTTGAATATTTGAATAGGACAAGATTCCCTTTACAGAGAGAAGGCCTTTAATTTTGTTTAATTACTATGAGAAATTTAATTAAAACGTTATTATTTTTTGCTATGAACAAGTGGCTAATTATCTTTGTACATGAATAAATTAGTTTGCTTGTTAAACAGAAATAATTAAAACATCGCTTGTTCTAGGAAATCTGTCTGACATGTTATATTAAACATGGTAATATGTTTCTTTGTAGCAAATAGAAGGCCTAATTATGGTGATGGAATATTTAAATGATCTTACGTTTTCAGGATAATACAATTTTAACAAACAATTTTATTACAGATAGTTTTTTTTATTATTATTGTGGCTTGAAATACTAGTTTTAAACTAGAGTACGGTCAATAAATGGAGGCAACTGCTACTACAGTTACGTCGCATACACTATGTCGAATGATACATTTTTTTTAAATATGATACGCCTTTTTATTTAAAAAATATACATTTATATAGCTTTGTGTCTAAAATAAGCTACAAGAAAGGCTAAATTGTCAAATACTACAGATTGCTCAAAAATATTTTGTTCAAAATGTCCTTAATAAATTTACAAAATAGGGCAAAAATTTAATTTAGAATGCCTATTATAAAAATTAATATCTACAACACCAATTTCGCCGGTAAATAAAACACAATATTAAAAATAATTTATCAATATTTGATGAAATCGAACATTGCTTTGCAGCAAATAATTTTGTATCCCCAATGCAGTGGTTGTTTACAAAATCAACTGCGCATGTACTAATTGGTTTGCAGAAGAATGACCAGCCAAAAGGTACGATGCAATAAATATTTATTCTTTTATCCGTCTATTTACTTTATAGGTGCTAGATTTTTTACATTTCTATACTATACAACTGACTCTTAACTTTGTATGTTCCTGCGGAGTAGTGAAATAGTGCGGGAGGGGTTTAATACTCCCACACTGCTCTACTACCGCAGAAAGCTATTCAGTTAAGCACTATGCGAGTAAGCTACTAATGCTTGTATCATGAAATCACTAGATCACGGTCATTTTTAAATATTATAGGATGACGGTCGGGTCGATATTATTTTGTATTTAATAAAGTCATCAATAGACAAATCGGAGACATCCTCAAGAAGGCTGGGTTGCCTAGTGCCCATAACCACAGAGCCTGAATGAAGAGAATTGTAGATGTGAAGGAAGCAAGGGAGTTGTGTAAGGATCGTGGCATTGTCTCTGCCTATCCCCGTGGAAAAAAGGCGTGACAATTTGATTGATTAATTGATAAATAGACATTGTAACTCACCCCCCGTCATCATGCTGCGCTCTTAATACTGGCGTAGCACTACGAGTATTTAAGCTTTCATTCGTCTGATGGTTTGCTGAAGTGCGGTCTATAAAAATAGGCGTCTGCTACTTCTGCAACCGGCAACTTTGAAGCTCACAGTAGTATCAAATGCATGTTAAACCTGTTATGCATGTTGACAACAAGATACGACCAAGTAATTATTAGTTTTATTTTAATTATACCTACAGTTATCAAACACTTTTATTTTATATACCAACAATATTTCACCTTCTCCAAGTGCACACAGAAAACCGAACACGAATAAACGATAAATAAAACCGATTGCCAAAAAACAAGAGCTAACAGATGCTATTCGAAACTGCAAAACGCCAAATGTTAAATAAATGTTCTCTATCTGCTTGCATAAATAGACCAGGAGGTAATATATCTTTTTGTTCTCATTTGCATATTTATTCATAGAAAATGATTTCTTGTATAAATGCCTTTTCTCTCTACAGTATTTTAGGATCGTGACTTTTCGTTATTACGCTTAATCAATCTCCACATCTTCCGCTGCGTGGAACTCTTCTCCAGGTATTCGCAACGACTTGATATAGTCTAATACTCGCTATAATTGAATAAGTGAATTACTTTGAATACAGTTGCGGATATCAGAAAGAGTGTTTCAAAATATATTTAAATTGAACTGTACATGTTATAAGCGTTTTACAAAATATATAAAAATGTGGATGAAAACTAAAATGTAATATATCACTTTCTATCTTAAAAAATATCGCCGCATCAGCGAAATAAAATTAACCAAATGTCGAAAATAAATGTAACCATGTATAAAGATTGGATGATAAATGAAAATGATTTTGTGTGCAGGTTTACATCCATTAATTTCACATATCAACAATATTTTTTGTAGGTCACTGTTCCATTTAACTTTATCTCGGTGATCTATAGCTTGTGTTAGCAATTTCATTCAACTGATTTTAATATAATGTGCTGATAAAATTTTATTATTTTTATAACTAAATGTATAAATAATAAGTAATGCAGATTTTTTTTAATATTATTAATTAACTGCACAATATTTATTTTGACGTTACTAATTTATTCTGTAAAATGTATCTGTATTTTAAAATGTATCTAATCCTTCATTCGATTCGCTCATTTTGACAGAAAGAAAAACAAATGGTGGGTAACCAGATTTTCTAAATTTGATTCTTTTTTTGAAATGTCACATTTTTAATGTCATGAAAACCAGCCAGATACAAATAGTACAGCTAAAGATATTTTATTACATTTAAATAAACTTCTTCCTCAGCCTTAGTCGCTGTCACAATGCCGACAAAAGTGTCTTTATTACACATCGCTTAAAAATTCTAAGGTTTATGATGTTGATATTATAATAAAATAAAATGAGCGCAAAAACAGAGTTCTTAGTAAGTTTGTATGGTAATGCTTCAAAGCTCACTTTGTTTGTCGCTATATTCACAGTATTGGGAGTTGTGCCAGGAAATATTATTATTACAATTTATTACACTGCAATGCACATTACCTGATAGCGACATTGTAGAGCTTTAGACAAATTCGTACTACAGTACATGTTTATATACTTATTATCATCGATTTACCTCATAATCTTTTGGATTAGTTAAATCTTTCTGATACGCATAATTGTCGATACATAATGTAATGGTTGCAAATATGAGACATTTTTCCATGGATTTACTAGTCCATCACGTAGCAGGCTGGAAATTTAAGGCAGTGTTCCAAAATTGGACCTGAAAAATATTTTAAGGCTTCTACGACATGTCTGTTACTATCACTTTCCCATCTACCGATCCAAATATTGTTAGACCACACTAATGCTGCCATCGACATTTATTGGTCTAAAAATTTACTCACGGTTGCCCTTGGAATGCCAAGTTCCTTTATATGGTGCTTTTTGCTGGCATTCCTCATACGATAGGTTGTACAAAGTTTTCAAGTGCCGCAAACGGAAAATGGAATAGATGTATTGTCTGTAAGTTTTAATCTATGTAACCTCAGAAGAATACAGAACAAAGTTTGTTCTGAATTCTTAGACATAGACAGAGACAAAGCATCATTATTCACGACCCTGACGATCCTTAATTATTATATAGACTTGTGGATTCAAAGATTTTTTTAAAGTTATATCACTTTCATAATTAAATGAACGCCTTAATTCCCACAAGGACAGGTAAAGACAAGGAACGACACTATAAATAAAACTAAAGGTAAAATTGTATTGTATATCTGAAACTTTATTCAATATTTTTTTAAAAATAAAATACATGTTAAACTTTCATGTGTATTTTGCCCAAATGCTGGTTGCAGATCGCTATTAATTTCGGCTCGTATACCGTGCCAAATACAGTGCTATTATCCGAGCAGGTGATACTGTAGGTAATATTCATACGGTAAACCTAACTCAGAAATGTGGAAATAAGCCAAACGAAGTCTCATGACATTCATTTAAGGCGACCGTGGTGTAGTGGCAGTGCAATGGCTACGTAAGCCGAGTGGCTTTATATATGTACTTTGGTTGTCCTGTTTCTATGATACAAGACTTTAGTAGCTTAGTATAAAAATGTATAATAAAAAACTAAATATATATTGCTTAATAATACGTTAATGTTTTATAACGGACGGCTAAATTAAATATTTATCTAAAATTAAATATACCTCTGGCATGACAAGTTTAATATACAGCTGTTGGACAAAACATATAACGGTAATTTTAAATAAATGATAGTACATTTGTGTTGTTATTATTACTAATGGGCTATAATTTTCTTTCAGTCCCCTCCCCTATTACGAATATACTAAAAGTATTATTCTTATTTTGAAATATTAACTTAGTTTTATTTTATAAACATCTTTATGAAGGGTTATATATTTTCTAAATAGAAATTTTCATTTTAGTTTAGCTAGTAGATTAGGCATTAGGATAATTTTAAACTTACATTTATGTTTGTGCGTAAAGTTATTATACTATTATACAATATATTGGTTTGTTTTCGCAAACCAAGAGCTTTTCGCCCAAAACTTCACTTGCTGGTACTAATGTATATTTGGTACTTTGGTCACCTGTTTCCATACATGTCTCCATACATCCGCATTCTATCGACTGAATCGGCAGTCGAACTAAAAAATTCGGTGCGTCTTTTCTTTGTAGAACAATCGACAAGTGGAATGCTTTGCCAGCCCATGTGTTCTTTCCATCCTATAATCTTGGATCCTTCAAGCGATGCGTGAAGAAGCAAATTTGGCCAGCATAGTGACGGCGACTGAGGCAGCCGTGAACTAACTTGTTTTTTTCAGTCTTCGTAACTCTTGGACCTCCTCTTGCTTATTGCCTGATGGTCGAGGTCAGATGTCGTGTCACAATGAAAATAGAATAGATAGAAATGTGAAAAATACATACATAAAGCTACATACACAAACCCATCACAAGTATATTCACATATCTTCATGTTTTCTATAAAATATTGTTTTCACAATGAACATATATCAATATAGAAAGAGGTAGTTTTATCGCAGTTTTATTCGTATCGCTACGCTCGAGGCAGCCACGGAAGCTTTAGACAATGTTAGGACGTATCTTCATTTTGACATTTAGATTCTTTTCAGTCGTTTGTTGTAAAATGAAACGAAACCATTGAATTCCTCGTTTAAAGATAACGACCCCATTTTTACAGATAAAGATCAGATTCGCACTTGCGCGGAGTACTGTTCGCACCTCGGTTCGGACGGCTCTTCCAAGTATCTTCTTAGTGCCCTGGATTCATTGCAGCGCCGAGGTGTCCAAATCATGGATGATGCAGAGGTCAACAAGTGGAATGTTTTACCAGCCCATGTATTCTCCCAATACTATGAACCTTAGATCCTTTAAACGATGCGTGAAGAAATACCTTGACACGTTTATTTATAGTCGTCGGTACTCTTGTAACTGCTCTTGCTTACCATCAGGCGGGTCGAGGTCAGATGTCGAGTCACAATAAAAAAAATATCATTTTTATTTATCTCTATTGATTACATGATAAAAGGTAAAGTTTATTAGCGCCTATAAGATATTTTTAAATAAACATACATTTTTACAATTATTTCCGAATTATATTTGGTGTGTTAGCAACTTAAAATTTCTATTCAGAATTCTTGAAACGTAGGGAGTATTATTCATCCACAGCATTCATAAAATCTGAATCCCTACCTACTTCCGTACGTAGGTAAATTTGGGATCAGAATTCACCGAAAATGTACATTTACATAGAGATTTATTAGTTCATAACATATTATATTTAACTAGTAAGCTACCTAATAGACGCAGGTTCGCCTTTAAAGTCTGTCTTACTGGATTACAAATTTTCTTTAAGAAAGTTATAAACTATATGTCAAAAGCCGGTAATTTTCCTAAAGGAAATCTTAAGTTTCCTTTCTCATACATAATGAATAGAAGAAAATTTAACTTAAGGCTTATAGGGGCTGCAATAAAACTTTACTCTTAGATAAATGGGATTTCACAAAAGTTTGCTCCAGATTTTCTTTCATATTATGTAAAGGCAGAGAGTTTGGAAAACTTTGCGACCATAATCTAGTTCTTGCTCTGAATAGAAATAACATGCGGCTGTTTCCTAAACCCGCATGTTATAAATTATTTTCAAATCTGATATGTTAAATACCAATCTAATGTTTAAATTAACAGGCAATTATAATTATTCATTGTCATTGTGGTATGTATGTGTTTATACATTTTTTATTATAAATACTTTTAGAATGATTAATACTCATAATACCTTAAAAAACATATTCAGACAAATATTATTGCGGCGCTACCACTCCCCTTTTCAGATTCAATTTTAAAATAATATTAAATGATAGACTATATATAAAAAGTATTAACGAAAAACTTATAAAAATGTTTATCAAAAATGTCTGAATGTACTAACTATAATGTTCTTCGTGTATCTATTTTTAATGCGTAACTTAAATGCGTAATCTTCCGGAAAAGAAAATTTAATGATCCACTTGATTTGTTCCTGTGTTAATAAGGAATGATCCCTTATTATTTTTCCCGGGAAGAAAATATAACACTTTATTATTTTAATTTTGGGTATGTTCAAATGAAAAGTTCTCAAAGCAAAAGTTTTGTCATTTAAGGATGAAATAAAATATTTATATGGTTGTTTAACTATAAAATATTAATACTCGTAATACGAGTATACTCGAAAAATTATTAAAACATTGTTATTTTTTTCTAAAAGCATTTACTGAAAATATTATTTAAAAACCGCAACTAAAATTCATTGTACATTGTTTTCAGTAGTTATTCCTTGACTGCTACCTTGCAAAACCAGTGTAACCATAAACATTCAGTACATTAACGCCTTTCAATATTGCAAAGCGTTTGCGGTTTTCGTATGAAAACAAATATAATAATATAAAACCAGATATTCGAAACATATAAGATTAATTTTTTTATGTGGTTTTTATCCTTTTTTTTATGGCTCGCCATGTGACAGCATCCCGCCTGATGTTAAGCTAGAATGAGGTCCATGAATGGAGGTGACCGCACTTTATCTGCCTAGTTGGAACCGAAAACTTATAAACCCGACACGCGACTAAATCACGTCACGGTATGTATACTTGTAAGTGATGGTACTACCCCGGATCAGCAGGCTGGGAGTAGAGCCTAAGCCTTAAATTATCTTCAGAATATCGATTTTTATAACCTTTATTTGACAGCAATTTTTAAATTTGTTTTTATAAAAATTGCTGTCAAATAAATAAATAAATACAAGTTTGTATATTTAATAGAGGTTGTCGACGCTAAAATTGACGAATTTATCAGATAACCGACAAGGGGTGGGTGTTCGCTCGGAAGAAAGAGTGACTGAGAGGGCTACAAGACAAGAGGTCGAGACTAGCTCTCGATGTTGAAAGTGTTGACATCTACGTGGCCAGTCACTCTTAGAATACTTGATATTTATCGATTCAATTTATTAAAACCGTTTCAGAAAATTAAAGAATAATATTTATAACTTTATATTTTATTCATAAACATGGATAGATAAAATAATGAAAATTAATAATAAACGCAAAAATAATTTAGTACGTATGCTAAAATTCCCTTTTTCATTGCTATGTTTTAATTATCATTGTTTTAATATTTCTGTTTTCACATTTAGTTCGGAATCAGAATCGGTTGCTTTTGACATACCTAGAATGAAACGAAATGTAAATAATTGCTTTCCGAGCTCGCCGAGGCACTTAACGGTTTACTTTGTTCTGCAAACATTTATGAAATAAAAGTGAGGAATTTAAAAACACGGCTAATATACCTTTGAAAGTTATATTGCTGTAGCTTTTAGCTTCGCTCTTTCAAATTTATTTTAACAATATCTAGACTTTATTTTTATTCTTTTGTTTTCTCTTTGACCTATTTAGTGAGTTCAAGCTTATCATAACTGATATAATTTTCGTAATTTGTTCTTTATTTTGATACAATATATTTGCATAGTGGTTTGATAAATTATTTATTACAGTATTAGTGTTACTGATTGAGCGCAACGGTATTGCCGTTGGGGGATGATAAAACGTGGTCTGTTATAATTAGGATGTGTGTAGGGCCTCGGCAGCTGTGTCGAGGGTGGATATCATGAGAGTCTCACTCGGGTCACGCCTCAAACGATCGATGGAAACCAGTAACGCGGACCCACCAAGGCGATAGAGCGCGGGCGCGGAAAGTAAGCACGAGGCAGTACGCCGCGAGACACAAGGCGGCAAACATCGTAGTGCCCAAATAGTACCCATGCACCTTACGATCGCGAAATGACCGGCGCCCGCCCCGCGCCCTTGCTCCTCGTGCTAACAGCCGCCCTTTTGCCGCATGTCAACCATGTCGCGTAAGTATGCGCCTACGTATCGATTACAACTATTTGTTGATGATACAATGCCAGTTTCCGTTTTCAGACGTTAATTAATGAAATGGGAAGAGATTTACAAACTTTTTAAATATGTCAAACTTCATTGTTTACCTATTGTGATCAAATAAGTGACCCAGGACATACATTAGGAGTTGTTGCAATTAATATTTATGTATATTTAAGTTACCAATTGTCAACAACAATATAAACAAACCCAAGACATTTTACTTTAACTTCAATAAAACTCTCTATTTCAAATAAAAGTTTTCAGTGTTAATAATCTAAATAAAATATGCTCGATTTATTTCGTATAAATTTAATAAATTAAAAATTATGATGTTTATTAGTTGTTTACAAACAACTTTTTATGTTTATACCGAATTGTCTATTGTTGTTTCTGTATTTATTTTAATAATATTCTGCAAATGTTCAACTAATTTGTGCATGGAATTGGAACACAACGTTACTATACTACAGGATCTAAGCCAAGGTCAATGCCACAGGAAGGATTTCCGCATGCGCAACTGCAGCTGTCAGAAGAACACGTGTCTTATTCTTGTGTAGACAGAGTACACCAGCTTTTCAAATGAGCTTTATTTATTTACTGTTTTCTTTTTATTTTAGCCTTGTAGATAAATAGTAACTAGTACGAGGATAGGTTTTCAATATCTCACAAGATTACTATAAATCAAAATATTTTTTACATATTGGAGTATAGTTATACAATAACAATTATAAAATTTATTATACAATAACTTACAATTGTATTTATAACAATATATATAAAATAAATAAATACTAACATACCTTTAATTGAAAATAATAAACTCTACATGGAGCCAACCATCAAACAAATCAATCACGCCATAAATCCTATAGGGATAGTCAGAGATAAATAGAGTGCCACTTTTAAAGTGATAATGATATAAAAAGATATCAAAATAACCAATAAAATTATGTTATACTATGAGCCCTTAACAACGTTAAGAGTTACATTTTTAAAACGATGTTATATCCTTGGGCTACTTATAATATAAAACAATGGCTTAAATAAGTATAATAAAACCTTATTGTACTTAAAAATGGTTGGGAAAAAGACATGTGGCCTTCACGAAATGACATTTGAACAAATTACTTTCATTGTTTTCTTAAATAACATATTCTAATACTTCGCTTTATACCGCAATCGGGGTGTAAATAATTATTCTTATTTATTCAACAAAAAATATGTATTGTTGAAATATCAATCAATCAGATTGTCGAGCCTTTTTCCCACAGGGAAAATGAAGTACCATTTGCCACGATCCTGACACATCTCCCTTACTTTTTTCACATCCACAATACTCAATCAATCAATTAAATTATTACGCCTTTTTCCCATAGGGATAGGCAGAGACGATATAGCGCCACTTGCCACGATTTTGACATAACTCCCTCGTTTCCCTCATATCCACAATTCTTTTCATACAAGCTCTACGATTATGAGCACTAGACAACCCAGCTTTATTGAGGATGTCTCTGATTTGGTCGGAAAAAACCTTTTACAATAATTCTCTTGATGAAATAGTTAATATTTTTATTATACTCGTATTTGAGAACCGTGACAAATGCACCGTAAAAAATCATAAATGTGGTTTTGCATTATAGGAGTTCATGTCAACCACTTTATGGTCACGCAAACTCCTACTGTTCTGACAACAAAATATTACCTTGTGAATATTCTAATTTAGTAAATAATAAAATATATTTTCTATACATTTATTCCACGTTGCCTCTTTTAATTTTGTTAGAATACACTTTATTAATGAATCAACCAAACAATCACGCCTTTTGCCCACAGGAATAGGCAGAGATAATGGAGCGCCACTTGCTTCACATTCACGTTTCGATTTCGTTGGAAAACACCCTGCTGGGTTTGCCTCGTTTAACGCACCCATCCACATCAGATTTATAAATAACTTTAATCAATTAATAAATTACTCATTAATCTACTTTCACTTATCCTTTTCATGTGCCATCGCGCACTGTGCTATTCCTTATTCTACCCGCCATCGTTACTCCTCATACACTTCTTAATAATCGCATTTATATATATATATATAAATTTGATTATTATATCTTAAAAACATCTGAACAAATCTGACGATAACACGTTATACACGATATAATAAAGTTAAAGTCGAAGCATTTAATATTATCGTATTAATAGCATGGTGCATACAACTAGTGCCAGATTAAGCCAGCGCGGGGCCTGTAGCAATTTCTGTCAAGGTGCCCTTGGTTTGCTTTAGGTTCTCAAGTTTAGGGTATTAAATAAAACAAAACTGTTAGCACATCAACTTTATAATCAACTTTTCTGGATTTAATTTAGAAATAACACTTAATATAGATTTAAATTTTCAAGTGGAAGTGACGCTTAGCCTAAGCTCTTCGCGTTTAAGATAGATAATTTACGCTCCTATCCACATTAATATTTTTTATTACGGTCAGACAGGCGTTGGAGCGCGGGGCTCCCGAATTCGCGGGGCCCGTATCATTTGCTACTCTTGCTATGTGGCTAATCCGGCACTGCATACAACTTTACTACGATAATAAAGACAATAAAAGATAATAAAGGCAATAAAAATATATCGTCACTTCATCAGCTTAAATAATCACTAAAGATTCAAAAATACTCTTAACTCTTTTTAATAATCTTTAAATAGTTTATAGAATTATATCAATTGTATAAAACTATATGTAAAGTAAACATTCTTTAATATACTTATAAAAATAAATTCCTATACCTAAGAACAAGTAGCTTTATTATTAAACTATTATTTTTAATAAAATACTATAAAAGCAACAAGTATTTGTAGCATAATATTACCAACAATAACTTATAAAAATACCCTAATTTTAAAATGAAATCTATATATTTATAAAATAAAGTGGTGACTTAAATAACATGTTATTGAGTTTCTTATACAATAATAAAGTTAATGATCGGTAATAGACTGTTTGTCAATCTATTGAAATATGCTACAATTACGTAAAAGCTACAAGTGGATAATTGAGTGAAAATTGTAAGGTTTGATTGTTATAGTTAATTGAATAATACTACGTTATTGACTTCTACGATATAATTAATACTTGATAAAAAGTTGCTGATATTTAAAATGTATTTATTCCGAATTAAATCTATTATTTTATATTTATCTACAAATGTCTCGATAAATTGAGGTTCCATATGGATATACCTGTGGGTTTACTACTTTGAGGGGGGCGAAAAAAATTGAAAGAATAAATAAAGAATATTAAAATTATGAACAAAAAGTCTTACTATTTATTTCCCACGTTTTTATTTTTATCTCATATAGGGATAAAAATATATCTTTCTAAAAATAAATGCTCAATTTTTCAATAATTATGTTTGATAAAATAATCTCGTCAGATTGAACTATTTATATTTGTGTATTGGATAAAAATACTCGTATATGAGAAGAATAAGAACATATTGCGATGAGTAATGGTTCAAAATCTAGTCTAAAAATATTTTGTAACTAACGCCCAATTTATTGCCTGCTCGCACGCGCTATCTGTCTTATACGGCGTTCTCACGCGACGATATTAGTTGTTCAATTTTAATCGCGCAACAAAATATTTATAGCAAATATTGACTGTAGCGTTTTCACGGTCCAGAAATAATATACTCAATATTCATAATCAAAATCCAGCCCTGCTCTTTTTAGGTTTGATTGATTTATTTATTTACACTACTTTACTGAGCTACTAAAGCTTGTATCATAGAATTAGGAAAAACAAAGTACATATCAAAAATACATTGACTGGCAAGTGATTTTGAACCCGTGCTCTCCGTTTGCGCTACCATTGCACTACCACTACATCACGGTCGCCTTAATTGCCGTCTCTCTGGCATCTCTATTTAAATAGACTTAAATTGTTATTCCACAAACACTTGTGTTGAAATAACAATTCAGGAAACGTGTTATTACACTATATGTCCATTTTATCATTTTTCTCATGGATGCGGTCGTCAAAATTACAATTTTTTTATAAACAGACAAAAACTGGTGCGAAAATTTGTGCGGAAAACAGAAAAAAAATTGTATGTGAGTTGAACGCAACAAGTTCAGACGAGTCGAGTGTATTTTTAGTTGAGCGATAAAAATTTAACAACTAAAATCGCCTCGTGAGATCGCCGTACTACACGTACTACACTTCTAGTGTCATCACGCTGTGTATCTCTTACAGCCCGATGGCACTAGAATGTTAGGACTCATTTACGGAGAAGCGGCGCGATGCTGGGTGTCTTGCGCGGTTTCTTTCACCACTTTTTATAGTAAATTATTTACTATTTAATAATTATATTTCCATTGCACAAGTCTATGTTGTGAGTTTGTATTTAAGCGTGTGACGCCACGGGCATCGCTGCGTCGTCCGAGGCGATGGTCGCCGCGGGCTCCACCTTAACTAAAGCTATGATACATTTTAACTAAAGTGCGCTTGAAATCGCTTCTCCGTAAAACATCACCATAATATTTATGACAGGACGCAACACGCATTGGCGCGCTCGACGCCACTTCTTCATAAATAAGCCTTCTGAAATGCCTAAGCAGTCATATCCATTGTTTCCGTTTTGGACCCCATTCGACTTTATTATTTATCGAAAACAAGTATCTTATACAGTATGCGATGGTCAAGTGAGCAAATATTTTTACAATATTAACTAAAAGAAAATTAAGTAACTACGTATTTTTTATTTTAAGACCACTCAATACTAAAACCTTAAGCTACGACGCAGATAAGATTTCCTGAAAATCATACTATATGATATGACCTTGGATCCTTCAAGCTATGCGTAAAGAAGCACCTTTGGCCGGCATAGTGACGGTGAAATACTAAGCCTAATCGGCGCACGATGCATATGGCGTCTCATCTCACTTTATATGTTAGAAAGAGATACATTATACAACTATTGTTTTGTTTCACACAAGAAATAAAATTAACAAACCCTAGTCAAATTAATAATACGTATTCCAAAAAAAGTAAATAAAAGCTTTTATTTTTTTTATGAAAAATTAATCACCATTATAACTCAGTAATACTTCATTTTGAACTTCAGTAAATGTTCAAAATGTAATCCATTTCTTTTTTAACAGAGTTTTGCACGTTTTTAACAATTATCTCTAATTTTATTTCATATTACCGTATTTAAAACTTTTTAGTTCATCAAACGCACGTTATTAAGTCATTACGGTTTTAGGCTTCCTGAACATAAACTCTGCGCTTTTACTCGCCCCACATCCTGATCCAGATCCACCATGTCCTCGAGCATGTGAAACGCAATAATAATTGGCCATGATCCAAAAGTCTTTGGACCGTTAACACAATCGTACGGGGTGTTGGTACACGAAGGTATAATATGCCCTGACTTTGCAAACGAGGACTTTTTCATGTGGCAGACACGTGCGATCGCTTGCAGGCGCTGATAACTGACTACTGATGATGACTACTGGTGACCTTGACACACTTCTATCACGCTTTGTATTGGCCGCCGGACGTGGCGGCGCGCGCGCCGTTTATTTACCATACAGTAGTGTTTTAATATCAGAATATTTTTCATTATCTTGAAAAAAAATACCTTTCATATTTCAAAAATGGGTTCTAACATTGACACCTAAATCAATGCATCACGTTTTCAATGAATACTTTTGCATACGACTTGCCAACAATACTTAGAAGGCTGATGTCGCGGTAATTTTAAGGTTACTGTTATTACCCTTTTCGATTGTACAGTGGTACTATGACAGTACTATAGTCACCTGGGACAAGACCGTTCCCCAAGCACTTTTTGAAAAGGAGACACAACCAGGAAGCCACTATCTGACTACCGCCTCTTAGCATCTCGACAGTAATTCTGTCACACCTTCAAAATCTCTGTTTAACACATTCAAAATATCTTTAACATCTATTATATATCACATTTAATTTTACTTTCATTCAGCGCGGAGAAAGCATCAACACACTCTGGTGCTTAACTGTCATCCCCCACAAACAAACTTTCAAAATACTTCTTCTATTGTCATAATACATCAGTCAAAAATCACCATTTGAATCCCTGGTCACATTTAACTTAGACTTCTCCAGTCCTCCCCGGGGTCTCTTAATCTGTTTTCAACACAGTTTAATATTATCCTGTACATTTCTAAAGAAATTCCTCTCTATATCCTCTTTTACCTCTTTCTTCATTCGTTCTTTAAATTTTTTTATCTTTATTTCCTTATACTCATTCATACATACTACTATTACATGTTGTTATATTGCGTTGGTTAGGGCCCATACGAAAGGATAATGAAAGGAGTTTAACAAAAGATATTAAAAATCGGAAGTGATTGGAAGAATAAAACGGAAATGACCCCGAAGATTGTTGCTTTAACAAATCAGGGCATTCCTAAAAAAGCAGGCGTACGCGCGCGCAGCGTTATAATTATAGAGATATAAAGATAATTGTGGATGAAAAGGGAGTGTTAGAGATCAGGATCATAAAAATAGGCTCTCCGTTGTCTTTTTCGCCTGTGGGAATTAGGGCGTGACGATTGATGATGATTGTGAAATTATTTACGAGTATAATAGAATGTTGTATTTTTAAATAAGCGAATAATATATAAAACCACAAACCATGATACATACAATATATATTATTTAGTAAAAAAGATTGTAATTTTTATTTATGAAAATAAATTTCATATTTCGAGCTCTTAAATTTTGGTTGAATTTTTAAGTGAAAAACAAGTACCCTTGCCGCTCCGTCCTAATTTAACTTTTAAATGTTAGAGATGTTGCCATTGAATATTTAAGAGCGGAGATTCGCTTTTCACTGGGTATATAATAGCTTTTAATTAATTCTCTATTTTTAGATGAGAATGGTTTTAGAAAAATGTTAGTACCACATTAATTCGCAATGGCACTTCACTTGATTTTCACATTTTTTTAACAACGTATATGTAAAGTATACTTATGTAAACGTTTATTAATATACAACGTAAAATATATACATAAGTATGCATAGGCTATCTGGTTTAATGGCAGATAGTAAATAATAACATCATTTCACGATTTCGAGCATAACTACTATACAAGCGGCTTTTTATAGAATTTACACGTGTCAGTTTTCATGGCCACTGTTAAACAAAGCATAAACCGTGATTAATAGAAAGAAAGGCTATCTATAAAGCATTTTATACATCTGAAGGTCTTTATCGTTATTTTTTTATACTTCTATGAACAATTTTCTTTTACCCAGATTATATAAAATATATTGTCTATTTTATATTATGTCCACATAAGTAAATCGCATCGTACGCTCACGCATTATTTATTTCTTATATTATTACAAGAATGCGATATGAATTTAATTATTTATTGGATTGTATATACATACGAATAATTATGTATAATTTTAAAAATAAATAAATGATTCCTTATATATTTTTACAGTGTGATTTTTGATTAAGAGTGATTATTAATTTCACAGGGGTGTCGGTGGGGGTGGTATGTTCGGAGATGTTAATATATCAGCAATATTGGACTCCTTTAGCACGAGTTACGACAAAAGAGTAAGACCAAACTATGGAGGTAAGTAACATCAAATTATAGAAGCATAATTAAGAATAAAATTAATACTACTTTCCAGGTAGAAAATAATCGAATACTCTACAATTCGCTTGGAATTAAGGGCTTAAACAAATTAATATATTTACCTCTTACCAGAACTCCTCACTCCTCCCCTCAAGCCCTCGCTTTTAAATAATTTTCAAATATATCCAATACGCAGAAAATATTTGCATTATTATTTATTTCATCTTTAAAAAAAATGATAATTATTTGTAACAGAATAAAACTTAAATTACTTTAAATTGTGGCAATTTTAGAAATTTACGGTTGTGACATTGAACCAAAACTCAAACTATAAAAATAATTAGTAAATTCAATAAATTACCTAAATGTCAGTGGGTCATTACTAAATGCTTAACGTGCAGAATATTTAATAATGTGGGTTAAGCATTCAATTACATGTGCGCGGTCAGTAATTGGATGGGTGATTGTATGTGGCAAAAATAATATCTCCACCGACAAAAATAAAAGACGAATGGTTTTTGATGACACTTAAGTCGTGGTCTTTATCATTAGACGGTGGTCGTTATGTCTTTAAACTTTTGCACCCCAAACCGATAAAGAAGGAATAGCCAAAATTCTGACTGGATATCCACGATCTGAACAGAGGCCAGGTAATGGGGCAAATATAGACTAATAATTTAAAATGTTAATTGTATTTTATTTGCCACTAAAATAAAAGTTTCGTTATGTAATGAACGATAGTTTTTTTTTTGAAAGTGTCCTTTTATTATCTGCCAGTAAGTAAACAAACCATTGAAGGCATCATATCACACTACTCGATACTACTCGATGATATCGATAAATTATAGATAAATAAACAAAATAAACTTGAAACTCGAAATTAAAAAATATGTACATCCAGACTCCATTTTCAAACGAAATTATATTATAAAAGTATTGTCCGGAATTTTAATAACGTTGTTCGTTTAAATAAACACAAAAAATTGGTAAAACAGATTTGAATAAAATGTTGATACCAAAAATTTCAAGTCTAGAAAACACTATTAATATTTAACACCGTGTTAATAATAAACATAAGTTCTAAGTAGAAAACAGCTTTAGGCAACCAAGTGTCGTCCATACGCACGACGTGTCCAGTTGAGATGTCAACTGGTGTTTCATGATGAGCGCCTCCACTCCGGGAATTTCCGCGCGTCTTAAGATACGTGTGTTTGTGACGCGATCCTGCCACTTTACGCGCAAAATGGACCGCAATCATTTGAGGTGAAATATGTCCAACTGCTTGATATCCTCTCTATAACAGCACCTGGTTTCTGCGCCGTAGAGTAAAGTGGGTATTACAAATGCCTTGTACTCAAATATCTTAGTGCGAAGTCTAATGGCATGTGAGTCCCAGCGCATCATAGTACTGACTAAGGAGCCGCTGTTGCCGGACACGGCAAGGAGATCATTATCATCAATAAACATTAACATTAATATTATTATATTTATAAACACTACTAATTGTGTTATCAAGACTTTTTTACCTTTAAATTCATCCTCAGAAATTTCATATCATATCATATTACACTAATAATATTTTATATGTTTTTTTAAATGCCTGTTTTTTTTCATGGTTACAATAATATCCTCTCAAAGTGAGGGTCGTATATAATAAAATCATTTCAAACAAATTCACATGTTCACCTAATAATCCAGTATTACTTATTTGTTGGTTTATAAAGCTCATTATTTGAATATTACGTATAATATGCATGAATATTTAATATAAATCTGTGAACATTAAAAAACAAATTTCACTTCTTCACAAGGTAGTGTTTTATGTGTTGTATCATTTTCAGGACCACCCGTAGAAGTGGGGGTTACCATGTACGTGCTCAGTATCAGCTCTCTATCTGAAGTCAAAATGGTATCTTGATTTCATCGCAATATTAAGACACAATTCAAAACCTAGTTTGCAAATTTTCTCCCTTAGTGTGTCACCAGCATATCTGCCGTTCATCGTAGCACACGTGTCCACGGTTCGATCGTAGTCATTAAAATGCGGTAACCCTCACGTCGCAGATTTTGCGTTCGCATCTCCTAGTATACCGTGCGGGCGAGCGAGCGTCAATTATCAATTTATTTTTATCAAAGAACATTGTTTGGTGTTTTTAAAAATATTATCGTATAATATGAGCTCGCCTACCGGTAACTAGGCACGTGGCCGACCCCTGGTTTGGTTTTCACGACGCGAAAAGAATGCTCACGTGTGGGCTTGATTGCAGGTCCGCCGGTGGAGGTGGGCGTCACCATGTACGTTCTCTCTATCAGCTCGGTCTCCGAAGTGCTCATGGTACTCGTATTGTCAGTTCACGCTTGTCTCGGTCTTTGCGACAGTCGCGTTGTGATGATCGAGCAGCCCCAGTTACGTGGCTGCGAGCATGTTCGCGATGGATGGCGCAATGTGGCCTTTCCGTCCCTTAGCTTTCTTATTGTGTAGTTTAATAAAAAAAGCTCCCAACAAAAATACTCCAATGAGCTTTAACGCCATAATAAGAAAAGCAAATTATATATTTTATGTAATAAAAATAAAACAATTATATGTTTGGCAGTGTTCGTAATGTCAAAGCTAATTTATATTTTGATGAACATTTGATGGTGGTCAATTAAAACATAAACAGCCAAAAGTTTAAGTAAAAAATAATAATTAACCTAAAATGCCCATTATATTATCCTTCTCAGAAGACGTCTACCTACTTTATGAAAATACAAATTAATTATAATTAGGAAACAGACTATAGATAATTCTAAATGCATACATTTTTGTCCCTACGTACGAGTTATTGAAGTTTATGCGATATGCTTCATCCGAAGAGATTAAAAATAATAATACTTGATAGTCAAATAATAGTCAGATAGCACGATTTTTATTAATTTAAAATTATCATTTGGTTATAATTCGGATACCCAAAAACGCGTCTTTTAGTTTAAATAATTAATGCACGGGTTTTTAGTACAGGGAGTTCTGTCAGGATCGTGGCAAGTAGCGCTCCATTGTCTCTGCCAATCCCTGTGGAAAAAGGCGGACAATTTAATTGATTGATTGAATAACGGCTAATCTTAAAGCACTTAATATTATTACAATAGAAATATAATAATAAATTATACTCGTCCTAAATGCGTTTTCACACCAGGCGTATTTTAGGCTATGGCAGTCCCACCAATACACTCCTATATATACAATAATAAGTGGTTTAATATAATTGAGGCTCACATACTAATCGCTATCAGTTTTTTTGGTAAGATTATTATTAAAGTGATATGAACAATAAATAATTAACATTAAGAACAATAACAACAACAATAATTAGTAGATATGCACATAAATCCTTTGACATAAAATACAACGTTAGCAATGATTTTTAGTTAATGCTTGTGTTAATTTCAATCCTCATAAAATTTGCAATCCGGGGGGGTCTTATATGATAATCTATCTAAAATCTAAAGAGTAAACTTTAATAAACTCCAGAAAAACTATAATAAAATATGAAGGAATAAGTGCACTCGCGGGGCACAAAAATGTAAATAAAACGTTGATATCCAATATATTTTAATTCGAGTATTTTTTCTATTTTTATTTTATTTTGGAAATTTCGTACGTCTTACTTACTACAAGTTTATTATTAATCTTAAGGACCAAGAACAAGTATAATTTTTTATCAGTTCTTACTTTTCAGTTTCATACTATGTACACTAAGGGCCTATTTTACAACATCTGAGTAAACTATCAAGTAAGCTGATTACCACATATCGTGTTTGTCATTTTAACCTTGTCCGAATGAATATCGGAACGGGGACAATAACTCTCCAGTAACTTAATCGGCGTTTCATCTATACAATAGCAAATTAATAATTGAATTAGAGGAAATGTTAAAATTATTTTCCGTTGAATTTCTTCAGCTATTAGGTAAATGACGCTCCGACGGTCTATATTTATTAAAATCGTGTTTTCAGTTTATTTCAAATTTAATTATTATCAGGTACTTCATTTGTTGTACTTTGACATTTGTTGAAATCAAATCAAACGAGGACATAGGTATCTTTAATTAAAGGTCTTCGGAAAAAGCAATAGAGAAAAACCTATATCGACTCTGTGTTGCTAGAAAACGTTATCTAATTCAGCAATCGAAATTGAAAGAAAGAAATCAGATTGTTCACCTAATAGACCAGGAAATTTGTCGAAATAGCTGTACCAATTTCGAAGTGCCGTTTTTTATTCTTAAATCCTTTAAAACAGTGTTTTACATTATATATATGATTTGAAACAAAATCCAACGAATTATTGTACAATAATTAGTGGAAATCGTTATTTTTCTTTTTTAAAGAAAGAATATCTTTTTTATCGTACAGCCAAATGTATGAAATGAAAGATGTAGCCTACTTAATTATCTACAATTTAAAAAAAATGGTACGCTGCGACCAATAGTTAACCTGCAAATTCGTTCTTATTAATTAACTATTGTCGTAATCGTATTAGGAAGCTAAAAATCTACCAAATTAAAATATTAGTTATGTTAAAGTAGTACACCAAAAATGAGAACGATCCGCCAGATAGTTATTAAACACTTAAACTTCCAACTAAAACAATTTGCCAATTTCAATTTGTGTTAAAATATTTTTTTGAGGGATCGCATATTACCGTCCATGATCACCGTTACATGCTATGGTTATCATATATTTTAATGATTATTAGTTACTGATTAGTGACTAATAAAATTTTGGATTTTTTAATAAAAACGGCGGAGAATAACGCTAACTGATGGATTGTTACTCACAACTTTTCTCGCACATGGTTAAATAGGCCCTAAATACAATAAATAGTACTTTTCGCGAAATGAAAAAAAAACACATAGTTATTATTCCGCGTTAGCATGCAGAGAGAGGACTTAAAAATTCAAAAAATAAAATAAATGAAAATATTCTCAGGTTACGATTTTATTTCAAAAATCCATCTTAATACTCGGTACACTCCTGTGTAAAGCTTTATTTATATTTTATCTATTTTTTCACTAATACTTTCTTAAATATGATTTTTAACTGTTATCTCTTTATTTATAATAATAATTGTACATTTACCTTAATTTGAAATTGTCTATCAGCAGATGTTCGTCTTCTTTTATACTTGATTTCTTTTACGTTTTTGTTTTGTTGTATTGTTTTTCTTTATGAACGGAATATATGTTATGTGGGTTTGCGACGACTGTTTATTAATGTGATACATTACTAAGTGGTTGTTGTGTATGTACGTATTATGTGTATAAACATTTCGTAACAAATATCTATTTTATATAACTTAGAATACCGAATAACTTACTATTAAATTTATTAACAGATAATCAATTTTTGCAAGTGCTTTATAAATTATATTATTATTATAACAAAGCAGAAACCAATAAATTTTATTGATAAATTTAACGTTCAGTAAACACTTCTTTATTATCTATTAATATCTATTACTGCTGACTAAATAATAATAATTCACCTAAATATTAATACGTCGATTTATAAATAGAATAATATTATTTTATCCTTATATTTATTATTATAATTTTATAAGATTGTCGGTATTCTAAAGTTGTTAAATTTTTGACGCGTTAATCTGGGTTAAAGACACCTAAGTGGAAACCAAATCTAGGT
The DNA here is from genome assembly GCA_905220615.1 of Tinea trinotella. Classification (NCBI taxonomy): domain Eukaryota; kingdom Metazoa; phylum Arthropoda; class Insecta; order Lepidoptera; family Tineidae; genus Tinea; species Tinea trinotella. The sequence continues at coordinate 8,372,391 of HG992305.1, forward strand.
TGGGAAGGTCACAGCGAGACGTGACCCATGGACCTCCTAAAATACATTACTATTTACAAGTTGTAAATTATGTCGTGTTCATTAATTACCCATTTTGTAACACCCAACAGTTACAAATTCGTCGGCTTGTACCGCTTTACTGGTCAAAAGGTTTGTTTACTTAAATCGAGCCGTGGGTACCTACATGTGCAGTTACCTAGTCACCATCAACCCAACCCGCTTTCATTTCGTAGAGCACCAGCATTTATCATTAGAATGCCTTTAATTATGTGCTCAGGCTTCATGTCTCACGTTTATTATCATGCACAATTTGTTTCTGATTAAGCTTAAAGCACATATTACAATGGTTTATAAAGAATCTCATAACAAATTACATTAAAAACTTTAAAAGTACAAATAGCATGCATAATCACCCGTATACTATGGCGTTGGACACCAAAGTAATGCAATAAATTATTTTCAACAGGATTTCACATTGGATTTTTACTTCAGACAGTTCTGGACAGATCCTAGATTAGCTTATAAAAAACGACCAGGTGTTGAAACTTTGTCGGTGGGATCAGAATTTATTAAAAATATATGGGTGCCAGACACATTTTTCGTAAATGAAAAGCAATCTTATTTTCACATCGCCACAACTAGCAACGAATTCATCAGAATACATCATTCTGGCTCAATTACAAGGAGTATAAGGTACAATTATATAAAAAAATAGAGAATCAATAATATCTAAACTAAATATAATAGGTATTTCAAATAAATTATGTTTTTATTGTCAATTGTTTGGAAAGTCATATTCCGGAGGTAAAAAATCGTTAAAGTGCTTAAAAGACCTAATTTAATTTTAACGTTTTGCTTTTTTCTGAGATTTATAGAGTGTTTTGAGATTTATAGGCGACGATGGCTTAGTGGTAGATCGATCCATCTTGCAAAACACGAGTCCCCGGTTAAAAATTGTATCTTTCAGACTTTGGTCGTACTTGTTTCTATAATAAAAAGTACGTTTACTAGCTTATAATATAAATGTTACATATAAAAAAGTAACCATGAGGTAAAAGTAACCATAAACGTTATCTGGATATCTAGGCACTTACTATTTTATGTATTTGAAATGTCATTGAAATTCATGATAGCAAAACATGCATGCATTATTAAATGCGCATTATTTCATTAGTTAGAAAATACAAAAAAATTGACTGTAATGAAATAATTAAGTTCTATTAATAAAATAACATTCATAAATGTTATTCTGCGTGAGTCTTTTTTTTGTAGAACAATCGACAAGTGGAATGCTTTGCCAGCCCATGTGTTCTCTCCATCTTATTACCTTGGATCCTTCAAGCGATGCGTAAAGAAACACCTTTGGCCGGCATAGTGACGGCCACTGAGGCAGCCGTGAACTAAGTCGTTTTTTTCAGTCGTCGTCACTTTTGGACCTCCTCTTGCTTATCATCAGGCGGGTCGAGGTCAGATATCGTGTCACAATAGAATAAAAATAAAAAAATTAAAATAAATTAAGTAGGTACTCCAAAAGGAAAAATTCGATGATAAGAATTTCACTAATTACAGATTAACTATTACTGCTTCGTGCCCCATGAATCTACAATACTTTCCTATGGATCGTCAATTATGCCATATAGAAATTGAGAGTTGTAAGTATCAGATTTAATTTAAATATGGTAAAACACCATATATTATGTTATATTTACACATAATTTAAGAAAAAATACACTAGTCTAAATTAATATTTCATTCTAATAACTTTTTATACTAATTATACTAATAATTTAATTTTTATATTTGTTGCGTTTTGTAAATTATCATTTGTAACATTTGTAAATATTTATCAAAATCTCACTATATTCAGGTTTTATATGTGCGAGCATTTTAAAATGTTGATGATAGAAAAATAATAAATTACCGTTGATTTAATATATCTGTATCTGTTTTGTCGTGCTCACATCAAAGCAAACCATTTGAGTCTTATCACGATGCAATCCTTTCACTATTGTGTTCGGCTTTCGGCATTGTGTTGTGACCACTAATTGTTTCACTGATGCTATACAGAAATACCCCTGTGAGCACAAGCGTACATACGTTAATTGTCGACACGTGCTGTATATCCTCGTGTTCTCATCCGTTGGAGGGTCGCCTTCTCGCATACAGCATCCGCAGAAGGCCGACTATAACGAGAAGCCTTTGTTCTCACGAGCATAAGAACAGATAATAAGACATCGAGCCGCGAAAGCAGAGCGGGCCGGGGGAGGCGGGACCGTGGCGTCTGCGGACCACCGCAGGCCGCGAGCAAACGAGCCGACCCACCCACACCACTCACCGGCACGGCCTCACCCCAGTGTGCATGCTCGACGCTCAGTCACTTCATTTTATTTCAGCACTTATTTGTAGTCTTTCGACATTACAATCCCGATTGACTACCTTTTATTTAATTTACTCTTTTTTGCTTTTGAACCTACATTGCATCCTAAGTTTTATGTTAAGTTAATAATTTTGTTTTGTAACATTTTATTTTTCTATCATCCTACTCGACTCCATCTGTAGCGATTTCACTCGCTTAACGGATAGAGTCGAATACGACTCGCCATAAGATGCGCCCGCGCGTCCCATCCTTAGCACAGCGCCGTCGCGCGTGGTGGTGTAGAGGACGCGTCCGCAGCGTAAGTGATAGCGTTTTGTGTGTTTGGCATGTCTCCGGAGTCGGGTACACAATGCGCGATATAAGATACTACTGGCGCGACGGCCTGACTAGCGTGGGCATGAGCAACGAGGTGCAGCTACCGCAGTTCCGTGTGCTGGGCCATCGGCAGCGCGCCACTGTTGTTACTTTAACGACAGGTACCGACGACAGCCACCTTAGCACTTATCGTTCCGCCACCGCCCCGTCTCCTTCCGCCCGTGTGCAGCCGCTCGATACCGCGACACTCGCACATACACAAACACGTGATTTACGAGATGAGCCCCAGCCCCTACCCCGACCGAATGACGACTCGTGTCTCAAAACCCATTGCGATGGGCCTGGGGTTGTTTCATATTTGTGTCCGCTGCACAGTCGGCTACACGATGCGGGACATTCGCTACAAGTGGAACGAAGGGCCCAACTCTGTGGGCGTCTCCAGCGAGGTGTCCCTTCCGCAGTTCAAGGTGCTCGGCCACCGTCAGCGAGCTATGGAGATCAGCCTCACTACAGGTATACGGAAAATAATGAGATCCATAATGAATAATTGGACATACATGAAACACTGAACAAAAACAGTCACAATGATTTCTTTCACATCCTGCTTATGTATCGTTGCACTAAAATAATCACTTATAATGTGTGGTGTTCTGTTATTATTATATAGAATTATATAACACAAAACATTGTTTAATAATTTATTATTTTATACTAATTAATATTCATTCGAATTGAATAACATAACAGTGGTTTCTGGATGGATTAAAATTACTTGTTTAAAGTTCTTATAAATATTATAACGATATATAATACATTAATAAGTACTTACTAACAAAAGAAGAGATTCTAATCAGATAAATCGGAATGGTTTCTCTTTGAAGCATGATTAGATCATTTTAGATACTTCAAATTTTACTACACTGGTTTCATGTTTACATTCCTATTAGTCCTATGAGTGTAGATTTTGTAAATATTAATCATTAGAATTCGCTAGTACATAAGATTAATATTACCTATTTGTGCAGGAAACTATTCAAGATTGGCTTGTGAGATACAATTTGTGCGATCGATGGGCTATTACTTGATTCAAATTTATATACCATCTGGTTTGATAGTAATCATATCATGGGTATCATTTTGGTTAAATCGAAACGCAACTCCTGCTCGAGTAGCTCTAGGTGTTACTACTGTATTGACAATGACTACGCTCATGTCTTCAACAAATGCAGCTCTACCCAAAATATCATATGTCAAGTCTATTGATGTCTATTTAGGAACATGTTTCGTGATGGTCTTTGCCAGTTTATTAGGTGGGTTTTATTTTATTATTAGTAATATTATCATTTGCGTAGGTGTTATGCTTGGCATTACTTTAGACGCTCGCAAAGCTAAGCGTTTGTTTCTCGTATATGAATTGTATTATAGGGATTTATAGAATCGTTCTATTTCAGAATATGCAACTGTAGGATATATGGCCAAAAGAATACAAATGAGAAAGCAACGATTTCATGCAATGCAAAAGATCGCATCAGAGAAAAAGATTTCTGCGGAATGTCCCCCAGGTGTCGATTCTCACCTTCCAAAAATGGGAACACTAAGTCGGTGCCCACCGGGCAGACCATCGGTAAGGTTTCAATTTTAAGAATTAGTAGAAATACAAATAATTGAGTAAAGAATTGTGCTAACTCTTTGGCGCTCTGAAGGTTCGCTCCCAATCTTTTCAGGAGGTGCGATTTAAAGTTCATGATCCAAAGGCTCATTCAAAAGGTGGCACATTAGAAAATACTATTAATGGTGGGAGAAGTGGTGGTGATGATGAAAACCCAGGACCGCCACCACATATACTTCATCCTGGGAAGGTAACTATTTCAGTAGCTATTATTGTTAGTTGTAATTATGAAAATACAAGTCAAGTGCGAAATTTACTGGCATCATGCGAATAACATCATTATAAAAATTAATTCAAAATGTGAAATTTATGTAACCATATATACTAGATAAAATCATATGCACAATATGTAACCACTTGTAAAATAATTCAACACTGAGGAAATAGGTTTCTAAACTTTATAATTGGATAGCTAAATAAAATATTATTTTCTTCTGTTTAAATTATACTCTTCTTCACTAACGTAATAGTAAAGAATTCAATAACAATCAGACTTAAAAGTCTTTTCTAAAACACGTTCGTTACATAAAATTCGTATAGAACAAACATTATATTATTTATTTAATAATAATAAAAAAAGAAATTAGCCCACACAATATCTCAATAAATCAAATTGTCACGTCTACAGGGATAAATAGATAAAATAGAGCGCCACTTGTCACGATTCTGACACAACTCCTTCGATTGCTAACACTTAATAATTTAGTGCAACAAGTAGTGCAGTCTGCGGTCTGCAGTCGCGGAATCATATCTTAAATGTGTGATTTACATTATTTATATTCATAAGAACTGAAATTTTGGTGTGGACTAATTTCTATATTCTAATTAGTTTATGAAACATCGTTTAAAATAATTTTCTTAATTGCAGGACATTAATAAACTTCTCGGGATGACACCATCGGACATTGATAAATATTCCCGAATCGTGTTTCCTGTGTGCTTTGTTTGCTTCAACCTTATGTACTGGATTATTTACCTTCACGTATCGGACGTTGTGGCTGATGATCTGGTTCTTCTGGAAGAGGATAAATAGAGGGCATATTATATAATCCACTTATTTTTCCACCCTTGCTTTTTTATTAATGATAATAATTTGAAACACGAATGCACTATTCGCGATTATAGTACCTTTTATAATATTAAACACATTACTAAGACTTATTCACGGTACGATTTAATGTAGATATTATTATTCTTAGATTCGACTCCTATTTTATAGCGTTGATATTAATAAATTAATAAGATAGAGATGTCAAAAATATCTTGTAAATATTATACGATGCTGTAATATAAATCGGCCGAAAATATTTATAAGTTTGTAAACTCATATTTGGAGTCTGATGTAGTAACAGAACGACTGAATGCTATTCATAGCATATAACTATAAGATATTTAATAGAACGTTCGGCCACTTAAACGTTTCTCGAAAAAGTATTTAGGTGAAAATGTGAAATTAGATGAGATAAATTATTAGAACATTGAACGAGATCGAAAATTAAAGCTTTAAAGTTTAAGTTGAAATTATATTTATTGCGTTCGCATATTACGAGTACATCATTAGTTCAATTTTTCGGTTTTGATATTATCATAAAATAAAGTAGTTTCAAATTATTATATTATGTGGTAAAATGAGTGGAAAAATATGCAGTAACAATGTTATCTGATGCTCAAACTTTCGCTTAATCTATTAATATCATCTTTATATTGATTTCGTAGCATTCCTGAATGTTAATTAATTAGCGGTATGATTATTTGTTGCTACTTTTATCCGTAATGTGTATACCAGTTTCAATATTTTCTTATTTATAATGTAGTTGCAAAACCTTTAGATTTTTCATTTTACTGTAGTTTTATTGTTTAATTTTGTACAGACGTTATTTTTATTAAATGTCATATGGATTTGATTGCTTGAGTCCTGATGTCAACCTCGCAATAATACTCGTATATTAAACCCGACAATGAAGGTCACCTTTTATTTAATATAAACATTAACAATATTGTATTGTATCAAATTATTATTAAATTATTTATAGGATGATAGGATAAATAAATAGCAACACTGATATAAATAATCCGATTGTGGCAGACAGTCCTATTAGTGGGAACAACTCTACAACGAATAAAGGTTACATCAGGACACTATACGATCTAAACCAGGTAACAGGTGTGGTCTAGTCTAACCTGATGTTTACATTAGAAATGTAAATGGCTAAAATTAAGTAGTTGCATGCATGCGAGACATTAGAGTATTCAGCATGTGTATGTAATATTATGATTCATACACATGTTTTATTTGAAAGACGTCCCTACAAATTAAGTATGCTTTTTGAACATCAATGATAAAATTACAAAAGCAATATAAAATAATGCATTAATGCTTATTTATTAGAAGACTGTCTCAAGCATTTATTATTATTGCCAAATACAGTTTGTGTATAATTATTAATTATTATTAGGAACACACTAATTCGATGTTTGAGATATTTTAGAGGTATCCGTCACGTCTCTTTTAGCTCCTCACAACCTCTGTGATATTATGCCCAAAATTATAAAATTTTATAATGTACCAATTTTTTACTCTTAGGTCTCTAATCCGAGTTGAATATCTTAGACAAATGTATTATTGACGTCACTTGCTACTATGCAATTTTCGTTTTGCCTTTTTATTGCAATAAAACCAAGTTTTCTTTTTGTTATTGGCTCGATTAAATTATAATATTACAAAACATTTTGTCATTGATGTTCCATTTGGAATAGAGGTGATGCTATTTACTTTATTATTATGGTTGTTAGCTTTTAATTGAATTATTTGATATTTATTTATTGAGTTGGCTGTGATTATTAATAATTAAAATAAATATTATATTACGTGAAAGTCACTAATAAGAAATCACTGTCGTAAAACCATTCCATCATTGGTACTGGATGATATCAAACCTTTGTACAAAAGAAAATAACAATCATACATATATTATTATAACCATTTAGATACCCTTTAAATATTTAGAGCATTATGTGCTACCCTTATTGTAGACGCACTGTAGTATTCATGCAAAGCTTTTAAATGAACCGAATGTAAATTATAGTTTATTTTGTTCGCTGCATTTACTAAGTAGTATCCCAATTATTTAATGCAAATTGAGCGTTAGAGTGCGTTGCCATTTTTGGGAGACCCTTGATCTTGTTTACCAGCTTTTAAAGTGTTGTTAGTTGGCTACGAGATTGATTGAGTGAAACTTTCCCAAAGTGACAACTTAGCCCTCAAATGTCTGACAAGCAGAGTTCCTGTCGTCAGTCATTACATCCCACACGAGAACGCATAAAAGGAATCTATTAGCCTGGAAACTTGAAATAATAAAAAGAATATCAAATTTTGATTTAAAATCACAGATTTCGAATTTATATTAAATATCTAAACAGTTCGTTCACATCATTATAACGTAAACTTGCCGACTAATTAGTTGTATTATATATCTAAGTAAATTTAAAACGGAAAAGGATTCCTTACCACGTAAATATTTAATAAAGATATTCTAAATATTTTTTATATTTATTAGCAATAAAATTAGTAGTGCGGTATGTCCGACATTTCTCCAAAACGAAATTCTAAAGTAGTTGTTTAGTGATTAAATATAAGAATATTGGTATAAGTAATAGGTTTAATGGAGAAAAGAATGTATAGTGGAGAAATTATGAAATATACTTAGGTGTATATAATATATCTACTCGTCACATAATTGTTTTGAGTGGATTTATTTGTATATAAATGCAGATAACAAAATTATTTTATACTATATACATGATATTGTATATTTAAGAATTATATGACTTAGTATTATATCGTGTCTCCACTTTGTGTAAAATTAATGAAGGCTCAAGTATATAAAATTAAAATAATAAGTAACAATTAGAAGTATTTATTTACATTTATTTGTAGATGATGCTAGAATTTCGAAATATATTGTGCAGATTAGATAATATCATTTTTTTATAGAATAGGTGCAGTAAAATTGAGAATAATGGAGCGTTAAATAAGTCTGAACGCCGGAAGTTTTAAGCTACATATTAAGTGACTATTTTTTAATAGTGAATTTACAAATAGTAATACCATAACTATATAATATTAAAGTGTAAAACAATTAGTAGAAAGGTGAAATAATAGAATACTCATTTTACTTCAAAGATATCAAAGGTATTTTTTGTTATTATTTACTTATTAGGTAAATTAGCTTTAAATCAGATTGTTTCCTCCCTTAAATACGTACGATATAAAATATACAAAAGTGATCATCATCATTTCCTCAAGCCCACAATTCCTACAGAGAAAGACAGAGGAGAGCCTAAATATTCACGATCCTAACACAACTTAAAGTGATACAAAATATGTATTTTTTAATAATGCATTTAAACAAAGCAATTGTACATACAACCCCAACATTAAAGTACATTTTGAAATTTCTAACGAAATATCATATAGAATTTAAAACTTAGCTTTAGCAATTATTTGTGCTAAAAATACTTATTTATATACACGCGCTCTCTTACAATTTATTCATAAATTATTTCATGATTATCTGAAATATGTTAAATAAATCACACCACTGTAATATTTATTATAAAGTAACAAACATATTATAAAAAAAATTGTTCTAAATAATATTTATCTTTTAAAGATAAATTTAAAACAATAAGGCCTAGGAGAGTGTTTTTCGACCAAATCGGAGACATCCTTAAGAAAGCTAGGTTGCCTAGTGCCCATAACCATAGGGCCTGTATGAGGAGAATTGTGGATGTGAAGGAAGCAAGGGAGTTGTGTAAGGATCGTGGTAAGTGGCGCTCCATTGTCTCTGCCTATCCCTGTGGGAAAGAGGCGTGACAATTTGATTGATTGATTAAAACAATAAACACATTCAATCGTTGGCGTTTCTAAATTCTGAGTAAATTCCAAAAATTTTGTAGGTGAATGTGTCTTGTACATTTGTGTTTACATGCCTTACGATGTTTTTGTCTAGTTTTGATTTATTATTATACTTTATTGAACTAACCGACTTTATAAATGTTGTTATTTACAATTAAGTGACCTTGTCCCAAAAAGAAAAGGAATTGCAACATTAGCTAAATACTTATTATTTTAAATTATGGAATAACTTTAATGAATTATATACATCAAGTATAGAATACTACTATTGCTAAGTACAATAAAATTTTCGCTTTTATATCATATATATACCTTTAAACGTGTTGTGTTTGTAACATCAACAGGCAATCTAAATCTATAAATTTAATTAATTGAGTTGTGCAAATTTTATGAGGTTTTTTATACGCCAATGTTTTTCATTTAAATCTATATTATGATTAATAAGTTTAGAATCGGTTAAAATTTTAGGTATTCGTACAATAATTTCAAGATTCTAGTGGAGGAAGAACGTCAAGTTATCACTAGGTATCTAATACAAATTATGGTGTTATGTAATGTTCAAGTTATATTAGCGAAACTCTGTTTAACAGATGTAATAGTTTTAGATATATACGAGTATAAGTTATTCTAACGATCAGAAACAATAACACAGATCTTCCGTTACAAATAATTAATTAGGGGTTGAATAGAATATATACCTACATTATATTCTAGCAAAGCATAGGAACGATGCTGTATGTCTCATTGGTGTGTTAAATTATTCTAAAACGCAGACGGTTAAATTAGGTAGATAGCTCAATTTGATATACAAATGCAAACAGAGGCAGTACAAAAAGATTTAATGTTGTTATTATTATGAGTTATAAATTGACAATACTTAATTTCCTCATAGAGGCTACTACGAGTATATAACTATCGTTTGATCTGTTTCCATACGACATAAATATAACTTTCTATAAGTTTTTAAATACCAAATAGTGCCCATACAACATTAAATTTAATCGCAGTTGAGTAAAAATATGTTTTAATAAAGTTTTCAATAGTTTTATTCAGATTTACATCTTAAGTAATAACGAAGTTACTTTTAAAAAACATCGGTTATTTTACTTAGGTCACAAAGTAGTAGAAGTATAATTTTACGACCGTGCAAAGTGATTTTACTTACGGAAAGTACTTAGAAGTGACTAAACCTGCCAATTCCTATGAATAAAATATTAAAGATTTAATTTATATATTGAATATGAGTTAAATCTCATTAAAAATGACTTAGGCCATTATAAACAGTCGTCAAAAAGAGTGTGAATGAATGAATTATAATGTAAGTCATTGTAGGAAAGCTAGATTTATATTTTAAAAGTTTTTTACATAATAAAAATTACGTCGTTTCACATTACTATTTTTATATTTTTCACTGCACTGTTAATATTATAAGTTTTATTATATCTCTGATTTTTCAAGTTAACTATATTTTAAAATTTGTTCTAAATATTTTAAATTAGTTGTAGATTTTTCAATTGTTTATAATTAATTAATTATTTAGTATTGTAAAGTTTTTTAATAATATTATATATTTTAGCACGATTATAAATCAAACATAAAATAATATTTGATGCACTTTTTCTTCTTGATTTGTTAAAAATAAGTACAATTCAAATTATCTTTAAATGTTATCCCTATTATGTGATTTTCAATAATGACCTTTTGCTCAATGTATCAGCAATTTTTCCTCTCGACTTTCGCGCACTCTATCATATTCTTTGTACTTACTGTAAAAAATTTATACAATAATACCCACCTGCCTCTATCCTTCACTATGCCTGCCGTAAGGTTTAAGCAATTTTTTTTCTAATTTTACATACGAATTTAAAATTATTAATATTATATATTTAATTTCGAATGAATATTTATTTGTTGCAAATCAATCATGTCAATTCAAATTGTAATAATTTAATTTATACCAAATTTATTATAACGTCAAACGTTTTAGTAATCTCATAGTAAATATTTTATTCGACGTAAAATTATAACCAATATGTAATACGAAAAAAACTTATTCTAAATACGCTTTATATTAAAAATAATATATAAGTAAGATAACGTAGAAAATACGACCAATTGTTCTTTTCCCATTTTTCGCCCAAAAGTGTTTTAATACATTACAATAACCAAGTGTTTCGACTGATATAAAATATATTATTCTGAAAAATATTCATGAAAATGTTTACCCCACCGGTGCTCCCTGATCTGTCAATGCGGTAAACGCTTTGTTTAAACGGTTACCACGCTCTGAAATTGATTGAGAGCACCTAATGAGCCAATGAACATTCCGATTTAGTATGGGTACTGACACCGCATATACAAATCAGGAAGCTTTGTCGTTTTCCATAGGGTTTAATTGTTAATCGATAATATGACCCGAAACCCATTAATATCAAGGTTAAGGTTAGTATGTGTTAAAAGTGCTGTTTGGGGCAGTATTATTTGGGCCCTGCGCATTAATAATACCATCTGTTACAACCGTACAATATCTTTTTCCTCGGAGACTGAATTACTTCTGTTCCAAACAGGTATCCTAATAAAATTGTCAATATTGTATTGACTCATCATCATCAGTATTGTGATGTATTAAAATCAATAGTTTGTAGTGCTAAATGTACCTGGACAATATATTGGATGTAACAACAAGTGATAATATGATAGAGACCGTAATCTATTTGTAGTAAGTAAAAACTTATGACTTTACGAGGACAATATTATATAATCTATCATTAATATTTAAGATGTTCTGCCAATAATATATATCCGCGCTAAAATGGGATTTGGCAATGAAATGGTCAAATGGAATCATAACTCGCAAATACGAGATTTGAATATGGTCGTGATTACCAAGTATGATATGCAATTAATATATACTTTAATTAAAATAGGATATTTTGATGATTTTATGATTTTTTTATAGCAAACACTATAGTTATTTGAGTATTTACTTATGAATATTATATATATATATATATATACATATACATATATGTATGTATATACATATATATGTATATTAAATAAATTTAAAAATAAAAAATTATATTGTTTTATTTTTTACAACTCCCAAAAAATCCTGTGTTGCACTAGTACCCGATACCTATTACATCACATTAGGTTGTTTAGAAAATGCCGGTTTTTTTACTATAAACTTTAAATGATTTCAAGTTAAACAAAACCTTATTACCAAATTAGGTTTTGTTTCACTAACCATTTTACACACCAAGTATATTTATGCCAGTACTGTATAAATCCGGAAAAGACAAAATCATTGTGATAATTTTTGCAAAAGTGCTTGTTAGTGGGCAAACGGTTTATTGGTAAACAAGGTGAGTATAGGTCATCATCATTGAAAAAATCGACATTGCACGTATTAAAGACCAGTCGAAAAATTACCTCATTAGGGCTTAATTTTTATCACCTAAAAAGAAAGGAACATCGATTATAGAGTAGTAACAGAAGTATTAAATAAAACGACTGAATAATAAATAAGGTATCATTCAATCAAATTGTCAGGTCTTTTCCCCACAGTGATAGGTAGAGACAATGAAGCGCCGCGATCTTGCGACGATCCTGACACAACTCCTTCGCTTCCCCCACATACACAATTCTCTTCATAAAAGCTCTACGGTTATGGTCACTAGGCAACCCTTTCTTTCTTGAGGATGTTTTCGATTTAGCCAGAAAACCCTCCTGGATCTGTCTCGTTTAACGCATACATCTACATCAGATTTATAAATTCCTTCAATCTACTTTTACCATGTGTCTAAACCATCGAAGCATAAGGTATCAGTTTTTTTTCTGTCAAACTAACGGTACCTATTTAATGATAATAACCAATAATCAGTCTGATAAACTATTTACTGTACGCCTTTCTCAACAGTCGTGAACCTATTTATTGGAATAATCTAGTAATCAGTTTCTATAAATAAGTCTTAATATAAAAGAACAATAATATTGTTATCTCATTACAGTCACATTATGAAATATGTATATGAGTAAATATGCCTCTCAGAATTCAGATTTATTTAAAACGACACGGAATTTGTATTAAATAAAATAAATAAAAAATCTCACGCCCTTTTCCCACAGGGATAGGCAGATACAATGAAGCGCCACTTTCCACGCTCCTGACAGGACCCCTCGCATCCACAATTCTCTTCATTCAAGCTACAGTTCTCAATTAAACTGTCTTAAACTGTCTCATACAGTTATCATTTAAACTGCCTTAAAACTAGTGTCTAGTGTTATACACTTCAGTTCCTACTATCTTTACGCTGATGACGTTCAACTGTATCTGCATCTTAAATAGATGACGATCAAGAAGCAATAGCTCACATGAATGGTGACCTCGAGGCTGTGCGTTTACAATCACAACGATTAGGACTCTTGGACAATCCCTCAAAGACGCAGGTCATGATTGCTGGTTCGAGGCAGATCTTGTGCAGACTGGACCATTACTTTTTAACAATATTCCGCTTCCAACATGTGAAAAACCTTGGACTGCACATGAGCTGTGATCTCTTGGGATTATCAAGTATCCCTAATCTCCAAAGAAGACACGGTAGTCACACCAACTTGTTTCTTGATAAACAGAAGCTTACGGCATCTAGTTCATATTAAATAATTTTGCACAGAATATGATTGTCTTAGTTTATTTGTACCTATACTTGGATGTAGTTTATGTAATTGTAATATGAAGTATATTTGGACCCTGCATTATACTACATATTACAATTATTTCTCACCATTTCAAAGGTTAATTGTTAGAGAATGCCAAACAGGCATTAAACTCGCCTATGTACCTATTTTTAAGTTTATTTTGGTGCAATAAAGGATTTAAATAAATAAACCACCATTTCATCAATAACAAAATATTCTACCTACTATTTGCATCGGGTCTTTTTTATTGTGACTCGACATCGGACCTTAATCTGCCTGACGGTAAGCATACAGAAGGTCCAAGAGTGCCGACGATTAAAAAAAAACGTCACAATTTACGACTGCCTCAGTAGCTGTCACTATGCCGGCCAAATATGCTTCTTCACTCATTGCTTGAAGGATATAAGGTTATAGTATGGGAAACTACATGGACTGGCAAATCGATTGTTCTACAAAGGAACGACGTACCGAACCCTTTAGTTCGACTGCCGATTCGGTCGACAGAATGCGAATGCTTACACCTGATCTGCGTGGGCGGCTATCACACGTGTAAATACGAGATAGAAACAAAGTTAAAGAGCTTCTAAGAACATTCTCTGTGGAATAGGCGATAAAGGACGCATAAAGCCGCATATGTCTCTGCAAAGTTGCAGGGGCTCCACATTTTGCGTGACCTCTGCATCTCCTATAACTCGGACAATACGGCGCTGCAATGAATCTAGGGCATCGAAAAGATACTTGGCAAGCTGTCCCAGATGTGTGAACAGTACTCCGAGCAAGTGCGAATTTGAACCTTGTATATCCAATGGGTAATGCGATCAAGGACTTGGTCCACTCTTCTACGACAGATTCTCTCATCCCGGCAATCTCCTGTCTACCAGCTGCACTTTGCTGTCATCTGCATTGCAATGAATGCGTTTTCTGTTATTCTTAGGCAGGGATAAAATATACAATTAGTCTGTCTGTCTGACCTTTTTTGTTTTGTTTGAGTCCGGTACCTGGAGATATCGTTTTATCTATATATGTATGTAAAGACCAAACACACATTTTTTTTTTATTGTGACACGACATCTGACCTCGACCCGCCTGATGATAAGCAAGAGGAGGTCCAAGAGTGACGACGACTGGGACAACCGAGTCAGTTCCCGGCTGTCCCAGCCGCCGCCACTATGCCGGCCTAACATCTCATACTTTCCACAACTTAAAAATTTTCAAGACACTATTCAAGAAGGGACTCTACAAAATGATTGCCAATGGAAAACCGTCACTTGCAATATCATACAGATAAATATTTTACATTTTCAAACATATATTGCTCAACTATACAGTACCTATAAGATTTTTCGACTTATGACACTATGGCATCGTATGTGCGATACTTTGAAATCGAAACCAGTTGAGCTTAGAAGCCATTTAAAGTTCGTATGTAATGTCATGAGATATGCTATACTAGTAAGTTATTTTTTTATTTAATAAAACTCGAATTTCATAAGTACTAAGTACTACCTTTGACATAATTCTGAATGCTTATTTTATAAATCATTTTAAATTATTAGCGCACGTGTGATATATTCTGATATTTTTAAAATTGTAAAATCGAGGTCAGGTGTCGACTCAGAAATAAAAATTAAAAATGAAATTAACGAAAACTAAATCGGTAAACATTTTATAAAAATATTTAAAAATATTCAAATTATTTTGAATTCATAAGCTAAGGACTGGCCAAAAAAAGAGTTCTTAATAAATAAACGTAGGTATTTCAAAATTAAAATTCTTATTGAAACACCTAATAGGTAGTTAATCTCGTAGCTCCAACGACACTAAGCATATTTAACGAACGTGGTGTACTGGCAGTGCAATCGTTAGGCACGGGTTAAAAAACCACTTGCCGTTACCAATGTATCTTTGATATGTGTACTTTGATAGTCCTGTTTCTATGATACAAGCCTAGTATAGAAATGTAAAAAAATACGACCCTAGAAGTAGTAAAATATGAAAAAGTTAAAAGGATAAGAAATTTGAAGATGCAATGGACGAGATAGCATTTACTACTTACAACCTGAGACTCATTTATCTCATAAGGTATTTAATTTCTATTAATTCTGTCTTATTTATTTTTTGCCTGTGTACGAGTACGTGCTCGGAATTCATTTTTGATTCGTACCACATTATTACTACAAATTTTGTATGTAGTTGTGTAATTTCAATGCTGGCAGCTCGGAGAAAGTATCCACATTCTGTCAACCATCTAAAAAGTTCGGCGCGTAGTTTATTTGTAGAACAATCGACATGTGGTTCGCTTTATCAGCCAATGTGTCCTCCTTATCTTATCATCTTGAATCCTTCAAGCAAATCGTAAAGAAGCATCTTTGACAATTTATTAAGTTTTACAATGACGATTACGATTACTCGAATTACAATGACTATTTAGTTTAGCCTTTTTTGTATATCATTGTTATTATCAAAGAAGTTATACAAAAGCGATCGAAAGGAAATCGAAAGTAAAACACATAATAAAAATAAATTCATTTTATTTAACATTTAAACAGTAATTTAAAAACAAGAAGGCAATAAACGTATTTGACCAAATTTCTTATTATAAAATAGACTTTGAAAAACTTTAAAATCTTAATAATATACGTACAATTTGAAACTACCTGCTAATAGTATTTCTGATAAAAATGATTAAACTTTTAAGCTATCAACATTCTGGACTTCAAAACTTCAAATTCAGGACGGACATCCAGCTTTTATTGTTTTTAAATAGATTTGAAATACATTATTTTAATTTATTTTTTATTATGATTCGTCATATGACAGCACCACTGATATTGAACTGGAGTGCGGCCCATGAATAGAAGTGACTACTACTACAGTTAAATAACTGTAAGCAGCAGCCATGTCCACTATGCCAGCCTAGCTGGAACCGGCAACATACGGGCTAATCCCGAATGTTACCAAATCACTTCACGGTATGTATACTTGTATGTGGTGGCATTACCCCGGATCGGCAGACTGGGCCCCACTGCCTACCACACTTAAAAATCAAATATTCTAATATTCATAATTACAAACAATAATTTGTGGGTCACGGGAGTATTACCATAAAATTGGAAACGTTCCAACTACCTTATTCTGGATGCCGTCATCGAATCAATTTTTAGTATCGACGGTATATCGTATGTAATAATGGATTAACTTTTTATAGTCAAGACCGTAGTATTTAGTTTGATTAAAATATACATACTTAACTAACTTTTATTTTTATATGATCAGCCATTTCTCCATTCTTGTTTCTTAGCCACATATTCTCATAAAGCTTTTCCATATCACATACGTATTTTTCACAATCATATAATGGACTATCTAAAGTTGCAATTTCCACTTTTAGATTCATTAGGCGCCGGCTAAAATACAATATATTTAGGTTATACAATATTATATTAAATAGAAACATATTGTAGTCGGTATCCTTTCTGTAAGTTTAAAGTGTCAAAGGCTTTAGATGCTGGCGCAACCACGGTTAAAGAGATTTAATAAAACTTCAAAGTGAACCCTTGGCGTGAGTGTCTGACTGGAAACTTTTTGAGTGACTGAATAGCAAAACGATTGAAGAAAACTTATTAAACTAAAATATAATAATAACTTACTACTCAATATCATTTCCGAGTTTAACAGCAATCTTTATGTAATCTTCTTTATCATTAGCTATCAGTTCGGTACAACCAAGAGCGTATAATTGAGATGCCGCAACTCTGTGAAAAATAACGTTAACTTTATAAAAAATAATTATGTTTTGAATATCAATAACTACGAATCTAGATATGTTTGATTTATATATTAAAATATTGATCAGAACTTCCAATAATAACCATATTGACGTATAATTAATAATATGATGCTGTTTTATATCAAACACGACCCAGATACAGATTTTCAGCTGTGAAGCAAAAATAACTAATTTGATATAATGTACATAAATAAAAATAGGTATTACCTTGAAGCTAGGGTTTCACCCGCAAGCGTGATAACAGGTGTGCCTGACCATAGAACATCCATCGTAGTGGTATGACCATTACACAAAGGTGTGTCCAGACAAATATCTGCAAGTTGTGCCCTCCGCACATGTTCCTCTTTTGCTGCTATTTTGGAAAATATTATTCGACCAGGCGCTAAACCTAAAGTCAATTTAAAAATTGCTTTAATTATTGAAATGATTTCGAAGACTATACTAGACAATGTCAATGCTTACCTAGTTTCCTTGCATTATACTGAATATTAGGTTCGCCACTAGACGGAAAACTTAGTATCCATAAAACACTGTTCGGTACTCTCTTCAAAATTTCTACCCATAGTTTAAGAGTTTCAGGATTCATTTTATACAATTGATTAAAATTACAATAAACAACAGCATCATTTGGAAGACCGTATTGCTTACGCGTTGTAACTATTATATTGTCAAAAACGACTTCTCCTGTTGCAACATTAATGTTAGTTGTATTAATAGCTAAACCATTTTCAATTGTTAAATTTTTCACTTTCACCTAAAATACAAATACATAAAATCGTATATATTTTAAATATTTCACAATATATAAAACTTTATTTTAAAACAAAGTTTTTCTGAACCAAAACTTAATTACCTTATGTATATTGGGGTTAGACAGCGCTTCAATAATATTATGGGGAAACTCTAAAACTTTTTCAATATAATATTTATTAGTATTTAATAATTCAATTTTTCTCTCCTCTATATTAAATATATCACAACGCTTAATACAATTTTGTCCAACGTTTAAAATTGCAATATTGGATACGTATTCATTTGTAGTATTAAAGCCTTTTATAATAAAACGATTTCTTATGTGTGGAAACATTTGTTTGTGATCACCGATAAAATATGTGTATGGCATATAAGCAAATTTTTCTGTAAATATTTTCTCAAAGGCAATTGGAGTTGAAAATTCATCGGTTATTATGTAATCCATATAACTAGATCCACTTGTACCTGGGTAACCAAGCCACATTGCTTGTATTGGAGCTGGTCTTAAAGCAAATATTTCATTTCTTGCACCTTTCGTATAGCCATTCATGTTTATTAAAATATCTATACCATCCTTATTAATACTATTTGCAACTTCAAAGCAACAAGAAACTCTAGAAAAGTCAATAAAATGATCACATTCTTTCTTAATTTTATCACGGAATGTTGTTTTATCATCTGGATTCAGAGCATACATAAAAATCTCAAACTTATCACGTCGATGAAAATATGGAATGGATTGCATTAAATGAGATGTTGGATGATTACCGAAATCGCTGCTTACATATCCAATGCGTATTCGGTAATTTATATCACGATTGTAGACAAAAGTCCTATTTTTCCACATACTAACTTTTTCTTCATATAGTTTTGCATGCCGAGACGCAATTTCTCTCCTAGACAAATTTGATAGTGGATATAGCATCGAATGATGCGGATGAACTGATGTCAAACGATCACTTTTTAATTGGTACTCCACTATACTAATGATATTATACATTCGTGTCTCATAGTCTTCCCAATCACAGATAATTTGTAAACAATGGGCAAGATTACAATATGCATCAGAAAAATCGGGCTTTATTTTAAGAGCATTCTTATAAAATCGTATCGCATCCTTAATATTTCCGATGTCTTTGTACATACTCGCTAAATTGCTATGTGCATCAGCAAAACAAGGATGTATTTCTATAGCTTGTTTAAAGCACGCAATTGCTCCATCATTATCTTGCATTTCACGGAGTGCATTTCCCATATTACTGTAAGCATCTGCAAAGTCTGGTATTATGTCTACAGCTTTCTTATAATGCAATAATGCTTCAGCTAATTTTCCTGTAAATAAAATGTATAATAAGCGTTGTACAAATTTAAATGGTAAATTATTAGATGTAAATTTAAACCAGTACACACGTGAATTTGATTTACACGTTTTAAGTACGCACCAAAATAGTAACATACCTTGCTGTTGCAATAAAGATGCTAAATTACTATGTGTAGCAGCAAAATCTGGGAATATTGTTAACGCTTTAATGTACAGCACTGTAGCTTCGTCGATATATCCCTGTTCCCTTTTTAAGTTTCCAAGATTATTTAAAGTATCAACATGAGATGGACATAAATCTAATGCTACTTTATAACACTCTTCAGCTTCTGTCACTTTCCCTTTTTCTTTAAGAGCATTTGCAAGATTACAATATGCATCTGGAAAATTAGGTTGCACTTCGATCGCCTTACGATAAGTATTTATAGCTAAATCAACCTGTCCTTGTTTATAATAAACACATGCTAAGTGTGCATGAAAAGTCCCATTATTTGGCCTGAATTTAAGTGCCTCTAAATGTGCGGCTACCGCTCTGAAAAAATATTTTATTTAAAAATTTACAAATATAAATAAAGTAAAAATGTCAAGAACATTCTTGCGTTGATGTTGATAATGTTATTATTAAATTATATTTATTAATTAATCAATTAAATTATTGTTTTGCTTCAAATCCCACAGGGATAGTCAAAGACAATGCAGCGTTACTTTTAACGATCCTGACACAATTTAAGTGTTAATATACTTGAATAGTTTATAACTGTGCAGTTAATTTATAAACCATCGTAAATAAAAGAAAATGTTATAAAACAAAAACTTACATTTTAATTTTGTTTTTGAACCAGTTAATACATCCTTCAGTACAATCATTAATATTGCCGCTGAGTCTAGGTGAACCAATGTTGATGACTGTATAAACGACGACACATTGATAATCCATAACAGGTACATATCCTCATCACATTCAAAGGTATACTGAAGTGTAAGCTGACTACGTATGTAATATGACGGAATAAATGTCGCACGCGCACCGTCTGCCAAGTTCCGCCGTGCAAGATCACTCAATGATTATCTACGACATGAAAAACGTCTGCCGCAGCTGTATATCGTAATTACACCCATTTTTAAAATATTAAAAAATTCTTAATTCGCAAGAAGTATTTGACAAATTTAATTTTATAATAAAACTGAAGCTCGGTCTGTTTATTAAGTTAGTAGCTAAGTTCACTAGTAACATGCTACAGTCGTTTATATTATAAATATTAAAAGCGATCGCACAAACAAATATCAGAAATAAAATCTAAGTAACGATAAAAGTTTGTAAAAGTAGTGCGATAAAAGCGTGAAAATTTGGTGGCGGGCTAATATTGATTAAGCGTGGGGGAGAAGCGTCGGGTGAGGCGTGACGCGCCGTAGGAAGAGCGCGGTACTACTGGCGGCCGGGAACATGCTTCTGTTGACTTGGTGACTCGTCAGGACTCCGCATCGTCGCGTCACGGTCATGACCTCAACCTGGTTATAGCAGGTCCGTTGCGAACGGGTACTTATTATTTATAATTATTCCTAAAATAATTTAGATAAACAAACAATAAATAGGTAAGAAAAAATATATTTTAAAATAATTAAATAAAAAGAATAAATAAAATAAAATAAAATAATTAAATAAAATAAAAGAACTCCACAAAAGAAAAATGTTTAGTTATGTTTAAAGTTTAAAATTTATAATATGTGTATCTAAAGAGGAAAACTCTGCCAGCGACTGAAATTTCCACACAAGTATCACGCTCTAGTGACCTAATTCACTATGCCGTGAATTATTTAATAGATACCGGTGCTACATACCAAATCTAGTCCCGGTGTGATAAATTAAACATAAGTAAACTCATTTTATATTAAATAGTAATGGAGGACTTATATTTATAATACATAATAAAGTGTTAAAACAGATTTTCAGGGAACGTTGTCAAAAATGACATCATGTAAAACACTAAAGAAATATTTTTATAGTGATAAAAATAAACAGTTATAGTTAAGTAAGTAGTTATTTAACATTATACGTAAATACGCAATAATCTTAGGATTTTTAAAATTTTATCGACCTACCTACTACAATTTTACTGTACTATGACATTTATCGTTGTAATTACTTGGACTTCTATATGATTTAAATAAATTTAATTATTTATACGCCTAACTTAAAAAAACTAAATTTTATTATTCCTTACATTAAGATAATATTTAACTTTAAATCAATATAGAGTGTGTCCCCTTTACTTTATTTTATATGTGTTAGAATGATAGCTATTAAAACATTATTCTAAGAAAAGAGAGTGAAAATCGGATAAACATTACAAATCATTTCTAAAAATTCTAACCATAAAAAATGGAAAACTACAACGTAAATGCTTATCATTATTGTGAAAGTCACGAATAACCCGTAACTGACAATGATGATGATGAAATGTTTTATAATGAAGTAAGAACAAATAAAATCGTTTAATTACGATGATCATAATAATGACTAATGTACGTATAGAGTACGAGTACAAAAAAGTAGCATGGTGAACCAAACTTCAAATTATACTCAAATAACGCAGTTCGCTTATTTTCAAATAAAAATCGTTATATTAAAACTTTATATATATAAAAAAATACCAAAGACCTACGATCACATAGAAATTAGTACCAATTATGGGTAATAATTCATATTACCTACAAATTAGTATGGTTATTAGCAACGCTTACGATATTACTTCTAGGCGTTTTGTTTTGTGTGTATAAAATATTATAACTTTATAATTAGTTATAATTTTATTTACCCATAGTCGTGGGTTTTCAGGTTAACTATAAGTAGTTTAAATTCTGGATCAAAACTGAGGCGGACACGATTTTCAATGTTATGGGTTATTTTTGTCATCATACCGTGAACTCCATCTGGGTTACTTGCCAAGAGTTTCATGAAGTTTTGACATCAGATATAATTAAATTTAATATACATTGCCAGGGCCATGAAAATTATATGAGTTCTTAAAGACATCACTCTTACTCACTAGGGACTATAATATTTGTAGTATTGAAATATCAACGTTTATCATATAATACTCGTGGCCCGTTTTTTTTGAACTACGTCATTAGCTAAAAAATTAATGGTTTGGCATTTTGCCTAAACAAATTCCCTAAGTTTATCCGTGACGCGTATTGAAGATTAAAACTTTATGGCGGTTAATGTAGTTTATGACGACTATTATAATTTTATCGGATATTCGTGGTAGTAAAGTATTGAAAACAGTGAATTTAACACGTTCCAATTTCGCACATACATTGTCTGAAGCATACCATTATGCAAACAATAACGTTAACCAAAATGAAATTGAAATGAAAAAAGGTCTCCTTCAATATTAATCAATAAAATTGTCACACCTTTTTCCTCAGGGATAGGCAGAGCGCCACTAGCAACGATCACTTTCAGCAATTATAAAATATTTATTGTTATATAGGGGATAGGACAAAAGGAACAAAAGGAAGCGCCTTCACATTCACAATTTTCTTCATAGAAGCTAATTTAATTTAGTCTCTGCCTATCCCTGTGTGAAAAAGGCGGGACAATTTGATTGATTGATTGATATTATTATATTTTTATAGATTCAATGAAGATTTTCAGTCAGAGCTCTTTGACTTTCCCTTGTTTACCAGTCATGTCAGATGTCAAGTCAAGTCTCTATAAAAAAGATATAAATTATATATGTTAATATTTGTACAAAAAATATTACCTCCATAAAATATATACCTCCATAAAATATGTTTTTCAATAATGTTATTTTTTGCGTACAAATACTTTAATATATAAACTTCTTTAGGCGCGTTAGTATAATAGAAACAGATTATAGTGTTTATTTCAGCATGTGACGAGGTAGGTAGAAATTTGTAACAGAACAGAGAATACATATAAGAGAAGTGATGTGAAACCTTATTTTTATCCCTTTATATTAAGTAAGTACTTAATATTCAAACGCTCCATTGTCGAAGTATTACAAAATCAACCCTACATGAAGTTAGTCACTGAATATAGAAAAGTGCTCTCCAACCGAAATATTTAGGCTAATTTAACTTGCCAGTGTGTTAAACTGTCAAAATATGACAGACGTCATTAAAAAAAATACCTTGCCGATTTCTAGGTTAGGTCGAGGTAACAAATTTGTAATAAGAATATAAAGCCATATTAATTTGAGGAAGCGAGGGAGTTGTGTCAGGATCGTGGCAGGTGGCGCTTCATTTGCTCTGCCTATCCCTGTGGGAAAAAAGTGTGACAATTTGTTTGATTGAATGCTTTGCCAGCTCATGTGTTCTCTCTATCCTATAACCTTGGATCCTTCAAGCGATGCGTGAAGAAGCACCTTTGGCCAGCATAGTGACGGCGACTGAGGCAGCCATGAACTAACTTAGTTGTTTCAGTCTTCATCACTCTTGGATCTCCTCTTGCTTATCACCAGGCGGGTCGAGGTTAAATGTCGAGTCACAATAAACAATAAAAATGTTTTATAAGCGCATTTCCTATATGAAATGAAAATCTCGGTCTGCTGTGGTGATTCGTAAGAATATTAACGATTATTTTTGATTGTGACTCGGCATATTATGACGGCATATGTAGCGCTCTGAAGATCTGCACAAACACACTATGCCAACCTCAGGGCCCTACAGCTAACCATACAGGACAAACTACAGGGATGATGCAGTCCGTGTCCCTGTGGCCCTCACAATACAACAAGCTATTGGAGGGGGTAGAACGGCTGCCTGCGTGTCTGCCGAGCGCGGTGACCCGTACGGATGGAAGAGGGGATCCTGGTGGTTGAGCAGACAGATCCTGTCTGCAACACGCCACTTCGGCCCTAATTTCAGCTAAACGGGAGGTCGTAGTTTAGTCGGACTGCGATCATTGGTTGCGTGCCACGGAGCTGACGGATATATGACTGCCAGCTGCGTGACAGGTGATCATATCGGCTCATAGCTCAGGCTAAGGCTAGGAGTCTGGGGTGATGGGGCCCGCAGGCGGCAGGGCACGTCATGTGGTGACATGCGCTGTTCAGCCTCGTGTGCAACTCACTCTGGAGTCCTATATCTGCCTCGTAGCCCTGGTGTTACTGGGTAACATCCCCAACGTTGCGGGCTCCGTGGAGGGTGGGGAGCGAGACAGACGAAATTTCATATAAGATATATGGCAAACAAAAACAAAGTAAAAACCACTGCTACAGCTGGTCCATCGAGAACGGCTGCACAAATACCCAAAAGAGCTGGGTCGAAAGGCACGGCCTCTACAGCTGGTCCACCGAGAACGGCTGAAAAAACACTCGGAAATGCTGGGCCTAAAAGCTCGGCCACCACTACTGCCGAGCTCGCGTCCAGGGCACCCACTCTGGAGCGCGTTTCTCCTTCGCGGACCCAAGCGTCCGGTGGAAGTCTGGGCTCCAACAACCAACGTGTTGTTGGAGAACAGCCTGGGACCTCGCGTAAAGCCGGGGATGATCCGCTCGGGGCAACCCGAGCAGGAGCGTCCTCCGGTGGCGCACAAAAGGTCTCGGGCACGGACAACACCGGCCAAGCGCGCCCGCGTAGGAGAAAACTTAGTAAAAGACAGCGGGACAAACTACGCGCCTCCGACCCGACCACAGGTAACAAAGGACCCTTGAAGAGGGTCAAACTAAATGACTCCTCTTCACCCAGGGTGAAGCCCAAACGGGCTAGACCACCTACGACGCAAGAGGGAACCTATGCCAATATGATCAAATCAATTGGCATAGCCCTCACTACATCACCGCAACATGACCTGACGGAAGCTCAGGCCATGGCGGTTAAAACTGGCTTCGAAGAGTTGTTGGCGGTAGAAATCGGGAAACTAATGGATGCCGGTTCCGACCTACGCCCGAGATTTGGGGGCAGGCCTCACTATAGCGAGGGCGTCGTCAAATCTCGGGTCATGGAGATGTCCACCCTGACCTGGCTCCAGGGCATAATCGGAGATATACCTTCCCCAATCCCCGACACAAAGATCGTCGCAGTGCTCCAGGAGGATCTGGTCCACAAGACCAGGGCCGGACTCCTGATTCCCAAGACCAAGGGAATGTCAGAAGGCAAGAGAATTCTGGCATTCCTGGGTTACCAAAACCTGAACCCAGCCTTGGGAATTGACAAGTGGTCTCTATACAATTGCATAGACCAAGGGAAGAATCACTTCCTTATTGTAGGAATACCGGACAATATAGTCCCGATATTGCTACAACAAGGAAGATCACTTTACTACATGGCAGGAAATGTCTATGTACGTTTCTTTGGGAAGGGGGGCCACCTGTACGATGTACCGCCTATCCCAGAAGTAGCCGCGCCTGCTGCCGCTCAGGATGTGACTGCACAACTGCGGACGCAACCTGACCGGCAGGAGGCCGGAACATCTTGTTCACAGGATGAAGCACCACCACAGCCAACCCAGCCTGCACCATCTGCAACACCCAACATCGAGTCTTCTGGCCACTCGGAAGAGCCGATGGACCTAGTCCATAAGGCTCCATCTCCACCATCTGGAGGGGATGTATCCGAGGAGACGGAAGCGATGCTCCTCGCAGAGGAGTAGCTGGCTGCTGAAATGGCGCTGCACATCATCCAGTGCAACCTCCAGCACAGTTTAACGGCCACGGCAATGCTACGGAGAGCGCTGGAGGAGAACAATAGGACCGTGGCCCTGGTCCAAGAACCATGGATCAGGAAAGGACAAATCTGTGGCCTCAACAACATCGGCGGTAAGTTAATTTACACTAACTCCGAATCCCCACGCACCTGTATTTACATACCCAGGAACTTAATATCAACACCATTAACTGAGTTCTGTTCCAGGGACCTGACGACAGTCAGGATTAAATCAGGTGGAATCTCAGAAACAAACGAAATAGTCGTCGCATCCGCATACATGCCAGCAGATGACATCGTACCACCTAGAGACATCGGAGACCTTGTCCAACATTGTGAGGCCAACAATCAGAAGTTGATAATATCCTCAGATACCAACGCACATCATCCCCTATGGGGAATGGAAAAGACTAATGGCCGCGGCGAGGAACTGTTTAACTATCTCCTTACCACCAAGCTGCACCTGATTAACACAGGTTCGGAACCGACATTTGTAACCAAAAGGTGTAGAACCATAATAGACTTAACACTGGCAACGGAGGGAGCCGAGAAACTGATAGCTGACTGGAATGTCTCAAATGAAGCATCATGCTCCGATCATCGTTGGATTCGTTACAGTATACAAATAAACACCACGACACCTGCACCCAGACGCAACCCGCGCAAAACGGACTGCAAGCTGTTTATAAACACCCTGAAGCAGGAACTCGCAGGTACTGAAATGCAGGAGCCCCCCCACAATGAAGATCAAATTGAAAAACAGTTACAGAAACTGACTAACACACTCACTGAAAGCTATCAAGCTGCATGCCCCCTCACCACGGTCAAGAACGACTTGGAAACCAGGTCAAACTGGTGGGGCCCTGAACTGGAAAGGCTGAGGCGAAAGGTGAGAAAACTATTTAACAGAGCCAAGAATACGAGGAGGGACGAAGATTGGGACCAATACAAGGACTTCCAGCTCTATTACAAAAAGCGTATCCGCTTCAGGAAGAGAGAAGCGTGGCGACAATTCTGCACTAAAATAGACTCAACAAGCGAGGTGTGCAGAGTCAAAAAGTTACTATCAAACGAAGGAAGACACGGCGTGGGAACCCTTCGGAAACAAGATGGAACCTTCACAAGAACCGACTCCGATATCAGTGAAGTACTTCTGCAAACACACTTCCCCGATTGTCTAATAACGACCTCTAACGAATGGGAAGAAACAACACCTGCCCGACCAACTGTAGAAGACTGGGACATCGCTCACGACGTGATATCCCCAGACAAGGTAAAGTGGGCAATGAACAGCTTCCAAAATTTCAAGGCAGCAGGACCAGATGGCATATTTCCCGCACTTCTAAAATGGGGTGTGGACGAGATAACACCGTCCATAACCTCCATTATGCAGGCATGTCTAGCACAACACTACATACCCAAAGCTTGGAGAGAAGTAAAGATTGTTTTCATTCCAAAGGCAGGAAAAAGTGACTACACGAACCCCAAATCGTACAGACCCATAAGCCTCAGCTCATTCATGTTGAAAACTATGGAGAGGCTTTGTGATCGGCACATACGAGACAATGCACTGAGTAAGGTGCCATTGCACCCACAACAGCATGCATACACCACTGGCAAATCAACTGAAACAGCGCTACATAGCGTTGTGAAGAAGATAGAATTGGCCATTGAAGATACAGCAATCTGCTTAGGGGCCTTTATAGATATAGAGGGAGCCTTTGACAAGACGAGCTTCGACAG
The DNA here is from genome assembly GCA_905220615.1 of Tinea trinotella. NCBI lineage: Eukaryota > Metazoa > Arthropoda > Insecta > Lepidoptera > Tineidae > Tinea > Tinea trinotella. The sequence continues at coordinate 8,400,650 of HG992305.1, forward strand.
CATCGAAAGGGCATTACACAAGCACGGTACTGAAGAGACAACACGTAAATGGATAAGTAGCATGCTAAGACAACGGGCGATTCAATTCGACACTAATGGGATTAAAAGAGGTATCGCAGCGAAAGGCTGCCCTCAAGGCGGGGTCCTGTCTCCTCTGCTGTGGAATATAGTGGCCAACGACCTCATAACCAAATTGAACAACAAAAACTACTACACAGTAGGATACGCAGACGATCTAGCTATTCTGATCAGTGGAAAGGTAACCAGCGTTGTCTTCGATGTCATGCAATCCGCACTGAAGGTCGTGCAGCATTGGTGCACCGAATCCGGTTTGTCTGTCAACCCTAACAAGACTGAACTAGTACTGTTCACGCGGAAGAGGAACATAGGAAAATTCAAACTACCAAAACTGTTCGGCACAGAAATTCAACTGTCAGCAGAGGTGAAATATCTGGGCGTCATCTTGGACAGCAAGCTGAACTGGAGCAAACACTTATCAAGCAAGCTCGACAGCGCCACCATAACACTATGGCAATGTCGTAGACTACTGGGCAAAAAATGGGGAATAAGCCCCAAAATCATGAAATGGATGTATACCTCCATTATTAGACCGTTCGTCACCTACGGTGCGTCGACTTGGTGGCCCAGAACCAGGCTGAAGACCGTTCAAGACAGACTGCAACAATTCCAGCGCATGGCATGCACGGCCATCACAGGCTGCATGCTTACAACACCCACAAAGGCGCTGGAAGTCATCCTGGGCATTCTACCCCTACATCTGCATGTGAAGTTGGAGGCGACACTGACGGCAACGAGGCTCCTAACACTGAACCTCTGGAACATAGACTGCCGAGCCACACACACAACAGTTCTTAACGATGCAATTGAGGAACAACCCCTCCTAGTATCGATCATTGACAGAATCCCAAAGAAGTTTGTATTCGAAAAGAGCTATAAAATACAGCTGTGCGAGGAAGAAAAGGACCACTCTGGCGCCGAGGAACTAAGAATCTACACTGATGGATCCAAGACCGGTGCGGGAACAGGGGCAGGAACCTTCTCGTGGGATCTAAACATAAATATCTCAACATCGCTCGACGAAAACAGCTCTGTGTTTCAGGCAGAATGTGTTGGTATTCTGCAGGCAGCGCACGCAATAACGAGGAGGGGAATTACCAACCATAAAATCAAGATCCTCTCTGATAGCAAAGCAGTACTTTTGGGTCTGGAAAGCAACTGCAAAAACTCAGCTCTAATCTATGAATGCCACCTGGCATTGGAGGACGTGTGCACGTCGAACCAGATCACTCTCCAATGGATCAAGGGTCATAGTGGATCGCTGGGCAATGACGCGGCGGACGAGCTGGCCAGGAAGGGATCGTCCCGTCTACCGATGGGACCGGGACCTATTGTGCCCCTACCATTCCAATTCCTGCGCAGTTGGCTGCGCCAAAGAACAGGTAACCAGCATGATGACGAATGGTCGCAGACAACGGGCTGCAGACAGTCCAGGGAAGCCCTCCCTCATATCGACAGACGCTTGACTGGACGTCTGCTGGACCTTAGCAGAGCCAAGCTCCGCACTTTGGTAGGTGTCATAACGGGGCATTGTGGTTTTAATAAGCACCTGTACAACCTCAACATATCGGACAGCCCCCTTTGTAGGGGATGTCTGAATGAGGAGGAGACAGCTGCACATGTGCTCTTGAGTTGCAGAAGCACAACAGTTGCAGAAGCCAGACAGAAGTTCCTTGGCAACGCGAGGACGCTTCCGGAGGTCTGCAGGAACGAGAAGGGTCTCCTGGCCTTCCTGGAGGAGATCGGGTGGCTCCACTGAGGGAGAACCGTTGAAGAACGCACAACGATACCGAAGAGGACTTCAAGTGCGGAAACGAGCCCGCTAAAGACTACAAGACTACAAGGCATATTATGACAGCATCCCGCCTGATGTTAAACTGGAGTGCGGTCCTTGAATGGAGGTTTCTGCTACTATAGCTAAATAACTGTTGTAGGAGTCACATCCACCATACCTGCCTAGTTAAAATCGAAAACTTACAAGCTGATCCCGAAACGCGACTATGTCATTTCATGGTCTGTATACTTGTAAGTGGTGGTAATACCCCGAATCGGCAGACTGGGGACCACTGCCTACCACTCAACCAGACTTGGAGCAATTATCTCTTTTTTCATATATATTATGTAATATTTGAAATTTAAAAAAAATAATAAATATTACAAATAAAAGCAATTAAATAAATATATGCTCCGACCGGGAATCGAACCCAGGACGGGCTGGTGTGCTAACTAATTCGCCACGCCTGTCGTGAATATAATAAGTCAATACAAGTAATAAATGGGAATAAAGAGAACTTGTGATAGAGTTAAGATTTCACTTAAAATTTAACCATTTTGGCAACATTCTAAGAAAACTATGTTATTTTTATATTATTGGTCCTTGGCAACAAATTATTATTTTGATATATTTACATAATGTTAAACATAATTATTTAAATAAATATGAGATCAGAAATGATAAGACCAGCGACCTCGAAATAAACTGGGTACTGACTAAAGGTTCTTTTACGGACTCGCGACGCGTCGTGCGGCGCGGAGAGCGGCGGGGCCCGCCCAAAATTCAAACATACTAGCTCGTGTTATGGTGATATATGAGAGCGTTTGCGGAGAAGCGATTTTGTGCTGCCCGCGGCACACGCTCAAATACAATATGTACTCGTACGTATTTGTGTGCAGTGAAGAACGATGTCATCGCCTTTTTAAAAAGATAGAGTTTATTATTTACTATAATAAGTGGTACAGTGCAAACATTGACATAAATGTTTGTGTTTGCGCGTGTGATGTCGCGGTTTTCTGCACGCACAGCATATCGCGCCGATGCCTTGCTTCTTCGTAAATGAGGCCTAACAATAAAACAAGCGATTCTCTGCACGATAACAATATAATATATAATTTTCATAGGTTATATATAATTTATACACTATTTAAATTAATAAAATGCCATTCTAGTCCTTATGAAATACTCGTATAATACTACTATATTTATTATAAAACGTTATAAAGTATATAACATTTTATAATATTTATAATAATTTGATTATATTCGGTTTAGGGATGTTATGGAGCTCCGTAACCGTAACCGAATCCGTTATTAAAGTTTCAGATAATCACGGATAGGGGAGGAGCCTAAATGAAACAAGTTATGACAGACTTTTACTCCTAAAATGCCTTAAAAATCTAATATCTGTAACCAAAATTATTCAAAACTATCAGATGTACCGAAATAATTGAATATCCGTAACCGTATCTGAAACCGGTATAATATTATTCCTATATCCGTATCCATATCTTTATCCGAAATTTCATATCCATAACATCCCCATTTCAGTTATATTTATCTTTAATTCGGTGAATCGTTACGTTGCGCCAGTATTCCGCGTTCAGAATTAGGACTGCTTCCACCTGATGTAGACTGGGGGCTCCTCTCATTGACCTGTTAAACATTTTATACTCAATCACAAATTTTATTTAAGTTAATTGCATCTCGTAACAAGTAAATTAAATGAGACGCCTGAATCTTGTCGGCGTAAGACATCATCATTGTTGCCACACCTTAGTTCCCATAGGAATAGGCAGAGACAACAATGCGCCACTTTTCATAACGCTGACATGGAAACAGGCGTGACTCTCTAGTTTACATTCTCAAATCTCTTCAAACTGACATTATGGCTATAGTCACCGTGGACCCCTGCCTTTCTAATAATATCCCTGATTTGAGTGAAGCAGGGCTATTGAAGGAACAGAAACCAACCATATGAATAATTACTTTTTTTTAGGTTTTTCATTTTGGACAATATTGAAATGGTGATTGCTAATATAGCAAGTACTTAATAGAGGAGATGGCACTATAGGTAGTAGGCAAGTTAAAAAGCATTTGCGCTCAATGACTACGCTATACGCTAGAAAGAAAGTTTTGAAGAACGAGATTTTGACTTCGTTATATTCGTATATTGTTTCAATAGAAGAAACCAAATTTGCATAGATATAAAACAAAAAAAAGTAATTTCACAGGCTTGAAAAAAATGTGTACCAAATCAATTATGTAAATAATATCAGGATCTTATTATTTTCTTGGGTTTTTATTTATTTTTGTGATAAAATTTTTGACCTTTTCTGTGACCTTCGTTTTGTTTTGTTTCTGTTATACTGGTTTTAAGTAATTTTTGGATATGGCGCTTATACTAAACTTTTTAGTTGCATTTGCTCATTAACTTTCTCGTTAGTGGATACATCATTCCGCCATTCACTCTACGACCGGCCATTTCCTCTCACCCAACAAATCTATCACATAGGTACTGTTTAGTGTTAGACAGTATAGTATCTTTATAGAGCCTTCGCCATAAAGATACTAACTATATTGTCTACCCTGTTTCCCTTCGCCATGTTCACTAGTTCAGAATAGTATCTAATAACGTCATCTTTAGAAAATCTAATGCCTAGAGATAAACAATAACTCTATCTGAACTATTGTTTTATGATGAGCGCCTCGCTACCGGAAATCTCCGCTTATCGTAAACATCACTTCAATAGCAGCACCGGGTTTTCGCGCCATAGAATAGACAACCGCTTATACATAAATATTTTTTATAAAGTTTATTGAGAGTCTCAGACGAGGGCTCTCAGTCTGCCGAAGGCTGTCGTTGCGCTGAATATTTCAGTTGCTAAGGTATTATCTCACTTTGATGAACTTGATACCTCCTCCAAAATTGTATTGTTAATCAACACAATTCCCTAAGAAAGCTGGGTTGCCTATAATCGTAAAACTTGTATGTAGATCTGAGGGAAGCAAGGAAGTTAAGTCAGGATCGTGGCGAGGGGCGCTTCATTAACATTGCCTATCCCTGTGGGAAAAGGGCGTTTTGATTGATTTATGAATTTTTTGTGGAGACGCGACTTCTGGCATTGTATTTACCTGTAGACCGCTATGTAGCATATTTGCAATAGCTTCTACGTCCAAAGTGGAATCTTGAGCAGATATTTTTCTTATAGCAGAAGAAACAATGCACAGATCACCTCTAAGTTCGCTCACCAGTGCCGTAATTTTTTGTGCATTGCTAAGCACCTCAACACTTTGGGTATATGGATTATAACGTACTCCAAAAGGTCTTTGAATACTGTCGGCAAATGCTCTGAAAAAAAAGGATTGTATACTTAATAAGTGATATGAGTGAACGAATCTCCATAATTAGCATACATACACTTTGTACAAAATTAAAACCTTACCTCATCTTCTCCTTGGCTTCATCAAATGACTCAGTGTAATAATAAGCGTTCTGATACGATGTTATTATGCATTCTTCATGCACGGTGAACTCGGGGTCAAACCTTTTTATTTTCTGCGGACTAGCAAGTGCATGTTGAAGCTCAGATACAGAAGATAAAAGACCCGCTCCATACACTCTGAATGATCCATCAGTTTGTTGACAAAGGCCAAATTCCACAGTGAAGAAATAGAGCTGAAAGTAATTTTTCTAATTAGTAAAATTAAATTATTTAATTTCGCTCACCAATAATCAATCATATTTAATTACATCAATTATATTTAGTACCACCACTTACACGTATACGGACCGTGAAGAGATTTGGTCGCGTTTCGGGATCAGCTTGTAAGTTGCCGGTTCCAACTAGGCCAGCATAGTGGATGTGATTGCTACTCACAGTTATTAAATTATAGTAGCAGTAGCATCTATTTATGGACCACACTTCAGTTTAAGATCCGAGCGGGGTGCTGTCATATGTCGAGTCACAATAAAAAATAATCAAAAAATGATAATTACATACCGTTGCCAATTTATCTACATCTTCGTCAGATGCGCCAAGCGAAGCTAATCCAAGTTCCTGAGAAAATTGTGCGAAACTTGGATTGGCCAGTAAAGGCATATGACCTAATAACTCGTGGCAGCAATCGCTGGAAAAAACAAATATATTTTTTTATAAATTTATGACATATGTTAATAATTCGGCTTTTTAAATTATTATTTATCAGGGTCTGTTATAATAAAATAAAGTAACCATATAAGATAAGGAGATAAGGTTCAGATGTATAATAAGGGACAAGCTACGACTAATACTAGTGGGATTCCAGGACTTTAATGTGAGGTCAAAGTTTGGCAATCTAAGAAAAAGCTGAAAGGCAACAACGTAACCCTAGCTGAAGTCTCAGTATGGGAGATGGCTCAAGACACCGACTGGTGTCAACAACCCACTTGAAGAATCTGTCCATTAAGAGCAACCATATCCAATGCCTTATCCTGGTTTTCGCTTTACCTACATTTATCTTCTAAGTTGTCTTTTCTATCTTCTGGATTCTCACAGTGTGGGATTTCATGCATTTTATTATTTATAAATGCTATGCTGATGATTTTCAGATGTATCTCCGGTCTGATATTGATTCTCTAAATAGAGCACTAGATCGGTTTAGTTCAGATCTAGGTAACTGTGCACTTGGTCAGTGCCTGATATTTTTGGTAGCTTTCCAGAATTGATACTGGTAGGCTTGTTGCGATTACGTATAGTGGTACTCTTATTTTATAGATATGATGTTAGGAATCTGGTCCTATTCTTAAATTTAAACCTATGCTGAGATAAACAAGTTACCAATATATACTTATATATTAATGCTACTTTTTTACACTACAATTACTCATATACAATATTTTATCATTCCACTTCTTGAATATGGCGGTATGTGCTTTGGATTGGAATATAGATCATAATATATAAATTTATATATTGAATACTCACGGTTCCGGTGTATAAAAGGGGTCTGATGAATGACGAATATATTGTGTACAATGAAAAACTCTGAATGCCAAACCAGAAAGGAAATCACGTGGTGATAAATATCCAGCGACAGGGCGAAGTTGAAATCCAGTTTTACGTTTGAGAAACACACTTACGTCTTCCAACTGGAAAATATTAATCGCTTAGGAATATTCGATAGTCATTAAAATGTTGATTTTAAAATGTTTGATTTAGAACTACTTTCACCTGAGGTAAATTGTCCTCTCTGTAGCCGCAATACTTCACAAGCTGTGGCCAGTTTTCAAGGTATTCCTCGCAAGCGTGTTTTGAATAAAGTTTATGTAATTCCCGAAACACGATACCCCTACAAGATTTTTCGAAATTATTTTAAACAACTGTACGGTATTATTTCATTTTTTTAGTTCGTAATAATAATTGTAACGATTGCGTAAAATAATTATGTTAAAGATACATAATTATTTTACCAAAACGTATAGAGCAAACATTTGTAGATAAATCTCACTTAGTACAAACTTGCGTTTCGCTGTTCGATTTGCAATATATATTTTCATATTAGTTAGTATACCAGTGTATTAACAACTTACCATGTTTTAATTTCGAGTTCAGTATATTGAACCTTGGGAATAGGGTTTCCGCTAAAATAAAGAAAAACTACAGTTAATTACACATGTTTAATACACATGTTTTTTTTTGTGACTGAACATATTACAGCACCCCGCCCGATGTTAAGCTGGAGTGCGGTCTATGAATAGAGGTGACTGCTACTACAATTCAATAAATGTAAGTAGCAATAACATCCACTATGCCCGTCCTGTTTGAATTGGCAACTTACAAGCTGATCCCGAAACGCAATTAAGTCATTTGACGGTCTGTATACTTATAAGAATACCATTCTTTGATAACCCGGAGCAAATAAATGCCTCTTTTTTAACATATATTTGCTGTAATAATTAAATATTACAGATAAAAGCTACAAAACAAATACCAATAACAAATACTACTGCTCCGACCGGGAATCGAACCCGGGACTTTACGTGTAACAAACTGGTGTCGTAACCACTTTACCATGTCTGTCGTCAAATCAATAAATAATATATCACTTGTTGAGCGCTAAGTAGGTAATGTGAAATAAATTATCATATTTTCCTACGCACAAATTTGAGTTCATAATAAATTAACGACTCTAGGGTGATATTTATAGCTGTATTCAAATCGATATGAATATTATTATGTTTAACGAGAATTCACTAAGTATATTAAATTGTATAATTAATGAGTTTTAAATGTTTACGAATTTAGACTCCGTTTAGTTATACATTTATAAGCTTATAAAACTTTATGATAATATCGGTTTATTGTATTAGAACGATATTTTTTTATACTTACTGTTTGTAATTATTGGCAATAGCTGCAAACTGTTCCCTACGTTTTCTATAAATAGGATCTTTGAAGCCGGGGTGGTCAGCGTCAAGTTCAGAACCATACATCAGAACATTTTGTGCCTTGTCCAGATCTCCTATCTTGCGTGGGAACCACGGCATCTCCCCAAAATCTAAAACCAATTTTATATTGGTAAAATGTTTCGGATCGTAAAAGTATTATTTCATAAATTTGTATTATGCCGTTGTTTTAGTGACTATTTATACAGAGGTCTCCAAATCAAAAACGAATAGTCCAAAATGACTTTGTTTCTTTCCGCATATATCCACTCGGATACTTGGTTGCGTACTTTGGTCGCCCAGTATTTCTGATATAAGCACGATCACACACTACCAACTCGTTATAAAAATACGCAAATCTATACTAAAATTATAAAAACGGTTCCTTTTACCTAAGGAACCGTCGAAAACTTACTAAATATAAAATAAATATTTACTTGTTCCAGGGCCATTTATCTACAGGTGAACAAAATGAGCAATACTTATTCAGATACAGGGTGTCTGATGAACGATTTATTAAAAATTGTTCTATCTTAATAAAAAAAATGGCATTATATAACCTCCAGGTAAACAATGAGATAACGAGGACGACTGAAAAAACCCTTTTAGTTTACGGTTATCTTAGTCGTTGGCACTGTGCCAGCCAAAGCTGCCTGAAGTATCCAAATTTATAGGATACGAAAAATAGCATAAATTACTTTTGTTGAATGCTTTACAAACAAACGATGTGCAGAATCTAAAAGGTTCGATAGCCGATTTGGTCTACAAAATACGGATGTATCACCCAACCTGTATCACAGGATTGAAATGGCGAGGTAGGATTGTGGAAAGTGGCTCTCCATTTTCAAAGAAGATCAGAAACGCTTATCCTTGTAGAAATGAGGTGTGACAATTTGTTTTGTTTACAAACAGTGTAGTTCATTCGAGACCGTAAAGACCGTGTGTTCACTTCAGATATACCCAGTCGTATTTCGAAACCAAGTTGTCATATACAGCGTATGCATTTGCTTGCAGATATAATGTCACGGATACTAAATCCATCTCTCATCAATCGTTTATCATCAATCGTTATTAGTAATATATATGAAATATATAAAAAAATACCAAAGCTAGCAGAAAGCGGAGTTGGTGGAGGAAATTCTTCTCCTATTTGGGGCGGTACCACCTCAAAAGCCTGCACCTCTCTTTTTAACATTCTCTTGAGTTGATTCATTCGCTGTGGATCACATTCCACGTCTACAAGAATATCAGCCTACAAAGAAAAACATTAATGATGTTAATTATAATCGATTAATTTGGAAAAATTAAAGGATATTAAACGGCACTATCATAGGTATTGTAGATTATTTACGCATCACCGTGTATAATTAGTAAATAACATTATAAAACTATTTTTTTAATAGTTTAGAAGCCATATAAAATAAATACACTCCTCGCAAAAAATAAGAGAACAAAAAATTTTAGACATTATTGGGTGATTTTCAACAGGCTGTATTTTAGTGAAAAATAGTCATACAGGAAATTAAAAACAGGGCTTTTGAAGCTTAAAGATTCTAGTTTTCGGATTTGTTGTTCAAAAATTTTTAGAAGCATCGGTTTCCATGCAATTTTTTTATACATTTTGTTATTTACTCTACGGGCATTAGATTAGAGGCATATATATTTTTTTATCGACATCTGACCTTGACTTGCCTGGTGGTTAAGCAAGGGAACGTCAAAGCATAAAGCCTTTAGTAGCCTAATATTGAAATGTAATTATATAAAAAAGGATTTGTTACTTCCTTTTTCAATTTCTTACCAAATATTGGTACTGATTTATATAGAATTTTGAGTTTTTAAAACATAGTTATGGTTTCATTCTAGTTTTATAATTTTGATCCTAATCCTGTTATATATTAAAAATACCATTACTGACTGTTATAACAATGAATTGTTAAATAAAATAATTCGAATACAACACTCACGAGTGTTATTAATGAAGCTAAGTAACATCGAAGGGATTAGTAATTGTATTTAAAAATTTAATGACATTTGCCGTGTTACCACAAAAAAATAAACGCTACTTAGACAGACAATAACCATGTTTTTAATTTAATTTTGTAGCAAATAATGACGTTTAAATGTATACAAATATTGAAACACTGTAAGACCGTTATAAACGAATATAAACGAAATTTATAGTAACCAGGGAAATTTCAGAATTTTGATCGTTAAATAAATTTAAGACGACCGTAGTGTAGAGGTAGTGCAATTGTCTCGCAAACCGAAAACCTCTAATTCATAACCACTTGCCGGTACTAATGTATCTTTGATATGTATACTTTGGTCGTTTTTTGGTCGAAATGCGCCTATTATATTTTTATTTCAGCTTTTTCAAAAATTATACATTATTATTATTTTTGGGACGAGAAGGGCCTTTAACCTCACAATAAGCAATGTAATACTTGCCGCAGAAACTTCAGTAGCTGATTGACGTGACTCAATGTGGAGAACATTGATACCAAGATCTTGAAATACGGATAAAGCTTTCACCAGACCTCCAACTTGGTTTTTTAATGTAAATATAACAGAAATCCTCTCGCCTTCAGAGGGCTCTAAAGGTTTGTGCTGAGCGGCCATTTGTATATCACCAAGCTTTGGATGTTGGAGACCCTCATTTTTCATTTGCCAGTCTGAACCATTTCTGTACAACCAGAGACCCAACAATCCTTTGCCAGACCCACTCATTCCTCCTGTTAATATTTAAAAAGTATTATATTCTATTCTCCTAGCCAACGTTTTTACAAATAAAACAAAATAATAATATATGCATTATATATGCATTCTAATGTTGCGTATAATTCACCATGCAAAATTCCACTTATTATTTAAATATAGAACAATATTTAACACTTTATTTATGTTTCGAAGTACTATGAATATGAAGAAATACCTTCGGAAATACGCAAAGTGGTTATCAAAGTTTTGAATAGCTACTGGTGTAAGTTTGGATATAATTGTTGCAACGGCAGTTTGTAGACTGTGGCTATCTTCCGCACGGGCTCGTATATAAAGACGAGAGGTGCGGGTGATGTTCCCGTGGGGTGAGTATATTTGATTGGTTGAATCAAGTGTTCAGAGTTACTTGGAAATGTTCGCTTTTCACGCCATAAAGTCACGGACAGAATTTCTATTGAATCAGAAACTTTATAGAATTACGAACTGGAAATTTTATTTATTTTTCCTTTTAAAATAATTGCATTTATTTGTTATTTACCTTCTATAAATAAAATTGTCTTCATATTGCTCTCAAGAAATGTAAATATTTCCTAAGCAACCTTAATCTTAGCCCCGTTAATTAAATTGCAAACAAGTAAACTACATTGGTTTTGAAAGCTCTTGTTTTGGACCTGATCTGAAAGCTCTTGTTTAAAAAAAGTCGGTTGTCCGTAAAGTCGGTTTACCGACGATAGTTGAACGTGACAACGTTATAAGAAAATACTGATGGGATGGTTGCATTTTTCAAAAGAAAATTTAAATTTTATTTGTTTGATAGATATTTTGTATGGATATAGAGAAGAAGGTAAATGGAAATCAAAATTGAATTGATCAAGTTACATTTATTTGTACGCATAAATACAATTATGTCATTTTTTTATTGTTTATTAAAATATTAAATAATAATATTAGTAATATTAATATTAATAGTACGCATCAATCACTCAAGTAGGAGAGAGACAGATGTCGAACGCTGCTGAACGCGGAGGCCGATTGTGCCTCTTTGTCTCTCGTTCCGCGCTCTCGCTTGCACTTCAGGCCTTAAATGGAACGCGGCGGCGAGGTAACGCCGCATGAGTCATGTTTTTTTAGTGCGTGCAGCCAGGGGCGCCGACTCCGTGCGTGCGGAGGCACAATCGGCCTCCGCGTTCGCCAGCGTTCGACATCTGTCTCTCTCCTACTTGAGTGAGCGATGCGTACTATTAATATTACTAATATTAATACTATAAAATTAACATTTAATAATTTATTAGACAATTTAAAAAAATTGACATAATTGTATTTATGCGTACAAATAAATGTAACTTGATCAATTCAATTTTGGTTTCCATTTACCTCCCATTTATATCCATTTATATCCATACAACTTCTGCCGTATGGCAGAAGAAGCATGAGAAACATTCACTTCCATACCTTAATGTTGGAATAAGTACCGCATTATGAACAGCCATGCTTGACTTTTGGGACATTATTTGGCTGTTCAATATACTATGGATGGCACTATTATTAAATCTCTTTAATATACCTTGCATCCTTATGGTGCATCATCTTTAATTTGCTAACGGCGGAGCTAAAGGCTCATAGTGAGTAACATTTTTATTCAAAGCACTATAGTTATTTATATCTCTTTTTTCTATGGGATCTGAGAGGATCAATGATGGTGCATTATCAGATACTCCAGGTCTTCAATTTGATAACGGCCGAGCTAAAGGCTTATAGTATGTAATAATTTTAGTCTAAGCTCTATAGTTCTATCTCTTGTATTTCTTGTTGATTTGCCGATATGAGGGTATGATCAGGTTCTTCAGATCCAGAACATTTTCTTTTATCGTACCTAATTTTCTTCACTTAGTTCCCTAAAGTCAAGACGAATCTAATGAGCCCTAACCCATCAATTTTAAGCCTATCCAGTATTTCATCTCCTACCTTCGAGTTCCATCATCAGAGTAGCTCAGTAGTACCAGTTAGGTCACAGATATGCTTCAACGTAAAGTAAATATAAATTATGCGTCTAAGATCCCTACCGCAGCTAACAAGCCGAGCTGATGACCATGAAACATCTGATCAGATCTTCATCAATTCTAGCTAAGAACCATTTCGATCATGTCAACTTTCAAACAACAACAAAACCGCATTGTAATCGGTCCATTCGTGTAGTTTAGGAGCTATGATGCCACAGACCGTCACACAGATATATAGATACGTCAAACTTTACACCCCTCTTTTTGAGACGGGGTTATGATATATGACAGCACCCCGCTTGATGTTAAGCTGGAGTGTGGTCTATGAATGGATGTCACTGCTACTACAATTCAATAACTGTGAGTAGCAATCACATCCACTTTGCCGGCCTTACAAGCTGATCCCGAAACGCGACCAGATTCACGGTCTGTATACTTGTAAACTAGTCTGTATAAAATATACCAAAGTATAATTTTTTATTTTTTATTATTGAAACAATCTTAATGCAAATTTAACAATGGGTTTTTAACCAACTTTCGTCTTAATGCATTTTTAAACCTTCAATATATGTACTAGCATATTCCCATCCTCCAGGCATTTGTTGACGGGTGTTAGAGCTTCAGTCACTGTATTTATTACCATTGTTTAGTGAAAAGAGCGTTCCGTGTCGTTCATTATCGGAGAAGGTACTCGTTTATTCATGATCGCGCGATGTGTCTGCGCAAACTTAATCCGTTTAATGCATAGCATATGGGTAAGTGGGTGGGAGCACTATATAAATAAGATTTTATTATGTTACAAATCATATATTAAAATATTAAGAAACACTACGAGTATATGTCATTACAGACTATGTAAACCTAACAAAAAATTAAAATAAACTCGAAAAAAAATAAAAATGGGACTCGACATATTTACTCCGCCTGATGTAAAGCTGGTCCTTGAATTAACTGTAGTATTAAATAACTGGAAGTACAAGGCCCATCCACTATGCCGGCCTAATATAAACTGGCCATTTTCGAGCTGATCCCTAAACACGTCTATGTCACTTTACGGTGTCTACACTTGAAAGTGGTGGTACTACTTTCAGAAAACGGGCACCACTGCCTACCATAAACAGACTCGCAATCAATATCTTTCCATTTTATTATTAACAAACATTTGTAATAAGTTATCAAATTATTAAATATAACAAGTAAAAGCTATTAAATAAATCTTTGTTCACTTAAGTTCTTCATAACTTAAAATTATATTGGTACGTCATTCAAGAAAGGAAGCAACTGCTGTCTCAAATAATAAAGTCTGCCCGCAGCAGTCATAACCGATCTGAAAAGAAATAGTCTAACTGAACATCTCTGTTAAGCTGCCCCGCAACGCGACTCAGAACTTAACTAGATTTATCAACCAGATCCGGAGCATATTTGTCGCCTCTTTTTTAACAAATATAATTATTAAATATTACAAATAACAGCTATAAAACGAATATATGCTCCAACCGGGAATAGATCCCGCGACTTTACGCTTAACGGACTGGTGTGCTACCATCCTGATGCGATATACAATATGATCAAAACACGAACTGCCTGGATCAATCAATCAAATCAAATTGCCTTTTCCCACCCCTATTTTCCATGCGCTTTGGTTCTGCCTATCCCTATAGGCAGAGCAATGGGGGGCCTCTTGCCACGGTCCTGAAACGAATCCCTCGCTTCCTTCATATCTACAATTGAATACATCATCCTTCATATCTCTTCTTTATATATATTACTGCCTGGATATAAACCTTATACTTAATAAATATAGATAATATTGCGTTTGAGTTTAATTTAGACAATACGTTTAATTATAAGATCGTTAGAATAGCAAAGCACCCTACAGAGATAAGTTAACGAGGCATACAAAGAGTCACTATCATATAGTGTGACGTCATCCAGAAAATAATCTCTATAGTCACGTTTGAAATCGCTTTTGAAATTTTAACTACGACCCGATTGTTATATTTTCCCTTTTAGTGAAAATGACATGAAAAGATCTCTAAATATAAAAGGTGCGTACATCGAGTCTATAAAAAGTTTCGATTAAAAAAGCGTGAATTTGAATAATGTTTATGAGATTGATAACACACATCCCTTCCACATCAATCATCCATCTCTCACTACTGACGTGTTAGGAAAAACGATTGCTTCATGATTCGGTATATATAAGTTACCATGAAATTATATTCCAGAAATAGATAAGTACTAAATTTAATATAGCATTTTTTTATTGTGACACGAAATGTGACAGCACCCCGCTTGATGTTAAGCCAAAGTGTGGTCCATGAATGAATGTCACTGCTAATACAATTCAATAACTGTGAGTAGCAATCACATCCACTATGCCGGCCTAGATGGAACCGGCAATTTACAAGCTGATCCCGAAACGTTGTCGTGAAATAAATAGACTTTAATTAGATTGATAATATATTAAAAATAACTAAATACTAATTACAAAGTCTATATAAATGACAGATAATTTTATAAAATATATATAATCTATGTGGACGACCTTAAGACTTCCACAATACGATAAATCCCAATAAAGGTCGGCGGCTTGGAGGCTCACTCGACCAGGGAAAACTGATGACAGGACACGTGGCACCTGGACCCCAAATGTTTGGATGTGACTTAAAGGGTACTCACGCAACTCCTGGAGTCAAATCCCTTCCACAAATCCTTTAATTAAACTGATTGTGGGCTACCAAAATTGTACAATGTTCAACTTCCATTAATCCATAAATTTAATATTCCATATGAATTTGGATGTGAAAATCTTTATGACGTACTTTATGATGAGGCACTGCAAGGTTCTGGGGTTAACTAGCCCCAGAACAAGGCCTATAATAATACTATAGTCAATACAAGACTGGAGGAAGACTGCCGAATTCTGGGCTTTGCCTGCTTATATAGGCATAAAATCTTTCCATTCCAAAATCAAATGAAATTGGTAAAATAATCCAATTTCAAATGCAATAAAAACGATATTATGCCAAAAGTGGTCAATTTTTGTGAAATAGCCTTCATACAGGCGTATTTTGGACCAAATTAAGAAAAATACCGGGTTGTCACGTATCGATGACATAAATGTCAAAATATGTAAACAAAGTAGAAAAAGTGTATTATCAGGCTTATTTCAGTGATAATCTAATAAAATAAATAGTGAAATATGTGGAAAAATATAAAGGCTATCGATACGTAAAAACCCGTTTACAGAAGTATACTATAAGTGATAAAAATAATAACATTAAGGTATGTAACGCAATTATTCACAAATAAACACAAATAGAACTAGTATAACATAATTAATTAGCTTAAAAATGAATTATGTAAGACCGTGTAAAAGCACGGCGCTACATTTCCCCCACGACCCCAGAAAATTTTTATACTCAGAGAAAAATTTTGAGGTTATGGGCATCTTCTCTACTCTTTCATATCATCCTTTCATAAGTCATTCATTCATCATTCACGCTGTCTTCTTCCAGAGCAAGGGGTAGGGCTCACAACTTATGGCTCCTACTCCAAGAGAAGTACCTTTATTACGCGACAGTTGGCTTTTTTATAGAGTCTATCATTCCGCTCTCGTATGAAATCCCTAGTATAATGAGATGATAAAATATATACAAATGACGAAGTAATGTCATTAAAATTATAGTCAAATTGGTATTTCGACATAATTGAGCTAAGAAAAGCTCTAATAGTTTTCCCATATGGGATGTTCAAACGAACATAGCGTTACGCTTATTAAAAGCGCACACAATTGAGCTAAGAAAAGCTCTAATAGTTTTCCCGAAATGGGATATTCAAATGAACATAGCGTTACGCTAATTAAAAGCGCACACAATTGACCTAGGCTTCTTTAAAATGAGTTATCATCCGCTCATATGATAGAATATAGAATGCTGAAGGGTATTAGCATTCTAAAATTTTTTTTTTATTTTATTTTTTTTATTATTTTTTTTTTATAAAAAAATAGCTTAATAGCCTTTAATAATGGATGACCATAGTGAAATGAAGGAGTCGAAATAAATTCAGTTAATTGAAGATGAGAAGCAAAAAAAATTATAATATAATATAAAATATGCCACCCCTATTATGGGAATAAAGGCAAAATGTACCATAAAGCACATATGTAAAATATAAAATAAATAAAATTATAATAATTTTATTTATCATTTTAAATTCAAAACGTGAGCTATAAAGCTCGAAAGTATGTTTGAAAAAAATCATCAACTTAGTAGGATTAAAAGAAATCGTCAATATAAATTGTCGATATGGTAGGGTTAAAATAAAAATCTGGTAGGACTAGGTAAAGTCCGTTGCCAGATGCAATTTAAGAAAAATTAAGCTATATAGACTTAGTTTCCTTTGGTTTTGGAAAACTAAAAAAAGTTTTAAATTTAGAAAAATTTAAAAAATCTGGACTTAGTGTCTTTTGACTTCCGAAAGCCAAATTAAAAATTATGGACTTAGTTCCTTTTGACTTCGGAAAACCAAAAAATATTTTAATTAAAAAAATTATGGACTTAGTATCTTTTGGCTTCGGAAAACCAAACTAATAAAAACCAATGTCAAGAAATGTCAGTATAAATATTAGGTATACAACACATTGAATACATAAAAATTAAATAATAATAATATAAAATATGCCATCCATATAATAGGATTAAAGGCAAAATGTACAATATGTACAATATTAAATGAAATAATAAATATTATTTTCATTTTTAAATAATATCAACTTAGTAGAGTTGAAGACATTTTATTATTATTTAAGCATGTTATAGTAATGACAAATAATAAAATTATTTAAGTTATTAAAATAATAAAGTAAAATAAATAAATAAGAATAATAATGAAAAAAAATTATCAGTATATATGATCTAATTTTTAATATCTTTAATATGCCATTTAGCTCGTGACCCATTATTATCCTCAAGAATATAAACTAGAGGAGAAAGTTTACGAACAACTTTGCTCCGAATATATCTAGGCGCTAATTTCGCACTGAAGTAGGCTCCAGCGTTACTTAAAACGTAATTCTTTCGCCAGACGAAATCGCCAATATTAAATTCTTTAAAAGGATGACGAAGATCATACCGAGAACTGTTTTTTGCATGAGAAGCGTATAATGCTACTTGGACTTTGTCGAATATAGTTGACAAAAGCCCCATATTATCCGCGTAAATATCGCGTGGCATAAATGTATAATCATCAATAACATTAGTAGGAGTATATATAGATCCACAATTTATGGTCTCTCTACCAAAAACTAAAAATGACGGAGAATATCCCGTTACTGCGTTAACCGTACTATTCATAGCATATTGAATTTTTGATAAATGAATATCCCAGCTTCTATGATCATCACCAACAAGAGAGGCTAGAGCAGTACCAATGGTTCTGTTATATCTCTCAGTGGGATTGACCTGTGGGCAATAGTGAGGAGAATACGACACGAATGGTATCTTATAGTTATTTAAAAATGATTTAAACTCCTTGCATTGAAATTGTGGACCATTGTCCATAATAATTGTTTGTGGTACACCGTGAACTAAAAACACAAAGTTTTCCAAACAATTGATAATATTTTTAGAAATAGCACGCTTAAGCGGGAAAATTAAAGTATATTTAGAAAAACAGCAATTAACAACTAGAATGTATTGATTGCGTCCTCTGGTCATAGGTAGGGGACCCATTAAATCAAGAGATATACATTGAAAAGGTCTTGAACAAATCTTAGGTTTACCCATAGGACCATAAGGTGAATGATTAGGATGTTTATATGCAAGGCAATTCTCGCAATCTAAAATAAATTTAGATATGTCTTTAAACATACCTGACCAATAATATAGCAACGAAAGCTTTTTATAAGTTTTAAAGATGCCAAGGTGAGGTTCACCTGGTAATCCGTGATAAGATTTAACTAAGTTTAATCTACAATCTGGGGAAGGAACTTCTTTCCAAATAAAGTCATCATTTATCACATTACGAGAGTGAGTGAGACGATACAGTTTATTATCCTTAAGAGAATAGTTAGGAAAACTATCAGGATTATTTTGACAGCCGCTAAGAACTTTATTATAGTGATCTTGCGCCGTGAGAGTCAAAACATTTAAGGTAGCAATATCGGATGTCAAATTTCTAGACCGTGACAAGAGGTCAGGGACAACATTTTCTTTACCTTTTTTATGTTTAAGTAAGAAATTGAAGGATGATAAGCGTATAGTCCAACGAGCAAGTCTACCCGAAGGGTTCGAAAGTTTAAGAAACCATTGGAGAGCAGCGTGATCTGTGAAAACGGTAAATTGTTTGCCATTGTCAAGATAACAACGCCAGTGTTCGAGTGCAGTAATAACAGCAAGAGTTTCTCTCTCAGTGGTGGAATAGTTCTGTTCATTCTTATTGAGTGATTTACTCATATAAGCAATGACTACTTCGTTTGAACCTTGTTGTTGCGTAAGCATTGCACCAATACCAAAGTTCGAAGCATCAGTATGAACTGAAAAAGGTAGGTTAAAGTCAGGACAAGCTAAAACTGGAGTAGTTACTAAAGCTTCTTTTAGTTTTAGAAAAGCTTGAGAAGCTTCCTGATTCCAAACGAATTTAGGAGCGTTCTTCCCATTGCTGGTTAGTTTATTAAGAGGAGCAGCAATAGAGCTGAAATTAGAAATAAATCGTCGAAACCAACTACATGTTCCCAGAAATCTGCGAACTTCTTTACGACTAGTAGGAACAGGATATTCGAGAACAGAATTAATTTTCATTGGATCGGCACGTAAACCATGTTCGTCCACGATGTAACCTAAATATTTAAGTTCATTTCTAAAAAATAAACTTTTTTCAAAATTAATAGTAAGTTTAGCGAAAGAAAGTTTTTCAAAAACTTTGATTAATAATGAAATGTGTTCATCAAAAGTTTCGCTAATAATCACAATATCATCAAGATAACAAAACACCTTGTTTTCAAATTCAGGTGTGAACAACGTGTCCATGAGTCTCTGCTGTGTAGCAGGAGCATTAGTCAGACCAAAAGGCATTACGGCAAAACGATACATGCCTCTGCCAGGTACATAAAACGCTGTTTTATCTCTATCAGCAGGGTTTAAAGGAATTTCCCAAAAGGCTTTAGCAATATCAATGCTAGAAAGAAATTTAGCATTTGTAAGATGATCAAGTATTTCATTAATCAAAGGTAGACTGTAGGCATCACGCCGAGTAACAGAGTTTAATTTTCTGCTATCTACACAAAATCTCCATTCTCCATTTTTCTTGGGAGTAATGAGTACTGGTGATAACCAAGGGCTTTCACATTTTTCTATCACCTTCCAATCCAGCATTTTGTCAACCTCGTTAATAAGAGCTTTCTGTTTTTCAGGAGAAAGTCTATAACCACGTTGTTTAATAGGAGGGCAATCTCCGGTATCTATTCTATGGCAAATCAGGTCAGTACGACCTAGTACGCCCTTTTCTTCAAAAGAAATACTTTTAAATCTGAAGATCAAGTCGTCAGCAATAGCTTTTTGAGAATTAGAAAGATTCTCATACGGTAGAATCTTCTTGTCATTTTCAGAAATAGTAAGACATTGACCCGTAGTATTAAAAGCTGAAGATAATAATTTAGGGACTAAGTTGAATTTTTTCCAAAAATCCGTCCCAAGTATAAGGGATGGGGAAATTTCAGGAAACACGTATGTTTTAATTAAATGTGTTTGCCCGTTAAAAGTAAAAGGGAGATCAAAATGTCCCAAAGATTTAAGTTTATAATTACTGGCAGTAGATATAATAATAGGTACAGACTTGGATAATGTAAAACCCAGTTTAATAATTTGAAGATGAGAATTACTCCCTAAAATAGTCAAGGAACTGCCACTATCAAGCAGACCAGATAAAGGACTATTATTAACAAAGACGTTAATAAAAGGACGAGTGTAATCCTTTTCATTATCGTACAGAACTGAAGTAGTTCTGTAACAATTTAAAAAGTTTTTAATAGTAGATAACCAATTATGCCAGTCTTCTGGGTCGAATTTATTAACCAAGTCGATAGTTAGTTTTTTTGACGGTAAAGTAGATTTTAATTGCTTTTTCGAATTGCAACTAGGGCAATTGTAAAATTTAAAATCTTTAAGACCACATTTAAAACAAACGATATTTGTTTGAGAACATTCACGTAAAGAATGTCCCAATATACGACAACGCTTACAAAACGGAGTTGGTGTTCGAAAATCATTAGTAGTCGAAACAACATTAACGTTATTTTTAAAAACTTTCGTATGTTGAGGTAAGTCAACAGTAGCAGAAGAAGAGCCTTTATACGCAAAATCTGCATTGAAAGCACCAAGATTATTTTGAGGTTCTTCAAAATTTTTTTTATGATCTAAAATTTCTTCATATTTTTGACACGTTGAAATTAACCCTAGGACCGTATTTACATTATTTAACGCTATAAAAGTAGAATAACAAGGTTTAATATTCCTCAATAAAATTGATAATTTCTCACGTTCACTTATCTCTTCGGATAATTGTAAAAGCATGGCGCTACATTTGAAACAAAAACTGCTATTGATTCATCAGCCCCTTGTGTTCTTTTATTAATAGCATTTAATAATTTAAAATCAAAGTCTTTTTCTCCAAAATCTTTAATCAATGTAGTACATAAAACCTTCCACGATAAATCAGGGTTAAATTGGCGTTGGAAACGATACCAATGTAATGCCACACCCGTAAATAATTCAAAACCAAAATCAAGAAGATTTTCTTTTGAAAGTTTCCTCGCGATACAAAATTCTTCTAAATCACGAATAAAAGTTCGCGGACAAGTTTTTCCATTAAAAGAGATTTTTTTTAATTCGTTTATTGGAGGTTGAGGTAAAACGAACTGGTGGGAGCATGGTTTAATACTAAGAGACGCAGGACCAGGGGTACTGGGATCTTTAGTTTTCGGCATGTTAAAGAAAAAAAAATATATATATATATCAAGAAAAAATTAAATAATTAAAATTATCTATAAATGGAAATAAATAATAATGAGCGATGGGATGGGTGAGTTCTAACTTATATCGAAATGTTCAAGCCAAATAATGTTTGTGATAACTTCTGAAAAGCCCAAATTTGAATTTGAAAGAAAATTAAATATTATTAATATATAACATACGTTATATTTAATTTATTAGATATATAAGTTAATAAAGTTGGGCGCCAATCTGTCGTGAAATAAATAGACTTTAATTAGATTGATAATATATTAAAAATAACTAAATACTAATTACAAAGTCTATATAAATGACAGATAATTTTATAAAATATATATAATCTATGTGGACGACCTTAAGACGTCCACAATACGATAAATCCCAATAAAGGTCGGCGGCTTGGAGGCTCACTCGACCAGGGAAAACTGATGACAGGACACGTGGCACCTGGACCCCAAATGTTTGGATGTGACTTAAAGGGTACTCACGCAACTCCTGGAGTCAAATCCCTTCCACAAATCCTTTAATTAAACTGATTGTGGGCTACCAAAATTGTACAATGTTCAACTTCCATTAATCCATAAATTTAATATTCCATATGAATTTGGATGTGAAAATCTTTATGACGTACTTTATGATGAGGCACTGCAAGGTTCTGGGGTTAACTAGCCCCAGAACAAGGCCTATAATAATACTATAGTCAATACAAGACTGGAGGAAGACTGCCGAATTCTGGGCTTTGCCTGCTTATATAGGCATAAAATCTTTCCATTCCAAAATCAAATGAAATTGGTAAAATAATCCAATTTCAAATGCAATAAAAACGATATTATGCCAAAAGTGGTCAATTTTTGTGAAATAGCCTTCATACAGGCGTATTTTGGACCAAATTAAGAAAAATACCGGGTTGTCACGTATCGATGACATAAATGTCAAAATATGTAAACAAAGTAGAAAAAGTGTATTATCAGGCTTATTTCAGTGATAATCTAATAAAATAAATAGTGAAATATGTGGAAAAATATAAAGGCTATCGATACGTAAAAACCCGTTTACAGAAGTATACTATAAGTGATAAAAATAATAACATTAAGGTATGTAACGCAATTATTCACAAATAAACACAAATAGAACTAGTATAACATAATTAATTAGCTTAAAAATGAATTATGTAAGACCGTGTAAAAGCACGGCGCTACAACGTGACCAAATCACTTCACGGTCTGTATACTTGTAAGTGGTGGTACTACCCCGGATCGGCAGACTGGGTACCACTGCCTACCACTCTTTGATAACCAGACCCGAAGCAAATATCCATCATCCATTTTTTTATTAACAAATATTTGTAATATTTAATGTTATTAAATATTACAAATAAAAGCTATGAAACAAATATTTGCTCCGACCGGGAATCGAACCCGGAACTTTACGCGTAACAAACCAAACGCTAAACCGTTCGTCCACGCCTGTCATCAAAAGTTTATACGAATCTAAGTAAAATATATTTATTATTACTTTAGTTCAAATTAAGCGTAATTAAATTTTAGTTCCTGTCTGTGATTGTGTGATGAATTATAGCTTCTTCCCGTTTAATTTAATTACCCAAGAGACTCTCTCAGAGCTCGCTCCAGCTTATCAACAAATGTTTACTCCAATTATGAAACAAAACTCAATAAGATCCGAGCGAGACGTTGAGTTATTGTTTGAAAAAAAAGGTTTGCAAATATAAATAACGAGTCCCAGAAAGATTAAGCTAATATCTTTTTTAAATTTTATAATAATAGGGAAATAAATTCTCTCGAAGTTAGATTACACAAACAATTGAAAAACCTTCCTCGCCCCACTTAACAACAAGTAGTGCGGTATAGTATACGAGTAAATGTATATGCAGACAGACTCATACATAAACCCTAATTAAGATGTTTAATCGAAACGTCTAAAGTAGTTAAAGTGCACACAATATCAGTCTCTAGTTATTTATTGTTAGACGAATACCTCTTTTTGTGTATACACATCTATTATGTTCTATGTTCTATCTATTATGTATTATGTTACCTTAGGGACATTCAAAGAAGGTTTGACGCGACGTGGTCAATGTGGTGATAAATAAAACGCACAAGTTGAAATCGAGAAGAAGACTAAGTATTCTTTTTTTAATTTCTCAAATAGAATATAATTAAATTAAATTATCACGCCTTTTTCCCACAGGGATAGGCAGAGACAATGGAGCGCCACTTGCCACGATCCTGACACAACTCCCTCGCTGCCTTCGCATTCACAATTATATTCATATCAATAGAATATAAAATAAAGAATAAATGATATTTGAAAATGACAATGTTTTTTTTTTCATGAAAGAATTATGTTTAACAATTTTAGTGCGAACATGGAAAAGATCGGCACAATACTACCCCTATATTGAAAATGAGGTTTGCTAAATTATTGACCGTAATTGTTCTAGTTTCATCCTAAGACAATTATCGGGTAATTACTATGCACGCAGCGTTACGGCCGGCCAATTTCCTGCAATTTACTCTTCACGAAGAGGTGGCGCGTATAACGCGGCAAACCCGAAGCTTAACACGCTCAATAACAAATGCACAACATAGACCTAAATCATAAACGACTTTTTAGAAGACAAAAAATTCAATCAATCAATCAAATTGTAACGTCTTTTTCCCTCAGAGATAGGCAGAGACAAAGGAGCACTACTTGCCATGATCCTGACACAACTCCCTCTCTTCACTCACATCCATAATGCCAGCTCCCGAATGTGGTTGGTCTTTATCATCAAACAACATTCTGAAAAATAAGTTCTCTGAGTGCGAAAAAAATTAAATAGCTGCCATATTTTATTTGAATGTCTATTTATTAAATTAATAATTTGATTATAATCTTACAACAACGTTATATAAAATAATATTTATATGTTTTATTTTCCCGAAAAATAAATATTCCATCAGTTAAATTGATGTTTCAGCTACCTATTATTTTTACAATCTTTAAAGGCGCACTGCGGTTTTTCACACGTGTTTACCTAGCGTTTGTATGAAACTACTCGTAATTGACATAGGGCTGTTATTTTTGAGTGTGGTGTAATTACGCGGGCCGTTTCTTGTACGCTGGTTGTATTTATGATCAAAGCTATAAATGAAACATAAAACATCATAAAATGACAACTAAAGATTTAATTTTCTAAAAAGGCAATTACTTTTTGATGTTGTTTATTTAAGTGGGTAGTAACGTATAGTGCGCCCTGTGGCGCCTTCGATGTATTAAGTTTTTCGTTTTAGTTGTAGCGCGTAGGCTTAGGCGTAGTTACCTGTTATACAAGTTATTGTGAATCTATTTTTTATTGCTATGTACAATACTAACTAAACAGATTACGATTAATAATAATTATTGGCAGTATGAGACAAAAAAGTTTTCAATTTGTGAGTTCTAGTAGACAAATGCATTAGTGTTTGTGTGATGTAAAAGTAATATTACTAATAATGGTTTTTAAGAAGATAGAAGTTTAAATATAAATGTTGAATGGAAGAGTTTTGCGTCATCTACGACCGTAATACCAAATGAAAGAATCTTGAAGTATTTACTCTCTACTTGAATGAGTCGTGACGCCGGACGCTTTCCGAGGATTGAAACTGAAGAACTTTTAACCACTCATGTTATTTGACTGAAAGATATATGAGTTCTGAAACTGGACTCGAATAAAATCCTTATTTATATGTATATAATTACAGCTTAAATCTTTTTATAAAATTGATTTTATGAAAAGATTTGAAACCTGACTCTCACAAAATAAATAAACGAAAACATAACAACTACTAGAATAATTATTTTAATAAGCATAAATAATTACAATTTCGTTAATTTTTTAGGCATTGGCGTTGTTTTTTTTTTTATATAAGAGGCGTGGCGCCTTTGTTAGCACATCAGTTCGTCACGCGTGAATTACCGGTGGGAGCCAAAATTTGTTTTAAAGCTTTAAGTTTAATATATATATATTTTTATTGTGACACGACATATGACCTCGACCCGCCTGATTATAAGCAAGAGGAGGTTCAAGAGTGACGACGACTGAAAACCGAGTTATTTCACGGCTGTCACCGTCAAGTTGCCTAGTTGGAACCGGCAACTTACAATACTTGTATACCGGTCTGTATACTTGTAAGTGGTTGAACTACCCCAGGTCGGCAGACTGGGTACCTACCACTCTTTAATACTAGACCCGAAGCAACTCTTTGTTTTTATTAACAAATATTTCATTTAATTCAATAATATTACAACTAAAAGCTATGAAATTAATATTTGCTCCGACCGGGAATTGAACCCGGGACTTTACGCGCAACAAACGAATCGCTGGACAATCGGCCACGCCTGTCGTCGATGTATGTCCTCATTTAAACTGCTCACCCCTCGTGTTACAATGGTCACGTGGCACGCGTAACTCGACGTGGCACGTTGCGCTCTGGCGTTTCTTACTAAACTTTATATAGGAAGTAAAGAAAAAAAATGATTATAAATAAGAACAAGTTAGATTCTAAAAGAACAGACACAGAAAAAAAATCAAAGTACAGATAAACAGTAGAGATACTCACACACGTTCACAATAGAATCACGATCAAATAAACCTATAGCAGTCACCGTGTTTGGTGAGACGAGCAAAAAGTTTTCCCTTAAACAAACGCGGTTTGACGCCTAACGAATGGACATAGAATTCCAGGGAAAAGAATATTTGGCCTCTACAAAAGATTAAGAAATAAAGTTAGAAAAATAAGACGTCATGAAAAAAGATTTTGAAAGGAGCGTAAGGGTCCTAATAGCTGACGAAAGTAAGCACGTCCATTAGGGCAATTAGTTTAATGAGTAAAAAGGTGTATCTATAAAGATTAGAATCTTAAGTTGTGAACACATTTAAAACCACTTAAGTTTGACCCGATACTCCAAAATAAAATTATATTTGCGCAATAAGAACCTAATACACCAATTTAGCAAACTAACGAGTTTATTAAGGTAAGATTTAGTCATATCGTCCTGCCCGTAAACAGATTTCGATGATTGATGACATGGCTATCAGGACAGATAATTCGGAACGTACAAGAATAATCGTAAGAGAAGAAAATAACTAATAGGACTTTTCAGTCGTCGTCACTCTTGGACCTCCTCTTGCTTATCATCAGGCGGGTCGGGGTCATATGTCGTGTCACATTAAAAAATAAACATAAACATACGGAGTTTATACTCCACGGTTAATTAAACACATATGGATACACATTGATTTATGTAAACAGAAATATATTATATAGAACCTTTGTAATAAAATGTACAAAACTATCTATGTATTTACGTATCTATGTATAACTCATTTACGACTAATTAAACGAGGTGACAACTGTAACCGCAGAGCTGAAAATGTTATTCTGTAGCTTTTAATAATTAAATCTAATGGATCAACGAATGGATTTTTGGTAGCGGTTGTGTTTATTTACATTACATATAGGTTTGTATAATTATTGATTGTAAAAAGGTTAGGATATTACGAGTATATTATGTTTAGTATAATTATGATTCATTTATTATGTATATTATATTATTTTTGTAAAATGAAATAAAATTCTTGATAATAATAGGATTAATAAAAGTTTCCATGAAAAAAAGTAAAATGAAAACGTAATTCTTTATTGACACTGTGTAAATAGAAGTTATATTAAAAAGTGAAAGTTTGACAGCGATCGAACATCAAGTTGTCATGCGCAGTTATAGGCAGATGCCCGTAGAACGAAGCAGCTTTTCGGCTAGAAGCCGGTAAGGAGGGCACATCTATGAGACGTCTCTTGTGATCTACCAAGAGCGCAGGCGCGGGCAGCTGAAATTCGCCAGCAGTTCTCAGTACGCCAACGGGCCAAGTAACACGCGGCGGACGAAGCGCACGGCGGCGAATTGCCGGGCGCAAGCGTCCCCGCCACGGCCATGAGCAGCAACCGTCCCTGTGGCCTGCCAGGCGCTATCCTAGTACTAGGATTTGCTATTATATGGCTGCCGCATGCCGACCACGCAGCGTGAGTAGTAGTACATTTTAATAACCACATGCACCTATTCACTAATTGAAAGCGTCACAACAAATTTATTACACGTGGGTAAACCAACTAATATAATTAGTTGCGAAATAGGTCAACATTCATTAATTCTTACAGAAACCTCAACTTTTAGATTCCTATAACATATATATATTCCTTTTAAATCCTAAATAAATAATGATTTTTCCCTAGTGCGTAATGTGCGCGTCTAGCGGAGAAAGAAGTTTTATACACGAACATCCTTAGTAGTAAGAAAAAATGGTCTTTAGGTGATGTATAGAAAGTAATTTATAATTATTTTTAAACAATAACATTACACTGAATTATAAATCCCGCATAAAAATATAATGAAGCAATTGAGCATGCGCGGGCCACGGGTCTCGCTCGAGTCACTCAGCACCAGCAGCTCAAGGGCGCTGCTACGCATTTATTATGTTTACAAGGTCGCAGGCTTTTACGCAAATTTTCACTTTGTGCCTCATTAATTTTTAAATAACAAATTATTTTACTTGACTATATTATTTAAATTATCCACGATGAAATATAATGACTTATGTTTCGAAACTCATTCTGAATTAATAAAATATTCTATTTTGAATAGAAAGGTGAATTTTCAATTTGAATACTTAAGCAGTTATAAATAACTAATTTAGATTAATATCCATATTTACTAGCATATTTATTTAAAAAATGTTTTTTTTTGTTTAAACTTAATTTAACACGTGCATAAATGTCAACATAAATTTATGGGACTAAATTTATTTTATTTTATTTATAAACTCTTAATTGCACAAAAGAAGGTACATAGGCGAGCTTAATGCCTAAGGTATTATCTACCAGCTAACCTTTATATAATAATAACAGAAATAATAATTTAGAACAAATAAAAACAATAAAAATTTTAGATATGCTATTTTTATTGGAAATAATAAACAAGGGACTTCTCTGAATTGTTTATTTGTCAACAATAATGGTATCCTAGATACGCTAGAACGGTGCTATATTTAAAATTACTTTTCTAAATATTCAACACCTCCCCTTAATTTTAAATCTCTAAATAAATTATAACTAAATAGACTAACCTAAATAGAATTAATATTTCTAAACAATTCTATATCCAAAACATAAGAATATTCAACTTACATAACTATATAATAAAACTACCCATAATCTGCGTCAGAATATCCACATTTTACTTTTGTTCCTTTGTATTTTGTACCCAAATTTTTAGTGTCCTTCAAATACTTAATAATTCTTTTTACAGCATTATTATGATCTTTAGAATAAGTATTAAAAAATCGACTAACTATATTCTTTGCATGCATGCAAATAGGTCTAGTGGCGCAACACAAAAACAATATAGAAACCAATGCCTCACGATACGGAAAATCACTGATTTTAACATTTTGATCACCTTTAGTTAGTATTACGTTTGGCTCCGTGGGCACGCTGTGTGAAGCAGCATCAGTCATTTCAAATTTCGATAATATTTCTTTAACATAATGTATTTGTAATAAGGATATGCCTTTATCAACTATAACAAATCGCTTTACTTTAAATACCCGCTTAGAAGTTATCGTTTTATTACCTTCCGGCAAATCATTATAATAAGTATTAGTTTCATAGACTTCTGCCATGTTTGCTTCATATTGTTTAGGTAATTTTCTTGGCCTTAAATTATACTCCTTATGAACCAACTCATTAATCCCTATGCCAATATTATCATTTTGCTCTGCTATATCTCTTTCTTCAATTATTTTCTCAACTCTTTCTTTAATTCTTTCCTCAACTATTTCTTTATTTCTTTTCTCATATTTTTCTTTATTTCTTTTCTTATCTTTTTCTTCAATTTCTTTATCGACACTAGTTATTTTTGTTCTCATATTCATTTTATTTAAATTTGTAGTATTTACATTAAACACCCACAGTGCCTGAAGACAAAGGTCTTCAACCAGTGTGTGTTGCCAGTGATGACATATGGCACTGAGACGTGGCCCCTAAATGTTGGCCTGTTGGAAAAGCTCAGAGTCACTCAGCGGGCAATGGAGAGAGCTATGCTTGGTGTGTCTCTGCGCGATAGAATCCGGAACGAGGATATTCGCCAAAGAACCGGAGTTACCGACATAGCTCGTAGGATTTGTGAGCTGAAGTGGCAATGGGCCGGCCACATCGCTCGAAGAACCGACAACCGATGGGGAAGAAAGGTTCTAGAGTGGAGACCACGAACTGGAAGACGCAGCGTAGGTAGGCCTCCCACTAGGTGGACTGACGACATAGTGAAAGCCACGAATAACCGGTGGATGCAGCTGGCATCTTGTCGTTCGAAATGGCGTTCTAAGGGGGAGGCCTATGTTCAGCAGTGGACGCATTCTGGCTGATGATGATGATGATGATGACATTAAACTCATTTATGTTATCCATTTCATTATCATACTGGTAATCCAAACCAATTAAGTCATTATCTAATATTTTATTATTTACTTCACTTACTTTATACTCATTTTCTAATAATGGCATGTTTACTAGTAATGGTATATTTTGGCACAACCCTGAAATATCATTAAATTCTTTAAAAACTACATCTCTTGATACAGTCATTTTTCTGGTCGTCACATCATACATTTTATAGTTAGAAGAATTCCCTTGCATCCCAACGAAAATCATTTCTGTACTTTTCTTATCCCATTTAGTTCTTTTTTGTTGGGGTGTATGTACAAATCCTACAGAACCGAATGTTTTAAAATAACTTAAATCTGGCTTTATACCCGTCCACCGTTCATATGGGGTAATTTCTAGAGATTGACTCAATGTAACCCTGTTCATTAAATACACAGTTGTATTCACTGCTTCTGCCCAAAGATAGAGAGGAAGGTCTCGTGCATAAATCATTGAAGTCGCACGTTCTACAATAGTTCTTATTTCTCTTTCGGCTCGGCCGTTTTGTTGTGGTGTGTAAGGGACTGTAACCTCGTGATGAATACCATTTTTGATCAGGTAATCATTGAAATATTGATTAATATACTCACTGCCATTATTCGTGATCAAAGTTTTGACACTATGTCCAAATTTATTTTGAATCATGTTGTTATATTGTATAAAACAATCCAACGCATCCGATTTGTGTTTAATAAAATATACATATATAAAACTAGAAAAAGCATCTTTAAAAATCATAAAATATCTACATCCCGACACTGACATACATGACATCGGACCACAGATATCACTATAAACTAATGACGCAAATGACAAATTGTTTCTTTTAGAACTTACAAAAGAAAAATGCGATTGCTTTCCAAGCATACAAGCCTCACAAAAAAAAATATTTACATTTATTTTGGATAAATCGATATTAATCAAATTATTTTTTACCATTTTTATAACTTCTTGAATATTTACATGCCCAAGACGCTCGTGCCATAGTTTAAGTTCACAAATTGGAGACTTATTAATTAAGTTGCATTGCTGGTGCACTATAGTTTTAAAAAGCAGTTCATATAAATTATTTGACTTCAATATAGCACTAGCGACTTTTACACCATTATCATAAATATATGCACTACAATGATCTTTCATAATAGAAAAACATTTCTTGTAACTGCACCCTCAGAAAATAAGTTATTCTGTAATTCAGGGATATATAAGACATCTAATAATTGCCCATCAAGCCACATATTATTAATATACTTTTTAATCAAAACGGTACCTTTACCCCTTACCTTGATAGTTTTATTATTACTTAGCTTTACAGTGGCACAATCGTTTTCTTTAAATTCGGTCAGTTCACTAAAGAAATCTTTTCTGTATGTCATGTGAGCTGATGCTCCACTGTCCATTATCCACTTATCAGACTCGTTCACTTTACTATAATCCACTAACACTGCGGATGGTTTGATTCCTCTCATATTTGTCCTGCTATATCTTCTTGGAGCTTGACAATCTCTGGAAAAGTGTCCTCTTTTGTTGCAATTGTAACATACAAATCTATTTTCTCTTGACGTTAAAGGTTGATCTCTATTAGGTCGGTCACTCCGATTATTTTTATTGGTATATAAAGCATTGTCTTCTTCTTCATAATTGTTTAAACACATTTCTTCGTCAATAAGACGTGCGGTTAAAATATTTATTTTTTGACTTTCTGGTGCCATTGACAGCCATGCTTGTCGAAAATTCCTATATTTGAGTGGTAGGGATGATATTATTTTTGTAATAATTGCATTTTCACTTATCTTTTCGCCATTTTCACGCAGTTCCTTCGCCATACTCTCTACTTTTGCAATATGTTGTGCAATATTATCCGTGTTTAACATTTTGTATTTATAAAATTTTTCTTGCAAAAACAGTGTATTTAACGGAGACTTTTGCTCATAAATACTTTCCAGTTTGTTCATGACTTCTGCTACAGTTTCACAGGTCTCAATGAGGGAAATTTGCTTATAGTCCAAGGCTTGAGTAACAATTAACATTGCCATGGCGTCTTTCCTTACCCACTCCTCATTCTTTTCTACCACACCATTTAGTTCTAAAAACGTTGCTAGGCCATTCGCTTTGAGTGCACATTTAATTTGAAATTTCCACTGACGAAAATTATTTACATTACCGTCGAAGCGATATATTGCTAATTTGTCCATTTTATTAAATTATTCAAAGTCAAATGCCTTTTGCTGCTCCTCTTGGTTTATTTTATTACTTTATTAGGCGTTTTCTGGGCCCATAACCTATTGGAAATAATAAACAAGGGACTTCTCTGAATTGTTTATTTGTCAACAATAATGGTATCCTAGATACGCTAGAACGGTGCTATATTTAAAATTACTTTTCTAAATATTCAACAATTTTTAAGTAAATAAATCTATTTAATAAGTAAGTTAGAACACATAGAACAAATCAACATCAAGAAATCAATTTGTCACGCCTTTATCCCACAAGAATTGGCAAAGACAATAGAGCGCCATAATAACAAATAATAACAGACAACGAAAATATTATATTATGTCTGTAATATTGTGTTTATTATTTTTTTATGTATCTCATTATACATTATGACAAAATCACTCCTGGTGTTAAGCTGGAGTGCGGTCTATGAATAGAGGAAACTGCCACTACAGTTCAATAAATGTACGTTGCAGTAACATCTACTATACTGGGCTAGTTGGAACCAGCAACTTACAAGTTGATTCCAAACGCGACAACCAGAGAAATATACGCATCTTTATTTTATTAACGAATACTGGTAATATTCAATGTAATTATTAAATATTACAAATAAAAGATTTTCTCCAACCGGGAATCAAACCCAAGACTTAATGAACTGATGTGCTAACCAATGCGTCAAGCCTGTAGTCTCTTGTCTAGTGATGGACTGGCTTGCACCAGCGCCGTGTCATAATGTATTTTATTGAGTTAATATTAAAAGCCTAATACAATCTATAATAATAAAAACGGTAATATTTAATTACTAAGTATTCCATCGACCGACGTCCCGAGAGGCGTATTGGTTAACTCGGCATTTCGCCATTTTTTTTATTAATTTGTATCCAACATTCAATAGATATTTACATATTAATCGTTGGTTATCAAATCCAATCCCAGAGAAAATCAAACCTTTATGCACTTCAATATCTTTCGTGTTTGGTTTTACTTCTCTACTATTCTTCTGATGTTTTGGATATCCAACCAACCGCGCTATTTATATATTTTATACTCACACATCTAACATTTACGAGTACATGACCCATTCTCTCATGCTATAACTATAAGGCATTATCAGTTGAAGAAACTATGCAAGCATTGGTATCAACATACTAAACAAGACACAAATCACTTTTACATGATATAAAAATACTGTCAACCTAACATCACTATTAGAATCACTATGGTAACAAAGGTAGAATCCTTTTTAATGGTGATATTATATCCCTTATCAGTAATTTTAGCAACTGAGATTAGGTTACTTTGTCTAAAATTTATAGAATTTACTTATTAAAGTAGACAATTTTACGTTTCCTTTGCCACAAACATCTGTATATAAATTGTGTTACATATTATGTAACATAATTTATATTTATTAAGAGAGAATTATGAATTAAGAAAAGAAAGGTACGATAATGAACGTTAACACTAGAGTAATAGTTTTGGAAAAAGAAGGTGAATTAAATGAAATAATGTGAGATAATGATGACGAAAAGAAAGCGGAACACTTCAAACAATTTACTTGGGAAGTATGTTTACAAGGAATGGAAAGTGTGATGAAGATATTAAGAGAAGAGTGCAAAAGGGTAACGTAGTCCATAGTATGATAATGTCCGAAAGTCACGGATGGCTGATCATATTGCGATACTTGTTCCTACATCAATGAAGGAAATAGTGAATATTGGGTGTGGCAGAAGAAGCGTAAGAGTAGAATTTAATGCTGTTGAAATATGATAATTCTAGGAGCCTATGTAGAGTACTGATAGCGGATAGAATGACGAATAGCAGAGTACGCTATACATTTGATTTAAAAGAAGATGTTTGTCAATGTATTGACAAAGGAATGCCTCGATTTATTTGAGCATATGGAAAGGATGAATAAATGTAGATTGACGGAAGGAATTTATAAATTTGATGTAAATGGGCGCGTTATATAAAGCAGACCCAGAAGAGTGTTTTTCGACCAGATCGAAGTCATCCTTAAAAAAGACGAATTCCCTAGTGCCCATTACTGTAGAGCGGGTATGAAGAGAATTAAGGATGTGAGGAAAGCAAATGAGTTAAGTTAGGATCGTGGCAAGTGGCACTCCATTGTCTCTGTCTATCTATCCCTGTGTAAAAGAGGCGTGACAATTTGATTAATTGACATAAGTGAGATGTACACCCACTATTTAGCACCCAACTGGCACTGCTTATAGATCTAGGCTTCTCATAATCACAGCTTCATGGCTTTCTTTGTCATCTACTACATATCTCGAGTGACCACACTTCCTTACATTCACTCGCTAATGGCCTGACTTGTTACAATAGAAGCATTTAAAGTTTAATGCATTATTATTGCAACCCTTTGTTTCTCTTGCATGATAGTTATTACATTCTTGACTTTTTTTCAAGAGACGATTCTATTAGTAAGTGCTGGACGATTATGACATAACCAAAACGTCATGAACCAAGCTTAGACAAATGGTAAACAAATTTGAAACATAAGTGGATTTGGTTTTGGGTCGTATACTTTTGCTTCTGCGAAAATTCCTGATTTTGTGACGTATAATCGTCTTTTGCGGGGGGGGGGGGGGGGGGGTCATTTGTTGCTTTTTTTCTTTCATTCGATGAAAACGGCGGTTGAAGCGCATCGAGAACTCCAAAAATGCTGCTCTAAGTAAAACAACGTGCCGTGATTGGTTCCGTCGCTTCAAAGACAGTGATTACGATGTGATTTCGTTGACGACCGTTCGTGTGAAGGAAGGCCAAAAATCTTCGAAGGCGCTATATTGGAGGCAATACTCGATGAGGATCCGCGACAAACGCAGAATTCGCTTGCTTCAGCATTGGGAGTTACCCGCCAAGTCATTTTCAAGCGATTGCATAAGTTGGGAATTATTCAAAAACAAGGAATTTAGGTTCCTTATGATTTGAAGCCAAGAGTCGATGAGCGTCGTTTTTTCGCCTGTAAAAAAAGGAAGGGGTTTCTTCATCGCATCATTACGGGTCCAATGAGAAAAAAAATATGGAGACTGCCCCCTAAATATGGGGGCAGTCCATATTTATTTATTTATTTTAAAACTTTATGTACAATGTACAAAGGCGGACTTAATGCCGCTAGGCATTCTTACTAGCCTACCTTAGTAACAATTTAACGCACTTTTTGTATGAGGTAGGTGAAAAAAAAATAGAAGCATCTGATTCTAAATAATTCTAATATACTTTATAATACACTAAACATATTTTTGGTATGTAGTACATACCAAAAATATAATACTAATACATATAAATAATAATACATATAATACAATAAATACATACACATAAATATACATACTACTTACAGTTGTTGGGAGCTATTTAGGACATGCGTGAAAACCATCTTTTTAAATAGTGATCTATTTGGGGCTTGTCGGATATCTACAGGCAGGTTGTTCCACAAATTTGCGGCAACAACTGCAAACGAGTTGGACATAAACTTAGAACTATGAGAAGGAATAGAAAGAACACAGTTATGAGTTGGTCGCAACGACCTGTCATGGAGCGAAGAAAGATAGGTGAATTTGTTCTTGAGGTACTTCGGCGTCGCAGATTCATATAGTACGGAAAATAATAAACAAAGGATTCTGATATTTCTATGACTACGAATTGGTTGAATTGGGCGTGAATATGCCCCCTACAAATTTAGGGGGCATATTCACGCTTTGAAGGTTTTGCTGTGTTCTTGGTGGGACCAAGACGGTGTTATTTATTATAGCTGTTGAAACAGAGCGAAACCATCACTGGGGAACGGTATCAAACTCGACTGCGCGAAACGTGGCCACAATACGAGTAGAGACA
Organism: Tinea trinotella; assembly: GCA_905220615.1. Taxonomy (NCBI): domain Eukaryota; kingdom Metazoa; phylum Arthropoda; class Insecta; order Lepidoptera; family Tineidae; genus Tinea; species Tinea trinotella. Next base: position 8,437,252 of record HG992305.1, read on the forward strand.
CGAAAAAATGATTTCACAGCATGGCAATGCTCGGCCTCACGTTGCCAAACCCGTTAAAACCTACTTAGAAACGCTCAAATGGGAAGGCCTACCCCACGCGCCATATTCCCCAGAATATGCGGCGTCAGATTATTACTTGTTCCGTTCGATGGCACATGGTCTGGCTAATCAGCAGTTCCGCTCATATAAAGACATCTCAAAATGGCTAGATTCGTGGATTCGATGGATCAGTACATTGGCTTCCTCGAGCCCTCCAAAAGCTCCCATGGGCTAAAATTTCTAAAATTTCTGGATTCGTAAGGCATCCCTCTCTTCAACCGAACGTCTGAGATATTCATAACTCGAAGGCAGGCTATACAGTTACATAAAAGCTAGCAATTCCTCTTTTATTAGCATGTCTGCATTCTCAAAGAATTTTGACAGATGTTCGCGAATGTCCCCCTCACTCCTCTTTCGTAACTATTTTTTTAACATTGTTGACTTTTCGCAGTGCCTCTTGATACAAATATTGACTCTAGCTTAAGTCGTATATGCTTTAATTTTTTGGAACTTATAGACAATAATAAATCCGCTGGGGCCTTTTTACATGAAAGTGCCAGGTTTGTCATTTGTCCTGGTCTATCTGGGTATGAAGAAAATGTGAGGGAAGCGAGGAAGTTGTGTCAGGATCGTGACAAGTGAAACCCCATTGTCTCTGCTATCCCTATGGGGAAAAGGCGTGACAATTTAACAATTTGATTTAAAAGTTCAATTAGCAAACAGTTGGTGGACATTTACCTAGTCTGTCGATCAATTTGAAAGTTTTTGGCTAAGCTAGCATAGATATAAAAACAACATACATTGATTAGCTAAAAGTAGGTCTTAATCCAATCACTAAATCCAATCCAATTGTTAGGTCCCCAATACTTTACGGTTTACCTTTTTAAGAATGTATAACCTTCTCGGGTAAAAGGTTACGTGGTGAGTTGTTTATTTATGTATGTAATACAATTGGATGCATAAATAAATCATAATATTGGTCGTAGAAAACTTGAAAGTGCGCACGCATGTCAAGGGCACCATAGCTGCAGCCCAGTCAGACATAGGTAATATTCTAATGATTTTAGCACACAAGGCCAGGTTTACAATACATAAGGTAAACTTTTAACAGGACAACTTCTAAATCCCTTCATTATGTTATTTATAGTAACGCATCAAGTAAGGTGAATTAGTAAAGTAAAATTATATAATGTATTTTAAAAATATATAATAACTCTATTGTATGTATATATTTCTTTTAGTTTACTTTTAAGAGAAAAATATTATTATAATATTTTCTAGTTATAAAGATGTATTATAGTTACTCTAACAATTTAATATTAAAGAATATTCTATATATGATATGTAGTTTGGAATTTATTAGACACTCGTATCACGCAAAATATACAATGAATTGTATGTAATATTGAAATAATATTGTCACAGGGGTACTGGCGGAGGTGGCATGTTTGGAGATGTAAACATTTCTGCTATATTGGATTCCTTAAGCGTCAGCTACGACAAAAGAGTGAGGCCAAATTACGGAGGTTTGTTACATATATCTTTCTTTAACAATAAAAACAAGAATTATTCTTGTTCTTAATACACTAGTCAGAAAAAAAATATTAGTTTTTCCGGCCTATTATAACTCTGAGAAATGGTCCTACAACAAAATATAACAAAGTTTTTAAACATTCGCGGTTTTCACGTAATCTTTGGCAAACCACATGAAAAAAGTAATACCATATATTTGCTCGCCTTATGATATGAAAGAATATTAAGCGAAAACATCAACTAAATAAAAGGTAAAACTAAATAAATCGCAAATTTAGTATAATTTTGAATATAATAGATGAACAGAGGATTCCATCGGTAAAATTAATTCTTTAAGTGTCCTGAAAAAACACTGAAAGTTTAAAGCGCTGCGATACAAACACACTCACTAACACACGGACGCATACGTGGTGTAAGAAGTGTAAATTCAACGGCAAAACCACTACACTCTTTAAGATTATTAGCCAGATCATCATACAGAGAAAGTAAATTAAATTTAAGAGAAATAAGTTATGTAAAAGAGCATAGTAGATGTTTAAGGCGTTTTTAAAGCGATAAAAAGTATTTTTTTACGTGGTTTATCTTTCATTACCTGACTACGGCGAAGCTAGAAAGAGTGTATATGATTTTGACCGGTATGTATGTCTATGTGTATGTTCATCTGTTCTCTCATAACTATTTATAATTTTAGAAATAAGGTATCGTTGGAAGTGTGCCTAATTTTTTCACATTACTGTGAACATGGCGCCCTCTATAGGACGTAAATAATTTATATTTCTGTAGGACCATTTTTGTTTCGTGCCCGTTGTAAATCACCTAAAAAATATGTTTACTATACCTTAATTTTTGTTTCTACTGCATAATAATAACAGATTTTTTACAGATTTTTTTACATAGAAGAAAATATCGTCGTTGTTCTCGAATTATTATTATTACTATATATCTATTGAAACCCCCCCCCCCCCCTTCCACAAATCAGTTGTTCGCATTATTCATTGCCATTAATTAAATGTAACCAAATAAAAAACATAATTCATCAGTTTCTTCCACAATTCAATTTATTTCCCAATGACTTATAATTTAATAGGAATAAATTGAAAGCGAATGGATGGATAGAACGGAAACGACTTAAAAATAAAGAGGGGCTTGAATGAAGAATGTCATATTTGTCGACTCACAATAAATAAATAAAGTTGTGGCTGTTTTTTTATTGTGTACTTATTTGTGGTACTCTACTTATCTGATGGTAAGCAAGGGAAACTGCAAGAACGCTGTCAACTAAAAAAACTATTAAAATTTTCATTGCGTCACTTCACTGTTACTATGCCAGCCAAAAGATGTGAAGGATTAGAGATGTGTCACTGTGTCAGCATCATAATTTGTTATATAAAATGGCAGCCCTTTGTCTCTCTTTCTGCTTGTCTCTGTGCTAGCATTTTAGTTAAGTTAGGATTAATAAAATATATGTTAACAGGTAAGTTATTTATTTTACTATATGTACATATAGAAAAAATCAAATTCTCGAATTGCTGGTTTGATATTTAATACTAGAAACATTCATGTCAAAACATTTGATAATAATATTTAAATAATTTAATTACGTATTTTATATATACGAATAATTGGGTGTCCAAAAAATTCTTATTCACAAATTCTTTGTCTATTATTTAGCATGCCCTAAATTTTAAGAAAGTATGATATTTCAGGACCACCAGTGGATGTGGGAGTCACCATGTACGTGCTGTCTATCAGCTCCCTATCTGAAGTTAAAATGGTACTTTATATAGTAATTGTTTTATGTAGAAAGGGTTAGATTTAACATAGCACTTGGCCATCTGAAGCACGGTTCTAATAAGCGTCTTCGATCGAACTCTACGAGTCTTTTAGACATAATTCGTAGGATTAGGGCTAGGTTACTCGAACAAGTTCGATCGAAGACGCGCCCCGGACTATGGGACACGTCTGTCCTCTGGTTTGGTTTTCACTGATGGGGATGATTGCAGGTCCGCCGGTGGAGGTCGGTGTCACGATGTACGTGCTGTCTATTAGCTCCGTCTCCGAAGTGCTCATGGTACTCGACATTGTCAGTTTACGCTTGTCTCGGTCGCTGCGTATAAAGGGACGTGGCGACCGAGCAGCCCCAGACACGAGGCTGCGAGCATGCCGGCGTGATGGAGTCAACATCTTAAACGACTCACCACCATAAATTGTATAAAGAATCATAAAAAAATATTTAAATACGTGCGTCGTCCTTTTAAAAACTCTTACATTTCGTACAGAAGAACATACTATTATATTCTGTTAAATAAATGGATAATGCACGTAAACATCAAATTATATTAGTAAATAACTTTAAAAAATACTAAATCATTTAGTCAAGTGGTGTTATCGTTTAAGTCTGTTGTACTTTAATAAAATCACATGAAAATGTGCTCTGCTATTAAGCAATCCTCCATTCCGAATAATGTCGTGTTTTGCTCTAATTGGTGTTTAATTTTGGTTTCTTGTTTCTTTTTGTTATAAATACGTGGTTTTACAAAATTTTGTGCTTTTTTACACTTATAAAGGTTTTGCGTGTCATTGGGTTTCTCTTGTATTCCTTAACTGGCGATTGTACAAAAAAAAACTGCCTATCGTGTGAAAGTGTTATTTCTTTTTGTAGTCTATAACTGCTATAAATGTATATTTATTTTGTAATGTTGCCCTTCTTAATGTTCAAATACTTGGAACTTACTTTACTTATTTTGTCATGATCTGTTGTGGCTTAATCGTTCTTTGGGTCTCAAGCAACTTTGAAAATCGGAATGAACTTCTGATTTCTTCTTACTATCATCTTGACAAGGCTTTTATTTCGTAGTGTGTACTTTGATATGTCACAACGTGATGCGTTTATTTTCTCAGTTAGACATCTGATTTTTGTATTGTGGCTCCATACCCTTGATAGGTTTCAGACGACCAAATATATGTCACCAGGGTGTATGACCCCTAATGGAAACCAAATCAAGGGTCTTTAAGGTCACTTCAGGACGTGACCATTGTCCGGAATTAGAAATGTTTCGTGTATAATGTGTGTATCAATTTGAGCACACGAAATTATATTTTGTTCGAAATTAAAGTAATTGTAAAAATGTGTGCTTCAGTTGATAAAGTATGTTTTCGTGTGTAGTAAAATTAAAAGGCGCAATTGCGTACGCTTTTCACGTACGTCACTATCCCACTAAATGTAAAACGAGCCTTAAAACTGGACAACTTATTCATATGTTATATCAAGATATTTAAAATTATATTTTATTCATGCCAATCACTCACATCAAGTTAGGTTTTGAAACAAAATTTCTTAAAGTAACCATATTTAACGCTCGTAAGTAAATATATGCATAAATGTGATAAATAAGAAATGAAATGATAAATAATAAAGGTAGTCGTATGGTATCACATTTTGTGTATATTTAAATGAAAATTTTCACAAAGATTCAAGTAATTAATTTTAATACTATAAAACAAATTTAATAAAAATATCTCTGTGAAATATTTTAAGCACTTTTTCTCAAATTTATAAAATATATACAATGGGCGATTAGACATATAATTTATAAGTTCTCTTAAATTCATAATTATTTTATTTAAATACACTACAAATAATAAAGTTTTTGTTCATATCGCCTATCGTATCTTGTGTAAATTAATTATCATTAAAAATTTAATTATTTGGTTATGTCATACAAAATAATTATTTCAGGATTTTACGCTAGATTTCTACTTTAGACAATTTTGGACCGATCCAAGACTAGCATATAAGAAACGTCCGGGTGTGGAAACATTATCAGTAGGCTCCGAATTTATTAAAAATATTTGGGTGCCTGATACATTCTTTGTCAATGAAAAACAATCCTATTTTCATATTGCAACAACAAGTAATGAATTTATTCGTATACATTACTCAGGATCTATCACTAGAAGCATAAGGTTGGTGTTTTCCTTTCGTTTGGAATATATATTATTTTATTTCTATTGCCTACATAAGTACCAAATGTGATACAATCACCATATTTAAATTTCAGACTGACAATTACCGCTTCTTGCCCAATGGACTTACAATATTTTCCCATGGATCGCCAGTTGTGTAATATAGAAATCGAAAGTTGTAAGTCACTTCTTATATTTGTTATAAACATTTCAGCAACTCATGCCTATACTTACCTTCATAATTTACTTTGAAATTCATAAATTTCTTAATAAAAATTTAAAATTTGCTAAGTTAATAATTCCTATATTTGGTATTTAATTGGTTACTATAAAATTTATTACCGTTCTGGCCGGCTGTATGTTAGAACCTAAAAGTTTTGAATACGGGCCAAGAATATAATATGGTTCCGCACCTCTTCGTACCCTTTGCTCCTTCACATAAATTCAAACCCCAGCAAAATGGGTAACAGCTTATTTTACTTTTACGTATATCCGCATGGTTCAGTCGGCTACACTATGCGAGACATTCGCTACAAGTGGAATGAAGGCCCCAACTCTGTGGGAGTCTCCAGTGAGGTGTCACTCCCGCAATTCAAAGTTCTCGGCCATCGTCAACGAGCTATGGAGATCAGCCTCACCACAGGTATTTATATAAAAATAATCACTAATCAATCGTTAATTTTATTGTTAGACCTCTTTGGAAACTAATAACGTGTGATGTTTCTTTGCAGGAAATTACTCACGTTTAGCCTGTGAAATTCAATTTGTAAGATCTATGGGATACTATTTAATCCAGATATACATACCATCTGGACTAATTGTCATTATTTCATGGGTATCATTTTGGTTAAACCGCAACGCGACTCCTGCACGCGTCTCGCTTGGAGTAACGACTGTGCTTACAATGACAACCTTGATGTCTTCTACCAATGCTGCTTTACCAAAAATTTCATATGTGAAATCTATTGATGTTTACTTGGGAACATGTTTCGTAATGGTGTTCGCCAGTTTACTGGGTAAATATTAATAAATATCAATTCATTTCAAATAATATAAAAAATACAAATATTATCTATATATTATAATATCTGTATAATAATTCCTATATTCAGAATATGCTACGGTGGGATATATGGCAAAAAGAATCCAAATGAGAAAACAACGATTCACTGCTGTGCAGAAGATTGCGGCCGAAAAGAAAATGAAACTTGACGGACCAGGGCCTGGCAATGTCGAACCACATCCACCAACAAGGGGCAACACCTTGACTAGACCAATTGCATCCGCCAGATCCTCGGTAATACATTATTTTATATATAAAATAATGTATTAATAATACGTTAACATTCACAAAAGTTTAATTTAATTTATTATATATTTTTTTCAAACAGGTTCGGTTCAAGGTTCACGATCCGAAAGCTTATCCAAAAGGAGTCACTCTTGAGAATACTATAAATGGCGCTCGTGGAACTGGTGATGAGGAAGCTGGGCCTGCAGCTCCACCCCCGCCTCCACCACCACATATTATTCACGCATCAAAGGTAACTAACACTGACCACTATTTAACACCATCATCATCAATTGCTATGCCTCAATTAAGCACCAACAACAAAGCGCCACTTTTACAATTACATTAGGTTAGACTCTATGCTTATAGGGCACTGATGACCATACGTTATATACGAGTATAAAACAATATTTTTTATTAAGACGTGCCATCTTACTATGTCTTATTGGTGCAAGGGAAAATCCAATTCAGTTTATGGTTGCCTTATGGCATAGTAACATGCCGGCCAAAGGTGATTTTAAATGCTTCGCGTGAATTAATTCAAAGTTATGGGTTGTCAAGAACACATAGGCTACTAATATTTGAATTAGCGAATTTGTTTATTATCCGTTGTTTAGGCAAAATGCGAATGAATAATTGGAGATTGTCTTAAAGTATTTAGATAGTAGAATTTACATGATTATGACAATTGACGTCGATTTCAGGGTATCAGTAAAATTCTGGGAACTACACCATCCGATATCGACAAGTATTCGCGTATCGTCTTCCCAGTATGCTTTGTGTGCTTTAACCTCATGTATTGGATCATCTATCTGCACGTATCTGATGTTGTCGCCGACGATCTAGTATTATTGGGGGAAGAGAATTAAATACAAGTAATTTCGGTTCTGATTTTAATGTAGATGACTTACAGTCCAACTATGCTCTAGAAACTATACTGATTATACTACTCTCGTAGATGTTCTTTCAAAATTTGTTAGTACATTTACATATCACATAATATTACTGCTATAGAGGTTGTTAACTCTTAAACAATAATGTTGTGGAAAAATAACACGTAAATATATCTATGGAAAATAATGTTATTTGATACAATTCTATTAGACTAATTACAAGAATGATATTTTGATAATCACTTGTTTATTAGTCTATTGAGTTGTTTAAAGTCATTGGTAGATTAATTTCTTACATACATAATAAATTTAATACTGTTATTTAAACAAATTAAAATCTTATACTTCAGACAGATTTAATAATTTTGCAGCTTGTAAGACATTTTCAAAATTTCAAACGGCCTTAAAATTTCAAAATATAAAGCTAATGAAATATTGTAGTATTGAATATTAGCGGTGCACCTACTTGGCACAATTTATCAATGGTTATTAATTCTCACGTTTATAATAATAACTAGCTGATATGCATGCACTAGTACATAAATTCTTACTTAATGCAAATACTAAATTACATTACTAATAAAAGATCATTCGACATTTCAATATTAGTGAATCCACAGAAAAAGTTTTATATAACATATACATAATGAAGGCTGTGCTGGTGTCATGTACCGAGACCTTTTAAGAATTGTACTACTTATCATGGTTTGGGACATGGCGTCTATAATATTGTGTCAGGTACATCATAATTATAATATCGTTTGTTGATATGATGTCCTGGGTAATTGTTTCTCTTTGGTAATAAGCGTGGTATAGTCACTACAAAAATGGCTGGTAAAATCCCGGGACAAAAATAAATAAGTCAATACCTATAACCAGGTAAAATGCAATAATTTATACAATTTTTTTTAGGGATCAATTTTTATTATCCATAGTAATAAACTACAGAATTGAGATGCTTTACCAGAATATAAGAGATAATTTTGCAATCGCATTAAATATTGTTAGTCTTAGGGGATGTTTAGCTTAGATACGATTAATTATATTTTTAACACCCCTTCTATCTTTTGCGTGACCAATCAGACCACGAGGATGTTACAATGAATTAGCAAAGAAATAATTATTTTGGAATAACATCTCAATTACAAAATGATGGCTGTTTTATATTTTAATGATATATTTACATTTTATTGTAAAAATTAGGTTGCATAAGTCTTATACAATTTTAGAAACGTTATTTAAAATTTATATTTAGAAGTAACAAAAGATTCTAAATTAGTTTAATTACTTAGTACATAACATAAGATACCCAAACAAACGACACGATCTGAAACGATCTAAAAGAATATTATTCCTATTATAATGATGTCGGTCGATGGAGTAGGAAGGAGTTTGGTTCAATTACCTCGAATAATAAGACATTTGAATCCAATCGAAGACAATATTAATTACTAACTACTCGTTGTAATTTATATATTTGTAAATGCGACTAGCGGATCTAGAATTATAAATAATTTTATATTTAAGATCGTACGAAATAGTACCAACATATCGCTGCTCAATCCACTAACAAAATTATGGTTGTTAATAAACTAACTGCGAAGGATTTGCTGCAATTGATTTGCTTAATATATTACGTAAAATTAATGTAAGTAACTTAAATTAAGCAACAAACAGTGATAGTTAATACTTATGACAATTACATATAAAGTTCAAGAAGACAATCAATCTGTGTTTAGGTATTTAGATTAGAAAACTCCTTCCAGTTAGGACTTGTATATTTATTTATCTTTAAATTTGCTCAATGAAATAAGACGTGTATGAGACTATGTGTATTCGCAAAACGATTAATATATTCTAAAATGTGTGTTTATGTCATGGTAAGAACATTATATCAGTTTGGCTCCTACGCTTTTTTAATTGGTAACTAGACAAATCTCATGAAAATTTGAAGAGATGATGATACATGGATAATTAAGTGACATATTGTTATAGTCCATGCATAAAGACTGAGCCAACAGTTATTCAGTTCCTCGTCTTATTGGCGATTTTAATTATGATTTTTATATTTCTTATTTTTCAAGTTAGATTATTATACAACGGTCGTGACTTGTATCTATCTGAAAGTTACTTCTATTTCAAAATATAAATAAATATAAAGTCTTTATATGAATAAAGAATCGATTGGTTTATAATTATTTTTGAATGAAATTGAAAATAGAGAAATATAAAATCGCCAAATTAATTTACCGACGTTATATTAAAGGTCTGTAATTCTTAAACAGAATTCGGGTAAAATAGACTAAGACAAAATAATAATATAAATTAAGAAAATGTGAATTTGCATATATTGCACCTAGTTAATAAGTTCGTAGTGTAGTTAAATGTGACCGAGCATGAGCGAATTGAAAATGCGCCTAAAAATAATAAAAGTAACACAACTTCTTGTTCTTGTTCTTCATTGTGGTGTAAACGAGTTTATATAAAGTAGGCGCAATTTCACTTCGCTTGTCCCCTCGTTCACGAAACCAAATTCTAAATCACGTTTAAAACTAGGATTAAATGTATAATTAAAATTATATTGATGTATTTAATATTATGACTAGGTTATAACTATCACACGTTTAGATGATTATCTTCATCAAAAAGGTCCGTTTACTGTTTTTTTATTAAATAATTTATGTTATATAGATTCTTATATTTAATTTTAATATTAGTAGTATTTAGTAATTTTTAGCAATACTTTACACATAATGCGATAATTATTCCTAATATTTTATATTGTGTTTTATATTTCGGTATTTTACACAATATAAAATTATTAATTATTAATGATGTGTAAGGTTTTATTACATTTATCCTTGTTTGTGTAAGGTGACGTGCCAAATTTTTGTATGTTTGCTAATTATTTATTATATTTGTCGTCGTCGTAAATTAATTTAAATTTTACACTTTAGTAATAATACAAATTAACATTGACCATGTTTAGTTGATATAAATCAAGCTCTGACAATATTCTAACAATTTGTACCAAACCAATCGTGGTTGCTGTGAAATTACTATTATGCTTTTTATTATATTTATTATACTTTATATGGCTGGTTTTGCTGATATTATACAATTTAAATATAAATGTAACTTAATGGAATGGGCAATTTGTGTTCATATGAACGTTACCAAATTCCAGCGACAAACGACTAGATAATAATATAATAATACATTCATATTCTTATTTGTTGTATTATAAAAGAGTAAAATTTGTTGTGTTTGAAAATTTTATTGTTGAGTTTATAATAAACAAAACTAATAAGAAAAATCAACAAAAATAGATATTATTAATTTCGGAAAAAAAATCAAATATTTTTTAACTAAATAAGTATTCTTTAGATTTTTCCTAAATCATTGCCGTCCCCAGACACATCGCGAAACTTTAAATCATTGCGAATTATGAAATCCATTTTAGTAAACTCGAACTTTTACATAGAAGTGCATTCGCGGTTAATATTCTTATTCAAACACAAATCTATAAAATACACCATATTAAAACGTTGAATAAAATAATATATTTATATATAAATATATATTATTGCAGATAAAAATAATCTAGACGAATAGGCATAAAACAGTAAAACTAAAGTGAATATAAATTAAATTTAATATATTTCCTAATACCTTTACCTCTGCACTATCAACACTTAATACTCACTTAATAATAATAATTAGATCATACCGGTAAATATTATAAAATATTAAATCTAAATAGTGTGCCATGTTAATAATGACATTTTTATACCTATTCCATAAGAATATGTAACAAGGAAGTGTTAATATTTTTAAAACTACGAAATTAGAAAATGTTTATTTACCAGTATACCGTACTAGACTTTATATGAAAATATTTCACTTGTCCTTTCATTTAAATACAAAGTCTTAAAATGTATAATAAACTATATCTAAATGTAGTCAATTTAGCAAAGACATGGAAGTACAAATTTTAAAGTGATTACTATACACAGCCAGCAGAATAGAAAGAGGAGGGCTTTAGCTCTTTTTAGGAATGAGCCATAGAGATCTATATTTTTTAAAGTCAGTTTAAAAATATTAATGTAATGCCTTGGAGAGCATATATTCGTACATTATATTTTTTCATTAACATTACAGTAGTAAACATAGTAAAAAAAGAATTAAGAAATTACTTAAAATACTCATAGTACTCAATGTTATTAGAAAAATTACCTAATCCAAATATTTACTAGTTGTATTCCATTTTGGACCAAAACATTGTTTCCTTCAATAAATTTTACACTACTTAAGATGAAGTTTTTAGTAAGCGTTGTCCAGTTTTGCAACATTGTTGCCAATGAAGATGATACGAGGTGGGATGCATAATAATTCAAATCCAAATCAAGGTCTTCTTACAACGTCAATGTTGTTGTTTATGCACAGCAGTAAAATAGCCATTTGGCGGCTTAAAATCGGTGCATTGTCACTAGTATTGACACATTATCAGAGATAACATCATATAGACGTTTATATGACTGTTACAGAAAAAATAAACTGGGCAGACGGTAGTTTCTCCGATAGTTAGAAAAGAAGTAAATAATAAAAACTAGTCAATTACTTGTAATACTTAATTTTACTCAATGGTTGTATTGAAAACGTTAATCAATTGAACGCTTTAATACCCAACCCTTTAAATCCCTTCAATTAAAATTATAGTGACACGGTTATATACCTTTACAACTAATTTATTATTATTAAAATTATATAAAACGGAATAGTGACAACAGGTACAGATTGTAGTAAAATTTGTAGGAAGTTATTGTATTTCAAAAACTATCATAAGACAGTATAAAATAGAAAATAAAATTATGTATTAAGTTTTTATTACAAATTTATGAACTAATATGTATTACAAAACTAGTACTTCATGTACTAGTTTTGTAATATGGCATTTTACCATAACACAGTTCACCGATCTTAAAATTTCACTACAATTGTGCGAAGTATAACTGTTGTCTATGATTTTAGGTTTCGTTTGTATTTTTTTGTTACATAGAAAAAAAAATGGTTCTAAATGTTAAATGTTTTTTTTTATTGTTTAGAAAGGGAAACTTCAATCTTATTTTTATTGTTCCAAAGGAAACACTTCCAATTTAACTATAAATATTTTTTATGTACTACAGATTAAATATTCCAGTTTATTTTGAGACTGAACTCAATATGTTGTTGTGTATTAGTTATTTTTACCCACATTTTATTGTATTATTATAAATGTTAAAAAAAGACTTCTTTTACGAGTGTCCTACTATTATGTAAGATTGTTTTAGTTATTTAAGCAGATGCGCTAATTTATTTCAACAAATGTGTATTTCAAATCTTCCTTAATATGAGACCTTAACAATTTGTCAAGGTTGAATGACAATTCATTCTATAACAGTATTATAATAATATTATACTTAAAATTAGAACTTTGAATTTATACTTTAAGATTACAACAATAAGGATGAAATCCGATAAATTATTAAAGTTTTTTTTTCCATTATAATACTAAGTCATAGTAGTAACTCAGTCTGTACGTTTGGTAACGTTGTTTGTCAAACTGATGAACTTTTTTTTAAGTTTTAAAAGACGCATTGTATGGAAACTTTAGTTCTGTGATCCAAAATAAACAAAAAAACACTGTGATTCTGTTGTTTCATTTAATTCCTACTTTGGTACAAAAACCAAGGTTGGTTCTTGCTTTATGTCCATTTTTTTATTGTGACTCAACACATGACAGCACCCCGCCTGATGTTAGGCTGGAGTGCAGTCCATGAATGGAGGTGACTGTTAATACAGTCAATTACCTGTAAGTAGTAGTCACATCCGCATAGTTAAAGCCAGCAACTTACAAGTTAATCCCGAAACTCGACTAAGTCTACCCCGGATCGACAGACTGGGCACTACTCCCTTTAACAACCACACCGGAGCAATATATCCACCTCTTTATTTTATATTAGTTCTAATATAATTAATTAATAATAATATATTAAATAATTACCTTAAATATTACAAATTTCTGAGGCCTACCACCAAGAACCTAATATTTTCTTTTGTAATGCTTCGATAGTTTGGGCACATAGAAAGGATGAGTGAAAGTAGATTGACGAAAGGAATTTATAAATCTGATGTTATTGGATGCGTTAAACAAGGCAGGCAGTGTATTCCGACCAAATCATAGACATCCTCAAGAAAGCCAGGTTGCCTAGTGCCCATAACCACAGAGCCTGTATGAAGAGAATTGTGGATGTGAAGGAAGCAAGGGAGTTATGTAAAGATCGTGGTAAGTGGCGCTCCATTGTCTCTGCGTATCCCTGTGGGAAAAAGGCGTGACATTTTGATTGATTGATTATTTTGTACATAATTACCGCAGTGGTACGCTTTGGAGAAATAAATGTGAGGTCACAAAACTGTTAATAGTAATTTTATTCAAATAAGCACGTACGAATTGACATCCGATTAAAACAATATAGTCAGATCGAATTAGCTTTTTGGACAAAGAAATTCCGTTTGGAGCGAAAAAAAATTTAAATGTAGATTCAACTATCAGGAATTGTTTGCAAGTAAAATTATAGCATAATACTGTCAAGTTTTTTTGACAGCGCCCGCTGATTGTTTTTTATAAAACAAATAAAACAATCGGAATATGTTTTTTTATCTAATTTCGTTAATAACTTTAAGTTCGGTTCTACACTAAAAGTTGCGAAACCCAAGTTGTAGAGTAGAGATATGCAACAAAAAGCGTTTTACAAATAGTTTGCCCTGTATAGCATAAAACCAATCGCAGCGCTTTTTACAAAGATGGCGGCCGCGGGTCAAGAGTTGCGGGGGGGGGGGGGGGCTCTTGATATCCAAAAAATAAAACTATGTGCTCTTACTTTTGCACGCTCGACCCAAAAAATGGACCATGTGGAAATAGTTATTCATGTATTTTTATTATTATTGAGACGTAATATTATTATTATAAATCCAATGTTGATGGGTGTGTTGAACGAGGTAGATAGACCCAGGAGGGTGTTTTTCGAACAAATCGGAGCCTCAAAAAAGCTGGGTTGCCTAGTGCACATAACTGTAGAGCTTGGATGAAGAAGATTGTAGATGTGAGGGAAGCGAGGGAGTTATGTCGTTGTTTCTGTGACATAACCATTGTCTCTGTGTATCCATGTAGGAAAAAGCATGACAATTTTATTGATTGATTGTTTGACTCGACATATAACAGCACTTGACTTGATGTTAAGATGGAATGCGGACCAAGAATGGAGGGTACTTAAGTATAAAACTGTAAGTAGCAGCAACATCTACTATGTCGGCCTAGTAGGAACCGGCTTCTTAATACTTGATTCTGGTACTACTCCGGATCGGCAGGCTGGATATCCGCCCCTTATTTTATTAACGAATATTTGTCATATTTAACTTTATTTCTAATTTATAAAGTTACAAATAAAAGCTATGTAACAAATATTTGCACTGACCGGGAATCGAACCCGGGATTAGCGTATCGAACTGGTGTACTAACCAATGTGCCACAACTGTCGTGTTTGTCTTTATCTCATAAATGTGCAACAAAATAATATTTTTGGTTCCGAAACATGATCTTTACGGTCCCTAAAATTGAAAATGATGACACCACCCTGAGCCTCGGTGGAGAAACATCTTGAACAGTCCGCTTACCACTTAAAAACACTAGAATCTACTGTATTGCAAATATTTTGTATAAATGAAATGTAAGAAACTACCGAGCCATAAGATTAATAAATAAATAAACAACAATTAGACATAAATATTTTTATTAATAAAATTACAGCAATATCTGACTTACATTTATTATTGAAAAAATAAATTATTTTTGAGACAGATATACAATGAATGACACAGCTCCAATGAGTTTATTTATTATTATTTACAACAAAAATATATTATATAAAGTTCGATAATTTATACTTTACAATCTATTTATAATTTTATATATTAGATATAAAAGAAAGCAAAGAACGTTACAACTGTCCAGCTTTAAACTTATCTTGAGCACTCAGACACTTTATAAAGAAATTAAGCCTTTTTAACGCTCTCAATAAAGTGTTTTTTTTTTATAAAGTAGGGTAATATTTTGAAATACCTTCAAGAGCCCTAATTCCTTAAGTTCTTAAAGTTTTCTTTCAAGCCTCAGTATCCCGTGCATCAGCTGTGGTTACATAAATATACTACTAAATATAATGTATTGGAATCTAAGACTATTCTTACTCAATTATCACGTAGAATACTGGGCAATATTTAAAGCACGATATGTAATATGAGTTAAGAATCTAATACTTTGAACTGACGAATATACTATTCTTAGACTTGTGTGCATTAGGAGGATAATGTTATTATTATTTATTAGCCATGAGTAAATTTAATATAAATATCATTTTGATTATTATTAAAATATAGGCCAATCGTTGCATACAATTTAATTTGATAAGATTGTCGTAAATATTCAGCAAATTAGTAGTAAGTTGGCATAATTTACAATATCAGCAAGATTTTACAAAGTAATCTGTACTG
This sequence comes from Tinea trinotella, assembly GCA_905220615.1. Classification (NCBI taxonomy): domain Eukaryota; kingdom Metazoa; phylum Arthropoda; class Insecta; order Lepidoptera; family Tineidae; genus Tinea; species Tinea trinotella. Next base: position 8,453,557 of record HG992305.1, read on the forward strand.
ATAAATAGTATTACTATAATCAATGATATTTTAAGAAAAAATGTAGATATGTTATACGCGCTCCGAACGAGGCACGTTAAAACTATGCCAATAAGCATACCTGTAATCAGTGTCGCGATGCAGAGCAACATTTATTTGCCTCTTTTTCGCTCTTTTTAGTTACTGCTATAATTCCATCCTACTTTAACTTGTCTGTATGCCTAGCCATGGTTGATCGTTCAAACTCGTGCCATTCGTGAACACTAAAATTCGTGTAAATGACGGACGTGTAACTACCTCATTTCACCTAATATCATTTATTATAATAATAATAATGTTTAATATTATTGTTATTCGTATATTATGGTATCCATCAGTGTAAATTTTATTCTTACCAAATTATAGGTAGGGAGTGCCTGTTAAGTTATGCCTTAAGCCATGAGATTAGGTTAATATAACAGGTCAAATGGTTTAAAAGTTAATGAAGATAGTATTAAATAAATAATTATATAGTTTTAGTAACATTAATGGATAAATTATTTTTTAAGCCCCCACCAGACTTTGGGCTGTAATGGCCAATAATCAAAAATCATTTAATAATAAATCATTACAGAGAAAATCCACTACATTCAACAAATAACTAAGTAACCTTCTATCGTCTGAATAACCTTTAATTAGGTAAAATTTTTACCTAATAAAATCTATAAATATTATTTATTCAAATATATTAGTTACATCGCAATTTCACAAAATTATGAATAATTATAGAACTTATTCATAATGACAATACAAATGACTTATAACTTACAAAATAACAGCAACTGTACTTACACGTAATATTCTAACTCTATCAAGAATGTATGGGAATAACAAAACTAAACACACGTATTAGTTTAGACGTGGTATGCCTAATAATAGTTTTATTACTAGTATAAATATTTGAGTAGTCATATTTAACATGACTATAGAAACATTCATTTAAGGCTTTTCAAGGCAAAGAGTCCACAATAAAAAAACAAATAGTATGATGATTTAATATTTTTAGGACTTTCTATTTCTTTTTATATCTTGCACAAATATCAATTATCAATTAAAAAATATTAATTAAATATAATTAAGTTTGGAATGTTTATTTACAAAATAAAATTTGTTTATAAAATTATTACTTATATAAGTAAGTAAGACCTTTTTGAATAAGTATCCAAGAAAATATATTATATTAGAATCGGTGCAAGAAAATCTAGTAATATTTTTAACGAAATACTCGTAGTTGTTTTGTCAACTGTTACACAATTTTTTGTTAGGCTCAGCAAAAATTATTGGGAACTAATGACATTTGACATTTTCTCTTAGTTAATTATGATGGCATATTAAATTCCTTTATGCAAAGTTTAATGATACAAAGATTGCCTTCAAAATTTTATCACACCTTTATGCAACCGTCTTATTGTATTAAACATTTTATAATGTCATTACTTCAAAATAGATTTATAAACAAAATTTATCTTCAATAGAAACTATGTAAATTATCAAAAAGTCTGTGTTCCTGAATAAACCAACCAGTCTTTATTTAGTACAATATTTTCATGCTATCTATATGCTTCAAGTATCCATGGGGTTTCTGGTCACCCCCATATTAAGAGTAGTCAAAAATATACGTTGAAACAAGGATATATTTTATTTTTGAATACTATGTACATACAATATTTAGATATTTTTTAGCTTAGCTTACATAAGCACATGTGTGAAAATATTATTTTAACGATACGCATTATAAATACATAATATATCGATACACCAAATACTATTTACAATATTTTTTATTACCAAGCAAAAAATGTGAATATCATTATACTTAAATACACCAAATATCACTAAAATACTTCAATAATGGATAATTAAAGTTATCGTTTATTTATCACACAGTTTGTACATGATTGATAATTTCATACTAAGAAATTTGTAGACATAGTGTCCCATAATTATGTTTATTTATTATTATTGTAATGAATGACTGAGCATTAAAGCTTTTAGGATATCTGGATGTAAGTACAGCATAAGAATTGTAAAAATAAATAATACACTCACCAGCAGAGAATCTTGGCCAAACTCGCAATTAATAACGATAACAAGTTTGTAGATATTTTACCTTATAAACATTTTAACAACGCTTTTGAGGAAAAAATTACATTGCAACATTTCATTTTAAAACAAAAATATTTAAACTTGTTTGATGTTTATGTAACAATTCAGTAGGTATTATTTCCTCCTTTAGCTTTTGTAACGGCCCGAATTTGATCTGGCATACTTAGATGATGTTTTTCACCTTGATTTACAGTCCACCCGAACGGCTAAGCCTGTATTTCTAAACTGACAAAAAGTTTGTGATACACTGGGGGCAGATATTACCTTCATTTTTAAACTTATTCCAGAACCTTTTAAGTTTAGGTCTGGACTGCGAGCAGGCAACCGTAGTTTCTGAATACCAGCCCCTTGAATATAACCATTCACGCAATCAGTAACGGGTGGAGATGCAATATCATGCATTAAAATTATTTTATCACTTTCGATATACCCTAATAGGAGGAAGTATATCAGAAATTAAGAGTATTTGGTTTTATATATTTTAAGGCCATATTTTTGGAAGATCCTCGACATATGAAGCTGCAGTTAACCTACTCGTATTATTATCGACGATAAGCTAATGTGCAACGTACGCCTTGAATACTTGGTCTGCGGCTTTCTGTTAGCGTTTGCGCATATTATAATATAAAATACATGTTTTCTGTCTGCATCATAAAAAGTATTTATATTTTAAAGTATAGAATTTGGCTAAGATTTCCGGTCTGTGAGTGTATAATCAATAAAAGGCGGAGTGTATAATCCGCCTGCTTAACAACTATGTTGAATGCAATTTAAACCAGATAATAATACTGCAATTTCACTCAGGTTTATGTAATTATAAAATAGGCGACCAATTAAAGACAAAATAATCCGTTTTAAAATGTTATTATCTAAGATTTTTTAATACATACACAGAAATTAGTTATAAAAAAGTTCCATAACTAACTATATTATAATACATTTAAAAAAAGATAATACAGAGAAGTATTTAAATTCTAAAAGCACCGTTTTATAGTATAAGTTCACTCAATGTAAATGTCTTCTATTGGGTAAGCCGTTTCTATAAACTTCTGATAAAATCTCTGGAAAGCCCTCCTAAAAATAAATAATATTATAATTATGAATGAAATCATAAAGCTAAAAGTTGTATATCAAGTAAGAAATATTACTTACCCAACTGATTCAGCAACTGGTCTCGTGGATTCCTGTCCTCGAAATACATGACACGCAAACCTTTGTAGTGTAGGGTGTTTGGTAATGAAACCGAGGTACCGATGGTCACGTGGATGAAATGCGCAAAAAGATACATTCTTTAGCGAATAAAAATAATCAATACACGGCGAGTTTCTTCCTCTCTGTAAAAGATAAATTATCGCATCTTAATACAATCTGTAATACAAAATTTAAAATAGAAAAAAAAATCTTTAATATGATTTTTTTCTAATTACTTATTTATTGTTCATTTTATAAATCTCCACTTACATTAGGTTTAGACCTGTCCACCATTCGTAGACCTAGATCAGACACTTCGAGGATGCACGGTTGTGTGCAAGGCTCGTTCCCGTTGTCACCAACAATTTTCTTTACTGCCTGGCATACAACTCCAGTCCCTTTATGCGCTAAAGTTTCAACGGATCCCATATATCTATATATCAAACAATTGAATTAATTTATAAATAATTAGCATTAAAAGTATTTAATTCTCAATAAATAATAAACATTCATACCCTAATAAATAACGCTCACGCTTAACCTTAGTGTTAGCTGGGTCGAAATCGTTATAATCCATGTCAACTGCATAGGCGGAAGGAAATATGCCCTGTTGACCTGTCCTTAAGTTCACTCCTGAAACACATAATATTATTAACGATACTCGAGCTTCTTATTTATTAAATGTATTTATATCATTTGATAGAGTTACAAATTTCGACAGCATTGTTGTTCTTGTTCTATACCGAGTCTCGATATTAAATTCCCATATAATTAGGGCATACTAACGTAAGAACCCAAGTATGCTACTATTATTAATGTAAAATATCAATCAATCAATCAAATTGTCACGCCTTTTTCCCACAGGGATAGGCAGATTGATGACAGGCGTGGACGAACGGTTTAGCGATTGGTTTTTTGCGCGTAAAGTCCCGGGTTCGATCCCCGGTCGGAGCAAATATTTGTTTCATAGCTTTTATTTGTGATATTAAATATTGCAAATATTTGTTAATAAAAAAAAAGAGATGGATATTTGCTTCGAGTCTGGTAATCAGAGTGGTAGGCAGTGGTATCCAGTCTGCCGATCCGGGGTAGTACCACCACTTACAAGTATACAGACCGTGAAGTGATTTGGTCACGTTTCGGGATCAGCTTGTAAGTTGCCGGTTCCATCTAGCCGGCATAGTGGATATGATTGCTACTCACAGTTATTGAATTGTAGTAGCAGTGACATACATTCATGGACCACACTTCGGCTTAAGATCAAGCGGGGCGTTATCATATGTCGAGTCACAATAAAAAAATAAAAAAGAGAGACAATGGAGCGGTACTTTCCACGAACCTAACACAAAAATTATAAAATATGAAAACTGCAAAAATGTTTGTTAAATAAATAAATGAAGTTATACCTTACGCGAATAATATTACCATTTATTTACATATTTAAAAAAATATATTTTACCTTCACACCAAAGGTCATCTGCTTCCTTCTGAACGTAAATTGGATCACCTATTTCTACCTCTATTTCATCGTGATGCCGAGGGTTGAATTTATGTAGGCCCCTATGTGTTGCCTCTAACATTTCCAATTGACCATGAGGTACCGTAGTCATAATACCAGCAAAGGTAACACCACTGATGCTGCAACTCGAAGATGGAGAAACTAAAAACAAAATAACATTGAGACAACTATCTAGAATTAATCTCGTTGTCAAAATAATACTACTTGAATAGATAATTTTTATGTAACATGTTGATTATGCATTCAATAACCAATACGATGTGATTTGCCAAACGAATGATTGTTATATGTATCTATTTTGGAACTTCTTTATGATAAGAAAGCATATAAATCAACATAAGAGTATGAGTTAAAAATAATGCTAAATACCAACCATTTTGTTGTTGCATTGGAATTGGTGAAATACTCTTAGGACCTGTATCGATTGGGGAATGAGCAGTACTATGGCCGCTATCGACATCACCAAGACTTTGAAGTCGTTCCGAATCGGGACTCGAGTCTTCATCTAACAGGTAACCGCATTTCAATACTAATAAAGGTCTGCCTTGACATCCTGGTCTAATAAGCGGTCCAGCCAAAGCACCGAGTTCATCTGCCAATGAAGCTGGTTGTCCACAAGGAAGTATGTTAGCTGTAAGGAGTTTCATTTCAAATATTTTACAATAACGGATTTTACTCCCTTAAAGATAAAATAAGATAAGAATTGCAAAGAATACATTAGCTAGCAAACAAGGTTTTATTGTTAAATTGTAGCACATTATATGACGCACACCTCCGAATGATATTTATTTAGAGTGCGGTTTATGAATAAGGGTGATTGCTACTTCTCGTAGCAGTCGCATCCACTATATCAGCCTAAATGGAACCGGAAACTATCAAGCTGATGCAGAAACGCGACTAAGTCACTTTACGATATGTATTCTTAAAAGTAGTGGTACTACCCTGGATCGGCAGACTGGGCCAATGACCATGTCTAATACTACTTTAGAGAACAAGTTTTATTCATCCTTTGAAAAACAAAAAGAATATCTTCAAAATTTGGTATTGTACATGGAGTGGTAGGCTAAAACTTGACAGCAACAATATATTTAAATGTTACACGATGATCATAAATAGTGACATAAACGCTACTTGTTCGGGGTATAATTTAATATATACTTGTCGATTGTTCTACAAAAAAACGACGCACCGAAAATTTTAATACAATTGCCGTTTCGGTCGACAGTTATAAAGGATGAATAAATCCAAGTCTAGATCTCCAGAGTTCGCGTAATCTCTGCATCTCCTATAACTCGGACAACTGGGCGCTGCAATGAATCTAGGGCTTCGAGGAGATAAATACTTGGCAGAGCCTTCCCAGAGGTGCGATCAGTAAGTCCACGCAAAAGCAAATTTAACACTTGTATAGTAACAGGCTATACAAGCCTGTTTTGATGCAACCTTGTTTATGATGCAAAGTCTGCGAGAGGTGGTCTTCATGAGCAATTATAAAGTTAGCTCTATTATGCAAATGTAGGAATAATTCATTTATTTATATTGTATTTACGTAGTGCAAAGCATTTAAATTAATATAAGTACTAACTAGCCAGCATTTAAGATAATAAATTGCGACTGACTTACATCTTCTGTTTTTTGGTATTTCTGGAAGTTTCCTTCTTCTTCGTTCTCCATTGGTAAAAATTTGATGTCGCGGGCTTCTTTGCACGTCAGATAGTTCTGCCTGACTTCTATCCCTTTCTTTAGCACTTTCGCCTCCATTTGCATCCCCCACACCAACTGGCCCCTCTTCGGGTGAATCATCGCTTTTAGGGGATGGTGATTCGTCTTCGAAACCCACATTTGGCACTAATCTGGAAGACCCAATACATTCTTAAATGGTTAAGCAACATGGCACATCATGTGTCAAGAAGCACTACTCTTGAATATATTTCAATACTTACGAATAAAACGGTGTTGGGGCTTTTATATGTTGCGGTAATCTCTCAAATACTCGTCGAAATTCTTCAAATTCGCTATCAGCCATTTTTGTCTATCCACCTGATGTGATGACAACGTAGAGGTATCGCTGCAGCCCTATCGACCTTTCGCGTGGGGTTACTGCGCATGCTCCAGGCGACTTTATTATAAAGGGTAGTTCGTACACATGCGCGTTACCGACTACTTTCGTCATTGGAAAAACCATATATAAAAATGGGATAGGCAGACTCTACGAAGCGCCAGAGAGCTTGTATGAATAGAATTGTGAATGTAAAGAGAGCAACAGTTGTGGCTGGATCACGATCCACGGAGTTCTATAGTTTAAATAGAATTTATTTTATTATTGATTTTGTTAATTTTTTCTTGCGTTTACACATGTTTAATAAAAATAAAATTGTAAGCGCGAAATATATAAAAACTATTATTCCATAGAAAAAAAAATATTATTGCATAGAACTAGACTCTAAGAATTTTGCTTCCCACTACAATTCACACTTTATAGCTGTGCAACACACAACTTTAAAACATGTTGCTTATACACAGTTATGCACAGGTCGGGGGAAGCATCCACAATCCACGTGCCGTCGACAGAATCTACAGTGGAGGTAATTGGCTCGCGTTTTCTTTTCAGTTCTCAGCTATATTGGACCTGTCCTTACTAACAGCCAAGACGAGGTCAAATGTCGCATATATGCAAAAATAGCAATTTATGACAATTATCTATGTAAATGTATAATTGTCAATGTACTCGTATAATGGTTGTGGTCAGTCTAGTAGACCGCATGGAACCAAACTTAAGTGATGGTTATTGTTATTATTAAGCGTGTTAATAATAACAATATAAAATATCGTTTTATAATTAATTCTATTTGTAATTTTAATTTCGAGTTTGTTAAATGAAAACGATGTGACAATTATATATTTAAATACACAATCGCCTCCTGAACTTAAAATAACGTCATGATTGGACTTCGATAACAATATTAGTCCACATGGCCGTAACGTGCCCGTGGTTAGTTAACGCAAAAATACAATGCGTGAGAGAGAAAAAGAGACTAATTCTATTTTATTAGTGCGTGTGATGCAACATGAGTTATGCCAGCGATAATGTAGTATTCAAACATCTTGTTGCGAGGAAGTCGTTCCGTGGCTCAAGTTCGCGGTTAAAACGAGTTATCATTCACTACAGGAAAGAATAATCAGTTTGAATTACGCAACGCATGAAGAGGGATATACATGTGTACAAAGAATGTAATACAAAATATTGCAGTCTCGCTCCATTAGTCTTAGAAACTGGTGCAAGTGTTCGTTGTCGACCAATATTTACTTTTTTTTAGTAAATTAGTTGCTATAGTCGGACGCTTTCTACGAAAATGTTACCGGTTTTTTTGACATTACTTGTGGCAGTCGTTATAGCATTTATTTTCCAAAGTATTATTAAACCAAGAAACTTTCCTCCAGGTATGTAAAAATTAATTAATTTGGATTCAATTATATTTATTATCTTTGCTATTCCTTTTATGAATTAAGGCGTGACAAATACTAATTAATATTAAACTATCTTAACATTAAAAAAAAAGGAATCATGTGTTATTTTGCAAGAAATCTACAACACGTGTAAAAGTCAGGATAAGCCTATACAAATTAGACCATAAAAACAAAATTCAATTTATTGGTAATACACTTGAAAATACATTTATAATGTATACTGTAAACATACTAAAAAATAATGTAAAAACAAAACAAAACAATATATTTCACAAATAATTTCCTTAAACATTTTGATAATATTTATTTTAAATAAGACCAATAACATGATATTACTAATCTGCAAAATAAGTCTATCAAATGTTGGTACAAAGTAACCTTGATATAACTGAATAAATAATTAGCACAAGCACCTAAAATTATGACGATATCTTGTCATTGTGTTAAGAAAAAATAGGACATGTGCCATTAAATTCTGTGTAATCAATCCCTAACCCTATAGACAAAATTATACATTTTTGAATTATACTCAACATCTGACATCGACTTGCCTGATGAGCAAAGGGAAGACAAGATCACCGTTGACTCAAAAAACACGTTGTTTTCACTAAGGTTACCTTAGTCACCATGCCGCTATGACGTGCAAATAATTGAAAATTTTCAAAATTATTAAATCAACATATATGAATATATTAAAAGATTTATTATTACATTATTATTACTAAGCGAGACAAGTTTTTAAAAATATCTCACTAGTTTATCAATATCATGTTAGCGAAGAATAAATTGATGACGACAATCTTATCTGTCATCATCAATTACACTTCCTGTAACAGTTACTAACCGATACGGGCATGAACTCGATCTCATTCAATTTAATATCGCATATAATTTGTATACCGCACGGTTTTTTAATAGTACAAATCAAAAATTGAACAATCAATGATATCTACAATTGAATAATGTGTATTCTTTTTGATGAATATTTTGGTAGACCGAAACACCAATTTCTACGATCCTGACACCACTCCACAATTCTCTATGTATTATGGATTCGTATGTTCCCCATTCGATTAAGAAACAAAAATAAATCAAAAAGCAAAGGATACAAACTTAACTTAAGATTAAAAATTAATGCATCCAAACTTAGTCATAACATTAATATATTAGTTATTTTACTTTTTAGTTAGGTTTGGATTGCAAGAAGGGTAATGTGAATTAGTAATTTTATAAGGTTACGATACGTCATACAATACGTCTTTAAGTAAAAGTGGGAAGGACAGTTCCGGTGCATTAATTGCAACCAGTTATCAGCTGGTTGCAATTTACACCCTGTACATTTGCAGATCCCTTTCATAGTGACCACGTCGCATTCTGGCATCCACAACCCTCACCAGTTGTGTTGAGGGTTGTGGATGCGGTTAGCGATAGTAGCAACCATAAATTCTCAGTGCCGGACATAACCACCTGAAGATGGCACGGCCTACGTAGTTTTTTCTAACAGTAAAGCAGTTAAAGTTATCGGCTGTCATTTTATACCTTCAATTCAATGCAGCGCCGAGCTGTCAGAGTTATAGAAGATGCAAAGGTCACGCGGTCTCTTGAGCCCCTCCAAGTTCGCAGAGACTTGACTGCTTTCTGCGTTCTTTGTCACCTATACCACAGAGAATGTTTCGAGGAGCTCTTTGTTCATACCCCGTCTTTTTACACCCTGTCAACCGAATTGATAGTCGAACTAAAAAGTCGGTACGTCGTTAATCAGCAAATAGAATGCTATCTCTGCCCATGTGTTCTCCCTATAATAACTATATAATAACTATATCCCTATATAACTTTGGATCCTTCAAGCGTTGCTTAATTAGATAACATAACGATTTACCTTGGCAAAATTTTCAGGACCAAAATGGTATCCATTTCTGGGATGTGGAAGTCTAGTAGAAAATATGACGAAGGAAATGGGTAGTCAATGGAAGGCATTATCAAAACTGGCTAAACAATATTCAACAAATGCTTTAGGTTTAAAACTTGGCCAACAATTAGTTATAGTTGTTTTTGGTCCTAAAAATATAAAGCAAGTTTTAAATGATAGAGAATTCGAAGGTAGACCAGACAGTTTCTTCATAAGACTAAGATGCTTTGGAAAACGTTTGGGTAAGAAAGTTTTTATATAAAAATCTGCAAAATTCTATCTATCTAAATAAACCAATTATTAATAAACGCGTTTTTACAATAATTTTTATTGTATCGCTATTTTGTATCGTATATTATGTTAATATTATTGTTTAATATTAAAGGTATAACATTTACTGATGGTCCACTATGGAGAGAGCACAGACAGTTTACAATGAAACAACTAAGAAATGTTGGTTTCGGGAAAACTAACATGGAAAAAGAAATTCAAGAAGAAACCAAAAATATTATAAAACATTTGGAACAACACAGTAAGTCAGTAAGCCCACGAAGTTTTCTAGGGCCAGCAGTGACAAACGTTTTATGGAAATATGTAGCAGGTATGTTTAACTAGTTTCTTAAAATTAATATAAAAAATGGTTTTTATTATATATAATTATTTTTCTAATGTGTTTCGCTTTGCACTGCTTTGCTATAATATTCGTGTGAAATGCGGCACGCGCGAATTTATTAAGCGCTTCAATTTTCTGACAAAAAACTAGCCTAGAGAATTTTTGACTCAATGATATTAGCCCAGTTTCCTAAATAATCACTTGTATAGATTATTATTTTGTAATACTATAGATTACGTAGTTTCTTTTTTTTTTAATTGCAAAAGTTTAATTTCCTATGTGTAGGAGAACGTGTGGAAGGTGACCAATTACGACGACTACTTGACTTAATGTACAAGAGATCTAAAGCATTTACCATGTCTGGCGGATGGTTGAATCAAATTCCATGGTGCAGATACATATTCCCAGAATGGAGCGGCTATGCTTTAATTAAGAGATTAAATAATCAATTATCAGATTTTATTGATGTAAGTTATTGATACAATATTATTTATTAGTCGTAAAATTTTACACCTTTCACAATAATATTAAAAATGTATAAAATACTTGAATATGGTAGACTTTTTCTGTTTTTCCCTTATTAACGACATCATGACATCCAATATGTAATGAATAAATAGCGTTAAGTAACTATTATCCGCAGGTAGCAATACAAAAACACATAGACAAAAAGATAGCTGGAGATGATTTTATTTATTCATTTTTGAAGGAAATGGAAAATGGAAATGAATTCTATTCAGGTATGTTTTACTATAGGTATTGAAATATACACGTCGACGAAAAAGGAGTAATTTCGTCGACTTGCATATTTTAGTATCGTAGATGAATCAGCATTGGATAAGGCTATAAGACCTAATAATAAAGCTGTTTTTATTTTTTACAGTTGAGCAATTAAAGACAATTTGTTTGGATTTGTTTATCGCTGGATCACAAACTAGTAGCAATGTAGTAGATTTTGCATTATTGACGGCATTGCTAAATAAAGATATTCAAGAGAAGTTATATGATGAAATTAATTCGGTTTTGGGAGATGATATACCTAGTTGGATGGACTGCTATAGGTAATAAGTTTAGATATTAAAGTAGTATTGTCTCCATTTTAGCTCAACTAGAATTGAAACTACAGTCAACAGCCGAGTACATATTTGGCGCTAATGAATTAATAAATAATTTAATCATTATAATTGTTACACATAGTTTTAACAAAATAGTTTGGTTATACGACGATTTTAATTATACTTACTCTTTACAATTTTGTATTATTCATACGCTAGGAACATCACCGGTACCTAACACTTTTTAACCATGGCAACATTTAGTTGCATTTTTTTTAAATAACTCTTGTTAATAACGAAATTATAACTCTTCCTAGTCATCATATACAACTTATTCCGAATTTTCAGATTACCATTCACAGCATCATTTTTGTTGGAAGTACAAAGATTTTATACAATAGTTCCTGTAGGAGGACCTAGGAGAGTGTTAGAAACTACTGAAATTGACGGATATACTATTCCGAAAGAATCTACTATTTTAATATGCTTAGGAGATCTTCATTTCGACCCAAGTTATTGGGAGAATCCTGAATTATTTAAACCAGAAAGATTTATAAATAAAGATGGAACTATAAATAATGTAGATTACTTTTATCCCTTTGGAAATGGTAAATATTTACAAGATTAATGTAAAGTATTTAGTATATTTTGGAATATAAATTTATATAATTTATTCACAGGTCGAAGAAGGTGTCCCGGAGATTCTTTAGCAAAGTCATTTATATTTTTGACTTTTACGAGTATTATACAAAAGTACAAATTAGAATGCTGTAATGGTGTCTTACCATCACCACAACCAAACATTGGATTGATTTCATTTCCAAAACCCTACTCAGTGAATTTCGTCCCACGCAAATGATTTTTTATTATAGTTACCTTTATTACACTAATAATTTATTATTTAAACTTCCTATAAAACTTGAAAATATATAGTAGGAAAAATACATAGTAATAAATCAATGCATAAGTATTAATTCGTTTAAAGTTTAAGAGATATTAAAATATGTTTATTACCTAAATGATTAGATTATTATTTAGATTGACGAATTTATAAATCTGATGTGGATGGATGCGTAAGCTGGGATGCCTAACACCCATGGCTTGTACGAAGAGGATTGTGAATGTAAAGGAAGCGAGGGAGTTACGTCAGGTCAGACAATAGACATCGTTCTTGGCAAGCGGCATCCATTGTCTCAGCTTATCCTTGTGGGAATTTGATTGATTATTTTGTTTTATTTGTACCTTATTTAATAAAAACTGTTGGCACTTCGGCAAGGTGGCCTTCATGGAGAAGGTAAAATCAACTAGATACGATTCCTTCACAGAGTTAATTTTTGCTCGGTATTTTTTGGCGTATTACGTGAAGACCTGACTTGATTTTCGAAATCCATTGCATACCGTACAGCAACACACGAACATCCTCTAGAATTTAAGGTAGCTTTTACAAAATCGTTTTTCTCTCATTTATTTTACAATACCGCCCCGAACCACTGACACTTACCACGTAGTCTTCTGCTGTCCTTAATGCTATCAGTCAATATCTAGAAAATGATACTAGACAAAGACGTAGCTTAACTAAATCTTGACCAGTGGTGGACTGTGGTGCCAAAGTAGATTTGTTCCGCATTCGTCGTGTTCCTAACTCGTCGTATTCCAGATTTGTCGTGATACAGTTGACAATAGAAAATAAACACCAAATATAAATTGTAACTTATTTTAATAAATATTAAAAAAAAACTTGTTACCAACAAACCTAATTTAAAATAAAAGTACTCAGTAGCAAAAGTTCCAACATCTTAATGAATTAACAAATTTTATGCGGCGTTTGTTTTTGGTTATTGATTTTGCATTTTTTTTTATTATTCCGACGTTTTGAAAGCTTTGCATCCATCGTGGTCAAGTAGAGAACAAAAATTTTAAAATCAATAACGCGATAGTAAGCCGTAAAAATAATGTTTGATTCAATAATAAATGCTAGCGCAAAATCTTTGTTTCAAGTATGTTTCAATATCTTTCGACTTTCTTCATAATGCCTTTAAAAATGGAAGTCACAGCCTATGGAAGTACCTTTGCATCAGGAAATACTGCTAGAAAACCGTTTATAGTACATTTCTTTATCTTTGAAACCGAATATTAATGTTATAAAATTATATTATGTACGATTGTACGTTTTGCGACGAATCTGGATTACGACGAATCTGGAATACGACAAATCTGGAATACGACGAGTTAGGAACTCGACGAATTCGGCATAAATCATCCTATCTGTTTATAACTAGTTTAATTAAAGTTTGTTTTAATATATAGATCACAGTAATTTTATTTGAAACGATCATAGGTCAGTAGATTCGGATAACAATTCTATGTTTTGCTAGTGTTATCTTTGAAATAGCGATATAAATAGGTATTGCAGGTCAGTGACAACTATTATACATAGTTATCTAATGTATCTTTAATATTCTTTATCTCTTATATTGACAATTTCTAAACGATGTTGAGTGCCCGAATGGAATAATTACGTCTATTTTTCAATTTTAATTTATTGTTGAATATGTTTTTTTACGATTATAGGAAACCTACCTAATTGATTTAAAGATATTTGTTATATGGTCAATACATATAATATAGCCTTAAACATAATATATTTAAAAAGAATTATCTATTATTTATTAATAATTATTATTTCGATATTATGCCTAACTAGGTATGTGTACTCGTATGTGCCACGGACACTGAATTAATATTACTAACGTTAGTAATATTAGTTCAATGGCTACGAATGAACAATTTAAAAGTGGTAGGCAGACAGTTAGTGGTCATTTGCCTATTAGTATCACCACTTGCCTATTAGACAGTAAAGTGACTTAGTCGCGTTTGTTTCTGTACGGGCTTGTTTCCGCACTTGAGACTTCTATGTGCGTTCTTCAACCATTTGTTTTCAGTGGAGCCACCTGATTTCCTCCAATAAATACCCTTTTCGTTCCTATAGACCTCAAGGAAGCGTCCTCACGTTGCCGAGAAATTACTATTTCACTTCGGTCACGCGCATGTGGTTGTTCTGGCATTCAGTCAGTCTCTGCAAAGGGGGCTATCTGAAATCTGTCTCCTGTTATGGCACCTACCGTGATTCGGAGCTTGGCTTTGTCAAGATTTAGCAGTCGTCCGGTCAAGCGTCTATCCATATAAATAGACTATACACTTTCATGTAAAATCGATTGCTGCGAGGATGGTGGAGGGTAGCCATCTCATTCACACGACATGCCAGTTCATCTGCCGCGTCGTTTCCCAGCGACCCACTATGACCCCTAATCCACTGTGGGCTATCCTGTTTTTTTTATATTTCGGATAAATATATATATATATCCTGGTTTAGGTCCTTGTAGTGGCCCAAATTGTGGTACTTTCTGGTATTCCTAGTTCTGTTAATAGTTTTCTTAACTTTTGCCCTAACCATTCCAGTTTTCAGTTCAGGACCTAGCTAACTGTGGTAAGGGTGGTGTGTTGTAAGTGATGTGGTAAGGTGACTATGTTGGTCATGTACCGTACCTATTGTTTAATTAGGTTCCTACAATGTAGAGACTCCGGCACCTCAAGGTCTGAGAGTTTCTGTTTTTCAGTTCATTTTATTGCTTTCAATACCCACAAAATAAAGCCTAAAAAAGTTTTTACTTCAAAAGCCATCGTAGTCGCGGGCGATGTGGGTGATAAGTTGATAAAGCCGCCTTCAAAATGTGGAATTAAAAAATTCGTGACGTCACACAATTTTTGAGGAGAGCAACGCATCGCAATGTCACATTGTTAAGCAAAGTCCAGTACTAAGTAGACCCCACATTACAAAGGACACTTTCACTGTGATGGCAAGATTAAAATTTTATCCTAAGTAATCAAAAATCGAGTAATGATAAAGATTTTTTTTTTATATTTTTACCACCTGATGTTAAGCTGGAGTGTGATGAATGAAGGTGAATGATACTACAGTTTAATAACTGTAAGTAGCAATTACATCCACTATGCCGGCCTATTTGGAACCGGCAACTTACAAGCTAATCACGAAACGCGACTAATTCACTTCACGGGTAAGTGGTGGTTCCCACCTCATAGCCTACCACTCCTAAAAATCCTCTAGACTTCTTCAATAGTTCGTGGCGAGAGATCCAAGTGTCGTAAGTCATAAAAAAGAGAGAGAAAAGTATTTGCCCAGAGCGGTCAATAATAATTTCGTAAAAGTAGTAAGTACAAATATTCAAAAACGTGTTTTAACGTACACAATAACAATATATTGCCATCTATCTTTAATGGCGGGTATTAAGAAATGGACGTGGGAGCGGAGCGTTCTACACCACATAGTTCTATGCCTTGCCAATAGATGTCACTTATAATATATTTTCATAGATCGTGAAAGTAAAATATTTTTGAAAATTAGTACGACCTCTTCTTTTTAACCCCCGACTCAAAAAGAGGGATGTTATAAGTTTGACTTGTCTGTGTATCTGTGACTCTGTGTATCTGTGTGTCTGTCTGTGGCATCGTAGCTCCTAAACGAATGGACCGATTACGATGCGGTTTTTTTTTATTTGAAAGCTGACGTAATCGAGATGGTTCTTAACTACAATTGATGAAGATCTGATCAGGGGTTTCAAGGTCATCAGCTCGTTTTGTTTTCTGCGGTAGCGTCCTAGACGCATAATAAGTATTTACTTTACTTTTAAAGATATTAACATTTGAAACAAAAACGTATACAAATTACATGGGTGTTTTAACTGGTACAAATGTGCTACTCTGACGAAGGTAGGAGACTAAATCCTGGATGGGTTTAAAGTTTAAACTTAATAGGTTTACTAAGTTTGGACTCATTTGATTCGTCTTGACTGTAGACGAATTTAGTGCGAAAGTGTAGAAAAGTTAGTGAGATGAAATAAAACATTCTGGATCTAAAAAACTGATCATGGATCCTCTCAGATCAGCAAATCAACAAGAAATAGACCTATAGTGCTTTAATTAATAATTGTTACTCGCTATGAGCCAAGAGCTGGGGTGTTATCAAATTAAAGACCGAGAGTATCTGATGAGGCACTATCATGAATCCTCTCCAATCAGCAAATCAACAAGAGATAGAACTATAGTGTATTAACTAAAATTCTTACTCACTAAGCGCCATTAGCTGGACCGTCATGAAATTGAAGACCGGGAGTATCTGATGATGCACCATTATGAATCCTCTTAGATCAGCAAATTAACAAGAGATAGAACTATAGTGCTTTAACTAAAGCCTTTAGCTGGGCCGTTATCAAATTGAAGATCGGGAGTATCTGATCATGCACTACCATGAATTCTCTCAGATCAGCAAATCAACAACAGATAATATAGTACTTGAAACTAAAATTGTTACTCACTATGGGCCATTAGCTGGACCGTTATCAAATTGAAGACCTGGAGTAGTTATCTGATGATGCACCATGAGGAACCAAGGGATATTAAAGAGATATAACTATTGAGCCATTACTAATGTTGTTTATTACTATAAAGCTGGTGACTAAAGTAGTTTCGGGCGTTTCGGGGGTTCCTTTAAAATTTTAATTTTGATTTTATTATTAATGTGGGAGGGACAGCTCTACCAGCTAGACTGTCGGGCTCTCACCGACTAAAACTCCCCACGGCGCCGTTTCTGCGAAGTCACAACTATGCATAAGCTCTAAATTAGTCCATTCTGAACACGAATAGGCTCTGCTTCCGGTGGGAGAGGCGTTTGGAAACAAAGTTACGTTTCATTTTTGTTATGACTCGACAAACCCGATGCTAAGCAAGGGAAGGTCCAAGATCGCCAGCGACTGAAAAAACCGACTCATTTCACGGTAGCCTCAGTAAACGTCATTATGCTTCCTCTCTTCAAGAAGCTGCCTCTCAAGAGGCATTCTCTCTTCGCCCAAATCGGAGAATTCACCGAGGGATGTCGTTCCGCTTTTCCGTCCTTAGGAACTGAACCCATGTAACGTTTAAGTTAATTTCCAAACGTGATAAAATCACTTTACGGTCTTCACTTTACTTTGTTGTGGTAGCTTTTGTATATTGTGGCTCGACATATTACAGCAACCCGCCTGATGTTAAGGTGGAGTGCGGTCCATAAATGGAGGAGAATTCTAGTTATAATAATAATAAAGTCCATTTATGTCTTAATTCTTACATAAATATTTTACAGTATAAATATGTTTTTATGTCAATAACTTTTTTTTTATTGTGACTTGACATATGACAACACCCCGCTTGATGTTAAGCCGATGTGTGGTCCATGAATAAATGTCACTGCTACTACATTTCAATAACTGTGAGTGGCAATCACATCCACTATGCCGGCCTATATAGTTGGAACCGGCAACTTACAAGCTGATTCCGAAACGTAACCAAATCACTTTACGGTCTGTATACTTGTAAGTAGTGGTACTACCCCGAATCAGACGGGGTACCACTGCCTACCACTCTTTGATAACCAGACTCGAAGCCAATATCCACCTCTTTTTTTTATTAACAAATATTTGCAATATTAAAATATTCAAATATAATTATTAAAAGCTATGAATCAAATATTGCGGAACTTTGTAAGTGGTGGTACTAACCCGGATCGGCAGGCCGGGCACTACTGCCTACCATTCTCTACTATATACCATACTATATTTTTCGTCCTTACTACCATTATCAGGATTTTACGGTTGCCTAGCTTCAAATATCGTAGCTCAGAATCCTTCGGTGGCCGTTTGCCGATACCCTTAACTATAGGTACCTTAAAGTGAAACTTATATATTTATCATTGTTAAATATCTATAAAAAATCTATTATTGTTTGATGCCAGCGTGGCGCATTGGTGGCACATTTGGTAGCATAACACACCAGTCTGCTATGCGAGTTCGATCCCCAGTCGAAGCAAATATTTGTAACAAATCAATTAAATTTTCACGCCTTTTTCCCATACTATAGGCAGAGACCACTTACCACGATCCTGACACAACTCCCTCGCTTTCCTCACAACCACAATTCTCTTCATACAAGCTCTAGGGTTATGGGCACGAAGCAACCCAGCTTTCTTGAGGATGTCTCCGATTTGGTCGGAAATCATGCTCCTGGGCCTGTCTTACTTAACGCATAAGTAAGGCAGACACATTAGATTTATATATTCCTTTCGTCAATCTACTTTCACTTATCCTTTCTATGTGCCTAAACCATCAGATAATTACTTTGTCAATCCTTGTCACTACATCTTCTTTCAAACCACACCTATTGCGAACTGTGCTATTCCTTATTCTATCCGCTATCATCACTCCACATATTTTTTTTTTTTTTTTTTTTTTTTTTTTGTGACACGACATTTGACATCGACTTGCCTGATGATAAGCAAGAGGAGATCCAAAAGTGCCGAGGACTGAAACAACCGAGTTAGTACGCGGCTGTCTCACCCGCCGTCACTATGCCGGCCAAAGGTGCTTCTTCACGCATCGCTTGAAGGATCCAAGGTTATAGGAGGGAGAGAACACATGGGCTGGCAAAGCATTCCACTTGTCGATTGTTCTACAAAGAAAAGATGCACCAAACTTTTTAGTTCGACTACCGATTCTGTCGACAAAATGTGAATGCTTCCCCCGACCAGTGCGGGTGTTACGGGTGTGAAAAGAAGAGATAGGAACAAGGTTAAAGAGCTCCTCGGAACATTCTCCGTGGTATAGGCGATAGAGGACGCAAAGAGCCGCCATGTCTCTGCGTAATTGCAGAGGCTCCAGAGTTCGCGTAACCTCTACATCTCCTATGATCCGGACAGCTCGGCGCTGCAATGAATCCAGGGCATTGAGAAGATACTTGGCAGAGCCGTCCCAAAGATGCGAACAGTACTCCGCGCAAGAGCGAATTTGAGCCTTGTATAAAAGCAGGCGAAGCTCTGGCGCGAAGAACCGCCGCACCTTGTTCAGGATGCCAAGTTTGCGGGAGGTGGTCTTAATAGCCCGCTCAATGTGATCCCTGTGATTCAGGTCGCTGCGAAGGGACATCCCTAAGATATCCAGTCTGTCCGAAGTACCAAGGGAAATGTTGCGAAGAGAAGGAAGGGGGATAAACGGGGATTTTTTCGTCGAGAACGCGCATACCTGAGTCTTGTCTGCGTTGAACTGAACCAGGTTCTCGTCGCCCCAATGGGTAATACAATCAAGAACCCGATTCAGCCCCGCTACAACAGACTCTCTCATATCGGCTATCTCCTGTTTTCCGGCTGCGGGGCGGGCAGTGTAGCGTCCATGCACCGTGCTGTCGTCTGCATAGCAATGAATGTTGGATCCAAGGTCCAGCATGTCATTGATATGCAGTAGGAACAAGGTCGGCGACAGCACAGAGCCCTGAGGAACGCCAGCATTCACCGACACCCTACGTGACGCGCTGCCATCCACAACAACGCGTATGGAGCGGCCACGCAGGAAGTCGGCTATCCAGCCACGCAGACGGTCAGGTAAACCGTATGCCTCGAGCTTGGAAAGAAGGGCCATGTGCCAGACCCTGTCAAACGCTTTGGAGATGTCCAAGCCGATGGCAAGGGCCTCTCCGTTACCGTCCAACGCTTCACCCCAGACGTGCGTGGTATACGCCAGAAGGTCACCAGTTGACCGTTTCGGCCTAAAGCCATATTGACGGTCATTGATCAGCTGATGACCCTCCAGGTAGGCCATGAGGCGGCTATTAATTATCCGCTCCATGACCTTGCACAACACTGAGGTTACAGCTATCGGACGGTAGTTTGCAGGGTCCGAACGGTCACCTTTCTTCGGGACCGGTTGCACATTGGCCCCCTTCCAAGCCCGAGGCACACAGCCCGACGAGTATGAGAGTCGGTACAGCCTCGTCAAGACGGGAGTCAATTCCGCTGCACACATTTTAAGCACAAGCGCTGGGATACCATCAGGCCCACTGGACTTCCGGATATCGAGCAATCGTAGCTCCATGCGGACATCGCGTTGTCTGATACGGATATCAGGCATCGTATGCCCGCATGGACGCAAGGTGGGTGGCCTTGCACCACGATCGTCGATCCGTGAATTAACGGCAAAGAGCTCAGCCAAGAGATCGGCCTTCGCTTTTGCCGTATGCGCCAGTGAGCCATGAGGCTGTCTCAGCGGTGGCAGTAAGGAACGACAGAAATTAGATTCCACAGTTTTGGCGAGACTCCAAAAGCTGCGACTACCCGTTGGGTTAGCGCACCCCTAGACTCTCGCCAATCCTGGAAACGCGCTGTGCCTCCGCTCTTCTAAAGACTTTCTTACAAGACTTGGTGGCACGATTAAAAGCTGCTTTCAACTCATCCACGCGAGGGTCATGATTTCTTCGACCCTTGACCCAGGCACTGTGAGCCGCGTTTTTTGCTGATACAGCAACCGCGCACTCACCATTGTACCAAGGCCTGCTCCGGTCGTTGCGAGATGCACAGTTGGATGGAATGTAATATTCCATCCCCAGTGCAATCTCATCAACAACGGCCGAGGCACACGTAGAAAGGTCCTCGGAGCTGAAGCAGCGCTGCCACCAAGGGAGCGAAGCGAAGTAATTTCGCATTCCCTCCCAATCCGCTGACCGGTAGTGCCACAAACGTCGCACCTCCTTCCTGGCAGGAGGAGGCACGGCGCGCAATATGCCCCCAAATGACAGCATTTCTAATGCGTTTAGAAGCATTAGAGTTCTACTCTAATGCTTCTTCATTAGAGTAGAGCATTAGAGTAGATCAAAGCATTAGAGTAGAACTCTAATGCTTCTTCTGCCACAACCAAACTTTTCGGACATAATTTAGTTTATAATATGGTTGGCAACGTTACTCTTTTGCACTCTTCTTTCAATATATATATATATATATATATATATATATATATATATATATATATATATATATATATATATATATATATATATATATATATATATATATATTCCCCATTATTATTTGTAATATTAAATATAAAAAGAATACATTGCTGCGGGTCAGCGGGCCGAGCGCATTACTCAATGACAATGGGCCTCGTTTTGACAATTAAACTCTATTAATGAACTTGAAAATTAAAATTGCGACCGCGCAACACACTAAGAATCTATGTTATTTTCAATAACAGTTCAAGCTCATTAAAACCCATTGTCCGAATGAATAAAAATGGTTTTTAACACTAACAGCGACCGCGTAACTTTTTGACAAATGGGAATAAATTTCATTGTCATTACCATTGAAGTTGCGCGGTCGGCCCCCTGGTTGTTTAAGAGTGTTACGCAGATAGTTGGTGGTCATTTTCCCCAGCTTCCTATCAGAGGTTTACTTCCATCGTACATACTACCGTGAAGTGACTTAGTCGCGTTTCAGAATAAGCTTGTTAGTTTGTGAGGCCGGTATAGTGGATGCGACTGCTACCTGCAGTTTCTGAAGTGTAGTAACAGTCGCCTCCATTCATGTACTGCTATCCAGCTTAACATCAGGCGGAGTTCTGTAATATGTCGAGCCACAATAAAAAGTAGCAGTCGAATCCATTTATGGACTGCACTCCAGCCCCAGCTTAACATCAGGCGGAGTTCTGTAATATGTCGAGCCACAATAAAAACTGTAAAAGGAGTTCCCCTAAAATATTTGTTTTAAATAAAAAAAAAATAGGTATGTTACTATGCATGTATGTGCGTGAAAGGGTTTTGTTAGTGTTATGCGTGACGAATGTGCAAATGTTAAAGCGCTGTTTGCGACAAATTTCATTTTAAAAGGGGTCTTTTAATATTTTGAAGTCTGTTTCTAATTGCCTTACAAATGTGTGAAATAACTTTTAAACAAGTGACAACAATTTAGCTACTAAGCAAAATATTAGTGTGATGAAAATAATTATTTTTACAGAACTTTAGCATGATCTTTGTTTTTTTTTAAATTCTTACTCTACATCTGACCTCGACGCGCCTGATGGTAAGTAAGAGAAGGTCCAAGAGTGCCGACGACTGTAAAAAACGAGTTTTCCCGGTTGCCCCAGTCGCCGTCACTATGCCGGCGAAAGGTGCTTCATTACAGATCGCTTGAAGGATCCAGGGTTAAAGGATGAAGAGAACACATGGAATGATAAAGCATTCCATTTGTCGATTGTTCTACAATAAAACAACGCACCGTACCTTTTAGTTCAACTGCCGATTCGGTCGACAAAATGCGGATGCTTCCCCCGATCTGCGCGGGTATTACTGGTGTGAAAAACGACGCAGAAACAAGTTAAACAGCTCCTTGGAACAATCTTCGTGGTATAGGCGATAGAGGACGCACAAAACCGCCATCTCTCTGCGAAGTTGCAGGGGCTGGAGAGTTCGCATGACCCAGAGGTAATACAGACATTATCTATAATTCGGACAGCTCGGCGCTGCAATGAATCTAGGGCATTAAGAAGATGGTAGAGGCGTCTCAAAGGTGCGAACAGTACGCCGCGCAAGAGCGAATTTGAGCATTGTATAGTAGTAGGCGAAGCTCTGGCGGGAAGAACCGCCGCACCTTTTTTTAGAATGCCGAGTTTGCGGAAGATGGCGGAGCCCTGAAGAACGCCGGTATTCCTCAGGGCTCCGTACTAAACTAAACTAGTATGACCCGCAAATAATTTTGTACCCATTGTTTAGGATAGAATAAGGAATAGCACAGTGCTCGATAGATGTGGTTTGAAAGAGGATGTAGTGACGAGGATTGATAAAGGAATGCTTCGATGGTTTGGGCACATGGAAAGGATGAGTGAAAGTAGATTCACGAAAAGAATTTATAAATCTCATGTGAATGGATGCGTTAAACGAGGCAGGCCCAGGTGTTTGCCGACCAAATCGGAGACATCCTCAAAAAAGCTAGGTTGCCTAATGCCCATAACCATAGAGCTTGTATGAATGTGAAGGAAGCGAGGATCGAGGAGCGAGCGAGGAGTTGCGTCAAGATCGTGGGAAGTGGCGCTCCATTGTCTCTGCCTATCCCTGTGGGAAAAATGCGTGACAATTTGATTTGTTTAGGATAATGGGTAAGAGTCTAACATTAGGAAAATAATGTTTTATTATAAGCCAATTTAAACTGTCGATGTATTAATTTAGTGAAGTTAGTGAATTAGAAATCAGGTGAGATTTGGAGATTGTATATCCATTTTGTAGGATAAATATTAAGTGTTTTAACATTATGATGAAGAAAATAATGTTATAAAATAACCAAACTTTTACTATCTATTATTATTAAATTAATATGGTTAGTAAATTGGGAATTTGATGAGTGTGGTTTAGAAGGTTACTATAATGGAGAAAATATTGTCGTTTTATAATAAGTAATTATTTTAGTGTTCATGAATATTATTAGGTTAGTGAGGTTTGGAAAGTTCATTAGTAGCCAGTCGCCAACGCAACACTCGTAAAAATGAAAAGGGGAGAAAAGGGATTTTACAAAGCCGAGACCAATTTGGGTTTAATGAGCCGCGAATTGGTAATGCTAAACGCGCCAAGAGAGCTTAGACGTTGGCAATAAACTCAAAGTGGTTCGTTATTTCTATTATATTTGTGTTTATTTTATATAAATACCAACAGAATAAATAATGTGTAATTTTGAATCAGATTTAATTTCCAGCGAGAAAATATACTGCGCATAAATATCAAGTTTTTATATCTAATAATTAGATACTTATCATAGTTTTAATTATAATAATTTATTGTGGCTTGACATATCGACAGCACCCCGCCTGAAATTAGCTGGAGGGCAATCTATGAAAGCGACCACTAATAACTACATTTGAATAACTTCGCAAGCAAGATTCGCTTCCACTATGCCGGCCCACATGAAATTGGTAAAAGATTTAAAAGTAGCGCAAACAAACCAGTTATCTTATGTTTACACCAACTTATTCATATATACACAAACAAATATCGCACAAAGCCTACGCTCGTCTTATAAAATGTCTGAAAGCGAAGAGTGGCAATATAAAGATGATCGGCTGACAAGTCGCCTCATGTAATATGTGCATACAAATGTTATTTTGTCGGGGGCGAGTGTCTATTGTAACTGGAACGAGTAAATTCTTATGATAAGAGCGAGAGGACTTGGGTGCACGTGTCCGCCCAGCATCGTCGCAAACGCCTCACACTTGCCTCCTTACTTGCCCCCCTTAACGCCCTCCGACACGTGTAAGTGCACGAAGACGATTGCTACTCTACTTCAAAAGTCAGCTACGAATTCGGCAGCATACAAGACTTTGTTCTGTGTCATATTTACATAGAACGAGAGATTTTAGTATTCGATGTCGACGAGTCCTGCTTCCGCTGAAAGAGGAAACTGAACATTTGCTTGGAAATTCTCGAAACTTTCAGCTTTTACTTGAGTTTAAGTGATTTTAGATGGTTTTGAAAGGTATTATTGTAAAGGAATTATTGTAGTAATTCAAACAATACGATACCTAATATGTTCATTTTATAGAATAAAACTTTACTTACACACAATTTCATGTTTATTCATTTCGAAAAGCTTGTTAAATTTAAAATTGAAGTGACAGCTGCTTTCAGTTTACAAATTATAAAATGTTCAACTCATGTCACCCTTTCGCGCTAGTTGCATTTCTTAACCCCTCTTGGCGTGGTGTGCATATAATGGTATTCGCATTGATTTTTAACCTAGTCCTTCGTTGTTAATATTGTTTAGTTCTAAAAGATTTAAATATAAGGAAATATTTAAGTCTAAGGATAAGGTGTTATGTTTATGTTTGTCAGATAGCTACTTCCAGCAGAAGGAAACTACTTTCAAGATGATCTAGTCAAAATAACAGAATAACAAGCATCATTTAATAAATATTAAATATGTAGAAAAATGCTAAATCATAATATTAAACAAAAAACTGTTAAACTTCATTGAGCAAAACTATAATACATATAGATAATCCCTTAGTGTATTTATTCTTGGTAAAATAAACAGAGGAAAAAATAATAATAAAAAAAACAATGATTTCACGGTGCTGCATTAACGCATGTAGGCATAACAGACCCAAACCAAAGTAAAGTAAACACGAGGCCATATATTATAATGTTGTCACATCTATTTACTGACATTTGACTTTATATTTGTCTTATAAAGCTATTGTGTGCGTCGGTCGAAATTATGGGTTTTTGTGTCAATATTGGAATAGCGGCGGAATTGTCTGTCTTTTCATTTAACACGTTTCACCGGGGGCCGGCTTTGGGAATAGTTTTGATTTTAAACGTTTGGTATAGATGGCGCTGACAGATATCTTTGATTAGTTACCTTAATTAATATTATTATACTAGAATAAATAATATAAATACTGACTGGGGTAGTAACACAGACGGTAAAGAAACTTAGTCGCGTTTTGGGATCTGACTGAAATACGACTGCTACTACTTTAGTTGAGTTAATCAGGCATAAGCTACTGTTTTACGAGATAAAGTTATTTGCTTTTTTTACCCAGACAGACATATTTATAAATATAATTGTTAAAAATAAATAAATCACAGAAAATGTGAAGAAAAACACACAACTTAAATGCTATTAAAATTTTATTTATAGACGATT
The DNA here is from genome assembly GCA_905220615.1 of Tinea trinotella. NCBI lineage: Eukaryota > Metazoa > Arthropoda > Insecta > Lepidoptera > Tineidae > Tinea > Tinea trinotella. The sequence goes on from HG992305.1 coordinate 8,479,996, forward strand.
GAACATTTAGCATTAACGTATTTATCCATAGAGAGTGTTAATTGCTTATACTTATATTCTCTGTCATTAGGAACTTTCTAGCAATTATTCCACTAGATAATTAGGGTTAAATATAATGTAGTAGATAACAAAAATAAACGATAATTGAGTATCTACTATGGGAACTATTCAAAAGAACATCGAATACGTTTTACCACATATTTCCAAATTATAGTCATCAATCAATCAAATTGTCACGCCTTTTTCTCAAAAGGATAGGCAGAGACAATGGACAAACACTTGCCACGATCCTGACACAACTTTCTCGCTTCCCTCACACAAAATTTCATTCATATAAGCTTCATCAAAAATTAATTAAAAATATAATCTCAAATAGATGGAATTCGCTTTGTAAGTAAACAAAACACGACGTTGATGATTAAAAAAAGGCCTTTGGGAGACTAATCGAACTCACTGGATTGGTATAAACTGCAGTAAATACCAAATCGATAATATACATTTAATACATATCGAATTATCCAGATTTTAATTATCTATTGTCACATCTATATTCACATATGGATAGGCGCCACTTTCTACGACCCAAATACTACTCACTAGTTTCTTTCATAATGCTCTTCATACAGACTTAATAGTTATGGATTGACATCTATATTTTTTTAAGAATGTACCGATTTGATTAATAATCATCTTTTGGGTCGTCTCTGTACTTGATTTAAATTTGAAATTTTTTTTCGTCAATTTTCTTTAATCCATTCTTTTAGTGTGACCAAAAACCTTTATTTTTCAATCACATTTATCTTGCACAACTGTATTATTCTCACTACCCGCAATGCTTTAAATAATCACAGTTATGCAGCTTTAATCCTACATTCATGTTTATTCTGCAATTTTCAATCTTTTCTTTTCAAGTTTTTTATTCCGATATTAATGTCGTTTTTGATATTTCTCGAAATAGTCGTCGGAATAGTCTCTGCAGGATGATTGGTGGGCTGCTTTATCTTTCTCGGAATGAAGTTCTGCGTTAACCATGCAGTCACGAATTTTCGGGATACTCAGAGTTCTGAACAGGTTGACACAGGGCCCTTTGAGTTATTTAATTACTACGAAACCGTATGCCTTGAGCCTGGAAAGAAGGACCTTGTGCTAGTGCTGGGCCTTGTGTCGCATACATACATACAGCCGATTCATATCAATATCATTAAAATCAGCTGGTAAAAAGTTTTCAGTGTCGCCTTGCTGTAAGAGAGATACATTTATAGTAAATAAATGTTTAAAGTACAAGAGAAGGCATCTGTGTTAGTTACATTGACCATGCTTAGCGATAAGTTCAAGAGATCAGACTATTATAATATGGAGCGCTGATGAAGTATAGGCGAGAGTGGAAGTAAATGCTTCCACTCTCGCCTTGATTAATTGTCTCGGTTATGGACTAAAGACTGGAAGAACGTTGGTCATTCTGTAGAAGACAAGTATTAAAATCAACCATAAAAGGAAAGAAGGTTTTTCAAACGTGCTAAAACTCTTGACAGTGAGATATTAAGTTAAAATGAGTGATGCATGTGATCTTTCATTCATTTATATAGCAAGTTATGGATGAATTATATTTGGTCATGACTGTGTTTATAATAAGTCTGTTGCTGTAATGTGTTGAATGAATGCTGCTGCATTGTTGGCATAAATCAGAAGTTCGGTTCTTAATTATAATATTTTTGTATATTATCTGATCTTGTATCGTCACCATAAAACCTTCAGTTTCTGACAACTTTTCTCGGCTTAACCATGCGTTCGACGCTTCTTTGTCGACGTTCAGATGGCCAAATCGGAGAGATGTCGCAAATTTTATGACTTTCCAGCCCATTCAGTAGTTTTTGTTATATTATCAGTTAGTTTTTTATTACTTTGTTGAGAGTTCTCTTGTATATTTAGTGGTGTTAAACTATAGTCATTTACTACTTTTGCCTTGTGGATAGTGGAAGATTCTATTTTGTTAAAAAAGTAATACTTATCTAAAAGTTGTAATTTGTTTATTATGTTTATTATTTCCAAAATAACACTATGTTGGTGATTACGACCTTCTCTAAACTGATTTTCAAATAAAAATCATTGGAAAATTGTTCTGTTGGCAAATAGTTTTATATCATCCAATTACAATAAATGCTTTATATTAGTCAGCCTATTAGTGTTTGACGAAGCTGAAGATCGAGGACGGCAGTATCATTTCGTCAAATCCGGAGATTCTGAGAGAGCTTGAGAGGTTTTACAGTACACCTCGACACCAAAACCCATTGGCAGTACAGCTCAGGACACCAGAGCTAAACTGACTCGACACTATACTGAGGATATCCCAGATATAAGCCTGTACGAGATTAGATTGGCTCTCAAACAACTTAAGAATTACAAGGCGCCAGCTGATGACGAAATCACGACAGAACTTCTGAGATCGGGTGGCAAACCGATACTTTCAGTCCTCCAGAAGTTATTTATTCCGTCATACTCGAAGGTACAACGCCATAAGCATGGCACATGAGTGAGGTGTTGATCTTTTTCATAAAAATGATAACACATTATTGAAGAATTATAGACCAATCTCAATTTTAAGCCATGTGTACAAGTGCACCGAGACAGGTTAGTCTTCAATAGGCAATTCTATGAATATCTCCGTCATGTTCTTAAGTGGATTGTTGCGCATATCAACGTGCGTTGGTTTCATTTCGATAACACCTGTAATTATTATGACAATTTGCTGAATCTTAATAAATAAATAATAATTTCGTTACAAACAGTTCAGCGATGTTTATTTTTTTTTTACTGTGGCTCGACATCAATCTCTACTTGCCTGATGGTGAACAAGGGTAGGTCCAAGATCGCTGACGACTGAAATAACTGAATATCGAAAAGTTTTTTATTTCTTGTACCTAGGATGATATAGAATTAAAGATCTGAAGTATTTGATGAAAGACCATAAAGATGCAAGGGTTGCTGTTATTTATTCACGTTACGAGACACATTTCCTAAAAACTGGTAACTCTGGACAAGCTTATATTATTTTTAAGTGCTGTGGAACCCCAAACTATAATCTTTATGTCATCATCATCAGCCAGAACGCGTCCACTGCTGATTTCGAACGACAATATGTCAGCTGCATCCACCGGTTATTCGTGACTTTCACTATGTCGTCAGTCCACCTAGTCCACCTAGTGGGAGGCCTACCTACGCTGCGTCTTCCGGTTCGTGGTCTCCACTCTAAAACCTTTCTTCCCCATCGGTTGTCGGTTCTTCGAGCGATATGGCCAAAAATGAGTGCAATCTTTATATAATTGTTATATTTATTTTATTGAGACTACACCCGACCTCAATTTGCCTGTCGATAAGCAAATTGAGTGCGAACGATTGGCAAAACGGACTCGATTTACGGTTGCCTCAGTCGTCGTTGCTATGTCAGCCCTATCACGCTACACTTGAAGGGTCCAAGGTTATAGGATGTTCCCATAGGCTGGTGAATTCCACTTGTCGATTGTTTTAAAACACGCAAAAATGAGTGCAATTAGAATAATAAGATACGTCCCTGTATTTGATTTCGGTTTTATCCAGGAACGTATTTTTTAACATAGACAAGGCAATACGATCCTAATCGTAAACAAAAATATGTTTTATTATTTTAATAATAGAAAAGTATTTTTAAAGATTATCGATTATTAGTATTTGGATTTATATATTCATTATTTTCTTTCAAAAGGTACAATTCATAATGATTACTCGTATTCATAATGATAATACGAGTATTATCAATCAATCAATTAAATTGTCACGCCTTTTTTCCCACAGGGATAGGCAGAAACAATGGAGCGCCACTTACCACGATCCTTACACAGCTCCCTTGCTTCCTTCACATCCACAATTCTCTTCATACAGGCTCTGTGGTTATGGGCACTAGGCAACCTAGCTTTCTTGAGGATGTCTCCGATTTGGTTGGAAAACACTGTCCTGGGCCTGCCTTGTTTAACGCATCCATCCACATCAGATTTATAAATTCCTTTCGTCGATCTACTATCAGTCATCCTTTCTATGTGCCCAAACCATCGAAGCATTCCTTTGTCAATCCTAGTCACTACATCTTCTGAACCGTATAATGAATATATAAATGTGTAAAAATTACATACGTTTTTTATTGACAAATTATGTAAAGTAAATAATACTTCAAACCTAATTAATCTATTACAGAAATATATATATATAAGCGTTATAGTTAAGCTAGGGTGCCTAGTGCCCATAACTACAGAGCCTGTATGAAGAGAATTATGGATGTGAGGGGAGCAATTGAGTTGTGTAAGGATCGTGGTAAGTGGCGCTCCATTGTCTCTGCCTATCCCTGTGGGAAAAGGCGTGACAATTTGATTGATTGATTGATTGATATAGTTTATAAACACAGCACATAGTGAAGGTTTGGCCGGCATAGTGATGACCACTGAAGCAGTGTCTCAAGGGACTCTATGCTACAGGGGAATTAAAATAAACATAAGAAAAAGTGTGACATTGAAGTTATAATGAATAAAAAAAACAAATATACAAATTTACGGACATACCCACGTAAAGGATATTTGGATATCAATAAAGGATATCCAGATGTTTTACTCAACGTTGAATCAGCCTCTAAAGGAGCCGATAAAAGGGATGGCTACGTGACCTTAGTAGTGAGTCTCTCCCACTGGCCCGAGCCTCACGGGCAGTCGCTAGATTGGTGGACTGCCGATACTCCTTTGAGACGGAGACGACCTCTTGAAAGTCCATGTAGCGGGCTGGCAGTGGTGTAATCCAACTGCTATGGTGGTCCAACGGTGATAGTAGTTCAACCGTAATTCGACCTTGATCAGTCCAACCGTGATTCCCTGAAATTGCACAAAGACAACGTGTGAAACAACAGATCTCGACACGACAGCCTGTCAATAGAGAAAGTGTGCATTGCAGTGGAAGGCGTTGTGTTAGGAATCCCACTACAAGCTACCAGGAAAACAGATGACAAAGAAAGAAAGAATATAAATAAAATAAAACACAAAGATTAATAAATAAAATGGCACACAGAATGAACATAAAAGAATGGCATAGGGAATAACCTGCAAAAATACATTTACAGGGATAGGCAGAAACAATGCTGCTTAAGAGTTGGCATATAAACTAATATAAATAAATTTGGGTAAAAATCACAATTAAAACGATAACAATAAATTTGCCTTTAAATTCTAACAAAAGATAACTAAAATTAATAATCTACAAAGCTAAATTTAAACAAAAAAATGATACACTAAAAAGAAAGTCAGCATTGTGTGAAACAAAATGCTTTGTGCAAAAGACAAACGTGGTCAAATTTGGTATCACGATTGCCTATATCATAGACACATTTTACACAAAAATAAAAGAAATATAAACATTGTAATTTTCGTCATGAACAATGGGGGACAAGTGTCATCATCCATTGTTGGGATTCTAGGATTTTAACTACAAAAAATTGTTTGTGTATAGCTAAAATATATTCGTTTTTTTTTTAAATTAAAATTGTTTATGGTTTAAAGATACTGTTATTGTACGCAAATAACAAGATAATTACGTTACAGCAGCTATGAAAACGGGTTTTTTTCAGTCGTTGGCACTCTTACTTAGACTCTTACCAGCAGGTGAAGGTCAGATGTAGAGTCCCAATAAACGAACACTATTACTGGCTAGGGTAATAGTGTTCTGTGTTTGTAAGTAGGTAAAATAAAAAAGAAATGTTGTTCGCTGCTAAGAGGAATACTTGAGAACGACTAAACTGATTTAGCTAATTATTATATTTATGTATTTTATCAATGTAATAAGTATAATAATGAATTGAATACGTCCCTGTATTAGATTACATATTAAATACAGGGACAGATTTTATGTATATTATTATTAATTTGTTATTTTCTTTCAGATACTATTTCTATTCCATCTATTTCTAATAAAAAACATACGTAAAAAATATTATATATGACCGCCAAAGATAGAATAATCAAATTGTCACACCTCAAATCTCAAAGACATATGATCTCGACTTACCTGGCGGTTATAGGATGAAAAGTACACATGGGCAGGCAAAGCATTCCACTCGTCGATTGTTCTACAAAGAAACGTACACCAAACTTTTAAATCCGATTGCCTGTGCAGTCGACAGAATGCGAAAGCTTCCCATAACTTGTGCATGTATCACAGGTGCCAAAGTGGGAAAAGACGAGGTAGAAACAATGTTCCAAGAGTTCCTCGGAATATTCTCCGTGGTATAGGCCATGCATGACGCATAAAACGCCGAAGTTGCAGGAGCTCCAGAGTTCGCGTGACCTCTGAATCGCGTGACCCATAGAAGTCGGATGGCTCAGCGCTGCAATGAATCAGGAGCATCGAGAAGATTATTGGTTGAACCATTTCAGAGGTGAGAACAGTACTACGAACAAAAGCGCATTTAACTTTGTATTGACAGCTTTCTCTCGCTTCCTTGCTTCCGTGAAAGAACCTAATATTCGCATATCGCTTAAGTTGACATTTCAATCCGTATATAATGTCGCATGACACAAATAATCAAATCGGCGCAGAAGCTAATTTATCACACTGCAGATAGTTCGGATTCATTTAATCGTATTTCTTGAAGCGATAGCCTAGATGGACAATAGGGTGATGTCAAATGTTCGTCTATTGTTGCGCAGTCGCAGGGTAACGGACGCAATCGAAAGTGAGTAATTTATTAATAAACTCGGAGAAATAAACTTTTCCAACGGGTGGTCCTAAAATTAACATGGACAAATTAGGTAGGCCTTCTACTAGATCGACTGACGACATAGTGAAAGTCACGCATAACCAGTGGATGCAACTGGCATCTTGTCGTTCGAAATGGCGTTCTAATTGGCATCTTGTCGTGGACGCCTTCTGGTTGATGATGATGATGATTATTATTATTATTAGAGTTTGGTGTACATAAGTGATATGCTATATGATAGTAGTATAGTTTAATATGTTAGAATGTGAATTTAGTTCAGACAGAACCCCAAAAGACTTAGGGCATCGCCCTAAAAAATACACACTAAAAAGACAGACTTAGTTAAATAGTCGACAAATTTTAAGTAAGTCAGTCTCTATAGTTCTTGGTGGTCATCAGTTTTAGTCGTTTGCTCCAGTTTTGGGTGGATTTTGTAATATAAGTATGTTAAATTTGAATTATTATTATTATGTATTTACTTTTTTATTTTAAGCTACCAAACAGAACGTCCAAAGTTCATTATAAAAGATACATTGGTGGTTTTGAACCCGTACTCTCAGTTTGCGTGACCATTGCACTACCACTACACCACGGTCACCGTATGTATGTGTATGTATGTAGTTAGCATAATAGGCTAATAATGTATGTAGTCGTTATTAAAAAAGACATGTCATCTTTGTGAATAGAAATAAGTAAATGAATAACAATATGTACATACGTTCAACCTAAAAAAACCTGTGACTTTACTGCGGCACGTTTTGACATCGTTGTAGGTAGAGGGTACATACAAATCCCTCACTGTTTACATTCGTGTGATTTATCTATAGTAACGGATCAGTGTCATCCAGCCACACACTCTACACAGAATAAGGACGTATACACTATCATTACTGATTGTTGTTAATAGATATTTCTAAGTTTTCAATTTCTGTATTTGCTATAACGTTTAGTTTAAAATATACAAACAACACAGATTAGGACATGACCGGAGCTAGAATCTGATTTTTTTGGCTAGAAGTCTTCAAGGAGTTGTATTACCCTATGTTTTTTATTAAATATGCTTTTTGAAATGAAAGATATTTAGGCCATATAATATTTCTAGATTAACTTTAAAAAATGTATGGCGTTTAACTAGGTGGTGAAGCAGCGCACCTCTTAGTACTGACAAAACGGTTTCATTTGACGGTTGCCTCAGTTGCCGCAACTAAGTCGGCCAAGGAACATAATGAATCGTACTAGACGTAGTTTAAATTTAGGTGCCACTCACTGTTGGCGTGACTTAAATATAAATATACTAAATTGTGACTATTTTAATTATTGATTTTTGATTTTATGTTTTGATTTTTAATCTTGTGTTTTAACTTTTTATTTTATGATAATTTTTTTATATTATGCTTTTATCTTTAAATGTATATGATTTATACTAATGACCTAAATATTTATGAGTAATCAAGTAATGTATAAATGTAATAGGATTATAAGTTTTTAATTAATTAATGAAAAACCTAAATTTCTAGTTTATAAGTCTAGCTTGTAATCTGTTGTTGGATTTTGACGACCCTTTTGGTGCGCATAATAATACAATTATTTAAAAATTAAACTTAAATCACACATAAATCCCAAATAGGATTTGTGTAAATTAAATGTTTTCCTTGTATATGTAGGTGTACTTTAAGCACTGTAACAACTGTACCGATTAACAATGTTACAACAATAGGTAGAGGGATTGTATTTGAAGAGCGACAGCCGTATAGCCCTAGGCAAGCGTTCAGCAGTATTACGAGATTACACTCGCTCCAATAAATTGACAGTCGAAAAAGCGTCCACCTATATACTCGTACATATAAAACATGACATTTGCGGTGGTTGATACAAAATACATACAATATTTATTGAATATTTTTTTTATTATATAGAAACTTAAATACCCTAAGTAAAAAAATACCAAATAACACCAAGTAAAAAAAACAAATATTAAAATAAAATCGTAACTAGTTTACATAAAAGGCAGCGAGTTTCTTCTTAACATTTTTGAAAAATCTGATTTCCCTACTACTCATTGGAAACTAAATAAAAACAAACAGGGTGTATGCTTAGATTACTTTAATAAAGGCAACAACCCTAACTCTATGAATTCACTTTATTATTGTTTACAATATCGGCTTGGTATAATGGATTATCAAATAGCTTAAAAGTTTTTATATTTATACTTTATCAGAAAACAATATCGGCTTGGTATAATGGATTATCAAATAGCTTAAAAGTTTTTATATTTATACTTTATCAGAAAACTCCTATTTTGATTTTAGGGTTCAAATCAGGGAATCACAGTGGGATAATTGTGACTGGAGTATCGCAAATATTCGCTCAGGGAACAAAACGCTGGGCTATGAGCTGCAAGTAACAGCATCGAAAGCCCTCGTTGTGTTTACTTTCGTGTGATTTATAGGCTTCGCCGGATTTAGGGAGCAGCTATTCACAAGAGCGGAGCGATGAGCAGTTTTACCGCGTGATATAAAACGCCTGTTATAATTATTAACATTTTCTAGGTGGTAGACCATAACCATAGAGCTTGTATAAAGAGAATTGTGAATGTGAAGGAAACAAAGGAGTTGTGTTAGTGGCGTGGCGCTTCATTGCCTCTGCCTATTCCTGTGGAATAAAAGCGTGACAATTTGATTGATTGATTAATAGGTCGTTTTTTGTATTCTGGTATTTATTTATTTAAATCCTAATGCACATTTCTACAAACGCGACTCATTTTCATATTTTACTAGTTTACAATGTTGATCCGACGATATATATAAGATGTTGGGTAAAAAATAAGACATACATAATATAGTAAATAAATATATATAGAATATATAAAACTAATTTATACATACTTATATATACACAATAAATATACTTTAATAACATACCATCTGTAAAATTATTCTACTGATTATTATAAATTATTTATCCTAGGCTACTCAAATGTTTTTATATATTGGGTCAGAGAAAAAGTATTTTCGAATATAGTATGTATAAACTTGTAATAAAATATCTTTATCCGGCCGTTTTCTCTTAACTCCTTGCTTTAATCTCATCAGTTGTTGGCAGTAGAGATGGTTCTGCCCGGCAGTAGAAGCTCGTAATGAACAATGCCCTTCCAATCCCACCATAGACACAGCATCACCTTATTGCGAGTTAACCCAGGTTTTGCCACAGTCTGTGAAGCCTGACCGACCTTTGACCACGACTTTTTTGCACGTTTTTCTCATACGTGATCCACGTTTCATCACAAGTTATCAATCTCTTCAAAAACGGTTCGGTTTCATTACGTCTCAATAAAGAATCGCAAATGAGTACACGGTTCATTAGGTTTCTTTCAGCGAGCTCGTGTGGCATCCTAATATCGAGCTTTTTTGTGTACCCATCTTTTTTAAAAGGTCAAAACTGTTTTGTGGTTGATTCTCAGTTCCTCAGCTATGTTGTAACTGCGAATATGACGATCTTGCTCCACTTTTTCAAAAATAGCGTCCATTTTATCCGTAACTGGGCGACCAGAGCGAGGTGCATCTTTGACATCAAAATTCCCGGATTGAAAACGCTTAAACCAACTTTGTGCTACTCTTACTTTTAAAGACTTTTTCCCCGACCCAATAGTCTGCGAGGGTATTATTTTAAGAGAAGTGGAAATCTTTGAAAACTTTTCATTACTTTTTAAAAACAATTATGGTTAAAGTTTGTAACTAATTTAGAGTTTTTTTAATTAACTGGAACTGCATATTTGAGCTATTTCAAATGTTTGGTGCAATTTTTGTTTGAATATGAGCGTTATTTGTGAGAAATAATGTTGTCGCTCAACTCCGTGACTGTGACCAAAGTATTAACTAGCACTTACTATCGGAGAGCTACGCGACTGCTTTGTATCAACTAGGCATGACATGCGGTGTTACGTTACACACATATACAAGTATATACTTAAATACCACCCCTCCTATGCCGGCTATGTTGGATTGACGAGTTTTTATGAATATTTGACTATAACAAGGTTCATGACAACCCTCATTTTATTTACACAAGCCGTAATGTGAGTGTTAAAGCAAAAAAAAAATAAGTGAGCGTTTGTTTGAATTGAGCGAAACGCTTTTCAAATGCGGTTGCAAGAGAGAGAAACCAACACTAAAATGTTTTTGCAGGTGAGAAAGATGGTTTGTCTCATACCTCACTTAATATTGTGTAGTTAAGGCATTACGGGGTATGGTAAACATTAAATATTATCAATATTTAATTTAAACCTTTTAATTCACTAGGTGTTAATTTAAATTATTAACTCGGTGCTAAATGAGAAAAAATAATTGAATTAAAAATAAGTTCAATAGTGGTTATATGTTGATTTTTTTTATCGAGTTCGGTAGCGATCGTAAAGCATAGAGATCGACACCGATAATTGAAAAAACTACGACTGCTGAATCTTAACACCGATTTTAAAAAAGCAAAGGATAAATTAAAAGAATTCGACCTCTGGCGATTGTTGCTTTTTTGTTTCTTTAACTCCGATTCAACGATAAGGCTTTTTTGTAATCGAGCTTTTATTCCGTTGGGAATTTTAAATGTATTTTAACTTTCGTTGTGTTGTATTTTTTTTGTCGTTTAAATAGAGAAATGTCAAAGTCTTTTGTATGTTCGTATATAAAATGTAATTAACTAAATATCACAAGTAGGTAGGAGTAAAAGATATATTTTTCCATTGTCCATCACTTACACTCTTCCCCTGGAATAAAAATATTGGATTATTATTGCAGGATAAAAATTATTTATTAATAATGTTCTGCGGCTAATTTGTGAAACCGCAGACCAAATTACAAAGAATAGGAGGGTAGCCCGTGTCATCTGGTTTGAACATAATTAAAATCACTTTAAAATAATGCCACTAAGCACCCAACCCGGCAGAGGTTTTATTTTAAAAAGCGCTATTAGCATTAAATTTAGTTTCGCGAATGATTATGTCGCCTTCAGGCCTTGGAGGAGGTTAAATGTTCGCACTTTTTGTGAATTATTGTCGGAACAGAAGGGGCCCTTTAACTCAAATTTTTACCTTTTTATATTCAAAATACTTACTGCAAGTAATAATTAGGCAGTTTAATAATTTACTAAATTATTTAATAAATTCTTTTTCTGGAGTGTTTAATCATATTTTTTATAATGTAGATACAAATACTGCCCATGCTTTGGCATTATCTACTAGTAAAACTTTTGAGATGTTTTTTTAAATTCTTATTGTGATATTACAGCACCCCGTTTAATGTTATCAACGGTCTGTAAGTGGTGGTAGTCTTTGGATCGGCAGACTGGGTACTGTCTACCACTCTTTGATAACAACACCCGCAGCAAATATCTGCCTCTTTATATTTAGTAACAAATGTTTGCTATATTTAATATAATTATTAAATATTACAAATAAAAGCTGTAAAACAAATATATGCTCCGACCGGGAATCGAACTCGGGGCTTTGCGCGTAACAATTTGGTGTGTTAACCAATCGGCTACACCTGTCGTCTATGTTATGAATAATAATCATAATAATCCGGTAAAATTTTACGTGAACGTTCCTATATTTGAATCTAATCATATTGGTAAAACCTACGTATAAGTTAATATAAAAAATATATAAAATCAATTAATTAAGTATTCCTATCGAAAGCATCCCCCATTACAGCCAATAAAAATAAACCTGATATCTGTAATGTACGACCACTGCCCATAGGATCGCACTATCTGTAATTAAACAATGGACCTTTCCCGCCCTTCCATTAAACCCAGTAGTGGTTTTTACACAGTCGCCTAATCTTACTAAATCGCTATAATCTATACTCGACGAAACTTAATTCAATTCAATGTTAATTTACTTATTTGAAAACGAGAACTTGCCTATCTAACCTCGCCCCTAGGGGACTTAGGGCAGCGGTGATAGAAATAATCTTTTTACGAATAAATCATGATACGAGATCCCTAAAGTTGATGCTTACTTCACGTAAAATGAAATAAATGCGGATTTTAACTCCCATTTAATCATAAAAATGCATTACTATAATTCGTGAACTTTATTTGAATATTTTTTATTGTGACTCGACATATGACAGCACCCCGCTTGATGTTAAGCCGAAGTGTGGTCCATGAATGAATGCCACTGCTACTACAATTCAATAACTGTGAGTAGCAATCACATCCACGATGCGGCCTAGATGGAACCGGCCACTTACAAGCTGATCCCGAAACGTGACCAAATCACTTCACGGTCTGTATACTTGTAAGTGGTGGTACTACCCCGGATCGGCAGACTGGGTATCACTGGCCAAAACTCATTATTAATAATATTAAACAGTACATATTTAAAATAGTGACTAGAAAAGCGTCTGTTTGTTACTTTGCGATTACACCACAAACAACGGACAAACGCTACTTGACATTAACAAATTACATCGCTGTCAACTTCTGAAACAATATACCCGGTTGGGGTTTAACTTATCTTGGAACTTTTCGTCTTGTGTAGATAAAGTGTTGTAATACTAAAATGTCATTATGCTCAGTTGAAATACCAGTACTAGTGAAATACTATGACAAACTTAACTAGTTATTTTCGGGAAATACTTATTAATTTTAATTTTATTAAAATTGTCTAATATATAACTTTGGTTAAGTTGGCCCAACTTTCTTTTATTTGCATGTCTATACTAAGCTTCTAAAGTGAAACAGTACAACCAAAATACATATTATATCAAAGATACATTGGTACCGGGAAAGATATATTGGTGATCATTTCACTGCGACTACACCACAGTCGCCTTAATGAGATTTTTTTTGCCAACCGTTCAAAGTTTATAAGAGACTACATTCGTTATAAATAATTTATTTGAAACTAAAAATATTAAAGTATAATCCTAGCTTTAGAGTTATCAGCATTCACATATTTTACTAACTAGATGTGAATGCATAATATTTGAACTGCTATCAAAAATGATCGAAGAGAAATCTGCCAATAGCACAACTCAATTTATTGTCTGGGCCCACTGGAACAAAGGTTATTGACAATTATTTTTTATCCCATTCGTGACTTAACTTTTGGTTATTGTGTATTATAGATAATACTTCACTGAGAGCGCCTTTCTGAGAGCTTATCGTTTCAGTAAGTATTGTTACAAAGCTATTTGTTACATTATCTCCGTTATTTTGTTCGAGGTTGTGAGGTCAACGACGACTGAGGTAATCATGCGATATCAAAATTCAAAATCTTCTATTACTTATGTTAGAATATAATAAATTAGGTTTTGTAAAAAGTATTATTTACTTACCTTATGAAATAGATCAGAGATAAAACATTACATCAACTTTTCCACGTATTTATTTAAATAAGCTAGACTAGAAATAATGTATTTTTTTAAATAATCCACATAGAAAGAGACAATTATTAGGTATGTTGCCGACAAGTTTATAACGTGTTAATAAATAATTGTAATAAAATGCGTGAGATGTGAACACAGTGTGTAGAGCAACAGGCAACATTCAAAAACTTCGCAGAGCGTAACTAAGTTGAGTTTTGGTATTCCTTGGCTACAATATTAGCAACAGCTACTTATGTTTTGTAATTAACTAGCACGCGAGTTGGCAAGTTCTTAATTAGCAGACCACCTGCTACCTTCCGCTACAATAAGCTCTCACATTGTTCCGTTATAAGTATTACAACAGATTTATTTGAGCTACAACTAAGTAAAATTAAACCGCTTCTGGATCGTTGTTGTGTTTAAAAACTGGACACACCTATTGTAAATTCTAATGATATTATAAATGCAAATTGAATAAGGTAAAATTATGTTACCCTTCTTATAAATACATTACTTAGTGAAAGTAGATATACGTTTTATAATATATAATTTGTACGCATGCCTGCTTTTCTAGGCATGAGTCTAGATGATACTCCACTTAGTACGGTCCCTCTTGACATTAGTAATTTTTAACGAGATTAAAAGTATTAATCTGACGGAAGTGTACGGAGATAATATCGTAGACACTCCATGTATTTAGAGAGTAACATATTGCCTTTCATAGACAAACGGTACGGCGCGCACGGCCCACGTCCCTCGACAATCGGTCGGCCCGTCTTAAAAAACTAATCACATCACTTTTTATTGCTTCTCCGCGGAGTGAGTCCAGGGCAATCTATCATTCGAGCGCTATGGAAATAATTAGTGTCACCGAACGCATCCGGACGCGCGGCCAGCCAACAATGAGCCGAGTGACGCACCACTCAAACAAATCATTAATAATTTTGAACGCTAGTTTTTCTAAAGCGGATTTATTCTTGTAAATAAATGGTAAAACGGATTTTTAACTACCTACTTACGGAGATATTTTTTACAGAGACGTGGCCGTTAGGCGTCGTTAGCAGCAAGCCGTTTAGCCCGAACGAATTTTACACAAACTACTTTAAAGCTTATCTACATTTACTGCAGCCAATTCTTTTATTATTTTATACTATAGAAAAAAAGAAATATAAGTTCCTAGTTTATTTTTTAATGTCTATAATAAAGAACAAAGCGATTCAGCACTTTTTTATAAGGCGAGTTTATATAGGGAGAGTACTACAATGAATTGTTACATGTGGTGCAGACGGTTTACAATAGAGGGTTACCAGTTTCATATAGGTGAAATGAAAGCGATTTACTTTTCTTTTTTTACTACACTTTTCTACTCTAATATTGATAGAATATTAAACTCGATCATTACATATTTGGTAATTTATTAAACACTGAAAACAAGTGAACACATAGTTCAGTTGTTTTCTTGTATTATTTAAAGTTTTTATAACGTAATTGCCATCTAGGCATTTCTATAGACGTTTTATACCCAATAACGTGTTTTCCTACCTCGTCTTTTCAATCAATAAATCAATCAAATTGTCACGCATTTTTTTCACAGGGATAGGCAGAGACAATGCCACGATCCTGTCACAACACCCTCGCTTCCCTCAGACGTAATTTCATACCCGTGATACATCACAGGTCGGGGGAAGCATCTGCATTCTGTCGACTGAATCAGCAGTCAAACTAAAAGTAGCTGCTGTGAAATTCAGTTGTTTTGCTATAGTTCTGCGGTACTTAATTGCGTATAAAATCTACCAAAGGGACTCCCTTACGGTTCTAAATTAAAACAAATGAATGAAGCCACTTCGTGACATGTATTCGACGCACCGCTGCGGTATTATTCTGTAAAGTCCAAAACGGATAACCTCATGGATATGTCAAGAAATAGAAGTGGTGGGAACGCGACATGTACCGCTCTATCCATGAGAAGAGTTCACTATGTCTGGACAAAATTCACGACAAACATACGATAGACCAAACTGACTGACTGTAGGAAACAAATCCTCCTGAGCTCAGAAGCCATCGTTATCTTACTTTTCCGAAGTTTATTACATTTTAACTTAAATGTCATAACTAACTTTATTACATTTATTATTGTTTAATTAATAACTTTAATAGAATCAATAAATACTAATTTAGTTCTATATCATTCTACTTAACACTTATTTTATTTACCCAGACACATTTAAATTATAGTTATTTTCATGGCATTCTTTAAGGATTATAAAATATATTTACACTTTTGTCCATTTATGGGTTACACCCCTAAATACTTACGAAATGAATAACTAAATTGTCACTCGGATTAAGGGTTAAAATTTAGGCTAAAATGCTTTTGAGGGTGGGTCACATTTAAATCTTCTTATTTAAATATTAATGTATAAATTTGTATTTGTTATCTAACAGTTTCTAATGCGTTAATACGTTTTGATATGATTATTCGATCGTCAAGTTCACCGTCAAATCGATTTACCCATCCTATAACCTTGGATTATAGGATGGGTTAAGCAAAGCCTAAAAAGAGCACCTCCGGCCGGCATAGTGACGGTAACTGAGGACTTACCACCAGGGAAGTCCAGACAATATGTCAATAAAAATCATTGACCATTGATTAGAAATGAAAACATATATTATATATAAATATACCTAATTTGTTTTACACGAGAAGGTGGTAGAGACCGGTCAATAGATGCGAACCAACATTTGGGTGCTTAATGTGAACGACCTCCGTTCCATTTTAAAAATTTTAATAAACATTTTAATAAGTAATGCTCGTATTGTTTAGTCTGCCGGAATATATTAAGTTTATGTCGTATTAAGCATCCACGACCGCTGTATTCAAGACGTTAAGTAATCTTGAATGTAATTAGACGTATAACAATGTTAGAATTATTGTTTGCATTTGTGTTTATAGCGTTTGGTTCTCACTCGTGTTTCAAATTAATTTTGGCGTAAAGTGTAATTTTCTGAATTATTCCTAACCGTACATACAAAAGATGGCTTGTATAATTAATTATACGTCATAATTATTTTAGCACTTAGTTAGATTTATAAGTATACAGTTTATTAAACTACGCGTTCACATATTTGATACATTATGTAGGTAGGAATTGGAGTAACAATCTATTACTAATAAGTAGTATAAAAGCGTCATAATATATAGAATAGAATAAAAACAAATATTATTATTTTATACAATTCATATAAACGCTTTGTACAAATTTGTCAACCAAAATAATATACACACGCTATCTTTTAAGTTATTCCAAACGCAGTGTGATCTTCTCATGTAATAAAGAGCTCGCTTATAATTAGTGTTATATATTAAATATAGTGAGTTAAACGTGATAATAAGGCAGGAATGTAAGCAAGACCATTATAATAAAAATAGAGATTTCTTTATGTGTACAATTAAGTGTGTGCACGTCATATTAATTGCTGTATAGCAGCTGCTAACACAAATGAAATATACAGCTATTCACAGCGGGAAGTCAATGTCAAAAATGTTTGTTCTTTAATACTATCTAGAGCTTAGAACACCAACAGTTTGAACATTTAGCAAACAATTTGCAGATACGTTTTTTGTCGTTGTGCATAACAAGTTGATACGTTAGGATTTGCTTAAATTTTGTGACTATGTATGGGTCGCAAATACAAATTGATGTTGACAAATGTAGTAAAATTTGGAATAAGTTTTGTTAAATTAAACTATAAAAGTTGTTTGAATAATAAATAACTAAGGCACATGTGTTACATAGATGAAAGACGTCGTATATACTCAGCTAGGATGTGCTCCCATCAAAGTGCCGACAAAATTCGTCGCAATGGTCGGCTCACTTTTTGATATCATTTGCGAGATTATACAGAAGAAGTGCAGTCGACGACAGATATAATGATCCAACCAAGCGACGCCCTCTCAGAAATCTTTCACCTGAATATTTAGCTCTTTGAGTAAAAATAAATGTTTCGTTTTCTCGGAATAACAACGGTGTCAAGTCAACTCGCCTTAGAGCAAAGATTATATTTGTCATCGGAGATCACATTAGGCTCGTTTACGGGCGCGGTAAACGATTTAGTCGGAACATCGCCGCTTTCTCAATCTACGAACAGATGTTTTCTCACCGTTTCACTGATACTCCTCTTATACTCATAAATGTATAAACAATAATTTTCTATAGGATTCTTATTCTATTTTAAAACGCGTCAACGTGGATTAAGGGTGATGATCCATCCCTTGCGTCGTGTCAAACTCAACAAAATTGTTTTCTTTTTTATTGAAAGTATTTATATATCTTATGCTAGTACTTTTAACTGTTACTTGTATTTAATGATTAATAACATATTTAGTTTGTAATTTTGAAGTGGGAAGCATAACACCTACGATTACGTTGTTCAACTTACGATCCATTAAAATTGTAATAAATTAGTATAGTATTTAAAGAAAAGGATTTTAGAAAATAAAAAAATAATTTTGCTATTTATCTTAGTTAAGTACATTTATAATGCCTAATCTCACTAAATATGCTTAATAGGTAATAACTGTTTCATGAATTTTTCATTTCAGATTTCATTTGCTAATAATTAGTACTTAACTAACTATTAAAATTTAATAACTACTACATTTTTAGGGCAAATATTATCAAATCAAATTGTCACGCCTTTTTCCCACAGGGATAGGCAGAGACAAAGAAGGACTGCTACTAGATCGTGGCAAGTGACGACTTGCCACGATCCTGACACAACTCCCTCGCTTCCCAAATATTAATTATCATAAAATAAATTGCTATATGTGCCGCATAATATACTAATCAATTAGGAATACAAGTTATCTTCAAAGGTTTGGATTGTGACGGGGCGGTTAAAAGTAGCAGGAACATTCGTCTTCAACTGTCATAGCACTAATCAGCCCTGACATACCAAATGAGGCAAAATATAGGAGTTGAAGTAAAATAAACACAACAAATAAGAAAATAAAATACTAAGTAGCCTTTACTAAATGTCGAAATTAAAATATACCTATAGTTAATAATTTAAGTTTCATTGATACCATTTTCAATTTTATTAGGTTCTTAATAGACATCTAGCCAGATAGTTTATTTGTTTCAAGTACTGTTTTGAAAGATAAGTGCCAGTCGGTTTCATATGAACTGCATATAAGGCGACCATGGTGATCACCTACCATGGTAGAATCTGACGATGAGCAAGTGCATGTAAAGCCCATGCCGATGCTCATATATTTTTTGTTCATTTCATTTCACGCAAATCGACAGACCCCTGTTTAAAACAACTTTACCGGTACAAATGTTTCTTTTGTATATGTACTTTAGTCGTCCTGTTTTTATGATACAAGCACGTTTAGTAGCTTATTATAGAATTGTAAACAATATACCTATATATAAAGATCTGAAACTTAAAATTTGGGCGATTGCGAATAAAAATAATATATATTTAATACTAAATTCTAGTGTATAAATAGTGAGGTGACTCGGTAGCGTTTCCGGCCGGTATAGTTTTTTATTTTTATTTTATTTTATTGTGACACGACATCTGACCTCGACCTGCCTGATGATAAGCAAGAGGAGGTCCAAGAGTGACGACGACTGGGACAACCGAGTCAGTTCCCGGCTGTCCCAGCCGCCGCCACTATGCCGGCCTAAGTTAATAAGCCGGCAGTGGATACGACTGCTACTAGCTGTTATTTAACAGTGGTAGTATGTATGGACTTCACAGGTTTATATCAATGGATGTAGTGGCCAGAATATCTTTAGTCTGCGCATTAACCACACCTTAAGAATTGGACTAAGCGCAGTCTTAAGTACGGTAAAAGAATTACATAGACATTTTTAAATTATGATAACAACATAACCGGCCCCTAAGTAAGTTTTGTGTCTTTAACTATGAAATTGACGTGTTGTACGAAATAAATGCGCTGCAGTGGCAGTTTGTAGCGCAGCTGGACGGGATGCAACAAACTCTTTAAAAGCTTATCATCCTTTGTTACCCTTATTTGCCTTGCCAATTTCACGCAAAAGAACTAATATTGTACTGATGCTAACGTCGAAAGCCTCTGTTTGCTGATTTAGCCGTAGATTGAGTATCATCAGCTTTTATATTCGTCATTGACGGCCAAAGTTTTCGGACAACAACAAAGTTTATTTACAGAACTAAAGCGGGCAAACCGGTAACGACGGTGCACATATTCCATAATTACACGATTTTTTAAGGTATCCATTATGACGAAAAGGCTTTAAATGTGATGAAAACATAACGATGAACAAAATAGTGTTTTTGAAAAAAATAGCAATCAAACTTTTCGTCAATCTACTCTCACTAATTTTTTTTATTGTGACACGACATCTGCCCTCGACCCGCTTGATGATAAGCAAGAGGAGGTCCAAGAGTGACGACGACTGGAATAACCGAGTCAGTTCCCGGCTGCCCCAGCCTCCACTATGCCGGCCTAAGATGCTTCTTCACGCATCGCTTATTCTTACCATGTGCCCAAATCATCACAACATTCCTTTGTCGATTCTTGTCACTTATTATTAATTCACTTAATACCTAACCTAGCTTCGTATATGCATATGTATGTAAAGACATAATTTAAAAGTTTCACAAAACCCAATAGAATCTGCGAGCGTCTGAAGGCAATTGTAAAATTTTCACAAAGGGAAAACTCGTCAAAGGGGTTATACTATGGAGGTTGAGTGAATGGACTGAATTAGTCACCATAGCACCTGTCCGTTCTCATTCGCACCTGGAATTTTTCGGCATTCACAATAGCAAAGTTTCTCGTTAATATGCAAATTAAGACAACTGAACAGGACGATGGGATTTCGGGTCAGTTTGTATTACGCAAACTTTCTCGTGTTTAATGAAAATTGAAGCTCTAACTTATTATGTACCTACCCCATTGTAAATAATTCAACGCTTAATGGCACTACTAAGTCAATATAACGTGCAAACTAATGTTGCCCTCGGTGTAGTTTTATACCTACATTAAGATAATAGACACTGCATGTTGACATTTTCATTAATTTTTAATCGACTTGGTATAGGAAGAATATAATACTAGTTTTGGCTGTGTCCTTTAGAAATAAGCTTGCAAATGTTATTTACATTGAACATAGTATGAAATAAATAAATATAAAAAAGGGAAAACATTTAAGTGTGTAGGAACGAATATTTGTCATATTTATATTTGTAATAATCACTTTTACCATCATTATCATATAACGTCATTTCACATCTTTAATACCACAGAGATGACTGAGCGCCACATTCCACTATCCTGATACAACCCTCTTTTACAATTCTCTTTGTACTTCTACTTTTTTCTTCAAACAGACTTTATGGTTAGAATAATTCATCGAAGAGGACGCATTTAAATTTTCTTGCTTTATAAAACCAGAAATTACTATCTATAATAAAATATGATACAAGCATCATTGATTTTGTATTTTTAAACAGACTTTTAAATTACAACAACATGTATTATGTATCAATTCAAAATGCCCAAATAGGGGTAAAATTACGCAATCGCAAAATAACGCAAATGCATATTGCAATAAAGTTAGGTAAGAATTAAATCTTAAGTTAATTGTTCAATAACTCCCCAAGTTTAACAAAATTAACGTCCTTGGACAACGACATAATCTACAGTACAACAAACTTTTCTTTAAAAGACAGCCTATAAGTAACTTTCACTTACTTAGTATATATTACTGCGTATAACTATTTATATTTCACTACATTTCAAATTTATATTTACAATTTAAAGAAACGTGACAATGAAGGCTCTTTGGGTGCCGACCTAAGATTACGGCTCAAGCGAATTCAGCCCTGTTGACTGAAATGCCCGCCCGAAATCCCTGAGAAACCATCATTGCGTACTTTTACCACTGCGTCCTTTTTAATCCGAATGACCATATAGGGACTTTTAAGAATCTTCTCAATTCCACCAAGGGACAATCTTTTGAGTTTTCCATGTTTTATCTTTCCACTTACCTCAAATTTATAAATTTCCTTCGTCAATCGTCAATTACGAGTATAATGCTCGTATTTGATTTGAAACAAAAATATGATTAGGTTGATGTTCTTCATAGTGACGGGTGTAGTGAGCCCAAAATGTTGCTCACATGTATCCAATGTATTGTCCTAATATATAATTTCCATTGAAGTCAATAACAAATTCCTACAGAGTTGTGCATTGGCGCCATTTGTTTGTAGATACATTAAGGGAACAAACCAGACCGTATGGGTTGGAGTGTTAGTGGTATGAAAACCGATTAAGTCCATGCGTGCTAAAAGTGATTTATTGTGAGTAGTTGTGAGGCTTCGGAAACTGCTATTGATCGGTCGGTCATGCAGATAACGAGTTCGAAACTAGAATGTCACTTTTTCTAATAGTATTATATTATATCTATTTACCTTATTTCTACGTTATGAAAGGTCACTAGCAATTTAACTATCCAAACCAAAATAAACGCGATAGTAAGCCGCATAAAATTTGTTTAATTCATTAATCAATGTTCGCGCAAAATCTAAGAAAATACTAAATTTAACTATATCAACTACTTATCTATCAATCTAGTTAGAATATAAAATTATAAATTGTTATAAGGAGTTTGCTTCGACTATAATGATAAAGTTACAAATTAAGTTGTATTTAAAAATAAAAACAAAGCTAACATAATTGGATGGTATAATTCATGAGGTTTCTAAATACCTATGCCAAATAGAACCCCTGGAGTTGATTGAATCCCCACATTAATATCATTATAAATTATTACTTCAAAAAAACGTTAACGATTGTTTATTTGAAATTCCAACAAAATAACATTTAGTCGGTATGACAAAACCAACGCTGGACAGCATTGTTGGCGGAATACTAATATGGCTTAAAGAAGAAATAAAGAATTCATAATGTTGTGTCGTATTTGTAATATGGACATCGATAAATCATAGGGAACAGACCACAATCGGTCCGATGACATGGCATGCTTACAAAAAATAATACAAGCTATCATTCAGAATACTCCATAGTATTGAGAGAAAGCTAGGGCTGCTTTCTGTTTCTTTAATAACTACTAAATTCGGTTTCTTAATAATCAACGTCCAAAATAATGATAATATTTAAACTATGTAATTTTATTATATTATTTTATTAAAATGCACGAATAACTACAAACAATTTAATTAAATTTAATTTGTCTATTTAATTAAATTGTGTTTGCATTAGTTTATTTTTAAGGATCGACAATCCATCATACGATATTAGCATTTATTAGGTATATTATTTATTTTTTATTTAAAAACATGAACTCTTTGGCAACCTTATTTTGCGTCCAGACATGAAAATAATTTAAATTAATTTGTATTTACGAAAGTTTTTTATATGTTCCAAAGATATAATCATGGACAATTAAATATTTGAGAAAGTGAAACCGTGTGTTTATTAGTATGCTTATGATATTCATAGCTGCGTATAATTTAGGTAAACAGTTTAAAATTTAGATGTTCACTAAAATATATGAATTTCAATTGTTAAATTTACTTATGTAAAAAGAGAATATTAAACAAAGGTGTGAATTTGTACTGACAGCCTTTATATGTTGTAAAAAATGGCTATACTTTTATTTGCGTATTGTGAAATATGCATACATTCTCAAGATGATCCAGACTCATTGTTTGTATCGAAAGCAAAAGCAAAACACCAACAGAGATGGAGATATCCAATATTTTAGATGGCATAGCAGACGCCGACGATGTCGGAATTCTTGCTTCAAGGATTTGCTTTAAATCTCAAGTCGAATAACACCTGTAAAACGACATCGTTTAAGTTTGGATTACAATAACACTGCACTTTTACAATAGAAACAAGACGATATGCACGGCCACAAACATATCTCAGGTTAACAAAAACGTTTACCAATATGCTAATATATTGGCAACTAATATGCGCTCCCATCGAATATTGGAATTCGAATTGATACGTATGATGGTTTCGTTATAAAAATATCAAAGTTTGTATAGAATACAGGCAATCAACTAGTAGATTGTTATGATGACTCTTGCCCGTCATCAGCTATTAAGATTTCTTTGTTATATCAACATGTTGGACTATTTACACAACACGTCGCTCTCAGAGAGGCTTTATAAGAAATAACTTGAATCTTTTTTTTTCTGTCGATCAGCGTAAATCGTTCTCAGATTTTGAATGAAATATCCGAGTCACTTGGGACATGATGCGGGGTTAGAATTTGCTTTTATTATAAGCATTTCGATAGCTTTATTATCACAACGTTTTGACGGCGCTAAATAGGCCAAGCAAAGACATAACAAAGCGAGCATCCCGAGGCGACAATAAGACGTGATTGCTCACAGAGTATAATACAATTGAAATAAGAACTCAAATAGGGCCATGTGACTCATCCAACGAATATGTTGATTGGTCATTGGGAACCTTTGTAATTAAGTAGAATAATGTTATAAATCAATCGTTGAGCAAACTTCTAAATAAAGTAATATTTCAATCGTAATAGCAACATCATCACAACAGTGAGTGTGAAATGATTTAAAACAAATAGGCACTTAGAATAAAGATCACATGCCCTTTTCATATTATTTTTAATTATGTAATTTTATTTGTAACTTTTTTTATATAAATTTTAATTTGTTTTACATGAAGTTACCACAAGTAATTTAATCATTATTTTATAATTATTGATTTTTTATTTAAATCAAAGTACATATATACATACCTAGGTAGGTAGGTAGGTACCTATCAAGGATCTAGCCCTCTTCGCTTATACTATGGCAAGATACATGAGTACATGAATAAACAAATTTGAGCGTGGTTTAATGTACACTATACTCTTTGCTTTAAAGTGGTTACGTTACAGAACCCCTAAACCAAGACCTGTGTTAACAAATTTTGAATAGACTAAAGTCCACAATACTAGGCAAGTAAGATATTATAATATATAGTAGTATTTTATGCAAATTTACCCAATATCAATAAAATATTATTACTTTTTTTATTAATTAAGTAATAATAGTTGTTGGTGGGAAAGGTAGCAAGAGAGTTGAGTCAGGATCGTGGAAAGTTGCGCTCTCTGATTATTGGCGTT
Organism: Tinea trinotella; assembly: GCA_905220615.1. Taxonomy (NCBI): domain Eukaryota; kingdom Metazoa; phylum Arthropoda; class Insecta; order Lepidoptera; family Tineidae; genus Tinea; species Tinea trinotella. The sequence continues at coordinate 8,505,300 of HG992305.1, forward strand.
TGATTCATTGTAAAAAATATTTTTGACTAAAATTGTCACACCTTAATTACTAAAGGAACAACGGAGCGCCACTTTCCACGATTCCTTTAAATTCACAAGTTCCTTTATGGTAATAGGCATTGCGGCCTCAAGCTTTTTTTAAGAATGTTCCCGATTTGAACAAAGACAATCTTTTGGGTACATTATTTAAACGTCATATGTTTATTTATAAAAGTCATATAGAAGTCGTATATATTGTATTTATTTTCAGTCGACAAAATCGATATAAAGATCAACTAATATAAACAGCGGATACTCAAATAGAAGAAATAATTACTGAAGTTCTTGTTAAATCTCAATATACCTACTGGCATGGGATATCCTGTCAACGTTGTTATGGCCAATGCATCATATAATTTATTTATTTTTATTAATGCCGCCTTTCATCTAATACTTGAGCAAATAATGAGTGTACGGCGTATCAGGGAAGATTCTAGTTTTGACACATTCACATCAAAGAGATCTTACCTTAATGATATATGACAGTTTTATTCGTGACTTGCGCCATTGGCAAATAATATTGTGTTCTCTCATAATAAAGAGGTTACTTTGAAGTCTAATTGGGCGCAACTTCGATCAACATTTCCAGTTAATTAAGAAGCTGGTTGCTATGCTTTTTATTATGTATTTAATTATAGTAACTGGTGTGTGAGATTTCCCAAATATACACTTTGTTTAGTCTTTGTATCTTTCACAACTATTTTCGGATTTGATCAAAATTACACTCGATTAAGTATTTTGAAATGTGTTTCTAATAATGTATTATTATTCTCAGTACATATCCGTTCGGGATATTAAGAGCTCCTACAATACGCTAGAAGTTCGAACTCATGTCGTCACGATAATAGTCTATTGAATATTTTATCGACGTCTACTTAATAGAATTATAATAATATATTAAAGTGCCACTTGGAAGCGTAAATATATAAAATAAGCAATAATTGATAAAAAATAATAAACTTTTTATTAAATATATGAGATAAATGTTAATTGAAAGTCAAATGCATTAGGAATTATGTTAATTATGCTAATATATTTTAAATATAAGTTACGTACATCTACTACTTACATCTAATATAGTTTTAAGGTATTATTTAATTATTATAAAGCTATATTTATAAAACCACACTGTCGCATTTATATGACAGATTTTTAATATAGGCAATAACTATAAAATATGTGATCTTAATGGGCGAATTTTTATCATATTATAAATTATATGTGTAAATAAATGAAATGGGGTAAAAGTAAAACTACAATATAGTCAATCTTGGGGACTTCAACCTATATTTACTGAAATATTCATATTTAGTATACCCTCCAAACCGGAGAAAATATCTGCCTCTTTTTTATTAACAAATATTTGTTAATAAAACAATATATTTGTACTATATAAAATGTATAAAATTTATAGTATAACTATTATTATCTTTATATAATAGTTGTTGGTATTACAGAATAAGCCGTAAAAATATTAATAAATTATTAAGCCAAAAATATTACCAACTATTATTGTCATGTCAGAATTTCGAAGCAAGGCAAAGATTATTATTACAGAGGGATAATAATAATTTTACTTTCTTAATACCTCTAATAATTTTACTTTAACCATCCTAATTTGCTCTTACTGGCATAACCATCCTAAAATGAGAATCCGAACGCATCCCGACAGAGGGGATTCCAGCACCAGTGGCGGTTGAATGTGTGGGCTGGTATTTATGACGGCCGTGTCATCGGTCCTGTCATTTTACCATCACGTCTGAACGGTGACAACTACCTGAAGATGCAATTTACAACTTTCCTGTGGCAGACCGGAATTTCTTTGAAAACCAAAGAAACATAGTTTTCCAACACGATGGAGCTCCCGCACATTATGCTCGCGCCGGGCGAGAGTATCTCAACGTGCGCTTTCCGCAAGGATGGATCGGCCGTGGGCGGCCGGTGCGGTGGACTGCACGTTTTCCGGACCTCAGACCTTTAGACTTTTTTGTGTGGGGCTACGTGAAGGACCGGGTTTATTTTACCGATTGCCCAACTGTTGTGGAGATGGAACAGCGAGTGAGATCGGTTTTCACCTCAATAACACCGACAATGGTGCGATATGTCACACAGGCCATGTACTGGCGAGTGAGGATGTGCATTTTGAACCCTTAATGTAAAATGTTAATTATTAATTGCGATTTTGTTATCTAAAAAGTAAATTATAATTTATGGTTATTAATATCTTCTTACATGTACACAGTCTATGCCAATTACTTTTTTAAATTGCACATTAGATCAAAATGTTTATACCCGGTCGGCTAAACATTTTAATAATGTACCTAACTCCGAGGTAGGGATCTCGGACATTATCGTTTATAGAAGTAGAGTTTGCCTGTTTTTCGGTCGTACAAAGAGTTTACCTCTGAAATAAACTGAACGAAGAACTGTAAAGCTCCTGGATGAATAGTCTTTCTACAAAAGTCTATAAATGCAGTGAAATCAGAGGGAGATTACTTCACCTTGTATTATACACATGGCGCATGAAACTGGAAGGAATTGCGTTCACTTGCGAACTCATAGGTATAGACGATAAAGGGGGAATAAAGTCGCCATGTCTCTGAAAAGTTGCAGTGACATGGCGACATCGCCTCTTCTATAGCTCGTTATAAAAACTACATGGAGCTCCTGCAACTTTGCAGAGACATTGCGACTTTGTACCGACTTTATCGCCTATACCACATATAATGTAATTTAGAAGCTTAACTTACATATTTACATTAAACTCTAATATATATATTGATTAAAAAAAAACTAAAATACATTATTAAAAGGAGTCCCTTTAGGCAAGGTTCCGAAGATACTGGCAGCGTTCCCCCTTTGAATAGCTAGACTAATTCTTTGTCCGAGGTAGCTGCCAACTCTTCGGTCTCCTGTGATGTCGACTAACCTTTTTGATATTTCCTTAAAAAGCCTTAAAGCGCTAGGACCCCACGGACCAAGGGTCTCGACACCGAATGGGACAAAATCATACTCGGAGCCTAGACCCCTGTATTTGCACGCTTTTTTTTAGAAGCTTAATATTGTTCTTAATGTTAATATTGTTCTTACCTTGTCTTTGAACATCCATGACACCCGCAGAGGTTGGGGAAGGCATGCACATTCCGTCGACCGAAATGGTAGTCGAACTAGAAGATTAAGTGCGTCGTTTCTTTGCAGAATAATTGACAAGTGTGATTTATGGCACTCTTGGACCACCCCTTGCTTATCATCAGGCAATATGTACCTAAGAAAGGCGACCGTTTAGATCCTGCAAATAACCGTACAATAGCTGTTACCTAAGGTAATGGAGCCAATAATTAACCTGCCTAGTGGCCTAGTTGGAGGATTATCAGCTGATCAATGCCCAGCAATATGGCTTTAGGCCGAAACTGTCGACTGGTCACTTTCTAGCGTACATCAATTTGGGTGAAGCATTAGATGGTAATGGAAGGGCTGGAGCAAGCGTAAACTGAACCGTTTTTTTAGTCATCGGCAATTTTGTACCTCCTCTTGCTTACCATCAGGCAGGTCGAGGTCAGAGATTGGGTCTCAATAATAAGAAAAGGCAGGCCGAAATTAGAAATCAAGAAGCAATAAAAAGAAACAGCCGTTAACTGAGTCGGTTTTTTAAGCCGATACTCTTGTTTACTTCAGATACGTCGAGGTCAGATGTCTAGTAACAATATAGACTGGATCTACTCAAAGTAAAAGCAAAGAAAAGGTATAGAGTTTGCTGGGGGAAGCAAAATCTAGCATCTAGGTGGTAGGTATGGATCTAGCAATCCTTAAATAAAAAGTAAGTTCGAAAACTAAAACCTGACTACGGCAAAATCACCCTCTAAAAACGATCATAGGCTTTAGGGCAGTTCATAACGCTAATTCGTCATGTGAAAGGCGCATAAGATAACATACGACTACGGCTATCCTATGAACATCTATGAATCATATGAACATCGCATCGCATCAAGTATTGAATACTTTAAGAGTGAGTTGTTTATTTAATAGGCGATAAATATTGAATAGTTCGTACGACGATCAAAACGCTTCTAACGATACTTTATATGTCAAATTATGATTAGTAGTTTACAAGTTATGAGAGAACTAATGAACGTACCCACATACATAGTATAAAATATATTCTTCCTGGGTATATTTGTAATTACATAACTATTGCCTGAACCCATGTTGGGCAATAAAAGTGACATAATATTAATAATGAAGTGATCAGCAACGCCGCTAATGAATCGCAATAAATTAATTATAGAAGTGCGAACATTTTGATAATTGTAGTATTATCAATAAAACGGTTGTTCGTTTTAATTGCTCAATATAAGTTTACAAAACCAATTGAACTTGTTACTGGGTTTATTTATATGAATTACGTTTTTTTTATAACAGATACGTCATGTTGTTTTAAGTGTACTGATAGATAAAGTCCCTACCTCTTTTCCATATCCTAAAAACTCCATTTTATGTCAATATTTTCTATTAGGTTGTTCGGAAAGTCATTTCGTTTTTTTTGGGGAACATGAAAGACAGTTTTCGTATAATGAATAAATATTTTATTAAATTATATATTGGCCATTCTGGTCCAACACCTTTTGCCATCTTTCTGGCAGTAACATAATTCCCCTCTCATAAAAGTTTTGGTCCTTGCTGGCAAAAAACTGGTCCAGGTGGTTTTTGACATCTTCATTTGAGGTAAAGGTTTTGCCATCCAAAAAATTTTGCAGGGACCGGAACAAATAGTAGTCGGAAGGCGCCAGATCTGGAGAATATGGTGGATGTTGCAGTACGTCCCATTCAAGCTGTAAAAGTTTTTGGCGAGTGACCAAACTTGTGTGAGGTCTCGCATTATCCTGGTGGAACACTACACCCTTCCTGTTGATTAATTCGGGCCTCTTCTCTTTAAGTGAATCATTCAATTTGTCCAGCTGATGACAATAGACTTCTGAATTAATCGTTGTATTGTCCGGCAAAAGCTCAAAAAAAAACGATTCCTTTGACATCCCACCAAACGGAGAGCATCACCTTTTTTTGGTGAATGTTGGCTTTTGACACGCTTTGAGCCGGTTCATCTTTTCTGCTCCATGACCTCTTGCGTTTAACATTGTTGTATACAACCCATTTTTCGTCCCCAGTAATAATCCGCTTCAAAAATGGATCATTTTCTAGACGTTTGAGGAGCGAATCACACGCGTCAACACGACGACACAAATTTCGCTCGGTAAGGACATGGGGCACCCACACATCGAGCTTCGAGGTTAAGTCCATGCCTTTCAAATGGCCATAAACAGTTGAATTCGACAAATTTAACCTCTCACCGATCTCTCGTGTGGTGATTCGCCGATTTGCATCAACTAATGCCTTTATCGCATCTTTGTCAGCTTCGACCGGCCTTCCAGACCGTGGTGCATCTTCGACATCAAAATTGCCGGATCGAAATTTTGCAAACCAGTTCTGGCACTGCAGTACGCCAGTGCCACGCGTATCTCCGCGTGGCACTCCGTTAACACGCCTTCTCCATACACATCCGTCAATTTTTTTCTCGCTTGGACAGCATTTTTACCTTTTCTGAAGTAAAAAAGTAAAATATGACGAAAATGCTGCTTATTGCTCTCCATATTTAAAAGGTCACCAACCAAAAACTACTGGGTAGAATTAATAGAACTTTTTCACACACAAGCCTTGCAATATCAGCTCTCAAGACATATAATGGTTATGGGGCTTAAGTGTGAAGTTAGTTTCGAAAAAACGTAATTAAGTCCTCTGGCGGGAAAAAACGAAATGACTTTCCGAACAACCTAATACATTGAATATTGTAATGTAATGTCGTTATAGAAATAGAGTTAAGTTAGGAATATCTCTTTCCTTCTAAGTATAAGTGGTAGTTAAGAGGTGACTAAGGTTTTTCAATTCTAAACCTCATAATCATCAGCCATCAGCCGTCCACTGCTGAACATAAGCCTCCCCCTTAGAATGCCATTCCGAACGACAAGATGCCAGTTGCATCTTGCATCCAAGATGCCGGTGTGCAACTGGCAAATGGCGTGCAAAATTTCACGAAGTGGACACCTGGTGGGATTCCTACCTACGCTTCGACCTCCGGTTCGTGGGTGGAGACCAACCTTTCGTCCCCAACGGTTGTCGGTTCTTCGAACGATCGAATCTCAAACCTAATAGATGACAATTTTCTTAGCGTCTATTCATTGCCAAATCTACAGAGGAATGATCTTCATCCTGCTTGAGAAAGCATTTTATGGTATCCGTGTCGCATTTTTTTCTTTCCAACCTTTGCTAGTCTGTGCTCTGTATAATTATACCGGGTACTATAACAGATCGAAATAATCAAAATGCGAACTTTGTACCTAAATCGTTAACTTAGTTTATTGTGTCTAATTAAATGGATATTAATTTACACATTTAAATAAATAAACAAACACAAGTGTTTCTTATTAAACACGAGTTTCTTATTTTGACTCATTGTGAAAATTTCTTTGATTTATCATTTAAATGAAAGAAACTCCTGAACCGTCCACGCTTGATTAAACCTTCAAGCTGATACGATGGACCGCTAATCAGTTATTATTGTAATTGTTACATATTAAGGAACTATTAGCAACAAATTGTAGATGTTTAGAAATTGTGATTAGGAATTGTAGGTAAGATAGGCAGAGGAATTATCAAGAAAAGGCAAATATATAATTTCTGTATTATTTTTTATTGCATCTATTCACACACCTTTTTGAGACTGGCATGAAGATGTTTTAAGCTAAAGTGAAACGATAATAATTCAACAAATTAATAAAAAAAATACATAACACATTTTATATACATTTCCACATAAAATTAAAATATCTAATTATATAATTACACAGATCTCCATGGAAATAAAAAAATAATATATTTATAAAGTTCCTATTTTAAGTATGTAGATAATAATACAAAAATAATCAATTTTATTTAAGGAGGTATTTTAAAGAAATTTGTATATCCATACACATCACAAAACTTTACTTAAAAATAAAGAACCTATAGAATTTCTAATACCTATTGTTTAATCTAATTTCAGTTTTCGTTGTTATTATTATTATTAAAGCACATCGCGATCAGCAGATATTGTAGGGTAGAGTACCTAACAAATTGAACCTATTAAATTGTACCATAGTAAAATTTGCTTTATATTAACGGCATTGAAATCTAAATAAAATATATGAATTGTTATAAATTATAAATTCCAATTCTAAACAAAATTAGTTCATTAATAGACATTATTCCGTATTTATAAGGTATTTTTGTTCCAAAACTATGCTATAAAATTTATAAATTAAATTCATGCTTCCTGTTATGTTTTCACTGATTAAGAATATTTAAAGAATTTTCTTTCCAAGAAGTACTTCGATCTGTTATTTTTTTGGAGTGCCTACCACGAAAAGAAGTAGTATTTATTTCTACCTACCTGATTGCAAGGGGAATTCAAATAGAGCGTCGACAAATAAAAATCCAAAGCATAGTACGGCATATATTCAGCTTTATTTGGCATTCATGAAAAATGTAAATAACAATTATGTACAATAAGGCTTAGATGGTTTGGGTAAATGGAACGTATATTGACGAAAATAATTTATAAATCTAATGTGGATAGATGCGTTAAACGAGGTAGACCCAGGAGGGTAGTTCCCGACCAAACCGGAGTCATCCTCAAGAAAGCTGGGTTTCCTAGTGCCCATAGCCGTAGAGCGTGTTTGAAGAGGATTGTGGATGTGAGGAAACCGAGAAAATGATATCAGGATCGTGGCAAGTGGCAATCTATTGTCTCTGCCTATCTCTGTGGGAAAAAGGCGTTACAATTTGATTGATTGATTTTATTGATTATTTATTCAAGACCTAAAAGTCGAATTTTTTTTATGTAGTCAAAACTTACATTCGTACATTTCTGTATAAGTATATATAAATAAATTAATTATGAAAAGCAATGTGTAAAACTTAAACTAACCAGTGGACTTGTAAGTAGGTACGTCGTACATCTTTATAAGTTTATTAGAAATACAAACGGATAATATATTTCCCCTTGCAAATGGCAAATTTTGTGAGATACACTCTTTTATTTCATTAGTATATCCTTAGATATATATAGAGGTGCTTCTTCACGCCTCGCTTGAACCTGCTGTAAGATTGTTATTTTTTAACTTTTAATGTGTTTTGTTTATTTGCTGGATAGCTACTTTTCAACTAATGGATACTCTACCCATAATTTATTTAATAAATAGATTCAGACGTTAATACAGAAATGTCGTTATTGCATATAACTTCCTTAAATATATTTTATATCTATAATTACAGCTGTGAAATATGTACAAAACTATAGACTCAATTTTGGACTTTCAGTCTCTACATTATTGAAGAATATAATACAACTGGTTCTGTAACTAACTAAACATAATAATAATCTGATAACTAATAACTCTTTGATTTAACAATATTATACAAAGGTCTTGAAAAAGACCATACTAATATGCTGAAAATAACTGTGTGGTACATAAAATATATTTATTGTTGAACTTCTTGATTACAATTGTAATTCCAATATTTTATTTCAACGCAAGAGATGCCCATAGTCTTATGACTAGATAGAAACAATAGAGGTTGATATAATCTGATCTCCATCAACAAGCTCTTTATACTCTTAACTAGGTATGTGAGTTGATCATGAACCTTTAGTATTTTGCTACTGACCTCGTGTTAAATACATGATCAACTACATTTAATAATTATACTATTGTTATAACAGTACCTATCGTGTCATATCTTAACAAACACAAATGTATAATTTTTACAAGTAAATCACTTGATACAACCAACCGTGTCTGATAAAAAACTACTAGCAACATTTCGCAAGGTCCAACTTCGATAGCACCTAATATTGTCAGTCGGTCGGCGCGACATGGACGGCCGACCTCATTTGCGAGTTGTCGACCTCATCAGGCTATTAGCTCTCGCAATGTGTACACTATCACATAACCTACTCTTCACTACCGGTGCATATATTAAATTATTATCAATTAATAATGTATACAGTATACATACAGTACATATTATTTATTATCTTTAATATAGTATTTATATACAAGAGGGATACGACCAAGACCTTAATGGCGCGGCGCATTTAATGTCACAACAGGACTGAGTTTTTGTCATTATTGTCTATGCGCCAGCGACGGTCTAAGAGCAGTCGGTCAGGCCCGCGGAGGAGGTGGCGCAGGATCTGTTAGAGATGACGTTGACGAAGAGGACGGCGAAGGTGCAGGAGGGGCTGGGGCGGGAGCTGCTAACGCTAGCGATCGGGAATATTCCAATAAAGCTACATCAGTCGGTGTTGCCGATGGGTATAACCCTCGATATAATTCTGGCCTGGCATAAGGATGTGCGAGCCTCGCTGCTGCCGCCGCGGCAGCCGCAGACTGGTAGAATGCGGATGCTGTTGGAGGTGGTGCAGGCGTTTCGCCGTCTTTACTCGCCATATCAGCTAAAGACCATATTCTAGGTTTAGTCGATGCGGGGGTACTACCTAAAGGTGCTCGTGAAGGTAAGTGTTGATACGCTGGGTGAATAGCCGGTCTATCATATGGCTCAGGTGATTCAGGTCCACTATCTGCTCTTGATTCAGACCATTCTGATTCAGTTCTTTGCCCTAGAAGATCTATCCTTTGTTGAGGTCTATCTCCATCTTCACTAGATGCTGTACCAGAATCTTTTCCATCTGTTAAAAATAATTAAACGATATTTAGGTTAAAAATTAAAATAATATTATGACAAATATAAATAAGAGCTTGAACTTTTCATAAATTTGGATATTTATTTTAACAATATGTAGCTTATATTTGTACACTTACCTAATTCCTTTCCGTCGTTGCTTTTATGATCATCATCATCATTATTATTATCATCGTCATCTACTCTATTTCGTGGTTCCCACGTCATTTTGTTTTCTTTCTTAAGACGACGTCGCGCATTTGCGAACCATGTAGACACTTGTGTTAAAGTCATTTTTGTTATTATTGCTAACATTATTTTTTCTCCTTTTGTTGGATAGGGATTTTTCTTGTGTTCATTTAGCCATGCTTTTAATGTACTGGTTGTCTCTCTTGTTGCATTTTTCCTTCTCGCGCCGTTTAGGTCCATTCCATATCTGACAAAGAATGAAAATAAAAATAATTATTATTAAATTACTTGGTATCTCACGCGGAAAAGGTAGTATCTTTTTGGAAGATATCAGATAACGTACCCAACACGCCCCAATGGGTGAGTAAAGCGGCCGCCCGCTTAAGCTTTCACGACACCATTGAACCAATGAAAGCGTCAGCGTATTAATTGAAATCGAGATAAGCTTTTGCTCTTTTGCAATATTTTAATATGTTTAGAGACCTTTAATTTTTTTAATAGAAAATAAAACCAGATATGATTTACCTAAAAGAACAAGTTATAAATCAGTATTAATTAATATAATACTCGTACATGTATTAAATCCAAAACAACGACAATTGTATTAACGACTGCGTTTGAGACGATTTTTAAAATCCAGCTTTAATATATATATATAGAATAATTGTTTAATTTACAGTTTCCTGTCTGAAATATATGCGAAGCTTTTTACCTGTGATTGTAAAGCACTAAGAAAGGTGAGAACAGAGATGTACCATAAAACAATTATATAATGATATTAATCAATAGAACATTATAAATGTTGGGTTATTAATTATAATTATTAGAATATACAGATAATGTACAGTTAACTCCTTATTGCAATTTTATTATAACTTTCCGGTCGTGGCGTCGAAGCGCAACTGCTGCCATATGCCGCTGGTGCAAGAATGTCGGAAATGGAGTAGGGTGGAAAATGGGGATGAGTTGTATGGGAAATTAATAAAACTGTCACTTAAATCGTTGGATGTGACTGTCGGGACCCCTCTTTATACACCCATCCTGTTTCGTCTATATTGTGACTTCAGCGTGTTGGCGAAGGTTTCAATTCCCTAATACAGGGATGAGTGTAGCATTTGCTCGTTTCATTGTTAAGCTTGCTGTTGACTTAATTCTTTTCGCCCCTACTTGAATAAGATACTCATAAATAAATATGAAAAGCAATTCTTTCCCTTATTAATAACTTGCAGCTAAATTGTTTTATTTTGCAATTAATTAGAATTGCGTTAACAAAAGAATAATTAAAAACACGAAGTTATAGTAAAACTTTTGATATGATAGATACAAAGATCTATTATTATACTAACGTAAACAATTCAAGTATGTAGGTTCAAGTAACCTTATTGATGTCCATTCAGGTTTTATAACTTGAATTTTAAAATGCGACAATGAAGATCTCCGGTGAAAAGCGAATTTTAATGATGCTTAACTTGAAAAGGTGCTATCAATGAACTAACAACCATAGAATTTAAGCGACAATACGAAAGTGGAGCGCTGTCGAGCTTAGGCGTATTCCGTAAACAAAAAAACCTTCATTTATCCACGCCGTGCCACTTTCACAGCATCCGAGCTCGCGGGGGTTGGTGCGACGGCGGTTTATTTTTTTTTATTATTATTTTGCATCCCCCGCGGTGTGTCCCCTCGCTTGCGGCTACCTCCCCTCTCTACCCGGCTTCAATTAAATCCCTATCTCGTGAGCCACCTCATGCTTCCTACTTAAACTCATAAAAACGAGATAAACACAAAAATATTGCTCGTACCTACTCCCATTCTTATTAAACTAAGCTATTGCGATGAAGCTTAATTTATTTCTTGGAATGGCGTTTTTATGCATCATTTTGGTCGATAAAGATACCGTCATGAATAAACTCTCCATTTTGTGTTTTAGTCAGTTATTATCAAAATTGTTATTATCTCATTGATTTTAATCAATATTAATAACGAATCAAGCTGAATTTGTGTTACAAAACTCGATTATGCTATGAGATATCGGCACAATATATTGATAATATATCGAATGTCATGTCCGCCGCCAGCAATGATCGAGTAAAATTTAGTTGCATGTTTGTTAGTTAATTGAGTTGTAGTAAAAGCTAATTGTACATTGGTTGTACGAGAAACTTTGCCCTGAGGTGTGAGATCAAATTTAGCTTGGCTCGGGTTAAATGTTTACATGGCTACTGAAATTCAGATACGACCCGTCGAACTGTGTGAATGTATTAATAACTATACATGATATTTAACTAATAACTGATGTACTTTATTATTTATTATTCATGTAATGCGCTATATTATTATCAAGTAATTATTTGGTTCGAACGCAAAAATTGGAAAGCAGGGTTTCATGAGGCAAGCAAGTTATCATGTAAAAAAGTAATGTAAGATAAAGATAATTATTTGTAGTAGTAATATTGAAATAGGCGCACGCAACACCCAATCTCGGGTATGGACGAATGTTTAAATGCTGCTATACTTCCCCAAAATATTGGTGGGGTGATAGGGCGGTGGAGGGTGCGGCACGCTAAAAACACATTATGAACCAGCTACGCGCTGTTATGGCCTACCGCACGCGCCCAGGCCCCGATAGCCCGCGAACGGACGTGTTTGCTCTCGACTAATTGGTCAACTGCATGAATAAAACCCCTAATCGACACAATCGTTTTCATTTGTTTTACTATGAATATAAATATTAATAAAATTGTACAAAAAAAAACTGTAAGAAAACTTAGAGTTCTTAAAAACTAAAACTAATACTGATATTTTTTATTATATTTGGTTAACATTTAAATATCTATATTAAACATAAAAAAAATAGATTTTTGTATGCGGAATTGCATACAAAAATCTATTTTTTCTTTATACGATTTTTTTACCAATCAAACTATTATATTTTTTTTGGTAAACTAATTTACACAACAAATTGCTTATCTGCTTCTTGAGATTTTTACTCATGCGCAGAACAAGCTATGTATAGGGCTTAAAAGTTAATAAATTATAATAAATTTACAAAGAAAGAAGGTGATTAGTAAAACTTATTATAGATTTAACTATACAGGCTGTTACATAAAGGGCGTGTTATCTGAAGGTTTTGGGCGTTTCTCGTCACGTGACAAACGAACCAAATCGTCACCACCACCGCCATTTTGTTTTTATTTTCAAAAGGGTGGTTTTTACTCAGGTTTCATTTTGCATGCCAGTTACAGGAAATAACTTGTAGCACAATTTGTACAAGTTGTATGGGGAGCTTTATGTGCTTTTCTCCTAATAAATAAATACCAACTGTTTACGCATAAATATTTTAACCAAATCAAGTGTTGTTGAATCCAATGTCATGAAATATATGAGACATAAATACGTCAGCAATTATCACTCGTGTATAAAGTAACATATCTACTAATGTATATTGATTGTATTATATGAGCACTTACAATTCATTGACAAGTTAGTAACATTGAAATTAACAGTTGAATTTGCTTGAAAGATAATGACAATAATTCAATTTAATCGGTATTTAATAATATTTTCTGCACTTTGATTGAACAAAACAAGACGTAAATTGTTTATATTATCTGATGCAAATATTTTAATGTATTTATACAGATGGGTCATGCTCTTTATTATAACTAAGAGTGCGTGATTTTTAAAGTATGTAATTATCTTAGTAGTTAATTGCTTTTGTGAACTATATAATAACACTGAGAAATTGTGTCTTTCTTATATTCTAAATATGTATGTAAATTATTTAAATTCTAGACACATGTGTTGTAAAGTGTGGAAGTAACATTAGCAATTCATTTGTTCACACATCTTCGCCTAAATTACTTCCCGCATTACATGCTCTTAATTGTCAGAGTGACACTGAAATTAAGTCTAACTAGTTTTGCTTCATACGTTTGTTAATAATACTCGTATGTCTTATATTTTGTCGTGAATGTTTTAAGAACAAACATTTTCTTAAAACCGAACTTTTTACTGTGCATTTTTATTTTACATTTCGAAACTAAACTGCTAAACATGCTTGTAACTTAGAAAAGTACGACTAAAGTACATATTAATATTTGAGTATTATATCAAAGATACATTGGTATACCGTGGTGTAGTGGCAGTGCAATGACTACGTAAGCCGAGTGGCACGGGTTTGAAACCCCTCACCGGTACCAATGTAACTTTGATATATGTACTTTGGTTGTCCTGTTTCAATGATACAAGCACTTTAGTAGCTTAGTATAGAAATGTATAATAAAATATATTATATATATACATTGGTATAATTTATATATATTTTTCTATTGTAAAATACTTATACTCGTATTTTGTTATTAGCATTTATTACTGTTTAAAAGATAGGCATGTCTCTTTTTTTCTGTTTTGTTGTGTTTTCCTTTAGTACTTTTTTATATACATTTCATAGCTTGCTGTATAAGTCAGGGAAAGACGGGGTTGTCCTGTAACACAGTGTCTCACACAGACCTAGTACAGGGACCTTCAATTCACAGATTTATACTGTGAAATTTCATGTAAATAAAGATTTTTTAATATTGGTAGCACAAGTTGTATTGAACCGAGGTTTCATGGTTTGCAATACCATTTATCTACCACTACACAACGGATACAATATTAGGTTTATATCTCATTTTATTGTAACTCTTTAATACTCTTTAAAAATAATAAAGTTCCGACAATATGCCTATACTTTTTAATATGGCCTTTTATACTTTAGTATAATAAACCTTATTTTAGTCGAACATTTCGATCGGAGCGATAATTGCTAATAGGAATTTAATTGTTTTTTTGCTAAATTTAATTGTCGATGCAAATTACTCGTAATTCGTTGAATGTAATTTATAATTTGGGATTTATTGTATATTACCTATAGTGGATTGCCGGCTTTAATCACAGTAATACAAATACCGCGTTATTTATCTTACTTTACTGTTCTAGGCATAGACGAAAAAAAAATTGCTACACATCTATATACAATTATTGTATACACAATTCACGCCAAACAAACTACGGTTAAGGACTTTAGGGATATCAAATTATTTCTGATTCGAACCTAAATATTCTTTCAGATCGTCCTCGTTACACATTCCTCGTTTTTCTTTTCTTGTAACTCGACATATGACAGCACCCCGCTTGATGTTAAGCTGAAGTGTGGTCCATAAATGAATGCACTGCTACAGTAATTGAATAACTGTAAGTAGCAATCACATCCACTATCCCGGCCTAGGAACCGGCAACTTACAAGCTGATCCCGAACGTAACCAAGTCACTTCACGGTCTGTATACTTGTAAGGATCTGCCGATCCAGGGTAGTAACACCAGTACCACTGCCTACCTCTCTTTGATAACCAGACCCGAAGCAAATATCCTTTCCTTTTATTAACAAATATTTGCAATATTTAATATAATCATTAAATATTACAAATAAAAGCTATGAAACAAATATTTGTTCTGACCAGGAATCGAACCCGGAACTTTACGCGCAACAAGCCAATCGCTAGCAGTTCGTTCACGCCTGTCGTCACAACGTCGTAAAACCAAACGAGGCATACTCGTACTTTGGAAATCTTATTACTAGAACACCATTCGATGTTTATTAGATATTGTTCTTATAATTCTTATAATATTGTGAAATAAGTCAGTAAATAAAAGTTACCAAAAAGTAGATACATTAATGTGTAAAAGCAAATCAAGCAGAGGGCTCTTATACAATCATATTTTAGCTTGACAAGCAATGAATTAACTCGAGCTCACGAAACAGTTATCTCATTTATTGTCGTTGTCTCCCATTCACTTAATGTACACAAAACATTTATAACATAGTCGCCACTGTACAAATTGACCTTTGTTTTTTTTTATAAAATAATTATACTCTTTTCCAAGTTTATTCACTGATTATTAAATAACCGTTTTTTTTATTAATCCTGTACTATTTTCAAGAGTATTTTATATTCATGAATTAGATATACGATATAGATATATTAGATATCGTAAATAAAATGCATTAATCGGTTTTGTATTTTTATAACTAAATTATTATACAATAAACACAATACTTTTTATTTAATATGCTAACTGAACCGCCGCGCCTGCCAATAAATAATACAGTTAAATAATATTATATTTTTTTTATTATAGGCGTAGCATTAACTTACATCGACTTGTTTAAAAACATTTAATATACAAAAAAAATAGGTTGAAAAATAACGAAACAAACGCAAAATTTTGAAGTGGGGTGGGTGACGTTTCCGACACTAATATATTTTTACTGACTGTATGGACACAATTAAATCGAAGACGTGTTGTACAATCAGATAAAAAATTATTACGTAATAATAATTAAAATAATAATAAGAGAGTATTATCAAAACTGACTATTTTAGAAAAGGTTAAAGGTGCATAATTCGTTAATATTTAATTACTCTATTGACTTAAATAGCTATAACTCACCATATCAGAATATTAAATGTTGAAAAAAATAATCCATTATTGAAAAAGTTCATTTAATATAAAATCAACATCTAATAATTGTTTGTATAATTAATCTATAATAACCACAATAGTGACCGAATCTACTTTAAAAATAATAAAAGTGTCTGTTCAGACAAATGTCCGCAAATATTTGTGGCCTAAACGTCACCTACTAGAAAAATTAACCAAAAATTCATTCAAGCTAATAGATATGCATATCAATCTTATTTTAATCAGAATGAAAATCTTTTTGGGAATAATAATGTTTTGTGTTAGAGTCATTGGCAAAAACACAAAATGCTGATGAACATAAAATGCTAATAAGTTGACAACTTTAATTTGGATACATTCAAACCTCGGTTATTTACTTCATCGTTAGGGTTGATTCTTTTTTCATATTTAAAATAATTATTGAATCTAAAAATTTTCTTTTTTAGTTATTTATATTGTGCTAACTAGGGATGTTATGGAGCTCCGTAACCGAAACTATCGGATATCCGAAATAAAAACCTATCCGTAACCGAATCCGTTACAAATGAAACATATAATGACAGGATTTTGTTTCTCTCCCGTCGAGAAGACACACTAGTGGGTAGCATATAAGCTGATTGTAATACAAAATAATAACCTATTTGTATTTTACTCTTAAAATTCATTAAAAGTGTAATATCCGTAACCGAAATTATCGGAAACTATCGGATGATCCGAAAAAATCACATACATATTCGTATCTGTATCTGAACCGTTATAATATTATTTCTATATCCGAACCCATATCTGACATTTCATATCCATAACATCCCCTGTGTTTACTATAAACGTGGGGAAAATGAATCTGCCACACGCTATGTACTTATTATTTCGTGTTTAAAGGCAATGGATGTAATGTAACTTTAAAAATATGATGATATAATAATAAATGTTCCCACTGCTCTATGTGTTTATCTAGATTAAGTTAACGTAGTAAGTTATCGATCAAATTCAAAATAAACGTATAAAATTAATGTATGATGAGAATTATGCTAATTATGATCTATCGTAACTTGTGGGTGTGATGTTATAGGTTGGTGGCTATGTTCCTTTATTTAATAGCACTCATTAACAAATCAAAGATTTACAGACTAATGTGAGAGGCTTAGAGAATACATTTTTTTATTTCGGCAAATGATGTGGTCTAAATATGTATCTATATTTAACGTATGTTATCTCTATGTTTCATTTTGCAATTAAAATTAAGCTGAACTTATCAGTTTTGTCTAACTAATTAATTTTTCTTTTTATTGAGACTCGACTTCTGACAGATAGCCTGATGGTATGCATAGGGATGTCTAAGAGGACCGTCACATGAAAAAAAACGATACAATTTTCGTTACATCTGTCGCTGATGTAACGATTTAATTAAAAACCATTTTAATTAAATAGCGCATTAGGCAACCCTATCGTTTTCGGAATAACTTTATATTGATGTCAACGAAGTTACGATGTTATGAATTAAGAGTATTATTACAAACAGACGGCCTAAATGTTCCAGTTGGTTCTATTACAAATAACTGTTGTACATTTAATTTTATCATGTACAATATAACGTGTGTATCCATAATAAATATAAAATAATTAAATATAAGTGGATATGGTTTATGTAGAATATGTAGTGCACTGGATGAATTAATGGAGCCGTTTGATTTAACTATTTTGCAAAAGATTAAATGATATTAAAAAAAAAGTACCTAAAACTTGCTACGGCACGGCACATAGGCGAACTTAGGGCTTGTTAGCATTCTCAACCAGCCATCGTTTGGGATAATAGAAGCAAGTAAAAATGTGAGCAAGGGGATGAAGGTCGAATAGATAAATTAGACAATTACATACCAATATAAAAATACACACACTTAATTAGATATGTTAATTCACACCTAAAAGAAGATGGTAACGTAAAAATAATTATTATAATAAAACTAGCGGATCCGACAGACCTGTCCTGCCCGAAAGTAAATCATAACGATTGCAGCGCGACCTACCGAGTCCAATTGTGATTCTTTTAAATCATTTATATACGAGTACCCACCTAAACAGACACAAGGAATGTTATTAAAATCGTTCTAGCTGTTTAGGAAGAGTTCAATCACATACATATGAAGATGACTAAAAAAATGAAAAAAAAAAGATGGCTATGGCCTTATGGCTCGCCTATGGGGCAGATAAACATACTATATTATAATTATAATCCATATATGCAAACTTATTTACTATACATTTTTCTATTTCTTTTTTTTTATTTCTCTCCGTCACTCACGTGCTACACACAGCACATATTATCTGTTAAGTTTCACTAAATCCAACCATTAAAAAATTACCCAACATATTGACAAAAGTACCAAGGAAATTATTTATGTGAGGGAACCGACAGAGTTGTAACATGACCGTGAACAGTAACGCTTTATTAGGTACCTCTGCCTACCCCTGTGGAAATTGAAGCATAACTATAGAAGAAGAAGATAATGATAAAAATCTGATAAAAAATAAGGATGACAAAAGAGGACCGGGTCATCTCAATAGGGCCACCAGAATAAAACATTTCCATACAATCTTAATTTCTGATAAATAACTCAATTAAGCCTATATGCAATTATATGCGACCTGTAGCAATAAAATAGTTTTATCGCTACAGGATCGATCAATCATTCGCCGAAATCATTCAGACTTCATACGGGCGTCAAGAAAATATTATGTAATAATTGAACACATCTAGATGTCATGTTTGTGTGTGTGGCTTGGTGATGTGGGATTTACTTTGGGAATTCAACTTAGTACCAATATTAATTGTATATTATTATAGGAAATAAAGTAAAGTAGATCAAACTAGGGATGTTATGGAGCTCCATAACCAAAACTATCGGATATCCGAAATAAAAACCTAACCGTAACCGAATCCTTTATAAAAGTTTCGGTAAATTTTGGATAGGGGCGGAGCCTAAATGAAACCTTTTATAATAGGCTTTTAATTTAAAAATTTCCTAAAAGTCTAATATCGTTAACCGAAATTAACCGAAACTGTCGGCTGTTTCGAAATAATTACATATGCGTAAGTAACCATTTCTGAAAACCAGTATAATATTATTCCTATATCCATATCCGAAATTACATATCCATAACATCCACAAATCAAACATTTAAAAGCTAAAATCGTCTATTCATCATCATCATCAGCCAGAAGGCGTCCACTGCTGAACATAGGCCTCCTCCCTAGAACGCCTTTCCGAACGACAAGATGCCAGTTGCATCCACCGGTTACCCGTAACTTTCACTGTGTCATAAGTCCACCTAGTGGGAGGCCTACCTACCCTGCGTCTTTTGGTTCGTGTTCTCCACTCTAGAACCTCTTTTCCCCATCGGTTGTCGGTTCTTCGAGCGATGTGGCCAGCCCAATGCCACCTCAGCTTGAGAATCCTATGGGCTATGTCGGTAAGTTTAGTTCTTTGGCAAATATCCTTGTTCCGGATTCTATAGCGCATAGAAACACCAAGCATAGCTCTCTCCATTGCCCGCTGAGCGACTCTGAGCTTTTCCAAAAGGCCACTATTTAAGGGCCATGACTCAGTGCCATATGTGATCACTGGTAACACACATTGTTTGAAGACCCTTGTCTTCAGGCACTGTGGGATGTTTGACGAGAAGATATGACGCAAATTCCCAAACGTCCATTAAAGGCCTCAAATCAATATATGGAATGGACATGATTAATGTTATCATAATATTATTCATCAAATTACCAGTTTACATTACGTACCTACAATCTTAACTATCACTTATTAATATTTTCTGTATTGTGACTTGACGTCTGACCTCGCCTTGCCTGATGGTAAGCAAGGGAAGATCCAAGAGTGCCAATGGCTAAACAAACCGACTTAGTTCACGGTTGCCTCAGTTGCCGTCACTATGCCGGTCACTAATGCTAATAAGATATTAAGAGATTTTATCAATAAACAAATATAAATAATAATTGCACAATATTAGCGTATTGATTTTTTTATTTATAACAGAACACGAGTATATTTTGTCTGAAAGAGGCGTAGACGAGATGTATATCATTGTCCAAATTATTATTTCGAACGTGTTTCTAAGGGCCGCTTTATTGTCGTATTCTACTGGGAGGAGGACACTACATGACAGATATCAGTTTATGACTCCACAAAATTATTATGGATTAGATATTGCTAGAGAACGAGAGCGAACAATTTATTTGACCTTTTTAATACACTTAAAATGTATTGCTTACATTTAATACGTATGTATTTAAATACTTTTGTCTGCATATGACATATTGATTATTTTGTTAAGGAATAAACATGAGGATGGTTGCTCTATGTCTGGGTATTTAAGAATAGTAGGCAGAGTTAATAGTCATTTGCCCAGTCTGTCGATTCGGTTGGTACCATCACTTTAAAGTGAACAGACCGTGAAGTGACTAAGTCGCGTTTCAGCATTATCTTGAAAGTTGCCGATTTCAACTAGGCCAGTATAGTAAATGCGACTGTGCTAGTGATTTTCAACTGTAGTAGCAACTCACAATAAATGTATAAAAAAAATATTGTTGGAAATTAGAGCATTTTTTATTCGGACAATTTTTACTTAAATACCTCAAAATGATAACTTTCCGAGATAACTGAAAGAATTGATCTCGTTCTATTGTTATATGTGGAAATATTTTTTATGCCTAAAATTGCATTAGTGACTATGTTGAAAATTCAATCCAATCTGTATCAAAGCGCAACTTGAAACTAATCCGTGAGATAATTTCATTAGTGTCAAACCCAATTTTCCAACCCGAATACGTTGTATTTAGTATTATATATTAAAAAATATACAATATTTTCAATGTTGGGATGTACCTACGTCAAGGGGTACATCCCAACGGATCCATTTTTGAGTATAGACCGTCAAGTGACTCAGTCGCGTTTCGGTATTATCTTGAATTTAAACTCCAATTAGGCTGACATAGTGGATCCTACTGTTACTTGCTGTTATTTTACTGTAGTAGTAGTAAGCTCCATTAATTGACCGCACGCCAGCTTAACATCAGGCTTGCATGTCAGTAAAAGGGGTAGTGAATGTGGGTAAAAGTAAAATGAACAACCGGGGATGGTGTGAACAAAGTTCGTTGGCGCCATTCACGACGAGCGCACGTTTGCTATCATTGAGACCGCACAAGACGATATACCTATTTCATTTAGTAGTGTATACACTTGATATGAACAGTGAAAATTAAATGTTGCGATCACGGTTCAACGGTTATCAAGGGTCGTGTCTCACTACTGACATATTATTAACGACAAAGACTAGAACAATTTTAATGACCACCAGAGCATTGTACCACAATTCGCCTATCTAATAACAATGTTGCTTAATTGTAACAAATAATTTGTTAACATGGTGATAATAAAAATATGTTATTGACATAACAAACAACCAAACTGATTGTAAGCTAAATAATTAATAACTTTAACCAATAATGTAATGATATAAATTTTGTGCACCTGAATCGGATACTCTAGCCACGTGAACATCATTGACCGATAGGAAAAAGGAAAGAGGAAACGTATCATGCGTTCAGAATGATATTAACTCATCGGTCAATTACTCCGTCTGAGGTTCGGCCTACTAATGGCATACGCGTCCTCTTCTGCATACAAGAACACTAATTTATATGCCTCCGATGGCGCTCTTTATTGTTTCATAGTTTAGTAATACACGGGAGGACTGACGGTTTGCGCTGTAAATCGATGTCTATACACGCATCCTCGATTAACTGTTCGCAGTACCATAGAAGGCGCTATACCATGGCTCGCAAGCAGGTCCTTGTGTGCATGATGACATCATGTCCGGGAGAAGGCCACACACAAAATAATAACACTTTGATATTTTATTACATGCTATTTTATTACATTAAACAAAGCTTTAGTCGTGTTTTCGACATTATTATTTTAGGTTTGAAACTTTAAACATTGTAGATCAGGTAAACATTTTTTTAAACTACCTATCCTAATTGATTTATATTTTAAAAAATATCAATACGTTCTAGATGGGGTTCTTACAAGTATACAGACCGTAAAGTGTCTTAGTCGCGTTTCGGGATCAGCTTGTACGTGGATGTGACTGCTACTTGCAGTTATTTAACTGTAGTAGCAGTCGCCTTCAATAATAGATCGTACTCCAGCCTAACATCTAGCGGGGTGTCGAGTCACAATACAAAAATTGCCATTAGGCATTTTATATCGATATAAAACTCGTAGTTATTTGCCATTGCGTTGCTTTGTTGTTTCGGAGTATTATCATAATGTCGAAACACAAAAATTAAAAAGTAAAAGCTATATTTGATTTAATTTTGTTAAGGAATAGTCAAATAATTGCAATTTCTTCCTGTCATAAATAAGCAATCAGACGTGAGTAATAGTAGCTTTTGTGTGCACAATGTGGACGAAAACGTCCTGCCAAATAGTCCGACTACGTGTGTAGCATCTCCACACTACTACAATGTTTGGCGAATTTTAGTCGTTATACATACATGTCTATAGTTCTATTATATAATTGAATTTTCCGTTTGTGATTATGTCGGCGAAGGACGGAAGTGTTCGAAGTGGTGTGTTACAAATTCTGGTCACGATGGTCGACACGGTTGATGACCGCAGTTGTAGGCCTATTTATATTAACGGAGTTCTGCCTACACCTATTACAACAAACTGTTAATAGATTCATATTAAAATTACTACACTATTTACATTACTGTTATAATGTACTGTTCGGCCGCAATTTTATACAAAAAAGCTTAAGGTTACACGAGTAATAATAATAATATGATCAAATAATATTTTAAAATAAATTTAAAAAAATACTATAGGTATGTTTGATAGTACCTATTATTGTACATAAAATATTTTGAGGCAATTCACAAGGTAAAATAAATTAGAAGGTTTATGGATATCTATATGATAAAATTAAAGGTAAACGTCAAAATGTCAACAATGAGAACGTTTTGCTAATGTAATTAATAGTGACTATTGCCGTATAAAGGAAGGGTAATATTTGTTTTATAATTATTATTGAAAATTTAATAGATAAACAATTATTGTGGTAAGGCCTCTGATACATTATAATACGTAAAATATTCAAGCTCGTACAATAATTATATATGGATAATTAAAAAATAAATATTATCGTACAGAAATAATATCAAATGACTAAAAGCTCTTTGATTTCAACAGTTAGACTCATTATCGCATGTGTAAAATAAAGCATGTACTCTAACGGAAGTTGTGTAGAACGTTCACGATATCAAAGCAAGGCTTCACCGCGAACATGCGACACCGTCAATTTCTCGCAAAATATTATCTATTGTTTGAATCCAAAGAGGGCTCAATGCAATGTGACCACCTTTGAGAATAATTTGTAACAATGTCGTCTATAAAATACTATTGATATTCAATTACCCACCAGTTATCATATTACACTTCTAGAACAGGTCTCGTTGTCTACTGGTTTAACCGTACTTAATTACATTTAATAGCGGGTCTGTCTCTTTCGTGTTTATTTAGTAAATATCATTACGGATTGTTGCCGACGTGAGTGATTAAGGTGAGAGACAGACGACGCGGCACCGGTCGCCCCGAGCACCTGCCTGCCGTATCGCATCACTCTCGCAGTCCTTATTGAAAACCCTCTATTACACCGTTATTAGCCAACAACGCCCCTACACATTTTACAACAATTTAATTGTGTTATTTAACGCTTGTTATTCTCTGTCGAACTTGATGATTTATATATTATGATTTTAAATTTCGTAAATTGATCCGATATTTCTTTGAGCTATTAAGATATATATTTTTATATAATGCACAAACGTGTTATTCATCCTTTAATAGCTGTTTATTGAGCATAGCCTAGTGGAAGCCTTTTCAAGTTTATCAAGATATATAATTTTGGAAAACTCATAGGTATTGAACAATTCCACACACAAACATGTTACAATCAGTGATAAAATATAAACAAGTCATGTCTCTTACGTACTATAAACTTCGAACTATGCTTTCTCTTGAACTTAGTTTTCTAATTAATATTAATTCATGAAGGCATCTGCTGCAAGCTAATGTTGTGATTCGGTGCTGCGCTTAGAATCACATAAATCATAAATTATTATATTGTGCAGCGATATAAAGTGAACTCGAGACAGTGATACGATATAAAAACATCTAAAATTTGTTTGGAGGCCGTCTTAACCTATCAAGAGCATAATTTTACAAAAAGAAAATAGTATCCAGTTTTGACTTTCAATTAGGTAAGTACTGCATTTGCAGGTTTTAGTTGGGTGATTTTGGTATACGTAATTATAAGACTTCTGTAATTATACAAAAACTGTTATATCTATCAACAATATTTTGTTAATACATAATACAGGCCTTTTTACAATAGAAGTGTCATTTATTTGTTTATACTATTAACGAATCCTATTGTTGCTATTTGTACACTAATTCAGTTAGATCATTCCACAAATTTGTCTACTACTGTGTATTTGACGGATAAAATAAAAAATCTTTAAACAAGCGCTTTAATGTTTTTTTAACTGTCAATGCCGGCCTTTAAAAGCGCTGATAGCTTTATGGGCGGACCAGATCAAGAAATGCTTTAGATGATCCCGTAGGAGTAAGTCCAGCCATCCGGAAAAAAGGCAATAGGGGGTAAAGTGACCACGACTCTCTGCCAAGGATCAAGAGGAACAAGGACAAGGAAGAAGAAGAAGTTATTTCTATATATCAAGCGATGGCAGTGACGTGTACCCGTTCACTAACGTAAAAACAATATTGCATTATAATACTATAATGCATTGTAGTATTATAATGCATATCTGTCATATCTTTTTGTCAAACATCCCGCTGTGCCTAAAGACAAGGGTTTTCAACGGCACTGATACGTGGTCCTTAACTGTTGTGTCCTTAAAATATCAACGTCGCAACGTTGTGACGTCTATGCTTAGAGTATGGAACGAGAATATTTGCCGATAACCAAAGTTACTAACATGACTTGTAAGATTTGCAAGCTGAAGTGGCAATGGGCTGGCCACATCGCTCAAAGAACCAACAACCGATGGGAAAAAAAGGTTCTTAAGTTGAGACCACGAACCGGAAGACACAGCGTAAATTGAGAGGCCTAGGTGGACTGACGACATAGTAAAAGTCACAAATAACCGGTAGATGCAACTGGCATCTTATTGGAATGGCGTTCTAAGGGGGAACTATGTTTAACAGTAGACGTTTTCTGGCTGATGACGATGATGACGAATACTATTAGAAAGTATGACTAATGTCCAACAATACTCTGGGCGTAGTCCACTTAAAGCCTCCTCAGGTTCATAAACATTATTGAACCTAAGAAGCAATATAACAAAGTCATGCAGAGCTTAGAAAAGGCAGAATAAAAGTTCTTGATCAAAAGGACATACTTCAAAAAGTTACTTTCGCATTTATAATATTAGTATGGCTTATTGTACGGACGACAATATATCCTTTATTATTATTTCCAGGAACAGATTCGAGATAATTAACTATTATACTTTCGAAGTATAATGAACAATACCCATACCAATAATAAGAGCGTTCATTTGAGCTATGACTAGTTGTGTTAGTATTTTAGAACATAAAGCGTTTCTTACATTGTACGAGTGTCGTAAGTCGATAAGAATGCTACTTCTAAGAATGCTAAATGTCTGAAGTACTTCCAACAATATTAAACTATACAAAAAATACTAAATTGATTAATTTACAAATCATGTATAATTAATAGTATTAATTAAACCTCCTCATAACATAACCTTATTTGTTAATAATGGTCTGACATTGACAGTAAAAGAATATAATATTTATCCAGTGAGTAAACTATTAAACTCACACAAAGTTCATTGTTATGGACTACCTCATTAATTCATACAGTGAATAATAATTGTCATTAATTTCAATAACACATTACATGTATGTTGGTACAATTTACTCTTGTATTTAAATCTGTGTGTCTACCATTGTTTAAGTTCATTATATGACACAGCTACTCACATAATAACTAGTATGTTAAAGCAAGTTTTTCTTCAAAACATTAATATGAATAACTACTTCTCATTAGGTACTATAATTATTCTATGATAGTTACAGGCTTAGCATGAAGCAAAAAATGAACATCATGGGAAATGAACCTGTTACTTAAAGCTGTTACTTAATATTTATGAATAGTCCTGCGTATATTTTAAAGTGATATGAAGTTACTAATGCGCTTGGATCGTGACGTCACAAGACATCAAAACTTTATAGTGACGTACTGGCTTTGGCTCATACTACCAGCAAAACAATTATTGAATACAATCACTTTTGTTAAATTGTCACGCCTTTTTTTCCACAGGGATAGGCAGAGATAATAGAGCGACACTTGCCACGATCCTGACACAACTTCCTCGCTTCTCTCACATCCACAATTCTCTTCATAAAGGCGTGACAATTTGATTGATTAATTAATCAATAATGTTATTTTTTCTAAGATTTCAGTCAGAACATAATAATAATAAGTATCTCCAAATAAAAACTATTTGGACCAATTTTAGATTATTGTCTACTTACTAAAATTGTAATTTCAAATCTTTAAATATATATATAAATATATATATATATATATAATTATAAACAAACCTGAACATTGAAACCTATTAAAACAACATTAGTGTAAATATAAAATATCACAACTTTTATTAATTTAAAAAAAAGTGTAGTGTTAATATTAAAAGGCGCGAAGTTAACAGTTATAAAACAAAGGGGTGAATAATACATTTCTATTTAGAATTGAACATCAGTTATAGATGAGCGATTGTAAATGATACCAATTAATAAAAAAAATGTAAAGGTATATTAAAAAAATATAATACTTTTTACAAATATATTTAAATTACGAACACGAATAATTTAATATTTATTTTATTTAGGTATTAATGTATTTTTATTGGTTTTATTATTAATATTGCACGGGGTATTCTATATTTATATTGTTTGCGGTAAATTCTAAATTAAAAGGTATCAATTAAATAATATATAAAAAAACACATTACGTTATCAAAGGCATGGAATATTTGCATTCACACAGTAGCGATATCAAATATAAAATAAAATGGCGCATTTAAATCACTGAACATTAGTACTCGTATTTATTTAGACAATATAATGTACCGATTTATCTAACCGCGTTAATTCCTAACAAACATATCAATCAATTATATCACTGATATGTCAGTACAGGCGATCTTTGATTTGAGTAAGTAAACTTTTAGTATCAAAACTAAAAATGATACTGTGCCAAACCGAGTTACACGATATGATCGCTGTGCCGACAAACGTTGTACGTACATAGATACTGTCCGATTATCTGATACAAAATTCATATCGCATAAACGCATGTTTTGGTACCTTTTACAATTTGCCGCTATCAGCTTACATAAACGTGTCTGCAATGCCAACTACAAGCAAACCAACACCAATATAACTATCTCCTTTTATGATTTGATTACCTTAAAATTATCACAAACTTTGATTTAAAAAAAAACCTTATAATATATTTGTGTTCATTTTGCGAATTTACTTTGATAGATTCATAACATTTATTTGAAATTTTAATCACGGCTTAGAAACGATGAATAAATTAAGTCAGCTTAGCAGAGTACGAGGATTATAAAGTTGCAAGCATTCATCGCCAAAACGACCAAAGTGTACATGACGTAGAGCGGAGTGACGTATCAGTCGATATATGTCGAAAGACTAATCTAAAATGCACTCTGCTTATCCATCCAGTGCCCGAGCTCACAAAATATTCAGCCTAACTTGATTCCAAACTTCAGAACCGTGTACTGTACTGTGGCAGTTTGTCTCTTTAGCTTTTTCTTTTGCAGGATCTACAGGGGGAAAATTGCAATTGACTGACAGAAATAGGGGATTTATAACTTTTTGGAATGCAACAATTTTTTGAACTTTTTTAAACTGTCTGCCTTTCAACGTATTCCTGTGCCCAGTCTTGCATTATTTTTGAATGCATCTCTATTTACTCCTGTCAGCGTCTATTAAAAAATAATCATGTCAGACCGTGTGTTGCCCTTGGGGTTAGGATTTCCAACGCTAATCGACAAAACCTCCGGGGATGTTAGCATAGGTAGTGAATAATATAAACCTCATACAATTTCGTCTACTAAAATATACATAATGAATTACGTATAACAAATAACAGGTAATTGATTTAGAGCTTAATGAAGAGGCATTAAAATCGGTAGGTTTCTATTATTCCCTGTTGTGTATTATATTGACAACGGTTTGGATTGTTTGGGAATACTTGAAACAATATAGAAATTGAACCAATTATCAGTGAATTTATTATTATTTTCACAAACGTTACATATTTGTTTGTAGTTAGTAGAGATGAAGTTCAACTGTTAAAGACGAAATACCGATTGACCTAAGTCTAAATTGTAAATGTTCTTAATTGTTATTGACCCTTTAGGACCCTTTTTGTTGAGATAATATATGTATATAAATGTAATAAAAGCAATTATAGCGTGGTAGAAAGTAATTGTTTTTTATTGTGACATGACATATGACAGCAACCCGCTGGAATGTGGTCCATGAATGGATTTCACTGCTACTACAATTTAATAACTGTGAGTAGCAATTACATCCACTATGCCGGCCTAGTTGGAACTGGCAACTTACAAGCTGATCCTAAAACACAACCAAATCACTTCACGGTCTGTAGACTTATAAGTGGTGGTACTACCTTGGATCGGCAGACTGGGTACCACTGCCTACCAATCTTTGCAACCAGACCCGAAGGAAATATCTACCTCTTTTTTTAATAACAAATATTTGCAATATTTAATATAATAATTAAATATTACAAATAAAAGCAATGAGACAAATATTTGCTCCGATCGGGAATCGAATCAGGGACTTGACGCGCAACAAACCAATCGCTAACAGTTTGTCAACGCCTGTCGTCATGAAATGATATTATTCAAATAAAAAGAAACGTCTAAACTGATCAAAATCCCGATGAAAGTTTTCTATAATTTAATTAAGATTGACGAAGAATAATTACAGGATACAGTTACTAAAGTAATGGATTACTTTGTTTTTAATATAAAAAAATGGCTTACCCATTGAAAGGATATCCAGCGAACGCTGCGTCATAAGGGTGGTATACGGTGGGGTACGGCCATGTTGCAGCACTTGCTGCCAAATTTTCTTTTAGTTCGATGCCTGCAGCCTGGCAAAAAAAGAAAAATAACACTTAAAATGCCACCTACAAATTACATACTTACTTAATTCTAATTGTAAAATGTTGCCTTTAAGGATAACTTGCACACCATTTTTATTTTGCCTACATTAAGTTTTTGTAACGTCTCCATATTTATAATAGAGATAGTGGTGACCAAACTGAAAAGCCAGTTCACACTTCTCTAAGTTCGGTAGCGAGTTAATTAAAACGAGATATGTAGCGTTCAAATTATCCTTTGATACGAAAGATTTGGTAGCGATAAATGGAAATGGATCAGACACGGGACAATTCAATTCGCCATCAACTACATAGTAAAAAATATTTTAAAAAAAAGCAACAGCGAGGCATGGACGGCGCGATTAACTCGCCGTAAAAGTTTTTGATCAATTCATTCCCAACTTACCACTTAACTCTGTCTTAATTTGATTTTCGCTACCGAACTTGCCAGTGTAAACCAGCTTTATTAATTTCGAGAACTTCATTTCTGGAATCATTCTCTACCCGATAGTCGTAAAGTAAATTATAGTGAATCTGCAATGTGATTAACTTTAGTGTACGTAAACATGATTTATGTTTTATTATTTTTATTTGTATAATTATAGTAGCCTATATACTTAAATACATATTATTATACAAGAAAATTATCTTATAAACGTTCCATTAGTTTTTATTATAAATATTTAATGTTATTCGATTTCAATCAAACATAATGCCGAGAAACGAAAACAGGAAAAAAGTTAGAGATACTCGCGAAAGGGACTAAAATTTATAGGGATGCTTTGTAATATAACTCAGAAGCGAACCTTAATGCGGTCAGCCAGGATAAATCTATCAAAAGATTTTGTTGTCCAACAACTTCATTGGTGGCCGAATCGAAAATCCGATAATAAATTTTACTCAAGTACGACAGCGTAATCCAGTCGCTCTGTCGCTCTTTGTTACTTCGACCTTTCTGTTATAATTCCACTTTTCTGATACTTTAAAATAATCCTTAAGTGCTGTTCGTACGTGGTAAACAAGTAAACATTACTATAAGTATGATTCAAATTTTGAAAATTTTCTAAATGGATCTTTTAGATTAGGTAAAGCAAGTCATCAAATTGTTATGATACATGGATACATCCATATATATATATATATATTTCATTTCTTCGTTAAACCTATATAATATTTAAAACTATA
The DNA here is from genome assembly GCA_905220615.1 of Tinea trinotella. Lineage (NCBI taxonomy): Eukaryota > Metazoa > Arthropoda > Insecta > Lepidoptera > Tineidae > Tinea > Tinea trinotella. Next base: position 8,536,341 of record HG992305.1, read on the forward strand.
GAAAATTAAATAACATAAACAAAAAGGTCACTAATTATTCGTTGAAAGGATCACTGAATTTTTATGTGATATCTATATCACATATAAATTAATGGGACCCAGCCCTAATCCCGTTAGCATAATGTTGAACTTATTTTTTATTAAAAGTGTCAGAAAAAAGACGTATTATAATCCCTTGAGTGATGAGAAAGGCACGCATATATACGTGTATATCAGTGGGTATACAGGTATACTCGGATACAATCAACTACAAACCATGTTCCCCTGGTCAGTGTTTAGACACGCAAAGAAATTTACTCAAAAATGTTTTCCTAATGCATACATTTAAAGTACATATCCACAGAGTACTTACTATATACGATATATATATATTCTTATGAGTATAAGAAACGTATTTTATAACAGTTCAAAGCATCAAATTTGTAGTAAAAAGTATCAGTACATTTCAATATAAATTGATTTATTATTACTTTTAATAATAAACGAGGAAATAAATAATAATAAGTTGGGGTGTCATAAATAATAACCGATATAAATACTGATCTGTATTGAGTTGTTAAAACATAGAGATGTATTAGATTTATTTTCGCCCCCATCATTAGGATCATAAATTATATTTTTTATAGACGAACTGGCTTCCTGCGCGACCACATGGGAATATTATAAGAATAACCGACTCAATAGTTTATCATAATGGATAACCTTACAGTTAAACTAAATCATATATTATGTTCAATATTCAATCTACTAAAAAAATATAATTGAAACAAATGAGTGTCATATTGTTGTGAAACAATATTTTATACACAGATAATAAAACATTAATTCGTAACATTGGTCAATATGTTAAAAGGTCATCGAATAAATTTATTATTTATCAATTATTGTGTACCTAGTTTGTAAACTGATATAATAATATGGGTTTTTAGGGCGTCTATAAAAGCTGCTAGAAGACAATAAAATATAAATGTAAAAAATAAAGGCCCTCAAAATACCTTAAAGCCATCAAATTAGTTTGTATAAATGTATCTCTTTGTAATTGGACATTTGAATGGAAGTTGTGACATTTTATGCTTAAGCATCGATCGCATTAAGTAGCTGAAGACGGACCGGGAGGTTTGTCCTAACACTTTCGCCACGGATGATATATGATCATATCTTTATGAATGATTGAATCATCTGCCAAGACACGTTCACGGGCCCCACCTTTTAACACCTTCCTCAAAAAGTTTTACTACAGATCGTATATTACGAACCATGGCTACTTTTATGCTGTTATGATCATTATCACTCAAAGTCACAACCCACACACATGGGCTTCACTAGTCTCTATACAGAATGTGCTTTTATTAGTACAATCTACTATTTCCTTTTTAAGAGATTACTTTTTTTGTTGCTCCAGTCATATGAATTTATAAAATGTATAATTGTATATATTATAAGATACTGCATGTATTCTAAAAGTTAATTTAGGACAATTATAATTTTATAAATTTGTTTATTAAACTTGTGTCTGTTAATTGATATAAATTTAAAGATGACAACTAAAACAATCTAAAAATACGTTAATATCTACTAACATAAACATTAGAACACAACTACTAACATTAGAACACGCTGTATACGTACGACAGTGTCTCGATAAGTATTTTAATCCCTATGAAATGAATTGTAAAACATACGAACTTAATAAATGTATAAAAAATATTTTTTTCCTACACAACAGAGTTATATATATCATCGGATTACATTTTTAATTTATTATATTTCTGTTTTATTGTTGGTGGTATTCTTTTTTGTTAAGAAATAGCAGCAGCAGCTGAATAAAGAAGGAGCTGTTTTGACATTGGACCTCAATTATTTTGACTAATACCTTTTGTAAGAAGCTTTAGAGGATAAAATAATAAAAATTAAGCCGTCCCGCATAGTTGTAGTAATCTAACTAGTTTCAAAGGTCTTCAATTATAGAGAATAATAATAAGATTATAATATGTATTATCAAAGCCATAAAAATAAATAGTAGGTAATATAAACATATACATAAACCTATTATTATGGTTGAAAAATTAATATTCAATATTTCAATATCAATACAACACTTATGCATTACTGTTTTAATAATATATGCAAATATAAGTATTATTTTTATTAAGAATAGGAATTTTAATATAATTGTATTTATTGAAATTGTTATGAACAATATAGTATTAACATGGTAATTGTATAAGTTGGCTCGCAAAAGTTTGCTTCATTTTGCATATTTTATTGAGATCATGTAAAACTAAACTGTTGAGTCTATTATACTGTTGAATAGTGGAAAACTTATGTGACACAAGAAGCAAGGTAATTAAAATTAAATAGAATATAAGTTATAATAAAATAGAATATAAGTGGCTCATTAATTGACACAACGCTACGTTAAAGTCCCGGGTTCAATTCGCGGTCCAAAGATTATTTCACAGCTATATACAAATATAGAAAATATTCTAAATATAGAAAAAAATATTTTTCAAAAAAACTACGTGGCTAACTTTGTTACTCGTATGTATGGGTGTTAAGGCTGAGAGTTGCTGGTCATTTGCATAGTCTACTGATCCGGGGTAGTGTGTGACGTAGTCGCGTTGCGGGTTATTTAACAATAGTAGTAGTCGTCTCCATTTAGGGATCGTCATATTTAAAATTATTTAAATTATATAATACATATAATAATAAAATAAATCTATATTTTGTGTATTTTGTCGTATTGAAAGTAGATATAGATAAAAATAAATAGATAGTGATTTGATTAACTGATTTAGTATATTGTATATATGTATTATAAAAATATCATACGCCTCGAGTATGTATCCTGCACATTATCATCATACAACACGCTGCGAAGGACCGGTTCGCGGGGATATTTCCTTGTGCATGCGCGCGGATTCCTGCATTGTAACGCCTGCCGATTGTTTAGTCGGCTGCACCAACCAACGAAATAATATAGAAATGTACTTAGGCATGAAAACTGATACTCGTGGTTTTATTATGAGCTTACAAAAAACATCATATATTAAAACGATATACAAATGTAGTTATTAGTAAATTACTTAATATTTGCAAGAAAAGTTTTGTTACACCTCCCCGTTGTTTTAATTCCCTATCTCTGTTTATGCATAAATATTTTAAATATTCTTGTGCTTAAACGCAATGCTTGTTTCTAGATTAATGTATGGATGTAAATGCTGGGTATGGCGGAAGAAGCATTAATGCTGTAGAAATGTGGTCATGAAGGGGTCCTTGGGGGGCAATGATTGGGGATACAGTGAAGAATATCGTTTGCATTATAAATGTGATTAAATGTTGAAAGAAGATGTAGTAACAAATATTTAGAAAGATAAGTAGCGATGGATTGGATACATTTAAAAAATAGATAAAAGGTGATTAATTACAGGAATCGCATTGCCCATAACCATCGAGTTATTAAGAGAATTATAAACGTGAAGGAAATAATAGAGTTGAATCAAGATCATGGAAAAGGCGCTTCATTGTCTTTTCTTATTACTATGGGAAATAAGGCGTAAAATTGATGACAAAACGTTATTTTCATTACAAGAAGAATTATAAACATCAAGCGGAAAACATATAACTTTTTTAGAAAATGCCTCAGTGTGGTATTGTAGGTAATGTGCAAAAATATTAGCGTACCTAACAATCAACCCACATCACAGGTAAGAACGCTTTTTACCTGTTATTTAAATAAGTATAAATATTTTTTTTTTAAAGTCCATCACAACGCTTCTTATATAATGCCTTTTTATTGTGATCTGACCTCGACCCGGCTGATGGTAAGCAAGAAAAGGTCCAAGAGTGCCGACGATATGATCGTAACCATGATTGTAGTGTTGCGACACTTTATTCGATTACAATGGATATTAATGGAATTTGTTAGGCAATTTACGAAAAAGATTTAAAGATGTGGATCAAAAGTACCTGATGGTGGAGTACCATGCAGATCCAAGAAAAAGTAAGATATAACTAATACTGTAACTTAAATTATTTTAGCCTTATTAACCCGCGACGCAAAAAGATCTGTGTGTCTGTCTGTGGCTCCTAAACGGATGGACCGATTAAGATGCGTTTTTTTCGTTTGAAAGCTGACGTGATCGATATAATTCTTAGCTACAATTGATGAAGATCTGATCAGGGGTTTCAAGGTCATCAGCTCGTTTTGTTAGCTGCGGTAGCAATCTTAGACACATAATCGGTATTTACTTTACTTTTAAACATATCTGTGACTTAACATTTGAAACAAAAACGTATACAAATACATGGGTAATTTAACTAATACCACTGAGCTATTGTGATGATGGAACTCGAAGGTAGGAGACGAAATCCTGGATGGGTTTAAACTTAATAGGTTTACTAAGTTTGGTTTCATTACATTCGTCTTGACTGTAGAACTAAGTGTAGAAAAGATAGTGCGATGAAATAAAACATTCTGGATCTAAAAAAACTGATCATGTATCCTCTCAGATCAGCAAATCAACAAGAAATGGAACTATAGTGTTTTAACTAAAATTGTAACTCACTATGAGCCATTAGCTGGACCGTTATCAAATTAAAGACTGAGAGTATTCAGATGAATTCTCTCAGATCAGCAAAACAACAAGAGATAGAACTATAGTGCTTTAACTAAAATTGTAACTCACTATGAGCCATTAGCTAGAACGTTATCAAATTGAAGACTGGGAGTATCTGATAATGCACCATTATTAATCCTCTCAGATCTGCAAATCAACAAGAGATAGAACTATAGTGCTTTAACTAAAGCCTATAGCTGGGCCGTAATCAAATTAAAGACTGGTAGTATCAAATCATGCACTATCATGAATCCTCTCAGATCAGCAAATCAGCAACAGATAGTTCCTACCATAGTGATTTAACTAAAATGGTTACTCACTATGAGCTATTATCTGGACCGTTATCAAATTGAAGACCTGGGGTATCTGATGATGCACCATAAAGATACAAGGGATATTAAAGGGATATAACTATTGAGCCATGTTGGATATAACCAATGTTGTTTCTTGCTATAAGGCTGGTGACTAAAGTGGCTTCTGCGTTTCGGGGGTTCCTTGAAAAAATTGTATTCTATAACAAAAGCGACAAATAGAGACAAAAGCGGTTAGTGACTTTTTGAATTACGCGCGCCAAAAATTTAATACGACTGTAAAATTTGAAGCAATCTGTGTCAGTTATTGGTGTTTGACAACCATTAAAAGCAGACTTTAACATGATTTTTAACGAAAATGAAAAATTTTGTGTACTTATTGACCATTATTTTTTACGTAGTAAAACCTTCACCAAAAGCAAGGAAAGGCTCAATAAAAATTATGCCGACTCTGCCTTAGCAATTTTAATAGACGAGAAATTGGTTCCGTTTTGGTCGTAACAGCACAAGCGACGACGAACGTTAAGATCGCTCAAAATAGGTCGTCACTTCAGCAAACGGTGATAAAAGCGATGGGAAAATAAAAATGCGTACACCACATTATACATGAATTTTGGATTTATTAGGATCCTAATACCACCTTCGTATTAGGGATGGGTAAGAGAAATTGATCTACAGAGCTTGAACTGAACTGTGTAACGCTATATAAAGTAATTGCGAAAATACCTCACAACGAAATTAATACATTACGATTGTAAAGCCACATAATAATTCCTGATTTTTATTTAAATGTATAAAAAGTGCGAGATAAACAAAAACAATATTTAAAAAAAGCTAAAATATTAGAATATTTAAGGTGTGATATAAACTAGTGATTTAATAAATATATAAAGATTATTAAAATTCAATAAGAGAGGTACAAACTTTTTGAGCAGTATCGCAGCACTATAACTGTCAAAACTTCTATGTTGTAGTGCGCATGCGTGAATTCAAAGCGAACTGGCGTCACTCGGCTTCGTACATTCAATTGTACAATCATGAGTTACTGTATTAAGTATTACTGTTAATTCGAAACAAAATAAAGTTAACCAATTATTAAAAGCAGCATCAAAAATACCAAAAAAAAATATCATAACACAGAAAAACGATAACACGTAACAAATTATTTCAAATTACCACTTGTGTTTGCTATCGATATTACAAACGCTTGGTGAATAAACTAGAATAAATCAGTTCGGGCGAGCGCTGCTAACATACACCATTTGCATGCACGCACACATCCAATCGGTACCAACATTACCTACGGTTATAATTACTTTATGCTTTATTTACGCTTCTCTGTTATATTATTTTCATGTGACCAACTATTAAATCTTTCGAGAGCAGTTGATCGAAACTGTTAGTCTGCGCACCCGTTGTCTAGTCGTAATCATACTCTAGTCAGCGTAGTCGGCCGCTGTGTGCACGCTAGACCGACTAGCGGGGTCTAAAAGGGTCTAATAGGTTAAATAATTGTATTTAATCTAATTTAGAGAATTAACTAGATGGTATTTATTTACATTTATTATGAATATATATTTCTTTCGTTCAAGATTTGTGTATCCATGTGATTGGAGGCGAGTGGACAGATATAACGGGGACGATCCAAAATATCGTTCCTTGATTAAACTGGGGACGTTCCTAAAAAACAGGGGTTTGCCGTACCTATAACTATAGTGTTGTTGATGTATGTGAAGCTAGAGAGTTATGTCAGGATCTTGGAAGCTGGCATTCCATTATCTCTGCCTATCCCTATACTTGGAATTAAGGCGTGAAATGGTGATAATATGACCCTTTATTGTATTTGTTCTGAATACTGATGAAATCTTATTAAAAAGTTGACATAATTTCATTACTTACAGGATTTGTGTAAAAGGGAGGTTGATCTGCTGCCAGGGCCGGAAAGTAGGCTGCCATTCCTGCTGCTGTTGCTGCTGCTGCGTCTGAGTATGGAGCGCTGTACATTGATAAAGGAACGCCGGAGGCTGCTAATCGTTGGTAGTTGAGGAGCTCGTACTGACAGGAGCAAACTGTTTGACCAGTAATGGGGTCCTGGAAGATGGGTCGGCCCGTGTCGCAGCATCTTGCGGCAGAAGGAGCTGGTGGACTGGGTCTCCCTGCGCCTCCGGCAGCTACTGCAGTACTGCTCATACCCGCCTGAGCCGGTGGTGGACTGTTTGAAGCTGTCGATATGGCGCTCTGTAAGTTGTAAATTTTCAAATGCCTTTTTATGGCGGATAATAAATTCGCTGTTGCTGATCAGGAGAGGAAGGGCGGAGGAAGGATGGTGAAAATATTGTTATGCATATAGCTTAGCTGCGCAAGCAAATAACGTAGACACACAACAAGTAACTAGATGTGGTTCCGATTGCCTTTAAAATACGTAACTTTGAAATATTAAACAGTTAATAATATTACCCGTTTGGCATTATTGATGACTTAAAAGATGTCATTACCGACTGCATGCAAAATGATAGATAACAAATGTATATTTAACGACTTAGTGAAAGGGTGTTAGGATACGAAGGCGTGCGCAGTGGGCGTGCCTTTACAGTCATCGGAACCGCCAGACCCTCGCCGTTCATGCAACCGGTACGCAAATTTTAAACGCTCCACCGGAAACCCTTATTCATCCATTGTCACTCAAAATTAGATTACCAACATTGTAACACTAATGCGATCCGATTGACAAATTTTAAAAATGACAATGAGTTATTGTTGTTACTAATAGATTTATTTTACCGGACTACCTGAATCAATATCGCGGTCGCGCCAAATAAACATCCGCTCGTTGGGAATACAAAGCGAAGAGACGCGAGTAAAGGTCCATGCGAGGTATCCTTTATTGGGACGTTGCTGACTCGCACGCGGATAAATAACTTTCTAAATATTTGTCATTCGAATGAAAAATAGGTTTTGGCAGTCTAAGGTCTTTGTAAATTGAATGGGATTAGAAACCGAAAAATGCCACCCGGCTATTTATGTTACATTGAAATGTTGTGATCCCCTTTGATCTATTATAATCATGTACCTTCAAATAATACAAAATGAAATCGACTTTTATATTTATCCACATTTAAATCTATACCATTATCTATGTTTTATACGTACATACATCTACTTATAATATATTCAAAACTTAAGAGCATTTCATTAGAAGCCATCCAAGACTATGCTTATTCCATTTTACACTTGACCCCAAAAGAATTACTTACGTAATTCGAGACGTTAACAAAATCGCGACGCCCACATGGTCTACCTACCTATAACTAATAATATTGTTAGGTTAAAAACATTTGTTGTGTTAAGGGTATTACTGGAGTAATCCCGAAGCCTTTGGATGTAGAATCCCTGCATTACGTACATAGTTCGTTAATCCAAGCTCAGTGGCGGTGTAGATCGCGGATTTCAAGAGCTATATAGTTCAATAACTTTATAGATTGTTCAACCTAACAGCGAAGGGAATAAGGATTAGATCTACGTGTATTCAATGTGGGGATGAAATCGACACGAACGGTTAAAAGGGATTCAGGCTCGTACTAACGATATGCGTGCGTGTGTGATGAGTTTTATATTTTACCATTCTAACCCTTGCTTAGATGTCAGGCAACACAATCAAAACATCAATAATAGTAAATTTTAATACCTATATTCAAAATAAGCATAGACTTCGTTTTGAATATAAAATATCCTAATAATTTTACAGATACGATTTAACCTCCCCGGTGTTATCTTCCTTTCATCTTCGAACACAAGACCTATTATAACTGACAAGTATGTAACGCGTGTACATCTCGTAGGAACTACTTATTAGATAACCTCAAAAAGTTGTCATCATATCCTTTTAAAATATCGAACAGCGGGAGGATTAAAGTGCCGCTGCACCTTATCTTCAGCAGACATCTTTTAAAAAACAAACATGAGAAGTATTCACTTTTTGTCGTATTTTTTATCGTAACCCGCAGGATGTGTTAGAGTCGTTAAGCCCTTTTAAGTGTTAAACCATGTAACTGAATATTCGAACCGTATAAGGGTCTGATCTATTTGTTAAATACATTTTAAAAAATGTTAATCTTAGAGAAATCGGACCCAATGACATGAATTTCGTTAAAGACATCGAGCGAGCAAAAAATATTGATGACATGTCGCCGACCTAACTAACCGTGGGTGAGATGGCCGAAACGAACGGCTTTGGCCAGGTACAAGAGGACATTTTTTTTATCAAAGTCGGGCCTTTAGCGGACATCATTAAAGTATTAAATTTACGATAAGGATAAGTAATTTAAGTCGGCATCGAAGACAAAAATGTATCGAGCATTGTGATTGTACACACCTAATATTGCACCGTTTATTGCACGACCTAAGATAATATGCTCGTTATAACTCTAAAGTTCGCTCTCAGCATTGTTGCAGCTCTAATATTCCCGCCTAATCCTTTTCACAGATAGTAACGCTAATGAAAAAGCATCACAATTTGATAGATCCCCAGATAAGCGCAAGTGGCAGCTCAAACGTCACGCCATGTTGCGCCCGTGCTTGCATTCCTTGTCTTGAGAAAAGCGTGTGCGAATAACTCTGATCTGGCACATTTTTTCACTAACTAAACATCGGGTTAATTACCCCAGATTAAAATCACTAATATATTAATTTGTTTTCCCGACACCGTTGCTTTTTGCTGCATTTGAATGTAAAGTGAATGTAGTTCCTACAACCTTACTGCGGATGCATTTATCTTAGGCAATGCAAAGTTCATCGCACGCGATAGATCTCTTTTCCGTTTGTATTAATTGCTAGTTTCTCATTACTGTCATATGTTTTTTTTATAATTTTTATATGAGATATCTTTATTATATTTGTCAATTATTAAGATTTTTTGATATATCAAAAGCAAACAAAAAATGTTTAAAACTTTTTAAAGTTTATAAACATTGCTAATTCATTGCATATGTACCTACTTATTGAAGTAGGTATAAGTAGGTCAAAGCTTTTAGCTTAATAAAGTACCTATTAATAAATAACAATTAGGGAATTACAGTAGACCAGAAAATGTAAATTTTATATTAGCAAAGCCCGACAATTAGTTGTGAAGTAAGTGTTTCTCTCTACACGGATTGAATCGCGTGAATAGGAAAACACTTCTTTAATTAAGCACGTATTCGTTCATGTTTAATGTCTAATCAGGCACTGATGTGAGAAAGATATAAACATGAGTATAAGACTGAAGATCACGTTATACGATTGCACGTCAAAATGATTAGCTCAAAAATAGAAAATCGGTGAAAATATTTAATCCGCTTTGACGGACACTGTTAATTTATATTGGAACAGTGCTCATGTATATTCGTGTTCCAGTATTAACTCAATTGCAGCTATCTATTTGCCAGAAAATAGAATACAATTTAAAAATGATTTAATGGAGATTTTAAAGTATTTATCAATACATCAGATCGAGCAAGATAAAATTTATTTTGGATATATATCCAAATTTGCATAACATTTCGTATTTAATTGGTCAATTATTATGTCGGCGTAGACGCTTATTAGAGGGACTTCCTGTGTAGATATACAAGTGGTGAATATTTTCTCGGTTCACCCTCGCGTAGGTAATTTTTTTCACCTTTAAATTCACACCCTTCCTAATTAAGAAGATTAGGAAAGAATAAATAAAATAAACTATTACTTGTATTCAAATGCGGTGAGGTATAATGTTGGATAAATACGTAATTATAGTGTATAATGATAATGAATGCATAATTAATATCATAAAAAAACTCGGACCATCTTTATAACAACGTGAACAAAGTTACAGGGTGTTGTAGATAAAAGATAAAGTGACTACATTGAAAGCTTTAAAATTGTAGTTTTGTGTTAATTAATATGCGTAACCCGCAAAAAAAACTTATGAAATTTTGCACATTATTTCAAATATGCATTATTGCAGCCATGGGAATTTTTAAATGTATTACTTATTTGGGGTTGTTTGCTAAACAATTACTATTAATTTCTCATAATTCTGTCATTGTTTAAAATATATAATATACGTACATAAATTTAGTAAACAATTATTAATAACCGAGATAAGATAATAATTTTTATTTATTACGTTTATATATTACGTATTATATTTCAATTTAAATTAAGTTTATTATTGTGATTAAAGATTAGTTCTTGTTAAATAAAAGATCAAACCAATTGTTTAAAAATATATCATATTCATCATAGAACTTTATCATATACTTACTTATATCAGTTAATAATGTTGGTAAGAGATACTCGGCTTATAATTTTTTTACCAGATTATAAACTTAATTATAAGAAGGCATTAGGCCTTCGTTCCGGTGGTCGGTTAGTGCATTCTGGGGGACTACATTAGTCTTTAACATTGTTTATAATTATTATTTTTTGTAGTAAAAAAGGTTCCAAAAAAATGTTCCATTAATATTAAATGTATGTTACAAATCCCTCTTTTATCTAAGTGCGGTTATTTGGTACAAAGGTATAGAAATCATAAATAGAGTAAGAAGTAAATAAATAAAAGTAAGTAAGTAAGCCATAATATTTTAGTGACTTTATATTTATAGGTGGACTGACGACCTAGTGAAAGTCACGAATAACGGGTGGATGCAACTGGCATCTTGTCGTTCGAAATGGCGTTCTAAGGGAGGCCTATGTTCAGCAGTGGATGCCTTCTGGCTGATGATGATGATGATATTAATATAAAATCACTTCCACATTTGAGAATAAAAATAAAAATTGCCGAATAAAGTTGCATGTTAAATTAAGCAAGTAGCATGAGTATGTTATTTTTATAATATTACTATATCGTTTTTTTTTTAATTTTTTTATCATAAAAACTAACTGCTTTATACAATTGACATGTATGAAATAGGATCGTAATGAAAATATACTCAATAAAATCTCTATCGTTATTTTTCATTCAATTGAGACATTCATAAGTATTTTAACCTGCTTTGAATGAATAATATTCAAGTGTGAAAATTTGATGTATTCACATTAGATTGCTTTTAGAATGTAAACACAAAAACATAATCGAGAACTAAACAAACAAAAAGCTTTACGGAATTCAAAGTGAAAGTTTGGAAGTTCATTTCAGGACCTATCTAGATAAAGCAACCCCCTAATTAAAAGTTACCGGAGATTCGTGTCACAACTAAGGTCTACAGTTCACAAAGCATTAAAACTTAGTGTTACTTGAAGCAGTCGATTTAGTGGTGTTTTTAACATGTAAATTTAAAGTTACTCATAGCACATTTTAATTAAAATTTATTTCAATCAATCAATTAAAGTGCCGGGCTCTTTTCCCACAGGGATAGGCATAGACAATGGAGCGCCACTTACCACGATCCTTACACAACTCCCTTGCTTCCTTCACATCACAATTCTCCTCATACAGGCTTTGTGGTTATGGGCACTAGGCAACCTAGCTTTCTTGAGGATGTTTATTTGATTTAAAGAAATACAGGCTGTGATATCGTCACAACATTATTAGGTAATAAAATACAATAGCTTATTTGGGAAAACTCAAAAGAGTCTTCTTAAGCAATTAGTCGATTATGGCATTTGGGACAAAGTTGTGGTTCACAGTCCCTATTACCATAAAGCTTGTTTGAAAAGGATTTATGGATGTGGAGGATGCAAGAACTTGTAAAGTGGCGCTCTAACGCTCTGCACATCCCTGTCGATATGAAGATGTAACTGAATGATTTATCGAATAAATATTATAAATTTATTTTAGTACCTCAACCCTGTCACTTTTACCAATATATGTTATAATACTATAATGCTAAATGAGACTACTGAATAAGACATGGTTGATTTAATATTATTTGACATAATAAAATCAATATTTAAAATTGGCATAATAAATACACATGAAATAAAACATCTGCGTCAATGCGCAATAATATTAAGCTTCAGTTGAGTTGATTGCTCTGTACACAATCATTGGCGATTCTGTCGCGAATGTCAAATTTAGAGTTATCGGCCAATATTGAACCAATAAAGTGAATGCAATTCAAAACATCCCGTCGACGAATGCTGCATTAATAACCGGCCGTTACGCTGTAATCGTGAAATGCAATACAGAAACTATTTATGAGGGTGAACATTGGCAGAATTATTTGATAGGTGCTCTTCATAGTTGGCACAATATTTAATTCATATCATAGATTTCGATTTAAACGTAATTATAGAACCAACAGATCAATTTGAGAATATATTTAATAACAATTGAGTTTATTAATTTATTATATCTAATTTTGATTACTAATTTCTATAGTAATTATATCTATTAATTTTATTTTAACCATCGATACTTTATTTATTTATTTATTTATTTATTAGGAAAGAAACAAACAGTTGTATAATATATTTTAAAATTACAAGAAACAAATAATATAATGCCTTAACCAAAAAGTTTCTATAGATAGGTAGACTATCCAATTATATTTAAAAAAATTCTTAAACTAACCAATTAGGAGATATATTGAAAATATTACCTAAGTTAAACCAAATTATAATAATATTTTTTTTTTAAACTGGCCTAATGTATTTGAAAACATATCTATCTGATTCCACTCGCCATTATAACTATTACATGCCCTGTTCAAAAATCTGTTTTTCGCGTATTTTGTTTTTGTCATCGGTATATGGAAAAGTATACTATTGCTGCGTGTTCTTAGACTCGGACAACGGTAAGCTATTTAACACTTTATTGTTTATACATTAGGTTAACTTAATATCCTTAGGAATTATCTGCCTGCCAACCTTGGGTACAAGAGAAAAATGATTAGGTATGTGTACTTAGTTGCAAAATTGCTTCACATATTTTATTATTATTGTGACTTGATATATGACAGCACCACGCCTGATGTTAAGCTAAAGAGCAATCCATGATTGGGCGCGACTACTACTACAGTCTAATAAGTGTAAGTGGCAGTCCCATTCACTATGCTGGCCTGTATTGAACCGGCAACTGTATACTACCCCTGATTAGCAAACTTATAACCACTCTTTGACAACTAGTTTCGAAGCACAAATTATTTACCAATCAGGCAGAGACAGAGACAATGGAGGCAGAGACAATGGAGCGCCATTTAAAACGATCCTTACAGAACTCCTTTGCTTCCTTCACATCCACAATTCTCTTCATACAGGCTCTGTGGTTATGAGCACTAGGTAACCTAGCTTTCTTGAGGATGTCTCCGATTTGGTCGGAAATCACCCTCCTGGGCCTGTCTTGTTTAACGCATCTATCCACATCAGATTTAAAAGCTCCTTTCGTCAATTCACTTTCACTCATCCTTTCCATGTGCCAAAACCATCGAAACATTTCTTTGTCAATCCTTGTCACTACATCTTCTTTTAAACCACATCTATCGCGCACTGTGCTATTTCTTATCCTATCCGCTATCGTCACTCCAGATACACTCCTTAACGACCGCATTTCTACAGCGTTAATTCTACTCTCATGCTTCTTCTGCCATACCCAACCTTTACTTCCATACATTAATGTAGGAACAAGCATTATATAATCTAAATATAATAAAGAGCAAAATCAATGTAATAAATATCTGCTTAGGTCGGGAATCAAACCTGGGACTTTACGTGTAACGAATTAGTCTGCTAACCAATGCACAACGTCATCAAAATTCCCTTGATGTCGTAAGTTGTGAAGTATTGGTGAGGTGTGAAACATTTGTACGCACCTCATCGAATAGTAATATAAATGTCGTGGGAGGAACAGCACTAATAATTGGGGAACATATGTATTTTCAGGTTTAACGTAATAAAGTCCCGAGGCACCTCGTTTCGTTATACATTAAATCTAATTAAACGAGAGATATTTGAAAGATATATTACGATATATTACAACGAGCCCGATTTTATGCCGTTCAATTTTATTTTCGTGTATATATATGCTATTTTAACATTCCTAAATAATAATGTAGACAATAATCTGTTACAACCAATCATCAATATTGTAAATCAATCAATCAAATTGTGACGCCTAAATTCACAGATAGGCAAAGACAACGGAGCCTTTCCAGATAATACAAAGTTTTTTAAATTAAATTAAAAATAATAACTACGTAAAACTACTTAATTAAATATATGTAATTAATAAAATAAAGGTGTTTTACAATACCTATATAACAATTAATTTTATATCTAACTACTAGCAGCACGTCTGTCTATATTATTATGCATCAAGTAACTCCTTACCAGACATTTTCACTGCCGTGTTTAAACACGGAAAACCCTTACCAACAAAATGACATTCAACAAAACTCGTCTCCGCGACAATTGGTTCAAGCCACAAGTTGAACTCTATTACAACTGCAAAAGACTCACATTTGAGAACGTTAACTGGGAATCAAGTAATTTCGTAAACTGGAGTGGGTATGTTTTCATTGCATCGAGGTGAACCTGTATTTGTGGCGCACACAGATCAGACGTCCGGCCGCGCTTCAAGTTTAGGAAATAATGTATGTAACGAGATACGGCTTAAAAAATTGAATATCCACTTTTTGTCTTTCGAAGAAATTAATTGTCATTTCATATAAACTGGCGATTCTCTTGTTGAAACATTATACATTAACCGGAGGTTGTTCAAACGCGTGGAGTGGCAGCTTTTGTATGTTAGCGAGACACTCGCTCTACGAGATTAATCATTCTTACTCGTTGTTGGTAGTTGAGAAAGAGTTTACCTTTTATTTTATTTTTTCATCCACAGTGTCTCTAATCATTAAGATACTCTAACATAATAGTAGCTATTTATAATGAAGGAAATTATAAAAATATTTATATAGGCATTTTTTATAAACACAAAATGTTTGTGTTTATAAAATATCGTTTTATGTTCCAAATTGTACATAATATTATGCTTAATTCAGTATTCTAAATATGAAAAGTAAAAAGATTGACGAAATTAAAAGATGTACGGTACTTTATAAAAATAATGGGACAACAAGAAAGACTGCAGAACACATAAAGCAATGATTAGGATACTCTGGCTAAAAGCTAGAGTGAATTCAATACCACAGATTCAATATGGTCATACAGAACCTTTGTTTTGGATCTGCATAAAACGGAATGGTTTATAAGAGCTTTTAAAAGTTCATTATTTTCTTAAATGTTCACGTCCTTTTCACACAAGGATACAATGGAGCACCACTTGCCATGATCCTGACACCCCTCGCTTCCTTCACATCCACAATTCTTTTCATACAAGCTCTACTAATAAAGGCACTAGGCAACCTAGCTATCTTAAGGAAAGGGGCGCGACAATTTGAATGATTGATTAAAAAATGTGTACATACAGTGCAGCGTTTTAGGATCAGCTTGTATTTTAAAATTAGTATTTTAATATCTACTAAATTAAAAAAAATATGTATTTCAAAATTTAAAGTATAATAATAGATTTCATATTCACTAAATACGACATTTTGTTAAACATTACCTTCCTAAAATAATGTACGTCTGATAAAAATACATCACGCGATAAGTTTTCAAAGAATGTCTCGATTGTAAAAGTTTGCTCCATTTTTATTTACAAAAAATATGTGCTTGTTTTATTGAGTTTTCAAGTTGATTTTCATAACTCAAATAAGAAATAGAATTACTACTAATAATAATACGTCAATAATAAATATAAAAGTTCGGTATTAGGATCCAAAGAATAAATAAAAGGTTATAAGATGTTGTTAACCCTCATATTTTTATGAAGCATGATTTATGTTTCATTAGGGACATGTATTTACTCGTTGTACTCGAGAACAATGCTGATATCCATTTGCATGGTTTAAGAAAACCACTTAATTAATGTAACGTAGAGCGGCGTATGTCGCGCAAATTCTTATTATAATGGTACACATTATACATACGCATATACCTTGACAATAAAAATGTAAGAGTCGATTGTTTATGGTTGATTGAATGTGCAATGAATGGCGTTGATTTTATGTTTTGATTCCGATCTACGTGTTCCTTCAATTTGCACGCACGTTCCCCATTATAATTATGCTTTATTAATTAACTGTCAAAAAATCGGTTGTCTGTAAAGTCTGTAAGGTTTACTGACGATAGTTGAACGTGACAACGTCATAAGAAAATACTGATGGAATGGTTGCATTTTTCAAAAGAAAATTTTAATTTTATTTGTTTGATAGATATTTTGTATGGATATAGAGAAGGAGGTAAATGGAAATCACAATTGAATTGATTAAGTTACATTTATTTGTACGCATAAATACAATTATGTCATTTTTTTATTGTATAATAAAATATTAAATATTAATAGTATTAATATTAGTAATATTAATAGTACGCATCGCTCACTCAAGTAGGAGAGAGATAGATGTCGAACGCTGCCGAACGCGAAGGCCGATTGTGCCTCTTTGTCGCTCGTTCCGCGCTCTCGCTTGCACTACAAGCCTTAAATGGAACGCCTCAGAGCGAGGTAACGCCGCATGAGTCATGTGTTTTCGTGCGTGCAGCCGGCTCCATCGAATAAAACGTTGTCACGTCAAAAATATATTAAATGTCATAAAGAATACCGTCATCATCAATGTCACGCCTAAATTTCCACAGGAAGAGGCAACGAAGCTACACTCTTCAAAATCCTGACACAGCTTCCTTCACATCCACAGTTCTCTACATATATATTTTATGGCTATGGCCGCCATTGCCAACTGGTGCATTTTTAATAATGGCCCCGATTTAATTATGGAATAGACAGTCGATTTATAAATCTCTTTCGTCAATATCCTTTCATCCATTATTTTAATCTGTCCAAATCTATTTCACTACGTCTTCTTTCAAATCACATTTATTTAGATATCATATATAGTGTATGATAAAAAAAATTAACGTATATTTTTATATTTTATAAAATACATTCATAGCTGAATTACAATAGAGATAAAAATATATTTATAGGTCGACATTGTGAAAACAATTGCCATCAATTTCGTTAATAATTCATGTTTTAATTGTAAGGCTTATTCGTTCGTATCGCACACAACAATTAAATAAAAGCTATTTGTTTTACGTATTCCAATTTACGAGTATATTATTTACGAACATAAATGCTGTTTGAAAAAATATTCCGCGTTCCTAAATTATTAATGTTTTGAGTACCTTAACACTCGTGCCCGACGAACCTTAAATGACCTAAATAAAACAACTCTGTTGCCTTTTGTTTCACTCACTGTGTTCATGAGTTGAAACACCATGCACAACATTCCCGAATAAACGCGACCGTAACTTATGCCTCCAAATTATGAATATATTTAGATATGTAAAATTTATTATGACGATGTACTATTGAAGTAATTTACGTCAATATAGAAGTGAAGAAGATGTCCTAACAACAAAAAGGATACAATCAATAAAAGGATTGTGTCATTATTACATATTCTAAATTAATTGATAATACACGAGGATATACATAGAGCGAAACTTTGCAGTCATTATTTGTATATTAAAGCTCGACATATGACAGCACTCCGCCTGATGTTAAGCTGGAGTGCGGCGCATGAATGGAGGCCAATATAGTGTAAGCAGTACAGTCACTAACTTTCAAGCTGATCCGATGAGTCGCTTCACGTTTTGTACACTTGAAAATGGTAGTTCTAAGCCCGAGCAAATGTCCAGTCTGCCTACCATTCAAAAATTATTCAGCAATGAAATTTTGTAAAGAGTTTCGCAGGGTTGACGCAAACTATTTATTTTTTATTCCCATTAGCTTACGTTTGTTAACTTGTTAACAACCTCCATGGTATCCATGGTGAAATCAATTATTATTTATGAATGTGTTTGTTAAAAATGATTTTGCCATCCAAAACAAAATTTCCAAATACTATATTCTCTAAAATATCATTAATACATTGCGTATAATTAACTCATTTATAATTTGATATCTTATAAAAATATTGTACTAACTCATAATACGAGTATTGTGCTTGAAGAGCGTGTGATTTGATTTCATACCGATTGTTTTACTAAGCTGACAATGACTTCTGCAAATGTACGACATTGGTTCATCTTACGCTCGACTATTGGATAGGAACAACTATCCGCTTAGGGACCGTTTGAGCAAAACTGAGATAGACATTGGTACATTCTAAGTTTAGCGGGCTACCCGCTGTGCTCCTGCCGGGTGAACGAGGTGTTCCCCCATCCCATACAACGCTCATTGTTAGTGTTGACGATCACAATCTAGTTCGTATATAAATCAGTTCATGTACATTTCTATATGTTTATAAAAGAACTCTATCCAAATTATAATATTATAGGTATTGAATTTAATTAATGAATCGTTTGACCAGGCATTTAATTGAAAATATAAC
Source organism: Tinea trinotella (assembly GCA_905220615.1). Lineage (NCBI taxonomy): Eukaryota > Metazoa > Arthropoda > Insecta > Lepidoptera > Tineidae > Tinea > Tinea trinotella. The sequence continues at coordinate 8,555,682 of HG992305.1, forward strand.
AAAATTTCCTTATCATTTTTATTATATATGGTAGTTGGTATCTGAATTGCACAATTTATTTATGAAAGTGTATTTATTGTAGGCACCCTTAATTAAATAAACTGATAAATTGTTTGCTTCAATAATAATACGACAGGCACTAGAATTAATAAAGTGATAACAGTTAACGAATGCCGTCAAAACTTTAATAATGAAGTGCTCACAAAATTGTACTGTTGATTTGCTATTATTTATAATATATTTTGTGAACTTCTGATGACATCATTGTTTGGAACGTTTTGTTGTTGTTTTTTAACTTTGTGGGTGATTTAAATTTTAAATACACTAGATACACCTATACTTTCACATATTGAAGTAGGTACGGAATTATTGAATGCACATAATTTGAATAACATATAATATATAATTTAAACATGGTTGAAGCATAGACCTTGGCAACCAAAGTTCATATATCAATAAATTCTATGGTTCATTATATTTGAAGGGCAATACTTTATGGGTAGGTATAGTTTGATATAATATGTAAAGCTGGCCAAAGTACTAACACAAGTTAAATTTACAGATATATTATGTTGAAAAACAAAAGTGTGTGTTGGTTTGCCAAGCTTTCGCTAATATATACCTATGTTGGATAATTTCATAAAAGAATAATCCAACTGTAAAGTAGGTATCTCTTTATTAAAAAAAGGTTAATTTAATAACTACAACTACCTTATTGACATTACTAGATTTGAAATATAACCGAGACTTATGCGTTTAACTGATCTTTTTAGTACGTCATATTGCACTAATTCATTAGATTAATTATCGACAGAAACTATAAGGTTTACAAGATGATACTGTTATTCTTTCCATGTAACCATCATTCTTATCATGTATGGAAATAAATTGTTTAGGATCATAACACAATACATCACCTTCGACATTAGTCAGATTCTGATCTTTATTTAGGGTTGGATGGAAGGAAGAATTTTTTTTTGCTTACCATTTACCTGATGGCAAGCAAGGGGAGGTTCAAGGCCTCAGTCACCATCACTATACCGGCCATGATATATTAAAATCAAACAATATGAAGAACTCTTCCGATGCCAATAATCTTACATGTGCATAGAATTATTAGATTTGTAATTAGTTAAAAATAAATATTTAAGAATGTTAAACTGTATTTAATCATACGTTTACAACGAACGGTCGACCGAATTATGCTGCCTTAAACCAAAATACATGAACTAATAGCGTTTTTCAGAATAATAATTTCAGTGTTTCCGTGTGAGGCGTGACTTCTTAATACCCCTAACCCCACCACAACTCAAAACCCACTCAAACCACGAACTCATAAATACCTACTATACCTACACATTTAAAATTTCATGAAAACTGACTGACATGAACTACTTTAGAGTAATTAACGATTTAAACCTAATGAAATCTAAAGAATAATAAAACTAAAAATTAAGGTATAAGTTTTATGAATTTTAATAGGTTATAAAAATGAGGTTAATTATAATATAAAAATGCAGGAGATTCCGCAAAAAAGGATAAAATTAGATAGTATTAAAGTAATGCCATAGCACATTTTAAATCTTGTTTTGCGGCTCGACATTGACCTGTCTGATGGAAAACAATAGATGGTCCAAGAGCCCTGACAACTGAAATACCCGAGTCAGTTTACGGTTGCCACAGTTGCCATGTCGGTCAAAAACGTTACAACAATTTCTATAGGTACTTTGACAAGACAATAATTATAATAAATCATGAGGCGAAATCAATGTATATAATATTTTTAGAAGCATTGGAAGGCAATTTTCCTTACTCTTTATAATCCCTTTGGTACATTTAGAACTAAGTTCAAAAGTAAAATTTTAAAGAATTTTTGATTGGAATTTTAAAATTTTAAAATAAAATTTAGAATTTTAAAAATAATAATAATGTTACTTAAATGAAGATATTTTGTAAAAGGTTTGGCATACTGCGTTTTGAATTTTGACTGCTGAATTATTTTAGGTATTAATTAAATAGTTTATAGGTAATAAATATACTTTGTTGTCAAATTAGAATTTTTTTATTTGAATGTTTTTTTGTTTGTTGTGTGTCTCGACATCTCACCTCGACTTGCCTGATGGTAGGCTTGCCTAAGAAGACTAAACAACGATTTGACTTACGGTTCCCTCAGTCGCTAAAGGTTTATAAAAAAGTTTTGAATTATTTGTAAGTTAATAATTTTTATTAAAGTAGTGTCATTACTAAAAAAATGCACTTAGCCGCTTGTAATTTTACCATGTAGGACCTAGGGTATCGTAGGGGTCTCATGTAATATATTTATCATTATATTAAATCTATAGTTATTATGAAGTCAATTAAGTTTTAAAAACTAATTAGGTTTACCAAAAGTGCCTCTTGTCTCAATGTATTTATATTTGTATTAATGATTCTTGTTATAATACTTGTATTACATAGACAATATTATAATTATGTATATTATTTTACTTGGTTCAGTTAATCCAATTGGAATGGTTATTATAACTGTGCCAATTGTTCTGATAATGTTCATGGTTTTTATTACCTAGTTATATTAAATAATATAATTATGAGACGATTAAATTCCTGACGTGAAGTGGAAATGTACTAATATAACATTTACTAATAATAAAGAAAATAAAGATCTATTATTAAATATCTAAAATACGACTATAATTTGCGGAACTCATTTATAAATATTTGTATCTATGTTAAAATATAAAAATATGCATCAATTAGTTAAATTAAGATTTTAATAAACTTAGAAATATACAGAAAATGTAATATATGTCTCATGAAATTGTAATTTCATAGAAAAATCACGCATGCATTGATTAAAATGTAATTTATATGAGTTATGTACTACTGTGATGTTTAGATAATTAGGTTGTATTGCAAAGGTTGTAAAAGGAACCACATAATGTTACTTTGTTGAAATAAATATATATATTTTTAAATTAGAAATGCAATTCTGCTAGCTTTCATAAATAATTACATTTCTAATTCAAAATATTTTATCATTTTTTTTATTTTAGTTCTTTAACATTAGTTCACCTGGTTTGGTGGCGATCCCCTGAAGGCGAATTGAGAAGTCATCTTCATTGATAATTTCAGTAGAACTAATTTATCACGTTTGCAAAGTTTGTATTTCACTGTCCGCACGGCACTCACTTCACAGTTGCATTTCGGCGGCTACGATACGCCCACACACGTTTATAGAGTATGTTAAATTACATTGCCGCTTTGTAGCTGCGAAATAATCCAAGACAGTTGCAGGTTTCGATAGCACAAGATCGCCGCTAGTGCAAATATCGATCACGGTGCAAGCGACGAGAGAGCGGCCGCGTGATGCAGCGGGCGCGTGTTCGCGCGCGCGGCGGCAGTGGGTAATGCGGTAGCGGCCGCCAGGTGATAGTAATTGGCGCGGTCGTCCCGCTCTCGCCTCAGCCGTCCCTCTCCGCGCGCACACGCACGCTGCCTCTGTGTGCGTGCTGCTGTCGCCCGTACACCGTTCCTTCTTTTCACGCTCGCGTCGCCGTTTGACCCCGCGCTGCCGCCGACGCTCTCGATTTTTGCGGTACTGTGGGTGGCGCCCTCAGGGGCGGCTCGTCTCGGTGGGGGAATCGGGGTGGGGGTAGATGCACTCTTTTTTAAAGCTTCTCTTTCTTTTCTTGTATTTTTTATACTAGTATTGGTACGATGCGGTCTCTTTTATTTTATTATATATTGTGATAATTAACAATGACGATGAGCACGAAGAGTGAGTTAGTCGACGGGTTGACTTAATGATAGCCCTCCTGCATTCGATTAAAATAAATGTTTCTTTCTTTTTGTTGTAACTAATGATGTAAATTTGTGAATGGCGATTTTAATTAAATATTTTTTAAAGTTTTTATAGTACCTAGCTTAATAATAATTATCTATTTTGAAATACAATACATAGCACTTTAAAAATGCGTAATATTAATTACTTTTATTATCCTAATGATATGAACAGAGCTTTAAAAAGTTCTGTTTGTTAACTTTTAATGTAACAAATTATATTTATTATTATTGTTGAGTTATGGTGTTGATTCAACATAAAAATAAAAATCGCAACGCCGCCGATCGATCTGTTCCCTTCTTATCGTGCGAATATTTTACACTGCACGCATACCGGCCGAAAAAACTCACACAGATATAAAATATTCAAACATTGTAACATAAAATAAATTATCTTAGGTGTATTGCGGCAGTGTGCGTGCACGAAGCAACGCGGCTGGGCGGGGGGCGGTGTCGCGCGCAACCAATTGCGTCTACCGGCGCGCGGCTTCAGCATCGAGCTCGCGGCTTCGCTCGGCGACGACGGCGGCTGTGTCGAGCGGGTACGCTCTCACAGCCGCTAAGCGCATCACTGCTGCTGCTGCCATTACGAATGACCCTAATCTTATTGCTCATTACCCCGGACAAAGCATAGACACTTCCATCATTACCTACAACTTCTATTCACATGGACCGACTTTACCTAAATACGATGTTTCCATTACGAGTTCATTAACACACTCCTTTTAATAGGAATTCACAATTTACACATCCCTAAATATATTTGTGTTGAATACATGTAAGGTCTAATGAACACTTTTAATTTGTTATTTTTATTTTTATATTATATTATTCAATATTCTTTTTTTTTTCTAAGAAGCAAAGAATGTATATTTTTATGTCTAAAATTATAAATTGTTAATTTGTAGGTACTATTTCAATCATATATTGATATAGTATATTGATCAAAATTGCATAAAAATTGTTATTGTGGGTTATCCGTAGGATAGATCATCTCGAAATTTTCAACCGATAATAATAATTTTTAACTACTTAATTTAAAATATTAAAAAATATTTTATAGATTTCCAGATCATTCTTATTTTTAAATACTCCAGAACATTAACGATAAGAATTATTTATAAATAATTAAAAACATTTAAATTATTTTAATAATTAAAAACGTCTAAATACTTTTTTTTTGAAATTTTCATTGAGCAAAACTTTAAAAGTAAGCAAGCCCTTTAGGTAAAAACGAAAACCTTTTTCATGGATGAGGGATGAAGGGCTACTACACCTAAAAACATCCTTGATCCTACCGGAACTTGTTTTGGAGTCACGGTAGAACCAAAAGAACAGGATTATATATATTGACTAGCTACCTGCCCCGGCTTCGCATGGGTGCAATCTATGTACAATGTATATAAAATAATACTTTCATGGTTAAAATATCGCTCTGGTGGTCAAGGCCTCTTCCCTCGAGTCTTCCTGTGGGAAGAGATTTTGGAGTGGGGCGATTTGCGAATAGCCCGGGTGGTATTGGCGGTGGTGGTTGTCAAGTAGGAGTAGGAGTATCAGGAGTTTGCATCAGTAGGAGTGCGGATCAGACGTTGAAATTTGTGTGAAATAGGGCCGAGTCATCGGCGAATAAACCTAGCTTGACGTCTTTGAGGATGGGAATATCGTTGGTGTAGGCAGTGTATAGAATGGGGGCTAATACAGAGCCTTGGGGCACACCAGCACGAATAGGGCGCGGGAAGAGAGCGTGCCTTCGTAACGAAAGCGGAAGGAGCGGTTGGAGAGGTATGCGTGGATAAGACGAACAAGTCTATCCGGCACTTCGAGTTGATACAGCTTGTATATCAACCCGGAATTCCAGACCTTGTCAAACGCCTTGGCCACGTCAAGGAAGACGGCCACTGTCGGCTTGATATAACCGTCGGCTGGGAACATCCCGTCTCAGATGTGGTTCGTGATGCGGAGAAGTTTATGAATTGCTCATCTATGATAAGGTAAACGGGTTGCAGGGGTTTTTATAGGGGTTGTTCGTAGTGCAAGACGTAGAAGTACCGCAGAAAGTCAATTATTATCTTATACCCCCATTTAAGTGGCATAAATAAATGACTACTATTTTTTAAATGATATTGTAGTTAAATTGAAATTTATTAATCAATCTTTTATTAGGCATATGGTTTTTAAATAAAATATATATATTTAAAAAAAACCTTATTTTTTTGAAGTTAGGGGCTGAGTCAATTGGTTGCTTGCGAGTGTAGTTGGTCATATGAAAAAAATACCCATACTGATACTGTATGGTGTACTGATTTTTGTAAAAAAAATTGTAACAATAATTCGCTGTAAAAAGCAAATTTTGTCTACAATAAATTCCCAACGTAACCAATATGTTACATTAAATATAGAATAATATTATTATATTGATCAAAATTACTTCGAAATATATTATAACACACAAATGGTTACTCGTAGGGATACGGATTTCTTTGTAGATAATTTTAAAATACACAATCTTATACATCAAAATTTTATTATATCTCGTAAAGTTTAGCCAGCGTTACATACTAAGTACTAACTAACAAGTGACAAGTGGCGCTTTATTTTCTCTGCCTATCCCAGTGGAAAAATGGCGTGACAATTAGATTGAATAATTGACATACTTACTATCCTGAAGAAAGTATGAGAATGATAGTAAAAACCGCATTAAATCCGTTAAGTAGTTTAAAATATGTAAGCGTACAGAGGGACAGATACGCAGGATACGACTTTCTTTTATACTATGCAGAAAAGTTTTTAGATCATTCTCTGATTTGTTTAAACAATACAGAATATAATATTATCGACCAGTGATTAAAAATATATTTCAAATCTTTCCTGAAATTTCTAGAATTTTATAGAACGGAATTTCGTACATATTTTCCTGAATAGATTCTTTAAGAACATTCTAGACCATTTAGAATTATTTTAAAATAGTTAAAATTATTTAAATATTTTAAGGAGTTTGCAGATAATTCTCGAAATTTCTTAAACATTTCATTTTAAATATCTAATTCTTGAATTTAATAGAACGAACGGTGTTCAGAACATTCTAGACCAATTAGAATAATAATTTAAATATATATATAATGTATTTTAGAGTTTGTCAGTTAATTCTCTAACAAAGTTCTATAAAAATTCAGTAGTTTTTTTGTTTTTTTTTATTGTGACTCGACATATGATAGCACCCCGCTTGATGTTAAGCTGAAGTGTGGTCCATGAATGAATGTTACTGCTACTACAATTCAAATAACTGTGAGTAGCAATCATATCCACTATGCCGGCCTAGATGGAACGGGCAACTTACAAGCTGATCCTGAAACGTGACCAAATCACTTCACGGTCTGTATACTTGTAAGTGGTGGTACTACCCCGGATCGGCAGACTGGGTACCACTGCCTACCACTCTTAATTAGTAAGGAATTAACTCAAAACAATTAAAAACATCCAAATATATTTCAGAACTCTCCAGGTGATTCTTATTTTTTATAATACTCCAGAAGATTGTAATACCGTGTAGAATTATTTATATTTATTTATTTTTAATAAACTTTATGTATCTAATGAATTAAACAAATTTTATGCGGCTTACTATCGCGTTTATTTTGGTTTTGATTTTACAATATTATTTTAGTTTATTATTTCGACGTTTCGAGATCTTTGCAGCCATCGTGGCCACGGAGAGACAGGTGTTGGTCGTCCTATGGGTCGATGCTGTTATTGTTTCCAAAACTACCCTGTTTGATGTTTTGATTTTGTTTATCTGTTCCATTTATCTGTTTAATTCAAATTTTTGCAAACAGGGTAGTTTTGGAAACAATAACAGAATCAACCAATAGGACGACCAACACCTCAGTCTTCCCATGACCACGATGGCTGCAAAGCTCTCAAAATGTCGGAATAATAAAATAAAATAAAAATTATAATAAAATTAAATTGTAAAATGAAAATGAAAATAAATGCGATAGTAAGCCGTATAAAATTTGTTTAATTCATTAATCAATGTTAGCGCAAAATCTAAGAAAATTTTATGTATCTAAATATACCTATTTTAGATCTTTCGAGATCATTTGAGACCAGTTGAAACAGTTGTATACATTTTGGAGTCATACTCGAAAATTGTTTTTTGCGTCTTGACATCTGACCTCCACCCGCCTAATAATTTTCAGACCAACTAATCTTTTATTAATTTATTTCTAATATACCTTTGTAGTTATTTAAAAGACTCTCTATCAATGATTTTAAAATAATAATATTTGGTGCTACTTATTATATTGTACATCTCTCAATACAAATCATCCTAAAACATTCTGGAATGTGGTAACCTTCTTCATGGATAAAGGATATAAGGCTACCATATAACTCGCTTGATCCTACCGGGACGCATTTTTGAGTTTTATCGGCACGCAGATTTGACATCTTATTTTATTTTATAAGTACTGCTGTAATTTTTGTATTTACACATACCTATAACAATCAGAGCTCAAAAGTTAACGTTTTATTATAAAAATTATAAACTACGATCCTTAATTGTATTATTACTCATGATAAATAGTATAAATTAGTTGCTGCCGCTTGCGCTTCTTTAACATTTTTAACGCTGTCAAAACGGCATGACTTCGTATTACGAGTTAAAAAGTACTTTATACGCTGTCAGACAAAATATTAGAAGGAGTATTTGTATTTCAGAACAAGAGGAAAATTCGTCTACCCCTAACAGCTTTAAGAAGTTCACTCCCCTTTTGTAAGCTTTTATGTGGCACAGACTCGAAAACCTTATAGCCAAAAATATAATTGATAATATTTCCCATGAATATGCGTCACTTACTCACCATTCATTACCTACGGTGGCTAAAAAGTGCTCATAGGTTTTATAATAAGATAAATATCTTTTTTTTAAATTAATTCATATCGACCGAATAAACACACGTGTTAATTAATTCCTTTACTATATTTGTTATTAGTATATAATTATTAATTATGAAATGCAATCGAAACTTTTTCTCGCTGGCCTTAATTAGTACATTTCAGACAGCATAAAGTGCGTAATCAAAACAAATAAATGTACCTAAGCTACATGTGGGCACGCCTGCGTTCACCTCACCAAGCACATTAAGAGTCCACGCTTGATCGACTACGCCATTGTTTGAAATTTTATGCTTTGAAAATTGTGCGTTTCGAAATAAATGAACTGTATAGGTAATTTATTCAGGCTCGACCGCTGTTTATGCGTGTATTATACCAATACTGTAATCTACATATGACTGTCGTATTAATTGAAAGGCGAATACGTGGTCTGATTAAATTATACAAAAATCACACCCATTATTCAACTCAACATAATCAAAATGCATTTAGCTTTCTGTTCCTTTTAAAAACAGTGCAAAGCGACACCAAATCAACATCTCATATCCTCCCATGTGTCAGTTCTAAGAGTGAGATGGAAATGAAATGGGAAGATTCGACATCTTAAAAGGCAAGCGCATAAGAAAATAAAAAAAGAAAGTGAACTTTATTTGTTTTGATGAAATGAGTTTCTGAGGTCGGTCTCATTGCTCATACATATCAAGTTCGTAGAAGGCACAACCGTTATTAGCACCTACTTCTTCAAAGACACATTGGATCGCATTTAAATATCATTATTAAAGTCAGTTCACAGGGAGGTATTCTTAAGCAAAATAATATGTATAAATATGATTCTAGACTTGTATAGTAATGTTTATAAGCTTTAACAAAATATTTAGAACTGGACTACTCTAAGCATCTCATCAGTATATCATAAAAATATTTTATAACCTGGCAATAATGAGACGGGTCGAGGTCAGATGTCGAGTCACCATAAAAAAATAAATTATGACAAGAATTAGTAAATTATTACCTTAAAATAGAATAAAAAGTACATATATGTAGTTCAAAGTTAAAGTTTGCTTGGAAACATAACTAGAATAAGTGTTGAATGTTAATGCGTACCATTTATTAGGTATTACTACTACGTAAGATCGGTCTAATCTCGTCAATCTACATACGTCCTACGACCAGAATCCGAAAAGTGATTTATACTGAATCCCTATTCAATTGAAGTAGATTACAAATAATGAATAAAATTGCATACGGAATGAGGGACTCCGGTTGGTTGATTTAGGGGTAGTGTTGTTTGAAGTGAACGGGGGGATAGCTGCGGAGAGCAGGAGGAGAAGGAATGTGTCTGCATGGTTATTGCCGTTAAATGCTGTACGAAATCTCATCTTAATTGCATTGGAAAGGTTTAGTTCAAATACACTTCTCCGTCACAATAAAACAATTTCAAACGAGATCTTTTAAATATTTCAACAGTTTTTCTGCACAACCTTAATCTTCCAATCCACATGTCAGTTACACATTGCCAATCTCCAACACTGACTTGGGATATGAACCGACCTTAAGTTTTTCTCAATCAATTCTTACAAACTTTTAATTTTTTTTTATTTGACTTGACATCTGACCTAGACCCGTTCGAAAATTGTTAGACCATCTAATCTTTTATTAATTTATTCTTAATATAGCTTTGTAGTTATTAAAAATAAATAAGGTCTGTATGTGAGCTGGTCCTTGTACCGAAGAACTGTGTGTGAAAAGTGAATAAAAAGCGAAATCACATCCTCTTGCTAAGATATTTATTTGACGACTCCTTATGTCAAAAAAACATTCAAAATATAAAAAAAGTATAAAATGTAAATGTTCAGGAACAGTAGTTATTGTAAGTAATTTAAAAGACTGTCTATCAATGATTTTAAAATAATAATATTTGGTGCTACTATTATATTGTACATCTCTCATCATTCTTAAAAACAATTGTTATTGCATTTGGTGTTAGGTCATTACATTGAGTAATGCAGTTAACTCTACATGGAAACAATTTAGTTGTAAAAAGTTACTTTTCAATGTCGAATCTTTCGAATGAAACCCCTATGGAGGAAGCGTCGAATCCCTGATATGACATAATTGCACAAGCTGTTAAGCGGAGCCGATGCATTGCCGGATCTCGTATGCGATGTCTCTGAAGATACAACATTTTATGCTCAAATTTAAAGTTTAGTTCTTATTTTTAATAGCAACAGCTACTCTTACTATTTATTATCTATACTTACTATCTTTTAGTATAGTTCTTGTAAAACATTCAATGATATTACTACTTGGGATAGTTTTTTGTACTTTATACATTCTTTCTTGTGCACCTTGTTTAGGTGTACGGTGCTGGTTGTATATTTTTTGCGTTTTACAATCTCATTTAGGCTTTGTCAAAAATGTCAAATGAGACCTAAAATTATTATTTTATTATTCCTAAAAAATGCCTTTACTTATGTATTATAAGCTTAAATTAAGAAGGTAAAAATAACCAAAAAAGTATTTTGAAATATAGTAGTACAAAAACAAAACATAATATGTCGCTGGACAATCATAATAGATCGCCGCTAACTACAACTTGCAATATTAAAATAATTGAATTGGCATTTAGAAAAATAGTTGATAAAAGACTATTTTATAGAAAAAAATATATATATTGGGATACAGACGGCAAAGATACTTAACTTGGATACTTACCTACCGAAAAAAAACAGACGAATTCAGAACCTTTATTGACGTCCGTTAATGATCAAAATAAAACGCGATAGTAAGCTGCAAAATAATTGTGAAACCCTATTTGAAATTTTAATAGACATTTATTTAATTTCCCTAAAAGAAATTTATAACTACGATCTATAAAGATTTAAACAAATTTTGTGCGGCTTTCTATCGCGTTTATATTTAATAAATGATTGTACAATTTTTTTATTCCGACGTTTCGAGGGCTTTGTAGCCATTGTGGTCACGGAGAGATCACGCGATAGTAAGCCGCATAAAATTCGTTTAATTCATCAATCAATATTCGCGCAAACAAGTTGTCATGCTTACTCACATCTACTATATATTTAATAAGACGCAATATTTTACCTCGACTTGTTTGATGGTAAGTAAAAGAAAGTTTAGGATCGCCGATGACTGAAAAAAAAAACGATTTAATATACCGCATGCTTATCTCGCGTAATATATACATTCAAATTTTGCTAAAAATATATAATACTTCAATTTCATAGTTTTACGAATAAAATAAAACATATTGTTATATCACCATCACAGTGTTGTTCATAACCGAGTACAAAATTGTTTGAATAAAATACAAGTGGATAAAAAGTTAAAGACAACACAGAGAAGCGAAAACCAGAAATGAATCCGGTCTGTGGGAGTCTTTCCGCCCAAAGAGTATAGGGGAGAGAATGGGGAGGGAAATTGCGGGAGTGAAAATGAACATAGTTATAAAAATAAAATAGATCAGTTTAAAGTATAAAGTTTCTTGGAGAACAACTAGGGGTACAAAAAAAGAAGATATCAACACTAAAAACCGAACTATAAATTCTAGTTTATGTTAATGGAAAAGTAAATGATATTAATGTAGTCATCTATTTATTACAGTTTAATAAAATATTTACTAAACTGAAATTCATGCCGCAGTTATTACTCTACTCCTTTATCAAAGCGTATTATTAAAGAAATTTAGAGGTTGAATAAAATTGTAAAATATGAATGCCCATTCTAGCTTTTAAATAAGTGTGTGTCTCGAAACATTCGTAGCTCTCACCAAGCATAGTGTTTGTGGATACGGTGGCAGGGTTAACCGACTAGTGGGATGGTCATTTAGTGGGAAGGTAGATACCACCCTCTCTTTGGTCGTGTCTAGCTTGGAGACTGATTAAACGATCCTCTGTCTGTTCTCTATACTTGTTTTACTGTCCACTGTATTGTAGTAGTTTTAAAAATCTATTGGGAATTCTCAATGACAACTAGATCTTTTGTAGTAAAACTATTCCATTGCATGACTTTAAATCACTTGATATTTTTTTCTTTGTTCTTTGTATTTTTCTTTTATGGTAATAAAAATCGATTTTATGTTACGTTGAATATGTATGGACTTCACGCTTATTTGTCGATGACTATGGTAAGTTACGGTCCATATTAGAACGTGCAATCCAACATAACTTGCACATTTTGACGTTTTACTATCAATGCCTCATAAAAGGCCTCTGTATCAACAAAATTTATACATGTGTAGTAAAATTATTACTATGTGCGTGGTAGTATATTATCTCTAAGTAATATGCTATAAGTAACGTTATGAAAACATTTTTTCGTTGCTCATAATCGGTGCTACTTCAGGTATTTACTTCTAAAGACGATAAATAAAGGTATAAGTAATATTAAAACATTTATTATTCTTGAAAAGAATTGTTGGTGTGAAACGAGTTGTGTCAGTATCGTGGCAAGTGGCACTCTGTTGTCTCTGCCTATCCCTGTGGGAAAACGGCGTAACATTTTTTTTTTAAATTTAATAATAATCAGGAAAATATTTAATATAAATTATCCTGTAAAATATTTAAGCAGATTTCTAAAAACGATAGTTATCAGTTTGGATCAAGTAATCCTTGTTTAGTTTGGCGGTCCGATTGGTCCGACATGTGACATTCCTACTATTCTATACGGACGATGTATGCATGCAGTTAAATTGCATTGCATTCAATTAACTGGTCTGTTACTGTAACCATGTTTATTATTATGAAATGGGTGTTTGATTTTATACAGTTTATAAAATACATATAGGTATAAGTATTTTGTGCAAATTGCAAATACAAAAGATCATTGCAGATTATATTTCTAATTACATTCTTCTTAATACACTAATTTTTTACTTGTAATATAAAAAAGAGGCCCGTAGTGCCCAGAACTAAAAAAACTGTATGAAGAGAATTGTGGATGTGAAGGAAGCGAAAAACTTGGGACAAATGCAATAAGATTGTTATTTGTATCAAAATAAATGTATTTTGTTTACATTTTTTTAACTTTATTAGTAAATCAATCAATCAATGGAACGCCACTTGCCACGATACTGACACAAGCTTATCCCCCTTCCTTCTCTTCGTAACATATCCCTCGGTACTCGGACAGACTGAACATCTTAGGGATGTCCCTTCGCAGCGACCTGAATCACAATCACCTCCCGCAAACTTGGCATCCTGAACAAGGTGAAGCGGTTCGCGCAAGAGCTTCGCCTGCTCTTATACAAGGCTCAAGTTCGCTCTTGCGCGGAGTACTGTTCACATCTCTGGGACGACTCTGCCAAGTATCTTCTCAATTCCCTAGATTCATTGCAGTGCCGAGCTGTCCGAATTATAGGAGATGCAGAGGTTACACGAACTCTGGAGCCCCTGCAACTACGCAGACACATGGCGGCTCTATGCGTCCTCTATCGCCTATACCACGGAGAATGTTCCGAGGAGCTCTTTAATCATGTGCGTAATACCCGGGCGGGCGGAAAGCATCCGCATTTTGTCGACCGAATCGGCAGTCAAACTAAAAAGTTCGGTGCGTCTTTTCTTTGTAGAACAATCGACAAGTTCTGCAAAACATGGGCTTTGCGAGCCCATGTGTTGTCTCCATCCTATAACCTTGGATCCTTCAAGCGATGCGTTAAAAAGCACTTTTGGCCGACATAGTGACGGCGACTGGGGCGGCCGCGTACTAACTCGTTTTTTTTTTCAGTCGCCTTCACTCTTGGACCTCCTTTTGCTTATCATTAGGCGGGTCGTGGTCAAATGTCGTATCACAATTAAAAAAAAAAGAAGATGTACTTCGCTTTCATCACATCCACAATTCTGTTCATTCAAGCTCACGGTTGTGGGCACTAGGTAACCCAGCTTTCTTGAGGATGTCTCCGATTTGGCCGGAAAACATCTACATGCTGGATTATGTAAACTGTTGCCACTTCTTAATTTTCTGTTTTGTTCTCTTTGGCTCACTTTGATCCACTGTCACTTACTGTTGGTTAAAGTCGGTTACTTTAAATCGAGGTGACTCAACTTATGTCAATTTAACGCAATTTCTTGTATCTAGCTGGTTTTCATGACATTTCAAAAAAAGAATCAAATTAGGAAAATTTTGTTACCCGCTATTTTTCATTTGTTTTTATTTCTGTCAAAATGAGCGAATCAAATGAAGAAATTAGATACATTTTAAAATTTTATTACAAAAAAGGCAAAAATGCATCGCAAGCCGCGAAACAAATGGATCTAATGCACAAAGTGGGTTTAGGCGTTTTCATTCCGGGATTTTTGATGTCAAAGATGCACCTCGCTCTATTCGCCCTGTTACGGATAAAATGGACGCTATTTTTGAAAAAGTGGAGCAACATCGGCATATTAACAGTTAAGATATAGCTGAAGAACAGGGAACTGACCACAAAACAGTAAAATACCCATTTAAAAAAAGCTGGGTACACAAAAAAGCTCGATATTTGGGTGCCACACGAGCTCGCTGAAAGAAACCTAATGAACCGTGTACTCATTTGCGATTCTTTATTGAGACGTAATGAAAACGAACCATTTTTGAAGAGATTAATAACTTGTGATGAAAAGTGGATCACGTATGAGAAGAACGTATGAAAAAAGTTAGGAGATTTTGGCTGGGAGGTGTTAATGCATCCGCCATATAGCCTGACCCTGACCTTGCCATTTTCAATCTGATTTCGGTCTCTTTAGAATTCTTTATTCAGTGTCAGGTTGACATTAAGAGAGGACTGCCAAAACCACTTGTTGCATTTCGTTGCGTTTGCAGCAACGGGACCATGTCTCTGCCTACAAGATGGTAGAAAGTCTACGAACAAAATGGCACATATTTAACGTAAATAAACTTTGAAAAAAAAAGGTTTGAATTTTTATATAAAGTGCGAAGAAACTCTTTCCTCGACCTAATAGACAAACAAGAACAGAATCACATTGAGTCCTTTCCTTTAATAATTCAAAACCCAAGTAATATTTTGAGAAAAAAACTATTTTTAAAACATTTCTACGTAACGTGCTTGTATCATGAAAACAGAATAACCAAAGCACATCAAACGTGTTTCATCATATATTATATCAAAGATACATTGGTACCGGCAAATGGTTATAAACCGGAAGCTTATGGTTTGGAAGGCCATTTCACAACTACTACACAACATTCGCCTTATAATCTTTATAAAACCAATTGCAAAGAAATAAAAAGGCATATAGTTAGGGAAATTAAATATTATCGAATAATCTTTTGTAAAGAAAAACATAATTGCGTCATTATGTGTTACAATAAACGTGTAGGACAAGGTAAAATATATTTACAAAAAATAGTTATAAAACATCTCAAGCAAAAGGAAATTTATAATAAAAAGCAAGCAAAAGATAAGTGAAATACATTTATATAAAAAAAAAACTTGCGGCTTACTATAACGTTTGTTTTAATTATTTTAATCCGACTATTTAAAAGCTTTGCAGCCATCGTGGTTGCAGGGAGAATAAGTTTGTTGAAGTTTCCAAAACTAAATCCAATGATCTTTATTCTTTATCATTTTAGGGTTGTATATTCATATTTTTGCAGAATAACTTTCAGTATTGCAGATTGTGGGACATGGTACTTAAGTTTGTGTATCACATGATCCTAGGTGTTTATTGACCGCGAACCACTGCCGTTTATTCTTTCCTTTTAATGACAACATATCTGTCCCTTAAGTCTATAGTGCATGCCCAATATATTGCAAGGAATTGGTGACTCGCCTAAAAAAGCTCCGATGTAAATTCACTACTCTCTGATACCTTCAAGTATTTGTTTCACTTTCTACTATTTTTAGGAGAGCAAAAACTAATATTTAAATATGCCCCAAATGACTTCGCAAGGAAGATCATGATTTTTGACCATGGAATCATGCTACTACGCGAAAGATGGCTAAAATGGAGTTGAAAAGATAATACATGTAAGGAATATTTTATAGTAAAAATAATTATAAATTCCTGATGAACTAAACAAATTTCATGCCGCTTACTATCGTGTTTATTTTGGTTTTGATTTTTTTTTATATTCCGACGTTTCGAGAGCTTTGCAGCCATCGTGGTCACAGTAAGACTGAGGTGTTGGTCGTCCTATTGGTTGATGTGGTTATTGTTTCCAAAACTACCCCGTTTGGTAATTTGATTTACTAAGAAATCTAGATTACTGAAATCCTATAAATTATACACTACTATTATACAAGGCTCAGATTCGCTCTTGCGCGGAGTACTGTTCGCACCTCTGGGACGGCTCTGCCAAGTATCTTCTCAATGCCCTGGATTCATTGCAGCGCCGAGCTGTCCGAATTATAGATGATGCAGAGGTCACGCGAACTCTGGAGCCCCTGCAACTACGCAGAGACATGGCGGCTTTGTGCGTCCTCTATCGCCTATACCACGGAGAATGTTCCGAAGAGCTCTTTAACCTTGTTCCTACGTCGTCCTTTCACACCCGTAATACCCGCACTGGTCGGGGAAAGCATCCGCATTCTATCGACCGAATCGGCAGTCGAACTAAAAAGTTCAGTGCGTCTTTGTAGAACAATTGACAAGTGGAATGCTTTGCCAGCCCATGTGTTCTCTCCATCCTATGACCTTGGATCCTTCAAGCGATGCGTGAAGAAGCACCTTAGGCCGGCATGATGACGGCGGCTGAGATAGCCGGGAACTAACTCAGTATTTTCAGTCGTCGTCACTTTTGGACCTCCTCTTGCTTATCATCAGGCGGGTCGAGGTAAGATGTCATGTCACAATAAAAAAAAAACTGAATAAAAAATGCAATGACTTTTTGACCAACCCAATAGATTTGTTGTATATTTATTTCCTTTTAAGCATATTTTATCAAAATCAGCGTTGTTTTGCAATACATAAAAATCCTTTAAAGAATCAGCCGTTGTATGTATAAGTCATTATTTTTCAGTATTTCAGATCATCTAACAAGAGCACAATTTTTAGGTTCATGTTCACATTCACTATGAAATTGGGAATGAACATGCTTGTAGCATTTTTTCTAACAAAAGGTCTCTTTTTTAATACAATCACTAAAAAAATTTAGATCTTTAAGTTCTAATTTTCTACTAAAGTTTTACCCGTTTGAAGTATACAAGCGATCATTTTCTTGTAAAAAAAAGGTGCTTTCGTAAATATAATAATGTCCAATCCACGAAGTTTTCACTGTGGCCTCTAAAATAGGTCCAGATCTCATATTACATATACATATAATTTAGTTATTAATTATAATTTTTAGTGGAACGCGATATTAGACGTCGACTTACCTGGTGGTAGGGTAAATATAGCCCAAGAGCGCCGACGATTGAAAACACCTGTTTCAGCTTACAGTTGTCTCAGTTGCCACCACTTTCGTTTACATAGAATTTTATATGTATTACTAAAATAAACTATGGTTAATTTACTTGACTCAATATGAGGAGCAATAACTCAAAAGAAATATGAGTAAGTATATCACATTATGCTAAAATAATGTATATGTAATATTTCCAACAATATCAAATTATTTACGATAATTTAAAATATATTTTATATTATGAATGCAAATAACCAACACCGATTCGCTTTTTAACTAAAAACAATGACACTGCCACTTACAAAACAAAATTAACGTCGTTAATCGAGTTCACGATTCCTTCCATTTTTAATTCAAATAAATCGATTGACAGTTCCCATTGTATATTTAGTTAGCCTTTAAGTATTTTTAAAGTTTTAATACCGTTGTAAATTTAATCTATACTACACCTGAATAAGGTTTTAAATCCAAAATTTGTTTAGTTTTAACGGCTTGTATCAAAATGTACAAAACCGCATAACTACTTGATGAATATTGCATTCGGGTCAAATGTCTAATTTGATACAATGGTTTCTGTAAGGTCAAGATATTCAGCCCCCAAAATTTAAAAGGGACTACATTATACACTGTGTTATCTATTAGTTAACAGTTGCTTTAGTAAATTGCGTTGTTATTCTTATTTTATTTGTAAACATTATCTTTTTTTAATTGACGATTCGTATGGTCTCGGTTCGATTCCCGGTTGGATTACAAAATGTTACATAGCATTTGCGTTATTTTAAAATATTATTGTAGTTGTTAATAAAAATAAACAAATATACGGCTGTTAGTCGCTTGTTCATTCTGCAAAACTAGGGTAATACCATCACTTTCAGACCCTTTCAAAAGACCCTTAAGTAATCTCCGTCACGTTTCGTCACGTAGAGTTTTGCTTGCATACATGAGTATTTTTGAGAACAGTGATTTGGTATACCTGTGCACCCATCTTTTTATCAATTTATAACAAAATAATGTCATGAAAATGAAACCAAAGGATAACATTATCATATTAAAAGATAAAAGTATAATAAGTAAGATCTTCGTCATAAGATAAAGCTTAAATTTTTTGTACACTTTTTTGTAATGTAATCGATACCGTTAAAATGGGTCCATTTTAGAGTGCGACGTTTTTTGTTTGTATAGTTTTGGTAATGTTAAATATCTTTCTATGGTTTTCTCATTACTTATCCATGCATAAATAAATATAAACTTAATAGAAATTTAACAATTGTTATTGTGGATTGAGACCTTAAATTGTGTAGTGTATGTTTGCTTAATTGAATAATTATCATTCAAATAATGTACATTATTTAAAATGTATTTCTGACCTTAATTAAGTTTTCGTAATAAACTATTACATAATGTATTGCATTATTATTCCGAATATTCGCTTTGTTTATTCTAATTTAGTTAACTTTGTCGTGTATATAATGTCGTCGTATAGATTATTCATACGACGGATTTTAAATTGCTCGTAAACTTTGTAATTAAATTAAATGTTCAAATGTATCGCAGACACATCTTTAACACAATCATAAAGATGGCACAAAAACAAAGTAAAATCCTTTACTATTACTGAATGTCATATAAAATCTTATCCAAGTTGCTTGTATCCGACCTCTGGTTTATTGGTCGCCGTTTATTATCAAGATAACTTATCTTTGAGAAGCCAATTAAATTTGAAAACAAAGGTAACATAATAAGGCGCCAAAGTGAGGTAGGGTATTGGAGCGGGCGGCGCGGGGTGGGAGTTGAGGCGGTGAGGGGACACTGCCAGCACTGGCGAGTTGCGTAGGCGCAACTTCTTTGTCGCGATCACTTGGAACTCAGTCACTATGGAGAAGGCTTTTTTAACCTAGTATTTATAATAGCTTATTGTTTTGTTTTGGCTAGTATTAATTTTTATTACTGTAGAGAAAATAATGTTGAGTAAATGACAGTCAACGGATTTGATCGATGGACGCAGTTGACATGTGTGCTGGCGTAATTTTTTCTATCCAAATATCATTAGTAATATATACACAAATATTAACTATTATTTTAATTGATAACAAAACTTTAAAATCATATTTTTATAAATATAAAACACTAGTGCTAACTGTACATATTTGGGAGTTGTGTCAAGATCGTGGCAAGTGGCGCTCCATTGTCTCTGAATATTCCTGTGGGTAATAGGCGTGACAGTTTGATTGATGTTTTTGACTATTGCAATTATACATATAAGAAAATATTATTATTTACTAAAAGTATAATTTATAAATTGAACTAAATATCTTCTCCACAACGTTGTACCCTCAGGTTGGCACTTCAATCTTCTCACTTTATTGCCCTTATTTCTTCAAAAAGGTAGACACAAAGAGCTGTGTTTATAGCTAATGATACTTAGGTGTGCATTTTAACACAGGGCCCAAGCTTCCAAAAGGAACATATAAAAAATACTACAACCGGGGTATTATAAAGGCTTGACTGCTGTATAGGTCAACTTGATCTTGGTGGTGGCGCCTATTTTTTGTCTCTATTTTTTAGCACCAGAGATTAGAGACGACGATGGCGGCGGTGTAATAAAATGGCAACTGTAAAGGAATCGAATGATCACCGAACGAAAAGAATGCTGAGGAATAATTTCGACTAACCGTGAGAGAATTCTACTTATACCACAGATGTAGAGGGGATTCAGATTTGCCGAAACGATTTTTTTTCTAAAAGTCCGAGTTAAAATTCCAAATACGTTTACGATAAGAAGAAAATACACGACAAATACAGTCGGGAGTTTTAATTTAGATTCAATTACAAGTCAAAGCAATAAAGTCTAAATTGTGTCTGTATGGTCAGTGGTCACTATCCTACCAATAACAACTGGCATATATCAAATTCACTCTTAAGTATCGAATTTCGATACTAAACGCGCTTGTATCATAAAAACTAAACGACCAAAGTACATAATTGTATCAAAGATACATTAGTACTGGCAAGTAGTTTTGATTAAGAGGCTCTTGGTTTCCGACACCATTTCACAACCACTTAACCACGGTTTTTAAATCTCATATCGAAGTTTACTAATAACAAAACTTTCGACTGGTGGTAAGACTTACCACCAAAACAAAATAAGATTAGTAATTGTACATGATATTTTCGGCAAACGAAACCAAAGTATTTGCCAATGCTAAAGTAGGAGCTCATCACCCTTTAAACTTAGTATATTTAAAAAAAATACAAATGTGTCTTTTATATAGTAATATTTATGTTTGTTTATAATAATTGATTTCAACAGGGAACTGTCCAAACACAGAGGAATTGTTTTGAAGTGAAGTTAACGAATAATCTTGATTAGACTATACACAAAGCTCGAAGCTCCATTAGAGCAAGAATAGATGTCACGACTGTTCGAGTCGCATGACTTTCATTACTTACTTCTATTCCTACTTTCCACACCACTTTATAGTTTAGAAATAAATCTCTATGGACTTAATTTCAGCTAAATATAGCTTAATTAGTTGGGCACACAAAATTAACCTGATATTATTATTAATGTAGTGAAAATAATTGTGTAGATGCGATTACGTACTCGTATAAGAATAACACCCGCTCATATGAAATAAGTCAGATAAACTCAAGTAAACAAAAGAATGTGTACTTCTATTTAATTGGACACCGTTACTTAGTAGTTCATTATCACTACGTTCCGTATAATAACTTTTTGGAAATTGTTCATAATCTGCTATGAATGTATGCGTGCCCAATCTGCATAATTTAAATAAAATAGTTTTAACTTCGGTATAACTTAGTACATCACTTTCAAGTGATAAACATTTTGATTGTATTTTTAATTATACACGTTTACTCTTTATGCGTTTTCATCTAAAGCGTGATATACATTATAAGAGAATAGGGCTATTCGACAAACAATTGAGCATTTTATATGTTTAATTTACGTTTAAAAGAGAAAAACGAAGGCAATAACACAACAGACATGCGCGGACACACCAAAAGCCTAGACGTATTTCCAACGTCCGCGCGCCGACGCAAAAAGGACGAATCATTAGGCGGCGCCACACGAGATCCCTTTTAAAAGTATGAGAATATTTTAACAAAAAGCTTCACATTCAACTCCCGGCACATTCATTTCATGAGAACAATGAGTGATTTTTGTATTTTTCTTTAATTCTATGTCGATTTTATCCGCGGTCCGAGGTTTCGCAGAGCAGAGCGGAGCCGAAGCGCTTGTCGCCTCGTTTCGTCTCGACTTTTTGCTATTAGGGCGGTGCATGCGCAGGCGTCGAATTATTCCCTAAGTAGCCTTCGTCCTGCTCGCTCCTCACATCTCATCGGGGCGCCACATTTCACGCTGGCCGCCAATTGGTGCCAGGCGCCGCCGCCAATTCGAATACTTAAGCTGAATAAATTTCACTTTTTCGCAAAGATCCAAAGGCAACCATAATTCCGTATAAATATTTTGGCAGTTTCCAATAAAACCAAAGACAATATTGTTTTATGCTAAAATATATCTCGAAATTGTTATACTTAGTAGTTGTACATTAAAAAAATGAAAATAACTATAAGAATAGAAAGACGGTTATTTGTAGTTTGTTAACCAAGTTTTATATTCGTATATATGGTGTGCTGAAGTGGAATATTATTTCATTGTACTTTTGAATTATGGTGACGGGAACAAATGGCAATATAAACTGTCGCTTGATATCCGGAGAACATAAATAAGCTATGTCTGGTAGCGCTTTGGTACATTGCTGATCGCTGATTAAATTCAAGGGTTGCGTGACAAACCTCTATTTGTTTGATCATTGTCTTGCCTGCATCCTCGCGCCATCGACGTGCTAACAGAACACACACGTAATTCAACACACGGGTGGTCATTTACCCAAACATTCTCAATGAAACTCTTTATCCAAATATCACTATTTCATTATAACTTGTCATATACTGCTTAAATATTGTTTACATTAACAAGTTTACAAGCTATCTGGTGACAGAAAGTTCTCACGTTTTTTTTCACACACTTCTTTGGTGAATACATAATAACATATTTAGTTCTAACATATCTATTTATTGAGTCTTGACATAATATGAGCTGTATTATGTTAATACAGGGTATACATACAGGGTGTTCTTTCATTCTTCCACCCAACCAATTGATTACGATTCAAATGGAGATGGCTGCTACTGCATTTAAATAACTAAGTCACTTCACGGTTTATCTTAGACAACTCTTAGACTCTTAGACAACTAGATCCGAAAAAAATATTCGCCTTTTTTTCAATAATATTTGCAATAATTAATCTAATTATTTTAAAGAGTGGTAGGCAGTGGTACCACTCTTTAAAATAATTAGTTAAGTATATAGACCGTAAAGTTATTTGGTTTTCGGGATCAGCTTGTAAGTTGCAGATGGATGTGATTGCTACTTACAGTTACTGAATCCACTCATGGACCACGCTCCAGCTTAACATCAAGCGGGGTGCTGTCATATGTCGAGTCACAAAAATAGAAAATACAAATAAAAGCTATAAAACATATGCTCCGACTATGAATCGAACCCGGGACTTTACCCGTAACGGACTGGTGTACTAATCAATGCACCACGCGTGTCGTCAAATATGAAGCTTTATGTAAAGCTTCGATATTTTTCAATATTGAGATGCGACATCTGTTGCTTGATGGAAAACAAGAAGAGGTCAAAGAGCGTAACTAGCGTAAACTTTTCAGTTTACGGTTACCTACTATACCGACCAAAGGATCACTTGAAGGCTCCAAGATAATAGGATGGGGAGAACGCATGGGCTGGTGAAGCTTTCCACTTGTCGATTTTTCTACAAAGAAACTACGCGATAAAGAATAAAAAAAATAATTAATACATTATGAATTAAACGTCGGAATAATAAAACAAAAGTTAAATCATTAACCAAAATAAACGCGTTAGTAAGCCGCATATGTATCAATAGTATTTTTCTCAGATTTTGCGCGAACCTTGATTAATGAATTAAACAAATCGTGGTCTCTCCGTGACCACGATGGCTGCAACATCGGAATAATAAAAAAATGTAAAATCAAAACCAAAATAAACGCGATAGTAAGCCGCATAAAATTTGTTTCATTCATTACTATTGATACATATAAATTACCCGTAAAAATCAAAAGTGAAATCAATATTTTTATGTCATTACTGTTATTATTATATATTAATATTTTATAAACTTATAAAATATTAATAAAAAATAATAATAGTAAAATTTTATTATCTTTTCTTGAGGTCACTAACTATTAGTTTGTTACAAGTTACAAATCGAATTGTAATAGATGAATGACCAGTGTGTGTGATAATAGATAATTCTATCTGTGGGCAAGGGTTCCCAAGAAACCGACACTTAATGGGCGATCGTTTTGTCCACTCAAATTTTGACTTAACAACGCTATTTAAAAAAAACTAAGTGGTACTTAATTTGAATCATTGTTTCTTAACAATACACGATCTTTTAATTTACTTAAAATACATTATTTGAGGTTAGTTAAGAACAATACTAAGTCTTGAGTCTAATAAAGGTTTCTGAAACGCAACTATTATGTATGTTAATTTCATTCAGCTTTAATCTTATAATTTTAATTTATTTTTATAAGCAAAGCCAAAGGGTTTATTTCGAGATGGAAGCTTTGATAGAGCGGTCGATATCTGGCTACAGCATGTTCGTGCACTTTTAATTGGCATATTGGCACCCACTGCTGTTCATGTATCTCGCCGCGTACTATGCCACCAACTGTTTATCATTATTATTCCACTTGTTGAATTTTAAATTTACGAAACAAAATTTAATTTTGGAGACACAATAATTGCTATTGATGAAATTAATCATTAAAATTAGAGAGGCCCACACACTCCTGATAGATTTAATGAAATTAATTTTTTTTGTCTGTCACAAAAAATATTCTTTAATTAACAACCCATTGAGTTAGGAAACAATTCAAATTCCAAAAAAAAGTCAATGAAGATTAAAGCGGCATTCGTCCAACCCTAAAGTTCGAAAAGAACCCCAAACCCCGAAGCACTACTATAACACGGTCCATCAACCAAGACAATAAATTAAACCTTTCCAAATTGCTATAAAGCGAACTGTAGCAGCCGGTAACGAGCGGCTTTCCCAAATGGCAATAAGGGCATCGCCACGTAATAGCTTGCTTCCGTTTAGTTTATCAAAAATTTTGTTGGACATTCCTAGAGTGCCACCAAGAAATGGAGTCCATAGGATGTGTTGGCATTTAATTTATCTATACCATCACGCTGAAATACCGAGGTCCAGTCGTATCCGTTATTACTAGGGAGCTCCCCAAATGCCTCTAGCCGCGCATTTCCGCTATGTCGATGATTTATGGACACACATAAATAGTTTCCCATTTCTTACTATTTGACCTATTGTCTGATAAATAAAAGCTAGGATTTTTAAATTTATATAAGATTATCGGCTTCCAATGCCATCTGTTCAATATGTATGATCTTTTATGTTTTTGTGTTGCTATAACACATGATCTGTTTACTTAAAAAAGGCAACAATTTGTTATTAGATTATGTTTTATAGGTGTAGAATATATATATATATATATATATATATATTTCATCCAAAACCTAGAGCATCTATGTATGAAGAGAGTTGTGGGTATGAAGGAAGCGAGTGGGATGTGTCAGAATCGTGGAAAGTGGCTCTCCACTGTCTCTGCGTATCCTTGTGGGATTTAAGACGTGACCATTGATGATAATCATAAGAGTATTTGTTTTGAATTTATTGTGATATTAAAGTTTTTGGTTCCAATAATATTTAGATACATTTTGCTTTGGTAAGAACAATTTGATATTCCTACCCATCTATTTATCTAAGTATATGTTTAAGCTTAAACGTAATAATAAGTCATAGAAAGGAACGTAATAAAAATGTTGTGACTAATCAAGTGTATTCCCACGGCACAATTTAAGTCATCAAACATCACGTCTCACCCGCATCGTTAATATGTCAACACTGAAATCTAATTTAAGTTCATATCGTTCATAACATGTTCACCAAAACATATACTCTGTTTTAATAAGTGATTTGTCAATTTTTTATCAACCATTTCGTTTGAGTACTTTACCTAATAAAGGCTTGCTTAACTAAATAAGCATTAGTATTTGCAGTTATTTGTGAGTATTAGCTTCTAGTTAATTCATCATGGATTCAACTATAATTAAAATTTATGATCATATAGCATTTATTAATATACAATTTTTGTTGTAATGTTTAACAAATTAGATAACAGAAATGATAATTTACGATAATAGCATGTTTTAGACGGCATTGCTTGCGTGCAGAGTCAATATAAAGAAATATTAATAACCCCAGCTCCATAAACAAGTAGTTCACGATGGTAATGCAAAAGCATAAAATAAAGCTTTATCTATGATCACAAGAGGCTCGAATAGAATTTTAGTGTGAAATGTGTTCCAAAAGACACCATTTAGTAGCGTAATGCGCGTGACTGACGTACGAATTATGCGTTTTGGAGACAACTCGTTTTATTACTGCGGAAGCGACGTCCATAAACCACTGTGTATATTCTTTAATGACAGATTCTTATTGTTTCCGATCCATATTCGTATATGATTATATCATAACGATACACGAAAGCTTCGACAAAACTTTGGGGAAAATATTTCAATAAATGTTTACGTAAATTGATATATGCATAATTAATAAACATAAAAAAAAAAGATTTGTTTGATGCTATATTAATAATATTACTAACACGAATAAGCCGATATAACTGTCAAAAATGATAGACTTTACTCACATACGCGTATTAGACGGAAAAATAAATGGTGTACTTCCTTTAAGTGCCAATAAAAGTTGGAGTAAATCATAAAAGTATCACTCCTCGAAAAACGTCTATAACAAGTGTGTTATTGCAGAATAATTCAGTAGGGCGTTTGAAAGATGACTCCCTCTAGATCTTACAACTCTGAAATTCCCCCGCGTTGCCCTATCGAACCAAACCTTCAATTATTTATTGGACCCGTGTCTACTTTTCATTTTACTCCTTTCCAAGGTTTCAGTAGTTGAAAATAAACATGTCACCCCACAGGGACTTTAGCGTTGGGCCATGTATCTTATATCGAACGTAGTTCACTTTTCAAATGTTTTCCCTTAAGTAATCCAATGTATATTCACTTATATTACGCGGTTAGCATTGGATAAAATGTCGCGAGAAAATATACTTATCCTTTAAAAGATATAAGATATAGTATTTCACGTATTTATCAAATATGTTTATTTATTGATTATACAGGTAAGTAGATCTTATTGTTGATAAGTATTAAGCAAATGTTCGCGAATTTGAATACAATAATTAGAATAAACAAAAATTTGATGATGTGTATGTTTTTGTTACAAAAAAAAAGATCATTAGGAGCGTTTGTTGTTTCCCCTAAAGGTTGACTTTTGACTTAGGGATCGAGAAAATATACGTTCAAATACATACATACACATGTATACTTACGTAAAAAACGAATAACTTTTTAGCTCGGTCAAAATGTTCCGACATCCCTGAGGTTGAGCCCCGCGGCCAGTTATGTGGCGCGGCAAAAAGCGTTCATAATGACAAAGCCCATCGGCGCAGAGGGAGGAAGATTCAGACTGGCGGACGCGTGACGAATATTGAAGTAGTGCTAACTAGACTTAGTACGCTTTTAGAGGGGATTCTTTTATATATAAAAATATTAATATATTTCTGCAAAGGTTTATCAGTGGAATGCTTTTAATATTCCGCATATTTAAAATACCTACCGATATATTGGTTGCATGCACTCAATGGTACACACAATGGTATTTTATTTTCTATATTATTTGAAATTAAAGCAATAATTGTTGAAATAATGTTATTTCTTCGAAATATCAAAAACGTATGTTGAATTGCATAAAACAAATTTTATATAATATAATTTTTATAATACATGCTCTACAATCTCTGAAAGTTGTACTTACAGAATTTCGTTATGATACTAGATTGTATTAAGCAAAGGGGGTGCCTCGGGGAAAGCTGCTTGAAACACGTCGCGAACATCGTCGGAGGGTCACGAAACGTAACAATATACCGAATTACCCCGCTCTGCTACGCTTTCACAAACTGATCCTTATTATTCTTCTGGGCGAGAAATACTGAGGGAAATTCCGCGAAATAAAAAGTATTCAGACGAAATAACATTTCAAGCTTGGTTCACCACGACGCGTTTTGTGATTGTAAATTGAATTTAGATGTCCTAATGTTTTAGTAAATCTAACAAATTAGTACATACTTATTTATATTTTATTGTAAATAAAAAGTTGTTTTTCCATACTTATAATTTTGTACTTACGTATAGTTAACTTTTACAAAGTTTATTTTTCATGGTGGAAATTTCACTCGGAATAAATAATAATAAACATTGTTTGGCCAAATTGTAGAAGCTTATTGAACTTTTATATACCTATATATTACGTAGTTAGATGATCATACTATATGACAGCGTTCCGCCTAATGTGTACCAATCTACTTAGGTATTCTAGAGAGCGGTTCAGGAGTGAAAACGACTGCCGCTACAGATAAGGGTCTCTAAGCTGATAGCAGCCATGTTTACTATAGCTTCCTGGTCAGATGTTTCTTCACACTGCGCTTGACGAATCTAGAAATATATTAGAGTGGAATTCAGATGTTTGAAAAGAATATTACATTTTGCAATGGCAATGGCAGATTAGGAACTGCCCTAACCTAAATACTGTCTAGACTAAAACAATTTTCTAATATTAATCCTTTTTATTAATTTTAATACAATTTAAAATAAGATATAATAATAATTTTAGGTATTACTTAATGCTATTGAGTTATATTATAAAATTGCACCATGACATTACATGGGGCTATAGTATTTTATAATAGCATGACATAAATCTTTTTCAAATCCTAACGAGCCTTACTGGGTTTTTAAAATCTTATTTAAACTTTATAAAATAAGTGTGGTGGGTCCCTTAGTGAGGGGCTCTTTCTGCAACTTCCCCTTCGGCCCTCCAACGACGCTTCAATATTATTATTGTGTAGCCATCTGTGACGCGATCCGTTCGCTATCGAAAGGACATATTTTTAGATTTAACTCGTAAATTATTTCAATTCAATTGCTTTACGCTTGTGTGAATTAGGAGTGGGTTTTATTTTCCATTGCGGTGGTTAACTTGTTATATTATTTTTAGTTTAGTAAGTATTTTTTTTTTTTTTCATAAACTATTGAAGTATTTTTTTCAATATAACAAAAAAAGAGTATAAATGTGTAAAGTATTACTTTATACGAGTGTCCCTTAACATTTTGGTGATATAAGAGTTGAGATAAAATGAGAGGGAGATATATCTACACTAAAACTAATAATGAAAATAACTAACAAAAATTGTTACATAATAAATACTACAGTAAATAAGCAAGACAGTAGACAGTTGGTGGGCATAGCCTAGTCCGGGTAGTTCAGGACCTAGTCGCATTCGAGATCCGCTTTAAAGTTTCCAGTTTGAACTTGGCCGGCATAGTGGATGCGACTGCTACTTGTATTTTTTTTATAATGTTACTAGTTGGGAAGCTGATCCCAAAACACGACTGAGTCACTTCACTTGAAAATAGGATCGAGCGGATCGGTATAATAACCAACTAGTATATAGGGGGAAAGTGGCATGAAAGAGCCAGTTTACTGAACGGAGTAAAAAAATATACTTTTAATGATAAAAATTATGTTTTTTTCTTCCTAATTGTGATGTATTTACTAGAGTAGGTAATTTTATACGAAAAAACCTTAAATACAATACAAATATCAATAATTTTCATTTTTTAAAAATGTGTCTCTCAGCTCTTTCATAACATTTCGGCATTGAAACAGCCACTTAAAGTTATGAAGGAGCTAGTCTGTAATATAAAATGTAATACTGATATTTTATTGGAAATTAATTTAAATGCTAATAAAATGAACAGAATGAAACAAAATTATCATGATAATAATATAAGATAATTACAATAAGTGTCATAGAGTTTGTTGGACGGGAGTTTGTAGTATGAACTTGTAGGTGCGGGTAGCCACAGCTCTATTGCTGTTAATGTTGGGGTGCGAGTAAACCAACCCCTAATCAACTCTTCACTCGGCTTAGTATAACGGGACGATTAATTACATGCAATGTAGCTTGTACCTACTGTGTATTATGATTGTGAAATTACCTCGAAAATTGTAGACTTTTCATTGTTTATTGCGAAATTCTCAATTTGGACTGCCAAGTTTAATTTTGTATTTCAGTAAATTATTACGGTCATATCCAATACTTTTATCATCGCTTTTACTATTATTAATAATTTCACGTTTTAATTTCTACAGGGATAGGCAGAGAGCAGACTGCTACTTCAGTTAAATAATCGTAAGCAGCAGTAGCATCCACTATGCCGGTCCACGGAGAATGTTCTGAGGAGCTCTTTAACCTTGTTCCTACCTTGTCTTTTCACACCCGTAATACCCGCACTGGTCCCGACCAGGGGAAAGCATCCGCATTTTGTCGACCGAATCGACAGTCTAACTAAAAAGTTTAGCGCGTCCTTTCTTTGTAGAATAATCGACAAGTGGAATGCTTTGCCAGGCCATGTATTCTCTCCATCCTATAAACTTGGATCCTTAGAGCGATGCGTGAAGAAGCACCGTTGGTCGGCCCAGTGACGGCGACTGAGGCAGCCATGACCTAACTTGGTTGTTTCAGTCGTCGTCACTCTTGGATCTCTTCTTGCTTATCATTAGGCGGGTCGGGGTCAAATGTCGTGTCACAATAAAAAAAAAATTGTAACCGGTAACTTACAATGTGAAGCCGAAACGCGATCCCGAAGTCACTTCATGGTCTGTATACTTGTAAGTGGTGGTATTACCCCGGATCGGCAGACTATCGGCACCACTGCCTATCACTCTTAGACAATCAGACCCGGAACAAATATCTGCCTCTTTTTAATTATTAATAAATATTCCATATATAAATATTAAAATTAAATATTACAAATAAAGGCTATGAAAGGTCCTATCTTTGCTCTGACCGGGAATCAAACATAGGACCTTTACGCGTAACCTTTACATAATTATCTTTATACAGACTCCATAGTTTTGAGCACTGCATATTCAAGAAACAACCTTCTGGGTCGTCCCTGTTTATTGTTTCCACTTGTCTCCGATTTATAAATCTCTTTTGTCAATCGTCTTTCATCCATTTTTCGATGTGGCCAAACCATCGCAATATACTTTTCTCGATCTTTGTCATTACTTCAATCAATCAATAAAATTGTTACGCTTTTTTCCACAGGGATAGGTAAAGACAACGGAGCTTCAGTTGCCACAATACTGACACAACTCCCTCACATCCACAATTCTCATCATGTAAGCTCTATGGGTATGGACACTAGGCAACCCAGCCCTTACATCTTACTTCAAATGAAATTTATCACGTACAAATGTATGCTTTAATCAATCCGCAATTGTTACCCCACATGTGCTCCTTAATGCTTCTATTATATTGTGCCAAATTTTTTATTACATATCTATGTAACTAAATCCATCATGTCCTATGAAATATTAATTAAATTTTCACACGAATACAATTTACACAACATGTAGGTATATAGTGAATAGTTTATAGTTATAAGTAAAAGTTTGTCCTAATATATTCATGAAATATTAAAGTTCAGAAACTCCAAATCTTCATTAACACAGACCCAACAATTCAATATTTAATCTAAACGTTTTGGAATATATTTAATAAGTAATAAGATTGCGAGGGAAGTCTAATAATAGCAAGCTGACTGTCTCATATCGTTGGCTCCTGTGAAACAATCCAAAGTTTTCCCAACCAGTAGACAACGCCGTTCAGTACCTACAAACCCCAAGTTAATGTTGGTCGAAACCGGCTTCTGTAAGCGTGTCGACTACCTCCGTTGACGTTAAACTTGTGTACTTACTTGAAAGTTTCAACCCCACTCGTGATTGCGAAATCTGAAAGTTCTTAGTGCGGAACGAGAAGCTTCGGCATGTCTTCGAATACCCACACGTACTACGTTGAAATAGACTTTGATACGACTTTCGACTTTATGAAGATAAGTATAGAAGTAAATTTTGATGAACCTGAATAAATAAATAGATTCTCGTGACAGCTCAACTAGTAGTCTATAATTATCACTTCCTATTCTACGGTATTCAAGAAGATTATTTTGTAACTTTATTGACAAATATCAAGTGGTACCTGCACTGCATTTCCAACTTTGATTCAGATAAAATAAATAATGGAACCAATACATACCAGTCTGCTACGCGTAAGTCCTGTATTTGATTCCCTATTCGAATCGGTTTATTTATTTATAATATATTTTTGATTATTAGATTGGACATTACGAATATTTGCTTATAAAATGATGAGTCAGATATTTGCTCCAGGGTGGAAGCTTAAGATTGATATGCAGACAGTTAAAGGTCATTTGCCCAATCTGCCGATCCGTGGTAATAAAATGACAACTATTTCAATGATTGTTAGTATATATATGTATAAGTATAATATATATCTATTTATAAGAAAGATTTATATCATTGACCGTCGTATAGTAAAGATTAGTTAAAATTACAGAAATAAATTTATTCATATTATTAGCCATAAAATGTGTGTAGAGTAAATTAAACCAAACACTGCCTGTACCTCAAACATATTTGCATTGTGAGCAAAGAGGAACGCTTTTAATAAAACTCTCAACATACTGTGCTATAAACTAGTGCAAATTGCTTTAAGCCGAGCAGCAGAGCTTAACTACAGGCGAATCCGATGCAGTTCGCGAACTTTAGAATTAAAACCCCCATGCTTCAGGCCCGATGAGAGGAACAAAACAGCAGAAGTGCATACCGCGCCCGCCGGCTACCGTCTGTTTCACAACTACACCTCCACTTTGTTTTCCCCGAAATTGTCTTTCCACAAGTTTATCCGTTGCTGCAATTACTTGTAGTTTCTTCCTATTTAGTTTTATAAAGTTTTCCATATTGCACTGCGGGGGAATCTACTATAATTATAATAATAATCAGTTTTTTAACCATGGAGCTCGTATGAAGAGAATTGTGAATGTGAAGGAAGCGAGGAAGTTGTGTCAGGATCGTGGCGAGTGGCGCTCCATTGTCTCTGCCTATCCACAGGGATAGACCCGCCCTTTATCACAGGGGAAATGGCGAGACAATTTGATTTAATTTTGATCTTTACATCAAATAACATCATCGCATGGATTGTCACGTCTTAATTCCCACAAGGATAGGCAGAGAGAACGGAGCGCCACATTCCACAACCCTGACCGACCTCACTCGCATCCTTCATATCCACCTTGAGTTGCTTGATGATAAGCAAGGGTAAGTCCAAGAGCGCCAACGACTAAAAAAACTGACTCAGTTCACGGTCGCCTCAGTCGCCGTCACTATGCGGCCAAAGAATCCTAAAGGATCCATAGTTATAGGATTGGGAGAACACATGGGCTATCAAAGCATTCCACTTGTCGATCGTTCTACAAAGAGGACGGATCGAATTTTTTAGTTCAAATGCAGATCTCTTTCCGCGACCGATTACATACGAGTATGTACTGTATCTATGCTTATGGGCACTACGAAACCCTCTATTTTTTAAGAATATAGCACAAATTTTGACATTTTTAATTAATCACAAAGTGTTGTTGTTTACGTTTTTAAAATAAAATAATAATGGCGATGACACCTGATATCAGCTGGTTTACGATAAATAATTTACTGTCGGTACGAAAGGAATACAGTAGTACTACCTACGCCATCTTTTATAAAACGCTACGAATTAATTCCAAGTCCTAATAATAAAATGTGTTTAATCACTTCAGTATGAGTAACTCTATGTAAAGGGTACATACATGGTTAACAGGTATTTAAAATTTAAATTTAAAATAAAATTATGTTTATTATTAATACTGTAAGTTATAGGTATTGAAATTATTTCATTAAAAAAAACACTAAGTATATTTTTTCGTTAACGCCCACACAAAACGACTTATAACCAACATAACGACGAATCTCAACAGATTTTATTTTGGCTACTTAAATGACGACATGTTCTTATGTTTCTGTGCCTTCGTTAGCGTGTGATTTGATCAGTTTTTTTTGTTGCAAAGATTATGTTCTAAAGAAAACTCCATCCGGTGTTTGGAAGTCTCGATTAACACGAGATGACGACGCTACGATAAATTCAACGATAGATTTTTTCAGCTACTAAAACATCATATGTACTTACTAGTATTAGTAGTGCTTTTAAAATGCTATCTGTTACAAAATATAGTATAAATTACAGTTACATAACCAAAATTATTGGTAGACATTCTCTTCGTCAAGCCATAACTCAGTCGCGTTTCCTCACTTTCATGATCACGGGAGGGTTACATGAAGATCTTCTCTGGTATTGGTATTTCTACAAAGGTACGAATTCATTTGTATATTAATATTAACTTCCATCCATGAATCGCACTCGAGTTATTCGCTCTTTACTGAATTACACAACTTTACCTCTCAGCATTTACTGATTAAAATACATTATAGCTTTAGGCATTTATACGACCAAAAATACACTATTGAAAACAAACCAGAATTATCTTTTGATTATGTTTCGGTGTAAAGCGACCCTAAGCAGTCCACTGATGTCCGACATGTCGCTCCTATCTGTTTCGATGCATTTGTCGTTTAAACACCGACCTGTAATAAATCAAGCCCTGTGGATTCCAGTTTAATAAGGTATATCTCACAAACAAGTTTTACTAAAACATACCGTGTGCTAATGTAATAAGGCCTAAATTAATTAGGCATACGATTTGTGTTCACGTCGTTTACACGAAGGATATTTTAATCCTATCTCGAGACGAATACGAGCACTCTTCATTCAATACTTTAAATGAGATCCTTATCGTGCGTCCTTAAATAGATTAGTAGATTAATGATGCCTGTAATAATTAATAATGGCTCGTGTATTTTACAACAACAATAAAAGCGAACCGAGTCCGCGATCATAAACTGCAATTTGATGTTGTGTAAAACCCAACTAAATTCCTTTATGCATTTAATTTTATGAACCGTCAATGCGTTTAAGCGTTCACTTAGGGACTTAATTACTACCCTTGTTCATCTCTCATTTATTTCTTTGGTATTTTATTGGCTTTGATATCATTAAAATCAAATATTTATAAATGTAATCCAAAAAAGTATCAATACTTAAAGTATCAATAATTTTTACAATAAATCGCCTTGTTTCTATGATACATCTTAAGTTATATAGTATTATAAAAAAAGAATGGAGATATCAAGTTAAATAATTAAAAGTTAACCAAAGTGAAATGTACTTCGTTATCAAAACCAATTATTTTGATGACTCTCCTTTTGTTATATCCATTGAGATTAACGTTTCCTGCCAAAGGAAAATACTAGTCTACTGGCTATCACCGCGACGTCCTTTTTTATACAACACGCATTCGAATAATACGTGGCTGAGTTTGCACCCGTCCAACTTTTATCAGCTTAATTGAAGTCCATTCAATACTCGGTCGATGGCATGTGATCCAATCAAATACGTTAGTAAAACTAACGAACAGGCTTGAGCACAACTCGGTCAACAACAACCTCAAAAAAAAACTTAAGCCCTTTTTTTGAAATAAAAAAGAATGTCCCTAATTGATGCGTCGTCTTTGTTTAGTTTAATTCTAACATGCTTTTCCCATTAAAGTGGCCAGGATTCGGGCTTGTGTAAAAGATAACTCCGACTCTTTTACTCTTTACACGTTATAATATTATCTCATTCACGAAAAGGCCCGGCTCCCCTTCAGCTTAACCCTAGTTTAACTCGTGCTCGACGCGACTCACTCACCACACTCGAAAACAAATAAGTGAATCACGTACTCTCGTTGCTGACGCGTTTTTACATTGTCGTATACTCCCCCGAGGTTTCTATCGCGAACTGAGAATCGATATGTTTGTACTAAGTGCTTAAGTGGTTTGCGGGAATAATGTTTGCTAATAAATAAACAATCCTTTAGCAATGCAAATTAAATGTACAACAAGAATAAGTTAATTTGAGTAGAAACAGGGATAAATGAATTTAATTTAACTTAATTAAACTATGATTAAAACGTTAATCTGTAAAACAAACTTTAAAATCGTGAAACAACTAGCCCCGGAGGTTGTGAAGACTACACGGCACCTTTGTGGGTTTTATGGATAATCTTAGTTTCACGTGTATTAACATCATGGAGATCTGTCGTTTGGTTTGGAAGCGGCCGTCCACCCACTTCCAGCTTATCGTGGCTCACGAACGCTGCCTGATAATTTTATTACAGAAGTTTTGTTAAATTACTTGTCTTTAAATTAAATTAAATGATATTTCTCACTCACTGATATGATAAATGTATTAAGTTCTGTTCACATTATTAATCTTTTATTAAATCTTTTACTGACATTATGATTTGCAATATAACAAGTTTTTTATTTATTTACATTTATATATTTATATACTAAGCTACTCATAAAAACAGGACAACAAAAGTACATATCAAAGATACATTGGTACCTACCGGCAAATGGTTTTAAACCCGTGCTCTCGGTTTGCACTACCACTACACCACGGTCGCATTTTTATTTATTTGTGAAATTTGTTTTTATTGTGGTTCTATTGTATGATAGCACGCCTGATGGTAAGCTGGAGTGCAGTCCAACAAATGAGGCGTCTGCAGTTATTTCAGTTTTATAACGGCAAGTAGCAGTTCCATCCACTATGCCGGCCTAGTTAAAACCAGCAACTTTCAAGCTGATCCCGAAAGGTTACTATGTCACTCCACGGTCTGTATACTTGAAAGTGGTAGTACTAACCCGGATCGGCAGACTGAGCAAATAACCTCACTAACTGTCTGCCTAGAAAATGGAGTCCTCCAACTGCGTGTCATGCGCACAGGCAGAGGACATAAAGCACGTGTTGTGGCAATGTGGCCAGTGCCAGAATGAAAGGAGTGTGCTACTTAAAGCTTACTATATTGGATAAGCGTTTAATTGTATCCTGGCTGAACTAGTATCGCCTTTTTCGCACAGGGTCAGGTAGAGACAATTGAGCGCCACTTCCCACGAACCTAATGCTATATGATTTTGTAAATATTTCTTTTAGGCGTACATTAGGCTAGATTATTTCTAAAGTTGTATAGTTGGACAGGGTAGATTGTTTATTGAGGTTTAAGTTATTATGAGGCTTGCATAAGCAGAAAATGCTTAAAACTCTGCAAAAATAAAGATTTAAGAAATCCCCCGCGGACGCTCTGAATTTAAACACTCGGTCATGAATGAGAGCGTTTACCGAGAAGCGATTCTATTCGCGTTTGCTTGTAAATGCAACGATGTCCGCGGCGACACGCCGCACACTATACACACGCTCAAATACAAACGCACAACATAGACGTAAGCAATGGAGTACGAGGTTATCGATTTTTGTTTAAAAGATAAATATATATTAAATAATGAATCATTAATTATTATAAAAATGGTCTAGTGTAAACATTTACTTTTTAGACCGCGCAAGAAACCAGTCGACACATAATGCGACACGCCGCGCCGGGCCGTGTAACAAATGTCAGCACGGCTGGCACATCCACAATACTCCTCATATATGCTCTTAGGTTGGCGACCACGGCTTTTTAAGAATGTCCCTCATTTGATCAAGGAACAATGTTCTGGGTAGTCCCCGTTTTATCTCTTCATACATTCTTTTAATGTGTCCAAACCGTCGCAACATACACCTACAAAATATTCCTCGACCTTTTGATATATTCAAAATTTCAGTTCCTGTTACAATTGAAACCTGCAACATTCCGTATTGAACTGAAATCGAAATCGAGTTACTGTTTTACCAGCGGACAAGAGACTATTATATTGAAACGCAATTGAAACAATGTGAATACTGCAAAATGGTTACATGCTTGAACTATCAAAACAAAATTGCCTTTGTCTCGAAATCCTATACCTATTGTGTTCTCAGCATACGCCCAACTGGGAGCAAACCACTTAGCAGCGGGACAAACAGAGCAAGCTAGCAATACTCCCAGCCCCCGCTCTACGAATGACATTGTAAACAAAAGTATCATATAAGTTTATTAATTACACGAACCCTCCGGCGAGAGCCTGCATGAATATTAATTACGGAATACCGAAAAGCTTTAGAACGCTCAAGGAGGGAAAGTTTTACAAAGAGCCTTTATTATTTAAGAAGTACCGTCGCGGTGCGGAAATGAATTATGCTCGCTGATATAATTCGTTCTAAACTATGTCTTACGTCGTTAACATAAAGGTTTATTTTAAAACACAGGTTTTTACACGAGTTATATTATCATAACACGATAAGAAAGTGGCGGAAGAAAGTCAATAGAATAGGTGCTTTGGGGGTAGGCTTTATATAGCGACGCGAACTCATTTACTGACACGCGCCGCACTGCTTTAATGAATAAGTAAAATTAAATATAAAATTATTATTACACGTTTATAAACATTGGAAAAGTACAAGCAAACAAATGTAATTTATTATATGTAGGTAATATAATTACTATTAATTAAACATCGCGTTAATTTTAATCTGTCATAATTGTAATTATAAAAACAAACATGACATTATTATTTATGTGATAAGCCATTATAACAAACCAATAATATTTACTTATTTAAGTAATCTTTTATTATTGGGTTAGTTATGTCTTAGATATGTTTTACCTACGTATTAATATTTTCTTTCTGTAGCTCGTGATGCTCGAGTTTTCAGAGCAGTTTTAAAGATTTTGAAGTACAGCCTGGTTGCATAGCGGATGCAACTGATACAGATAACTCTTTTTTATTGTGATTCGTCATTGTGTTTACAAGATGAAACGCGACGGTCTGTATACTTGTAAGTAGTGGTATTACTCCGGGTTGGCAGATTGGGCGCCACTGCCTGCCTCTTTGACAGTGGCCTGGAGCAAATATTCGCCTCTTTTTATTTTATTAAAAAATATTTATAAATTCATTCTAATTATTAAATACTACAAATAATAGCTATGAAAAAAATATTTGCTCCGACAGGAAATCGAACCTGGGACATTTCGCTTAAAGGGCTGGTATAGTTTGCCACTCCTGTCGCCATACTGTATAC
This sequence comes from Tinea trinotella, assembly GCA_905220615.1. Lineage (NCBI taxonomy): Eukaryota > Metazoa > Arthropoda > Insecta > Lepidoptera > Tineidae > Tinea > Tinea trinotella. The sequence continues at coordinate 8,595,072 of HG992305.1, forward strand.
TATTATACTGTGTAATTAGTATTTTTAAGAGTAGGCTAACAATTGGTAACAATTTGCCCAGCCTGCCGATCCGGGGTATAGTAATAGCATTTTTATGTGTACAGACCATAAATTTTAGCACACCAGTTTGTTATGCGTAAACTCCAAGTTCGATTCCCGGTCACCACCACTTTCAAGTACACAGAGAGTCGCATTTTGGGATCAGCTTATAAGTTGCCGGTTCCCTAGTTGGAACCGGCAACTTATAAGCTGATCCCAAAATCACGTCTACTACAGCATAGTAGACGTGACCACTAATTACAGTAAATAAACTGTGTTAGCAGTTACCTCCATTAATGGACCGCACACCAGCGTAACATCAGGCAGGGTGTGTACTATGTCGAGCCACAATAATATGTGACGAGTTACACTATGTATTATTATAGCTGAAATGTAAAAGTCCTCCTAGCTAGTGCTATATATTCAAATTGTCAGCGTAAGTAATTGTTTAATAAACACGCGCCGTGATGTCTTGCCCAAGCTAAGCAAGTTTAGGGTTACACAGTATTAAGTAGAGAACTGAATGTAAACACGGAGCATAGGTGGTTATTGTGCAGTGAGCGCCACGGGACCCCCTGTGGAGGTATTTATGACCGCCCTGCCAGAGTTTGGCACACTGGCAACTAACACTGTTAACAGTGTTAACTTTTACCCCCGCTTTTAACGTCATTAGTTGTATGAGATATACAATATTATATTTTATTTGTTTTCACAGCTCTTTGTTATAGAACGCTTTGTTAAATAGTAACCTACGATTAATCGCCGTGAGAGTTTGAATAATGTTTTGTTTACATTTTTAAAGTCATATTTCTAGGCAATTTTATTACGCATTATATTTTTAGTGACTTTCATATTTCACTTTTTTACTTGTAACTTTTTTATAAAAACTATTAAAAAAACTATGTATGAGGTTAAAGCAATGAGGTTTTAACTAAGGCGGCATAGTGGATGCGACTGCTACTAGCACTTTATTATTTGTAGTGGCAGTCACCTCTATTCATAGATCGCTCTCGAGTCTAACGTCAGGCAGGGTGTTGACATAATATGTGGAGCCACAAAAAAGACATAGGTATTTCTACTCCATTTCGTACTACACAATAATTTGTCTGTTTTTTGTCATTCCGTTATTCATTTGTTTTGATTTTGTACGAAAGAAATTCATTAGTCATGTGATCATTAACATAACGAAGACAAATTTTAATGATGTGTCGTATTTTTAATAAATGATTTGGTTTGTTTAATGAAGCCTAAGCATATGACATACGGGACGAATAATTGTTGGTGTAATAGTATTGTAATATAAACAATAACATAACTGTTACATAACTGTTATTGTTTATAATGGATATTAATCCATTGTAAAATAATTCACTGTTAAAATGAAAGGTTGATGGATTAAAAGTGTAATAAACTCTAAATTCATAACTTTTAATTAACTCGAACGCCAACACAATTACAGATTTTATAGTCGTATCAAATTTTCCGAAACGGACGGTTCAACGCCGTAAAATGTGAGAATGATTACAAATTTTAAAACAAAGCAAGCGTTGTATCGTTGAATTTAGTGCGTGGAGCAGATGGTGGTAAGCGTTAGGGAGGCTTTAAGGCTCGTTCTGTTACTTGAAATGGCTCGTTGCAGCGCTTTAGTTAGCTCGAGTCGCTGTTAATTTGTCGCGAGGAAAGGAACAGATGTCGGGGTCCCGCCTGCTCACGTGCCTTATGTCTTCAATACTCTCTTATTGTACATCTATATTTTAAGTTTAATTTGTTAGCGTACAAATTTAATTATTACTTAATTAATACATTTTGTATTCATTCCCAAAAGGGCAATTCCCCACTTTAGTATTTGGACTTCATGAAACTCCAGATTTATATCGGCTTGAACGCGCTTAATGATGTCTGACTCATCTACGAGAACTTTCTTCGTAGGTGTTTCATTCAAGTACCAGTAGTTCTAGTTCAATGCGCATCTCGCAGAATACCCGTGTCTTTCAGGCTCTATGCGATCGCTGACATAGTTATTTCTGCAAATACATGACATGCTGGACATTTTATCATATGACAACACGGTACAAGGTCCCTTTATATTAACGCCCAGCAGCCGGAAAATAGGGTATAAAAAATAAAAGAGACTGTCGTCTGACTGGCTTAGACTACAGATTTTGAGCCTGGTTCTTGATCGTAAATACCTATTGTAGCGACGTCGTTAAGCTAGTCAAGACTCGTGTGTGTGAATTGCTTGTCGAAGAAAAAAACCTTTTTCCCCTTTCGTGAGACTTTCCCCGGAACCTCAGACAGTCTGAACATCTTAAGTATGTCTTTTTATTAAATTACAAGAATCATAGCATCAATCGAGAGGTGTATTAAAGCTAAGTACTTCCTATTAAAACCAACTTGGCATTCTAAACAAGGTTTGATCCTCGCGCCCAGGAAAATTTGTCCATACTGCCTAATAGACCTCGATCAAGCAAGTCGAGATCAGATATCACGTCACAATAAAAACAAACAGTTTAAATAAACACTCAATAAAAATAACAATAATGTAATTCACAAAAAGCCGCAATATTATTTAGTAATTTTAAGCATTCACTTTATATTCGATGCATGCAGATTTATCTCATTGTGGCGTGTCGACTTGGTCGAAAATTTAAATAACAAAATAACTTGGCAACTTCGTCTCGTCAAATATAATAACGAAGTTGGAAGTAATAAGACAAGATTTTATGCATAGCTAGCAGGAGGAGGGAGGCCCTTCATGAAAAGCGAGATAAAGGGGAGGGGAATAAGGTGGTTAGGCACTTGTTGGCCAGAAGTGAAACCGTCACCTCTTATGAAGACGAACAACTTTTCCTTAACAAATATAAATCTTTGTCTCTCATTTTACAAAGCTTTTTGTAGTTCAGAAAGTAAATTAACTTAATTTATTAATATTAGCTAGTACATTTTTTCGTGGAGTAACATTTTGATTTATCAAGAGCATTGTAATTATACAAATCATAGAGTGGTAGACTCAATCGGATTATGTAATAAACATGAAATTATTCATCCTTTTATATTGAATTTAAAAACTCATTTATAATATAATGCAAAATAGTACATTGCTCGATTTTGTCACGCATCGCGTTTTCAATTTGTTAACACCCTCTCCTAGATATTTACATATGACAAATATATTAAAATCTGCTGTCATCTAAAAGTCGCTGCAGATGCGACACGTCATTGACACCGGTTGCTTGATGTTATAGGAACCATTTTGCGCGAAGTGATTTTAGCACAAAGTTTAGAGTATATTTTTTTAATGTATATTTTTAACAGAGAACATAGTAACTAGAACATTCCATTTATTTTGTAGTATTTAAGAAATCGGTTGACTATATTGTTATGTGAAGTAGAAACATGCTTATCGCTAACAGGTATTAAACATTAAGTTTTATACCTTAATTTCGTCTCTTATAGCCACAAACAATGGACGCTTATTTGCTTTCTACACTTGCTTAATACTGACTACGGTTAACTACTAAAAACCAAATACATATTAGGAATCTGTAAATTTCCTAATAATGACCCCTTCACACTTAAAGAAAATATCGAATATGTAGTATTCAAATATATTTGCATATTTTATAATATAATAATAATTCAGTTTAATATATTAATTAAATACATTAGTATCCATAATATTATTAAGTACAAAATTTTAAGATGATTAGCGAAATAGGCTGATGTGAAGGGTGTGGGGTGCAATAGGCGACAGGAAAAAGGGCTTTCCAGCAATAATTACTTTATATAGCCCCTGTGAATAATTACTCGGGACGCCAAGATCAATTAGATGGAAACCCGAATGAAAGGGAGGTCGTGTCACCCAAGACTCGTTAAAATGATCCTGCAAATTTTTCCACATTAAGACAGCAATGTTAGAGCGCCCAAGCTAATAAAGAATATTCCTTTATTTTATAATTGCCATAAATTAATGACTAATGGCCTATATAATTGAACAGATCCGTTCCAAGTGTTTGTTATAATTTCACACGTAATTAACAATATTTTACAGACTATTCGTTCACCGAACCATTTATCATCGATATTTAAGGATTCAAAAAACACCATTTTCTATTTCGAACTATAAGAAAAAAGTCAAAACGTCACACTTTCTGTTCATAGTCATAAAACATTTTTTTTCTATTTCCTACTAGAAGTGATATAAGTTCGTAACATATGGTGATCTAAATTATGTTACCTCTAAACGACAACAAAATAAAAATGTCCAAACATTTGTATACATTAAATAAATTTATCATTCCGTTTCATTTATAGGAAGATGCATCAGAAAAGGAAGCACATGGGATGCATCAAATCCCAAATGTATTATTTTTTCAATGCGTTTGCTAATAGAAGATGACGAAATTCACGACAATCGGATGAATGTTCGCGCCGCGTGAAATCACAACTTTTGTGAGAGAAAAAAAAACAGCTTCGAATGTGAAGTTTGCAGCAAAAGCGCGTGGGACGTTGTTACACGTGTATGTGGATAGGATAGGGTGGTACACTGACGATACCTGTCAAAATATGACGACTCTTTCAGTTACAGATGTCATTTTTGTGAATGGAGTAATCTAATTTCGACGCGCAGACCATAAAAGTGTTCGGCATTCTATTAACACATTTGTTGTAACGTATTATTGGGAGGCTGTCAGTTAGTTTGCGTAATCCGTGACGCGAAAATGGCAGGAGGGAGGGTGAGTATGAACATTTGTATTCGTGTTTAAATGTTATGTGGCATCGCGTGTTAGGGCTCTGATAATGTTATCGTATGAACAGAACGAGCTTCTGCCAACGGCCGCATTGCACTCGCATACAGCAGACATTCGGTTTAATAGCAAATTACATAGATAATGTCTGGGTGGAGAGTTTAAATAATTAATCTAATACTATAGCATTTAATGACAAGAGATTCACAAAACATAATTTATCTTTTTTACCTAATTCATAAATAAAATACCTAATATGATATTAATAGAAATAATATTAACTTTTAGATGTGTTCATTAGATATCGTTCAACACAAGCGAGAGTAAGTAAGCGAGAAGTTACTGAAGAGTAAATGTTGGGGTACATTTGTAAGATACCGCTACTTAGCAAAATTAGAGAGAGAAGGGGAGTTCTGTCACACAAAAGTTATTTAGATGTTTACGTGTGCATCGTTGCATTAAATAAGCTATGAATCCGAACAGGGGTGAGATCTAAACCCGGGACAATGAGACAGCGACACCCGGCCCACCCCGCTTGCACTAACATGATTAACTTTATATTGGCCAAATTCGTTGACACGATCACGACTTTTAATTTGAATAATTTTTAAATTGTATCCAGAAATTTGATTTTATTAAAGTATATTTGACAAATAAACGAAAAATAAGTTTAAATTGTGATTTATTTATAGTAGGTAAACATATCAAATTTCGATTGTAGGAAAATGATTCCTAAGAGTGCTAAAATTCTAAACTTGCGTACATAACCTGATCAATTATCAAACAATAATGTTTAAATATTAAAACGTTGAAATTATAACTTTAAAAATAAATCATACAAAGTTTATTTATTGGTGAAAACTATGTTTTCACTTTATAATTTGCTTGAGACTAGCCTTGTTACTAGATAATCTCTTGTTAAACACAACAAGATTGATAAAAGGCCTTAGTAGGAAATAAATATTATATATACTAAAAACTATATTTTATTCCTTGGACCTCGGTCGATGGATAATTTAATCACAGATATACCTAGTTCTTATAAATGACACTTAATTAATGTGGGTAGATGATATATGTTAATTAAATTGAGACAATATGGTTAGTTTGTTGGTTCTAATATGAAAGCAATACTCCTCAGTAGGAGTTAATTGCAAGCACTGCAACACACTCTAACGTCAGGGGCCTGAGCATCCCCAGGGGGCCACGTCTTATGTCACAAATGCTACGACCCCTCGCACAAGATTTTACTGTACACTCTTAATCATTCACTGCTAATGGAAACCCATCTGCGACATCTTGCCAAAATAAGCATGAAATTTAAATGACCCTTCAAAAAAATACACAAAAAAAAACGCAAATACGGACCAAAATGTTTGCCGAATAGTGTCTACAGAACAATGGCAAAGCCACCAACGCAGAACGCACAGCATCCCGCGGTGCGACTTATGAATAGAATAATGGAGACTACACAAAACCCAAGCGTCGAGAAAATCATCAATCAATGTATTTCGAAATGTTTCATTAGTAAACATTAAGATGTTTGCTTACATGTCCGAATGTTGTTCGACGTAATCTAACCGAATTCCTTGAAATGATGGGTTCGTGTGTAAAATATTGTCAGTGAAGTTGTATGGATGGACAAAGCAATCGTAAGACAAACAATAAGATTATGTGATCTCTAGTTTTGGACAAAATGCAAACTCCGTGGGTGTTGCGGAATAAATCAGAATTGCAACATTTTTTCTAGAACAGGTACCTACCATATTGACCGCTGGGATGATTCTCACACGACATTGTTGCAATCCATTTTTTGCATACATGCTGTGTACATAATATTTAGGAGTATAAATCAGTTTCATATTCTGAATTAATGATATCGATTTTTATTGTTACGAGCGCCTCAGCTATTTAACGTATTTAATATATTTATTTTAAGTTTTTATCAATATCAAAAGTTAAAAAGGAAATATTAAATATAAACATAATTATTTCAATAATACCTTTACAATAATGGTATGTATAATTTATATTGACCGGTAGTTGTTTGAAATACGCCTCGAGACCAAAACAATACGTCGACAGTTTGTTCAAAATGAAAGTTGTTGCTCGATATTTCTTCTCAGGCGTTTTGTCCCAGGGTATTATTACTTTTTATTTCATCTTTTAGGACGTTAAAATCCAAAAATTTGTGGTTGTTTTACTTTTATGAATTATTATATAGAATTTTTTTCTTTTTAGATTTAAAAATTAAGTCAAATTTGTTTATTTAATTTATAATTTTGAGACTTTATTCCTTTGGCACTAGGTTGCCTAGTGCCTAGTGCCCATAATGCCCATAACCATAGAGCTTGTATGAAGAGAATTGTGAATGTGAAGAAAACGAGGGAGTTGTGTCAGGATCGTGGCAAGTGACGCTCCATTGTTTCTGCCTATCCCTGTGGGAAAAAGGCGTGACAATTTGAATAATTAAAGGATTGACCTTATTTCCATAGATATGCATAACCGATGACCTTATGGGATATTAATTCTAAAACAAGTCTTATTTATAACTAATTACTTTTATTTTGTATTTATTAATTTTAAACTAAAACCATAACTTGTATTTTATTTTAAGAAATTCTTCAGATTTATTGGTCTTCTACCGAATCATTAATATTTTATTCATTAATCATATCTGTCAAAATATATCAATTAGATAATATATAACTTTAAAGTAATATCATTTCAAAACTGATCGCTTGGACTATTAATTGGGACCCTCTTGTTTTATTAATGACAATATTTAAATATAACATTGGTACCTACATATCTACGAGATATGTTGTAGGATGGTCATTTAGGTACTTCAAGACACTCTGAATAACGTATCTATACAGTATATACTTCTGCTTTAAGGTAGTTACACAATCCACCATACACTAGATACTACATATCAGCATCTGTTAACAAATCTGGTAACATTGCTTTCATGTTCATTGTCATATGAATTAAATTAGAATATCTCACTTTTTTATATCAAATATTGCAAAGAAGTTTTGTATATGTATAGGTATAATATGAACGAAAACACACCCCTCCGGTTCACTACCTTTCCAGTTAGGCGCTAGTAGAAAAATAAGAGGTATTTTCTTATTTGTCGTTCTGCAGTTACTGCCATTTCAAATTTAAAAGGAAATTTATTTGTTTGACATAATTATTATTTTATTAAAAAAAAAGTATTTTGTTTATTGATTTGCGTTATGTTGAATACACGCGTGTCTCATTAGTTAGAACACCAGTGGGTTACGCATAAAGTCCCGGGATCGGTTGCCGGTCGGAGCAAAAGTTTGTTGACTTAGTCGCAGACTGTGAATTAACTTAGTCGCGTTTCGGGATCAGCTTGTAAGTTGCTAATTCAAACATGGCTGACATAGTAGAAGCGACTCTGACTTGCAGTTATTTAAATGTAGTAGTAGTGGCCGCACTCCATCTTGACATCAGGCAGGGTGTTGTGATATGTCAAGACACAATAAATAAGTTTATGGAATAATCAAAAGACGATGAATGTAATTTTTTTTTCAACTCTGTAACTTTTTAAAATGAATATGACTTTCAGCTAAAAAGACTACAATACAAAAAATATCTTTTTAAATTGTATAACATATTATAAGTTCGATATAATATTTGATTGAATGAAGTGAATTGTGGATGTGAGTTGCACAAAGGGAAGCGAGAGAGTGACATCAAACCAACAAAAACGTAGTCTGGTACCAATAAAATAATACTACAATAATAAATAACACATCATTTATTATGTAGTTACTAAGTATCTAAAAGTATTAATAGTATAAAAACATAAAACTATGTTCAGGCTATTTCCAATTTTTGTTTTGTTCTGTACTGAGTATCCACTGTTCGCACATTTGGGCTATCTCTAACAAGTTCGTTTCGATGCCCTGGATACATTGTAACGCTGAGCTGTGAGAGTAATATGCGATTACTCTAGAATTATACTAGAGAGCCCACAAGAACTTCAAATCCCCAATTTCGCAGAAAGATGGGTGGCTCTATGCGACTTCCGTGATACAACATTCTGTTCGTCGAACTATTCGGTGCGTTCTTGCTTTTCGTGCCCCATTTGTTCTCCCCATTCTATTGGGAGAGATCTCACCTTGGATCCTTTTAGCAAAGCGCGAAGAAGCTCTTCTAGTTGGCATGGTGAAGGCGATTGTGGCAATGGTAAATTGAATCGGTTTATTCAGTCGACGGCGCTCTTGGACTGTCTCTTACTTACCATCAGGCAATGTAAGTCACAAGAAATAAAAAAGACAAGAAAGAACGGGGCTAAAGATTGTAGAAACTTTAAAACTTCACAAAAAGGAATAAACGAACCTATAATATACTAGGTTGATAACTCCTACGTTACAGGGGAACCCGCTCTTCCTTGGTCTTTATTATTCATTGTGATATAATCTCTCATCCAACTATATTTTGTGTTTTCCAGCTTAGGGACAGTCAGTGTAGCTTCGTACACTGTGATAATATTCTGCATAGCAATACTTGCAGGTTGCAAGTTGCAGTATATTATTAATTTGCAGATAATTTTCGACCTGATAATGGTACGTAGTGGTGCCTAGTCTGCCGATCTGGGGTAGTTTTATTACTACCCCGAATAGGCAGTAATAAAACTACCGTGAACTTTTTTCAGTCGTTGGCACTCCTGAACCTTCTTTATGCTTATCATCGTGCAGATCGAGGTCAGTAGGCGAGTCATAAGTGCTACCACTTACAATTATGAATACCGTGAAATGACTTAGTTCGTTTTTGGATTAGCTTGTATATTTAACTGTAGTAGCGGTACTCAAGCTTAGCATTAGGTGAGGTGCAGCCATATGTCGAGCCACATTAAATAAAAATCGCGTTCTAGTGGAAATTACAATTTTTATTATATTTACAGAATATCAATTAAAAAAAAACAACAGTTTTGTTTGAGATCTCTACATTAAACATCCATAATGAAAGTATAAGTACTCGTTTATATTAGAAAGTGTTGCAAAATTATTATTGTGAAAATTTTGCCTTTTAGGTGTGTGTCATTTGATTGATGACGGGCTGTACAGGACAGGACACCCACGACACTAAGTCCGTGGTAATGAAAGCCATATTTATGTCGATATATCATCGGTCATACGACGCACCAAGCGCAAACCGTCACTATAAATTTACTTAACCCTTTATTACTTATTTCTCTTTTCATAAGCATAAAGTACATAAAAGTTTTTTTATCACGCAAGTAGTTTAACAAAACAATATAAACGCGGTCAATAATAAACACTATTAAATAAACAATTGTTATAAATATCGATTTTATTAATAAAGATCTTAAAATCAGCGAAGCATGTTCCGGAACATTAAAATCCTTTCGTCAGATTAAATTGACCAGTAACATTCAATCATTGGTTCTTATTGCTCTCGCGACGTGAAACTCTTGTAATACGAGAACGCAGTTCATCATAAACATATTCAACAGCATTTGTTAAAAACAATCTCTGTTTTAAATTGCTTTAATAATACCTTTTTAGGAGCAGTTCAGCCCTTTTACTGTATAAAATATTACGATTATTACCAGACTAACCTTAAATACCATCCTAATAAATATGAAAGCGGCATAATGGAGTTCACTGTTTAGATTTGATAAAATAAACTCGAATAATTGGCAATACAATAAAAAAGGTTAGGCTTTCAGTCTACTTTTATTGTTAAAAAACAGCCAATGGTGGAACCGAGCAATTTCGGCAAGAGCCCTATACTTAATTAATTTTGCCCCTTTTTTATCAATGTTGTAACATGATCTTAGTAAATTGAATGTCGACTTTATTTTATAATAATTGCAAAAGTTATCACATTGTTAGTTAGTTGTTAAAAATATTAATGAAAATCGGGTGTGACACATTTTTATTTACAAAATAAAAAGCTGGATAAATTATAATAATATTTTTCATTTGATTGCATTCCAAAAGTTAATATAGGTACCAAGAGACATGTTACTATATAATCCTATGTTATGACTTACTATTATCCATTACAATCTTATAAATTATAATTTATGATATTATCTAGCATAAGCTATTAATTTTCTTCGTTGCTATTGAAAAGTTCAAAATGTGATAAATAAATAACAACATGACAGCGAAAACAAACAAACAAATTCGAGGTTTGGAAGACCAACGCTGGAAGCGCGTGGCTGGGATTAGGCACATTTTCATATCAAAGACCCCTGTGTTGCTTTATGAATTACTTCCATTTTGTGCCAGAGTTAATGTCTTTCTTTATTTGACAGGCTCGAGGGACGTTTGCGTGGGAGAATTTAATTTGTTGCACTTTTCACTTAATCATGATATTAACTCGAACTCTATTGTCCGTATTGCAACTCTATAATTCATGTAAATGTTGCTTTTTATAAATTTGTTTTTATGGTGTTATTATCATGTATCGTGGAATTGAGTTTATTATAATAATGGGTTGTTAGTTTTCCTTTCACTGCAAAATCATAATGATTGTATATAAATTATTCATCCTTTATTATATATGATGCTTCATAAATGGGCCGTTTAATTATAAAAAAAACTTACCCCTATCGTATAGTATACTTTGCCACTAATGCAACCGCATAAGAGAAAAGTAACGTTTAATATCTATACCTGTTTGCAAATTAATTCTTAGAATATTATGACAAGATTTTGTCCCTAATTCTTTGAATTATATTTATCTAAAATTGTAAATTAGTTTATTTCTTTTTTAAGGAATCCTGTTGATTTATCTTTGTACATTAGGTCATTGTGAGTAATGCGTCGATTGCCGCGACTGCGCTCCGGGGCGTCCGATCCGTAAGCGTAGATAGCGGCTACATGTGTTGTCATCTTGTATGTTTTCATCCAAATATGTATAATCGATAAATTTAAACATTTTATATTAGCGTGACATATTGATAATGATACCTTTTTATTTGAAAGTGTGACTTAATGAAGACATTCGTGTTATGAATATAAAATTCGGCACGTGCCTCCGATGCATTTTTATTCGTCTAATTCACATCTGTTGTTAAATTCACAAATAGTATTTATATTGTTAAATATTGTAATTGTATTTTATTTGTAAAACTTTAACTACCTAATGTACTATTCACAGCTCAGGAATACCACATTATGTGATTATCTAGCATTACCATAGTTTAACTTGATTTAATACTGCAATAATCTCATGTTTTATTAGTATTAAGCAAAGCAAAGTATAGGTAAGTTCATTTAGTAACGAAAATATAAAAGAATGTAAATTGAGTTTAGCAATCGCTTACAATAATACTATTGCCACATCTATACAAATTCCTTTGCCCTACCTATAAGTTATCCGGAGAAGCATTCCATGTTATCAAGTGTTACAAACATTTATAAGCAATGTGTACAAATCAACAAATATTAAGCATAAACAAAACCCACTTGTCACCCAGAGTAAGCGTTTTTGTGGCTCGTTTGTTTTTTATGTAGATGTTTTTGTGGTGGGGCAGTGAAGGAAGGAAGCCACGGCGGGCGGTCCTGGGCCTCCTGGGGTCCGGCATACACAAAACATTTCGTGATCCATAAAGACAAAAGGAAAATTAAAATCTGTAAAACCCTCGGCGCGACCTGTATGCGTTTCTGTATACATTACACTTGGATTTAGAATTAAATGAATGTCAAAATATAAACTGTATATAAAAATATACTTATATAAAATATCCTATTTCAACAATTTTTTTTTCATTATGTATAAATAGATTAAACACAACATCACGATTCGACCTCTTTACGCATTTATTTTCATTGTGACTCAATATGACAGCACACTGCTTGATGTTACTTTGGAGTGCGGTCCATGAAAGGAGACGACTGCTACTACCGTTGAATAACTGCAAATAGCAGTCGAATAACATCAAAGTTAGCTGAAACCAGCTTAGTTGGAACAGAGTATAAATATATAAGTAAAAATAAATGTTTATAATTATCTTTCTATTGAAACTTTCTGTTAACTTTTCAATAAAATATCTCAGTGAACTGATTGAAAATATCACTCATATTCAGGTCAAATCGACTTTAATTTGTGACTAACTTTATTCGACCTAATTCCAAAATAAAGTTGACCTCAGTTAAATTGATATATAACTATTAAGTATAAATAAATACGATAAAAATGGAAATATGCGATATTGCTACTCTAATAATTTTGATGCACATTGTAAGATTATTGTAGCGGTCCTAAAAGGTAGCGCCGGAATAGTAAACGGTATATTGTGCGAAACAAAAGTTTACATTGCAATACAATGACTCTTTTCATTGAGGTTGCACTATCACATTATATGAGGAATAATCATTGTACGTTGTATTGGTATAACAACTCTATGTTGGCAGATACATTAAAAGCTCTGTTGTGACCATCATCCATGTCTATAATAAAGAATTTACATATTATTATTTATGAAAACAAATGTCTTTTGAATGGTTTTTGAATTTTGTTGACTTAATATATAATGCAATGTTTTCAATTCGGACACAATATGGGCGGTCTGTCTTTATTTTGCAACGTATTTTTATTTATTTTTTGTATTTCAATTTTGTTGCTTTTATTACTTTACACGGTTTACATTGTTAATTTTATTAATGTAATGAATTTGACGTTATAATTGTACGTTATAATGAAACTATTTCACGAAGTAAAAAATTTGTACAATATTTTCCTTCGTCGTACATACCCAATTTCCTATTTTATTTGGTATTCTAGATTTACCGTAAATATTTTTCTGGTATTCAAAGAATAAATATAACTAAATCATTTTCTCTATACTTACTAATTTAAATGTTATTTTTATGAAGATTTGAGTGGTCAAGGCCCAGAAAATCATCCATAGTACGAGCATAATAAAGAGCTGCCCGAGAAAGCGCCCGCACGCTGCGTGATAGAGTGCTGCACGAGCGACAAAAAAATAACAAAATCGACTTAGCAAACATGTATAATAAAATGAATGACTCGCCCATATATCTTCACCTGCTTAGTATGACATAAATTATAAGAACATTATGTTGTACACGCTCAAGGAGTCCCAACAAATTCTCATTCACAACAAAATATTTTAATATTAATATTACGTAGGTAATGCCTAATAAAAAACATTCGTTTACAATGCCATTGGATAGTTTCCATATTGCACTTAATATTTTATTTCACCATTTCATTTTACTTCAATATAAATTATAAAGTTCATTCGGCCAATTTAATCAGCACATTCCAATTGGGTATTAAATGCTCAAAAAACCTTGGTGTTCGAAGCGTGATTTCAGTATGTGATGCGATGCGAATATGATCCAAAAAGCCTTTGGCACCTTTTGTACTCTGTACAATACCATGTCCGGTGTTAATAATTTGCATTGTTGCTCTTTTTTTAGGGTTAAGTAGGAAAAAGAGGAACCCTTATAGATTCGTCATGTCCGTTCGTAAGTCACAGCCACTTTTTTCCGAAACTACAAGAGCTATACTGTTGAAAATTGGTAAATAGATGTATTATGTGAACCGCATTAAGATTTTCATACAAAATATTAAAAAAAAGAATAAATTTTGGGGGTTCCCTATACTTAGAACCGAAACTCATTTTTTTTTTCATCAAACATATACGTGTGGCGTATCTATAGATAGGTCTTCAAAAATGATATTGTTTCTAATATCATTTTTTTCCAAACTGAATTGTTTGCGCGAGAGACACTTCCAAAGTGGTAAAAAGTTGCCTCCCCCCTGTAACTTCCAAAATAAGAGAATGATAAATCTAAAAAAAAAATATGATGTACATTAATTACCATGCAAACTTCCACCGAAAATTGGTTTGAACGAAATCTAGTAAGTAGTTTTTTTTAATACGTCATAAATTTACCTTTCATTCAATCAACTCAAATATAAAAATCGATCAACGAACGATCAAAGAACTTTTATATTATGTTACTGCTATGGAACCCTTCATGGGCGAGTCCGACTCGCACTTGGCCGCTTTTTTTTGTATATAGAGTACTTTTATATTATTGTTAATATATTTACAAAAATAGGTTTTACTTAAAAATGTTTTATTAAAATCGTGAAGCATAACTTCATTCTCAATATAAGGAGTCTATCTTAGGATATAAAATTTAATTACGATTATATATCATGATTGGTCATGACAGTGATAAGTAATAAACAGTAATAAAATCATTAAACGGGGTAGTACTCGTAAGCGACAAATGATGTAACCACACGTATCCGAGAATCGTCTTTTATTATCAATTAGTGGGATTTATGTGAAAAGTAGAAGAGATTAGGCGAGTGTGGAGTGAGGTGCGTGTCTGTACGAAGGGACGGTGGCTTAACCTCGAGGGACTAGGGATGTCCTGCCTGACCCACCCTGCCCTCAGACACTTCATGCAAGCCTACGCGTTGACAGCGGCTTTTGTATCAGCCTGCGAAACTTAATACCCCTACGAAATTGACGTCACTCAAAAAGTCAGATGCGGATTTAACGTTTGACTTGTATTGATCAACAAATGCAATGCAATATAACAAAATCCATTGTATTTATGACAAGAATAGATTTTATAAAGTTAATTCTTTGTCTTATCTCTCGTCATCTTAATCCGTATTACTCGCTCAAATGAAGTATCTACTGTATTTTGTCAAATGAGAAAATATTGAACGTAAATGTTATAATTACAATGTTTCCAATTAATGATTACCATTTTTAAATTTTATTCGATTGTAATCTTACGTTAAATATGATAATACTTCGAATAGATAAACATTTTATGAAATCAAAGATCATACCAAAGAATGCTTTAATATTCATGACGTGTATTCAAAAGTTCTCCAACGATTTGCTTCCCGGTTATGCATCAATAATGCGAAGGAAATACCCATTCCAAAGTTCGAATCCCCGGGCAATATTAATGAGATAAATCTTAATTCCAGTTTTCTCTATGAACCCACACTTCTTGAATTATTATGAGTTATCACATGGATGAAGAATACGTACGAGCTTAGAGTAAATATAATTGATAATTATAATATAATATAAATTAATACTAAGATAAAAAATATATCATGTGTATTGTATTCCTTTCAGATGGTAAAATTTAATGGAAATATTAACGAACAACCTTTAAAATATAGATGTACCAAGGTAAATTGTCACAATCTGGGTGATTTAAAGCTAGATGACTAGTTTTAGGAAGTAGGGGAAGATACTGATAGGACCTTTTACTATTTATTTACTATTATTACTTTACTATTATCATAATCTAAGTTACTGTATTTAGACGCGAGGGACAAAACGGAGACAAATAACCTTATATAAATTACCTTCCAATTTATCTCTGATGTTTGGGAGCCAAGAATGCGGGTGATCGCATCTCAGAGGCGCCGATCAAAACGTAGATATCGACTAAACAGCATCTGGTAGCTAGAGGGCCTTTGGTTATCGGCGTGAAAAAGCCCGCTCACGTATTTATCAAAGTCATTGATATTTTTAGATTTATATTGTTTAATATAAATCTAATATGAATCGTTAAAGTGACAGGCAACATTGCAATACAACATATTGGCTAAAAATTGAGTTTAAATAATAATACGGTGTTTTCTTGAGTTAAATAGTGTTGAATTAGAAGCAATACAGTGCAATCTACAACAGAAATTATTATTTCGGAAAAAGAACACCGGTAAATACCAAAATAAACCACTTTACTTATAAATAAATCATCATTTCCCCAAACCACAACCAAGGTAAACTATAGTGTAGTGAGGTGACATCGTGACTGATAAAAATTAAGATTGATAAAATAAGTGTTGC
The DNA here is from genome assembly GCA_905220615.1 of Tinea trinotella. Lineage (NCBI taxonomy): Eukaryota > Metazoa > Arthropoda > Insecta > Lepidoptera > Tineidae > Tinea > Tinea trinotella. The sequence continues at coordinate 8,611,737 of HG992305.1, forward strand.
CAATAAAATAATAATAAAGAAAACATAAATATATTCGAGATAAATAAACAATTCCAACGCAACATGAGCCTACTACTACGTTCTCCTGAGATCGACGGTGGATCAACCGGGTCCTTACCGGAGTTATGTTCAAAGGAAAGAGGCGGTTTTATAAATTCACGAAAGCGCCGATGTAATGAAACAAATCATGAACAAGTGAATCTTAATGAATTTCGAAAAGAAATTATGGAACTTTTTACACAATTTACAAAATCACAAACAGATTTAATAAAAAGTTTTACCCAAACTCAAAATAAAACGATGCAATTAATTGAAAATTCTATTACAGAAATTAAATTACAGAATAACACTATACTAACAGAAATGAAACAAAAAATTGATAAATTGGAAAATGAAGTAACTGAATTAAAGCTCGAGAAATCGATTTGCAACAGATCTAATTTAAACAATATCGACCCTGAAATTTTATTACATGAATTAAAGGAACGACATGAACGGGAGAAAAATATCATAATCATGAATATACCTGAGTCAAATGGCAGTGACGTGGAATCTATGCAACGCGATGACCTCCTTGAAGTCACTACAAGGCTGAAGGCTATTTACAACGAATGTCCTAAACCAATTTATGTAAGACGTCTGGGAAAATTTTATCCCAACAAAACTCGTCCCACTAAAGTATGTTTTGAATCAAGGGATACGGCAATAAACATACTAAGAAACAAATCTAAAACAGATCTTCGCATATACTCAGACCAGACACGACAACAACAAAGTTTTCTAAAAAATCTAAAAATAGAACTAAACCGCAGAAAGGAAAATGGAGAACCAAATCTTACTATTAAGTATATAAAAGGAATACCTGCAATAACTAATATTACGACAAAAAACTAAAAACTAAAATCTATGAAAGCCTACCCTCATTTTTAATTGAAGAAAGATGTAACAGTGAATGTACATATCAAATATTTAATAATTTCAAACAACTTTCTTGCAATAAAAATTCTCTTAACCTATTATATCTAAATGCCCGAAGCTTAATCAAAAAATGCAAAATGGATGAACTTGAACTAATAATTAATTCAGTTAACCACACAATACATTTAATTCTGATTACAGAAACATGGATTAAAAATGAATTTGATGCAAAGTTATTACAAATTGTGAACTATACACATTATTATAATTATAGAACTGATAGCTTAGGAGGTGGTGTATCCATATTTGCCCACAACACTATAAAGCACGATCTAATTGAAAGTACGTATCAAGATAACAACAATTATCTATGGATTAATATTAATAATCTAGCATTAGACGTGGCTGTTATATATAAACCTGGACGAACCAACTTTAAATCATTTCTAGACACATATGAGTCACAAATTCAATCGAAAAAACGTGCACTAATAATTGGAGATTTTAATTGTGATCTACTCACACAAAGTAGCGAGAGTAAGGCCTATATTGACATGTTAGAATGCAATAACTTTAAAATAATAAACAAAATAGACAACAAATATTGTACACGGCGTACAGATAGCACGGCTACAATAATAGACCATGTGTGCACTAATTTGCAGGATACTGAATTTCATTTCGGAATTACAGATACATCAATTTCTGATCACAACTTAATTACAATAGAATTGAAGAAAACTACAAAGAAATTTAAACCTAAATACAAATATAAAGCTATTAACTATACACAACTATACGAGAATGTTGAGAAGAACCCTATTAATGAACCTATAAACACTGGCAGAGACTACTTGCACTTACATAACTATTTAATAAACCACATTGAAGATTGTAGAAACACAAAGATTAAAACAATGAACTTGCCACGCCAAGATTGGATAAATAAAAATATTCTAGATCACATCTCACACAGAAACAAACTTTGGAGGCAACTGAAAAGAAATCCAACAGATACTCTACGTTCAGAATTCACTAAAGTAAGAAATTTGGCTACAATGGAAATTAGAAAAGCAAAGAAGAAATATTACAATGATTTATTTGAAAATTGTCTGAATAAACCTAAGAAAATATGGAAGTTAATAAATACTCTAACAAAAAATAAAATAACTGTAAGTGCTCCTTCAAAGCTAACTGTTAACAATAATACTATTACAGATAAAGCAACCATATGTGAACAATTCAACATCTTTTTCTCTCAAATCGGATCCACATTAGCTAACCAAATATCACCAGAATATCACAATTCACGCAAAAACACATACAATAATAATCAAACCTGTACATACACACTTAATAACTTTAAACATACTACAAACAATGAGGTATTAAAAATTATCGACAAACTAGACTCAAATGTAAGTACAGGTGTAGACGGCATTAACACAAAGAGTATAAAATGCATCAAAAATCAAATAGTTACAACCTTGACCAATGTAATAAACCATAATTTAGATTCTGGAGTTTTTCCCAATATTTTAAAAATCGCTAGAGTTACACCCATACATAAATCTGGCAGTATGAGTGATTGTAACAACTACCGGCCTATATCAGTGCTCCCTGTGGTTTCAAAAATTTTCGAAAGAGTCATTTATAACGGCCTTAGTAGCTACTTAACAAGTAATAACTTTCTATTTAAGCGCCAATATGGATTTAGACCAAAATGTAACACCTTTTCAGCCACAGTAGATTTAATAACTAACCTAAGACAACATATCGATAGCGGTAAAATTAGCCTCGGAATTTTCGTTGACCTTAAAAAAGCTTTTGACACTGTAAGTCATACAAAGTTACTACATAAGATACAATCTATTGGTGTTGGTGGTGCTGCCCATGGGATATTGCAATCATACCTTTCAAATAGATCCCAAATCGTGCAAATCAAAGACACTAAAAGTGTTATGGCACCGATAACCTATGGCATTCCACAAGGATCGATCCTGGGACCCTTGCTATTCCTAATTTATATTAATGACATATCAAATATAAACCTTCACGGAGAACTGTCACTTTATGCCGATGATACTTGTCTTTTTTATTTTGGCAGTTGTATAAAAAATATAATGGAACAGGCACAAGAGGATTTGGACACTCTATCAGAGTGGTTCAAATGCAATTTGCTTACGATCAACGCAAACAAAACGTCTTACATTGTGTTTGCTGCCAAAAACAAAAGAATTGGTGAGTATAAAGACCTATTAATAAATGGACAGGTTATTTGTAAAGCCGATAAGGAAAAGTATCTTGGGTTGATACTTGACAAAGATTTATCATGGAAAGCTCACATAGATTATGTCAAATCAAAAATAGTACCAATCATAGGCGCTTCAAAAAGGATAACTGGCTTTATTCCACTACATGTTCGACAAGTTATTTACAACTCACTTGTTTTGCCACACTTAGAATACCTCATTGCTATCTGGGGAAGTGCTGGTACAACTGTTATAAAAAAATTACAGGTAATTCAAAACAAGGCCGTTAAGACACTATTCCACTATCACTACCTAACACGAACAGAAACATTATACAAAGAAACAAAAATCCTTAATATTACAAATTTATACAAATACAACACTCTCATACACATTCGTAAAATAATGACACATAATATACACTCGCAACTTATCTTTAAAAGGAATGATGAAATGTTCACGCGGAAAACAAGAAGTGCTAAAGATCTGTATATACCTAGAACAAAAACCAAAACAGGAAGAAAGCAAATAGCTATTGAAGGGGCACAGTTATATAATGGCTTGCCAGAGCAAGTAAAATGTATTAAATGTTTAAATCGATTTAAATTCACAGTAAAAAAACTTCTAATGGAAACCTAACTATTTAACTAATTACTTAATAATTTGTCACTGTTAATACTAACACAAAACCTAACAATACTCATATAAGCGAATATTGTACTATGTTCTTTTGAGTAAATAAAGTTTCTATAAACCTAATTAATAGTAGACATCCAAATCAGCTATATTAGTACAACACTACATGTATACACAACACTTCATCCACAGATTATTTTCAAAATGAATCGGAATTGTTTTATTATAAATCATACACCATATTAAAAATCATTCTGAGAGAAAACTAATAAATTTTCTTAAAAATCTGTTTAGTGCTATAATAAATAAAACAAACCGCCTCAAGCGATCTCATGCATACAGGGGCGATATTGCGCAATAGTTTGATTTATTGGTTTCGGCAAGGTGCACGAATTTCTAACGGTCACGCCTCACACCCTCCCGCAGGAAGCGGCCTGATAGAATTTCGGCACAGCAATTTTCTTATTTATGTGAAAAACTATTCGGAGCGAGCGAGCGGTGATAAATGTGAGGGTATGAATAAATTTGCCTGTCCGCCGTACGAAAATCTGAAGTGATTAGGTTCGACACCTTGACAGGAGGCAGGTGAGTTCGCTAACTTATCTTCATGAGCACCTGTGTCGGCTGCCAGCTATTCTAAACTTATTAAACACAAGCCTAATATGTTTGCAGATATTATATTAATAGCCACCAAAAACAGGAATCTGACTCAACGTTCATTTTGTTTTATTTGCACCTGAGACCCACTTCCAATTTCCATGTACACCTAATAAATTTATAACGACCGTGAAATAAAAAAATAAAAGGATCGAGACTTACGGAACAATGGCAGGACACAGAAACCAGCAAACGAGACTTTCGGAGTTTAAGTGTTTAAAATATTTTCAGAGTCCGCCATCCTCGGATATGTCCCAATAAAAATTAACTAAACGTATTGTATAAGGAATAAACGTACAGGATTAAACAAATTTTATGCGGCTTACTATCGCGTTTATTTTGGTTTTGATTTTACAATTTTTTATTATTCCGACGTTTCATGAGCTTTGCAGCCATCGTGGTCACGTAGAGACACGATGGCTGCAAAGCTCTCGAAACGTCGGAATAATAAAAAATTGTAAAATCAAAACCAAAATAAACGCGATAGTAAGCCGCATAAAATTTGTTTAATTCATTAATCAATGTTCGCGCAAAATCTATTAAAATACTAAACGTACAGGAATAAAAAAAACTACAGTCGCGATGCTACTGTAGATCCTAAACTTTAATATTTGTCAATTTTATGAACGGAAACATAATGGTTTAGTAGAAATATTTTGCAGACTTACACGTTTCCGTTGACAGGGGTTGGAATTCGCAGCTAGATCATGGACGCCAGACATAGTTATAGACAATAGGCGACATATTTCCTTGCGTGAATCGGATTTATTCTTGACACTAATAAATTATAGTGGCGAGGGATTATTTCTTTCTTGTTAGCACTTAGTCCGTTATTTTTCTTATTTTCTACTTTCTTATTGTCATTATTTTATGATCGACATGTATACACATTTAATGCGAGATTAGAAATTCAATTAATTTAATTACTATAAAATGATATTCGCATATTATATAATGAAATTTTATGAATTATTTGAAATTAAAGAAATAACAATACCTGCATGTCACAAGTAATATCAGCTGCCTCTTATGATAATATTGTTAGTGGGATCTGTCACTACCTTTTCAATAGATTTGTTAAATCCAGCTGTGTCATACACGATGCATTTATAATAATAGTCGTCATTCAAATCAACAATAACATGAATTTCTAATCCTATTTACGTTGACATAGAATTATTTGTATAAGAGATTCGTGAAAATCCACTGAGTAGAAAATTTATCGAGGTTATTAATATGTCAGGTGCGATTTGAGCAGAATGTATGAAGACATTAAACAAGTATGACATTATAATTAATATCGCATGATTGAGTAATTATCAATTATTAAAGGAGGTAGATGTCTAAACCTGAGAATTTATATTATGGTTTAATATACAAATATTTATAATTGTTCAACTTAGTGTATTAGTGCCCTCTGACGGTAGAGTTAGGAATCACTTAATGCACTACGTAACTGACGCTACTGCTGTTTTAATGGACGCCACTGACGGACGGGTAATCGAATACCTATCTTTTTAAAATTTACTCGGCACGATGTTAAAAACGAGATGGCATCGCCCATTTAGAATATTAATCAATAATAATAAAAATCAACTTTGTTATACTTTAATATATTTTTGTAAATAAAGTGTTGAAATGTTTATAATGTTTAGATTATTACTATTAAATAAATTTATTACACTAAGATGGTAACTACATAAAAACTAGTTTATCTTTTAGAGGATTACAAAAGCAGTTTAGGAGGGTCTTGCTAATTAAACCCTGTGACTACGGTAAACAGTTTTATTAGGGGCAATCTTCATCGAATATTTCTCGTCGCCAAATAAATACAAATACCTAATACCTACCTACGGATTTGATTAGTCAGAAAGATTATTAGTGACCGCCTGTTGTCAATGTTTATGGTTGTTTTATGACCAATAGAGATTTTAGTGCCAATACAATTGATATGGTTATGTCAGAATATTGATTAAATAAACCAATTGAATGTATTACTGGTTAATGTTATAGGGTATTTATTTAATTAAACATTTTATCTTTTTTCTTGGCCAATGCTTATGTTTAGCTTTAGTAGATAGCATGCTTTAGTAAATAGAATTACTGATTGTAATTCAAATCATTTATTTTTTTGGTATAGACTTGATATATATTATGAACTTCTTCTTGTAGGTGAAACTAATCTGAGTATAAAATTATCAAGTATCTAAATTTTTTTTCCATTCAAATGAAATGTTTTGTCTCATCAAACGTTTGTTGATAATAATTTTTCGATGTTACTATAATCTTTATTAGTATTTTTATTAATAAATTATCTTTACTAATAATTACCACCTACCGATTGATGATGGTTCATTATTATTATGATCAAAAGTCATACCACCCACGCGGCGTTTCGTGGCTAGTTGTATTCGAACCAAGGAATATAACTTGTATGCGTATTTGTATATAAAGGTAAACTTAGACCTCAAAAGGATATATGCACGGAAAGGCGACCGTGGTGTAGTGGCAATGGTTACGCAAGCCGAGTGCACGGGTTCTAAACCACTCACCGGTACCAATGTATCTTTGATATGTATACTTTAGTAGCTTAGTATAGATATGTATAATAAAATATTATAAACATATGAATCGGACTAATGCGATTTATCTAATAAGAATAGTCATATGCATTTATCGTGTTTATTTGTTGTGGTTCGATTTAAGACTGCAAGCACCTCGGCTGTTGTTAGACTGGTACGTACAATCCATGAATAGGAGTGATTGCTCCTACAGTTAAATAACTGCGAGTAGCAGTTGCAACAAATAGTTTAGCATGTTGAGACACAATATCACAGTCTGTACGCTCAAAAGTGGTAGTCCAACCCTGATTCGCCAGTTTAGAAAAACGATTACCAAATGTCTAACTACCGTGCTCCAATACCCTCGGAGCAAATATCTGCCTATTTTAATAACACATTTTTGTAATAACAAATAATATTAAATCCAATTCAAAAACAAACAAACAAAACACAAAATAAACTATTTGTCAAGCCTTTTCCCACAGAGTAAGACAGAGACAATGGAGCGCCACCTGCCCCGAAACTGACACAACTCTCTCGCTTCCCTCACATCCACAATTCTCTTTATACAAGCTCTACGGGTATAGACACTAGGCAATCTAGCTTTTTTGAGGATTCTTCCACGGTCGCCGTTTAGAAAGTTACGGTGCGTGGATAGATATAAGTTAAAACTAGTTTTGTGGGATTATCATCAGATTTTTTTTTCCTACTGTGGCTCGACACAAACAGCGTCGAGCACCACGCCTCATGTTAACCTGGAATGAGGTCCATGAACGTAGGCGACTGTTAGATAACTGGAATAGCAGTTGCATCCACTATGCTGACTTAGCTGACACTGGCAACTTTCAAGCTGATTCTGAAACTCGACTTAGTCACTTCACGGTCTATACACTTGAATTGAATTGTTTGGAAACCCCTGAGCAAGCAATTTAAACATCCGTTTTAGTGGTTATATTTTTTTGTCAATTTGATTATATGACTGTGATTGGGATTACAATAGATGTGAAATAAAAAAGCTCATTTAGTGCCTATAACCGTAGAGCTTGTTTGAAGAGATTTAAGGCAAGCGAGAAAGTTCTGTCAGGATCGTGGCAAGTGGCGCTCCATTGTCTCTGCCTATCCCTGTGGGGAATAGGAGTGACAATTTGATTAATTGATTGAGATCTCCGCGTACGAATATTCATCTTAGTTATCAATAAATGATTTTCTTTTAAACATCACAGCACGGACAGGACGACGAAATTACATTTACCGGTATAGTTTGATATAAATATACTAGTATATATATATATATATATATATATATATATATATATATATATAAAATATATATACATTTATATCAAAGATTAAATTGGTACCGGCAAGTGGCTTTAAACCAGGATCTCTTGATTTGCAAACCCATTTGACTATCACGGCGCCTTATTATAATTTTAAGCTGTTGGTTTTCCTGATCAAGAGCATAGAATTAAATGAAACACTTCATCATTGAAATAAAGATTTAATTACAGTTATTGATATTATCTTATCATTATATCTAATTATTATATTCTCTATAAATATTTATATAGAATATTTAATATATAAGCAATTGTATTCGATTTGGTCACATTTTTAGACTGTCAATAATATAAATGTAAAGCCTCAACATAAGTAATTTATATAAAATCGTGACCATTCATCATTCATTTGCCATAAGTAATTCTTAATGGCAAATGAGGCTCTATATTCAACTTCTATAATAAAACGTTTGTCGTTGTTTACTTTCGTTTTTAACAATTTGTATAAAATACACTTACAACCATGAATTGACGTAAAGACAAGTCTTAAAAGGTTTTTTTCCTTATTTTTTTTGTACCGAAAAATTTCATAAAGTATGCAAATGAATACTGCTCTTATAATAATTAAATACTCTGTTTTACAATAATAAATTAAAAAATGTATGGCATTGTGTTATTGCTATTTTGACTTTAAAAAATATTCGGGTACGTGTTCTCTATATTAAAAATAATGACATTATAATATGTAGTTTGAATTAAAACTTATTTATATATTGTTAGTGTATAACTTTTAAAAATAGGCATTTCATTACAAATATTTATAGATAGGTTAATTTTAATATAAGGAACAATTTAAAAAATGAATTATTTTAATAATTTATTATACTATTAAATGTATTCTCTCAGCTCCACGTTGGAAATGTTTCTATGAGTTTAAAGATTCAAACGACTAATTAATAAAACTTTATAAACCAATTTTATAGTTACATAATAACTAGGTTTAAATCCATTCCCAAATTGGACAAATTATAGTTAATGTACAAATTGTTTACTGTATAAATTGTGTACCACTTTTATGCAAAAGTCAAAGAGAAAATCTCCCCTATCATTTAGCCGCCAACGACATAGTGATTTATAAATCATATTGCAACGTTAGGGTTGGCGAATAACACATTCGTTATCGCCAAAACAAACACATTTAATACTTCATTCCATAAATCCGTTCATAATTATAGCCATCAATAATAAAGGTCTTCTTTAATGGAATTCATTTGAAATAGACTATTATCAAAATAATATCATTGAATATTAATTATGGGCATTTCGTCCATTTTTTCATAATAACAGCGTACTTTGGGACACCCTTCGGATTGGTCAAGCAATGACCTTCGCAGAGTGGCTGCAGCCACTGTATGCATAAGGCAAGTGGCCGAGGGCAATAACGCAGCCTGGAAGAGGGCTATGTCCAGCATTGCATTACAAGGAAGCCAGAGAGCTGTGAGAGGACTTTTGACTGTGAGACCCTTTAAATTGTAATCATTTTTATTAATGAACGAAATAAATCTTATTCTAATGCATAACGGACGTTTATTTGTTTATATAGATATATTAAAACTGATATAAGTAAAATAATATTTACATATATTCTAATAATACTTTAAAATAATATTTATAAAAGTTCACGTCAATGGGCCACTATAACAACATCAATACATAAATTATAATATATGTATACTAAGTAATATTTTGTACATTTACAATTTAAACTAAAATATATAAATCTATAAAAACATTTTATTTACAAAGACAATAACAATAACCAAACCAAAGATGATTTTTTTAATTTTTAATAACAAAAATAATAGAGGAATTATAATTTTTAGACGCTTAAAGCAGAAATAAATAATTGTATAAAGCTACACAAAATTCATATTAATATTTAGATCTCAATTTGATTTAGCTTCAATCATTTTATATTTAAACCATTCAAAATATAATCAAATAATAATCTTGTAAAATATAACCATGACATAACTATAAAATGAATACATATTTTGGTAAACTTGTGCCTAAGAAATATAATACTAAAATGTATATTATAATCACGAGACAATTACAAAATATGTAAACATTATGGGGTACGTAACTAATGTAGCACCCTTATTATAATTTTGAGCAGTTAAATTTTATACACTGACAATATCTAAATTACCTTTATCGTTTCTCTACTTTCATATAAGCAAACAATGGTATAGGCAAATTTCCATTATAATCAGAACTATTGAATCTACTTGTAAATATAATGTTATTAAACATAAAATAATCATGCATAAAAATATTAATTTGTTTAATTAGTGCTCGAGTTTATCTCAAGAATTAAAAAGTATATACACAATTATAAGTTTTTGTTTTTCAAAATGTCATTGATTTTACGTAGAGTACTGAGATTGCATTTCTTAGTACCTCCATCAACTTTACTTATTATAATTTATTTTACATTTTTATATAAACGTAATGTCTCTACATATATACCTAGAACACCTTTGACTTTACAATAACCCTGTAGTGACATAAACAAAACATCTTAATTGTAACTCAACATAGCATATATGAACTCTTGGACGTTACTTAAAAGATAAAATCCCGATGTACAGCGGAACGACCTTCAAGTCCATTCGTCGTAATGAACACTACAAAATAAAACATCATTTTTATTGAGCCAAAGTCTTATTAATACATTCATAGTCGCATTTGTTTAACACTGTGTCAATGCTGAATGAAAGGAGAGAAACCTGCCATCGCAGAGACCCAGGTTTCACTGACCTTACCTGAAACAAAATAAATAAACCTCATTATAGGTATACAAATGTTTAATAAAAAATAAAGGGTTTAATTCTAATACATATACTATTTCACTTTTTATTTGTTTATAACTTGGTATAAAATTTTGGGACTCGCAGGTACTTTGGTTTCTTTTTAATTAATAAGGTTAAACTTAAAAGCATCCTTTCAAACCGGAAAGCAGGTTGAAATAAAAAGTGTCGTTGTATTTGATCGCCCATTCGATTCTATCGTCCGTCGAGACCGCCGCGGCCGCGTCCTCGCGTTCACACAATCAAAAAAAACCTAAACCAATCGAGATGAGGTGACGAAACGTTCAGTCTCATTATCTGAGAATTTATTAACGAATCGACCCGACCGGAAAACCAAAACGTGAAAGAAACAAAAATTCGACCTCGGACGCACACGGTCATCTAAGGCGTCAATGAAAAAAGAAGTCAAACGGGTTAGCTGGCCAACCTGCGTCTGAATGAAACAGAGAGGGCCAAATGACGTTCACAAGATAAGAGAAAAGATTAGGTCGTAAAAAAAGTAAAGTATTAAAAAGTTTTAATGCGGAGGTAGTGTTGTGAATGAAGCTCCATTGAGGTCCTGAGCCCACGCATCTCTTATCTCGTGGCCTCGACGTAGCCCTCCCAGCTATCGGTTTACTACCAAGTACCTTCCGGCCTATATAATAATTGACAGACATACTTAACGAATATGTTATAGTACCTTGAAATGACGTTTAATAATAATATATTTTATAAAAATTGGACATTATAGAAAATAATACTTAATTATTCGTAATTATTCCTAGATATTTGTTAGGAATACAATAATAGTATAAGAAAACTATTAAGTTAAAAAAACATACTTAACAAAATCGGTGTTATTTGTGACATTCTTTATATGAGAAACTTTAAAGAACGCCGCTTTAAAGAATTATTTTGGCTTTTAATCTTATTATAGTGTTGATAAGGAATGTGCCCGGCAAAAAAGTGTGAAAACCAAAATGGAACAAAACGTAACTGCAGTGAATTTGTGACTGTTTCGCTAAAACAAAATTCTTTGCACAACAATCCTGTGCGGCGCTGTCTCCGTTTGGATTTATTGTAATGAGCAGCGGATGCCACTGTCTCTTCGTAGAAAACCTTCGGTGACTCTTAGAAAAATGCGCAAAAGATTCTTAGAAGCCGGCTGGTATAAAATCTTTTAAAATCGAATACTAAATACGAAATTAACAATTTCAACCTGAACTTTATTAGGCTTAGGTAAAGAGATTTTTTTTTAAATATTATAAAAAAAGTTGAGTAATACTAACAAGAAGTAAAAAATAGCATCATAAACGTAAGTACTACTCGTTGTGTGTACAGGAACTAAAAAGTATTTTGGCAGGACAACCGTTTGGTCGCGTAGGCGACTAGTACCCGTGTTGACATTGACAAATGGCGCAAGATTGCAATCTTTTGCCGCCCTCGGTGCGCGGCTTTCTCAGCCACCGTCGATGTGGTCGCCGGTGAGCCGAGTTGCCCTTCCGGCTGAGACACAAGCCCCATTGTTTTCAATTACAAACGCGGCGACCCAACTTCGAGACTCAGCATTTTCCGCCAAGGAAACCGCACACGTTTATTACAGTCTTACGTGACATGTCAGTAATGTAAAATTTACTTCCGTTGTATCAAACTTTTCTTTTACGTATTTACGATCATGTTAGTACGATTGACGGCGACTACTGTAATTTATATAATTACTACTCACCACTTGTAGTGGGCGTTTTGCTTTCAGACGGCTGACACGAAACCATTCGGTGGTTGTAGCGAACTGGAATTGGAAACATTCACTCTGTTCACGTGGCTTAGTAATTTTAGGCAGTTATTTTAAGCGAATGGGCGATTTAGTAATTTAGTTTTACCTATGACTTAAAATTTTTGATCTACTACAGGTATTATATTGTATATACCTACATTTATAGTATTTAAATTATTTATGAATCCAAACTTGAATTACCTTTTATAAAATGGTTTGAAAGCCGCGTCATTATGATGTGACTGTGACGACTGGTGTGTAGGCGGTGGTTGGTGTGGGTTGTGGTAGCCATCCCTCTGGGGAGATTGCTGGTGTCTAGGAAAGCCGTAGCCAGCTGAAGGTGCACCCCCGCCGCTACCCATTGGATTCCCGACGCTAGGAAGCTTCATATTTGGCGGTGTTTGTGGTGGTGTATCAGTTTGTACGTCCGGAAATACAGCGGGATGTGCACAGGGATGTTGTACACCGTATTGACCTCCAGGGAAACCACCGTATCTTCCATACGCTGCGCTTGCTGAACTTGCAGGTGTTGCAGTTGGTAATGCAAAACCATTAGATCCACTGTCGGAATTCGAGGCTCTTTCGTTGTGTCCATGACCATATCCATGTTGTGGCCATGGCTGTGCTGCCGGTGGTGGTGTTTTACAAGCCGCTGTATCAGCTAGTGACCATATCTTCGGTTTACTAGCTGGTATTGGGACTCCACAATCGGAAGACCCTCGTTTACTTTCTTCCTTAACTCCATAACCCAGCAACTGATGATGCATTCCTTGCAGAAGTTCATCGCCTTTCCGATCATCATCTGTAAATAAAATTTTATGATTGTAGTGGACATTGTTTATATTATTAATAATCTTACAAATATTAAGTTCGCACTTTGCAATTTTTTAAAACACTAAATATCAGAGGGTGTCAAATAACAACCTAATAGAATGACCATTATCCGTAATATAATACATTTTCGAAGTTGTAGATGACGTAAGTTTTAGCTCGTAAGACATCAAATCCTCAGCTCCCTCCGGAAAAGTCGTGTGAAAATACGTTTGGCTCGCAGTGACCCATTCGTTAAGTGGTTATCCGATTAGCGAAGTGAAAATACCACTTTAGGGCACAACTCCCCTTGCTGCGGGCAAACCGCCCGCCAATCCCTTTCGCATTTAGGCCCAATATTTATTTCACATTTACATTCTTCTTGGCTTCGCCGCCATTGAGACGACACGGAGGCGTCACGGCCTCGTCTGTGGAATGTGCATCTCGCCACAATTAGTCACCATATTTTTTTTTTAAAATGAATATGATATTAAACTATAATTTCTTGTTATTAAAAATATAATTAATTTGTAGACAATTACTATAACTTTTTTAACAATTTTATTAAGGTTGGTAATGCAGAGAAATTTATAATGTTTTAAATATTATCATAATACCGTTTACTGTTGTAAAGTGGCTTCCGACAGGCACAGGCCGTTAATGAAATTCAGAGAGCTCTGGAATGAAGGGAGGATGCCTGCTAGGGGGTCGTCATAGGCCAGGGATGTGGCAGGGCGAGGGAGGCTGTAGAGGCGTGTGGAGTTTTCGACTTCATTCTCTTTATTCCATTTAATGCTGACTGCTCCTAACTTTTAAGAGGGGTTATCCGCGTTGCCCTTCACTGGGATAAATAGGGATGATACTGATATACTGAACGAAGACATTTATCCGGCAAATTGTTTTAATTTTCATTGTATTAATCTAATAAAGACCCACAACCAAGGGAGATAAGCGAAAATTGGATAATTACATTATGTTTATGTTAACATTACCTATTAAATTATTTTTAAAGTCATCTTTTTTATTTATTTATTCATAAACCGAGGCTTTACAAAATTATGTAATGTATTATACAATGATTCTATTTAAGAAATTTATATTTTTTAATTAGCTGAATTATAAAATCTTTTTTATCATCTTATCATCTTAGTTTTTTGAGTAACAGTGATTATAGCAGATGCTTATAATAGTTATCTATTTTTATTAACGATTATACTCGTACTTATTTGGCATGAAGTGGTACATGGTGAAATTTTTCATGCTGTATCATAAACCCCAGTATGAGTTAGAAAAGTGGTTTTCACCCTAAGTGGTGTGGCAGTGAGCATTCGAACAAAGCTGCGGGGACAAACGAACACGCGGGGGTGCCACTTCTCCGATTGTGCGCTTCACAGCCGAGGTCACTGCAATTTATTAGGATCTCGAACGACGTTCGCCCGACGCTCACTTGTTTGTATTACTTCTGTACTCGTTTTCCATTAACGCGCGTCGGATTAATATTTTGTTTGCAGTGCGTGTGCTTACGACAAAAATTAACATTTATTGGTGGGGTCCAAAATGAAGCTTTTATTCATGAGTGGCTTAACGGCGGATAGTTTTAGATGTTTGTTTGGCTGAAACCGACTAGGGATCGCGTGTGAAAGCTTTTATTTTGGCTTTGTTTGACTTGACTTAAAATGATATATTACATGTCGTGAACATTACAGAGAAATAATGGATATTATGTAACTAATGTTATGGTTATAATACGGACAACAAATGTTTGAATTCTAAATCGTAATAAAAGAACAAATTTAATATTTTTATTTTAGGTTTAAAATATTTATTTTGAATTATTTATTAAAAAAATGTTATTAATAATAAATTATAATAGGTAAATATTTTATTTAATTATGTTACCTATATATTAATACCATAATTTATGCGTTTATAGAGTGTTCTAATCGGCATCACTCGTGGACAATACAAAGTTATACTTATTTCTTCATTTTTATACAAAAGCAAATGGGTGGGTGTGGGATATCTTCACAATCTACTGCGCACGTTTTATAAGGGCTATCTAAGTAACTCTTTCTCCCTTTTTCTGACTTATCCCTTTATTTTGATATAAAAGCAAGTATGTGGTAAAATTTTTAGCTTTTATAGTTAGGGATTTGGGATCACGCTCTTAAAATATAATTTTTATATTTCTCAACCCTAGGCGCGTGCCTACAACATAATGAAATTTGGCGTGTCGCTATTTCTGTGAACAATGTTTTCGCCAACCGCGACGCCATTAGTGAATCAAACGTATGCCGGCTTTATTACCCCACGCTCACTCATAATACTGTGACAACCGAATCACAGGGTCCTGAGTGCCTTCATTAACGTGCGTATGTTCAACGCACTTTGCCGAGCTCTTAGCCGACCGTGACGAACGCGAGTACAAAACACAAAGAATACGCCTTCCGGCGATTTCAAGTGGGATTTTTGTAACAGGGTATACTATGTTATTGTATTAAAAAATGTTAAGTGGAGTGAAGTTGTAAATATTCGAAAATCGCAGAAGTACAAGGCTATTTTATTTGTAAGTAAAATATTTTTTCTTCATAATTTCCTGAATGGAGTCCTATGGAGAGTCCTATGGAGAATATAATTTATGCTGATGTTGTTGTTTCAAAGCCCCAAAAATAAAAGTGGTTACAAAATTTCATATTACCTACCTACGTTTATTTCTTTATATGTATTTTCTACGGTTTTACATAACTCCTTTTAAAAAAGTGTTTCAGCAAATCCTTTGGCAAGGACACTAAGTAGGGCAGATTATTCGACACGCTAAACTCGACCTCCTCCGTAAAAGAAACGTTATGAAATTTGTTCCCAAGCGCCGCCCACTTTACTCAGAATAGGAAATCCGGGAGCGAGGTGCGAGTTTACGCTTCGTTTCTTGTTCAACGCTCTCCCACACCCTATTCTCTTTCATCCTCCACTTCATCTGACACGAGTACTATGACGGTTAATGTACAAAAAATATACCTATAGGAAAGAAGATTGTATTAAAAACCATGTAGTAACATATTACCACGCAATATCGCACTGCTTTATGCGCCGAAAAATTTAAGCGGTAAAAGTCGCAAGTGCACTTACAAAATAAATAAAATAACACCTCATAATGTTACCTATATATGAATTCATGGCCTCTTAATTTCACATCACTATGTCAATATTATTATAACCCGCCTAATATATTTTAAATATTGATATAGAACATTATAAGTTACACATGTGAAATTAATAGACAGTGAATAATTATTATGATTGTTTCACAAAGGTAACGCACCTTTGTGTGTTTTTATTTTATCCTCCGGCTCATCCTTTTCCTTTTCTTCGTCTGAGAGCATCGCGTCGTCATCGTCATCGGTCTTGTTCTTTGGCTCCCATGTCATTTTATTCTCTTTTTTAAGACGACGCCTTGCATTCGCGAACCAGGTGGAAACTTGAGTTAGGGTCATTTTCGTTATAATTGCCAACATAATCTTTTCTCCTTTTGTAGGATAAGGGTTTTTCTTGTGTTCGTTCAGCCATGCTTTAAGTGTTGCCGTCGATTCTCTCGTAGCATTCTTGCGTCTCGCAGCTAAATCATATCCAGCGCCATATCTGTTGACAAACACACTTTATACATATACTTAACGAGAGGATGATCTTATTTGATGGAATTACGAACAATCAAACAATATAACAGATAGTATTTAAATAAGTAACTTTCTATATAAATTGACACATATTCCAATGTCATTCCAATAACAATTTATTAAGGGTTGTATGTGACAGCAACGAAAATAAAGCTATCACAGCACGACATACGATATACTTTTATGGTTCCACAAATCCATTTGCATCTAAATACAACGTATTTGCGGTAAAATATACAACAGTTTCCCCCTGACGGTAGTTACCTGACTCTGCTTTTCAGTGCTGACATGACAAAGGCGCGGTTCGGGAGCCCAATAAATAGGTAGCAAACGTGAAAATAGTTAAAAAATGTGAGGGATACGTGAAGGATGTTGAAAATGCCATCTAAACCTTTGGAAAAGAGCTTAAATAAGAATAGCACGAAGCTTTTAGACGTGCTTGGGAAATTTTGTGAAATGTCATTGAGGGAATTGTTTAGAACACAGATTACTGGTAAAATTGTTAATTTGTGTTAAAAACATATAATTTGACGTCTCCTGTCAATAAGGCAGAAAAAATCTTCAGGTAGGTAATGTCTTAAGTATTTTCATATTTAGAATTATATATAGAGTTAATAAAATATATATTATGCTCGGTTATTTTTTAGGTGTGCACGCGCAGATTTTTATCTCTTTCAATATATATAGTTTAAATAATTCATAATAATAATATACATTTAACTGAGTGTAAAAACTTCAATTTTCAAAATAGTTTCCTTTAAAGGTAGCAGGATTTATTTTTATACCTACATCAAGTAAAATTTATTTCAGAGGGAAAGTCGTTTAACAACATTGTGATCACCTGGGTTGTACATGTTGGTGTTAGCGCGGGAGTCGTGCGCATGCAAGTGGATTGCAGTTGCAGTACCAGGGGCGGTGCAGTTGCGCAGGCGTGGGTTTGGTGGGCGTTTATATTCCTACCAATCAATAGTCGACACTCGCCATCTTGCTGGTCGAATGGTCTTACTTTAGTGTTCATTACCTTTGTAAAATTACTCGAGAACCAAGTCTTTTGTCGTATAACTTTATAATTAATAGCGCATAAGAACTTGTTGAAATTTTCAGTGTTATTAGGTTTGTATTTTTGTTAGACTATTTTTTATTGGGGCTTGGCATAATGATATGACAGGAACCCACCTGATATTAAGCTGGAGTGCGGTCTATAAAAGGAGGCGACTGCTAATACTGTTAAATAACTGTAAGTAGCAGTCACACTTACTATGCCGGCCTATTTGGAACCGGCAACTTACAAGTTAATCCTGAAACACAACTAAGACCCTTCAAGGTCCGTAGACTTTTAAGTGTACTAAACCATAAGTGGTACTACCCCGGATTGGCAGAAAGGGCACCACTGCCTACCACTCTTGAAAAAGGTACGACAAAAGTGTTTGCCTCTCATAAGATCCTTCTCGTTTACTTTAAATCATTAAGCTAACAATAGCTTCACACATTACAGCGGTAAAGCCGTTGAGCTGGGGTTATTTAATACTTGATAATCTTCTAATTAATTTAGACAACCCACTTCTTGACGCTGAATATGATGTTCCAGTACCTACATTCTTGTATTTTATCTTTAAAAACAATAATTCTACTTCTACCTAGGAAACATACCTATCTTCTTTATTTAATCCGACAGTCATTATACTATCATGTAACGTAATAATCATGTAAAATAATTACCTAATAAATAATAATTTTTGCTTGGTGTAATGGTAAAGTGTTACCTAAATTCACATTTATTTTAAGTGTTTGTTTATTTTGAAAACGTTTGATACACTCGCCAATTTGTATTACCGTAGAGTAACATATTGGATATCCGATTAAAAACGACAAAAGAGGCAATATAAGGAATAGACTTTATTACAAATCAATAGTCGTCACGCAGCATTTAGAGCTCCCGTCGAAGGGTCCGAAGATGTCAATCTCGAACCGTTACGTAGTTCAGGGCGGGATGGTGTGTACGAACAGAGCTACTACATATTTGCGCAGCGCAGGACGTGTATTCAATTCGTGGTTCCGTAGCTTTACGACGACTGCCTAGGGGAATTGCGGCTTCTACGTGACGACCTCCCTCCATACCTCGTACGTTTATTGATACTCACAGTAAAGTAGGTATATGTTACCCTGCGTACATAAGGAATTCCTCCCTTGCTCGTCCGCCTACTGGGGAGGCTTCGGGGGTATTAGAATTAGGATTCGTTACACAAGTGGGTAGGACTCGTAAAGTGAGCGTTTTCGGCTTGCGGTTTTGTGTCCGTAAAATGTAAGTTCGATTATAGACGAATAGGGAAAGTTTTAAATAGAAACGGTTGTAAAATCTGTTTAGAGCAGCTTTGAATATTTATTAAGCGACGTATAAGTGACTGTTCAATGTTAAGTACCTTCGTTTGACACAAGGTATCTGCGATTAATTAATTAGTACCTACATTAGAGGTTAGTATTCAACCCGTTCTTCAATTGTATTTCAAATTTTGATTGTTGTACTCGTATGATGTTATCATTTAAAAAGACATATCACATATGACTACACCACATGATTTAAAATTAAATGAAAAAGTTTCTAAACTGATTTGTGGGGAAGTAACCGACCGAATCGAGACGCACAAATAAGTCACCGACTCAATTCTCCAAGTCGTAATTTCCTGCTTATTTTGATCTTAATGGTGCGGTACAAGTGTTTCTTGCTCTCTCTTTTTCTCTAATTTTTGTACGTTTTTCGGTTCTTCGACTTGAGTTAAAAATAACGATGTAATTTTTCATTTCGGCGCAGGCGGGTGATGTTATACAGTGTGTTTGAATAACAGATTAATAAAACCATTTTAAAAATCATTTAGTTGAAAGACACACATATTATATAAAAATTGTTGCCTTTGTCAAAAGGATATCTAAGTATTATTGTTACAAATTGATACATACTATTTCGACTTACAAGTAAAATAATGTGATAGCACGCATAATATAAATATAGTAGTAATAAAGCTGCTTACTAATCTATAACGTGAACATTAATGTGAAAATTAATCAGGATGTGTAAAAGAATTCCTAGTCAACTATTGTATATGAGAATCCCGACCCAAGACCACGATATATCACAAACTATTTCCGTACGTCTCATCTTGAAGCTACTTCTTTTTTACAGACAAAAACTGATGTCGCCTCTAATTATTTTTGGATTATAACGCACCGCCCGTTATATATTACGTCGGGTGAATCCGAATTGTCAGCATAACTTTGCTTTGATGTGTGATTCTGAGTTCTGACATGTTTTCTTTACAGACAATTTTAAGTGATTCATGGATTGATATGTTAAGCTACAAATAAAGTGTTTTATTTTAATATGATTGTAATGACGATACATTATAGCTATCCTATGGCTTTAAGTATATTTTATAGATTATAGCTTTTTTGTAATAACTATATTAATAAATATTTATATATGAAATGGAATTGGAAAATGAGTATATGAATAAATATTATCAAAATATATTCTGAAACTGTGTTGACTGTTCATAATACCAAATTAATAAAAATAAACGCAAGTTTAATTAAATTAATTATAATAAGGAACGCCAATGTTTAAAAGAGCCTTTCGCATTGCAATCTATTAGCGCGATAGGTCCGATAGAGTGGTTTTTGTATACAATCCGGGCGACGGAGCGGGCTTTATCTAAAGTGGCTCGGTCTCCTGGGACTTAAGAACTTACCCGTAGGCAGCAAGAGTGGGGTCGTAGGGATAGTAGCCACCGGAGGGTTGTAGACCCGCAGAGGTCCACGCGGACATTTCTCCTCCTCCCTCCTTTAAAGCATACGGGTTACTCTGTAATTGTAACAAAAACAAAACACTAATATATATGTAAATTTAATTTGCACTTCAAGTTTAAACTATTATTAATATAATGTCATGTTTATACTGTTTTAAGAGGAAATGTGATTTTTGTAATAAATTTGTTCCAATCAACTGGAGTAAATAATTACATTATTGACTATTATAAATTATGCATTTTTAAAACTATATACAAAATTATATTGTTATGTTATATCGATAGGTTAAGTAGGTCTTATACTATAAGTATAGGTATACTATAAGGCCAGTTAAACATGTCTACAGGGGTAGCGCGCCTATTTTTTAAATAAATAAATAAAACTATAGCAATGACTGTAAAAAAACGATAGCCATCTAGAATAAAAGTGTGTTTTAATATTAGTAATAATATAAATTCATAAAAAATCCACTACTACGGTTTGTAAAGTACTACGATATAATGTTTGTAGGTACCTTATGTTAGGAAATGTTTTCACTAATCTAATGAGATGTCGCTAATTACTGAAATTTCCTAATTTTCGTATTGTGACTAGAAATTTGACTTCGAATTGCCTGATGGTAAAGAAAGGAGAATTCCAAGAGCGCCGAAGACTGGATAAAAACGACTCAGTTCAGGCCGTCTCCGTTGCTGTCGGGCAAAGGTGCCTATTTACACTTGATTGATTTAGAGTTATAGGATAGAGAGAATACATGACTGGATAAAACATTCCACTTGCTAATTATTCAACTAAGAAAAGATGCTTCGAATAAAAGATATTTCGGCTTTCGATTCAGTCAACAGATGATTACTCGTATACGACCTATGATCACGTAAGTAAAATGACGAGGTAGGAACAAGGTTAAAGATTTTCTTGTTGTATAAGAGATAAAGAGGCGAAGGCGAGATAAAGGCGCCTCTACGAAATTGCAGAGGTATTTATGCGACCTCAGCATAATTATTACTCGGACAGCTCCACACAAATGCGACTTTGTGCCTTATACGAGTATCTATAATAGTAACAGGCGATACTCCGGCGCGGTCAACCGCAGCACCCTGTTTAGAATGCCTAATTTTCTGGAGGTGGTTTTAATATCCTGCTCTGATCGGCATAGTGACGTCTTTTTTCTGTTGTCGGTACTCTAGGACCTTATGTTGCGTCACAATAAAAAAAGTGATCTTACATTGATGAATTGATTAAAAGTAATAAATTGATGCGACCCTTCGCATGTTTCTAGGATGTCGAGTCTGTCCGAGCTAATGAGAAAGGTGGTACAAAGAGTAGAAAGGGGTATTTATTGATTATAACATCCTAATTGATGATTGTGTAAGTCCTAGTTTTATGAAATTGCAAAAATAATTATTTTATGATATCTCAAATAATTAAATTGTCACGCAGGGTAGGCAGAGATAATGGAGCGCCACTTGCCACAGTCCTGACACAACTCCCTCGCTTACTTCATAATCCTCTTTATCAATCCTTACGAGTTAATAATAAAGAATGCATTTAATTTGCTGTTTATACATTTTTATATGCTACTATACTGATTGTATAATAGAAACATAACGACCAATATACACATATCAAAGATACATTGGTACCAGCAAGTAGTTTAAAACTGGGAGCGAAAACATTTTTCAATCAGTCACTATATAAAAAAAATGTAAATGTAATTTAATTTTAGAAGTGTCACATGAAAACGACCGCTTAGTTAAAGTGATAATAATAGTTTATCTATTAAACCTGAATACTGCAAAAGAAAATTAGGTATATATATTATTTTTTGTTTCTTTATTTAGTGTTCTTGTTCTACGGATTTTATTTAATTTGTTTACCTATTTAATTTCTTTATTTGTATAGAATATATATAATTTTTATCATGTTTAATTTTTTAATCTCTACACTCTACAGCACACTAGTATTAAAACTTCTGTAATAGAGTTCAATATAACGTAGATGCACTTGCCCCTTCTACTTGAATAATGATCTATGTGACTTGGTTCATTTGAGCTGAAATTTGATTTTATTTTAAATTTCAGGTAAGTGCGACATACGGTTATTCTAGTTCGACCAAATAGAATTTTCTTAGATTTTGCGAGAACATTGATTAATGAAATTAAAAAAAAATATGCGGCTTATGTCTCTTCTGTAACCATGATGGCTGAAAAGCTCTCGAAACATCGGATAATAAAAAAATGTAAAATCATTACCAAAAAAAATAAACGCGATAGTAAGCCGCATAAAATTTATTTGATTCATTAAAGGCTAATACTTCGTAAAGTTTCAATAATCAGGTTTTTGAATAACCCTATGTTACACCCTATATACATTATTTTATGGATGTCATAGTTATAACAGTTTAGATTTTTAGTATATTAATTTTATAAGGATACAAGTATCTATACTGTATTCATATATATGTATCTGTATTAAACCCCTGAGCCTGTAGTGAATAGAGAATTGTGTAAATGCCACAATTTAAAAAAATAAAATTCATTGTATATATTAAAATGCTTAGATTTACACATTTTTAAACTCACCCTAATAGTGTTAAAAGTGCGTTAATACAAAATGCAATACATAAATCACAACATGTAATTCCTCTAGTCAATCGACCCGACAAATACGCCGGCTTTAATTTAATTAAAGTTAACTTAATAAAAGGGAATAAATGCACAACAACGATAAAGGTCCCAAGTGAGTTGGCTGACATATCACTAGCGCATTTGCATAATGTATGGATACAAAGGGGAAAACTATTAAGGAAATACGCACCCTCTCGCTGCGTGATAGTGGTTTAACGTAAAAGTAGTGTGTCGTAGTGGCACATGCGCCTCGGAGGTCCCCAGGCTATCCTAGGGTTCCATCCGCATACATTAGAAACAACTAAATTAAAAGTGTGAACAATTGCTCTCTCGGAGGAACGGGAGTGAGCTTCTGAGAGGGGTTGCTCCCCCAACTTTTGCACTCTATCCAGGCTGATAATAAAGCATTATAACACATATGGAATGGCAGTTATCCTCCAACTCGATAGACTGAATACTTTGTGATGGGATGTTTGTGTTACTCATTTTACGCCGGTTTGAATCGTAATTGCAAGTAATTTGTTTATAAAAATAATTTCTATGTGTTTACTGATTTAAGGTGTATATTGTACACAATACAATACCTATATTTTTTTAGAATATGTATTTTAACAATATTTAATTGTTAGGATATACAGGTTTATTGTTTTGTAATATTTTGGCCGGCGTAGTGACGGCGACTGAGGCCTACGTGTACTGAGACGGTCCGGTCCTTTCAGTCGTCGGCACTCTTTGACCTCCATCATGCTTACAATCAGGCAGGTCGATGTCATATGTCGAGTTACAATAATAATTTAAAATAAAAGATTAATTGGGATTTAATTACATTTTATTTAAGAAAAAACATATATTAGTATTTTTGGTATGTTATTAACATGAAGATTTTGTCTCTAATATTATTATTGAGGTAATCTTGGCTAATTGTTGGGGAATGTTTAAAATGAGTTTTGTTACTTTTGTGTACATTACTAGACGACGCGTGCTAGGGCGTTGATGCGAGATCTTTTTCCCTCTGAGATTTGGCTAACTATGAGTGATGACTGTCTCGCCCCCTACATTAGCGATGTGGATCATGACGCACGCGCTTTATCACACCTTCGCATTAATACTAATAGTATCCTTAATAGTGTATAAGAATTTTTGAGTCGTTAGTAGATAATAGTACCTACTATGTTGTGATTACAATAACATATACATAACAATATATATAAGTATTGGTGCATTGGTTACAAATGGCTTTACCAATTTAATAACAATATTTCATATTTTCAAACACACTTTCTCACAAAGATAAATAGTCATCTGTTCTTCTTTAAATCAACTAAAAAAACTTCTTGCTTCGATTCCAAACAAAGATATGCATGTTATAAATTGTTGTATTAGTCTTCAATGGATCAGTATTTTTAAAATATGTAAGAAAAATAGCTATTCAGAGCTATTTATCCTTTGATCAGAGTTATTTTCCGCTCAATTCACAGAACAGCAATAATGCTTATTTGATAATGCACATAAATTCTTGACGAGATCTTCCGATCCCCTTTTTCTGAAACACTGCATCTAACGACATTTTAATCAATTCTCCACAGAGTCCGCGAGTCAACGCGCCAGATAGACTCATTACTGCAACCCCAAATAAACATAAACAGTAGCAAAAGGGGACAGCCCCATTATTAACGTTATTCACACGCGTTGCTGAAGCCATAAATAAATGACAACAAGAAGCTTCCCGCGAAATGTACCCAACCACGCAGAGATCATAAATATATTCATTAATCAGCTATTGATTTAGAAAATATTACTCTCTAAATAAGTTTTCCCTGCATTCAACTACCGAAACGACACTATATAAACGTCTTTAAACTGGTGATAACTTATTTGACGGTTCATAAACTCCTACCCCCATGGTTGGTTGGGTCGTTTATTGACCTAGCGGCAATGGCGCATGGTCGGGGTAGAGGGCGTCTTGTTTCAGAGCGCCTTCGTCTTTGCCAAATTGTCAGTAACAAACACCAAATGATATAAAACTGCACGCTAAACTGTAAACGTTTACGACATAAGAATATCTGCTGTTTACTCTTTATAAACACGGTTTATTGTGTACATACTTAACACGTTTGTCTTAAATTGTCTTTATACCCATTTTATAAGTTTTTGGGGACACATACCTATAAATTCACCTTTTATGAGAAGTAGAAATAAACATAGGTAACTAACACTTGTATTATTACTGTATATCTTTCTTTATATGTACTTGTGATTGTAAAATTAAAATTTAGCTTTTGGTTCAATATTACATTATTTCTTATTTTTGATCTATTAGTGCATATATTTTTATTTATACTCGACATGTGACAGCCCACACCGATGTTAGGCTGAAATGCGGTCAATCAGTTAAATAACCGTCAGTATCAGTCACATCCACTATGCCAGCCTTGTTGGGACAGGAATATCCTGAAACGCGATTGAAGTGGGATTAAAAGATACGGTGTGTCGTTTCTTTGTAGAACAATCGACAAGTGTAAAGCTTTACCAGGCCACGTGTTCTCCTCATCCGTCACCGGCTTAGTGACGGCGACTGAGGCAGCGTGAATTGATGCGGTATTTTTCACACCCCTTCAGGTAAGTCGAGGTCAGATGTCGACTTTCGCGTAGCGGACTAGTGTGTCATTCAACCAATGCGTCACGCCGATTTGTATCGTTCTTACTTAATCACATAAATGTGTAAATGATTTTACACATTTATGTACGTGTTTGTTATGTTTTTAAGTTTGTAAAATTACCTTTAGAAATGTAAAAAATATAAAAGTAAATTTCTAATTACCAGATGTTAATAAATAGTGTTAAATGAAATAAAAACATACGAGTATGTCTTAATAAAAGAGTGGCATAAAATTGGTTGATTCGCATAAATGAAATAAACATAAGTATAATTAATTATTCTTCAGCGTGAAATATAACATTGTGTTACAATAAAATAACAATGGCAAAAGAAACGGACGGATAGCAAAATCTGAAAGTGAATTGTGGCGAGTGGAAAAAAAGGATGACTTTAAGTGGATAAAGAGCGAATACAAACGAAAAAGTCATTTCATGCCGCACGGTGGTGGCGCTTCGTTTTTATACTACATTCATAGGATGATAGCTTTTACAGCAATGAACTAAGGGTGCAAATTTGCTTGAAAAGGAGACACCGTGGCAAAGTTCAATAAAGCTTTCCCCCAAATAAGCCATAAAACGAGCGGCCACGGGCGCGGGCGGCGCTTTACTTAGGTTGGTATGTTCCCATTCCAATTATTTGTTTGTGGAGGCGCAATAATTTTATTTTACGTTTTATTTAACATTTTATTCCGTTACGGCAATTTCATGGGTATCAAAGAATCGCTGGCTTGTGATTTAAATGAAATTGGTTATTTTCCACTTCAAGGAATTCCGCATTATTTCAATGGTTACCAGTTAATATTATTTTATTATGCATGACATTATGTGGAAATTAGTGATATATTCAATAGTTATTAAAGCTAATAACGCGGTTACAATAAATGTGCCATGTCGTGTGTGTGCTATGTGCTCACAATAATCGCGCAACACGGGAAATATATTATATATTATTATTTTATTTATTCACATTTATTCAAGTATTATTTAAGTATATATTCAAATATTATTTCCCAGTTATAATAAAAATGACACTAAGCAGTTACTTAATTTCGATTGTAATTTATTTATTTCATTCAAATAGTCTAGACATTAATGGAAAGAGATAATTTGATATTGAAAGAAAAGAGTGCTCAGTTTCTCCATAAATAAGTAATAAACTAGGATTAAACAACTCAATTGGATCACAAACGAAGACAATGTGCGGTCACGTTTAACGGCAGAACCCATCCGGCGGGAACCGATCGCGGCCGCTGTAATTCAATGATCGTAAACGCTCGCAATGATATCAATTAGACGCTCCCAGGGACCGATAAAACTCCGCTTTAATTAGGAGAACAAACAACAGACGGTCCTTAATGAGCCGTGAGCCTGTGGAGAGCGAGAGATGTAATTAGGACGGGGGAGCGTGCAGCCGGCTTGCTCAGCCCGATCAATTATTGAAGTGTAGTGATTGATTTACTCGCGCTCGCACAATCATACGGTGTGACATGTCAAAATTCACGGCATTCAATATTTCTCAAATTCATATGCAACCTCCAACTATTGTAGTAAAATAATTAAAAAATATAGATAATAAAATAGTTTTGCAAGGTCTTCCTAATATTGGAAGCCTACCTACAATGTGCGTGCAATTTTTATTTGTTAAATAATGGGTTTAATAATGGGTACTATAATAATACAGCAAAATACTATTTGTCACATAAATATCACCCCAATGAATTACTAATAAAAATTAGGGAGTTATTTATAGCATGATATTAAATGGCAGAATGAATAAAAGAAACTGTAAATGCCTGAAATCGTATATAAATGACATTGAAGAGGGGGATTAAAAAAAAACTATTTAGACTGATAACTGTTCTAAACGTCCCGGTTGTTGCTATAAATAAAGTAGAGTAATTTATATGTATTATTTTCATACAGGAATAAATGTTAGAGATGTGTCAGTGTTAATGGTTTGCGGGGAACTGTAGGTCGCCGGGGGGAGTGCCGGCCTCAATGCGCCCCCCGGGGCGCTTTTGTGCTGTGCGGATTCGCTGCTCCTGACATCTGTCCAAATCGCGACAATAAAGTACAAAAAAACTCTTTCCAAATTTTGCAACTTAAAATGTCACTATAAATGCTATTATTTCTCATTGAATATCACTCGCATAGAGACATCTTCATTGAGCTCTTTGTGACAGGAATCGTATAATTTATAGTTCACCTAGGACTCCGGTGGTCTTTACTAACTTCATTGGTGTCCCTTCGTTACAATGCGTTCTAAATTTATTTGTCATATTGTTGTATCCAGGTGTCAATACATTACAATGTTAGAAAATAAAAACTTTTAAGTATTTTTGCACACTTGACACAATTTTACTTTTGTATAATAAATCAACATTTATATATTTGCATACTACTTTTACATTTTTTTTAATATAATCATTTTGTATTTAATATACCATCTAGTGTTAATTAAGTTAAAGAAAATGCATTAATCAAATTATTTAAGTCATCAAGTTATCAAGTGTTTTTGTAATAAAATTCAGAAGTTTAGGTGTCGTTGTATAGAGTGTGTTCAAACAATAGTAAGTACATTTAGCGGACATTGTTTGATTTATCGTAAAAGCGTGTAGGTAATTTATAAGAGTGGAGTGGGGGATCGATCTGGCCGCCACGGGACGCCTGGAAATCGGGGAAAATCCGAAGATTTATTAGCCTTCGAGGCGGCGGGAGAGCGGGCAGCGGCTGACCGCATGGACCGCGAATGTTGGCAACGCCAGCCTGTTTGTCCAGTCATTAAAGTCGGCGGGTAAACGCTTAGTGCAAAGATAAGTATATTTGCGGAGTAATTAACGCTTTTGAGGTGAGATGAGGGACGAGACATTGGGACAGAGGACCGTTGGTCAGCTATCAATTCACAGAGTAAAACTAATTAGTTGTTTAATCTAAATTGTTGGAGTCGTTAGTGACTGACGTCTTTAGATTAATAATCTATTTTGTAATGGTGATTCGGAATTTAAAATAAATGACAATAGAAGCGAGGGCGTTGTGTCAGGATCATGGTAAGTGGCGCTCCTTTGTCTCTGTAGGCATCCCTGTGGAAAAAAGGCGTGACAATTTGATTGATTGACAGTTTGTCCACAGCAGTTTGATAAACATGTATTTAATCACAATGAATATACCACACCTTAATTCTTGCAGGAATATGCAGAAACATTGTTGCCCCACTTTCCACGAACCTGATATTATGATTCTTTGGCTTCCATCTCATCCATAACTTTCATTATACAAGGTTATGGTAAATGCAGACCCTTTTATTTTACGAAAATGTCCTGATTTAGTAATTATTATTTTAAATTTTTTTAGCAATATAATTATTTTATATTAAAAATTGGTTCATTGTAAAATTAGTTAAAAAGGGAATTGATAAAATGAAAGAGTGCTCAAGGGTCGGGTGATATGCGATCAAGAATTGAACCCGGTGTCTGTGGTTTGACGCGGGACCGTTCTAAAGCAACACAGCACAGCGCCTTTGCGCTCGCGTCGTCTCTCCTTTATCCTATATTATCACCATGCAGTTATTTTAACTGCTAGATCCACGTGACAAATTACTGGGTTAATACCACATGCAATAAATACATGCAAGCTCCACTTTTTAGTTAAGTTCGTGTCTATTATTGTTATTATTTATTATTAATTTATGGTTTATCACAATATTGTTCTTGTGTTAAGTTTAATATAAATGGACTAATGACAAGTACGCCGATCCATTGTAGTACTACCACTTACAAATGTACAGACCGTACATAGACAACTTAGCCGCTTTTCGGGATCAGCTTGTAAGTTGCTGGTTCCAACTAGGCTGGCATAGTGGATGCGACTGCCATTTGCAGTTAAAAAACTGTAGCAACAGTCGTTTTTCTTCATGGACCGCACACCAGCTTAACATTAGACGGGTGCTGTCATATGTTGAACCTCTTTAACAAAAATGGTTTCTATAATATAATATTGCTGGCAAGTAGAACCCACATAATATGTGACTAATATGATAGATAAGTTTGATGGGTTAGAATCAGTGCACGTCATTCAAATATGATAAAATAATGTGTAAACACACGGGGTGTCAGTCAGGACGAGGCGGTGCCTCTGCTCTTATCGGGTGCACACATAATCTGAGTATAACGCATTTATGTCAAATCGATATGGACAAAGTGATAAGGGCGGGCGATGGCTGAACTTTTTGAAATAACGTCATATCAAATATTTCCTAGCTTTTCGTTGTTGATATCTAGTAAATAGATATTGAATAAATTGATGAAGGTGGTGAAGTGTTTGTTAAGTATATGACTTATTTTATTTAAAAATGCACAAAATAATGCAAAGGCGAACAATATTGTAATTATATTAATCGGAACTACAAAATGAGACGATAACTTATATCATATTTTTAATAAATTCTAATAGATAGACAATCTAAAAAGCGGCCAAGTGCGAATCGGACTCGCCCATGAAGGGTTCCGTAGCAGCAAGTAACATAATATAAAAGTTCTTGTAGTTCGTTGATCGATTTTTATATTTGAGTTGATTGAATGGAAGGTAAATTGCGGTTTTCGATTTATGACGTATTAAAAAAAAACTACTTATTAGATCTCATTCAAACCAATTTTTGGTGTAAGTTTGCATGGTAATGTACATCATTTATTTTTTTAGTTTTATCATTCTCTTATTTTAGAAGTTACAGGGGGGACCAACTTTTTACCACTTTGGATGTGTCTCTCGCGCAAACTTTACAGTTTAGAAAAATATGATATTAGAAACCTTAATATCATTTTTGGAGACCTATCTGTAGATACTCCACACGTATGTGTTTAATGAAAAAAAAATTGAGTTTCAGTTCTAAGTATGGAGAACCCCAAATTTTTTTTTAAAATATTTTCGTGTTAAAATCTTAATGCGGTTTACAGAATACATCTATTTACCAAGTTTCATGTTTCAACATACGGATGGACGGACCGACAGACATACAGACATGACGAATCTATAAGGGTTCCGTTTTTTACTACGGAACCCTAAAAAGCAAATCAATCCTATTTCAATCATTACTAGCAATACAATTTGACGATTTTGTTGAGCAACTTATGTCTTTAATAAATAAATAAGATAGTTTTGCGTATAGGTTTTAATAAGGTCATGCCGGAATAACTGGTTGCCTTATCGCAACAATAAATATTTCTAAGATTTGCAGCATGAGGCTGTATGTCTTATTTGGTATTATTTTTTATTTGTCGTTTCATGAATTGGAGACATTGGTATTGGTATCAATCCGCAAAACTCGAGGATATTTTCTTTGTTGGCGTAATGACAGCTTTGAGGCAACCGAGAACTAAGGCGGTTTTTCAGTCGCTGGAGATTAAACCTCCCCTTACTTACCCTTTAGGCATATCGAGATCAGATGTCTAATAACAATAAACTTTTTTATTAAATGATAAAATAATGTTAATTGCAGTTTTTTTTGGCTTACTGAGCAACATGAAAATTATTAAGGCAAATTGAACAATGCTTTATAAAATGATATTATTTTTTCATTATAATGATTTAAAATTAAGTAGTTATTTTATAAAGTTTAACGGCGAAGAATTTTCTTCTATATTTT
This sequence comes from Tinea trinotella, assembly GCA_905220615.1. Taxonomy (NCBI): domain Eukaryota; kingdom Metazoa; phylum Arthropoda; class Insecta; order Lepidoptera; family Tineidae; genus Tinea; species Tinea trinotella. Next base: position 8,643,872 of record HG992305.1, read on the forward strand.
TAATTAACCACTTATTTATAGACTTATTGTATGACTTTTTTTAAATAAAAAAATAAATTGATGCAAAGTAATGAAGCAAAAACAAGTTTATATTAATAGTACCACACTGTTTAATAAAATCAACAATCTCTTAGATTACCTTTATAGAATTATTTTTCTATATATCTCAATCAATCGTAAGTTTTAATTGTTGTTTTAAATGACACTCCCAAACATGACAGATTAGATAGTTGGACCAAAACATAATCTGTAATGATTAATGAAGTGAGCAAACACAGCCGACGGACCACCCACGGGGAGGGAGACGGCTTAATAAGCCTCTCATTAACACCTTAATGGCTATTCTCAATTCTCTCGATTTCTACTCCATTTTTATTTATACACTGCACCCTTCTTGTAAACGTTCAGGTCAATGGTGTTGTCTCTCTTCCTCTTCGCCCTTCTTAATTGAATTTCTGGTCTTTTTCCTGATCTTATTTTCTTTGACTTAAGATTAGTGATGTTGTATTTAAATTGGCGTTTTGTAACGTTTTTATAGTCGGTCGGACTCTTCGAGTAAGTTTTTTTCTTTCTTTTGTTTGTTTTCGAACTGTTTGAATAACCCTGGTAATGAAATAGCTTCTTTGTACTAACTTCTAACTTTGTAAAATGTCTTTTTTTGTAATCGGTCCTCTTTGCTTATCACAATCTTGAATGACCTTTTATTTAGAACTAATGTACAAGTTTACGATCATTTAATCAATCAAATTGTCACGCCTTTTTCCCACAGGGATAGGCACAGGGATAACCATAGAGCTTATATGAAGAGAATTCTGAATGTGAAGGAAGCGAGGGAGTTGTGTCAGGACTTGGCAAGTGGGGCTCCATTGTCTCTGCCTAAGTTTAAGATATGATTTATTTTAATTTAACACCAATAGGTACGTACTTTATCTAGAATTAAATCTTACGAGGTATTTTTATTTTTATTTTGTGAAACGAGATATTTGTCAGCATCTTGACATCATTTTACAATATATCTATCAAAGAGTTATAACGAAACAAAATGGGGGAAGGATTCAATGAAAGTTTCCGTTCGCAATAAAGGCGTAAGAAATATATACCACAGGACGCAGATGCAGCGAGTGGCGACCACTTGTCGACAGATTTTATGTATTCTACTCACAATTTTCTTCGACAATTTATTACGCATTTAATATCTAAAATTGCTACATGAAAATAAAATGAAAACCTTGAGTGTTCTATTAGTTATTGCTCCGAAATTGTCATTTTAAAATATATTTTTTAAATGCCTGTGTTTACATGTATTCAGTCATATTGAAACTGCGCTAATACTTAAGTAGTGTAAATAAAGTACCTAATTGTTGTGTATATTTTGAGATTTGGCATACATTTATAAATTGGTAATGCAAATTGAAAATTAAATAATCAAGTCTGTAGACGGGAATCGAGCCTGCCGTTTAGCCTACACAAGGCCTTTTTTAATTCTTGTAAATTATTTTCCATTATCTAATTTGTATTAGGTACAAATTTATAAGTAATAATAATTATAAATTTGTAGATATAAGACGAAAATTAAGAAATATATTTCATCGGTAGCGTACTTCTTAAATGTCAGCAGTAATTAAAGTTATATTACTATGTATAACAAGTACCTATATACACTAGTTAGTACATTGTCACAAGGCTGGCGTTTATGCGCTTTGAATACTATTCAAGTTTCATTATCATATCGAAAAGGCGATCGTGGTGTAGTGGCAGTGCAATGGCTACGTAAGCCGAGTGGCACGGGTTCGAAACCACTCATCGGTACCAATGTATGTTTGATATATGTACTTTGGTTGTCTTGTTTCTATGATACAAGCACTTTAGTAGCTTAGTATGGAAATGTATAATAAAACAATTTAACCACGGGCGTTGTATATTGGTAACATAGACAGCAAGTGACGACAGGCGTGGACGAACGGTTTAGCGATTGGTTTGTTACCCGTAAAGTCCCGGGTTCGATTCCCGGTCGGAGCAAATATTTGTTTCATAGCTTTTATTTGTAATATTTAATAATATTTGTTATTAAAAATAAAAGAGGTGGATATTTGCTTCGGGTCTGGTTATCAAAGAGTGGTAGGCAGTGGTACCCAGAATGCAGATCCGGTGTAGTACCACCACTTACAAGTATACAGACCGTAAAGTGATTTGGTCACGTTTCGGGATCAGCTTGTAAGTTGCCGGTTCCAACTAGGCCGGCAAAGTGGATGTGATTACTACTCACAGTTATTGAATTGTAGTAGCAGTGACATTCATTCATGGACCACACTTCGGCTTAACATCAAGCGGTGTGCTGTCATATGTCGAGTCACAATAAAAAAAATGTGACAAAGTTCACGAATAATAAATTACACATAACAACGTACCAACATTTTAATTTAATACTTATAATCTAATAATCAAATGCGTACTAGTTGTTAGGGGCGCGCATGTGTATTGCGAATGAAAGCCCGTTCATCTCTTAATCTTTTTAGAAAGCACGCTCACTATTAATTTGCAATCTCATTTTATAATATAGCTATATGTAGATATATATGCAATCCCATGAAGTAACAATTACATTGACAAATTCTAATTGCGTTAATTTTGTTATTGTGATTTATGACAGCACCCCGCTTGATGTTGAGCATCCGCATTTTATCGACCGAATCGGCAGTCGAACTAAAAAGTTCGGTGCGTCTTTTCTTTGTAGATCAATCGACAAGTGGAATGCTTTGCCTGCCCATGTGTTCTCTCCATCCTATGACCTTGGATCGTTCAAGCGATGCGTGAAGAAGCACCTTTGGCCGGCATAGTGACGGCGATTGAGGCAGCCGTGAACAAACTCGGTTTTCTCAGTCGTCGTCACTCTTGGACCTCCTCTTGCTTATCATCAGGCGGGACGAGGTCAGATGTCGTGTCACAATAAAAAAATAAATAAAAAAAAGGTCTATTAATGAATGTCACTGTTACTACAATTTAATAATTGTAAATAGCAGTCACATCGACTATGCCGGCCTAGTTGGAACCGGCAACTTACAAGCTGATCCCGAAACGCAACTAAATCACTTCACAGTCTGTATACTTGTAAGTGGTGGTACTACCCCGGATCGGCATTATACTACACATTGGTATTTTAAAGTATATCTACTTATTCGTTGAGATTGTGAATTGATTTTCAAATCATTATATGCAATATGAAAGGTAAGTTATATTGTAATACCTTCAGTTAGTAGATACTTTAGCCCTACATAGAAGCCATATACAAAAATGACCTTTAAAGAGTATGCCACGTAAATTTATACCTTATGATATTATTATTAAAAACTCTTTTCTATAAATATGTTCTGATTAAGTCTAACATGAGGAAGCCTATCAAGAATAGAAACTATTGCTACTGTGACGCCATTATCCTATTAATATATTTTTATTGAGAATGGAGAAACATTCTTACTCTAAGTTATATGGAAATGAAAAACAATAGATAGTGTTTCTTATATTGTAAGTCCGCTTATGCCCGCTAACAGACGGCGCCACCCGAGTCGCACTCATACAAGAACAGTACTTGCATAATTTTTCCAACAATAATAGCGTGTTTGGTAATTTTTCTTAGCAAATTAAACCTTATCTCAGAGGAATAGGGTAGAGATTCATTTAAAAACGATTGTGGTTGAGGCGTCGTCATTGTTCGTTAAATGGTCGTGTGCACGAACGAGACTGTCGCGAGTTCCATACGAGTACGGGGACAATTTCAACACAATGACAACATAAACACATTCATTCGTTCACCTGTTATTAGACTGGCGCAGGGTCACAGAGCGCAGACGACACCTCGTTAAATACAATGAAAGATATATCTCTAGAGATATATGTATACATCGGCCACAAAACTGCGAGGTTCAAAAATAAAAAACAATTTACCGTGACTGGCATAAGAAAATCAACTTATTAGTTTGTTTTATCATGTGGTGTTAGTGAAATAATATAAAAATATTTACCCTATTCAAATAACAATTTCACAGTAAACTGCTACAAGCTAAAAAATGAAAGAAACAGGCATTTGTTTCTTTTGAAAGGATTTGCGGAGCTTAACGGATTTTACAACCGTGTTCAAATTGGCTGAAACACCTTCAGTGAAATAAAAATGGATATTTGTATCCAAAATTTAGTAGTATTTTATAATACTAAGTATATTTATCAAACTCTTTTTATGTTAAAGTATAACCAGGACTTACTTCTATTCAATAAAATACCTATTTAATTAAATTTTTGGAACAACATATATGCAATTTTAAATAAAAAAGTATGAAAAACATAGCTTGGCTTGTTTGTGGAATGTGCCTGCGTGTTAACGTGAGTACGTCTTATATTGATGATGTGTGCACATGTTGACATGTGTATGTACCAACTATGTAATCTTGACTAGCAAATAGTTTGCACAGAATTTAAACTAAGCGAAACGGTGACATTGTCGTTGATTTTTATTAAAACCTTTAACATAGGTAATGCATAACTTTATCTCAATTTCAAACGTTAACCGACATTAATGTTCAACATTTCAACTTTTAAATCGATTTTAATGTTTCGTGACAGGGGCAGAATATTAGGCGACTGGCGGCGGGACGAACGCGGTGCTCGTCAAGGCGTTAGTGGTTTTCTGGCTGAGCGCGTCCAGACCAGTTCCTTGGTCGCGGATCGCCGCCTCATCGCCTGCACGCCAACCTTGCGTACATTGCACACTATTCATACTTCGCAGAATTTACATTCTTAGGCTTATTTTTGATAATATTACAAGTGTGAATGTTAACTATAGGGTCTGTAGGTTACTATTTGGTCACTACTAAAGATAATACCAAAATCAATAAATTTTACAAATATCACATTTCCACTTATCAATATTTAACATATTACATAAAAGAACATAAAAGAAGCTTTACTCACCAATGGGGAATAAAAAGCTGAGCTATCCACCCCGATGCTGGGATAAGGGTTCTGGTCGGTTGATGGATAAGGTGTGCCGTAGACTCCAACTGCGGCACTGGATAGACGAGGATATGAAGATAGCGCGAGCCGTGCACCGTCATACTGGCAGGAACAGACGGTTTGGCCTGACACGGGGTCGGTGATAATAGGTCTAGGAGTATCGCAACAGGGAGCAGCAGGAGTGCTAGCATGGCTGCCAGCGCCAGGTGAAAGGGCACCTCCAGCTACGGCAGAGCCGCCGGGAGATAGTGGCGCGGCTGAACTCGATCCGCCGCCCGGCGATGTGGCGGCACCTCCTACGCCCGCCGCGCTGCTTCCCACCAACAGCTGCAAAATCCGAATACACATATGAGTATCATGTAGGTATGATCATACGAAATTACAAATAAATACGTAAAGTACATTAATAATATAAGTAATAAATTTATATCTTATCTATAAATTTAGACCTAACCAAAATTTTCTTAAAATTTGGATTGTCCGGTTTTTCGGACACTTCAAATATTCAAGGATTTAACGACTTTCGGAAATACAAGTACAAAAAGTTAATCGTCAAAGATCAATGAGCGCCGCTATATTTGAGGTTATTATGTGGGACCTAATACATAGGGCGACAATCATACTGGACGGTTCTTTACAAACAGATTGAGCGGTCAAAGATAAAAGAGTCGTGAGTACCTCACAAGTCCTCAACAGGTTTCGTCAAATATTGATGCAGGGTTGACTTAGAAATAATAGCATAAGTTACTCAGCATACAGAGAACCCCACTTCAACCTCAAAAAGGCCTACGTTTGAGGATAAACATGTTTTCTTTAAAGAAACATAAATATATAGATCTGGAGCACTGTAAGCATCGATGACTGTAAGATAATTATTTTTAATAATTATCTTATTAAAAGAGATATTTTATAATAAGTTTTATAATGTTATAATTAATACATTACAAAGTATAATGTATGTCGTATCTTTAAGAGGAATAATAAAGTTCTGTGTGATATGATCGTAGCTTCTAGAGTTTATTTGTTGCATGATTGACACGGTTTCGTGTTTGAACAACCCTAGCAAGTCCTATAGCCGATCCATTTCTATGCAAATTGTTTTTGAACTAAACGATTTCTCCGAAAATTAGGATAATTTATTTGTAATTTCTTAAAAGGGTGTTTTTAAAGTTATTATAGACAGATCGGGTTTTATCAAATTCCACATCTAATAATGCCGATATAAACATACAGGGCTGATTAATCTACATAATAAATACTTTAATATTTTAACCATGATTTCGGCAAATCGTTGAAACCCATTAATAATGTGTTGTTACCATTCATCTTTAAAAGAATGGTAATATTTTTATTACATATAACTAAAAATATTTTGTAATAAAAATATTTAACAGTAGTATTGCAGGTCCCAATTTTTTAAACTGTGAAATGTGGTATAAAATAAAAATGTGAGTAAATTGTGACGTAAGTGGCACCGACACATCGGATCGTAGCGGATGAAAAGAGTCACTGAAATTGTAATGACAAAAGGCTATGCCGCGATTGGGCGACGTTGTTAACAAACATAGCTATCTGTACTCGCGTGTTGTTCTGTAATTAGTTAGATGTCAGTACCATCGCAACGATAACATATACACACTCGTCCGTGTGTCATTATTCCGCTACGATGACGATATTTATGTATAAAATTTGTGATTTCGATGTTGATAGTACACACTGATAAGGAGCCCGACATTGTTATTAATACGCTTGATTGTTTTAGTGATGTACTTTTAATATATCGATACACATCACTAGGTGATGAATGTGGGGAAATTCCAACGACTACGTATTTAACGTCTACACACTTTTTTAACGTCCAATATAATACTAGTAATAGTGACAAGGATTGACAAAGGAATGCTGCGATGGTTTGGGCTCATGGAAAGGATCAGTGAAAGTAGGTGAAAGGACGAAAGGAATTTATACGAGGTAGACACAGGAAGACATCCTTAAGAAAGCTGTGTTGCGTAGAGCTTGTATGAAGAGAATTGTGGATGTGAAGGAAGCGAGGAAGTTGTGTCAGGATCGTGGAAAATAGCACTCTACTAACTCTGCCTATCCTTGTGAGAAAAAGATGTGATAATATAATTGATTGAACAATATTGCGTATGTTTTTTTTATTGTGACATGACATTTGACTTCGTCCGCCTGATGATAAGCAAGAGGAGGTCCAAGAGTAACGACGACTGAGAAAACCGAGTTTATTCACGGCGGCTGCCAATGTGATTGATTATAATAATATTATGAGATACTTTGACAACTATTATTTATTATTAGCCCAATACCTACTCAAAAATAAATTTAAGTTTATTTGGTCATAAAAGCTATTTTTATATCCGTCAATTTACCGTTAAAACACAAATCAACATAAAGCTAAACATATAAAGATAACTCAACAATAACTTCTGAGATAAACTAAAAACAAATTCAATTTATTTGCCTTCTTTCAAGCATGTCAATATAGTAGAGGGGTAGGTCGATCAAATGACTTTGATATTATTATGCGTCTGAAGGGCGAGCCTGCACAACGCGGCAGTTGACGATCTTAAATCAACAGAAACTCTAATAAAAACTACTCGAACGAAAAAGGATCGGTTGGCCTGCACAATAAACAAGTTCTTGATACGCCCTACACTTCCTATTACGCCTAAATTAAATAAAAAAATCTTTAGTAATTTAGTTCAATCTGTCAAGTGAAGAGTGTTAAGCAAAGAGAGGGGAAGTAAGTTAGAATTAAATATTTATGTGGGCGAGTGGCGGGGTGTGTATTATGCTGTTTTGTCTATATTGACTCAGCTTACGTATCTTTTAATACAATCTTTGACGATGATTTTCAATTATATTAATATGTCACCCCAAAGTATCATCGTTATGAATGTAAAGGGAAATAAATGATATCTCTGAATGTACATTCTCATTTAATAGGGATAATTGGGATGCTTACTTTGAACTAATTGAAATAAATTAATCGCTAGGTTTTCATTATAGTTTTGAGATTTTACCTCAAAATATTTTATTTTAACTAGTGAATAATAACATTGTATCTTGAGCTTCAATGAACCCGCCTCTTGTTAAGCTACTGGCGACTGAATGGAGGCGACTGCTACTACAGTCGAATATGCTACTGCGACTACCCTCGCCTAATTGGAACATACTTCACTTTTTGTACACTTGTAAGTGGAGGTACTACACCAAAAGTCAACCCTTATTATTATTGGTAGGTATATCGACTAAACTCTTATAAAAGTAAAAGTTTGAGTTGTATATGAATTTTAGATTTCAACTACACCTATATTTATGTTCATACATTTCCTACCAATCTTATTACATTTGAGTTGAAGTCTCGGTCCAAATAGACTGGCCGGTCATTACATATTAACGTAGTCCAGTCCGTAACCAAATTTGTTTCGAGAGCACTCAAGGTGTATGAATAATAAAAACCTTTTAGAGGGACGTTGGTTACCGGTGATCAAAATTAGTAGACGTAATACTATCTGCAAACTAACATATTGGATGTAACACATTGATATGTAACGAATAATATGCAATTTTATGTAGATACCTACTTCCCTACACTAAAACGATTAGATTAGATTCGACTATTTATTGTTTGAGTATGTTTACATATTCATCTATTAGGTATGAATAATAATTAATATTCTCAAAATATAATAAAAGTTTTCCCTATTTTTATATTAAATAGCTTTACTTTTATTGCCAAGCTTAAATTTCAATTTCAATAGGGTAACTATGGCGACTTTAGTCTTGTAAACTGTGATCAACTACGTCGCAGACGGGTCAGACCCTAGGCTTGAATATAATATTCTTGTTTAGAAAAAAAACTGAATAACATCCTTATTATAGCGTAATTAACGTCAGGATGTAGCCTTGAGCGTAGCGCGTTCCGTTAGATTAAATTCTAACGTTATACAATCGTGTCTGAGATAATTTACAAGCGTGTTTTATCAATATTAATACGTTAGAGAAAGAAGTTTGTCGTCTTAATAAAAATAATTAACTACAATAAAGTTATTGAAATGTGAACAATGCTTTGTAAAGCAATAATAAAACGTTTTATTAAGCAACGTGTCGATTGCTAGAAAGACTTACTAACATAAAAAGAAAATTATATAAGTAAGTGATAAAAATATTAAGCTGTAACCTATTTCCTTATAACTTATTTTATAGCCCTTTATTGTTATTGAAATGTAACTTTTAGATTGCTATTTAGAATCGCGTTCTTTTTGGTGCTTACTAAAATTATTGACTTTTATTTTCATTAACTAGAAGATTTACAGGAATGCTGTTTTTATTTGGTAGAAAACGAGTGATATATTTTTTGAAAATAACATAATTTATATTTAAAGTTATAAATAAAATCCACATCATAAGAGAACTGTGAAACGGAAAAGCGGGCAATGATCTGTGAAAACGAATGTTGAGAAACTCAGAGAAAATTCACTTGGACCTCAGGTTACTTACTGTGGAGATCAAACTATAAATGTATTAACGTTAATCGAATAATATTTCGTTAAGCAGCAATGTTGAATTAAATTTACTATCATACATTCACCTAATTAAATAAATAACGACAAATCGAACGGTAACAGCTGTCCAGTTTTATAATAGTTAATTATTATAATTTAACTGAATAACTTAATAATAAAAATACGAGTACTAATGGCGGAAATGGTCCTTTGTACTATCTCTTTCACATGTCATACGTAAATGTAATTATCAAGCTAATTTAATATTATTATGTATATTAACTGAAATGTATCATAAAACACAGTACACACAAAAGTGCATATTAATGTGTTTATTTTAAAAGCACTGTTAAAAGACATTAAGATGATCTCATAATTTCCATTACATTAACGAAGGCATTATCCCGTCTCGGCGAAACTCGCCGGTTGCCGCTCCAATTTTGTTCAACAACGGGATATGTTAAATAGGACATTATAATAATTAGATTGTTATCAGACGTTATTATATGAATTTCCCAAAATTATAAGAGTGACCCACGAAGATAAGTCCACGATATCGTGACGGTAGGCTGCGAGAACATAGATTACCAGCGGAATAGCCTCCGGCATAATCGGGCGCACTAAATTTTGGTCCTTTAAAAGAGCACGCTATACTACAAATCGATAACCGATCATTAAAATGATTGGCCTGTAAACGCCGTTCTCTTTTGAGGTACTTGACGAACGGGAGTCGTATTTTAATTTAAAAACCGTTCCGTGCTCTGGTTGATTGTGAGACCTGCTTTGCCGTCCGAGTTTCAGACTCTTTCATATTGAATGAACTTCATAATCATATTTTTTAGTTTTACTTTTTCTTATGCTGGCCTTTTTGCTAAGTACAAAGTGTTTACAAGTGAACGTTGTTTTTTTTTAACCTCTGAAAATACGTACTAACTTAGGTACAGATATAATTTAAACTAAATGAATATTTACTCTATTTTCCGTGCAATATGTTTTGCTCGTTTTTTTATAGTATTAGGTACAGATGAAATCACGCTATTCATCTAACCACTGGATAATAACATCGGATGCGCCCTTAGGCTTCATTGCGATCACATACGAGATAGTGCAAAATGCGCCCGCAACAATAATTAATAGTCATTTAACGCGGTCCCATTCTATTATGGCCCAACTGATTGTTTTCATGATTGCAATAACTGGAATCAACGTTTAACTCTACTTCAAAGCCATTTGTTTTCATTACATTTTGGATTATTTGGTCATTTAGGTCTCGCTAAATAACCTATACTAGACAATAATTCTATATTGTTAAAACAAGTTACTTTTCGTGATTCATGTATTAACAAAGTGATAATCAATTATAAACAATCAATCAATCAAGTGTGCCTATAATTTTAGAGCTTGTATGAAGAGAATCGTGGATGTGAGAGAAGCGAGGAAGTTGTTTTAGGATCGTAGCAAGAGGCGCTTGATTGTCTCTGCCTATTCATATGAGAAAAAGGCGTGACAATTTGATTGATTTCATTTTGATAAACAATTTTAACGTGTTGAAATTATATTTTTAAAATCATTGGAGATTAATAAACAACATAATATATTAATATTATAGACACGTACGTCCAGTCCAGTAAGACATGCCATCGGGTCAAGCAGCCGATGCTTCTGATTATTATAAACATCTTTTGATAAATAGCAATATTTATAATGTCTATAATGTGGTTCCTAAACATAGTCACCACATATAATTATAATATCCAGGAAGTAGGGTCCTGTTATAAAACTAATGCACGAGGTTTTGAGCGTCATATAAATTATAGGGTCTGTTAAGAATAACTTGTACTTACCTACCTACCTCTTAGTGGTAGGTATAAATGATGGCGTATTAACACGATTGAAGTGCTGATATCCCCTGTTTTTGCTTATAACCCACTATTTTGTTTTAACGTTCAACATTATGTTTAATTAAAATTTGAATAGAAAATATTGTTTTATTTTAAATTACTAATTTAACTTTAGTTGATATCTTTTGTAATGATGAGGCAAGTCAATTTTACTTACTGACCAATCAATCAAACTGCAGAAACAATGAAGCGCCACTATCAACGATCCTTATAAAATCATATTATAAGGATTTTCACTTCACATATACTCGTAACATATATAATTATTCTCTCCAAACAAGCGACACAGAAAAACCCTGCTAGATTAATATTATGAAATAAAATAACCACACAAAAATAAATAAGATGAAACAACACCTATTTTTAGCCGGTATAGTGACGGTGACTGAGACCTGTTTTCAATAGTCGACGTTGGACTCTTGCTACATCAGGCAAGTAGAGGTCTGATGTCGTGTCACAATAAAATAGCTACCGATTATTTGACGTTTTATTTAAGTATAATTAAGGTATAATTTCTATACTATACTTAAGTGGTTGTATCATAGAAACAGGACGACCAAAGAACATATATCAAAGTACCGGTGAGTGGTTTTGAACCCGTGCTCTCGGTTTGAGTGACCATTGCACTGCCACTGCACCATGGTCGCCTACGATTGAAACTGGCAATAATTTATGTTGTTAATCTACAAATGAATATTAATAATAAATAATAGAATATAAAAATTTAATAAATAAAAATCAAGCAAATAAGAATATTAAAAGACTGTTCGTTCACCTTATTACCCTGATAAACAAATCTAAACCATAAACAAAATTGGAATGTCAACGACTGTCAAGGGAATGTGCACCTTTGTATTGGAGCGGCAGGTGTCCCTTTTTCGGCTTTTTATTATAATTGTTACAGAAAATTACTTAAGTGAGCCCTCTAATGCATTAACCCGTTAATTGTGCTGTAATGACAGGCCTCTTTTTGAACTAAGTTTGATTATTAATTTTATGTGATCACCTGATGATAATGATAAAAGAATTATAGTAATTATTTTAGTTGTATATGTGATAAAAATACAACTTCACATAACAAAATTCCATGACAAAAAAAAATTATTTATTCAGAAATTTTATTTGAAGAAATGTTTGTCTGCAATGCAAATACATAAACGCTGTGATTTTTCCCAGATGTAAAAACGGGCAGATATTTGGTCCGGGCTGGTTATCGAAGAGTGGTAGGCAGTTGTGCTCAGTCTGCCGATCTGGGTTATACAACCACTTACTTTGTGACTTAGTCGCGTTTGGTCTAAGCTTGTAATTTGCCAGTTCCTAATAGGCCGCCATAGTGGATGTGACTACTACTTCTGTTATTTAACTTTAGTAACCATTTATGAAGGACCACACTCCAGCTTAACATCAGGTGGGGTGCTGTCATATTGTCGGGTCGCATGTTTAATGGTTGGTGTTGAGTGATTACTGAGGAATCAAGTTGGCATTGATTATATATATTTTGAGTAATTATCTGACAGTCTGTAATAGGTGTTTACAGCCGTAAAACTTACAACTATATCAGCGTACCTCTATATATAAGTATACATAGTATATAGTGGAGTGGTTAGAATGATCTGAAAAAATCTCAGTTGAGAGTAAGTTACTAATTATCTTACCTAATATATTTATTAAAATTAATTAAATATTTTTAAAAAATAGTGAAGGACATCATTCATTTTGTATAGAGACTTGGGCTTAATTGTATTGTATTATATAATAGTTTCATGTACGAAAATACAATGTTATTTATATAATTTATTTTCATTATTTTTTATTTTCATAATTTAGGTGTGAAAAAAATAAAATGTATAATGTGATAGTTCGAAGCAGTACTGTTAATATGGCGTGTCTTCGTGTTTGGGAATCGATACAAAATCCATATTTTGTTTTCCAAATAACTTAATTGCACGGCAATTAAAAGCAAAACTGTTATTAATACTAGTATCGAAACTACTATTTATATATTTTTTCTTCATTGCGCATTACAAAAGTAGTACAAAGAAGCCCAAAATGAATGATGTCCTTTAAGTTTAATAATATTTAATTATGCGCAAATACAAGACATTACGTATACATGCGCACCAGAACCAGTATATAGACAAAAGTAAAAACCAAGAAGCGACTCAGTTGCGTTTTAGGATCAGTACAGTTTGGTTCTAACTAGGCCGGCATGGTTGATAAGATTACTACTTGCAGTTATTTAACTATAGTAACAGTCACCTCTATTCGTAGACCGCTATCCAGCTTAACATCAGGCAGGGTTAAATATTGAGGCACAATTTTAAGAAATAAGTTAATGAGAAATGTACTTAATTGCGAAAGCAATAACATACTTACCATCAGGCAGGTTAAAGTCAGATCTCGAGTCACAATAAAAAAATAAAATAAGAAAAACTTGTTAATGGCTAAGTTACCCCAATCGTCTATATTCGTCTATAATCGTCTATATCATCAACACATAATATATAATTATAGGTATAATTAATGTTTTTGTCAAAGGCTTTGTGAACAAAGTATGTTAACTTAATAAAAATGCCTATTTGTCAACTACGAATAAAATACGTTTTTTGTGAGAATTAATTAAATACCAGTTTTAATAAGTCCTGTGTGGTATTGAGTAATAATCCGACTTTAGTTCTTTTATGTCATACATAACATGGCGTGTTTTGGATGCATTTAGTCTGTAGTAAGAGTTTGCGTGAAGGTTTGTTGCTGGATAACTACTTGTGTACAATGGCATATAGGCACGTGTTGTTAGTACTTATATTCTGCGAAGTAGGTACATTATACACCACATTATAATTTGGAATGAAAAAAATCTACACATTTTCATATATTATTATATTCTCAGATTTAAAAAAATGTTATTTACAACTTTATTGCTAATCCTTTTGGACAAATATCATTAATTCTACGAGAAAATTATCTTGTTCACGTTAGATATAAATAAAGAGGCGGAAGCAATTTGTCATCGTTTCAAATGGCTATATTAATGTCCATAATCACTAACTTAATTTTTTAAAATAAATCAATTTATTATTAGATGGTATGTTTTATAATTTTAATGCATGCATGCAATCCAAAATGTAGATCATAAATAATAATAATAACAAGCTATTGCTTGATTTATAATAAGTAAAATGTACAATAAAATGTATAATAAATAAGTATCATCATAATACAAAATTTTTGACGACAGGCGTGGACGAACGGTTAGCGATTGGTTTGTTGCGCGTAAAGTCTTGGGTTCGATTCCCGGTCGGAGCAAATATTTGTTTCATAGCTTTTATTTGTAATATTTTATAATTATAATATTTTATAATTATAATAAATATTTGTTATTAAAAAAAGAGGTGGATATTTGCTTCGGGTCTGGTTATCAAAGAGTGGTAGGCAGTGGTACCCAGTCTGCCGATTCGGGGTAGTACCACCATTTATAAGTATACAGACCGTGAAGTGATTTGGTCGCGTTTCGGGATCAGCTTGTAAGTTGCCGGTTTCAACTAGGCCGGCATAGGGGATGTAATTGCTACTCACAGTTTTAAATTGTAGTAGCAGTGGCATTCATTCATGGACCATACTGCAGCCTAACATCAAGCGGGGTTCTGTCAGTATGTCGAGTCAGAATAAAAAATACAAAATTTAAAAGTAAATTGGCTTTCTTGGGCTCTTTCAAATATTCACTACAACTGATTCATTATCAAATGATTTAATAACCTAACTACTATAGTTCCCTAAGTACTCCTAAGAAACATCCGCGATAGCATTGGCGTTACCTCTGCTTAGCATCGCGCGTAATAGAAATATCATAAGAGCTTATGATACTAACGACAAACCTTTATCAGTGAAAAGAGATTGGAAGGAAAAGAAAATATAATAATGAAAAAGGATTTATTAATGTTAATAAAATGCACAGAACAATAAACATCCTAATGTAAATCCGCAAACTGCAGCCATTTCAGTTTATCCGAGTGACTTATACCCGGTAAGAGTGTGCACTAAATTCAGATTGAAAGAGGGAAGACAGAAATTCATTGGAACATTTCGAGTTATTTCTATCGTCTTTCGTTTAAATTGAAGTAAAAGTTTTTTATTTCCTATTGTACTCGTATTCTTTAAAATATTAAGTTAAATAAAAGTTTTGTATTTGAAGCATTAAATTGAAATAAACATAAATTGTCGAAACAAAATATAAATTGTTACGTTCAGGTCTTAAGAATACATGTATAATTACATAAACATCAAGGATGGGGTGAAATAGGTTAAAATTTACACCGTAAACGGGTAACCCGGGACTGTTTGGAGGCTAGCTTATAAATAACATTTAGCGGGCGGGGCGGGCTTTCCGGATTATGAGGTCGGAGGACTCAATTAAACTGCGCTACCGGACCCGGCTTTTATTGTGGACTCCCAACGTGAGCGGTCGCCGGATTTACAGATAAATGGATCCACTTTGTACTTACCGTTAACAGTTTGAATTTTCCTCCCACTCGGTTTGCTAATCATTCATTCATATGATTATGCTCTGTTATATTGATTTTAGGTTTATTTGTTTTATGAGGAGCGCTAATAGCTGCTACCATTGTTATACACGTTTTACATATATTGTTTGTGTTTTATGATGGAGATTTTTTGTTGTTGTTGTACATTTCGTTTAAAATAAAACAAATACACGAAAAGTGTTTCAAATCCACAAAGGACTATTAGTAAGAACACTTTTCATGTGTAGTGAACGAAAGACAGCTTTTGTTATTTTCCCATTTCAGCGAGACGGAGCAGCCACTGGGGATCACTGCATTATCAATGCGACGCTCGTGTCAATCTAGGCCTGTGCTACTACGACGAGTCGTCCAACTGTTGTCAACCATTGACATTGAGCCGTCGTTAGATTCGTGAAATTTCACTCGTTTATTCGCTATGAACTACTATATTATATTATATTATATTATATTATATTATATTATATTATATTATATTATATTATATTATATTATATTATATTATATTATATTATATTATATTATATTATATTATATTATATTATATTATATTATATTATATTATATTATATTATATTATATTATATTATATTATATTATATTATATTATATTATATTATATTATATTATATTATATTATATGTACGAATATGAAAATGATCTATCGAAAAAGTAGACACCGTGAAACACCAACAAAGGTAAATCGAGTTACTTTCATACTTGATTAGGAAAAGTAATATATGGAAATAAAATTTCAAACAAATGCTAAAAAAACCGCGTTCACCATCGACAACGTGTTTATGTCAACTACTAGCGCTTAACTGAGGAGGTTTCTGCGGTAGTGTGTTTTCGTGAACACGTCACCAATCCCGCACCGCTTCTCAACGCTAAGAACCTACTCAGGTAAGCGCTATGCCTACAGACAATTAAAATTAGGTGTTCTTTTTTAAAAACATATGAGCTTAATTAATGGACCAGACAATGTCATTAGTTTAATATCAGCTATTACAACGTCATACATTGAGTGTAGTATTGTTTAGTATATGAGGCGATTAGCGTTGTAGCAATCGTGCCTCGAGACACATTGTATATATCAGTTGTTCATCAATCATTAGTTTTCCATCATACATAGTTAGTCTGACTTAATTAGTAGCAGAATAATTAATTAACTTGTTTGCTGCAACTAACTTGTACTGATTAAACGGAAAATTACAAGATAATAATATATAATTGCAAATAGAATTAACTTTGTATATTTGATTTAATCTTTATATAGTAGATACTCTAAAACGGGAATGAATAAAGAAGAATGAAATCTGTTATAGTGCAGTACCTACCTACATTTATTTTATACAAATAAAAGGAGAATTGTCGAAAGGATTTTATAAATCTGATGTAGGTTGATGTGTTGAACGAGACAGACTCAGGAGAGTGTTTTCCGACCAAATCGACATCTTTAAAAAAGCTGGGTTGCCTATAAACGTAGAGATTGTATAACGAGAATTGTGGATTTGAGGGAAGTGAGGATCGTGTGTCAGGATCGTGGCAGTTGGTGCGCTATTGTCTCTGCCTATCTCTGTAGGGAAAATGTGTGACAATTTGATTGATTGATTTTGTATACAAATCCATGATAAGGTATATATTTTTTTAATAAAATTATATATAACTGCTAAAACTTATAGCTAAAGTCTTAGTAAATTCGATATAATAACAATTATGATCAGAGGAACTCAAGGCCGGCAAAGTAGCCTCAGTTAAGAAACTGCTATTTGCAATTAGGCCGGCATAGTGGATGTGATTGCTACTCACAGTTATTGAATTGTAATAGCAGTGGTATCCATTCATGGACCACACTTTAGCTTAACATCAAGAGGGGTGCAGTCATACGTCGAGTCACAATAACAAAATTAAAAAATTCATTCATAGACTCCAGCTTACGAGTAACAACAGGCTATTATATTATGTTGCGCCACAATAATATCAATCAATCAATCAAATTGTCACGCGTTTCCCACAGGGATAGGCAGACACAATAACATAAATTTTGTAATTGTGGCGCGACATATGACCTTGACTTTTCTAATGGTAAGTAAGGAGAGGTCCAAGTGTGACGAATACCTACTGAATAAACCGACTCGGCTTACGGCTGTCTCAGTCGCGTAGCTACGCTTCGCTTCATCCTTATCATCATCATACAAGGTTATAGAATGAGGAAAATACAACTAACTAGGTATGATCTTATCTGTCTACATAATAAACTTGTACTTCACTCTGTCATTAACTCTTCCTTTTTGCGTTTTCTCTTCGCGTATCTATATAAAAATAATATTTTATATGTGAACCCCTTGCTCAGAATGAGTACGACGTAGGTGACTTAGTAGTCCATGGCGACAATAGCATCAACACACTTATATTTTTAAGAGTGTTGTTGTGTTGCCGAGTCTGCCCATCCGGGGTAGTAAAGGCATACAGACCGTGAAGTGACTTAGTCGCGTTTTGAAATCCGCTTTTTAGTAGCTGGTTCCAACCAGGTCAGCATAGTGGATCGCATAGTGGCTACTTGCAATGTAACTGTAGTAGAAGTCGCCGCCATTCTTTGACCGCACTTCAGCTTAACAGGCTACTCATATTTCGAGTCACAATTTGAAAAAGACACATGATAGCTATAGTACCTAAGAAGTTTGTTTGATTTGATAAAGTATGTGTTTATTAGACACGACAAGAACAACATTGAATAACCCATGAGTTGGTTATCTTCGGATTGTTGGTTGCAGAAGAAGACTTCTTTGTTTAGACTACTAGGTAAAATTCTTTCATCCATTTACCTTACCCGATTAGGAATATGGTTAAATAGGATTTGATGCCTTGGCCTAATTATCATTACAACGAGAACTGTCAGAGTTCATTTTCGCTCTCTTTCAATCCGACCGCTTCAATCGTACCAAAGAGGAAATATAATAATATAATAACTCAAGAAACAATATAGCAATGAAGAAATTAATAACACCATAATAAAGAAAGTGAGTGTAGGAAGTTGAGCCCATTGACTATCGCAGAAATATCCGCTAATCTGGGCCGATTATTCCGACGTTTTGAGAGCTGCAGCATCGTGGTCACGGAGAGACTGAGGTGTTGGTCGTCCTATTGGTTGATGCTGTTATTTTTTCCAAATCTTAAAACTTGTATAAAGAGAATTGTGGATGTGAAGGAAGCGAGAGAGCTGTGTCAGGGTCGTGGCAAGTAGCGGCTACATTGTCTCTGCCTATCCCCATGGGAAAAAGGCTTGACAATTTGATTAATTAATTGATATTTAATTGTAATTACAGTATCTCGAGATTTTAAGAGTCAAATAAGAAATAATATCCAACGAATAACTATCCATATTTTCGCTGTATCGTGGGGATTCGGGAACTAACGCATTATTCACTTTTCAGTGTTCAGCAAGTGGACTCGTTTCTTTAGATTTTATTCTAGGTTTTATTGTCCAGCACATTATACTGGTTGCGACAACTATTACCTAAATTGGATTGTGACCCTAAATTGATTCATACACAATTTTCCAATTTCATGTCAATTAAAGCTTTAAAGACATATAAATGGAAATACGTAATTATATTAATTAGGAAGTAACTATAGACGGATACAATTTTTATAGGAATTTTTCATTATGCAATTTGGTACTGCCACGAATATTAAATACTATATTAAATTACACAAATGTAATTTAATTATTACTGTGACATGTGTATTATTATTGTAGCTGAATACTGGTCCAGAGAGCATGATATTTAAGTAAGTACCCAGCTATTAAAATTGCGGTAATTTAATTTATTGCGTTAAGAAATATCGTTATGTGTTATTCGCATTCCTTATTAAGTACAACAAGTTAAGTGCCTTACTCAGATTTTTCTCTTTGTTCAATTTTCTTATATCCATATCGAATGCTATTAAATGCCTGCCGAGTCGCTTTGAACGGTTAATTGAACTTAGTAAATTATACGGAAAATTGTTGTGGGGATTAGCACAAACCTTATATGTAACCCTCATGCATAAGAATATCAATTCATATGAAGCGAAACATTCAACAAGTAAAAGATCGTAATTCGAAATGGTTCCTTTTTATATGCGTTGGACTCAGTTGCTATTGTGCACAGCTGTGTTGCATGCGGGTACTTCTATAACTCTGCCGACTACCAGTGAGCAAAATAGTCGTGATTTTTATAACGCTTTACAGAAATAAGGGCATTATTTCATATCAATATTATAGGAATTATATTACAATTTGTCTTTATAATATTATGTATAGTCAGATTTATTTTTTTCCACGACAAATAATCTGACACCGCCTATTAAGCTCGTGCACAAAGCATGATGGTCTTATTACGATTCATCTAAAAAAGTTGTCAGAGATAGAGATTGCTTCCATTATGCCGGCCTAGTCTTATCAAAATGCAACTGAGCCAGTTCCCATTCTTATACCAGAAACACTGGCAGACTGGGCAAATGACCTTTAACACCTGGAGCAATCATGTGTTTAATTTTTTGTTTACATTTATAATACCTAATTATAATTTAATATTACTAATAAAATCCCCGTCACTTCTTTGTAGAACAATCGACAAGTGAAATGATTATTCAGTTTATTTGTACTTCTCATTTTATAATATTGGATACTTCAAAGCCCTTTGGCCGGCACAGTGACAGTGAGTGAGATAACCGTAACTTCTTTTAGTCGTTTATTAGTCGTCTGTGTTCTTGGACTTTATCAAAGTTCTGGGATTTTATCAGGCTAGTCGAGGTTAGATGACGAGTCTAAATAAGAAAATATAGGTACCGACCAAGAATTGAACCAAGGACTTACCCAGGACTGACGAGGACTTGCCGCTAGGGTCATTTTATTCACAAAAGATATGATTATAATTGTAAAATTTAATACAAAATACCTTAATTTCAGATTTGAATTGTTTATCTATTTTAGTTTGTGAGCCGTTGTACTAATAGGTAGGTGTTATGTTTATGATAAGATACCAACTTTTTGAACCAATTAGAACGCGGGTAAACTGAAGGTGTTAACATAGAATTAAATTTGAAAGATAAATAAACAAATATATAAAACTAAACAAAATAAACTTTTAGTTTTTCAAACATATTTTGAAATATTATGACGTCTTTTTTATAATAGTAGGAAGTATAATGTGTTTCGGAGCCTTGATAGTTTTGTTATATTCACAAAAAAATATTGTAGGTACCTATATTCAGTATTTCTATTCATTACAAAAATCACAAAAATTTTATTAGGTACCTATCCGGCGACAATAACGTTGTAGCCAATACAATCCAACAAGAATTTTAATATCGTCTTATTGGAATTATTATAAAATGTGAAAGATAATTAACTGTATTTTTTCCCTAATTTTTAATGAGTCCTACTTATAATGTCAACAATTTACCATTAAGTATCACTGTACTAAACTGTAATAATTAATTATATTCTTAAATGTCTATTAATTTTTATTAGATCCAACATCCAACTTAACATGCTAGTAAGCAATGGGTAGTAAGCACCGTCACTATACTGGCCAGAGGCCTAGACTTGTTAAATTATATTCATAGTGTTTTGTATTTAATTTTATTACGTATGTATATATTTTTACTACTGATAATAATACTTCCTATAATCCTGGACCCTGCAAGCGCAGTGAAGAGGCACTAGGCCGTCATCGTGATGGCCGCTATTTTTCATAGCTTTTATTTGTAATGTTTATTAATTTAAAAAAAATACAAATTAATGTTAATAAAAAAAGAGGCAGATATTTGCTCTGGGTCTTGTCGAAGAGTGGTAGGCAGTGGTGCCCAGTCTGCGAATTCCAAGTAAATATAAAGACCGTGAGTGACTAGTCGCGTTTCAGGATCAGCTCCTAAGTTGCCGGTTCCAAGGCCGTCATGGTGGATGTCATTGCTACTTACCTGTAGTAGCAGTTACCTCCATTCATGGATCCAGCTTCACATCAGGCAGGGTGCTGTCATATGTCGAATTACAATAAAAAAAGACGAATATTGCTAGTTGTACCCGCACAGGTCGGGGAAAGCATCCACATTCTATCGACCGTATCGGCAGTCGAACTTAAAATTTCGGTGCCTCCTTTATTTGTAGATCAATCGACAAGTGGAATGCTTTGTCTGCCCATGTATTCTCTCTATGCCTTGGAGCGTTGCGTGAAGAAGCACCTTTGGCCGGCATAGTGACGGCGACTGAGGCAGCCTTGAACGAACTCGGTTTTCTCAGTCGTCGTCTCTCTTGGACCTCCTCTTGCTTATCATCAGGCGGGACGAGGTCAAATGTCGAGTCACAATAAAAATAAAAGTTGTGAGTGAAGTCCCACGGACACACGATCTAGATTCTAGAGGCTTATGTTAAGCTAGGTCATACGTCGACCTAAATATACAAAATAATATTATAATAAAATAACAAACAATTGTATTTAATATTATTATATCAAGTTAATAATATAGATAAATAAATATTACTGTATCAGGCGGCATGAATAAAGCATTACTGATAAATAATATTATATTCATATCTATTAAATATATTATTTATGTTCTATGTGTTTTTACATGTAATTATCATTTTCCTTTTAAATCTAATTAAATTTTCTAATAAGATAATATTTATGATAAATTTATTGATCATATGCGTGTAAATGTCTACCACACATAGGCCTAATATAAAACTGTTTAAATAATAGTTAGGCTTATATGTTTAAGATAAAATGTACATTTTTAAGTATTATTTATGTATTTCTTAATTGTATTGTTCAAGTATGTGTTAGTAAAGAAAAAATAATATTAATAAAATGTATTATTATTAATAAAATAAAATTAAACCGACGGTAATGTTTTTAATAAGTAACATAATATAGTAAATGATTGATAAATGTTTTAAATTGTTGTTAGTTATATTTATAAACATTATATTTATAAACAACACTACATACTAACATTGTTTGTTTACATAACAAATATGGTTTAATGACCACTTTCAATTATTATTTTATTTAATAAACAAATTGTAGAATTAAAATATATATATATATATATATATATATTTACTTTTTTAGTTTATTATTTACTATAAATAAGGTATTATTGTGTGCCTAATTTCTAATTACTAATATCCATACTTACTTATAATAAACACTGAAGATACAAATACGTAACTAGGTAGGTAATTTTGACTGACAATTAAAATAACACATAGGTATGAACTTTTAATTATAGGTAGTTAGTAGTAAATATTTATTATGATCCATTTTGCTTTTACTTATAGCTATTCCCATGTAACAATGTAAACAACTAAAACTAATGCAGCTATTAACAAAACAACAGTAATTTCCCCGGAGACTTCATCCCTCAGTCATTCTTTTGCAGATATCTGTCACCTTCGAAAGTAGAGAGACAAATGTGTCACATGTCTCGAATTTCGACATAACGGCAAATAAATGACAACGTTCTAGCGTTTTTCATGAGCAAATGTGTGAAGTTGCTTTGAAGCGGTATATTAAGAACCTACCTTTTTATGATAACAGTAAAATGAAATATATAAAGCGTAGCTGCAATTAATAACAATATTTGTAAACTAACCTGCGAGGCGGGCTGATAGGTGTAGCCAAATTGAGCATACGCTGCCATCGGGACGATCATTGGGCGGCTTCACAAAACACACTGTCTCTCTAAGTCTTTAAACGGACGAATTTTTTTCTATCATGTAAGTAATTACTACGCTTAGTAAGGATATAGTATCACAGGTTAAATTAGTTATTATTGCACGGCGGCTGCGCATCGCGCGGCCTATCCTGCGCGTCAGCGTAATAGTACCCGCGGACTACGCATGCTGTTTCTCGTGTTGACGTACGCGTGACCTGCACCAAGTGTACTCGTTCGAGTCTCGCCACCGACTGGTGCGTACAGTCATGCAACTTCCCCTCCCAAAGAGGAGAGCGTAAAATTAGCTCCTCCTAATAGGAGGAGTTTGGGGATTCCCACCAATGAAAAAAAATATTCACTATCCTTGTTGTGTGTCGATGAAAATACAACATGCATCCACAAACTAGTATTGGAGAGCAACATCCCCTCCATGGATTATGCTCCGCCCATCTAAATGATCCCACCCATACCAGAGAGGGGATTATGAAAAAAGCGGCACAGAGCCGGCTCGACGTGATCATGTTTATGGGTCTCCGTCGAGCCTGTTCGCGAGCGATGTAGCACGAGCAAACAAATCTCTAGTGGCAAAAAATGGCTCGAACGAGGACAACTTGTTTCATTATACCGCGTCTGCCCGCGCCTCGCCAGATTTACGAACATGAATGGCATAGAGTTACGAATCGACTATACAGCCTTTCGATTTGTACTCATTTATACGAGTACATTGTCCTTATTTGGGAGATTATAATATGTTAACATTTCATTGTACCGTGTTACACTGTTTCGCAGAGGAATGCTGTGTAATGGATCAGTCCACACAAATTTAAGATAATGTAGCCTCAATTAAATCAGATTATCAATGAATCAAAATGTCACCCTTATTTCACATTGGAAGTTGTCGGTTCCAATTAGGGTCGGCAGGGTGGTTGAGATTGCTACTCCAGCTTGACATCAAGCGAGCGGGGCCTAATAATCAATAAACAATAGGTATATGCATAAAATATTTATTTACCTAATTTACATTCATGTCTACATTATGATACTTCAGATATAAATCATATTTGCACAAATATAAGGTTTTAGTTATAGTCAACATAAAATTATATTTTTGTACATTTGTGTTTTCCAGCTTTGCTCTATAGTACACTGAATGCCAGTACTACAAGTATTTAAGCCTGTTCGTGGAAGCGATTACCTCCTTATTCTAGATCAAACCTAACGTTTTCAAATCTGTAGAGGCATTTCCTTTTTATTTGTGTTTATTTTGTTTTTTATTGGATATTCGTATTTCATGTATTCAATTTATGTTATGATGATTTCTCCTTAGATAGGTACTTACCTTCTCTTACACAATACTTAGCTATAATTCATAACAACGAAAATGGTACACGATACGAACAAAATAAAAAACGTATAAATCTTTTAAGAGTTTAATTACAAAGGATCTCAAAAGACTTTCCTTTTAATTAATTTAAATATTAAGTCAAGTATTAAAACAAAATCCCTTTGATTTTATCTGTAATCTAATTAGAACAGTAACGTAGGGATTGTGAAAATAATCCTAAATAAGTTATTAAAACGAAGTTTTATTAATTAAAGCAAATGTTGACCCTGTAATGCAAATAAAAAGAGCTATTTTGAATGTCACGATAATTACGAATAAAGAGAGATTCATTCAAACATATAACACATGGTTCTGAAAATATATATAATTTACAAATAATTAAATATATTTTGCGAACCGCGTGGTTGAGTTGGTAATAAACCGATCCACTAAGCGTAAGTCCTGGGTTTGATCCCGGTCAGGCCACATTGTGTTAAGCATTTATTTGTACTATATTATTTCATTATTAGGTTGGATTATTTAAGAGTGGTAGGCAGACACATTCCATTCCCTAACAACCCTTTTCTAATTGAGATTAAACTCTAGCATTTTAACAGAAAAAAAAACATTATGCCAACCTAGTTGAAACCGGCACTTTACAAACTAATCATGAAACGCGACTAAGTCACTTCACGGTCTGTATACTTGTAAATAATGGTACTACCCCGGATCGGCAGACTGCCTACCACTCTATAAAAAATATAAGGATATATATTTTTTTGTTAAATTGCGAGAGTTTTATCTCAATTAGATAAGGGGTGTTTGGCAATGGGGTATGTCCACCTGATCCCCGCTGCGGTAACCGCAACATTGTACGGGATTGTATGTAGTACCCATGTTAGCACAGATTGTTTTATATATAAACAAGTCGCGGTTTTGTATTGCCAATATATAGCAATTGTTATTTAGTATATATACATTTATTGTTATTTTTATTATGTCTGATCTCGCAGCGAAATCTGATCTCGGATTGCCTGGTGATAAACAAGGAACGGTCAAAGAGCGCCTAAGACTGAAAACACCCCGACTCAGTTTAAAGCTGCTCAGTCCTGTCACTAAACCAGTAGAATTAACGGCTTTTGGTGTAATACTCAATTAACTAATATATTTTGTCTTAAAAGAAAGTATTCAAACAAAGTTACAGAGTTTATCATTATCATCTTTAAATGTCAGCCTTAATTTCCAAATGGATAGTCAGAGAATGCTGAGCGCCACTTTCAACGATGCTGACATAACTTATTTGCTTTCATCACATCTACAATTTTCAAAATACCTTACTTAATTATTCGTTTAATTCTATTTTTAATACACATCTATCTAAACTCGCAGAATTTTTTACTTTATCCGAAATCTCTTCCCCACTTGTGGAGTAAATACCTGCTGTAAGAATTTATTAAAATCATAGAAAATAGTTATCTGTAGGTGAGAATTTTTAAGTTGAAGTAAAAAGAACCCATATATGAGTTACAATATACGTCAAGTAAACTAAACATTTCTTTATTTATTTTATATAATAAAGTACGGGCTTTATTATATACAAAGTAAAGAATATCATCCTCTACGACACAACTCTCTATCTTCTCTTCATTGTCTCTGTCAACCCTTGTAAAAGTGAAATGTAGGTATTCCTAATTTTGGTTTTTAAAAGACGAATACTTTATTACTGTATATAAAATGTTTCTTTGGCCGGCATAGTGACGGCGACTGGGGCAGCCGTGAACTGACTCGGTTTTTTCAGTCGTCGTCACTCTTGGACCTCTTCTTGCTTATCATCAGACGGGTCGAGGTCAAACGTCGTGTCACAATAAAAAAATACATAGTAGGTACTCGTTATATTATATCTTTGTAACTGTCATATCTTTGTCATAACATTTATAAACGATCTTTGATAAAAGGTCATATATCCACCATAAAATATTTTACAATTGAGTATAAGGAAACGAGAAATGTGTGTATGGATCGTCGGCTCAGCCTATCCCTGTGGGAATTATGGCATGACTATTGATGATGATGAATATACGTGAATATTTTATTATAATAAGATTTTTACCTAAGACCAGGGCCGTCTTAAGCATATTCAGCGCCGGGGTGCGAAAGTCAAGGCTCCGCTCGCGTGGTCTCAGTGTAGTAGGTACCTATCTAAATTTATAGCATTCGGCATGCGCCCCCTAGGACTCTGCGTCCGGGTGCACTGCACCCCTTGAACCCCCGGGTAAAGACGGCCCTGCCTAAGACTGTGTAATGTTTACCTAAAACCAACTCAATTTCTAGTTTTCCTAAGTGATGCAAATTATTATTTTGCAAATGAACGATAATACATACAAAAGTATGTCGATGCCACAATTCATTTGTCACGCAAACTTTACGTAGCGTATATAGCCTATAAAAATATTTAAGTAACTTGGCAACCAAATTCTCACCCTCGGCTTACTTAAATCTGAGATGGATTTTGACGTCAACTACGAGGAACGTATTCCAAAAAATACTTCTTTCTACATGATAAAATTTTAAAACAAATTAATGAAATATGTCATTGATTAGCATAAGTTTTCTTTAATTACATAATTACATATATGGGATTTAATTTTAAAAGACTACTACTCTGATAATAGAAAATGTTTACAACAAAACTTAAATAAATATGATAAATCGGTGTCGACAAGAACTTTACTAGCTTGTATTACCTTACCCTCTAAGCCTTCAAGCGAAGCATTAAAAAAACAATTGGCCGGTATAGTGATAGCGACTGAGGCAACCGTAAACTGAATCATTGTATTAGTCGTCAGCGCTTTTGGCTAATTCGGGTAGGGCCGCAAACCTATTCATATTTCAGAGATCCATACTCGATAGTGAATTGATTTCGGGTCTTTTGCACAGTCGAAAGTTTTAATTTGGTATCCTTAATGGAACTTTGAACTTTTGGACAATACAATAAATACTTAAAGTTAAATTTCGCATGACATCGATATA
Organism: Tinea trinotella; assembly: GCA_905220615.1. Classification (NCBI taxonomy): domain Eukaryota; kingdom Metazoa; phylum Arthropoda; class Insecta; order Lepidoptera; family Tineidae; genus Tinea; species Tinea trinotella. Next base: position 8,671,905 of record HG992305.1, read on the forward strand.
TACAATATATGCCAGTTGTCAATGGTATGATATAATAGGTTGTGAAACATTAAAAATAATTAAAACTTTATTGTTTTAATGGGTATAAAAGAAATAATATTCAAATTAAAACATCCTTTTTTGATGTAAAAAATATATTTTTATAAAAAACAACGTTAGTCAATTAAACAAATTCTTACGCCTCAACTCCCATAAATGAATAGATAGAACTGAGCGTCACTTTTCACAATCCTGACCGAACTCTCTCGCTTCCTTCCTCTGCGGACGCCTGTTTCTTTTAAAAATGTCCTCGATTTGATAAATTTTATTACAAATGATTAAAAGAAATGGATTAACAAAACTATAAAATATTAATAAGGATGATTGTTATTGTGCAGCAGAATAAAAATTTAAAAAGGTAAATGTAATTCATAACATAAAGATTAGTAAAATATTTCATAATTTTTTAATGAACCTATAAGTATAGTAAGTAATCGTCAAACTTAGCAGGGTAAATTGTTCTTCTAGTTTTTATATTTATATATTTCTTATCCTTATTCATTGTTCAGTATATTATACAGGTCGTGGTATTATAATACGACCTGTGTCTTACGAGTACGTTAGGGTCATCACATAAAATAATAATATATTAGAGTATTTTATTATTTATTAGTAAGTGATGTTATTCTTAACTGTGTATATATAACTGGCTTGACTTAATGATTTAAACAAATTTTATGCGGCTTACTATCGCGTTTATTTTGGTTTTGATTTTACAATTTTTTATTATTCCGACGATTTTTGCAAAAATTTGAAATAAACCGGGAACAGAAAAACAAAATATCAAACGGGGTAGTTTTGGAAACAATAACAGCATCAACCAACAGGACGACCAACACCTCAGTCTCTCCGTGACCACGATGGCTGCAAAGCTCTCGAAACGTCGGAATAATAAAAAATTGTAAAATCAAAACCAAAATAAACGCGATAGTAAGCCGCATAAAATTTGTTTAATTCATTAATCAATGTTCGCGCAAAATCTAAGAAAATACTATGTAGCAAGTTATGGCTTGACTTAATTATTAGGATCCAGATGAAATATAAAATATACTTGATGTTAATATTTCGCAAATATAGTTTATGTTACATACTAATTTCATATTGGTCATATATTTCACTTGGTCAAATATTGGTTTAGAAAAAATATTAGGGTTGATCTCTTTTAATAGTTATCATATAGTTTTAGTTGGTCATGTTCATGATTCGTATCGTGTATCAAATTTAAATACACAACTTTCGATGCAGTTATTTAAATGCTCAAGTGTACATTACCACATCGCGAACAACAGTAGCTTTATTCAGGAAAATATTCCAAAGATTGTAACTTTATTCCAAATAGCTGCTTATTATTCTTTAAGTCTATTATTAACTTTAGCGCATATTAAATGGAGTATATTACCGCACTTTGTAGATCATGTAAAATTAATGGATTTAGAGGCCGCATGAATTTTAGTAAAACATCCTTGACGACAGGCGTGGAAGAACTGTTAGCGATTGGTTTGTTGCGCGTAAAGTCCCGGGTTCGATTCCCGGTCGGAGCAAATATTTGTTTCATAGCTTTAATTGTAATATTTATTATGTTAAATATCTCAAATATATGTTAAAAAAAAAGAGGTGAATATTTGTTTCGGATCTGGATTAGGCTGTGGTACCCAGTCTGCCGATCCGGGGTAGTACCACCACTTACAAGTATACAGACCGTGAAGTGATTTGGTCGCGTTTCGGGATCAGCTTGTAAGTGCCGGTTTCAACTAGGCCTGCATAGTGGATGTGATTGCTACTCACAGTTATTGAACTGTTCTAGCAATGGCATCCATTCATGGACCACACTCCAGCTTAACATCAAGCAGAGTGCTGTAATATGTCAAGTTACAATAATAATAAAACTTACTTGCAGACGGAGTGTGGAACATAGAAATAGTAGTTATTGCCATGTTAGATCTAAATTATTAAAAGTATAATATTCGTTCGGTAATTGTGAACGTAGTTAAATTCAACATGAAACATTTAGACTTATTGTAAATTATATGACTTTCTTTTTGTTTTATATTTATATACATGTGGATTTCGTGGATTTTGCCCGAACATTGATTAATGAATTAAACAAATTTTATGCGGCTTATTATCGCGTTCATTATGGTTTTACAATTTTTTATTAATCCGACGTTTCGAGAGCTTTTCAGCCATCATGTAAATAAATAATAAAAAAATGTACAATCTAAACAAAATAAAGGCGATAGTAAGCCGCATAAAATTTGTTTAATTCATGCATGTGTATGATATCGTTGTTGATAATGCTTTACGTTTTATGTCAGCAATAATTATTTTTTACTTTTATTTCAATTTTCATATATATTTAATTTAGGTTCCTATAATTTATGAAAATTATAGGAACCTAATAAACAACAGTATAATGAACAGCCAAATAATTTTCCAAAATTAACGAATGGCTGTTCATAATGCGGTTCTTGTTCCTACATTAATGTATGGAAGTGAATGTTGGGTGTGGCAGAAGAAGCATGCTAGTAGAATTAACACTGTAGAAATGCGGTCGTTAGGGAGTGACGATAGCGGATAGAATAAGGAATAGCACAGTGCGCGATAGATGTGGTTTAAAAGAAGATGTAGTGACAAGGATTGACAAAGGAATGCTTCGATAGTTTGGGTACATGGAACAGATGAGTGAAAGCAGATTGACGGAAGGAATTTATAAATCTCATGTGGGTGGATACGTTAAACGCCTGAGCCCAGGCGGGTGTTCGCCGACCAAATCGGAGACATCCCCAAGAAAGCTAAGTTGCCTAGTGCCCATAACCATGGAGTTTATATTAAATCAATCAAGCTGTCACGCCTTTTCCTCACAGGGATAGGCAGAGACAATCAAGCGCCAATTGCCATGGTCCTGTAATAGAGCTTGTATGAAGAGAATTGTGAATGTGAATGAAATGTGAATGAAGCTGGGGAGTTGTGTCTGTAAAATAACATAAGTAAAAAAAAGTGTAAAATATGAAAAACAGGAACAAAATATTCGTTGAATCAATATTATTCCTATCTAAAAATTAGCGATATAATGCGGCAGATTATTATGTAGATAGCAGATATCGATTTAATACAACAATTAAACGATAGAGGCCGTCAAGTGATAAATAAATAATTAGAGTTGATATTCGGACAACTATAATAGTACACGAGTAAAAAAAAAAACAAATTGTCACTTCTTTTTCCCACAAAAATAGGCAGAGACAATGAATAAAGCGGCACCCTGCCACGATCTTGACACACCTCCCTCTTTTCCCTCACATTCACAATTCTCTTCATACAAGCTGTGGGCACTAGGCAACTCAGCTTGACGATGTCTCCAACTTGGTCAAAAACACTCTGATGGGTCTGTCTCGTCCAACGAATGCATCAACATCAGATTTACAAGTGCTTTTTGTCAATCTACTTTCGGTGTGCCCGAACCATTGAAGCATTCCTTTGTCAATCGTTGTCCACGATATAAACCAAGAGTCCCACGGTTTAATACGACTCACTGGTATCAATATATCTTTGATATACACAGTATAAGGGTATGGGTACTTTATTCGCCCTGTTTCTATGATACAACCATATTTAGTAGCTTAGCAAAGAAATGTAAAAGAAATCCAGCTTACGTTCACTAGAGATTTGTATATCTATTTGTGTGTATCGAAAATTCAATCATTAATTAGAAATCGATTAACAATACCCGTACACAATGGCTCCGATGACAAACGACTTCACATTCTGACATGTAAGTAGGTTTATACGCTTTGAGGACTGCCTCTAGACAATAGGCTAAATATTTAGACACGTGAATAGATAGCCATTGACATGTTCCTATTAATATTATAAATACTCATTTAAAGATCATGATAACGGAATTTTCTAAAAATTTTCATTTGGCACTCTATTTCTCATTCGGGATTATCTTAAATCGAACGAATTATCATTGCAGGCATAAAATAAAATTCACGTTTATAATTACTGTATCTCTCTACATATGACATCACCCCACCTGATATTAGGCTGGAGTGAGGTCCATCAACAGACGCATCTACTAGTATACTTGTCTACTAGTATACTACTAGAAATCGTCTTCTAAGCTAACACTGGTCATCTTTATTACTTTTAATATTCAATGTCAATTATATATAAAGTCTCGGTCATAAAAATACCACTAAATAAAACGTATGTTAAAATGTATTAGGTTCTTTATTTTCAGTAGATAATATTCAATAATGCAAGTGCAAATGCAGCAATTTTAATAATAAATAACTGCAAATAGCAATTGCATACACTATGCCGGCCTACTCTTGGCTCTAAACGGCTACTCGTAAAGGTTTCGGTATCACTGAAGAGAGACTAAGTCACTGTAGTTTTGTCCGGCATTGTGATCTTGAGGCAACAGTTCACTGAGTCGGTTTCTTTAGTCGTTGGCTCTCTTGAACCTGATAAGCAAGGGCTTAAACAGTATCGACGACTGAAAAAACCGTGCTTCTTCACGCTTAGCGGTCTAGTGGTAGTAAAATGGTCGTCAAAACCAAGAACAACTTGGTGGTACCAACGTACCTTTCTTTTATATTATGTACTTTGGTCATCCAGTTTCTGCAAATACGTGCAAGAGAGAACACATAGGCTGGTCGATTTGCTGAACCGACTGTATTGTATCTATAAATCGCCAAATGTAGGTATTGTTATAGCAATTTATCATCATCATCAGTTCTAACGTTTCAATTCCCACGTGGCAAAGACAAAGAAGTGCCTCTCTCCTCGGACCTGACTCAACTCTCTTGACTTCATACACATACACATTCAGACTACCATCTTTATCTTAATAATTTTAAAAGGCTAATCGTTAAGATTTTTCAAGGGACGCCTAAATCTAACTACGAACAGACGGACACCAGCACGTTGTCATAATGCTTCCCCAGAGTGTGTAGAAGCAAAATAAATAGTCAGCATTATTAGAGTATTATGGTAACGTAGTAATCGGTGTTATCCATAGTATAATGAACAACTAAATTATGCCCCAAAAGTCACGGATGGCTGTTCATAATGCGGTACTTGTGAATGTTGGTAGAAGAAGCATGAGAGTAGAATTAACGCTGTAGAAATGCTGTCATTAAGGAGTGTATGTGGAGTGACGATAGCGGATAGAATAAGGAATAGCACAGTGCATGATAGATGTGGTTTGAAAGAAGATGAAGTTACAAGGATTATCTAAGGAATGCTTCGATGTTTTGCGTACATGGAAAGGATGAGTGAAAGTAGATTGACGAAAGGAATTTATAAATCTTATGTGGATACGTTAAACAAGGCAGGCCCAGGAGGGTGTTTTTCGACCAAATCCTCCAATCCTAAATCCTTTTCGAGACATCCTCAAGAAAGCTAGGTTGCCTCCATAACCTAAGAGCGTGTATGAAGAGAATTGTGAATGTGAAGGAAACGAGGGAGTTGTGACAATTTGATTGATTGACAAAATATTATTTATTTATCTACAAATTATGATGTTATACATATATCAAAATACGCAAAATTGTATATACACTTACCTACACAAATATATAATTTGCTCCATGTAGCGAAATGCAAAGGTCTAATTTGCTTCATATTGTTATTATGCAAGTTTATACGGTAAACTCACGTAATGTAAATGCTTTCGTAGTCCCACAAGTAACGCTAATGGGCACCGGCTTTATGTACTAATATATCATAACATTACATCACAATGGGTCTATTTTTTACAGTGCAAGATTAAGCAAAAGGACGTAAAGTTATTTAATATCTCGTGGAAAAAATCGTACTAAGTGCATGCATTTACTCATTAATGAAATAACTAATCAACATAAAATATTTAATTTAAAACTATAAGCCTACATATTTATTACTCGAATCTTACATTTAAAAAAAAATAAAGACAAACATACGACCCCCATGGAAACAATAAATTAAATCCTATTCCTAAAAACTAATTAACACATTCGTCTTGAAACTAAATAGAAACATTTTTTTGTGCAACAAATTGCGTTGGGTTCTATAACTCTAGTATCAACACATCCGATCTGCCGTGTATCTTGTTAGGGATTTTTTCACAATCCTGTGCTATTATAAGCCCTATACCCAATGTCTTAAGGTGTAAATAAGGGCGGAGTAAAGCAGAGATGCCTGGCGCCAGTGGCATCTGTCATCGTTAATAACAAGCAATTTGAGCCAATTTTGCATTTTTGGAATATGCACAAGCGTCCAGGCGTCTCCCACTCCTACGACAGGAAGTCTCTACAAAAACTGCCACTAAATAAAATAGTGGCTGACATGTGTGTTTTTTGCTCCAAGTTTACTAATTACGCGGGTGCAGCGCGAGAAGTGCGTGAGCGGTCGCGTGAACCGGGTACGAACGTTAGCCGTAAATGCTAACAGTTTAGATATTTATGAACATGTGTATGTAATTAATTTTTACGATGGATCAGATAACGGCATCGCTAGAGCGATACGTTTGTCGCAGGTTACGCTGTCTTGAAGGGGCTCATTGGGTCTGCGTCGTGTATAAGGTTAATTAAGGCTAAATTAGCGGGAGAAGGTTTTTCCGCAAACAATCTCCGGCGGGTTGGCGTTGAATAATGAACGAGAGGCTTACGGCTTTGACGCTGTGTTACAACAATCTCAGTGGCACGTTCCGGCCCGCCCGGTGCGCTCCTGTTTCAGGCAAGACAATGCCCGCTCCAACAATCAAACAACTACTTTGACATGCTAAAGATTGTGTTTACAAAATTTGTTCCCTTTATTGCAACAATTTTAGTAAAAACATTATTACACAAGTATTTTTTTATACGATAGGAGCCTTAAATACTTTATAGAATATGTATTCAATTTTGATTATGAACACTATTAATAAGTAAAAACATGAAATAAAATTGTACAACAGTTAAGTTATATGGTAACACAACAGAGTACAAGTTGGCATAACACGCTACAACTACCGCCCCGCACAACAATGCACGACACCCGTTGAGACCTATAAAATATAGCAATATAAAGTAAACCTTGAAAATGAAAAAACACAATGAATTACCATTTTAATGACAAGACGTCTAGTTTTACATTATTAAATTTGTTTATTAGAGTAATTACTGTTAGTTTTAAATTGGAAAACTTCCTTCTATGGTTGTTATATTAAAATAATATGAGAACATTAACAAGAAATTTATTGTTCTGTTACGCAACACGATAAATTTTGTTTACATTTAAAATCCTTGTTTTTTGTTCTTTACAGTAATTAAGCACATTATTATGAATGAATAATATTCGTATCTAATAAATTTCACACTCTTTTAATCAGAAAAATCACAGCGTTTGTATTATTTAATATATTTTGGTAAGTTAAGTTTGAATGCACAATGCGAAGACATGATAACAGAATCGGGCTGTAATCCCGGGCTGGGTCGCTTCGGCCTATTCTGCAAGCGAATTCAATTAACTGTACAAGGCACGAGAGTAATAAATTCTCTAAACAATCAGAACGAGCCCTGTTAATATGTTCGTCTGCTTGCATGCGCATTGCGGTCGTCCTACTGTTTAATCAGGGAATAAACACAAAGCGCAAATAGAGGGCACATTTAGATATGTTACCAACTAAATACTAAGTAAGACTACATCTCACTTTAAAAAGAATGTTCGTTAATTTTAATTATCCGTTTCAAATAAATTTAGCCGGTAAATATTATCGTTATTTAAAAGTTTTATGTAATAGATTAAATTCATGTACTTATAATTTTGTTGTAAAAAGTATACTCAATAGTATTCGTAAAAACTAAAAATATTATTGTATAATTACATTTAACATACCTAATAAATTATTAGATATAGGAAAACAATTAATTAGCGAATAGTAACTAATGAGTATTATGTTATAATCCGTCTTTTTACAAATATAATCATATGCTTAGTAATGTAAGTACATATAACAACATGATATATTATCTCTTATAGGAAATTAAGTATACCTACAGTTTACATTGGCCATTCATCATTTAATAAACGCGATTTTAGTTTTCGCTCAAATCATGCAAGTTTTTATCTCAATTTTTAATTAATTACCAAACCAGATTCTTGTATAAGATAATTCTGTAACTATAAATTATGCAAAATTACTCGTATCCAAAGGGTAATTGACAACATGGTTGTTTATTTTAGGATCTACTTTTATTATTAATTACATTTTATTAATTGAGAATGTCCAGCTAAATATTGATTAATGGATGTAATGAACAATGTGAACTATTTTAACCCTTATAGCTGTCACATATTTAACAAAATTGATTCACAATTCACAAACAGTCCAATAAAATAAACAAGACAGTCAAATCGTATACTTGAAGTCGCTTAAAAATAAAATCATTTATCAAATAATTTAACTTTATTATTATAAATTATCTATTTAAATTAGTTGTCCAATATTTTTTTTAGTATTAGGTTATGCGAACTCTGGAGCCCCTGAAGCTCCTTAGAGACATGGCGGCAGGCAACAGAGATAAACCTGTGCGTCCTCTATCGAGAATTTTCCGCGGAGCTCTTTAACCTTATTCCTACCTCGTCTTTTCACACCCGTAATTTTACACCGTAACTGGTCGGGGGAAGCATCGCATTTTGTCGACCGAATTGACAGTCGAACTAAAAAGTTCGGTGCGTCTTTTCTTTGTAGAACAATCGACAAGTGCCATGTGGCTTTGCCAGCCCATGTGTTCTTTCCATCCTATAACCTAGAATCCTTCCAGCGATGCGTGAAGAAGCCTTTGGCCGGCATAGGCACCCTTGCCGTTACTTGTTTATCATCAGGCAGGTCGAGGTCAAATGACGTGTCACAATAAAAAAAATCTTAAATTATTCGTTAACTGAAATGTACATTAACTGACTTTATTTCCGATAGAATCACAGGAATAAAAGATTTGTTTGTTCAGATAGTGTTATATGTACACCTTAAAATGGCGCGTAGTAATAAAACAATATAGGTATTTAAAACATTTTTAATACTAAACATAAATAAATGTTGAATGAATGAATTTCAGAAATATAGCGATTTTTATTTAGTTACATAAATATCAGAAATGAGTTAGCACCTAAAATCGCCTAATCTGTAATGAAGAAAATGCCCTTCTTCTACCTCTAAATCTGGCCTCCACAATTGTAAGATATTTTGTTTTTTTGAATATGTTCTATGCGGATATGTAAAGTTGATATAGGTATCAGTATGGAAGATCTACTTAGAAACATAGGTTTAGAAGTACTAAAATTTAGATACTTCCTACAATAAAAACACTTCGAATCAAACATTCACATATTAATAGGAAATGGAAAGACCAGGTCACACCCAAAATATTTTTAATTATATTCATTACGTTCTCATTACACATTTCAATCTTTCCTTTCATTTCCTACTTTCCTGTCAAAGGCGGCTATGGTGTGGTTGTATTGAAATAGTAAGGCAATCAATCCTTGAGTGTCCGATTTAAAATCAGTTACCGGTACCGATGTATTTTTGATATGTACTTTGTTTCTATAATACTGGTCGTCCGGTATCATAGAAACAGCACTTTTAATAGTTTAGTATAGATTAAAAAAAAATAAAAGTCTAGCAATACTTATACCCCGGACGCGCTTGCTATCAATCAACGAGCATAATAATATCAATCCAATTGTCACGCTTTTTCCCACAAGGATAGGCAGAATCAATGGATGTCACCTGTCACTGACACATCTATTTCGCTTTCCTCAAATCCACAATTCTCTTCATACAAGCTCGACGGTTAAATTCATCTCTTAAATTTATAAGTAAACGCTACAAACTTAAAACTGAAAGACCCACAGAAGGTGTAGTACAGTGATTTTAAAGCTTTAGGAACCATTGACGCTTGGAGTTTTCTCAGGTTTATAGAAATGGATGTCCTTCGTGAAAAAGCAATAATTCATAATTGAATTCAAGTAGTAAGGATCGTGGTAAGTGGCGCTCCATTATCTCTGTCTACCCCCGTGGGAAAAAGGCGTGACAATTTGATATATTGATTGAATTCAACACTTTATTATCATACAGTTATTGAATTGATTATACTTGCATAAATATTACGGTAAACAGTGTTAATGTTTGTAAACAATAGCACTATGCTAAATATAAAAAAAACTGCAGCTGCCACTCTTTATTTCACATCGTGCTAAGAAGCACTTAAGTCAATAAGCCGAAGGAGCTATTTGAAAAAAAAAGTACTTGACTGTGTGACGCCACGCCGGATATAGCGGAAGTTTCTTATCCATACCACTCGCTTTATATCTCTTCAACACGTGTTTCAAACTGATTATACGAATTTCTTTTCATTGGCTAACATTTATAAATAAGCAATTTAATATTTTTAATAATCTTAATCTATGATCAATGCACTCGTTGCATATTAATAAGGTATGAATATTTAACGTTTCTTTTCGGTTAAATGTTTTTATATTTTTTTACTGGCATTATCATTTATACCTTTTTAAGTTTAAATAATGAATTAAACAAATTTCATGCGGCTTACTATCGCGTTTATTTTGGTTTTTACTATCGCGTTTATTTTGGTTTAGATTTTACATTTTTTAATTATTCCGACGTTTATATAATATAAAGAGAGTTTTGCATGTGAAAAAGTGAGAGTGTTGGGTCAGGATCAAGGAAAGTGACGTCAAATGTTCTCTTTTTACTAAAAGTTTCATTGTTTACACTTTTTGGGGTAGGTTTGAATATCGGTTAAAGCCGCCACATACTATTGCATGTGACCCCGGTACTCAAATGAAGATCTTGAAGAGATGTATATAGTTTTTTTTATTGTGACTCAACATATAATATGACAGTACCCCCGGTTGATGTTAAGCTGGAGTGCGGTCCATTAATGGATGTCACTGCTACTACAATTCAACAACAGTAAGTAGCGGTCACAAGTCAAGTGGTGGTACTATCCCGGATAAAAGCCTGGGTACCACTGCCTACCACTCTTTGATAACCAGACCTGAAGCAATATTCATATAATTAATTTGCAATTTTTCATATGATTAATAAATATTACAAATTAATGCTATGAAATAAATATTTGCTCCGACCGGGGATCGACCCCGGGTCTTTACACGTAACAAGCTGGTGTGCTAACCAATTAATAATAATAATAATAATAAAATCTTTATTTTCAAAAACATTTTATAACAAAATATAGGTGAGCGATGATAACTGCACTAGTTAAAACTGTGTCGCAGCTATCAACACGTACAGAGTTACATATTATATACATTTTGTTTTATTTATAATAACACAAATTATATTTATATGATAAAATTTTAAAAAGTGATAATTAGTGGTTTGTGTGTGTGCATGTGTGTGCGTGTGTGTGTGTGTGTGTGTGTGTGTGTGTGTGTGTGTGTGTGTGTATGTGTGTGTGTGTGTGTGTGTGTGTGTGTGTGGCTACGCCTGTCGTCATGTTACTAATTTGTTTCAGTTATCATATTATTCATATTGACTTTTAATTTCTTTAACTTATTTATGCATTTTGTCATTTTCGCTCGGAACATAGTGCTTAAAAGGTCCTTAAGAGATCTTCATTAAAATTAAAATGGGACAAAATTGGGCATTTAACCGTTTAAATGAATAAATACGAATTATCAAATTTAATAACTAAAAATGCCATAATATACTTTAAAAAAGACATAGGAAATTAGTAACATCCTTTTTTATTGTTGTTGCTCGACATGTGACAGCGCCCTCTCTGATGTCAAGCCTGAGTGCGGTCCATGAATGAAGGCGACTGCTACTACAGTTTAATAATTTCAGCTAGCAATCGCAACCACTATACCGGCCTAGGTGGAACCGCTAACTTACAAGCTAATCCTGAAACTCGACTAAGTCACTTCACGGTCTTTATACTTGTAAGTGGCAAATGCCTTTTTTTGATTACTATATAACGCATATCAATCTAATTATTAGATATTACAAATTAAAGCTATAAAATAAATATTTGCTCCGACCAGGAATCGAACCCGGTACTGTGTGCTAACCCATGAGCTATGCGTGTCATTTTTTTAAAGTCTAGTATTTATTGGCGTTTTATTATCTTCTTTAAGCGTCGGTATAGTCTGTGCATTCAAAATAGCGTAATGCTAGGCTTTAAATCTAAAACGTGATTAATTGTACGTATATTAACAAAAGCTGGCATATCACAATATTCACACTTCAAAAGACCCTGTTCACGTTTGACAGAGACCACAGAGCATAAAATACATTAGAATTACTAATAAAAACAATTCCATGTGCATACAGTTATAAATAGCCTAGTTAAATCAAATTAGACAAAATTGTCCAGAATTAAAGATAATATGCTAATTTTGTAGGCAGTCAAAGGATCTCATCAGAAATCGTCTATGAAACTGTTTGTGTCTTACAAATGTTAAAGAAAACTTTGACGTACATGAGCATTGGCGTGTTTAATGTAGGGTGATAATGTTGTTGGTTTCCGGAAAACAGCGGAAATATCTTACTAGTATCACCAGGGAAACCACTACTATTTCGAATATTTCTAACTTATTGCTCTATATTAATTTTTAAGATAACAAAATTAAAACAGAGTAATAAGTAAGTGCATTACGTGCATTTGTTTTCACTCAAAAACTCTCCACACAACTTCTATGTAATTCTTAGCTCTATCTATGAAGTTAAATTTTTATTTTAAATTTAAAAAAAGCGTTTGATTTACTTTCCAATATTTTAAAACTTAATAACTATGTATTTTTTTATAATTTGTCTTTGGTTTTATTTGTCACCATTCTGTGTATTTAAACCTTTAAGTATACATTAAGAATTCCTTAAGATTTAAACGCATTTGTAACTTTGTAATTACTAACTTTTGTTAATACATCCTATACCCAACTCTTATTTTAGCCATAAATAATAAAGCGGCAACTTTAATAGTAATTCGAGCACAAATCAAATATTATCATTAGGTATTTATCCGTGTCAATATGTCCTATAAATAGTCACACCGACATCATTAAATTGACAACATTTTCTCATAGACATATTTCGTTATCTATGTAATAACATAGATATAGCTTTACATTTCGATTTATTGTACCAGATTGTGCAACGTGCTAGAAATTACCATTTTTTTACAATAAACACTAAATAGTTTTAAATCATGAAATTTATGCTAGTACTTGTTTATTGATAGGTCGCGCAGAGGGTGAAGATGACAAATAAGTTTATTTTTCAATAATTTCATGTCGTTATGTAACAATAATATAAAATATTTGATTTGATATTTAGAAGTATTTTTTGAGAAAATCAAATAAATCAATTGAAAATGTTATTTTGTTTATTGCATTATGAATTGCATTAAGTTTATATCGGTTTGGAAAAATATGAATTTTCTTCGTTTTTACCGGTAACATGACAATTACGTGTTACCAAGTTAGTGTATAGTGTATGTATGTTCCTTATGAAGGATATCTGTTTGCAGTGTTTAGTATTGTTACTATTATTCTCCTACAGAATAATAGTAACAATACTAAACACTGCAAACACTGAGGATGGAAGTAAAAAACTAGAGATCTATTGAAATTTGACACCAGAATGTAATGTGATTTGGTAAAAACGCATATATTTTCCTAATAATTAAACTTACGGTTGCCTTATTCGCCGTTACTATTCCGGCCAAAATGTAAGAATGTTATTATTAGCCATCTTTTATTATAAGCACTAGATGTAAGTACTAACTATTGTTGTTAGTACTTAATGTATCCCTGTTGGTTTCTTTAAGAAAATAAATATATTGAATATAATATTATTTTCAAACCTTTTAGTTCCCAAGTTCTTTACAGGAAATATAAAGTTCAACAAATTAGCTGTTTTATAGTTTCAACAGTGAAGTGGTTGAGCGTCGTGATTATTATTAGTAAGTTACATTTAGGTGACTTCAAAACTGTTTCCATCTCATGTCATCGTTTTTATCAAGTCACTAAAAAACTACATTTTGATATACAACAGTCGTAATAAATAACATTCTACGTCTCTGGCGCCACATAAAATATGATGGACTAGTTTTATTTCTTCCTTGCTTGATGACTTTTTACGAATGTAATAAAATATAGTTATTTTTGTAAAGTTTGTCAGGTCCTAAAAAAAATAAACCTTACATCTTTAATTACTTCGCTAAAGAAGTTTTAATTTTTTATTGTTGCGGCAAACTATCTATAAATGAGACGTTTCTTTTATTTAGCCAATTATCTTTATATCCTATTTAGAATACTAATGCGATATCCTGTATATAATGTACATTTTCGGTCTTACCTTAACGTAATATGTTAGCGGAAGACGTATATGCCAACATACTGTGGGCCAGCCACCGCCTTAGCTGGAAGATGACCTTTGCAGGGTGGCTGGTAATCACTCGATGCGTAAGGCATAAAGTACAGGGTAATGTGCGTGGTAAAGTAATCTATTTTAGCAGTAAGCACGTAAGGACTGATGATGAAGAAGAAATCACTCTAACAATCAAATAAGAGTCATATTCTAAAAAGCAGTGCCAATAACGATAAAGCTTATATGTTAAGGAAACGGAAGAGTTCTTATCAGGTTTGTATAAAATATCCATAAAATAAATGTGTTTATAATATATGTATATTCTTTAAAATAAAATTATTAACTACCTTATTATTAACTACCTATATGTAATAGATCTTTCTTAAATTTAAATAAATAAACAAAAGCTCAAATGCATATCTTTGGCCGGCATAGCAATGGTTGAGGCAACCGTGAAATGAATGAAACTGTATTTAATATCGTCGGCGCTTTTGGATTAAATTCATATATTGCGGCACAAAAATAATGATACAAATAAGGATGTTTTAATGATACGAGTATAGCACGACTAGTAGTTTCGTAAGGAAATTTAAAAAAAATGTGGTAATGAGGCCATATACTATGTATGTGAATCAATTTAGAATGTCCATTTTTATTAGTAACTTTTATTGTTGTTGCATTTGTTTATTTAACAATTAAATGTAATAGTTAACAATTGTAATACTAACATGTAATAGTCTCTGCGTTTAAATGACACACGTACATCAATATTAATTGCTCTAAAAACAAGGAAATGTCTAAACATTATACACCTCTTTTTTTAACCTACATTTCTATACTAAGCTACTAAAGTGCTTGTATCATAGAAATAGGACAACCAAAGTACATATATCAAATATACATTGGTACCGGTGAGTGGTTTCGAACCCGTGCCACTGTTGATTACGTGATTGCGTAACCATTGCACTGCCACTACACCACGGTCGCCTTTGATAAAATATTGTTTTACAATTGACAACTTTATTTTTCAAAAAATTGTACTAGTATTTTTATACTAAACTACGGATGAAAATACTTCAACTGTTTTAGGAATATGCTAAAATTTGGCACAAACAAGAAAGATTTATATGCACTTTAAGAATATTCCCAGACATTTACATCTTGTTTGGAGCAATAGATATCTATTATACATACGTACGGGAAAACAAGTACCACTAAGAGCTTCCTAAGATGAAGTCTAAGGGAATGCATTTACATGTAACCGGGGAGTGTGAGAGTAACGCCATATGACGGCTTGATTGTATTCTGAGTAACTTGCAATGTGTGTAGGTACGCTCATATCGAAGCCCCTGCGTTACTGAAGTTAATTTAGGCTATTGTACTATGTACCTAATCTTCATATAACTACAAACCCTCCCCTAAAATGTTAGTGGCAACTTCATTAAGCGTTGATTGAGGGTCTGATCTATGTTGCGTAAAGGAAACATCAATATCGGTTTGTACTTTGATGAGCATCGTCAACTCACGTGACATTACGCTATTTAATGTTTACAGATTTTTGTACAAGTACTCGTATTACCTATAAACGCACATTTATATCATTATGAACAAAATATTTATGTAATAGCGTAATAAAATATTACCGAATTTAAACATTCAAAAATATCTTATATTTTAATCGAAGTTGCAAAACATACACAAAACAAAAACTTTGATCGACCTTTTTAAGTTTATATCCTACGAAAACGTCAACAGAAAGGTTCGTGACCACAAAATCCAAAGATAAGAGACCCCCGCTCATTCACAAAACTGGATGGTCTGGACCTGGTCTCTTCATCTTTTTTTCTTATCTCGGTTCATTCATTAGAATCGAACTTTATAAGAGTCGACAACCCGGAAACATATCGCGCCTCCTTTTTTTTGTCACAGCACTTAATTATCTGGAATTTATATCTCGATAAAATCAGTCGTTAGAGCTACAAAAAAAAACATAAGTTTATAAGGTTGATAAATTGAATCGCACCTATGGTATACTTATATAAAATTTAAAACCTTACATTATCATCGTAATACTTGTTGTTGGATATATTATAAAAATATATTAAATAAAACTTTTGTAATTATTTAAAGGAATTGAAAATATTATACACCTAGAGATTAGAAAGACTTTCGCGAGATAAAGAAACTATAAAATTATCAGAAGATATCGGATTTTTTATCGCGCTTGTTCGTTGTGGGTGGCTTTTGATTCACGTGTCGCAGGACTTTTAGGCTTTGTTCTGCGGTCCACGTTCGCATTTTAGTTAATTACTGCGCGTAACTACCTAAGAGCGCCGGTGAGACCACGGAGGAGCTACGCCGCGGTGGCCGAGACCCAAGACAAAAGGAGGGTCGATGCCTTCGATAACGAAGCCAGTTTTTTATCTTCTTATTTTAACCCTTTTAATTAGTTAGGAAAATAATCTCGAATAAAAACAGCTCGGAATCTTTGCGATGCCATGAGTTAAGCATCGTCTTTATCCAATTTGACGTTTTGCTGCCTTATAATACATTATTGATTAAATTTAAATAAGTTTTATCTTAAGTCAACACCTTATTTTGAATTATTTACTTTGTATGTTATTAACTCTTAATCGATTTATTTACATATATACAATTAATGATTATTATTAAACAAAATTGAATTGCAATATCTAATTTATTTCGCCGCTAAACATCTTCTACCTTCAACTAAACCCTACAATTGATTAAAACCCATTAATATAAAATGATAATGGTTCTTGAAGCAGTAAACGATGGAATCGCTATAAAGTTAAATATTAGTTTGTATTGAAAAAAATACAAGCCCCGATGTGAAACAAAACGATACAGTCGTTAATTTTCATTTCACTGTGTTGTTTTAACACCGTTTATCAGAGTCTTACTCAATTATAAAGAAAAGAAACTTACATCAGGCGCCTACTAAGTAATAACATTGTATGAAATAATTACATACTATTAATACATATTTCAAGATGGCAAAAGAACAATGAATTTTTAAAAGCTGTTTGCAGTAAACGTACAGTTGTGCACAAAATGTGTTGCAACATTAAATTAGACGTAGATAAAATGTACAATAATGTATAAGAAGTACTTTCCGTTCTATCATCATTTATATTGCGTATCAAATTTTATTACCATTTAGAATTTTGACATTAGATTATTCCTTACTTCTGGGCTTAGAAGTAGTACCTGTATATTAAATAAACAGTATTTATAATGTTTCAACAATAAACTGGAAAATAAACAAATTAATTTGTTGATTTTTATGGTTTATTTTAATGCTTTTCTTATAAAAGAATACCCAAAAAGAATAATGAAGAAAAAAAAACGGTAAAAATTTAGTGGGATAAATGGATATCAAAGTGTATTGTTATGTATGTTATCACTTGCCTCCATTCACTACTATTTGTGTACAATTTTATTAAATGAATGTGCTTATGATTGTACAGCGGACGTTAGGCTCGTTACTTTGTTATCAGCGAGCGAGCGACGCGTCGCCTGCGTCAGGCTGTGCTGATGGTTATCTTGACGGACTATTCCCTTCAGTTACCGCCTATTCAGAAGTAGGTGCCCTTTACACCTTCGATATATATTTTCCGCTAGTCTGCATGTGAATTCATTATAACATTTACTTTATTGGTCGTATAAAATATGTTCGAACATACTAAAAACAATGGTTGACACACAATGTTTATAAATACCAACTAGTTTTGGATTCAGCTAGGCCGCCATATTAGATGTGACTGCTACTTACGGTTATTTAACTGTTAGTAGCAGTCACCTTCTT
Organism: Tinea trinotella; assembly: GCA_905220615.1. Taxonomy (NCBI): domain Eukaryota; kingdom Metazoa; phylum Arthropoda; class Insecta; order Lepidoptera; family Tineidae; genus Tinea; species Tinea trinotella. The sequence continues at coordinate 8,690,156 of HG992305.1, forward strand.
TCATTAACCGCACTTCAGCTTTACATCAGGCGGGGTGCTGTCATAATATTAAATCACAATACAGAAAAAACAAAACAATTTTGTTAAGACGAAAAAAATATTGAACATGAATGTATCAATTGCTTACCTACAATTCATGTAATTGCACATTTACTCATGGACGCATTGAACGAGGCAGACCCAGGACGGTGTTTTCCGATCAAATCCGAACATATTCAACAAAGCTGGGTTGCAAGTGCCCATAACCGTCAAGCTTGTATGAAAAGGATTATGGAAGCGAGAAAATTTTGTCAGGATCGTGGCAAGTAGCGCTTCGTTGTATTTGCCTATCCCTGTGGGTAAAAGGCGACATAGGGATTTCAATCAACCACTATTGACTAAACTTTCAATGTCAACATATTGCGGGGGGCTACCTATTACTTACAACCATTGTTCATTTAAAATAAATTTGTGAATTTAGTAATTATATTTATATCTATAAAATAAAAAACAAACTATAATAGCTACGTAATAAGTGCAAATAAGAAGCTATTATATTATATATAATATTTATTTTACATGCTAAGCTACTTAAAGCGCTAGTATCATAGAAACTAAGTGACCAAACTACTCGAACATATCAAATTCACATTGGTATCGGTACGAGTATGTAAGTGGTTTTTAAACCAGAGGCTCTTTGTTTACGAGACGATTCAATACTAGTGGAGATCATCACGGTCCCCTTAAATAATAACATCATTAAGTAAAATTAGAACGATTTAAAAATAAGTTAGTCGAAACTATTATGCTATCTATTATTATAATATGAAGCGGTATGAAGCCAACATTGCCTGCCTCACTGTTTCGTATCAAAGTTTGCGATAAATATACACAGGGCAGTTCGTCTGCTTCTTATGAATAAATTATGACGTGAAGGCAGGTGGAATGACCTGACACAAAATGTTTTGATGGAATTGTTTTAATTGGACGTTATCTCTCCTCGATTATCGCCTTGATACTTTGTTCGAAAATATGAATTTATTATAACTATTAATATGTATAAACTCATCCTCAATAACATTAATAAGTGTTTTTAATTTGAATTTATGAATGATTATTTTATTCTGATAATTTATTAAAAGTAAGGGTTAAAAATTAACAACTTTTTAAAATGCAATTGTGTAAATATAACATTAAATTAATTAACAACCTCTTCAAGGTTAAACCAAAAATCATTTTGTTTTTTCGTTTTTAAACATCTTTCAAACATAAAATTCTTTCAAGACTTAATGAATGCACTAAAATTTAGTGTCTTTGCCAGCAATTATCGTATGGGAATTAAAGTTAAGAGCCACAATATTTGTAATTTTATTTGTTTATTGACGTTTTGGTGCATGACCAGATTAAAAGCTCTAAAGAGCAGTCAGTGTATTCTCACAAAACAATGACAGCGAAATAACATATTTGCAGTGCATAGAATATTTTATCGACATGGGAACGTTCTAAATTGGCAGGATAGGATTTATCCCTAACCTACAATGACCCACGAGAATTGGTTGCATATTGAGTTAGCACGTAAATAACCATTAATACAAGCTGCTGCACAGACAACGATAAACCGTTTATATACTCTGACGTTACATCAATTTGTTACCTTATTTGATATTTTATATATCTAATAAATAAAATGTTAAAAATATAGTTAACATTCGTGATAATATCGAGGATTTTATTTTTTTATATTTTAATAATAAAAAAAGCAGTTTATTTTTAACATCTATCAGTGTTTGATTTTCCCTTAACAAACCGTTTTTTGGTACTTACAATAATTCTTACTTAATAGTACTTACTAAAGCCTGTTTTAATTCAGATGTGTTTAAATTATTTATAATAAATAATGCAATTACGAGCAAATACCAGAGGCTAATATTACAATATAATTATTTTTATGCAACAAGTTTCATTATTAATAATGTACAGTTATATTTGATCGTGTTAGTTATTTTATAAAATGATCAATTAATTGACAGATAGTTATCGCTATGATGTTAGAGACGTCGGTTATTGACTAGATAACCACCCTGAGAATGTTTACGTGCATGATGCGTCTTACACACCTGCCAGCGCCATGCATACACATTAAGGTGAGAATGTCGAGGCATTAGCGCGTGAAAAATATTAACCACCTTACGTTTGTAATACTGCCAATTTACTAAATACTACTGTGTTGTTACAATCGTAATCGTTTGTTTTATTCAATACAAGATATTTCAATTAAATTATAACGTAGACTTTTGATATACATTTATTTTAAATAATACGATAATAATATATACTACTTTATCATTTATTTATTTTGACAGGATATCTTACAGAATCCCTTCTCATGTTATGATAGCATAAATTAAGGCGACTGCTACTACGGTTGAATAACTGCAAACAGCAGTCATATCTACTATGCCTAATATGATCCCGGAACTAAACAATATTTCGAAAATTTAATATTTATACAAATAAAAGCTATTAAACAAATCTTTATTTGGTTATTTTAAAATATAACGTATGCAATCAACGTTGCCAAATATGAACTGTATTTTGATAAAAATAAGTGACACGTCCTCTTGCGTGAACATTAATTTTGACAACAGGCGTGGACGAACGGTTTTGCGATTGGTTTGTTGCGCGTAAAGTCCCGGGTTCGATCCCGGGTCGAGCAAATATTTGTTTTATAGCTTTTATTTGTAATATTTAATAATATTAAATATTGCAAATATTTGTTAATAAAACAAAAAAGAGATGGATATTTGCTTCGGGTCTGTTATCAAAGAGTGGTAGGCAGTGGTACCCAGTCTGCCGATCCGGGGTAGTACCACCACTTACAAGTATACAGACCGTGAAGTGATTTGGTCACGTTTCGGGATCAGCTTGTAAGTTGCCGGTTCCATCTAGGCCGGCATAGTGGATGTGATTGCTACTCACAGTTATTGAACTGTAGTAGCAGTGACATTCATTCATGGACCACACTTCGGCTTAACATCAAGCGGGGTGCTGTCATATGTCGAGTCAAAATAAAAATATATATATATATATATAATATATATATATATATATATATATATATATATATATATATATATATATATAATATATATATAATTCAGTCAACAATTTCACGCCTTAACTCTGACAAGGATAGGCAGCGAAACAGAACGCCACTTTCAACGACCCAGACATATCTCTCTAGCTTCCTTCACAATCACAATTCTTTTCATACATGTTTTTTTGTTATGTGCACTGCTGACCCCTCTTCTTTTTTAAGAATGACCCCGATTTGTTTATTGAACCACCTTCTTGATCCTTTTAATCCTTTCCACTCGCCTCCGATCTATATATCTCCATCGTCAATCATCTTTCATCCATTCTTAACAAAAATATGGTTAATAAACTTATTTAACCTGACTACTTTTACTATATTGTTTAAACGTAGAATAATAATTACGCTTCAATTTAAAAAAATATAATATTTAAAGTTTCAAAGTTGGTTGTTCATAAACAAATATAATAAATATATATAATAATAAATATAATAATATAATAAATTTAATAATAAAATATAAATATTCAATAATTCATATTTCAAGTCGCCGATGAATAGATAAGAAAAGCAAAAGTTCTGCACCTTGTAAGTATACAAAAATAACGAATACACGTTGTTAAAATTATTAATTGTTATTTTGCATGATTAAATAAATAGATAATTACCATTAAATGCCATATTATTGTTGTCTTGCATTTGATAGTAATAAAAAACGTGATGCGCAATTTTATTTATGCGCAAATATATTTAAAAAACACTTTTATTATTCAGTTTTTTAGCATACTCGTAAAATACATACAAATTTTTGTACTGAATTATTTCATTCGTTGTTTGTTACTGTTCCGTGACATTGGATACAAGAACACATAAAATTCATATCGAAAATACAATCATTGTGGCTGACAAACGAGTACAAATTGTAAAAAAATAACAGTGTTGTAATAATACAAGAAACAAGTTGTCGTGTAAAGAATTAGCATTCCCTCCTCGCATATTCAACGGGCGTCGTAAGTCGAGTACGCGACCGCTCATTATATGCTGACAACAGGCTTTATCTTCTTATCGAAAGTAACCTTTTCGTGGTGAACGTTATTATAAAAATTTATATAATAACATATAAATGATAATAAGGTAGCGGACACCGGTGCACGATAATAACAATATTAAAAATATAAATAATTCAATGCGCTATCGGCGGTGGACGCACGCGACGGACTTCCGGACCAAGTGATCTATCTATATAATTAATACACAAGGCTTTTTCTTCTATTAACGCGTCAGTTTACGATGACACTTCGCATTTTAGCATTCAAATAGTTTTATTATTTATTGAAATATTGCTGGCAGATCTTTAAAATTTGTATTTTTTTTAAATTAATAGTCATAAAATAAAATTAAGTTAAAGTTGTAAAAAAACCAAGGCCCCTAATATGAGCTATTAAATTTGATTTTTATGAATTGCCTCAACCTCAGCCTATTTGTCAATAAATCAGTGAAATGTTTAATACGTATATGCATGAGCACTAGTCTTGTAAACATAATCATCAGTCATCGGTTTCGTGGGAAAGACTAAAAGAAAACGCATTCAGGTGTTCTTAACTTCCTACACGTGCATCTTAGTGACCAGTAAGAACGGTCGCACTACCCGCATGTTATGTGCCCGCGTACAGGAAGGACTTTTACCATTGAGTTATGAGGTTATAGTAAAATTATACAAAAAGAGAAGGTGGCGTGAGAATTTTTTGTCATAAACTTTACAGTCTATTTACCTCTCTCTAGGGTTTATATAAAAGCAACTAATGGATTTTCTCATAGATTTAAGTAAGTTAAAGATACATATCAATTTAACATATTGCAGATAGACACTAATATATAGGTACATAGGGTAGGTAAGTTCTTAAAACAAATCAATAATTAATATTTTTGATTGGCTATGTATTCTGATTTATAATTTATTTTAAATCAGAATGGAGTTTTTTTTTTTAAATCAGACTTTTGCTTATTGATTAGCGTTATGTTTACATCATTCTTAAATCTTTTTTTATGATGGATGCGTTAAAAAAATGAAGTATTAGTGGAATATGAATACCATTGTGGCAGCAACACGACAAAAACGGTACGTAACATATATGACGTACACGCAGCGAACATTACAAACGAACTAATAACCCGTTATTGGTTTATACGAACTAAAGAAGAACTCCGGGTTGAAACTTTGGTTGACAATGACGGATTGACGATGATTGTGAAAGCTGATGATACTCTTCTATGGCTGATACTCAATCAATATTAGTTCATATGTGTCAAATTGGCAACGTAAAAAAGCCTAACAAATGGGTGCTCCACCAACGTGCCTGCTTCGCGTACGAGACGAAGGCAAAGAAACAAAGGAGTTTCAACCGCATTCTTACGCATTGTTACTAAAATGGATTCTGTTCGACAATTGCAAGCGCTCACTCAGTAAGTTGATTAGAAGCTCAGCCAGGAGCTTCTAACCAATGCCTTAAACGAAAAATTAACCCAACAAAAGTGATAGTTTTGTAAGATACTGTGAAAACTAAACACAGTGATGGACAAGCTTGCACATCTTCAACCAGCTTTGGTCAATCGCTCATGCACGACAACGCGCAAATCCATACAACACGGTATCTACAAAAGCTGGGCTTGGAAGCTCTGCGTCATCTGTCTTACCCACCAGGCCTTACGCTCATACACTTTTAGCTATTTTCTTATGTTATACTGGCATGAAAACATATATCTTTTAATAAAGACTTAGCATCTGACCTCGACTTCCCTGTTTAATAATAAACGAGGGGACACTGGCGACTGATAAAACCGATTCAGTTACGATTAGTTTACCAAGGGCTGTCGCCGTCATATATTTTTAATGATAAGCATGATGATAAGCAAGAGGAGGTCCGAGAGTGACGACGACTGAGAAAACCGAGTTTGTTCACGGCTACCTCAGTCGCCGTCACTATGCCGGCCAAAGGTGCTTCTTCACGCATCGCTTGAAGGATCTAAGGTCATAGGATTAAGAGAACACATGGGCAGGCAAAACATTCCACTTGTCAATTAATCTACAAAGAAAAGACGCACCGAACTTTTTAGTTTGACTGCCGATTCGGTCGATAAAATGCGGATGCTTTCCCCGACCTGTGCGGGTATTACGGGAGTGAAAAGATGAGATAGAAACAAGGTTAAAGAGCTCCTCGGAACATTTTCCGTGGTATAAGCGATAGAGGACGCACAGAGCCGCCATGTCTCTGCGTAATTGCAGGGGCTCCAGAGTTCGCGTGACCTCTGCATCACCTATGATTCGGACAGCTCGGCGCTGCAATCAATCCAGGGCATTAAGAAAATACTTGGCAGGCAGAGCGAATCTGAGCCTTGTAAAGTAGCAGGCGAAGCTCTGGCGCGAAGAACCGCCGCACCTTGTTCAGGATGCCAAGGGAGGTGGTCTTAATGGCCCGCTCGATGTGGTCCCTGTGATTCAGGTCGCAGCGAAGGGACATTCCAAGAATGTCCAGTCTTTCCGAATCACTGAGGGAGTTGTTACATTGAGAGGGAAGGGGAGTAAACGGGGATTTTTCGTCGAGAACGCGCATACCTGAGCCTTGTCTGCGTTAAACTGAACCAGGTTCTTGTCGCCCCAGTGGGTAATACGATCAAGAACCCGGTTCAGTCCCGCTACAACAGACTCTCTCATAACGGCTATCTCAGGTTTGCCGGCTGCGGGGCGGGCAGTGTAGCGTCAATGCACCGTGCTGTCATCTGCATAGCAATGAATGCCGGATCCAAGGTCCAGTATGTCATTGATATGCAGAAGGAACAAAGTCGGCGACAGCACGGAGCCCTGAGGGACGCCGGCATTCACCGACATCCTGCGCGACGCGCTTCCATCCACAACAACGCGTATGGAGCGGCCACGCAGGAAGTCAGTTATCCTGCCCCGCAGACGGTTAGGTAAATCGTATGCCTCGAGCTTGGATTAAAGCCCCCTGTGCCAGACCCTGTCAAACGCTTTGGAGATGTCCAAGCCAACAGGAAGGTATTTAGCAAAGGTAGGTAGCAAAGGTATTAGGTTTTTAGGATGGGAAGAACACACAGCTGACAAAGCTTGTCGATTGTTCTACAAGGAACAACGCACCAAATTACTGTTACAGATAAAACATGCAGCCAGAAGCATCCATCGCTACGCTGGCGTCACTCAACTCTGATAACTTTCAGATTCCGGAACTTGAATAAGTCATTGCATTGTGTAAATGTTTTACTCCCCTTTCTTCTTTTTGTTACATCTCACTCAGAACTTCGGACAGACTAGACATTTTAGGAATGTCCCTTCGCAGCGGTTTGAATCTAATCTCGTGTACCACAACCTGCAACTTGGCAAACTTGGCATCCTGAACAAGATGCGGCGTCTTCGTGCCAGAGCTTCGCTAATATTATCAAGCTCAAATTCGCTCTAGCGCGCAGTACTGTTCGCACTTCTGGGACGGCTCTGCCGTATCTTCTCAAAGCCCTAGATTCAATACTGCACCGAGCTGTCCATATTATAGGTGATGCAGAGGTCATGCGAACTCTGGAGCCCCTGCAACTACGCAGAGACATGGCAGCTTTGTGTGTCCTCTATCTCCTAAACCGCGGAGAATGTTCTGAGGAGCTCTTAAATCTTGTTCCTTCCTCGTCTTTTCACTCCCGTAATACCCGCCCAGGTTGGGGAAACATCCGCGTTTTTTCGACCGACAGCCCATGTCTCTCCATCCTATAATCATAGATCCTTCAAGCAATGCGCGAAGAAGCATCTTTGGGGCAGCCGTGAATAATCGTTTTTTTTGTCATGGACCTCCTCTTGCTAACAATCAGGCGGGTCGAAATCAGATGTCGAGTCAAAATATAAAATAAATATAAATGTTCGGCTGGCTGCCCACTAACTCATAATCATCATCATCAGCCGGAAAACATCTTTCAGCATAGGCCCTTAGAACGCCATTCCGAACGACAAGATGCCAGTTGTATCCACCGGTATCTTGTCGTTCATAATGGGGAAGGGAGGTTGCCATAATCCCCATGGTTGGCAATAAGCTTGGGATCACAGTATACACACTGCGCGTTAAGAAGACACTACTGCCCATCTTCCGGTAAGTCTGATCGAGTTTTAGAATATCCCGGGTCCACCAACTAACCGCCTCTTATATAGTCGTATATAAAAGTAATTATATTTTTTTATTGTAACGACATATGACAGCATCCCGATAGATGTTAAGCTGAAGTGCATGCTATAAATGAAGGTCACTGCTACTACAATTTAATAATTCTAAATAGCAGTCACATCCACTATGTCGGCCTAGTTGGAATCGGCAACATTCAAAGCTGATTCCGAAACGCGACTAAATCACTTTACGGTCTGTATATTTGTATATACAACTGTATTGTGATTCAATACTCTTAAAGTTCCTTATACACATCGTAGTCTGTCTGTCCGTCTATTAGCAATCTATTCCGCCCACTTTTTGCATACTAGGAGGTCAAACGTAAAAATAACTCGAGATCAGTCCAAAGCAGCTGATATTTAAATATCAATGAATCGATCAAAACGTCACGCTTTTTCCCACAGGGATCATTATCAGTCAGAAGACGTCCACTGCTCAACATAGATCTCCTTCTTAGAACGCCATTCCGAACGACAAGATGCCAGTTGCATCCACCGGTTGTTCGTGACTTTCACTATGTCGTCAGTCCACCTACGCTATGTCTTCCGGTTTGTGGTTTCCACTCTAGAATCTTTCTTCCCTATCGGTTGACGGTTCTTCGGCCAGCACCTCTATTTACCAATCCTACATGCTATGTCGGTAACTCTTGTTCTTTGGGGAATATCCTCATTCCAACGTCATGGACAACGTCTCAGTGACATATGTCATTACTAGCAACACATACTGGCTAAAAACCCTTGGCTTCAGGTACTTTTGGGCGAAAAGATGTGTGAAAAAGGCCACCATGGTCGCCATAATGCAAATTAATTATAAACGTTAAAAATCAAAATACAATAAATAAAAGGAAACTTATTCTTCAATTAGATTAACAATATATAATACCTAATTTTATACAGTTAGTAAAAACAAAAAGAAATCGATTAACAACTTTAATTAGCTTCGAATAATTGAATTCAGAAATAGCTTTGAAGGGAATATAGTTGCTTAGTGCTTTGATACTACTGTAGATAGATCGCTCAGGGTAAATGTAAATGATTGGGTTGTTAATTTATTTTCCTTAGTCAACTTATCAGTCAATTTTCCTTTCTAGATACCCTCGTCTGTCAACTTTGTAATTGAATAAATTGGAAATAGTTTTCCCAAATATAACCGACGCCGCAATAGACATAATAATAGTATATAACAGATATTATTGCGGCTATTGTGGTATAATGGCTTCATATTATATAAAAATGATATTTGTATTAGTAAAAATTGCATAGGTGCGAAAAGTATTGGCTTTTAATCACTTTTTTGGTTACACATTCTTTTTATTATACTTGATATTTTGTGCACCCCGCTTCATGTTAAGCTGGAGTACAGTCCATGGAGATGACCGTACTCCAGCTATCTGTAATTAGTAGTCACATTCACTATGCTGGTCTAGTTGGAACCGGCTGATACTGAAGCGCGACCTACCCCACTTGTAAGTGGTACTTCCCCGAATCGGCAGACTGGGAACCACTGTCTACCACTCTTTGACAACTAGACCCGGAGCAAAAACCCATCCGCCTCTTTTTTAATTCAACAAATTTTGACATATTTAATATATATACCTCAAATAAAAGCTATCGAACAAATCTTTGCCCCGACCGAGAATCGAACCCGGGACTTAATGTGTAACGAATTGGTGGCTGACAAATCCGCCTGCCGTCATATCCAATTTATTTTATCTTGCAGTTTTTAATACTACATGCACTATATAGATCCTACGTATACATGTGTATAGCTAATACGTGCCGTGCCTCATTGTTAGAACAAAATTCATTAAATATTTTATTTATTTATATTGTTTTTTATATTCCAATGATATTAATATTGCTGTATGCTGTGTGAAAGAAAAAGAAATAAATAAAAAAAGTTTAGTAGTTTACAAGAGCAAGCTTAAACAAAGTTTTCATTTTAAAATTTATCCTTGTAGTGTTAATATTTCTAATATTTTTATGGCTCGTTTATTTATTTGATTTGAGTGTACTCCTACGATTGCAATAAACTGTACCTATCTACATACAGTTTATTGCAAATCTTTATTACTACAGCCCCTGATTTTAATCAACGTTCGCAATATTCCTAAGTATTGGTTGGTAGAGAATGCATTAAGATGGCATTAAGCCCGCCTTGTGTACATAGAAAATTAATAATTATTTTCTTAGTAAATTCCTGTAGTTAAATTTAATAGTCTTGTAGATGCGCGATAAATGTGGATATATGTTTGAAAGAAGATATAGTGACACGGATTGACAAAGAAATGCTTCGATGGTTTGGGCACATGGAAAGGATGAATGAAAGTATTGACGAAAGGAAGTTTTAAATCTGATGTGGATGGCAGGCAGGCAAGGAGGGCCCAGGAGGGTGTTTTCCGACCAAATCAGAGACATCCTCAAGAAAACTGGGATGCCTAGTGCCCAAAACCACAAACCTGTATGAAGAAAATTGTAGATGTGAAGTAAGCAAGGGAGTTTTATAAGGATCGTGGTAAGTGGCGCTCCATTGTCTTTGCCTATCCCTGTGGATAAAAGGCGTGATAATTTGTTGTTGTTGTTGTAGTAATTTTATTAATGTGGATTTAGTTTGATTGGAGACTATACTATGACAACTAAGTATCGTGTACATTTTCACGACGTGATATAATTGTTACCCTATTTTAAGGATAACCTGAATTTTGACACTATTGTTTTTTAGATTGTTTTTTTAATTACATTGAGGTTAAAGTTTACAGAAACTTTATTAACTCAAAAAAACATAGTGCAATATGAGTATTATTAGGTTTTGTGTTAGTATTAATACAGTGACAATTATTATGTAAAGGACTCAGGTTTCCATTAGGAGTTTTTTTACTGCGAATTTAAATTGATCCAACCACATAATTTATTTTATTTGCTCTGGCAATCCATTATCAACTGTGCCCCTTTAATAGGTTTTTTCTTTATTTCTAATTTAGTTTTTGTTTCTTTGTATAATGTTTCTGTTCTAGTTAGGTATAGTGTCTTAACAGCCTTGTTTTGAATTACCTGCATTTTTTTCATAAGAGTTGTGCCAGCACTTCTCCAGATAGTAATGAGGTATTCTAAGTGTGGCAATACAAGTGAGTTGTAAATAACTTGTCGAACATTTAGCGGAATAAAGCCAGTTATCCTTTTTGAAGCACCAATATTTGGTACTATTTTTGATTTGACATGATCTATGTGAACTTTCCATGATAAATATTTGTCAAGTATCAACGACAACTTTGCGCAACCATTATTATTGATATAAACGATGTTCGCTTTCATTTTGATTGAAAGAACCGACGTTTCGAAGGCTTAGCAGGCGTCGAGGTTCGTGAGTAGTATTTTTTTCTTTATATTTAATGCCGCAGGTAGGTTTTCTAACACCTTAAGTCGAACATAAAAATAGTATAGTAAAACACGATAACACCCTTGATTGTTACATTGTTGAAGTAAGTAATAAACTTAGGTTTCCCTAATTCAATTATAAAGCGATTTATTGTTACATTTATTGCAACTATTCCTTGATTTTCAAATGTATACTGTATGTAAACGTGTTACAGTTGACATTCAAATTCTCAGGAATGTTATGTATTTGACTTCTTGAGTAAGCATGCTACGATATATTTTCTTTGGTTTTTAGACGAATAGAAACTTGTAGTTGATAATACAACTTAGATATTATTATTTTTGTGTTAGGAACAGTCTAGAAAAATGTAGGTACTTGTGTACTAGTATTGTGTACGCGTACTTACTGTATGCAAGTCTGTTTTTCTACGCATTACTAACGATTAATAACGATTTAGCCAGTAAGTTTTTATTTGTATTTGTAGTTATTGTGAGTGAATCGGGTTTGATTATCAAATTAAGTAGTCATTTGTTTTACAGGTTTTCTTTTTTAGGTTTCAGAAATCCTACTTTTATTAGATTATACTTTTTTTTATAGATTCAGATTGTTCATTGATCTAATCGGGGACATTCTTAAATAGCAGTAGTGTGTAGCACTCTGACTATCCCCGGTTCTATATAAAAAAATATGTTTTAATTTACAATTTCTTATTAATAAAGAGGAAATGTAATTTAATTTTCTATTTGATAACATCAATAATTATTTACCTCTTACTTAATATACTTAAATACTGTTTTAATTTTTTGTGGTCTATTTTTTTCAGAATTATATATTTTGCTTTTTTTAAACTTTTTGTACAGGATCATAATATAAAAAATTACGGATGTGTAACTAAGAATAATATTAAAAAAACTTTAAAAATAAAATAACCAAGCATAACTTATAATAGCATTTTTCAGTTATTCATTTTCATGTTCTCGTGCAAGTGATAATTACCCAAACTAACATTATTTGTGTAATAATGTTAGATATTAGGTATTATCTTAATCTAAAATCTGAAATATAATACGACGTTAAAGATTTATGACTTACGTCTTGTTGGTTAAAGAAGTCATCCTGGCCGTCGTCTCCAGAACAGCCCATATCCTGGAGGAGGGGTGTAACGTGACGTTCCCAGTCATCCATTATCATACGAAAACTTAATAAATATTAATAACAAAAGTTATTTCACTATTACAAATGTACAACTTATTACAATAAAATGTTTCACCACCACAATATTGTAATATAATTTAAGCGGTAATGCGCTCGATATTAACAATCATGTCCTTATGGAAATAAAAGTCGCTACCACTCGCATTTCGCGCCAAAAACTTTAGATTTTGTTTTTCTCTTTGGCAGTTAAACCGAGTGAGAAATGCACGCGATCGCTCGCTACAATCAGCTGTCAAAAAGTTACGAGAAGAAAAAATTGTGGCGGGCGTATCGCATGCCCGCTGTTGCCGGCGCGCATTCAAAAAACGTACTAGGAGAAAAGTTGGTGGAAACTCTGTACGGATGTCAGTGTGGTGAGACGCGCGCTCCCGGCCGCTCGTCAACGCGACCGGTACCCGAGTGCGTTGCTGAACGCCCTCCGTCTTGCCGCCTCGACGCACTTCTCACTCGCGCGTGCCTCAGCACGTTCGCGCCCTCCCGCTCGCTCGTTTGGCTCAAGTCGCACGCCTCCTATGGGCGTCCGCGATTTCCGCCACAATATGGCCGGGTCGCTACTGCTTGCCACTATGCCTTACCAGATCATGACCAACCAACAAATGCGCATCAACAAATTTCCACTTTCCTATCATCAAAAGACCACATTACCTTGTACCTCATACCAACTTCTATTTAACTAATCTCAAATGAGGAAAATTGTTTAAAAACTTTAAAAATAATAATCAGAAAGCTTATTTACAATAAACTTTACATCAACTAATATACACCAACCAATATATCAAGTAAATAACTGTCTTTTATAAATTACACAAATAGTATTATGCAAATATATAAGTATTTAAATCAAAGGAAAACTAATTATTAGATAGAATGTGAAATTAACAAACAAAAAGAACTGATATACCTAAAAATATATACTCGTACATGTTAATCTTTTATATTTCTGCTTACGAATAACACATTAAAGTAGGCATTATCTTAGATGCTATCTACATATTATTTTATTAAACTGTAAAAACTATGTATTCACCGTATCAAAGTCACTTACTTATTTTATACTAAGCACTACATGGTTATTCTCAGTCGCTCTAGGTAATAGCGTAGAGCATAACATAGTAAAACACTTACCGCTAGCGAAGTCCGTACAAACGGCCAATTAAAAGTTAAATGTCTAATTCTTGTTAGACGCCGGAAGTCCGAAACTTGTAGTACAAACCACTGAAAGTTTGAAACAAATAAGTTTGTCTATACCTGTGTATGTTAAGCAATTTAGCTCAATTTCAATAAAGTTGAGGTCTTTGTTAATTACTTGGTAACTATTTCATGTATAACTTACAAGACACTGAAGGAAAATCATCTTGGGTAATTTGTGCATCTTTATATAAATGTGATAGGATTGGAACTTAAAAATGGCTTCCCATTACGTACTAAATATTTTTTAATTTGTAAAAACGAGTATAGTTTGTAAAATTGATCAATATTTCTAGTACCTTGTTTATTTTTCAAATAAAATAAGCCAATAAAGTTCAATACAAGTTTCATCATCATCAATTTAGCCACTAGTCTACTACTGCATAGACCTCTCTAAGCAATTTCCACTACAGGCAGTGAAAAGCAACCTGCAAATCAGTTACTACCTACATTTTGCAGGTCTTTCTTTACTTCATGTCGAGGATGAACTTTTGTAATATGGTCGTACGTAAAAATATTTCTACAACTGTAATATTTTTAAATCGACTAATTGTCAATTAAAATAAACAAAATGTAAACTAATAAGTATAATATTCTTCAGTTCAAATCTATAAATACGCTTGAGACAAAAACATAAATCTTTTGTAATTTAAACCCTGATTACACCTATAAATATTACTAAATCGCACCTACTAGAAAAATAAAATATAACTTGGGGATTTTCGTAACTTCATAAATTAGGTATTAGCAAAATAGCGTTCACTTAATATTTGTTAAGATCATAAAAACAGAGCACTGAAACCGAAAATAAAATGCATTAGAATTTATTTTACTAATTAATGTTTGTGCGTTAGTTAAGTAAAATAAATAAAATAAATGATTTTTCACGATCCTGACAGAATCCTTCTGAAAATATTCGATCAAATTGTCACGCCGTTTCCCCACAAGGATAGGCTGAGACAATAGAGCTTGACAGATCCTGACACAACTCCCTCGCTTCCCTTATATCTAGAATTCTCTTTATACAAGCCTCTTTATCTCTTTATTGGGTCGGCCTCGTTTAACGCATCTATCCACATCAGATTCCTTTCGTCGTCTTTCGCTCATTCTTTCCATGTGCCCAAACGATTAAAGCATTCCTTTGGTCAATCCTTGTCACTACATCTTCTTTCAAATCACTCCTAAAGAAAAATTGCCTTACTCTCACAGCGTAATTTTATATTACCCTAACTCTCTGTGGGAGTTAGGGTAATATAACTTGGTTTGAATCAAAGGTTTAACAATTATTATTTATCAAACAAATTATTATACAAAGAACTATGTAGCTTTTATTATGAAAATTATCTTTCAAAATAAATTAATATCATTCATCATTTATCACATTTTTCAATTCTATATTGATATCATTATCATTTTTAATTTTTACGCCCTAATTTCTACAGGCAGAGACAACTGAGTGTCGTGGATTTATCATACCACGACTATGATAAATCTCTATCTTCATACATACATACGTTCCCATAGAGTATCTGCAGATATCCCCGAAATGATACAGAATATTATTAAATACCGCATTCACCGTAAATAAATAGCGGAAATAACTAAATGAACAATAAAGATACATAGTTATTATTGCACATAATTTAATTAACAATCAAATTGTTACACCTTTTTCCCACAGGTATAGGCAAAATTATTATATATAATCTTTAAGTCAATGCATTTTGATTCGTATTATTTTATTTATAGTAACATGACATATTTTGTCAATTTCACTAAAAAATGCCAGTTTTTTTGAAGTTTATGTGTATATAAAAAAACTTTACAAGTAAAAGTTTTTTTTTATTGTAACACGACATTTGACCTCGACCCGCCTGATGATAAGCAAGAGGAGATCCAAGAGTGACGACGACTGAAACATCCGAGTTAGTTCACGTCTGCCTCAGTCGCCATCACTATGCCCGTCAAACGAAGTGAGATAGCTACGAGTGAAATAGCTTACTGATTCTGACTATCTCAACGCTACGTCGTTGCACCTTGCAGAGGTAGCAAAGCATGCTTTACTTGGTTGATGACCAAACCAATGTTTACATAATTAATCTATGGATTAATCGATAGATGTGGTTTGAAAGAAGATGCTTCGATGGATTGGGTACATGTAAAGGATGAGTGAAAGTAGATTGACGAAAGGAATTTATAAATCTGAAGTGGATGGATGCGTTAAACAAGGCAGGCCCAGGAGAGTGTTTTCCGACCAAATCAGAGACATTCTCGCGAAAGCTGGGTTGCCTAGTGCCCATAACCACAGAACCTGTCCGAAGAGAATTGTGGATGTGAAGAAACCAAGGGAATTGTGTAGGGATCGTGGCAAGCGGCGCTCTATTCTCTCTACCTATCTGATTGATTGATTAAGTTATCTAGTATATAGAATTTGTTTACATTTATCTAGCATAGCATTATATTGTAGAGTTGTTTGCAGACTAAAATTAATGTACGAATAGCATGTTCAAACAAGAGAAAAACACCCTCCTGGGCCTGCCTTGTTGGCCAAGCATCCATTATCATCAGATTTATAAATTCCCTAATATCACCTTGAAAAAGTCTCCTCGATCTCCCCCTTTTGTTATATCTAAATGTTTTCATCCCCATCATGGTGTCGATTTCTAACACTACAAAATTACGCATGCTTTATCTTTAAAAACTAATCTCATTATACGTTTACGGTAGACAAGATGTACCAGCAGAATATGTTAAATAAGTTAGCCCAGCCTCTACAGAGGATTATATGACGAGATACACTTAAACCAGCTATCCAAACATTTAGTCACCGTAACGTACGGAACTAAGGCCTCCCTTTTAGCAACGCTGAAGATAAACAAAATCTGTATCTAGCAGCATCAAAGGAGTTAGCTGTTAGCCAGAATATTTAACATGGGCGAATGCTTTCATGTTTCACTTCAGGTTATAGTTTGATCACATTGCGCCATAGATTAATAGCTGATTTAGATTCATTATTAAAGTCGTGGACGCACTTTATTAAGGGACGCACTTTAAGAGCAACTGTGTTACTATTACATAAAGATTTAAAAATATATTTTATTTAGTACATGACATATTTTCACAATTTAACATCAGACAAATTGTATAGTAATTGGCCTGCAGAATTAGAAAAAAGGATGGAAACTAATTTGTTTATAGATAGATAAAAACAGGTGTATTTAGTAGTAAAAAATTAACCCCTGAATATTTTCATTTCAGAGTTATAAATACTTGAAATTTTCGAAAATTTCGACAGTGTGAGCGATTATTTAAATAAATAGTCAATAAAATTCAATCAATCAGTGCTCAAATTACCCGTTTTAAATTATCTAGACAAAATAACATTAAAAATATACAACTACATTCATTCTTCAAGTTAAAAAAAAAACTCCAGTATTCATGTTTTTTTTTATATAAAAGCGGCTTTTTAATAATGCTTTGTTTGACTCATTTGGGAGGAAATTCAGGGGTATATTCCTTACTAATCTACGGCTATCTGACCCGAATTAGTTCTTAATATACCTGGTTTATATACCTGGTCACATCGTTTAATTCTACTGGCCTATAATATATTTTTACAATTTTAATTAGTATCTCAATAAATAAATTATTTCATTTTACTAAAAAAAAAAACTCCAGTATTCATGTTTTTTTTTATATAAAAGCGGCTTTTTAATAATGCTTTATTTGACTCATTTGGGAGGAAATTCAGGGGTATATTCCTTACTAATCTACGGCTATCTGACCCGAATTAGTTCTTAATATACCTGGTTTATATACCTGGTCACATCGTTTAATTCTACTGGCCTATAATATATTTTTACAATTTTAATTAGTATCTCAATAAATAAATTATTTCATTTTACTGAAGTCAAAAACAGTATAATATAAATTATAATTATATCGCCTTATATAAATATTAAATTGGCCGGTATAGTGACGGCAACTGGGACAACCATGAACTGTGTCGGATTTTTCACTCGTTGGCACTCTTGGATCTCTCTTTGTTTATCAGGGGGACCTTATTGTAGGGTCTAAGTTTATAGGATTGGGTAAACACGTGGGCTAGTAAATAATTTCTACGTTATATCATAAGAATAAAAAGACGATGCAGGGAAAGGTCTCTCAAGAGACTCCTTAAACCATTAACCGTGGTATGAGCGATAAACAACGCATAGACCTGTTATGTCTCTGCATTGTATAGTAACAGGCGTGAAGTATCACCGCACTTTGTTCAGGATGCAAATTTCGCAATGGTGGTCTTAATGGCTCGGTGTGGTCGCAGAGAAGGTATAATATGTACATATTTACCCATAGGTACCCTAACATATTTTCTGTACAATGTACTGTAACCCCTGAAAGTGGCCTAGGACCTGTTTCCATAGTCATATCTATGCATATGACTACTTTAAATAGTTTATTGTAGAGAACGTTATTTTGACATATTTAAATTGATTGACGATCAATAATAAATTATGACATCAGCTATGTGGCAGGATGGTCGTATTAATCCAAAATAATGTGTATTTCTTTTCAATATATTAACTTTGTATAGATTTTGTAATTTAATAAATAAACATTCCAATTATAATGAGTGCCTTTCAGTGATAGTTAAGTTATGTATGCAGTGGCAAGTAGGCTAGGTCAACTGCTCAGGAGAGTTGGATCTAACTCATAAAATCTGTAACACCATCGGCATGATGAGGTGTTATAGTACCAATAGTCCAAGAAAATAGGCCTTTAAATACGAATTTTAATGTTAATACTTGAATTTTTTATATATCAAATTGTCTCGCCTCTTTCCCACAGGGATAGGCAGAGACAATGGAGCGCCACTTACCACGATCCTTACACAACTCACTTGCTTCCCTCACATCCATAATTCTCTTCATAAAGAGCTCTGTGGTTATGGGCACTAGGCACCCTAGCTTTCTTGTGGATGTCTCCGATTTGATATAGGTTTCTTTAAAAGATTAAAAAACGAATCGTAAAAGTAATTTTTTATATCATCCCTGGGAAGGGGTGAAATAAATATAAAAAGTGTTTTTTTTTTCAAATTTTGGGGAAATGGATAAGAACTAGAAAAAAAAGTAGAAATAAAAGTTGTAAATCATCAAATTTTATAAAGAAATGATCACTTTATGTTTATCGCTAAAATTAAAATTATCCGAGATGGGGCGGTAGAAGCTAGGGGATGATAGTAACAACTTTAAAAAAGCATACGCCGTTAAAAAAAGAATATGTATATTTAATTAAAAAATATATTTTTAACTATAACTTTGTTGTAAAAAATATTTCAACCATTCAAAATTTTTAGGAATATTTATTTATTTAAATATTTATTATTTTTTAATCTGATCATTTGTCGGAATTATATTTTATACCTGTCTTTTCCAATCAGGTATAAAATAATTTACCTGTTGAAAGATTTCTCAAGGCGGCGACTTTGCATTTACTCTCGAGTAAGCAACGTCATGCGCCAATTGCTCTCATTGGGCCTCTATGTGTGTTCTTTTGAATGTACAATTTTGTCTATGTGTGAAGTGTCATGTGATCTCTAACGACTTCTGACTGACAAAAAATTAATCGGGGTGCATTCAGAAAGCAAAAGAGAAAGACGAAAAAGAGTGCCTGTTGTCTGTTCTATTTTTTTTCTCTTTTTTATTGTGACACAACATTTGACTTAGACTCTTGCCTGATGATAAGCAAGAGAAGGTCCAAGAGTGATGACGACTGAAAAAACCGAGTTAGTTCCCGGCTGCCCCAGTCGTCATCATTATGCATAAGTAAATTAAATTGAATTTCTGAAAATACTGCAGGTCATAGCGATGGCAAGGAGATGGCATCATCATTTGCCATAATATGATATTATGTTATTGTATACAGAACAACCTAATCATTTTAAGCGACGCACTTGAGTAAAAAATTCTTATGGATATTTTAGAGAAGGACTATTCTCTATAAGATACCTTAAAATCATAAATAGCAGTATCAACCTATAGACCGGACATCTTAGTTTACTCTCGGTACTTGAAAACTATCATCCTTATTGAGCTCATCGTTCCGCAGAAAACAAAACAAACATTCCAAAAGACCACAATATCCAGTAAAATAGATATTTATTACGATCTTATAAATGAAATGATAAAAAAGTAAACACTCAGCTTTACGCAGTCGAAGTCCGAACTTGAATCATCTTTGAAAGGATCTTGGCCCTTCAAGTAGATTTTTTTACCAAATGTCAAAGGCGGCATTGGTAGGGTCTTACAGTAATTGGTTAAGTAGAAAGGAGGTCCTACTTTTCGGCCTGATCACGACAATTTGCTGCAACTTTTTAAAGTTAACTTTTGTGTGAACTAAATACTTAAATAATGAAAGGATCATAACATTTACACAAACAACTAAAAGAAAGACTGTTGAAAGATATTGTGCTCCACAGCGATAGCGTGTTACAGAATAGCGAAATTTGCGTTACGTAATAAAGCGCGGTTCTCAACCAAGCTATAACCAAATAATTGATTAGGTTTGATGACTATTATGTAACAATATTATTTAAAGATTAAAACATGTTTTACGGTAAATTAACATTCAAAAACTAATGGTGAAATTAAGTTAATGCAATTTTACTAGGTGTAAATACGCCAAACAACGTACGTATATGTGATATATACATACATACTCGTATATACATAACAAATGCAACATAGCAATAAATTAAAGATACTCATAACTCTTTTAATTTCAAGTATATATTTAAATATTAAACAATAAGTCGTAATAATCAAACCTAATTCCCTCAGTCATAGGCAAAAAAAATTGAGTGCCACTTTTCCTGAATCTGACATAACTAACTTGCTTCCTTCACTATCCTAACTATCCTGCTTTAAATAACAGTGTGCTTGAAGGGTCATGTTTCCTATTTATCCTGTTATATTTTTTTTCGATTAACTAAATAAAGTAGTACCAAGTTACTACCAAATGTGAATGTAAATGGAGTATTCACATTTTATAGTGCCTACATTTTAAGCCCTATAGGTACTTTCTTCTCTGTGCTGAGTAATACTATTATGCTCTTATTATTATTTTCTAAATTGGCTCGACAGCACCCCGCCTGACTAAAAGCCGGAGTGTGGTTCGTAAATTTAGGCGACTGCTACTACAGTTAAATAACTAACTGCAAGTATCAGTCGTAACCGGCAAATTTTAAGCCTATCACTCAACCCAACGAGGAAACGGGTCAATTCACGGTATGTACACTTAAAAGTAGTGATACTGTCCTGGATCTGTAGACTGGGTATATGACCAACAACTGTTAGCCTACCACTTTTAAAAATGCTTCCATTTTAAGGATTATTATAGGTGCCTTTTATGTGAGTCGATATATTTTTATAAATAATTTATACTTTTGACAAATACATTTAAAATTATTTAAAAATAATAAAATCAATAAACTAATAAAAATGTGATGTTCATACTTATAGGGGCAGGCAGAGAGAACAGCGCGCCTCCATTCAGGATACTGACATAATATGTCTCTTCCACATCCAAAATTTATTTTATACAGGATCATAAAATAATAGTTTAAAATATTTTTGTTGAACTATTCAATACGGTTTCAATTGAAGAACGGAAGTCTGTGTAGTTTGTCGTTCTATTTATGTTTTGATTTATATGCACGGAACTTTAGTGGCGGTAGGAGATATAATATGTAGACAAGATTGTCTGTTATAGACAACGGAATAATTAAGCAGGAACACGGATAACGGCTTAAAAATAATTTACCAATTCTATCAATGATGATTTTTTTAAATATTTTTTTATTAGGGTAATCACGCGCTTAAAATAGTCACAATATTTATATTATAAACTTAAACTTTTGTTTTTACCAAGCATGATCCTGAAATATATTTCTTCACTAAAATGCTGTTTTATAAACTTAAAACAAATTCGGAGACTTCCTCAAGAAAGCTGAGTTGCCCCATAACCGTAGAGCTTGTTAAATAGAACTAAGAGAGAAGCAAAGGAGTTGTGTCAGGATCGTGGCAAGTGGCGCTCCATTGCTCTGGCTATCCCTGTGGGGAAAATGCGTGACAATTTGATTGATTGATTGAATACATACTTTACCGGATACCTAAGCATCTAGAGCAGCAATTTTACCAGTGACGCCTTATTTGAATTAAGGATTGTATAAATTTATAGTTTTCTACGATATATAAAAGTCATAGCGATAAACAAAAAAACACATTAAATCTAACACCCAAATACACGAAAAGATTTTAAAGTAAATACCAAGTGTGTTATAAAAGGTGTTACAATGTATATGTCTATGTAAAATGTTACAATTGTCGAGTCCATTAGCTTTGTGAAAGCGTACGAGTTCGGCTAATATTTGTCATTAAGGGCTTTTGTTGTTTGTTTTGTAAGCCTCGCCCAATTACAAACACCCCGGTCTAGGGGTTGTTCACATACCCGTTTAGATGCGTCAAAATATTACTATGTCAATTTTGGTGTACGAGTAATAAAGTATGCTTCTGGGTGGATGTTTTTAATGTTTCCCCCGGGCGTAATTAAAGGACACGTTTATTATTATTATGTACCTACATACAAACATTTTTCGCTCATTATTTTGCATATCAACATAAATAAATTATGCCCAAAAATTTATGTTATTTATCATCATTCAAAAAGGGAATTATCATCAAAAAAGGAACGTTTAAAAAATATTATTACTATCAATCAAATTGTCACGCTTTTTTTGCTACAGTGATAAGCAGAGATAATTCTCTTCTTACAAGCTCTGCGATTGTGGGCACTAGGCAACTCAGCTTTCTTGAGTTTGTCTCCGATTTAGTCGGAAATCAGCCTCCTGTGTTTGCCTCCTTCAACGGAACTATCCACATCAGATTTATTAATTTATATCGTCAATCTACTTTCACTTATCCTTTCCATGCATTCCTATCGAAGCATTCCTTTGTGAATTATTATTATCGTATTGTTTAATAATAAATTTAAATAATAACTCAACTGTGTAAATATATGATATTTGTGCACAATAATTATTTTTACTTTTCCTAGATGTCAGGCGATATTTTTTACAA
Organism: Tinea trinotella; assembly: GCA_905220615.1. Lineage (NCBI taxonomy): Eukaryota > Metazoa > Arthropoda > Insecta > Lepidoptera > Tineidae > Tinea > Tinea trinotella. The sequence continues at coordinate 8,713,360 of HG992305.1, forward strand.
TGAATTAATTTAATATTGAAAAGTTTATTAACAATAAATATCAATGAAAATCTTACTGACACATGACGCGCTCATCGTTTCAATGGAACTTCAACTTGTATAAAATTGTAAATGGTTTTATAATAGTTTGGAGATAATTATTTATTAGTTGTCAAACTTCGTGAGCGTGGTTACAGGTGCGTTCACTGTGGGTTGCCACTCGACTTGCCTACACAATATCTTATCGTTACCCATTTATTTAAATATATGCGCTGTTAATATTCATATATTTATATTTGTTCCAACATTAGGATGATTATAGGAAATTAATTGTAAGGATACTAGTCGTGTATATTTAATACTATTTATTACCGAGAAGTTATTATTATACTATATGTATAGAAGTAGTTGTAGATAGTTAAGATTAATAGTGTTAGGCAGAGTGGTACAAGGTGTACAAAGAGTGGTAGGCAGTCTGCCGGGTAGTACTTGTATCATCACTTATAAGTATTATAAACAGATGGTGAAGTGACTCAGTCGCGTTTCCGGACCAGCTTGTAGGTTGCCGGTTCCAATTACGTCGGCATGTGACTGCTATTTGCAGTTATTTACCCGAAGTAGCAGTGGCCTCTATTCATGGACTGCACTCCAGCTTAAAATCAGACGGGGTGCTGTTATGACAGCCACAATAATAAAACACCGTGAAGTGACTCAGTCGCGTTTCTGGATTAGCTTGAAAGTAGCCGTTTATAACTAGGCTAGCCATAGTTCTTGCGACTGCTTCTTGCTATAACTGTAGCGGTCACTGGCATTCACGAACTGCACTCCAACTTAATATTAGGCGGAGAGTGCTGTCGTATGTCTAGCCACAATAATAAAAGAAGTTATGGTCCTACGTATATGTACCATATTTCCTAATTTATTAATACATGTTGAATGATGTACCAAAAACTTATAGAAAATGAAAGGTTAAAACTTTATGCTACTGCGGTTAAAGAGGTGCGAACTAAATTAAACGTAGTTTGTTGTCCATATTATGTTGAACTAATTCAATTTACGCAAAAAATGGTGATTTAAAAATTAATTAAAATATATTTCTAATAAATAATAATTGAAACACAATTCAAAAAAGTTATTTTTAAACATATTTATGGTGAATTTATCCAAAACTGACTTATTAGAGTAATTCCATAATTTATTTAAAGCACAGACTTAATTAAGTAAATCGATACGATCCCTCGCCGAACTCATGTTTAATTTGTAAAATTTATCCTACTAATACTATTGTAACTAATTCAAACTTCCTTTACGGGTAACTTTAAGTCAATACTGTTTTAAATTCAGAGATTGTTTGAATGGTGAAATATAGCAAGTCATCTGTTATTATCATCTTCATCTACGCTCTTCGCTCTGCAGGAGATCCAGAATGTAGTCCCACAGCTCTAAATCCTTAGCATTTATCAGTTCGGAAGTAGTTGCCTGTAATTTTATTTTATTTTTAAATAGTTTTACGGCACTATATAATAAAGAAAGAGGACTTATAATAATAACTAAAGTAATATTTATTATACGAAGATATCAAACCGAAAACAATGCACAGCTCAAATACTACGATATTGATGAGATTGAATGTCTAGAGGCCTCAAAACGGAGCATTCATGACTTATATATTATTATAGAGCGACGAAGCGAAGGAATTGTGCAATGGTCGTGACAATTGAAATCCAATCCACGGGTTCACCTAGGAAATTTAATGCATTTTTATTATAAAAACTGACATTAAACTTAACCTTAAAATGATATAATATTGTAAACTTTATCTAATTCACGTCTTTTTGTCGTATTACTAGATATTATTTCTAGATAAAGGCAATTTAACTAAAAAATTTGACTGTATCTTCTGAAAAAACTTAATACCTATGTCATTAGTATTTTGTAATATTTAACAATTAGATTTATTTTATATTATTTTATTGTCCGCCAGATATGAGCAGAGTGCGGTCCATTTATGCTGCTACTACAGTTAAATAACTGTAAGAAATAGTCACATTCACTATGCCGGCCTAATTGGAACCGGCAATTTACAAGCTGATCCCAAAACACGACTAAGTCACCTCACGGTCTGTATACTTATGAGTGGTGGCACTACCTCGTATTGGCAGACAGTGCACCTACCACTCTACAAATATTTCTTGATATAAAAAAAAGAATATTTGCTTCGGGTCTGGTTTTCAAAGAGTGATATAACTTGTCTAACTATAAATGACGCGTCCTTCCACTTTCTTAGTTTATTTAAATATGTGAATACAAATATAACTAACTATATTACTATACGTCATCAGCGTGCTCTTCCTTTTGTGTCTAACCAGCAACTGAATGACCAATTACAATTGCATTTTCGGTGTGTTGATCCATATTTTATAGTCGCAGTGCAAGGATGCAGTGGAGCGGCACGTCATTTCGGCTTAGACCTACTATAGACAGTAGTTGGTGCCCAGTCTGCCGATCCGGGGAAGTGCTGTCTACAGACCGGACAAGGAAACAGACAGTGAATCAGGATCAGCTTGTAAGTTGCCGGTTCCAGTAGACGTGACTGCTACTTTATTTGCCTGTAAGTTATTTAACTGTAGTAGCAGTATTATTAGACTGCACTCCACCTTAACATCAGGCGGGGTGCTGTTATATGTCGAATTGAAAAAAATATTTTTGTCTTTATAAGAAGTAATGACAAATGGGGTGACGCCACACTTCGTCCTTGTATACAACGAATCCTTTGCTTTATTTGGCCAGACCGTTGACCCGGCGACGTGGTACCACCACTTTTAATTGAGAAGAATGTGAAGTGACTCTTATTTCTGAAACAGCTTAAATGTTAGCGGAATCCAGCGGGCCGGTATAGTAAGACTATGCCTGCATATAGTGGCAGCAGTCCCTTCCACTCATGGATTGTACTCCAGCCTAATATTTTATTGTGGCTAGATATATGACATGAACCCGCCTGATGTTAGGTTAGGTTAGTTCATATTCATATGTGGTGAGCGCATGGCAAATATGTGGTTTAGAAAACAAGATGCTTTCTTACTAGAGAATACAAGAACGAAACGTCTCAGCTTAAAGTATCAAAGGTGAATTGTAAGTATATATTTATTTAGGTATCATTGTACTCGTACTTGCATGTTGCACCCATAAGACAAAGACTTCTTCGATTGGCGTTTGCGACAATAGGGTGAAAAATGGAACTTTTCATCCAGGTATAAAAAAATGATTGGAAGCGACAGCTACTACAGTTTAAGGAACTGCAAGTAGCAGTCTTATCCACTAGGTCTACTTAAAACCGACAACTTTAAATTTAATCCCGAAACGCGACTACTCACTTCACGGTCTATAAGTTTTACCGGTGACACTACCCCGGATCGGCAGACTGAGCACCACTGCCTACCACTCTTAGACGCATATAACCGCTTTTTTTCATTAACAATTAACAAATATTTGTAATATATGTAATATCTAATAATTATAAATATACATATATATTTTATTCTAATAATAACATCAAGTCTGTAGTCATAGTAAAAATAGAGTGAAAATAGGAGTTGGGCAATATATATTTTTGTATAAATTTGTTTTGACGTATTTTCTTAGATTTTGCGCGAACATGATTACTGAATTAATTATCAACTGGGAAACTGCGAAACCAGACGACACCGTCAGTAACTGGGAACAATAAAACAAAAGCAAAACATGAAACGAGGTAATTTTGGAAACAATGACAGCATCAACCAACAGGACGACCAACACCTCAGTCTCTCTGGGACTGCAAAGCTCTCGAAACGTTGAAATAATAAAAATAACTAAAACTAAACGCGATAGATAGATGCGGCTTATTTTTGGTTATGTTTTTTTTAACATAATTTATATTTGTTTAATTCATTGTTCTGACGTACTAACTCTAGGAGTCCATATTAAGGCCATACCCTAATATGGACTCGTAGTCATCCGGCTATTGTGATGTTTTTCCCTGTTTTAGGAACCTAAAGGAATGTAGGGGCTAATGTCGCGTTGAAAGTAAAGTTGGGTTTGTTGGTAGTTAGTAAAATTATGGAACTTTTTGTTGGCATTAAGTTCAATTTAATTATAATGTAAACACTAGTTAATAGTGTAACATTGAAGTACATGCATGGTTCCATGTCAGGTTAAATTTTGTCAGGAATTAAATTAACAATATTAACATAATATTATGAAGATAGATAATACAGTAGACACATCATTTATTCATCATTATTCATGCCGTAAAGCCGATTAAACGCGATCAAATCGTGACTAGGACTATCTATTGTCTTTGGACAATTACCATCGTGTGGCACGTTTATGCATGTGAGCTTATACAAATGACCATTTAAAAATACCGTACAACACGAACAACACTAATATATCATCGCGTACTTATGCTGTGTGCCCACTGTGTTTAGGGGCTTAAACTTAGTTAACAATTAACAGGCCATCTAGTTTGATGAAAGGCGGTTGTTGCCACTGATGCTACAGATTTTGTGCGTTCTCTATCGCCTATACCACGGAGAATGTTCTGAGGGGCTCAGACCGTAATCGGCAGTCGAACTAAAAGGATTGATGCGTTGTTTCTTTTTAGAACAATCAACAAGTGGAATGCTTTACCAGCCCATATGTTCTCCCTATCCTATAATCTTGGATCCTTCACGCACCCTTCAGCACCTTTGGCCACATAGTGACTGCGACTGGGGTAGCCGTGAACTGACTCGGTTTTTTAAGTTGTTGGACCTCTTCTTGCTTACCATCAGGCGGGCCGAGGTCAGATGTCGAGTCACAATAAAAATATAAAAAAGATACTATTAAAAACCATTAGTAATAATGATATAAAAGTTTTGTTTTGCTTAATCCAATTTATAAAAAAAAACGAATACAAAAATATTTTAAGATGTGCTTACGATGGTACGTCAAAAAACCGAGTTACAGTGAAAACAAAGTCTATCAACAAACGAATTGATCAAAATATATTGTTTGTTTTTAATTGTGCTATTAAAATTCTATTATTTTGTGGGAAATATACTCGTATAGTACATAAGTAGATGGGAGATAGGTGATTAACGAGTATTAGCGACCACGTTTAATGAATACCTGCGTCATGCTATTTGTTCCGGATTATGCCAATAAAAGCTGCAACAGTTAACCGTAACGACTTTTTTGTAGATCCACGATATGAATAACAAACCTCAAGTTATTAGGCGTACATAATGCATTTACTTGTGTTTCCTGTTGTAAATATAAAAATGTTAAGTCAGGGATATGCTTTTACCTAATATTAGGCAACAGTTTTTCTCTTTTTTTAGATGCTAAACTCAACATGCTTAATTGTAGGCAAGAGGAAGTCCAAGAGCGCCGACGACTGTAAATACCCATCGGTTCCATCTGTCGCGGTTACAATGTCAGTCAGCATTAAACCGAAGTTCCTTATATTTGTAAAGCACAACCTTAGTTTTTGCATCGATTGTTAGTAAACAATCAATCAGATATTACAATGAAGGTGTAATCTTATCAAAGGCAACAATAAATCTTTAGCAAGGGAACGTAAGTGAGCATCGCTTTAAGTACACCGCGTTGTCGTCGTTTGCATAAACGAATTCAGGTCATTATACGAGATATGCGCCAGATAAGTTATCACCGTCTGCGGTTGCTTGGCAGGAAAATATGACCGATTTCATTGTTCTCTTTCGCCTTTCTGTCTGAGAATCACTTGCGGCCATCAACGATGCGGACGTACCACTTAATGAGGCTTGTCAAAGCGAAAATAGAAACGGATGGATTATCCGTCAGCGAAGAGAAGCAGCCCTCGTATGGTGCATAATAACACGCTCAACGGGCCCAAAACAATTGACTTTCGCAATTCTTCACTAATATAACATGAGAACGATTCTTCGAAGATATCTGCACGCACTTTTTTATAGCCAAAACATTCAATTCATTAGCATACTCAAACTATTTTAGAAGAATGGAAATAGCAACTATTGTGTGTCTATTGAACATGAAACTATTTATTTTGTGTAATATAAGTATTTATTAATCTAAATACTGTTATTATCCATTTTATTTGTTTGTTATTGAATAATTTACTAGTTCATGACGAATGTTAAGTTAATAATAAATAAACAAATATTTACATATGTGATAAATATCGTTAAGACATATATAAATTAATCGAGCCCTAATATTTCAAAATTAATAAATGAGTACTTATATTGTGAAAATAATATTTTGAATTAATGGTCAATAAATTCCAATTCTCCCGTCTTCAGGCTTGCGCTGCGATTAATGACATGGACAATATGTCTTAAGTTTGTACAGTTCTTATTTGGGATTATGTTCTGTATTATATTTGCCTTAAGGTTTGTATTTGCCACATCATGTGTGACATGCTAACGAGTTTCTTGGTTGGAGCGTGGGGCGTGCGTTGCGATGACCTCTACCTTGTGCGCCGCATGAGCACTTTACCACCTGTCGTTACATATTTATGTCTACACTATTGGCCTCACTGTTAGGGACTTCGATATTGACATGATAACATCCTTAATGTGATGTGTTTGATTTAATAATCAAGATTAACTCTGTCTTTTTTTATTAACGTAAGCACGCTCCAAAATTTATTTTATTGTTTACAAAAATCCTGTTATGTTTTGCAATTTAATAATGATTCTTGCAGTTGCATTAGATTGTTAAATAAACTCATACTAAGCATTGAATTTATTTAAATTATAGAAAAGCATGAAAACTGCATAAGGTTAGTAGAATGGAGTAAGCAAGTAAACTATTAATTATATTTACAATTATAATATAAATTGTAATTATAATAAAATGTTGAACTAACATTGCGTACAACAACAAAAACTACTCTATAATATGATGGATATTCTACCAGCTAGCGGCTAGCCTTTCTCATCTTTTACAACTACTTATTGAAATAAATTAAAATCGTACTCTCTTTAAATTACACTCCGTAAATTATAGCCTAAATTATTAAAAATTACCTAAAACGGTAATCGATATTAAATTTTATCATTAAGCCTAATATTATATTTAACATTGATTGATATTTTAATAGGGTCAAATTTATTATACCCAACGTATTCTGGTGTATAACATTTGTCCACTGATTCAGAATCAGCACATGTCCAAAAGGTGTGTTTCTAATTGGGAGTCGGCGAATAGGTCCGTTGGCGCCCGTACGTTCCGCCGCACCCCCTACCGCACTCTATCTTGACATATCTCCGGACGTGTTCCCTTATTTATTTTACGATCTAACTCTCAATGTTTCTTTTTTTTAAGAACAATAGTACCCATATTTTATTTGTGTTCTATAAATTAATAGATAATATCATTTAAAATGGTATTTGCTAATTTCAATTATGATTGCTCAATTTCAGAAGTAAAAGTCCCATTGACTTCACACATGAATTATAACACTAGTGTGGATAGTTATAACTTGACATACAACGGCATCGTTGCCAAACTACATTAAAAGTGTTCCCGGGCCGGAAAGAGTCAGAATTATAAGCGAAATATCTTTTTTAACAGACCAAGACTGGCGCCGCGATCAAGTGCCAATTTCACTAGCAGGCTAGACTTCAAAATTGTGGTAGTGCAGTTGCTATCACAATTTTGATTGGAATATAGATTAGGATCTCTTGCTAATACACACTATTAGATACAAAGTCATAGTTAATTAGAAACAATATAAACAAAATACAATTAAACTCACGAAACAAAAAGTATTCGTATTTAACACTTAACAAGCAAACAATAATATAAATATCGCATTCGTTTTATAACAATAAAAAATTAATAACCAAGTATGATAAGATCCAAAACACATAGTTGCATTGACCAAAACGTCATTATAATATTATTCGAAAAACAACACTATACTTTGTGTCATTTCGACACACCATTAATTAGAGGATCCATTGTTCTTTTCTTCATCTTATCATTTTACATCTACCCTATTAATTAAAATTTAATGAGGCATCAATTGAGTCTAATCGTTGTGGGTGTTGTATGAAGACTATTTTAATTTTCACTCTTGTTTGCTAAGTATAAATTACTATTACCATTGTTGCCTACATACAAAAAAGAAGTATTGCAATATTAAATTATGCTACTTACCTTAATGACATAATTATAGCTCGCAACGTCGTACATGTGAAACGTTTGAATCATTTTTAAAAGGGTTTATTGGGTGGGGTTTATAGAAGCAAGTAATTGGTAAATACTAGCATGATGTTCCTCGTAAAACGTAGAAACCAGAATCCAGAGTAAGTCAGACGAAGTTGTGGCTTGTAACTAGTTAGATATGAAGCAATTCCAATTTAATGATGATTCGAATGACTTAAATTTTATTGAATGCAATGTAATTGGAAAGTCAATTATTCCTTGTTTTTTTTTTATAAAGCTTCAATAGCATAGAATTCACATTTATGTTAAGGAATAAATTAAAATTTACTTCAGTCTGACATATATTATATAATTAAGCTCTACGTTCATGACGACTTTACTATAGTATTTGTATTTAATTTATATTTATTAAATAGTTTATAAGAGAACTATATAAATACGATGTTCGGAACAATAAACATGTGTACATATTATAAGCATACATTTAAATCTTAGTCGTTAATTTTATCATACAAACGTGTGACATGTGTTTGCTTCTGTGTGTCCTCGCTTGACATATTTCTCTTTTCTCTCAAATACACTTTGATGCTTATTTTCGTATTTGCCCGACTTGATGAGTGAATTATCGATTTGTGGAAGAAATTATGTAGAATATCGCCATCATATGTTCTTTCATGCTGCACGAGTATTATTTCACTTTGAACTGACAAATTTAAATGTGTCATCGATTGCTTCCCATCTGGGCGGTCAAAATAAACAACGATAATTCTTCGCTAATGGCAAATTAAGATTAATTAAGTTCTTAGTGTTCTTTCTATAATATATCTCTGCAGTTCATCTTTCAATTTATTATATACTTTTTTGTATGTCTATTATTATTATAATTATTATACGAAATAAATATATCTTGTTATAATTATTATATTAATGAATAAAGCTAATTAGGTACTGAGGTTAACATCTGACACGTGGAGTGCCTACGGCCAGTAAGTACTAATAACCCCTAAATCCACTTATTGCCTTATTATATCATTTTATACAAAATAATTATATCAATGCCCCTTTGTCGAAATAATTACAAAATTCTATATTATCAGATACTATAATAACAGTATAAAAAGGGTATTAATTTGCCTCGAGCTGGCTGTATTTGTTCTCTTGATTTCTCTTTCCGTTGCATCGGGCAGGTAATACATTGATCTCTCATAAAAGTTCAAGTGGTGATTGTAAAGGCAAATCGTCCCTTGTTAATTAAAAGACACGTGCGGTAATTTAAAAGTGGCCCCTCAAGATTTACAAGGTAATTTATCTTATTTATACATTAAATAGAATGTATATTTAAATCAGTCTTTGTTCACCTCTATATAGTACGTTAATTAATGTTGATAAAACTTAACTAAATAATGTAAAATTCAATTGGACCTATAAATTGAAAGTATCATATAAAATATATTTAAATAACTAAATAGATGCACACAATTATCCTCAAATCTATTTAAAACCCTTAATTGCAATTTTATTGTGTTAAATAAAATATTTAAATGGGACAATATTTTTTATATCTTTGACAAGTGGTGTCTACGATAAATTACAACATACGAAGAGCCCTAATTGGTTGTTTTTGGTGGGTTGAAGGATTTTTTGTTTGTGTGGCGCCTATTCCAACCATGAGGTTACTATTTCATCGCAAAAAAATTGGTTGCAACAAGGAATTTCTGTTGCACGCGTGATTAACTCAAATAATGATAATACGTTTGTTTTGAGTTGTAATATATCGTTTATTTTTATCTTAAACTGACAATTTGTAAAAGATATAGAAATGAGAAGAGATACACAATGTTTTACATGGACTATCTGAGCTGTATGTATTTAAGAGAATGTAAATGATTTCCATAGTTTGCCTCTAAATATGGAATACTTAATGATATATTGTTTTTAATTTCTTTAATAAGCTACTTAATGTGCTTTTATCATAGAAACAAGACAACCAAACTACATGTATTAAAGAGTGGGCTTGAATCGTATAATAAATGATTATCGTTGCTTTTATAGTAGGTAGGTACGTCATTTGATTTAGGTACTTTTAATTATTCTTTTTTAGAATATAACCTACATTGATTTTTTAACTTATTATGTATTTTGTGTTTATAATTAATACAATATTAGATTATTGTTTGAATTTAAAAAAAATGTTAACGGAAGAGGCGTCATCACCGGCGCCAGTATGCCGCAACCCGAGAGTTCACGCCGCGCTCCATTTGACCCATCCCGTCGTCTGCCCAGACTCCATTGTTCACCCATGTCGAACACTATTCGCTTCATTGAAAAACCTTTTTATTATTTTGGTCTTGTCACCCGAGAAATAACTCTTATACGAACTACACCTGTCATTGTTTAGTTAATTTTCTAACAATTGGTTATAAAATATTAGCTTGTCGTTTCTTAAAAGTGTCATGGGTTTATGATTGCATAAGGAATCATATAGTATCCTAAATAATTATACAGCACTATACCAGCCCTGTATAATGAATATTGGAAGACGAAAATTCGCGAGCACAACGCATCGCGCGGTTAACTACGATCGGAGATTGATCGGGGATTAAGCAGTCGGACGTTTTACTTACGCGTTTAACTTAATACTATAATATATATTATTACTGAATAATATTAGCATTGGAATAAGGCATAAAAATATTTTTAGAAAAATATATAATTCATATATTTAATGATAAACAACAATTCAAAAAAATTGCTAAACGTTGTGCTAATAATAACTCATTCAAATCAATAAAATGTTTAAGTATAAAAAGTCCTGCTGTGTCAAATGGTTATACAATTGTCTTTCTTCTACAATTTATATATTCTTTTTTTGTCGAATTGTTTCGACGGGTCGAGTCGATCTTATCTTTGTATCGAAGTCCAATCCGTCGTAAACTTCAAGGCGCCTTGGATGTCGAACTAAGGCTATTAAAATCATTTGTTTTTAGAAACGGTATGTTTGAGTGAAATCTTTTTTTAACTATGTTCGCAGTTGGAAACACCGTGAATACAAACTTGCAGGTATTTCTTTCATTTGCATTTATTGAATTTTAAACCTATTTTTTCTTGTAAAAAAGTTATACAATACCTAAAGTTATATTTAAAATTGGTTACATACTACGAACAAAATATAGGTAATATATTATTTATCCTATTTTTCTTAGATCTTATTGTTTTACATTTTTAAATTATAAAATCAAAGTTATACACTAAAGTACTGTGTCAGATATACCCTCACATAGTCCGGAAGTACTCGTTAGTAATAATATGTCTTGCAGTTGGCGCCAGCGCACGTAGACCAACCTGTCTCCTTTCAAATTTGATTGCACCTAACATCACACGCCCATGAACTCTATAATGAAACGCCAGTATAAAAACAAAACTGGGCATATATGATTAGGTCGATACACGACGAAGGTAGAACCACAAAACAAACAACTATTATAATATCGTCAAGTCATTGTGTTCGAAATCACTTACTTTCAAAGTGACTTGCACATCTGTTTTACTTGTGCGTTATGTTGAGCACTATAGACTATGATGATGTATAACGATGTACAAGATTGTAACGAATTTCTAATTAACTTTGTTGTTTCGAGGTCGACCTTTGTTAAATATGTTCACCACACACAAGAATAAAACGTCTTCACATAAATGGGCACACATTATTATTATGCTTTAAATTACACAATTTGGCAAAGAGTACTTTTTTAAATTGACACGTCCTCGACGTTAGCACCCCGCTTGATGTTAAACTGGTGTGCGATGCATTAATGGAGGCGACTGCCCGCGATATGCCACTAAATAACTACAAGTAGCGGATATTTCAAATATGTATTATCATAATATTACAAATAAATTGTTATGAAACATATCTATGCTCCGACAGGAAAATGAACCCGGGACTTACTAGTAGCAGACTGGTTTAATAACCAATGTGCCACGCGGATTGGTTTGTTACAGATAAGTGACTAAACCTCAAATCTGTTCTTTAGAGAAAAATACAGCTTAATAGCGAATACTGTGGTTGTGGACTTAAATAGGGTGGATCATGCCGTGTGTAGACAAAACGGGATCCGCTTGGTTATTGCAAAACACGAAAGCATGTTAATTGAAATTCAGCATGAAAGGGATAATAAGGGATGGGATGGGTGTCAACGCCTACACTGCGTCACACAAGCGTATGACGGCGTAGATCACTTTGCGTATTTGCTAATAGTAATCTTGCAACCAATGCTAAGACACAAATGGGTATTTCTGTATCTTCGATTGTATTTTGTGTATATTTTAGTCTATATACGAGTAAGTAGACTAAAAGTCTATATAACTGAATTTTAAACATGTAAATCGTATAGAGTAAATCAGAAAACTGTATAGGTAGTAAGTACCTACATATATATCAAAGGCCACAATATTGGTTGACATTGTTTGCAACCCAATTCACTTGACTGTTTTACGTTAGGGGAAATTTCGATGCTTATCCATTAATAACGTTGGATGAGGCTCCAATGCCGTTGAATCTATAGGCGTCGTTCTGTGCAACCGAAGCTCACACCGCATTCATTGCCCGCCCGCCTGGATCGGCGTTCACATCAATTTTCCCAGAACATTTACCGTACTCTGTTAAGCGCACCAGTGGTTATCGTATGAACAGATACTTCAATAATTTAGGCCTATATAGTTAAAGCGCCCGCTCTCCATCCTGATCAAATTCACATTAAAATGCTCCCAAAGGATATTCATCGTAGCAGTTGATTGTTTCAATCGTGTTGTAATTTATGTCTCTTAGCGTTCATATGTATTTTATAAGTTTTATAAATATCAATAGTAATATTATTAACGCTAATTGCTTAACCAAATGTAAAATATATGTATGTAATTTATCAATACAGTATATTTAATAATGGAAAATGTTTGTAATCTAAATGTGGACATATATTGTTATGTTATAACTATGTATAGTATTAACTTCACAACTATGAGATTGATTTAAGTAGGTGCTCCTCTATGACGCTGAAACCCCAGCGCACATCTAATGTAACCCGTTAGGGGGTTGCCGGGAGCTTTCGCACACATTAATTAGCAGGGAATCTAAATTCGAGCCAGTAAGTACATTCAACTCTTGTCAGTACTTAAAGCACTTTGTACTAATACTTAGAAACTATTATATTGTGGCAAAACTATATAGTAATTTGCAATAAACGAAGTTATTTTTAACTTATATAAAATGTCATACATACCAGAGAAATCTATTTTTATTACACATATTAACATTCTTCTGGTTGGCATCAGCCTTTTCTTTTCTATGCAATCTTTCATACATTAAAAGAGTCCTATTGTAATAAACGTATTTTACTTCGGGTGACGACCAAGAAAGAGTTAGGGGCAACTGAGATTCACGATCGTGAAAGTACACGACATAACTTTATTTTCCTTTTATTCCAGTCTGTCAACCAGCGCAAATATCAAACAAGATGTTACATTGTAAAAAATAAGGATTTTATTTTACCAGTAGAATAAAGTTTCAAAGTACTACGACTATTTCTCCACCCAGAATCCCAATGTGTGTTTTCCATAGAGATAAACTGTGGCCGGTAAGAGTGGAGCTGGTAAACGAGGGCAGCCGCCTCGGGGTGTACACGGACCGTTCGCCTTTGGCATTTTGAAAATAACGCTTTTTTGAACCCACATTTGTTTCTGGGGCACTACCAAACAATTGTATTTCAAATATCTTACTAATTTTATTGACATTTCAATTTCAATAAAAGTTACTTATTTAATAAAAAATACTCTGTTTTCTTGTACAAAATCATGTATATTTTATAAAAGCATTATAAATTATAAAGTCTATTTATAAAAGAAATCATTCGTACATAATTATTAATACATTTATTAAAATAGGCATGAGGAGTAAGTGTTGAATTGTGTGTGAAAATGCAATAGACATAAAATTAAAATAAAACATCCGATGTCAGAAAATGTCTATTTTGGTCCAATACAAAATAGCGAGCAACTAATGCCTCAGATGAATAAATACAAAATCGAGATATCGGTTTAGCTAATCCCAGGAAACGATCCCAGTATTTATTTGTCGTGGTTCACTTTCATCTTGATCTCTATGCGTATTCAGTGACAAAAATAATTAGAATGAACAACGGTACGAGGCGTGCTAAGGGCTTTGTGCTAAGCCACCACAATTCCTTTGCGGCGGGTTTGAGCGGGATTGTAAATCAATGGGATTCTCAACAATTAAGCTTATAATTTATTTAAATTCACTAATATTTATAGCTTAATCATTCTTAAAACAAATGTACATTTTGTCTGTTCATTACAATATAATAAAAGACTAGAGCAAAATTTATGTCTTTAAAATAGTCACCACTAAGATAATGTACTTATTATCAATTCATTTACAATATACAAATGCTCATAAATCAATAGTTTTGATTAAACCCCTACGTTGCTATATTTTAGTGTAACTTTGCTGAGTTACATACACACTCTATTAATTTGTTTATATTAGAGTTGCTCACGCGCGCAGTCAATCACACTTGTTGCCGACCTCCCAATATACTATTTGTTTTCGAAAGATTCATCTTCTTAACCATGTTTCGGTTATTTCTGTTTCAGTTAAAGCTTTTAAATTTAGTGCCACCGCTACTCTCTCGAGACGATCTGTACATTTGTCTCTTAATATTTATCGTTACAGTTCGTCGAGTTTATCATTCCGCTCTACTATTGTGGCCATCGATCAGACAGAGTGCGGAGGCGCCTAAATTGTTTATTATTTATTTTAGTTATACACAATAAGATAATTAAGATTACGTAATAATTTATAAGTTTTATTAACGTTCGTTCGTGTAACTGTTTATAATATTTTAATATTAATTAAATCAGTGTTTTAATCATCTATATTATATTAAAATTATGCTTTACATTGTCGATGATATAATAATGTATGAGTGTGCATAATGTTTATGAAGACATATGTGTTTATGTCTTAAGTAATGACGTGTTGTTGTTCAGCGTGAGTATGTAGCAGAGTTTGGCAGTGCCGTGGGCGGGAGGGTGAATACGCACGGGCGGGCGGGCGGACTCCCCATCTGTGTCTCGCACCTGCTTCGCTGCAAGCGGCCTCATCCAATTAGCCTTAAATAATGTTTTATATTTTCACCCAAATGCGGTAGAGTATGTACTTACCACATTTGCCCTGAGAGCACGCCCAATCATCCCTCTCGTTCACTCCGAATAATACCACTCATTATTTTGTGTTTAAGGCGAGGTTTTTTTATTTTTATTTGTAAGCTCTTAATTATACATTCAGTACTACCGTAGAATTATATCAAAGAAACTTTAACTGATATTTTGTGTAACTTAGAAAGGATTTTCTTGGGCAATGCTTCGCCCGCGGCTTGTATGTTATTGTGAAACTTTTATATTTTACTTGCGATTCTTAGTTGTTTTACTGAAAAAGTTAGTTAAAGAACCAGATACAAAAGAAGCTTGCTTTATACAACCTTTTTGTTAAGATTATGCCTTTGAGTTCTAAACTTTTAATGAAATAAAATTAAAAGGGGAGATGAAAGACTGCTCTAAGCGGTTATATTTAAATTTATAATTAATTTTTATATCTTTCCTAAAAAAAAATAACAAAGTACATCTCGGACTTTTAGTAAGAACTTACTAAATATTATTTAATAAAATGTATTACATAAATTATTTAAGGGCCTCTGGATAGAAACTAGAAAGTCCAAATATTAGGCTCGAATATAAGTCAACAAATGATCTAGTAAGCAGCAGATGTTGGTATTCAAAAAGACATTCCAAACATTAATTTTAAAAAGAATACAAAGTGTTTGTTGCTGTATCAATAATAGAACAGCATGTGAATTTTAGGAAACTCTTTCATAAATTCTACTTGCGAAATTGATTGTGGCGCTTAGCCTGCCTCGTGGCTACAGGCCGTAAATCTTTTAAAACGGCGGTTTACAAATTAAAACCCTGAGACTAGCATCTGTGATAGAGGGTGCTGTGCGGACATAGTGAGTGTATCCTTTTTCCAACTACCTTTTAAATTAATTTTTGGAAATAAAGTAATTTATCAACAATTCATAGGGTTTTTATATAAAATACACTTTAATTTAATCAATTAATCTATGTAATGTGTTTTAGAAGCATTAAATGCAATTTATAAGGGTTGTTTTATATACGAGTTTGCAATGACATTTACATACACAATCATTTAAATCGTTGAATACAAACAATACACGGCGCCAGATCAATTTAAGTGTAAAAATTTATTACAATAAAAATATTATTTTTCCACAGCATCGTTCATTTATTTATTAAAGCAGCCCATACCATTGGGCGGGCAATAGTTAATCACTGTTCTCATCTCTGATGAAGTGATGCACGATTGTAATTACTTTGTATGTTGATTTAAGCTTTATCGCGACCAAACGTTAAGGTAGCCACGATGGAATCGGTTGCTATCCATAATATTAAATTAATTGCTTTAGAAATATTTCGTACGTTTATACGTTGTAATTATTTACAACTGTTATGATTGGATTTTAATGATTATGCAATTTAATTATCGATTTTATTTACACTGTTATTACAAGTAGTAAAATGATATTGGAATACAGAGGTGAATAGGGACAATATATACGCATCATATTAATTGCTTATTTTTTATTTTCTATTAATATTTATTTCTAGTATTATTTTATATTATATATTGTTTCGTGCTAGCTTAATGTTCTGCTAGGTTTTATTTGTTTAGGCATTTTTTAGATATTTTCTCATAGAAAGATGCGGCTTACTATCGCGTTTATTTTGGTTTTGATTTTACAATTTTATTTTATTATTCCGACGTTTCGAGTTTAATTCATTAATCAATGTTCGTGCAAAATCTAAGAAAATATTAAGATAATCGTTATTTTATCTTAATCTCAATTCCACTACGTATGCAACATGATTGAAGAGTATATACGACGGGTTAACATTGTATCAGTACGGACGAACATTATTGCATAGTGCCGTACTATTCCGATTAAGATAACTTTGAGAATACTGTTACAATTATCTCTGCTTTCCCATACAATTAGTTTGTGTGAATTAAAGTTATGTAAAATTTGGAACATATATACAGACAAAAATAAAATATTTTTTTATTTAAAAAATCAAATCGTCATGCCCTTTTTCCCACAGGGATTGGCAGAGACAATGGACCGCCCTTTTATTTATTTTTTGCGACTGGTCATATAAACGTCTGATGTTAAGCTGGAGTGCGTTCCATGAATGGAGGTGACCACATCCACTTTGCCGGCCTAGTTAAAGCCAACAAGCAAACTTACCAGCCGATCCCAAAAAAGTCACTTCACGGTCTATACGGACTTTTATTACTTGCCACGATACTGACACAACTTTCCTCACATCCACAATTCAATTTAAACAATTTACTGATTATTAAAATAAAGTATACATATTGAATGTTTACAGATGTAATCACCTTCACGGACATCTAAAACACAAGAGTTAATTAAACTCGCGGAGTATATAATTTCAAGTCACTGTGCACTTGTGGCTCTGCGTAAAACCTATTAAAGCCCCAGCGATAAGATCAAATTTTTATTGCTGTTTAGGCCGTTTTATAAATGATCAGCATGAGAATTCGTCCGCCCCTCTATTTGTGTTCAATGTTTGACATTTTGATTAGTGTTTATTATATTAATACTTTATATTCATAAACTGATAAATTTTGTAGAAGTACCCATGTGATTTTTTATTAGAAATACTTAATATCTTGTTGATTTTAATTGGGGAAACATGTTGGTATTAGCTATTTTGATGTGACATGTCATACCGCAGTCTGTATATTATAAACATGGAGCGGTCTAAGAACAAAGGCGGGATAAAGCAAATATCCATTCAGCTGACCCAACGAATGTTTCTACAGGTTTCAAAAGCATGTAGGGACTTCTGCGAAACACTACTAGATTCTACTGTAATCTGTAATCCATCGGTTTAAAAATGGAAGCTATACGACAACCGAAAGCGGTCAGCTCAATCGTTGGACCCTGACCTAGCTCAAAGCCTGCAAGCCAAAATTACATAAAACAAGGTGATGGTAACTGTTTGGTAGTTTTAGTTTGGCCTCATTCATCTTAGCTTTTTGAATCTGGACGAAACAATTAAGGCGGAGGTATTCTGCAGATGTATACTTAGGACTTGGGGTACGTACTTAGGAGTTGTGGTAGAAAATCCTGCCACACCCACCATACTCGTCAGACCTTTTACCCACTAACTACAATTTCTTTAAACATTCGGACTACTTTTTAAATTCTAAATCTTTTAGAAACCAAGACAGCGACGCCAAAATACCTTCGATGATTGTTTCCAGAACTCCGGAACTTTACAAGATTTGTATGAATAAGCTAATAAAGTTTTGTTATACCTAAAATTAACACACTAAAAATTTAAGGTTAAAATCTGCTATTTATTTTTAAACAACCTTGTATCAATAAATCAATCTAATTGTTACGCCTTTTTTTCCATATGGATAGGCAGTGACAATGGAGCACCACATACTTCCCAAGTCAACAAATTGTTTGAATTATTTCACTTTCTTTCCGTCTATCATTATCTCACATTCTGTCAACCTATATAAGAAAAATAATTGTTAGGATGCGGATTAAGGGGCTAATTCAGATGGACGGTCTAGATATTTAGTTGTTAATGGTGCTGGGATATCTTGGACTTCAAGGGTTACTGGTTTGTCGGCATACACCAATGACCCATATAATAGCCCCAAAAAAATCGAGATGTGTTAGTTTAAGTAATAAATTAAATTTTGAGCGTTAGGCTCCTTTGTCTTTAATTCTTGCACGAGCTGTATTATCTAGACACATTAGCCAAGATCCTCATCTAAAATTATCCATGTAGTCGAAGGACAAAGGCCAACACGTTGAGAACCGCGACGAATCGACATTTCGGCATCTTCTTTAACACTTCGCGCTACAGCAGCAATATTCTCTTCGGTTTGCACATTGCTTTATCTTATTGATGGTTTTAAATCAGGAAGAGTAAAATTAGTGCGAAAACGATGACCGTAAAATAAACGAAGTGCTCGCTCTATGAATTTTGCGAACAGATTTATTTTCTTCAACGTAAATTTCCACAATTTGGAAGCATTGTTCTGGCGATAAACGATTCATGATGAATTGCTAAACCTTGCTGAACAGAAATGTCAACTGGTTGTAATTCTTAATATAAACCATGGATAACAACCATCGTAAATTCTCATGCAGCTAAAAAACACCCTATATCATAGAAACAGGACAACTAAAGTACAAATATCTAAGATACCGGCAAGTGGTTATGAACCCGTGCTCTCGGTTTACGTAGCCATTGCAGTACCACTACACCACAGTCGTCTTAAATGCATAATATGTTAATGATAAGAACCATGATATACCAATGGTTGCAATATGGTTTAACCACATAGTTAAGTATCTATTATCTAAAATTGCCACCCTCTTATTTAGGCGTGAATGAAATTCGTCCTTTTACAAGTGTATTTTTTTCTATTAGATCCCACAATTAACGACATTAACGAAGCCTGCATTGATTTCTTTTCATGTCGACATGTAAACTTGCATGTTGTCAGTTGTTAACAATTTCTGATATTCCTCCACAGGCTTTATAGTTAAACGACCGCGTTAACATGCACCAATTTACAATGAATATATGCAAAACATACAAATTTTACACGATTTATAATTATTGACGAAGGAATGTTTCAATGGTTTCGGCACTTTAGTGAAAGTAGATTGACGAAATGAATTGATAAATCTGTTGTGGATGGATTCGTTAAACGAGGCAGGCCAAGAAGGGCGACCAAATCGGACACATCCCCAAGAAAGCTAGGTTACCTAGTGCCCATAACCGTAGAGCTTGTATGAAGAGAATTGTGGATGGTGGCAAGTGGCGCTCCATTGTCTCTTCCTATCCATGTGAGAAAATGGCGTGACAATTAGATTTGATTTATAATTAGAGTCCAAAAATATTATATAAATTGTTATTAGTAATACATGTACTTTTATAATAATAAAAATACCTCGTTAAGATCTCGCTATATTAATTGATTGTTAAACTGAATGGTTAGATCGTTAGCCATTAACTCATTACAAGAAAGCCTGAGGCTGGGTGGGGTCCATCCAGTATTTCAACCTATCTTTATTTTTATTACGATATTTGTTTTTGATTATATCGATTTGAACTGAAAAGGAAATTTGAAATCAAGGTAATATAAAAATACAAATGAAACCTTATCATCTCTTTTTACCTATTAAACTCATGCAAACAATTATTATTTTTCATAATATGAATATATATAGGTAAATATATATATATATATATATATATATTATTATTTCTCCCATAAGTTATTTATAATTATTTACACATTAAATACTTCCAAAGTGTGTTATATACTACTAACATAGTTAAATAAGGGTTTATGAGCTAATGTGACATGAGAAAATGAAATTTATATGCACCAAAATAAGATATAAAATGAATATATGGCCCATAAAACGTGCTTGAGACTAATAGATTATCCTCAACTTAAATGTTATTCAATAACGTGTAATGTAGAAGCATTTAAAAATCATACCAAAGCGACCTGGCAGTGGCTGATGATTTATTTGGCTAAACAGAATAAAAAGTTAAATCGACAATCACCTGAGGCAATAGCAAGGCCGTGAGTCCAGCCTGTAAATTTCAATTAATACTCGATGCTGCTACCGAGGCTAAGTCCAATAAATGGGCTGATTTGTTTTAGTGCCCTCCAGCTGTTTACAAATAATCATGATACGCTTTTACGAGTTACATATTCAATTTATTGATAATACAATTCGGTTCGGCAATTTATCTAAATCGTTGATATTTAAATGACTTCTGTTTGAGTCTACCTTTTTTTCCTTTAATTACTGTAGAAGGTATACGTTTAGAAATAAACAATATTAGTGTTAACAACTGCTTTAGAAAAAAATATTTGGCCGGCATAGTGCGACTAAGACACTTTCAAAACAACGTTTAATTCAAATCTATCAATAAAATTGTTACGCCTTTTCCCCACAGGGATAGGCAGACACAATGGAGCGCCACTTGTCACGATCCTGACACTTCTCGCTTTTAACACAGCCACAATTCTCTTCATACAAACTCTACGGTTATGGGCACTAGGCAACCCATCTTTCTTAAGGATATCTCAGATTTAGTCGGAAAACATCCACTCTCCTGGGTTTACCTCGTTTAACGCATCCATTTACATCATAAATATAAATTAATCACCATGAAATATTATTAAATTATTAACTATTTATTATATTATGTTTCTAAATAAAATGTCAACTTATAAAAATATCTGTAATGCTAAACTTAAAGAAAAAAAAACTTTTGTATTTAAACATAATATTAGTAAAATGTTTTTAACATGGTTACCTACATTTGTGCTTTCTATTTAGTGATAATAGATAGTTTCTTTGTATATTCATAACACCGTCAAAATTTTGAATGTGTTTTTATTGCCCACAATTTTTATGTTGATCTTGACACTTTTCAAATGTAGATGTGAGTAAAATAAATTAAAGGCTCGCGACTATGGAGGCGGGTAGGCAATACGATCACTGAGTTCGCTCGGCGTGTGGTGCCTCGGCATGCCTTGTAGCTACAAGTAAATGCACTTATCTCACTGGGATGTGAAAAGCGGGTCTCGGCTCACTGTCGTCAGTTAGCTGCGCTGACGCCGAAAAATGTCATCAATGATTTCAATGGCAGTATAAATCTATTCGTAAATAGGACAATAGTAATGGGAGGCGAAGGTATTGTATTTATTTTTGTGATTGGGGTGATTAAGGAAACAAAAACTATACACTTACATTAAAAATTATAACTTCCGCTATTTATATATATCAGGCATTTGTTAAACTTTTATAATATCTACATTTATATACACTATCAAAATTATCCTTTCTTTCTTCACGATATATTTTATCTTGTGTTTATTTTAAGTTATACTTATAAGTCAAAAAGGTTATGATGGTAAATTTAATCAAATCAAAGTCTCATTTTAAAAGTCTCAATTTTCACAGTTATAGACAGCCATTGGAGCGTCAGTTTCCACAATGAAAACACCCACGGCTGAAATATTCCCACAAAACTCGCATTCAAGCAGGATAGAGATACAAGTATTATTTAAAATATTGGTATTATTCTGTCAGCAAACACATACTTACTAAATTTACAATAATATATCTACAAAATCTACATATTATACAATTACAAACAAACACTGTATAGGTACAGAAACGTAATTTCAAAGCAAGTTGTTACACATTTATTCGTGCACATTTATTCGTGTCGTACATTGTCTTAATTGTAAGTGATTGGTTCACGCCGTCGTACTTCGACGATGTGTCGTTAATAGAGCGTTGTGTCGCTTCATTTTGTTTGGACGTTCACTGACTCTGTTATTTCGGAGCGACTAATAAATTGCGTGATGACAGGTGTCAGCTGCTCCACCGCCTCTGCACTCCTGCGTCGATGTCTCATTTCTCACATTTAACGCCTAAATTCTCTTATTTCACCAAACGCTTCATTTAAATTTCTCTTCGTTTGTTACGCTTGTAATGAATTAGATTATGCCTGATATACGAGACAATCCTAACTCCATAAAACTATTCCTTGTTTATTTCTTATGCACATCAAATAAATTAAATATATTACAGAACATAAATTTGTTTTCTATTGTTTTGAAATGAGGCATAAGGACTATAATAATTATAAATTACTTTAGTTTAAAACTAGTTGTTTTTTGCAAACATCGGCTTCGTTTAGCGTTGAATATTGGAATTCCAGTTGCAATTTGAGCAGCCAAGAAAAACTATATTGGCAAGAATGATCTCGAGAAATACCAAAGCGGCATAAATTAAGAAGCGAAGTGTTACCTCGGTTGAAAAGGAAGATTTATAGAGCGTAGTGGCGAGTACAGACGAAGTAACTCAGTACCATTCTTGGCCCTTTGATGGACAACCGTTCAAGAGTGAATGCATTTTTTGCTGTGGTTTCAGCAAAACAATTCCAAGCCATTACTTATTAGAAGTTACCTATAATGTCTATGATTAATAATGAGGTGATTCTTTCGATTTTTACAAATATAATATAAGACATAAACATATTATTAAAAATAAGTAGGTATTTGCTATATATGCTTAAGTATTTCAAGCAAAAAATACATATGTTGATAAATATGTACAAGAATGGAATTTCAACAAGCAAGCCGTGAGATGTCACGTGTATCTAGCGCTTAATATTTGTCAGCAAATGTTTGCGTCACCCTGACTGCAGTGCTTGCGACGATGTATGGTGGTTTATTTTAAGCCCCAATCCTAATTATTCACCTTTCTCGCTAACCACTTGCATTTTATTTTCTATGCTCTTTTATTTATGAATATTTTTTGTTTATATACGAGTACGATATTTTATTTTATTAAATTATATTATTGTAGTTGTTCTTTTTTGTTTAAGTATTCTTCTTAAAAAAGATCAATCAATATTTAGTTAATATACACTAAAATGTCCTTACAATTGTAGCTGGACACTTAATATTTTGCGATATTGGGGGAAACAAAGTCTATCATAGAGTGGAAAATAAAGATGATGTCCTTACTGAATATTATTTGAATTACGAGTATATTATCATTTTCTCCCCTAAAAAGTTTCCTATGTTTTTTTATTACATTTTTAATTAAATTAGGATTATATTATTTAAATTAAATAAAAATTATTCGGATTTAATTTTAAATTATCAATGGAAAACATTATTAAGCTTTTCTAATTTTTCTCCTATAACCTTTTTTATTTAGATGTTGCTGAATCGCGGCAGGAGGTATCTTACTTATACTTGCTACTTCGTGCAAGTTTATAAAAAGTAAAATGGTAAAATACTCGTAGGAGTTAATGGTTATCTATAAACTTCTAATAAGCAATAAAAAAGTACCAAACTAAATATAATAATTCATGCTATTTTAGTGCTTTTACCACTATAACATTTACCATACAACATTATTCATTAATTTTAAACTGAAGAATAACTTTGTTAATATTCCCTAGAATTTAAAGTTTAAAATATAAGTTTAAAAATATGTACTTATTACTCGTAGATTATTATTTATATGCCTGTAATACTGAGAAACTTTGACAAAACACTCTTTCCCATGTCACGGTTGTCAGAAAAGCGTTCCAGCGTCCCATCATTACACGGCTCCATCTTTGTACACGTATCGTATGGGGCACAGGATTGAGAGGATATTAAGGTTATTACGAACGGTGAAATTGGCCGAACGACCGCTGAGGAAGCTGCCTACCGAGGCCTATTAGCGGTATTACATATTTCATATCAACCTTCATCGTTCGACGATTATGGGGCTATTAAAACGCTGTTCAAGCCTCTCTGGAGCCTGGGAACATATGCTGCATTCATATGCATGCGTCTACTTTCAAGGTTCTGTAAGAGATATTTGTGAATATTATGTGTTATTGTCTATAATACTTTTGTGGCAATTTTTAATATTCTCTTTGACATAATATTTAATTAAATAGCAATAAGGTACATTTAAAACATATGCATATTTTCAGAATGATATATATATATTTTGATTTTCAATTAATACACTTATTGTAGATATTAATTTAATTGCAATATTAGTCTAATTTTATTATAATCTATTCTGTTTTGGTATTGAAGCCGGTAAACTTTTTATAAGCACCAATTTAATATAATAGTAGACCTATTTGGTGATTTGGCCTCACGCCCGCCTGCGCTCGATTGCCTTGTAATGAGCGTGTTTATGTATTTATGTGCTATAAAATAATTTTTACAAGTAACCTTTATTATTTTGTTGGCGTTTACCTGTACTCTATGGACGTCCGAGTAAAATGGAGCTCAACTTTAACGCTTTAATTATTTTTTATCGATCTTTACAAAAGTTTCATGGGAAAATTTATAAAACACTTTCACATTCTAAAATGTGACGAGCCATGCGTCACTGTCGCTATACTAAATTTTATGAAATATTGCCGACCCGCCTAGGACTCGCGTTGACAGAAATATACACAGATTAATATAAATTCCACGCCTCCTGTCTATTAAAATTCTATTTTGTATCCACTGTGTAAACCTATCCTCAGATTTATATTGGGCGAATTACAAGACATTGTATAAGTAATTAAATACGATATATTATTAAGTCTTGTTCAATTAAGTCAAACCATTTCGCCAGTGCTAATTGACGTACATGCAAACGCAATCAATATGACGCAGTAACCGGATGTATTTGTGTATGTATATATATATATATACATATATATACATGCTGACCCATGGACGTCTTAGAATTTACTCATTGCAGGTACCAACTAATACAATGACTATCCATTGTTACATACATGTTTAGCTCATTAGAAAAAGAACACGTTTCTCCATTAGTTTAATTACTTTATACTAACTACTTACTTTAGTACATGAGTAACAAATGACATGGCTACTACCATATTGTTTGAGAAATGTGTTAAAATCAAGTATGTTCCTATGTACGTTCCTATTTAGGTTTATTATGAAAACATTCATTTATTTTTGTATAAAGACTGTGATAAAGTCAATATTCCCTTTTTATAAGCTTTGACTTTAAAAAAAAGCAGAAAAAAGCACCTCTAGCCTCAGTCGCTATCATTATAGAGGCAACCGTAAACTGTTTCAGTTTTTTCAGCCTTTGTAACGGCACTCGTGAATCTTGCAAGATTGACGAAAGGAATTTATAAATCTGATGTGTTAAAAATGCGGTAAACGAGACAATTTTCCAATCCTGAAAACTGGGTTGCCTAGTGCCCAGCTTCCATCACGGTTGTATGAAGAGAATTGTGGATATAAGGGAAGCGATGAAGTTATGTTAGGATCGTGGCAAGTGGCACTCCATTGTCTCTGCCTATCTCTGTGGAAAAAACAGCTTTAGTAATTAGTAACTGGGTACTACTGCCTACCACTATTTGAAAATTGGTTAGTTAATTTATCAATAGGGGTTATCAAATTGGGGTTTGATAACCCATTAGGAAAATTATAATAAATAATTCATTACAGCAATCTGACAATTACATATTGTTAAACATATTATCGTCAAAGAGGAAAAAAAATAGAACCTATAGTGACTATCCAGGACAGATGGGTTTTTAGGGGTTGAAACTAATATTTCGCGATTTATGGCTTAACTGTGCATCCTATTGAAACAAGTGATATGTAAAAGTTGTAGGTAAAAAATATATTTACAAGTTTTGTATCTATCATTTTTACCTCAAACTCAAAATTTTCGAAATAAATGCGAAATAACGGTAAATTTTTCTCCGAGAATCATGATTCAATCAGGCTTAAACTTTTGCAAAAGATACCTTTTAGTGTCGCAAAACGGCAGTATTTTTTTCGTACGAAAATATTCAGCAGTTTTTGTTACATTTCATTTTAAACGAAAAAAAGCTAAAACAAGTAAGGATCAATGTGCCCGCGTGCTAAAAATTCTCTATTATTTTTTATTAATAATGGTAATTCATACTACTAGCATTGAAATGTGCTGAATAGTCCTGAATTTAATCCTATTTTAAAGTTCATCAAGATTGTTTGACTAATGTTATGTTTATTTTATAAAACTGTAAATAAATATAAATAATAAAATTTATATTTTTGTGATCCATAGATAATCCTTACTTATATTATAAACGCAAAAGTTTGTGAGTATGGATGGATGTTTGTTACTCTTTCCATCAAAAACTACTATACTTTCCATAGACTATACTTTCAGCTGTTTGGAATTTTTCTTTATTGTTATTTCCTTCTGTCACTATATATGCATATCCTACAATTATTATTGATTAAGTAGATTCACGCAACAACTACTTAACCGATCATCATGAAACTTTGTACACATAATTATTTTTGGAGGTACTAGAAGTAACATAGGTTACTTTTAATAAAAAAAAATTATAGTGTCCAATTGACTATAGCTGTTTGGAATTTTTCTATATTTATTTTTATGTTCGTCTGTCATTTTTAAATGAGTTATCGAGTTATAAATACAAAGAATGGGATTTACAGTCAATTTAAGAACCTCCTCCTTTTTTATGACTGTGTGTGTTATAAACCTAATTTTACGCGGGAGAAACCGCGGGCACAGCTATTTAGTAAATAAAACTGATTATTAAACATCAGCGTAACTTAATGAGAATGAAATTCGTTTTGACAGTTTAACTCCATTATTAAGCTTCAAAATTAAAATTGCGACTGTGCAACGCCCTCAGAATCGATGTTTATTTTCATTAAGAGTTCAAGCTCATTAGACCTTATTGTCCGAATGAATAAAAGTTGTTTTTGATACAAACAGCGACCACCAATATCATTATTTTTCAAACGTTATATCAATTATCAATTAAATTGTCACGCTTTTGCCCCACAATGATAGGCAAAGACAATGGAGCGCCACTTGCCATGATTTTAAAACAACTCCCTTGCTTCCCTCATGACCACAATTCTCCTTATACAAGCAAGCTCTACGGTTTAGGCACTAAACATACCTGTAGAGCTTTTTTTTAATAGAAGCAACATTTATTATTAATTAATATATTCACAAATTAAATGTAAACTAGAACATAAGACAGTAAAACATTGAACTTTATAATGTGTTTTATCCTAAGTAGAAAGTGAAGGCGAATTTATTTGGGATAATTTTAAAAGCGGTGCAGTTCACCCGAGCCACGTAATCCCACTTCAAATTTATTGGCGTGCTCTGCTATAAATTAGCATATTCGGTGCCCGTTTGACCCGGAAATGTTGTACCGTCGTCGAAACGTCCAGCCCATTCAACTTAAAAGATAATTCTTGTTATCCGGTCGTTTACGTTATCCTTGTGACTTGTATTGTATCTAACAGCTTTTGTATTTTTATTTTAAGGTTTTATTCTTTTATTTTTTTACTCGTGAAGCAGTGACTTAAAATGTATACGAGGCTATAAAAGTGTTGACTGTTGAAGTTAAATATAGTAGTGTTTATTTATTTTATTATAAGTCTAAATAATTGTGTATATTTTTATTGCAATTTGGTTTTATTTTTAATCAATAAGTCGATTAAAGCATAGCTTGTTTTATAGTATATGTTTATTTATTAATTCGTTATGTCCGATTTAATAACCAGACATATATCATAATGCATTTTCAAAAATGAGAATATAATGAATTGATAAATCATTCAATAATTGAGTATCATCAATGTTCAATTAACTTTATTACTGGAAACATAATATTGATTATTTTAATAGTCTAGCCTGTTTCCATTATCATGTTAATGTTTACAATTAATATCTTTTTTGTGCCATATGACGACACTCTGCCTGATGTTAAGCTGGAAGTGTGGTGTTACAACTGTTAAATAACTATAGTAGCAGTCGCATCTACTATGCCGGTCTAGTTAGAACCGACAACTAGCTGATCCCTAAACGCGACTAAGCCACTTCACGGTCACTTCAATGTCTGTCTGTATATGTAAGTGGTGATACTACCCCGATCGACAGACCGGGCATCATTGTCTACCGCTCCTATTACGTATTAGTTAAAATTGTGAGCGACCAAGTAAAACCACCTTAATGTAATGTTATGAAAAGAGGAAAATTCATAGAGAAATAGCAGCAATACTCTACGGGACTCTAGGGAACATGTTTATAAACTTACCTTGTATGACATTCTTTATTACTGTCTGTCCTGGAAAACTATCGTACCTACCTTAGAATCAATAAACGTTGAGTTAACTTATTACTAAAATCATTTGAAATAAAATGAATATTTGAAATGAATTCAATATTTATTGATCAAAATAAAATCTCTAAAATTAAATTTAATTAAATTTTTATTGCATATCAGGCTATAAAATATGTTACATAATGTGCGGCAGTTCAATAGTCAAGTTAGGAATGCTAACGCCAGATCCTAAACCAAACAATCAATAAACTCGAGCGTGAATACGTGATGCATTGAACCAACCAGCTCGAACGAATGTACCACTGTTGAACGCCCCACAGAATGAAGTGTTATACGTTAATATATCAATCAAATCAATCAAATTGTCACGCCTTTTTCCCACAGGGATAGGCAGAGACAATGGAGCGCCCCTTGCCACGATCCTGACACAACTTCCTCGCTTTCTTCACATTTACAATTCTCTTCATACAAGCTCTAAGGTATTATTGCAACTATTATTTTTTTATTGTGAGTCGACATATGACAGCGTCCCGCTTGATGTCAAGCTGGAGTGTGGTCCATGAATAAATGTCTCTGTTACTACAATTCAATAACTGTAAGTAGCAATCACATCCAGTATGCTGGCCTAGTTGGAACCGAAAACTTACAAGCTGATTGTAAGTGGTGTGCTTCTCCGGACCGGCAGACTGGGTACCACTGCCTGCCACACTTTGATAACCAGACCCAAAACAAATATCCGCCTCTTTTTTATTAACAAATATGAAACAAATTTTGCTCCGACCGGGAATCGGCCCGGGACTTTACGCGCTACAAACCAATCGCAAACCGTTCGGCTACGCCTGTCGTCAAATTTTTAGAACAAGATTCAAATATTATATATACTCGTATTGTTTCCCGAATTGAATTATTATTGTAGTATTACTACTCTTTATATAAATGTAATAATAGATGTATAATTTTGTATTAATCTCTGTTGAAAAATCTCAGAGTCGCTTAGCGAGCAATGGAGAGAGCTATGCTTGGTGTGTTTTTACGCAATAGAATCCGGACCGAGGATATTCGCCAAAGAACCAAAGTTCTCAAGCTGAAGTGGCAATGGGCTGGCAACATCGGTCGAAGAACCGACAACCGATAGGGAAGAAAGGATCTAGAGTGGAGACCACGAACCGGAAGACGCAGCGTAGGTAGGCCTGCCACTAGGTGGACTGACGAAATAGTGAAAGTCACGGTGGGTGCAACTAGCATGTTGTCGTTCGGAATGGCGTTCTAAAGGGGTAGGCCTATGTTCAGCAGTGGACGCCTTTTGTCTGATGATGATGTATTTTTAAAATGGAACAATTATGACCGCCCTAGGATTTAGTAGCATCTGCTATGTCACAAAAGGCGTCCTAATAGGCAACTTAAAACTTAAGAAAAAGTTCTTATACCTGGAACACTCGTTTTATTTTAAAATAAACAATAATTAGGCCGGCATAATGCGAGTGCTAATTGTAGTTATTTAACTGTAGTAGCAGTCGCCTTCATTCATAGACCGCACTCCAACTTAACATTAGGCAAGGAGCTATCATATGTCACGTTACAATAAAAAACTAAAGAATCAAACATATAAGCTATTAAAAGCCAGAATGTAGTACGAATTAGAAAAGGCATCAATAGGGCGTGAATTATTTTCCTCGAATGCTCTATGGCTAGAATGGCTTGGTCAGCGTTTTCGTGAACAAGATATAAAGACGAGGTTAATGGTTGTCAGAAACGGCGTGAAACTTTTATTACAAAACGTTTGAATCAAATTCCTTTTGAATAATTTACTTAACTATTGTTATGTCTAATTGTAGTCTTAATATCTCATATGGATGTAATTTGTAGTTTATGTATAAAAATGAACTTTTTGTATGATTAAAAATAACTATTCAACTATTTAGTTTATTAATTTTAAAAAAGTATTTTTTTGTATATTTTTTCTACAATAGATAATATATTTTGAATGAAATCGTATAAATATATTGTTCACAGCAATAAATTTGGTAGTGAAAATTGTTCAAATACCTTAATACCAAAACTCAACACTAAAACACCCTCAAATAAAATTTATCGTATTGGTAGTAGACGTTTGAGCTCGTTAATCTTCAAAAAACCATGTTCATGGTTGCATAGGTGGATAGGAGAAAATCGTAGTCGTGCTGAATGTGTTCTGGTAAATGAACAGCTTTTCCCTGGAGGCCAATATTTCTCCGGGCGACGCAGGGACGTCCAATTGAAATCCGCCCGCCGCTAACTACCCCACTGAATCCGCCACTCGCACGCCTCCTTCTTGTACTCACACCGATTGCTATCTCTACCATAGGCACTGTTTCACAATGGAATTAATTGAATATTTGTACAGAGAGAACTAAACTGTTACCAGAATATAAATTTCAATCCGGTTATATTCGTTTAAATGGCTCTATTTATATCTCTATGTCGAGTAGACATTTTGCGTTTATTCCTAGGTATTGAGGAATAAATAGTGGTTTAATAAAAGCCGTCTTTATTTCATTACTTCTTTAACAACTGCAATGAAATAATCCGTAAGCAAATCTATTTATTTAATAGCATGTATCTCTTTTACGAGATCGTTAAACTATCGTATTCTCTTTTTCATGTGCTGTTGGAGTGCTAGTACGAAGAGCAACCGAGGTACTCGTCGTACTATTCAGAGAAGTCATTAAATTGTCAACTAAAATGATCATGTATTACTGCTAACTGCTTATTTATTTAAGGACACATTCGTAACCTGAAAGTGTTTCTATTAGCTCAAGGGTATTTATTTAATTCTTCATTGTGGAGTACACAAATTAAACATATAATATATGAAACTTAAATATATAAACATGGAGGACAAAAAAGGTCAAACTAGTTACTAAATAGCAATCTCTTCCTGGCAACCTTTTTTTTTATTGTGATTCGACATATGACACCACCCCGCTTTATATTAAGCCGAAGTGTGGTCCATGAATAAATGTTACTGCTACTTCAATTCAATAACTGTGAGTAGCAATCACATCCACTATGCCGGCCTAGATAGAACCGGCAACTTACAAGCTAATCCTGAAACGTGACCAAATCACTTTACGGTCTGTATACTTCTAAGTGGTGGTACTACCCCGGATCGGGAGACTGGGTACCACTGCCTACCATTCTTTGATAACCAGACCCGAAGCAAATATCTTTTTTTTAATAACAAATATTTGCAATATTTAATGTTACTAAATATTACAAATAAAAGCTATGAAACAAATATTTGCTCCGACCGGGAATCGAACCCGGGATTTTACGCGCAACTAACAAATCGCTAAACCGTTCGTCCACGCCTGTCGCCTGTTTCACCTTTGGGTGAAAGGAAACCTGTGTAATATTATAAGGGGTAGGGGTAATGCTAAATGACATTATATAATAATAGTTATTAAATACACTTATAAATAGAATAAATTGCTTATATAGGGACTATGTCTTGATCTTTAAACATTTCAGACTATCTAAACTTTTTAGCAACCCCTCTCTATATACAATACAATTATACCAATCATAATTCTTCTTTAGATGATTTTTTTTTCATAGTTTAATTAAAGCTAATGTACTTTCAATTTTATTTGTTCAATACTTGAATAAATTATATGACACGGTTAAATGTTATAAATATTTTATTAGTTACATTAAAAAAACAGGTAAGTTAAAATGTCACGCCTCCATTTTGATGCGACAATGGACTTTTATGCTTCCTTCTCATCCACAATTATTTTTATACAAGCTCTAAAGTAATACCATCATGTAAGGCGAAGGTAGATGACGGGTCACAATGAAAAAAATTTATAAATGTTTTTCATAGCATTATTTTTCGCATCATTTTTTTATAACT
The DNA here is from genome assembly GCA_905220615.1 of Tinea trinotella. Classification (NCBI taxonomy): domain Eukaryota; kingdom Metazoa; phylum Arthropoda; class Insecta; order Lepidoptera; family Tineidae; genus Tinea; species Tinea trinotella. The sequence goes on from HG992305.1 coordinate 8,746,331, forward strand.
TAAATCTTAATTTTAATTCACGTAAAAGTTGACCTCATTACATTGTAATTGGTATGCGAAGTAATGACTTATAATACAGTCAATGGGCTATCAAATTATGTTAAGTGCACTCGCGCCGAAGGGAATGTTAATCTTTCCCAACATCAATAATATAATTGCAATTTTATGACAATAAATTCAGTTTCGTTTTATTAGTGAGTTATATATCAAACATCTGCTCCGATTTATCGCCATTTGAGTTCCAATTTTAATTTGTACCTTTAAAGTATTTTGGTCTCGGTTTTACAAAGGGTGAATAAATTTCATGGAACTTGTTAAACGTTCGTTTAGTTAATTGACTTAAGTGTACTGCACAAAATGTTAGAGTGCTACAACTATTTTGATACGGAGTGTGATTTTCAACTTTTATTCTTCACCATAAAGGGGTGTAAGGGTTGCTAAACTCATGAGATATAATGAAAAATATAAATTTAATATAATACGAAGACTTTCAAAGGGGTGAAAATTCAAGATTGTTATATTATATGCAGAAAATTATAGGTGTAGAGTGTTATTGCGTAGGAATAGTTTTCATATTCTTTGTAACAGCTGTTACTATGCACGCCTGCTTCATATTGAGATTCGATTTTACCAATATTATTAGTAATAAAAATACGTACGACAAGTACTATGATTTAGTTTTATAACATATTTTGCGTTATCTACTGTAAACTATGAAAACATTTTTATATTTAGGTTGTAGCAAATAAAGAGCCCAATGCTCCCAGCCCATCCCTATGGAAATAAAGGCGAATATCTTAAGTTAAGTCCGAGTCAGACCCAGGAGGATATTTTTACCAACCAAATCGGAGACATCCTCAAGAAAGCTGGGTAACCGTACCCATAACCGTAAAGCTTGTATAAAGAGGTTCAGGGTCGTGCCAAGTGGCCTCCATTCTCTCTGCCTATCCCTGTGGGAAAAATACGTAACAATTTGTTCTTTTGACCTAAGTTAAGATATAATAGGGAATTAAAAGTAAGGCTGCGAGTAAATGTTAGAAAAATCAATACCTTTTAAAACAAATCTTAACTAGTGGGTTACTTGTTTCTTTTGTAATGCTAAACTATTAGCTAAACTACTTTTTTGTTTTATGTTGTTTTAATTTATTTCAGAGTTCCAATGTGGGAAAATGTCGTTACAAAATGAGTCTTAATACAGTAAAGTAAACCCCACAAGAAAAACAGAGCGCAATGAGAGAGGCCAGTCCAAGTAAATACATAATTTGCGCGGCAGCGAATAATCCGGTAAATTCACACAAAGAGAAAATAGTGTTTTCACTATGGATATATACAATGCTCCGTCTATATTTTTGTTGGTCTAACAAAGAAGAATTAATAAACATAGTTGTTATATAGATGTATGTAACAATACATTCTAAGCATAGTCTTTATTTTAGTAAGTATTTTAGCAGTGAGGAAATACTGTCCTTGGAGGTAGAAGGGTGGCAAAATGAGTAGCTTGTTTGAGGTGCAAGAGTGAACTTGTCTTATGTAAATGAGACGTCTGCGCGTCTGTTGCGACACTTGACGAACGCAACTTGATTAACATCAAAACAGCTTTAAAAGCACAATTTTGTCACTCAGTTAGTGGTGTTGCAAAAGCTTTCTAATGCAAATGTTCTTTAGGTAATATTTAATTTTATTAAAGAAGTTTTATTATTTTATTCCTTTACCTATGAAATTGCGTTCTGCAGCACCAGTACACATAGTGCGATTTCAAATTAAAACTTAGTCACGTTTCGGGAGTCGCTTGTATGTTGCTGGTTTTCACTAGGCCGGCATTGTGGAGTGACGCATGTTAAAAACAAAAAATCCGTTATTGGTTTTCCCGCTTCCGGTTTGGAAATAATAGACGTAGTCAATCAATCAAGTCACACCTTTTCACACAGAGATAGACATAGACAATGGAGCGCCACTTGCTATGATCCTGACACAACTTTTCTCGCTTACTCACATCCACAATTCTCTTCATATAAGCTCTGCGGTTATGGGCACAAGGCACATTAGCTTTCTTAAGAATGTCTCCGATAATGGACCCTTGTCTTCAAGCACTGCGGGATGTTTGCCGAGAGGATATGACGCAATTTTCAGAACGCCAAGCATTCGAATTAGATTCGAGTTGAATTTGGACCTACTTAACTGGACAATCTGTCCGAGGTAATTATAGTGGTCAACAACTTCGAGAGTATCGTTCCGAACGACTACCGCTACGGACAAAACATAGACATGGACTTTATTTTCATCTAGTCCATGTTGATCCTATTGGGAAACGTTACCCAGGTCGCTAAACATAGCATTGATGTTCTCCAGCGACTCTGTCATAATGACTATATCATCAGCAAAACGAAGGTGAGTGATGTATTCGCCATTGATGTAGCAGTCGCCTTCATTCATTGACCGCACTCCATTTTAACACTAGGCGGGTGGGTATTATAATCATTCTGTTGAATCACAATAAAAAAAAGCTGATTCTTTAATCTGACTACTATCAATTACATAAAATGCGTCCAAAAATCTTTAACAATCATTATTATTATTTTAATTATCATATCGCACACCTAGACCAAAGGGGAGGCCTATGTTCAGCAGTGGACACCTTCTGGCTGATGATGATGATGACACCTAGATCTAAAGGGAGTTAACTCAAAAATTGGCATTTTTGAGTTATGCACCGCATGTAGAGCAATAGGGAATTAACAACAAAAAACAATTTTTAGTCTCAATAGATCATTTAAACACAAGATCTTTAAAAAGATCATCATTCTTCTAGATGCATATGAAAACCATATATCTACTATACAGAAAAATGCAATATTTTTTCCTTAAATCATATAAACCAACTAATATAATTAATAGGTATCCACTTGACGATGGCCCACCAAAGTTGCGGTACTACTGGTTGCGGTAACCCGCAAAAATGCGCAATTCGACAAGTTAACTCCACGGTAGCCACTAGTTAATATTGTCCTTCACGATATAATATGTATGGATAAGGAAATTGGTAGATTTTAGGTAAACAAAAAGTATTACAGTACTTAAAAAGTAAGTATAAAAGTACTTAAAATAAAAGTATACAGTAATTGGTGATACTACCCCGGATCGGCAGATTGGGTATCACTGCCACTGCCTACCACTAGTAACAAAAAGGATATAAAATTGGTTTAACGCGGCAAGTAAGAGTTGAGATAAGTGACACCGTTAGTTGCTATATCGTCATAAGGTAGAATATCCCATTTTAGACATAATTAAATTACTTCTTATGATGTTTATATTTTCATTATATTTCTCTAAATAACCATAGATATGAAGGATGTAACATTGTGTCGGGATCGCTACTGGGATTGTATTAACACCATCTATTAGCAGTTGCATGCTCTACTACATGTTGCATGCTGTGTTTAGGTATAATTAGTTGACGTTTTAGTTCCCAATGCTTTAGGTAGATGGCGTTGTACAATTGACCATGACTAACGGCAACGATCCATATCATGATTCTTCACAGTTACTGCAAGAAAAATATTGTATTAATGTAATAATTGTATAATAATGTAATATTGTAATAATTAGTTTAAATGGATTCTCGACCATACAATGGTTTTGGCATGGCTTATTAGTTGTATGGCACATTTTTTTGGATGATAGCTACCAACCTAAACAATGAGTCTTTAGCAGCAAAGTTAAAAGTTGTTAATATTTTTTTGTCGCAAATGAAATTCTCTGTAACTTTTAGTCTTAGAACCATAATTATCGAACTAACTTTTGTAAACTAACATTTGTTGACATAAATGTACGGTGAATAGTTTGCAGTACATCTGCCAAAAGCCATTTGCAGTCCTTTTTACAAGATGGCGACCGCGAGACAAGAGTTGCGACCCCACAATTGTATTTAATTGTATACAAATGTATTTAACTTTATACTAACCACCTCGTGACATCAAAAAAACATAAATTGAGTGCCCTGACTTTTGCACGTTAAAAAAACATTTTAATGGATTATTATTTGGTCGTTTTGCAAATGTTTCATGGTTAATGCCTGTTGACATGACGTTCCCGTTGTACGTCATGTCCTTTTTGGAACGAGTTCCTTATCGCGCGTTGCGAAAGGGGGCTAGACGGAAAAATTTAAGACAAAAAGTTGTAACGACACTTTTTAGGGTTCCGTAGTAAAAAACGGACTTTCCGAAACTTTAAGAGCTATACAATCGATGTAGATTTTTTAAGACATTTAAATAAAATAGAATCTCAAACATATGTTACTTCAGTTACCACAAAATTGGCTTGCAAAATCGGCAATTTTACTAAAATTGAGCCTACTGATTAAGTTTATATTACATTATATATTTCGTTAATAATAAAAAAAAAATTTTAACTTTAAAAAAATATATAATTCGTTCACTAATTAATCGAAAGGAAAACTTGACATCACTCAAGTTTTTTTTTTGTACAATGAGTAATGTGTTTACATAAATAATTAAATAATAGTCAACTAAAAATTAATATGAAAATGAAATGCCAGCGATTCATTATAAGATGAGGTTGAAAGTTAATGATGTTTTTTTTTGTGAGTCGCTATTTGAATTCGAATTGCCTGATCGTGAGGAAGAAAAGAACTAAGAGTGCCAACGCCTTAAAAAAAAACAACTCAGTTTACGGTTTCCTTAGTTGCCGTAACCATGTTCAGGATGCCAAACTTGCTAAGGGAGATAGTTCTTAATTGCCCGCTCGATGTAGTCCCTACAATTAGAGTCAAAGGGACATCGATACTGTTCGATATTAGAAAAAGACCTGAGGGCCATGAAATTATCGAAAAATTTGTGTATTAAGGAGAAAAGTAATAAATTTCAACCCAGTAGGACAGTTGACTCCCGAGCCAAAGGCGAGAGTGGCAATCGCTAATTTTATACTAATGCATAAATAATTTCCATAATTTCATTTGTAACGCTCAGATAAGCCACATTCTCTTCTTGAAAAGAGGTGAAACGGCCGCGTGTGCATTTGTCACCCTTGCCTTCGGCTCGAAAGTCAATTCACGTGGGTTGAAATGTCCTACTTTTCTCACTAGGTGCGTAATATTACTATTGATTTAAGTAAACACCAACGCGTGGAGCGTTGTGTTTGACAGAGGCACGACTGTGGTACATTTGTTCTTGGATGGCGCACCAAATTAGCTGACCATCGTCCAAATTCGCTCGCAGTGAATAACGCCACAATTTGCAGTGCTGTTGTAGTATAAAAAATAAATAACTGAAACTCTTGTTTTTGACGCTCATCGCTGATGCTTGCTGTCAAAAGCGTTAGACCTTGTTTAGACCCTGTTTGCGGAGACGTGACGTGATGCGCGGCGCAATATCTTGCGCGGTGCGCAGGACCATAGACTTTTTTTATGGCTCGTTATAAACGACAACACCCTGCCTGATGTTAAACTGAAGTGCTGTCTATGAATGGAGGCGACTGCTATTACAGTTAAGCTACTGCAACTAGGAGTCACATCTACTATACCGGCCAAGTTGGAATCGGTAACTTATAAGCTGAACCCACGCGTCTAAGTCAGTTCACAGTCGGTACACTTGTGATAGCTACCCCGGATTGGCAGAGTTGGCAAATGACTATTGCGATAGTTGGATATTTCAAGCTGATTCTAAAACGCGACTGAGTCACATCACTTTCGGCGGACAAGAGTCATTTGTATGGTAAATCAGCAAGCGACATCTATTGCATCATGGTAGAACTATGATGGAAAGCACTAGTATATACACACAAATTTTATTTATAGTTATGTTTTGAAACAAAAATCGCATCTAAATAAATAAATACATCAATTTTTCGGTTTAATGTCTCCTTATGAAGTAATAAATTACTACATACGTAGTAATAGAAAAGAACTAGACATATTGAGCACTGCATATGGCACCACCTAGTGATGGTTTATTAAAACTAAAACTATTATCCACAAATTCTTATAGATGGCAGCACTTATCGTTAAATTTAAACAGCCATTAATAAATAAGATTTTTGCCTTCAATTAAGCAATTAGAAATAAATAGCACTTCATTAGCTACGAAAAAAGTAAATTTCATTCCGTACATGAGCTTCAAGAAATTAATAATTCAGATTAATACATTGTAGGTAAGTACTTTTATAGCGAGCAATTGTTAATGAATATTGAACGTAATTAATAAATGTATCGAGTTATGTTGACACTATTACGTTACAAATTAGTACGTCAACATTACATTTACGTTTATAGTAAATTCCACCCTTCTCCCTTGTACACGTGGCCGCAGACGAAAGCGAAAGTTTAATGAATGGCGGGTGGCTGTGTGAGTAAGAGTATGTTGACCCAGTTACAAGTCTGTGAAACTTTTGCGCGCGAAAATCGAATGTTTAAACTTGGATGAAAACTTCGTTGATTATACCCACTTACTATCGCTTATTTATTAGTGGTCTAAACAACATGTGTTCAAAACTAACTTTATAATAATACTTAAGGCCACTTAAAACTAATACGTATTAATTATATTGTACACTTATTTATCTAAATGTCTGCAAGAAAATGCAGACATCTTGCGTGGGCGTTTCATACGCGTAGTGGTGGATAGAAACGCATCGCTGAATGTCGGTATCCCGCAGGGCTCTGTGCTGTCACCGACATTGTTCCTTTTGCATATCAATGACAGCTTGGACCTTACTTTTATTCATTATTGTAGCTTGATATCGTATGATAACACCCGGTATGTTAGATTGGAGTGTGGCCCATGCCATAATTGGAGACGACTGCTACCACAGTTAAAAACTGCAATTAGCAGTCGCATCCACTATGCCGGCCTAGTTGGAACCGGTAACTTTCATACGGATTCCGAAACGCGACTAAGTCACTTTACGGTTTGTATATTGTAAGTGGTGGGGTGGATAGGCAGACTGGGCACAACTGCTTACCACACTTAGAAGAATTATTCTTGGCTTTGGCATTCATTGCTGAGAAGACGACGACAGTTCGATTTACGGACGCTACACTACCCGCCCTGCAGCCGAAAAACAAAAGCCGGGATTAGAGAGTCGGTCGTAGCCTGGCTCGCATTACACACTAGAGCGACTTAAGTCTGGTATAGTTCAATGCAGCCAAGACTAAGGTGTTTAACTTTTCTCGACGAAAACTCCCTGTTTACTCCTTAATTCCGTTAAATCCTCTTACTACAAAATGTAACACCTCCCTCGGTACCTCGAACAGACTAAAAATCCTTTGTGTATGTCCCTTCGCAGCGATTTGAAACATATCGAGCGAGGCATGAAAACCACTTCACAAACTTGACATTCTGAACAAGCCGCCAGGGTATCGTCTGTTACTATATAAGGCTCAACGCTCGCCCTTGCGCGGTACTCCGTTCGCACCTCAAGGATGGCTCTGACAAGTATCTTCTTTATCTCATTCCAGACAATATTCTTTATCGTCATTTTGCAGACATTATGGCTTTATCGCCTATAGCACAGATAATTTTTGACTATTTCATTCAAGGAACACTAACCACAGACACGATTAAGAACATCCTGGAGTAGTCTAGCGGCTATATCAAATATGTTACTCTTCATCATCATCAATGTTTCGCCTCAATTCCTACAGGGATAGGCAGAGACAACGAAGCGCCACTATCCACAATCTTAGCACAACTAATTCCTTCACATCTTTAATTCCTTTCGTACATGCTCTTCGGCTCTTCTTACTGACGAGATTAATAGTTTTAAATATCCTTAACTTCTGTCTGATGATAATGAATGAGAGTAAGCCTCTAAGAGTAAGAGAGAAACATGAGTTGATACAACAGCCTGGTGTACGTATTATCATTAGGGTTATAAGAAAAAGCTACTGGATTTTACATATCAGATGTTTCATCATAATAATAGATTTTAAATGCATTATCTGCAACGAGAAATGGACAAATTATGAGGGCATCCCAGAAAATAGATTTAAGAAAACATTTATTTTTATTTTGATATACAACTTTATTTATTTTCTTCGCTAGGAGGATATTATGAATAAAAAACAAATTGTCAATTTTGGTATATCAGTAAAAATATATTGCTCAAAAACCTATGTTGTATTATTCACAAAGAGAAACGAATATATTAATTTCCTCTATTCACAATAACTTAAGTTCAGTAACACGACATTCATTGACTGTTAGGCGGTACTAAGTTCGCCGGTTCAGCTAGTATAATATATTTTTCCTGAATCTGTAATTAAAATAATAAAACACTGATTATAACGGGTAGGTCGTGTTGGTACGTAAAACGCCAAAAAGTAGTAGCTCAGGACTCCATACAGAAATAGCATGTCACATTTTACCCCTCCTTTTTCTATATTAAAATATTTACACAAAGCTGTGCCAAGTGTGCCTTCTTTTTTATGCTTAGGTATTTAAGAAATCTCTGTATATTTTTCATACAATGTTTTCATCTATTTTTTTATTGTGACTCGACATCTAACCTCGACCCGCCTGATGGTAAGCAAGAAGAGATCCAAGAGTGCCGACGCCTGCAAAAGCTGAGTCTTCACGGCTGCCCTAGTCACCGCCACTATGACGGCCAAAGGTGCTTCTTCACGCATCGCTTGAATGATGCAAGGATGGAGAGAACACATGGGATGGTAAAGCATTCCACTTGGTGCAATGCTGCAAACGTATACTACCTTCATACTTCGAACAAGAGCGAAATAAATGCTTTTAATACTTCCTATATCAATACGCGTAGCACACCAGTTTGCCACGCGTAAAGTCCCAGTTTCGATTCCCAGCCGTTTGTATCATAGCTTTTATTTCGCGATCCTAAGTCGCGAACGGATTTAGATTTTTTCTTTCTTTCGAAGTGTAAGAACTTAGCTGCTCCTTAAAAATGTTACACATTAGCAATTTCGTTAATGTTCACAAATACGGTCATAATCAATAATTAATAATATCATAAGTTAATAATTATAGTAGAATTCTTTATTGCACATAAATAACTACAAATGTTTACTAGAACTTAATACATTAAGGCGTATTTTACCAGTTAACCTTTGGGAGATGTATCCGGTGATTTCTTTAGTGTAGGAAGTGAAAGAAAAGATAATTAGTTTTTAATATGAAAAGTAAATAGATATAGGTAATATATAAATTATAAATACATACATAATATAAATAGATTGTCAAATATGTAAATTATTCTGATTCTTTAGCATGTGATTGTGCAGGCTTAGTTTAAAGACATTCTGTTAAGGACTTTGTTTGAGGTCTAAAAGCAATTTGTTCAACTAGCGTGCAGCTGTCACAGTGAAGGAGTCTGGGAAGAGGCTGAAAGTATGGGGAGGAATTTTGAGCTGTCTACTGTGGTCAGAGCGAACTTGGCAATCGTGTGCGTCACAGAGATACATGAAGCGATCTTTCAGGTAAGTATTAAAATTAAGAGTACACCACTTACAAGTGTACAGGACGTAAAGTGGCGAGTTTCAGGATCAACTTGAAAGTTTCCGGTTTCAACTAGGTCGGCAATCCAGTTAGATACCTGTTGTATCATACATTCAATAATCCAACATAAAAAGTCCAAAACATCCAACATCTTAAACCCGATTTCTTTATTAATAAACAAAGTGTACAATTGTAAAAATATAAATTAATGAATAAATATAATAATCACAAAATATCAGGTAAAGAAGCTATTATTAAAAAATGCGCAATACCAGGATTTAGAAGTACAATTATACACTCAGTGTATAACAATATAACAAACTATTTTAATACATAATTTCACCATCAGGCTATAATTAACAATGGTACGTTGTCTATTAAAGAGGTATTGTTTCTTTTAATATTCACTTATAGTATACATAAAAATAGCCGATTAGCCGCCATTAAAGTTAAACAATCCACCACGGTAACAATAAGCCCACGCACAAACTTATAATTAATGTTAATATAAACCCATTTAATATAGGTAAATGTTATTATAATGTTAATATTATATAGACTATTTTACAAAAAATAATGGCAAGCGTAATACAATGATACAAAGAACGTGCATACACAATCGTTTCAAGTAATACGTATAATATTCGCTATCACATAAAATCAAATCGCACATTATGTTCCTGTATTTTGGCGCTATTGCTCTTTTTTTTAAAACAATGCGACTGTCATAGACCAAGACATACTTAAATTCTGCCTTTTCAGCTCACATTTAAGCTTCTTTTAATAGTTGCTTATTGTGCTGAGTTAACATAGACACTTTTATATGGTCCGTTGAAGCCAATTTGTATTTTGTATAACTCCTTTTTTCAAACCAGATTGCATCTATCTATATTTTTAAAGGATCGACTTTAATTTAGCGACCATAAATCAAGGTCTATCGGGAATGACATCCCGCACTCACGTAGTAATCTTATCCATAGGCACATCAACATCTGTATGCTTCGCGATCATAGTGACCTTAGACCATACAAGTATAGATCCTACTATACTGATCTGAGGTAGTGACAATATTGTTAGAAGACTCGTTGTTAGATAGACACCCACGATTTCTATGTTTGCCTATATATGTCATGATGGCTTAACTCATATTTTAAAACAGATCCACTTCTTTATTTATTTTACAGAAGCAGTCAGGGAGATTATTAATTGTGCCACTTTTGTGGACCAGTTCTTACTACATGCATGTATTTAAATCTAATTAAAAGTTGGTTAGAACGGTTGCCAATTTTGCTCGTAACAAGTTTATAATAAATAAAATGGTTCTAATTTCTTTCATTTAGAAGATTAATTTTTAATAATATTTAGTAAATTGCGTTTTGAAGCCCTATCTATCTATGGCTATGAATTCTAAGTGACTAAATTATATTCCATTTTTATATCTATATGTAAAAAATATAATTAAAATACTTGAAAAAATAAAATGGAAAGTAAAAATGTTTACTTTGTGATAACTTTCCCTTTGCCGTTGTTATGAATTCCAACGTAAAATTCTCTCTGTGTAAAATTTTTATCGTATTTTCACATGGTTTTCCTTTAATAAAAGTTCTAAACTTTTTATTTCATTTCACATTTTGTGAAACTTCACACCTCTGGTTTATTTATATTATTTTGTTTTCCTTTCACCTTGAAAGAAATTGTATACTCTCAAATTTTTATCGCTAGTAAAAACTTTTTGTAAAGTTTTAAAACTTAAATTACTTTAGTAGACCCACTTTAGTTCATATAGTCTCAGGTAAAATTCATCCTATATTCTATAATATACTATTTTTAACACGTTATTTTATTATTAGCTTGACTTGTATGTATGTAACTATGTAACGGAATCTTTCAAATTAATTTTCACCCACTTTCAGACGTCTAAATAACATGAAAACTTGTATACGTATTAAAAACCCGATGACAATACAATAATTTCAATAAAAATATTTAGACCGTGAACTGAATCGGGTTTTTCGGTTATCGACGTTCTTGGACCTCCTCTTGCTTACCATCAGGTGAGTTGAGGTCAGATAAAAGTACAATCTCAACTGTAAGGTATCGATGAGGTGACAAGTAGAAGCCAATTGCCGCCACCCCCAGTACCCCCCAATATAAAAAATAGGAGCAACGTGGCGACCATGCCGCCAAAGAAAAGGATTGACGCATCAGACTCCAATTAAGATTTTTAATTGAATCCAGTACTACAAATGTCGTTGCACTGCTGATGTCTCTGGTTTTATCTGGTTTTATTTTACTTATAATTTATTTTTAAAACCTAATTCTTTTTTATTGATTTAATTTATGTTCTTATTTAAATGTTATTATAATTCCACAAATTTACATGTAATATAATATTTAAAAAAAAACTTAAGCGGTTGCTCGTGAAACATTTATTTATTCATGAATTGACTTTACAAATCCCTGCGTTCAACAAAGAGCTTTAAATGCTCGGCTTAAATACAGGACACAAACTTCCTCTTTACAATTCAAAGTTTATTATGAAATCTATTTTGTGGTGACCACCGCTTTTTTATTGTCATTTAATTGTTTTATTCTAGTTTACCATTCAGCGGGTTTCAAACTATTACTGTATTAACCATTAATTCATACGATCTTAACTTTTTTAGTGTCAAATATGAACAGGAAATAATAAATATAATATATTTTAATTTGTAATTAAATTGTTGATAATTATATCAAGAACAACAATAAAACAATTAACAACTTGGAATTACAAAAAATATTAAAATAAAATATGTAGGTATATTAAACATAAATATTTGTAAGTATACAGTCAAAGGTCTTTTAGTAGTACGAAATTGACTTAAAACTGTTTAATGTCTGTCTAATATGCGTGTTTATTATACCAAAATTAAACACATTATGCAAACAAATCAATAAACAAATAAAGTTACGTTAGGAGCCTAAATGTTTTTGCATTTCATGATGAATGATACCCGTATTATCAAGGATTAAAACAGTTCAAAAGAGTCATTGTCTTGCGCAGCCTTTAGAAATGAGAAGCTATACGATATGACGACAGGCTTGGCCAACTGGTTAGCACACCAGTATGTTACGCATAAAATCCCGGGTTCGATTCCTTTCGAAGCAAATAATTGTTTTATTCAATCAATCAAATTAGGAGTAGGACAATCGAGCGCCATATTTGTTTCAAAGCTTTTATTTGTAATATTTAATAAAAATGTTTTTATAAAAAGGGGCCAATGTTTGTTTCGGGTCTGGGTACAAACCGTGAAGTGATTTTATCGCGTTTCGGGATCAGCTTGTAATTTGCCTGACTATCTACTTACGGTTATTGAAATAGCAGTGACCACCAATCATGAACCGCACTCCAGCCTAAAATCAGGCGGGCTGCTGTCATATGTCGAGTCACGTTATATTACACGAGTAAGTAGCTAAATATAGATTTACGAAAGTGGGGAGTGTCTATACCCACAACCGCTACTGATTACACTAGTGATTAAAAAGTATCAGATACATGGTAAACACAAATCCAAGTGACATTGACTGATTTTATGGTGTACTTAGGTTTTATTTTGGCCGACATATGATGTCCACGAATGAAGGCGATTGCTAGTAGTGTGTAATAACTGGAAGTAAAAATCGCATCCACTCTGCCGGTTTAGTTGGAACGGCGACATTCAATCGATCCCGAAAAGCGACTAAGTCACTTTACGCCTCCATGGCATATCTCCTATACTTGTATGATAAAACTATGGTGCTATGATTAAAGTTGTTTCTAGTGTTCAAATCGGGGGTTCCTTTTAAATTTTAATTTATAATTTATTTTAATAACAAACAATTGAAAAATATAATGTAATATTATATGTTTTAAAATAATTATATGAAATAAATATTTGCTCCGACCAGGAATCAAACCCGGAATGCAATTTACGCACCGCAAATTATATACAGAGATCATCAGATTATAATATTTCTATAATCTGATGATATTGGCTTCTTATTCGACGAATTAAAAGTTCCATTTCTAAAAGGTTAATTTATCAACAAAAAAATACGTTCTCGTAGTCATATTCATATGTGTATTTTTTACTTTTCTGTACATAAATTGAATTCTCAAAATTAAAACCATGTGGCGTGACCAATAGAACTTTATAACTTGTATATTCGAATTCATTTTCAACTTAATCACGTAACTCGGAACCTGAAACCTCTGTGTGTATTGTGTATGCTCCGCTCCGTCCTCTGTATAAATAGTCTTAACATTTAACAAACATTGGCGCAAGATAATTAGTTTAACAGACAGCGTTCCTCCACTATTCTCCTCTCTGTCCATATATTGACACTGATTTTCTAATTCAAGTGTAAATAAGTAGTATATCAATAAATCAAATTGTCACGCTTTTTTCCCAAAGGTATAGGCCGCTTCCCACCATCCTGACATAACTGCCTCGCTTCCCTCACAACCACAATTCTCTTCATACACGCTCTACGTTTTGGGGCACTGGACAACCCAGCTTTCTTGAAAATGTCTCGAATTTGGGTCGGGTCTGCCTCGTTTAACGCATCCATTCACATGAGATTTATAAATTCCTTTCGTCAATCTAGTTTCACTCATCCTTTCCATGTGCCCAAACTGTCGAAGCATTCCTTTGTCAATCCTTGTCACAAAATTATAATATACCTAATTATTAATTTAAATACAAAGAAATAAACAATAATAATACATTTGGATAGAGACATTTGCTCCGTGTCTGGTTGTTTAAGAGTGGTAGGCCGACAGGCTGACGATTCGGGGTAGTACCACTACTTTCAAGTGTACAGACCGTGCAGTGACTAAGTCGCGTTTCAGAATCAGTTTGAAAGTTGCCGGTTCCAACTAGGTCGGAATAGTGGATCTGAGCTACTAGTTGCAGTTATTAAAATTTATTATCATACGTCTTCATTCATAGACCGCACTCAAGCTTAATATCTGTCAGGGTATTGTCTAGGCACAATAAAAATAAACATCGCTATCCCCCAGTTACCCTTATACGTTGCAATTATACCAGTAAATTTACAAATTTATTAGGAAACAGCAAGATAGAACTCTAATAAATGAGCTTAAAGCATTACTTAGACGTAGATGTTTAACTGCATGAGTTGCTTTCAATAATATAATATCAAACCAACTGTTGCGCAGAATTCATACAACAATTTAACTTACTTAATTGTGGTTTGAGTGAGTTCTGAAACCTTTAACATGTGGGATTATGTTTCTCTCATTTAACAACGCGATGCACTGAATTTCTTGTTAAAAACAAATACTGCCTAATTAATTAAAATAAAGTATCTACGGCTTATTTTAATTAATTAGGCAGTATTAAAGATAATATACTTATTTTAACTTCAAAGAGCCATAGAGCGTAGTATTCTGGCCGTGAAACTTACAGATAAAACTCGAAACACCATTCAAACACAATACTTGACGTAGCCGAAAAGCTGACGTGACGCTGTCGTTACGTCAGCTTAGCGTAGTGGTTAGAAGCCTGTTGTTACACGGTTTTAAATAAATTTACAATTTTTTGTTAATTTAAAAAAAGAGCCAGATATATTTTGTTCCGGGTCTGGATGTCAAAGAGTGGTAGGCAGTGGTACCCAGTCTGCCGATCCGGGGTAGTACCACCACTTACAAGTATACAGACTGTGAAGTGACTTAGTCACGTTTTGGAATCAGCTTGTAAGTTGCCAGTTTCAACTAGGCAACTAGGCAACTAGGTAGATGCAAAGCCACTTGCAGTCGTTTATCTGAAGTAGCAGTCGCTTCGTTTCACACATCGTACTCCAGCATAATATCAGGCGGAATGTTGTCGTAATTTAAGCCACAACAAAATAAAATTTAAAAAGTTGTTGCGTCTCAAAAAAGTCTAGTAACACTCGATCACCGCATACTCCATACAGGTCGTCAATTTAACAGCCCAAGTAAAGGCTCATAGTAAGGAACAATTTTAGTTGAAACACCATGGTTCTATCGCTTGTAAATTTTCTGATCTGAAAGGATCCGTCATCAGGTTCTTTAGATCTAGGATGTTAAATAATGTAACCTTGCGCTATCAAATAAAAACAAACGTTTTAAAATATAATAGTTTCAAATATAATAAAGATGTGAGCGTTGAAACTAACAACAAATATTTAAGCTTTATTTAATTGAATAGTAGAGATTATTCCTATTAACAGTGACCGTGACATCACAAGTTCAACGTCTACTAATACCTTATAATAGGCACTACATAATTAATACTACCGCAAGAGCGGTTTACAAATAAGTTCATAAACTGAAGCAATCATCCATTTTTCACACACAATAACGATTATTAAAGGATTATTATAGCTCGACGCTCGAAGCAATAAAGGGAAAATAACCCGCTTAAAATCATTTATTCAATTAGTTTCACACAAAATTTTCAACAATATTTTATATTGTATTTTAATATAAACTTAAAATTTTATGATTGCAAAATTTCATACTATTTATTTTATTAAAATAAGAAGATTATTTAATATATATGAATATAACAGACTGGGTGAACGACCGCAACATTGGTGTTCAACAATGTGTTATTATTATTGTGACTCGACATATTACAGCACCACGCTTGATGTTAAGCCGAAGTGTGATTCATGAATGAATGTCACTGCTACTACAATTCAATAACTGTGGTAGCAATCACATCCACTATGGTGGCCTAAATGGAACCGGCAACTTACAAGCTAATCCCGAAACGTGACCAAATCACTTCACGGTATGTATACTTGTAAGTGGTGGTACTACCCCGGATCGGCAGACTGGGTACCACTGCTGTACCACTCTTGATTATTGCATTCATGGGACTATGAATATTAATTTTACAGTTCGATTGATCTTTAATCAGATTTTCATTAACATTAGCAATGCGATATTCGGCCGCTCATTGTATTATCAACGCTCCGCTCAACCGTAATTGAGTGAACGTTAGCCGGCTCTCTACCGTTCACAAATTTGCAATCCAACATCAGTTTGGTTTGTTGAACACTATTTAATACGAATATACCGACCTCCTATTCATTGGGCTAATGTGAATTTTCCCCCCTACGATATAAAGTATACAATCTACAATGAAGATGCGTAGTAACTAACTACTACGAGTGTTTCAACCCTAGAATTATCTCCTCCCTAATTTTTTTTTCAAATGAAATAAATCTTTTTTATTGTGATTTGACAACCGTACAACGGTGTCCCTCCTTATGTTAAGCTGGAGTGCGATCCATTAATGGATGCGACTGGAACTCCAAGTACTTTATTTAGTAACTGAAAGTAGCAGTCACATTTTAAAAAATATTTATTATGAGTCGACATATGACCTAAATATATTAAGCTTTCCTTTGGCCGGCATAGTGACGCTTTGGCCGGCATAGTGACGGTGACTGAAGAAGCCGTAAATAAACTCGGTTTTTTCAGTTGTCTTCACTTTTGGACCTTCTCTTGCTTATCATCAGGCGGGTCGAGGTCAGATGTCGTTTCACAATAAAAAAAATAAAAAAAAGCTGGAGTCCGTTCGAGCCCGGTTATCCTACAGTGGTAGGCAGTGGTATACATCTGCTGATCCGTGAAGTAACTTAGTCGATTTTCAAAACCAACTTTTAAGTTGCAGGTTCCAACTAGGCCGGCATTGTATATGCTGTTTCTACTTGCAATTGTTTAACTCTATTCCTAAACCGCAACATGATTGATTAAGCATTAATAGGTATTCATTTGGTTATAACTAAGGCTTCATATACATATTTGACACAAGTATTTTAGTAGGTCAATGTCTAACAGAACGCTTAGCAGGTTATTATAAACATAAATAAAATAATAAAAAGTCAGTAATGTTATATATTAATATTTAATATATATATATATATATATATTACATATGTAATATAATATAAGTATATATACATAACATGATACCATTGTATATTGATATTATTTCCTAATTCCAAGTCAATAAATATCGGCATAGTGACGGCGACTGAGGCAGCCGTGAACTGAGACGGTTTTTTTCAGTCGTCGGCACTCTTGTACCTCCATCATGCTTACCATCAGGCAAGAGCAATTTTGAGTCAAAATCTGAAAAAAATAAATGTTTTTGATTTATTATAAATCTAAGTTGCTTTAACATTACCAAATTTTTATTATTTTATTCATGTTTTAAATAAACATTTATTGCATTTATAAATAGGTTTACTCGTATAAATTGACTGAAATAAGTCAGTGCGAATGTTTATTTCCTCTGCAATTTCCAACAAATCAGTAAATACGCAGCGAAAATTAAAGACCGATATACACCACAGAATTAAATAGCACAGTTTTAGATTTAATAATAAAAATATGCTAATAAAAGATCTTGCAATAATAGCTAATAAATCTTAACTTATAATCTTAACTTTATAGTTTATTAGTTAACATTTTGATAGCATAGTTCACATAATAGCTCAATGAGTCTGTTTCAAAATTGTTTACAATACTCGTAATATCTATTTTGAACAACTTTCTTGTGTTATTGCTTTTCACATAGTTTCGCAAGTTTCCGAAGTGTCTTACAGCTGAAGTTTCTTAGGATATTTGTTTTCCAGTTTGAACTAACAAAGATACTTACTTTGGTCTGTCATTTTCGTCATATTATACAAACAAATATTTTTAAGAAAATATAAATAATTTTGGCGGGCAAAATCTCACAAACTAAGCCATTTAAATTATTTGTTAACTTTGTGTTTTCTTGAATACTTTAAAATTTTAATTTTTTAGTTTGTCATTCATGGACCTCCTCTTGCTTATGATCAGGCGGAACGAGGTCAGATGTCGTGTCACAGTAAATAAAAAAACTCGTAACTGTGACTTTCGAACAGTGGGCTCAAGTGGACCCAAGTGATCTAAAATACTAGGAACCAAGTTAATTTTAATTGTAACGACGAGTATAACGAATATACGAGTAAACATCGTTGCTGCAAATATACGCCTGATGTTAAGCTGGAGTGCAGTCCATAAATGAAAGCTACTATAGGTAAATAACTGCAAGCAGTACTATGCTCTAGTTTGAACCAGTAATTTTTAATTTTCAAGACTCCGTCGAAAGTATTAGTCTTAGTAGGCACTTAACCTCATGTAATAGAGACACATTAGCTTGTTTCATCCTCATAATTCATCCACTGAAGACATAAAGACATGACACAAAAAGAAAGGAAAGTTTTGTCGGTTAGACAATTTAATTGATAGACAGTCTAGTCTCTGGTGTACTCTATCCCTAAGCCTACCATCGCTGTGGTGTGTCTGCCGCACGGGGTTCAATTATTGCCCCCCTATAGAGGAAGCTCCCTCTGACGACGTCAACGTGTCTGTTTTTTTTCCCTCAAACTAACCCTTAAGTTGATATACTCGTAAAAGTGGTAAATAACATATTATAACTATTCAGTAAATATTATAACTAAGTTTGTAGACATTAAACTAAGTTAGTGAAAAGCTCAACTTTTGCCGGAAGCTTTCACCGTACAACCTAATTAAGCTTTAAATTCTGGTTTAACTATTTTAGAATAGAGCCGAAAGTTTGAGATTGCTAGTTGAATTTACTCGATAGGTAGCTATATTGACGAACTTTGTAGCACAGCGGTTACTACGCCCTAGTACTGGGCGTAACTAACGTGTTACGAATAACACGTGAGCATGAATTTGTTTCTTCTTCTTTGCATTTCTAATATATAAAAAAATAGATTACCTCTAGTTATGGTTTGAGAGTAGTAGACAAAGTTGGTGGGCGAGCCACTGGTACTAACCCAGGCTTACAGACCGTAAAGTCACACTGTCTCGTTATAGGCTCAGCAGAGGTTCAGTTCAACCAAGGCCGTATAGAAAATGCGATTGCTGATGACAGATATTAACCGTGGTAGCAGTCCTCTATTCATTTTAACATCACTCCAACTTAACATCAGGCAGTGTGCCATCATATGTCAAGCCAATATACAATAAAATACTAAGAAATAAGAACAGATCAGAATCGTCCCAATGGAGTAATTTCCTTGTTTTTATTTTAGTCCCCAGTAAAATTTATTCACATCTTTGATTGGGTAAATGATTTTTCTCGTATACGTATTATTTTGTCGAGTTTTTTATGTTTATGTTTAAATACGATTAAATTGTTATTACATAATTTTGTTTATTGTCTAATTTTTTTTTATATATTTTTTTACATTTCTATACTTAAATACTAAAAGTGTCTGTATCATAGAAACAGGACAATCAAAGTACATATATCATATATATACAATAATTAAAGATACATTGGTACAGGCAAAAGTGGTTTTAAAGCTGAGGCTCTTGGTTTGCAAGGAAAGGAGTATTCTACAACCACTACAGCATGGTATGAACAGGACAGCACAGCCTTAATATAAAATGAGGCATAAAATTCTTCTTTTTGTAAGATTAATTTAAAAAGACACTGAATGAGTACATCATGTGATTCTGATAAGGAATATAATACGATCACAACGTACTAGAAGAACAATTCTAAATTGAATTTTGACCTCCACTTCACCCAACCTCCCAATCAAGGGGAGGTTCAAGAGTGCTAACGACTAGAAATACCGATTCAGTTAACGGGGTTGCCTCAGTCGCCGTCACTATCAATCAATTAAATTGTCACGCCTTTTTCCCATAGGGATAGGAGCGTCACTATGCCAGCCGTAAAATTATTTACAAGAATGAGAAAAAACGTTGCTAAGGCTGAGGTACCAATCAATCAATCAATCTAAATTCGCAGTTCCTTCATATTTACATGGAAATATACAAATAGCAACTTGTCGTGGAACCTGCCGAAATACTTTGTATTTTTGTTTGTATAAAATGTTTGTATTTTTCCTTTTGTCGGACGGTCTACTCGTATAACTATACTTTTTTTATTGAGACGCGAGATCTTACCTTCACTTGCCTGAAGGTAAGCAAGCCGACGACTGAAAAAAACATCTTACCTTACAATTACCTCAGTCGCCGTCACTATGCCGGTGCTTTTTACGCTTCGCTAAAAGGACCCTAAGTTATATGACACAAGGGCTAGTAGAGCTTTCAATCAGTCGATTATTATACAAAAAAAAACGGCTGAATCTTTTTGCCAGTTTGCCGATTTTCGTTACGAGTATACACAAAGTAAAGTCATTCGAGTTATAAGGACTTACTTAGATGACGGTTTCCAAATGGGGAGGAGCAGGCGGGGAATTTTGATCTACAGGAGTGAGTTTGTTTTAGACCGTCGGGGTAAAAACACGAAGAAAAACTTTATCAGAATATTGTTTGAAAAAAGAAAACTTGTTAACTTATCTTAATCGTCTTATAGTGATTTAAAATCGCTACACGCATGCTACATATAGCATATTAACTACTAGACGTACTACATACTACGTGTAGTAGTTTATGTTTTATAAAGCAAGAAAATGAAAATGCGCCCTTTTACTGCGAATATATATGTATATATATATATACCTAAATAGTACAAATTTCGGCGAAATCTATCATTAAAATAAATAACAACATTTGAAGGCATTATATACTCGTATACCATAATTCAGCGTGAGGACACAATATTTCGTTCCTAATTTCCTAATTGAAATATACTACTAAATATGATCCTTATGTAAATGGATCAATCAATGGAGCCTCACGATTCTTACAAAGTTCGTTTCTTTCACTTCCGCTTTTAATAAAAAGTTATTATTATTAATCTAATAGACATTAAATTAAATATAATAAAATTAAACTGTAATAATAAACACACAAATGATTAATTCATGGAACACTCCTTTTTGTTTCATGACACTTCATTGCCTTATGGTCGCATAAACAAGGCGCACCCTTTCAAGTGTTAATTTGCCGGTTAAAATTGCATATTTCACTGCGTTCCTATTTTAGATTGCTCTAGCAGCGATGTTATTATAATGTAATCAAGTTTGCAATTAAAAGAGAAGTCACTTATCAATACCACAATATTTTCCCAATTATAGAATACAATTAAAAACAAATACTGAAATGGAAAAGTTAATAACTAATTTTGAAATCATTTTTATAATTTTATTAGTTTTATTTCTGATGGAATATAACAGACATAAAATATTTTTATATAACATAATTGTTATACTATGTAAAGATAGCTATTATAAATGTTTAATTTCATGCGGCTTATACTCGTAATCGCAGGAATAGTCACAATGCGACTGACAGATGTTAAGTGTTGCTATCAATCAATCAAAATCAATCAAATTGTCACGCCTTTTTCCCACAGGTATAGGCAGTGATATGGGAGCGCTCTTGCCACGATCCTAACACAACTGCCTTACAACTTCTTTAACACACACAATTCTCTTCACACAAGCTCCACGGTTATGGGCACTAGGCAACTCAGCTCTCTTGAGGATGTCTCCGATTTCATCGGAAAACATTAGGTTGAGATCATCCATCCTTAAATGAATTAAAAGAGTATATTATTATTATTATATCTAAATTGGTAAAATTATTCATTTACAGCAGTTAGTAACTTCTTAAATTAATTGTTTAAAGCTTCCATCAGTTGGTATTTTTCTTTTCACTATCCTAAGGTTGTGGTTGCCTTGAAGATACGGTCGTCTATAATTATTATTCTTTGTGAATAACAATCGGTTCTTATTAAACAATTTATATTTGATAAAATATAAAATATTTTAATGATAAATAATAGAAAAGATGTCTAATATATATTTTTATTGCGTAATAAAAACTGTTACACGACAATGAAATCGAAATAAACATAAATCAATCAACCAAATTGTCACGCCTTTTTCCCACAGGGATAGGGAGAGACATAACATCGATTAAGAAAATATATTAAGGTTTTATTGAAATAAATTTATGCTGAAATTGAAACGAGGAAGCGCAAGTCTCGTAATATCAGTATGATGCCATAAATAATACAATCATACAACTTTTAATATGACTTTATAATGCCATTGTAGTTTATCCACATAAACTATTTAAGTTTTTTCAGAATAAAAAAAGCAAATAAAAAAGGTAAAAGAAATTAGATAAAAAGCGTGAATAAGCAATACATTAGTGATAAATCTGCCAATAAGTAAGAGGCTATGTAGACTAGCTCATAGCAAGTATATAAGGGAGAAGGGCGGCCATCCCACAGAATCAGTTTGCCCCCGTGTGGATGCGGACGTGTCCCTATAGCGCCCGTCTTTCATTTGTTTCTACAGTCATACAAAACTTTTCCATAGTGAAAAAAAAATTATATAAAATAAAGTACATAAATTTATTTAAATGTAGTAAATTTAATTAAAGTTTGTGTGACTTAATTATCAAGTAATTGTTAAATTAAAGAAGTCTTTAACAACAATCAAGCAAAGGGGTAAGTGTGTGTCGCACTTTAAGAGCTGTTTATGTGTTGCCTAATTAGCTTTTTCTTTATTTTCCTTTATTTATTTTACTTTATTTACCTGGCTGCGTAATTTTTATTATGTTTGTTTGTCTTTGCTTATTGGATCTATTGTATTAGTTTAAAATTCACTATTTTGACTGCTTTTTGTGTTTAAATTAAACGTTGTTTAGTTACATCTTTTAAATTTTAATGCTAACTTTTATTTATGTCACTTACATTATTTTTATTATATAAAAGTTAGTATTAAAAAAGTTTAGGAAATTATTTTTTGTCGGATGGATTTAAATTAATGTTATTTATCTAAATAAAAGTGTACTTTTTAAAAGTGGTACACTTTTAATGTAGTGGTAAGATAAATGCGTTTACATTTTGTTTAAATTTTTTAAAATAATTTTTAATTACGTTGATATTTTCTATGTCTTCAGGGTAATTGCAATTTAGCTCACACGTAAATGCTATTTAAATAGATACGTTGAGGGAGTAAACTCGTTAGTGGCGAGCTCTATCGTCAAAGTAAATTCATTAAACTGATATTGATAAAAGTAAAGTTTATTTTAAAACATTCCTAATAGAATCATGGGCACGTCGACAACCTGTTTGATTGCCTGGATTTCAACGGAGAATTTGCTATACAAATACAGACAGCAAACAGCCAGCATACTAAAAATAATATTATTTCCTCGTTTCTAAACCATGCAATTGAATACATACACGTAAAAATATTTAGCACAATGAGCTTGTATAAAGAGAATTGCGTATAATAGGGAAGCTAAGGAGTTATGTCAGGATCGTGGTAGGTGGCGCTACATTGTATCTGCCTATCCCTGTTGGAAATAGGTGTGACGATTTTATTTAGGCGTATATTTTAGCACAAACGCTATCTAGGTTGAAAATATTTACAATATTTTTATTTAAAATATTATTGGATATATATCAATGGACTTTTAATTAGAATATATTTAAATATAAATTAAAGATAAATTAAAAACACAGTCATTCTTTATTATGCAATAAAATTATTAGTTGATGCAATAAAATTAACAATTAGTTTACGACTGTCTCAATCGTTCTTATTTTTGTAGCCTGGGATACTTTTTCCTGCTTCGCTTGAAGGATTCATTAATAGGGACGATATATGGATATAGTATTCCACTTGTGGATTATTCGATAAAGAAACGGCGAGTTGTTCAGTTCGGCTGTTGAGTATCTGCATTCAGTCAACAGAATGCAGATACTTACCCCGACCTGTGAATGTCATGAAAATAAAAAGACGAGGCAGGATCGTGGGGAAAGTGTTTATTGTGGCTCAACATGATAGCATTCTGCCTGATATTAATCTGGAGTGCGGTTAGTTAATGGAGGAGATAGTCATAGTGGATAGTACATGTAAGTAGTAGTCACATCCGATTTGCCGGCCTATATTTGTAAAATAAAACTATGAAACTAATATTTTCTCTGACCGGGAATCACTTGGGATTTTGTGGTGACAGCGGATATCGAACCGGACAAACACGCTTAACTCGGATATCACGAGGAACCTTTCCTAAAACGTGTCACTGATATTAGTTTTACCGGTCACTTTATCTACACTTTATTTCAACCATCTGTGAATATTTAAATCACTGAAAGTGTCCCCTCGTCGTACCGTTTTAATCTGTAAACGAGGTAAAAATAACTTTTATCATCAATACCATCATCATCAGCCAATATAAATTTCCATGTCCGTGGTCAGACGTCTGAATTTGGCTACTCTTTCACCTACGGTTTAAAATGCTATTCGAAAAATGAGTAGGGTCGAAATCACTTTTCATCACTTTAATTCATATACTACCTATATAACTTTAATCTATTGCAATAATCTCGTTGTTTTAGCAAAAGTAATAAAATAGATAAATACGATGATAAAGATGAATTTATTATTTGATGTAGTGAATAGGATTGACTGCTTCAATGGTTTGGGCACATAGAAAGAATGATTGACGAAAGAAATGTATAAACCTAATGTAGACATCCATTTATGCATTAAACGAGACAGACCCAGGAGGCTGTTTTCCGACCAAATCGAAGACATCCCCTAAACAGTAGAGCTTGTTGGAAGTGAATCGTGAATGTGAGGGAAGCGGGAGTCTATTGTCTCTGCCTATCCCTGTGGGAAAGAGCCGTGATAATTGGTTTGATTACCTCACTTAGGTACTCTGCTTATTATTATAATGGTTATATTTCCACAATATGGTCCATCTAGTTTTGTTTTTATAGGAAATTATTGCCGTACGAAGAAAATTTGTCAGATCTTATTATGTCGCAATTCCTAATCAGGTGTAAATTGTGTCTTAGATACTCCAAATGTCAGAGCATATTAGTCTCACAATATTACACCAAAACATTATTTTCGTTTCTTGTTTATTGTATCGGTAAAGACATGTAAGTTGTCGTATTACATATATCGCTTCTGCTAGCCAAGCGGAAAATAATGTCATTATTTGTAGAAATTCCAGTAAAAGCGGTCTGTTTGCTTCTCACCTAATTAGATATGAAGTATGTATAGAGATCTTAATAACATTTCTTCTAGTTATTTATTTATTTACTCAAATTTCTAATCCACAAAACATGCGTGACTCATAGTAACAGTGCGATTAAAGTACATTAAAATACATTGATGGTTTTGAACAGGGGTTTGAATTGGGGATTTGCGTAACCATTTCACTACTATCAGACGACACCAGGAATCGGTTTTATGAGTAATAAATATTTCATTTGATTTGTATATTTCCCACAATCGTAGAGCTCATATGTAAAGAATTGATTATATTGGGGAAAGCGAAGGAGTTCGCACGATCGTGGCAAGTGGCGTTCTATTGTCTCTGTCTATCCCTGTGGGAAAATGGCGTGACAATTTGATTGATTTAACAAATTGGTTCAATACTTTCTGGTTCGCGGCAGTACCAGACATGCACTCCACAGCACCAGGACTGCGTTATTTTGATGAAAAACGCTATGTGTGAAATCCCGGTTACCTTATTAGTCTAAAAACAAGAATTATAACAACTTATAATGTTATAAGGTGTTACAGATTGCGAAACTTTCTAGGGCATTATAAATAAGAGATTAAATGCCCCGCGAAATTTTCTAGGCACCTTTTATAATTTACTGCTCTGTTAGGATTCAAAATTATCATACATGTTACATTCCATAAGGGGATGAAAGTTCGTTAATTTATCACTTTGTGACACAAACAACCTTTATTAGAAGTAAATGACCTCTCAGACGAAGTACGCTTTTAATCGATTTAGGATTAAAAGGATCTTATCTCCAATGACCAAAAATACTTTTCTCTCAGAGGCTACAGTTCAACTATGTATTAAATAATGGATACTTCATTTTAATTAAATATTGATATGTTATCGATTCTTCCTAATAAGTTGATAAAAATAATGATAATTTCTGTATTTAATTTAACGCAATAATACACATGAATGAGTATATATTAGTTATTGAGTTATATATTATAAGTGAAATTTATATAATTTATATAATCATAAAAGAGATCAATGAGTAACTTAGTTAAACTAACTCATTTGCCGAATGTGAATATTAATAATATTTTATGAAAACATTGTCTTGTAACATTAAAAACAAAAATGCCTTAATTTTTAAAAAGCTAATGGATTGTGAGCTAATCTAATGTTATACGTTTCAATGTTATACAATATAATAAAATACATTTCATTTATCATATCGACGGTTTCCGGGCTATTTGTTTTAAGCGACATTTTTAAAACTTTACAGGAGAGCGATTTAAAGTTTTGATTTCCAGAAAAAAATTCATAACTTTTTGAAACCTGGTTTATTTTCAAAAAAGTAAAATTTATCTTTTTTTTTATTATATTCCCCATAATTTGTTTAAGATACTTCTTTTAAAAAGGCGCTATTAGCAGATATGAATGTCGCTTAATACAAAACGCCCATACTTAAGTAATTTGTAGATGCAGGCTAAATGATTTAAGCACCAAATGTTGCACGTAATAGATTCAAGCAAAACGCTTTAAGTATAACTTTTGTATTTTTTTAGAGTAAGGCTAATTGCATCAATTACAACGTGATGAATAAAACAGAAAAAGGCAAATTAGTTTATACGACTAGTAAGACACAGTTGAGGTACAGGATAAATGACTAAAGAGGCAAATAGTATTTAAAAAGTAATTGTTTGAAATGACAATAAATTCGTAAATTTCAAAAAAAAAGTCGGTTAAAACATAATAATACTTTGGTTAAAAGGGAAATAACTCTTTGTTGTTTCAATAATAAAATTAAAACTAATAAAACAAAACTATTAATAATTACCATTTTTTATTTAATAACATAATGTTATTCAAATGTCGTGTTGTACTCAAAAATAATCACTTTGGCATATAATGTGTCCCAAAATTCAGCGATAAAATTGCAACAGAGGGTAGCCCTGGTCATGACTAGTCAAGAACAAAAAAAATTAAAATTACCATTGTTTTTTTTAGTTACGAAAAAAATTTAATTTTTTCAAAAACTTACATCTCATCTGACATTTTTAACTACCATGAAAACAGTTTTTTTTTAATATTTTTGATTTATTTATTGTATCAGTAAGCTAAATTACTGATACAATAAATTAAATATCTGCTATTTATTACAATCCTTGAAAACCCCAAAAAACATATAGTTTTTACATAAAAATGATTTATATTACATTTTTTGCTAAAAATGTTGTAAGATTTTTACTTTCAGTATTTCACTCATCGTGGTGTAAAAAAAGTATGAATACTACTATGGCAAGTTTTATCAAAAAATGACGCAACTAATCAAGATTCTAAAATGGTATAATACTCTAGTAAAACTAGCCACATAAAAAAATACGAGTGATATTTCTAAACAAGAACCAAATTTCATAAAATTGTTGTTTAAATTAATCACTTTTACTATGGGATCATACCAGGTTTTTGTTAGTCAATATCATTTTAAAAGTAGAGAGAGAGAGATTTTACGTTAGAGCGAGATAGACAGATGTTAATTTTTGAATATTATTGTAATTTTGTATCCAAAATGAGTTTATGGATATAAAATGAAATAAAACATTTAATTTTTTACTGAATTTAATTACAATAAATGTTCGAATTGTTTGCCACCAGCATTAATACAAGCACGACATCGCCTTAAAAATGATCGTTATATTCGTCTTGCATAACTTCCAGCATTTATGTGATCCGCAGCCTGAGTGATTTTTTGGCGAAGTTCGTCCAATGTTGTAATGGGTTTTGAGTAGACCCTGTCTTTGAGACAACCCCAATAGAAGAAATCCAGGGGGTATAGGTCGGGTGAACGGGGTGGCCATGAGATAGGACCAAGTCGCCCGATCCAACGCCCTGGAAACTCATTGTTCATGTAATCTCGCACAGGACGGGCATAGTGAGCTGGGCAACCATCATTTTGAAACCATAAGTATCGTAAATCACTTAGAGGCACGTCTTCTAATAATTCTGACAAGTTATTTAGTAAGAAGCTCAAATAACTATTGCCATCTAAGTTTCCGTGTAACTCAAAAGGCCCACTCACTTTTCCATTTAATATGCCCGTCCATAGGTTAACCTTGAATTGGTATTGGGATTTATCTTGTCTCATCAGGTGTGGATTTTCATAATTCCAGCTATGTAGATTGTGAAGATTTAAATAGCCGTCTTTCTTGCAGGTTGATTCATCCGACCATAAAACTTTAAGAATTGAGAATCTTCCCTGTGCTTTTGTAGCATTACACGGCAAAATGTGACCCGTAATGAATAGTCCCGCGGTAATAGCGTCTGCATACGTCTGTAGTGATATGGGTAAAGACTGTGATATTTTAAAATACGATGAGCAGAACTTCTTGGTATTCCCGTAGCTGCTTCTATGGCACGTACCGAGGTAGTTGAATCCATTTCTATTTCATGCAGAACTTCTTCATCTCGATCCGATCTTGGTCTTCCAGCGTTTCTCCTATTAGATGGTAAACGATCCTCCGAAAACGCTTGATGTAGATTTATAAATACTCTAAAATCTTCGAGCATTTGGGTACCTTTCCCGATACAATCTGCTAGCAGAGTTTGCATTGCTTCGGCATTCACCATAAATTAAGTGCATATTAGCGTATTCCAGCGTGTAGGCATGATAAAAACAAAACAGTCCTCTAGGTCAAAAGTCCAACTCACAAAACTCACAATCACAGTCCAAAATAATGCCAGGTCAGTCCAGTTTGCAGATCACTTAATCGAGTCCAAAAGCCAATCCAAAAGTCGTCAGTACGAAAGCCAATTTAATGCGTAACGGTGCACAGTAAACAAAGGAACAGAGCATACTGACTGATAACAGCAACTTCTCTACTTGCCCCATTGTTATATTCAAAAATTAACATCTGTCTATCTCGCTCTAACGTAAAATCTCTCTTTCTCTACTTTTAAAATGATATTGACTAACAAAAACCTGTTTTGATCCCATAGTAAAAGTGATTAATTTAAACAACAATTTTATGAAATTTGGTTCTTGTTTAGAAATACCACTCGTATTTTTTTATGTGGCTAGTTTTTCTAGAGTATTATACCATTTTAGAATCTTGATTAGTTGCGTCATTTTTTAATTAAACTTGCCATAGTAGTATTCATACTTTTTTTTTACACCACGATGAGTGAAAGTCTACTAAAAGTATTTTTTTTAACATTTCAAGCAAAAAATGTAATATAAATAATTTTTATGTAAAAACTGTATGTTTTCTGGGGTTTTCAATGATTGTGATTAATAGCAGATATATTCAGCTTACTGATACAAAATATAAATCAAAAATATTAAAAAAAATATATTTTAAATATTAAAAATCTTAAAAAATGTTCATGGTAGTTAAAAATGAGATGTAAATTTTTGAAAAAATTACATGTTTTTCGTAACTTAAAAAAAACAATGGATATTTTTCAATTTTTTTCTCGTCTAGTCATGACCAGGGCCACCCTCTGTTTCAGTTTTATCATTGAATTTTGGGACACATTGTATATGGCACGATATGGTGTAGACTGAAGCGCCCGTTCGGGGGGGTATAGTATAAAAACTTGCTTGTTTTATGGACGCGAGCGGCGAAAATGTTCTGTTTTAACCGACATTTGGTACAACGATTCATACAAAATTTGCAGTGTCTGAATGTTAAGTTTTCGATGTAATCGGTATAGGAAAAATGAATGAAGTACTAGTACTTGTAGATTTAATTTGTTTGAAGCGACCAATCAAAAATTAACCGATTTAGGAATAAAGGTTTATTTGCCATTTAAAGACTGTTTCAACTACAGGGCAAAATGTTTTAATAGCCTTTTTTTACTAAAAACAGATGCAAGCGAAATGAATTAAGCTACCTTGCATACCAATTTGGGATTCAGGCTAAATGTTTTAAGAGACATGACTATATCTTTTTTGAGGAAGGTGTAATGATTTAACAAACTTCACCTATAAAATGTAACTTCAGGAAAAACGCTTTAAATGACCCGTTTGGATGATTTGTGTGTAAGGCAAAAACGCTTAAGTAAATAAGCAATAAAAACTTTTGTGGCTCAAGTACACTTTCTATATAAAAGGACATATTTCGCGTCGGTTCATACAATGAAATTTCGGATCGCCCCAAAAAATGGCATTGTTTGAAGCGCCAAAAAAGTGCTCTGATCGTCGCCAAAGTCGACTCAGTCGACGCAAAAAAAATCGCTGATTCCGAATATGTATATAAGTCAATATCGGCCAAAATGTCGCTTAAAACAAATAGCCCGGAAACCGTCGATATTATAAAGCACTTAACTGCCTGTGCAAATAAAAAGGGCCTTCTAACAACATTTATGTTTCCAGCAATTTGTAATTTCCATTAGACTTTTATTAATTTATACTTAAGTAGCATGTATTTTTCTTTAAACATCAACATGAAAGAGTACCTTAATATTTTTCTTATACTATCGTAATTTAACTAACTGGGCTTCTAGAAGCAACCTATATGCAATGGCATAATATTTGTACCTACCTAATATCTTTAGAATGGAATTTTAAAATTAATTTAAATTTACGCTTGAAATTAATATATTTTTTATTGCCAAGGATTTAGAAGTATCTCGTAAAAGATGCCACAAAGCATCGGATATATGACCAAAATTTCTTGTTCAGTATAATAAAACATTCGTATGGGCGGGCTTCTATATCTATAATTCGAAGTAATAACAAAACGTTATTAAAGTTTTCTTATGGCATAAAATTTATTTACAATCCGATGAACATTATTTATCCAATGACATGGAAAATTGCAGATATGGAAATAAGTTATAAAAGTCGATATCGCCTGTAAATTCTAAAGCTCAGATTATCTCTGAAGCGTTAAGCATCTTCAACAATGTATAAAGTTATAAATTGGATTTATCACGGTCTTATACTCAGAACTAACTTATTAAACTTTATAAATCTTATAAAGACTACAATAAACGTGGGATTAGCCTTGACGTCGTTTTATCACTGATACAACTTTCCGTAATTCGATCATTCCAATTACCTTATTCGCGATTTGAATGATGATACACTGATGTTCGCCCTACTCCGTCAAGAGTACTTACTGCCTACAGTAACAACCGAGGATACTCATAAAACTCAACACAATAAAATAGCGGTTTATGCGATAATCAATACTCACAGCAGACAGATTATAGCCCTATGAACAACGCCTCAACGCCTTAAATAAAAACGATGTCTACTTCTACAAGTTGTAAGGCATATGTTAAAACCCGGCCCATTGGAAATATATTAATTATAAGTACCTTCTATAAGTTGTTTTTTTTTCACGTTATTTTATAATAAGTTTAAGGTGAGCATGGTGTAGTGGTAGTGCATTGGTCTCGCAAACTGTGAACCTCCTGTTCAAAACCACTTGCCACTAGATATCCAATGTATCTTTGATATTGTACTTTGGTTGTTCTGTTTCTATTATATAAGCACGTTTAGTAGTTTGTACAAAAATGTTTAATATTTTCTTTAATAGACACGAATAGTTTTCCTTTGTGTCTTTTAGCTTATACCTTTATCTACTGATATTCTTGAGTGCAGAAGCATCGTATTTCATTTTAATTAATACACCCGATACTCCTCTAGCTTGTAATTATAACAAACTTGTAGACTTATTATGCATAAAATAATTATGCTCCTGCTTTTATGCAAAATATGTAGAGCAATTTTATTTGCACAGTATCTTAATATTAATTGCCGGTGCGCGCCTGCTAGGCCCCACTAGACACGAGGCTTCTCCACTCATTCTCCACTAATTGGGTTCCATAATCTAAGCTTATGGAACTCTAGGCACAGGCTAGACAATATAATATATTGGGAAAATTAAATAGGATACTTTGATATTCATTAAATTATAAATATATTTAAAAAAAAAGCCATATAATAACATACTGAAATTGTTAACAAAATAATATCATGTTCTTGAACACACACTTCCTCTCCCTCCTTACCAATTAGAGTCTGATTAGAAGCGGTTAATAACGTACAGGAAGCTTTGATGGTTCTCGAATAAGTTACTGGACCTTTTACTGGTCACTACTCGTACAGATACTGGACCAGCAAAAATGTTAAATCCTTCTAATTTTTAAGCCCAGTCACTGATACTAACTAAAATGGTTCATTATAAAATATTATAGGTACCTTTATTATACGAGTAGCTTACTTATTAGACGTACGTAAAAATGGTGAGTGCATATATGTAATTAATTAATATTTAAAGGATGTTAATTATATTTATACTACCAAAAAAAATAATTATGATTTCATCAAAGTTAAATTAACTTTTATTAACAAAATATATATATAATTGTATATAAATAATATAATCAATCAATCTGTCACGCCTTTTTCCCACAGGAATAGGCAGAGACAATGGAGAGCCACTCGCCACAATCCTGACTCAACACCCTCGCTTCCCTCATATGCGCAATTCTCTTTATACAAGCTTATACAGAGAACACTCTCATGGGTTTAACGCATCTATCCACACATTATAATATTTATTTATTAATTCAGGTTGACAACAAAATAAGCACTAATCCTAAAATAAGTAACATTACAATGTCTGTTGTCTGAGTGTTATTTTAATTACCACAGCATTCGTGTTAAATCAAATCAAAGTACCTTTAACAATTGTGTCAAATTTATTTATAATTGTAAAATTAAAAAAATTAAAAAAACACATGAAATAATAATAAGAGAAAATTATATCTAAGTTAAAAAATGAATCAAACCAAGTTAAATTAAATTAAATCAAATCAAACTGAATTAAATATAAATCTAATCCATTAAAAAAAAATAACATTTTTCTGAAGATAAAGTATCGTGGTTAGAAACACGTACAAGTACATAATATTGTTATATTGTGGAGTATACTGTAAGTGTTCATGTGCTAATTAAAAGTAAGTATCTCATATTGCTTGTTGCATGCTACAGGTGTGAATGTTAGGCGAAGAGGAGAGTGCCTGCTCAATATGTGGGCATATATAATTGCTGCTACTCGTGGCGATTCCCGTAGTACTGTGCAAAAACGTAACTCTACGTCATCGGCTCCTGACGATCACTTGTACCCGTAAGGATTTTTTTGTTGTTGCTAATTATATTTATTTATAAGTATTTGCACAGGGGATAGACAAAATAATATGAACAATATTTACAGTGCATCCATAATTTGAGTCGTCTATCATTTAAGCGAATAAAATATCTGGACATTCTCATTAATACAGTTGTTATTATGATTAGCATTTTGATACCAATCACATCATTGGCAGCTTTCCATATCCAAGAACATGAAAGCAATTGTCGGATGTTTTGATAGATACATAAATTCTTTATTGCACAGTAAATAAAAAACACATTTAACATGTACATAGGCGAGCTTAATGTCTAGTGACATGTACCAGGTTCTATGAAATTATTCCGAAAATATGCTGGTTTTCTCAAGATAATTGGTGGCCCAACACCTTATTATTAAATAAGTATTGTGTATTATATTGTGTATTATATGTGTCTACCCCTTCTAGTTATATGTGTAATATTATCTGTCATAATATGAAAATAAAGATGTATATAAATAGAAATATGGACTTTAAATATTATCTATTGTATTAAGAGACAAGCAGTGTTGTCATTAATTGTTTGAGCCTTTCAGACTTTTATCAGGTTACACATGCTGTGAAAAGTCTTTATTATTTTCGTGTCATTGTTGTTTTTCTGAGATATGTCTTTCAAGAAAATAATAAGGATCTTATTACTTATAATATAATATAACTCTAAATATAGTTCCAATTACGTAGTACAAGATATGTACTTGTACGTGTAAAGGTATGAGGAAATTAATAATAACCACATACTTATATTTAAGGCTTAATAATTATTAATTATATAATGCTCAACTAGCTTAGAGTACCAGGATAATTTAATTTGATCCGGCAAAATTCAATTCAACTTTTACAAACCAAATTAAATATTTGACTGAACTAAATGTCTGCGAATTGCAGATACCTTTAAAGCACAAAGTTCTATTGACAAAGGTAAAGTTTAGTGAAGTGTACACTAAAGCCTTTGAGCTAATGTTGGCCGTTCGACTTCTATAACTGAATTCGGTGTTTGAACAATAGGTAAATGCCGTCGAAGCGTAGGTTAAGTTGCTGGTAAAATGTTTCCGAAGACGTAACTTAAGTTGGTTCCAATATACATTTTGACATTTACATTTCATTATTACAAAAAGAAATAACTACGGGAGTTTTAAAACTTACTCCCTTGCATTTCTATTCGCAAAGTAAATTGAAGTAATACGTTAACCATCGCGATAGAAGCGTGGGTTTTATATTGAGACTAGGTAACCCGGTGGGCTTCGTATTACCTACAATATATTTTTTTATTACAACTTTTAATTAGCGATTATTAATCTTAGTATTAACTTTTAAACACTAATTCATTTTAATGAATAATAAATACTGGTTGCAATGTGTATGGTTCGAATTTAGTTAGGTAATTAAACGTTTTTTTTTTATTAACGTAGGAGAAAAGTTCTACCAGCCGAAGTGCCGGGCTCTCACCGGCTAAAACCTCCCACGCCGTTTTCACAGATCGTCATCGGCACTGGTATCGCGTTAGCAAACCCGTGTAACTCCGCCGACGTTGGCCCTTTCGGGCCCCAACTAGCAATGTGGCCCGCTCAGTCGCGACATTGCTGACGTGACGACCAGGCCCCTCTTTCTGGGAGAGACGTGCGGAAACGGCTGCACGCCTCTCCCTTACTGCCACTGCCCAGCTTAGGCAGCGGCATCCTCCATTCGCTTCACCCCGGGCTATGCTAAAAAGCACTGCCCCAGGGAGCACCTTGTTTACTTTGCACCTCTTAGTAGTACGCCGCTCAGGCAACGTTCGGTCATTGGGCGACGCACTTGCTTCTCCATCCCAGCCAGGCGCCAAGACATCCAGCTGGGAAAATCCTCTCGTGTCCCCTTTCCGATGCGCCTCTGATAGCCAGAGGTTAACCGAGTTGC
This sequence comes from Tinea trinotella, assembly GCA_905220615.1. Classification (NCBI taxonomy): domain Eukaryota; kingdom Metazoa; phylum Arthropoda; class Insecta; order Lepidoptera; family Tineidae; genus Tinea; species Tinea trinotella. The sequence continues at coordinate 8,781,872 of HG992305.1, forward strand.
GCCAAGCTGGCGGTGAGGCCGGGGCGCCCACACGCTGGTTTTGGTCCACGCCGGAACCCGGGGTCACTACGCCCGGGTCGCGATACAGCGACGGAGTGGACCGTCGCGGCGTTCCCCTATCCGCCGCCTGGGGACGAGCCCGATGGGAGACCGGCAAACTCTGTATTTTGGACAATTCATACAATATGTTAGCTTATGTGTAATTCTGATGTATAATTTATATTATTGTAAAGTTTCATTATAATCCATTTTCTAGTTTTTGCGTGAAAGAGTAATAAACATCTATCCATCCACACACACATATTCACAAACTTTCGCGTTTATAATATAAGTAATCCTTACTTATACTTAAATGTATACATATAAATAAAATTGGAGTGTACATGTACATGTGTTTTTGTCTACATGTATATGAATATATATACGGTATTTACACCAAAATGTAATTTTTTTAAATTTTTGTCTGTCTGTCTGTTTGTTCCGGCTAATCTCTGAAATGGCTTGACCGATTTTGACGGGACTTTTTTTTGGCAGGTAGCTGATTTAACAAGGAGTAGCTTAAGCTACGTTTATTTTAGAAAATAATCTTTTATAATAAATAAAATGAAAGAAAAATCATTTTCCCATACAAAATTGCGTGCGTTCAGAAATTTATTTTGGGTAAACTAAGGAAAATATATGAACCTGTTGAGAATTGAAAACAAATTATTATATTATATTATTATTATTACGAGTATCCTACTATTATTATAAATGTGAATGTCCGTTTGTTTGTTACGCTTTCACGCAAAAACTGCTCAACCGATCATCATGAAACTTTGTACAGATATTCTTGGGGGTATCAGAAGTAACACAGTATACTTTTTTTTTACGAAAAATAAAAAAGTTTAGTAATTTTTTTTCTATTATAAAAACTATTATTATTACCAACGCCTTGCACATAGCAAGGCGTTGGTTCAAACCCTGAGTACTATAATACCATCGCACTGTTATACCTACAGTCACGTCAACATCCAATCCAAATAACTATACTATGGAGACTATACACTATACTTTCCATAGACTATATTTTCAGCTGTTTTGTAATTTTTCTTTATTGTTATTTCCTTCTGTCACTTTATGCATATCCTACTATTATTATAAATGTGAATGCGAATGTTTGTTTGTTACGTTTTTTTGGAGGTACTAGAAGTAACATTGTTTACTTTTATCTAAAAAAAAATTTTTATAGTTTTCAATTAACTATAGTTTTAGCTGTTTGGAATATATATTTATTATTATTTCCGTCTGTCATTTTTATATGAGTTATCGAGTTATAAATACAAAAAGTCGAATTGAAACCTCGTCCTTTTTTATGACTGTGTTATAAACCTAATTTTACGCGGCTGAAACCGTGGGCACTGCTAGTTATATTATATAAGTAATCCTTACTTATATTATATGCATATATTTTAATAAATCTAGTTCGTATATAGGTTTTGTGCTAAATCTCATAAACTCAAATAGTAAATGATTTAAGGCATACTTACCGCATGTTGGAAGTACGTCGAAATCCAAACATTGTAGGAATTTTCAATATTCCCGCTATTGAAACTCGAAGTTTAATATAACTCCTCTGAGAATTGTAATCCGTATATATTAAAAATTTCACCGTGCTACTTTCAAGAGATTTATGCTTAACAATATAAGTATTGGATGTAACTTTTATTTCTGTTATAAATTTAATATTGCATTTTTATTCAACATTGCAGCAGTTATCGTCAAGGATGTAATTCAAAAGTGTTCACTGTATCACGAAGAATCGATTCGTTGGAAGCTGGAACATCGCGTTTGAATTCTTTGGAAACATTTAAGAATTCAACAACACCAGAATCATCTAACAATACTATGATGTTACAACCATCAACGCTCCAAGTTCCTCCCGATGTCTCCAGCAAGGAGATCTCTCTTCGAGACGATATGGACACTTTTAACGAAGTAATTAAACCATATATTACTTAAGTAAAAATAAAACGCCAAGTTGTAAAAAATACTAAGTTAATAAAAGTATTAAAGTCTTTTGACTTTTCTCTTTTTTTATTTTAAATAATTAGAACTTAGTAACCACTGAAAATAACTTTCACAATTCTCGTAGGAGGTAATGTTATTGAGTTATTTATTATTATTGTTGTTGTTTTAAAATATATATTATTATTTTTTGGAAAATACTTAAAAATTGTCTAGTAATAAATAAACATTTCCCCGAGCAATAAATACTATTTACGATATGCAAGTAAGCATATAAATATAAAATGAAACAACAATTTCATTTAGCTAAAACGCTTAGATTGCAAACATCGATGTGATACCGATGGGACATTAGGTATGATCAAGTTAATGCATTAACTTTAAAGGGACCAATTAAGCAGATTACTTTTAGCGGGTGGTAGTAAGGTAATAAGTATTTACAACGGAAGCCAGTGTAGACGATGGTCATAAATGTGACCATCGGGAAACAACGATTGTCGCGCGCTCTACCATGGTCTATTGTTTCGGTTATAGTACCTTGGACACGCACTGCATCTATTAATTTCAAATTACTCTTCATTTAAACTTCAGCCGTCGATCGCGACAAACATCAATTTATTTAATTCTACGCGAGTTTCGCACACTATTTTCCTTTTAGTTTAGATATGTTTTATGCAGTATATGTGTATATTAATTAATACCTCGTATTTATTAAGGGCTATGATAACTGAATAGAAAAGTAACTACCGTTGTTCGTGTAAACAAAAGTGACAACTATTAACTTAATACAAGCGTGTTATAATTGAAGCGCGTTCATCGGCTTACTACCTACCATCAATTACGTTGATATTGATCTTCATTACTTTACCACTGCTCCTAAAACTTAATTAATTTGAAGAGTTAGTACAAAACCTTTCAAAGAAATATGAGCCCTGTGTTTACGTTGCACAAACTAAAAGACACAGTCGATGATGTAAGTGTTTGTTAGAGACCGATGTTTAGGTATTGATATTTGAAATTAAATGTTATTACAATGCGGGAACAGGTGGCAAGTGAACGCGATGAAAATGTGAGTTGGGTGCGAAAGCAAATGTCGCGGCTTGCAAGAGGTGCCCGCGACTGCTTCAATGGCAAGGGGCGGTCAAAGAAACCTGACTGGTTCTTGGATAAATTTGCCGGGCAAACTTTTACCGATCCCGAGGAACCACTGTATCAAGCCAAGGAAATAAAGTTGTTATGCGGATTAAAACTTGCTTTTGATCCAACTTTGCCGTCGCACTATTACGTAAGTATTTTTTTATAATTCTTAAATTAAATAATAATTTTTATTTTTTGACATTTTAAAATTTTAAATACAAATAAATTTTAAAGAAAATCTGTAATTCACATTAAGACTATTAGGTTAAGAGACGATAAACGATCCGACCGTCTGTTACGATAGATACGTATATTATGTATGTCTACATGCATCAGTCGCATCTCAGAATGTGGTACAGTCAAATTAGCTTGGAGACGTTTTTGCATTTTAAGTAGTGCGCCTAAGAGGGCGTTTCCATTATTAACACAAGTTACGAAAACGCGTCATGTCCTTAGGTTTTAATTAGAGGCAAACGGAAGATAACCGGAAACTCGGTACTTAAGAGCACAAAATCGGTACTTACGAAATAACTATTTCATAAAAATTGCAGAATATCGTGCATAAAATCGACCAATTGTTTTCACCGACGACGTCACGTGTGTATATACGTCAGATGGAAGCACTTCAGGTTTAAAGCGACATACCATATATCGATTGGTAATCGGGCAAAATAGATATATTTTTAATATTTTTTAATTGTAAATTTATTTATTTGCTTACTGTACAGTACTACAAACGCAAAAACGTCTCCAAGCTAAAACTAATCATAATAATAGGAAATCGTAACATTTCTATCTACCGCCACGACATAATGAAACCGCGCTCTTAGGCGTGTGTACTACATACACTACTACAAATGCAAAAACGTCTGCAAGCTAATTTGACTGTACATATCTGTTTTTATTTTATCTCTATATTCATTTGGCGTTGTCACCCGTCCGTCCAAGGCTAATTTATTTCCTACAGTTCCAGGCTAGGCATATAATATAAGACGACGATGAGATTCCGATAGTAGATTGGGTTAAAAAAAATTATTATCTTTCGTAAGCAGTACGTGAGCTTGATTTTTGGTTAATTGAATCGCTTAGAATAGAATCTCGCAAGAGATTTCACTCGGACATGTTTTAAACATATTTAATTAAATATAAATATTTCACCAGATATAAAATTAATAGGATATCATTTTTTATAAGTTTTATAAAGTTTCATCCGCAAAGATCCGGTTCGGTTCGCAAAGTTTTATAAAATATCCTCTTGACATTAATTTGTATAAACTTATTAACAGACTTATTTTTAATACGAGGGCGGTTTGAGACGGCAGTGACTTTTTTAATTACCCGTGCGGAAATTTTCAAAGCAACAGTGATTCCGTCAGATACAATCTATAAAAAAGACACTGTATTTTTTTGCTATCTGTTAGTTTATGTTTAAAAGCTGAAAATCTTGTAAATTTTAACGCAAATGGGAATAAGTGCATATCGTGTAATTATTGGGTATATTTACTACAGTTAAATAATTACCAGTAGCTATGTCGGCCTAGTTAAAACCGGCAACGCGACTAAGTCACTTCACGGTCTACTTGCAAGTGGTGCTACTACCCGGTGCTACTACCTCAGTGTTCCGGTAGCATCCGGCACCACTGCCTACCACTTTTAAATTTATAGGTTTTTGTCAAATTTCCTGAAGATAACTTTGAATTTATGATTTTTTTTTAAAAGTCTGGTTAAATTTCGCCCGCTTATTCGTGACGCGGGTTAACAACCCTTGCTTTATAATAATTCAGACCTGTAATAAATTAGCACTTATTACTATTTTATTGTTTTAATAAATTTTATACGAAATTCTTTATTATTGCATCGTGGCCCAACATAAACGGCACCCCGCCTGTTGTTAACCTAGAGTGCGGTCTTTAAATGAAGGCGACTGCTACTACAGTTTAATTGCAAGTAGTTGCATCAACTATTTCGTAACTTTTAAGCTGATCCCGAAACGCGACTAAGTCACATCGAAGTTATGTAGACTTGAAAATGGGTTACTTCCTCGGTTCGCAAAATACAGTGTGTTAGTCCTCGTTATTACGAAAGGTATAAAATAGTATCGTAATATGTCTTCTTATAAATAAAGAAAAATAGTAGAACAATTGTATTGATTGTGGTGAAGATGATAATTAAGGTTATAAGAAAATTGGAGATTGCACTTTATTAGACATCAATATTCAAGAAACATTTTTTCTTTTAATGTGATACGACATCAGACTTCGACCCGCCTGATAATAAGCAAGAGGAGGTCCAAGAGCGACGACGACTGAAAAAAAAACGAAAATTTCACGGCTGCCTCAGTCGCCGCCACTATGCCGGCCAAAGGATATGCCAAGAAAATTATCTATTCTCCTTTACAAGAAAAAAAATGTAAGTTGGTGACAGAAGATAACTCAGAGTTCTTTTCCACGCTTTATCAACAATATTAAAGTAAAAGGTAGAACTATGCAATTCCTTGTGATTAGCTGATATGATTAGCTGTAAAATTTATTCAAAATCTGAACATCATGAGATATCTACAGGTAATTAATTTTTATTTGCAGTGGTTAGCGATCGTATCATTGGCAATTCTATACAACGTTGTATTTGTCATTGGACGTGCCGTTTTCTGGGAATTGGATAACTTGACACCAGCTGTATGGTTTGCGCTTGACTATATTTGTGATGCTATTTACCTCCTGGACACAGTAGTACACATTCATGAAGGTGGGTACACGTATACATAAATAACATATTATATCTACATAATTATTATCAACTCGTAGGTAGTAATTTACTCGTATATTTTTCTTATAAAAAGAAAAGTATGTTTATGAATTTAACTCAATAATTCTATATTCTGTGCTATTCCCCATTCCATCCGCTATCGTCATTCTAGCCTATATGTAGGTAAAATTAATTATAATTCTATATTGATTTCATTATCTCTACTTTTCCCTGTAAGAAAAAAGCGTGACAATTTAAATGATTTGTTTTTTTTTATAAAAAATTTCGTTTAATAAGTTATAAGTAGTTCACTTTTAAATTTATTTATTAGGACAAAATGTTAATTTGCCATTAATGCAAATAGTAAGTATTTGCAAAAATTTATTGGTTCTAGAAGTAAGCTAACAAATCAACAAACTTCAGACCTACGCGTCCTGCCACACCTTGCATCATCAAATTTAGCTAACATGTGAACAAACAGCCGACCCTGCCTTGATACTTTACCGTAAATATATCACAGTGTACATATTGTAAAAGCCGTAGCGGTCCCTTACGCCCTTGGTAATAGAGGTCAGTTTACTGATTTGCGATTGTTCAGGAACAAGAACTCTGCGTGGTCGATATTATTCATACTTAAGTAGATTTATTGCCCCTCGTCTGCTCGGTGTGTCACTATTATGTTTCATAAGCACTACTACTCATTCTCACCAAACAAATGCAAATCGTTTAGTTCGATAATTTCTCCTATTACGGTCTGTACGCTTGAAAGTGATGATACTACCCCGGGTTGGCAGTTTTTATTGTTTATTTATTAAACGTCTAACTTAAATAACAACACAATGATGCATCCATATATATATTAGAAACAATATGGTGGTATTCCATTTAGGCTATTTGTAATTGCATATTGTTCCGTTCATGATGTTATGTGTCTATACAAATCCAATTCGAGATATTAAATACAAAGTATATTTAATGAGCGGATATATATTGTCATTTCATTGTTATTGAAAGTAACTTCTAACGTCAATTTGATATAATCTCAATTTGCCTAATGGGAAAGACACATGAACCTAATATTATGTAAATAGGATTTCTGTTTGCTTTCTTAGTAATATTTAAACGTTGATTTACGACGTCACGTCATATTAATTAAATTCATAATTAAGCATAATAACAAGTACTTACATTGTTTAAAGCAAATCTATATTTAGTATAACTTGACAGATAATTTAAATTCTGTACGCTATTGAATATATTATTGCTTTCGCAATATTCAGTTCACTGAATATGAAATCACAAGACATAGCGAGAGCTTAATTTATGCATTGTACGTACGTGTCGATCAAGGTTTACAAGGTAGAAGGTAATGGTCCATGAAGCTACAAACAAGTAACTAAATTTTATTCTAGGAAATTTTCTAATGATTTTGTACTCCAACTTTCTTTAATAACGCAATAAATCTAGTATATTTAAACTAGTATAGTTAAAATTAGTATATTATTTTGATTATTAAACCTAATTAATTTTTAAAAACATAACATTTATTTTATAAAACACATGTGATAACAAATATTTACTCTATTTTCTAAATGGGTGAATAAATTATATCGAGGCCATGTCTAAACCTAATTATCGTGTAGATTGTAGGAGTGGCTATTAGGCTCTCTTAAACGAATAGTTACAAGAATATATGTAGTTGCTTTAGTTATATTTATTATTGGATATTAATTTTCAGGATATTTGGATGAGGGTCTTATGGTAAAAGATGCGAACATGCTTCAGAGGCATTACCTATTGTCCGAATCCTGGAGGTATGATCTCATTTCTCTGTTGCCGACTGACATTGCATATTACTGGTGGCGCCCTGGGACTTGCGATTTTGTAAGTATTATGTACTATAAATAATGTCAATAACCCACATTGCGTTTAATGCTCGCTGCAAAGTCGCTGCATGTATTGCGGTTTCATTTATTATTGCGAATTAGTTAAAAAATATATTTATGATAAAATAACTATTAAAATAGTCAATACATAGTTTATTTATTTATCACCCATTTTATAATTGATTTGTTGGTAATTTACTCAAAACTAGTTTATGTTACGGTTGCTACAGTAGCCGTCACTATGCTGGCCAAGTTTTTTTTTCCGCTGCGCTTGAAGGATCTCACCATTATAGGAAGGGGAAAACACATGGGCTGGTATGGTAAAGCATTCCACTTGCCGATGTTTTACAAAAGAAGGACGCGCCGTTTTTTTTTAGTTTCGATTCGGTCGACAGTATACGTACGTATTATTATCCCGACCTGTGCGGTCTCATGTGAGTAAAACGACAGAGTAGAAGTTTCTCAGAACAAACACATGTTATTCTTCGAAGCTCATGATAAAACAAATATGCATTATCGTAAAAGTGTATTAAATGGATCAAGTAAAAAGTAACACTTTCTATCTATTCCAGAAACATTTACCTTGTCCTGTAATAGTACGTCTTAATCGTCTGTTTCGCTTGCCTCGAATGTGGGAGTGGTTTGATCGCACTGAGACTGCAACGAGTTTCCCAAATGCATTCAGGATTTGTAAGGTAATTATGTGCTTGAATACACTACCTAATATTGGTTAAATTAGTTTTTTTAAATTTGTATTTTAATCCACTGCCGGGGAAACAAAGTAGTTGTCTATATAAATGTCTATGTAAATATGGATTTTTAATATTCGTATTTATACTTTTTTCTCAAAATATGATAGCACCCCGCCTAATATTAAGCTGGAGTGTGGTCCATGAATTGAGGCGACTGCTACCATACATAAAACACGTAAGTAGCAGTCGCATTCATCATGCCGGCATAGTTAAAACCGGCAACTTACAAGTTGATCCCGAAACGAGACTAAGTTACTTTACAATCTGTTTACAGTACTACCCCGGACCAGACAGACTGGGTCCCACCTTTGAATTAATATTACTACGTTAGTAATATTAATTCAATGGGTCCCACTGAGATTTTTTCACAATAATAACAATCCCTAACGTTTTTATTTGATTTAGATTCGACTTATTTTTTTTATTATATTTTATTTCATCCCACGAATTTACAAATGGTTGCAAACGCTCGTAAAACACCCAAAATACACAAAGCGCACATTGATTAATTTTGCTAATCATATTATAATAAAATTATGCACAAATTAATTCATTAATTCACATGTTTATTCTTCAACATAACGGTGACAACAACAGGCGTGACATCAAATGCCATAACAATATTTAAATTCAAACAAGGGGAAGTCGCTAGTAATGTCTGGCGCCGGTCACGTCACACACAAGGATCGCCGAACGGCATTGAGACGGTCGAACGTGCCACACAACCGGTCGTATGCCCTCACGCGTACCAAGCACTGCTAGAAAACACGCTGCACCGGCACACGCGACTGTAGCCAGCCGTATCTATGTAATGCCTAACAAGAACAGCATGATAGTTCAACAACAATAAGGTGCAATTTGTGTTCAAAAATATATAAAACAAATATATTATCTTAAAAAAATATACAAATAAGTACGTTTAGTAATAATAATTCTAAAGGATTATGCAATGCGCCTTTTATAATGTTTTATTTACATAAAAAATAATATTTTAAAACCTTGTTAGGTAATTATTATAAATTTGGGCCGGCATAGTGACGGCGACTGTGACAGTCGTGAACTGACTCGGTTTAATCAATCGTTGGCACTTTTGGAACTCTATCATACCATTAGGCAAGTCGAAGTCACAATAAAAAAACACGTAATGCACTTTTAGTGTGATAAGACTCAGGCTGTGGGCAGGCGGCAGCGGAGCGGTCACTGTGAAGTGACTCAGTCTCGTTTCGGGATCAGCTTGAAAGTTGCCGGTTCCAACTAAGCCAGCATAGCGGATGCGACTGCCACATAATTATGTAATTATGATTAAGTCGCCTCCATTCACAGAGCGCACTACATCTTAAAATCAGGCGGGATGCTGTCATAAAGAGGGTTAGACAGTGGTACCCAGTCTGCTGATCCGGGGTGATATCACCACTTACACAGACTGTTAAGTGACTTAGTCGTGTTTCGAGATCAGCTTGTATGTTCCCGGTTTAAGCTAGGCCAGCATAGTGCATGTAACTGCTACTTATAGTTATTGAATTGTAGCAATAGTCACCTTTATTCATGGACCACACTTCAGCTTAACATCAGGCGGGGTGCTGTCATAATAATGTTATAGTAAATATTATGTCAAGTCACAATAAAAAATAAATAAAAAGCTGCTATTTAGAAATCCATGCCGGACAGATGACAATTAACAAAATGTAGGGCGCACGATGGTGTGGACAGCTACACAATCATTGGGAGAATCATGGCCGCAGTGTGTTTGCCCGTGTTCGCCGAACGTGTGGAGGCGCAGTTAGATATTTTTGGGTAGGTATTTCAGGCACTATAAAAACTTGCCCAATACTTCTATTATGATACCTAAGTACAAAAACGCATAACAGGCTAAAAGGTACTTAGGCTAAATGGACCGTAATATTTTAACCAACAGATTTTATTTTGCAAAACTATTCTTGAAACTTTCTATAATTTTAATTTTATTATATGAAGATTGAAAATGATTTAGTCGGGTCTAAAATTTCCATTGTCTCAATTAACTACCCAAAAATGTCTAACACCTCCGTTATTAATTTATTCCCGCCACTCCTCCCCCGCTATAGATTCACCATCGCTCGTCGCTTTGCCCGCTCGTATCGTGCCTACTTCTAATATCTCCGCTCCGCTCGACCATCGCTGATTTTGTGTTTACAGTCTGAAAAGCTAGTGACGCGTCGCATTTGCTATTTTTTGTATTTGATATATTATTTTTTGATCTGACCGGTAAAAATATTTTTCGCCTGATTTATTTGTAATATTCAATAATTACACTGGATAATACAAATATTAGTTAATAGAAAAAGAAGTCTAATATTTTCTCCACGTCTCATGGTTAAGAGTTAGGTGACGATTTGTAGCACCACCACTTTCTGTGTACAGTAATAAGTGTGTGTGTAAGAGTGTGAAGTAATAAGTTGCATTTTGGTATCAGCCTAAACGTTTCCGGTTTCAAGTGGGCCAGAACTATTTTTAGTAATTTAACTATATTAGCAGTCGCGTTTATTCATGTACCGCACACAAGCTTTACATCAAGCTAAGGACGAGTCATTATTATTTTAGATTTCATGAGAAAGAAATTTACTATTAAATGAGATTAGATAGATTAAAATCACATGGAAGATAAATTTTAAAAATTGATAAGGTTTACAACATTATGAAAGAATATAATTTCATACGTGGTCGCTAGTACCTTCCCTAGATTTTTAAAATTCTATCTTTTTATTTAACTACATATGCATGCACATTATAACAACTATTTGTCGCGAAATAAATTTCAAAATAAAACAGTATATTTTTAGTAAACGGGAAAAATTACTTTGTAGTGAATTTTTGACAACCGCCATACAATTGTTGTTGGAAAGAGTATAATAAAATTATAGTGCATTCACTTAAGCTAAAAAGGTGTCAACCTGTAGTATTTTCCATTAATGACAGTAACATTATTTTTTTACTTCACAATGACAACATATTAGTAGGTTGCTACGCGAGAAGTTGGAGGTGCTAAAGTATACTTAAAAACTGTATAATAAACATGGTTAGTGGAAAGTAGACAGTCCCTTTAAAAAGAAACACGATTTATATATAAAATGGTATAGTAGAGGTCTTCCTTCGTAGGGCTACCAACTTACTAGGCAGGTCAGGAACGTTGACCTGCCTAGGGATTTAGACATATACACTTTAACTGACGCTATATCCGTTTTCAGGAATCCTTACCTAAACTTAGGTATAATCCACAAGAACAAGCTAATTGTAGCAGTTTGTTCGCATTCTTATCAACAAATGCCTAAAGCTATTTACGTGTCACCCACAGTAAAGCTCTTTTCCCATAGAAAAACCCGAAGGAAGAGGGGTCGCACACCGGATGCCCCCTTAACTTCATCCATGGTAAATCCTTCACACATCTCTCCTTCATTGTCTCCAAAGTCGGGCTTCACTCACGGGGGATCCACCTCTTACGCTGAAATTACAGAAATTCTCTCACAAAAAGAGATCTGTGTTTTCAGGACTAATCCTTATTAGACCCGGCTCGGGTCTTTGGATTTACATATTTGAAACAAAATACTTAAATAATTTCCTACTTAAAATGGTATTAAATTAATTCTAATATTTAAAATAATTCACTTAATTTAGTTTAAGCGTATTTTAATGTGTTTAAGAAAAAAGCTTTTATGCACATACGATTTGGGACAAAAGAAAGCGAGATATTTCCAAAAACACTGACCTTTTCGCGACATTTGACCTTAAAATATCTAATGACGCGTAAGGATCATGCGTAATCTTATGAGACTTTTAAAACAACACTTAGAATTCAAAAATAAAGCATTATACAATTTTTCAGCCTACTCCGTTGAAGTCTGAGGTTAAATCCTATTTACCTTTATATACTCATAGCGTTATAAAATCCGGCAGAGGAAGGCGACTAAGACCGCCGTAAAGTTAGTTTTTTTAATTGTCGGCACCTTGCTTACTATCAGTTGCCGCGTCATAATAAAAAAGAATACCTGGCCTAGGAAATATTTATATTTTCAAGAAACTCTCGTATACTACAACGTGAATTAACGATAATGATGATATATTAGACGTAATAATAATTAATTAGCGTCAGTATTGTTATGGTTCTCAGCACGTGATAAAATATTGCATTTAGCTTCACGTGATATTAACTTGGAAGCAGTCGTAAACATTATAAAGCTTATAAAGTAAGAAATATGTAGCAAAACAATTAGTTCACTGTACCAACATTATTAAAATTCATGAAGTTAACAAGATTAACCTAAACGAAAGAATGTAAACAATTTGTATTGTTTAACACAACTGTCCATTACGCGTAAGTCCTAGCTTCGAATCCCGGTCGGAGCAAAGATTTGTTCCAAAGCATTTACATGTAATATTTATTTAAAACTTTACAATAATAAATTAAATGTTTGGTTTTCAAAAATAATAAGGCAGATATTTGTGCGACTGCTACTTGCAGTTAATTAACTATAGTAGCAGTCGACTTCTTTTATGGGTCGCCCTCCAGCTTAACGTTCGGTGGGTGCTGCTATATGTCAATCAAAACACAATAACTATATAAAATGCAAACTGAGGTCTGCACACTTCGCCGCCGCTTGTCTTTCGCCGGTCTACGTTCTTGTCAACTACTCAACAACGACCAACGTACGTCATTAAGTGCTTATAGCCTTATTACAAAATGTATTCCAATTTTAATATTAATAAAATTCAATAACGACTTTTGGGAATAATAAAAATACATTCTAAATAGAAAAATATATCTTTTTAAAGATCGATCGTTATAGCTTGTGGTTACGATAACTTGCCGGCCTATTCGTTCAGTTCAGTTCGTTTTCGCAGGTTAAATTTGCCGTTACGAAATTTAGAACTTGATAGGCGTATTTTCGATGACAGCTGTCGCAGAGCTTAACCTTTATTTTATTAACTATAAACAAAAAAAAACAAAAAAAAAAAAACAATTAATATTAGCAAATGCGTGCACAAAACGTTGTTGTCTTAATACTTACACTTCAAAATTAAATTCGCATAATTGCGGGATAGACAGAGACAATAATAATTAAAAATATACTTTAAAAATACTTTAAATTTAAATGATAAAATATGAGTGCTGTGGATATTATGTATGAATATTCACACGAGCGACACCAGAGACAATAAATCTCTATAAATCGGCACATTGCCGACCGAAGAGGCAACTGCAGTCGTGTTGATCTACGAGTATAACGATGCATGCAGTTGTAGCATGTCGCGTTCACTTTTTGTCAGTAGATCGAAAATAGTTCAGAAATCTTTGAAATGAGTTCCAGTGAGACTAAAAGTGGTACCCTGCCGATCCAGGGTAGTACCAACACTTACAAATATACAGATCCGGGGTAGTACCAACACTTACAAATATATAGACCGTCGCGTTTCGGCATCAACTTATAAGTGCCGGTTCCAACTAGGCCGGCATAGTGAATGTGACTTACAGTTATTAAAATGTACTAGCTGTCACCTCCATTCATGTAGCGCACTCCAACTTAATATCACACGGGGTGCTCTAATGTGTTTCGGCTCGCCGCAATAAATCCAGTATCTTCGTCGTAGGTGACGATATATTTTTTATTAGTTATAAAATAGAAGTCCAATAAATATAGATTATTATTTAATATTGAATGCGTATTTGGTGGTAGGCATAGTAAAGTCGACTGAGATATTCGTAATGTTTTAGTCGTCGGCTTTTTTGTTTTAAATGTTTGGCATAATATAATATGAGATATACAACAAATATATTATTTAATAAATATGTCTTATAAATTTACTATACATTTGAATTTGCTTAATAATTCATAATGTCAATTTGTCGTTCTCAATTCACCACAATCCAAATTTAATCGGAGCACATATTCATTATAGTAATAGGTCACGTCGAGATTGATAGATGCACAAACATTTCAATTAATTTTAACCACAGCTATTAATTGAAAATTGAAATCCTTTTTCAAATTATTAAATTTTGTACTTGATGCATTCGAAATGTAGATAAAGTTATTAAAGGTAACTGACATTTTGTATCTACTCGTAATTCTCTTATAATGGTACAATTATAATAGGTTTGTCACTTATTTGCGATTAATCACCATTTCATTAAGTACTCCGGATATATTTAATAAATACTAACTATGGTAAGCATAGGTTTGAAGGATACTAAAATATTTTTGATTTTATAAGTAATAGACATTATTATCATATATTTTCAGGTGGTGATGGCTATACTTGTGCTGATACACTGGAATGCATGCTTGTATTTTGTTATAAGTTACGCAATCGGTTTCGGTACTGACAACTGGGTTTACAATTTGACTGGATCGAGAAACGAATCTTTGGCGCATCAATATATTTACAGCTTCTATTGGTCTACTTTGACTTTGACAACGATTGGAGAAACTCCTCAACCTGAAATTGACGCCGAGTATTTATTCGTTGTTGCGGACTTTTTGGCGGGGGTTTTAATTTTCGCTACTATTGTTGGTAATATAGGTTCTATGATCTCTAACATGAATGTGGCAAGGGTAGAATTTCAGAATAAGATGGATGGAGTTAAGCAGTATATGGCATTTAGGAAAGTGAGCGGAGAATTAGAAGGCCGTGTTATACGTTGGTTTGCTTATACTTGGGCACAGAGTGGAGCATTAGATGAAGAAAATGTTTTAGCCTCTCTGCCGGATAAACTTAAAGCAGAAATCGCTATACGAGTACATCTTGACACTTTACGAAAAGTTCGTATATTCCAAGATTGTGAACCAGGATTATTGGAAGCTCTTGTATTGAAACTTAGATTGCAAGTGTTTAGCCCAGGTGACTACATATGTAGAAAGGGAGATGTCGGAAAAGAGATGTACATCGTTAAAAGAGGTAGGCTCCAAGTCGTTGCTGATGATGGAAAAACTGTTTTGGCAACCTTAAGTGCTGGATCTGTGTTCGGGGAAGTAAGCGTTTTAGAAATTGCTGGCAATCGTACTGGTAATAGAAGAACTGCTAATGTGCGGTCATTGGGATATTCGGATTTGTTTTGTTTGGCTAAAAGAGATTTGTGGGAAGCCTTGGCTGATTATCCAGATGCTAGAACAACTTTGACTGAGCGTGGTTGTCAACTTCTTAGAAAGGTAATTAGCACAACCAATGTTTTTTTATTAATTTACTAATTCTTTTAATAACAACGTCAAAAATTTATTTAATGTGAAATATTAATGAGCAGGTAGCTTAAAAAAATTAAAGAAAAAAAAATGCGGCGATTTCAGGATGGATTATTGGACGAACACGTCTTCCAGAACGCCCAAACCACGCAGCTCTCGCTTGAAGAGACTGTTCAGAATCTTGAAGCTACCGTGGACACTCTGCATGGCCGACTTGAAGGCCTACTTACTGATGTTGGTGAAGAGCAAGCAAAAATAAAACGCAGGATAAATAAAATTGAAGTACGGTAAGTAATGAAATATCACTTTCAACTAATCAGTTTTCTTACTTATCTATTTTCTGTGATAATGTGTCTGATTGTTAAAATTCCATTAATATTCTCTATCCCAATTGTTTTTACAAGTAGTTAATAATAGAGTTAATACTATTAAAATTGTAGAGGCTGTTTGTAGTTTTGAAAGTTAAACATCATTAATCGCTACGCAAATATTTGCGGTTAAAAGTTAAAACCACAGGTTTCCTATTCAAACTGGCATATTACTAAAATTTATACATTATTTTATTAGTTACAAAGTTTACCAATATAAACTTCTACGATTTAAATTTGTTGAAATTAAATTTATGCGGATATTTCAGAGTCATTGAAAGCGATGAGGACGACGATACGGATGCTGAAGATTTAATTTCATCGGACTGCGCAGAAAATGCAATAAGAGAAACATTTACTGCTTATTCAACCGCTTCAAGATTGCTTGCTGGGTCGGCTCCGATGCGCGAACGGGGACATTCTCTTAGTGTTGAACGTCCTTCTAGTTTCTTGAGTGAACCTCGTAGCAAATCGCTGCGAATTAAAAGTCACAGGGAAACTCCCTTTCTTAAAAATATTTAAAACTATTTTATTCATTTTGTTGATGTATTTATAGTAGCTATGCCGCTATGGTATTAGATTAGAAGCCTGTTTAATGGAAATCATATACATGTATTCACTTTTATTGTGATAATTATATGGTAGCTTTATATCGAATATATTTAAACAAAAACGTCTGTTTAGGGAACATTGTCTTTCTTACCATTTGGATTATACATGTTATTGGTAGAGAATTTTGTAACTTATCACTAATATAATATGCCAGGATAAAACTCGAAAAATATGGGAAAAAAAAAACATTTTTTTTTGGTTTTTATTACTACGTAGTGTATTTTTTACTTCACATTGTTAATATTATTTACAATTTAGTTTTCTAAAACTCAAAACTTTAGTATTTAGTTCTTAGATATATTTTTTCTTAATTGGATTTGTATCAGTTGAAACTACAAGAATAGCGCTGGCTGGAGTCGTCGCGTTCACTCGTAGCTTAAGCGGATTAACCATTCCTCTGCGCGATTGGTTTATGAACAAAATACCAAATTGGTGTGGTGTATTTACAAAGTATTTGATAACAAGCACAAAAAAATCTTTAACTTTAAAATACTCTCATTTAATATTCATAGATGTTTTAACTTAAGTATTATTATATACAAAGAATGTTTTAAAATTCTAATATTTATTGTATTTTATCTGTAAGCTCTTTTTTAGCTGCACTACTTTATAAAAGACAGTTTTATTACTGTAAATCAGAGCCAATCGTTTAAAATCAAAGTAACAAATAACTCTTAATTTAGTTACTTTGTTTTTACATAGTCCATGATTTGAATAATTGTTAACATTATAGATAGACAATATCGTTTAAATGTTGTTATAAACACATACAAGTTCAGAATACTTTTAAAAACCATTTACAGGATAGAGCCGGTTTTTCATTATTATAATTAAAATGGTATTGTATTATATCATTGGGATTGTAATTTTAAAATATTTTTAATGGACTTCGATTGGCTTGATTGTAATAAACACGTAGAGATCTCTAGAGAAGCGCAGTTAGAGGTGTCCCCAGTCGCTATCTCTTTCGGCCTAAGTATATATATATCTTAAATTAGAAAAAAAAATATACATATATAAGATATAGAAGACTTCTAATTATATATATATTTATATATATTTACTAAATTAGGATGAATTTTATTATTGTGTATTGGAATATATTATCCAATATTATGCATGTTAATGGTAGATTTAGGGTTTATAAGGTTAAATAATAAACAGATTAGATTTTTTGACTAATAAAGTCTTTAATTAAATAAAATTACTAGGAACTTAAAACACGTTTATATGCTTAATAGAAAGTGCCTGTGTAGGTAACAAGAAAGCAGTTTTAAAGCATCTTTTGATATATGTATTGTATAACTTTTTATTCTACCTATTGTACTCAACGTTAGTAGTTTAAGATGTAAGTGGAAATCAAATTTGTTGTTAGAAATTGATGTATAACAATATTATATTAACTATAATAAATGTCATTGAAGCATATGAGAGATTTTAATATTTTTAACCCTTATCGTGTAGAAAACACGTAATCTCGTAATGTGTGTAAAACGGGGTGAATATGTCATTATTTAGGAGAAGTCATTTCTTGAGTTGATTAACATTATTTTTTAACCTCAAAATAATTTAACTTTTGCGGTCTTACTACAAAAAATAATTAAAAGCGTGTTTAAATATTTGTATGAAATCAAACGTGATTTTGTGGTACTAAATTGACATAAAACATGTTTAATCGTCTAAAGCTTGTTTAATTTTTTGTGATAACACGGTTGAAGTTTAAATTTAGCAAAGTAGTGGCATTAAAATAAAACTAAACAATTCTACCCAAATAAAATCAACTAAGTAGAATTATTTTCTTAATATTGAGACCCTGTTTTAATATTAAGAAAATAATTATGTTTTTATTTACCCCGTTTTATAGTACTTATCTAATAATATATAGTATGTAATTAATATATTGACAATGAATCGTGGAATACAAAAAAAGTACAATGAAAAATCTTATATCTATAATTATAGTGTAATTAATATAATTTGGTCAATACTTGTGTCTGGCACTCATAGATTTTTAGAACACATTGTGATAGTTTTAGTTATTACTTTGTGAACATACTTAAATGCAAATATCAAGTTTCATATAAAATACTCTTACAAAACAAACAAATGATAGAAACAACGCTTATAACGTAAGAAGTGAAGATCCTTATTCATACACTGCAAAAAAAAACAACATTAGCATTAGTTACTTTTTCTTATAGCTATAAACAAATAAACACTTTTTTACAGAATCTTAAATTCAGATAAAATTGTGGCAGTAAAACGGCGTTATCACGAGGCGAATTTAGTTGTTCAAAATTTATCGTTTAACAAAAAAAGTATTAAAACGATTATTGACTGTAGCGTTCTCGCGGTTCAATAATAATCGACTTAATGTTACACGTGTCACTACACTATCTGTCCATTTTATTATTTTTTTCGTAGATGCGGACGCATACAAACAGCTCAATTGAGTGCTGATTGCCTGACTGATTAGACTGATTATTCAAAGCGAGTTGAACGAACAAGTTCAGACGAGTCGATTCGCTTTCAACTATTAATTGAATTAATAAATCTTAAAAGGTCTTTAATTTTATTGCACTAATATTTATTGCTTCAACTTGATTAAAAGTCTGCAGACGGTTCAAGTCGCGAACGATTTCGAGGTTGATCAACTAAATTCGCCTCGTGTGAACGCTGTGTTATAATAAATTAAGTTAAACCCTGTGTACGTTGTCAGTGTCCCTATAAAAATTGTCATTAACGCTTTCATGCCTAATACTTTTTAGAAGTATTGATTACAACGCGAGTTATGAATTCGTTATTTGGAAATAAAAAAAACACCGATCTCTTTTACTATCTTACCATCTATTACAATTCATTTTTTTTATTGCGCTTTTATACTAGAAAACTTTTCTTCATAGGATGCGAAGTTTTCTTATAAAACGCATGAAAGCATTATTAACAAACACAGTAACAACATACACGCGAATAAACTTAATATCTAATAAATACAATTATAAAATCGAAGTTATTTAATAAGCCTACTAAAGGCCCTCTTTCAGCTTATTCGATCCAACGCAAGCTTCATGCTTTTGATATTAATTTTTAAATTGTGAACAGAACATTTTAACGTTAAATTACCATTGAACACTTATATTAAATATTATGAATTTATTACACCTTCTCGGTGTTTGTAAATGTAGCCTATAACCCAATCACTACAATATACTCGTAACTATGCATTTGGAGCTGCCAAAATCGTTAGTTTAGCAGCTTACTTCAATCAGCACTCCAACAACAATCGAGGCTGTCGCTCATTTATTATTTATTTCTAAACTAAGCAACCAAAGTGTTTGTATCATAGAAATATGACGACTAAAGTACATTATATCAAAGATACATTGGTATCGGTAAGTGGTTTCGAACCGGTGCTATCGGTTTGCATGACTACTACCACTACACCACGGTATCCATTGTTTTCTTTAGTTCCTGATCGAAGAACCAAACGTGTTGCTGACATTACTGTTGCTGCCAATAATCTAACAATTTGAAGTTGACAGATGCACAGTTTTAGTAATTGCGTTATAAGCAGTAACCATTAATAAGAGTTAAAAGTGTGTACTTCTAATTGTGTAAAAGTGTACAAAGTTCACAATTTTTAAAATATATTTTAGGCTAAGTTAACTAAACTACAACAATATAAAGCTAATTAAGATCCTCTCCTTAAAGATACTTCATTCCAAATACGAAGTCCTTTGTGACAGTTCTCAGTAATACGAGTAGTAAAACTTGTGAGAGGGAACCGAGCAAATATAATCGAGTAAACTGACTTGAAACTCAGTAAAATGTAGGAATGTTGTAGGAATAGATGAATAACAAAATACTTTAATTTTTTTTGCTTATTAACTCTTTAGCACCTATTGCGAAATATACCGGTATTAGTATGTAGATATACTTACCAGCCGGCACGCTATGATGATTGTATTGACGTTTCGCCCGCTCATGAAATTTCGTATAATTTATTAATTACTTTTAAAGGAGCAAATTGATGTTCTTTATTGTCACTATAAAGAACGATAATTGGTCATTCAAACGTAATAATAACATTATACCAAACATCATAAGCTAGTCAAACGTCAAAACGGCCATCATAGCGTGCCGCTGATATAGTACGTATATAGGTAGATGTAATATTTTTGATCACTATTATTTGATCAATGGCAATGGGCTGGCCACATCGCTCGAAGAACCGACAACCGATGGGGAAGAAAGGTTCTAGAGTGGAGACCACGAACCGGAAGACGCAGCGTAGGTAGGCCTCCCACTAGGTGGACTGATGACACAGTGAAAGTCACAGGTAACCGGTGGATGCAACTGGCATCTTGTCGTTCGGAATGGCGTTTTAGGGGGGAGGCATATGTTCAGCAGTAGACGCGTTCTGGCTGATGATGATGATTATTTGATCACTATAATATTGTCGTAGTCATTTATATTTCAAGAAATACTTCGTATTTGGAATAGAGTGCATTAGTGCGGTAACTGTTAGGTTTATTCCGAAATCATTTCGGGGTGCTTGAAGCCTCCTAAACGCTAATAGCTGTTTCAAATTGGAATGGTTATATTTGCGTGCAGTGGGCTTAAGGCAAAACACTGCTGTTTTTAGAGAGTCAAATTATATACTCGTATGCCAAAACGTGATTCACGGCTTACTCTAGTAAAAATGAGTTAAAGTAATCAAAGAAGTTAAATACAGATATTTCACTATAAAACAAAACATTTGCCTCACCGCGTAGTAAATGATTGGACTACAAGTAGCCAATACTGATTAAACTAAATACTGTAAAAGCTCCTTATTCGCGCTTCCTTTGTTCGCGTTTTTACTATTCGCGGATAAAAAACGCGACCCAATTCCTGTATTCGCGGCTAAAGATTTCTCTATTCGCGGATCTAATTCGTACATACATACTAATAAAAAAGATTCAAATAGGTATCCAACCCAATATCCTTTGTAAATGCGTCGTCAAGTGGACTAATAAAAAAGTAAAATAGACCTTATTACAACTATGCCTAAAGTATGTTGTTAAATGATATTGCCGCTGTATTTGTTTCTTTAAACCATTGTCTAAGCTTGAAGATAATAATTAATCAATATGGTCAAACACTTCATTTTTTATATATTTGTTTTTTATTTTGTCACCTATGAACGTATTCCCTATAATCCCATATAAACTACCATTCCATTTTCACGATTTCTGTATTTACGGAACATATACCCTGCGAATAAAGAGCTTTTACTGAATTAATATTACTGACTTTAATATTCATTACGCATATTTTGTTTTGAAGTGGCCTAGAATGTTTAGTCACTTACAAATAATAATAAATTTAAACTTACGATAGACATTGAAAACATTAGGACAACAACATAGAAGCAGTGGATCCACTTGGTGGTACAACTGAAATTAAAAAAAGAATCAATAACATAATTGTAAATACCCCTTTTACAATCGGACGTTAACTTTACAAATAAAATCACAAAGTTTTTCCTTTAAATCGAAGCTGAAAACAACCTTTTATAACTCATAGGAAAAGTTTACTCACTGGAATGCTGGCAATGTGACAGGTTCAAAACATGCCAATATAAAACTTTATCGCAATGCATCGTAGTTTGCGGAAAAATAAGTTAAGATTTTCCCACGAATTAACAGTAAGTATGCGATCAAAACTTTTATGTGTACATGTTCATTTAGTAACGTACTTTTTTTTTGTGGCTCGACATTTGACAGTAATCCGCCTGATGTTAAGCTAGAATACGGTCCATCCGATGCTAATACTACTACCGTTAAATATCTGTTAGTAGCAGTAGCATTCGAAACGCTGATTTCGAAATGCGACTAAGTCACTTCACTGGAAAGTGGTGGTACTGCCCGATATCGGTGGTGTCTGCTTCCTACTCTTAAATTAATGTAATTTTATTTTTTAATACTATTTAAAAATAATATTTACCATCTGGCCAAAATGAAACGCGGCTTCCAGTAATTTCTGACGCGGATGTTATTTCGTGTCGCCTTGGAGATAGACTACCGGGGGGAGGATAGCCAGAGCATGGACTAGGGGAGCCTCCTATACAACAATAAAGCTATATTAACAAAATGTGAAATACTCGTATTACTAAATAAATTTTGTTGATGGTTTATAGTTATTATGATAGCTTTGACACATGACATTCCACCTAATGTTAAGCTGGAGTGGGGTCCTTGAATGGAGGCGACTGTTATAACTACAGTTAAATAAGTCACATCAACTATACCGGCATCAGTTGCAAGATGATTCCGAAACGCGACCTAAGGGTATAGGTAATACTTTCGATAGGGCAGATATTTTAATTGTATTTTATTATACATTCCAACAAATAATTTTTACCATATTTTCACACAATCTTTCTGCCTCAGGCAAAGAAATAAGGGAAAGTTATTTTCCACTATCCTAACAAAACCCTCAACCATCCACACAACCACGACTTTGTTATAGATTGTAATGAAACAAATTAAGGTAATAACCTTCTAGCCAACATGTGTAGCGAGAACCCGTAGCATCTGAAGTCGTGACTTCGTGCCGGCGAGTCGGGGAAAATGCTCCGCTCATCGAAGTATACCCTGTAACCGGGCTAGGTGAACCATCTGAATTAAAATTAATATTCTGTCTTTAATTATTATCATACGAGTATTTATTATCTTTTTTTTCTTTTATTGTGACTCGATATCTGACCTCGACCCGCCTGATGATAAGCAACGGGAGGTCGTAGAATGCCGAAGACTGAAAAAACAGAATCAGTTCTCAGTTTCCTCAGTCGTCGTCACTATGCCGGCGAAAGGGGCTTCTTTATACTTATGTGCAAAAAGTTAAAGGTAGATTGTTTTATTTATTTTTTTACTACAACTTTCACCACAAAGAACTACTCTTTGTGATCTATCAATCAATCATATTGTCACACGTTTTTCCTACAGGAATAGGCAGAGACAATGCTATTCCTCATTCTATCAGCTATCGTCACTCCACATAGACTCCTTAATGACCAAATTTCTACAGCGTTAATTCTACTCTCATGATCTAATAGGTTCATTATGACACATTATGAAATATTGTGTCAAAGTTATATTAAAAGTATATCAAAGTTACCTAATTGATTTAGCGTGTAGTAAAATTTTGTTAGTGCTTTCCGAATTCCTGAATCAGAGTTTAACTTTTTAAGTAGTTAATGCAAGTTTCAATTTAACTACTTAGTCCGAAAATAATGGATTGTGAGCAACTTTTAAATACAGTATAAACACAACAATGTATAAAATACTTAACACTACTAATAATAATTTATTTTGACATTTTATTTGAAAAGTAACGGAATTAATGTATGGAAGTAAATGTTGGGTGTGGCAGACGAAGCATGAGAGTAGAATTAATGATGTAGAAATTCAGTCATTAAGGAGTGTATATGGGTGGAGTGACAATAGCGAATAGAATAAGGAATAGCACAGTGCGCGATAGATGCGGTTGAAAGAAGATGTAGTGACAAGGATTGACTTGAAGGAATGCTTTGAAGGTTTGGGCACATGAAAAGGATGGGTGAAGTAGATAGACGAAAGGAATTTATAAATCTGATGTCGATGGATGCGTTAAACAAGGCTGACCTAGGAGGATCTTTTCCGACCAAATCGGAGACATCCTCAAGAAAGCTGGGGTGCGTAGTGCCCATAACCGTAGAGCTTGTACTTGTATGGAGAGAATTTTGGATGTGAGGGAAGCTAGGGAGTTATGACAGGATCGTGGGAAGTGGCGCTCAATTGTCTCTGCATATTTCTATGGGAAAATGGCGTGACAATTTTTAAATTGACAATTATTAAATTGATATGCCAGATTCACCGAAAATTGTTGTGTGGTTATTAATAATAACTAAAAATACATAGCGTGTAGCAATTTGTCTTTTGGGCCATGCATTTTACATAAAGGGGGTTGAGTGACGAAGTTTAATTCAATTGAAGTGTCAATATTTGTAATAGTTTAGAGTGCTCCAACGTTATGCATTCGCCAAAGTTTCACACAACTCAATTAGAGTATAGTGCAGGCGTTTTCGAACAATGGCGATTTAGTTAAAATAGTTTTAACTAATATTTTAACAATTTATATTCTAATAGCTGATTCTTTAGTATATATCAATACTTCAAAGAGAGATATTTCAAAATGTAAATTTTGAGATAATAATCTTGTTATAAAAACATATTTCATAAAATTAATGTCACAATGCAAATTAAAATGGCGTACGTGTTGTAGTGGCAGTGCAATGGTTACGCAAACCGAAAGCACGGGTTCGAACCCACTCACCGGTACCCAGTGGCGTAGAGGGCAGCAAAATTTAATAAAACTAAAATAAATCGTTAAAATTTGAACCTGAAATTCATATTTTAGTTGTACCTATAATTGAAATTTCTAGATAGGGTGCGGATTTTTTTTTTCCGTCCCGGGCGGCTGACTTCCACGCTACGCCACTACCGGTACCAATGTATCTTTGATATCTGTACTTTGGTTGTCCTGTTTCTATGATACAAGCACTTTAGTAGCTGAGTATAGAAATGTATAATAATAATAAAACATCTCATTTCCAACACTTTCTGTAAGATAACACAAAACCACTATTTTTTCAATCACTTTTATTTGCTATAACTTATTAATATTTTGTCCATATTAATAGTAGCGTATCTAAATTGCACTACTCCAATTTATTACAACAAGATAATATGTAATACTATATATTATATTCAACAGACATGCCAGTTAATAAGTTTTGTTGGTTACCTCTGTAATCCCCAATAGACGTAACACCAATTGGGCTGTAACTATTCATTGGAATTTGCATCGGCTGAAGAGAGCTTTGTAGCTACAAAGAAAAAAATGCATTGTTTAATCATAATTTAAGTACTTTTAAAATAATTGGGTATTATGTCATATATATGACATAGTTATATATGACATAGTTTGATGAACGATAATGTGAAATACGCCATCGTCTAATTTTAGAAAGTTTCCTTTATGCTTAAGGAAACAATCAATAAAATTTTAGTGCCATTTGATATGCCAATAAAAATTTAATCTAAGTTTAATGCTCTCCTTAACATGCTATCAAACTGTATTAAAACTTTACAATTTTAATTTTCATATCAATAAAATTACACTCCACTTTAAAGTAAGATTAGTTTGTTTTTAACTGTTAATATTTCATTTTGTAAATTCAGTTGCAAATATTAAATTTGAAATTGAATTTCAAACGTTACATAGTGCACACATTTTATTTTGCACAATAAAACGCTTCGAGTATGAGGTTTCTTCACGTGAAATATTCTGCATTTCTATTTGCTGTAGCTAGGAAGCATATTCAACATACACCGGAGAATATTTACATGAATAAATGCAAGTAGGAAGACTTCCACGTGAATGCAGAATATACGTGTATGTGAATCTATGGATCTGTGGGCAATTTTATGTTAAACCCACCGATTGGACTCGTTCTCATCCGAAGCAGGAATTCCATATCGTATATTTGCTTACGGATGTAAATTCTATTTATCTTTCTGGGTCTTTTATTATTTGTTCAATTTTCTTTTCTTTACATATGATTTTGTTTTCCCAATTTAAACACTCGTCTCAAGTTATGATTAAGATATTTGTTAATAAAAAACATTAGTTCATACTTGTCCTTGAAGCTGATGAGATGCAAACGGGTTCACAGACACAGGTGAAGAGGGATGTAAAGGTGCATGAGGAGGACTCCTATTGATGGTGCTACATGCGCTACCGTAAGAAATACCACTACGAGCTGGAGGTGTCAACCATGATCTAAAACACAATATTAGACCATCCGAGTAATATTCTCCTAGTTATTGATTAGTTGTTAATGCAATTTTTTTTAAATATTATAATTAAAATACTCACGTGTCATATCTTGTATATGGAGTAGTATAATGTGATCCACCTCCGAAGTAATTTCTAGTACCCAATGGAAGTGGCTGCATATGATGAGGAACATTGTGAGCAACATGACTCATGGGATGATATCCTTCACCAAATAAAGTTTTTGGGTAAGGATTAACTCTAAATGGACGCTTCATACGCCGCCTTCGTTTGTAATTTCCATTTTCAAACATATCAACAGATTGTGGATCTAAAAAAGAATATCCATCTACTAACCTAATTTGAAAGCATCCGACATTACCCAGCGATATTATGCGATGCATCTAACGCGCAAAAATACTTCGCGTAACAGCACTTTAGAATTCGCAATTATATTTAAAAAAACAGTGTGCACATGGTACTTAATAAAATGTTCTCTCACCGAGGGTCCAATAGTTGCCTTTTCTTTCGCCGCCACCCTCCCGTGGAACTTTTACAAAACAATCATTCAGACTCAAATTATGCCTTATGGAATTTTGCCAACCCTTTTTATTTTTTTCATAATAAGGAAACTTTTTCGTAATATATGCATATATTTCGCTGAGTGTGGCACGATTTGTGTCACTGCTTTGTATGGCCATTGAAATCAGAGCGACATATGAATATGGTGGTTTTGTAAGAGACGAGTCTGTATTATTTACACTTTGTGTTTTTGTGTCGGTCATACTGCGGGAACTTGGGGAGGAACTCGATTTTGATGTACATTTTGATTCGCTGAAAATAATTAAAATATCAGTAGTGAATGAATGAATGAATGGGCATGGTTATCGTCAGAAAGGCATAAGACGAGATCAAGGCCACGAGAAACTCGTTAATAATATCTTGTACATAAAACCCTTAACAAATAGGTATATAAAAAACGTAAATAATTACTATCCATGAATTATGGAACACTAAAATAATATGGAGATGACATATCAAATCCATGCTGCAACTACACGGGTACAAATAAAAACAGTAATGAAAAACCAAGCAGGCGATTGCAAAGAGAGAAGCATAGCACACAGAAGTAGACCACCCCCATCATGAGTACAACGCCCTGGACAGCCATCATCCCCGGTAACAATATTTTAGGGACAATATTTTCCCCTCGGCTATCCGAATAAGAACGCCACGACGGCATTGAGGTATAAGTTAACACTTCTTCCTGTGTCACAAAACCCAGGTGGGATGGGTTGGTGGAGCAGATAACAGTGTAATCGCACCATGTTAACAAAAAGTGTATATTCTCAAAGTATATGAATTTACTAATACTTTAACCATGCTTATCATTAAAGTAGTCACCTGCTTTGTAGTAAGCTTAAAAACTAAATAATTCCGAAAAGGAAAATAAATAAAAAATATCCTTAAATTATGAATACACATACACACACGTTAACCCACGCTGCAATTACACAAGTACCAATTCATACACAAAATAAACTACGCAAGTGAATATTTTTTTTTTTTATTATAAGGAAATTAAAATGCGATTAAAATAAGAATAAGACGGAATCGGCGCCATTTTGTGACGTCTATCTCTCCAACTAACTTCACTTTAGTATGGTGTCTTTTTCTTTGAATCAAGATAAATACACCTTTGAATCAGTCAAGTGAAGTTAGTCAACAGCCCGTCCTATTTTTATTCTAATAGCATTGTAGTAAGACTTTAAATAATAAGTGATGTGTTACCTAGCAGATGAACTGTTGTTGTCGTTCCTAGAAATTGACATCGACATAGGTTGATAAACCCGTACTTCGTCCTTGTGTGTACTAGTTGTTCCTGTTGTATTTTCTTGGAAGCTTATAGATCCTAAAATCAAATGAATTAATGTTTTTTTATTGTGACTCGACATATGACGGCAACCCGCCTGGTGTTAAGCTGGAGTGCGGTCCATAAATGGAGGTTAATTAACTGTAAGTAGCAGTTACATCTACTATGCCGACCTAGTTCAAACCGGCAACTTACAAGCTGATCCCGAAACGCGACTTAGTCACTTCAAGGTCTGTATACTTGTAAGTGGTGGTACTACCCCGGATCGGCAGCCTGGGCACCACGGCCTATCACTCTCTACCACTGTTTACCAAATTTTATAATAATCAATCAATCAATCAAATTGTCACGGCTTTTTCCCACAGTGATAGGCAGAGTCAATTGAACGCTACGTGCCACGATCCTGACACAACTCCCTTGCTTCCTTCACATTCACAATTCTCTTCATACAAGCTCTACGGTATATAGTTATTATAAAATTTGCTCGTAATTTAATCAAAACGTCTCAGATGAACGTCTCGGTTTCCCCTTGACGTAGTTCGATCTTAATTACGTTACAGTAGTGTCGAACAATATTGCATTGTTCCGTGTAATATTCGACAGATTGATGAATAGAGTTAATATTCTAACCCTATTGTGATTAGGACACTGGCCAATTCATGCATGTATTAGACGTGTCATGTTTGCTACAATATTATTGTTAGGTGTCAAGATCGAATCGAAATCTTGCACCTAACAAGGGAAATTAGTCACTGATCAATTGTCATAGTAAATTTAATTATTATAATATGTTGAGGATTATATTCATGTCAATATTAAGATAATTTAGATCGATAACATTGTCGCGACAGAATCGTCGACGTTTCCAACTAAGCTAAATTAAATCAATATACACTTATGCTACTACTTTGAACTTACACTTAATATGAAAGTATATACCCGGCAGATAAAAATAGCACCGACTTTAAGTTGCGCAGTATAAGAATCGGCAAATTAGAAGAGCGCTGGAAGACAGCGGTGGAAGCAAGTCCGGTCATATATAGAGCCGTGCACTAAATTAATAATATTTTAAAATTGGTACACATTCGTGAAAATTGGTACACTGCGTAACTTGAATGGCAGCGCTCTTTTTATCTGCCGGGATATATCTATATATATATATATACCCGAATATATATACTTTTACCCCTCGCTTACGATCCAGCAAGTCGAGTCCCAATAAAAATGTTGGGTAAATAATTTAAGTAAACAACCAAGAAGGCATATTTTTACATATACAATATGTAAAAATATGCCTCCTTGCTTGCTTACTTAAATTATTTACCCAACATTTTTATTGAGACTCGACTTGCTGGATCGTAAGAGAAGGGTAAAAGTAAGTTAGAGCGCTGATGACTGCAAAAATCCATTGATTCAGTTTACAGTTACCTCAGTCACTATCAATGTGCCGGCTTCATTAGAGTGCACAATGAAAAGATAACGTTGACAAAATTTAACGCAAGAGCAACGGAGCTGTATAGCTTAGTGGTCAGAGAGGTCGCGAGTATTGAGAGTCAGAGAGTATCGGCTAGTCTGCGTTTTTGCGCAGACTAGCCGATACTCTAAATGACTGGCTACTGCCTACCACTCTTAATAGTTCACCGGCGTACAATACGTAAAATTTACATATAAGTAGTATTATTGATATAATTTTGTGAAGATAATTATAAAATGTACGTATAATACATAAAAATAAATAAGAAGGTACATACTTGTAGAAGTATAAATATTACAAGAGAGTACCTTTAAATTAATATTAAATATTTAAAAGTAATTATTAAATTAACTAACTTTTATTAAATTTCTAAAGAGATTGTATTCTCCAACAAACGTTTTTACAAACCGCAAAAGATTAATTCAACTTTAGCATCTGTTTTTGAAGTTGTGACAAGTTAATATTAAAAGCTGAATGTCAACCAAAAACAAACCAGGGTCTTAACCTGCTACGAGCAAAGGTACCACCAACATTTTATTTATATGTTTATTAAATGTACAAGTGTATAGACCGTCAAGTGACTTTAGGATCAGCTTGTAAGTTTTTCGAGCGAGGTAACATCTGACCTCGACCTGCTTGATGGTAAGCATAATAGAGGTCCAGGAGTGGCAACGACTGAAACAATCGAGTATGTTACGGCTGCCACAGTCGCTGTCACTATGCCAGCCTAACGTGCTTCTTAACGCATCACCTAAAGGATCCAAGCAGTTATTAACCTTTGTAGTAGTAGTCGCCTCTATTCATGGACCATACTCCATGCGGTCTACGCCGGTTTAACATTAATATTTTATTTTTTTATTATACATTTCTATACTCACGAGGTCACGCGAACTTTGGAACCCCTGCAACTACGCAGAGACATGGGGGCTCTATGCGTCCTCTACCGCCTATACCACGGGGAATGTTCCGAGGAGCTCTTTAACCTTGTCCCTACCTCGTCTTTTCACTCCCGTAATACCCGCACAGGTCGGGGAAAGCATCCGCATTTTGTCGACCGAATCGGCAGTCGAACTAAAAAGTTCGGTGCGTCTTTTCTTTGTAGATCAATCGACAAGTGGAATGCTTTGCCTGCCCATGTGTTCTCTCCATCCTATGACCTTGGATCCTTCAAGCGATGCGTGAAGAAGCACCTTTGGCCGGCATAGTGACGGCGGCTGAGGCAGCCGAGAACAATACTCGGCTTTCTCAGTCGTCGTCACTCTTGGACCTCCTCCTGCTTATCATCAGGCGGGACGAGGTCAGATGTCGTGTCACAATAAAAAAAAAAAAAACTAAGCCACTAAAGTGCTTGTCTCATAGAAACAGGACAATATATCAAAGATATATTGGTACCGGTGAGTGGTTTCGAACCTGTGCACTCGGCTTGCGTAACCATTGCACTGCCACTACACCACGGTCGCCTTGATATAGGTATACTATCAATTTAGGTAAACTATAAATTTCAGACCAGTCTTTGGCCTTGCAGTATTACGATTAATACACAATAGAATGACGCGAAGCCAATAATTATCACAGTGAAATTGTATTGCCAACCTTACTTTGAAATATTTATTTTGCCATAGAGCTTGTATGAAGAAAATTGTGGGTATCAGGGAAGCGAGGGAGTTGTGTCAGGATCGTGGTAAGTGGCGCTCTGTTGTCTTTGCCTAAGACAAAAAGGCGTGACAATTTAATTGATTAATTGAATAGATTCATTTAGATTATTTATTTTTTATTATGCAATGGAGTGTTAGTTCGTTTTTATATAACAAAAGTATGTTTTAACTACTAGTTTCTTTTATTGTGACATAACCATAACATAATATGTATGGCCAAAGTTAGTTAGAGAGCCTAAAATGAATGTAGGCGACTGCTATCACAAAAATTTCTTCACTCAGATACTGCATCCACTATACACTTACAAACTGATTCTGAAACGTGAATAATTACCAGCGGCTGAGGCAACCGTAAGTTTAAGCAGTTTTTACAGCCGTCGGCGTTTTTGGACTTCCCCTTGCTTACCACAAGTCAAGTCAAGGTTAGATGTTGAGTCGGCGGAGTTACGCGGGTTTGCTAACGCGATACCAGTGATCCGCCGATGACGGTTTGTGCAAACGGCGAAAGAGGTTTTAGCCGGTGAGAGCCCGGCACTTCGGCTGGTACAACTTTCCTCCCACGTTAATAAAAAAAAAGGTTATATGTTGAGAAAATGTTAAGGTCGACTATCACTCTAAACTTATACATAACTTTTTGGTTTATTTATTTTTTGTAATCAACAGAAATTACTAAAGTTTTTTTTACTATGACTTTTTCTAAATCGTTTAATTAAAACCACTGGTCAATTACCTACTGGTACAAGTATAGCATTTAAATCTCTAAAATAAAAAAAAATGATGGAACCTGTGTATGGTTTATCACAGAGTATGAATGTAATTCTTATACATAGATACACAAATGAATATCCCTCTTGCTTACTATCAGTCAAGTCAAGGTTAGATGTTAAGTCTCAATAAAAAGTAACTAATAACAACATGCATAGGTAGGTAGTAGGCTCTAATACCAAAAGGTATCGATCGTGCCAGGCGCATACAGATGTGTAGAGACTAGTTTAAGCATAGATTTACTTATACTTCGCTATACTATGAGTTTGAGGCTCACAATAGCGGGCGGAACCAACTAAAAAAGGCTAGTCATTGAATTAGGAAGAGAGGCCTTTACAAGACTTTAAGACTAATCAAAGTAACACTTAGTCCTGGATTCGATTCCCAGTCGGAGCAAAAAGTTATTTTATTGAATTTATTTGTCATACAAGTATGTTATAATTTTGTTATACATTACAAATATTTTATACATACAGATATTTGCCACATTGGTATGTGTGTTAAAAAAGAGTTGTGTTTGAGAGTTTGCTCAGTCTGCCGAGCCAGGGTATATAGTACCTCTACTTTGAAGTGAAGTGAAGTGACTTAGTCGCGTTTCGGAATCTTTAAAGTTTCCGGTTTCAACAAACGGTCCTTAGTTTAGTGACACGAACTTCTATTGGCCGGTACAATAGATATACCATGGTCGCCCAGTTTCTATGATACAAGCACGTTTAGTAGCCTAGCAAAGAAACGTAATAAAAATAATAGTTTAAATAATGTTTGTGCTAATAAATACTGGAATGAAAATTAAACGTATCCAATTTCATTGTTTGCACGTGCATTATAACGTATTAGGAATTAAGGGAGATACGTTTAGGGCTAATAATGATTAGTTACCCAACTATCCACAATTTACTCGTTAAATTGAAATGCAAATATTGGGTTTTAAATTGGTTAATGAACGAAATGTGTAAGTAAATTAAATCGAATTTATTAAGAGAATGTTAAGGTCGACTATTACTCTAAACTTACATATAACTTTTTGGTTTATTTATTTTTTGTTATCAACAAAAATTACTCGCAGAAGAAAACAGAAGACTCGCCGTTTGACTATGACTTTTTTTAAATCGTTTAATTAAAACCACTGGTCAATTACCAACTGATATAGCATTTAAATCTCTAAAATGGAAATATTTTTTATGATGGAACCTGTGTTTGGTTTATCACAGAGTTTGAATATATTTTTTACACATAGATACACAAATGAATTTCAATACTATATATACAGTATATAATTAGGTAAAATGTAGGGTTGATAAAACGAGTTTCCATAGTCGAATTCGCCGAAAATATAAGGCTCCCATTCGCAATTAAAGTGCACCCGACAATGAACAAAGAGATATTATGATGTACTAATCGCTACACTGAAGTTAACTTGTTCAATATGAAACTTGGCCGGTTATTCAAAGCGTCTTCGGCTAATGGAAACGATATAACTACTCAACACCTACCACAAAAGGTAATTGTTCTCTCAAACAATAAAGTTGACCAGTATTCACGCATTGTATGAAAGCAGCATTCAAACTCAGCGATGTCGAGAATTATTCACGCATTATTATATCATTGGAATATTAAACATTTAACAGCAATTAGAACATACCAATTATACGTTAAATTGTTTTCAAATATGATTGTTATTTTAATAATAATACATATTATATATAGTATACGTCATAATCTTCTATATATATAACTCTTATATATATCTTATATATATATCTTCCATAATAATATCAACCAATCTAAAGCAAAATTTTCAATATACACATAAAGCAGAAGAGAAATACAAAAATATAAAAAGACATTCATAATTTTAAAAACAAAATATAAAAAAGAGATATTGCACTACTCGATATGTGATATTTTCTCATCTCACAGATATTTTCTTTGGTTCTGGGTGTTATATTTGTGGAAGGCATAACATATATTTGCTCCAGATGATGGTGTTCAAGAGTGGTAGGCAGACATTTAGTAATATATTGTCGAGTCTGTCGACCCACGATCTTTATGATATTTATTTATTGTGACTCGACATGCAGTTCACGATTGCCTTAGTGGCCGTCAATGTGCCGGCCAAAAAAATATACCGATATTAGAATACCGAATACTGTAGTAAATACCGAAATGTCGGTATAATATGTACTTAATCTCGTGTCGGGATGAGAATAAAAGTTGCCAAAATTCAACTAGGCCGGCATAGTGTGCAGAGTTTTTTTTTACCAGCAGTCTTGTCCACACGTGGATTGCACTCCAGTATAACATAAATATGGTGTGTCAGTATAAAAATATGTATTCAACGTACACTATTATAATTCTTACTCACACTTTCTTTGTCAATAATCTTACAATGGTAACAGATTAAATATCACGCCCATAAAAGGGTGACATGTTGTTACTCTACTTATGTTGGAAAAGGTTATTACAGGTCAGATTTATAATTTTGAATTAATATTTCTTATAAAAAATGCGCTAACATTTTTATAGCTTTATTGAAGTTTTGATTACACAACGCATGTTTTACTAAACACAATAGACTGCACACTGCTGTCTATCGACACAATGGGACCTGTTGGGTATTGACGGGAAACTCTCTTGTAGTGTATAGCCAAAGACCCAATTAGGTTAACATAAACTGTTGTTCTAGAACTATACCACTGCTAAATATAACGTGCAAACCCATACACTTCACCTGATTCAGTAAAATAATTTAAAAATTGGTTGTAGTGTTTTGTTTTAATTTATTTCGTGTTTTTATATCATGGTTAACTATAATATATAAACATTTAGCACAGAATGTTAGGTACATTGTAAAATCTAATGAGTCATTATAATGAATCATTATATAATTCCGATAAGTTCATAGCTCTCATTAGGTGTATACCTTATTCAGAGAATTCGTAAGCCTGGCCTAGTAAATATAGCACGTACGTTATGTACAACCATTAAAACAAACTTAAAACTGATTAATATTATATTTCACGCAAACACTATTTTCCAATATTAATGTAGATTCAAACTACATCGCATACAAATAGACTAACAACAAGTACAATCTTGAAACTATGTATAAATTTAAATATTTGCGTTTCTCATCCAAGTTTATTCAAAGAAAATAATGCTTTATGCAAATAGGAAGATCTGAAACAAATATTTAAAAACATTTACAATTTCATATGTTGTTCGGTAAATAATTTTCTTGTCATGTAATATTGGAACGTAACGATAAATGTTGAATAATCCAGGGTATAAACAAAATATAAAAAAACGAAATAAACAAATTCTGTGAAATTCAATCGATCCTATTGATACTATTCTTTCATAGAACTTGTTTTAAACTTTTTACTCGACTGCCAAAATGGGAGATGATTTTTTCCGTGATAATAATGAGTAGGTATGCATATTTTTAGCATTTTATACAGGGAGTATATAGCATATATAAAGTAACCCTGTAAACAGTTTTTATGTACACATATTTTAACTTCATTTTTTATATATTAGTTCAATAAACTACACAATGTTATGGGACACTTATTGTTTAAAGAAGAAAATAATTTTTAAGAATCTATAAAGAAAAAATGTTTATTTTTCTTTATCCACGAGTACACATGTCAGCTGCATTCGGTAATCGAACTCAATCATGACTATTTTTTAATATATGTTTATGCGATAGCTACCTACATTATGCATTATACAAAAGACAAATAATAAAAAAAAAAACCTACTAATGAGACTCGTTAATTTGCAATAATCTTAACTTTGCAAGGTATGTTGTATTAACGCGGCAATATTGGACGTAGACCCAGAAGCTGAAAAAACTACCTTACAAAAAGATAGGAAGAGTTTCGTCGCAAGCACACAGGCACTGAATAGTTTAGTTGTCAGGGTAGTCGCTCGTGAAGCTATCCCCAGTCGACCAGCTTAGACCAGCTAGACCAGTTTAATCTCCGGTCGCGGCTAACCGATGTGTAGGTGTGGTTTGTTTTCATGCAATTTTCATTACTAATTTATGCAATATTAGATAATTCAAAAAAATAATAAATAATACCTAAGTTGCTTTTGACACCCGGTATAGTCTATAAATGGTATGACAGATATAAGGTCTTATTAGATTCGACATAATTGTGAAAGAAACTATCCCATAACTATGTATCATAGGGTATAAAATTTAAAAATGTCTGCGAAAACAATATTGAATCTATTTAAAATATATTGTATTATCTATTTACTTAGCAATTTAGGCTTAATAAGAGTTAATGAATTAAACAAATTTAATGCGGCTTACTATCGCGTTTATTTTTGGTTATTGAATTAACATTTTTTTTTCCGACGTTTCGAGAGCTTTGCAGCCATCGTGGCCATGGTGACACTGGTCGTCCTATTGGTAGATGCTGTTAATGTATTCAATTTTTTTTTGTAAATATAACTGACGGTGTTACCTGGTTTGTTAGTTTGCTGGACTTAAGTTTGTGTATTATGGCACCAATTAATAGGACGACCAACACCTCAGTCTCTCCGTGTTTACGATTGCTGTAAAGCTCTCGTTACATCGGAAGAATAAAAAAAAGTTTGTTAGCCGCATAAAATTTGTTTAATTCATTAATTGATGCTACTGTTATTGATGCTACTGTATATGATGACTCTGTTATTGATGAATACAAAAAATTGAAAACTTGCCATCGATTCTCAAACATGTGTGGGGTGACATAGCCTTTATGAATTAAAATAATTATTTAAAAAAATTAAATTATTTAAAGTTAATGTTATAAAAAAATTGGTAACTAAATGTTAACAATTTTCTTCGTCGATACATACAATTCCGATACAAACAACTTGAACAATCGAAATGAAATATCGTTAGTTTGTTTTTCGTTCATTAATCCGACTTTAAATTGAAATAAATTATTAAAAAGAAACTAATAAATATACTGTAAAATTATTCTACAGGAAAATAACATCTAAAATTTATATAATTTTTTAAGTATCACTCAAAGGAAATACTTTATATTATACATCGCATAAAACGTAAATTACTTAATATTAGGAAAATTTAAGCAAATACTCCTAATAAACCTAATTACTACGAAATATGAGTTTTGTAAATGTTTTTGCAAATTTTATTAGCATTACGATTCTACATTTTATGTTTTATTTTCTCTTTGAAATCTGTATATTTGCTAATAATTGCTGTATATTTTTTTAATAAATTTAATAATCTAACCTAAAATAGTGTAAAAAATGATTTGTGTACTCTTTATTATACTACTTATCCATACTTGAATTGATTTTTTAATTGTATACATTATAATTCTTATTTACAATTGTATTCATTGAGATATATATACATATTAACATTAACATAAACCAAATCGATAAATATCTCATTCCCTAAACCTTAGAATAATAACATCATTGTGTAAATCTATATTATGTATATTTAAGAATGATAGTGGTTTTACAAGAGTACAAAGAGCGCGAGCACTTTAAACCTTCTTTTGCATTGGCACTAATCATTACTTTCGTAAGTAGGTGGTTTGGTCGTTCAGTGCCTTGATACCTAGGCATCAAAAGTACTATCATAGTATGGTACGTTATAACTTGAACTAGTAAAACAAAAAACTATATAGAATGGGTATAAATGATAAAAAAGTTTTTTAGGAAAATGCGTGTATTTTTATGTGAACCGCTATTTGAACCGAAACTAATGTATCATCTAAACCGCTTCTGCCAATCAGCACCAAGTACATTATCATAATATAGTAGCATAGTGTAGGTACGTAAAATTATTTTAAAGTAATGCACCAGCTTTTAACAAAGCATAAAATATGGAACTACTTAAGAAAAATAAGTTATCGGCCGGTGTGACGCACTATATTTGAGTGTTCCGTTTCAGAGCGAGCCTGTGCGAACACCGTCAGGTATTGTGTCGCTTATAAAACAATGCGTTGTATTTATAAAACAATAAAAGCCGGTGTATCGCTCGTGAAATTAATAACAAATAACATTCATGTAACGTTAGATCGGTAGCGATATGAATTACGTATTATGTACGGCCGAGCATGTAATATGGATTAAGCTAATTCTCGATTATTTTCAAAGAGTTATATACCTACAAAGACGATGTGGTTTTTGCCATGGAATATCGCCACGCTACTAACCTTATTCTAATGTTTTTGGAATTTAGAACAATTTTTAGATTCATATATAAACGAGCCGACACAATTATTAAAAAATACATTTTACCTACTGTTATATAAACATAACAAGTTATTTAATTTAACAATAACAATAATTGGGTTATTATAATTTAATTTTAATCGTTTACTATGAGAAAATTTTAAAGAGTATGTCAGATAGTGAATGATAAGCGTTTGGATATATTATGCTTCAATGAGACGCAGCAAAAAGCCTTAGATATCACCCACCTTGGTTCCTGCAGAGCATTATCAGTTGTCGACTTGAGAGACAGAGCGTGTAATGGCGTGGCACTATTGATTTCTGAGAGAATGGCAGAGTGTATGACTGAGTAAGAGTGTGTGTCTCCCAGGTTAGAGATTTCCGGGATAATATTCCGGTAATTTAGTGTCTGAAGAAATTAAAGTATTAGGAAGTTGGAAAGATTATTTTGAAAGTTTGTCAGAAAAGTTGAAAGAGTATTTGAAGTTGTCTTCTTTTAAAAAAGTGCTGGGTGAACGGTATTGTTTCAGGTGACTTAAATTACGGCGGCATCAGCTTTCTCGGTATTGTTGGTAAAAGTAATAACTGAAAGAGTGATGCATGAAATACATGAGAAATTTTGGGATGCGCAAACGGTATTTAGGAAAGAGATGGGATGTATGAATTAAATGTCCTCTCTAAGATGCGTAAGCGAAAAAGTGTTGACAAAAAACGGAAGGTGTTTTGTGCTTTTGTTGACCTTAAGAAGGCTTATGATGGCGTGAACAGGAATGAATTGTGGCAGCAGCTGTCCGTGTTTGGATTGAGAGAGCATTTGATACGTGCGCTGAAATCTCTTTATGAGGATTCCAATGCATGTGTTCGAATTAATGTGGCTCTATCTGAATGGTTTGGCATTTCTAAAGGTGTCAGACAAGAATGTGTAGCGTCACCATGGCTCTTCAATCTATTCATAGACAGTAGCCTAAAGGGGTTGCGTGCAAGGCGGTCTTCTTCTTCTTTGGCCACTCTTTATCCCGTTACGCGGAGTCGGCTTTCGCAATACGGCCCAACTTGTTTCTCTCCTGTGCATCTTCGTCGTCGACCAATTAGTTAGAGGTCATCCTTTTCTCCTCTTTTTTGTAGCCATGGCAAAGCACTTCCTCACGGCATGGTCATCTGGTCGTCGCAATACATGATCGTACCATCTGAGCCTTCACTCTTTGATTTTATCGGTTATTTTTGCAAGTCCAAAGCTCCCCCTAACATGCTCGTTGCGAATTCTGTCCTTTAAGGTGACACCACCCATCGTAGCATACGCATCTCTGCTGTGTGTAACTTTTGCTCATGTGTCTTTTTATTAGCCCAGGTTTCGCTACCATACTGCAGCACAGGTCGGACCGCCGCTTTACTTTGCCTTTGGTTTTTATCATAGATAGAAATATTTTTTTTATTTATATCTATGGTTTTTATGGGCATTTTCCTGTCACACAAGATTCCGGTACGCCATTTATTTCAGCCCGATGTTGTTCTACGAATTATATCGGCTTCTACCGACCCATCTTCGGCCAGTACGTATCCCAGATATTTAAAGGTTTTAACTCTCGGTATGGCTGTTCTATCAAGTTTGATGTATGTACACTCCAGATCGCCATTAAAGTTTCAGAACATGTATTAACATGTTGCGTGAAAGGCAGTATGGTTTGAAAACGAATGATTTGGGGATTAAAAGTCTCTTGTACGCCGACGATCAAGTTATCCTTGCATCTTCAACGTATGAATTACAGGAAACGTAATTTACTATTATAAATGCAGAATTAGAAAAGAAAGGTTGAAATTGAATGGTGAAACTAAAGTTATGCTTTTGGAGAGAGAGAATGAAATAACAGAATGTGTGATACGAATAGACGGAAACAAAAGTGGAACAAGTCAAACAATTTGTTTACTTGGGAAATGTTTTTTTTTTTTAAGGAATAGGAAGTATGGTGAAGATATTAAGAGAAGAGTGCAAAACGGTAATGTAGTGAACGGTGCAATCCATAGTACAAAAAACAGCCAAACAATGTTCGAAAAGTCACGGATTGCTGTTCATAATGCGGTAATATTATCCTACATTAATTAATGTATGGAAGTGGGAGTGGCATGTCAAAAGAAGTATGAAAGTGAAATCAATGCAAGTAGAAATGCGGATTAAAAAGTGTACGTGAAGTGACGGTAACGGAAGTGCGCTATAGATGTTGTTTGAAAAAAGATATAGTGACAAGGATTGGCATTTGAATGCTAAGATGGTCAGGGCACATGCAAAAGATGAGTGAAAGTAGATTGACGAAAGGAATTTATAAATATGATGTGGATGGATGCGTTAATAGAGACATACCCAGGAGGGTGTATTCTGACCAAATCGGAGACATCCTCAAGAAAGCTGCGTTGCCTAGTGCCCATAACCACAGAGCAGTATGAAGAGAAATGTGGATGAGAGAGAACTGTAGAATGGCGCTCCATTGCCTATCCCTGTAGGAAAAGGCGTGTCAATTAAATTGATCGATTGATTGACTATGAACAATTTATTTGCATGAGGTTGCATCATACAACAGTTTTACATTTAATGAAGTTGGTAAGGAAGACCCTTCAAATATCGTATTACATATAAAAAGTAAAGATCAAGTACACCGCCAGAGGTAAGTATTTGATCTGAATATTAAATCTCTAATTTACTAATTAGGTGCGTATCAAGTTACTGCTAAAATCGTTGATATTATGTTGCATAGATACGAGGTTATAGAGGGCCCGGAGTAAGATATTATGTACAATATATGTGTTTTGTATATATACATGTTGTTGATAATAAATAAATATAAATAACACCAGATGAATACTGGCATATTTAAGTATATTCAGTATTTTATTCTACCAACTTTTATTATACCAACTTTTTGTAATAGTACACGCCCTCATGAAATTTATAACGTTATTTTTTTTAATAAGCAATTATGACGTTTCTTCGTGATAAAATACGAGGAAACCAAAATCCCGACAGCCAATTATCCAAAAATAGCTTCGTAGTAAATTTATTTTCAGCTATACAAATATAAATAAACAAGTTGTTTGAGCTAAATGAGTTTCCAACCAAAATTCAACGCTTAATTTAAACTACGCTTAACAGCGGTAAATGTTGACGGTGCAAATTTGACACATTAATAATTAAGTTCATTACTGTTGCATATAATTATAGATGAGGAAGCCAATTGAGATGTTTAAGTTTACACATACGCGTGTAAGAGGCTTATAATATTGAAAATTGAAAAACTGATCCTCTGTTGAAAGAATTTTCTCTAAAGTTATTGCATTAAAGCAGACTAACGAAAATTTTAACTTAAAAAATACTCTTATTACGGCGCTTTCTATTATAAAAGTTTAAAAATTCTTTTAATTAATTTTGAAGGTCACCTTTTATAAGATATTTTGTTTAAGATAGACGTCTTAAGGTGATTGTTTAACAGGAGTATCAGTAACATTTTTTTTTCTTTTAAACAAAAGATGAGTACGTGCTAATCTCGTACGTAATAATCTACGTGCATTGATTTCTTTTTTA
The DNA here is from genome assembly GCA_905220615.1 of Tinea trinotella. Classification (NCBI taxonomy): domain Eukaryota; kingdom Metazoa; phylum Arthropoda; class Insecta; order Lepidoptera; family Tineidae; genus Tinea; species Tinea trinotella. The sequence goes on from HG992305.1 coordinate 8,824,005, forward strand.
TTGTGACTCGACATATGACAGCACCCCGCCTAATATTAAGCTGGAGTGCGGTCCATGAATGGAGGTGACTGCTACTACAGTTAAATAACTTTAAGTTCATATCCATCCACTATGCCGGCCTAGTTAGAACCGGCAACTCAAGTCTGTATACTTGAGAGAGCTGGTACTACCCCGAATCGCCAGACTGGGCACCACTGCCTACCATTATTAAATGAATGTTGGAATGCCCTTGTGGCGTAATCTTTAAAGGTTTCAGGGACTCACAAATAATAAAAAAACAAATAACACAAATTTAAGAGCGATATCTTTGCGATAGCCCGCTCGTTGATAGCAAAATCATCCTGACCTATTCATGACCTTGTTTTGGGTCAAGATATCATGTACAAGCTAAAATCATATAAATATATGATTTAAAAAACGTATTGACTATAAATATATAAAGTTAGTAAGTATACATGAATTTATACTTAGTTTTAAAACACAACTGGTGAACGTTGGTGAATATTTGAAAAATACATGAGTTTTGCGAGGTAAGTTTGTCCGCTATACCTTCACTTTAGTACAATGCTTATCCACTATTGCCTGCAGACATTTATGATTATCATTCTCGCTCCCAATCCAGCTTAATATCAGGTGAAGTGCGGAGTACTGTGTCGTGATATATGTAACAAATATTTCAGCAAATTCTCTATCAGTACAAATAAATAAGAACAATTAACATTAATTAATCAATCATTCAAATTGTCACGCTTTTCCCCACAGCGATGGACAGAGAGCGCCACTTGCTACGATTTTGACACAACTCCCTCACTTCTCTCACATCCGCAATTCTCTTCGTACAAGCTCTACGGTTATGGGGACTAGGCAACCCAACTTTCTTGAGGATGTCTCCGATTTGGTCGGAAAACACCCTCCTGGGTCTGCCTCGTTCAACGCATCCATCCACAACAGGTTTTTAAATTCCTTTCGTCAATCTACTTTCACTCATCCTTTCTATGTGCCCAAATCATCATAGGTATTTGTATGTTTACAGGGGATGAAAAGTGCGATGATGATATTGAGAGAAGAGTGCAAATGGGTAACGTAGTGAACGTTGCCTTCCATAATTTATTAAAGGCCCTGCAAAATAACATTTTTTTTTAATTGTTAACTTCATATAACACATACACAACCGCGTGGCGTGGAGTCACGTTTTAATCGTCCCCAAAATGCCACCCTCTCTATATTGCAACTCGCACTTCAATCCGTAATTCGGACGTAATTTATTAAATGAATGTTTACTACCAAAAGTAAAATTATTAAGCCTAAATTAATAATAATTAAATTACGAAATGATCCTTATAAAATTCTATTAATAGATATGTAATAATTGAAAAGATGAAGGAAGGAACGTGACTTTAAATCGAATATTGATCTAATTAAAGCACAGGGAAATAGGAAACAAAGTAATTCCACGAAAAGCTAGTGATTCTATTTTACGAATTTATATTGATTAAACAAATGATTGGCACAAAGTTGAGGTATTAACCCAAATAAGCAGACTGGGGAATTGTTCGCCAACTAGACAGGCCTACCATTCTTATACAAACGAACCCGGAGCAAATAAATTTTATCTTTACTCCGACCGGGAATCAATCCCGGGACTCACGCACTGGTGTATTAAAAACATGAATTAAGGTATTTAAATTTATTGCTTACTGTGTTTATCCAATTTGTTATTAATCAAATTAACGCGTCGATTTTTAATATTTTCATTGCACGGATTTTTTACGCAGGCTGGAATAGTGGCGACATAAAATAGGTTTTATGGTAATTATAAGAAGATCCAAGATTGAAGACGACTAAAAAACCGACTCAGTTGCCTTAGTCGCCGTCGCTATGCCGGCAGTAATTTAGAGCTGTGATACGTGTTTTTTCGTGTTTACTCCAAGACTTCTTTCAAAGTTTTAGTACAGGCTTTCAGCTAGTTTACTTAAACTATCATTATCAATCTCACCCCCACCCTCATGGTTCATCTTCATATTTATTCATTTTTACTTGAGTTGAAACATTTTTATGCTTTGACACTGGCAAGTATGAAAATACGAAATAAATCTAAACCATAAAAAAGTAAGTTCAAAAACGAAAACCCGTCTAGTGAAAAACCACGCTCCAAAAAGTATGAAACAAGAAAATATTATTATATGTACAAATTATTCAATATTAATTATCTATTAAATAAACAACTAACACACAAAATATTAAATTATAATGTATTTAATATATACTCATAGTCATGTTGGTAAGATGATGCTGGTAAGATGGCTGTGGTCATATGCCACCTACCCTAACAAAACCAATCATAATCTTACTTACTTACAAAGTTCATTACGCTAACATTACATCTAGAAGGCGCCATATGACCATATATTGATGACCGCCTTCATCGTGTATAGGTCCCAACTTATGTCATTATATTACACACGTGAATATAATTTTATCATATGTGCCATTGTTTATAATTAAATACGTATTTATAGTATATGTATTTTCAGTAGTGTTGGAAAAAAATATGTTTCACTCACTGCTGAGGAGTGAGTTTTGAATAATTTCCCTCTTATCGGGTTCGTGAAAGAAAATCATATAAGTATATATATTTGAAACGTACTAATTGAAAGCTTTCATTTGATACCCAACTAGATATAATTTAAAAAATATGTTCATGGCTTTTGGCCTCTAGAGAGCGCCATATTGACTTTAATGCGACGTCACATTGCCTATAAACTGCAGACGCTTCCATCGATACCTCATAACTTTTAAACTACTTAGAAGTTATGAGGGAACAGATGAACAAACCGACACACACACATATTTGCTATACATACATAGCGGTCAAACACATAACCCTCCCTTTTGCTTCGCCGTGGTCAGGTAAAAATCAATAAAAGCCAACCTAATAACTCGTAAACTAACAAATTGTACGTGCTATTTAATTTACGCGATACAATTAATTCATCGTGACAAGTTTTTTATAACATTGTTTTAAGTATCACACGTGCTATAAAGTCAAATACGGTTTTAATATACTTCTTGAAGCTGTGATTGTGGTCGTAAAGCGATCCGAAGCGAATTGACTACAAATGAAAACGTGTACATAATGCAGCTTAACCGAACAGTGAATACTGCACTTTACACCTAAATCAATTGGACATCGAATGGAAATCGATTAAAACTCCATGCAATCACAAATCTTTACGATAACTTTATAATTCATTTGTCAATAAAGTTGTAAATCTAGCTTTACAATTATTATGTGTGTTTTTTATTGGAGTGCTATGTTTTGCATCCAGTATTGTTAGGAAAACGTTGTCTTTTAGCTTGGCCTTAATCATAGGTAGCAATTCAAAGTCACAGGGCGCTAGGTCGGGACTGTAGGGTGGATGTTCCAGTAATCTTAGGCCAATTTTACTGAAAAACTCTTGTGTCAAACCAGGACACAATAGTCAAACCAGGAATTAGGAGCTAATTCAGACGAAGCTTTTGTAGCTTTGTAACAAACTGAGGCATTTATATTTTAGCATTTATGGTCCACTGATCACCAAAAGAAATTATTTTAAAGATGCCTCTATTTTTAAGAAAATAAACAATGATTTTCTTTTTAATTGATCTAGACTGTTGTTTCACCGTTGTTAGAATTTCGTCATTTTCAAATACCCATAACTTATTCTTCGATTTAGATCTGACAACATAATGAGATGTCCTGGGTTCATCATCTATTACTATTAAATTAGTGTTAGACGATTTGCCATAATCAAAAGTTTTCAGCATTTTTTACATCATTTAACCCTTCGAGCATCATTTAAATTATAGGGTACTCAGAGCGTACAAACTTTTTTTTAAGATGATGCACTATTCTTTAGAGTTTCCTTAATTTGTCTATATGTAATTCGCACGTCTGTTTCCAGTAAGTTATGAACCGCCGCGATATTTTTTGGAGTAACTAATTTAAGTTACGGAAGTTAAGTCCAGGACGAGGATCGTCAGATAAGTAAACCTTTTACTTTTTCAAATTGTTTGTGCCTTGGATAAACACTGCTACGGCTAGGTACATTCTCATAGAATATAGATTTTAGTTCACTCATAAAATCATCGCACCTAAATCTAGCTTAAAATTACACAAATTAATTGCACGAAAATCACGACGCGTCAACTCCGAGCTGTTACTGGTTTCTAAAGTTAATAAAAAAAGTGCTATACTATGCTAAAGAGTATTGCTTTGTGTGGTAATAATATTATTTATGTATAACGTATGCTATGCACTAATCTCAAAATTTTCGTAGTGACCTAGTATTCTCCTATCTCGTCTTTTTTCTCTTGTGGAAAAAGGGCCGGGGAAAGCATCTGCATTCTTTCGATCACTGTGGTAATTAAGGCGTGACAGTCAATGATGATGAGGTATTTTTTTTATATAATACATTACTAAAAACCGTAATATAATATATTACTTGTAAACCTTTAATATATATGTTTGCAAGTACGAATGAAAGCACTCAAATACTAAAAGATTTTTATCGTAACTCTAGGTCAATAATCAAAACAATAATTATATATTAACAACAAAACTAATGGACCAAATATCAAATTCTTCGATTGTAAATTATCAAATTACCGTCTCGTTCGTGACGCAAACAATAAGTTGTTGTAGAAAATATTATTTAAAATAATATGCCTTAAAGATTTTTTTGCACGAATCCATGTGTGTCCACCAATTGCACCAGCCATTTTTAAATACTCATACATCTGCACATAAATATGCTAGTAAATAATTTCACATATTATTATCCCTAATAAGTAATAATTAATTATGTAAATTATATGATTGTACACGTATTAGGAGCCTTTGAAATGCCAAAATAACACACAGCGCATTCGGCACGTCGATGGTATGACCGGACGGCTTTTATGACTGCACAATTTACTGCCTAAATCAAAATGTTCTTTGCGCTGCAAGTTATTTTGGCGCAGAACGATTAAATCTATCAATGAATTTCCGGCAGTACTTGTTCAGAGTTGACACTTAATATCGAGAGTCAGCAGCCAGCTGAATGAACAATACCACATAGTCGTAAATTAAATATTTCTTGGCTTTCGAAGTTCGGCGCTCAATCTTTACGACCTGCAGTAATGTTCAAATAAGCGACACGGGACCAAACGCAACATAACCCTTTTTTAAGAGCAGGTACTCACTCGTACGTTTAATCTTAAACAGGGCTCGACAAAAAAACTTTTGATCTCAGAATAACTTCATAAAATCCTCAGCAAAAAAAAAATAAATCAAATCAAATCAAATTATCACGCCTTTTTACCATGCGGATAGGCAGAGACAATAGAGCGCCATTTGCCACGATCCTGACATAACTCCCTCCCTTCCTTCATATTAACAATTCTCTAAATTAAATCGGCTAATTAAAATAGAAGCGTCTTTTCTATACTAAACGACAAGACTACTTTGTTAGTGAAATATGAATGCACTCCGCCTAATGTTAAAGCTGGAGTGCGATCCATTAATTGTTGCGATTGCTATTCCAGTTAATTAACTACAAGTAGCAGTCGCATCCACTATGCCGCTCTAGTTGGAACCGGAAACATATAAGCTGATCCTGAAACGTGACTAAGTCACTTCACGACACTTGCAAGCGGTGATACTATCCCGGATCAGCAGACTGGGTAAATAACCACCAACTGTCTGCCTACCACTTTTAAATAACCAGACACGGAGCAAATATCTCATTCTTTTTTATTAATAAATATTTGTAATATAATCTTCAAATTAAATTATAATATAGCGAACCGTATCACTGACAGGTATCACGGGTGTCAAATTACGAGATAGGAACAAAGAGCTCCTCGGAACATTCTACGTGGTATAGGCGATAAAAGACGCATAAAGCAGCCATGTCTTTGCAAAGTTGCAGGTGCTCCAGAGTTTGCGTGACCTCTGCATCTTCTATAACACAGATAGCAATGAATCTAAGGCATCAAGGAGATACTTGGCAGAGTCGTTCAAGAGGTGTGAATAGTATATAAGTATATAATAGTATATAATAGTATATAAGAGCGAATTTAACCATTGTATAGTAACTGGCGATGCTCTGAAGTAAAGAACCGCAGCCAGCACCATATTTAGGAAACTAAATTTGTGGGAGGTGGTTTTAACTGCCCGTTCGATATAGCCCTGTGATTCAAGTCTCGTTGCAAAAGATATCTAGACTGTCCATCTGGATAGACTGGATATCTGGGGGGGATAATAAGAGATTTTTTTTGTCGAGAACGTTTCACCTGAGTCCTATCTGCGTTTAACTGTACTAGTTTCTCGTCACCCCAGTGGTTTATGCAATTAGGCAGCCGACCAGCTCCGCTATCGCCTCTTCTCTGGCTACGGCGCGGGCACATAGAGTCTATGCACCGTGATGTCGTCTGCATAGCAATGATTGCCCGATTCAAGGTTTAGATGTCATTGATATGCAGAAGGAACAAAGTCGGTGACAGCATAACACCGGCATTCAAAGACATTCTGTGCGATAGGATTCCATTTACAACAACGCGTATGAAACGCTATATGGAAGTCGGCTATCCAGCTTAGAAATAAGGGTATATGCCTCGAGCTTAGAAATAAGGGCATTGTGCCAAACCCTATCAAATTCTTAGGAGCTGTCCAAGCCGATGATACAAACACATTTGATAGCTTAGTAATGAAATCTATTAAAAAAAAATTGTCATAGAAATTGCGCGATCAATTGGGCGATCATATAATATATAAAAGATACATTGGTACAAGGAAAAAATAAGACCACGACCGCTTTATAAAATTATGAGAAACGGACAAAATCAAAAGAAATGAGACTGTATTTAAAAGAAAGAAGTAATTTTGTGGCGATGTTTTTCGACGTCAGATACTATGTGGACAATTCGAGGCATTTTTATTACGCCAATATTTACAAATATCCTTTAGTCGTTGTGAGTTATGTGCTACCGCGCTGAGAACCACACCGCACGTGTGCACAGATTTAGCGATTCCTAACATCACTACAGTTAGTTTCTATATCGATATTATGGAAAACTCAAGGCTAAATTAAAATACAATCAATTCTATTATTAAAACGTGAAATTAGAACGGAAAGGGATATCATCATTTAAAATTATTACAACTATTAACTAGGACATTATTATGACAACATTATAAGTCAATTATTGAATATTAATAGTCACTTATGCATATGCGTATCTTAGGCTGCGAACACAAAATCCGCAATGGTCGAGCGAGGCGATAGCGGAGCGACGGCGATCAAAAAAAACATTATGGTAATCTTCATAGTGAGCACGAATCGATTCCGGAGACGCGAAACGAATAGCACTGAATGCAGAATGCACAAGCGATGGTGAATCGGTGCCGAGACAGGAGCAGCAGGAACAAACTGGTTCGACTTACTAACTCGTTATTCGCGTGACTGATCGTTCATTTCGTGTCCACTCAGAGCGGTAATGATTAAGTGGCTTCAAGTGAAAAACAACGCTGCAAGCGTCAAAAACAAACGATTTATAACTAAAAGGCCATAAAATAGCGCTGTAACTTGTAGTGTTATTCGCTACGAGCGATTTGGTCAAGCGTCGGCTAGCTTCGCACACTTTCCAAGTACAAATGTACGAGAAACCTCTATAGCTATCGACAGATTGCTCCGCGCGTTGGCGTTTGAATCATAATATTTTATTTTCAAAATGGACACTAGTGCATTTATCTGAAACATTTTAAACATTTAGCGTTTATTTACTACAAGAGTAATTTTACAGCGTCGAATTCAAGACCACGATATTTGATGTTCGCTTGCAGCAATAAGTACGGACGGAAAGAGAATTGAACTCTCTCTAATATCATTCAACGATGCGATTGTTGAAAACGTGTTAAAATGTCGCACATCTGTTCAGCTAGTTTGGCACAAAGCGCGCCAAACTAGCTGACGCGACGCCCGCCAAATCGCTCACAACAAATAACGCTCTACAATTTGCTGCCCTGTTTTATGGCCTTACAGATAAACCCATTTGTTTGTTTTAAACGCTCAAAGCTGACGTTTGCACCGTAAGGCATATTTGCTTGGAGCGTCGTGTTTCGTGACCCTCGGTTTAGAATCATTGTATTTAAAATTCAAAGTTTTAAACTCCAACATAAAGGCGTGAAATCCAACATTAGGGAAAAGATGAAAATGATATCTTTTCTATAAATATTTTGATAATTAAAGTATAAATTATTCTACTGTTATAAACTAATTTTAGCTGCGTTATTTAAGTTGGTTAACACAACTATCACATAATTATGTTGAAATCATATTAATTTTTCAGTCATCCTAAAGTTCTCGTCAGTTACTTCAAAAACTGTGCTTTTTTTAAATATATATTTTTTATCGTGGCACGTGCGAACATGTGCCAACATCCCGCTTGATGTTAAGCTGGAGTACGGTATATGAATGGAGGCGACCTATATATACTACTTAAAAATAACTATGCCGGCCTAGTTGGATACGGCAACTTTTAAGTTTGTCCTGAAATGTCCTCATATTAGTTTATTAGCACGAAATGGATATAATTACGATAATTATTAGCCCTTATAAAAGCTAGGTTGCCTAGTGCCCATAACCTATTAGCTTGTATGAAGAGAATTGTGGATGTGAAGGAAGCGAGGGAGTTGTGTCAGGATCGTGGAAAGTGGCGCTCCATTATCTCTGCCTATCCCTATGGGAAAATGTGATAATTTAATTGATTGATTGAATTATTAGCCCATCGTCTGTTTCTAACAGTCTGTTTAAAAAAAACATTTTTTAACCTAATTAATAATGTTTACATACCTATTGGGTTTAAGGCCATACTCGTACAGACACTAGAAGTAGGCACCAACGAGAAGGCTGGTTCATTCTTTGGCTTCAACAAGTCATGTGACGTAGCAGCATGGATCGTCAGCTCCTGAATAACAAGTAACTTTATCAAACAGCCACTTTTTCATCATAACAATTATATTTAACTTATAATTTTAGGGAAAAAAAAGTAAATCAAGTTATTTATTAAATTAGGCGAACTAAATCTTATAATTAACGAGCTGTAGTATATCAATGATAAAAACAAACTCTCGTAAAAATAAATATTATCTTTTGTATTTGTTATATAAATACTTCAACAACTCTGTCCACCGGTGATTAGGAAGCACATGATAAAGTCATAAATTTTACAGATCTCCCTCGTTAAATTCATAACAGTTATTTTATCGCAGTTCCATTTTAAATTATTTCTAATATTTTGGCCGCACCGCTTGACAAGAATCTCTCTCAAGACACGCACGATGCAGCAAATTAAAGTACGAATTGGAGAAATAAATCGATCTCTCTCTTTTATAGAAGATTTACACTTTTATCTCTTTCTTCCTAATAGCCGGCCGTCAAACATGCATCAGCCGCTAATAGGTGTGTTCACGCAGCTGTTACGAACAAATCAGCTCAGATATAGCCGACACTGTCAAAAAAGCTAACAGGCACTCCGAACACGTACACATTACGAGGAGGGTCGAGTCGAACACAGTCGCGGCCGGAGAAAGCATCTTTAAAATAGAAATTAGAGACTATTTAAATGTGCTGTCATCAGATTAAAATAAATCTAATGCTTGCGAAAAAAAATGCTCGTACTGATATTTTTATCAGACAAACATTCCTCATTAATTCTAATTCGTATTGATAATCGCAATGTACTAGATGCATTACTATTAATGTTGGGGAGATGGTAGGTCAGTGACTAACGATAACAAATGTCGTGAGAAATAATGTACATAAATATAAATAAGTATAATTTTACAGACTTTATTTACAAACTCACTGACGTGCATAATATAAACAATTGACAATTTATATATTTCCCTAAATATATATTATACATAACATTTTAGTATAGTATAATTAAATATAATGCTAAATTAAATGTACGAATATATGAGAAAATGATGTTTTATTTATATAAATTATTATAATTACCTTATTATCAAATTGTTATTAAACACAATTAATTAACAGAACGGAGGCGGTAGCATTTAATTAAATGAAAACAGTGTTACTGTTATAACTAATAATGTACAAAATATTGTTAATATATTTTTATAATTACAAAACTAATTTTAGTATAAAAACTGTTTCTTTTTTGTTTCTTTAAACATCATTTAAGTTATAGATATTAACTTAATATAAATAAAATAACTAAAATACTTTAGTGATTTATTTGTGTTAAGAATAAAAAGTTGGCCACTATCTTTGATAAAGTGACACAGCGTCAGAAAACGTAGGGCGGGATTAACGAAAATAGCCTTATAATTAATTGGTAGTTAGGTAGATGTCCACAATCCAAAATCGAGATGAATTTTACTAATATCTTTACTAAAATGTCGTTAACACATTTCAGAATATTTAATATAACTTTCATTTAGTTTTACAAACATAATTTTATTTATAATGTTTGTATTATGACCTACTTGAGATACTGCAAATACGTGTGTTTGTACACTTTATTTTACACGTAATACGCTCATTGCGTTAAGTAAGAGCTTTTTATTTTCTATTTAAAATTCCTATTCGAAGTAAACCTTTCCATTACTCTGAGTTGACTCGTGAAATCGGCTATTGTATTTGTGGTAAGATCAAATTGCATGTAAAAGAAAAAATAACAATTGTTACAGTACTTAAGAATGAAATAAACTTACCTACTTCTCTATTGCTGAACAGAGACCACCCACGTATTCACTCAATCTACAAATATAAATACTAACATTGTTGCCGTCAGTTCACTGAGAAACTATTTAGATAATAAGCTTTTGACACATTTACAAAAACATTAGTTACCATTGTAAACAACTTTTGAATGTTAAATGACATATAATATCAATAATTTAATTTGAACATATTGTTACAAAACTGCATAAACAAACTACCTTGAGAGCCGCATACAAAGTTGGATGATTTATCTACTTAATTCTAGTTAGACAAATTAGACCCCAGGAGATATGCAAATATTGCAACCACCAAAGCTTTGCACATGGGATTATTACACGTAGTTTAGGAAGTATGATCAGGTGCTTTCTAATTTAATAATAAATTAATAAAAACAAGCAGGATATTTCACAAATTTCCAAATAAATTCGTATACTGTTTTCCTAGCTTATAACTAATCCGATATTAATGAATGAACAGGCGCTCAGGCTTTAGTCTCTCTAGTAGGTAATGCGAGGGAACTTGTGTTGAATTTAATAGGCAGCTTTTGACGGCATTTGCCAATAAAATTATACGTATTAACACTGAAATGTTTATAAGGCTTTATTAATGTTTATATTTTGTGGATGGCACGTGTTATGGCCTCTTTTAGCTAAAATTACTTTTTTTTATAGTGACTCGACATCTCTCCTCGATCTGCTTGATTGGTCCAAGAATGCCGACGACTGAAAAAAACCGTCTCAGTTCACGGCTGCCTCAGTCCCCGTCACTATGCCGGCCAAATATTTTATAACTTTTATTCGTAATATTTATTGATTGGACAAATTATTGCAAATATTTTTTTAATAAATGAAGCTGTGATATTATAGCTTAGGGTCTAGTTATCAAAGGGTGGTAGGCAATAGTGCCCAGTCTGCCGATCCGGGGTAGTACCACCACTTACAAGCATACAGACCATGATTTGACTTAGTCGCGTTTCGGGGTTAGCTTTTAAGTTGCCGGTTTCAACTAGGCTGGCATAGTGGATGTGATTGCTACATACATGTATTTAACTGTAGTAGCAGTCACCTCTATTCATAGACCGCACTGCAACTTAACATCAGGCTGGATGTCGAGTCACACGGGTGGTATCAATAGGCCTCTTGATGTGGTCTTAAAGGACCTTGACTTTATATTATACGAAAAATGACGTAAAATTGTAACTATCACATGCGTAATTGTATATGTAACAACGTGTTAAATGGTGATGTTTTTACATCATAAATATTGTATGTATCCATTATTGGAATAACAGTGATTTAATATGATATAGACAATCTGTCGTTTGGCCGGTGATGAACCCGAGTCAGGGTCACAAGATAATACATAATCAACGGCACAAATCGACATCTTAGCACTAAATGCACACACGTAATAAGATTAATCATAATTATGTTTAGACATTTTAGTTGATTAGTAAGTTGTTGTAGATAATGGCTATTTCACACAAAATATAAATATTTACTTTAAATATTACAAGAAATAATAAACAATTATTATTTATATTTTTGTTACAATAACGGTTAATTAATTAAAATAGATTGTCTTAAATTCTTTATTAACAAAGAAAACGTTTTTGCGATTTTCTTCTGATTATTTTAGATGAATAAAAACACCATTCAATGCCAAATAAACCTCATCAATTATCGGGATCTGCTATTTATTTTATTTTAAAAAAAACACTTACCGTGTGATGAATATGGGGGTGGGTGGTGTACGGATGCATTCTTCGTGGATCAGTTGAATAACTATTCGATGCCATATCATTCATCTTTGCTGGTATGATATGAACTCTTTAGATAACTATTGAAAAAAACTTTCACATTTTTTTAAAGTACCGTCCATCTGTAATCAAACAAAACTATTTGAATTTATTTAATGTAACGTAAGATCTGACCTTAATTAGCCTGACGATAAACAAGAGAAGGTACAAGAACGCCCAATCACTAAAAATAAAATAGAGACGCTTCTGTTAAGGAATCCAAGAATATAGGACAAGGAAAACAAAAAACGCGCAAAAACGACAAAAAACGACGACAACTGAAGAACTGACAGAATAGTTCGCCTAAATTAGGAGATAGAAGTGAAAAAAGGAGAAGGGAGTAAAAATCTATTTTATCATTCCTTACGTATTTTTAAATTTTAGAATATGTAAACATATCAGATCATAATTACAATTAATTAAAGATTACATATTAATAGAAAGAACGTACATACAATAAATGAACGTATTGTTGGGCGCCCTCTGGCTAGATGGAGCGACGACGTTCGCAGGTGCCTAGCAACCACTGGATCCGTAAGGTAGAAAGAAGGTCGAGGGCAATAGCGCGATATAGAAGAGGGCTATTTCCAGAATTAGATAACCAAGGACTGGTGATGTTATTGATATAAAACATTCATTTTAGGTTTGCGTTTCGACTAAAATGACCTTCCTTAGCAAATTCATGAAGATCTTAACAGGATCATATATTTTTGTCAGACAAACATACGCATTAATTCTAATTCGATTTGATAATCGCAATGTACTAGATGCATTACTATGTTGGGCAGATGGTAGGTCAGTGACTAACGATAACAAATATCGTGAGAAATAATGTACATAAATATAAATAAATATATAGTTTATTTTTATTTAATAAAATAAATTAAAAACTAAAACAATTTTTTATAATATATTACTAAAATATCCTAACTTCTTAGGTAGATTTTTATGCATTGATGTATGTATATATTTAGTTAAATGTGTATTTATTTATATTAGTGTGTCTAATTACTCTACATGACCTTCTTCCTTTTGCTTATATTTTTGACTTGATTCTAAATATTATTCCAAATGTTGGTTGGTAGAGAATGCTAACTAGCATTAAGTCCGCCTGCGTGCTCATAACGGCAGTTTTATATTTTGTTTTAAAAATGAATGGTTCATTCATAATCTTATTTAATAGCCTAATAATAAATGAATTACATAATGATATAATAATAAACACTCGAATGTGTTATGAAGTAATGTTATTGTAGCTTTATCAATAATTTTCAATTTTGTTAAAAAAACTATTAACTTTACGTACCTAATTCATTACTTGTTTATTTATGTATAATATTGAAAAATATACAAATAAATCAATCATTAATTAAACTATGGCGCTTGCATTTCCACTGGGATACATATGATTCCACATCTACAAGTTTATTCATAAAAGGTTTATTATTAAGGACACGTATTAATGTAATGCCACGGGCATGTTTAAATAATAATAATAATAAAATCTCACTTATTTTTAATTATATTTATGTAATATGTGCTATATTTTTACTATTTCTAATAATAATACTTGTGAAATAGGGCTTCGGCTAGTATTTTATAACAAAATGTTACAAATAATTAAATTAATATCTTCAAGTATTATGTAATACATTCTTATTAATAATAAGGGCGGCCGTGGTGTAATGGCAGTGCAATGGTCACACAAACCGTACTTTCAGTTTCAAAACCACTCACCGGTACCAATGTATCGTACTTTGGTCGTTTTGTTTCTATGATACAAGCACTTTAGTAGCTTAGTATAGAAATGTAAAAAATACAATAAAAAAATACTTGAAGATTTCAATGATACCGGTTTAAAAGCAACTTCTTGAAATAATCTAATAATACAATATCATTATCCAGAACATAGGCCTTTAATATCATAATAATATAACTAATGATATATAAGCTACTAAAGTGTTTGTATCATAGAAACATGAAAACCAAAGTACATACTATATTATATCAGAGATACATTGGTACTGGCAAGTGGTTTTGAACCATTGCTCTCGGTTTGCGTAACCATTACACTGCCACTACACCACGGTCGCTATGATACCAATCTAATAATTTTTGTTCTTTTATTAAAATTATAAAGAAATGTGTATACAATGGTTTCAATAGCCATCAAATGGTTTATAAATGCGAAATGCATAAATCAAAATTATTTATGAAATTAAAAACAAGACATGCTCTCTATTCATTTGTAATAAATATATTCAATAATATTTACAGCATTCTTACTTTAAAATGTTTTGATGTAAAATATTAAATTCTATCTCTAGAAAGTGTCCACAATAGAGTGTTAAATTGAATGGAATAAGTTCCATACTTGACTTGAAAATATTTTCAAGATAGAACTTTTCCAATAGCAAAAATAATATTTTATTCTTCTTGTTCGGCATTATTGATGCTTTCGAGTCGATCGGGAACGTTCATACTCAATTGAGTCTTCCGATTCAAAATAAGTTCAAGAAGACTTCTGTTGAAAAGTTTAACATTTTTTACATAGCCTCTATTTTTAGTTAAAATATTTTTTAATCGAATTTAACTATGTTGCTATTTTTAGTTTATTTATTTATTAAGGATCTTTACCAGGGCTCTAAATAAAATTGAATAATTGATGGATTGATTGTGTATGTGAAGAAAGCAAGGGAGCTGTGTAAGGAACGTGGTAAGTGGCGCTCCATTGTCTCTGCCTATCCCTGTGGGAAAAAGGCGTGACAGTTTGATTGATTGATAATGAACGAGGATGATTCAAGGTATACCTATAATTCTTATAATATTTTATTATGACTCCATTCCTTTTATTTAAAACTTTTATAATGGAGTGCAAGAGAGCCGATGAGTGCAAAAACCGAGTCAGTTCACGGCTGACAGTCGCCGTCGCTATGCCGGCCTAAAATTGATGGCTTGGAGTGCCTGATGATTTACAACTGGAGAATCCAAGGGAAATGTAAGAGCTATACAAATTGAACCAAAATTGTTTATTGTCATGAAATTTTACTAGAGCCAGGTGTAAGTATTATCACTTGGAGTATCTGATGATAGGTGAGGAGATAATTGACGCGTGAGTTGTAATTTTGGAGTCATGTATCAAATAAGACGTATTAACGAATAAATTACGAACACATGCCATTTTTGTCAATCTGACACTATCTATTTGATTTACAAGGACAGCAGTTTCTTTGATAATTTTTTGGGTAATATAATAAAGCACGTATTACAAATTTAAAAGCGCGGGCAAAATATATAATTATATCTCATGATTTAATCTTGGATTTAATATGAATGAATTTAGGTATAAACTCCTGGTTTGAAACCATTTTAATTTAGTAACCGTAGATCTGATCTGAGAGGATGGTGATTCTTTAGATCTAGAAATTGTATATTACCCAATAATCATCCACCCATATTAAATTCAAAATCTTTTTATTTATCGGACTGATTGTTCTAGATATTAGCGCATTCAAAAAAACAAACAAACATAGATTTCAATTTTAATGATATAAAAAATAAATTGAGCTAAATCTTATCTGGCTATGACTTTGAGGTCAAGGCAAAGTTTTACTAAAAGTTAAACACGTATCTATATACGCGTATGACATGGTATACAAAGTTGTTAAATATCATTGTAATATTTGAAGAACTGTTCTTACTATATTTTTTATTTCGTTCAAAACTTATTTTCTAAATTTGTGTTTTTTTATTTAATTTGTGTATTTAATTTTAATTGGCATAATTGATAGTTTTTCAGTTGATTTTTTAAATGGAAAGTTATAAAACTTTTACATTATCAAATATCACGCCTCAATGTTACAGGTATAGGCAGAAACTACGGAGCATCAACTTCTTTGATCCTAACTAAAAATAAATAAACTCTAAATTACATTTTCTATAATATTCAAGCGAATTTAATATACAAATCAATTTACTGAAACACAAAAGGGACTAATGAATGATAATAAATGTTCATTTAATTTTATACATTTAATTTACAGTTGTATTGTTTTCGTTCAATATAAAATGTTTTCAATGCAAATTACAATTAATATTTCGTTGGTGAAAAGCTTCAAATATATTAATATTTATGTTTTTGTCGTTCATGCATAATTTGAAGCTACAATAAAAGTTTGTATTATCGTTTTGACTTTATTCGTTAATTTATTCATCATTATCATACCAGCCATTAGTCGTCCACTGCCGGACATAAGCCACCCCCCAGCGATCTCCACAGTGCAGTGGCCTGCTGAAAGTGGTCTGCATGCGTGAACTCATTAAACGATGATAATTGCGTTGAATTGTGGATGTTACTCTCTGTTATTCGAATATGTATTTAAAATAAGATGTATTTTAAACAAATTAAATTTATAAAAATACCACCAAGTTATCCATAATATTAAAAAACAACAATCGTATTATTGGAGCATAACGAAATTATCCCTGTTAAGTATTTATTTATTTTTTACTTATTTGAAACTTAATTCTGACAGCCAAACCTTTAGGACATTAAGACAGTATTAATGGTAAGTAGGTGCTAATGGTAAGTTGACAATTTGTAAGAATTAAACAACAAATAGATAATAATAATACCTAATAATTACATTCTAATACACATAAGTACATAAATAAGTTATATATATTTATAACACAATAATAAATAAAATAAAATAAAACTACTCATGACATGAAAGATGTGGAAAGGAAGAAAGGTAGAGTTTGTACAATTACTAAATATATACTGAAGGAAATTCTGATTGTAATTATTAATAATGTGTAAATAATTAATAAACTTACCATTAAATAAAATAAATATATCTATACAATTTTATCAATAAATTCACGGTCACTTTCACTTTAATTTTATTGATTAATATTCACTTTGGAATAAATTTATAAAAGTTTGTTATCTTAGAGGCGTACGCGCATGTTATGCGAAAAGTTAGGCGGGCGCGCGATGTAATGTCGTCGTTCTTAGTGACTGAAGAAAGGAAACGCTATGCACGAACGTCGCACCGATTACTGACTCTGACGCATGCCAAGCCCAAATCACATGTAACTCACAAATGTTCAGACGAATAATATTGCGGCGCTACCACTCCCCTTTTCAGATTCAATTTTAAAATAATATTAAATGATAGACTATATATAAAAAGTATTAACGAAAAACTTTTAAAAATGTTTATCAAAATTGTCTGAATGTACTAACTATAATGTTCTTCGTGTATCTATTTTTAATGCGTAACTTAAATGCGTAATCTTTCGGAAAAGGAAATTTAATGATCCACTTGATTTGTTCCTGTGTTAATAAGGAATGATCCCTTATTATTTTTCCCGGGAAGAAAATATCATATAACAGGTAATCAGTAAGAGGGGAAACACGGGCGCTTATTGGTTAAATGGTAACTATAGACACCAATAGCGTTCGAAGGAGGAGTCTTTTCCTTCAATATTTTAGTGTAAATTGATACTTTTATACTATATTCTAAAAACAATATTAGAAATAGTTGTCACTACATTAGTTTCCTCTGTGTACAAGAGTAATTCAACTAAATTTTGCAGTATAAAAAATACATATTTTAGCAAAGGATCATTTTGACTCGGTTAACAGCATCTCGGCAAGGCTCGATTAATAACCTCGAAGTCAACTTGGTATACGTGACAAAGACATCTAGGTATGTATTAGTATACGTTTAAAGAGACATGACGAACTTGTTACATTTTCTATGCTAAAAACATATAAGATCCTAAATAATCAATCAATCAATCTTATAGTCAGAGGCGGACTTAAGAGGCCCGGGGCGGCAAAGCTGAATGAGTCCCTTGCTCTAGTCTAAGAAATTTATGTAATTTTATAAGATTTTTTTAGGAAAATTTTATTACAAATTTATGTTTTATTAATTTTATTTGCATGTACATGTGTTTTTTGTGACTATACATTTGACCTTGACCTGATTGATGGTAAGCATGATGGAGGTCCAAGAGTGCCAACGACTGAAAAATAACCGTCACAGTTTATGGCTACCTCAATCGCTGTCACTATTTCGGTCAAAGAAAAGTGTATATCTATTTAGTAAAAATCTTGCAGACGAAACTTAAATGATTAGAACAAGGACTGAACATCGACTTCTCAGGTTTTCGTGCAGGGAAAGTGCATTCCATTGGTTCCTGACATTGATGCGGCAGGTGCGAACAGTACTCCGCGTGAAAGCGAATTTTAGCCTTCTATAGTAACAGGCGATGCTCTGACGCGAAGAACCCAGATTGTTTGTAATTTAAAATTCCCCCCCAAAGTCACGCTTTCTTTTTTTCCACGGGGATAGGCAGAGACAGCTCCCTCGTTTCCCTCGCATCCATAATTCTCTTCATACAAGCTCTACGGTTATGAGCACTAGGCACCCCAGCTTTTATGTGGATGTCTCTGATTTGGTCGGAAAACACCCTCCTGGGTCTGCCTTGTTTAACGCGACCATCACATCTGATTTAAAATATATTTTTGTCATTAAACTTTTACTCGTCCTTCACATGGAAAGGATGAGTAAAAGTTTGATTACTCCTAAATAAGTAATATATTTATTAAACATAAACTTATATAAGTTTAATTATTCGTAAATATATGCGAAGCGAAATGGTTATTTCTTTATCAACCTATACTCGTATACAGAGTGGAACTTCTGAAGCGTACAAAAAGTACTCTGAATGATAAAAAATACCAAATCCTACCTAAAGAAAACCTACCTCAATTTTATAAAAAGAAGCAAAACTACATTCAACGATATTTGCAAAAACTCCACGCCTGGAAGTAGGTTCTAAAAAAATTACATTTTATCCTATTATTTCCAATTTATGTTCTAAAAATATTATTGAATAACACATGTTTAATATTTTAAACATGATGAACGAAAAATTAAGTGACTACTTTTATTTATTTATTGTGACTCGACATATTATGATAGCCTGAGCCGGAGTGGGGTCCATTAATAGAGGTGACTGCTACTACAGTTAAATAACTGTAAGTAGCATTCAAATCCACTATGCTGGCCTAGTTGCAACTGGCAACTTACAAGCTGAATCCAAAACGCAACTAAGTCACCCAATCATCGGCAGACTTGGTGCCCAGTCTGCCTACCACTTTTTGACCAATATACCAGAAAAAATATCTCCCGCTTTTTTTCTAACAAATATTTGTGATTTTAATCAATTTATTAAATATTACAAATGAAGTAATAAAAGCTACCGCTTAGCTTCGTCAAAGCTTACTTAATTACTTTTTTTTTGAAGCTCGATACATTTCTGCATCCTGCCTGATGTTAGCTGAAGTGAGGTTCATAAATGTAGGCGACTGTATAAATAGAGACAAAATGGTAGATTGTCTGAGCTAGTACCACTACTTTCAAGTGTATAGTGCGTAAAAAAAGTTTCGGGATCATTTTGATAGTTTCCGATTTGTATTAAGCCAGCAAAATGGATGTGACTGCTACCAGCAAATTAATTTATTTTTATTGTGACTCAACATCTGACCCCAATCTGAAAAAGTCGTCTCATCATTTACCTGAATTACACATTTGAAGACGGAAAAATAGTGTCTATATTAAGTTGTTTACCTTCCTGATGCTATAAATATCTTTATGTTATAACAATACCGTATTTGGAACTGATATAATTGGATAAATGAATTAGTTCTTAGATTTTTATGTTTTTTTTTTTAGAAATAAACTACGGTTTCTCGTAAACTTTACGATGATCTAGATTAGTGTATTTCAATCTTATTAATACACGACCCCTTTCCAGGTTAAAAAAATCTGGGGACCACCTTGGGCCATAGAAAGACAAAAGAAATGTAATATAGTTAAAAGTGTAGATATTTCATTTATAGTTAAAAGTCTTAGAAGTCAATTAAAAGGCTAATTACCTAATCAGACGGTGATAGGAAACAACACCTTGGCTATTTCTTACTTTTTAGTGTGTTTAACCTTAGTCGTGTGGAAGGTTTTGGAACTTTAAATTATCGGAAAAGATTATCGATGTTTTGTCCGTAGTCGGGTTATATAGTATTATAGGAAATATTATTTATTATATATTTACATCTGATACGAATGAACCAGTCATAATATACTCGAGTGCTTTGGCTAATTAATTTTGACGCGCATATTACAAACTCGAAATATTATACTTTAATGTCCCTCACCAGTTACGAGCGGTCTTTACAAAGAAATTAGTTAGGTGCACTATGCACTATGGAGCATCTGAATGGCAATTATGTTTAAACGGTAATTAGCCTTAGAAATTATACCAGATTCATCTAATTTTACTAACATAATTAAAGAGTATATCTATCAATTTTCAAGTTCGAATAGCAGTCATATCCACTATGCCGAACTAATTGAAACCGGTAATGAGATTCACAATTTTTAATTTTATTTTTTATATTTACATTTCTATATTAATAACCATAACCATAAAGCTTGTATGATAATAATTGTGAATGACAGGGAAGCGAGGGAGGTGTGTCAGGATCGTGGCACAATTTGATTTGATTTCTATATTAAGCCATTAAAGTGCTTGTATCATAGAAACCAGACAACCAAAGTACATATATCAAAGATGCATTGAAACCGGCCAGTGGTTTTGAACCCGTGACTATTGCACTCCCACTATTATTACATTGACGCCACAGTGTAATAAAATATTTCTTTATTTTTTTTTAAATTGCATCTTACCTTTCAGTCATATATAGTTAACTGTACCTCGGCTAATATTAGGCAAGAGTGCGAATATATCGATTTATTAATTAGGTCATGTATCATTCAGAGAGAATGAGGAAAAATAATATTTAATAGAAATAAAAGACAAAAAAAAACAAGAACAAGAAAAAAGATAAAGAATTTACTGAATACCACATAGTTTTTATTGTAAAGTGAGCGACGTCGTTTGAAATTTTAATTTACAATGCAAAAGCTCAGCTTTTCATCGCTCCGTTGAAGGCAAATAGCGAACCTTCTTTTATCAATATTTTTTCAAAGAGGAATTGACACTTTGGCATTATACAGCCACTTCCACCCTATTGGAATTATTTTATGAATTAATCGACGTAAAGTGAACAAGGAATTATTTTACAGTATTTTTTACTTCGTAGTTACATTCCAAACATGACACCTTCTACAGCCAGCATGACAATGAGTACACTTAAAAAATCAGCGCATTTGTGACAATATGTTAATCTTATAAGGTAAAGAGGAGGGGGCGATTTGAAGAATTATATCAATATGTATTATATATTATAATAATAAATGATTTTTATTTTAATGATAGTTATTACTTTATCGTGAAGCTTTGGTAAGCACACTAGTTTGTTATGCGTAAAGTCTTGGGTTCGATTTTCGATCGGAGCAATTATTTGCTTCATAGCTTTTTTTCGTAATATTTAATTATTTGTAATATTCAATACAAATATTTGTAAAAAAAGCTAATATTTTCTCCGGGTCTGTAGTGTGCTCAGTCTGCCGATCCCAGGTAGTAGCTCAACTTACAAGTATACATATCATGAAGAGACTTAGTCGCGTTTCGTTTGTAAGTTGCCGGTTCCAACTAGGCTGCCACAGTGTATGTGACTGCTACTTATAGTTATTTAACTGTAAAAGCCATCTCCCTGCTTCGTGGACCGCACCCCAGCCTAACATCAGGCTGGTAGATAAAGTATATAAAAATATTATCTATTTCTATTTTAACTATTTCTCTAAAATAAATAAAAGTTCAAAGACAATAAACTAGAATCAACGAAAAATAAATAATTAAATGTAAAACAATGCAAGGCGTAAATAATATTATACTACAAATTACTACAAATTAATTTTACAATTATACAACATTAACACATTTTATGATCGCAATTAAATATTAAATTAAATAAACGATTTTCTAAACTTATTTTAACTATTTGAAGAACGTTCAATATTGTGCATGTTCTTAATTATTATAGGTATTTGGCTTACAGTATTACATGAAATTAAATAAAAGCGATGTTTAATTGTTGCTTAAATTATAAATTGTCAGATGTAGCAAAATTTAAAAACAATACATAATATTGTAAACATTTTTTGTAACTGTTGACGAACCTTCCCTTACTATGAATGTCATACGATAAAATATTATCTTGTAAGGTAACAAGAATCTGACGGCCAACATTTGGGACAAAGATTGACTTAATTATACACATACCCTAAGAAGAAAGTACTACTCGTAAGAACCCAGAATTCAAAGAAGTACTTGAGCTGGATCAATGACAAACATCGAGGATAAAGTTTGGTGGTAAGTTCTGTCAGTGTATAGGATTCTAAGATTTGATTGCTTAAAATATTATCCAACTTTATAAATCTTGGTACTAGAGGAATAAGATTACTTGCAAAAAAAGACTACTATTTTAGCTACTTTTCTTAATGTCATCCAAATTTATTAATTTATTACTTCGTTGTTATTGACACGCTTAGACTAGTGACACACAAAAAAAGTGATATACTTTAAATTCTTACGTTTCTCTGCCTATCCCTGTGGGAAAAGGCGTGACGATTTGATTTATAAATTACTTCTTACAATTGCTTGAATAACATGTAGCCTAAATAGCATAAACAAATTTGTATAATTAAATTTATAATAGGTACAATAATACAATTAAGAAAATAACAACGATACAATTTAAATTAAATTCTCAACACACTTGACAAACACAATTATCACCAAGAGCTTCCAACATCAGTCAATAATGTACTTTATTTATTACTGTTTTTTACGCGCAATTTAAATTCAGTGCTTCCGAGAGCTTCTATGTCCTCAGAAAGATTGTTTCAAAGTTTCACACAGCAACAATGTGAGCTACTTATTTTTATTGTATTCTTTCACAAAATGATATTTATTTTTCTTGAAGGATAGGAAAATGTGTTTGATTTGTAAGTTTTATTTTATTATGTTTAAGTGTTTTTCCTTGTTAAACATAATTTGTCGGCGTTTGTATAATATCAATAATTTGTACTTAAGATTAATTTGGTCGTTAAGGAGTGTATGTGGAGTGACGATGGCGGATATAATAAGGAATAACACAGTGCGCGATAAATGTGGTTTGAAAGAAGATGTAGTGACAAGGATTGACAATGGAATGCTTCGATGGTTTGGGCACATGGAAAGGATGAGTGAAAGTAGATTGACGAAAGGAATTTATAAATCTGATTAGGATGGATGCGTTAAACAAGGCTGGCCCAGGCCCAGGAAAATGGGGTGCTAAGTCAGACTACCTCCTCGTGTGTCTGTCTGTTTACCGTATCGCTTCGGTGATGCGGAAAGCAGATGGGCCGGTGCATCCTGGGCATCAGTCAATAACGTCCCTTAAGGGGGTTCTTGTTGGCTGATGGCTAAAAGTCTGACGTGTGGCGCTGCTCCACGTGTCCCTCTGAGAGCAGAGGGCACTGTGTGGAGTAGCTAGAGTGCCTTGGGGTCGTGGGTGTGTACGTGTAGGGGCGCTGCACACCCGAACACACGGCCCCGAGAGGACGGCAGCGCAGTGCGATCATAGCGCTGCCGTAAAAGAGAAGGAAAACAGGCGGTTTTCCTTCTCTTAAGTAGGCGGAGCTTAATAGCTGGCGTGGAGGGGGTGATCCGTAGAAAGCCTTACAGGTACTCCCGGGCCCCCCTTCGTATAAGCGCCGAGATGGTCGCCGCAGGAGTTTAGTGCGCACCACATAACCCCGTCACTCCCCTTTTGGTGGCGGGGTATCCGAAGGGATTCTCCTGCGATAACAAAAAAAAAAAAAGGCCCAGGAAAATACCCCTCCGACCAAATCGGAGACATTTGGTCGGAGAAAACAAACCACAGAGCCTGTATGAAGAGAATTGCAAGGGAGTTGTGTTAGGATCGTGGTAAGTGGCACTCCATTGTTTCTGCCTATCCCTGTGAAAAAAAAAGGCATGACAATTTGATTGATTGATTGTACTGAAGACTAATAATAAATAAGGCCATTTTTTTGTCCTTCAACTGTTGTTTTAGTTAAACCATTTTTTACGAAAAATAATTTAATTTATTTCATGTCATACGTAATTACGTTTAAAACGATTCGAGTATAACAGTAGCTAATTACAACGTCTTGAAAACGTATAAATAAAATAAACGTGTAATAATATCCAATAAGGTAATTGCTGTTTTTCTTTTTAATATATTTTTTTTGTATTGTGGCTCGACATATCACAGCACTCCGCCTGATGTTAAGCTGGAGTACGGTCCATGGATGAAGGTGACTGCTACTACAGTTAAATAACTGCAAGTAACAGTACTACTATGCCGGTCTAGTTGGCAACGGCAACTAACAAGCTGATCCCGAAATGCGACTAAGTGAGGAACTGGTACCATTGACTAAAACAATTTAACGAAAGTTATAAAACACATTTTTGCTCCGTCTGGCAATCGAACCTGGGACTTTTTGCATAATGCTGATCCTGAAACGCGACTAAGTCACTTCTGTATACTTGTACTACCCCGGATCGATGGGGTACCACTGTCTACTATATAGTAAAGTATTTTTACTCTTAAACTGATACATATTATATATAGATAACATTTAGTAACGCTACTTAATTTTTTAGCATACAAATTGTGACAAAATTGAACTAACTTCAATAATTATTCACATACTCATTATCCAAAATCCGAAACGGAAGAACGGAAATCATCTTCACTCCCCACGCCACGCGATGAACCCGCACCATTTCATCCAATATAACACCTAGTTACCTTGATTTTATCCACATATAAAAATAATATGTATACATTCAAGTGAAAAAATCATAACAGTAGCATAACAATGAACAATGAATCTACAATGAACACACATCATCCTGCTATTGGGAGACGATTGAAATTGGTTGAACTGAATGTTTTTTTTTTATTATTGTGACGCGATATATGACAGCACCCGCCTTATGTTAGGCCGGAGTGCGGTCCATGAATGGATGTTACTGCTACTACAATTCAATAACTGTCACATCCACTATGCCGGCCAAAGGTGCTTTTCACGTATCGCTTGAAGGATCTAAGGCTATAGAATGGAGAGAACACAAGGGCTGGCAAAGCATTCCACTTGTCGATTGTTCTACAAAGAAAAGACGCACCGAACTTTTTAGTTCGACTGCCGATTCGACGCCGGTCTCTAGAATGCGGATGCTTCCCCCGACCTGTGCGGATATTACGGGAGTGAAAAGATGAGGTAGGAACAAGGTTAAAGTAATCCTCAGAACATTCTCTGTGGTATAGGCGATAGAGGACGCACAAAGAGTGGTAGGCAGTGGTACCCAGTCTGCCGATCAGGGGTAGTACCACCACTTACAAGTATACAGACCGTGAAGTGATTTGGTCACGTTTCGGGATCAGCTTGTAAGTTGCCGGTTCCATCTAGGCCGGCATAGTGAATGTGATTGCTACCTGCAGTTATTGGATTGTATTAGCAGTGACATTCATTCATGGACCACACTTCGGCTTAACATCAAGCGGGGTGCTGTCATATGTCGAGTCACAATACAAAAAAAAAGCCGTTTAGTATTTTAGTCGTCCTGTGTCTATGGCACGTAACGTAACGTTTAGTAGCTTAGCAGATATGAAAAAGTTAAAAAAAAAATAAAAAAATCAGCAACATATTTGTAATATAAAACTGTTTTTCTTAGCCCCTTAATTAGGTATCCAGATTCATAGATTTTTTCTGATACTCTGGTATATCATCGAATATCACATGTTTCTTTACCACAGTTAATATTAATCTTTGATCATCTAGATTCTAGATGTTCCTTTGTATGAGCTTGCCCTGATTGACTGATTTAAACTTGATATGGCTTTAATGTTGCACTCCGATCAAGGATGATGATCAAAAGAAATATTTATATACGACCTTAAAACCTATTGAAATTTATTGCAAACCAATTCATCTAGCCCTCGAATTACAAAGTAGGTATGTGCAGTATCTATGTGCGAAACTTACTTAATCTTTTCAAATAGGGCACTGGTAGGATGGTGTTGGAACTTGACCTATTTGTTCGAGGGCGTTTGCTCGCAAGCGCCCGCGCAGCTTGTCCTTGAAACTCGATTTTCGCAAATATGTACGTAATAACACAGAATTGGTGTTGGTCATATACCAAGCCATATCGTGCAAAATATTAATATAGAAAACTGCAATGATATGTTTAAAATGATTCATGAATATATTTGTGGTAACTCAAAAAAGTTAGCTCAATATTCTTCCTCAAGCGAATAGTAGGATCTATCGCAAAGATAACCTAGAGCTTGTATGAAGAGAATTGTGGATGTGAAGGAAGCGAGGTAGTTTTGTCAGGGTCGTGGAAAGTTGCTCCATTGTCTCTGCCTATCCCTGTGGGAAAAAGGCGTGACAATTTGATTAATTGGTCAGGAAATCTTTCCCGGCCTGATTATGCAACCGGGTGAATACTTGGCGGCTGCAGGTTTAGTTACCGCGAACACGACACGGAAAATTTAAAATGTGGGAGAGTAAAGGAAAAATAAATAAACACTTCATTGCACAATCTTAAAAGTGAGTAGATAGGCAGGCTTAAACTTTAGGCATTATGTAGAAGCTCTTTTTTGTTGTTTCGATTCTCTTAGTAACGAAAAAGCAGTTTTAACGTAGTTTACCTATTGATTTGTTATTCACTGATTGCTTACAAAGATGTCAAATATATAAGTTCGTTTCTGCGGTGTAGTGTATTAAGAGACTTAAGGATAAACAAAAAAAAGAGTCAAATAAAATAAAATAAAAATTCTAAAAAGCCGTCACCATATCTAAACAGTCACAGCCAAGTTTTTAAATATTCCTAGTAAACAGTATTACTGCAAAATGACGACAAGAAAAATATATCAAAAACATTTTCCTTTACTGGAATAAATAAAAATAAAACTGTTATTTACTACAGTTTCTTTAAAAGAGTGTTCTTTTTTCTTCATAATTATATTTAAAAGTCTCTTGGCTGGTGAAGCGGCGTTGATTGGGGTGGCCTAGTGTAGGTTGGAGAAACCTTTTTTAAAAGTAAATAGCATTTAAAGTGTACATTGCTACATAGAATAACATCAACAATACATTAAACAACCATTTTTTAAATGTAGTGTTTCACATTGTAGAAAAGAGAAAGGCTTTTTTTTTATTCAACTCACACGTGTTGCCTAAAACGCGAACCCTCAAAATCCTAATTTATGTACTATAGAAGTTGACAAGATTCCGCTTTTTTATAATATCGCGATTAATTAAGGACTTAATAAAATAATTTCAACATAACCTGAATCATAACCTGAATATCATATACCTGAATATCATCAGAAAAACAAAATTTTATAACAGTCTAAATAAAGATTCAATTTAAGAATTAATTTTAAACAGAAATACAGCTTGCAGACGTTTTTGCGTTTGGAGTAGTGTGTGTACTCACACGCCTAAGAGCGCGTTTCCATTATGTCGTGGCGGTAGATAAGAAAGGTTGCGATCTCCTATCATTCTGTTTAGTTTTAGCTTGGAGACATTTTTGCGTTTGTAGTAGTGTACAGACAGCAAATAAAAGAATAAACAACTTTTATAAAAAAAAATATTTATATATTTTGTCCAATTTTTTTCGTGAATGTTTTATTAATAGTTCTGCTATTCGGGCGGCTATATGATATTTGATTCCAACAAATCAAATATCATAAAAATAGGTCCAGCCGTTCTTGAGTTTTAAATGATGTAATTAACCAGACTTTGTTTTATTTACAGCGTGGCGCTTCAATGGCGACATTTATTCAAGTCAAGGTGTACGGTTCAGATTTTCAGATTATAATCAAAAAATATGAAATACTAGCAGTAAAAATACTACTTTTGTAAATGTTAGTTGTAGCTAGATATCGTTATTAACTGATTTGTTAATTAAAAAAACCAGTATTTTACTTGACATCTGTATTTTTTTACAGTGATTAAAATTTTATTTAAAAAAATACCATTTTCACGTTTGTGGAGCCTCTTCCTAACATCTACTGTCCTATAACCTTATTATGAAGAGAGTTGAGGATGTGAATGTTGCAGAGATTTAGTAGCGCTCCTCTTTCACCTATTCACGTGAAATTTTAATTATTTTATAGTCAATTACATTTAATAAATCAATCTTCAGAATACAGCAGCCTATTTTAAAATATATTTAAAATAAAAACGAATACTGAATTTCTAAGCTATAGTACAATATAAAAATAACTTTACGTGGCATAAGGACGGCTTTTCCTTATGCCACTAGATCTCAGATACCGCGACTCATTAAAAAAATACAACATTCTGTATTTTATTTTTTTATATTATTATGACTCGACAACTGACCTCGACCTGGTGGTGAGCAACTGGAGATTCAAGAGTGCCGATGAATGTAAAAACAGAAACGTAGGCAACTCGGTTGCTGTCACTTTTTGTTATTTTTCATATTATAATTTTTTAATATTTGTAAATCAAAGATAACTTTTTAATGACTAAAAAATTGGACATTACGCATACGGTAGGTTATTATTACTCGTATGTTGCAATTTTAATACTATTATAATGAAATATGAAATGGGCATTCGAATCCTCTTTGACGAATCAATTTCGACGAGCAGATTACGTAGTTTGCATGGTCTTTGAGGCATAAAGTCATTTCATCGTCAAAGGATGCAAACTATTTCAGTTCTCATAGCCTAGCGTAATTCACAGCGGCTTAATTAGTTGCTGCATGACGACGATGCCATTATTACATTTAAAGTAGCTCTTTTCATTCACTCCCTTACAGAAGCGACTTAATTAAAATGCTCCCAGGAAAGTACTTACAGAGACAAAATGAGAAATTCACCTAAAATAAAAGCTGTAAATTTTATATTTGTGAACTTTGGTGAATTTAGTTGAAACCCACATTTTACCAATTTCGAACGTGACTAAGCGAGATTATAGTCTTCTTAGCAAAATGGAAGTATAGACGAAACTCGTAAAATTGATCGAGTGACTTTACGAGCTCTATCTAAAATGAGCTCTGACGCCCTGATATCGAGTGCAGTTGCTGTGAATTTAATCGCAATATTAAGGCAACTACTCACACTTCCTAATGTCACACTAACTCTATGAAAGCTAGTTATACGAAATTATAATATTACTTTACTTACCTGTTTAAACTCCTTTATTACAATAATCAAGCATCATTAATATGATTCAGCTCTATGTATAAATATAAATATATCAATCAATCAAATTGTCACAGCTTTTTCCCGCAGGGATAGGCAGGGACAATGGAGCGCCACTTGCCACGACCCTGATACAACTTTGCTTTGCTCACATTCACGTTTTTTTTTTCAAAAAAGATTCACGGTCTTTGCAAACTATGCAGTCCAACTTTCGGTAAACACCCTCCTGTGTATGCTCATTTAACGCATCCATCCACTTTAGATTTATGAATTCCTTTTGTTAATCTACTTTCACTCATTCTTGTATCTATAATATATTAGATCTATATTATAATACAATTTTTGATATCGATAAGAGATAGGTAAATATGGGCTAACGAACCATATTATAATTTTTTATTAACCTCTCGGTTGCGAATGACAAGGGAGGCCGTGCGCCGATCAGTGTCATTCGCAGTATAGGTGAATCTTTCTCATGACAATGATCAGCGTCATTCGCAGCCGAGGGGTTGGGTTACAGCACCTCGCCTGATGTTAGGTCGTACGGTCCATTGCAAGTAGCAGTCAGATCTACTATGCTAGCCTATTTGGAACTAGCAACTTTCAAGCAAATTCCGAAACGCGACTTACGACCACTTTGAAGGTACAACCCCGGATCGGCAAACTGGGCAAATGACCACAAAAACCTAATATCTGCCTTTATTTTCATAAACAAATATTTGTGATATAGTTACTATCTAATAAATAATTATTGCTATGAATCATTGTTCCGACCGGGAATCGAACCCGACACTTTATGCGTAGCGAACTAATGAATTACTATTGCCCGATTAATATGAAAAAAACTTACAATACTTTGTTACAATACTGATTTTAATGCGATATTATTTAAATAAAGGCACTGTTAGTTTATAATTCAATCCTTGTTCCTACTGCTGGTATGGCTGCTAATGCTGGTAAAATCATTAAAGTGGGATTAATACCGTAGAAATGCGGTTGTCATTTGCAGATAGAGTTTGTTTTTGAGAGTGGGTATAGGAACAAAGCTTGTTTGAAGAATCGATAAACGAGATTGACGAAAGTGATTTTTAAATAAGAGGTAGAAAGAAGGATAAAACTGGGACTACAGAAGATCATTCTTTGATCAAATTCTGTCGACCAAATCGGCAGTCGAACTAAAGAGTTCGGTGTGTTGTTTCTTTGTAGAATAATCGACAAATGGAATGCTTCTCCAGCCCATGTGTTCTCCCCATCCTATAACCTTGGATCCCTCAAGCGATAGGTAAACCGGCATAGTGACGATGAGTGAAACATCCGTGAACTGAGACGGTTTTTTTAGTCGTCGGCACTCTTGGACTTATATGCTTGATCACAATAAAAAAATCTAAATAAAAAATAAATAAAAAAGGAGTCTTCATAACTATATAGTGCGTATAAAGAGAATTGTGGATATGAAAGAAGCGTGAGAGATCTGTCAGTATCGTAGAACGTAGAGTTTCATTGTCTGTGCCTATCCCTGTGGTAATTGAAGTCTTGTTAATTTTACCGCCGTATTTACTCCTTACAAGCTATTTATTTATTCATATGTAATATGTAATTACATATAAAAAAATGTAATTCCTATATATGTCTGATGCTCAAAGCAGTCAAGTATGGCTTCCAACTGTCCTCTGCCAATATAGTATTTCAACGTCTCTGTAATTTAACCCTAAACTGTTCTTTTTATTAATGGATCAATGTCCGAGAAAAATATCAACGCAATCAATATCAATAAAAAATTCGATTCACGAGTCGCATGAGTTTATTTTATTTATGAATGCAGCATTTCTTATCTTTAAATAAACAACATAATTCCTTAGGCGATATTGTTCTATATTTTATACAAGACTTCCGAAGGCTCCGAGTGTATCATTAAATACTAAAGCATCCACAATATTACACCCGGGTTTATGATAAAATTGTTTTATTCTAATTGTGGATGTAAAGGAAGCAAGATAGTTGTGTCAGGATAATAGAAAGTTTTTTTTTATTATGACTAGACATCTGACCTTGCCTGGTGGTATGCAAGGGGAGGTGCAAGAGGGTCGCCGTCAC
Source organism: Tinea trinotella (assembly GCA_905220615.1). NCBI lineage: Eukaryota > Metazoa > Arthropoda > Insecta > Lepidoptera > Tineidae > Tinea > Tinea trinotella. The sequence continues at coordinate 8,855,920 of HG992305.1, forward strand.
TATGCCGACCAAGAGTGTCGCTCCGTTGTCTCAAACTATCCCTGTGGGAATTAGGGCATAAAATTGATGATAATAATATATAATTGTTTTATTGATTGGATTTTTTTACCAAGGTTTTGAAATAATACAACGTGATTATAAGCTTGTGTTTTTTATTAAATTCGTTCAAATAAATAAATTGGAATGGGAATGCTTACAAGTATAATAAATTATTAAAGTATCTTTAATTTTATTATAATAGCTTAAAGAGATCGCACGGTTTCATTTTTAGCAATAACATTGCACTTTCTTTCTTCAGTTTTATCTGAAACAGAAAAAGGAGATAAAGTTTACTTCATCAAATTTTCCTACTGTCTAACCTATCGGTTTGTCTTGTCTAACCTTACCTATGTACTGGTCGTGCAATGATAATGCAAACCAAGAGCACGGGTTCAAAACTACGAGCCAGTACCAATGTATCTCCGATATAATATGTACTTTAGTCGTCCTGTTTCAATGATACTTTAGTAGCCTAATATAGAAATTAAAATAATAAAAGTTGTCCATCATTTAGGTTCTATCATAATATTACAAAAATACAAATTATTTATACAATATGAATCTCTATAATCAAATAAATTCCGATTGGACCCAAAAATATTAAAATAAGGATTCAACTATCAGGAATTGATTACAAGTAAAAATATAGCATGATATTGTCAGACAAGCTGTCAAAAAACATATTAAAAATAGTAAAACCTGTTATTTGCATGTGAAGCGAAAACTAAAACTTTTTCGAAAATATTATAAATTTAAAGTGAGAGACATGAGTGCATTAAGAACAAAAAAAGAATGAGCTCTGGTAAAGCAAAATCGGACTAGTGGATCACTCGCAATTCGCAAAAATACACTTCTCGCTTTCTGAAATCATAAAGAGCTGACATGTGGATATGTTGCTAATGTGGATATGGACCGCATCCTGTAGTTACAGTTAATTTTTACAATTAAAATGTTTTTGCAGACCGAAAACTTATGCAAAAGTTACGATTTGGTAATCGTATCAAATACGAATGTATTTGTTTTGGCGCGAGTCTATTAAGGAAGAGTTTAAATAATCAATTAACTACTAATTGGATCTGACTAAAATGTATCTTTTTTATTCGAACCTCTACGTTTGTCAAATGATCTGGGAATTTGGAAAGTTGTACTTAAACTCTTTCTTAATAGATTCGCGCCAAAACAATTACATTTTTCGAAAACTAAAACAATGTCATAACATCGTAACTTTTTGCATAAGTTGACGGTTGGCAAACGTTTACAAAATTTTAATTTATAAAATTAACTGTAACTACAAGACCGCAACATTGACAACATATCCACATCTCAGCTCCTTGTTACTTTCAAAACGCGCGTTATAAGATTTAAATATTTTGCACCAAAAAACGTGTATTTTGCGAAATCCCCAGTGGATTGATCGCAAAACTACTATTTTGCTCTACTAGAGCTCATTTTTTTATGTTCTTAATGCACTTTTTCCTTAAAAGCTTTAGTTATCGCTTCAGATGAAAAAAAAGGTTTACCCGACAAAATCATGCTATAATTTTACTTGCAATCAATTCCTGATAGTTGAATCAATATTTAATTATTTTTTTTACTCCAATAGAAATTTCTATGTCCAAAAATCTAATTCGATCTGACTATAAGTAAATTCACTCAGTTAACACAATAAATAAAATAATATTATTTTCGATGTATTGCTAGTGAAAATAAAAAAAAAATCTCAGGAAATATAAAAAGCTAGACAGAACGTAAACGATCTTGTTGAACGACCAAACTCGCCGAGCACACCGCATAAGGGTGGATGGGTGCCTCGTTCACTTCACCCCCACTCTGTGCTCAACTGCATCGTTGAGCTGCCACCTAACCACCCACAACTATTGTGTACATGAGTATCAATAAATTTTTAAACAACACTCAGACTTTTTAATAACACTTTACAACCTCTTTTATTATTGTGGCTTTTTATTTAGTCTGTTTAAACTTGTGTGTAATCTTTGTCAATCCTAGTCACTACATCTTCTTTCAAACCAAATCTATCGCGCACTGTTTTTCATTCTATCCGCTCTTGTCACTTCGTAATGACCATATTTATACAGCATTAATTCTACTCTCATGCTCCTTCTGCTAAACCCAACACTTCCATACATTAATGTAGGAACAAGTACCGCATTATGAACAGCTATCTGTGACTTTTGGAACATTATTTGGCTAGTTCATTATACTATGGATGGCACCGTTCACTACATTACCTTTTTGCACTCTTCTCTCAATAACACTTCCCATTATTTGTAAACACACTTCCCAAGTAAACAAATTGTTTGACTTGTTCCACTTTCTTTCCGTCTATCATTATCTCGCATTCTGTCATTTGATTCACTCTCTCCAAAACCAATACATTAGTTTTACTACATTCATTTTCATACATTTCTTACCTACAAACTTAACATACAAAACCCTATAAACTTAGGTATATGAGCTTTACATAAAAACATCTCTCTAGGTAGGTAATATAAAAACAGAGGCACACTCACCTTCAAAATATTTGTGACTTCTGTTTCGTTTTGAAAGTAAATATTGTATTACAAAATGGAAAGCACAACATATGAATGCACCGTAGCCATACCATCGAAACGTTTGCCATCCACCATATACTTCATATAAACGTCCACCAATATATGAACCTAGTGATGTACCAACCCCTTCGAAAACTGCGCCTGTCAATCCCTAAAACAAAAACTGTATTTTAGTGGTTTCTATTACATTTCTTTTATCGCGTGTGAGATTGTAATTTCTAAAATTACTGCCGTAAAATAACAATTTCGCGCATAACTTATCATTAGATGTTTCATTAGTTTAAGCTCTCAAAGTAATTAACCTCGAGTTTGGTATGACGTGACACCAGCGCCAAATTGGGGTGATGCATAAACACACATATGTAGATATTACATAAGATTACCTGAACTGTTGTCTCCGTGCCAGGAGGTGCAACTATACTAGCATATGACGTCATTGTAGGATAAAACATGCCAAAAGTTACACCTTGCAACATTTCTATAGGTAATATCCACCAAGGATTTGTTAAAATAGAGTACAATATAAAACGTACTCCGAACGCAAACAAAACAATACCCATCATATTTTCGTGGCCCAATTTTTTAAGTATTCCTCCTAAAAATTTACACATATTAAACAACTTTATGTACCTCATGTAATAAGTATATTTTACATATTAAGTACTATTATGCAATATATGACAATATATTTATTTTTATTCTGACTCGATATCTAATCTTGACTTGCCTGATGATAAGCAAGAGGAGGTCGAAGAACTCAGTTCACGGTTGCCCCAGTCGCTGTCACTATGTCGGCCAATAATTAAATAAACTGAAAAATATACCTGACAGGAACATGAATGGTATCTCCCCGCAGAAGCTTTGTATAGCACTAACAAGGCCTTGTAAAGTTTTGACGTATGTGGAACCCTCACATGTTAGGCCAGATATATCTTCAATGTGCCAGAAGAGAAACTGCCATAACAATCCAGTACCCAGACCCACTGCTATTGTCCACAATAAAAACACAAAGGTAGATAAAGATTTCAATAAACTACCCACATCAGTTAAAATACTCGTTGATGTGTTTGGAGTATTATTCTAAAAAAGAAATATCATTTTTATTTTGTGTTTGAAATACGTTCTGAAAACGATTATGTCTTACAAATAAAACATTATTATATTTTCGATCGATTAGAGTGAAGTATTGAACCATAATATAATCGGCACGTCGGCAATAATAAATGTCCTTTTGTACACAATGTCGCAAAAGATGAGGGATGCGAAGGAAAATACTATTCCCAGACGATAGAAGAAAATGCCTGTGAAAATTTTCCAATGTAGCGTTTTATACGAATGAGTAAACAGCGGAGGTAAATGTATTTTGCAAAAATAAATATTGAATTCGATAATATTTACCTGGATTCAATACAAATACGATGTTATTTATATCAACAGGTTGGCTATGTTACTAACCACAAATTCTCGATTAATTTGAACATTCCGAAAATTAGGTGATACCCTAATCAATTACGGTTAACCTAAGAGTTGGCTAAATGTCTACGAAATATTTTACCTGGAAAAGGTTAGATTGTGGTCGACAAAGTGAAATTCCCGACTGTCAGAAGGTACACTGGAAATGCGAAGGCAAACTTGTTAATTTCCCGATAAAAAACAATTAGAGATAAAAAATAATCAGACCACAAAGTCAGAAGCTTAAAAGATATATAAAAGCTCGTGAAATTTACATATTCGGGAAACTTCCGACAGAGTGTATTGTTTGCGTATATTATAAACTACGTGTCAGAAAGCGAAGTGAAAAGATCAATGTTAATACAGATGCAAAGTTCGAGAGGGCTCTTAGTCTTCTTCTCGCTAGCACTCAGCGGTTTTCTTATCGTGCTCTTACCAGGTAGATAGAATATTTCTTGAAAGAAAATATGTTGCGTGTAGCTATAGCTCTCTTTAAAGGATTGATCGAACATTTCCTAAAGTATTTATTATTTACGAGATTTTACGACATAAGGGGCGAATGAGTTATTTTTCAACATTTCTATACTAAGCTACTTTAGTACTTGTATCATAGAAACAGGACAACCAAAGTACATATATCAAAGATACAAGTATCGTGAAGTGGTTTTGACCCAGAGCTCACGGTTTGCATAACCACGGTCGCCTTACATTATTGCTTTTTTTTATTATTGCTCAAAACTGCTATAACAATATAACAAAGCGTTGTTTTTAATTTTTAAACAAAATATTACATGCGTAAACCAAAACATGGGTATGGGTAATAACTATTGTGTTTTATACAATATTGAAAATAAAACTAAAACATAGACAGACAGAAAAATAACAAATACCCCTAACACATAACGCATGACCGCAAACAATGAAATAATAATAAATTTATTAATACTGACCATTGCCGAAGATTATTGTTTGTTTTCACGTAAATCAACCGAGCGCTAAATGGAGTAAAATTATACTGATGTTACTTGAATGTGAGCACAAACTTACATCAACACCACAATACCCAAATATATGCACACATAATCAAAAATATACTTTTTTAGGTTATTATATTACTCAAGGTCACAATGCCTCACAAGTGCCTCGGTGTAATAAGGTGTTATATATTTATAAAAGTTTAGATTTAACATTCAATATTTATTTTTTATCCACGAGATTAAAAAATTTTACCCTACTTCATCTTCTTTTCGAGACCTAATTAGATGGAGAGACCTAAAGAAGCAAGGAATAGTCCAAAAGCGACTACAACTAAAAAATATCGACTCAGTTTTAGAGAATGAATTCAAAAATTTCGCCATGTTTTATTGTTTACTAAACAATACGAATATTTTAATAAGTATAAAACGTATACTGTAATAAGTTTACACGATTTAGTATTAAATGCTACATAAATTTATCGTAATATTTTAATCCTTTAACATCCCGAAAAATTTAAGCCTTTATTTAAACACAGATCGCTGGATTAGCGGCCGATCAGAGCGGGAAAATCGTGTCGATAAACCCTTTCCTTATACACCGCCATTTTCTAATAATATTTGAAACAATAATTTCAATTTGTTTCACATTATATAGAAAATATTGCCCATTATACGGAAAAAAGAGCACTGAGTTATTTTATATAAATTCGATTATATTATTATGTATATATTACAATAATTTCACACTTACATCTATAAAGCACGAAGCCACAATATCGCCGAACATAAAAATAAACATAAGTACAAAGGCAGCGATATAGTTTTTGTGAGCACCATTACTAAATGCATCAATTAGGGTCCCGGTGAGGAGAGAAAATAACCCCCAACCCACTGACCCCCACAGTCTTTGTCTTCCATAGTGTTGCGGTTTATTACCTAAAAAAACATAGAATATTATTATGTATTATATGTCTTAAAAAAATGGTGCATAAATCACAATAACAAAACCGAAAACAATACAATAAAATACGAATATTCCTAAAGTAAATTTGTTTGTAAATATCTCAAAATACCAAATAAATATCCATGACGTTGTGTAACACACACCGTGGCGTGGATTGAACCGACGTAAGTCGCTTGACGGGCAACCGGGTTCGATTATCGATCACATTGCGTACGCAATTTTTTATGTTAAATGTGCATTACTAATTTATACAGTACTAACACTAGGAGTCATTGAAATATGACCCCATAACCTCATAAAACAATATAATACAATATTAAATTAATATTTCCCAAATTGTAGATACTGCTGCGAAAATAAAACTGAAATAATAAAACCATTTACAAAATGTTTCGATACTAACTTACGTTTAATTACATTTAATTAGAGTAAAACGTAGCGTAGGACGTCCACCCACAAAATAGACTCACGACCTGTTAAAGGTGGCATGAACTCGTTTCCATTAGGCCCCTGTGGAATTCGCTGAGGGAGGCCTATGTCCAACACTGGACGACTAATAGAAATTATTACTATAAATAAATAATTGCTTAACTAGAAAATTTATTTTCATTTTTTGTATATAAAAATTAAATTATTACAAATATACTCGTACAATAAATATACTTTAATACAAAAAGAATGTATTTATTTAATATTATGTAGATATATGTGTCAGTTTTTTTGTGACTTACATAGTAGGTATCTTGATTTACGAGTACTTCTACTGTCCCAAGAGTCAACTGGCAGAGAATGTTAATTAACTACCATTAAGTTCGTTTACGTCCACCATAATACGGTAAGTTATAAATAAATATACTCGTACTCTAACACAAAGTTATAATTTTACTAGTTTTCTAAGTACATAATCATTTTTAATAAATGCCTATTCGTCACCTTTCCAAAGTTCAGAGGTACTACGAGTATGTTGCCCTACAGGTCAGCGGTGGTTACAGAAAAAAAGAGTTATATACGAAATTGGAGTGATGTTATAGGTCATAGGGTAAAGTTATTTCAGGAGCAAAGGGTTTATTCGTAAAAGGAGACTTTCAGAATGGAGTGTAAATGTATAATCAATTTTATATAATAATTATATTTTAACGCCGAGTTTGGAATGCCTTTTAGTTCTTACTATTGAAATGAAAACTTATAATCTATTTTCATTCATCAATCCAAACTTATAACTTGCTAAATATAATAATATATATTTATTTTATTCGTTTAAGTAATTTATATTTTAAGACGTGGGTAAAGTTGGTTTGTCAATTGATATTTTCTTTACACCATTATCCTATTAAAGTTGCCTCATTCGCTCAATAAGGCGTTTTGTGAGAGACGAGCGCCTCGTCTCCTTTAAGCGCATTAAGTGGTTACAAACTGTTGCTTCGTAGCGATGCCACTTTGTCAAAATGTGTTGCAACTAAGCTTCACTTTGACATTTACTTAAACTCTATTCTTACAGTATTGAAAGAGAAAATATTAAAACATATTTTCAAAGGAGAGCTTGTGTTGTTAGACGATAGAAGTAGAAATATTTGACTTGTTTAGTTGACGTGATGTCCATAGAGCAGAGTATACCCGATTCGACGTCACGGACCAGACTTTCGTTCACTTCCCTCTCAAAAGTGCGTATTTTGCTTATACTTATATTGAATTTTATTATATTATATTTCGTAAGTAGGTATATCAATTACCTAACCAATTTTTAGACAACTTTTTAATTAATCTTTTACAAATAGTGACCGTGGTGACAATGGTCACGCAAATTACGGCACGGGTTCAAAACTACTTGCCGGTACCAATGTATTATATATTTGAAATACTTTAGTCGTCTGATACAATATGATCATTTACTATGTACTGGCACTTTGGTAGCTTTATATAAAAATAATAAGCAGACAGTTGGTGGTCATTTGCTTAGCAGCCATCCCTGCTTGCAGACTTTTTGACAGTCAAGGATCACACTCCAGCTGTCGGGTGTCAACGTGAAGAAGCGGTTATACGTTCGTGTAACAATAATAAAACTTGAAATATAATTACTTTTATTATTAGAATTGTTTTTAGAAACTTCTAACACGATTGATTGATTGATTGATTGATTGAGAGCAATAAAATTAATTTACGTTCACTTGTTTCTTAGATATTCTGAGTTATTGATAATTTTAATGTTGGCCTAAATAGTCATTCCATTGTTTTCTTATATCACGTTTGAAGTTGATCATAGGATAGGAGGTCAATGCTTTGTTTCTGATTTAACTCATATTTATTAGACATGATTCTGAAGGCCGTGATCGTGAACTGCTTTTGCAACTATTTAGAAATGTTTATTAATATAACTCAAGGAATAGAACTTACATTTACGTGAGTTAAACGTAAATGTAAAAATCGTAATGTGTAATATAATGTGGTATAACATGTATATACAAATTTATTGGAATAATGTAGATCATTGACATAGTTGAGGACACGCATGGCGTTTTGGTTAACCACCAGTCCACTGTGCGTAAAGTCCCAAGTTCGACATCTGATCGGAACAAAGATATGCTTCATAGGATTTATTTATGATATTAATTATAATGAGATTGTATATTATAAAAATGCTAATAAAAAAAAGAGGAAGATATTTGCTCCGTGTCTGGTTATTTAAGAGCGGTAGGCAAAGAGTTGGTGGTTTTATGCGCAGTCCGGTCTAAATTATTGGGGGTAGTACAGACCATGAAGTCTTTCGGACTTCGGAACCAGCTTGGAAGTTGCCGGTTCCAACCAGGCATGGTGGATTCGACTGCTACTTGCAGTTATTTTACTTCTTAATTATTTAGTTTATTCTTTGACCGCAATCCAGCTTAACACCAGGCGCGGTGTTAATGTATGTTCAGTTGCTATAAAGTGAGGTAATAATGACCAAAATTTGCTGTTTAAAAATTCAATATAATGAAAACGATGTTATAAACTGGTAATATAGAAATTTTAAATGTTATATGAGTAGTTAACATGAAAATAATAACCACACTTTATGGCATAGTAAACTGTAATGAACCTTCGTCTGAACTTTATAATTAACATCAGATTATATTTATTTTAATTTACATTAGAGGTGTTTTACAGTCGACCAGTTAATTTCTAAATGAAATCCAAGACTATTATGTTTTTCATCGTTGCAAGAAATACTTAAAATTAATATTATGGTAAAGTGTAGAAACATGATACTTAATATACTTACTCGTAGTGAGTAAAAAGTGTTTTTTATAATACCTAATAATTTATTTACTGGACTTAGTTAGACATTTATATTATGGCGTAGCGAAGGCACAGCGCGTTTCCAGGATTGGCGAGAGTCTATTGGCGCACCGGTAGTCGCAGCTTTTGGAGTCTCGCCAAAACAATGCAATATTTATCCGAGAAACTTCTGTCGTTCCTCACTGCCGCCGCTGAGACAACCGCATGACTTACTGGCATATATCATGAACCCCTATATTCATTGCTATGCAAGACTCAGGTGTACCGCGTTCTCGATGAATTAGTCCATGTTTTTTTTTATATTTAGGTGGTGCCCCTTACTCTTACTGTTTGAAACTATAGGAAGGCTCAGCCAAGTATATTTTCTATACCCTGGATTTATTGAGGGCCGACCTGGCCGACTGTGGACGCATAAAATCGCCCTTTATCGCCAATACTATATAAATTTTAACTCCCGTAAGAATGGGGGAAGCATCCGCAATGCAGGATACTTTGTCAAGTAAGAAGTGAAATGCTTTCCCCGCTTTTATTTCCCACTTATAATATAACATTGGAATCTTAAAGCAAAAAATGAAATAAGGAAGACCTCTGGCTGATGTCTGAAGACAACCGTAAACCAAATCGCTTCATTAGATAGTCTGACCATCTGACCTCACTGAGTGTCAAGTGAGGTCAGATGTGTACAGACACATTGGTGATGAGCTTGCGCCTACTGCAAATCCCTGATCTATTTAGCTAGTGTCAAAAATTTACTATTTTTTATTGTGTCTCCGCATGACAATCTGATGTTATTCAGGCACATGAATGGAGGCGACTGCTAGTTCATTTCATACTACTCCAAATAGTTTTGCCAAACCGTTTACTCATGCCTTCCCTCCCCTTGACCCCTCCCCAACCTCTCGCCCCAACTCTTTCTCTCTATAAATGAAAAGTGTTAATAACGGGCATGCAAACTTTTAACTTCGCCATTATAATGAAGGGTTTTATTACCTTAGCGGTGCACTTAAAACCGCCATTGGTATAAACTTTTAAGCCGTAGTTATTTATGAGCAATTTTATTAGAATTTTTTTAGAAGATTTCTGCGCTACTGTTATAAAGTTAGTTTTTATAGGTAAATATTTTTTGTTTCAAATTAATTTTAAGGGTAGGTAAAAGTTCTAAGTTTAATCTTAGATAAAAGCAAGTACATATATTAGAGTGATAATAAAACTCACAAATAAATAAATTAGTAAATTATGAAAACGGTGAATTGGGAACAGAAAAGTTTGTCTATTGTAATAAAGGTATTATAAGCTTTAGTTAATTTAATAATAAAATTCTGCTAAAACATATTTTCATATTGTTTATTAGCGTTATAGTGTCAAGAGGAGTAATTTAATCCGTATCACTGATTAAAAAAAAAAGACAAATAAAACTAATATACCTATTGATGTACTCGTATATTTAGGCTGTGATTAGGATGTTAAAAAAATGTAGGTGTAAGACATTTTTAGTGCAATTTAAATAATCTTATATAGAAATACAAAAATATATAATAGAGAAATACTATAAATAATATAGTCCGCGGCATGTAAGTTGGCAAGATTTTAACATAGTGGGGAAAAGGGTCTCTTTAGATTTATAAAAAAATATAATAGTAGTTTAAGTATGAAGATATTTGTGATTGTGAAGGAAGCGAGGGAGTTGAGTCAGGATCGTGGCAGGTAGCGCTCCATTTTCTCTGCCTATCCCTGTGGGGATAAGACGGGACAATTAATTTGATTGATTTTTGAGTTTATCGCGAACAGACAGACGCGGCGGGGGGCTAATATGTAGTAAAACTATTAGTATGATATGAAAACCAGTGGTCAAATTTCAGTGCACCCAAGTGTACGCGGGAGAGAACGGAGCGTGGATGCCACGCGGGAGTCGATGATCGGGGGCCCTGCGTCCCCCCGTGTACCTAAACACACCTAAAAAACGACTTCTGCGCATCTGACTACTCTTGGCAACTTATGTGACGCGATCTATATCGAACATAATAAAAATAATTATAAATAGTAATGTCACATCACATTATATATGGACATTTGCTTTCTAAATAATCAATTAATCTTTTTCCCACAGGGATAAGCAGAGACAATGAAGCGCCACTTGCCACGATCATACCAGCTCTACGGTTATGGGCACTAGGCAACCCAACTTTTTTGAGGATGTCTCCGATTTGGTCGGAAAATATTAATTAAATATTATTGATTAGATATAAATAATTTATATATTTATACATACCCAACATATTGAAACATATTGCATCAGCCACACTAACAATAACAGCTTGTCCAACCCAACTGATAATCATTAATATAAAAAATAACCAAAATTGACTAGTAAATTGTGTATGACTCTCATTCAACATTTCAGATGTAAATTCCAAAAATTGTTGTATCTACAAATAAAAGATATGTTTATTATAATAAACTAAACTAACAAAAGAGCTTGTACAATAGACAACATTGTATTTAGTCCATTTAATTTCACAGTATCTATAATATCAATAACTATTTGTAGTAACAGTAATGAAAAAAACGATTTTATTCGTGATGAAAATACGAATAGTTATTGTTCAGCGAGGCCTGAATAGCGGATGCGTCTGCTGCCTAGAGGCATTTATCTGCGGATAAATGTACTACTACTACTAATATCTATGAAAAGTCTGATGATTAGTTTATTCTGATGTGTAATTTTCAAAAATTATATTATCAAGAAAAAAAATCGCTTGTCTGTAAAGTCGGTTTACTGACGATAGTTGAATGTGACAACGTCATAAGAAAATACTGATTGAATGATTGCATTTTTATAAACAAAATTTCAATTTCATTTGTTGATAGATATTTTGTATGGATATAGAAGAGGAGGTAAACGGAAATCACAATTGAATTGATCAAGTTACATTTATTTGGACGCATAAATACAATTATGTCATTTTTTTGTATATTAAAATATTAATGGTATTAATATTAGTAATATTAATAGTACGCATTCCTCACTCAAGTAGGAGAGAGACAGATGTCGAACGCTGCCGAACGCGGAGGCCGATTGTGCCTCTTTGTCGCTCGTTCCGCGCTCTCACTTGCACTTCAAGCCTTAAATGGAACGCCTGAGAGTGAGGTAACGCCGCATGAGTCATGTTTTTCGTGCGTGCAGCCGGCTCCATCAAATTATAAGACGTTGTCACGTCAATAAAAGTTTGAGCTTCAAGCGAAATATTCCCAATAACATTGACCCCCATATTATTTATCTAGGTATGAATAGGAGGAAGAAATAAAATGATGATTATTAATAAAGTTTGATTACCTCGGTAGTGTTGCAAGTAACTTTACAAGAAGACAAATATAACATTTCATCAGTATTCATGCTATAACATTTACGTAACTTATCTGTAAAGTATTAAAATATAAGAAAACATTTACAGGAAATAATAAAACCACAAAATAAGTACAATTGTAATTATTATTTACATATTTATTTACCATTATTTTCTTCAAAATCTAATATTATACATTCTTTTCTAACATTAACTGAATCATGTGAAATAAAACCCAACAAAGTTAATATATCAAGCAGGGTGTTATTACTCTCGTAAAACGCGCCTGAAACAAAAATAAGTTAATTAAAAGATATTTTTTATTCATGAATGTTTCGCAAAACTCCGTTCACTTTAAATGAAAGTTGATTATTCGTGAAATGTATTTTTTATAATATGATTCAGTTCAACAGGTGTAAATTTACAACCAGTTGCAAACCAGTGGAAAATAGAGTTTAATTTATGAGGACAAAATAAGTCCAGACCAGAGCTCTTCAAAGTGTAAATATTTTATCAAGAGTTCTTGCTCGGAGTCTGTAAAGTTTGTTCAGTTTCCCGTCCGGAAACGAATAAATAACAACATAATGCGGTATTTTAATTAAACATCTAATTGGCTTATTTTCTTCTCTTAGTACCTTGTGCTTCTTAAATAAATAAATAACAAAAACTATCTGTATGAAGTTTTTTTGTTAGAACCTTATTAATAAAATAAGAAAAAAACACTCAGAACGCCTCGGGATTTCTCGGGAAATACAGGAGAGTTTTAGCAAGTTTTAAAAAAGAATATAAAGCGTTGCAGTACTCCTTTATAACGTGGGGTAGAAAACACCGCCTTCTTCAGAAAAAAATGTTAAAATCTTTTCAAGAAAATGTTGGAGTAAAGTTTATTATACTGTTCAAAAGTTCATGTTATTCGATCTGAGACGTAATAAGATACTTTGTGGGCATTTTAAACCACACAATATTACAAATGCTTTTTTATATTTTTACAAAATTGTGGTGAGGGTTTTTATGTTAATATAAAAAAGTAGGATATATAAACTAGAAACAAAAAAATATATATGTTAGTTACGAAATATTATATATAAAAAATCACCCAAATTAATGTAGGTAGGATTGTTATTTTCTCGCGAAGTTACGGCCGTGAACAAAGCGCCTACAAAATACACATTTCATTACCTGACCGCTCACGCTGCAACTGTAAACCACAATTCAGGCGTCTACGCCACAATAACCGCATGAGCTAACTTCAAAATGTGAATATTAACTTATTTCCGTTCAGTTGCAATATGAGAAACTCATATGTGGTTTATGTTTGCATTAATTAACTAATATGCTACCGTTTATGTTAACGAAATAATTCATGTGCTTTTGTGAGGTAAAATAGTTTGTGTTTTGTTTTATTTATTTACCATATTCTTACCATTTGATGTTTTCTCAGATGATATAATCTGTATTTCTGTATAAATATCGGAAGTGGAATTTCCCTTTTGTATATTGTTCAAATTGACATTTTTATTGCAGTATTGACTCATATCCCAAACGTCACATAAAGTATTATATAAGTTTCTGGCGTCACAATGGAACTAAAATTAATGACATGTGTAATTATTATTTTTGTAGAATTGTGTGTTACAATTATTCATAAAAGTTGGAAAAAAATATGATGACAAGAAGTTTTCTAGATCTTAATTAATTAAACTGTCACGCCTTTATTCCCACAGGAATATAGGGACAATGGATCACCGTTTTCCACAATTAAATCACTGAAATGTAGGTAATTGTACAATATATTTATATTACTGGCTTCCTATTACGATAACAACTTTTCAATTAATATTTTTCACACCATCTAGGTAGTTAATCACACCACTACTATGGTGTGATTGACTATTTCGGATTCTAGTGCTATATGAGTTGCTGCAGAAATACTGTTTGAATTCAAGAAATCGAATTGTCACGCTTTTTTTTTCACAGGGATAGGCAGAGAAAATGGAGCGCCACTTACCACGATCCTTAAACAACTCAAAAAAAAAACATTATTAAACAAATGAAGTCATTCTTTATCATAGCTTTCCTTCACTTAACAAAGATTTAACTTCTGTCACTAATTATATTTTAAATTATTATTCCTATAGTATTTAAAGCATAAACCTATAAAAAACGAATAGTCGGTTATCTATTTTACATACTTTACACTCTGTACTTGAAGCATCACTTTTCAATCTTGTTGCCAGGCACGTATCAATTAGATCTTCGTTTTGGTAACAGCCTTGAAGTATGGTTTTATTTTCTTTACATCCTAATTGTATGCTGACAGCGTTATTTGTCTCCGGTATAAAATATATAGCTAAGAAACTTAGAGCTGTCACAATTTGAAATAAAATTAATAAAACTTTCTGCCATTTGAACCTGTAACAAGGAGAAACGGCGGCGTTACAATCTCAAATACCTTTTCGGATTATTATGTTCAATAAATCGTGAAGAATTTCAAAGGATTTCATTATGTAAAAAAAATTGTACGGGGATTAGAATATAAGGAAACAGGAGGTTGTTAATCCCAATCCAATCCTTTACAGTAAATAAAAGTACGATATTTTGGAAACATGGCAATATCATTTTTAAATAAGAAGCACAACACGTGATATATTTTTTTATTTTGTTTATTACGTACAAATAACATTGTGAATCTTTATATCTTTATGGTTGTAATGAATACAAATGTATAATAAAGAGTAATAATTCAGACTATGATAGTCGGATGATAGAAGAAATTCCATGTAATTTTAGATAACAATGATTAGATATACGAGTAGATCAGCTCTATTGTGGGATAATAATTACATAATTTTAAGAAATACTTATATATCATTTTCTACAAGTTTGAGACTTCATTCAAAAGGTATTATGAGTAGTTATCTTTAACTTTTCAACTTTATTTAACTACCTAAGCAAACTCTTATCGTTCCATCCCAGGAAAGCCAAAGTTTTCTTTGCCCCAATTGACTTTACTAACCAGGATAAAGTTTTAAAACAAAGTTATTTGAAATGGTAAATAACATATTTGTGAAATTACTTGGCTTGTTAAACTAGGAGCAGTACAATACAATCCCCACTAATAACTTTACTTCTGAATATCATACATTAAATTTAAACTCTCGCACACGATGATAAGGCATTTTTTATCTTATACTAAATCTCCCAGTGCTTTGAACTCAACCTAGATATCTAATATCGCATCTTACAATACGTCGGCTATCCGCGTAATGTTAAAGAGTGAAAGAATACTTCATTGGTACATAATGCATTTTATATTCTTTTTTGTCAAACAATACGACAAAGACTTTCAATATAAAATTTAGTTTGTTTTTAATATTGTGACTCGACATATAAGAGCATTACGCCTGGTGTTAAGCTGGAGTGGTGTCCATGGGAGCGACTGCTAGTATAGTTAAATAACTGCAAGCAGCAGTTGCTCTACTATGCCGACCTTTCCTGATTCTATCTGATCCTGAAACGCATCTTCATTGAAAGTGTTTCATGGTTACTTGAAGTGGTGGTACTACTAGTGTGAAACAGTTCAAAATAATCATAACATTATTTCAATTTTTGCTCAACAAATCTTAAAGTATGAATTAATTATGATCTTTAATTAAATTATGATTTTATATCACTTACCTATCAGCTATAGCACCAAAAAGTGGTTTAGCAATTAATCCACAAATTGGCAACACGGTGTATATTAAACCAACCGTAGAAGATGTAAAGCCTAGTTGTCGTGCATATGTTGATAAATAAGGAACAAGTGGAGCGGTACCTGTAAATAATAATTCTATTTCGTATATGGATATGTGATTTTTTTTGAACCTCTAAATCATCGTGGTCATCATAATCATCAGCCGAAAGCCGTCCACTGCTGAACATAGGCCTCCCCCTTAGAACGCCATTCTGAACGACAAGATGCCAGTTGTATCCATAGAGTTGGTATCATTTACTAGTATATACGTTATGTATATACTACACAATCTAGCCATAGATACTGCCTACCAGTTAAACCCAAATATCTTCAGAACAAAAATATTTAGGAAAAAATATCAATCTGTGAATCAACATCTTTTATATCATGTATAATACGAATGTTCTCCTTTAGCTTCGACACACAGCTTCAATCACGGAATAAACTCATCGCTAGCCGTACGTAAGGTGCCGCAGAGTCTGTCATGTCGCCAGTGTCATTGAAACCTTCTACGAGTACGATACAAGAACCTCTGTCTAATGTTAAGCTTTTTAAAGAGGAATGAGATTTGTGTATCATTATTCCAGCCTTATGCAAACCTATTACAATAACAAGCTTATAATAATCCGAACAAACACTGGTAGGCAAAGTCCAGTCTTATTTCTTAAATAATATTTATGCATATCTGAGCTCTTTGGCCAATGTATTTTTAATAAACAGAAATAATTGTATAAAGATACATTAATATTTTAACGTCGAATAGTATTTATAGCTAGACTATGTATATTATTATGGAAGAAGTTAAAAATTGCACCAATTATATCTATTCCCAAATAAATACCAATCGTAAAAGAACTCATAGTTGACACGTATTACACTATTTACGTATTATGCTATTTATTTAATGGTGTTATTTTTTAAGATGTTCATGCAATTTATTTTAACAAGACTCAATGGACGCGTAAAATTGCGAGTTGAATGACCGCGAGCCCTATACGAACTCACCGCGCACGCCTGACGCCTGCCTGCCCCAACTAGTGCACCGTAGTTAAATATTTATAATTGTGGGAGTAATATTTTAGGACATTAATAAAATACACTTAATCGATCTTAAAGTGTTATAATTGTACATAGAATAAAAAATAAAATATGAGGTTTACAATACAAAGTTACATCTAAAAATTAAAGATAATATTACTGAGCTCTATCGATTGACATAATACAAAACATGTCCCAATCGATTTACATGTCCCTCGTCTTCCCTTAGTTTAACATAAATCCTTTAGCTCTCACCTTACATTCATTGTCTCCAAAGTCGGGATTTACTCGACTTTTGTTTCAATTCCAATTTTCTCATGGAAGGCCGCTTTACGGGTGATCGGTGGATCCGTTGTTTTGTTATTTTCTGTCAGTACCTACTGGTATACTCGCCCACGTAATATACATCTAAATCTCAGCGTGTATGTCGCAGTTGTATATTTTACAAATCTACAAGTTGTACGAGTATGTAGCATTTTTTTGCATATTAGACGACGCCGTTCAAATATATTGAAATACATACGAAAGATTGGGTTTTGTTTTATTAGCTATACATACCCTAGTTTAAATAGTACTTGTAACTTTATATTAATTTAAATTTTATTCACTTTTTAGATCTTTTTTATAAAAAGTTGTGTCTACATACTACTTAGTATACGAGTAATGGCAGGCAAGAATCAGGTGTTCGCATTATTCACGAAAAAATGCCCTTTCCTATTCTTTGTAAAACCTCCCTCGGTACCTTAGACATGGATCATAGCGAGCGGACAACATCAGGACCACCTCTCCCGCAAGCTTGGCATTTTGAACAAGGCGCGGAGGTTCGCAACGAAGCATCGCCGATTGCTATAATAAATATCAGGAGATCAGGAGATACTATAAAATCCTGAAATTTCGCAGATTAGACTACATTTGGCATTGGTTTGCACACCAGTTTGTTCGCTTCGCGGTCGGAGCAAATATTATATGTTTTATAAAAAAAAATAGTAAAAGGATTTGTCCTGTGCGGGTTTTGTTCCGGGTTAGGTAAAACAACTGCATTCTGTTGACTGAACTAAAACGAAACTAAACGCTGCACGCATCATTTTTTAACAAGACTTTACTTGTCCATGTATTCTCCATATTAAAAACCTGCTTTTCTGCATGAAATAGTGCCTCTGGCCAACTCTGACGGCAACTTGATCGTTTTTGCAGCCGTCTGGTTTCTTCAATCTAACTTAACATTAGAAATGCCGTGTTATAATAATGAAAAAAAAAAATGAATTGATAATTATCATATTTATTTACCTCTACGTACAATACTCTTCAAATCACTTGAAACTACGCGTTTTTATGATTTTCAGACACCATTGATAAGGCGTCATTATAGAAACAGGACTAGCCTATAGGAGGAGGCTAGTTTACGATGATATTTCGCAGATGATTTTAGTATTATAAGACGACGCAGATTCTCGTTCCGCGCTATTTATGAGTACACAGTCAAGTCCAGTAATATTTTGTTGTTTGTAATTTTAATATATAAAATATATATATTGTCACGCCTGAACTTCAGCTGGGATAGGCAGACTCTCTTGCTTCCTTCACATTCTCTTCATGCTCTATGGAAATGGGCACTGCAGCCCATAACCATTTTTTTTAGAATGTCTTTAATTTCATCGAGGAATAATCTTTTGGGCCCCTTTATTATCCTTTCATTTACCTCTCTATTATAAATTTCTTTCGTCAATTGTATACACAACCTAAAAAATCTGATAATGCACATTGTATGAGTGACAGTACATGCGCAATCAGCGTTAAAGAGATTCTATTTGTTTGGCAAATACAATACTTACGTATATATAGACAACGTGGACATATGAAATAGATTCGTATTTTTTTTAGAGTCGCAAGGTAAGAGAATTTTCTATTTCTATGTCGTTTAATCCTAAAATAACCTATTATCTATAACCCTATATCTAGTATCTATAACCCACAGTGGAATGATGGCTTTATGTTAACATAACATTGCATTAGAAATCTGTACCCGTCTTTACCAAGCCTTGAAACGAAACCTAAATTAAATTCTTCCGTTCATTTAATTTGTAATAATTCATATGATGCGATATTTAATAGAATTTAACAATGGGTTTTATTAATACAAAATTTCTGCATTGACTTTTTCCAAATATTTAAAGTAGTTTAGTATAACTCTAACCTAGCAGTATACTTGCCAATGCTATTTTTAGAAGATTTTTTCTATAGTTGAACTCATGTGAACTACTTTTGTGATTTCGCCTCTTCATCCAAATATAAACTTAAAATAAATATTATTTTAAACATTAAACAATTACCTTACCTGCATTAAATAAAAAGAAATGCCCTTTCATAGGCAATAACTTTTTGTTGATCTTCATTCTCATAGTATACCTAAAACGAAAAGAAATTTACAATTTAGTAGGAATTAATGAATTCATGAATAATAAAATCCATTCGAATATAGACGAGAATGCACTGATTACGAAAATGCATTTCTCAGATGCAACTGGACCTAACAACTATTGTATATGAGAAAGCAGGTCAGGTGACTGAAAGGAGCAATTGCTGCAGCCAGCAAAATACATCGATATTCGCAAGCGCTTAACTTAAGCAAGCTGATCAGATTAATACCTAAGTGATTTAGAAGTAATTGTTATTGTTTATAGTTTTATTCTAATTCATAATATGGTAAAGTAATTGGTTTGGTTGGTTTAGATTTTAATTTCATTTGTAATTATTCAAATTTATTTATTTACAAATTCAGAAGACATGCTAACATTTTACTTACCGGTCTATAAAAGTAAAGAGAACTAAATAGTATAATCTAGATATGTAAATAAAGACCACGTGCAAATTATTTAAAAATTCGCGCAGTCTTTGACACTAAACACGTTTCTCTGTCATGAACGACCAATCAATTACGAAATATTTCTCACACTGGCCTAAAAAGACATTCAAGTGTATAGACAACATTATACGACTACAATAACAATGCACCATTCAGCATGATGTCATCGAGACAGAAAATACTAATATTTATGGGATGAAAAGAGATAGATATATAGTTATCTTCTTCTGATCACACTGTTAAACATGGTCGCATAAGGACTTAGCCGGTTCTGTTTCGTTGTCCCTATACAAATATTTATTTGATTTATACAGTTCAATTTCATTAGCAAAACAATAATTTCCTTTATTAATTAGCGCTGTATTTGATTTGACCTTAGTAATTAATCTATAATTTTTTTATTATTGAAGAATTATGGGAGCGCAAAGTTAGAGTGACCTTCAAGCAAAGTTATTCTGCTATTCGGTGTCCACAATTCACATGTGGCAAAATAAATATACAAGAAACAATAGCGCAGCGTGTAAAGGATATAAGTTAAGTTAGGGACAGGTGAAAAAAACGTATTAATGGTAAAAAATAGTAATAATATACTAAAAATAAGTTGTTTTTTTTTATACCATCCATAACTTTTTGTGATATGCAGAACTGCATTCACAGATTTTGAGAAAATGTACAGTCAGTAGGAAAATGGAATGTTAACGGAATAACGTTTTCATGGACCGTGGACGTTTCTACTGGACCGACAGAGGTTTGAGTACTTATCAGAAATGTCTACATTCGAACGAAAATTCTGATTAGAACATTAGATTTAGAGAAGAATTTTTAAGAACTAATCAAGAACTAGAGAAGATTATCGATGTAACTATGATTGTCTACCTAGGCATTTTTTGCTTTTGGGTATAGTATACCACGAGGCTGGCTTAATAAAAACTGATAATTTCTCTTACGCCCCCTAGGGCATAAGGTGCCTGTATGTAAACTCGGTCTTATGACTTACCATAGTTTCTGTGCTTTAAGTTCAGCTAGCCTCAAAAAATCCAACTCATTACAGTAAGAATGTAAATTATTTGGCAACATAATTATGTTATTTCGAGTTGAAAAATTATTTTTTCTTCCAAAAGGTATGGACAAAGATTTTCGCGATTTCTGACCTTTTTAGTACTCAAACCCTAGTCGGACCAGTAAAGAATATTGACACCTATGAGAAACAGGATCGATTGTCTCTAAATAAAGGTTTTGTTTAAAATCGCAATTTTATTGCTGACTGTACACTTTTTCCATAATTTTTGAATGCAGTTCAGTATATCTCAAAAGTTATGGATGGTCAAAAAAATTTGGGATAACGTACATGCCCTTACACAGTCCCGTCTCGAAAATCCACGCTGTATAACATTAAAATTTTCGAACGTTTTTTTCCTCATGCGATAATATCAGTTTAATTATTTTTTCAATCTCATCTTCTATTTTATAACAAATATTTTTATAAGTTATAAAATACCAAATTAACGAAAACATTTCGGAATTTAATTATTGTTTGAAACTTTAATAAATAACCCTTTAAATTTACAGGTACTTATAATACTTGTTCACAAATATTTGGTATTTGAAAACCTTGAAAATGTTTTAATTAAATACGGTATCATTAATTTTTTTAACGAGCTTAGTAGGTTACGGAACAATTTCATACTTACCGAACAAGTTGAGAAAATTGAACTTTTATCGATGAAAACTTCATCAATAAAAATTTGAAAAATATTAATTTTATTGTTTGACTTTAAATAGACAAGGAGTCAAAATATATGAATTTAAAAATGTATATCACAATCTGAAATAAATTTACTTAAGGAAATAAAAAATATGATAACGAAACGAATGGACAATTTCATTCACAACAAAATGCTGCGGTATGAAAAACGCTACGTAATTTCCGGAGCGGTGCACGATAGAAGCAATGAAAATTGTAATATCACAAAATGTAAGAAAACCCTGTGAACACCGTACATACAAAATAAATCGAGTAAACAAACAAGCGATTCAATCTCGCATATTGGATTTTAAAACAAATGTATAATAGTTACATACGGTTTTTTTTTTCACTATCTAATTTTAGGATTTGGATGCGTTTTAGGTTAATAAAAAAACACTATATTTTCCATCTTTTATTTGCAAATACATTCTATGCTTAAGGTAGTAACAGATAATGCACATTATAACTGTTTTAATGCGCGACTATAAATCAATATATATATAAGTAGATAGGTATATAACAAAGATACAACCAATTACAAAATTCTGTAAAAAAATATTCATTACATTTAATTTGCTTGTATTGTTTAAATTTAATGTAGTAAATGTATATTTAAGTACTCGTTTATTATATATCTTTAAACATATTTCACAGACCCATACATTTGAACGCGTTTAACTTATAACGTACACGTAATCGACGTTGTTCTCGAACATTTTCTGTTACCCCTCGCACATCATGATGAACTCAAGGCCATTTCTTTCAATTCACAATCGGATTTACTTATAAATGGTTTCAACATAGAGATATGATTAAAATTCCTATATAAACAATTTTCTATCAGTCAACAATTAAGTGAACTTATAAATCATTATACCTTAACAAATTTAGACATAATAAATATTCAACAACAAATTAAATGAATTAAAATGTGAATGATAATTGAAAGTTTTAATAATAGAGATTAAGTTAATAAGTACTAGCAATAGGATCGATATATTGTATAAGGGTGTGATTTTTTATTAAGATTATTAATTTTTATATTATCTATTTATTTATTGTGTAAGATTTAATTATAACATATTGTGTGATTATTATCTAGTTTTGATTTTGTTTATGACATTGCGTCGATACTTAACTTTACCAATTTGTGTTGAGACTTTAAGGATATTATGAAGGACTGATTTCCATTTGAGGCAGTGAGAGGAAAGCGAGCCTAATAACGAGTGATAGCAGATGCAATAAACTTAATATAATAACAAATTTCATAATTGAAAAGTATGAAGCCAATAAATTAAATAAGTGATAAATTATATATGACGCAAAAATTTCCTTGTTTTCATCAAAATTTCCTCGTTTTCATAAATATTTCCTCTCAATGTCCCACCCATTACTGTTTTCATTGACATTCAAGATGTTTTCATTCCAAATATGGAATTCATTTTGAATAATTATACTTGAAGCCCTAATGTACAGCCTTTTTGTGAACCTGTACAAACAATCCATTATTGACTTCAATGTATGAGCCTCTACCTTATATCATATGGCAAAAGTATAAACGAGTAGTATATACCCGAACATGAAAAAATACTATATAATACTTAAACATCTACTTCGATAATGGCAGTATTTTAAAATTGTTTAATATAATTTTATTATCAATTAATTATCATGAAAATTTGTACCATTTTCGCCAGCGTAGCGTTTATATGCTACGGATGGCTTAATGTACGTGCTTATAAGACACGATGTATCTCTAAGTTAACGTAAAAGAAACAGTTCATCTAAGATTTTATCAACCGGTACACCCAATGTTCATTATAATTAAATAAATGCCCAATAACCAATAACACCAAAGATATGTACTTTGAAAATATATTGGAAATATTTAAAATTGAAAACTCATTTATAAAATCTGCTCATAAAATATATTTAAATACTAACAACTGTATTAGGATGCAATACTATATTGATTTACATAAGAAACAATTAAGAATATTAGCTAATATGACACATAAAAAACAAGAACATAACAAATACAAGACAATAATAATTGAGCTAATTCATAGACACATAAATATTAGACAACATAGATTAAGAAAATGCAAACTCGGTTTTGAACCAACAATGTAGACACTATGTTGACTTACCTCATAACCAGTTGAACTTTTCAATTCGGTTATTAATAAACACATTGATTGCATCGAACCGATTCATAATACATCACATACAAATGAACAAAAATAATTTAAACTTTATTAAGACTTTAATAAAATTCCCCTTAAAGTTAAACCGTCATCTTACCAATATAATTAATCGTAAATAGTGAACCTCACGCCGATCGAAATTTTGTGATTACGCAAATGTACATACTCGTAGGTAATCTAAAAAGTTAAGCTTATTTTACTTTACGAATAAAATATAAAATTTAATAAAAATATAGTCATGATTCTAAAATTGTGCACTAATTATTATAATATAAATTAATTAACGAGTCAATACATTATAAGTAATCACAAACGAGTGACTAGTTATTTGGCAATAATGCGCGTATAATTAATGTCGGAGAACAGTCATACTAAGCGTGTACCTAACTAATCATTAATTTAATTTAGAATATAAGAACTTGCGACCGAGATCGCAAGTGTTTAAAATTAATCTCCGACACGAATTATTGACCTATATATAAATATATCGACTAATTATTTTAATGTTTTGTCTATAACTAAAATTGTATACACTTATAAATTACGCATGTTGTACTATATTTTGTATTATAATTATATATTTTCAATTTGGGAACCTACCATCCAATTGTAGCAGTTACGTAAATATTTTTACGCAATACACGATAAGAGTCTAACAGGACGTACCTCAAGATAAGTTTCCATAAAACTATATGATATATCAACAAGAACATAATAGTTAATATGTTATAATACATATAAATATTTTAAATTGAGCATTTCATAATTTCATTTTGCTCCTCCGCGCTTTTAATATAAAACGATACATGAAAAAACGATTATTTCTTTCTGAACACAATTACGAGTATTACGGAACGTATAGATATTTTGTAAACTACACTTATTCATTATGGTTGCAGATAAAACCGTCACAGCCGTGGACACCCGATACCAATCGCTTTATAGTTATATTTTTTAAATTTTAAAGTTATATTAATCGTTAACACCGTACCAGCGCACTTTACGGTGCCTGCCTCTAAAACATTTAAAAACATCTTGTCTCATAGATGTAATACAATGATTTATGTTGAACACTGAATTCAAACAATTGTTGAGCGAGGAAAAATATTCTAAAGAAGGAACGTGTGTGGTGTGAACCAGCATTTGACCCGTTGAGAACCGACGACGGCCACATAATCAATAATAAACAAACGACACGTACTAGTAGAAAGAAAATTGCCATAATAGTTATAACATGTTTAGTGCATAAGAAATTAGACTCTATTTATAGTTTATGACTAGTTTCTTTGTAGAAAGCATTAAAGCAAAACATTGCTTTAGACATATAAATAATGCATATACTCGTAAGAGACAACGCAGTTGATTCTATTGAGGTACATTCTGTTGATTCTGTTCCAATAATACTTTTAAAAAATATAATTTTAGTGCGAGATTTAATTAATTTAAATATTTCGGCTATTCAGTCATTACTAATTTATCTCTTCCCTTACTTAAGTCAGAAAATTTAATTAATTTATTATTCTTCTTAATTTTTACGTTCATGTACGTATTGCCGTATTATATCTGAAGGATTTCAAATAAACTTTTTACAATGGATAGAGCAGCACACTTGAAAAGATATTTCCTAATAGTTGTGTGCACAAATATGTAACATACCAAAGGACATTTTTTTACAACAGGAAATAATAACTATGAATAAATAGAATATTATTTTGGACCTCAATCTAAAAGTCGTGTTAAAAGTCGAAGCCGAATTTTAGGTGGGTACTTTCCATCGACATAGGAAGAATTTGTGTATTTTAAGTCAAGTACTTTGTTTACTACAGAGATGTTTCCATCTTAATTAGGTACCTAACTGAAAAACTCTCGAATATAATCCCCCCCCCCTTCTTAGATATTGCCGATCATTGTATGCTTTTTACTTTTAGTATTTTCTGATTTAAAATTAAAATAAAGATGTTTGTTGTAAAATATCCAAATGGCTAAAACTGATTACCTATCCCACCATACATTTTCCTAGTTGTTATAAAATGTCATCCGGTATAACTCATTTACTTCCTAGGCTCAAAATTTTCCTATAAAAATCCTATAAAAATTTACAGTACCATAATTATGCACTCAACTATTATTCCACTTGGAATGGCAGTTATTTAATACTTCGATCCAATAAAGACAAATATAACAGTTTCAATATTGGAAGCTGGAGACAATAGACGGTAAACTGCTTTTAGCTAAGCTAACATGGAACCGAACATGCAAAGATCGTTTAATAAAAATATAAGTCATAATAATTTTGCGAAGACCTAATTTTAGTAGGTACAAGACGCTGGGTACTTTAAAAGTGACCCTTGAATCTTGTAAA
This sequence comes from Tinea trinotella, assembly GCA_905220615.1. Taxonomy (NCBI): domain Eukaryota; kingdom Metazoa; phylum Arthropoda; class Insecta; order Lepidoptera; family Tineidae; genus Tinea; species Tinea trinotella. The sequence continues at coordinate 8,882,495 of HG992305.1, forward strand.
TCATAATATAAAAGACTTTGCTACAGAACTAATTATTTTACGCCGTGACTTAAATCTAAATTTCGTTAAATAACCTAATCACATCAATTTAGAACATTTGTTGAGTCGCATACGCTATGATAGTCTCGCGGCCATTGGCTTGCCGCTTGAATCCATGAAACTAGTAGTTTGATGGGGGTCATGAGGTGCACTCTTTGGTGCGCTGGATAGTCCCAGTGTCAGACGTTACCGGTGGCTGGGAAGCGCGGCGGCGGCAGTGGCGGCGGCGGCCTTACGCCTTCACCGCCCGCCGATGATTCAGACACTGTCAAACAAACATTGTCCTCAGCATTTGACCTGAACCTAAACGTCGCTTTACCATCTAATACTCACGAGAGTCATGTTTCTCGTCAACAGGCGCGGGCGGCGGGGGCGGGGGCAGTTGCTGCTCGAGCGCGTTGACGCAGTTTATCATGCTACCGTAAAGTCGACTGTCACGGAGGCTGTCCCTAATTAACACACACACACAAACAACATTATTAGCACATTGGTTTGAATGATCAGGGTATTTACTTTTCCGTAATTAGAATTCAAAAATTTTAAACATTTTCCTATATTAACAGTTGTTGTATGTTAATAGGAACTTTATTTTTGACATAAAAATATGAATTTTCTTCGGATTTCACTTAAAATATCAGATACACGCTAGCATGCCATTTACACACTGCCAAGGGATATGAAAAGGTTATTACAGTGATTAAGTGCATTGTAAATGGTCTTTATGTCAGTTGATGATAGTAATGATTACATTTGCTTAAAGTGAAAAGCTGATTACATTAACATTTGTAGCATACATTGAAAGCATTATTTTAACTTAACATGCAACAATCAATGAACTTTTAGTGAATGTTCTACATATTTTATTGAACATCTGTATAACTTAACAGGCTGTAGGTATTTGATAAGTGTAATATTTAGTTCGGAAAGAGAAGTAGATAGTTTAGAAAGTATAACATTCCATTATTTTAGAATTGTTTTTGAAACTAATACTTACCATGTAAGTATTGTAAGCATCAGAAGTAGATTATCTTAAATTAAACATCGATATTTACAAATAAATAACATTTGAAATTATAAAAAAACAAAATATATAGACACATAATCACAACATATAATATTAACTGTCACCTACTGTCATGTGTATCATCGATAATAATCATCATCGCCGTATAAGACAGACCATTGCGCTGGACTCATAATTCTAAACGCAACAGAAGAAAATTATCAATGTACTGAAAATAAATTTGTTAAATCACACGATATTGTTACAACTCATACCTTCCGTTAGAATTTCGGAATAAAGCCAAAATCTCTTCAAATGTTTTATTTTTGGTTTCAGGAACTTTCTTATAAGTAAATATCCAAAAAATTGCAAGAAATACACTAAAAGGCAGAAATGTATAGTTTTCCAATAATGCCTGCAAATAAATAAAATAATTAATATAAATCATTAATATCAGATAGGTATATTATAGAAATTGACTAAATACTTTACCTTCATACTGGGGAATCCAATTCCCACTATAAAATTGGCTAGCCAATTCACTAAGACAGCTATCGCCATAGCACTGGGTCGAGGTCCTTGGGAGAACAATTCTGCGGTGATGAGCCAAGGAATCGAGCCGGGCCCGACAGCGAAGAACACCACAAAACTAAGCGTCGACACCACGGACAGGTAACTCATCCAATCGATCATCTCCTGCACATATCCGAAAAACTCCTATCAGGGGATAGCAATGATGCCCTTTCCCATATCCGACCGGTTAAAAGAAATATATTTACAAACATAAATTAGTTACACCACACACTTATGCTTCATAACTTGTGAGTGCTATGTCAACTGCGTGTTGTGTGACCATGTCCAACAATACACCCTACATAACAATATTGATCACGTGTCTGCCTATTATTTTCTATAAGATTTCAAGTGATTACTAAATTGACCCCATCAATTAATTGTTTTTAATTTATTTAATTTCAATAATATAATTCATATATAAGCTACTACTGAAAATAAATTATATTATTGTGGTGCATAGTAGACGTGGGCTTCGGATATTTCACGTTTGGTGTCCGTATAGCAGATCAGGTAGGTGATCATAACAATGAAAGTATCTGCTTCAAATCATAATAAGTGCTTACTGCGCTTATGGGCAGCCTTGGCGTAAAGTGAGAGCTATCAATAAGTTCAAAGTACATCACCAAAATTTAAATTGTGTTGTGCGTGTAGCTCAGCTTGTGAATCGTTAATCGCTCAACCATGGTAAAAAAAGGTTGTTGTACATTACTTTATTATAATATATTAGCCGCGTGTATGTGTGAGTGTGAACAAGTGTCTCAGTGCTGTTTGTGCGCGATGTACCTAACATTTATATTTGAAAATGTATTTCCTTTTATTTTATTTACATCTAAATAATGCTACCGAGAGTCCGGGTTCGGTAACAGGAAAGTCGTGTTAAGGGGGGACTGCCCTAACCTTAACTAATTAAAGCAATCAAGCGCAAGCAAAACATTTTGCCCAACAAGAATAAGGCACAAATAAAATATTTGAAAGCGCAATTAATTATATCTATCGTAAAATATAATTAAATTGAAAATGCAGAATTTCAAATATAAGCATTCAGTTACAATTCAGGACACATAAATATTTGAAATAAAATATTTATATTATTTCAGTAACTATCCTAAATTGTACTTTTAAGGAATTGAAATAATTATAAAAAAAATTAAAAACTAACTACTAGTAAAGAAAACATATATTATTAAACGTGAAAATATAAAAAAATCTTTAAATTAAAGAACATTTTACCGCATTGAAAATACATTCAAGAACCTTTCTATTATATGTTAGTTAACTATTTCTGGAGATACGATATTAGAGACAAATATAATTAACAAAATTGGAAAGTTTCTAAAATTATAAATAGACTAGCTCTAATTTCAACATAGGCATCTTTCTTTTCTTTTACATCTACAATTCTCTTCATACAGACTCTATGGTTATGCAATACCCTTGCTTTTTTTAAAGAATGATGCGATTTAATCAAGTCCCAGAACAATCGATACAAAATAATGGAGATCCTTTTGTGATGATAAAAGTGGTTGACAAAGACAAGGATTAAACATAAAACTTATAATAAGTGACTTTTCACTAACTGAAAAAATACGCGAGAAGTATCATAAATTATCTTAAGCACGTATGCTTATAATAACAATAAAATATACATTGTCACCCAGAACAACCGCTTTTACGTAAGAAGATATAATCACAGCTCTTTTTTCGGTCAGGATACAGTCACCCAATATAAAACAATAAACTAGAGATGAAACGGATAGCATTTTAGCCATCTGGCGAATACCGATTATCCAGCAAGATTTGTAGCCGGATAGCTGGATACCTGAGCGAAAATTGCCGATTAGCGCATCGTTACAAATAAGCTTCCATAGTCGGCTCACGAAGGATCGAGCGGGCTCGGGTGGATTCGGGTCTTTTAGATGATAAGGATGAAACTGACCAAATAGCATCTGATTTATCACCTGTCGATTTCCGTTCCGTTCTGAGATCGTTTCATCTCCTTTATTAAAGACTACTTATTGAAGTTTTAAGAGCTCGCCAAAAGTATCGGTTAAGATAAAAAATGTCTTGTGATAAAGTAAAGGAGAGGAGAAGATAAAGTCGGCTGTGTCCCGCGATACATACATATATTTTTTTATTGTGACTCGACATCTGAACTCCACCAACCTGATGATATGTCACATTCTGTTTATTAATGTAGTAAATTGTAGCATGCCTAACATGAACTTTAAAAAAATTGCCACAATTAATGTTTTAGTAACAGTTTATATACTGAAAAACTTATTCCTGGAGCTGGTCTTGTTTATAAAGACAGGTGAAACTGTTTGTTGTCTCTAAAAGTAGAGTAGTTAGTATTCATTCACCACAATTTTTGCCTAGTGCACGACTTAGAGAACTACTTTTCTTTTGTAAAATAAAAATATGGTTTAAATATGATTTTTTCTACTTTCGGTATCCGGCTGAATACTCGCTTATTGTTATACCGAATAGCTACCGGATATCCGTTTCATCTCTATAATGAACGCCCTATGAATTATGATATTTTCAACATATAACTATCGATAACTGACTTAGAAAATAACTTACTGTATAAACCGTATTATATTAAATAAATCAACAATTTTTTTCTGAAAATATATATTTATTCCTACGGTTTGATAACGATTTTTCAATAACCCTTATGTTTTTTTTTCTTTTAATAAAATTATAATAATATATAAGACACACCTTTATTAGGAACGAGATTGTGATGAAGATCGAAAATATGAACATTCCACCAAGTCCATATAAATGTAGCGTTCGGCGTCCAGTACGGTCCATAAGTGGTAATGATACCAATGTCATGCCAACCATAATAGCTCCAATGCCCATCGTGGCAAACTTAGCGGATTCCTCAGTCAATCCAGATGATGTGAACAATGACGTTGAATAGTAAAATACCTGATGATATAGACTGGATTGTTATATTGCCACAATGTTTATCAAAAATATACTCATAAATAATATAAGTAGAATCATACAGCATTAATTCCGCTTAGTTGTTGAGATAGTTGCATGACGACCCCTATTAGCAAAGGTGCTCGAAGTGTCGGTGAACATAGCAGTTCTCGCATGGAAATAGAAGCCTCAGCTTGTTGAGCACGCTCCTCGGCTCGCATCTCCTCAATGTCCTCTTCAACCTTATGATATGAGTCAATATCAATAAAATACCAGTAAGTTTATTAGTTAACAACATCTAGAATAAGTAAATTTTATATCACCTGATTGCTAGCACGTAATCTACGCAAAGCTCTTCGAGCTTCTTCTTCCCATTGACGAGTTATGAGCAAATATCGAGGTGACTCTGGGCACGCGGGTAATAATATTAATTGTAAAATTGCGGGACATATTGCAAGGCCTACAACAATGAGGATTATCTTAATTAGTGGCTCTTATGATCGAATACCGAAATTAATTATTAATAAATATTATTACCGAGTAGTATTGGCCATCCGTCGTCTGTGCCCAAAATCTGCTCAATGCCCAAAACTTGCGATAATAAGAGTCCCACAGTTACAGCTAACTGATTAACCGTGCCCAGCCCCCCACGTAAATTTAAAGGAGCTATTTCCGATATGTACATTGGCACTAATGACGTATTTAGACCTAAAAACCATCCTCAATAATTATTCTATGAATTTATTTATTGATCGATACAATAATAAATAAATTAATAACATTAAACTTACCACAATTTACTCCAATAATGAAACGCCCAAAAAATAACATCTCATAACAATGTGATATCTTTGTGAACCCCATAAGACTAGCTCCACTTATTCCAAGAATATTATTTAACAATAAACCTCCTTTTCTAAAAGTTTAAAGATTGTTTATATATATTTGATTTATTTCATTTATTAAATTATTAAAAACGTTTTATAAAATGAATGTTTAAATAGGTGGTTCAATACCTTCCAAAGCGGTTCGCAATCATTCCACCAGAAAATCCACCAAGCATACCACCGATAGCAAAAATGCTAACGGCTATTGAATATAATTTATTTACTGAGTCTTCTTGTATATCTTTACCATATCGATCTTTATACACGTCTTTCATAAAGTTTTCGATGTTCTGAAAGGGATTAGGATAGTTGTAGACAAAGTTAGGCATCACATGTTCTAAAGTAGGAAGCACAAGTTTGTGCAAACAAGTTTTAAGTGCGAAATCCGTGTTAATCGTTATTATTACATAATATGTTTGAAAATTAATATGTTACGTAATTCATTTGCACACATACCCTGCCTGGAGCATTAATAACACCTGTGTTATAACCAAATTGAAGCATTCCTAATACCGCGGCTAAGATTGCATAAGATAGGAAGAACGTTAAACCCTGAAATTAATAACTGGTGTTAGGTACGCGGTATTATTGTCATACAACTTGCGCCTGTGTTTTCTTTATTGTTTGTACTTTTTGTTTGTATTTGTGTGATGAATGTCTGATATTACGAAAGTGTTCACTGAGGCTAGCTTCTAATTCGAATTGGGTTATCTACATTTGGCGAAAAGCGCATTCATACAAAATGCAACAATCATGCAGACGTACACATTTATAATGACAAGTTAATTACAATATTAGTAATAAATTAATACATCACATTACCTGTTCTAACAACCTTAACTTTCTTCTTTGTGAATGTTCTTCGAGCCGGTCTACATATTCCCTTAACTCCTCTATCTCCTCTTTTACCTGTTGTACCGTATCCAATTCCTGTTTGATGGCAACCATGTCCCTTTTTACCTAGAACAATGAGAATACCTATAAATATAAATTGTATGGTAATATACAATTTACAGGTTTCTACATTGAAGCATAGTTACAAGTATAAAATAATTACAAAAGTTTGAAACTCCTGAAAATATCCGATTAAAAGTTTGACAACACCAGCCTTTATACAATAAAAATCAAAACAACTTATACACAGCTCAGCTTTATCAAAGTTTTAACAAAACTATAAAGTTTATGACAGACCTGTCAGTTATTGTCTCTAACCGCCACGCGATATCATAAACCCGGAGTTAGAAGCTATTCTTGTCTAAACTCAAATCTGATAATAAATTGGCTTAATATTTATAAAGTTTACAAATACGTAAATTTATGTTTATGGATATATTTTAATCGCAATTTATATTATAAAATATGATTAGTTTGTATTAAATAAAGTTAAATAAATAAAACATAAAGGTAGAACTTTGAAAATTCACCATCCACGAAGGTAATTACGTATTCTATATTACAAATTCTAAAACAAACTCATTAATTATTCATTACCGTTGCTAACGTTGTTCCTTTCAAAGAAAAATAATAAAATATTCTATTAATGTTTTATATCTCGTATAAAAACAAGGTTTTATGAAATAATAAATAGGAATATGTACTCCGACGAAATGTTATCGAAAAATGAAAATTCAATCGAGATAAACAAATAAAAATTGTAACTATTTTTTTACGATGTCAACCAATTTTAATGTAAAAATTCCTGTGAAAATTCGAATATGGTTTTAAATAATCAAATGAACATTCACGCTTCATATTCATATTGAATGTTCGTAGCATATCGTAAACATGAGGAAGGAAGCATGTGAAAGTTTTATCATAAACGCTTCACAAAAACACTCTTTACTCAACTACGAGTAGATCGTAGATCTACAAAGTCAAGTAACAAATTACTTTAGATAATAACAAGTTGAAAGAACTACAAAGAAATAATAATTGCTTTTGTAATTTTGTTTCGAATTCGTAGAATACTAATTTTCTTATTGCCACCCTCTACACGGATTATATCCATTTAGCAGAATTCGATTAATAAAAGTCTAAAGTTAAATTCGTACTCGACCACAAATGGGCGACGCGGCGGCTACAGTAGATGTTTCAGTATTCAGGGTAGGAGGCAGGAAAGGGGGCGACCACCCGCCCTGGCGGCGATACCGATGACGCCGGTTGTTCAACTACAAAATATCTCTCGTTCGAAAATTGAGGTCAAAAGCTACGAAAGTAGTTTTATTTTATTCATTAAAGCGACACGTTGTGTTTTATGTATTAATATTATATTTCTGTTTTTGTTATTTACAGTAAGACTTAATTCGATTATTTATTAAATATAATATTATAAAGCTGATTAGTAGTGTAATTATTATTAATAAGAAAGAATTATGCTAAGAGCTATTTATGCTTTGCGAAATTAATTTAAAAGACGATAAATCTAGTTGCGTAATACAGAATATCAAGGGGAATAGTGTGGTGTGGAAGTCTAAATCCAGCAGTTGATGATTAAGGACTCCTAATATAGAAAGACTCGCTCGAAAAACCAACAGATGGAAAGGAAAGGTTTTAGAGTAGAGGTTTTCCACGAACCGGAAAAGGCAGCGTGGGTAGGCCTCCCTCCCACTAGGTGGGCTGACGACATCGTGAAAATCACGAATAACCAATGGATGCAACTGGCATCTTGACGTTCGAAATGGCGTTCAATTAAAATTATTGAAACAGTAAAAAAAGACAGAAAGAAAGAAAATAACTTTATTATCGTCACACAAAATATACAATATAAATTGAAACAAAAAACACAACTGTGGCGAAAAATAGGTGATCAGCTCAGTATGAGCTGCAGCTTCAGATTAGCTTCAGCTGCAGCACTGATTTTCAGCTGATACCTTGAACATTGGACTTGTTAAATAATTAAAAGTCGAGTAAACTCGGTGGTCAATAATAAACTGGTAAATAATAAACAATAATACTATAATATAGAATAAACATAAAACCCAATTTAGGTATACGTCTGGGATGCTTTTTGAATTAAAACAGCTTGTAGTATTTTCAAAATTAAGTTTGAAACCACTTGCAGAGCGCATAACTCAAATTGGTAGTAGTAAGTCATTCCAAATTTTCGCAGCCTGAAACCGAAACTACCTAAAACTATCGCAAAGCGCAGAGGGAGATACGATTTCTATAATAATTTTAATAATCAATCAATTAAATTCCCTTTTCCCACATCAAAAAAATTCCCCTGCTTTTTTATTTTGATTTTATACAAGCTCTACGGTTATGGGCTTTGTTTTATAATGGTATGAACTCTCAGAGAATAATCAAATCAAGCCCAATCACGGCTTCTTATGCAATGTAAAACATAGTCTGCGTTTGGGACACATACAATTCACATTTCAATAGGAATATTGTTATAAGAAATATTCAATTAGTGAGGCATTAAACGTAATTGATTGGACGGCCAACGTCGACCGACAAAGCCTACGTTAAATTTACTCCACTGTGTATTTAACATATAATAGCTTAATTTGTTTTGGGCTTAAATCAAATTGAAATTCCATTTCAATTTGATTGACATCAATTTACTTTAACAAATTTGGGATATAATGTCATTTTAAAATACAAGTAGGCATAATATAAATATGCCAACGGAGTATTTCTACATTGAAAACAAATAATGAAACGAATATACCAATGCATTCCATTACGTAAATTTGTTATAATAATGTTCGCGGAAATTGAACGCGCGAATATTCGTGGAAAGCAATCAACTTGATTAATACCAAATATTGGTTAATCCGTTTTATGTTTATTGGTAACAAGAAGCTTATATTTTGTTGAAAATGATACGTTTTAGAACTAATGTATTGTTCTATTTTATTTTATAGAACAATATATTAAATATATAAAATTTCTTTTTAACTTTATTTTACGTTTCAATATAAGAAATATAAGAATTATTAACATTATTAGGAAAACATCCCCTGGAGATAGAATAGAAACTTTAATGTTGACACAACCTTTGATACTATGTTTTATTAAATGTTATTTTATAAAATAAATGTTGTTATAATTCAGAAACTCTATTCTGAAACCCTATTCAGTTGTATGATAGCAGAGTTGTATATAAACGTTCTTATATTATATACAATTCTGCTATATCTTATGCAGAGTTGTACGAGTAAGCAATAAACATTGTAAACCTGATATTTTCCTCTCCAAATTATTCTAAAAGGCGCATTTAGTTTGAAGCTATGGTTAAAGCGTATGTTTGTCTCTGAAATATACATAAATAAGCAACAGCCTGATATAATTAAGAAAACAGATAATACGTCTATTTGTTTCACTTAAATTTGAGAGCTAATGACAACTACATCAAATTATTATAATAATCATTGTAATAATGACAACTATAATATTTTATAAAGCATCACAAAGGAACACTGTACAATTATTCGCGAAAATTTTTACTTCGCTTTAAAATATACTTCGCCATTGCTAAGAAAAATGAAGACTTCTAAAAAACTTATGGTATTTTAAATACAAAATTTTAATAGATTTATTAATAATATTGCACGGTTGCTCGTATGGTACGGAATACCTATGAATTAAATGTGTCTGTGAGCGACGATTTGTGAATACCTTAACATCTCGCTAAATGTGACTACTCGGAATCGTTCAATATTATAATATATCAAGCTACTCCAAGTGGTTCTGCCACCCTGTTTAGAAATAGGGCGTAAATAATTACATTTTTCAAATGTATAAAAGAATTAGCTAATGCAATCTCTCGATTAATGACTGCACAAAGTAAGTTTAAGAGCATAAAATTAGAGCACATTTGTAAAGAGTTGGGGCTTTAAGTAGACTTTTTTTACCTAGTTTATTTTGCCCTAAATAATTCTTTCAAAATCATTTAAAACCTTCCCAAAAACAACCATAAAACTATATTTATAAAACAAAGATCGTTCTTTAGAAAAGATAAAAACTTTCCCGTAAACACGTATCAGTTCAGGAATTGATTCCGATATAAAAATAAAAGGCTTACAATAAAGTTGACTCTAGTACAATCAATCAAAATCCTCTAATAAGAACGGGCGGTAATCCTCGCTTATCAATGTATCAATCGGGTGGACGTGAAGTGTGTACCTAAGTGAACGGGGCATGTTTCGTTCACTATCGATTGACGTCATCACACCACTAGCGTGCCGTATCGCCACCGCATCCCCCCAATTCTCTTGGCACAGAACTTACGATCGGAATCCGAATAACCTATATTTCAAAGTTACGTACATAGGGCGTACTAAAAGTTTTCGGAGCTAGCCACTTACATAAACAATATTAAAAAATTAATAAAAATATTTGAAAAGTTTGGTTCTAGAAAACCGTTGTTTCACCTGTCGCTTGTTTTTACAATGTGGATTTTGCTGTTTCCAAATGGTATAACTAATTAGGCGGTCACCGATCTTTATGAGAGGCTGTCAAAGAATATGAAATAATGGTTTTCAAAATTGTTTCATTTTTATGACAAACGGAGAATAATTAATTATATAAAAACGATAAATTTAGTTTTGTCCATTAATAGTTATTTTTTTATACTCAATATTATTCTTTTTTTTTATTTGTAATGATTTAAATATTTATTACGAACAAAAAATAAATATTTATAAATATATTTTACATGTCTTTATTGTATATTATGATCGTTTAAGTATGATATATTTATTTTGTTCCTCACTCTCCTTTTTAATTTTTAAATAGTACTGAAGGTTCACGCCAAATATACGAGTAGTGGCCAACGAAAGGTGAACCCGCCAGTTTTTTAAGCTACAACACTGACATTTTGACGAATGGCATCTGATGTCTACTTTTAATTAATTGGCTTTAATTAAAAGTAGTGCGGAGGAGTTTTCATCATAATGAGTAAATATAAAGAAAAACAAGAGGAGTATAAAATAATAAAAAACTGAATATTTTTTATTAAAGTTTAAGGTTTTTTTTATAAATTTTTTTATTGTGACTCGACATATGACAGCACCCGGCTTGATGTTAACCTGAAGTGTAGTTCATGAATGGATGTCAATGCTACTACAATTCAATAACTAAGTAGCAATCACGTCCACTATGCCGGCCTAGTTGTAACCGGCAACCTACAATCTGATCTCGGAACGCGACCAAATCACTTCACGGTCTGTATACCTCTAAGTGGTGGTACTACCCCGTATCGGCATGCTGGGTTCCACTGTCTTTGATAACTAGACCTGAAGCAAACATCCTCCTTTTTATTAATAAATAAATATTAACAAATGTTTAATACAATATTACAAATAAAAGCTATGAAACAAATATTTGCTGCGATCATGAATAGAACCCGGGACTTTACGCGCAACAAACTTATTGTTGACCGTTCGTCCACGCCTGTCGTCATTTATAGGTTAGTGAAACATACAGAAAATTATATTTGAGAATTAAATTAAAATTTAATAGATGTAGAAAACCAAATACAGGAGATTAATTGCTATTGATCCAAACTGAAGCAGTTGGAACAAAAAGAGTTAATACAAGTATATTTTACTATAAAGTTATATTTAAGAACTTATCATTTTACCTTGCAAATTCAATGTAAAAAGTTGAATAGCAATAGCAAGTTTTTTAGCTATTCTGATATTCTAATTTACTCGTAGTTCTATCTCTTGTAATTTTATGATCAGAGCGGATCCGTCATCAGATCTATGAATTCTTTTAAACAAAACTAGATAGCCTATACTATTTTTTCTAAATCTAGTTCTCATTGATAAAAAATATTCTTCCATTTTTTCATTGTAAATGTAAGGGTAGCGAGGGAGTTGTTTCAAGATCGTGGTAAGTGGCTCTGCCTATCCTTGTAGAAAAAAATGTCAATTTCATTGATTGATTGATATTTCATATTGGAGGCTTCGTCTACGTATTTTTACAAAAATATAAACTTTAATCACCAAATAATATTTAAAAAAAATTAGGTTCATTACGATGTAAAATAATTAAAAGTACTATTAGATATCAGTACTTAAATAAAATCTTAAATAATTGTCTCGATGCTACGGGTCTAGCAATGCCTCTCTCTCACTCAAATGTTACAGCTCGAATATTAATATATTTATGTATAGTTGGGTAGCGGCTTGAAATATGTTTAATACATGCACCTCTATCTACAGAAATAAAGTATCCAAAATCCACACCGATAAAACATTAACATTAATATAAATTGAGTGGAAGTACTATAAGAAATCAATTACGAAATAATCTATTGCTACTCCGTAAAATAACGAACGAAATGATCGCTAAATAATATTACATAAATAATTCAGAGTGGTACTTCATGAAATTTCGAAGTTCAGGAGTCGTAAGAATTGTGTCTTGAATTTTTTATTCGAGAATTATTGTGAAATAACTTCCAAGTTACTTATCAACTTATGACTTATAAATGTTATTTTATTAAACGGCGCTTTTCATGAGGAAAATATTAAGTAATACGTGACTCGGAAAATTGGCCTTTAAAGTATAATTTGGGGACATTTCATCTATTACGATAAAAAAATAAGTTATATTTATTTTTTTATAAAAGGAAAACATTTAAGTAGATTTACTTTCAATATGATCGGAATGTTAGTCATTTCACTTCACAAAAGACACTTTTTATTTGTATCGAAACGTTTATAAAAATAGATATTATCTTCTCTTTGTGGGTTTTATATTCACGCCGAAATTACGTAGAAACCATTTCCAAGAAAAATACTGTAGGGGAAAATATTTTAATAAAAAAATATTCTGAATTTTCGCGAAGACAAATACAAAGTTAAGCATCATAGCTCAGCTACAAATTGCCAATTTGTATGGAGGTTACAAATTCTGAGAGGAGAAGTATATTTATTTGGTTAGATATATATATCGTTTAGTCTCTGCCACTTTGTTGGCGTACGGCAAAGCTTTTACACGCTTTGGTTGTCAGAAACCCTGGGGGAAACAAGCTGCCTAGATGCATTTACCATGTAACTCAAATAATTGAGACAAGTTAAATTTGTTCAAGCGTGATTTGCATAAAACCACATAGAAATCCGAGTCAATTTATTTTATTAAATATATGTTTTTTACAAGTTCGCATTGATAGGATTTAAAGTATAATATTAGTACATTTTGCAATATCCATAAACAAGTACATCTTATCAGATTAAATTATGACGCTGTCGATCAATCAATAAATTGTCACGACTTTTTCACATGGATAGGCAGAGACAATGGAGCGCGACGATCCTGACATAACTCTCTCGTTCTAAGCAACCCAGCTTTCTTGAGGATGGCTCTATTTTGGTCGGAAAACACTCTCCTGGGTCTGCCTCGTTCACATCAAACTTATAAATTCCTTTCGTCAATCTACTTTTATTGATCCTTTCCATGTGCCCAAACCATCGAAGCTTTCCTTTGTTAATCCTTGATCAATCGCTGTTCAATTAAATATTATTGGCTCTTTAAGAGCGTTCGATCATAGAAAGCAGTACTTTCGAATTAAATTAAGTTAGTCTATTACTCACATTTTAAAGTCCACTTTAGGTGAACCATAATTGTTTTAGGATATTATTTTTAAATTACAATTGTAGCAGGATTTATGTACGACTGGAGTTTTTCAATTTACATTATTAAATTTATCAGGCACTTTCATTATAGTGCGAACTTTTAATTTTCATTCTGATCTCCAACTTCACTTTTATCATCTATATTAGTATCCATGTCGTCAAAGCTTACTGATTTATTATTATGTACATCATTACTAATATGATTCTTAGATAATAATAGGATTTTGATAACTCTCGTCTAGTAAGTACTCCTATTACATTTTTGGGTTCTCTTTAATAATAACATCTCTGGATCTTATTAGTGAATTATTTTCTTTACATCAACCCATATCTAATTCAAACAAAATATTTTCTTTTACCATTTATAGATTACTGTTTTCGTAAATTTTGTTATTTATGACAATGGTTATCTTATATATTATTTTATATTTGAGATAGTATCTAAACGTGGTTTAATCTAAACGAACATAAAAATAAAGTAGTTGCTTATGAATTACTTTTGAAAAAAAAACGAGTTCTGAGTATTGTGAAAACAATGGAGAGCAAATCCATTTTGGAGATTTTCAAACTACAGATAAGAAAAACGATGGCTGCAAAGCTCTCGAAACGTCGAAATAATAAAAAATAATTAACTAAAAATATACGCGTTAGTAATTTGTTTAATTCATTAAGCTAATTAATGTGCAGGCCAGGCCGTAATATTCGTCTGTCAACTTCAATTTGATAGTATAATAAAGTTTTAAATGGGACATATATATTAATATGTTCACATTTATATATTTTTTTAATAAAACTCGACATCTGACATCGATTGTCTTCATAGTAAAATACTCACAGTCTACAAAATACACAATAAATCATCATATAACAAAAAATAGGTACGTATAAAATTCGAAACGACATTTTCAATAAATGATAGAAGCATGAATTCCGTTAAAAAATAAAAATCTCTAGGTTTGTTTGGAAGTTTAGTGATGCATTTCAATCAACGCTTTCACAAAAGGAACTTAATTGAATCAAAATAGTTTTTTAAGCGCTTGCTGTGTAAAAAATACATGTGTAAAACATTTTGTCTAGGTTTTGGATGTTCTATGGCGGCTCTTAAAAGGATTTTGAAAGAAGAAACATTGTTCGTTACGGACAACGGTTTTACTTTTAAACCTACTTACTCGTAAATCCACAAATAACATAAAATATTCTAAAATTATATTAAAGGTAATATTTAATATTAAAGCTTTTTAATTAACAAGATTTCGTCTTTTAAAAGTAAAAGAACAGTAGAAAATAATTTATTGCTCTGTTGACAGAGGACTTAGTAAACAATCTTGAACATTGTCAATACAAATAACTTTTTTCTAGCTAAGTAATAAAACTTTGTACATCGTCTGTTTTTTTTCTTTTAGTATCATTTTGTAAATAAGCTTATAAGGAATTTATACCTTTTTTTATTTCTTGCGGGAAAATATTGATAACGTTGTTCAGTAATAAACTTTTGGAAGTACTTAGGTGTGACAAAAAAGTCTTTATATTTACCAAGAATAAAGTGACACATATGAGTTATGAAACAAGTATTATTATATAATATAATTATACAAACATGATTTAAATTTGCGTGTGCGTTTTTATCATAATAAAGTAAGTACTATCAGTGCCACAATTTTAATAACAATTATTCGCAGCAGCAATATGATATGAACCTAAAGCATATTATTTGGCGCCGAAATCGGAACCTCTTATTTGTACGAGCCCAACCTCAAATCAGAATATTGGGTTATGCGATATTAGAATACCGGTAACCTCTGCAGAGGTGTAAATTACAGGCTTATTTATACATGCATATATTCCATTTAATAGATTTCGAGCAGCAAACAAGCATTACCAAATGGAAGGCTTGTTTACAGCAGTATGTGTAGCTCTGGCGAATATTAAGAAATATTAGAATAAAACCAATTTTAATTTAAAATAAATACAAATACAATTTTGTCGTAGCCTTGTTTTAAGTAAAATGAATAGTTATAGTAAAACTACAATAGTAATAATTAAGGGACTCACCTCGGAGACCTCGCTCTGACATGATTCGACGCTCTTAGTGAGTTCTTGTAACTGTGTACGTATTTCGCAAAGTGCCACCGTCGTCTCGAGCTGTCGATCCCCTCGCTGTAATTCATCCAACTTCGCACTCAGGTTCATGCTCATCACGCTCACCTGTCTCTGTAGGCTGTACAACAAAAGTAACATTATGAAAACATTAACTATATGCAACAGAGGTGCAAATTGGATACGGTAAATATTTGGGGATTCTAACTAACAGTACATTTTATTACTTTTGAAAATTAAATATTTTGCAATATTTAGTTTAATAGATCAGATCATTCTTGAAAATTCGACAGGTGCATTAAAGCGGCGCTGTTCAGTGGTTAGCAAATACATCGTACAAACTCTCGGCCAATTTTAAATTAAATTCACTTTTGAATTCCTACCAAAAACAAGTTAATATAATAGTATAGTTTCATTATGGTTTCAAAGACATAATTCACAAAACGCACAAGAACACAACACTAGGGCGTAAAATAAAGCATACGATAACAGTAACAATAAGCTCTCACTCTCATTCAGAGGAGATTAAAATACGAACCGTACACAGTCACGTTGTGTGGATCGTTGTTTTCTAAACGTACAAGGTTTTGATGATATTGATGAAACAGAGCGCTTGGCAAAACGTTAAATAAAAAGAAACATTTTCACAAAGAAAGTCTTAGCCAAGGCGAACACAGAAGGTATTATGAAAGGCATCTATATAAAACTTTAAAAATACTAAGTCAGCTGGGTGAATTTTTTCATACATATATAATGGATATGTGTGTCTAATATCGAAATACTATTTGTTTGATTTCCGAAGAAAATGAGGCAATCATTGTTTCTTACAACATAGAACATTTCAAATAAAAAAATACGAATTATAAAGTTGTGAGAAAGCTTCTTATGGCTATTTATAAATGAAGAGTCTATTACTCCCTAAACATATTCTAGAAGATATAAAATAAGGTAGAGAAAAGAGAGTATAAAGAATGATTTATGATAACCTACATATGCATATTTCCAATCATAGCTCCATTAATTTCTCCACTTTCTGATACCCGTACACTGCTTCTTCAATTAAGAATATTATGAGATAGTACAGTAAAGTATGCAGTACTTAGTAACTCAAAGGAAAGCAAATTGACAACTTACGAGTAACTAACAAGTTACAATTTTATAGTTTTTAACATATTTCCTAATACATTCATTGACATTAATGTAGTTGAATACTACGATACCTCAGGAAATATGGTTAGGTTTGCCAAATTTTATAAGAAAGTCAACGTACCATCTACTACAAGGCTATGAAACAAAACACATAGGAATCGATGACACAGTACAGTTCACTGTGTTTTACATGAATATCAGGGCATAACTAACACGCGTGACAGTGATTTTGGCGAATGTTTGTGCGCATGCGAAACTTGCTTCACATCTACCGGACTCTGCAGTCGCATCCAGTATCTGCATCGACGGTAGGAACATAGAAAAAAACACATAATAAGTTTATATCTTCAATTGTTACTTTTAAATTATGAAGATATAAACTTATTACTGCCGAGCGTCTATATCATCTTTTATATGCGTCTACACATTTTAAATTAACAAGTGTTATACCAATAAATTATTTGTAAAGATAAATAAGTTCGTCAGTTGTTTAATATTATGATAGACACTCAACAGCATGCTAAATAGCACGTACCTAAGTAGCAGCTCCCTGAGTGTGGCCTCGTCTTCTTCTTGCGGCGCATAGCGTATCAGCTTGCCGCCACCCTCCCGACCCACATGATCAGGTAACGCTGCGTACAAACTCGCAATATACAATCATACCATATCAATCAACAAGCAGCTCTCCCATTCCTGTAAGTTCGTATAATACAACCTAGTTTTTGAATACCTTAAAAATAATTTCTACAATACCTATATTGAATTTTTATTTGTTTTATTTTATTTGCTACCCTGTATAATAAATACAATTGACAATATTTAAGCCCCTTTAGAATTACGGTGCATGTGTTACTATTACTTTCTACCCAACTCAACGCTTTTTAAATTTAAATAATTATTATTTTTTTCTTATTATTTGTTGTGAAAAATCCAAATGCTACTAACTAAAACTTATTTAATAATAACCAAACAAGTTAATCTACGCAACGATTAGCTTATTAAGTACAAATTGAACGCTAGAGAGTAAATAATGTTGTGTCTTCATAAAAGCGAGAACTTCATTATTTGAAACAAAATTCCATAGTTAATTCCAAATGAACGCCGCGCCGTCGCAGTCTTATTTTGTGAAAAGTGAGTAATATTCCTTTTAAACACAGCAAAGGTAGCATAAAACAACAAAATAGAATATTAAAAATGTATAGTAACCTCAATTTTTTAAATCTCACAGGTATTTATTAAAATATTTCCTTTTGCAATGATGATATTTCTTTACCGGCATTCAAGGAATAAATTCAATACTTAGAAAAGCTCTGAGGAATGGGTAATGGAATGAATGCGCAAGACTATTAAATTTGCACAAGGCTTGCCTGTTCAAACTTTATTTAAAGTAAAAAATATATTCCCTTTAAAGTAAAAAGTTTAAGTATTTCCTAGAACTTTTACTACTATTATTGTTGACCCCACTTCAAGGAATGTTGTTGTTGTGAAATGACATTTTATACGTAATTATGGTGTTATTAGTGAACTAGATTTCACAGTAAGACTTTAAAAACTTAATGCACACGGTCATTTTGGTTCAATTGCAATTTTCTATAATTATAGCGTGTACAGTAGAAAATTTTATGCGGCTTTACATTAGTAACATATGCAGGCTTAGTGGCGCCACTTCTCTTTATGACAATTCAAGAGTGTTGTTAATAAAATAAATATGGAAGAGGAAGACAAATATTTTATGTGAACCTAGATATGAATATTATTATTTGCTTACGGCTTACTGAAATTGTTAACAGAAATTTTAACGGAAATATTTAACACTAAATATAAATTATTATTTAATTTAATATCTATACTAATATTATAAAGAGGTAGGATTTGTAAGTTTAGAATAGGCTCAGAAACTACAGGGACGATTTTAAAAATTCTGTCACCATTATAAAGCAAAATTCTTCGTGAGTAACATAGGCTATATTGAATTTTTTAAAATTTTAAGGTTCCGTACGAAATCTAGAATAATGTAACCCAAGGTGTAAAAATATTACTCATAAAATTTCTTACATCGCGTACGCTGCTAAAACTATTGACGACATATAAAATAGTGTGCTATACATTAATAGTACTCATGATTACTGACAAAAAGCATGCGATGGTATATGCCTAAAATGGTTTGATAATTAAGGATGATTATGTATGTGTACAGGGCCGTCTTAAGCATATTCAGCGCCGGGGTGCGAAAGTCAAGGCTCCGCTCGCGTGGTCTCAGTGTAGTAGGTACCTATCGAAATTTATGGCGGTCGACATGCGCCCCCTAGGACTCTGCGCCCGGGTGCACCGCACCCCTTGAACCCCCGGGTAAAGACGGCCCTGTATGTGTATATATGTGTATCTTCGGAACCTTGCCTAAAGGGACTCCTTTTAATAATGTATTTTAGTTAATTTTTTTTTTTATTTTTTTTTATCAATATGTTATATTTCTGTTTTAATATTAGTTTATATACACTATATATAACAACATACGTTTAATGGTAGGTACAAAGATTATGTATTCATGCATAAGAGAAAAGCTGATTATTTAACCATTAAGCATACGATGTATTTTGACCCGGGCAACGCCGGGTTACGCAGCTAGTATAAAATAATTTAATTTTAAAATAATATTGTTTTATGACCCGGATTACACATAATAAAATTTAAATAAGTATTATTTATTATCTATTATTCATTTTTAAGGTAACATAGAGTTAATTTAAGGTAACCTAACGCCAACTTGGCGGTAAAATAACGTCGCGCACACTTATTTCACAGCAAGTATGAAACGAACCTAAATGATATGAATGACGATTACAATAGTCAATAGGGCTTCATATAAAAATGAAGGATGGTAGTAAAATAATCAAAGGGTGCTTATATTATATAATAGTATGATTCGTGCACGAAACTAATGGCCTAAATTAAGATACGGTAAATTGAACATTACCGTGTCTTAAGTGTATATTATACCTATCAATAATATTTCTGATAATCTTATAATTTTCTATAGTCACATCTACTAAACATCGCATATCGCAAAATTTTATTCCTCTTTTATTTGAAATTAAATTTACAAATAAAAGTAATCAGTAAAATACTCAAATAGCGTTAAAGTATAAAACTAAAGTTAAATCCTGTTATAAGAGATTGAGAATATCACTTTTTGATTTTTATTCATGCCGCATTTCGCAAGTTTGCTGGCTGCGGATACCGAGAGCGAGGGTGGGGGTGCCGGGATCAATAGTTACATAACAGACCAACTCACAAAAACTCACTGAAGTAGAAAAATCTGCAGCTATTCAATTCCACTTATATTAAAGTTTTCGTTTTATTCTATCAGTCCTACTTGTGCTGCCTCTACAAAGTAATTGTAATTTCTCAAAGCTTTATTTATATCTCAGTTATTAGAAACGAGATCAGATATTACTTTTGTAATATTACAAACTCAATAATAAAACATTAATAACAATCCCACATTAATAGTCTTCTCAGAAATTTGTTTCAATATTAAATTCACTATATTCAAGAGCGAAAGTAGAAGCGTGAAATTTACGCTCGGATAATTTAACACCTCAAAGCAGGTATTTATTATTAAATTTTATACGAAACCTGAAACTAGCTATAACACGAACAATGGCTTTGCTACAAACTGTCGCTTACTGCCTCGTTGTTATTACATTTTGCAAAACTCGATGCATCCATCCTACACTTCCTTCGTATTCATGGTTTTGCGCAAACTGTCATGTATAATACATATATAACTTTACATTGTTCAGAGAGGAATATTGCAGAGCTTTGTTCATTATTGAGATATCATGTTGACACGGTCTCCCATTAAATTTAATAACTCTAAATATATACAGCAATATTATAATGTACTATGATTTTTTTTAATGATATTTTTATTTATTGAGGCGCTAGATATGACTTTGACTGGCCACTGCAGATTACGATAGTACCAGTGGCTTTACTGGCCGGCTGATATAGATAGAGGATAACGCATTATACGTGTACTCTTGGTATTATACGCAAATAATTATGCTGATCTTTAAAGTCAGTGCGACAAAGACATTATGAGCCGATTTGTTAGTTCATCTAGCAATTAAAAAATCTCAGACATATATTACAGTTTTGTACAAATTATACTGTAATATCTTTATGGATAATTTAAATGGATATATAAAGTCAACGCTAGGATACCATTCTCTCGGCGTCCTTACAAAAAGCAAATGAGCTAGTCTGTAACTGTTCATGGTAAAAGATTCAGACAAAGAAACAATCCTTTTGATTCTCTTGTTAAGATGAAATAATTGAAAACAATTAAATATTGGCGTTTTTAAACATCTACATTTGAGAGAGCATTTACAACTTAGTTATTTTAATTTACTATGAACTGTTACGCACTGGGCACACACCAGTGAGCGTAGCGCTGACGTAGCGTCATCACGTTCAGCGTTTTCGAATCCAATACGTTTATACGTGATTCCGGGTAAAAACGCAACGTGTACTTAAACGCAAACGGAGCGCAGACGCTCGTGTAAAAGCAGCCTAAATGTTCATTGAAAATTTCATAGGTTCAGTAGTCTTGACTGGGTAATAATGACAAAGCGATTAATTTATTGTTTGTTTTTATGCATATATTAAATTAGATACACTTTATTTTTATATAAAAGAAAATTTCATGCAATTCATATTTATCTACGGCACTGTACCACCCTTTATAATATTCATTATGTATCATCTTTTATGTTAAATAATGAATATTGTAAAGCACTATTTTGCATGTAAAATAGAAATAACTCTGGATTTTGCATTTCATATGTAAATTTCATTCAAATCAGACAGAAAGTGCTCGTATAGGAGAACCACAATTTAACCATCAGTTCACAACATTTTCGTGTGTCAAACAACATCCCACGTGTTATTAGTATTTCAATGTTCTTTGTATTGCAACGTTTAGCATAACATTTTACACAGTTGAATTTTATGAGACTGTTTTTTAATACAACAGTCCTTTTGAACAGACTTATATAACGATAACGTACGCAGGCGTGTACGTTTATATTCCAATATTATTTTATGTTCTCATGTATATTTGGTTAAACCAATTATACAATGTCAATAGAGATCTAATTCTCGCTTTGTTAAGCTACGGATATAATTCCACATCACTTATATTGAATTAACATCAAAGGGATGACTATGCCGATGAAACCACTAGTAATTAGGTTGATATACATGTTCCTCAAAGCGTAAACAGAATTTGTGAGTATTAAATTACTAACTTAACAATACCTCTCTAGTAATAATTGAAATTGATACCGTATCACATATAATTAAATCAACATAATTACCTTTCAAAAACATCAGTTATTTAGCCTTCGATATTAAGAACATCAATCGAGAAATTAATTGGGTAAACCTCTTAATTTCAACATAATACAATATAATGAAGTTAATTACAGAAACACCGTCTCAAAGGCTACAAAGACAACATTATTTGTTTGAAAATCTATTATTAGACGAGACGACGACGACAGACATCTAAGCTTATTTAAATTCTATTAAATTGGTAAACAATAAAATTAAAGGGAATTTGTTTTACTTTTAGAGTAAATAGCGTCTCAATAGGTCAATGTTCGACGTAAACAATTCGGATTATACTTTTCTGAATTTGTTACGGGTAATTCCTTGTAACAAGTTCTACTTTATAATGCTTCTAAATTGCCTTTGTATAATTATAGCTGTTCTCATAAAGCTTTTTCTTAAGGATTTTTTTGTATTTTTGTTTATTATTGCGACGCGATATCTGACCTTGAATTACCAAACAAGTAAAGGTCTAGAGCGCCAATGACCGCAAAATCAGACTCAGACGGTTTCCTCGATCGCTGTTACTATGCCCGTAAAGGGGATATTTCGCGCTTCGCTTGAATGATCCACGATTATAGTACCGAAAAAACACTTGGGCGGGTAAAGCATGCCATTTGTCGATTGTTCGCCAATTAAACGATGTGCTGAACCATTTAGTTCGATTGACGGTTTAGGTAACAAAATGTGGATGGCCTGTATATGGCCTGTATATCAATCAATCAAATTGTCACGCCCTTTCCCACAGGGATAGGCAGAGACAATGTAGCGCTACTTGCCACGATCCTGACACGACTTCCTCGCTTCCTTCACACAATTTTCTTCATACATGGTACTAGACAACCTAGTTTTTTGAGGATGTTTCCGATTTGGTCGGCAAACAACCTCCTGGGCCTGCATCTTTTAACCTATCCATTCACATGCGATATTTTTTCCTGTATAAACAAACAAAATCTCTCATCCCGTCTATAACCTGTTCCCCAGCTGCGAGCTGAGTACTATAGTGCCTGTGCATTATTTGCATAGCAATCAATGTCGGATTCAAGATCCATTACGTTATTAATGTGCAGAAGGAACAATGTTGACCATCCAGACACGTAGCCTGTCAGGTAATTCGTATGCCCCGAGCTTAGAAATGAGAAAACTGTGGCAGACAACATCGCCACCCATCGTGCGTGATCTACGCTAATGGGTCACTAGACCATATCGTTTCGCCTAAGACTAGACCATAATATGGTTATCGTCGGTCAAATCACGAAGAGACGTATCTCAAAAATTAGCTGTTTTGAGTTGAGTATGCCATCGCATTCACAGACTCGAGTTTCATATTGTCACCAAAGGACGTGACTGTATTCCAATCCATTATGCCAGTACAACGTGTCGCGAAGAGACGTAACTCAATTTTAGGGAAAATTTTGGTATCACGAAAAAGCCTATCTCGATTTACGTCTGTTCGTGAAAATTTTTTTTTCTTAATATAACAATTTATCGTCGCTGGTTCTTGATGTTCAAGTAAACCTGTAAACGAATTGACTTTTTACTACCTTGAATGATTTGTTTATGTTGTGATAAAATATACTACTCTATAAGACTGCTACTCCTAATCTAATATTGCTTTGTAAAGAGATTTTTGTTTTAATTCTGACCCGACTTCTGACCTCGATGCGTTTGAAGGTGCGATTCCGTTGGCGACTCCAGACTGCGACAGCATACTTGACTTCTGGTTTGTATGAATCGGTATGAAATTGATTGCGTGCAAGACGACACTGCGGTCTGCAGCCGCCGCATGTCGCTAGTGTATCTAGCCGCAGTGCCAGTCATCGTATTAAATAACTTTCTTCGTGTGATCTGCAATATCCTTTATTGAGCTTGTTTTCTAGTGAATGTTGAGTATGGCAGAAGAAGCATGAGAGTAAAATTAACGCAGTAGAAATGCGGGCGTCAAGGAGTGTATGTGGAGTGACGATAGCAGATAGAATAAGGAATAGCACATTGCGTGATAGATGTGGTTTGAAAGAAGATGTAGTGACAAGAATTGACAAAGGAATGTTTCGATGGTTTGGGCACATAGAAAGGATGAGTGAAAGGAGATTAACGAAAGGAATTTATAAATCTAATGTGGATGGCTGCGTTAAACAAGGCAGGCATAGGAGGGTGTTTTTCGACCAAATCGGAGACATCCTCAAGAAAGCTAGGTTGCCTAGTGCCTATAACCACAGAGCCTGTATGAAGAGAATTGTGGATGTAAAGGAAGCAAGGGAGTTGTGTAAGGATTGTGGTAAGTGGCGCTCCATTGTCTGCCTATCCCTGTTGGAGGAAGGGATGACAGTTTGATTAATTGATTTTCTGTTACTTGTAGTATATAGGTGTAATAATAACATAAACAAATCGTAGTCCTCCTCCTCTTTTAAGAAAAGTAACAAAAGATGCAACGCAACACGCAACGTTTTATAACGACTGCACAACTGTGTAGCTGTCCGCGTATTCAGTCTGCAGACCTTGATGGTCAACAAGAGGAGGTCCAAGAGGTCCAACAACTGAATAAAACAGAGTCAGTTCATGGTTGCCCCAGTCACCATTACTATGTCGACCAAAGTTACTTCTTTATGCATCACTTGAAAAATCCAAGGTTATAGAATGGAGAGAACACATGGGCAAGCATTCTTCTTTTCGATTATTTTACAAAGAAACGACAAACCAAACCTTTTAGTTCGACTGCCGATTCGAAGACAAAACGTGGATGCTTCCCCCGACCTGTGCGGGTATTACAAGCGTGTAAAAACGAGGCAGTAACAAGGTTAAAAAGCTCCTTGGTACATTCTCCGTGGTATAGGCGATAGAGGCACAAAGCCTCTATGCGAAGTTGCAGGGGCTTCAGAGTTCGCCGGGCTTCTGCATCTCCCATAAGTCGGACAGCTGGGCGCTGCGATGAATCTAGTGCATCAAGAAGATACTTGGCAGACCAGTCCTAGAGGTGTGAACAGTACTCTGCGCAAAATCAAATTTGAGCCTTATATAGCTGGCGAATCTGGCGTGAAGAACCGCCGCCGTAAGAGGAGGCTTTCCGATGTGGTCACTGTGATTTAAGTCGCTGAGAAGGCTCGTTCCTAAAATGTCCAGTTTGTCCGAAGTACCGAGGGAGATGTTACAAAGAAAAGAAAAGGAATATTATATATTTAGCAAGACATACTGAAACATATCCAAATAATCAGATAACTGTTGCATCAAAATCTCACACGCAATATTAAACAATTAAATAAAACACCGATTGAAAATAAGATTTCACATAAAAATTACGGTCGTAGATCTAATGTAGATGTGCTTTGGCAGTACACATTCGATAAGGACCCAATAACATATTATCTATTATACGCCACTACCTCATTATTAATATTTAATCCTTTTGTGAGTTTATTGCATTTCTTTTTTAAATATAATAAACAATAAAACCGTATTTTGGTGTTTTATAATACATATTTGTTTGGCGTAAACGAGCTTGATGCCATTTTTCCTTATCACGAATGGACGTATCTAAATATTTATTTAATAAAAATTATATTACTTAAAAACTAGTGCATCTAAATTAAAAATAAATATAGAGACATCTAAAGAGATAATACCGTTCATAAATAGTAACATTAATATGTCGATAAAACTTTTAAATTTTGAAGGAGGGCCCCAAGTATGAACACATTTTCCTTAAAATCGCTCTACTGTAAAAGTATTAAAACTGAGATACGTCTCTTCGTGATTTGACCGACGAATGTACCATATGTTCTGGCTACCTAGCGAGACCTTAATTATATGTCCATTGCGCAGTACTAAGCAATCAGACGGCATTACGCAGGGTCCGAATGCTCTATTTTTTTAGCGATCGGTTGCACATTGGCCCAACCGATCGCTACGATCGGAAGGCTCGAATCCTGAGGCACACATCTATTAAAACTGTTTTAGCTGATTTATCTCGCGGTGGCCAGCACCATAATCCGCCGTAAGTTAGCGACGATTTTTCTATTATATAATACAAGCACGTTTAGTAGCTTAAGTAGGTATAGAAATTATTTTTAAAAATGTACTCAGCCAGGCTTTTGTCGTATGCACAATTGAATCATCAGGCTGTTAAAATATTGGCAATGGTGAGACTACAAAATAAAATTAAAAAAAAACGTTAATCTTATTAAACATCGGACTCGACATATTTGTCGGCATTCCGCCTGATGTTAAGCTGGAGTGCGACTGAGTGTAATAAAGGCGACTACTAGTACAGTTAACAACTGCAAGTAGCTATCGCATCCACTATGCCGGCCCAACATAGTCAACCTTCAAGCTGATACCTAAACCCGATTAAGTCGCGTTATTTTTTTATGTTGGCAAGACATATATAATAGCGCCCTAATGACTATTGCTGAAGTGCGAGCCTATGAGTGACGGCTGATACTTTATAAATGTCTGCTAACCGCGTTCGCATTCACTATGCCGACCTAGCTGCATTAAACTATTCAACTTTCAAGCTGTTCCTAAAACAAGCCGATCCTAAACGTGACTGAAACGACCTAACACATCTTTACACCAGAAGACGTAAATTATTTTTAAAAGGAAAACTAAATTCCTTACTCTCTCTAATTACATTAACTTTGCAGACATTATAACAAAGATCAACTTCAATTTTCATGGCATATCACCTTCATTATGCACCGCAATAGAGTTTGGCAACACATACTCCAACTTTGTACTACTGCAAGTTTCCACCCGAGACATCCCGCTTTCCGCCAACTTGTCGAACTTTCTCAAACACTAGGAAATTTTCTGATCATAATTTAGGGTGTTTCTAGCAAATACAATCTCTTTTTATAAATATTTACTCATAATAATTCAAAGTTTAAAGGAATAAGTTTACATTTTATTTTATTTAGCTTTCTACATTGTTCTTGTTTTTCATTAGTTAATCATAAAAAGTCAAGTCTTCATTTAAGTTTTTGATTAAAAATAAATATATTAAATCAATTAATTAAGTAATAATAATATTCTAATGAGGCCGAACGCTCACTGACCTTTTAAGTAATACTTTATATTTAA
Source organism: Tinea trinotella (assembly GCA_905220615.1). Classification (NCBI taxonomy): domain Eukaryota; kingdom Metazoa; phylum Arthropoda; class Insecta; order Lepidoptera; family Tineidae; genus Tinea; species Tinea trinotella. The sequence continues at coordinate 8,910,241 of HG992305.1, forward strand.
CACTTGTAAAATAATGACTTCTATACGAATATCAAAGTCTAAGCGCCACCTGTTAGGCGAGTACACGCGACGAGCATCCGCGTCGATGCCGATCTTACTTCTGCGCCATAAAGCGGGACCTGAGAACGGAACACATACGCGGTCGCCCAGAACGGACGGTGTTCTATGGCGCAGAAGTAGAACCGTGCGCGAATAACCGTCGGCATTACCGTCGGCAGCAGGCAACGGCTTTTAAACGCCTAAATATGTGTTTCATAAAATTTTAACTCCCTTAATAACTGATCAAATCAAATTGTTACGGCTCGGTTCCCTATATAGGCAGAGATAATTACAATTTACTTAACAATTATATTACACTTGCTAATTGTTTAAGGTTAAACAATTAGCAAGTGAATTGCTCTATCCGCCCATGTCTACATCTTAGATTTTGAACCATAATCGCCAGATTTTTATAATTAACAGTCGACGTAGAGAAGCGCGTTTAAAGTGGGCCTATGTAGACACATAAATAAAAAACTATTTTGGCTTTCTTCTTATTTATTATCGAATATATTGGTTCGAAACCAATATAATCGATTACAATAATAAAAATCTAGGCAGTAATTTATTTAGCTCTAATAGAAAATTCCCTGAAAATTCGCCTTCCCTGTTATTCGGCTATTTTTTTTTTATTGTGACTCGACATATGACAACACCCTTCTTGATCTTAAGCCGAAGTGTGGTCCATGAATGAATGTCACTGCTACTACAATTCAATAACTGTGAGTAGCAATCACATCCACTATGCCGGCCTAGATGGAACTGGCAACTTACAAGCTGATCCCGAAACGTGACCAAATCACGGTCTGTATACTTGTAAGTGGTGGTACTACCCCGGATCGGCAGACTGGGTACCACTGCCTACCACTCTGATAAAACCACTCTGATTCTATCCGGCTATTAGAAATGAATGACAGTCCTATTGTTACGAAACATATTTAACCAACGGTTAGTGTACAAATGTAGTCCATCCCTCACAGAACTTTCGCAATATGTCTATTGTGGGTTGGCAACTGCAGTTCTCGTGTAAGCCAAGATGTATCTCTTTGTGAATGCGATTTTCGAAGGAACTCTCGAACTTTTTTTTAATTTTCCTAAATACCTTCCTAACTTAATAATACACTCAGAGATCTCTCGTCCTAAAAAGTGGTGAAAAACCGACAACCGATGGGGAAGAAAGGTTCTAGAGTGGACACCACTAACCGCTTTCGGTTAGTGGTACGCAGCGTAGGTAGGCCTCCCACTAGGTGGACTGACGACATAGTGAAAGTCACGAATAACCGGAGGATGCAGCTGGCATCTTGTCGTTCGGAATGGCGTTCTAAGGGGAAGGCCTATGTTCAACAGTAAACGTCTCCTGGCTGATGATGATGACTACTCCGGATGGGAAGCTGGACAAATGACCACCTTTGTATGCCTAACATTCTTTACACCATACATCATATTACATCACCACAAAGTCCCAAACCGTTTAGTGTTACAAGACCTGGAGAAGGATTTTGAAAACACTCATTTATTCCGGCTGTGGCCAAATAAATTAGTATTAAATTAACGAATTAGGAAAAATGAAGCACGGCAGAGCGTAAGTTTAAAACTTTATTGGTAAATGAATTAAACAAATTTTATGCGGCTTACTATCGCGTTTATTTTGGTTTTCATTTTACAAATACGGAGAGACTCCGTGACCACGATGGCTGCAAAGCTCGCGAAACGTCGGAATAATAAAAAAATGTAAAATTAAAACCAAAATAAACGCGATAGTAAGCCGCATAAAATTTGTTTAATTCATTAATCAATGTTCGCGCAAGATCTAACTTTGGCCTCTGATATGTTTATATCACGATAATAATTTATTTGACTCGTATGTATATCATTAACTCTTATAATAGCTAAATGATTTTTTAATTAATTCACACTAAATGTTCCTCAAGTGAATTAACTCAAGACAATGATTCTTGAGATTAGTGTAGTCAAACATAAGGACGAATGCTCGTCCTTTCTCGGCCATTGTTTATTTGGATCTTATTTCTAGTTTACTGTTATTTATTTTTAACAAACGCTTAAACTTATATTTAATTTACATTTATGATTAGTTTCGCCTTCGCATTGTGGTTTAAAAATTATATAACATTAAAGTTTACCTACATTTAAATTTAGATAAAACTACAATATTAATAAGTATCTAGTTATATTATTATATTAAAATAATATAAATAAGCATTCTAAATAAATAAAAGATCAAATTAAATAAAATGAATTTATTATGTTGTGCACGTATTGTAACACAAACTAATATAACACGACAAAACTATATAATATAAAAAATCAATCTTATTATAAACACCAATTATTTATTACTCGTAATATTATATATTTATCTTTGTTTTGATATGATTGATTAAAAGGAAGTTTCTCAATTCTGGCCTACTTCAACTGAAAATAAAAATGAATGAGAAAACAAGTTTACAAAGTTTTTTTCAGATCCTCAAGACGAAAATAAGTTGAACGAACAAATAATAAAGAGTTTCCAATTTCAAACTTTTCTAGCAAACGTTGATCTGATTTTGTTTCTATCAGATGAATTAATTTTAAATGCTCGCAATATTAAAAAGGTTACCCATCCATTTTTTTGCTAATTAGTCAGCTAATAGTAAGTGGCTGGCATGACGGCACTGGCCCCGTACTTACCATCAAGCCAGACGAGGAAAAAGGTCGCATTTCAATTAACAAAAATATATGTGGATTAATGACTTTCACTGTACAAGCTTAATTAGGTCACTTAGCTTTTGGTACAATTAATTAATTATACATAATAGTTAAAAAGTAATTGACGACTCGCGTGGCGCATTGCTTGGCACACCAGTCTATCGATTTCCAAAATTCCGAGTGCGATTCCCGGTCGCAGCAAAAAACTTTTTTGGTCTTTTCCTTGTAATTAGGAGATGAGATTTTTTTACATTTAAAATATTTTAGTTTTTTACTAAGCTTACTAAGTTTTTTACTACCCAAGTGCTTGTATCATAGAAACAGGACAACTAACGTATATATATCAAAGATACCGGCAGTGTACAAATATATCTTTTTTCGCCTTAAAAAAATATTACAAAAACATAAGCTTGAGTATATGAAAATATATCACAACTTTCCATACATATCTATAGCAAAAAGAGCCAATTCCACTACTGGTAATTTGCTTCGGGTCTGCTTATCAAAGAGTGGTAGGTAGTGGTACCCAGTCTGCTGATCCGGGATTGTACCACCACTAACAAGTATACAGACCGTAAAGTGATTTGCTCGCGTTTTGGGATCAGCTTGTAAGTTGCCTGTTTCAACTAGGCCAGCATAGTGAATGTGATTGCTACTTACAGTTATTGAATTGTAGTAGCAGTGGCATCTATTTATGGACCACACTCCAGCTTAACATTAAGCGGGGTGCTGTCATATGTCGAGTCACAATAAAAATTAAAAAAAAACATAGTGTGACTGTATTGCGACAGGCGTGGCGCATTGGTTAGAACATCTGTTCGTTACGCATAAAGTCCCGGCTTCGATTCGCGATCGGAGCAAATATTTATTTCATAGCTTTTATTAGCAATATAATTTAATAAATAGGATAAATATTACAAACATTTGTAAATAAAGTCCCGGATTCGATTTCCGGTCGGAGCAAATATTTGTTTCATAGATTTTATTTGAAATATTATTAAATAAATAAAATGTATGTTACAAATATTTGTAAATAAAAAGAGAGGCTGATGTTTTCTTCGGCTCTAATCAGAATAGAATGGTAGACAATGGTACCCAGTCTGTCATCCAGTGGTACTACACCACTACTTACAAATATACTGACCATGAAGTTACTTAGTCGCGTTTCGGGATCAACTTATAAGTTATTGGTTCCAACTAGGCCACACAATTATTTAACTATAGTATTAGTTGCCTTTATTCATGGACCGCACTCCAATTTCACATTGTCATATGTCGAGCCACAATAAATGGCCGGCATACTGACGGCGACTAAGGCAACTGTTAAATGAAACGGTTTTTTAGAGTCGTCGGGGCTCTTAGACCTCCCCTCGCCTACCAACAGGCAAGTCGATGCTGACATCTGAATGTCGCAAATCAATATAAAAAAGAACTACTAATTTGAACAGGATGTCTTATGGTTTACCCCTCGACAGTCTTTTCGAAAGCATAGTACAAGTAGTTGACAATAAAGATGGGACGATCTCGATTTTTTAAACCGAGTTAGGTCGATTTAAAAATATAGAAAACCCGATTCACAAACCGAGTTGACAATTCGGTCCGACAATCTAAATTGCCTAATATACAGTATGATTCGCTATAGAATTTCGGATGTCAAATATGACTAAATAGATTTGGTGTCTGATCTAAAATTATATATACTTAAGTATATAATAGTTTAAACCGGTTTATTGTAGATGTTAACAGACCCAACTCGGTTTAGGTCTCAACTCGGTTTAACCCGGGTTGAAAAGTCGAGTCGTTACATCTCTAGTTGACAATGTAAATGCCTTTTAACATAAGCAAAGGTGATTTGACCAGTCCTAGTTCAGTTACCTAAATAGCCTCAGTAGTGGGTCAAACTTTATCGTAAGAAATAAAGTATCGTTAGAAATATCTCACTAAGAATAGTCGTCTAGATAAAAGTGCTTGCTTGGCAATAGGTTTAAAATATATTCAGCATTAAAACTATAAAACACGGTATTGATTTGACTGATATCAATCAAAGAGGATTTTATACCATCCTATAAATATAGGTTGCCTAGTGCCCATAACCGTAGAGCTTGTATAAGAAGAATTGTAAATGTGAAGAAAGCGAGGAAGTTGTGTCAGGATCGTGACAAGTGGCGCTCTATTGTCTCTGCCTATCCCTGTGGGAAAAAAGCGTAACAATTTGATTGATTGATTGATAAATATAACCGTTTCGGCCATATACATACATACATATGCACGAGATGTTCGGGTCACTTTTCGTAGTAACTACTCCTAACGATTGCTCGGCAAATGTAAATATAATTTTAGTCTATGATTATACAAGTGATTGTACCCGCCACGAGTTTGACCTTTTCTGTTGAAATTAATTCAATAAAATTCAGAAATCAAATAAGCAATCATGTTTTACTTATTAAAGCTTTATAAAAGAAATAAATAACGTTTTTTTCATCAATTTCAGATTGCTAATTCGATAAACTGTACCGGTATTAACAAACCATTCAAGTTGTAACGCAATATTAGCAACCTTCAATTCAATATTTCAAAAATGTACCTATTTGATGAAATTAAGTTTAGTAGGTGTTTTTTGTGATATTTTTAGAAAAGTATATAAGTTTTTGTTTTTAGTTCGACAGCAATAAGCCTACCTGATGTTAAGCTGAAGAGTGGTCATTGAATGAAATTAACTACAAGTAGTAGTTTCATTCATTATACTTGTTACATTGTTATGATGTTCATCCATTATGCCATTATTACTTCACGGGCTGTATACGACAGGCGTGGACGAACGGTTTGGCGATTGGTTTGTTGCGCGTAAAGCCCGGGGTTCGATTACCGGTCGGAGTATTTGTTACATAGCTTTTATTTCTAATATTTAATTATATTAAATATTGCAAATATTTGTTATTAAAAAACGAAGTGGATATTTGCTTCGGGTCTGGTTATCAAAGAGTAGTAGGCAGTGGTACCCAGTCGATCCCAGGATAGTACCACCACTTACAAGTATACAGACCGTAAAGTGATCATCTTGTAAGTTGCCGGTTCCAACTAGGCCGACATAGTGGATGTGATTGCTACTCACAGTTATTAAATTGTAGTACCAGTGACATTCATTCATGGACCACTTCGGCTTAACATCAAGCGGGGTGCTGTCATATGTCGAGTCACAATAAATAAATAAAACTTATTAAAAGTGTTGGTACATCAACACTTTTAATAAGCCAAGCGGGTCAGACTTGGCAAATTACCACTCCTAAACACTCAAACTAGAAGCAAATAGCTGCTCTTTTTTTAATTAACAAAATTTCGTAATAACCAACCTAATATTTAAATAATACAATCAAATGCTATAAAACAAACCTTTGCTCTGACCCTAATCAAAACATAAGGAAATATAATATGTCTACCTTTATACATTTTTTTTTTATTGTGACACGACATTTGACATCGACTTGCCTGATGATAAGCAAGAAGAGATCCAAAAGTGCCGACGACTGAAACAACCGAGTTAGTACGCGGATGTCTCACCCGCCGTCACTATGCCGGCCAAAGGTGCTTCTTCACGCATCGCTTGAAGGATCCAAGGTTATAGGAAAATTACATAAAAGTAATTTCAAACGTATGAATCCTGATGCTTCTACAGGGGTAAGCAGAGACAATATATAAAACTAATTTAAAATTTGTATAATTCGTGACGATGCTTAGTGAGTGTATAGTGTATAACAGAGAGAGAGCTATTTAATAAATATTGCAAAAAAATGTTAATAAAAAAAGAGGTGGATATTTCTTTCGGGTCTGGTTATCAAAGAGTGGTAAGCATTGGTACCCAGTCTGCCAATTCGGGGTAGTACCACCTCTTACCGTAAAGGGATTTGGTCGCGTTTCGGGATCAGCTTGTAAGTTGCCGGTTCTAACTAGGCCGGCATAGTGGTCACATCCACTATGCCGGCCTAGTTAGAACTACTTGCTACTACTTGAATTGTAGTAGCAGTGACATCCGTTCATGGACCACACTCCAGCTTAACATGCTGTCATATGTCGAGTCACAAATAAAAATAAAACATAGTATAACTGTATTGCGATAGGAGTGACGCATTGGTTAGCACCCCAGGCCGTTATGCGACAAGTCGCAGGTTCGATTCCCAGTTGGGCTTTTCATAGCGTTTATATGTAATAATTAATAATTAGATTTTATATTTCAAGTATTTGTTAAGAAATAATAAGGCGGATATTTGCTCCGTGTCTGGTCTAAGAGTGGTAGGCAGTGGTTTTCAGTCTGCTGATCCGGGGTAGTACCACCATTTACAAGTATACAGACCGTGAAATGATTTGGTCACGTTTCGGGATCAGCTTGTAAATTACCGGTTCCATCTATAGTATAGGCCGGCATAGTGGATGTGATTGCTACTCACAGTTATTAAATTGTAGTAGCAGTGACAATCATTCATGGACCACTCGCTTAACATCAAGCGGGGTACTGTCATATGTCGAGTCACAATAAAAAAATTAAAAAAGTTTGTGGGTTTCCCTTTCTAATTAGACCGGCATAGTAAGTTCGACCGCTCCTTGCAGTTATTCAAGCTTAACATCATGTGGGGTGTTATTATATACTACAGCTAACTTTCTTCGGCACAATTACATGCTTTTAAACGTAATGCGTAGTGACTGTTACTGAGGCAGCCGTAAACTTAGTCGTTTTTTAGTCGTCGGCGCTCTTGGACCTTACTGATATTAGGCGAGATGTTATGTAACAAACAAAAAAAATCTGTACATTTTAAACCCTAAATAATTATTTAAGAATTAAAGGCCTGTAAAGCGGATATGACTACTACACACCTACCTACAACTGTGGTTATACTCTAGTGTAATATCACGACGTAGCACATTAGTTAACACACTAGTTCGTTACGCGTAAAGTCCCAGGTTTGATTCCCAGTCAGAGTTTGTAATAAGTAGTTTGAAGACTACAAATTTTTGTTAATAAAAAAAGAGGCGGATATTTGCTACTGGTCGAAGAGTGGTAGGCAGTGGTTCCCGATTGGAGATCCGTGAAGTGACTTAGTCGTGTTTTAGTATCAGCTTGTGAGTTGCCTTTTCCAAATAGACCGGCATAGTGGATGAGACTACTTGCAGTTGCTAGATGGACCTCACTCCACCTTAACATCGAACGATATGCGGTCATACTTACTCGTATACAAAAAAAGAGCGGCGAAGACTCAACTATAAATTGGACATTTTAAGTTTTAAAGCGATACACAATGGTCTTTGAAATATATTACTTAAGTGTAAACTGAATTATACGCGTACATATATCGTATCGCATGCATTAAATAATTTAGACGCAGTTTTTATTATGAATGGGTTTTCAGAATACCCTGAATACAGTAGAGAACTTTCAGGAGTAATAATTAATGAAGCTGCCGACGCACATTTCATTTCAGGTACACATATTTGAATTTTTTTATTCATGCTATCTCTGGGAGGTCAAATCAAGTTACAAAAGGGTGATTCTTTTTGTTATTGTGGGTCGACATTTGACCGCACCCTGCCTGGTTGTAAGATAAAGTGACGACTGCTTAATATTAGTAGCAGTCGAATATAGCCCAGTTGGAACCGGCAACATACAAGTTCATCCTAAAACGCTACTAATCACTTTAAAGTGTGACAGCCGGTTGTACCAAATATTATAATTTACGAATTTGTAAAAAGTATCGTATAAGTAAAAGAAAAAAAGAAAATTGGGCTGCACAACTTTTTAACTTCACATTTTACATTTACCTTTAACGGATATTTTATACAGAGCTAAAGGACATCATTCTTTTTTTTCTATAACTTTTGTTATTTCTAATAATAAAAATATATATAAATTGTAGTTTCGATATAAAATTATTAACAACCCAATTCACGATTTCGTAATAGTAAACGTAATAGAATAAGTATAAAGTAAAACTAAATTCGTAAATTGAAACTTTTTTGGTACAACCGGCTGAAACTGTTTTACGTAATTATTAAATATTACAAATATGAAACACACTGGTATACTAACCATTAAGCCACGCGTGTCGTCAAGTCTAACCGTTGCTTCTACACAAAATATATAGTATTCGAAATTTCCGGCTAGTAATGTCATAAAAATTATAATCTTGATAAAATATACAATGTTATAAAAGTGTAAAATGAAAGCTGCTTTCTGCTCGCTCGTTTAAAAGGATGAGATTTTATAATGTGCCAGTTACTTTTATAGGCCATGAACAGCTAACTGTTTGGATACACATATAAACTACTAACGGGAGCGTTTAGGTTCACTTCATTATATAAAATTAATGTCCTTCTGTTTTCCCCCTTCTCTCTCTCTCTTTCTCTCTCTGGTATAGTACACTATAAAGGAAGAATAAAATACTCGTAGTACAAATAATAAAGTAAACTTTTATTTAGTTTCACTTTGTAAATAGAATTGAAGGCCTGACAATTTAATTAATTGATTAATAATAGGTATGTTTCGTTTTATAAAATAAAGTGAAATATGCATTCGATTTTTAGAGTTGAAGTATAGTCTACTCTACTCGCAATCACGTACACTTTTAGACAAAATTAGAAACAACAAAAACAGTAAATAAAAAAACTGGGGTCATTGGCATAGCTCTGAGAATTGGCAAGCAATGGGCCGGACGTGTTTGCCGCATTACGGATAACAGTTTCAGCAGCCGCGATTAAGTGCACGTAGTGTAGGACGCCCTGCAGCTAGATCGACTGACCAGGGGAGTAAATGGCGTAAATGGGTAGGAGTAGACTGCTATAGGCTGATTATTACTATGATTTATTGCGGTGTTCAACTTATATTTCGTTTTATGTAATAAGAAAAGGTTAATCAAATTTTAAAAAATCTTTTCTTAGATTTTGCGTAAACATTGATTAATAAATACTATAATAAAAAATGTAAAACCAAAACCAAAATAAACGCTATAGTAAGTCGCATTAAATTTGTTTAATTCGAAAAACCTTTTGTTATAAATTTATAGACGTTATAGAGAAAATACTAAAATATATTTTATAATTACTTCGTACGAACTACGAGTCGTTAACGTCATAATAATCAGGTCGTAGTAATTAATTTAGCAAATGCACGCTGTAATAATTTTTACGGTAGTATTAAAACATTAAAACAACACTCATGGAACTACATGCATGAAAAACAATTGCAATATAAACAAGTTTCGCCGACCTCCGTTCGTAGTAATTAATGTACTCGTGTAGCGACACTCAGACGTGGCAACTAATTTAGATTGCTCTAATAAAGACATGATGATAAGGCCCGTGTAAAGGAACCTACCCACTTTTACTAATAAGAAAAATGGTAGTGTTTAATGTAAGAAAACTTTTGTGGTTTTTCGCTTCAAACAAAGGCCAGATAAATGCATGAAAATTAGTTGCACAGACTCATCAGCCAAAGTTTACTCTAGTAGCATTAGTAGTGACGAGACTTCTGGACCGCAAACTGAAACTGGCGGCAACCCTTCGCGTCGTGTCGCGTCACATCGTGACGAATAATGACCACGAGGATAATTGAAGGTAAACGATTATCCTCGAGATATAGTTATTATACGGCCTTCTCACTAGGCGAATTTAGTAGTTCAATATTTATCGTTTAACAATACGGTTCAATAATAATCGACTCAATATTACACGTGTTACACTATCTGTCCATTATAGCATTTTTTCTCGTGGATGCGGATGCCATAATTTACATTTTATTCACATTTTATTTTACAAACAAACAAAAACTGATAACCGAGGAATACAATATACAATACATAGGTACTCAATCGCGCTGATTGACTGACTGATTGAACTGATTATTCAATGCAAGTTGAACAAACAAGTTCAGACGAGTCGACTTGCTGTCAGCTATTAAATGAATCAATAAAAGTTGAAAGATAGAATTTTTGTTGACCAATATTTATTGCTTCATCTTGATTAAAAGTCTGTTCAGTTCAGACGGTTCAACTCGCGAACGAATTCGCAGTTAATCAACTAAATTCGCCTCGTGTGAAGGCCGTATTGGTGCCGCACTGCAGCGAATTTTTAAGGACATGTAAAAAATACATTTTAGGTCAATTTAAAGATTGATCATATTATACTAATAGGTATTGGTTACACGATAATTGCGCTGTCTCAATAAACAGTACAAATCCACAGAATAAAATAACGCTCATGTTTTTTATTTCAGTTATAGCTCAGATATATTCCGGCGCTAACTTTTGAGCTGCGTTGTATAAGAATAGGCAGATAGAAGAGCGCTGGACGACTGCGGTAGGAGGAACCCCGCGCTGCATATATAGTCGTACACATAACTGTTGATATTTTATACACATTCCTAAAGAGAAAAGTAAGTAGGTGATAAAACAAGTTATTGCGCTGCTTCAATACTAGCGCTCTTTTTATCTGCCGGCTTTTATACCATGTTAAATGATAATCGATTTTAATTATAACAATAATTTTGCTATTCATAAGTAGCTAAATTTTAATTAGTATTATATTAATACATGAAATAATAATAATGAGGATTATTTAACACCTATGATTATTTATGAGTATATTAATACATTAAGGATTAGCGTTACGTCGCGCGGGTAGCCGTGACCCAAATACGTGATGGGTTTTTGAGCAATGTTTACTTCTTCGCCAAAAGCGAGGCTCACGAGACGCGCGTGCTTATCTGAAGCGGATTGCGATTTTTGGCGCATAATTAACCCGTGTGCTGAAACCTGTCGTGGATAGCTGACGTGGGTACCCGCGGAACATAGCGCTTAGCCTAATTATTTTATTAAAGTCTACAATTCAAGAATCATAAGTCAATCTTCCGAAGGTTTATTGGTAGAAAATGTCTAATAGCATTTAGTGCGTAAATTATACCTATAGTTGTTTTTAAAAAGTAGTCTTAAGGGTTTTAAGCTTGAGAATTTTGTAATTGACCTGAATGATGAAATGTGGCTTTTACTACCTTGTATATAAGGAACATACTAGTAAATATTTTATATTGTTTACCACTAACACATTTTTCTCGTAGAAAGTTAATTTAACCAGTACACGACAGTAATTGGGTAATATGTTACTTTAGTGGTTTATATATACATTACTAGAGGTAATTTACGATAGGGAAGAATAAGGTAGAAATAAATACATTTGGCTCAAATTGATTAATTTATCTTTGCTACTTAATGAATTAAGGTTTAGGAGGTAATTAGGGGATAATTAAATAATCATGGGTTATTTACTACTACGTCGAAATAAGTTAGTTTTTGCAACCTATTTTGTTATTGTGGCTTGATATATGACTGTACTCCGCCTGAAGTTAGGCTGGAGCGCAGCCTAACTTCAGGTGTAGTGGTAGTGTAATTGGTTACCCAAACCGAGAGCACGGGTTCAATTAACCACTTGCCAGTACCGATGTATATTTGATATAATTTGTACTTTGGGTGTCCAGTTTCTATGATACAAGACTTTAGTAGCTTAGTATAGAAATGTGAATTTAAAAAATATTTAAATATATATTATGCCGGCCTAGTTAGAACCGTCAATTCAAAAGCTGATTCCTAAACGTTACTAAGTCACTTCACGGTCTGTACACTTGAAAATGGTGATACTGCCCCAGAACGGTAGACTGCTCAAATGACCACCAACGGTCTACTTACTACTCCTAATACCCATCGAACCTCGACTAGGCTAATAAGAAAGGGGAGGTCCTAGAGCGCCACTGACTAGAAAAATTGTCTTTTTTTACGGTTGCCTCAATCGCCGTCACTATACCGGGTGCAAAACTTTAGGTTAGCACAATATTTGGTACAATTCCCTTCATTTTACTTGGATTAATCTGATGTGGATGGATGCGTTAGACTAGTCACAAGGGTGTTTTCCGACTAAATCGAAGACATCATCTAGAAAGTTAGGTTGCCTAATCCCCATAATCGTAGAGAATGAAAACAAAGATAATGAAATGAAAAGAATTGTAGACGTGAGGGAAGCGAGGGAGTTGTGTCAGGATTGTGATAAGTGACGCTCCATTGTCTCTGCCTAACCCTGTGGGGAAAAGGCGTGACAATTTGATTGATTGTCATAGGGATCATTGAGGTAAATTAAATCATAGGTGACTAGGATAAAAAAAAGCATTATACTGGCATCTTGTCGTTCGGAATGGCGGCCTATGTTCAGCAGTGGACGTCTTTCGGCTGATGATACTAATGATGATATTTTTTGCATATAGCGCCGGCGACTGAGACAGACAAACGTATAATGAATCGGGGTTTTTCAGTCGTGGGGGCTCTTGAATTATTCTTTGCTTACCATTAGGCTCAGGCACCATTAGGACTGACGACATAGTGAAAGTCACGAATAACCGGTGGATGCAGCTGGCATCTTGTCGTTCGAAATGGCGTTCTAAGGGGGAGGCCTATGTTCAGCAGTGGACGCATTCTGGCTGATGATGATGATGATGATGATGATGATTAGGCTCAAATTTGTATCTAGTGTTCATATTCATAAGGATAATTGGGGCAAATTAAATCATAGGTAATTTATGACTAGGATAGAAAGAGGTATTTTACTTAGTACTTTTTATTACTTTATACTTTATGTTGATAAATACTACCACTCTTAGTACTTTCTAAGAGTGGTAGGTGGTGGTGCCCAGGCTACCGATTCGGAGTAGTACCAACACTTCCAAGTGTACAAACCGTGAAGTGAATTAGTCGATTTTTGGGATCAGCTTGTAAGTTGCCGGTTTCATCTGTGCGTCTGCTACTTACAGTTATTCAACTGTATTAGCAGACGCCTTAATGCATGGACCGCACTTCAGCTTAAAAACAGGCGGGGTGTAGTCATATGTCGGGTCAAAATAATAATATTAATTAAAATGTCTCGCCTTTTTTACATCGATAGGCAGAGAAATGGAGCGCAACTTGACACAATACAAAATAATAATAGTATTTAAGATTTATAGAGATAACTGAATAATCATAGGCGTAAGTATATTGTGAATGGATACGTTAAACAAGCCAGGCCCAGGAGGGTGTTCGTCGACCAAATCGGAGACATCCTCAAGAAAGCTAGGTTGCCTAGTGCCCATAACCGTAGAGCTTGTATGAGGAGAATTGTGAATGTGAAGGAAGCAAGGGAGTTGTGTCAGGATCGTGGCAAGTGGCGCTTCATTGTCTCTGCCTATCCCTGTGGGAAAAAGGCGTGACAATGATTGATTGATTGATTGATTGAAGTATATTGTTCTTTGGCCGGCATAGTGACGGCGGCTGAGGCAGCCGAGAACAATACTCGGCTTTCTCAGTCGTCGTCACTCTTGGACCTCCTCCTGCTTATCATCAGGCGGGACGAGGTCAGATGTCGTGTCACAATAAAAATAAAAAAATTACATAAGAATATACAATATAACGCCACTTTTTTTATTCACGCTTTCCATAATGCTAGCATATTCTCCTACATGCTTCAGACGTAAGGGTGTTTTAACTAAAAATTCTTAGGCCTGTAAATCATGAATCTTTTGAAAACATTGAACTTTATTCTGTGAATTTTTACTTCTTCGTCAAAGACCGAGGCCGCCGAGGACCGAAGAGTCGCGCGTGCATTTCCGAAGGGGATTGTTTTTTTGGCGTTAAAGTATTCCATGCGCGAAAACTTGTCCCGGTGTCTCACATTGGGATGATTGGTAGCTTTTTACAAGGTTTCATATTTGATTTTGGGATAGATATTTTCGAGTTATATTTCGGTGTTATTCATTTACATTAGTATGTTCTAATGAACTAATGACCTTAATAAGATGTTTCTTTGATAAGGCACCTTATTGCAACTGTAGTAGGGAAAAGTGTGGATCAAAGTTTTTCACATTTTATTTAAAACCTAATCCTCGTACCTTTCAACACATTCTAACAAAGGAACGCTTCGAAATAGACATGACAAAATTGAATACACTTTATTCCAGCGATATAAAAGACACCACAAAAAACGCTTTGAACGAGCCACAAATGCGGTTTGTCCTAACCTTTGTGCCTGCACGTGAAATATTTCCAATAACAATATGAGCTTTTTGAAAGCGGATTCTTTTTTATTTTGTACTAACATTTTTGAGTTTACGTTTTTGATGAACGATGAGAGTTGGATTTTTCACAACTATTTAAATTGACAACCGCATCTCTCTAGTGTGTTTTTTGAACCTAATTACGTATCTGTATTCGCTTTGGCTAAAAAATTAACACTTATATTCACACATGTGAATATTTGTTCAGTGAACCAACCAAACCAATTATCGTTTTTGTATGTAAAAATGAAATATCAGTAATTATTTTTAGGAAGGGGGAGTTTGATTTTTTGATTAATTGATGTTTGATTTTATTTTGGATATAATCAAAAAAAGTATTTACCTGAAATTTGATCTATTGGGGAATACAGTGGTGGTTCTTCACCGCCCGGGTGTTGGTGCTCGAGAAGACGATGGCACGAATGTCTCATGAGCGCTCCCAACCACACTGCGAAAGAATACACGGGGTGAATATTTAAAAAAAGAGAGTACGATTCATGTAATTTCATTAGAGTGTAAATGGAAACCTTATTAGGTAGGTTTAAAAGGTTGGTATTAAATATAGAATTGGGGGCACGTTCTTAAACGATCAAAGAATACATTTAAAGCCACACACTAGATTTGGGCGGGGCCATGAAGTATAAAGTAACTTTTGAGTTATGGAAATATTATTTTAGCATAGCATATGAAAGTGCATTGGGAAAACAAAAGGGTCAGTATTGATTTGAAAAAAAGAACACACCGTAAACATTACTCGTAGCTTATTTCACAGAATGAAAATACGAGCGTAAACGTGGGATACAACTGTTTTGGCAGACAGTCGCCGAAGGAATCCCTAAGCCGGGGTTGAGAACGGTGGCGGCGCGCGCATCTACTGTAATCAAGCGCTTTCTTTATACGCCCTTCTAGCAACTGAACAATTGTATAAATTACTCACTTTACTATTATTTACTGTTTCCTTTTTGATGCAGTTGTTTATTTGAGAAAGCTCTAAGCATACTTATTCTTTTAAGTATTAACGGTGTGCCACTTATTCAGAGTAAATAAAAACATGAAATATTAGCTTGCATCGGTTGTTTTATTTATTCCATTACCGTATTTTTTCTTACTTTTTATGTTTTCCCACATCCCGACTCTTTTACAAATATAAAATGTATGTTTTATTAATCAAAAAATATTACGTTTAGGAAGCTAATTAACTTTATGGGAACGTCAAAGCCATTTGTATCGATCGGTGTGTTTAACCCTTTTTGAAGGGACCCCTTCCTTATTGTATAAATGGTGTTGGTGTTTTGATTACGATAATATTGATTATTTTATATATTTTTATTTATTTAAGGTGTTTGTCATTACTTTATGGTTTGTTCGTTAAAAATGTGGTTTGTTCAATTATTGTTAATTAAAATTGAAATACATATTTCATTAGGAATAATTTGATTTAATAATTTCACGTCATTTATAAGAATAATAGATTATTTAATTAAGTCGTTCAAACAATTAAACAATCAGTTCACACAAAAAGGTGTATAATGGAGCTTTTAACCCTTTAATGAATTCTCTTAGCATTTCTTAGTAAGAAGAAATATTTTAATTAATTATTCATAGGTACTTGTAATTTAAATTGTAATAAATATTAAATAAGCCTCTATTACAATAATCCTTTTGTGAATTTGTAGAAAGACTTAATCAGCTACTTTAATATTAACGAGAGTAATTTTTTTTTTTGCTTGAACTTCGGCGTTAAACTATGGGATACTGCCACTTGGAAATGTACCTATATTTATTATAGGTATATCTTAAATATTACCAAGTATCATGGCCCTCTTTTGAGTTGATCCTCGCGCCGTATATCGATCGTTTTCCCCGGGGCGTCGAAATTGTGCTCTCTCGACCCCCGGCTAAGTTAAATAACAATGAGAATGTCGTGAATTTTTGTTATAATCCGCTATAGTAACTCTTTTGTAATAGCAATATTCTTTTATTTTTATTATGTCTTAATTATATCAAATGCTATATTTAATCTAGTAATATTACCCATATCTAACTTTACAAAGCACAAAAGTAACTTTTTTACCTCAACACTTTTTTACATGACCGACAATTTTATTGTTATTTTTAGGATGCCATTCTTTCAAATATAATTTACGTATAAATTAATTTTAATTTTATGTTATTGTTATTATTTTACCATAGACTTTTCTTTGGAATGTAATGGTATTAATAAATCCTTCTTTATATTAGGACCCTTTAATCAGGTTGTTGAAAAAAAATTCAACAAATTTCCGAGATAGTCGTTGCCTGGCTAACAAATAGTCCTAGAGCTGGCGACAAAAACCTGTAGAGGTTTTATAATAGCCCATACTTTATTATGATTAGTATGACTTAGATATATGTTCATAGTAGCACGGGCCTCTTTGTAGTTTGTTTACTTTTTATTTAATAAATTTTATATACACAGTAGTCCAGTCATTAAAGGTAAAAAATACGGCGATACTATATAATTTTGCCAAACAGCACGGATTTGTACAAATATTTGCAAATAGGTTCAAAAAGTTGAACACTCTACTCCAAAGTAGACCCTGTACTAACTAAGGGTTGCTTTTACCCTAGGGTGGATGCCGCCACCCCTTTTCGAGGGTGAAAAATGTTTCGTTGTATACTGTATGCGTACATCTATATGCATAATGGATAGATTGACTAACTCTTAGCAAGTTTTGTTTCATTAAGTTTTAGTTTTGTATTTTCCACTATTAAAACCCATGTTTTTAAACGTTTTTTTATTTTCTCTAATGCAGACGGAGTTACAGTGGTACTTGAAAGAGGTTGATTCTTATTCGTCAAACACCAACATTTAAAGTTTCCACGTAAATGCAACTCAAGGAACCTTTTTGAAGTGCTTGTAAATACCTTTTTTTAAGTTCCTACCTATAAAGCTAGGCGAGTTATGACGAATGACTGTATAATGTACCATGAGGATTCTAGAGATATATGTAAGAGATACAACTATGGTGATCCAACTAAAATTGAACTAAATGTGTTGGAGTACTGATCATGGGCCATGAGGATCCAAGAGTTATGTGAGAGATCCGACTATGGTAATTTAACCAATATTATTTTCAACTGTGACCCTAAAACCGGAATGTTGCAATATTCTGATCAAAAGCACCTGATGATGTACCATGGGGTACATGTAACCATCTTAATGCAGGTGAAACCGCAGGGCACAGTTATATAAAAATCAGAATACCTTCCTTCGTATTATGGCTGCCATATCGTTAATCCTATTGCAACTTAGGGCATACACCCGGTTTGTCCCGGTACTTCTCGGGTTTTTTTACAAACCGGGTTTTCCATGATTTTAAATACCCGGTTCTTACAAATTAAAGATAATATATAAATGTTTATTATAATATGAAAGATTCCGATGCTTGTGCGGTGCTTGTTCCTACATTAATGTATGGAAGTGAAGGTTGGGTATGGCAGAAGAGGCATGAGAGTAGAATTAACGCTGTAGAAATGCGGTCGTTAAGGAGTGTATGTGGAGTGACGATAGCGGATAGAATAAGGAATAGCACATTGCGTGATAGATGTGGCTTGAAAGAAGATGTAGTGACAAGGATTGACAAAGGAATGCTTCGATGGTTTGGGCACATTGAAAGGATGAGTGAAAGTAGATTGACGTAAGGAATTTATAAATCTGATGTGGATGGATGCGTTAAACAAGGCAGGCCCAGGAGAGTGTTTTCCGACCAAATCGGAGACATCCTCAAGAAAGCCAGGTTGCCTAGTGCCCATAACCACAGAGCTTGTATGAAGAGAATTGTGGATGTGAAGGAAGCAAGGGAGTTGTGTAAGGATTGAAAGATTCCGAACGCAGAGTTTCCTTCCACCATTTTCAGTTGTCAAATTACCCTCCTCTTTCCCATGTCCCACCCCGCGCTCGCGTTGGCTTCCAGTTCGTTTGTTATTATTCTCCAAATTTCACTTGGACTAACAACATTTCTTATTATTATTGTCATTAACATATGTTTTTATTCAACTATTATTCGCTTGATATAACAAATTAACAACGGGTGCGCTAATATTTATTTGATATAATAATTGTTTGGTATAAATTTCATTAACATGGATTAGATATAATAGTCGTTGATTTAGATATTAAATAAATAAATAAAATAGGTTAGTGCTCCTAGCAACGAGCGTGGTTTCAATGGTGTTGAATAAGCTCGCGAAAAGCATGCCACTAAAGTGGCCGGCGAAGCGCGAGAAACCTTTTTGTCCACAGAGGTCTCTCCGCGGAATCGAATTAATTTAGTTTAACTTAAAAAATATTTCATTGTATTTTGCCAAATAGATATTCGATAAAATAAAAATAGGACAAATAAAAATTTGTTTAAATAGAGTTATGTCAAATTAATGTTTAATGTTGGTAAATTGTATGGCGAGCAAGCAACCCTCCAATATGTGCGAAATGCGGAGTCGTACTTTTCGTCCAAAGCCAATGTTATATTTTATTCCACCGGTGATGAAATGTACAAGGAAATTGAAAAACTTATACAACGAACCAAAAAGTGCAACCAGGACCGCAAAACTTGACTTTTGAATACGGTGATAGGAAAAGCCACTTCCAAAAACAGCATTCTGGACGATAGTGTTGCTGTGACTATTTGAAGGAAGCTTTTCATCATTTGATGTGATCGTAGAACCGGAAAGAGTATATTTATCCGCTGGGATTATTTGCAATTCTCTTTAAACTATTAATGCTAGAGTGGACACGAATGGACACGAAACCTTGTAAATCGTATCGGTTTTTGCATTCTTTAATTGCAACTCATTGCTAGAAGTTGCGCGAATGTTATAAGATAGTTTAGGGTCTGATATCGCTGTTGTCGATATCGATGCCTCCATTCCCATTGGCATAGGGAATTTATTTCTAAAT
This sequence comes from Tinea trinotella, assembly GCA_905220615.1. Lineage (NCBI taxonomy): Eukaryota > Metazoa > Arthropoda > Insecta > Lepidoptera > Tineidae > Tinea > Tinea trinotella. The sequence goes on from HG992305.1 coordinate 8,930,037, forward strand.
CAATTGCTAAATTAATTAGGCCCCAACGGCTTACTGTTTTAAGAGTCATGTGCCTTAAGGGGTAGTAACTTTCTTACTTTAGGTATATTTATTTTATTCAGAAATAAGCAGCTAGTGTTTTAACACTATTAAGTTACTTACATCATATTTAGTGCTTTTACTTTTAATTAAGTCACGCCTATTTAATTCACACTATATTGTTCCTTTTATTCATGTCGTTTGGAATACGGAAAAATCTTTTATTGGAGTTTTTAACTGACGTTCTTTTACAAATAGGGACAATACATTGGTTTGACAATACGACCTTAGCCATCTAATAATAAACAATACACGCCACTAACGGCGCATGTAACTACATACTTTAGGATTTGTAAGAACTCCGCGTATACAAGCCGCGCTGACTAGGTCAAGTGATGTCACACGCCGCTTGTAACAAAATTATACTTGCAAGCGCAATTTTGAAGTTCCATAATTATTTTATTCCGAGAGTGGTTTTTATGAATCATTCACATTTTGTTACTTTTTAAATAAATTATTTAAAAAAAATTAAAATTGGTAGCTTTTTCATTATAGGCTATCTAAAAACTCTTGCCAATTTTGTCGCCAGCTCTTCCACTATTATAAAACTGTGAAAATTTAGACATATTGAAAATAGTATTTTCTTAGATTATGGATTTTGCGTGAACATTATAGATTAATGAATTTAAAAAATTGAAAAATCTAAACCAAAATAAACGCAATTGGAAGCCGCATTAAATTTGTTTAATTTACATATTGAAAATATTCTAATACTTTAACTCGTAAAATATATGAAGTTTGCAATTAAAAATAAATTGCATAAATTGTAAAAGGAATTATTTTTGTTGTAATTTTAGTTTTTAATAATAGTGAATTTATTAAAGTAAAACTTCTTTAGTCGCGTCTTGAGGATATTTATGATTTTTCCAGAAGGAATCAACATTTTGGTAAAATCTATAGTCTGCTTATGCGGTTTTAGCTTTCGAAGGCAGAGACAGACAATCAATTAGAAGAAAACTTTAATATTTTTAAATGTTAATAATTACATTATTTATGAAGGATGTGGATGAGAAGTATAATGATAGGTAGGAAGAGAATGACATTAAGATTAATTAATAATCATATTTGTATTAAATATTATTAATGAAAAATAATATTTAATCATCATAAAATAAAGGAAAATATTAAATTCGAGGTAAAGTTAGGCTAATTCCGGAAACAAAATGTCCAGGCGGCTGCAGAGGAGCGTCGGTGGGACTTTTTTCGTGGCGCTTACTTTACTGAGAAGTATTTAGGCCTTAATAACAGAGCGCGCCAACAACAATTTTGTCTTGCTTACACCGGAACACTTCTTGTAGTTAATAACTCACTTTTTAATATAATATAATTAATATTCCAAAAAAATCGATGATGTCGTACTCCATTATACATACATACATCTATGTTGCACGTTTGTATTTAGCGTGTGACGCCGCGGGCACCGATGCATTTCAAGCAAACGCGCATAAAATAGCTTCCGCGTAAATGCTCTCATACATCACCATAATGTTTGAATTAAAGGGCATGTCTTCCTGCGTGTCTAGTCTCCCGACATGCTGCGACACGCAGCTCGTCCATTAATAAGGCCAATAACGCGAAATATAGATATGTTCAATGGAGTACGACGTCATCGTTTTTTTTTTATTTATAATAAAAAGTGAATTGAGTGGTAGGCAGTCGTACCCAGTGATCTGGGGTAGTGCCACCACTTACAAATTATTTACTAGACGGGTTTTGGAATTAGCTTGTTAGTTGCCGGTTCTGTCTAGGCCGGCGTATATTATGCGACTGCTACTTGCAGTTGTTTAATTGTAGTAGCTTCTCGAGGCGAGATGTTGCCATATGATAAGCCACAATGAAAAAAAATAAGAAGACTATAAGAATAAGACTATAACTATAAGAAGCGGTCCAGTGTAAACAAGACCATAAATACATTCACGTCGCGTCTTTGTAAGGCCTTTTCACACGTTCCCACGTTCCGGTTGCCGGGTCATCGGTGCCGGATACCCGCCATCTAACCAAAAATGCAAGGAACTCAACCAACTTTCATCTAAAAACAACTGAATTTGTAGTACGAGCCGATTCGAATAGATGTCGTTAATAATTAGCTGCATGGTGCGATTTTCGTTACACTCTGTATATGCTACTGGAATAGAAAGCACTAAAGTTTCGTTAATAATGATAGTCAATACTATTATGACCAATAATAGTCGTTAAAAATACCTTGCTTGACATATCTTATATATTCAATGCCGCACACCGTGAGGTATACTAGAGTGCAGAGCCATTAGCAGATATACCCATTACTGATCCCGAATTATTAACACGTGCAAATAGCAAAACACTGACTACATAACTACACTTTAATTTCACTTACCCAAGTATTTTTTTTAAAACGGTGCTAATCTCTGCGTTAATATAAACAGGTTTTATGAACTACTTCGTTATTACTGAATAGTGACATTATTAATAATTACAAAACATTATTTTTAATCATTGTGGCTGCCCACTGTAGTAGGCTTGAAACTAAGCTGTTAAAGACTACTGTGGTCTAGTAATAGTGGCATGGTCTCTCATACCAAGAGCTAAAACATGTGAGGGGACTGAGTGAAGCATTTTCGCCACACACATGATTTCATACTAAGCGCCCGTATAAAAATCAATTGAGATTTTTGCAGCGACATCTAACGGCGTGCACTGTAACTGCTAGGTGTATAATGCACTTCACTTAAACTGTTCCGCGCTCAGGCGAATAAACAGAAAAACTTTTCATGTATTATACTCGCCAACTGCTAATGCCCTGTCAAATACCCAAGCGACGACGCAAAAGTGACGGAGGCGTCGCGTTAGATCAGTACCGTTTGCATCGCTCTCGTCACTACTCGTTCTCTTTTTCTGTCTTGTCTTGTCATGTCGTAAAAACCAGTTAGGGCCGGACACCAAAGATTGTGTCCGACCTAAACTAGTTTTTACGACCGAAACCGAAACCTGATTCCGGCAACGGTATCAGTTTCGGCCGAAACCGAAGCTTCCTTACGAGGATCATGTTTTGAGGTAAAAATAGAGAAAACGTTATTATAATGAGTCAGTTTTATTTTTTCATCTTTTAATGTCTTGTAATGTCTAATAGCTATGCATTTTTCGACATTTTCACTATTAGATGTAATCAGTTCAATTCAAAATAAAGCACACGAAAACTCACAACAAACAAAACAAACTAGTCACGACATGATAAGGCACGTGGATGCGGCAAAATATCGTATATTCGTCGCTTGGATGGAATTTACCGCGCCGAACATGACCGAGCACAGCCTTAGAACTCTCGAATGCAGTTTCGGTCGTAGTTTCGGCAGGTTTGCCTCTGAATACCGAAACTAAACCGAAACCGAAATTTCGGTTGGCACTACATGTCTTTCGCTCCGCTTGATACGGATTTTAATTTTAAGTTGTTAAGTTTATTGGTGTTATTGTAGTTAATATGTCATTTTTTTTTGTTATAAGGTGATTTTATTACTACAATAAATAAAATAAAGTCTTGTCTTTTGTAGCGTCTTTGCATAGCAGAGCACAATGTATATCCGTCAATACATGTTACAAGTGTGGTGAAAAACACGGTAACATAATTTTCCGTAAGAAAGATGCCTACAATAAACGAGTTCTACAATACGAGAAACGAGCCTACAATACCATCAGGCGGGTCGAGGTCAGATGTCGAATCACAATAAATTAAAACTTATACACCTCTCAATTTCGTTACAAGATAAGGTCCCCGCGCATTAGCAATTGACTATAATGGTACCCGATATAACTAACCCTCTTGCTTCCTTGAAATTAAAACAAAACAAAAAAAATAAGCAGAGACAATGGAGCGCTACTTGTCACCATCCTGACACAACTCCCTCGCTTCCCCCACATCCACAATTCTCTTTATACAAACTCTAAGGTAATAAACAACATTGATTATTATTTAGTCCTCGCTGGCGCAACGGCGTAGACCAATCAGTAATCTAAAAGCTACCACAACAGCATTTTAATGAAATATTGGCAATAGATTTTTCAATTTATTTTATTATTCCTATTAGTAATTAATTTATTATTACAATACGTACTATGATCGTTTTTTTCCGAAGGTATAGGAATATAATTGTTATTATGTTATTTTGTATCTTTAACCATCAATCAATCAAATTGTCACGCCTTTTCCCCACAGGGATAGGCAGAGACAATGAAGCCCCACTTGCCACGATCCTGACACAACTCCCTCGCTTGCCTTACATCCTCGCGGGTATGAGCTAGGCAACCCAGCTTTCTTGACCAAATCGGAAAACATCCTCCTTGGTCTGCATAATATATAAACTAATGTATAGACACAGTAATATATTAAATTCGTGAATTCATAATCAATCCAATTTTCAATTAAAACGAATGAATTGATTCTAAAACTCAAATTGACTTTTCAAATGAAAGTAATAAATGTTATCTAAAGAAAGTCCTTCAGTCGCTAATAAAAGTTTGAGAAAGAAAGGTTCAGATTGCCTTAAGCAAATAGTTCAGTTCAATTTCTCTTCTCAAGGGTTTTATTGGAATCAAAAAGTTTCCCTATTCACAAAGTTGGCTAAAGAAATCGGAGAATTGCTGAATATTAAATTATTCGGTACCTAGAATAATATAATATTCTGTAGAGCTTGTATGAAGAGAATTGTGGTTATGAGAGAAGCGAGGAGTTGTGTCAAGATTGTGGCAAGTGACACTCATGTGTCTGTTCCATCTCTATAATATAAACTAGTAAATGCATGTCAAAAAGTACATGTCAAAAAACTAGAATATATAAATGCACATTCATTTTAGCTTTGGGTAAATTGATACCAGGAATCATCGAATATAATTGATTTGGAGCTGTGGCAAAATAATAATTAATGTTTAATGTTAAAATATTGTCAAGTAAAAGTGAACACGAATATGGAATACGACAGCGGAAAGACTGGCGTATTGCCATAAAAATAGAAAAAGAAAAGCACTCAGCAAAATTAGTATCTATCGAAAGTTCTAAACTATATAATCGAATTCTTGTTAGAAGTGCACTAAAAGGAGTACGTAACTGAATAGGTTTAACTACTCCGTGTCCGTAGGAACGACAACTGCACTCAACACTAACTTTTCTAATAGACACTTAATCGCATCACTTAAAGTGAAGTCGCACCAATGCATAGATTATAGTCACTTATTAACATTTTAGGTAAAGTGCAAAGATTTCATTATTCAAGAAATTATATTATCTATAAAACATCCAATGAAATTGTATTGCTTTTTGTTTGATTTTTATTTGTGGATTTGTGCTTTAAATTCATGAAAATCGCAACAAACTAAATGGTAAAACACGTTTACGTGTTATTTTTAACTTTTAATAATACTATGATTTATGTATTTTTAATAGAATTTTAAGGAGAAGGACTATATCACGGCGAAATAAAAATAAGTAAATTATCTCTTTATTTTTTGTAAAAAGCTTAAATTAAAAGAATTAAAGCTACCTTTGTCTATTGGTAGACAAATGGTCTTGCAAACCGAGAACTCTCGATTAAAACCACTTATATATTTAATATATATAAGCATTTTGGTCGTCCAGTTTCGTCGATGATACATTTTGTAGCTAAAGGCGCAATCAGATGGCTCATTTTTGCCTTTCATTTTGCAACTTTCACTCGAATAAAACGTCTGAACATAAAATGAAAGTATTTGCCAAATGAATTTATTAATGAATCGATCTAACCGTGAAATATTCTTAGATAAACGTGTTAGGTTCCCAAACGTTACAACTCGTCCTTGTTGTTGAGGTGATTTGTGACTTACGCATAAAATAATTAGGTTGTTTTTGTAATAAATTAATGACTTTAGTCGAGTGGTGTCTCGACTAAAGTCATAAATGATGCCCACTCAATGGTATAACATTCTTATTACTATGAGAAATAAAAATATTTGCAATGAAATGACAAGAGGATAATTAAAATATATTGTTTTATTTATTACCCAACATTTATTTCCCTATGTAGCAGCTATAACTTAAAATTAGTAATAATAAATTAAATAAATAGTGCGTCTTTAATACATTGTGCCCCGTGTAAGTTACCAGTATTCTGTAGCACTATGTCTACTTTATAAATCCAAAAGTGGAGTTTAATAATTCACAGAAAAATATTGTTATTCCACAAACCCGTCGATTTTATTTGTGAGTGGACAGTAACATATTTAACATATAATTTCTTAAGCGGGTTTTGAACGTTTTGGGGGAAAATATTTTATTTTGAGTTATAGTTTAGACCTAGGATATTTTTTATTTGTTAAATAAAATATGTATGGACCAGCCGATAAGTGCTAAAGTGTTCACATATTTCGAAATAAATACTATGATAGAGTCATACTCATTCAGAAAAATCATTAGATTCCTCAACTCTTTTGATTACATTCTTGTGTCTCTTAGCATATTTCGAATCATTTTCTTTTACAATTCCTTTTGCTTCATGTGTTTTTGTTTTAGACTTACTACGTAAAACTTTCTTTTCCTTATGCGATTTCTTAATCTTATCGCTTTTAGAATTCTTTTCAGAGAACCGCGTCTTCTTTTCTTTGACAGGCTTCGTGTCTCTCTTTAAACCACTTTTATAGGTTTGTCCTCGAGTAGGCTCGTGTACAGAAAATGATATTCTATCATGGTGTATCTATATAAAAACATAATAATATCAAAAAACTGTGAAAAACATTATGTATTGTCTAATGACTGCTAAGCCTTTGTTTCACTTGTATGAAGCGAGATATATTATGCATGTGACGGAACCGAGAGTTGTGGAACATACAATAAATTTACAAACATAACAAACATAATATAAACATACAAACATAAAATAAATACAATATCGCTTTGTTGCATAAATAATCAAACCTATAAGGGAGAATAATATACAATGTAAAGTAAGTCTTTGCCCACAGACCCATTTTAATCCCTGAGCTTACAATCTGGGAACTGAGAAACCAGACGATGTTTCCTATAAAATACGTATACAAATTGTAAATCGATTTGTAACTACTTTCGCACACAGCCAGTTATCTTGATCTAAATTGTACATGCTATTTTAACAATAAATCTATTAAATACACTCCATAAATATATATTGTATCTATAAAATAAAATAAATAAATAGGAAATAATACCAATTTTATGTCGATACTTACTCTGTATTCCATCGTCAGGAAGCATTCTTCTTCGTCCTCGCAAAACATGGAGTTCACATCAGCAGGTTTTGCCGAATTTTGTGGTCTGCGACCAACCCGATTAAATCTCCAAAATGAACGGATTCGAGGTCCACATGAGGTTACTATATCGCTGACCTGTTTTAATGTGAGTACACACGATTATTTATTTATCTTCATGATGTGGTTACATATGGTTTACCATTCTGTATTTGGGATTGACAACAGAGACAGATCATTCATGTCTTTTAGAGATTAGTTTTTTAAATACGCCGCCTAATATATAAAAAAAACTGATTGTATCGCCTAGTTTTAAACGATGGTACAGTTCTTTAGTGAAATCCAGCAGACTATTCTTCTTATTTCCTGTATAATTTTTAACCGACATGAATCCAAACCATTTAAACAAAAGGAATGTATGATATGTACAATAATTAATGTTAGCGTGTATTAATCATTGAGTAATATAGAGGGAGACCCATGTCCAGCAGTGGCCTACTTATGGCTATGATAGAGTATTGACTTTTCTAAAACTATGCAAAAAAAAATATCTTCCCAAGACAGTCTGATAAAGAATGCCAAGGGCTATAAAATTATGATCACTCATTGTATTATAAAGCTTTATAATAAATAAAATGTTTTACCTTCATTTGTTCAGCACCTTCACATACACTGTTATGCGTTGGATCGATACCGAACGCATTGACACAGGCACGATCATTGGGCAGCAAAGCTTCTATTTGAAAAGCACATTTTGGTACCGAGTCTACGCTATCCTGAAATAGACATTTCACTTAAAAAGTTTAAATTATTGGGAGGTCTGTGCGTGCTTTATCGCCTATACCACAGAGAATGTTTGATATATGTCAGCACCCTGCCTGATTTTAAGCTGGAGTGCGATCCTTGAATGGAGGCGATTGCTAATAAGTTATACCGGCAACTTACAAGTTGATCCCGAAACGTGACTAATTTACTTTACGGTCTGTATACTTGTAAGGGGTGGTGATCTGCAGACTGGGCACCACTGTCTTAAACAATCAGGCCCGGAGCAAATATCCACTTTTTTTATTACCAAATATTTGTAAAAGTATCCTAATGGACATTTGAACAGAACAATTAGGCGCGTTCCTTCTACCTGTATGTCAATTTAGCAAGCAAAATGCTTTAGCCTCCCATGTCTTACTTTCATCCTTGGATCTCTCAGGCGAAGCATATATGACCACATATGGCACATGGGCGGCATAGTGAAAGCCACTGAGGCAATCATAACTTGAATAGGTTTTTTTAGTCGCAACGCTCTTTTCGTAAGATATGTACAATATATGAATCTTATTTATTTTTAGTAGTAAATGTGTTGTAGAACAAGTAGATAAAATCCTATATTCATTGTAGCTTACCCATCCTACGTCATCACATCTCTTAGGTTCATCATTACAATTGTAATAGTTGACAGCAGAAGAACCATCAGTTCGCTTCTCTACTGCCCAAGTGTACCAAATGTCGCCATATTTGAACATGCTATTTATATTCTTCTGTTTATATATTAGCGGGAACACCATCTCTGTCGGATGAGGTTGTGTTGGCTCAGTAGTGAAACTCTCTTCATATTCAATTATTTTGTCACTTTTCTTTTTATATTTCATGAATGGCGCGTATGTTTCAGTGCTTGCTTTGAACTCCCAAGCTTCTCCTTGCGTGTCTTCATCGTCTATCTTCGACTCGTCGTCAGAGTGCATCACCACTTTGACTTTAACTGATAAAACTATTTGTAAGTACATAAGCAGGTATACAACCTTACACACGCGGCTCATTTTGGCAACATGCCCCATTAGGATTTCCATTAGCCTTTTATCATTTCTTCAAACGGAAGTTATAATAATGGTGATTTGATAAAAAATGCATTGTTTCCAATGAAAACAATAGCGATAGGATTTTCCTTTTAAAAAACGTTTTCTTTTTTTTTATTTCTACACATCTAGACATTAGTGTTGTGTTTATCTTGGAGCCATTTACAATGTTTTGTAATGTTTTCAATCTTTTTTTGTAAATAAATTAAAGCAAAGAATGTATATCAGTTATTGTTCACAGATTTTTTTGTTGTTGCTAATAATGGCATTTCCATCGTCGTCAGTGAATGGGGTAAATTGAAATAAAAGGTAAGATTTTGTGGGAATTATTTATTTCTCAATTTAAGCCGTTCATAAAGAATATATTTATAACAAAATTTCGAAGTCTAGCGTTTAAGTGACATTTAGAACGAGATTTGGTCCCTTACTTCTTATTTGACCGCCTCGTCCCCTTAAGTATAGAAACAAATGTGTATAAGATGTAAATAACATGCAATAGGCCGTAAATATTAAATGAATTCGTGTAAATATACAACATAAGACGTCGTAGATATAAGTATCATCTCTATCAAAATTATAAGTAATACATACTTAAATTTAATAACTAAACAATAGGTATAAATAAAATATTAACTAACTAATTAGAATAATAACTAACGGGATAATAATAATGTTTAAAATATACAAAATATATATGTTTTATTAAATAACATTTAATTATTATATACTGCAATAATCCACATAGTGCAGATATAATTATTAAAACTTGTCACTATCCCTTCAAAGTATAAAATAAAGTAACAAAAAAAGTGTAAATCCACATATTATAATATCGATTTATTTAAATGCCTAGCTCTAGCATCTTTGAAAACAACAACAGCTAGCATAATTATTTCTTTGGAATACCATAGATACGCGTCTATTTCCAGTCTATCCATTGGTCAGAAATAAAAAAATATTATTTATAACTCTTTACTGATTGGTTAAATCCCAAAATGTGATTTTAAAATGTGAATTTAATTTTAACCATACGATTTTTATAGTAAAATCTAGATTTAAACTTAAATATAAGCGTATATATGGTTATACAGTTATTATACAATTTTATTAAACAGTATATTGACAAATATTTTTCATAAGTTATCAATTTTGTATTCGTTGGAAGATATTTTCGTAAAACACTGTATAAAAAAATATTATTAGCTATATAATGATAATAAACCTAAAACATATTGTATAAATATAAAAAAAATATGTGTTTAAAATCATACGATAAATATATTTACAATGATATAAAGCATTTTACACAGAATTCAGCAAATGTGAGAACTATTAGCACTACTTGGAGTTAGTGACAATAATAAATCAAAAGTAATCTCATCGCTAGTAAGGAACAATGTAAATGTCTAATAATATAATTATCATTATGTAGTTGCCTGTCATTTACGTTAACAAATATGACAAAACATATAATAAACCGCAAAATTCAGGATTTAATATTTCTATTCGAAGTTACAAAAGATTTAAATAATTCATTCAAAAAGAAAACGTATTTGAAAGATTTTTTTAACGAGAAGCTACGTCTAACCTGCACTTGCCTGGTGGTAAGCAAGGGAGGTCCGAGAGCGCCGACGACTGTAAAAGCCATTTCGCAGTCGCATTGACAGTGTAGGCAAAAAAAACATAAATGTTATACTCGTATAGTGGTGTCTACCTAACAATTTTATATTAAATCAGGGCACGCATATTCACGTAGCCGTTGGTGCCGAAAAGTTCTTGAATGGAGAACATGTACAGGAAAAATGACTGAATGACTGCAGATGTGTGATGTCACAAATAAATGTTATTGTAATGTAAGTTATATGTAAATTATTGTAATCGATTTTTAATTACATATTTTAGAATGTATTTTTGTTATCATTTTGTGTGAGAAATAAATAAATTATTATTATTATTATTATATGTCATCAAACAGTTAGATGCAGGACACCGTGAAGATCCCTGGAGAAGGCCTATGTCCAGAAGTGGACAAATAATGGCCGAGAGAGCAATTGTGATAACGGGTAAAAGTAATTGCTGTAAATGACCAAAATGTCACAAAAAGTAAATGACGTCAAATGTAATTTACAAAACTCAATAACTTATTAACAAGACTACAACTGTGTATTTGGATTTTGTGAACTGTGCTTTAGGTTTGTAATTTCACCCACCCTTTTACTTTTATTTCCCTGCGTGGTCAGTCAGTACGGATAGCAATCTCAGGTTTTATTTAAGTCACTCGCATTGTTTTATCGTGTGGCTAACGCTACCTACCAATTCTACCAAAATTCTTATATTTATGTTGACGTATGTTCTTATGTTTACCAGTTCAGTTCAATGCGCATTCAGTTCAGTTATCCTGAATGCGAATTATGACAGCGATGCATAAAAGATTTCCAAATGTTTAAATTTATTGTATCATGGTTATATATTTAGAAAATATAATATTAACTTGTAGTCGTAGTAGAATGGATAAATACAGAGGTTTACAAATTTAAGTTTTACATATTAAAAACTACTATTCCCATTATTTTTATATTTAATGCCAAACTAAGCTAGTTCCTAAGATTGCGGTAGCTGTTTTTACTGCGAAAACTCGCAGAATAGTACAGTATAATAGACTTGAGTATATATAACATATACGACTAATAGGATTAAAGTATTAGATAATATAATTATCTAATAAGGAAGACTGGGATTTAAGAAAAGCTCTTTTAATAGGTACGAAAGATCAATAAAATAGTATACGTTTTGATAAATAGAGATTACTAAATTCAACTATAAAAATACTACAAGTTTAATGGATTAACCAGAAATATTCTAAAGGCATTCTACAGTTTAACAATCCTTAATTATACCTATTTTTTATACTATCGTAGTATTAGCTATACTACGGATAACTTTATGGATTTCAATTTTTTAATTAAATAACGAGATTATATTATTATTGCGTACAGACTTACTACATATTTCTAAATAGATGTTGAATTTCTAAACATTTGCTGAATTCCACTCTTAAGAATATAAAAGATATCATAAGTACAAAAAATATATAAAAATCACAGTGGATTAAAGTTTTAATACTTACATTGAGATCTAATAATTACTGTAAAAGTTTCGATAAGTTTCAATAACCAATAGCTACAGACAACATACCAAAAAGTCCGTATTAAGGTTACAGCACACATCAATCAATCAATCAAATTGTCAAGCCTTTTTCCCACCGGGATAGGCGTGACATTAATACGAAAAAGGATCTTCATCGTTTTGCTTTTCGCCTATCCGTCAACCTAACGTCAGCACGTAATCAAAGCGGATAAGCAGCGACACCTCGCTTAATGTTCTCTTACCGCTGGTTAACCTGGGTGACAGGGGCAACGGTGGACGAAGAGAATTGAATTCGAATATGAAGTGGCGTAAGCACGGGAACTGCAAGTTGAGCACGCACCGCATCGCGGTTCGGAGCTTATCCTGAGTCGAGACGATTACGTGTGTGTTGCAGTGCGGAGTTTTATTTAAAGAATACTGAACGGCTCGTGTTGATACGGTGACGATCGCTTTCCGAGTTGATATGTGTGCTGTGAACCTTAGGTTCCAAGAGCATTCTAAGAGCATTATGCTTTTATAGAAAAAGCAAAATGCTTGATTATATTATAGTTAAATATAGATGATTAGAGATGATATTTGAGCATGAGGCAATAAAAATATTACGCGGGGAAAGCCTGCTTGTAGAGACAAAAGACAGGTCAATGCGAAATTAGTTGAATGAGCAGTAGAATTTTAACCTCTCGATCAGTGCGATTTTAGACTAACAAGCGTCTGCGTCCACTCAAACCGTGAGTTCCTAGACTAACAAGTGTCTAGGGCCACTTAATCAGTAAAATCCTAGACAAACAAGTGTCCGGGTTATAGCAGAGCATCCTCCCCTAACAATAACATTTAACAGTAGCATTTAGCATAGAACATTTAGCAAAGTGTATCAAGACAAATGTGTGAAATAAACTATAAAACAATTATAGTGATATTCCTACTCTCCCGCCCACACACCTGCCTACCTAGAACACTCCCAGCCCCAACATTTGGTCCTTCGAGCCACTGAAATTCGCGTAGTGCTTAAGATCAGCGAGTAGCTTCAGTGAACTAGTGTATAATATCAGTGAGGTAGGATTGTCCAGGAACAGTAGGTGAAACTTCAGTGTACAACAACAAGATAACACAAGTAAGATCTTTCCATATTTTCTAATTTTATCAAATTTATAATCTAACAAGATGGCCTAAGATTTGTATTTAGAACAAAGGTCAATATACGAAAATTTGGTCAGATTAAACACACAAACACACTAAGAAAGACAGTTCAGCAAGAAAAACTGTCGAGTATTATAAAAAACGCTTAGAGGAATTGGAGCACTTCTGGCGTGAATATGAGTACAATCACGATCGCATGTACAGAGGAAAGCAGATCTCACGTATATTTCACGTCAGGAGAGTACAACATGGTACGCGATTATTATGAGGCATTTAAAGGCAACTTAATTAAACAATGCCAAGAAATAATAGCAAGTACAAAACAAACACGTGGGGCGATGCACGAACAGAGATCATCGGCCTCAATAAAGGTCACAACCTAAAGACAGATAGGGGTGTAGCTAGGTCTGAAACAGTAGGTCTCACAGAAGGAAATAAATTGCTACGTAAGCAGAAACAAAACTTTAGGGCTTTTGATAGAACTATGGCAAACATGAATATAGATTCTATGAACGAAAAATGGCAATATTTCACGCTCTAAGGAATTTAGAGAATAGGTGGGAAGTAATAGATTCTCTTCATTGGGAGATTGATGGGGAGTTTCAAGGGGAAATCTTGGAATATGAAGCAGATTTTACAAGGTATGAGGATGTGTACAACAACTTCAAAATGGTTTTAAATCAAAAATTCCACGCATCAGCAGAAAATAACGCCAACAATAGAGATTCTGTTTTTCAGTGGTAACTTTCATCATTGGATATCCTTTAAGGATTTATTAAATGAATCAATCCACAAAAATACTTGCCTCTCAAACGCGCAAAAAATGCAGTTTTTGAAATGAAAAGTAAGAGGTGAAGCTGAAAAACTGATACCGCATCTGCCGATAAGTTCCGACAATTATTTGGTGTGTTGGGGAATTCTAAACCATCACTTCAACAACAACAAAACAAATATTTACGTCGCATATAAATGTGCTTTTGGAGATGACAAAAATACAGCAACAGTCAATGGCTCTTATCAAAAATTTGCATGACGTCACTGTAGAAAACATCCAAGCGATTAAAAATCTAGGAATCGACATCCAAACATGGGACCCAATTCTAGTTCATTTAATCGCCAACAAATTAGATACTGACACGTATTCCGCCTACATAGGGTCGGTAAAGAACATCCGAGAGCTACCAGTATTACAGGAGCTGATAGACTTTTTGGAAAGCAAATTTACTATGTTAGAATTTTCACGGCGTCAACAGGAACATGACATCGGCAGAAAACAGAGGCCTCAACAACAATTTGCAAACACATTAACAAACAAAAATTTTAATAATTATAATGTGAATCTAAACAAGAACAAACTAGGGCACAAAGATTAAGTTCAGATGTCGAGGCACGAATTAAAAAATTAATAATGCTTCTTCCTCTATACGGAATATAGTGGATAATGTTGTCTGTGCAATATAAACGAACGGCTGTTTCTGAGATAACTATTTTTGGTCCTATTATGACGTTATGGGGCACTAGATTTATCTATTTATTATTATGCAAAATAGTGCTGTGTCATTATGCGAATTGTAAAGAAACAATTTTACGTGATATAAATAAATACATATTATTAAACAGATCTTTTTATTCTAAATGACACTACCGTTATTACATAACATTTCTGAGCATCATTGTGCACAAGGAAGGCCTCTTAGAAAACAATTACATTTATGTCGATAAATAAGGATGTCATTTAGAATCAAAAGAACCATAACCTAAATACAAGGTAGTTTTAGTTACAATAATTTATAGTAAAAATTTTATTTGTTCTATTGCCGTTTAAAGTGTTTACAGTGCAACTTTGTTTACATACAAATTACGTATTTATGTGTCACGTAAATCTACAGTGAAATTGTATAAACTGTAAGTAGGTATCTTAGCAATAAAAAGCTATATTAAAATAGAAATATATTAAAATGTTGCCCAAAATCTCGTTGATTTGTGTTTATAGGCGAAGGACTTAACTAATGGTCAATAATCCATATAAAAGTTTTCACTATAAAAACTAACTTACTATGAATATAAATAATACGCTTAACTATAAAATATAAGAGGATATATAAAACAATTAAACACAGTGTATGTGAAACAACTATTAAATTACTAATTATAAATCAGATATAGTGTAAAAAATAAAGTTAGAAAAAATTCAAATTTGCAATTGACAATTAAGAATAAATTGGACCACATTGGATCATCAAGAAATAGGCGCAATACACATACGCAATATTACATGGAAGAAATACTGAATACTAAAATACGAGGTATATAATTTTATATAAACTAAGTTTAATTATTGCATTTATATTTAGACTTTGAAGATTATTAACCTATCCGTTCTAAAAATACATTATTTGCAATATTGGTAACGGATTTATATTCTCAAATCTATAACAATAAATATACAGTGCTACGTGTATATGATATGAAAATTTGCGACACACACGCACACAAACACACTCGTACACGCATACAACTGAAACGTGAATTAAGCAACATTCGGTGGGCGCTCACACACACACACATATACTTTAATGTTATTATTGTCCTCTAGCCAACATAAATATAAGTCGTTAGAGTTGGTGTCACAAGAAAAAGTTCTTGGTCTTCTCTCTAAATGAACAATAGAGAGACAAAATTCTTAATTGAAAAGAGAAAGAAAATAAAAAGTATCTTCTCAATTCGTTCATTATTCCTATTACTCATACCTATTTATATTATTGGCACAAGATATTACTGCACCTTGCTAAGGTAAGGTTGATAAAGTAGAGTTCGATTCTTTAGAGTAGCAACTGCTGCCTACCACAGATGTCTGCAACCATGGGTGGCTTCCGCTATGGCGTCTTCGTTCAATCAACGTTCAAGCTGATTTGAAATGATTAGTATTATTAACTTGAACAAACATATCCTGTGACACAACTCAGTAGCCAGATACAAATATTCAGTCTAAGATAGTTTTATTAATACCAAAAAATGACAATTTATTATTGTCTATTGCAGTACATAGAAGCAATAAGCGCGAACTATTTATTATTAAGAATCGTAAGAACTACAAGAAATTGAACAGATTTTTTTTAGGTTGACTGCGAAACAACAAAGTAAGTTCAACGCTTTTCCTCTACATAACGTAATAATAACCAAATAATAATTTGTATTCATGGTTTTATAAATAAAAACTTAATATCTGTTATGTTAGAATGGTTCATCTAGTAGAGCAAGCCTCGGAATTAAATAAATAAATATACTTTTAAAATGATCCGACTATGAAACAGTTTTGAATAGCAAAAAGAAATTCGAATAGATAACCAGGCTTGAAATATTTTGCATAACTAATAACCTTGATTTTCAACGCAGCATAAGCGCTATATCCACTTCGATCCATTTCGCGAGTATCTAAGTAACTAATGCTTACGAGCGACACTAAAAGTTTCACCCTTTAAAGCTTATTAGAATTTTAATGCTATTTTTAGACCACGTTTGTTGAACGCATTTTTAAACCTAAATTTTACTCCAAAATGTTATCATTTCATAGACTGTCTAAGTTGAACATACATTTCGAACGCGAGGTAAGTTTATGGGAATAAATCATCCTAATATTGAAATCTATTATCTAAATACTACATATTCGTTGAAATGCTGAAGTCTCTTCACTTTACGAAAAGCAGCGTAACACAAGTAAAGACCCGCACCTACATGTGCCTAGCTTGTGCCTAACTATTAATAAATCTATAGAAATATAACTACAAAAGGATCAGGGGTTTTATTAATAGTATTAAAGCTTTATATATTGCTGAAATTATGGGTAAGGAGCTTAAAGGCTGAAGTGATTAGGGACGTTATTAAAATAATTCAATTTAACCAGCAAAGTTTCTGACATCGGAAAAGTAAAACATAATAAATAATAAATGAAAGATTTAAATAAATATGTTATGGGTACCATTAAACCTATTTTTCTTTTAAATTTTTTGCACATCTTTTTGTCAATAAAAACCTTAATAATTTAATTATAGTTTTCGATCACTTCAGCCTTTACACTAAGAACCCATTAGAATGAACCCTAACATAAATACGTATAACTCACAGAATCGGATTCTTCATTCATTTCGCATTCACTCATTTCTTAACGTATTGTCATAGAACCACTACAAATGTCTAGATTATTATAATGTACTATCGCATTAATCTAAGGCCGCTAACCACTAAGAGTTATTTCATTTAAATATGTTCTATGTACCAAAACTAATCAAAAATAAATTTATGTGGATGCATTACAATATAAAAGCATTATAAAATTGGGTAAGTTCGGTTTCGTGTACGTGACAGTTTTACTTTTGCATTAAAAAGAACCGTATTAGAAAACCCATCGCGTATACCCGACGTAGTCAAACCTTTCAGAAGGGAACAGTACAACAAACCTAGACATTGTCGTGTTGTTAAATGCTCACACAATTATATGAATGCTTAATATTACCTAAATAACCAGGCATATATATTATAAATAGTTCTTTATAAACGAAATCCTCTAAACATAAGGGGATTCATAAATAAACATATTATATTAATCTTATTGGTCCACTGTTTCAAACTTGATGTTGCCATATTATCATAAAAACGGTCAACAACAACTAACAAAAAGAACTATTCATAGAAACATACTCTACAACCATTTATGGAACAATTCATAAACACTATATTGTGGTCGGGTAACTTAGCTGATATAAGACGGGCGTGCTATATCTAATGTGCTCGAACGTGCCCTTATTGCCAACGGAGCTCACAGACAAACAATAAATGTCCACGAATTGCAACCAAGTTGAGCAATCATACAATTGTGAGTCACACAGAAACATTATAATATAAATATGCCAGTAATGTTAATATGCTTATTTTACTTATTATGCATCTAAAACTATTATAAATTTTGATAATTTCATAAAGAGTAACAGTCTCATTTGCAAATGTAATCTTTGGATTGCTTCTTTTATGTAAATTACGTAATTATAAATCAGTACAAGGGCCACAGACAATATCACATAGAAATATCAAAGCGCAACACTATTGGACCACTGATAGGTATTTACTCACAATAGCTCACCAATCTATATTTACAATTGGCCTTCAACTAAAATATACACAAGTATAAAAGTATAAGGTAGCTTCACTAAGGCAGACAAGTCGTTAACCTAAGTATAGAAATATATAATCACTACATTAACTATGCAGATATATTATAAAGAGATATAAACATGCACACATCTCTCTATAAACGTCATAAAAACCACTATAATAAAAGTAGCGAAGACTAGTCAGGGCTTCGAGATTGCTTATCGTTATATTTGTACCTTGGAAAACATTAGAACTAATATCTAAATATTGCATAATATCACCTAAACAATCTAAAAAACAAACCATTGCATCGAAGTTCACTTGGAGTGCCATTGATTGTGTACAAAGATTTAGATATTGGCTCTTCACTCCCAAGTCATTTTGGTAATGCCAAAGGGCATTTGAGCCCACATCAAGAGGTTGTGAAACTAAGATTTTTTCTTTGGAGGAAAAGATGTATTTCCCTAAACGTTGGGCGTTCGAGATCATCGCGACGCCAACACTCGCACATAAGGTCGTAGACGTCGCGCGGACAACTCGCCGTGCGATCCAGGCATTCAAACATGCCATCATCCATTTGAAGGTGACTTAGATTATCCAGCACCTGTAATAGATTTAAAACATTTTCACACATTCTCTTTAACATACATACACCCTGCCTGATGTTAAGCTGAAGTGTGGTCCATGAATGGAGGCGACTGCTGACAATTGCAAGTCGTCGTCTCATCCACCATGCCGACATAGTTGGATTCTTATACAATTTTATTTATTAATACTTGACACCTAACCTCGACTAACCAAGAAGAAGTCCGAGAGCACCGGCGACTTAAAAAAAACAATTTAGTTACGGTTGCTGCCGTCACTATGCCGGCCAAAACTATATAAGATATATTGGTTAACTAAATGCCCTTATATGTTAACTAAATAAGCCTCATTACTAAGAATTAGTATTTTGATTTGATGTTAGGCTGGAGCGCGATCGATAAGTGAACTGCCATCACAGATAATATAACTATAATAAGCAGTATAAATGTACTATGGCGGCCTATCTAAATTCAGTCGAAGCAAATAATTGTTATATAGCTTTAAATAATTTGATTAAATATTACAAATATTATTAATTAAAAAAGGGGGCAGATATTTGTTTTAGGTCTGGTTGTCAAAAGAGTGATAGGCAATGGTGCCCAATCTGCCGATCAGGGATAGTATACGGACCGTCAAGTGACTTAGTCGCGTTTCGGGATTGGCTTTAAGTTGCTAGTTCCAACTAGGCCAGTATAGTGGATGTGACTGTTACTTAACTGTAGTAGTAGTTATTTAAATGTAATGGCAGTCACATCGGCACCCCAGCCTAACACGAGACGGAGTCACAAAAAAAAAAATATATAAAAAAACGCGTTAGTATTTGAACTTACCTCAGCTTCTGTCATATGTTCGTAAGGTACATGTCGACACAGTGTCAAAATCTCATTCAATGTAATAGCAAATGACCATACATCAGTTTTGGTTGTATATTTCCCAAGTAGCACAGACTCCCATGCGGCCCATCGTACAGGCAAAGGCATGCGACCGTCCACTTTGTAATAGTCGCACGCGTAACTCTCATTGTCAGTGCCAAAATCTGATATCTTCACTTGATACCCTTTACCAACTATGCAATTTCTAAAATATAATAATAATTCATTAGTTTTAAAATACATTTATTTAGGCCGGCATAGTGGCGGCGACTGGGGCAGCCGGGAACTGACTCGGTTGTTCCAGTCGTCGTCACTCTTGGACCTCCTCTTGCTTATCATCAGGCGAGTCGAGGTCAGATGTCGTGTTACAATAAAAAAAAAAACATATAAGCAATATGTAAGGCGACCGTGGTATAGTTGCAGTGCAATGGCTGCAACTATACCACCGAGCCGAGTGGCACGGGTTCGAAACAACTCACCGGTACCAATGTATCTTTGATATATGTACTTGGGTGGTCCTGTTTTTATGATACAAGCACTTTAGTAGCTTAGTATAGAAATGTATAATAATAAAAATTAAAATAAATATTTCAAAAAATCAAATTGGTCCGCCTTTGTCCCACAGGGATAGGCAGAGACAATGAAGCGCCACTTGCCACGATCCTGACAAAACTCCCGCGCTTCCCTCACATCCACAATTCTCTTCAAACAAGCTTATGACACTAGTTATGGTTATGGCCACCCCAGTTAGGGCAACACCAGTTACACCCGTTATGACAACCCAGCTCTCTTGAAATAAAAAATCAAAGCAATGAAATAAATATTTACTCCGACTGGGATTCAAACCCGAGACTTTAACGAACTGGTGTGATAACCACACCTGTCGTCCATATACTTAATATACCATTAACCTAAATAGAATTGTTTCAATTGGAATGTACTATAAGGCGTTGGGTGTTAATTCGAAACATATAGTACTTGTAGAACTTTCTAGAACAATCGACTAGTGGCATACTTTACTAGACTAATTAAGGCGATCGTGATGTAGTACAATCGTTACGCAAACCAGGAATACCAATGTTTCTTTGATATATGCACTTTGGTTGTCCTGTTTCTATGATACAAGCACTTCCCCTACCAACGTATAATATTGAATACTCCAATCTAAGAAGCACCTTTGGCCGACATTGTAGCGGCGACTAAGGCAACCGTTTTTCTGTCATAGGTGCTATTGAGGTCTTGCTAACCACAAAGTCGAGATGACTTGCGCCAATAAACAAAACAACAACTTACCGGGCAGCAAGATCCCTATGCACGAAGTTGAGTGATTCAAGATACAGCATACCGGCTGCTATTTGTGTTGCTATATGGAGTAATATCACCATAGGTGGAGGTGGTGCGGTTCTTAGAAAAGCACACAAATCACCCATTTCTAGGTATTCAAGTACAACAGCGAGAGGCGGTGTGCGACACGCACCCAATACACGAGCCAATTGTGGCGAAGACAATGCCGCTAATATGCGTACATCGCGCTCGAAATCCTCCCTGAAAATAAAATTATAGCTATATCAAATATTTATTACCATCGGCCAGAAGGCGTCCACTGCTGAACATAGGCCTTCTCCTTAGAACGCCGTTCCGAACGATAAGATGCCAGTTGCATCCACTGGTTATTCGTGACTTTTACTATGTCGTCAATACACCTGGTGGGAGGCCTACCTACGCTGCGTCTTCCGGTTCCTGGTCTCCACTCTAGAACCTAGATGTCAAGCCAATAATATAATAAAAAACCACACACCTCTCTTTCATAGTTGCGTCATGTGACAAAAACTTAACAGCAACAAGCCTCCTCTCGGATGTGATTGAGCCATTGTATTCAGGAACACCGTCTGCTTCCGCGACATACACCTACGAACAAATTACAAATTACAGTGAAGTCAATCAATCAATCAAATTGTCAGGCCTTTTTTCCACAATTTTCCAGATAGCCAGAAACAATGGATCGCCACTCAGTATGATCCTGACACAACTCCCTCGCTTCCCTCACATCCACAATTCTCTTCATAAGCTAGGTTGCCTAGTGCCCATAACCATAAAGCTTGTATGAAATGAATTGATTGATATTATGTTACTATTAATAACAACTTTCAAGTATAAAGACCGTAAAGTGATTTATTCACGTTTCGGGATCAGCTTGTAAGTTGCTGATTCCATCTAGGCCGGCATAGTGGATGTGATTGCTACTCACAGTTATTGAATTGTAGTAGCAGTGACATTCATTCATGGACCACACTTCGGCTTAACATCAAGCGGGGTGCTGTCATTTTTTTTTATTATTGCACTTATATTTGACATCTTCGTCAAGAGAATCGAGACCCAGTTTAACATCAGGCGGTTGATTTCGGATGTCGGGCAATAATCAATCAAATCATTTTTACGCCTTTTTCTTACAGGGATAGTCTGACAAAAGAGTTCTTACAGGGATAGTCAGACAAATGCTAGTTGCCACGATCCAGACACAACTTCTACGTTTCCCCCACTTTCATAATTATTTTCATACAAGCTCTATGGTTATGGACACTAGGCAACCTAAATACGATAAACATAAAAAAATAAAATCCGTTGCAGCTAAAGCAATAAATCATTGTAAATTACTAAGAATTACAACACAATGAACGTTTCACAAAATGGCAAAAGGATATGACTAATGTAACGTATGTTTTTTTAATATCTATTTATTCTATGGATATGTCGTCATAAAGACATAGTTTAACGTTTTAAAATTAGACGATGCTCTTTCATATTATTCAACAAGATAAAGGTAAAAATCAGGCGTGGATGCATCAGTTGAACTAAGGGCGTCGTTTCTTTGTAGAACTTTTTTTTTATTTTTATTGTGATTCGACATATGACAGCACCCCGCTTGATGTTAAGCCAAAGTGTGGTCCATGAATGAATGTCACTGCTACTACAATTCAATAACTGTGAGTAGCAATCACATCCACTATGCCGGCCTAGATGGAACCGGCAACTTACAAGCTGATCCCGAAACGTCACCAAATCACTTCACGGTCTGTATACTTGTAAGTGGTGGTACTACCCCGGATCGGCAGACTGGGTAGCACTGCCTACCACTCTTTGAACAATCAACAAGTGGAATGCTTTACCAGCCCATGTGTTCTCCCCATCCTATATCATTTAAGTGATGCATGAAGGAGCACCTTTTGCAATTTTTTTGCCGGCATAGGGACGGCGACTGAAGCAATCGTGAACTGAGTCGTTTTTCTATGTGCCTATGTGCCCAAAACACCGAAGCATTCCTTTGT
The DNA here is from genome assembly GCA_905220615.1 of Tinea trinotella. Lineage (NCBI taxonomy): Eukaryota > Metazoa > Arthropoda > Insecta > Lepidoptera > Tineidae > Tinea > Tinea trinotella. Next base: position 8,953,401 of record HG992305.1, read on the forward strand.
GAATCATTGTTAAACAAAGACAATTTATTAACAATATTACCACGATTTTAATACAACTTTCTCTCTCTCTCTCTCTTCCCTCTCTCTTCTTACATAGCTATTTATAATTTTATAACATAGTTTTACTTACCGTTCCAAAAGCACCTTCGGCAAGTTTAGATATCATCCTTAACCTATGCCGTGGAAATTCTATGACACTCGTTGTTTCCAATCGCCTTTTTAGATCAGTGAACACATCCTGTCGACTCTGTGGCTAAAATAATTACCATGTATTAGTATTGATTTAAGTGTATACATTGCAATTTATTAGAACTTTTTTAGGAGCGGTAGGTAGGTGGTAGGTGGAACTGCTGATGGTTATTTTCCAAATTCACCATAGCGGGGTACAGACCGCGAAGTGACTTAGTTGCGTTTCGGTATTAGCTTGTAAGTTGCCGGTTCCAACTAGCCTGGCATAGTTAATACAACTGCTACTTACAGTTATGTAACTGTAAGTAGCAGTTACCTTTATTCCACAATCCAGCTTAACATCAGGCGAGGTCCTATCATATATATCAATCAATCAAATTATCACGCCAGGCAGAGACAAAGGGGTGCCACGATCCTGACACAACTCCCTCGCATACCTCACATCCACAATTCAATACTAATAATAATACTCACTCTTAGGTCAAGTCTTGAATGTGATGAAGCACCTAATGAATTGGAACGATGACACTGATTTTCCATACTGTTGTCCTTCTCAAGCCCTTCAACAATCCTGTCCGATAAACTGTCAATATGATCCAAGAGACGTGGCCGCTTTAACAGCAATGGAGCCGAACTTAATTCAGGCACTGCATATTCATAATTAGATCCATCTAAAAATATCATTTTTTATAACAGTATATCAATCAATCAACTTTATTTTTAAGTATATTTCCATTTCCACAATGGAGATAAGGGAGAGCCACTTTTCACGATCCTGATACAAGTCCCTTATTTCCCCCCTGGCCAAAATTCTCTTCATACAAACTCCATGGTTATGGCCCCTGCTTTTTTCAGATTATCCTATAATATTGCGATTTTGCATTTATTATATATAACCTTTAATCATAATAGATGTATGTTTTCCTGATGTCCAGATGTAGAGACCGTAAAGTGACAGAGTCACGTTTCGGGACTAAATCGCTTCAAAGTTTTCGGAATTCAGCGAAGCCGGCATAGAAAATGCGACTGTTGCCTAACATCAGAGGGTCTGCGGTCATTACTATAATCTTGTTTTCTATTTAAATACAATTACTTGTATCACAGAAACAAAACGACCAAAGTACATAATATATCAAGGATATGTGTACATTGGTCACAAGTGATTCTTTTATTTTTATTTCCATTTCTATACTAAGCTACTAAAGTGCTTATACCATAGAAACAGAACAACCAAAGTACATATATCAAAGATACATTGGTACCGGTGGGTGCTCTCGAACTCGTGCTGTCAGTTTGAATGACCATTGCACCAATACTTTACAACAGTCGCTTTTTATATGGCATGCCTATAAAAAACAAAAAAAAACAAATAGTTATAAAAAAAAATTCTTACCCGACAAAGCAGGATTTGATCCTTTAACAAAATCCTTCATTTCCAACAACACAGTGCTATAACTAAAGTACGGCGAGTATTTAAGCGCTTGATATGGCTCTTGATATTCATCAGACTTAATATCTAACCCTTGATCGTTATTTAACTTATTAACAGGAAGTGTGGACATATGTGACGATGTACCACAACGACTGTAATTGTCAGAGCCGGGCCTCTTCTCCGAGACAACTGACTTAGCGAGAGGTGACGCAAAGCATTTTCTATGTCTATGCCTGTGTATTATCAAAAATATGGCAACCGCTAAGAGGATTACTAATGCGGTTAAAACCCCAACACCTATCGCCATGTATAGTGGGTCGTCGTGTTTGACTGTTGAGATTGGCGCGTCTTTCGTTGCCTTCACTTTATTCTTGTCTTTGTTAGAATTGGATTTGAGAACTTCTGGTGTATGGTTTCCTTGGGCGACATCTACAATATTTTTTTTATATATATTTTATTATTTACATCCCTATACTAAGCTACTAAAGTGTTTGTATCATAGAAACACAACAACCAAAATTTATATATTAAAGAAACATTGGTACCGGCAAGAGGTTTTGAACCCGGGCTCTCATCGGGGCATTACACTACCACTACACTAAGGTCGCTTTTTTTACTACACCAAGCTACTTAAGGTGATACTAAGCTACTAAATGTGCTTGTATCTGAGACACTTAGTGACCAAAGCATACATGTTAAATAATCAATTAGATTGTCACGCCTTTTTCCCACAAGGATAAGCAGAGACAATGGAAGTATACATTGAAACAATATATCGATATCGTATCTTGATTATGAATACGAAAAAAGTAGTTTCTCTAGGCTCATAAATAAACTTTAAAGAGTTTTGTCGACGTCACTATGCGACTAAGGCAACCGTGAACTGACACGTTTTATTTCAGTCGTTGAAACTTTTGAACCTCCCTTTGCTTACCACGAATGGAGGCGATTGCTGCTACAGTTAAATAACTGCAAAAAGCAGTCGCATCCAAATGCCGAGCTGGGTGGAAAATGCAACTTACAAGTTGATCCCGGAACGCGACTAAGTCACTTCACGGTCAGTACACCGGGTACCACTGCTCAGTCTGCCGATCTAGTAGCTAATGCGTTGGAACACTTTTAAAGTAACAGAACGTTACTTATTCACTATGAAGTCACCCGTCGTATGACGTTACGGGTTAAGCACATTGGCAATCAGAGGTAGTATATTATAGTTATATGAAGATAGTTGTCATTTTGTGATTTTAAAGAGTGGTAGGCAGTGGTACCTAGTCTGCCGATCAGGGATAGTACCACCACTTACAAGTTTACAGACCGTGAAGTGACTTAGTTGCGTTTTAGGATCAGCTTGTAAGTTGTAAGTTACCGGCAAAGTGGATGTGACTGCTACTTACAGTTATTAAAATTTTAATAGCAGTGACATCAATTCATGGACCACACTCGAACTTCACATCAAGGTGGGTGCTGTCATATGGCGAGTCACAATATAAAAAAGCTAGGGAGTTTTTTTTTATTATGACTCAACTGATCTCGACCTGCCGGGTATTAATCAAGAGGAGGTCAAAGAGTGTCGACGGCTGAAAAGAGTCAGTTCACGGTTGCTTAACTCGCCGACACTATTCCTGCCAAAGTTATGTGCCTACCTCTGTGGGAATGGAGACGTTATATTAGGAAAAGGATAACTTACCAGATTCAAAAATTATTTCGCTAATTTGAATCCACTTAGCAGAAAAATGCAACTCAATCCGAATCCATTTTCCTATACGATGATGTAAATTAATACTAATATTTGTTGGAGATAAATATTCATCTGTATTTGTGTATCGTACTGGCTCATCTTGGAAATGTCGCCCACCAATCGAGAATGTTATTATTGCCTCGGAGAACACCTAAAATATAAATGTAGGTACATAAATAAATCAATCAATCAATCAAATTGTCACGCCTTTTTCCCACAGGGATAGGCAGCATAGGCGCCACTTGTCACGATCCTGACACAACTCCCTCGCTTCCTTCACTCTTACTTTTATTCTCTTTATACAGGGTGTGTAAATATAAACAAACAAACCTGAACATCTCTCATAAAGCGGCTATTACAGAACAAATGGACAGCATTGAATTCACGGACTTTATCAAATTCAAATATAATAACAATAGGTGATGATCTTGTATCATTTCTCCAACCAACCCAAGGTGAGTTTTTAGCTGTTTCTTTAATATCGTTACCACCATATTGGCCATCGACTAGTTTTCCAATGCCACCTTTTAACTCTTCACCCCATTGTCCATCGTATATCATATCATTTAGGTCCACTCCATTGCTGCGTTTGTCACCTTGTGGCATTGTGTATGAGACTATTCCCACTGCAACATTATTCATTATTATAATTAACAATAATCCGTCAGCAATTTTTTATTTTATTAATTACATATATCAAATTGCCTCTATTCCCGAACATCCCGAGACAATAAATCGTCACTTTCCACGTTTCTAGCACAACTCAAATCCATATTGATTTTAATAATTAATAGAATAATAGTATACATACCGCTCCAATGGCACCCATACAATTCCACTCTCATACAAATAGTGCGACGATGCGAACTGTATGGTATAAATCTTATTTTTGACGCCCATATTGGTGGGCTTAACGTATTTTTCTTTTCAAGATACGTATTTATATTACCGGGCATTATCTGCAATTAAATATAATTATTAATAAATATATTAAGCTTATATATTATGCTTTACTCTGATTTGTGCACTTTTCTGTACTATTACCAACATTATAAAAAAATTATGTCATTTATAGAGTAAATTATTTTAACCCGGATTTAATCTTTGAGATTAGCTTGTCAAAATAATTTTAACGTCACTCTTATATTGTAGACTTCCTTTTAATCTATAAATTGACTTACGCGTAAAGTTACTCTTTGGCATGAATAATAAATTTTGTTAATCGTTATTATATTTATATCTAAATAAAAAAACTACTTACTTCTTGATTGTCAACAGTCCTGTACCGAATCCATTTTCCTAATTTAGGCCTCCAATACTCAAGTAAATAGGACTCAGCGTATTCCACGCCATGACCATTACCAAATCTGCCCTGAGTACTTGTACTTGTAATCACGTGAACAGAATGTAAATTAATCTCCAACCACTCCGTTGATTCTGTTGTTATCTGTCCAAAAGGACACCACGCTCCGCCTTTTAGATCGATATTTAATCTAAAAAAGAAAAATTTTGTTGCATTTAGTCTAACACTAGTTAGGATTATTAATAATTACAAGTAACGAAAATTAGAAGAAATCTAGCGCACATTTCACCGCTGACAAAACTGATTACAAGCATTCTTGAGACTTCCTGTATAAACTTTATTTATTCCTTTTGTGACTCGACATCTAACTTCGACCTATCTGATGATAAGTAATGGCCAAAAGTGCCAATGAGGAAAAAAACGACTTAGTTCACGGCTGCCTCAGTGCACCCAGTAGCATTAGATGGGGAGAACACATGGGAGAGTAAAGTATTGAACTTTTTGATTGTTCTACAAAAAAACGACGCACCGAACCATTCAATACAATACGAATAGAAACATTTTAATGGCTTCCTAACAATAATTAATAGTACCTAGAGATTATAATCGACTGTCCAGTATAAACAGGGGTGCGGATGGTAATTATGCATATTAACTAACGAGTTTTATGGTACATAAGTAATGAAGTGTAGGCTTGATATATCTAAATGGCCGTTACACATTTTAAAGGTGCTTTATACAAACATTAAATTTATATTAGATGATGCAAAATGGAGGAAGGTGCTAGCCAGACACAATGTGCGCTAACTAGGTAAGAACCCGCGTGATTTTAAAAGTTTTTTATTGTTACGTGACCAAGTGCGCTTCACAACAACGACGCACTTGGGGAGAAAAACTTATTCACATTTTTTTATTTTCTATGTATTTCTCTATGAATAACGGCCTCAAAAACGCAAAACTTTAAAGACCCATTCATATTTTGTGAACTAGGCTTGCTTATGTAAATATATATATATATATATATATATATATATATATATATATGTATTATATTCCTATCAAGGGCATGTACAGGTATAACATACTCAAATATTACTAAAACCTGAGACCTCAACTTCCTTTTTCCGTGTCAGCTCTACGTGAAATTATTACTAAAAGAACGTATTTTTTACATTTCTTAAACAAAAACGTCAACATTCATTCTCATATCAATTTCATTCAAAACAAACTAAATAGTGTCAAATAATGAAGTTAAAAGTTGAGGCGTTTGTGGTGTAGTGGCAGTGCAATGGCTACGTAAGCCGAGTGGCACGGATCCGAAACCACTCACCGGTACCAATGTATCTTTGATATAATTACTTTGGTTGTCCTGTTTCTATGATACAAGCACTTAAGTAGCTTAGTATAGAAATGTATAATAACAAAAGTATATAAAACTTATGAAACTGGCATATATTGATCACTTGTAGGATTAGTGCGCAACATATTAATAAGATGACTACAATACAAAATCCCAAGTGTTATACTTTATTAAAGCATCATTACGAAAGATGATTGAAAATAAATCCATTTTAGAGCGCAATATGGTTTACAATTTCAATTTCGCCGATATTACTTTTGAATTAAGGACGAAAATAGCGTGGCCGATAAAAACAAATACCAAGCTCAATTATTGTAGAATAATAGTGGGTGCGGCGTTCATTATGTAGTGTATTAACTCATGCTAACATGTTAGGTGCATTCTCCACAGCATTATAGGAAATGCTTTTTTAACTGTAGCACGTAAGATTCTTGAAATAAAACTTAATTCTTGCCAAGCGTAAAAAACGTTCCGACCATAATAAATCTACTATGTCGTCAACATTATATTCTTAGTATTGATATCGATATTTAAAGGATATTTATATTAAGTTAATATTGATAAGAATAAGAAATATTAATATGAACCAGTATGAATTGTGATGTACTGATCAAATGAATAAATTAATGCGAGCTGTTATGACACGAGATATCAAGTAGAATAACAAACACATCCATCTTCTTGATTAGTGAGTATAGAGAGCAGTGATGTACACATAGTTACCCAATCAGGACAGCTAATTTACAAACAAAACGTCCTTACTTTGAATATACTTACTAATTAAAAAAGAATATATAGTAATGTTTTTAAATGATGTATAATATTGTGGTTGTGATTTTTACAGTTTTAAGAAGTTCACTGGGTTATGAAATTTGATCTTACAGTCAACAAGTTTACGTCTGAATTAAACAAACTTTATGCGGCTTACTATCGCGTTTATTTTGGTTTTGGTTTTTCTATTATTATTATTCTGACGTTTCGAGAGCTTTGCAGCCATAGTGGTCGGAATAAGCCATAAGCCGCATAAAAATCAATGTTCGCTCAAAATCTAAGAAAATACTAAGTTAACGTATAGACGTTAACTTATTGAATAGTGAAGTGTGCATTCTTGCTTAAAAAAAACTAATAATCATCTTCAGTTCTAGTCATAGTAAATGCTAATGATGTTCTTCATTAAACTTTTAGTGGATACTTTAAAAGCTCTGCGCGAAACGGTATGTTAAATAAAGCGACACAAAGGAAACGGGCAGCAAAGTTAGTATGAATTCAATACGACATTGCGATTCATCGGTTCTGTTTCCTTTGATGATACAGACGGACAAAAGACACGCGCCGACGCACGTCCGTTTATTGTCTTCACGATTGTTCACTTTATTGGATACTATAATTAAATACACCACTGATAGAAGAAATATAATAAAAACATAAGTAACAAATGACAAAAATACTTTTAGTTACGAATGCAAATCTATAAATAGACATTATGTCTCATTTTGGAACCAAACTTCGAATTAATTTAAGTGTCTGTATTGGACTTGCCCTATTCCCAGACATTTATATCCCAGAGCAGGTTACCAGTCATTCTTGAATATAAATAGAACAATATATATAATTTTAGCTAACTTTAAAACATACCTCGCATTCTGTGGCCCCACATTTCCATCGTCATGTGATGAAGTTGCCGTTATGTCCTGATCAGGAATTTGTTTATTTTCCATACCAAGCGGTGCGATGCATTGAGCTGAAATGAAAATTCATCAAATTAATACTATATAAAGTTTTACGGATTAAAACGAAGCCATTCTATTATAAAACTGCGCCACGTCTATCAATTAATTAAAAATTAAATCTCACAAAATGAAATGATCAGAGCGAATTGTTTAAAATGCAAAAGCGGAGCTGAATAAAGTTTTGTACATTAAAAAGCTCTCAATCCTTCTATTATTGAAGCGGTAATTTTAATGTAAAATAGTTGAGAAAACTTTTAAAACATTTTAATTGATTTTGCAAACTGAATCATACTTCAAAAGGCGTATTACAAATTATCGTCCCGCGGTTCTAGCGCGGTCCTTTATCTTTTCAAGTGGGTTGCACTGTTACTTAATTTACAAACACAACTTTTATTTAGTTATTCTATTTTTTACCAAGACAATAATTTATTGTTGAAAATGTGAACTATAATATAGTATATATTATATAAGAATTTTATTATATTTTAAAAATAAAGTGGAACAATTATTAGTTTTTATTATTGTGTCATTAAACTTCTACGGTGTTGTTTTGGTATAATCACGTAAAAAGAGCGCAAAATTACCTACGAACGACTCTCAGATATCGGATTAAAAAAAAATAAAAAATAATACAATACAATAATTAAGAAATTGAACTCCAAATGTAAACAAATTGTCACGCCTTTTTTCTACAGGGATGGGCAGAGACAATCGAGTACCACTTGCCACGATCCTATAATAATTCCCTCGCTTCCCTCACATCCACAATTCTCCAAGGTTACAAGCTCTACGCTTATGGACATTAGAAAACCCAACTTTCTTCAGAATGTCTCCGATTTGGTCGGAAAATACCCTCTTGGGTCTGTCTAGTATAACAAATACATTCACATCAAATTTATAAATTCCTTTCTTCCTTTACTCATCCTTTCCACATGCCCAAACCATCGAAGCATTAATTTGTCAATCCTTGTCACAACATCTTATTTCAAATCACATCTATTGCGCACTGTGCTATTCATCATTCTTTCCACTATCGCCACTCCACATACACTCTTTAATGGTCGCATTTCTACAGTATTAATTCTACTCTAATGCTTCTTCTGTTTAGGTAAATGAATGAAACGGTCTAGGTAAATCAAAAACAATTTTATGAAATCTATCCTATTTCCCGGTGTACTACATCAAGATCTTCCGCGTTCAACATTAATCCTAACTACATAATAAAGCCTTTCTGGGCAAAATATTTGAATTGACTCCTAACTATTTATCTAACAATTTAATCTACTTACATTTATGTGCATAAAACATTTTAGGTGAGGATTTATGTGCCAATTAAGTAGTATAACCAAAAGAAATAGATGTGCAGTAAGAAACAGAGCACATCTAAAAATAGGCAACGACTCACAACGTTGAACATATTTCTATATCATATTAAACTGTCGTGCCCTTGACTAAGAACCCTCTATTCATTCATGCATTAAGTTGTATATGATGAAAGCCTGGTACACCCATTGCATATCCGACAAAAATGTAATTGTACTTTACTTCTAGTATAATTTGCATGATTAAGAACGTAAATTGTATCATGTAAATGTATAAGATCCGAAAAAGTAAAAAACAAACTGACCAATAGATGAAAACTAGACGATAGGAATAAAGTATAATGTAATAGACATTGTATAATGTAATATTTTATATTTAAAAGTGATCGATAATGTAAAATCTGTAAAACAACAAATCGAATATAAAAGGAGACTTGGTTTTTACAGTCGTCGGCTCTCTTGACTTGTTTACCAACAGGCGGGTCGAGGTCAGATGTCGAGTCACAATAAAAAAAGGGTCAAAAACATCAATCACATTTACGGTTTATTTGCTACATGTATGCCTGTATCTGCGATAATCCACTATGCAGAATGTCATTGATATGCAGAAGGAACAATGTCTACGCAGGGAGTCGGCAACCCAGCCACGCAGTCGCTAACAGATCTCTATGTAGGTTTTTTTTTAACTTTTTTAAGTTCCAAACTTTCTTTAATTTCTAGATTTCTTAAAAACATATTTTTTTAATAAAGTAAATTTAGATGACATGCAGTTTTAACAACTTTTTATCTGACCTGATAGATTAGTCTGGACATGAGAGAGATCTAACTTTGTATGTACGGCTGCCCTTTAGCGAAAAGAACACCACTTATATTAACAACGCCCGTATTTACTGCCTAACATAATATTAAATAGAAGCAATACGCCGCTCGGCAAAGTCGCTAAGTAAAGCAATCAATCCGGTGTAGTATAGCACTAATCCAACATAATGTAGTAGGAATCTTATCAAATTTGTATGTTACTGTACAATGAGTACTTTAGGAAATACAACAGACTCATTCATTGAGCTTAACAAGAAACCTTTTAGGCACCTACACAAGTTTCCGGTTATAAAACAATTAATCACAGCTTATGGCTATAACACCATCGTGATTTTGAAAGACCTATTCATTGATATGCTACGACCGCCATTTGAATTTTATAAAACAAAACATAATAAACAGCCTATGCTTGGAACATATTATAAAGAATCCCTACGAGCGAAAACATGATACGCGTGAAAAACATGATACACGTGAAAAACATGATACACGTCAAAAACATGATACGCGTGAAAAACATGAGCGTGATTTTCTTCGCACAGTCGGGTATAAAGATGTAGAACTCCAATGGAAGCATTATTTTTAACATGTGTTGTCTATTAATTTATAGGTGCACAAATAACATACCAACATATAAGCAGAAAGAAAATTTATACAAAAAAGAAAACTTAGATTGTAACTAAAAACATTGCATACAACGTTAAAAATAATAACTTAATCTGAATTAAATATCCGACACAACTCCCTCGTTCCCTTCACATTGACTATTCTCCTCATACAAGCTCTATGGTTTTGGGCACTAGGCAACTAAGGCACTGCCTCGTTTGACGTATCCCATGAGATTTATAAATTCTTTTCGTCAATCTACTTTCACTCATCCTTTCCATGTGCCCAAACCATCGAAGCATTCCTTTGTCAATTTTTGTCACTACATCCTCTTTCAAACCATATCTATCGCGCGGTGTGCTATTCCTTATTCTATCCGCTATCAAATATTATATATATGTTTATCGTACAAATATTTTTGGCGACATATTAAAGTACTGTCTAAACTATAGACTTTAAAGTTACAAATAAGTAAATAGTTTCATGAAAACATTACAAAGAATGACATTGAATTTGTTTAACAACCCTTAATAGGATTTGATGATACTTATGGCAGTTATTATGCACACACGAACTATACAAACATTATTATATAATATTTCCTGATTTATAAAGAGACCGTTTTAGCAAAGGCAACACACTTTATCACTCGAAGCACGCGAGCGACAAGAGACGAGCTTTTACGAATAATCAATATAATATTCTAGTCATGCAAACATAGAGCGCAGGGTTCCATAGGAAATCTTAATAGACTGCGCAAACGCATGTGTTGGCATTCCAATAATGAACAAATAAGTAATTTGGTCAAGCCTCTTATAAATTTCGTACGATAATAATACAAACGTAACAAAGGATTATAGAAATGTGATATGTTTATGAATCGATCCAAAAAACATTACAAACATATCAAGTGACTAAGGCTTAGCATCATCAGTATTCATTAATCAACCAATTTCCGGATACGTTTAGGAAGAGGATTCCCTATCTATTTAGTCAATCATTACACTATTTATTTCTTTAGTTTGATATATATTATCATGTTATGTAAGTAGCAAGCTACTGTATTAATAATGCCCACTGTGTAAAATATTACAATATTATGGTTTTTAAATATGCAAATATCAATCAATCAATCAAATTGTTACGCCTTTTTCCCACATCGATAGATAGAGACAATACAGTGCGACAACCCTGATAACTCCCTTACATCCACAATCTTCATCATCATACACGCTCTGCAGTCTTGGACACTAGGCAGCCCAGCTTGCTTGAGGATGTCTTTATTTTTTGTTAAAACACCCTCCTGCGTCTACCACGTTTAATGCATCCATTCACATCAGATTTATAAATTCCTTTCGTCAATCTACTTTCACTCATCCCTTCCATGTGCTCAAACCATCGAGGCATCCCTTAGTCAATCCTTGACAGTACACCTTTTAAACCACATCGCGCACTCCGCTATTCCTAATTCTATTCGCTATTGTTAATCCTTATATATATAATAAACGCAAAAGTTTGTGAGTATGTGTGTGTGAATGGATGGATGGACAGATGTTTGTTACTCTTTCACGCAAAAACTACTGAATGGATTTTAATGAAACTTTACAATAATATAGCTTATATATCAGAATAACACATAGTCCTTAATTTATAATTATATTGTATGAAGAATAATAAAAAAGAAGAGAATTAAACATTTTCCCATACAAAGTTTATGCGTGCGTTCAGAATATTGTTTTGTGTTAGCTACTCGATGTTGAGAATTAAGAACAAATTGTCAATTTTGGCATATCAAAAAAATATATTGCTCAAAAATCTATGTTGTATTATTTATAAAGAGTAACGATTATATTATTTTTCTCAATTCACAACAACTTAAGTTTGGCTAATCTGTAATACGACATACATTGCCTGTTAGGCGGTATAAAGTTCGCCGGGTCAACTAGTTATATATATTTTTAAAACAAAAAATAATATCGTTGCACGCAAACTGAAAACAAATTACAATGAAGTCCCTAAACATGAAATGTGACATTGTGGGGACTTTGAAAGGCACTTGGGTCCTTTTTGATATGGACAGTACGTACCCACGTTTATACGGTAACCCGCACGATTATCAGAGAATACTCGCGTGGCGGTTTGTCGCGCAATCAATACAATATTCACGACATGCAATAACTGAATATATTACCTAAATACCTTCAAACATTGTCAACAATTTCTACTAAAAGTAATTATTCCTTTGTATTAAAACATACAATATTATTACGAAGGATTAAATAAAAGTTAAATTTATTTACTTTGCTAAATAAATTTAACGTTTTTAAATTTATTTGTTTTGCTAAATAAAAAAGTTATGCGTTTTTCATTCGATTTAAAAGAAGATGTAAGAAAGGTTATATTTACGTTGTGTTGTTTTAATTACATTAAAATGATGGATGAAAGGAGATGGCTGGAAAGAGGTATGTATAATTTAGATTTGAATTATCAATCAATCAAATAAATTGTCACGACTTTTTCCCACAGGACTAGGCAGATGTAATAAAGCGTCATTTGTCAAGATCCTCACAGAACTCCTCGCTTCCCTCACATCTGTAATTATTTTCATACAAGCTTTACGATTAAGGGCACTAGGTAAACCAGCTTTCTTAAGGATGTCTCCGACTTGGTCGGAAAACATCTTCCTTGGTCTACCTTATTCAACGCATCCATCCACGTCAGATTTCGTTAATCTACTTTCACTTATACTTAAATAAAGATTCACCTCAAATAATTTAATTTTAATACAGGTGAATTAAAAGAATAAAATTAGTAAGACCCAGAAGGTTGTTTCCGAATCAAGTTCCCCCTAAGCGAATTGTGTGTTTGATAGTGTCTAGACTCTAGAGGATTGGATTGAAGTGTGTGAAAAATAATTTGATTGAGTGAACATGTATTTTATTATGTCCTATATTGAGCACATCAAGTATATGAAGACGATAGCGATATAGGCGGGCAAGTCCATGCAACAATTAAAGAAAACTGGAAGTTCATTCACCCACTCCTGTGCACACAAGTGTATTATAACAATATAGTAAAGAAAAGAAACGTTGACACAATGTGATAAATGGGTCAATTTATTTTCTTTATTTCATTATGTTACTTTTAAAATGACATCCAATGTACATAGATTTAATCTAAAATAAGATACGTGACACGAAAGTTGTTGGTTTTGGTTATTTTTGTGCTGCTATAAATTAAATATATTTTATCAATTGCAATGTCGGATTAAGCTTAGGTTTTATTTACCTTACTTTTATTGATTCAGATCAATCAATCAAATTGTCTCGCCTTTTTTCCACAGGGATAGGCAACGATGGAGCGGCACTCACCACCATCCTGAAACAACTCCCTCGCTTCCTTCACATTCACAATTCTCTTCATACAAGGTCTATGGTTATAGGCAATAGGCAACCTAGCTTTCTTGAGGATGTCTCCAATTTGGATTGGAGACATCCGAACACCCTCCCTGGCCTACCTTGTTTAACGTATCTATTCACATGAGATTTATAATCTTTCGTCAATCTACTATCACTCACCCTTTCCATGTGCTTCCATCGAAGCATTCCTTTGTCAATCCTTGTCACTACATCCTCATTCAAACCACATCTATCGCGCACTGTGCTATTCCTTATTCTATCCGCTATCGCCACTCCACATACACTCCTTAACGACCGCATTTCTACAGCATTATTTCTACTCTTATGCTTCTTCTGCCACACCCAACATTTACTTCCATACATTAATGTAGGAACAAGCACCATTATACTATGGATGGCACCGTTCACTACCCTTTTGCACTCTTCTCTCAATATCTTTATCACACTTCCCATCCCTTGTTAACATACTACCCAAGTAAACAAATTGTTTAACTTGTTCCACTTTCTTTCCGTCTATCATTATGTCACATTCTGTCATTTCATCCTCTCTCTCCACAACCATCACTTTAATTTTACTTGCATTTACTTTCATACCTTTCTTTTCTAATTCCGCATTCATAATAGTAACTATTTCCTGTAACTCATACGCCGAAGATACAAGGATAACTTGATCGTCGGCGTACAAGAGACATTTGATGACCAAGACATTAATTTTCAAACCATACGCAACTCTTGCGTGAACAGATTGAAGAGCCATTGTCACGCTACACATCCCTGTCTGACACCTTTGAAGATGCCAAACCAGTCAGATAGCGCCCCATTAATTCGAACACATGAAATGGAATCCTCATAGAGATTTTAGTGCACGGACTAAACGCTCCCCCAACCCAAACCCGGGGAGCTGCCGCCACAATTCATTCCTGTTCACTCGATAGGCCTTCTCAAGGTCAACAAAAGCACAAAACACCTTCTGGTGTTTTGCCAAATTTTGTTCGCAGACGCATCTTAGAGAGAAGATTTGATCCATATCTCCCTTTCCTAAATCCCGCTTGCGCATCTCAAATTTTATCATCTGTTTCATGCATCACCCTTACAATCAATACTTTCGCATACAACTTGCCAACAATACTGAGAAGGCTGATGCCACGGAAATTTTTAGGTACCTGTTGCGATCCCTTCTCCTGTATAGTGGTACTATGACAGCTTTGCGCCAGTCACCTGGGACAAGACCGTTTATCCAACACTTACTGAAAATGAACTAGAAAGCCACCAGCTGACCACCGCTCTTCAGCATCTCAAGAGATATTCTGTCACACCCAGCCGCTTTTTCAACTTTCATTATTTTTAATGCATTCAAAATTGTTAAGGCAATTGTGGTATAGTGGCAGTGCAATGGTTACACAAACCGGAGAGCACGAGTTCGAGACCACCCACACCGGTCGGTACCAATGTATATGTACTTTGGTTGTTCTGTTTCTATAATACAAGCACTTTAGTAGCTTAGTATAAAAATGTAAATAAAAAATAATAAATAAATTTAAAAAATCTCTTTTACATCTATGTCACATTCAGATTCACTTTCATTCAGCGTGGAGGAAACATCAACACACTCTGGTGCTGTATTATCATCCCCAGTCACTAAACGGAATTTAGTGAAATTTAGAAAAAATTAAAAAATTAAATTTCTTTTTAGAAAATTTAGAAAATATCGAATCCCTAACCACATTCACCTTAGACAATTCCAGTCCTCCCCGAGCTCTCTGATCTCAGATCTAACTATGTATATAGACCTGCGTGGCGAAACCAATCCACTACGCGTAAATCCCAGGTTCGATTTGATTTGCTATCATTTATTTAATTAATAGATTTTAATTTACAATATATTATTAATAAACAAATGAGACAAATATTTGCTTCCGGTCTGGGTATTTAAGAGTCCGCAAATCGGGGGGTAGTGCGAAAAGGTAGTGGCGGCACGCCGCGACATTAAACTCGGTTGCAATACCGGAAACTAGGCTCGATGACTATGTCGCCGGCGTTTATCGGCGTGGACCAAAACTAGCAAACGAGAGCGCCCTAGCCTAGCGGCCAACGTGGAACTATCGACCAAATCGTCGAATAACAATTGAAGACCTTGCTGATGCTGCGCGGCATTTCTTTTTGATTAATCCATTGATTGATTTGATTGATTGATAATTATAACCACATGTTTTGTGCCTTCTTTGCCTATTTCTGTGGAAACTGGGCGTACAAATTGATTTTGTGCCGCAAATAAGCTTCAAATTTACAATTAGAGTTCTCGTGACCTTCGCATTTCCTATAACTCTGGCAGCTCGGCGCTGAAATAAATCCAGGGCATCCAGAGATACTAGGCAGAGCCGTCCCAGAGGTGCGAACACTACTCTGCGCAAGAGCGAATTTAAGACTCCGATGCTCCAGCGCGAGGCACCTTGTGCAGGTGGTCTTAATTGTTCATTAGATGTAATAATCCCTACGAGACAAGTCGCTGGGAGCGGACATCCCTAGGATATGATTTCCGGGTGCAAAAGGCCGACATCCTACGCTATGCGCTTTCTTTCACTACTAGGCGGACGGAACGTCACGTCAAGTTACCGACAACTACAAGCAAAAAGAGTAAAACTGTTTTTTTTTATATTATTTTTCAAACGTCAGTGAATTGGTTACGAATGGTTACAATTACGATGACGAATAGTTTATTATAGGAACCGGACGTTATAGACCCTGATCTATACTAATATAATAGAGCTGAAGAGTTTGTTTGTTTGTTTATGCTATTTTCTCGAACTCACAGACGAATATTAAAAAATCTTTTTGCATATGATCACTCCTTTTTGGGAAATCTAAAGAAAGCACCTGATCAGATCAGTAAAACAAGGCTTCACCACGACGACTTCCTATCCCGATCTTCCTATAGAAATAAACCATTGTGTGTTAGATTTTTTTGATTTTGGTTTACCCTTTAGACCGGGTCTCTATCTCCTTACCACCACGATGGCGCAGTCTTAGACACAACGTATTATAATAATCAAAATAACAGCGATAGTATATTTATTCGTTCAAATCATTTTTTTATTGCGACTCGACATCCGACCTCGACCCGCCTAAAAAAACGGATTAATTCACGGCTTCCCCTGTCGCCGTCACTATGCCGGCCAAAGGCCACTATGGTAAAGCATTCCACTTGTCGATTGTTCTGCAAAGAGACGACCCACTGAACCTTTTAGTTCGACTGCCGATTCGGTCGACAGAATGCGGATGCTTCCCCTGATCTGTGCAGGTATTACAGGTGTGAAAAACAAGGTATGAAATCGCTTTCGTATGATATATATCACAGTATAAGCATTCTGCTAAATGTAAAATTAATAATTGTGTCTCGTAGCTGACCTCGATCCGCCTGCCTGATGGTAAGCAAGACGACAGGTTTATCGTGTCGTGTGATCAATGACCGGCATATGGCTTTAGGACGAAACGGTTGAACGATAAACTTCGGTCGTTCGTTACGCAGATCTATCATGACGCGTTGGATGATAATAGGAGCTCCTTGCCATTAGCTTGGACATCTTTCTTAGTTTGAGACATACGGTTTAACTGACCGGCTAGATAGCAGACTTTCTGCGTGACGTTCCATCCGCCTAGTAGTGAAAGAAAGCGCATCGAGTAGGATGTCTGCCTTTTGCATCCGGAAATCATATACTAGGGATGTCCGCTCCCAGCGACATGGCTCATAGGGATTACATCGAATGAACAATTAAGACCACCTGCACAAGGTGCCTCGCGCTGGAGCATCGGAGTCTCAAATTCGCTCTTGCGCAGAGTAGTGTTCGCACTTCTGCGACGGCTCTGCTTGTTTTGCAGCTCAAAATCAATTTGCACGCTGCAATTTTCACAGGTATGGGCAAAGAAAGCTCAAAACTAATTGCAAAAATAATTGACGGTGTCTACAAAGCTCTCAAAACGTCGGAATAATAAAAAATAAAAAAAAAAACAATAACCATAAATAAACTCGATAGTAAGTCGCATAAAATATGTGAGATAAATTAAAATTAGTTAAAATTATATAAAAATACTCACATATATCTAGCGCATACAGCAGTGAAGCTCGAGTCGCTAGCAGCAGAAATTTTAATGCTGGAGGCACCATTTCGTCTGGACAATATTACTTCACCATTGCCACAATGGTGCAGCTCTGTAAATAAATTAAACTTTAATTTTCATGTTACAAGATATTTTTTTTTATTGTGACTCGACATATGACAGCACCCCGATTGAATTTAAGTCAAAGTGTGGTCCATGAATGAATGTCACTGCTACTACAATTCAATAACTGTGAGTAGCAATCACATCCACTATGCCGGCCTAGATGGAACCGGCAACTTACAAGCTGATCCCGAAACGTGACCAAATCACTTCACGGTCTGTATACTTGTAAGTGGTGGTACTACCCTGGATCGGCAGACTGGGTACCACTGTCTACCACTCTTTGATAACCAGACCCGAAGCAAATATCCATCTCTTTTTTTTTATTAACAAATATTTGTAATATTTAATATTATTAAATATTCTTAAATATTACAAATAAAAGCTATGAAACAAATATTTGCTCCGACCGGGGATCGAACCTGGGACTTTATGCGCAACAAACCATTCGCTAAACCGTTCGTCCATGCCTGTCATCTAGACAATTTGATTGATAGACTAATGGTCAATCAATCAAATTGTCACGCCTATTTCCCACAGGGATAGGCAGAGACAATGGAGCTCCACTTGCCACGATCCTAACACAACTCCCTCGCTTTCTTCACATTCCCAATTCTCCTCATACAAGCTATATGGTTATGGGCACTAGGCAACCCAGCTTTCTTGAGGATGACTAGTGGTAAGCAGTCTATTTATGGTCAATCACTTAGACTTTTAACAGTCAAGCGAGGGAAACAGTTTAAAGGCATTTATACAATTTATGATGTAAATGAACTGTTTTTTTTAAATTATGGAATGGCCTAGTTTAAACCTATCTGTAACTTAAAAGCTGATTCCGAAACAAGACTAAATCACTTCACAGTCTGTATCCTTGTAAGTGGTGGTGCTAACCCGGATCTACAGGCTGGGTACCACTGCCTACCACTCTTTGATAACCGAACCCGGAGCAAATATCCGCCTCTTATTTTTAAAACAAATAATCCTAACATTTAATTGTTTGGTGATTATTCCAACACCACTATACCTGAGTCGCCTTATATACCTACATTGTTTTTAATTATATTTTCTATAGTTAAGCAGTTTTTATTACAGTTCAGTGGGTATTACCCAGTCTGTATTACCAGTGTTAATTAAGAGATATCTACGTTTTTTCTTTATAACTTCTATAAATTAGCAGTTTATCTTACCTACTGCTTAACTATTCATAGTTGACTTATTACCAGTTGAGCCAATGGTATCCACCACTGCTCACCTATAAACAGACGAGCATCACTAGTTGAGCTGTGTGGGGAAATAGTGTCACATACATTTTAAACAGAATAAATACACTACAATACAACATAATATAAAAATTATAATTTATTTAAAATATTACAAATACTTACAATTTGCAAAATTAAATAACAGGACATATAAATGTAAAATAGAATTAATTTCCTTAAAACGTTGCCTTATTTATTTATTTATTTACCAAAAATTCAAAAATTTAAACACATACTGAATAATTAATACTTATAAAGTAATAATAGATAATCACTTTTAAATGTTAGTGTCCATTAACATTTAATCTGATTCAAACCTTTAATATTATTTCTGGTTATTATTTTCAATTGGTATAGAAATCATAAACATTGCACTTAAATTTAAGTTCTTATCGTGAAAAAAATATATTATCCCCAAAGTCGTGTGTATTATAAAAATGTATTAAATTCAAATGCGAATATACAACGAAAAACATGTACAACATAATTAATAGATTCCTAACGAATATCAGAATAAAATAAAATTAATATATTAATGGTTTTAACTTACCAAAACTAGTAAATAAATGTTTGTTGATAAAAAGCCAAAAACACAAATGATTTTTATAAAACCAAACTATAAAAAAACAATATTTGTTTAATCCACTCTTGTTCTAAATACCATATTATAATGATTTCACTTTAAACAATAATAAAAGTGTAGTAAAATTATACAGTTAAGCCTGTGGGGCGTATTAGTCGAGCTCTTGTTAGACCATTTCTCTTCTCGCCATGTTCGAACTTTGTTGGCGATACAACTCACTTTACTACTTACAATTTTGCTAAATTATTTCATCATAACTTTGTTACTTTTAATAGTACATATAACAAAAATGTACGCAATATAGTACAACACACATTCTAAATTTGTTGGATATTAAGAATACCCTATCGAGCTATAGTGTAGCAAGCAAAATTTTTGTTGTGTGCTTTTGTTTATGGCTCAATATTTAACTTGCCAGCAACAAACATGTTTTTACATTGTTTTTACATGATAATTTAAGATTTTACAATAATTTAAAATTGTCGCTTACTTTTACTCACCAGCATAATATTCTAGGAACATTATACTCAAGATAATATTTAATATGATAATATTTAAAAAGAATGAATAAATATTAGCTTATGGTTAAATTTTTAATACAGGTAACACTAAACTAGAATATTCGATTCAGCGTTTTGTGCATTCTGTCTTTTGCTGCTGCAAATTCATTGTTTTATAACGTTTTTACGTTTGCTATTCCTTAATAAATTCATAAAGTTGGAGGGTCATTCGTCCAAAATGTCTAACATTGCTGTGGAAAGAATCAAAAAGGAGTTTAAGGAGCTGATGTCGTGCGAGGAGGTGAGTTAATCTCGTTTTTCGCGTTTCCAAAATCCTTTGATCGATCCCCAAGAAAATTTGCTGATGCTCCTATTTTTAATAAAATCTTTATATTTATATTTTTTATGAATAAAATGACAATTATCAACCAATTCCATTGAAATGAAAAGCCCTTTGTTTAATCCGTGCATACGTTCTACATGTCCTAGATTTATTTCGCAAAATAAGCAAAAATAAACAAAATTCAGAGGCACGTGCTCGTACACATATGCAACTAATAGTGATGTTCTATTTTAATATATACGCCATGAAAATGAGTAATGAGCTTTGTGCACCACAATCCTTTGTTCTAAAATTTCGAACCAATTCCAATACACATATTGAATTTATAGTAGCTGCACATGTGAAATAATTCACCCTGGATAATCATTCTGTTATGAGAAAATGCACTAAATCTATTTACTGAAAATTTGAGTGTAGGCGTGCACCTCGTGGAACATTGTGCCTATTTTTGTGAACGGAAAATCTTGTTTCCCGCTACTAAACATTATGTTATATGTTTTTTTAATATTTCATTATATTAATTATAAGTAAAACTATGCAGGATTATATCTCCTCCTTGCTATAAGTTTAGCGTCACCTATTCACTCGAATAAGCAAGTCTCAGTTACCATTATTACGTCATGGGATGATGTCATACATACAATGTACACTAAGGAGTGTGACAGAGAGAGTAATAGCCAAACCCTGCGTCCTTTGTATTCAGAATAACTAAGAATCGTGTTACAAAATGGATTTCAAAGTAGGTCACTTGAATATTTAGCAAAACATTTAGGTACTTTGAAATGTGATTCTTAAAACTACACAAAGCTTTGTCTGGCATATACAGTCATAACAAATGCTCATAAATCTTTACTCTTAAAAGTTTAAAGTTTTTTTTGGCATAAGTCTTTTCAATGTTAGTTGTTTTATTAAAATTAAGTTCACGACTTTTTTTAAACTTTTGTATTTGTTTATGTTCAATTGACTTTACCTTTTTTGGGTTTTTTAATAATAATACCTAATCCATGGGTAAGAAGCAAAGGAGTTGTGACAGGATTGTAGAAAGTAGCGCTTTAATATCTATGCCTATGGGTATTTAGGCATGATGATTGATTGATACTTTACTTTTATTTAGATGGAGGAACCCATTAAACTGGAGCTGGTGGATAACATTTGGACCGAGCTGAAGGGCCAGATTCCCGGGCCAACTGACACGCCATATGAAGGTGGCACTTTTAAACTTGAGATAAAGGTGCCAGAAACCTATCCTTTCAATCCTCCGAAGGTACATATATATTAAATAATATTATAACATTGTATCTTTGTTTCTTAAATTGATCAAAAGTTTTTTTTAGATCCGGTTCATTACCAAAATTTGGCATCCCAATGTGTCATCTGTAACCGGCGCCATCTGCCTGGATATTTTGAAGGATCAATGGGCAGCTGCACTCACACTCCGCACGGTGCTACTGTCCATTCAAGCTCTTCTGTCTACCCCTGAGCCATCAGACCCTCAGGATGCTGTGGTCGCCAGGCAGTACCTGATGAATATTGCTTTGTATAAGCAGACTGCCCGCCACTGGACCAATGTTTATGCTCAAGGGCCCATTGGCATCTGTGAGTTAGATGACAAGGTAAAGACACTTGTTGGGATTGGCATTGATGAACATCATGCTAGGGTTGCCTTGTCCACTTTTGACTGGGATGTCAACCGGGCCTCGGATAACATTTTCCGTTAAAAAATACATGTAGATCTCTATATCTATTTTAGTTTTAACGTTTAAATTTTATTTTGAACCTTTCTGTAAGGGTTTCTTGTTATTATTTTAAGGTTTTAATAGAAACAGCTGGTATCTAGCTGATTTCTTTAATATATTTCATCTATTTTCACTTGAGTTCTGCATATTCAAATTTTTAAGTAGTGACAGTTAACCCATTACATGAATAAATAAAGTGGTGGTGCAAATATGAAACAAACTTTATTAAAAAATGCTACATATATTTAGAGTGCTTTCTTTTATATAACATTTTAATTTTCTCAATTGTTAATCGTGTAGAGCTTTATTCTAGTAACTGGACTAAGTAAACTGGACATTGTTGCACCAATGGAGAAAATGTACACTTTGATCTCTATTTGTTATTTTTTTATTTTAATTTTCGACAACTTTTTAATTTAACTGCTATCCATACACCAGGTAGCTAGTTTTTGTAAATGATTCAGCAGTTTTTGGCTAATATACCAGAATTTTTTTTACACCTTTTATTGAATCTTATTTAATTAAATCTGAATAATTGAGTAAATTAAATACATTGGTGCAAATAGTAAAAGTATCCCCCCAGTTTACTATATTTACTAAGATATTTTGTAACCTTAATCTAACCATTTTTGAATTTTATTATTCTGTAGGAAAAGTAATTGTTAAAACGTTAGTAGTACACATAGTCAAGCATTATATAAAAGGTTTTATCACTATTCTTAAAAGTTTGCACTCTTCATTAAATATTACATCTATTTGAACCATTTGTAATTTTTTCATTTTTTCTAAAATAGATTTTTTTCTAAAATAAAGACTTGAGAAAAAAAATGTAGTTTTATTTATAAATCCACATCCCATATATTCACTTGTTATAGCTAAGCCTTTGTCCACCTAATTCCTTATATTGCCAATTTTCACTTTCAAAAGATAGCCATGGTCTATTGCTGTTTATAAAACCAAGGGACCGCAGTTCAAACCATTTGCCAGTATCTTCGATAATGTACTTTGTTCACCCAGTTTCTATGATACAAGCTCGTTTAGTGTAAAATTAACACAAGTATTGTATAGGGGTATGTCGGCCATTTAAATGTATTAGGTTTTCTAATTATAATATTTATCATGAACGACGACTATCTGGATATATAATATTTCCAGTCGGCTACTTACTTTATGGATATTACTATGTAAAAAGTAAGTTTATCTAGCTAGCATGATAGCACGTGAGTAAAATGGTCTATTACTCGTCTAAGTCATGTACTTAAGTTGTTTTTTTTGGTCAAAATTTAGTGGAAAGAGATATTTCTCTTTCCACCAAATTCCTTGAGTAAAAATTTTAATTTCTTTAACATCGCAGTTCACTCAAGGTAAGTCTATCTCATTGTATGTTTCTTGATGGATATTTGGAGGAAAGAGACGGACGTTCCTTGAGTAAAAAGAGAAGTTTCTTAGTCATAACCTTAAGTTCGCTGTTCACTCAAGGTACGTCTATCTTAATTTATGTTTCTTGATTGGAAATTCGGTGGAGACATACGTTCCTTGATTAAAAAGTGGAGTTTTTTAGTCATAACCTTAAGTTCGATGTTCACTCAAGGTAAGTCTGTCTCATTTTATGTTTCTTGATGGATATTTTGAGAAAAGAGACAGATGTTCCTTGAGTAAAAAGTGGAGTTTCTTAGTCATAACCTTAAGTTGTTCAAGGTACGTCTATCTTGATTGGAAATTTGGTGGAGACATACGTTCCCTGATTAAAAAGTGGAGTTTTTTAGTCATAACCTTAAGTTCGCTGTTCACTCAAGGTACGTCTGTCTCATTTTATGTTTCTTGGTTGGATATTTGGAGGAAAGAGACGAACGTTCCTTGAGTAAAAAGTGAAGTTGATGATACAATACAGAGGTGTTTATGGAATAAAATAAAACAACACAATAAAAATCTACAATTTATTGAACTGCGTAGAAACAAACATACATTCGTGAGCTACATTAGCATTAAAGCTTATTAAGTATAATATCTACTAAATAAGCCTAAAACGGGAAGGAGACAAGGCAACCTATAAGAGCGTTATTAGTGCGAAGAAGTTAATGAATACCTTTATGGATTTCTCACAAAGTTATGCCATTAAAGACGAATATAGCAAGTCAATTATTGCAGTCTTTAAGAGTTTAGCGAGACTTGCATAGCGGATACTATAGCTGCTTGCAGATATATATCTCCAGCAGTAGCAGCCTCCACTGGTGTAACCTACCTTAATTAAGCAAGCCATAAGTAAAAATATTATTCTCTTAATGAAATAGATATTTATCACCTTTAAAGTTATAGCGATTAAGTTGTGCTTAAATTGTATTTTACATGGCCTACAATAAACTACAGGCAACTACAATAAAGATAGTGGGCAATTAGGGGGTGCCTCTTTCAGCAGCCTACGGCTCCTGCCATGGCGAAGGTTCCAAGACCTGCCCTGCATTGTACGCGCTTCATCATCTGTCCACCGAGCGCCTAGCCTACAATCGGGCTGAGCATCGTCATAATGGCGAGTTAAATAAATAAAAAATCAAGAAACAATTGAATGAAATAAACAGATAACAAGTAGATAATCTGAATTACAAAATATAAATTATTTATGCATCACATTGCTACGTTGAACTCAATAATAAATAAAATACATTGTGACGTCAACTCGGACAAAGCATATGCTTGCGCAATTTAAATTACAAGAAAACAACAAAAATTATAACAAAAACAAAGTTGGTGCTGTTAAAATTAACTTCGAGATGCACGGAGTTATATAGAACACTCTATTTAGCAAGAGTGATGAAAGTCATGCATAAATTACCATGATCTAACATACAAGTAACATGCTTCGACTCGATGATATCTGTTCGAATTCACGACAACGTCATCAGATGGAAACAATTCGTTTCTAATCGAATACAAATTATTCCATCATCGTTTTAGCACCACGTGAGATTAGAGGATAATGCAGCTGCAAATGCGCCACCACAAGACTAACTTTACAATTAACAGTGAATTTATTGTGGCGGAAAAGACCAAAATGTCTTTGTAACTTTGCCCCTTCGAATCGATACTTAAATAATTATGGTGAACGCCGCAGTATATTATCAAAATTATTAAACAAGTTTAAATTTATTGTATCTTGTTATTGCGTGGCTTGCATGAATATTTCTAGAAAATATCGAAAACTATCACAAATGGAAAACAATTTACACAACAAATTATTATAATATAATAAAAATTAAATAGGTCCGAATGGATCGCTCAATGTCTTGAAGTCCAGTGGCATTCCAGCGGTTATGCTTAAAATGTGTTTATGCTCTTATGCATGTCAACAGCATCGGCAGTTGAACTACAAGGTTCAGCGCGTCAATTTTGTAGAACAATTGACAAGTGAAATGCTTTACCACCTTGGATCTCTTAATCATTGGATCAATCATTTATAAATTATATTATCACGTCATCACACTGGATTGCTATCCACAAGCTAAGACTACTATTACCACAGATATCTTTTGAGACATCCAGCATAACAACTTATTCGATTGCCATTTTATATTTGCAAAATAGAGGCATTGTACCTAAGTGACTACAGATAGTAGAAGCAATTTTAAAGAGTGGTTCCCAGCTTGTAAGTTGCCGGTACCAACTAGGTCGGCATAGGGAATGTGACTGCTACTTACAGTTATTGAATTATAGTAGCAGTCACCGCTATTTACGGACCGCACTCCAGCTTAACACCAGGCGGGGTGCATAATATCAGAACTAAAAACACGACTACGTGAGGACACGTAATGTATTATAAGGATGCGTAAGTATTATAAGATGATGACTTCACGATCATCATCAGCCAGAAGGCGTCAAATACTGAACATGGGCCTCCCCCTTAGAACGCCATTTCGAACGACAAGATGCCAGTTGCAACCACTGGTTATTTGTGACTTTCACTATGTCGTCAGTCCACCTAGTGGGAGGCCACCTACGCTGCGTCTCCCGATCGGTTGTGGGTTGTTCGATCGAGCGACTTCATAATGCTAAGCACATTTTTTTTTATAATTTCACAAAATTTATTGTAGTTATGTATTGCCTTTTATTAAAACAATTTACAATTTTATCTCACTAGAATTTTCACTATAACTTCTAAGTACATGTACATGACTAGAACTGAAATATCTAACTAATCCAAGCGTGTATCAAAACATATTTGTTCAACATACATTAGCTATATAACACAAAGTATAGGTAGGTATATTATTGAAAGGTGGCATATATAAATTGTTAAAAACTAAAATGAAAGAGGAATTTTTCCTCTCTTAGGTTAGAGTTTGGTTCTTTGAAGTATATTGTAAGTACATATATAAATACTAAATAATTAAGATAAAGCACCCTTAAAAAGGCCAATATATGTGATAATTTACATTTTAGATATATATATTTAATATTTTATTTCGATTGGCGAATTTTTATATCTCTATAACTAAATAATCGCTGAACTTACTATGGCCTGCTAAGGGTGTTCGAATTCATCGCGTATCTGGCCAGTCTGTATACAATGTATATAACTTACAAAACCGCTGCGATGTTGTTTTGCCACAATAAAAATGAGTATATCGTAGTGTGCGTTATTTATGTACATTTTTCTTGAGTGATTGCGTGTTGCCGGGTAGCAACACGCAATCACCAAGAGCGTGCCCTCATGGGCACATCCGAGAGTGAGCCCATGCGAGCGTGAGGTACACGTTAATGTATTAACATTAGATTCTCAGTCTTTTCTAAGGCAATGAAACCACTAATTGTTCATATTTGACGACGATTGAGCTATTGTGCCATTAATTATAAACAACTATATTATATTAAACTTGCTACTCCCCTATCACATAACATCAGTGACAATTGTAATGGGCTTCATTCATTTAGACAATTGAATACTCTCGAAGAACGTCATTTAATGGTTAATAAATCACGTTAATCTATTTAATACATCAAAATGAAATTCTTTACAATTGTCATTTAAATTATGCTATCGAAATTTTGAACTCCTATTCAAAATACATTTAGTTATTTACAAACATATTTGTAAATAAAATATTATTTATTTAACAAACTTATTCAATGAAAATGTTTTTTAAATTATAATTCTCAATTTGCTGCCTATCTTTATCTGTTTCCCTAGTAAACCCAATTTAAAAATTTTATATCAAAATAAATTGCTTGTAAAAATTTAAAACTTATAAAATATCTATAAATTATTAGATTACATTGAAATTGGGATTTCATAATAAACTAATTACTTTTTTTAGGTGGTTCAATCAGAACAAAATCTTTAGTAATAAAAATTGAATATATATCTATTAGTGTAAAGGTATGATTCCGCCGGCGACTGCAGACTGCACTACTTGGCGACACTAGTCTGCAGCCGCCGTATTAATATTGTTTCCAAACATCATATTTATAATCTATGACTTAGCAAATGCTGATTGTCGCAATACCCCTTACACGAAATCAATCTCATACGAACTAGAATTGCAGTCTGCAGTCGCCGGCGGAATCATACCTTAATGTTTACTTAAATCGTTATTTTTATAAACCTCGTTATATTATAACTAAAGATACCAGCAGTTTTTAAGAAACTTTTTAATATATTGTCTGGTTTTGTATAATTGTAAAAAAAAACTATTTCTAATATAGTGCAAGCATGATATAAAAACATACAAAAGAGTACTAAGGTGTAACATAGAAATAGGATACGAAGCCGCAGCGAACTCAAGTGCGGAAACGAGCCGACACATAACAATATGATATGTCATTATCATAGTTCTGACCTATGAAACCAAAAGATACAAAATATGATCTTTTTATTATGTATGGGCTCCTTTCCAATTGACCACTCTGCGTTTTCTTTGTGCGTAAAAAATATATTCTTTTAGATATTAGAGAAATAGCATTCTTTGATTTGCAAAATGTCATACTCTATTCTATTTGATAAATGAAATTTCATTGGTCCTCACACACACTGACCCATCGCAATGTTACAACATATACAAGCTAATTTTATAAGCTTATTAAATTATTAGGATTTTGAAAAGCCTTGTGGAATCTTAACATCAAATACAACAGGCAAATTGTTTGGTAAATAATTAATATCACATGTTGAAGCGTTAATGAAGATAATTTTCCCATCTGATGTTATCCCATATCCTGTAAGAAATAAGTTTTTTTATAGAACACTGTAATGGAATTAATATACCTATACCTAAGCGAATGGAATTTGAGAGTGAATATTGGTAGCAATGCAAAGTCATTTGCAACTTACAAGTATTATAAAAATAATGTGTGTGTGTACATGTTTGTTTGTGTGTGAGTGTGTGTGTTAAGAATGGTACTCCTTTTGCCAGTTACAATGTATTTTGGATAATAATTTGTATATGCGTGGGTGTGTATAAATGTGCTAGCCAGTGAACTAGTGTAAGACCAGAGAACTAGCAGCAGCAGAACTTGAGCAAACAAGTCTTACACAGATAAGACACAAGTCTTACGAAGTGTTCACCAAATCTATATAGGCTTGCACATTTATAGTCAATGTTTTCTGCATGTGGCAACCACAGGATAGGCAGAAACAATGGAGCACTACTTTTTACCATTCTAACACTATATACTATGAAAAGTTACTACTGACCTTCATGGACATGCCCAAAAATATGGTATTTAGGTTTCACTCGTTTCTGTACTGTACTTAGTAACTCAACGCATCCAGCTCTTACACCGCTGCAGCACAGATCTCCATGGCCTATAGGTGGGGTATGGGTTATCAGAATATCCGTATCGTTTGGTATTAAATCCCATTTGTCAAGGCACGGCTGTCCTCTTGGTACGTTAAATGCCCATTTGCAAAATTCTGGTTGCCTGAATACAACAATATTATATTTTAAGATATAGTTGCAGAGTATTATGAACCGCTTCAAATTTATTTCAATATATAATTTAGCAGCTTTATGATACTATTTAATACAGTTTACATTATACAGTATCAAAGGAGTAAATATAAGGTAATAAGAGCTTGTATGAAGAGAATTGTGGATGTGAGGTAAGCGAGGGAGTTGTGTCAAGATCATGTCAACTGGCGCCTTTGTCTCTTCCTATCCATGTGGGGAAAAGGCGCGACAGTTTGATTAATTGTTTGATATAGGTTAATGTACAAATAACTTAAAAATGGAATAATTAACATATAAACTTTAATAAACCTTAGTTATTATTTTGTACATAAGAGAAACAACTGTTTAAAAAATAAACTCACCAGGGTGTTCCATAAATTTTAATACCACAAATAGTAATTCCTGAATCTTCTAAATAAGTACAATTTGTTAAATGATTTTTAACATCCAATGATGTCATTGCATCTTTAAGCCTTTCCTTTGATATTCCAAGTGTAGGTATTTCATCTAATAAAAGTTCAGACTTCTTTCTATTGTCTGATGTGCCAAGTGGATGTTTGAATGTTGAATCAAAACTTAATTCATGATTTCCAGCTATAACTACTTTGTGTTTGTGCGGTAAATTTCCTGAAATATTTATTTGATATTGTTACACAACTGGACACAGCTTCATTAGAATATTTAAAAAAATATATGAGACAGGGAGGCAGACAATTTGGTTTATTCTCAAAGGAATAGTAGGAATAGTCTCAATTGTGAATGGGAATCTAATGTACTATGCTGTTAGAATAAGAATAGAACGGGCTGTTGACTAACTTCAATTGACTGATTTAGAGGTGTCTTTTTCTTGACAGTCCGCAAAGAAAAAGACATCATACTAAAGTGAAGTTGGTTGGAAAGTTGGACGTCATAAAATGGCGCCGATTCCGTAATATTCTTATTTTACTAAAGCACTAGAATGTGTAAGAAATCATACAAACCTATCCAATTGTTAAATTCAATAACTTCATCTCTTTGACCACATTTCGTAAAATCTCCAGCATGTATGAAGATATCACCATCGGGAATATCAAATTTAATATGCGTAGTAAGAGAATGAGTATCGCTCATACACACAAATCGTAAACAATCAATACTAGCAGGTTTGCTTGGTGGTTTCGCATGGATTTTTATTATTTTTTGATTTAAAGCCAATATGTTCCATGCCTGCGTTGGGTTTTGAGTTAACCTATGTACGTCGATCTTGTCCATTTTGTTACAATATTATATACGCTTTCTACAAGTACACATATTTTCTATAAGGCCAAAGATTAAAAGTTTTAATCACTATTGCAAAAATAAAATAACCCACAATTGTACTGACAGTTGACTTTTTTTTTCTTTTTTTTGTTATGGCTAAGTATATAACTTGCTAGTGTCATACAATAAATTGTGTTCAATAAAAAATATATTTTATCTAAAAGACTCAAGTAAAAATGATTATGAAAATGAAACCAATCAGTGTTATACATAATAAGATGAGAGTGAGAATGAGGTCCATCATTATGGTTTTAGTGAGGCGGTGTAATGACAAACAACTTTACTAAAATTTTGCTGCCGAATGACAATATGACTCCAAATATTATTTTGATCAATAGTCACAAGTAACTTCAACTAAGAAGAAAATCTCTAAATTTGGATCGTGGCAAGCGGCGCTCCATTATCTCTGCCTATCCCTGTGGGAGGAAGGAGTGACAATTTGAAATTTTTATAAAAGGAGAATGGAACAGCATTTAGCACAATTCTGACATAATTCTATAGCTTGTCTCTGCCTAACCCTGTGGGGAAAAGGCGTGACAATTTGATTAATTGATTGATTGATCTATAGCTTCCTTACAAATCAGAGACATCCCTAAGAAAGCTGGGTTGCCTAGTGCTTAGAACGTGTTTGAAGAGGACTGTGGATGTGAGGGAAGCAAGGGAGATGTGTCAGGTTCGTGCCCAGTGGCGCTCCATTGTCTCTGCCTGTCCCTGTGGAAAAAGGCGTGACGGTTCGTTTTTTTTTACGTTTCTATACTAAGCTACTAAAGTGCTTGTATCATAGAAACAGGACAATCAAAGTACATATATTAAAGATACATTGGTACCGGTGGGTGGTCTCGAACTCGTGCTCTTGGTTTGTGTAACCATTGATTGCACTGTCACTACACTACGGTCGACTTTTACCAGAAGTATAAAAGGACAATTAATAATTTTCAAATTTTTATAAATAAAAGTTATTAATGTATCTAACTAATATAAACTAATAACCTATATGACCTAAATGTAAAATCTACGCTGAAAATACAGTGTAAACTAATATTTTTAAGCTGTGGTTTATACTTAGGTAATCTACTTAATTTATAATTATTTAATGCAATAAGTATATCCAGCCTAGCACAGAAATCCTAGAACTCATTTTAAATATAATTCACTAACATTTTGATGCACGATATCATCATCATCAGCCAGCTGGCATCCACTGCTAAACATAGGCCTTCTCCCTTCTCCTTAGAACGCCATTTATGTCGCCACCTAGTGAGAGGTCTACTTATGCTGCGTCTTCCGGTTCGTGGTCTCCTCAAGAACCTCAATCCAGCCCATTGCCACTTCAGCTTGCAAATCCTAAAAGCTATGTCGGAAACTCTGGTTCTTCTTAAATATCCTCGTTCTGGATTCTGATGCGCAAAAACACTCTAAGCATAGCTCTCTCCATTGCCCGCTGAGCGACTTTGAGTTTATCCAACATTTAATGACTAGCGGGCCGACCACCACGTAACTTAATGACAATGACAATGGGCTTCGTATTGACAGTTAAATTCTAAATTAAAATTGCGACCGCGCAACACACTAAGTATCGATGTTCATTTTCAATAACAGTTCAAGCTCATTAAAACTCATTGTCCGAATGAATAGAAAATGTATTTGAGACTAACCGCGACCGTGTAACTTTTTCATATATGAGAATGAATGTAGATACGTCTTAGTGCCATATGTCATCATTGGCAACATACATTGGCTGAAGACACTTGTCAACGGGCACTGCGTGATTTTGGACGAGAAGATAAGGCGTATGACCCTCTATACTGGCAAATTATTTAAAAAGAGTTACATTGATGCTTGCCTAATGGATTGCTGTGTTAGGGGTAATATCAATCAATCACTCAAGTTGTTACGCCTTTTTCCCACAGGGTTAGGCGCCACTTACCACGATCCTGATACAACAAGCTATTGAGCAGTATGAACAAGCTCTATGGTTATGGGCACTAGGCAACCCAGCTTTCTTGGGGATGACTCAGATTTGGTCGGAAAACAACCTCCTAACAAGGGCCTGCCTTGTTAATCCACATAAGATTTTTAAATTCCTTTTCGTCAATCTACTTTCACTCATCCTTTTCATTAATCAAACCAAACGTAAACCATCGAAACATTCCTTTGTCAAGCATTACAAGGATCACTACATCTTCTTTCTATCGTGCACTGTGCTATTCCTCATTCTATTCGCTATCGTCACTCCACATACACTCCTTAATGGCCGCATTTCTACAGCGTTACTTCTACTCTTATGCTTCTTCTGCTACACCCAGCATTCACTTCCATACATCGATGTTCCATACAATAATGTAGGAAAAAGTACCGCATTATTATATAATAAGTATGTATAAAGTAAGTTACTCTCTTCCCAGTAGTGCCTTTAGTGTTGAGGATTTTTCGAAATTTTCTCTATTCCTCTTTAGGGTGTTGGCAACAAAATTAAGTCAGTTACGCTATCTTTTATAGTAACTTGCAATGCAACTATAACTAACTGCAACTTATAACTTAGTCTAAACCTTACATTATAGATTATAGGCAATCAATTGAATCACCTTATTATTATTATATATATGAATAAATTAATGCCGCTTATTATTTAAGCTGACTTGTCATTAAAATGTTGCTAGATCATCAACTTTAGTACATTTTATACGCATCAAAGTTAAATAAAATTTAATAAAGCAAGTATTAATTTAGATTAATATAATTTACGAGTATATGTTTTCGGATCGACTTTCGGAATCAGCTTGTAAGTTGCCGGTTCCAACTAGGCCGGTATTGTGGATGCGACTGCTACTTATTTACTGTTAAATAAGTAGAAGTCGCATTTACTATGACGGTCTATTTGGAACCGGCAACTTACAAGCTGATTTTGAAACGCAACAACTACTACAGCTAAACAACTGCAAGTAGCAGTCACATCCTCTATGTAGGCCTAGGTGGAACTCTAGGTCGGAAGCTACTCTTGAAACATGGACTCATGCTTCATTTTGTATATATACTTTTATGTCAGTTAATCGACGTGGTCTCGCTTACTAGCATTGTAGATATAAAACTTAATAATCAATATATATTTATCGTATCGAATGGCGGGTATGCTAATCCCCTTATAGGTGAATTGTTTCAATGATTTGCAGCGCCATCTAGTGAAAAACACGCCTAACATAACAGAATCTGCAACAACCTATCGCTATTACCTTACCTGCGTCCGCGCAGTATTAAACACACGAACAACATGGCAGGCCGAGCGCCATTCAACAGTCATCAGTCATCATAGTGGCATTTCACGCTACACCTGGGGTGCTTGCGCGCGGTCTGTATACATTATTGTGAACCATTTCGGGTCAATTTAGCGGTGAAGAATTAATAACTCTTAACATACCACAATGTGATCGTCAACATAATTTACAATCTAATAAATTTCCCTTCATCTTTCTTCATTACTGTGGTACCTATTTACTTTCTTACTAAGATTACCTTCCGTGTGTGTCGTATTTCAAGAACGCGCCAAGGGAGCGTGTAGTGTAATAATAAATAAAAACTGATAATAAATAATCAGACATGACCATATCATACGCTGGAGAAGTACCAAACGGTAGCAGTTTTGGATGTTTTTGGAAAATTTTATTCAAGTAAGAAACAGTACTTATTTTTTAGTTTTAATTTTGTTTAAAATTATTATAAAAGTAAGGGTACTTTTATTTAAATAAAACAAACCGTCATAATAAGTACGTTAAGTGTTCAGATATACCTACAATGTGTGAAGCGCAAAACAGCTGTTTGTTCGGCCAATGACGAAATTATACGCCGACGACACCAACCGTAGTGATAGCGAGCAACCACACGATTTGTTTAACAAAATATACTTATTGTATTACTCTGTGCTTGCTGCTATTGTGTTCACTGCTTTTTACTCGCTGGCGTAAAGTACAATGGCTTTATGTTGACCGCCGTCAACATATGAACCAATACGTAATTTGCAATGTATGACCATTCTGCCTTATTACCATGGCCCGTGACAAAGGATACTGTATTCCATCAACGTTGTCCTAACGCGTACATAGATATCTAGGTGCAAATCGAATCGCAAATGAGCATGGTTATTGCCTTGTAACGATAGACGAGGCCTTGGATTATTCGGTTGTGATGGTGGTATTGAACAAGTCGCGAATGTTGAATAACTTACACTTGTATAACTAGAAATTCAATTACAACCGGAGGTAAAAACATCAGACTGCAAGTTTTTACTAATTTAACCTTCAACATTTGACAGCGAAAGTTTATTTGGTTCAGATATTGCCAAATACGAATTTTTGATAGTAAATTCTTACATTTATGACAATTTATATTTAACGTAGGTATTTTTGCATTATAAAATAGAAAGTTACCGCCTACTTTCTTTTAAAAAAGACAATGAACTTATTATCAAAGCATTTTATGGGTAATAGGTATCGATGAATAATAAAACTTATTTTGCAAAAATTTACCGCAACGGTCATCCTTCATTAAATGAAAAGGTAATTTTGAGTTATTGGAATTAATTATTGGAAGTATTTAGATTTCTAACTAAATTAATTTACTAATTAACTGTTTTATTAAGTCATACAAAAGTGACAGACGTAGGTAGGCAAATGGTAAATATAAAACTATTTTCGTATTTTTTGAATCACTACTTAATTATGTGTTTATACTTTGTTTATTCTTTCGCGTTAATGGTAAATTTGTCAACCAATTCTGGTCAATATACCGGTGAAGTACAAAAAGATAAAAAAACCTACAGAGATCTGCCTCTCCGCGAACTGATGGTCCACCAATTCCATCTTAAATTTTATCTACAGTTTATTAACATCTCTTATTAACTCTGCTTGTTATTAACATAGAACTAATCAGGGTAGGAAATCAATGTTGTTAAACAACCTTGAATCCGGCATTAATTGCTATGCAGATAACAGCACAGTACACTGCCCACCCTGTAGCTGGAAAACAGGAGATTGCCGAGATGAAAGAGCCTGTCGTAACGGAACTAGACAGTGATCTTGATTGCATTACCCACTGGGGTGACAAGAACCTAGTCCAGTTCAACGCAGACAAATGTGACAGTCCTTACATCCCAGGGATGTCCATTCGCAGCTACTTTTTTCACACATGAATCGAACGGGCAATTAAGACCACCTCCGCAAATTTGGAATTTTACCTATATATCGCGCCAGATCATCGCCTGTTACTATACAAGGCCTAAATTTGCACGGAGTTCTGTTCACACCTCTGGGACGGCTCTGCCAAATATCTTCTCGATGTCCTAGATTCATTGCAGCGCCGAGTTGTTCGAGTTATGGGAGATGCAGTGAACACGCGAACTCTGGAGCCCCTGCAATTTGGCTTTGTGCGTCCTCTATCGTCTAAACCATGGAAAATGGTCTGAGGAACCGTCGCACAGGTCGAGGAAAGCATCCGCATTTTATCGACCGAATTGGCAGTCGAACCAAGTTCGGTGTGTCGTTTCTTTCAGTGTGTTTTAAACTTAATTTTTATTACCTTTATATAATTTTATGTTTTGTTTTTAATCTTACTGCACTTTTCCTCGCTAAATCAACGTTCACAAAAATTCTAAAGGTTTGACTGGTAAATAATGTCTAGTGGCATTAAATTCGCCTTTTGTAATTATAATACAATCAAGTTTAAAATACATAAATAAATATATATTTAAGTATAAACTTTTAGTACATTTAACGCAAAAAATGCTAATCAATCATGTCACCTAGCAATTAACAAGTATGGGACACATAGCAAGTTTTGCCCAAAAGTATAAAATGTGTTAACTACGTAAACACACGACAGTCGATTCATCTCAAACCTGTAAAAATTGCCGTGTGCTTGTTAGAACATGGTCACAATTCACTCATGTACGAATTAAAGGAGGAAAACTAATTTAAAAAAAAACGATTTAATCCTGTTAATAATTTATTTTTGCGACACGCGGAGAGCGACGCACACCAGTCCGTTATGCGTCTGGTCTCGGGTTCGGTTCCCGACAGCAAAGATTGTCAAAATAAATAATAATTTATAAAATTATTGAATATTATATTGAATAATTAGATTGAATTAATCAATATATAATAATTTATGAAAAATGTGGATATTAAATTTGATCCGGGTCTAAATGTTTGAGAGTGGTATGCAGTATCCGGGTAGTACCACCACTTACAAAAATACAGACCGTGACGTGACCTAGTCGCGTTTTGGGATCACCTTGTAAGTTGCTGGTTAAAACTAGACCGGCATAGTGGATGCGACTGTTACTTACAGTTATTTAACAGCAGCGCAGTCGCCTCCATTCATGGACAACACTCCGGCTTAACACCAGGCGGAGTACTGTACATAATATGTCGAGTCATAATAAAAAATACCATTTTATTACTTATAATTTAGGTAAGTGGTACACGTATTTTAAATACTGGGAGCTTAAAAAAGGTTTCCCATTATCAATGTAAAATTACTCTGACCTAATATCGTCCTAACTAGGGTTGCCAACCATACTTTATAATAACGTATCTTACGTTATTTTTGGTAATTATACTTTATACTTTTGCATACAAATAAAGTATGTGAAAATACTTTATTTTGATTGCGTAGCAAACGAATTGCTTATTTAAGTATATAAAGGACATCATTCATTTTGTATGGGTCTTGGGCTTAAATGTTACAATGTAGTTGGAATATATCCTTTTTTTGCATAGTTTGGGTGTGCAAAATCATCTAACTATAATTATGACAGTTCAAAGCAGAACAAATGTAGCGTTGATTGACAGATGATACAAAATTCATATTTTATTTTCCAAATAACTCAATTGCACAGCAATTAAAAGCAAAATTCTATCTACTATTTTACACCGGGAAAAGGGGCTTTTGCCCAAAAAAAAAAATGCGAACCGAGATATTTTGACGGATTTAGGTTCGTCTTAGGACGTGTTAATAATGAGCCTAAAATCCAACAGCTGAACTATTGCAGTTTTTTTTTTAATTCGCCGGTAAAGTTGCGAAAACGTAGTTTTTCGCAATTATAATTTTTTCTTGACTATTTAGATAAAAATGTTGCTAGAACGACTTGTAGATATTAAAAATATCTACAAAATGAGACCAGTTGAGTTGAAATTGGTTCTTTTGTTTTTTTACAAAATACGGAAAACCGATAAAAATCGATGTTTTCTAAATAACGTTTCAAACAAACAATTTTATACCTAGACGTCTCCAATTTTAATAGACTGTAGACTTTGACGTGTAGTGTTAGTGGTATTTTTTTGGAATTCTTTTCTTTTTTATTTTTTGTAAAATTCCATTTTATAATTTAAAAAGCACTTTTTTGCAACTTAATTATTACCTCTTCGGTAGGTCCTAAAGTGTTGTATTTAAGCTCATTCTCTTCCTTAAGAGTTGTACTTTCAGCCTTTTGTCACAGCTAATTAATTTTAGTAACGAGGGTTTTTTTTTTTTTTTTTTTATTGTGACACGACATTTGACATCGACCTGCCTGATGATAAGCAAGAGGAGATCCAAAAGTGTCGACGACTGAAACAACCGTGCCAGTACACGGCTGTCTCAGCCGCCGTCACTATGCCGGCCAAAGGTGCTTCTTCACGCATCGCTTGAAGGATCCAAGGTTATAGGAGGGAGAGAACACATGGGCTGGCAAAGCATTCCACTTGTCGATTGTTCTACAGAGAAAAGATGCACCAAACTTTTTGGTCCGACTACCGATTCTGTCGACAAAATGTGAATGCTTCCCCCGACCAGTGCGGGTGTTACGGGTGTGAAAAGACGAGATAGGAACAAGGTTAAAGAGCTCCTCGGAACATTCCCCGTGGTATAGGCGATAGAGGACGCATAGAGCCGCCATGTCTCTGCGTAATTGCAAAGGCTCCAGAGTTCGCGTAACCTCTACATCTCCTATGATTCGGACAGCTCGGCGCTGCAATGAATCCAGGGCATTGAGAAGATACTTGGCAGAGCCGTCCCAAAGATGCGAACAATACTCCGCGCAAGAGCGAATTTGAGCCTTGTATAAAAGCAGGCGAAGCTCTGGCGCGAAGAACCGCCGCACCTTGTTCAGGATGCCAAGTTTGCGGGACGTGGTCTTAATAGCCCGCTCAATGTGATCCCTGTGATTCAGGTCGCTGCGAAGGGACATCCCTAAGATATCCAGTCTGTCCGAAGTACCAAGGGAAATGTTACGAAGAGAAGGAAGGGGGATAAACGGGGATTTTTTCGTCGAGAACGCGCATACCTGAGTCTTGTCTGCGTTGAACTGAACCAGGTTCTCGTCGCCCCAAAGGGTAATACAATCAAGAACCCGGTTCAGCCCCGCTACAACAGACTCTCTCATATCGGCTATCTCCTGTTTTCCGGCTGCGGGGCGGGCAGTGTAGCGTCCATGCACCGTGCTGTCGTCTGCATAGCAATGAATGTTGGATCCAAGGTCCAACATGTCATTGATATGCAGTAGGAACAATGTCGGCGACAGCACGGAGCCCTGAGGGACGCCGGCATTCACCGACATCCTGCGCGATGTGCTTCCATCCACAACGACGCGTATGGAGCGGTCGCGCAGGAAGTCAGCTATCCAACCCCGCAGACGGTCAGGTAAACCGTATGCCTCGAGCTTGGATAAAAGGCCCTTGTGCCAGACCCTGTCGAATGCTTTGGAGATGTCCAAGCCTACGGCAAGGGCTTCTCCATTACCATCCAACGCTTCACCCCAGACGTGCGTGGTGTACGCCAGAAGATCACCAGTTGACCGTTTCGGCCTAAAGCCATATTGACGGTCATTGATCAGCTGGTGACCCTCCAGGTAGGCCATGAGGCGAACATTAATTATTCGCTCCATGACCTTGCACAGTACTGAGGTTACAGCTATTGGACGGTAGTTTGCCGGGTCTGAACGGTCACCTTTCTTTGGGACCGGTTGCACATTGGCCCCCTTCCAAGCCCGAGGCACACAGCCCGCCGAGTATGAGAGCCGGTACAGCCTCGTCAAGACGGGAGTCAATTCCGCTGCACACATTTTAAGAACAAGCGCTGGGATACCATCAGGCCCACTGGACTTCCGGATATCGAGCGATCGTAGTTCCATGCGGACATCGCGTTGTCTGATACGGATATCAGGCATCGTATGCCCGCATGGACGCAAGGTGGGTGGCCTTGCACCACGATCGTCGATCCGTGAATTAACGGCAAAGAGCTCAGCCAAGAGATCGGCCTTCGCTTTTGCCGTATGCCAGTGAGCCATCAGGCTGTCTTAGCGGTGGCAGTAAGGAACGACAGAAGTTAGATTCCACAGTTTTGGCGAGACTCCAAAAGCTGCGACTACCCGTTGGGTGCGCCAATAGACTCTCGCCAATCCTGGAAACGCGCTGTGCCTCCGCTCTTTTAAAGACTTTCTTACAAGACTTGGTGGCACGATTAAAAGCTGCTTTCAACTCGTCCACGCGAGGGTCATGGTTTCTTCGACCCTTGACCCAGGCACTATGAGCCGCGTTTTTTGCCGAAACAGCAACCGCGCACTCACCGTTGTACCAGGGCCTGCTCCGGTCGTTGCGAGATGCACAGTTGGATGGAACGTAATATTCCATCCCCAGTGCAATCTCATCAACAACGGCCGAGGCACACGTGGATAGGTCCTCGGAGCTGAAGCAGCGCTGCCACCAAGGGAGCGAAGCGAAATAATCTCGCATTCCCTCCCAATCCGCTGACCGGTAGTGCCACAGACGTCGCACCTCATTCCTGGCAGGAAGAGGCACAGCGCGCGGCACAGTCGTCACGACCAGGCAGTGGTCAGAATTTCCTAGGGGGGCCTTGACCGAAATTTTATACCCGGTCGGACGATTGGTCAGCAGAAGGTCTAGAAGAGAGGGGGCATGACCGACAATATCTGGTACCCGGGTGGGCTGGGTCACCAGCTGTGTCAGGTCATGCAGAAGAGCGAAAGCATGAGCGGCCCTTCCTGCGTGGTCAGTCCTTTGGGACCTCAACCACACCTCGTTGTGTGCGTTGAAGTCCCCCAAGACTACAACCTCAGCGGTCGGGAACCGCTCCAGCGCTTCGTCTGTCGCCCGGCTTAAAAATTCGAAGAGCCGGGTTGTCTCCGAATCCCCGTGGTGGGAACGGTAAAGGCACCCGTAGATCTTGGCTTGAGAACCCAGGTCCACGTGTACCCATAGGAGGGACAGGGAAGGATCCTCCAAGTAAAGCAGACGGCGACAACAGATATCGGACCGGATGAACACGCATACCCCGGCTTTCGCTAGGAACCTTTCCTCAAGCGTGTAGCCAGGGTATTGTAGATATGAAGTGTCCACCGGGTCCTTTATCTGTGTCTCCGTCAGGAAGAGCAATGCAGGCCGTGCCGTCTCAAGGTGGTGGTGGACGGCACTGAGATTGGCGTGGATTCCACGAATATTCGTGAAATCCACTCCAAGCTCATTTGTTATGGGGTTTTTAACGGCCGCTGAGCATACGTATTTCTTTTTTTTGTTTATTTTCATATTGGAGGGGGTGGGGGTGGGGCGTGAAGATGTTGGGGGTTGTTTATTCGGTAGGGACGAAAGTGCAGCAATCCGCTTCGCCACGTGTAACCCGGCGGTGTGAGTCTGCTGATCCGTCGGACGGAAGGGCCCCCGTACCCTCCCGGAAGTGATCGCCTGGACCCCATATCCGATCACCAATCGGCTAGACGACTCACCCCGGGATTATGCGCCGCATGGTGGGGCAGCCTCCCTCCGTGGTTAGCAGTGGGCTCAGGCCCCTGTACTGTGCGGCGGGCAGCCAGCGGTTAGCCGTTGCTACGGGTCTCCCTGGCCGACGGGTCAGCAAACTCTCACCGGAATACAGCAGGTCAGCAGGATGCTACTGTCCCTAACCGCATCCACAACCCCCAACGCAACTGGTGCTACACAAACTAGTCCCCGAACGCGACGTAGTCACTATGGGGGGATTTGCATCTGTGTAGGGTGGTAATTGCAACCAGCTGAGAACACTTAATAAACCGGAAGTGTTCTCTCCCACTCGGGTCTTTTAAATCGAAGTGCGAAAAAGTGCTAAGTTTCGAAATCGTTTCGAAACTTTGGCTATTTGATTGGAGATTTTTTCTCTAAATAAAAAAAAATGCCCTACGACCAATGGAAGCAGAGATTATATTTATTAGGAAATCCCGTGTTTATTTAAAAACGAAAAACACAAATAAATGACGTGTATCTATGGATTATTGCATTTAATTTTTATATTATTATATTATTATTATATAATTTATATATTATTATTATATCCGACCAAATAGGAGACATCCTTAAGAAAGCTAGGTTGCCTAGTGCCCATAACCATAGGGCCTGTATGAGGAGAATTGTGGATGTGAAGGAAGCAAGGGAGTTGTGTAAGGATCGTGGTAAGTGGCGCTCCATTGTCTCTGCCTATCCCTGTGGGAAAAAGGCGTGACAATTTGATTGATTGATTGAATTTTTATATTTATTAACTGTGAGATTGCAAACACTAGAGAAGCTCGGCTCCTTTGCCCGGTGTATTTGTATTATATATTTTTTCATTATCGGACATTACAAAAGTAGTACATAGAAGCTCAAAATGAATGATGTCCTTTAAATGATGATTGTCAAACAAGCTTTGAAATATTTAAAAATAGCAAAAAATTGTTAGCAAATGCTAAAAGCACACAAAATACGTTTTTAAGGCATAAAATTTGAAAAATACTTTATTTTTCTTCCAAATACTTTATTTTTATCCTATTCAAACAATGGTATACGTTTTTTTTTGTCAAAAAAGTTGGCAACCCTAGTCCTAACACTGTCCTCACACTTAGACACAAGCTAAATGCCAATGGATTTATTAACAATATACTTTACCCTCTCATGTATAGATGCATCACGATTGTACGTTGCTGAAGTTGATGTTCAAAATTTCCATTATCCGGAATTTCCGCATATCTATTTTGTCGTGTAGAAAGCCCACTCATTCTGACTTCCAAGGATTTTTCACGTAGTTAAAAACTTCGCTTAAAATGAAAATGATGAAAGCCGTGTACGATAGATAGACGATTATTGCCCAATTGAATGCTTTGGTGGAGGCGAGATTTGTCGTGCAGCAGTTTTAGAACGTGCGGGAGATATTTAAGTCACGAATTGAAGAATGCGTTGTTTGTTAGGTGTTTCATCGACGAATGCGCCCATTTACGAATTGCTTCCAATGCATTGTGACACAATTGAAACTCGTAAAAGGAAATGATATATCATTGATTCTTTTCCATGTCAACTATAAAGTTTATTGTTTAAACTTAGACAATAAAGAATGGCTCACACAAATATACCTTAATTAAAATGACGTGTAATATGGTGTATTAATAAAACAATATAAAGGTTTTATTAAAATATCAACAAACGATTGAGAGAGAGAAAAATACGACATTTGGTTGGACAACCAAATAGTTGGCATCTAAATGTTTTTTTTATGCATGAGTATTTATTGTTTCGTATAATTTTACGTATGCTTAATAAATTAAAGGACAACTTTAACAATTGGCATAAACAATCGATACCTTTAGACGGTATCGTGGCGTCAAATCAATTTAAATGTAAAAGAAAAGATGAAACGAATTCTACAAAATACTGTATTTTGTAGCTTCATTGTATTTAACTTGCAAAATCCGTAACAATAATAATGCAGTATTATTTGCTGTTATATAATACATACACACTCGTTTTAAAGTTTTGTAAAACTCGAGTTATGCGTTCAACATTTATCCAATACATCTTCTGTTTATAAACAATTTCTTCAAAATACAAAACTTACTGCAGTTAACGAGAGATATTTTTAAGAAATTCTGAGAATTATTAAGATATTAAGATTTGTATTGATCTTAAAACAATGTTTTTTTCTATTCGAAATATATGCTTACCTAGTTATATAAATATAATCGTCAACATGATATTTATTACGTAAAATTCTGAAACGACTCACAAAATTGTATATTGTCAATCAAATCGTCAATTGTCAATCAAATTGTCACGCCTTATCCCACAGGGATGGAAAGACAATGGAGCGCCTGTTGCCACAATCCTGACACAATTCTCTCGCTTTCCTCACATCCACAATTCTCTTCATACAAGCTCTACGGTTATGGCCACTAGGCAACTCAGGTTTCTTAAGCATCTTAAGTTGCTTCCCGACTTGTGCTGGTATCACGGAAGTAAACAGACGACGGTGGGAACAAAATATTTTATGAATATCTATTAATATTTTTAACAAATAAGTGTATGAATTAAGATATCAAGTTACCTTCATTTGGCTCAAACAGCGCGAACACGTAAAAACGTTGTCTGTGATGATGTTTTATATTATACAAAATTATGTAAAACATAATTATGTTTTTTATTAGGATTAACATTATAATTTTAACAAAAACAATAGCAATTACGCTGAGCTGATCATCAAGTTGGCATGTGCGATGTATTATTATTATTATGAGTACTTAATTTACCTTTATAGCACGATTATATATTAGATTCATAAGGCAATGTTTATGATTGACTGGCCATGACTGGGTGGTTCTAAGAATATCGACTTGCCATATTAACTTCATGAGTATCCATATCAAACTTAGATGTCTGTACTGAATTTCTCCATTATTTCATAACTGTAACCCTTTTTTTTATAAAAAAAAATACAGAAGATGTGGGGAGTTATTGCAAGATATTCTCACTGATTTTCTATAATTACCTATAAGATTATGGCGAATAATTGTTCCTACCGTAATGTGTAGAAGTTAATGTTGGAT
The DNA here is from genome assembly GCA_905220615.1 of Tinea trinotella. Classification (NCBI taxonomy): domain Eukaryota; kingdom Metazoa; phylum Arthropoda; class Insecta; order Lepidoptera; family Tineidae; genus Tinea; species Tinea trinotella. The sequence continues at coordinate 8,998,068 of HG992305.1, forward strand.
GTAGCAGAAGAAGCATGAGAGTAGAATTAACGCTGTAGAAATGCGGTCATAGAGTGACGATAGCGGATCGAATGAGGAATAGCACAGTGCGCAATAGATATGGTTTAAATTTTAAAAGATGTAGTGACTAGGATTGGAAAGGAATGCTTCGATGGTTTGGGCACATGGAAAGGGCGAGTGAAAGTAGAATGACGAAAAAAAATTATAAATGTAATGTAGATGGATGCGTTTAACGAGGCAGACCCAGGAGGGTGTTTTCCGCCTAAGTTGGACACTTAAGAAAGCTGGGTTGCCTAGTTCCCATAATCGTAGAGCTTCTACGAAAATAATGGTGCAAACGTGTCAGGATCGTGGCAAGTGGCGCTCTATTGTTTCTGTCTATCCCTGTGGGAAAAAAAGGCGTGATAATTTGATTGAATGCTTGATATAATCACTCGCGACTAAGTCTGCAATTGCGTTTATTTAACAAAATGTTTGCTTTTTTTTAGATTTAAAGTCAATCAAAATTGGAAAAATGTCAATATTTTTATTTATTTATTATTTATTGTGACTCGACATCTGATTTCGACCCGCTGTGTGGTAAGCAAGAGAAGGTCCAAGAGTGCCGCCGTCACTATGCCGGCCAAAATAGATTATATCATTTCGGTTTCGGCCAGTTGCGTGAAACCGATATTATTGTAATTGTTACTTTGATACTATTGTTTATACGTTGAGATGAGTGTTATGATGAATGTGCGATATAATTTATATTTTATTAATTTTTGGCTAGTATGTGTCTGTTGCTTAGCTACACTGCGTCTATGCGCTTGCGTCGAACTTCTCTATCATATCTTTTCATGGAGCAGTACTCCCAACTGCTGGGCCCACGTCGCATATTGTTGAGTTAATATGTTGCGCGTTAAGCATCAAACATCGAGTTTGTCGAGTCAACTAAGACTTTATTCTAAAAAACTTGCATAACTAATTAATACAGTACCTATCTTTATATGTATATTGTATCATAGAAACTTGGCGACCTAAGTACATAATAAACAATATCAAATATACATTGATACTACCTAACTAGTGGCGTAGTCGTGGTGGTAGTTTGGACAACCAAGAGCCCTAATAAGTATGATAACTTTGAATAGAATAACAAATAAAATATTAATTAATGTTTTATTTTAATATGTTCTCTATTGTTACAGATGGCGAGGCAGCGTTTATAAGCTTGTTTGGAGAGAGTTGCTAGCATACCTAACATTATATTATACAATTAATCTATTGTATCGATTTGCCCTTACTGAGCAACAGCAAAGGTAAATATACATTTATTAAAAATTGTTTAACAGCCGGTTGTACCAAAAATTCTAATTAACGAATTTGTAAAAAGTATCGTATAAGTAAAAGAAAAAAAAGGATAATGGGTTGCACCACTGTTTAACTTCACAGTTACGTTTAACGGATATTTTATACAGAGCTAAAGGACATCATTCATTTTGGGTTTCTATGTACCACTTTTGTTATTTCTAATGATAAAAACATATATATATCGTAGTTTCGATATAAAATTATTAACAACCCAATTTACGATTTCGTAATAGAATAAGTATAAAGTAAAACTAAATAAGTAAATTGAAACTTTTTTGGAACAACCGGCTGTATGTCTTTCAATAAACAATCAATACAAAAACTTTCTTTTATTTTAGGGTCTCTCAGGTCTAGAATTTGTCATATTTTACGGCAGGTGTGGCGCATTAGTTAGCACAAGTGCTTTACGCGTAAAGTACCGGTTTGATTCCTTTTATAGCTCTTATTTGTAATATAATCATTAGTTTGAATATTACAAATATTTGTAATTAAATAAAAATAGAGATTGATGTTTGAACCGGGTTTGGCTGTGAAAGAGTGGCCTAGTCAGTCTTTCCAGGATAGTACCTCCACTTTCAAGTATCAGACTGTAAAATTGCCGGTTGGAAAGTTGCCGGTTTTAAATTTTTATTCATGGACCGCTCTCCAGCTTTACATCAAGCTGTAATATATCGAGTCACGATAAAAAAATAAGCTAGTTGTAAGCCGGACAATGGCGTCCCTAGTTTTCTACCAATTTCCCTTTTGCGGGTCAGCCAGCTCCAGTGTCGTCGGCTCATCTTCACTATTTAATTGTTTTATCCCTCTTTTGACATAACAGAGATGCCTGGGCCAAGCCCATTTCAGTTTAGACACTCTGTGAATTACGTCTACTACTTCAGTGAACTGGCACGTAGTCTCATCGTGTAGAGGTATTTCTAGCATACTATGCGTTTCATTACTCTTTGTATTATTTTAGAAACTTCTAATTGTCGCCAGTTAATTAATTTTATACATTACTGTGATAAGATTGCTTGCTGTCTCTTTTATTATTTGTACAAGTCGAAGTTTTTTTTATGACATAAATATTATCTAAGGTAAAAAAGTAAAGTAAGTAAAAGTATCTATATTAGTTCTTTTTTTTTCAGGGTATTTGAAAAAGTAAGATTATACTTCGGTGCTCAGAGTGAATCTATTCCCATGTCCTTTGTACTGGGATTCTATGTTAGTTTAGTTGTGAAAAGATGGTGGGAACAATACAAACTTTTACCTTGGCCTGATACCTTAGCATTATTTATTTCAGCTGGTATACCAGGTGTGGTAAGTATTTCTTTATTATTACATAAAACCGCTAAATGAAAGTTGCTCCCAGCAAGCCACTGTGAAGAATTATCTCCAGCAGTGTACGATCAATGGCTGCTATTTTAATGACTTAAATAAATATGGTCTGAAGATATCACTGCATATTAAGACATTACTAGACTGTTGAACTTATGGGATCGTTATAAAAACAATTCTACATGATTATATTCTTATAGTGTACATAAATAAGAATATAATCTCCTAGGGATGTAGAGTAATTTGTTACAAATTCATTAGTGTATATCTTGTAATATAAGTTGATTCTAAAGAGTATCGCGTGAGGACTTGGAAGCATCTTAATAACCTTGAGTGTTAGCCTCGTAAAACAATACCATTTCATAATTCAATATGATTGGAAATTCATAATATTGATACAGTTTTTTGTGTTATAATAACAAAACTTCCTATTTATACGAACAAATAACTTTTATGTGTTATTTGTGATTTATTAAAGTTATTAAAGTTTTCAATTTAAATTATTTTCTGGTTATAAAACAGGTACAATTTGGTTCATAATATTTAAATTTGATTCAGGATTGAAAAATAATATCTGTATAAATAGTATATTGATTAATTACTTATTTTAAAACTTATTACTTTTTGCACAGAATATCAAAGCTGGTCACCACACGTAAATGAGTACTAATTACAATAATTTTAGTACGACCCATAGGTACCTAATAATCATGAACGTTTTTATGTTTATCCATTGTTTAAGTTAGTCGTCCTTCGCTGATTGCAATCGCAGAACCACGATTTTATATCTCTCTCTTACCTTTGCGAGACTAATTGAGTATTAACTGGCTGTATAGGTACTTTGCGATAAATTGCGCGTATTTTTACGCGCGATAACATTGCTTGCTTTACTATACTTTACATCAGAACTATAATTACAAGTTCTAAAATTTATTGATCGTTGAAATTTATAAACTTTGTTTAGTAGGTTTAATGGAGTAAATTATAAATAATTACCATTATATTCTTTCTACCTTATCTTTTTTTACCTGAAATATACGTGTTTTATCATTGCATTCCTTACGTGTTTGAATATAATTTTAGGTATTCATTTAATGGTGTTACGTGACTAATCTGATTTAATGGGGTTCCGTGTCACTACATTATTGGTGCAACGATTATTCTTAAAAGTTTAATTTTTCGACTGATTATATTATGGATATGTTTTCGCAACCGTGACCAAACACACAGTTAGGCCGAAGGTCGATGTATTCGCTAAACGTATGCATGACTAATTTAAATTCGATTTTAACTCTATTGGAAATAGCGTTACACGTACACTAAACAATGTATATGGGCTACAAGGAGACAATCATCATTTTTATATTTCCACTAGTTTTTCTATCATAGATAGAAAAACATACTTATTACCTCTATCACTTATATAATAGTGTTGATTTTGTTTTAGGATGAAACAGGTCGTTTGATGCGTCGAAATATTGTTAGATATGCAATTTTAGCTTATGTTATAACTCTTCAAAGAGTATCATTGAGAGTTAAGAGAAGGTTCCCATCATGGCAGCATGTCGTCGATTCAGGTAATACTAGATTCAGATTATCCCATTTTCTTAAACAAGTATGTAGCCAAATTTGGTTTAGTACAATATAGAACTTAAACAACACATATATTTACAGTTAAATAGATGCACATTTACCGTAACATGATGTTATGGCTATTTTAAAAATTCTAGACACATCAATAGACATATCTAAGTTTTTTCTTTGATATTTTGTCGCGCGCAAAAGGCGTATAATTTAAAAGCGTGACAAAAAACAACTAAGAAATACCTCTTGTAAGATTTTGAGATATTTACGTAATATTCAATCTACAGAGTTTAAATCCATTTGAGTAATTTGTACTTTAGCGTTCGTTTTGTAGATTTCACATTTATTTTTTAGGTCTTATGCTTGAAAGTGAGCGTAAGGTTTTTGAGAAAATGGACGGCAAGAGTCCAATGTCAAAATACTGGATGCCCCTCGTGTGGGCCACTAATATAATCAATAGAGCGAGGAAAGAAGGACTAATAACAAGTGATCATATAGTACAAACACTTTTAGTTGAACTGTCTGATATTAGAAGAAGGTTAGGCGCCCTTATTGGGTATGATACAGTATGCGTACCACTTGTCTACACACAGGTTAGTATAAGGTTCCATTAATATTCATATAGGGTAAGGTTATATACAGTTTAATTCGTTAGCATTACTCTTTTATAAACAATATACATTTATTTAAAAGTTGGTTGAAATATTGCACACCCGCATAGCCATGAAAAAGTAATATAATTTATGGAGGTTTTTTGCTATAAGGATAACTTCACACCTAACTAGATTAATTACAATGCTTTTTTAAGACGTAATAATATTGTACTCGTACATGTACATTAGCTGCATAATCCGCGTGACTTCTTTAGAATTATTACAAGTTTCTTACTGCACAGAGATTACTGACTAATATAAATAAGGATGATATGAAGAAACGTAATGAATCCCAGGAAAAGAGAGCTACGTTCTTTACATAAACAGCATTCGCACACTTACCGCTAAACGAGGAACTTCTTCGGTCATTACGACATAAATACCCTGCTGGATGGAGTGTAATATTCCGTCTTCAATGTCATTTTATTAACGACTGAAACATTATAGGATGGATTCTGCAATTTCTCCCAATCTACCGCCCTGTAGTGCTAGACACACCTAACTTCCTGCTTGGCAAAAGAAAGCATGGGCCACCGGCGTCGTCTTGACTAGGCAGTCGTTTTCCTAGTCAAGACAACAACACTATGTTTACCCGTTCAGACTATTTAGTCAGCAAAAGGTCCAGCAGGCTGATAATATCTAGAATTATTATCATTGTGCTCCAAAGACTATGAACTCAACAGTCAAGAACCACACCAACGCGGGATCTATCGCCGGACCTAAACATTCAAAGAGTCGGATTGTCTCGGATTTAAACTAAATAAATTCTTTGGCCGGCATAGTGACGGCGGCTGAGGCAGCCGAGAACAAACTCGGTTTTCACAGTCGTCGTCACTCTTGGACCTCCTCTTGCTTATCATCAGGCGGGACGAAGTCAAATGTCGTGTCACTATAAAAAAAATACTAGCATAGCTGAAGTGGCAATAGGCAGGCCACTACGCTCGAAAAACCGACATCGATGGGGAAGAAAGGCTCTAGAGTGGAGACCACAAACCGACAACAGACGCAGCGTAGGTAGACCTCCCACTAGGTGGACTGACGACATAGTGAAAGTTGTGAATAACTAGTGGATGCAACTGGCATCTTGTCGTTTGAAATGGCGTTCTAAGGGCGAGGCCTATGTTCAGCAGTGGACACCTTCTGGCTGATGATGATGATGATGATGATGAAATACTCGCATAATATCCGTCATTAGATAGAAATTACACTATTAAGTAAATATTTGGTGGACATGACTCCTAATATGACGATAATTTATATTTCAGGTTGTAACATTAGCTTTGTATACTTATTTTGTTGCTGCTTTAATGGGACGTCAGCTTCTTCCACCAGCTACAGGCAGCTCAGCCAAATATGAACCCGATGTTTATTTCCCACTCTTTACTGCTTTGCAGGTACCTTTTTGTTATTTATTTAAATTTCTATTCTAAGTTACTAAAGTGCTTGTATCATAGAAACAGGACAACCAAAGAACATATATCAAAGATTACATCGGTACCGGCAAGTGGTTTTGAACCCGTGCTCTCAGTTTGCGTAACTATTGCACTGCCACTACACCAAGGTTGCCTTATTCAATCAACACCAAGATAATCATACAAGATAGTTGTGCCATGATGGTGAAAAGTACCTTTCCGTTTGTAAAAAAAAAGTAAAAAATAAAGAAAAAATTGCCTTGCCGTGAAAGTGGAAATCAGGTGTAACGATTTTTTTGTTTGATTAAACTGCAATCTTTTTTAGGCGGTTACTAGTTTTTACTTACTAATAAAATACAAAAAGTTATTTTAACTTATTTGACCGCATTTGTCGTTAAGCAAGTGTATTCTATGAGCAGCAACAGATTGACTTCGGCAAGATGTAGTAGCTCCTACTACGCCGGCTTTGCTCAACTCCAGTAATATTCGAGTTGATCCCGACACGCTACAACACAGACATTTTACCTTTTCTTTAGAATATTAAGTATTAAATTTAACAATGATTATAGTCTGACTTATTGACAATAGTTATTAGACGACAGTACATAATATATTACGTTTGAATTTTAATAAGCAGTTAACCTTTTTTAACTTGTTTCCGAAATAAAGAACCAGTTTTAATCATGGATCTTTTATGTATATTTATTTGTACATACAATAATATTTGTGTACCTTTTATAATCCAATTGTTATGAATTTATTCCAAAATATGTTTAATTTATTAAATAAATATTTATAATTACTCTCGTTGTTGTTTTTAAGATATTAATTTGTTACAGCAATATTTGTATACCTATTATTGTTCATGCAGTGTTTATTTACAATAACAAAGTATGCTCCGTACCACGATAAAAACTTTTGAGGAAATCTATTTGCCACCAACTAATTTGACCTCTCAAAAAACTAATGACTGTTTTTATAATTTGCGGACCGGATTCAAGGACGAATGTTTTTTCTTGTATACGTTGATATAATCTTTACCGAGTTAAAGTCTATTGTTTGTTTTATTGTCTTAATTAATTATTGTTATTATATTTTACAGTTTTGTTTTTACGTCGGTTGGTTGAAGGTAGCTGAGGTTCTTATCAATCCTTTTGGTGAAGATGATGATGATATTGAATTGAATTGGCTTATTGACCGACATATTAAGGTAATTATTATTTTCAAACTGTGACTCGACATATGACAGCACCCTGCTAGATGTTAAGCTGGTGTGCAGTCTATGAATGGATGTCACTGCTACTACAATTCAATAACTGTAACAATTCAATAAACTATAAGTAGCAATCTGTGTGTGCCGCTCTAGTTAGAACCGGTAACTTACAAGCTGATCCCGAAACGCGACCAAATCACTTCACGGTCTGTATACTTGTAAGTGGTGTTACTACCCCGGATTAGACTAGGTACCACTGCATACCACTCTTTGATAACCAGACCCGAAACATTTATCCGCCTCTTTTTTTTAAGAATTATTTGCAATATTTAATATTATTATTAAATATTAAAAATAAAAGCTATGCTCCGACCGAGAAACGAACCCGGGACTTTACGCGCATCAAACCAATCGCTAACTGTTCGGCTACGCCTTTCTCAAAATTCGTGTTAATAACCTAATGTATTTTTTTAATGTGCTGCGACTCTGACCTCAGCTTGACTTATGGTAAGCAAGAGAGGTCAAAGAGCGTCGACAACGGATAGAAACGACTGTGTTTACGGCTGACTCAGTCACCGTCACTATGCCGGTCAGAGGTGATTTTTCAAGCTACGATTGGAGGATCCTAGGTTATAGAATGAGTATAATGTTTCATGTTTCTGCCAGGCTCCTAAAAATCTGTAAATACGTTTACGGAGTTTAAACAAAATATTTCTATAACGTTTTATTGTTATCGTGTTAAACATTTTTGCATATTATTTTTAAGAATGTGTATTACGCCTGTATGACGACAGGCGTGGACGAACGGTTTAGCGACTGGTTTGTTGCGCGTAAAGTCCCGGGTTCGATCCCCGGTCGGAGCAAATATTTGTTTCATAGCTTTTATTTGTAATATTTAATAATATTAAATATTGCAAATATTTGTTAATAAAAAAAAAGAGATGGATATTTGCTTCAATGGACAATAAATGATTTTATTTTATTTATTTTGGTCATCTCATACATATTTTGGATATCTCTATACTTGTATAACAAGGCTAATACGTTGTCAGAAATAATTGCCAGCCTTCTTGTCTCCAGACTTCTTTGTCAGCTGCTTGGACAACTCCTTGGCCAGACGCTTAGCTGAAGGTCCCCAGAGCCCATCGTCTCGACCCCAAACGGTGCAAATTCGTAACCAGTGCCGAGGTTAGCGTATTTGCGCAACTTGAGGTTCTCAGCAGAAATCGCCGCACTTCCCACGCTTAACGAGGTCACTTGGATGTGAGATGGGGCTAATGTGTCTACACAAGTCGCATCCCACACCAAAGACCTGCCAAGTTTCCACGGCCCAACAGTCATGCCATCAGATCTCTTGCCATCGCTCCGCGCACAGGGATATAATGTTTGGATTAATAATATTTGAATAGGATTACGTGAGTAGTGTGCGAAAACATTACTTATAACTTTTATTATCTTGACAGGCTGCATATATGATTGTGGACGAAATGCATGAGGAACATCCTGAACTTTTAAAAGATCAATATTGGGAGGAAGTTGTTCCAAAAGATTTGCCATACACTGTTGCCTCCGAGCACTATAGAAGACATGAACCTGCATGTTCCGCTGATCACTATAAAGTAAAAGCTGAAGAAGCAGTCTACGCTAATTTGCATTCGCATAGGAAAAGTCACGAAGAAACCTATGCTGATTACGTAATTATTCCTTTTAAATTTTGTATATATTTTTAGTTTCCTCATTCACTTGCAATTATACTTCAACTTCTCTTCCTATTATTGGATTATAATTGAGATTAATATAAATTTATTCAATTGCAGGAAAGCGTAGACACACCGTTGGTAGAAAGAAGAAAAAACTGGTTCCAAAGACAAATTTCAAGGATGGGTTCCGTTCGTTCCGCTTCCACTGCTTACTCGTCAGGTGGACTATTTGGACGGAACCGACACAATTCGGTTGTCTATTCAAGTCCTGAAACAGGACAACCAGTTATTCAACAAACACAACATCATAAGATGTCTCTGTATGAAAGATTAGTGGGACGCAAGTCTGGCAGAGGACAGCATCGTCAAAATCTGAGACACAGTAAGTTGACTTTTGATTACTATTCAGGCTACCGTTCTTTTTAAACTACTTCTATAAAAACCGTCCATAATAATATAAGACTGAAGCAAAATATAGAGGAATAAAATAAATAATAAGGCATTAAAGTATGTTTTATAATATGTATTCTGAGTTTACTAAGTTGGGTTTATAATAATTCTTTGCTGTATTTATATTATTAATTTATTCTCAGGTGGTCCAAAAATCAATGGTTCAGCAATACCAATAACACTGAGGAACCGTCCACGGATACCTACACCCGATGCCAATAAAGAAATGATGGAACGTGACAATAGACTCGCAACAATGGGAATGACACACAGTGGTCATATGGGTGTCACTTTGATGGCCCAACAAGGTTATCAGAATGAAGTGCCGGTACTTGGAGCTCTGGTACTGTCACCGATTCAAGAATTAGACAGTAATTCTGTGAACAACACATTACATGCTGGACAACCGGGAACGGCCGCTTTAGCTCAGGCTGTGCTTGCTCCAGCACTTTCATCTGCTGGTATCACCCCGATGTTAACAGGTACTCCTGTCGTATCACCGGTTACATTGACACCAATGAATGTGTCACAACTTTCGTCTTTGGTAGCTGGGTCAGCCCCATCGACTCCTAGAACAGAGAGGCTGACTGGAACACCAATCGCACCCCGAGCTACAGTTACAGAATTATCTAATTCCGGTTCAGATAGAGATAGTGAACACGGTACTGGAAGCCGTAAAGGTAGTCCCTCTATAAAAGCACGTAATAGAAAGATCAGTTCAGGGTCGAAACGTGGCGAGGTTTACGTGTGAATCGTTACATAGAAAAAACAATTTAGGTAAAGTTACAAAGTTAATCTAATTTAAATGGTGCTAAATAATAAATGAGGTAACTATTATTAGTGCAATATTTACGGCGAGACAGGGCTATGAATATAGGACCGTACGTATGACATAGATATTTTTTTATGTAACATAAATTTAAACATTTCCGAATGTGTAAAATTCTTTATTTGCGTCCAGTTTAATATACTGTTTTTATAATGTATAATGCCATAAAATTATGAATTAATTGATATTAAATGATACCTGCCATTTTAGGAATGCCAGAATTAATATATTTGTATTTTTTGTATTTTCAAAGATTGTAGATATTAAATATAATTTATGATATTATTGTAAATAAAGATCTGTTTTCTTTATATGCGCTCTGCAAAGTTGTATTTTTATTGAATCGCATTATATTTATGCTCATTTTTGTCTAGTTGGTTATGATTTGGTAGGATCACAAAACTAACAAAATGAATTTATTTATACAAAAATCAATATGAGTTCTGATGAAGACATAGTGTTACAAGCCGGTATTACTATAACCAGTGAAGAAATACAGTCAGATGAACCCACGGCCTCTAACTCCAATAATATATTAAATGAAAACCTAAATAAATTTACTAAAGGAGAAAAATGCTTGTTTCTTAACATTGTGTTGACATTTGTATGCATTTTAGTATTAATGTTAATATACATGATACATTTATTTGTAGTTAAACATAAAGGATTAGATGTATTCTCTATAAGACGAAGACACGGAGGTGGAGATTTTGCGAGATCTGGTTTGTACATATTTCCTTAATAAACAATGACATTAATATTAGTGAAATCGTTCTAATACAATACATTAAGTGCCACCAGTGTAATTTTTTTAAGTCTAATATGCCGAGAAAATCCCAGGTGTGTTGTAATTACCACACTCCTCGGATGCAAGTTCTGCTCAGATTTTTATTTATTTATACATTCCTATACTAAGCTATTAAACGTGGTCGTTCATTCGTATCAACAATGCATCGTACGGGTTGTTTTAAACTCCCCGCTCTTGGATATAACTAGTCTACAATTGTTGCCTATGGGACCAAGGATTCATTGGTAAGATAGAATGATGTGACTCAATTGATGATTACGCACAAACTAAAGACACTGTTAGTTTGAATCGATCTCTTAAATGTTCACTCCCCAGTTTCTTTCACAGATCGCCATGCTGGCGGTGCAGGTGGTTGAACATAACAGAGTGGATCTCTTCAATCAAAATTCAGCAAGTAAATAAAGCTGTCACATATTTATGAAGAATTCTGTTTTAGGTTCAAATATCGTGGGAGTTGTTTATTTAAATACAAGTACACCATTAGTTCTTTGTAATACAGTCTTATTAAAACCACGGTGGTCGTTAGCACCAGGTCATTGTGTCACCGTACGGAATGACCCCGATATGACTTATGCCTTAGTTTTATGGACTGTTGTTTACAGTAATAACAGTTTACAAGGTTAGCTAAACATTAATAAATTATACATATGTTTATCAAAGTAGCAATTCAATGTGTATGAAATGAATACTCCTAGAATCCACTCCAGCATCTGTCACTATCACCGGTTAATGTAACTAACAAGCGTCAACCAAATAGATAGATTGTTACCTACTTGCCTATTGCTTGAAAATCAATTATTATAAAACCCTCTACTAATGCGCGGGGCGACGGCAATAGTCCCGGCATGACTGTTGAGCCGTGGCAACTTGACAGGTCTCTGGTGTGGCATGTGACATTAGCCCCATCTCACATCCAAGCGACCTCGTTAAGTACAGCGATTTCTGCTGAGAACGCCAACCTCGGTACTGGTTACGAATTTGCGCTGTTTGGGGTCGAGACGATGAGCCCTGGGAACCTTTAGCTACGCGCCTGGCCAAACGGCTGAAGGAGAAGTCTGCCAACGTATTAGCTTTGTTATACAAAGGGGAAATGTTGCCAGTCTCCTTAGGGCTATCTCTGATGCGACGTCATTAGATGATATTTTTTATTTATAGTTTAATTATAGTTATTATTGTAAAATGTTGTCACAAATATTGTGGCTTACTTATTACTTACTTAAATGGGTGTACAAATGTAGTTTAAAATTATGATACATAGGTATATTTCACTAAAAATACTTAATTAGACATTTTAATATTTAACTCTTTATGATTTTTTGTTTATTATTACAGAAAGTTTAATAAAACGCGCAATTGTCCATCCCTACTTTAATATTAATAATTATTCTAATAATCTTGGAATATTTGAGCACTTCAGTGCGATTATGTCTGATAACTTTTTTGGTTAGTGTGATAAATATCTTAAATTATTATTTTTATATTAACACTAATATTTTTAATAGAGATCCACACATTCTAAAGGGCTGTAAATTATTATTATCACAGGCTACTATTGAGCCTGGAACTAGCTTATACACTATTCACTAATAGTGTTCAGAGAAACCGACCTAGTCTCTATGGAATTGTGACCTCGTTAAAAGGTAATTTAAAAGTGTGAAGCCTTAGAGTAAAAATTTAATGGGTAATATTAATGGGAATATTAATGGGAACTCAATGTGTGAAGCGATATACAGATTTATTTGGATTCAGAAATTTTAAAAATATGCTGTTTTTTATTGATAAGCACGCGACTTCTGACCTTTTTATTGAAGGTTGTCGACGGAAGGTCCAATTGCTGAAAACTGAAAAATACATCTTATCTTAGCCTAAGTCACCGTCATTATGCCAGCCAAAAAAAAAGAAGTATTTTTTTAAATAATTTCTATTAATTTGTGTGTTTTCAAAAGTCCTTATCAGTCCAGGTCTTGGACCAGTGGCGTAGCTACGTAGCCAATGGCCCATGTGCAAAAAAACGAAAGCGCTGCCTCGTTAGGATTTATCAAATAAAGTTTTATTTAAATATTTGTAATATTGAACAAACAACTGAAAGAATTTACGGGAATTTACTTCATGTTCAAATTGCTTTTAACTTATATGCCATAATTATAGTTAAATTGCGATATCTTAAAGGTAGGAGAAATTATTGAAAGTTCGGCTTAATTGGTGGTCAGATCCCTGAGAGCTTGAGGTTCCCGGTGCACTGCACCACCTGACCCTTTGGAAACTACGCCACTGGTCCTAAATAAGTAAATACGAGTTCCTAATTCGTAATTCTAATAACGACGCTTAGGTGGCATGGTAATAATGGTGTTTAACTTTTTAGAAGGCAATTACCAGACTTATGATTTAAACGATGTAGAAATATATAAGGTCCATTCTATGGCTCTATCTGTAGATTTTGCAAGTAAAGGGGCCAGCTTTGTAAGGAATGATGTCGAAATTCCTGCGAAGAAAGACTGCAGATACTTATTATCTTCCATAAAAGACATTGAAAAGTCTGAACTATGCGGAAAAATAGGATTTAAAGATAGGAACTTACCTTGTGAAATTAGTAAGATATCTCGTTTCTATTTAAAATTGACCATAAAACCTCATTTGACCGCAATTTTCTATAAACTCTATTTTCAATAAAATAAGTGAGTACACAGGTTAAATATAAAGTAATAATATTTTCAAAAAATTAAAACGTTTGACACTAATACAATTCATAATAAATTACACTAGTAGATAAGACAATAATATAGTTAAAAGTGTCCCACTCACGACTGCAGAGTTTACTTTTATTTACTCTATATGAATTTTTTTTTTTTATTGTGACGACATATGACAGCACCCCGCTTGATGTTAAGCCAAAGTGTGGTCCATGAATGAATGTCACTGCTACTACAATTCAATAACTGTGAGTAGCAATCACATCCACTATGCCGGCCTAGATGGAACCGGGAACTTACAAGCTGATCCCGAAACGTGACTAAATCACTTCACGGTCTGTATACTTGTAAGACTGGGTACCACTGCCTACCACTCTTTATATAATTATATTTTATTATTAATAAAGATAATTATATTCATCAACATCGAAAACAACATCAACAATAATATTATTAAATACTTTTGATATAAACATAGAATTTTGTCATAAAACGTAATGCTCTTTATTAGTTATAGTGCCGTGCCACAAACTTCTAGTTGTGTAATGTTCTTATTATAATGATTGTATTACAGTATTTTATAACCAATATTTTTATTAAGCTTTGGCACGTGCACATTAATACCTACTTTTTCTATTGGCCACACTTCAAATGATAGCAGAGACGCCTTCAGCGGGTCAGATAAGTCCGTCACAGTATAAAGCCTATATTAATTTTACTCCTCATAAAATTTGCATATCTTATATGAAAATCGAAAATTTAAGGAGTAAACTCTAAATCTTTCTAGTTCTTTATTTGTAGTTAAAAAAAAATTAATAGTAATAATTAATTTTGTAGGAAATGGAACATCAATTTTCTCGGATAATAAGTTTATTGGCTTATCATCGTGGGGAGACAAATGCGAAGAATATGATATGCCATTAGTATTTACCAATGTATTTTTTTACCTAGAATGGATAGAGGATATAACTTCATTGTCAGTAATTTAATAAACAAATAATTTTAATGCTATAGTTCCTTTACTTAATGTCATTATTGTTACACTAAGGTCTTTGCTTAGGTATGAACTTGCGTTCATTATATGTATATAAATTTTCAAGCAGGCATTAATGGGCATCACAATAGATTTTAGAGATTTTGTCCTTTCAGTTCAATATCCACATTTCATTAAACTAATCGCCGTCACTATGCCGGCCAAAGGTGCTTCTTCACGCATCGCTTGAAGGATCCAAGGTTAAAGGATGGAGCAAACACATGGGCTGGCAAAGTCTTTCACTAGTCGATTGTTCTAGAAAGAAACGACGCACCAAACCTTTTAGTTCAAATGCCGATTCCGTCGACACAATGCGCCTGCTTCCCCCGAACAGTTGCGGGTGTAAAATGATGAAGTGGGAACAAGATTAAAGTGCTTCTCGGAACATTCTCCGTGGTCTAGGCGATAGAGGACGCACAAAGCCGCCAAGTCTCTACGAAGTTGCAGGGGCTCAAGAGTTTGCGTGACCTCTGCATCAACTATAATTTCAATATTGCCTAAATCACAAAGAATATTGGTCTACCCCAGGCTTGTGGTGTCCCGCTTATAATTTGTACCGCGTGTTACTTTGCATTTCTACTATATGTCTGTGATTGGAATATATTGTATTACTTTTACAAAACCACATCTCTAACCTCCACTTGCCTTGAGATCCAAAAATGCCGACGGCTGAATAACTGTCTCATTTTACAGTTGCCTCAGTCATTGCCAGTCACCGCCTCAGTCATGCCGCTCAAAGGTGATTTTTAATGCTACACTTGAAGGACCCAAGATTATAGGATGGAAAAACACATAGGCTGGTTAAGCATTCCACTTGTCGATTATTTTATAAAGAAACAAGGCACCGAATCTTTTAAAACAACTTACAAAATATAGTTTAAAAAATATTTCTATAATCTTTATGATATAGGTTTTACAAATCAAACTACAAAATTCCGAATCAAAAACATTTATTACATCAATAGCATATTAAAATATTAAAAAGGAAAAACTATTAAAATCGAAAAATTATTAAATATGGTAAACAAAAGACTTTTAATATATATAAACTTTAATATATAGGTTGCGCTGAACCTATGTATTTGAAACAAAGAATTATTAAAATATTGAAAATGAAACACTACTATATTTAAGAATATTTACGTACATTTTACAACATTAAGAGATCTAACGAGACATATACACACCGAATAATAAAATTTTAATGTTGATTAATTTAAAAGTTTTTTTGTTTAATATTTTAATAAAATATTAAACAAAAAACTTTTAAAGTATCGAGATCTAAAAAAGTATTAAAATATCAAAAACGAAACACTATTCAAAACTATTGAAATAAAAATATTAAACAAAAAACTTTTAAAGTATCGAGATCTAAAAAAGTATTAAAATATCAAAAACGAAACACTATTCAAAACTATTGAAATATAACATTAATAATAATAAAATACTTAAAATATTAAAACTAATTTAACTTAAATACTTTTAAAATACTGAAACAAAATCCTATGATATTGAAAACGATAAATTATTAAAATATTTAAAACAAAACCTATTAAAATATTGAAAACTAAATTATTATAAATTTTGAAAATGATAACTATTAAATATAAAAACAAAAAACTAATTAAATATTTAAAACAAGGAACTATAAACATATTAAAAATAAAATACTATCACCATATTAAGAATATTTAAACACTCACGTACATATTACAACACTTAGGTTGAAACAACACTGATACATATACGATACAATGTTGAAAATGACAAACTATTAAAATATTAAAAACGAAGAACTATTAAAATAATGAAATCGAATATTTTTCTTAATATGGAAAACAAAAACTGATAAAATATTTAAAACAAAGAACTATAAAAATACTAAAAACAAAAACCAATAAATAATTAAAAACGAAAAATTATTAAAATATTGAAAATGAAAATATGGAAATGAAACACTACCATATTTAAGAATAATTTACACTCACGTACATTTTACATCATTTAGAGATGCAACGATACCGATTATTAATATATTGAAAATTAAATATTGATTTATACGAAAACGAAAAATATGGAAAATGACTAACACTACCATATATAAGAAAATTTAAACCGTTACGTACTTTTTACTACATTTAGAGATCATATACGACACCAATTATTAATATATTGAAAAAGAAATCCTACTAAAATATTAAACGAAAAGCTATTTTAACGAAAACTATTAAAATATTTAATTATAATGAAAAATTATAAAATATGGAAAACAAAATACTATTAATATATATATATATATATTAAACGAAAAACAACTTAAATATTGGAAACAAAAAACTGATAAAATATTTAAAATCAAAAATCTAATAAAATAATAAAAATGAAAACTAATAATAAGTATATTGAAAACGAAAAATATGAAAAATGACCAACACTATATATTTAACAAAATTCAAACACGCACGTACTCTTTACAACATTAAGAGATCATATACGACATCGATTATTAATATATTGAAAATTAAATCCTACTAAAATATCGAACGAAAAACTAATAAAATTTAAATATTGATAACGAAAACTATTAAAATATTGTTAACGAAAAATTATTTAAAAAATGGAAAACCGAAGATACAAAATAAGAAAACGAAAATTATTAAAATATTGAAAAAAAAAACCTATTAATAATTTGAAAACGAAAGACCTAAAACGAAACACTTTCCGCGTAACCTCTTTGAACATACAGTTTATAGAAAATTAATTTACTTGAAATAATGTGTTTGTTATAAAACGTGTGAAATGTATAACGTATGTTTGCTCGTGTCGTAGATATCATATGCCCATTTTGTATTATCCGCCATGTTCGGTATCAGAGTTCATATTCTCTTCATTGTTCTCTTCAAATGGGAGACCTCCTGTAAATATAAATAATATATTATTAAATATATGCCACATTGATAGTGGGAAAAAAAGGTCATTTTCTTCAGCTCAGAAGTCTTATGTTGATCCGTGTTAAGGCAGTCAGAATTAAAATTTTAGCGAAGTGGCTAATTGCAGATATTAAATGCCATAACTGGTATCTGAAGATATATGCAGCGACTGCTGCATCCAAACATTTGGACCAATAGTTTTCTTCGTTCATGAATCGTATTTGAGCTTAACATCAGATGTGTTGTCATAATTAAGTTTACCACAACATGACGTAATGGCATAGTAAGTGTAATATTAATAACTTACTGTTTCGTCTGAAGTATGACTTCTTAGCAGGTGGTGGTCCATTTTCAGCAGGTGCGGATGGCATGGCTAGGTCAGACATGAGTGCAGTCCTATATTGCAACAATGGTGCGTTGAACGCGACCGGCACAGAACCGAGTGGCAAACGAGCATCAAGGTAACGAAGCACTGTGCGCTTGTCCTGTGATAAATTACAAATTAAATTAAGACCGGGAGAACGCACAAAGATACCGAAGAGGACTTCAAGTGCGAAAACGAGCCCGCTTAAAACTACAACTACAAGACCGGGTAAAATTCTTATGCGCAATTGCAGTTTAACCAATGCCTCGGGAAAAATCCTATAACTTGTGCGAACTTTGACAACTTAACCAACAGTTTTAATCTCAACATACACATCATCAAGGCAACCGTGGTGTAGTGGCTATGTGCAATGGTTACGCAAACCGAAGAGCACGAGTTTGAGACCACCCACCGGTACCAATGTATCTTTGATATATGTACTTTGGTTGTCCTGTTTCTATGATACAAGTACTTTAGTAGCTTAGTATAGAAATGTAAATAAAAAAATAATTATTATTATCTCCACATCAGCGAGAAGACGTCCACTGCTAAACATAGGCGCCGAGGATGCATTAGAGAACGCCATTTCTAACGACAAGATGCAAGTTGCATCCACCGGTTATTCGTGACCGGTGAGTATGTCGTCAGTACACCTAGTGGGAGGCCTACCTACGCTACGTCTTCCAGTTCGTAGTCTCCACTAAAGAGTCTTTCAATAGTTATCTCATCCAGGTTTTACCAACGACATCTAACCAAGAAGCGAGAGGAACAAATTGTCCACGTCATAATGCTAATAATTAATATATGTTGTATACTAAAAATACTTGGGCTAATAATAAAAATGTCCTATATTTATGTACTATAATTACTATACTATGTATATGTAATAATAACAATAGCATCTTTGATTTAATATAACAATAAAAGTGTCATAGTAACATTTACCTGTCTGAGCAATTTATTTGTGAATTCTCCAAGTGCTTCTAGGAAATATATATTTCCGACGTCTGTTGCTGTAAAGCCAATGCCAGCCCGGTGCAATGCGGTAACTGCCTCGCGGTTCTTCACTGCATCCATGCCGAACATCACAGAGAACCTAAGCATAACACACATGTTTTAAGCATAACAATTCACTTACGAATTAATTACAACCCCCTCCTCTCCCTCCTTTCCTAAGACTAACGTCAGTCAAGAAAACCTAAATCAAAGTGGCAAACGATCGATATAATTTCAATTGCAATTGATTGTAATGAATCGTAGCGCATTTACAAATGTATTGGCTCAATTAATAGGTTTGATTGGTTATCATTTCAGTTAGTTAATAAACTCCAAATATCATTGTTGCACATGGAAGGGTTAATATGACGTGCAAGAGAAGACTGCCTAACAATGTCAATACAAACTTATCTTACACAGACGCCATTTCGTTATTAAATATTACCTTAAAAAACATCTCAAAAGTTTCAATTATTTAAATATAATGAAATGAGTTTCATTGATTGTTTAAATCAATGTCAAGTGCTCCTTACCTTTTAGCGAGTTCTTTGAGTTCTGTGAACTCGGTTAATTGTCTCGTGACAATGCCATGCTTTTGTATCATCTCTATGTACAATGATTGCATTGCCAATTCCATTATGAGGGCGCAATTCGTTTTTTGTGCGTCGCGCACTGACATCATCATTAATTTGATAATGTCGCCGTAGTCATTGTAATACTAAAAAAAACATAATATTATTAACACAATTACTACGTTACACAGTGAACACCATACTAACTCACAATAGCGCGAACCACCGCCAGAACACAAAAAATTACAACATTTCCGGTGTATAGAATTATCATCAAACCTTCCTAAGCTGGTTTTTCCTCTTTATCAACTATATACAAGTACAACCTTATATCCTTGAAACGTAGCGCGAAGAGGCGATGAGTTTACAACATCAGGCCAAGTTCAATTTCTACAGCATATTAAAAGTCATATGCGCTCGCTTATATGTACAAAGGCATATATGCAAAGGTTCACACTATACTATTAACGTGTAATTAAATAATTTTAAATTTGACATAATTATAATAATTTACCTTAATAAATTAACCTAATTTTATGCGGCTTACTATCCCGTTCGTTTTGGTTTAGAGTTTACAATTTTTCTCGCCGTGACCACGATGGCTGCAAAGCTCTCGGAACGTCGGAATAAAAAAAATGTAAAATTAACGCGATAGTAAGCCGCATAAAATTTGTTTAATTTCAATGTTAGCGCAAAATCTAAGAAAATACTAATTTACCTTAATGTAATGCTTGAAAACATCAGCCGCGCGTCTTGCAGGAGAAATATTAAAGACAACTAGTTTGCAAAAAGCAGTTAGGTAATTCCTGCGCTTGTGCAATTCCTCAATGCGTCTCTCGTCTTGCCCGTCTGAAACATTACAAATTCGTTAATATCTTGAAAAGCATCGTCCAGTCCTCTGTGTAAATAGTAAAATGCCCTCACAACTAGACGGAGCGATTTGAATGATTTCATCATAAGAATTATCAATGTATATTTATTGTTTTAGTTAAATCAAATATTTTTGATTTAACGATTGAGTTAAACTGATTTAAATATTTAATTGTCCAATGTTGCCAACATTAAAAGTTGTTCTTTGCTGCTTATAGAATATAGAACTGCTTAAAATAAATATAGCCAATAGCTATGAGGGCCTCCTTTATGTATGCAGTAAGCAAGCAAATAAGCCAATTATTAAATTGGATTCGATGAAATGTCATTTTTTTATATATAGAATAAGCAACGCCCTCTAGCGGTGCAACAATAAAGCCATTAGGGGTTTTAAGCAATAGTTAATAATACATTTTACGATGACCATGTTCAAATAGTAAGTAACGCAAATAAATATTTTGGAGTAATATTATAATCTGATAATACATTTGCAATCTAATTAATTATACTATGTTATTGCCACGAATTTTTGAGAATCTGTATAGTTGCTAGAACTAATGACGTCCGGAGCTACCCTCTTATCGCTTTTTATCATCAGAATATCTACTTCTATTGCCATGTCTGACACATTTTCCCTCAGTAATATGATATATTACTATTAAAACAATGTGCATTATACAATTCAAAACGTTTACTTACATATATATACACACATACACACCAATACACTATACATATGTATTGTGTGTGTTATGTGGATGTGTGTGTCATATTACTAAGGCAAAACATGTACATTCATAGTATGTCTTACCATTTAATATTATCCAATCAAGTGTGCACGGACATGTAACATTAGACACCACTTATTATAATGCATTTTATTTTAATAGTAACCGTTGGGGTTTCACTACAAACATATAGATAGAGGCTTGAACTTATGAAGGTCGCAACGGAACAATTCCCTGAACAGATTTTAGACATATTTAGACATTGTTTGCCAGGTACACATTTACAGGTTAACGAAGCATACTGTCATGCCTTAATTCCAACAGTATACAGAGACGGTTAGCACCACTTGTCACCATTCGCTTCCCTTAGATGCACAATTCTCTTCTAATGAAGATTTAACCAACAAAATTATTAAACACTGCAGTTATTAGCACAATAGCACAAATTGTAACAACACTTAGTTGTCATGACATCTCCATAATATTATGGACAAAATGGCGAAAAATCATTTTGTGAAATTGTCTAACCATTAAGTCTTTACGGCCTCCTATTACTTTAATACGCACAATTTTATAGTCAACCGAATAGAAGCCACATTAGGGATGTAGTTTAGATTTCTGCCTTATTATGAGTGTTTGTGTGTGTGTGTGTTTAATTACATATTGTATAATAATAACATACCACATATAGTATAATATTATTACCAATTGATTTAAAAAAATGCCAATACCAATGTATATTTGATTTATTGACCATTGTCATTTGCTAGCCCAGTTTTTATGATGCAAGCTCATTAAATTTAGATAATTTTGTAAGTACTCGTATATTATAAAAATTTATAATCCTCTCTTTATACGAATATTTGTATAAATTTACTATAGCTTGTATGAAGAGAATTGTGAATGTGACGGAAGCGAGGAAATTGTGTCAGGATCGTGGCGCTCCATTGTCTTTGCCTATCCCTGTGGGAAAAATGTGAGAATTTGATTGATGAATTTACTATTAATTAAATTACCGCCATACCATTTTTCCTGTTATACAACATTTGTATGCAATTAAATTCCCAAATCATATGGTCATAAAAAGGCCCTGGGTTCGAAACTCCTAGTCACATTACAATGGAAATTTACTAATATATAGGCCACACGACTACAAGTTTACTATTGTTATGGCAGCATATTTTTACAGGGTTGAACAAATAAATAGAATGTTAAAGCAATCGATATAATATTTACCATAACTCTGTTGTACGAAGACATATTCCTGGATGAAAGCGTTGAGTTGATCTTGCATTACAGAGTCAGGTTTTATGATAAGTCGTCGGGTTGCGCCATTGTGCGAAGTAAAGCCCTTCTCGCTGAATACCACCATCAAATCACAAATGGACACATAAGCTTCTGAGCGCAATACAGCTTCAGAAGAGGTACTCATAATGCATCTGCATTGTGCCGTATATGCGTCCAACCTCTCCTTTAATGTTGATATACACTCTCTAGTATTTGCGCCACTCTCCAACCTCTCTTCCAATGTATGCAGCAACCAAAGGAGAGAGAAATAACATGCTCTGTGGAAGACATTTTAAAACGATTCATATAATTTCAATCAATCAATCAATCAAATTGTCACGCCTTTTTCCCACAGGGATAGGCAGAGACAATGGAGTGCCATTTGCCACAATCTTGACACAACTCACCCGCTTCCTTCACATTCATATAATTTAAAATACATAATGATAACTTTTAGGCGATGAGGTAACCCAATTATATTTATTACTTCATTTGAATAATACATATATTTACTAAGAATTGAAGTGTACATAAAACATAATAGCGAATATAGTACATAAATCCAATCAAATAATAATTTTTCAATTATTTACATTTCTATACTAAGCTACTAAAGTGCTTGTATTATAGAAACAGGACAACTAAAGTACATATATCAAAGAAACATTGGTACCGACAAGTGGTTTTGAACCCGTGCGTAACCATTGCACTGCTCCTACACCACGGTCACCTTAATTGAAATTGAATACAAACAGAACATGACTGGTTTTAAATTGGCGTCAATTCTTACCTTATGACATAGATGAGCGCCTGAGCGGGCATTTTTGGAATCTCAGAACTTGCGGCGGGCAAATCTTCAAATAGTAAATCCCACATGTCAGCATCATTCAAATCATGGCATGTGAATAGGACTGATAACTTTTTTAATGAATCCGTAAGTGCAAATACATCATCAGCGTCAGGCTCTTCTCCGTCAGCCAATACTTTGCGGTATTTATTGGCTGCTTCCCTGTATCTGGTCTGGCATATATCTGTCAACGTGCTCCTTATCGCCATCGCAGCTCTGCCACCTTCTCCGCAAAGCGCCTCCAATGACTTGCTGATCGTCTCTAACGTGTCTGGCTCCGTATGCACGTTGATCGCATCCCTCAACTTTGTCAAGACCGCTTGCAACGTAGTCTCTCTCATCTGCGACGTATACAATTTCAAATCGAAATATTGCGGCAGTGATGCCAGATTTGTCAATTTCCCTGGATCTGTGCCAAATTTGTCCAACATTCCTGGTAGCACAGGCATGAAATGTGAGGTGAGTTTGGCACGATCTTCCTGCACTTGTTTTGCTTGCTCTCTGTTCTGTTGTTGTGGTTTCTTTGGGGCTCCTCTGCCCACTGGCGTTATTCCCGTGCTCGCCTGACGCACGCAACACGACATCAACTCTATCAGTGAGGATTCCTAAAAACATAAATCTCGTCATACATATCAATCAATTATTTACATTTGTTACGCCTCAAATTCTACATGAGTCTAGTTACTATCACAACCACATTTTTTCTATACAAGTATTTAATGGAGTAACACTCATTTGGATTTGTAGTAATACATATTCATAATAATAACCTGCGTATCATCCAGCGCCTCTTCCCCTGGTCCAGGTTCCTCTAATAACAAATCTGTCATACATTCCCAATCCTTCATCATTGGGTTTGACTCTATCAGAGAATCAACCAAATATGCACCATGCTCATGGAGCTAAAAAAATAAATAACATAGATTATTTTCTCCATAGAAACGTTTATCATCATCATCAACCAAAAGACGTCCACTGCTGAACATAGGCCTCCCCCTTAGAACACCATTTCCAACGACAACATGCCAGTTATTTTATTATGTTTTGACTGTATTTGGCTTCATGAATGTAAAATTGTGTTTATTAATAAAGTAAATTTCATTTAACTGTAATAAATAAGCTATTCATTTTTTTATTTAGTAGAATTAACGCTGTAGAAATGCTGTCGTTAAGGAGTGTATGTATAAGGAATAGCACACTGCGTGATAAATGTGGTTTGAAATAAGATGTAGTGACAAGGATTGACAAAGGAATGCTTCGATGGTTTGGGCACATGGAAAGGATAAGTGAAAGTAGATTGACGAAAGGAATATATAAATCTCATGTGAATGTATGCGTTAAACAAGGCAGGCCCAGGAGAGGGTTTTCCGACCAAATCGGAGACATCCTCAAGAAAGCTAGGTTGCCTAGTGCCCATAACCACAGAGCCCGTATGAAGAGAATTGTAGATGTAAAGTGGCGCTCCATTGTCTCTGCCTATCCCTGTGGGAAAAGGGCGTGACAATTTGATTGATTGATTGATATTTATTTATTTTTTACCATTAATAAATATAATTTAATACCTCTGACTCAATAAAGAACTGCACCAAATCTCTAATCATTTGTGTGTTCGGACCTCTTTGTTTTCCTCTCCTTGACTTCATAAGTTGTGGTTGCTCCTCTGGTTTGAATAACCTCACATTGAGGAACTCACCGGCTGCCTGGGCAACACCTCTGTGAGATGAATACACCAACTCATACACGTTCTCACATTCTTTGTCGGTTAACATATCTGGGTTCATTCTGCGAACATAATAACAATAAAAGAATCACCAAAACCTATTCCAGGGTAAACAATGCTTCTACACGACTAAGTTTGGAGATTGGCTTAACATACAAGTTGGAGGAATTATTATTATTAGTTATTTTACTCAAGAATGGCCATAGGATTACCAAGATCATATATTCATTATAAATTTCATGCCCTAATTAGATCCCAAGGCCATATATATACATGAGATCATATATTATATCACCTTAATCCCAGGTTTGATTCACGTCAGAGCAATTATAGCTTTTATTTGTTATGTTTGATAATTAGATTGAATATTACAAAGATTTGTTTTGAAAAAAGAGGCGGACATTTGCTCCAGTTCTAGGTGTCAAAGAGCAATAGACTTAGTCGCGTTTCGAGATCAGCTTAAAAGTTGCCTGTTTCAACTAGGCCTGAATAGTTGATATAACTATAGTAGCAGTCACCTCCAATCAGGCGAGGTGGTGCCATATATGGATTCAAAATAAATAAAAATGTTTTGATACACACTTGAGAATAGCAATGACCAATTTAACAGCATGCATAGCAACTTCGGTCTCCTTATCCAAAGTCATGGCGACAATCCTCTCTTTGAATTTACTTGTAAATAATTCCAATTTGCTTTTCAGTTCATCACGCAGGTATAACGGTTGCAACGAAAGCAAACAACGCAAACGAACCTCGCCAATCTAAAATATACGACACAACATTACTATAAGCGTATTACAAACATTAACAATAACATTCATAACATTTGACGACAGGCGTGGACGAACGGTTTAGCGACTGGTTTGTTGCGCGTAAAGTCCCGGGTTCGATCCCCGGTCGGAGCAAATATTTGTTTCATAGCTTTTATTTGTAATATTTAATAGTATTAAATATTACAAATATTTGTTAATAAAAAAAAAGAGATGGATATTTGCTTCGGGTCTGGTTATCAAAGAGTGGTAGGCAGTGGTACCCAGTCTGCCGATCCGGGGTAGTACCACCACTTACAAGTATACAGACCGTGAAGTGATTTGGTCACGTTTCGGGATCAGCTTGTAAGTTGCCGGTTCCATCTAGGCCGGCATAGTGGATGTGATTGCTACTCACAGTTATTGAATTGTAGTAGCAGTGACATTCATTCATGGACCACACTTTGGCTTAACATCAAGCAGGGTGCTGTCATATGTCGAGTCACAATAAAAAAATAAAAGTGAAATGAGGTAGATACGTCACCTACACGGGTTTTTATGTTCGCAAATGGCACGAGTTTAAACGATCAACTACGACTAGGGGTATTTTTTTATTGTGACTCGACTTATGACAGCACCCCGCTTGATGTTAAGCCGAAGTGTGGTCCATGAATGAATGTCACCGCTACTACAATTCAATAACTGTGAGTAGCAATCACATCCACTATGCCGGCCTAGATGGAACCAGCAACTTACAAGCTGATCCCGAAACGTGACCAAATCACTTTACGGTCTGTATACTTGTAAGTGGTGGTACTACCCCGGATCGGCAGACTGGGTACCACTGCCTACTACTCTTTGAAAGTGGACAATTATAGACAAGTGGAAGTAGCACGGAATGATAGGAAGTAGAACGGAATGATCCTAACATCAGGGAATATTTACACTAACAGGCTGATTGCCGCAGCCTGCACTCGGTCACATGACAGACAGACACACGAACTAAACACACCTCCACCACCGCCAAAAACATCCAGGGCTATTCGCAAATCGCCTCACTCTAAAATCTCTTCCCACAGGAAGACTCGAGGGAAGAGGCCTCGCCCATCAGATGTTCCTCCCCCTCCCTTAGCCAACTAGATCCCCCAGCATACCTCACATTCATTGACTCCAAAGTCGGGCTTCACTCGATTATGGAGTCAATTCAATTCCTCATGGATCACCCGCTTCACGGCGAGCCCACCGCTTAATCGCGCTGATATATGCGAACGGAATACTGCAATTATTCTCACAAAAAAAAAACGGAATGATAGTCATTGAGAGTGAAAAAGAGACAAATATATGTTGCTCTGCATCGCGATACTGAGTTCAGGTTTGCACATTAGCATAGTTTTAAAGAGCCTTGTTCGGGGCGCGTACAAAATATCTATACAATATCTATCTATATATCTATTTAAATATCTATACAAGATAACATTACAAACGTGCAAACTGTGTCATCATGTTTATCGCACCTCTCGCACGCACTCGCAGGCCTTATGGAACTGCCCTAGTGTTGGGTGTAAAAAGCCATTGTCGATAACATATAATAAAGATTTACCTTTATTATACCGAACGGTGTATCAGTTTAATAGCCTTCGCACAACCCTTCGACATAATGATTTATGACTCGCAAAGCGTGTTTTAGTGGAGTTAAAGGGTTAATCAATGCAGTAAAAAATTATTGTGTACTTTTTTTATAAACAGTAATCAACAAAACGAAAGACTTCAAATATTTGTATTTAATATGAATACACCTATACGGTAAGTAGTGGATATAAAACAAGTCATGTAGTTTTTAACCCATGCAAATTAATAATAACAAGAAAAACAAAAAAGAAGATGTTATGGCCTAAGAAAAATTGCACAAAAAAATACTTTGAAGAAGAGAACAAAAAGTAACAAAAAAACTGTTGAGATTCTGATACCTTTGTAGAATACTACTTTTACACAAGTTTTCATGACGTAGCTAGTTGTTATAGATGACGAAGAAATTGTACTATTGAGAAAGAATATGTCTGTCAACAATAAACAATCCTATAATATAACTTTAATTTATTACAATCAACAAAATCAGCATACTAACATATTCCTTGATCACTAAAACATTGCGTAGAACTATAGTGAAGGCAGCAAATCATTTGCTACGGTCGCAGCGAATATAAGCATGCCACGTGTATTAAATTAATTTAGCAAAGATATGGTACGCTCTTACACCCGTATTCCTCCTTAAGTTCGCTTTTACCCCAACCTTGTTCCTACCTCGTCTTATCACACCCGTAATACCCGCCCCGCACAGGTCGAGGGAAACATCCGCATTCTGTCGACCAAATCAGCAGTCGACAAGTGGAATGTCTTACCAGCCCATGTAGCCTCCCCATCCTACTTGAAGGATTTAGGCTACCTTGGATCTTACAAGCGATGTGTTAAGTCGCCACCGGCATAGTTGTGGCGACTGAGGCAACGATGAAGTGAAACGGTTTTTTCAGTCGTCGGCGCTATTTGACCTCCTCTTGCTTACCAATAAAAAACCTTACTTGCGTAAAAAAATGGGTTATAGTCGCCTATACCACGGATACCATTCTAAGAAGCTCTTTAACCAGCTCCTACTTCAAATATTTGACAACTATTGTAGCAACCGTAAACTGAATCGTTTTTTTCAGGCGCTCTTGGACTACCTTTTGCTTGTCATCAGGAAAGTTGAGGTCAGATGTGACGTCCCATTTTTATAAAATACATTTAATTTTAATTACCTTGTCATTTAATGTCCATCCAATATATTTGAGATATAAGTCATCCAAAAAGTGTGATGGTAGCCTATCCATCCAAATGCCAATCTCAAACATCGTGAGACTACGTATATCAGCCAATATATCCCTGTGTGTCATAATAATTTATTTTATTAAATAGGTGACGATTTTATTGATTGATTGATTGGTTAAATTAGCACAAAATATCTGCAAGCAACTTTGCATCCACTATGCCGACCCAGTTGAATTCTGGCAACTAACTAATTACAAAAAGCGACCTAATTACTGTCGCACACGATGATAGTGGATAGCAGACCACATTAAATGAACTATTTCTAAAAAGGGGATCTTTGATATTGATGTAGTGATCAATAGTATTACTATATCTTCAAAAGTGGGTAATCATTGTTTAAGAAACTCTGGCATTGTAACAGCACCTAGCTTTTAGTTCAGTGCGGTCCATTAATGTAGGCGACCTATAGTTAAATAGCAGCTTAACATCAGGCGGGGTGCTGTCATACGTCGACTCACAATAAAAAAAAATACAATTATATTGTACCTGTATCTATGCACAAAGACTGATTTGAACATATAAGAGAGCATGTTCTTAAGCTCTTCCATATTTTCCTTTAACTCCTGCTTCTTAGAAGCAAGTACTTCCAATCTTTCTGTTGTTATCTTGTCCTTTGCCTTGACCTTCTCAGCTTCATATTGCCGTGAAGAATTGTCACAATTTATGGAAGTCAGCACGGCAACATCCACAAGTGCAGTCATCAACTTCATTACTGTAACAATAACTATTTATTAATTTTCTACACTTTGGGTGTTTCCCGACCAAATCGGTCATCATCATCAGCCAGAAGGCGTCCACTGCTAAACATAGCCCTCCCCCTTACAACGCCATTTCGAACGACAAGATGCCAGTTGCATCCACCGGTTATTCGTGACTTCCACTAGGTCGTCAGTTCACCTAGTGAGGATGTGACCAAATCGGTCACATCCTCAAAAAAAGTTTACCTAGTGCCCATCGCCGGCATTGACTGATTTTTCTCTATGAGCATAATTAGGTTATTGTTTAATACGAATTCACAAATACAATATCTGTGGTTCAAACATAATACGAGTACATTATAAATATATACTTTACCAGCCAATGTTGCTGTATGTCTGAATGCTCTCACTTGCGAGTCTGAGAGTCCTGTCAGCAAGGAGATTATGTTGTCCATGAGGAATTGGTCAAATATTATGGAATACTGGCACATCTTTACCAATGTGTCAATGAATTCACAAAAATTAATGCGGAACTTCTTCCATGTATAACCAGTCATTATGAGCGGATATTCACCACTCTCCTGCAAATATTAATTGGTTAAAAGAAGCAATAGAACTAGAATTTTAAAAAAGGTTTATAAATTAAATTTTATAAAAGGTTTATAAAATAAAAATAACATCCATAAATCAGGTATTGTTTATTAGGCAATGTCTTAGGCCGCGTTTACGGAGACGCGACGAGATGCGCGGTGCCGCAAGCGTTATCTCGCACAAGAAATCGCGCAGTGCAAACGTTAACACTAGACCACTTCTTAGGCCGTGTTAACAGACACGCGACGAAGGCGCGATATTTCGCAATTTGAGTTGGTAGTAGCCGGTGCTCTTGGACTTCACCTTGTTTCCTTCCCATCAGGCAAGTCGGTCAGATGTCGAGTCTCAACAAAAAATTGCAACTTTTGTATGAGGAGAGGATACTCTTGGCGTTAGGCAACTGCGCTTTCTAGGAACTGGAAACTTACAAGCTGATCCGCTGAAACGCGACTAAATCACTTCACGGTCTGTATACTTGTAGGTATAAAGTATCGTCGGGTACGCCAAGAGTATCTCGCCCCATGCAAAGCTTCAAGTGTTTATTGAAACTCGACATCTGACCTTGACTTGCCTAATGGTAAGCAAGGTGAAGTCCAAGAGCGCCGGCTACTATCAACTCAACTTAAGGTCGTCTTAGTCGCCGTCACTATACAGGCCAAAAAACAAGAAGAGTGGTACCCAGTCTGCCGATCCGGGGTAGTACCACCACTTACAAGTATACAGACCGTGAAGTGATTTGGTCGCGTTTCGGGATCAGCTGATATTCAAGAGCGGTGACATCCATTCATGGACCGCACTCCAGCTTAACATTAAGCGGCGTGCTGTAATATGTCGAGGCACAATTTTAAAAAAAAACAACAATTATATATTTTTTAGTTTTCGCGTAACGCAAGAGATTGCACGAGATATCGAGCTAAAATTTTTTATTTACATTTCTATACTAAGATACTATTGTGCTTGTATCATAGAAACAGCACAACCAAAGTAATACATTGAAACCGGCAAGTGGTTCCGAACCCATGCTCTCGGTTTGCGTAACCATTGCACTACCACTACACCACGTTCGCATTAGGCACCTTAACTTCGCGCTGCGCAACACGTTGCGTCTCAGTAAACGAGGTCTTATACTTTTAAAAATTCGTATTTAAATTTTTGGCTAAGTCTAGTTTTTTTACATTTCTACATGTTTGTTTACATTCTTACATTTGTTACATTTCTAAACAGGACAATATAAAGTACATATATAAAAGATACATTGGTACCAGTGAGTGCTTATGAACTCGTGCTCTCGGTTTGCATAACCGTTACACTGCCATCACACCATGGTTGCCTTGAACCAATAGCCTTGAAATCATATCGCATTAAACCATATGATTTCAAGGCGAACGCTTAGCCATAGTCACATTCCAGCTCCATCATCAGATCAGCTCCCATAAATATATTGCATTATCATATTATTCATCCTCTATATTAGATTTAATATGTCACTTTACTTATTATGTTTCGCTTACCAAGCCCTTTTATTTGATACCCATATCATACGACATATTATAGTAGAGTCAGTCTAAGCCGAAATGACGCGCCCCTCCACTGCATTTAAGCACACGTGCGAATATAAAATATGAATGCAATATACCGAAAATGCAATTGTAATTAGTCATTCAGTTGCTAGTTAGACACAAATGGAGGAGCACGTTGATGAAGTATTGTAGTATTAGTTTATTAAAATTTTATTCACACATTTAAATAAACTAATAAAGTGGAGGGGCGCGTCATTTATAGTTAGACAAGCTATATTTGGATAGACAATTCATAAGTGATAGCACCTTAGAACCTTATAGAATAACCAGTGCAGTCTCTCACTGACTCAATATGAACTAACTTTGCACAAAATATATCATTGTCACCCACTCTACTCATTTAGTGCAAAAACCTGGTACTGCTATAGTGGAAATAAAAAACAGCTGGACATATTTTACCTTACATGATTGAGTGGCAAAGTGACAGAGCCACAACAAAAATACAGATGTGTTAAAATGCAAGATTCCCAAAGTGGAAGCATTCACCATGAAACACCAGTTGAGATGGAGATGGACACAACACAATAATGTCTTTATATGGATGACAAGAGATAAAAGAAAATCTCAAACTTAAATTGGAACCGCAAGTTATATTAGAGCACATAATCATACTAAGTAAGAATTTGCTGTTGCCGTATGTGCCAAGGAGTTCATATTAATATACCTACCTCATCAAACTCTTGTGTCATCTTTTTTATAATTAGGGTGTGTTCCATTGTTGCCATGTCAGGGGTCACCTTTCCACGACATCCAGATGAATTAATAAATAACTGCATCAATTGCACCAATGCAACCTCCTTGTTAGTTTTGTATTGCTGAATCCACTTATCAGCAGAGGTCTGCAACATAAATTACATTATAAATAAATAGGCTACTGGAGACAGAAAGGCTGTCAATTATTTCTGCAAACGTATTAGACTTATACAAAGGGGAAATGTTGCCAGTCTTCTTGGGACTATCTCTGATGCGACGTCATTAGATGATATTTTTTATTTATAGTTTAATTATAGTTAATGTACTTTTAATTTTATTTAATTAATATAGATACCAAGTATGTATGGGGATGCAAGAAAATTAATTAGTTATATTCGTATTATTATTATACATACAATAAATATTCACAACAAAGATTTAAATCTATATTATAATAAATATATTTTCTTCTAGAGATGCTCAGGTTATTTTTCCATTGATGGTATGTAAGTTGCAACAAATAATTACAAACATGAATGAAGAATTGAAATAAATATAAAATCAAAATTAAAATTTTAAAGGAACCCCCGAAACACCTTCAACCACTTTAGTCATTTCACCAGCCTCATAGTAAGAAACAACATTACTCATGGCTCCATAGTTATATCCCTTGCATCCTCAGAGTGCATCATCAGATACTCCAGGTCTTCTATTTGATAACGGTCCAGCTAATGGCTCATAGTGAGTAAGAAATTTTAGTTAAAGCACTATGGTACTATCTTTTGTTGATTTGCTGATCTGAGAGGATTCATGATAGTGCATGATCAGATACTCCCGGTCTTGAATTTGATAACGGCCCAGCTAAAGGCATTAGTTAAAGCACTATAGTTTTATCTCTTGTTAATTTGCTGATCTGAGAGGATTCATAATGGTGCATCATTAGATACTCCCCGTCTTCAATTTGATAAGGGTCCAGCTAATGGCTCACAGTGAGTAACAATTTTAGTAAAAGCACTATAGTTCTAACTCTTTTTGATTTGCTGATCTGAAAGTATTCATGATAGTGCATCATCAGATACTCCAGGTCATCAATTTGAAACCGTTCCAGCCAAAGGCTCATAGTGAGAAACAATTTTAGTTAAAGCACTCTAGTTCCATTTATTGTTGATTTGCTGATCTGATCAGTTTTTTTTAGATCCAGAATGTTTTATTTTAATGCACTAACTTTTCTACACTTAGTTTCCTACAGTCAAGACGAATCTAATGAGTCCAAACTTAGTAAACCTATTAGGTTTAATCCCATCCAGGATTTCGTGTGGTACCAGTTAAAACACACATGTATTTGTATAGGTTATTGTTTCAAATGTTAGTTCACAGATATGTTTAAAAGTTAAGTAAATATGATTATGCGTCTAAGATCGCTACCACAAAACGAGCTGATGACCTTGAAACCCCTGATCAGATCTTCATCGATTGTAGCTAAGAACCATCTCGATCACATCAGCTTTCAAAGGAAATAAACGCATCGTAATCGGTCCATTCGTTTAGGAGCTATGATGCCACAGACAGACACACAGATACGCTAAACTTATAACACCCCTCTTTTTGAGTCGGGTGTTAATGAAAGGGATGAAAGTGAATGTAGACAAAACCAATGACAAAATGCTTCATTAAGAAGCACTTGTGGGGTAACAATTGCATAATCAAAGCGGCTGTTGTGTTGTATTTTCTTATTTTTATTGTGACACAACATCTGACATCACTATGCTAGCCAACGTAAGGGATTTCTCAGTCGTCAGTGCTCTTGAACTTCTACAACAAACCCAGATGCATTGGTTTGAGCACGTTTGAAAAAAAAGTATTAACAGTGATCTATTGTCAAATGAGATTTATAAATCAGACGCAATAGAAAAGATAAAACAGGGACTACCCAAAAGAGTGTTCTTTGATCAAATCAGGGAGCTTCTATAAATGTGCAATAGAGTTGTCTCAATATCAAAGGGGTGCGCCATTATATTCATTTGATAATATTTTAAATAATCTCAACTCATACATAACAAATAATAAATAAACTCACATTAATAGGCATTTTGTTGAAACGAAGAATATTGTAGAGACTTGTCTCATCATCCCCTGGCAACAACGCAGGTGTAGGCGAGTGTGCCTGCTGTGGTGCAACTGCTCTTCCTCTGCCTCTTCCACGTCTACCTCGACCGCGGCGTCTCATAGGCGGCGACGGCGGAGGTGATTCAGCCAGTCTACCTCCGTATCCACCGCGACCCCTGCTCCTGGTCAAGCGCCTCGTGGCCTGCCATGGTGCCCGGGCATTTTCCTCATCTACAGCATCGGCGATCTCATCTCCGGGAGCTTCGACAACCATGGAGCTCCCCGAGGGTCCAGCATTGGACATCGAGTAGCTGGCGTAGTTCTCCGGCTCTGGCACCGATTGGCCGCCATATTCGGCAGTCGAAGTGCTCGGCTCCATCGGATTTCTATACTCCGGCGGCGGATCGTCCATTCGGATTCGTTTACCGCCACGAACGCGGCGACGCATCTTGTAGCTTTACGTTGTACTCAGCACAATGAAAATACACGTTTCAACCAAAACTCTTAAACCTTTGTATCTTCTATCGATCCCAATGGAAAAGACAACACCCCGGCGCAGCTACGAATTAACGTTCCATAAACAAACAGCTGTCACTGTCAGAACATCCAGTTGCGCGCCAAAATTTAAGCTTTTGTTTATGGTCATCAATCTTTCCACCAAAGATAATTTTCGGCGGACTAATGGTTAATAATAGGAATTTGTTATTTTATATTATATTGAGACTTGTATTTTCTTAAATATTAAATTTCTTAAAATAAAAGAGAATTTATTATTAATCCTTTCTTGTAAATATCACTTTAACGGCATTTACGAGAAAGGAATTTGTTTAAACCGAAGTAAACTGATACCGAAATATTTAAATTTATCGAATTGTACCAAAATGCAAACGTAACGTGACTCAGTTGCGTTTTGGGATCAGCTTAAAAGTTTCCGATTACAACTAGGCCAACATAGTGGATGCGACTGGCAATAGCAGTTAGGTAACTATAAAAGTAGTCCCCTCTATTCATAGAGCGCACTTTAGCTTAACATTAGGCGGGCTTCTGTCATATATCGAGTCACAAGAAAAAAATTAAAAAACAGATACTATTTCGACATTCATGCAGGACTGATGACAATTAATAGGCATTTTGTCATCAGTCATATAAAGAGTGGTAGGCATTGGTACCCTGTCTGCCGATCCGGGATAGTACCACCACTTACAAATATACAGCACGTGAAGTGATTTGGTCGCGTTTCGGGATCAGCTTGTAAGTTGCCGGTTCCAACTAGGCCGGCATAGTGGATGTGATTGCTACTTACTGTTATTAAATTGTAGTAGCAGTGACATCCATTCATGGACCACACTCCAGCTTAACATCAAGCGGGGTGCTGTCATATGTCGACTCACAACGCAAATAATTAACCGGGGTGGACGACAGTGTGGATCGCTACGCAACGATTGGGACAATTATGGCCGCAATGTGTTCGTCATGCTGGCTCACAATGTGGAAGGGCCGTTATATTTGTTTAATATTGTCACAATACATTTTTACGATGTAAAGCACATCAAAAATGATATTGTTTTATTGATAACGTTTGTGCAATGTGCATGACGCTTGATTATGCAGTGATTATTCTCGAATCCTAAGTGAGCATATTGAGCAGCAGGAAATGACTTGTTAGCGTGACCTTAATGCAAAATAATTGTGAATATCTCGCGAAACAGATTTTAAAAAAATGGGCCACTGCCCCTTATGTCGGCGGTTGACGCCACAGGTACTTCACCCCGCAGGAAGTGGACAGAATGATAATTGACTGTTCATTGAATGATAATTTTGCGATTGCTTATTGTTCGTTGCACTATGCATTTGGCTGGCATAGTGACGGCCACTGTGGCAGCCGTGACCTAACTCGTTTTTTTTTCAGTCGTCGGCAGTTTTGGACCTTTATCATGCTTACCATCGGGTATGTCGAGGTCAGATGTCGATCAGAATAAAAAAAACTATCTCATTGCATTGAGGAATCACCTGCAGGTTGTGCGATCTTAAATAACAGACGCGCCACAAACAAGTTCTTCCAGGGCCGGATTTGGGAGACGGCAGGTGGGGCCCCGGAGGCTACATAAGAGCTCATAGATAAAAAAAAATTCGACGGGCTAGCGAATTTTCCGTTTAAACAGATTTTTTTACCAACAATATTTATAATATTGTTTATCAACATCAATGACTTTTTGTCATAAAACCTCACAAAGATCCATTTGTTAACGCGGTAATTAAGTTTTAATAAAATATATCTAATTTTAATTAATTACTAATTATTTTGTGAAAATAATTTTAATTGTTGATTGCCAATATGATTTTGTTACACGGAAAATAATTATAGGGTTCGCTCTATATTTTCCTTTCAAACCTCTAAATCCCTGTCCCTGACCTGAATAGGTGACCTGTCCCTGAGTACTAACTCAGGGACAGGTCACCGCGGTCGCTCTCATAACGAACTCTTCCTATAGGATGGGCACTCAAGGTTGGCCATCGAGTACTGTAGTTATATAGTACAGTAAGTAGTATGGTAGTTATATAAACCAAAATTCAAAATTACATACTGCAACAATTAAAAAGAATTGAAAGTATGGTGTGCATATTGCCAGACGAAAAAAAAATATAAGGAGAAAACTTAAAAAGTTAGAGAATAACTTGTGATAATTCTCCTGTATATCGATAAAATTAATATTAAAATAGTTATAGTGCATAAAAAAAAATGTTCTATGTATATTTAAAGCAATACATAACTTAATTTTTAAATGTTGACTTGAGTGACATTCAACATGGCGGTATGTCGTCAGTGCTATGCTGTGTCGTGGTAAGATCGATTTTTTAAACGTTTAAATATATATCTTGGGCTTGTCGTGTAATTTTTTGATCTTTAAAACTTATTAAATAACTATGCGTATAAAATATTTGCTCCGTCTTTCGTATAAAGTAAGAAATTTCTCCGTTATGTCGGATCGTTAGAATCGGGCCGCTGTTTGTCCAGATAAATCTTTGTTTTCATTGTTTTATGTACGTTTTATTGACATTTGTAAAATTAATGTAGTTTGTTCATTTACAGCTTGTGCAAGTGAATTGTGCGTAACAGAAGAAATAG
Source organism: Tinea trinotella (assembly GCA_905220615.1). Classification (NCBI taxonomy): domain Eukaryota; kingdom Metazoa; phylum Arthropoda; class Insecta; order Lepidoptera; family Tineidae; genus Tinea; species Tinea trinotella. The sequence goes on from HG992305.1 coordinate 9,035,827, forward strand.
ACATTTAAAATACGGTATACTTGCCTGTGTTATCAAGCCAATGCTCGACACAACTCGCACTCAGTTAGCATTGAAGACATCTGAGGATTTAGTACAAGTTAATATTAAGTAGCTTTTCAAATATTGTTCATTTCCGTGCATAAATTTCGCATACAATTTATGTCTGTGAACAGTAAAACAGTGAACAATAAGACTTAATATGGATATGTGATTTGATTATAAATAGACTTATTTTCGAAAGTCAACAAAAATACATTCTGTGATATATCTATACATACTTTTTTGAGCATTTTTGAACGACTTGTACACCACCATGAGTTCGAATCCTCAGTGGAAAATGTTCCAACCGCCAAACCATACATTACCATTGGCCGACATCATGGACATACAACAATTTAACATGCAACGCAAGCAGCAGGTCTACTCAAATGGTGAGTCCTTTAATATACTAATATTGCTTTAGAACAACTATTAATATACACTTCAAATAAAGTTTGTGGTCAATTTCAAATGTTACAATATTTTTTTCATACATTAGAAAAAAAATTATTATATAAAATATATTAGAATGAAACTTCAAATTACTCATTGGCATGCTTTTAAATGGGTAATTTTAACTGCTGTTTAGTGATAATGCTCTTTAATGAAAATTATTTTAGATTCTGACAGATTAACCCGCAGAAACTAGATTATTTTTTATTTTATAAATATTTTTTAAACAATAGAAATGTTGTTCATTTGATCTCACATTGTATGTTTTAATCTAGGAACAATTTTTTTACTTATATTTTACAGCAGAATAAAAAATCTAATAAATTGCAAAACTTTATTTGATGGGGTTAGTGGTTAGGAGGTTAGTTATTGTTATTTATTTTAAACTAGCAGTTGCAAGACATTGCGATCAATAATAAGATTTGCAGCCAATGATAAAGCTCCACTTCAAATTGTTGCTTAAATCATTGGCTGGTAAAACTTGCTGCATTGGCGGAGGCTGCTGACATTTCTGAGCAGAATTCTGCACTTGCGAGGTACACAATCAAGCTGGTTGTTGCATTCTTGCTATTCACTCTGCATGATAGGTTTAATCTATAATAGGACTAATTGTTATAGTAAGTAATATTGAGTAGAAAACATAAAAATAAAAAAAATGGTTGTCAAGACCATAACCATAGAGCTTGTATGAAGAGAATTGTGTATGTAAGGATCAAGTTACAGTGGGGTTTCTATCAGCCTATTGGTTAATAATGTAAGGATTTGTGTAAGGATCGTGGTAAGTGGCGCTCCATTGTCTCTGCCTATCCCTGTGGGAAAAAGGCGTGACAATTTGATTTGATTTGATTTTAATAATGTCAAAGAAGCATTATGTCCTATTATTTTCTACTTTTTATAGAGTCTAAGAGACAAATCAATCAATCACAATATCACACCTCTTTCCTCCAGTGATAGGCAGGGCTATGGAGTGCCACTTATTACAATCCTGACAATTCTCATACACATTTCTCTTTAAACAAGCACTACAGTTATGGGGCTTGTGTATAGCAATCTTTAATTTAGAATAATGTTCACCTTCTCAATCAAAGAAGTGTTGTTGCTATATGTGTTATATACTGCTGGACATATTATGGATTTTTTAAATTGTGACTCAACATACGACAGCACCCCGCTTGATGTTAAGCCGAAGTGTGGTCCATGAATGATTGTCACTCCTACTACAATTCAATAACTGTGAGTAGCATTCACTTCCACTATGCCCGCCTAGATGGAACCGGCAACTTACAAGCTTATCTCGAAACGTAATCAAATCACTTCACGGTCTGTATACTTGTAAGTGGTGGTACTACCCCGGATCGGCAGACTGGATACCACTGCCTACCACTCTTTGATAACCAGACCCCCACTCTTTGATAACCAGACCCGAAGCAAATATTCATCCCTTTTTTTTATTAACAAATATTTGCTCCGAGCGGGGATCGAAACGGGGCCTTTACGCGCAACAAACCAATCGCTAAACCGTTCGTCCACGCCTGCCGGATATAGGTCCAGCAGTATATGACTAATAGCGATGTGATGATATAAAAAGTAAAAGCTGTGCGATAAGTGCCACTGCTATGGCTCATAATTGTCATCAATCAATCAAAACGTCACGCCCTATTCCCATGGGGACAGGCAGAGACAATGGAGCGCCATTTGCCACGATCCTGACACAACTACCTTGCTTCCTTCACATCAACAATTGTCATGTATCACTTCAACCTTATTTTATGGAATATATTTGTGTTAAGGCAAGTGTGGTGTAGTGGCAGTGCAATGGTTATGCAAGCCAAGAGCACGGGTTCTAAATCATTCACCGGTACCGATGTATCTTTGCTATATGTACTTTGGTTGTCCTGTTTCTATGATACAAGTACTTTAGTAGCCTAGTAAAGAAATGTATAATAAAAAAATAAGTACAATCAAAAGTTTCAATTTTGGACTCATCCAAGGCTGACAGTTTCAAATTTAGGTTGTCACTAAATATAATTTAAACTTTATTCCTTTGACATGTAATTATAGTGGTATCCAAATTAAAATTCCCGACAGATATTTATAGATTGTGAATAATAAATTGTTTGCGGTCACTTTACACTGCAGACGCTGAGTGAGAATAAATATTAAATAAAACTAAAAAGAATATTTAAATCACAAGTGGTAGTATATAAAAGTGCAACAGTGAGGCTAAAATTTTTATATCAATAATAATAAACTACAAATAAAGACGATAAAGGACACAAATCTTAAAAAACAATTGCTTGATAAATGATAAATAAAATTCACTATTTTTAAATTTGAATAATATACATACATAGTACTTACCTAACACAACACCATAATTAAATGTAAAAATTATACAAGTTAAAGATAGAATTAGAATCAGCACATGAAGAAATAGAAAAAAATATTTGAAAACAAAGACTTACAAATCAATCAATCAATAAGTATTAAATATTTAATCAAAATAAAAATTATAAAAACAATAAGAATAAACAAAAAAAAAGCCTAAATATGAGGAGAGTACTAGCTGTTCCCCGCGGTTTCACCTGCTTTTATAAACTGTGACTCTTGAGTACATTACAGGACCCCTTGCATCCTTCATTAGGTACCCATCTGTCATATCAGCCCAGGTATAACTAATATAAAAAAAAATCATTTTTTGTTAAATCACCATAGTTTACATATCTTCTGCATCCTTATTGTCATCATTAGGAAGTTCAGACCTTTAATTTAATAACAGACCAGCTTAAGGCGCATAGTTAGAAACAATGTTACTCAAAGCACCACGGGTATATCTTTTACATATCCCTTGCATCCTCATGGCCATCATCAGGTACTTCAGCTCTCCAATTTGATAACAGCCCAGCCAAAACCTTATAGTAAGAAACAATTTTAGTCATAGCTTCATAGTTATAGGTTTATAGTAATGAACAATTCTAGTTAAAGAACTAAGATTATATCTCTTGTTGTTGCGCTGATCTGAGAGGTTCTATCAACATCGCTCGACCGTCACCATCAACCGATGGGAAAGAAAGGTTCTAGAGTGAAGACCACGAACAGGCAGACGCAGCATATGTAGGCCTCCTACTAGGTGGACTGACGACATAGTAATAGTCACTAATAACCAGTAGATGCAACTGTCTTGTCGTTCGAAATGGCGTTCTAAGGGGGAGGCCTATATTCAGCAGTGAGCTTTCTGGCTGGTGATTGATTTATTTAAATCCTTTATTGCACCAAAATAAAAATAGGTATATAGGCGAGTTTAATGCCTATTAGGCAATTCTCTAACAAAAAAACAACTTGGGATGATGATTATGATGAGAGGATTCATCATCAGATTCAGAATGTTTTCTTTCATTACCTACTTTTCTATACTATCCTAGTACTTTTACTGATATAATAGCAATTAGCTGAAAATAGTATGTGTGACGTATATTTAACATTAGGTAGAATAATTTCCTTTTTTTTAAAGAGTAGTTTGAAAAAAATTATGTGGCAGAAATTTTTATTCATTATTTTGGAAAACGCTGATACACGTAACTTATATATGCACACAATCAAAACAAAAAAACTTTATTGATACATTCAAGACTTATATCAAAACAAATATTAAGACTTAATTATAGAAATAATTACTATAGCTATACAACAAAAATATGAAAAATTACATAATAGCATGCAACTAGCAGTCACCTTTTAAAATAAACATGATTCAATTTATATACTATTTCAAAACATGCAAAGCATATACACCCAACAAGATATACTAGACGATTTTTTACAAAATAATAAATTTACAATAGTATGTATGTTGGAAACATGGCTATCACATGAAAAATTAAGCATACTACGCGTCAGCGGCTATTCAATTGCAGCATCATACTGCCAAGTATGATAGGCCGCCTATGATGGATGCGGAGTATGCATACCACTACAAGACAACATTGAATATATTGTCATGGACATGTCTATAAATATAGGCGACCGTGGTATAGTGGCAGTGCAATGGTTACACAAACCGGAGAGCACGAGTTCGAGACCACCCACCGGTACCAATGTATCTTTAAAATATGTACTTTAGTTGTCCTGTTTCTATGATACAAGCACTTTAGTAGCTTAGTATAAAAATGTAAATAAAATAAATAAATAAATATATTATAGAAATATGTGCCTGGAAATAAATGGAATGCATTAATAATTACATGATATCAAAATGGTAAAAACCGTGATTTGTTTCATTAAAATTTGCACACTATAATGAAGCATATTACGAGGGGCGATCAAAAAGTAATGATAATTAGTATAATAAAACAACGATTCTAGTTTAATATAAATAATGGATCCATGTTTTAACCATGGTCACAAATCGAGCCAAAAAAAATCTTGGTCAGCCTGGAACTTTGGAACGTCCGTTAACATTCTCGGCACCCAACGCGCGGAGACCTTCTTCATATTCATTTTGCTGGTAAAAATGCTTTGGATGCTGCCATATGAGATCCCTGTGACCTCGGCTAAATGTTTGACGGTTACTCTTCGGTCTGCTAATACGATATCTTCGATGTTTTCACGTTTTACTCAGTGAGGGACGAGGTTGGGCGTCCCTCGCGATGTTCATCTTCTGTGGGTGTTCTACCCAGCTTAAACTCTTTGCACCACCGTGCCACCGTAGAATATGGAGAAGCAGAGCCCCCAGTGTCTCCAGCAAATCATTTTTTTCAAACAGAGCTACTTGATGACGCATCTCACTTTTCGCATCTCCAATTTCGTGTTGTCGCTTCGATTGCTGGTATTCAAATGCTCCTCCAAATGACGTCCTATTTATACAATTTTTCAGCTGGGAAGTAGTGAAGGACCGAATAAGCGAAAAATAAAATTAATTATTGCTTTTTAGTTTACTGTTTGAAGTCGGTTTTCTTTTTTGTTATAAATATTTTTTATATAAATGCAAACAAAATTAATGCAATTTGGAATATACCAAAAATAATTAGAATATATTAACAACATTAAACTCATAGGTCTAAACATTGACATAAACAAAATATTACACTAAAGCTATCAAGATTTATATATACACAAGATTATATTCACACTAATTATAACACAGCTCTGAGTGTTTATTATGCATAAGCATATGCTTGATTGAAATACGGAAAAATGTGTGCATATCTTGGTTAATATTAAAAGAATCCGAAAGCTGTAAGACACATTATAGAACGAAAATTATTTTAACTCTTATTTGTCACGTCAGCAAAGATCTATAACAGACTTCCAGAATGCATCACAGAGATTACATGCAAATGCAGCCTTTGGAAGAGAAGTAAAATAATATCTTATAGGCAAGACATAGACAAGACATACTCGTTATATATTTTATTAATTAACTGACATAATTTTTAATGATATTGGCATTTCTTTTTAAATGAGTTTGTGTTAGTCGGTTATTGTAATTATTAGTAGTTTTAGTACTAATTGTAATTTCGTAGATTGTAAATATTGGCATATTTATTTTATTTACGTTTCTTTACTAAGCAACTAAAGAAACAGGACACTCAAAGTACATTATATCAAAGATACATTGGTACCGGCAAGTGGTTTTGAACCCGTGCCCTTGGTTTGCGTAGCCATTGCACTGCTACTACACCACGGTCGCCTTTAACGCCAAAATAGCCAGTTATGGAATAATACTACACTGGTGGCATTAATTCTGGACACTTTTAATAAATTTTATAATTGTTGCATTATTTCATAAAATTTTCTCTATATAGGTATAGTTTTTTTAGGAATACTTGTTACCTACAATGCCTAATATTGTATTTGACACCAACAGTTAGAATAGATATAAAATATAAACATGAGATATAAATGTCAAAAGTGTAGTACTCGATTGTTGAATTCGAGTTTGATATTAAATATTATTTATATGTTAAGTTCTTTGTTCTTGCAAGTACATATCTATCCTAAGTTTAAGTATAAGCACTAAATGATAATATAAATAAATTATCTGCGATATTTTATACACGTTTTCATCATTTCATTAATGCCACCAGTGTGATTTAGACAAAGACTTTACTAGCCCGTGACATGTAAATGAATAAACTGTTAAATGTAATATATGTTATCTCTAATAGTCCTAAAGCTGGTAGCAAAAATCGGCAAGAGTTTTGTAATGGCCCATGATTTACTATCATGGGTGTACATAAGTCAGCGCCCCCTCGCAAAGTCAGGTGGAACACCTAGCGGCGCACTCAAAACTCAAAAACTCACTTCAAAAACTCAATTGATAACTTTTTATCAAAGTTTTTGACGATTTTTTACCATTTTCCTGCCACCGCATCTGCGCTGAAAACTGGCTGGCTATGTTATTAATAATCATTTCAATTTTAGTTTTTGAATCGGCTAATCTAAGTACCCCTGTTCCATTAATCTGTGGATAGACTAATTTTTTTTACTATAATATATAATATAAGTTAGCAGTAAATGAATTTTCGGCCATAACAAAACTCCTGTACTAACAACGTTATGGCGATAACTGGCGTGCTGATTCGCTGTGTTTCACGACGCGGGCTGATAGTTTTAATTGTTTTTTTTTTCTAATTTATAGGAAGCTACAGTAATGACTTTCCAAGCTCTCCGAGAAACATCAATAATGGTGGCAATTCAAGCGGTAACCGACCTACTAATGCTGACAATGCTGGTGATAGCGGGGGTAGCTTCTCTTCTTCCACAAATCACAGCCATTTTGAATCACATGGTCATCCTCCTATACGTGAGACTGGCATCATAGAAAAATTACTCGTGGGTTTTATATTTTTATGCTTAATTTTGCAATAATTATATTTTATTTGATTAATGATAATATGTTTTAGCATTCATATGGATTCATTCAATGCTGTGAGCGTCAAGCTCGTTTGTTCTTCCACTTCAGCCAATTCAGCGGTAACATAGAGCACCTTAAGATTGGGGATCCTGTCGAGTTTGAGATGACATATGATCGTCGCACAGGGAAACCAATTGCTTCGACCGTGACGAAAATAGCACCAGAAGTCGTAAGTGGGATCATAATTTGCATGCACTGGTTTAATTTAGTAATAAAATGTCTTTTGAGATGAAATTGTTATTATTTGATTGCAAGAGTCTATCATTGTTTGTTTTGATTGCAACTCAATTATGTAATATTATATAATTATGTTTATTTTATGACTTTTATACATGCATACGCTTCTTATAGGTTGTTTAATAATGATTTATTGTTTAGGTTATGAGTGAAGCGAGAGTGACTGGCACTGTCACCACTGAAGTAAAAACTGAAGGTGGCTCTGGGGACAACACTGGACGCATTTCATATGAAAATCGTGGTAAGTTATAATTAATTCGAACACAATACATTTTTGTTATTCTGCACTTGTTTAAATAACATATTTTTCTTTTATTATGTGAGTAGTGATACTATATCATATTTTAGGTGAATGCTTCTTTTTACCTTACACTAAGGATGACGTCGAAGGGAATGTAACTTTAAAACCTGGTGATGCTGTGAGCTTCCAAATTGCAACAAACCAAAGGTAATTTACATTTATAGCGTTGTTATCACGATTCTTTTTCTTTTGATCTTGTCTATAAACGCCCTGGTATACTTATGGAATGGCTCGCTTATAAAAAAAATTAACCTAATTAGGTCGGTCATTCACGTGGGGGAAATCTCTCCCAATTAAGTGCCTTCCTATTCGACGCTGCACAAGAATTGCTTGACTTAGTTATAAACTACCTATTATATCTTTCCCCAAAGTTGCATTTTTACTTGTTAGGTATTTTATTATATTTGTTTACTCTACATTACTGTCGACCAAATCGACAGTCGACCTAAAAGGTTTGGAGCGTCGTTTCTTTGTAGGACAATCAACAAGTTTGACCAACTCATGTTATCTCCCCACCTTATAACCTTGGATCCATGCGATGCGTGAAGAAGTACTATGCTATGCTGAAGCACTATGCTGCACGCATGACTGAAGCAACCGTGAACTGAGGCGGTTTTTTCAGTCGTTGGCGCTTTTAGATCTCCCATTGCTTACCATCAGGCAAGTTTAAAAAAGTATTATTTCGCTTAACAACCAGAACTATAATTATTTTTTTATTAATGTACTCCTATTTATGGCTTCAAAATAAATGGAAATAATTTGTTTCTTATTGTTTTCTCTATTTTTATTATTGTTATTTACATTTATATGTTAAAATACCAAAGTGTTTATGTCATGGTAAAAAGACAACCAAAATACATAATATATCAAAGGTGGTTATGAACCCGTGATCGCTTTACGTGACCATCGCCCTATTAAAATGTTAATAACTTCTTCAGAAATTATAAAATTGAAATAATGTAAATTAAAATGTATTTTTCATCAATATTGTCAGAGGTACGCTTGGGGCGTGTCATGTACGTTTCGAGAATCCCGCCCACCCAGTGAAGTATCATGGTGTTGTGTGTTCAATGAAGGAATCATTTGGATTTATTGAAAGAGCTGATGTTGTTAAAGAAATTTTCTTCCACTTTTCTGAAGCTAAACTCAAAGAAGAACTAACATTAGGCGATGACGTTGAGTTCATTATACAAACCAGAAATGTAAGTCTTTCCTCTTCATAGTTCAAATGATATTTTTTTTTATCAAATACTTTTATTTTAGTATTGTCGCAAAATATTTGCCATAGTGACGGCGGCTGAGAGAACCGTGAATTGACACGATTCTTTCAGTTGGCAATTAAGACCCTTCTTACTTACCATCAGGCAAGTCGAGGTCAGAATTCGAGTCAGAATAAAAAAATATGGGCACAAATTGGGTCAATGAATATACCATGTATTTGGGAAGAATTGACAAAGGAATGTTTCGATGGATTGGGCACATGGAAAGGATGGGTGAAAGTAGATTGACGAAAGGAATATATAAATCTGATGTGGATGGTTGCGTTAAACGAGGCAGACTCAGGAGGGTGTTTTCCGACCAAATCGGAGACACATCTAGAAAGCTGGGTTGCCTGGTGCTCATAACCGTAGTTATTATTGATGTTAGGGGAAGCCGAGGGAATCATGTCAGGGTCGTGGCAAGTGGCGGTCCATTGTCTCTGCCTAACTCAGAGGGGAAAAGGCGTGACAATTGGATTGATCGATTAGGCCAATTTTTATTTATTCATATTAATATATGTCCTTGCTATTTAGGGGAAAGAAGTTGCTTGTAATATCAGCAGGCTGCCATGTGGCTCAGTTGTTTTCGAAGATGTCAGCCCTGAAATTATGCGCGGTCAAGTACTGAAACCATTGGAGCGGGGAGGTTCTGCGAGAGTACAGAATGATCCTTTGCCTGGACGCATCAGATATCGTGCAGCTGACCACTCTGAGGTTGAAGTGCCGTTTGGAGATAAAGATCAGTCCGGCGAGTTCACATTACGTCATGGCGACTGGGTGGAGTTTCAAGTGGCTACGGATCGTCGTGACCAGCTAAAGCGAGCAACCAATATATCGCTTTTAGATGAGTCATTCAATGTATCAGGGGAGAGGTATTAATTGCATTACATCCTTTCGACGGTTATTTGGCTATTTGAATACAAAACTCCACTGATTTATTATCTAATGCACTTGGCATATTATTAATTCAGTACACAAATGATAATCAATTTGACAATTAGAGAAAAATATTATAAATTATATCTTTAATACAAAAAATAAAATATATTGTTGCGTTCTTCAAATAGCCTTTTAACAGTTGATGTGCATTTTATATTAACTCATGAAATTTTACACATATTTTTTTATTGTGGCTTGACATATGACAGTACCCTGCTGATGTTAGTTAAGCTGGAGTTCAGTCCATGAATAGAGGCGGCTGCTACTACAGTTTGAATACAAGTAGAAGTCGCATCCACTATGCCGGCCTAGTTGAAACCGACAACTTTAAAGCTAATGCCGAAACTAAGTCACTTCGCGGTGTTTACATTTGAAAGTGGTGGTACTACCCTGAATCGGCGGACCGGACTAGTGACCGATAACTGTCTGCCTTCCACTCTTTGATAACATTCAAAGGTGGTGAATAATTCCATAGTTTGTAAAATATGCATGACGCTGAAACTTACTGAGCAATCAGTGTTTAAGAACAGATATAAAGAAACTAATTCAGTTTATAATATATTTAAAACTAAATACAGAATAAATAACTTAGCTACTTTTTTTTATTGTGACTCGACATCTGACCCGCCTGATGGTAAGCTAGAAGATGTCCAAGAGTGCCGACGACTGAAAAAACCGAGTCTTCTCGGTTGCCCCAGTCGCCGTCACTATGCCGTCACTAGTAGTTACCAGTCTCAGGGTTTCATGCTATATTTTTACAATATATATTATCCAAATATGGCTTACAATTTTAATCACCTATTATTACAGATCCCAGCAGAAAAAAAGAGCGTTGGCATTTAGGCTGCGCAGTAACTTGTTTTGTTACCTACTTTCTTTCCTTTGTTGAATGTGTAAAGTTTTTTTAAATATATCAATTATGTGCACTACTCTATACAGGCGCGGACTTACTCCCACCAAAGTCATCCAGCGCTCTTTTTATCTGCCGATATCTATAACAGTGCTTACTATACACTCTTAGATGTTTTTTTATTGTGTTACATACTCATATATGATAAGTTGTATTTAAGATGTAGTTAATGACAGTAAAGTGAGTTCAATATTATACTTCATTTCAAGTACAACTAAAACTGTATGTGAGTATGGAGTAACTAATAATATTAATTCTTTTTATTTTTGTTTGTTGTAGGCGTGAACAAGGAGTGGTGAGTTCATTAATGGATGGCTTTGGTTACATATCTTGTGTTGATAGAGAACCAAGAATTATTTTCCGATTCTCTGAAGTTCTGCGTTTGGGCCAAGAAATGAGTGTTGGGGATGAGGTACAAATGGTTTATTATTATAGCCTCTAGTTGGTGGCTACATGCAGACTAGAGGCCCATTGGAGTTACCCCCCATCACTTTACATTATGGGATATTACTCAATCACAAACACCTTTATTCGACGTTAATTTTCAACACTAGACAAAATTATTACTACACATAGTTCTTATTTTTTAAATAGATTAATTTTAATCTATAAAATTATAAAATACCGTTCTAATAAATATGCATATTAATGCATTACACAAAGAGAAATAACCAACTGTTTGTTCTCTTGTCAGATAACGGTATTATCATGGTTAGCGAATGTGTGAGTAAATAATTTAAAAAATAATAGTTTTTAAGACCTGATCTACGTGTCACAGGTGGAGTATACAATTGAACCAGTGACTGGCTTTTCCAATTCAAACAATCGGCCATCTGCTATCCGCATCAAACACCTGCCAAGTGGAACAGTTCGTTTTGAATCATTACTGGAGCGCGGCGTTAGGGGTCTTGTTGTTCGAGACCTTCAGGTACTGTTTATTATATATTTGAATTACAACAAACTCGGTTTTCTCAGTCGTCGTCACTCTTGGACCTCCTCTTGCTTACCATCAGGCGGGACGAGGTCAGATGTCGTGTCACAATAAATAAAAAGCAAGAGAAAGTAATGCGCGTGCACTTTTCGAGAGTGATATAATTAAAATTCAATTACCTAAATTAATTTTTCAATAACCAATTGAAAAAAAATTAAATCTAAAAATCCATTGTCACGCTTTTTCCACAGGGATAGGAAGAGACAATGAAACGCCACTTGCCACAATCCAAAAAAATCTATTACAATAAAAACTTATAAATTAAAAATATTGCAAACTCTTGAATAGACAATGTAGGGGATCCCAGGATATGCGGTCGCAGTGTCTATATCTATAGAGGTCTATATCTGTCTATATCTGAAGAGAATTGTGGATGTGAAGAAAGCTAGAGATTTGTTTTAGGATCGTGGAAAGTGGCCCTCTGTTGTCTTTGCCTATCCCTGTGGAAATGTGACGAACAAACATGTTTATATAATGTGTATTTGTTTGTTATATCGTATGTTATATTTTAACATGTTTGTATTTAATTTTATTAGCAAGACGCAAGTGGTGGATTGATCGAGCGCAACGGAACGAAGACTTCATACCCCTTCTACATGTCGAGCTGCGAGACGAAAATGCGTCCACGCGTCGGTGATAAAGTAACATTTGATATCTATCAGGTACTTTAATTATTTTTATTCTTAAATAAAATGCTGAAGAAATTACAGGGCTTCAGTAATAGATATTTTTCTTAATAAATATATATATTAATATATTTATCAAGAAAAACCATAAAACCCTGACTGCATTAAATATCAACTGAAAAGTTAAAAACAAGCTCTATTGGCAGCTCAATATTTGAAAAGAGTGGTAGCAGACAGAAGATGGTCATTTGTCTAGAGCATTGATTCTCAAAGTGGTCCAGGTGGACACCCAGGGGTGCCCGGGAGACTCGACGGGGGTCCACGTTGGCATGACAAAAAATGGGGGTTAACAATTCGTAATTCGGGGTCCACGAAAATTTAACGGGTTTTGATAGTGAAAATCTAAAATATTGGCTTTACCTTTTAATGTAGGCAGAAAATATTTTAAGAAGCTCAGCCAATGTATAATCTTTTTACTGTAAACTCTTTACTTGTAATTCTTGTAATTGCATATTCCATATCTAGTACGTGTTGAGAGTTGCGAAAACGGTTTTTGTCGAGTTTTGGGAATATGGTAGAAATGTAGCGTAGGGGGTCCACCGGAACCAGCAAAATTTTGAAAGTGGTCTATGAGAAAAAAGTTTGGGAACCTCTGGTCTAGACTGTGTAGTGACTCAGAGGCGTTTCGGGACATGCTCAAAAGTGGTCGCATTCATTCATCGAACGCGCTTCAGTATAACAACATGCGGGAATAATTGTTTTGGGGAGCGTTAAAAATTCCACATACGATCAAAAACATAACCTTTTTTCCCGGCGACGGGTAAAAAGCTGTGATGCGCAGTGTCTATAACTATAGACCTGTATGAAGTGAGTTGTGGGTGCTAAGCGGAATTGTGGAAAGTGGCTCTTATTTTCGTCCTTTTGTTTAAGTTTATTTAACACCTATTTCTGTTTAGGTAAAACGTAATAAGCAATTAGTGGCAATGACTGTTCAAATTCAACAACAACGTGGTATCATGCAGGGATTCATTGCAGCTCTGAAGGATGGCTTTGGATTCATAGAAAATAGTGATCACAACAAAGAAGTGTTTTTCCATTATAGGTCTGTAAGATATTTTTTATCCAGTTTTTTTATGGTACTTGATACTCAAGGCGACCGTGGTGTATTGGCAGTGTATCTAGGCTATCTAGCATTAGGTCGTTCATTACACATATAAAATGTGTACAGAACGACCAAAGTCACCTTTGTATACAAACCTTATTTCAGTGCATTAAAACGTTTTCCTCACCGTCAGTGTACTGTGGGAAAACTCCGCGTGCATAGCCCAGAACAGCGGCTATAATCACATAGTGTATTGTTTTGTTATATAACTTATTGTTTTACAGTAATTATGAAGGTAACCCTGAGAAGTTGACTATTGGCATGGAGGTCGAGTACGTCGTTGGTCGCAGCTCCAATTCGAACGGTAGTTGCGCGAGTGCTGAATTAGTCCGTTTACTTCCAAACGGAACTATTGCCCTTTCAAAACCTTCTGAACCGTCAAGAAATGGCACTGTCTCAAGAGCTCTTAGATCACTTAACCCCGGACAGCATGAATATACAGGTAATTTTGATGCCCTATGACAAGGTCACAAAAAAATAAACTTCCACTGCTTGAAGTTTAGCAGTCATGGAGACCCATAGCTGTTGTAATAATTTAATTTTTGACGACAGGCGTGGACCAACGGTCAGAGATTGGTTTGTTGCGCGTAAAGTCCCGGCTTCGATTCTTGGTCGGAGCAAATATTTGTTTTATAGCTTTTATTTGTAATATTTAATGATTATATTAAATATTACGAATGTTTGTTAATAAAAAAAAGAGATAGATATTTGCTTCGGGTCTGGTTATAAAAGAGTGGTAGGCAGTGGTACCCAGTCTGCCGATCCGGGGTAGTACTGTTGGTATACAGACCGTGAAGTGATTTGGTCGCGTTTCGGGATCAGCTTGTAAGTTGCCGGTTCCAACTATGCCGGCATAGTGAATGTGACTGCTACTCACAGTTATTGAATTGTACTAGCAGTGTCATCCATTCATGGACCACACTCCAGCCTAACATCAAGCGGGGTGCTGTCATAAGTCGAGTCACAATAAACAAAATAAAAAATTTCTTATTTGATGTCAATGATGCCGAGATTTTTGTGACTTCCCCCGTGAATGCTGTCGGAAGTTATAGTATTTTTTCCGGCATAGTGACAGCGACTGAGGCAATCGTAAGTTGAATTAGATTTTTCAGTCGGCGGCGCTCTCTGACTCACACTTGCTTACCATCAGGCAAGTCAATCTAAATCTAAATAACAGCGTGATTACATATAATTAATCTATTAAATCTTTAGGTGAAATAAAGCAAGATGAAAAGGAAGCATACTTTCAATTTGGCGTTATGGGCTTAGCCAATAAGGCTGATATACTGCAGGTTGGTGATCCAGTGATGTTTCAAGTCGATGATGAGGGTATGGCCGCTAATATTATACCAATGCGTAAGAAACGCCGTGCTACAGTTGACACTATTAATGGTAAGTCATTTAAAACAATCAATCAATCAATCAAATTGTCACGACAATGGAGCGCCACTTGCCACGATCCTTACACAACTCCCTTGCTTCCTTCACATCCACAATTCATGGCTTGATAAAGGAATGCTTCGATGGTTTGGATATATGGAAAGGATGAGTGAAAATAGATTGACGAAGGAATCTTTTATTTAAAACAACCTTATAAATAGGCCTAATCTGTCTAGGGAACTTCAAAACTTGATGTTTCTAGTCACTAAACAGTTGGGCCTGATACTTATACAGTTTCATCTCTTTGAAGTAAATCTTCAAAGTGATAGTAAAAGAAAAGCCCGTTATTACATTTTTTTTAAAATGATTATCTAAACTATGACTAATTTATTTTTATAATTAATATATTTATACTAATTTATATATTTTATACTAATGTCGAATTTACCTTAAAATTACCCTATAGTTTTCAAAATTTATCAAAATGACCTTATAGAATATTTTTCCATAATAAAATATAAGTAATTGACTACAAATTGATTAAATAATAGTAAAAATGGTTGTGTTTCTGGAACAGTTTCCAGTTCCAACTAGGCTCCATAGTAGATGCTACTGCTACTTGCAGTTATTTAACTGTCCTAGCAGTCGCCTCCATATATGTACGGCACTCCAGCTTAACATCTGGCATGTGCTGACATGTGTCGAGTACCAGTAATAAAAAATATATACATTGACTCGATAATCATACTTAACCAGTCTAATGTGATGCATACTGCGGTTACTGGTGAAATAAACTTTCTTTCTGTTATATTTCTAGTACTAACGTGAAATGTAATTATTTTTCATAAAATAATTTAACTATGAATTAATTTTTAGGTGGTTTTGGTTTTCTCTCTGTACAAATGGATGATTGCAAGAGACTATTCTTCCACATGTCTGAGGTTCGTTCCAATCGCAATGAACTCCAAGCTGGTGATACTGTTGAATTTGTTGTGTTGACCAATCCGCGCAATGGAAAATTATCAGCATGTTGCGTCACTAAAGTAACGTGAGTATTAATACGTTATTATTAATAATAATACTTAAATTGCCTATGTAGCAGCAAAACCATCGAACTGAAGTGGGGCAGGTCACCTCTGTTGCACGTCTCGTATTGTAGGCTAAGTCTTACTAAATGGACCCTCTATTACAAAGGAGGTCATCGTGGCTGGCGCAATACGTTCCCGGCTTTCAAAAGAAAAGAGCTACTGCTTTTTAGTAGTAGTAAGATCGTCTCGCAACAAGAGCGGTCAATTGGTCCATCTTTGGTATATTTAATTTACGGAGAAGTCTGGAGACAGGAAGGCCGGCACTAACACTAACTGAGGCAGCCGTAAACTAACTCGGTTTTTTCAGTCATCGGTACTCTTGGGCCTCCTCTTACTTATCATCAGGAGGGTCAAGGTCAGATGTCGTGTCACAATAAAAAAAGGTTGGCGATTATTTTTGCCAACGAATATACAAGGGGAAAATGTAGTCTTGGGACTATCTTTGATGGGACGTCTCTAGAGGATATTTTTTATTTATAAGTTTATACTATTCAATTGAATTGGGTAGCATATAATACATAAACGATAATTGTCAAAAACTATAATCATATTTTTTTTATTCTTCAGTAAGGAACGGCCTGCGCATTTGTTGGCGCGTATACGAAATCTCAATATGGAAGATAAGACACCTCGCGTCATCGTACTACGCACACCTAAAGGACCTGATGGTAGTCGTGGATTCCGACCCCGCCGACCCATTGCCGGTAAATATATTTTTATTACACAGTTGGATAAAATGATATGCAGGTTTGTCTAATGTGTCTTGTTTCTAAGTGGTCTGCGATACTGTTTTTTACTTTAGTTACATAATTATTATTATACTGACATCACAGATAGGTGATAGGCGCACAACTCACAAGAGTATTTATTATATTTTTGACGTGACAACGTCTTATAATTCGTTGGAGCCGGTTGCACGCACAAATAAACATGACTCATACGACGTTACCTCGCGCGTTCCATTTAAAGCTTGAAGTGCAAGCGAGAGCGCGGAACGAGCGACAAAGAGGCACAATCGGCCTCTGCGTTCGGCAGCGTTTGACATCTGTCTCTCTCCTACTTGAGTGAGCGATGCGTACTATTAATATTAATTTTAATACTATTAATATTTAATATTTTAATATACAATAAAAAAAATTGACATAATTGTATTTATGCGTACATTTACTTCCTTCTCTATATCCACACAAAATATCTATCAAACAAATAAAATTAAAATTTTATTTTGAAAAATGCAACCATTCCATCAGTATTTTCTTATGACGATGTCACCGTCAGTAAACCGACTTTACAGACAACCGATTTTTTTGGTTTTCTATGAATACCCATCAGGGTACGATTATTTTATACAATGAGATTCATATATTGTATAATTTCTAATGGTATGTTCTCGTTGTTTCAGAGATATTGGCCGCTGAGAGCACATGAGATTGGCTTAAAACGCCTTATTTAAAGCGGCGACCCTGAACAATTTCCGTAACAAATTACATCTATTCTTCTCTTCATCCTTATTATTATTTCATTCATGAGAGTTTGTGACTGATCTTCTATGTATTTTCAAACAATAAATTTATTTTGTATTTAGCGAAAAGGTGCCAGCGGCCCATGCCGTATTCCAAGTGAGACGTCTAAAGTAGGTTTTTAATTTATTAAATATGAAATTGTTTAAATTTGAATGTTATAGGTTATATAAGATCACTTTTGTGGCTAACATTAAACCCACATTAGATGATATACATCGTGATGTAATATTGTGGGTTGTCGTGATAAAATGGAATGGTTATAACTTATTAACTATTAGTGATCGAACCGATACAATTGGCGGTATTTGTCACACTGGGTCGATAAAATAAGCATGTTAGAAAGTAATAAATTATATTTTATCGAACGAGTGTGGCCTATATTGACCATTATAATATAAATGACTTCGGTGTTTTTATTGTTTTACCGGTTTTAAATTGATTTTAAGTTTTGTTGTTTTATGTGAATGAGTTTTAATTTTAATGAAATGATGTAAAAATTGGAAAAGTTACACTTCATACACACGTAGTGATAACGATTTGTGTGAACTAAACATAATAATTTGGCAATTATAGTGAGAGTATTGCTTGGGGAGTAGCTATTGTTTAATCATCATTGTGCGAGAATGCATAGTGGGTAAAATGTAAATGTACAACTCAGGTGCTGATATATTCAATGATCTGTAGTATTAATAAATTTAAATGTTGTCTTTAGAGTATTAGGCCGTAATACCATGTCTGAGCACGTGGACTTTTCCTGTGATAGTAAACGGTTTGTTTATACTAAAGTCAACTGTGACAAACGAATGGATTTATAGAACAGACATCCAGCGATTTGTGAGTCCATGTCTCGCGTGTTTTATTCACGTGCGCAGATGTGGAAATTAGGTCAATTTATAGTACACAATATTATAGTAGATGCGTCCAAATTTGATATATCACAATATATTAGTTTTTAGTTTTGTATATCACAATGTATTGTATAATTTCGGTGTACATAGATAGTTGTTTTGTTTCTTTTTAATTTTTATACTATAACCTATTGCATGTACCTTGTAAACGTATTAATAGAGGTATGTAAAAGTCTGTAAGTGTCGTTATATATACATACATACATATATATATATATCGTAATGAAATTTATAATAGTTATAAAAAATTAACTTTGTCACTATTTTCATCAATATGATAAAATGTTACTAGTTTAGTTATTAATTGTTAGAGGGGTTAAAGCTTTTAGTGTTACTATTTTAAAGTTTAAATTGCCTTCGTATTAGTGTAAAAATTATAGTTTTGCCATTGCGATCAATTTAAAGTAAACTTTTATTCAATTTATTAGCGTAACACAGGGGTCGTTGCCAATCAGTTGTATGTAGTAGTGAATTCATAATATTACCAAAACAAAAAATATTTATATATATCTATATATATATGTTGAATGCAATAAACTTATATAAGTAACCAGCAAAGTTAGATATTGTCATTGGTTTGATAGGAAATTAGTGCACGTTCTTAATAATAATTGATCCATTTTATGATAACTTGTATAATAAAAAATTGTGAATGCTTCCGTATTTAAATATAAAATGGCCATTAACTGATTCATGATCTATTCTCTCATTAAACTATTGATGATATTTTTTATGATCTCCTAAAATATGTAAAAACGAGAAATCCTTGTGATGAGACCAAAGTTTAATGCATGAAATGTTATATTAATATACTTGAACAAAAGTTATATGAATATATTAATTAACAAAATGGTTGCATATAATGATAAGAAATTACTTGGCCAATGTTTTCGAATGGGGAAAGTGACGCCTATACCTGTAAGAATGGAGGCGTGTCATTTTTTTGCTTGATTGATTGATTGGTTCCAAAAGTTTATAAAACACATCCGTTGTGCAATAATAGTTAGTACGAAGACTGATAACTATTTACTCGAAATAGTAATATTTATTATTAAACAACTTGGTTGTTTTTATCCGCAATAAGGACCTGAGCGCATTGTAACTTTTTATAGCGTAACATTATCCTACGTAGAAAACTATGTTTGAATACCAGTAATTAAAAAAATACCTTTTTGTATAACTGTTATTAATATTGTTATTAATACTACTTTTATCCACAGACTAATACAAGTTTACCCACAAAGGTGTGATTGCTGTTATTAAACTTTGTTTTCAATATTGCCAGCGAAAATAATGCGCGCAGGTTGTCATATTATATATAATATTGTAACATTTAATAGCCAATGATACAATGCAAGTATTTGTTATAAGAGTTAATATTGATCACTTATGGGAGTAAGCATGCGCATGTATGGAGTGAGCGATAGATGAGGCCGTTTGCTTTAAGTCGAAACTTTAAGAACTCTATTTTATGAATTTATTGTTTAAAATATATATATTTTTTGCATAAAAGTAGCCAATTCTGCACTCACTCTCAATGTTTGTCTCCGTTGAGCTCTTACATGGGTTATACAAGGAGTAAGAATATATGTAACTATGTTCATTATTGTTCGAAATGTTATTGTACTTTGTTTTCGGTATTACTCGTATATGTGAATATAGTATTCAAAATTTAATTTTGGATAATTTATCTGCAGTATTTGATTTATGAGTATAGTGGATTTAATGTTGTAGCTTCTTGTAAGTGTCTATAGTATATTTGTTGTTTTTTTTTTTACATAATCTTTAAATAGTAATCAGTTTCATATTATAGTTTTGTTACTATACTCCCAAATACTTGGTAACTAGAAATTCAGTGTCATGTATAAGCTTTTCTTTGCAAAACTTTTGGTATTGACAAATTGTAATAATTGTTAATTTTCTTCGTAAATACATGAATATCTTTTTCTGGTTCATTTGTGTTTTTTTATACCCACAACGTCGACCTTGTTAAACCCACTATCCGGCCTAGTCGTGAGTTGTAAGCTGATCCGGAAACGCGATCAACTCACTCTACGATCTGTTTGCGGATTTAGGTACAAATGTTTTTAAAATAGTAATACTAAAAGTACTGCCGCAAATAATGTTAAAATGAAAACAGCAATAGATATTTTTAGTCAGGCAGAATAAGTACTTTGAAAAATTTTATTAATACCTTCAATTTTTATTATTTTCTAATAGATTGCTGTGTCAGTAAATAGCATATTAAACTAGTGTACGTTTACAATGTCAGCGCGGTTGTCAAAAAATGATTAAATACCAATGATATTTTAATAAGAAAAGACGTAAATATTAAATACGCCCTCCGAAAGAGGCACGTTAAAACTATGCTAACAGACAAACCTAAACTCAGTGTCGCGATGCAGAGCAACATATATTTGTCTCTTTTTTGCTCTCAATAACTATCATTCCGTCCTACTTCGTCGTGGTTGACCGTTAACTTTTTCAGAGACCCGTTTTCGGCTAATTGTGCCCGACTATTTTCCTATTCTAAAGATTCAAGCTATTTGGGGCTAAACGTATTTGTCTATTCAGTTCACGGTTGCCTCAGTCGCCGTTACTAGAAGTATCGATGTTTATAGCCTGGGGAGAACACTGAAAGCATTTGATTTTTCGATTGTTCTATAAAGGACCGACGCGCTGAACCTCTTAGTTCGACTGCCGATTCGGCTCTAATGACAATGGAAACGGGCTTTGTTTTGACAGTTGAACTCCATTACTAAAATTCCAAATTTAAATAGCGACCGCACAACGCAATGTTTATTATCATTGACAGTTGAAGCTCATTGACAGAATAAATAATGTTTGAATGTCCATCATGATGGCGGGTGTATTGTAACGAATACGCATGCAGTATGTATGAAAATAATGTACCAGGAATCAAATTCAATGTACCTCTTTCATATCGTAGTTATCACCAAATGTATGTGAGCCGCCATTCTGATTTCAGAATAGCGGGTGACATCAAAATCTGAACAAATTAAATGTACCTTAATATAATAATACAAGAAATAGCAGATGCGACAGATTAGTAAGGAAAATAAAGCTATGAAGCCAATATTTGTTTCATAGCTTATATTTGTAATATTTAATAATTATAATAAAATATTGCAAATATTTGTTGATAAAAAAAAGAGATAGATATTTGCTCCGGATCTGGTTACCAAAGAGTAGTAGGCAGTGGTACCCAGACTGCAGATTCGGGGTTGTACCACCACTTACAAGTATACAGACCGTGAAGTGATTTAGTCGTGTTTCGGGATCAGCTTGTAAGTTGCCGGTTCCAACTAGGCTAGCACAGTGGATGTGGCTGCTACTCACTGTTATTGAATTGTAGTAGCAGTCACTTCCATTCAGAGTCAAAAAACCGTCTTTATAAACGCAGTGGCTTCTGTCATTGATCAAGCTATGCTACTATTAACGCAGAATAGCACTTTATACTACTTTAAGGCAGTTATCGTATTAATAAAGATGTACAAATTTTATTATTGTGAAATTTATTTGTTAGCAATATGGCACGTATGAGTGTTTTTTACTAGAAACAGTACATATACTTAATATTTATTACGTTTTCACGTCTTACAATTTAGTTCTTGTAGAGTTATTTTCTATTCCTAATCTTATTTGATTGCATGTTAAATTTCTATATCTCACGTTGTCAAAATGGTCCCATTGTTTCATTACATTATAGAGATTTTCACCAGGACTTTTGTTATCTGTTTGAATATCTTTTGCACCCACTATAACATAATCCGGATGCAAGAACCCACGTTTTACACCATCTGATAACAACATTTTTAATCTTTCGACCTGTGCTTCTGATGGCTCAGAATGAGTATTGCTCGTTGGTCTGTAGTCACCTGTGAACATAAATTTATTTCGAATTACAATTTATGTTGTTTATTACCCAAAACATAAACCAAATTATTTAAAACAGGATCATCTCAAAAGATTGTTCCTAGATCTAATCGGGCACATTCTTAAAACAACAAGAGTCCGCGGTGCCCATGAAAATGTGTATGAAAAAAATTTGGTTTTGGGGAAGAAGAGAGATATAATATGCCGGGTATTTTTTTTAACCGAAGGATAATCATATGGCACACTCAGTAAGAGGCAATTTTTATATAACACTCTTTGGCACTTTATAAAAAACTATTTTTAGTTGTTAGAATAAATCTATACTTATAAAAAGAGGAAAGATTTGTAATGAATAGGCTCAGAAACTACTGGGCCGATTTTAAAAATTATTTTACCATTAGATTCCTTGTGAGTAGCATAAGGCTATATTGGATTTTCAAAAAGTTTAGGGTTCCGCACGAAATCTCGAATAATGTAACCCAAGGTGTAAAAAAATTGCTTATAAAATTCCTTACATCGCGTACGCTGCGAAAACTATTGACGATAGAACAATAGACATAAAAAAGAATCGCTGCATTCAGAGGATCCTTGAAGACCAAGCGAAAATATTAAAACCTATATAAATAAAAATCAATTGCCAAATGTATGGGGCTGTGCCTATTCTCTGTTGTGTTGGAAAAATGAAAGTAAACACAGTATGTAAAGAAAAATAGTAGATCCAGCCAGAAAACAGGTTATAGCTGGGCTGAGAGAATCTGTCTTATTAGAGATGGGCTGGGTTCTTGACCAAATTAGCCCTGGGGCAACGTGAACCTAGTACAGTTAAACGCAGACCAAAAATTAATTTCGCGTAGAAGATGAAACACTCAAAGATGAAAGATGAAAAGGCCTTAATAATAAACAATTAAATGATTTGGTGGAGGCGAATTCTGTCTGAAAAGTTCCTGACTCGCAAATATATTATTTGTATTGACACGATTTAGTATAACACACACCACATTTGAGTGCGTTCTATGAACGGAGACTATACGCTTATGATACTTTGTTGATACGGTCTAGTGGGCATCGTACCAGTCAGAGTCGTTATACTTTCCGTATCTGAAATGTTCTTATTACGGCCATGGCGTGATGCGTTGTAGTAGGGATTCTGCACACCCTGCACTATAGGTAAAGCCGACTTTGACTTAATAACTAATATTTACTTGTACAATACATAAATAATGTATACATACCTATAAACCCAACTCCAAGTGTGCAGTTATTATAATATCTTGTGTGTGCACCAACAACTTGCCAACCACGACCCTCATATATGCGCCCATCATTGCCTACTATGAAATTGTAACTGAAAATAATAATAAAGAAATAAAGTTTAAAATAATATAGAATATGCAAGAATTCGCTCATTAACTATAAGGTGCTACGTGGCGTTCGAGCGGTGCCGGCGCCAGCGTATTAAACGTTTTTCGTAGGTATTGTATATCAAATTTTAGTGGGATCGGCTGTAAAATTATGGAGAACTATTGAGAAAAGCAATACAATTTATACCAAATAAACAAATTGGTATAGCGCGAATGGAAACACGCCCATCTGCGTGCTCCGTGGGAAGTAAAATCGCTATACCGCTACCGCTCTCATACCATACCTCATACCATTAATTTGGAAGTTAGGGCGGTTCGCTGCGACTCGTATTCGAGAAGAACCCTATTGATAGACTCATATTGTAATTCATTATTTGAAACAGCGCCGAGGAAAAATATATTAGGATTACGATTGAAGTTAGCATTTATTACCTACAGTCTACCCAATAAAGAGGCTCTAGTATAGAGTGATACGAATTGATCTTTACTGCTCTTTACTATATTAAAAGCAAAGAATGAAAAAACGCTACTTAGTTGTGGGACAACCCTTGCAAGTATTATGATATAATATGTACAAATATACTTTATATCATAATACTGTTTCGTAAATTGTGATCTAAAGATATATATATATAATAATAATTTGAAACACTTACGGTATATCACGATCTAATTTTGCTATATAATATCCTTGTATGTTTCTTAATTCTGCAGCACATACCCTGAATGTGTGACATTCAGAACTTGCAGAGTGATTAATTATAACCAAACGGACAAGTTCACCCTCTTTCATAATATCTGATTTATCATATGGTTGTGCTAACCACATCTCCCTTGTAATATTCCAAGGATCAGGCGCTAAAATATAAATAATACAAATTATTAATTAAGGAAGTATTTCAATGTACAGATAGTCTTATAACAGTAGTTACCTAAATAGCTGGGAACTTGGATTATTAGTAATGATTTTTTATTATGGTTCAACATATGACAGCACCCCGCATGATTGTATGCTGGACTGCGGTCTGTAAATAAAGGCGACTGCTTAAAAATCTACAGTAGGAACCGGCAACTATTTGTAATATCTAATCTAATAATTAAATACTACAGATAAATTCTATGAAACAAATTCTTGTTCTGAGCTGGAGCTCGAGATTTTAAGCGTAGGGAACTGGTGTGTTATAGGTCCCGGCAGAAAAAAAGCGCTGCATTTAAGCTGCGCAGTAACTAGTTTTGTTAATTACTAATTTTTTGTATATCGAATGTGCATAAATTTAAAAATATTATCAATTATATGCACGACTGTACAGATGCGCAGACTTGCTTGTACCGCAGTCGTCCAGCTCTCTTCTAATCTGCCGATCCTTATACAGCGCAGCTTGAATGTCAGCGCTCTTTTTTGTGCCGGGACACTACCAATGTCGTCATAATAGTCTTGTAAAAGAACAAAAAAGGTTACTCAGATTCTTTAATTAAAATTAGATCAACTATAGTTGTTTTATGGTAACTAGTTTTATAAAAGTTATGTCGGATCATAAATCAACTATGGGCGAATACAGAATTATTGTTACTTAATCAAATTCAGTTTACTTACCTATGTCACTTTCTGGAATTTCAGTTGACGATGACTTTACAAAGTAAACGATTAAAGATATGCAGACAACAAGGACAATCACTGATATGACACATGCAATTCGCTCTGCCCGACTTGTCTTTTTTATCACACTGGCCAAATATCGTGGTAGAGTAAGATCTACAAGTTGAATTACGTATAAATGACGTTTTTTATTACATATTTTTGGCAAGCAGATTCAGAATTATTTAATAATTTTCATTCAATAAATGTTTATAATTTGATAATTTGTATCGATGCTAAATGTTTATTCTCTTTTATAGCAAAAAAGAGATGGTGCAACAAACATATATTTTTTTAAAATTTGGTAACACTTTTTATGGCACATAAGAGTCGTTAACAGCAGTCATTTGCCCAGTCCGATGAGTGTGGAGGAGTACCACCACTTCAAAGTATATACACTGTCAAGTGACTCAGTCGCGTTTCGGGATCAGCTTAAAATTTGCCAGTTCAAATTAAGACGACATAGTGGAAGCGACATCTGCAGTCGACTCTATTCATGAATCGCACTTCAGCTTAACATCAGGCAGGGTGCTGTCATATTTTGGAATATCAGATATCAGAAAAGATAGATATAATAAATCAATATATTTTGATGGTAGGTAGCAATGCCATAGCATACACATGCCCCCACACTTATCATTGTGGATACAAAAATAATTTGTCAATAGATTTCCATCTAATAAATTTAATGATACAAGGTTATAATATTTATAGTCCTTTTTAATTCTATATAGTATATAAAAAACACATTCTAAACAACATACTTTATTAACTTAGTAATAATTGCATTTTAAAATGAATATACAGATAATATAAAAAATCATTTTATTTACGTCAACTGTAAATATAATACTTAGCGGTATTTATAGATACCTAGATATTTGTTTATACGATAGATAACCACAATCTTTCGTAAAACTGTGCCTTATGCCTGCCTATTTTACTACAGAAATGGGTTTATTAATACTAGTGACTAATGTGCAATATCGTCCAAGGAGTCACCAAGCTAATAATGTAAGAATAAGGACTAAAAGACATTATTGAGCACAAATTATTTATAGCATAAGCATTTTTAAAGACTAACTGCATGTTTACATTTATTTAACTGTAATTAGGAGTCATCTATTCATGGACCGCAATTCAGCTTAACATCAGGCGGGATGTTATTATGTCGAGTCACAATAAAAAAAGCGACCGTTTTAAGTAGTAGTAAAATGATCTCGCAAACACTTCTAGACCATTTGCCTCTTTGATATATCTATAGTAGGGGAACGAGTTAAAGGAACGTGCGAGGAATGCAGTTGTGACGTCATGGTCACGTGTCTATTATGAATAGTGAAGTAACATGCAAAATGTCGATAACAATAAACACACACTTTACATAAAATGCAAATAGATTTAGTTATTAAAAATTATAAATGTGTATTAAATTGAAGTATAAACATTAGACAGCAATAATTTTTAATGAATTATATATTAATTTAATTTTGAGAATAGTGACTGCATGTTTTTTTTCTTTTTCACACATTTTAATCACGTTTCTAATAATGGTTCTAGCCTGAATACGGATGACGACTCTCTTTTATTCCATTAACTCACTAAATTTTCAATAATCAAACAAAGAAAATATGGACACGTTTTTTATCGATATTAAATGACATCGCCGAGCTATGATACTTTAGGTACTTTATAGGTACTTTACTTGCCGAGTACAGGCACGTTTAATAGTTTGGTGTATAAATGTAAGATTTTTTATTTAAGAGATATTGTTAGGTTATCACTTAATAAGGTTATCGTTGCAAACAAAGAAAGGCTTTTGGATTCCTAAAAAAGTGTAACAAATAAGCACTTAATGCAAGAACATGAGTCATGCTTCCACTTATTTGTAACAATAATTGCTTTAGTTCTCTATCTTATCTATATAATTTAATGTTAAATTATCTTCTTAAGCCATATATATATATATATATATACATATTTATACAGATACATGTCATATTATATCCCATAGTGAATAGATAATACAATACAAACATATAATATGATATATAAATTCATTTCGCTCACTCGTAATGAAACCCTTTCAATCCCCAAATTTATATTTTAGAACCGACCGAAGAAGGCTTAATAGGACTAAAACTATAGAATTAAATTTAGTTCGCATATTATATTATTAACTATATTTCTAAGGCCTTATTTGTTTTGCTAACTATTTTATTGGCGCCCTTATGCAGCAATACTTACATTGCAAAATTAATGAAATTGCGTATGAACTCGCAGTTTGCCCTTAACATTATTTTATTAAAATATAATTTCTTATTATATATTAAAGTATTATAAAAATATTTTTAATTTTAAAAATATAATGCGTTGTTTATTTGTTTCATTTGTACTATTATAAAATTGCATATTTCTAAATAAATGAGATTTCCACATTTGGACATTTTTTTTAATGTAATAAAAAAAAATGTAAACCTAAGTAAATCGAAACTTTTATATCATGAGGTGATGAGATATAAACTTAATTTGAGTATATTACTTGTATTACCTAAATCCACTTCAAACATATTTATGACTAATACTTAAAATAAAAATATCACTTTTTTTAATTTTTACACACTTATAGTAAGTATTAAAAAACAATAAAGAAAACTATGAGATATCAATATTTTGGACAAGTATCCAATTGACTCGAGTTAAAATTCTTAAATTCTTGCATTATTTTTCTTATATTTTTACCAGGGCTTTGTGATTGGTTAATTTGACATTGGGCCAACACTTCATAATCGGGTCTTAGTACATTTTCGCGTACAAGAACATCGAGTAATTGTGACACATTATTTATTTGATTATCGTCTGGAATGTCATTATTATAATTTCCCAAAAACATTATGCTTATTATTCTTGTATTGTAGCCTTTCACCATAACACCAACAAGATTCGCTCCACGTCCTTCGAAAACTAATCCTTCACCACCGACCAAGAAATTGGGCCCGATGTCGTCGTACACACGTAGGTGTTGCTCTTGTATAGAAAGTACGATACTAATGCAACTATATACTCTATTACAATAGCTTCCAGCTGAATGTCCGATAACAACTTTCTGGACAGGTAGGCTAAGAACAGTTCGTCTGTACTCCTCTCTTGCCTGCCACTGTGCACGTCTCAAATACCACGTCCCATTTAAACCTAGTAAAAGTAAAACAAATAATTATGAAAATTATTAATATGGATTTTTAATAGAAAGATATAAACTTCAATCAATCAAATTTCCTTTCCCTCCCAGGGATAGGCAGAGACAATTGTTTAGATTGTTAATTTAATATTCATTATCTTATTACTTTACCCTTATAAAACATTATAAGCAATGTTATGAACTGACTCGAAGTTGATAGCCTAACAAATTATTTCAATGCTAAAAATTAACAACATAAATCAGTGTACTGAATGATAACAAATTTATTACATGAATTATTACATTTGTTACCTACTAATAATACTACTCGTATTAGCGCTTAACTGTGAGGTTTCTGCGGCAGTGATGCAGCGCGGGAGGAGCTCCGCTTCACTACCGCAGGGATCTACTCAGTAAAGCGCTATGCTGTTATTGTCTTAAATGTAACATACATATATAAAAATATACACAAACTAAATACATCATAATGGTATTTGTCAAATAAACAAAAATTCTATAGATTCACATAGAATAAATTTTCATTAAATTGAAGATGGCGCATTGATTAGCATACAAGTTTGTTACGCATAATGTCCCGGGTTCGATTTCCGGTCGCAGTAAATATTTGTTTCATAGCTTTCATTTGTCATATTTAACACTATTAGATTAAATATTACAAATATTTGTTAATAAAAAAAGAGGCGGATATTTGCTCCGGGTCTGGTTGTCAAAGAGTGGTAGATAGTGGTATCCAATATTTACAAGTATACTGACCGTGAAGAGATTAGTCGCGTTTAGGGATCAGTTTGTAAGTGACTGCTACTTACAGGCGAGGTACTATCAAAAATGTCGAGTCACAAGTATACAGACCGTGAAGTGACTAAGTCGCGTTACTACCACTCTTTGATAACCAGCCCCGTAGCGCCTTATTATTTTTTATTTGTTTTATTCAAATTATTAAAAATTACAAATAAAATCTATGTAACCAATATTTGCTTCGACCGAGAATCGAACCCGGGACTTTTAGCGTAGGTAATATGCCACGCCTGTCGTCAAACAATTTATAATTTATTAAAATTGTTTTAAATATAAAAATAAAATTTAATTATTTTAAAATAAAACCGCTACTAAGCTATACATATCTAATGAGAAATAAAATATTACAATCATTCAAACTACAATATTAGTAGTAATAAAACTATGGTAGTACTTATAATCACATAGCCAGCTGAAATTAATAACAAACAGTTAAACATATTAATACTATTCACAACTCATTTAAAGTAACTCACTAACCGTAAGTCACTAGTCACTACATACCAAATTAAATACGTAGTCAAAATTCATGACTTAATACTTTTTTTTATTCATTTCGGACATCTTTCTAAACCTATTGGTTGCCAATGATCAAATGTGTGTAATATTTTAACAATATTAGCTCCAGGACTAATCATATCAGAGACTTGACAATGGCCATACAATTTGTAATCTCTTCTTAGAAAGTTTCCTTCAACTAATTTATTAATAAGTATTTGTACATGATTTAATTGTAACTCGTCTGGTTCGTCTGTTGTGTAATCGCCAATAAACATCACTCCTATCATGATTCTATTGTAGCCCAGTACCATTGCCCCTATTAAATTAGGACCTCTGCCTTCAAAAATGTATCCACCACCTCCGACAATGAAATGAGGACCAATGTCTCCATAATTTCTTGCAAGATGATCTCTTTGTATCTCTTGCACCTCTTTAATACACTCATAACGTTCGTTGCAATAATTTACTCCAGTATGACCTATAATTAGGTTCTCTACAGGGGTATCAAGTAATTCTCTGTCATAATCTCGCGCAGCGTCCCAATCTTTGCGAAGAAGATACCACGTTTCATTTAAACCTTAACGGAAAGAAAATTTATATAATCCCAAATTATGGGCAACTATTTAGTTTAAATACGTATTTTTTTTAGAATTTTATGGTCTAGTTTTATAGTAGGTACTGACACTAAACAGTAGCCTAACAAATGTTTTTTTTTTTAATTGATGTAATAAATTTTGTTTTACATTAGTGAACACTCTTATGATTGAATATCAAAACGAGGAAAAAGAATTGTATTACTGTTATCAGTGTTTACCTATGTCTAGTCGTTCTGGTGTCGCTGACAATATTAGGTAGAAAATAAAAATTGTCAGTAAAATTGCAACGATGAAAGCCCAACACAAGAAGACAGCGACGCTACATCGGAGACGGCCTCTCGGCTTCGTCAGTGAAACCAACTCTAGACCCAGAAATCGGCCTGAAACACATTTGGCCCACTATTAATATAAATTATACATATCTGTTATTAAATTATTATAGAAAAATAGATAATCATACATATCTTTGATTAGAATTAATTTTTAATTAAATCATCTTAGCAATGTTTATTATGAGTATGTCGGTTTCTTAAACAGTTTTCAGTATACTTGAGTAATTTTATGCTAATTGTTATCTTGTAGATTTGTAAATAAGTACAGTGTAGAGAGAGAGTGCTGTATAAAAATATAACAAGTCAGACGATATTTTATCACACGAATGATTGGGCGACTCAAAGTGCTGATGAAATGGAATGAAATTAAAACGTGGCATTCGATTCGATTCATTTTAGTATATTTTATAATGATTATTGTTAGTTCTTAATGTATTTATAATAAATTATTCGCTATGCGTCTAACATTTTCCACATTATTAATATGCAGTTAACTTAAGGTAAAATTATTTGTGAAGATAAAATTATCATAAATTATTATAATTGAATCACCTCACCACCTATATATACAATTAACCTACATAGATTTCCGAATGGTATTGATAAAGCAAAAGATAATGCATATATTTTTTATTGTTTATAAAAAGTATTATATATAATTATTTATATAAAAATTATAGAAGAAAAATACCTTAAGTCCTATATAACACTGGAGGTGTTTTATTACCATCGTGTTCGGAAACAATCCGGGTCATATAATCTTTGAGTCAGGCGACGGATAAGGCGCTGGAGAGGTTCTCAAACGCGGTTCAAAAACGTCTTGGGTAACTTTAACGCACACAATAAGGTGTGGTTAGAGTCCCAGAGGACTAACCACACTTCGTCTATTTTGCATGACACAGCTGACCCAGCCCACCCGGGTATCTAATCTCATCGGTCATGCTTTCTCTATTCTGGACCAATCGTCAATAGATTGTGGTATATATAAAATGTGCCGTCGTCCTGGCAGAGACATATCGTCTTTATGCGTCCTTTATCGCCTATAGTTTATATTAAGGAAAATTGTTCCTACCTCATCTTTTCACACCCGTGATCGTACAGATCGGGAGAAGTATCTGCATTCTATCGACCGCATCGGCAGTCAATCTAAAAGGTTTTATGCGTCGTTTCTTTGTTAAGTAATCGATAGATTGAACTGCGTTGAACTGCACCAAGTTTCACACAGCACAAGAACCATGTCTAGCGTGTTTAACGGCCTACTTTTTTATTCCAGCTATCTATTGTTTTCCAGCTGCGGGGCGATAGGCAGTACAGAAATAGCCACGGTCATATCTCTTGTGAAATGGTTGTTATTATTTATTTCAGACGACTTATGTATTTTTATCCTTTGTGTATATTTTACCATTTTATGATCTAAAATATATAGTATTGTAGCTTACTCTACTGATACTTATGAAGGTTTGTTATCCGGTTCGTATATTTATATTATAAATTATCCCAAAATGTGTTAAGTTATATGTTTGTACGCTTTTACTTGGCAACTAACGCGCGGCTTATAAAATATCTACTAAAATAGAATTTATGAGATTCTCTTGACTTGAACCGCGTCACTACCAGACATTTTCTCTTTTGATCCATGGGTAGATTTAGATATCTGCAGATGTAGTCGCAACCGGTGTTCCGGTCTATGTGAATCTTGGGGACTATTAAAAATCTATACAATTACAATAGAAAAAATGTTAAATAGCTTGTCCACGTAAATAGTAATTTGCGTGGACTAGTATTTTAATACTGACATAATAATACTGGTATATACTTAATTTGTTAAAATCATCCAGCAGCAAAACCATGTTTATATCGAACCAATATATATATAGATACACGTATATGTGTAGTAAACCGGTAACAGGAAAATAATATTGCGAATTTAAAGGTCACTCAAGTTTCGTAAAACACTTCGAACACTAACTATATTCGATAATAATCCTTCAAAATATTTAACAGCATAAAACATAATTATGCCTATAATTAACAAATAATAATTATCTTTATGACGTATATGAAATTATGACAAAACTATTGTTTATGAACATTTTTGAGTAAATTCTTTATCACTTTTTATCAGACCTAACAAATATTATATTTCCATACTAAGACCTAATTGAACAATTACCTAATACTACCTATACTAGTATAGTTAATAATTCTATACTGGTTAATTAATCTAAAGCACAGTTCAATGATATCGCAACAATTATTGAAGCGCAGCAAATGATAATAAATCTTACCTTTAACCTTTTCATTGTTGTCAACGTTTTGCACAACTGAGACAATCTTGGGTCCAATATGAACGCCAACAGATTTATCAATATTGATTGTACTTATTGATGGGCATTCTCTAGCTGCGGCCGTTGCAAGTGTTTGCGCATCAAACTGTGCAATTTGTGAATTGTCCGAAACTCGCAATCTATTTTCTGTATCCATATCAATGGCGGATTCATCGGAACCATGCGCCAAGCCTCTATTATGGATCGCCATAATTTTGTGTTTATTTTAAAACAACGCGTATTTTCCGAGCCTGTGTATGACGCACAATGAACAAGTTACAAGCGTCCGCAACTCAAACCGCGACTAACATTACTAACAATATATTGATATGGTTATTATCGCTGTTTTTTTTTGAGTTACTTTTTAAAAGTACGTAAAATGGTATAAATAATATATGATCCTTATCTAAAATACATTAATATCATTAATTTTACTTTCGTAATCTTATTTACCTATTTGTGAATGTTTCATTTTTATTTATATAGATATATAATCAAAATTTAAACTCAATGTTCAACAATTTTCTAAACAAACAGACCTTTTATTGGTTTTCCCGTCTTTTGCATATTATTATGGCTAAAACTATAAATTATCAATTTATATTTATTCTTTGTTAGGTATTTCATTATTTAAGGCGCTTAAGGTGTGATTCCGATGGCGACCGCACTGCTGGTTTGTATGAATATGTATGGCGCGGCCGCAGACTGCAGTGTCACTTTGTACGGAATCAATCTCATACAGATTATTACAAACCAATAGTGCTCGGATTATTAAGTTTTTAATTATTGAATTAATGTTATTCTTATTGTAGTTGTCGTAGAGCCATTTGTCTTCACCATTCTTCATCAACAGTTTTGGCCTGTGCACACTATGTGACACAGTGTGACAAACTTATTTGACCCGCTGAAGGCATCGCTGCTATCGCATTTAGTATTGCTAATAGATATTTTTTCCCAATAAAAACGGGTATTGATGTGCACAGACCAAAGCTGTTGATGGATGATCTTGTGACACTCATTGGTGGTATTTCATTAACAATCTAATATTGTAAACAAAATACGATGATACAAATATAATAAGAATATTACACAATTCAAATGTTCACTCACCAAACTAAAAAATAAGATTGTAAAGTTCTTTTTTAACAAAGTATAGCTAAATTCATGAGACATAAAAGAGGATAATAAAAGTAACTAAATACAATGCAAGAAAATATTATTAATTTATTAATAAAAAAAAAATACAAAAACAAAAATTATTTTGTTCTTGTATTTTTTCCTGGAATGGAAAAAACTTAACCATTGTTCCAGTTTTATCTGCCTGCTCTTTTTCTTTCACAAGGTTTCTTACAAATCGCCTCCCGACACTTACAATAAGAATAACTTAATTAAAAAATCAATACCTTAATTAACATATAATCAGCACTTACGAGACCACGTTAAGTGCAACCATTTTTTACTTGCCTGCTCTTTTTCTTTCACAAATTTTCTTACGAATCGCTCCCCAACATCTTCAATAGGAATAACATTAATTTAAAATTCAATAATTTAAATAACATAATATTACCAGTACCTACGGAACCACATTCGGTGCAACCATTTTTTAATGAATAAATTTGACGATAGCTGGTCCCGTTGAAATCAGAGTGAAGACTGTATTTTATAGAGAAAAATATGTTTGACGCCTCCAAAATATTCGATAGGATCTGGAACAAGAGAAGAGAAGAACACACCCTGTTCTTCGCGTTGAAGTGGATGGAACGAATCGCGCAGGATGTCGGTATTTTGTACCTTGTGCATATCAACACATGCCTAATCTTGGATCTCGCATTCGTTGCTATACAACGTTATACTGCCCGCCCCGTTAGCCGAGATGAGAAAATCTCAATACCCACAGATGGGAACCTAGGGATGTCCCTTTGCAGCGACTTGAATCACAGGGACCACATCGGGCGTGCCATTAGGATCACCTCCTTTGCCTGAGTAAGAGGTAATACAAGAGCGCCGACGACAAAAAAAAAACGACGGCCATAACAAGTGTACGGCTTTCTCAGTCGCCGACACTTTGCCGGCAGAATAATGCGTTTTGGGATCAGCTTGAATGTTGGCGGGTCCAACTAGGCTATAATAATGAATGCGACTGCTACTTGCAGTTATATAACTGTTCTAGAAGTCGCAATACCTTTAGTATAATTTATTATCTAGTAGACATTTTTTTATAAAGTAAAACAACATTTAGATTTTGATAATATTTATATTTATTCTCAAAATCATCTTAAACATCACAATACAGAATCATGCATCTAACTTATATATAAATGGATATAAACACTTATTAAAATACCAAACATTTAAAAATGTTTTATATATTCAATATATTTAATTATCAAATAAATATAATTTGTTTTTGATTTTTAAGGTATACGTATATAAAGGGAACTAACACAAAGGAACAATTCTACTTTAATAAATTATAGAATAGACATCACAGTGTGCAAAAAAACAATAAATTTTAAGCTTTTAAGCTGCTCTTTTTATAGAGTATAAATATTAATATTATTTCTAGTGTTAAATTTATTAAGATAAAAACATCGCAAAGTTAAAATTACAAACGCTATTATGTGTTAAATGTTAGTATGAAAAATGACATTATGAATGAATATAAGATATTGAAAAGTGCAATAATAATTCTTTTTTAATACAATGTGCAGTCATTGTATGTGTAGTGTTTGCCCCTCACAATATGATGATCAATATAGGTATTTGGTGACTTCTAAATAAGCAAACAGTGAAAGAAAAAAAAAAGTTTCATTAAAACCCATTATATTAATATAAAATAACAAAATATATCATTATATAAATTATATCTATATGATCACAATTAAAATTTGTGTGTTAACTAGTTAATGGCAATTATTGTGATGGCTTGTTATATGAATTGAATGATGTTGGGTGGGTAACTATTTAAATTATGTTTTCCAACTATTTAACTTTGGAAAATATATTTTAAATAAGGTGTAGAATAAATAAGAACAAACGCGGACTTATTTAAACTTTTCGAAATTTCAATAAACTTTGTTTTAGTTGGTGATTGTTACCTAAAGGTAAATATATAATATTCATAATAGCTGCATATTTTGTAAGGTAAAATTACCTACATTTATTTAAAATTATCACTTTTCCCGTCTCATTTAATCTCTATAGGAATGAAAGAGAGGTCGTTCTTTAACTAAGCAACAGTGATTAAATTATAAAACCCAATATTGCAATTAAAGAAATTATTAGTATTCTTGTAATAAAAACATAGTTCATAATTATTTAATTATTACTTTTACTAACTACCATTAATAAAGATTAAGGGTAGTTAAAAAAAATTAAATTTTTAGTTTAAATCATTTTTAAAATAACGGAAAGAATAAACAAATTTGAACTATTTATATCCGAATAAAAATATTGCTTTCTGAGATCTATATATTAAATGGCAGCGTCCCTATTTAACTAACTGCCTGACAGCGCAAAGGAGCTGGACAACAAGAACTTTGAATGAAAGCTGTACAAGTTCCTACTTAATAAGCATGTACTTTATTAAGTAGGAATTTTTTCAAGATAAGAAAATTTAATATAAAAATATTTTTCATTAATTTCAATAACACCAAAAGATTTTAGTTTGTTATTGACATTTAATATTAAATTTTCGTAAACTCGGTAGGGTAGAGCACAGCAATGATTTCGATTATGTTTTTGATTTTAATAAATTCGGTATAATTCATTTGTTATGAATAAATAAATACAAACATAAATTAGCAAAAATCTTAATTGTTGAAAACATAAATAACAAATTTAAATAATTTAAATTTTAATAAATTCAAATTTTAAAATTGAGATTCTCAAATACTAAATATAACACTAAATATACGCGGAAAATTCATTATATTTATATTATATTTATTTTTGGATATTGTTTACCTAAGTGATTTCTATTAAAACTATTTATAAAATAAATTAAACAAACGTTAATAATGTAATAATGTAATTATTAACGTTTTAATAATGTGAAATGCTCATAATTTAACTCTGACTTGTCAAACCAATTCATAAATATATAATTAAAGTAATATTTTGCATTAAATACTTAACCGAGCAAGCCAAAATTAATCAAAACAATTCTTTAAACTTACAACAATAATTTCATTTATATCAAGTAAATAAATATGTTTTCTAAATAAATCTTATTCCCATTTGCTCGTTAGCGATATTTAGAAATATCTGTAGCCATAACATAATATCTATGCAAAAATAGATAAATGGAAATATTAAGTTGTAAAATTAACGATCTAAAATAATAATGCAGTTCACAATTACTACAATATCTGTAATAGAATTTGAGAGCTCCTAAACTGTAGGATGATTAGAGTAAACATAAGCAAGCAAAGCGCGCGTAACTGAGCATGAACTGTAAACAGCCGTATGAGCAGTTGCTTTAATGGGTAATTACATATAAGATAATTTGGAAATTATTGACATGCCACGATGCATAACACTTTATTTTAATCAAACACAAGTTTAGTGCATATTCTATCTATTGATAACTGCTTACAATTGACATTACGGGCTATGGGCAATAATCGCGCTCTATGTTTCATTTGTACTCTAAAATAAGATGTAATGCAATAAGCAGTGTAGTGCCCGCATATAATTAATTAAAACATTCTACAAATGTGTAATAATGATTTCGTCATCTATATCGTCCTTTTCATCGTCCTCCTCCTCTTCGGGTTGTTGTTTGGCTTCCTCTGTATTAGCACTGCCCTCGGCGATTTCTTTCAAGCGTCGGACCTAAGTATAAACAATTTTTTATTATTATTCTATGATTGCTCTATACACTCGATTTATATTAATAAAAGACTGCAGGTAAGTAGTACAGAATCACCATCTTATCTATTCATTTAAATATGTCATAAAATAAAACTGACCTTTCTCTTATGCAATATTTCCACAACAATATAACCAGAAACTCCTATAAGGAGAACAACTAACATAACGTAGAGTTTCATGCGAGCACACAAATGATTGGAATAAGCGTATGCTACTACAAAACCAGCACTCTCCCAGAGGCGGTAATTTGAAAACGCAGCCTCCTTGTTACGACGGAACAATGTACCATACAAGCCTGGAATTAAAGGAAAAAATATATTCAATATAAAAAGATTAATAATAACTTCAAAGTATTGTAAGTATTAATGAAGTTGTATAAGAAAACATATTAAAAAAATCAATATAGTTTAATATTTTTTGTCGTACAGCCGATTTCAACAAACTTTATTTTAAGTAATTTTAGGATCCTTCAAATCTAATGAAATTCGTGAAATTGTGCCTATCATTGCACAATCATTATTGGCTTAGTTAACTTAATATCATTGGACTCTAATCACATTTTAACGATGAAAATTTGCCTTAATTGACATTTCATTTAGTCAATAATGAAGCTCAGTTAAATAAAAGTCTAAACGAAATAAAAAGCTTAAATCCTTTTAAACTTTAAATGATGTATTCGAATAATTATTGTTATGCCTATAACAATAATTTTGTGAATATTTAAAATATTCTTACTAAATATTAATTAATAAATAAAAATACTCTTGTATAAATTATTTTTATCTTTAAATAAGTTAACATTAAAATTAAAATAAGGTTAAATTATGAGTTGATGTAATTTAAGGCGACCGTAGAGTTGGGGGGCGTGCAGTGGTTACATAAACAAAGAGCACGAGTTCGAAACCACCCACCGGTAACAATGTGTCTTTGATATATGTACTTTGGTTGTCCTGTTTCTATGAATTAAGTGACATTGACATTCAGTGCAAATAATAAATGTCATATCAAATGTTCTAAACACTTTGACCTAGACCTTAATTTGTAACTTGGGTATTGTCGAAACTGCGAATTTTAGTCACCAAATTCTAATTGTTAAGTATATCTTTGATTTTTGTATGATAAATATACATATTGCAAAACAAAATTCCTTTTAATTAATAATTATTATTGAATCTCTAATAAATTTATACAAACTTTATTATTTTAATATCAATCAAATTTTCACGCCTTGTTCCCAAAAGGATAAACAAGAACGATGGATCGCCACTTGCCATGATCCTGACAACTCCCTCACTTCCTTTACATTATACAAGCTCTACGGTTAATCATCAGCATTAAAAACAATCGTAAATGCTTAATTGCGTTAAAAATGTGGAAGCCAAGGACATAAGCATATAATATATAACTCAGAGAAACGATAACAATAGAAGTTGCTCAAAAACAAAACACGTGGCTATTAAAAATAAACTATTATGTACGAGACATAATGCTTAATTAGAGTTAATTTATTAACTTGGATAACTTCTAAAAACTAATTTAAAACCTAAGATAACTTAAGACGTAAATTGATTTAGATAAATCGAACTATATATCAAGAGAATTTTTCTGCTTTAAATCATAATTTATTTAAAAAAAATACTACTTTAAATAACATACAATAGTTATATTCAGTTTTAACTTACCATTGACTTGTGTTTGCCATACAGCATCACCGACTCCCCACAATCCAGATATAACGAAGAAAGTTGCCGGGGATTCAGGATGTGGTTTCCAAATCAGTAACCACACTACAAGGCCAAGATGAAGAGCAGCTCCCATTATTAATATCGGAAAACGACCAATATACTTCATCATTGTTCCAAAAATTAGGGAGCAAATTGCGTTGACAACACCAAAGCATATCATTACATAACCAATGGAGCGGATTCCGAGTGCACATGATACATATGCCTGTAACAAAAACAAGTTCTATAATCGTAGACAAATCATACCAACATTTTATTTTATTGTGACACGACATTTGATATCGACCCGCCTGGTGATAAGCAAGAGGAGATCCAAGAGTAATGAAGACTGAAACAACCAAGTTAGTTCATAGCTGCCTCAGTCGCCGTCACTATGCCGGCCAAAGGTGCTTCTTCACGCATCGCTTGAAGGATCCAAGGTTATAGGATGGAGAGAACACATGGGCTGGCAAAGCTTTCCACTTGTCGATTGTTCTAGAAAGAAAGGACGCACCGAACTTTTTAGTTCGACTGCCGATTCGGTTGACAAAATGCGGATGCTTCCTCTGACCAGTGCGGGTATTACGGGTGTCCGTAATAACCGCACGACGAAGTAGGTACAAGGTTAAAGAGCTCCTCGGAACATTCTCCGTCTGAACCTAACAAGATCTTTAGGTATTTTTTGACAGTAGAATGCAATGGAAGCGTTATAAGTAAATTATAAGGTAAAAATACATTATAAAGTTTTATCATTTGGTTAATATTTTGTACACAAGGTGAATAAACTTTATACAAAATGCCAGATTGTTTTACAGCATTTCTTTTGTTCATTCATACGACTTCTTCAATTTAATCATTTATAAAAAAAAAACATTTCTTACTTATGTTGTTTCACATAATTGCTTTATGAAGCCATGTTTATAAATTAAGTAGTGGAAAAGGTTCGATTACGCTATACAATTTCAATTCAAAGAAGTGTCATTGACCGATGCTTGGTATTCTAAACTTC
The DNA here is from genome assembly GCA_905220615.1 of Tinea trinotella. Classification (NCBI taxonomy): domain Eukaryota; kingdom Metazoa; phylum Arthropoda; class Insecta; order Lepidoptera; family Tineidae; genus Tinea; species Tinea trinotella. The sequence goes on from HG992305.1 coordinate 9,076,808, forward strand.
GCTTTAAGCAAAATTGCCTGTCAAATCGTACCTGTGTGTAGTCGGCACCAATAAAAGCTTGTTCCATGCCAATCCACAATGTAATGGGAATGAGAAGTTGTTGATTTGGTTTTTTCATTTGATAAGTTGTAGCAGATAACAGCTGAATACCGGTGAGCTCCCGTGCATCACTTTTGCGTTGCTTCTCTCCGTATCTATTAACAATTTTGAAATATAAGTTATTAATTTTTCATCGACTAAAAAATATTGAAATCATTGAAAATCTGCATTAATCTTGTGTTGCTATATGGTGTAATATATTTTATATGGCTATTAAAATGTATTTATTATTGAACAAAATAAAATTATGTTATATGAAAACCGCCGATCTTTGCGAGATATAGGCACGCAAAGTTACTTTAATAAAAGTTGAAAGCTGATCGAGATGTTACTTCCCGATGACCTTGTTTGTTTGTTTGTTTATGTACTCAAACAATTCAGACAAACCTGTTAATATAAATATTACAAGTCACTAATCGAATGTGTATCTTTATTTACTAAGTTGTTAAGAATGATAAAAAAAGGCTTGGTATTAAATTTTAATACACAGCAATTACTATTATAATTATATTATAACACTCAAGCGTGACTTGAAGTTAGTATAATGTTGTTTTAATGATGTTTATTATTCTTAAATGAGGCTGATTTTATTTTATCAGATTGATAGTTTGTCCCGAGGGTTGTATTTGTATATGTAGTTCTATATTATTGTTACTCAACATCTGAACCTTTTTTTTTTCATTGTGACACGACATTTGACCTCGACCCGCCTAGTGATAAGCAAGAGGAGATCCAAGAGTGATAAAGACTGAAACAACCAAGTTAATTCATGGCTGCCTCAGTCGCCGTCACTATGCCGGCCAAAGGTGCTTCCTTTAATCCAAGGTTATAGGATGGAGAGAACACATGGGCTGGCAAAGCATTCCACTTGTCAATTGTTCTACAAAGAAAAGACGCACCGAACCTTTTAGTTCGACTGCCGATTCGGTCGACAAAATGCGGATGCTTCCCCCGACCAGTGCGGACAAACGGGTATGAAAAGACCTCAACCTGCTTGATAAAGATGATGGAAGTAAAGGGCCACAGCCTCAGTCACCATCAATATGCAGGTTATTATTATTATTTACATTTCTATACTAAGCTACTAAAGTGCTTTAATCATAGAAACAGGACAACCAAAGTACAAATTTTAATTCGTTTAATTTAAAAATTAAAAGGTGAGTCCTACCTGGATAATGGATCAACAAGTAAAGCCACCATAAGCACCGCAACAATGATACAGGCGAAATAAATTGCACTGATCTCATATATTTCACCATCGGGTGGGCGGTGTAAGTTCTGGTTGTCATGATGACCACCACCAATCATGCAGAAGTTGGCACCACAAGTTAAAAGCGTCTTGCTTGAATTATCTGTTGAGGCGTTACCACCGCTATGAACGCCAGAAGAAAATACTGAAAATAATATATTAAATAAAAATAATTTGCATCAAATAAGTATGGATTGGTTTATTTGACTTTTATCTGAATTGGCTATTTCATATAATTTTATTCATGATACCTACTTAATGATTTGTAAATTACAGTGATCTAAGATTTCAAAAGTTAATGAATTTGTATTTTATTTAATTGCATTACAAGGAAAACAGTAATATTCCTATTGAGAGCAAGGGTGTAATAGTGATAAAATATGATATTTATATAATTATATACATTAAATGATATCTTACCCAAGCTAGATATAAGATTTCCCCATAATTCAGCAGTTTGCCAGGCAAGGAAGAAGAAGCCGAAAAATCTCACAATAATGCCATCAACGGGTTGATCCGTTAGTTTGGCATAGACACTTCCAGCTTGCGTGAGGTAGGTCGCTTTTGATGTCCACATAGGAGCGGCGCCTAATCCAGCAATTACACCTGCTGGAACTAATGTGTAGAATGCAGGGTAAAACTGCGCACCGATGTAAGGAGCATAGCACATCATGGACAGGCATAGCGTCCATTTTACTGTTAATCTTTTAATCAAGAACGTAGGAACAAATATACAGGACACAACTAGAGCAGCATAAATGGAACTTAAGGAAACAGTCCCCAAGCCATCAGCAGCGTTTATTGACGATTGCAGATTAGCAGTCCCTTGGAACGCAGTGAATTGTACCATAAACGCGGCACTCACTGCTGCTACATTTTTTAAAATTCTCCATTTCTCATTTCTTGTTAGTTTCACTTTTCCTGTTGGAAAACTATCGTCTTCAGCTGAAATCGGCGGAGGCTTAACGATGTCATTATCCAAAGAAGTATCATGTTGATAAGCATCGTTCTTATGACCCTTTTCCGGGCGGTCCTCTTCACGCCCGCCACTATGTGAAGCAGTCATGCCGCGTTATTTTCTTTATTTCTGTAACAAATAATTTCAATTTAGTTGGCAGTAACATTAAAATAAAATGTTATTTTAAAACGATTAAATATAATATGTAAGTCTATATATTTGTCTAGCTGCTTTAATTCACCTAAATAAATGTATCAACATTATGTACCAACATGTTTAATGCATAGTTATAATACATGTTATTCACTAATTTTTACTAAATATTCCTATTATTGTTTACAGTTTGTTGAATATGAACAACGGAATATTTCAGGCTGTTCGTATCTAATTGTACAAGGACTAATATAATAGACACCTTAATGTTTATTTAAAGATTTTTATTCATTCCATTGCATGAGAATACAGAATATTGTTGACAATTTTTTGTCCTTCGACTCCATAGTTTATTTCCATTTTTATACTAAGCTACAAAAGTGCTTGTATCATATAAACAGGACAACCAAACTATATATATCAAAGATACCGACAAGTGGTTTTGAACCCGTGCGGTTTGCTTAACCATTGCACTGCCACTACACCACGGTCGCCTTAATTGCAAGGTTATAATCTTACGAGCATTATATTGTACGTATTATGTTTGTGTCCCATAAGTGATTTGTTTTTGAATTGTTTTAACTTATGAAACTTAAACTTATTAATAACTTATTAATTTATTAGTTAGCTTATGTCTAAATTGTCCATAATTATTTTTTTCTTATTTAGTTAAAATAAAATTTATATATATAATTATTTTATTCGTACATTCATTATTTGGCTACTTTTATGATGTTCCTACAATTTCTCAAGCAGTCCTGTAATTGTTTTTGATGAGCTTTTTTATGTTCTGGTTTAATTAACATTTTACATATTATGTGTTTAAGTGAATATCAAAAGCTTAATTATCTAGTTTTTGATCTATTTAAGTCAATTTTTTTTATATTTTTACAAACAATTCAAATATATTTAATACACCCTCCTTGCCTTTTTTTGCAAACTGATTTACTAAATCTTTTATAGCTAATGATGACTAGATTTTCTAAAGTTTCTTTTTGGGAAGTTTTTATTAATTCTTGCTTACGTTGGGACCACGGGGGCCCCGTATAATTTATACGGCGGCGGTAGCTACGCCCCTGACGCAAGCTCTACTTAATAAAATTTGTCTAAAAAAATTAGAGTTGCATCCTATTTACCTTTTAGATTACGCTTATAATGGTGTTTGTGTAACTTAAGTAGCCAATTGCGATCTTACAACGAGGAAGTTTTTAATGTTAAGGTGTTGGTATACTGCAAACACAATGGACTATATTGGATGTGTGTCTACAAGTACCATTATTCAGAGCTATTGTCTTTTAGTTTATCAGAACATTGCGTCACAAAATGAACATCACAACTGTTTTACATATCTACGTACCTTATTTTTGTAGGTCTTAAAATTTTTAGTTCGCAAATAACTGTGTAGTTTTTTTAATGTGGCTCGACATATTATGACTGTCGTTAAGCTGTAGTGCGGTCTATTAATGGAGGTAACTGCTAATACAATTCAATAGCTGTAAGTAGCAGTCACATCCACTATGCCGGCCTAGTTAGAACCGGTAACTTACAAGGTGATCCCGAAACCTTAATAACTTCTCTGTTTGTATACTTGTTAGTGGTGGTATTTCTCCGGAGTAGACTGAGTACCACTGCCTTCAACTTCCACTATCATATTCAAGGGCTCGCTAATCATGAATTGTTATTTTTGAGTGATATAAAATCTACATCTGAATCTCATCACAATGTTAGAGAGACTAAAAATGTGATTAATTCAAGACAGTTCGTTTTTTAAGACATCAGGAATGCGGAACCCAGTTTGTTATTATAATCTTGATCTCACTAAAGCTTATTTGCAAGTGCCCACTGTTTGTAGTTCAATATTAATGTAATATATTACAAATAAATTAAAGTCATACAGCATAATTTGAAAATTGTAAATTATGTGAGAAACGTGCGTATTTACATTGCAATGTACAATAAGCACTTGGCAGTGATAAAAGCTCTCAAGGATTGTGAACACGTTCGGTATGATATTGAAACTAACCTGTAGATACATCTTCTGGGTGCTTCCACATAAAATTTTATCCGTATACAAACAAGCTAAAACAGGTTCTTACATCCACATCATATTATTATTACATTCACTCACAACCTTTGGTGGAGTCAATAACTGGCTTTTTCTAGTTAAAACTAGAAATGTGGTTTATATCCACTTGTTTTGAAACGCAATATACGAGTTTTCACATAGCCAGCCAAATGTCACGACCGATATACAAATACCCATTAAATATAATTTAATATTAGAATTGTCACTGATGGTGAGTGTCAATTTTACAAACACTAGTATAAATGCAAGCTCTGGAGTATACAAGATATTACTTAGGAAATAGGTAAGAATTGATGTTTAGTTCCACTGAGGATTTGTTCCATTGTACATGTGTCAAGGAAAGCCGTAAACCAATACAGAATATGAAATGAGCGTGGACCTCGCTCAATGGTCATTCGTGTAATTTAAGGCCATTGGTTTCAACTAACGAACATCCGATTGAGACTTCGAAATTCACGGTTTGGTGAGAACATCAATGCGACACGACTACTTCAATGTTAAGACTTTTATTGTCTGCAAAAGAATTGACAACGACAAAAGACAAATGTTTCATATTTGTTATTTAAAACAGTTTGCTAAAGAAGCTCTAATCTGTATCGAGAGAAAGCTATAATAAAGTACTGGTGTCTTTTATATATACAATAGAAATTGCTGTGTAGATAAATTTAACAATAACATCCGCGTGGACGAGTGTCGATTATATCTCACCACATTACATTTCAGCACTTGCGTGATAGAATGGATGCAATTTTATTGTTATGTGTGCATTTAATTATAGATAGTATGTGTATTTTTCCTTTTTAAAGATGAACATATGTATGCTGCATTAAACTTACAATGAACGCTGCATTGAAATAAATATTCGAACTTAATACAAACATACTGGGATGGCTGACAAATATAAATTAATGATCACACAAAAAAAGGCTTAAAAATAGATGGTAACTAACTTTATATTCCCACGGTCGGTTAAGTAACAAAGCATGCAACCAACCTGCTTGGCTATAATAATTAAGGAAAATGATGAAAAACTTTTAATAGCACAAATTTCATTTTGCGTCCCGGAAATACAGTCTCATTATTATCAACTAAACATGGAACTATATTAATTGGTGGCCAAGGCCAAATAACAATGGTTCCACTCGTCAACAACAATCAGGTGGCCATAATGGTCAAACTCAAATGGTCGCATTTCACATTTACGTTTATAATACAAGCCAATACAATTTCGGCGCTAAAATTTAATTGTAAATCCCTACAGGTGTTTCTGAGAGAAATTCTGAAATATTTGATTATTATGTAACTCAGTAATAAACTAGGTTAGCACGTGTCACCTGTGTACCCAATAAGACTTAAACATTAGTCATATCCAATTTACCTATTTTCAGTGAAAACTTAATATTTTTTGGCCGGCATAGTGACAACCGTGAACTGAATGGGTGTTCTCAATCGAGGACGCCTCTGGACCTCCCCTTGCTTATCAGGCAAATCGAGGTCAGATGTCGAGCCACAATAAAAATAAATAACCAAAAACAATCATATTTCACATCAATTTAACAACCTTTTCATTATCATATTTACGGTCTGTCATAAAATTGTATATAGGCTTTAAAATTAATGGCGTGTGTTAGTATGTTGACGTTGATGCGGTGTTATATGTATCACTAACAATACTTTGCAACATTAGCGCATTTCATCAGCCGTTGTAACTACAGAAATTTACAATTATGTTAAAGCAGTCTTATAATTTGTATTTAGAACTTTATTTATTCTTGCTAGATATAATTAGGAAATTTAATTCGTACTATTAGTTCGTAAAGATACCAAAAATCTTTGTTTTATAAATTTTAAAAGGAAAATGAAATGCTTGTGATAGAAATTACTTCTTGCGTAAGTTAAATTATTGTAAGTTATTAAAACAATTAGGTTAATAATTATGACTAATTAAAAAGTATAAAAATATTATTTACGTTTTTTCTCTCTTCCGAACAATTCATTGGATTGCGTGCAAAAAACAAAGATGAGGATAAAAAGCAATTATAAAAATATCTAGTACATAAGACCTTTTACTTTGACAGTTTAGAGCCAGACGATTAAGTACCTATATATATATTTATTCATCGATTGTAAACAAATTGGCAAGCAACCATTTCCGCAGAGACGGTTTAATAATTTACAATTAATTATGTTACACAGGAAATAACAATAAATCAGGTTGAGATTAGAAATACTATGCATACAATAATTATAGATATTTTATCATAATATAAATGAGCTATTTTCCTTCACATCATTACTATAAAATCGCAAAGAAGCCAAATCCTCTCGGCATAACTCCCGTTTTAGACGGCTATTAGATTATAAATATTAATGAATTATTTTAAAAATGTAAACACTCAGTATTCCACAACGAAACGGTCACAATGAATATGAATATTAATATTAGCTATTTTTGTTGTCATAGAGTATTTTTCTGTTTGATATATTAGCAAATGTTGGCTTTATTTATGCTGTTATTTCATTTTATCGTCTATTGTGTAAGGTGTATATGCGTTGGTAAAAGCTGTAAAACATCCGGGTCACAGGAAAATTACATAGCAAACACTCACCTGCGCGGTATCGGCTCAAGCATTTAGATGCTGATATCGTAGAACAAAGCATGTAACATGTTTTATGGTCCTCAAAAATACTCTTACTAAATTGATTATCCAAGAATAAATAATTATATTAACAATAAGAACCTTAGATAACTTAGATAAATAGCAGTATGATATTGTCGCATGATCTAGTTTATAAAGAAGTAAGTCTTCGAAAGCCTCAGAAAATCTATCTTCACTTTACTATGAAAGAGAAGAAAGATTTCCTGAGGCAAGGTAAGAATACGATTACAAAATTGCCAAAAACCCTAGTAGAGTGCAACACGGACATGGTTTCGAATTTACCATAATATAATAAAAGAAAGAGTTTGTTTTGTAAACATTAGTCACGGTTGTGACATTCCATTCTCATTTGCGTGTATGTATTTTTATTAAGGATTTTTATTACAGTAAATCTGTTGATAAATGTATGTAATATTATATAATTATACAAATATCAATCAATCAATTAAATTGTCACGCCTTTTTCCCACAGGGATAGGCAGAGACAATGGAGAGCCACTTGCCACGATCCTGACACAACTCCCTTGCTTCCTTCACATTCACAATTCCCTCCATACAAGCACTAGGCAACCTAGCTTTCTTGAGGATGTCTCCGATTTGGTCGGCAGACACCCTCCTAGGCCTGCCAAATAAAGCCAACAAAAGGCATGAGCCAAATTGTCTGTTTGTTATTCATTTAATATATATTTTTAAATTTTGCCATAAACCAAAATAATTTCAATACAAACAATGTTCTAAAATATAATATTTAGTTGCAAAGATGTTTTACAATTAACGTTTAGGTAGAATTTTTATCTAGTTACAGTTTTCATGTAAGTAAAGCTCAATCAATTCTTTACGTATGCATATAAATACGTAATAACGAGTATGGAAAATTTGCCTGTTTACAGTTAATAACAAATTAATGATACATTAATTGAATTTTTATTACTGCGTTTACGTAAAAGATTTTGCCCTTCATAATGACACTGAAAATACCCACGAATAGGATACGAATGGGAATTTAATATTTCTAGTTATGGTTAAACTTTTAATTACTAATATTAAAAGTTTAAAACCTATATTTATTTACTAATATTTTTTAATTAATTGATTTGGTCACGTTTCGGGATCAGCTTGTAAGTTGCCGGTTCCATCTAGGCCGGCATAGTGGATGTGATTGCTACTCACAGTTATTGAATTGTAGTAGCAGTGACATTCATTCATGGACCACACTTCGGCTTAACATCAAGCGGGGTGCTGTCATATGTCGAGTTACAATAAAAAAAATATATAACTTATTCGTGTGGCAATCACCTTTAATTTTTGCCAGTGTGTATATTATCTGGATCTTTATAAATATTTTGTTTAACATAAAATATTCTGAGGAACTCTAACCTTACGTCGTCACCTACACAGGTCGAAAAAGCATACAAATTCTGTTGACCAAAGCAACAGCCGAGCTAAATGGTTTGGCGTGTAGTATCTACTAATATGCCAAACAAACGACAAATGGAATTGGAATACTACTATGTATGTGCCCATGTGTTCTCCTCATCCTGTAACATATCCTCGCAAATCTTTAAGCGAAGCCTAGAAAAGCACCTCTAGCCGACACAGTGATGACGACTGAGGTGATCAAAATCTGAATCGGTTTCCCAGTCGTTAGCGCTCCTAGTCCAAGTCGACGCCTGATGTCACATTAAAATAAAGGTGTGTAAGGCGTAACCCGGTCGCCGCAATAAGCAAAAATTCCTGCATACTTTTTCATGTGATTTGACACTGAGTCTAATGTTATAATCGTCTTGTAGTCTCGCAGGTAAGATTAGGTACAAACTCACATACCGTGCTTCAATAAACTAATTAGCGACAGCGGCTTTGTACTAAAATTGTTTTCAATAAATATCTCCTATACTTGACTGAACTGAGACCTTCCCTCTTTCGTAAATGAATAATTATTGAAAGCCTTATAACCCTTTAATTGTACGTTCCTATAAGCACGTAAGTATTCATTATTAAAAAATTAAAACATGTTACTTTGACTTAATATTTGTCAATGTGTATTTTTCTGGGCCAGGAGCGTTTCTCCAAATACTTTAGTATATACCCACACATAAAGAGAAGTATCGGTGAAAATGTGAGACAAGTACCGTCAGTGCGTGTATTTGCGAACAAATAGCCAATACCTGTGAGAAACTAACTGCCGGTGACCTAGATTATATTCGGCAAGGTTTCGTTCGAACGATACCTGAATTTTTTACAAGATAATTGTTAAACTTTATATTTCATCATATAGCTGTAGCTAGGTGGTGTTAGGTTCATATCTCAGTGTATAATTATAAATAAAAATAAAAGCAATTAATCGTCTTTTTAATTGGTATCATGAAATTTCTCGAGTAGGTTTCGTATACGTGTATTAGAATTTTAATGATTCATTTAAGTATGTAATACGAGTAATACTCTTATGTGATAAATAGGATCTTTTATTGTACTTCAATTTCATATCTATAAAATGATGTCATTTGTATTCCATTTGTCGCATTTCATAGTTCGTGGTAAGTGGCGCTCCATAGTATCTGCCTATCCCTGTGGAAAAAGGCGTGACAGTTTGATTTAATTTTATTTTAAAAACATGGATTTGTTTTCTTTTGCAAAAACGACGTATACGGAGCGAACATTACAAACGAAACTATAAGCCCGTGGAATTTGATAATATTTGATTCTATTTATAGCTGAATTAGCAGCAGCTTTCGACGTTAGCATCAAAACAATATCGGTCCATTTGTGACAAATCAGCAACGTAAAGAAGGTTCATTAATAGGCGAACTTAGCGATTGCCAGCGTGACGTATGCGCCGAAATCACTTGCACTGTTCAACAGGCAAAGAAACTAAAGAATAATAAACCGCATGCGAAGAATAATGCACAACAACGCGTTACCACATCGTAGGTTGGGGACAGGAGCTGGGCTTGGAAGCTCTCCGTGATCTACCGTACATCACCAGATCTTGCGCCTACAGACTTTTTCCAGAATTTGGAAAATAATTAATACCCAAGAGACTGTTTTAAATGCTTCTAAAGAGTTTGCCTGTATTCGTGGTAGGGTTAATTATAACATCTTAAAATAAATAATTTATAGTAATTGAAGAATAAATAAAAATTACTCTTAAAAAACATGATTTCTTTTATGTTTTTTTATTGTTGTTATGTTTTGCTTTTGTACGTAATACATCTCATTTCATAAACAATCATCTAAAAGCCTCTGTGAAGGCTACATAATCGTTTTATGTGAAGGAGCTCAAATATTTTTAATACAAACATAACTACATACAAATAAAAAAATGGCATTTCAAAGTTGCAATTATAATAGTTTGTTGTAATTAGAATTGTCGGTAATTATTTCGTCAAACTACTAATAAGGTACTAATGTATAAAGTACTAAATAACTATTTAGTTTAAAATAAAAAACGTATAGTTGAATCTATACTATCAATAATATCTATATATATGTATCTATATATATGTAAGAAAAAGTTGTCTTGAATGGATAGTGTGGAAATATCCCTGATAGTAAATATGCAATGAACTTGTCAGTCATCATTAATAGATTGCTATCGATAGGTCAACGTACGAACGTCTACATCTTGTGTTTTTTTGTTGTAATTGAGGTTACAGTTAAATAACTTTAAGGTGCACTACAACAGACCTAGTTGTACCAGCAACTTTCAAGCTAATCCCTAAACGCTACTGAGACTCTTCACGATCATTTTTAGAAAAATGTTTGCTACCAAAATAACATGTTGCAACTAGGAGATAAGCATTAGTATTAAATTGTGTGTTAAAAGTATTGGTGTTCAAGTTTTAATAAACATGTTGACAGCAAATGGTTTTATGAGTTCATAGAGCGGTATAGCCGAAATGCTGACTTAAAATACATCACCGACGGCTGGAAAACGTTGATTTGAGGCCAATTCGACTTTTAAAATCTCTGAGTTGGGCAATGGAAGACGCATTGAAGCGGTTGTTGGCCGCAGAGATTATGGGCGGTGAGTGGTGTTTGGGGTCCCAGAAGACTGATCACGCGAGAAGGGCCGCTTACGCTTTCCTGGGTATCAGATGTCGGTTATGATCCTTCTCTGCTAGACCAGAAGAACCAGAACTTGATTGTTTAGCAGAAGCTAACCAATCGTTAAATCGACAAATCATCATGGTCTACTTGGAGGGTCATCAGCTAGTGAACCACTTACAATATGGCTTTAGACCGAAACACTACGCACGTCAGGGGCGAAGCATTGAATAGAAAAGCCTACGCTATCGGTTTGGACATGTACAAAGTGTTTAATGACTTTAAACCGAGGAACAAGATCATTCTTTTTAAGTTCTAGGCAAACGGTTTACCTGACCGTCTACGAAGCTGGATAGCCGACTTCCTGCTTGGGAATTTTATAGTGTAATAATGAATGGAAAACCAAAATTTAACAATCTTGTTGAATATCCGAATACATAAATAATATTTTTAAATAACTACGAAAGAATAATTTTATTATTTCTTGTATTATATAGTTATGAAACAAGAATATTTAATTATTTAGCTATCTTAAGTAAAGAAAAAAAATCTCTTCTTTCATAGTTGGTTAAAGAAACAAAACTTTCGCTAGGCGAGGCATGTTAGAGGTTTATCATCATCAGCCAGAAGACGTCCACTGCTGAACATAGGTAGGTCTAACCTTAGAATTCCGACCCTTAGCTATTCCGAACGACAAGATGCCAATTGCATCCATGGTTATTCGTGACTTTCACTATGTCGTCAGTCCGCCTAGTGGGAGGGAGGCCTACCTACGCTGCGTCTTCCGGTTCGTGGTCCCCCCTCTAGAACTTTTCTTTCCCATCAGTTGTCGGTTCTTCGAGCATTGTGGCCAGACCATTCCTACTTGAGCGTACAAATCCTACGGGCTATATCGGTAACTCTGGTTCTTTTGCAAATATCCTCGTTAGGGATTCTGTCGCACAAAGATACACCAAGCATAGCTTTTCCAACAGTCCAACATTTAAGGGCCACAACAATATATTTTTTTCTTGTGACATTTTATAACGCGACATCTGACTTATCTCATGGTAATATATCCGTTTTTATCCTTGAGGGTAATATAATGTATTTAATTGTTTCTCACGTGGTATTGTTAGGATGTAATTTTCCGTGCGGTCATAACTCTAGAGAGAAATGTTGTTAATATAGATTTCAACTTTTTAATTTGTTTTGCCTAGCTCAAAAGGCTAAAAAACACGATTTGCAAAAGAACTTATAAGGTCTCTACGTGACCACGATGGCTGCAAAGCTTTCGAAATGTCGAAATAATAACATAAAATAAAGATGTAAAATCAAAACCAAAATAAACGCGATAGTAAACCGCAAACAAATTGTTTAATTCATTAATCAATGTTCAATTATGAATCTGTACCATACATAAATGTATCTGTCGTGTTTCAGTTGAGCACTTATTTTACTACAATGTTTATGCACTGAATCCAGTTTACGATTAGAAATAGTTTTAATCGCAAATTATTACGTTTAATTATTTTAAACGTGACTTCATACTAAATATTATACATATTTGTCATCTATTACTAAAGGTGTCGGTATCTGTTAAATGTAACGTAATAACAATTAATATTGTAATAACACGTTCTTTGTAACAACCTAACTTTGAAAAACAATATGTAAGTATTGAATAATATATAATATAGTACAATGGAATCTTTCTTATATCTGTAACGATAAAAAATGTACGTGTGTTTATTTGTTTTCCATAAATTAAATGTGTTGAAAAAATGTAAATTTTATGTCTTTGTAATACTTGGAAATGGACGAACTATGTACTAGAGATAATGAGAAACTGGCTTTATCTATTTCTAACTATGTAAGTTTAATTATATGGTTATTGTAAGTTTTCCTTGCTTTTCATCTTCGCTAACAATGTAACTCTATTTACAGAAAAAACAAACAACATTATTTCTAAATCAATTGAAGCATTTTTAAACAACTTCTTTTCATTATTTTCATGCTGTATTTTAGCCGTCGAAATAGCGATTTAATTTAATTTATGTGCTCAAATTATTAGCTATGAACATTAATAATGAATTCAAGAATTTGGCAACTATTAATTTTGGTGGGATTCCCATTAATATTTGACTTGGTTGCAGAACATTAATTTAATCATTTAAACCTACTACTAGTTAGAACTAGTGTAAAGAGGACTATGGTCCAAACACCCGCTTTTATAAAAATAACAACAAAACGCGTACAACTTATGACTATTGAAGTTCTGCGGTACCGATTTGCCAAAAATATATAATAAATAGATTTACTCACACGATCTTTCATACATTATGTATTTTTTTATATAATAGTAATTATAACAGTTAAGCGTACTTTTATTGTTAAATTCATTTGTTGTTTGTCTTTTTTACAATGTTATAATATCGTGTGTTATCTTATTATATGATATCAGTTTTAGGTTTTCAACATTTTTGTATAACATTGTATAATTTATTACAAAATGTGAGCTTGTATAAAGAGAGTTGTAGATATGAAGGAATGGAGAGAATAGTGTCAGGATAGTGATTGATTGATTAAATTATGTAAATTTTATAACATGATATAAAAGGTGTTTTTATATGAGAGCTTTAATAATTTTAAGTAAAACTAGCGGTTAAGGTATCTTGCGGTTAAGAAGGTAAGTCTGTTAATATTCATACGTGATATCTGGCGCTGAATCGATGTAAATGCGGCTTCTTTCTATATATAGACTACAACATTTATTAGAGAAAGTAAATAATTATGCGGTTTTAGAGTTTTATAAAAAAAACAAGAAAAAATAGTAACTTGTTTTAAAATATAATAGCGGAAATATAAAATTATATGATCACACAAACAAGTGATAAATTTTTATTTAGGTAAATAACAATGCCTGATGATAATATTTATATTAAGCACCTCTAAGAAGACCTTCGACAATTTGCGACAAACATCGAATGAACCTAGATAAAATAAAATATTTATTGCAGAATTATAATATATACTCGTATGTATTCACTTTTATTTATTGAGACTCAACATCTCACCTTAACTTGCCTGATGGTAAGTCCAAGAGCTCCGACAATTGAAAAAACTGATTTAGTTCACGGCTGCCTCTGTTGCCGTTCGAGGTATTCAAGTATGAGCTGATGATAAATTTTATTTGATTGCAATCATTTAAAATATATTTGAATCATGTCCTTTAGAATCAAAGAGTTTAGAATGTTATATTAGTATTTTTGCAATTTAATATTTAGGTTTAAAACTTTTTTAGGGTATGGACGTTAACAGATCTTTTTATTAATTTTAATTGTATTACTGGTAACAGCAATGTTTTAAGTCTAGTTCATTACTCTAAGCATCTAAATACACTATAGTGTATATATAATATATGTAAAATATAAAACATAAAATTTGTATTAGGCTGTCCATACACCGACTAATCCTTCATCATTAATAGCACATATAAGACCTATTTGACAATTGCATAAAATTTTGTTCTGATTATAACCTTTGGTCTCGGTATATATTATTTTCCTATGTTAGATATAACAACAAGATATAAGAGACATAATTAGTAAATAAGGAAGATTAAATTATTAAAAAAGTATTGCTAAAAATCCTCATAATATTTGACCTCAGTAGTACAGGAAAAAACAATGGACTTGAAAATATTCAAATACCAGGCTGGGCTCGGGGTCAATATATTTTTTTCCTTTTGATAATGCATATGGGCACCCATGTGAATAACAATTACATAGTTTCAATATAATCAATCATCAACAAAATATTTATTTTAACATTTATTACAAAATTGTAAAGCACAAGTTTTTTACATTGTTAAACTACTATGGTTTCGGGAGACTCTGTTGAGACGAAACCATAAAGGCTGCAATTTCGATCTTAGCAGTAGCTTCCTCTACATTTGGACCGCACCCTAGCTAAACATCAGTTTGCGGCCTTATACAAATCTGAAGCTCAAATACATAAAAAAAAATAAGTCCATACCTAATCCATAGATGTATTTGAACTTACGAGTATTGAACTCGTAACTTGTTAAACTTCGATAAAAGGGTATAATTGTTTGGTTTAGGCTGAATATTAATACAAAAATACGAAAATAATACGAGTAAATACTTAAACATATTGTCCCAATTACTCTTATTTTACATAACATACAATATTAATCGCGAAGGTTATTCAAAAGCTCAACACTGACTGATAGTTCTTGTCATTTTATTATTTATTGTGTACGTATGTAGATTGAAAATTGTAAATTAGTACTTAAAAATATGTAAATTTAGTATTGACTTGTTATCAATGTCGGAGGTGACATATATTTTCCTTGATCGTAAAGGCTATTTAATGAAGCATGAAGATTAAGGATGTTTTTACAGACTACCGATTTTGCAATAGTAATTCATAAAAAGAATATATAATGTTACACGTAAGTACTTGTTGAATGTAAAACATTGATTGTAGGTATTAGAAAGAACAATGGTTGAATTTGTATTACACGCCCGATCGCAAGCGATCGCTAATTTAATCAATTTAACTCTACCAACAGTTTTGAGTGACCAAGTGAAAAATGGAAATGGCTATTTATCGAAGTTAAGGCCTTATTATAAAAGTAGAAAGTGTACATGGTACTTTAGACTATTATTTTCATTTTGGTATAGGTATCAAATGTTTAAGAATATTGACCTGAATTTAATATATCCACAGGACATTATTTGATGAATGTCTTCATGTAGCCGTATGGAAAAAATCAAAGCGTTTGCAATGTTTTTAATTGCACTCTATTGGAATTATATTTTCTTAGGCCTCTAGCGTGAAAATTTGATTGATTGATATATTAATTTCTGAACCGCATCTAGTTCTAATTCAAGATTCAATAAATAATTTTGTTGTCACAATCATCATCATATCTTATAATTAATAACAATATTACTATGTTAATAATTCATTATAGCTGTGGTTTTCACTTGATGACCGATCCTAATATAAAATTGTAAGACAAAAAAATAATTTATTTAAATATTTCACAAAAACATCATATGTATATCGATGCGTGAAGAAGCACCCTTGGCCGGCATAGTGACGGCGACTGAGGCAGCCGTGAACTGACTCGGTTTTTTCAGTCGTCGTCACTTTTAGACCTCCTCTTGCTTATCATCAGGCGTGTCGAGGTCAGATGTCGTCACAAAAAAAAATTTATTGACGTTTTTAATTATTTAATCCAATAATTGTTACCGGCAAATACGTAGTATACGAATAATCATTAATATAAATTAAATAATTTTATCTGAAAATACTCGTATACTCGTAAAGTAGTAAAAATCATTGATATAAATATAAAATCAAAATTAAAATTTTAAAGGAACCCCCGAAACGCCTGGAACCACTTTGGTCATATCATCAGCTTTATAGTAATAAACAACATTAGTCATGGCTCAATAGTTATATCCCTTTAATATCCCTTGGATTCTTATGGTGCATCATCAGATAACTACTCCAGGTCTTCAATTTAATAATGGCCCAGCTAATGGCTCATAGAGAGTAACAATTTTAGTTCAAGCACTATGATATTATCTGTTATTGATTTGCTGATCCGAGAGGATTCATGATCAGATACTCCCGATCTTCAATTTGATAACGGCCCAGCTAAAGGCTTAGTTAAAGCACTACAGTTCTATCTCTTTTTTTGCTGATCAATTGATATCAATTTGCTGATCTGAGAGGATTCATAATGGTGCATCATCAGATTGCCCGGTCTTCAATTTGATGACGGTCCAGCTAAATGCTCTTAGTGAGTAACAATTTTAGTTAAAGCACTATAGTTCTATCTCTTGTTGATTTGCTGATCTGAGAGGATTCATAATGGTGCATCATCAGATACTCTCGGTCTTTAATTTGATAACGGTCCAGCTAATGGCTCATAGTGAGTAACAATTTTAGTTAAAGCACTATAGGTCCATTTCTTGTTGATTTGCTGATCTGAGAGGATCCATGATCAGATTTTTTAGATCCGGAATGTTTTATTTTATCGCACTAACTTTTCTACACTTAGTTTCCTACCTTCAAGACAAATCTAATAAGTCCAAACTTAGTATACCAAAAAAAAGTTTGAACACATCCAGGATTTCGTCTCCTACCTTCGAGTTCCATCATCAGAGTAGCTCAGTGGTACCAGATAAAACACACATGTATTTGTATATGTTTTTATTTCAAATGTTAAGTCACAGATTTGTTTAAAAGTAAAGTAAATACCTATAAGGCTGGGAATTCAAGTCCGATTTTCCTCTCCGATAGTCCGATCCGATTGTCTGATCAGACAATCGAAAAGCACTCGTACCATACATTTGTTTGAATACTTAATACACGTCAGATCCGATAGTCGGATCGGATGTCAGAATCGGAAACAACGCCAAGGCGCTTACGATTTTATGGCCGATCCGATTGTCTAAAGGTGCAGTTTTCATACAGAATACAGAAACAAAATAGACGTCCGATTCCTACTTCCGATTTGTAAATAATTTGCTCAGCAATATCGGACGTGTATTCCCAGCCTTATGCGTGTTTAGAACGACAACCCTTGTACGTCGCTATGCGACGAAGATTGTTATTTTATGTCAAATAAATATGCCATTGTTAAAACACGTAAAAAATGTTATAATTTTTCCCCTAAAATATTCAATCAAGGTAATCGATCTAAACTGCAAACCAACCTCGCCATTTGAATATTTTAAGGGAAAAATTATAACATTTTTTACGTGTTTTAACAATGGCATATTTATTTGACATAAAATAACAATCTTCGTCGCATAGCGACGTACAAGGGTTGTCGTTCTAAACAGCGCGTCTAAGATCGCTACCGCAGCTAACAAATCGAGCTGATGACCTTGAAACCCCTGATCAGATCTTCATCAATTGTAGCTAAGAACCATCTCGATCACGTCAGCTTTCAAATGAAACAAACCGCATCGTAATCGGTCCATTCGTTTAGGAGCTACGATGCCACAGACAGACACACAGATACACAGATACACAGATACACAGATACACAGAGCCACAGATACACAGATACACAGATACACAGATACACAGATACACAGACAAGTCAAACTTATAACACCCCTCTTTTTTGGTCGGGGGTTAATAAATTAAGGCATTGTTATTCTTAAAATTCAATCCGCAATAAACAGATGAAACAATAACCCATTAAATTTTGAAGTGCCTAGCATGTGATATAATGGATAGCACTTCTTAAAGATAGACCATTGTACCTATTTATGTTACATACAAAATAAAGAGTAATAGTAACATTAAGAATCATTTATTATACTCATACGTAGTTCCTGGTCGTATCCTAATTTGTCAAAAGTTTCAGTTTTTGAATATTTCCAGAGATCAGTACCCTTACATAGAGAGCATATAGTGCAGCATAGAGAGCCTATCTCACCGCATTCCCTCGCTACAAAGACTTAGGGTATCCTACATGGAGAAGAATACGCCAGAATATCTCATGCAACTGCAGCTTTCAAATATTTATTTGGAGTATCCTCTCCCCTTATAAACAACATCCTAGGTTTACTTCAGGCGATAAGGGTCATTATACCAATAGTATATAATTATGGCAAATATAAATTTAAAAACCAATAACTTATCTAATATAGATTTATGGCATAATTATATAACAATTAAAATTAATAGTAGTTTTAAATGTTAACGGTTATGCTTGATGTTTAACAGTTATGAATTAATATTTATCTTATTTATTTTAAAACTTAATGCATTATGTACAAAAGCCTAGACATATGCCAGTATAACTTAACCGGACCAACAGATCAAAGTAAAGAATAAGATGCAAAATGTCAATAATATATATATGTACACTATCATATAAGTAAAATATAATATATAGTATAAATATAAACATACATAAATAATAATAGGTATATAACTAACTATTAACATTAAAATCGATGTACTTAAATTTAATCATAAATTGCTTTTAAAACAAATTGATACCGAAGTGTTTTATTACATAAGTTTCCGCTTATTTATTTGACAACAAGCGTTATAATTGTAACGACCTGAGAACCAGATAACTACTCTATTTTTCTTTAATTTTCTCTAATTTCTGTTGACCTTTATTAAGTGACTAGGAACTAACGGTTTAACACTTATTATATGTTATTAAATAAAGCCTTATTCATAAACTAAATAATAAGTTCAATTATTTTTCTCGTAGTGTGTTTATCTAAATAATTTTCAATAACATACGATTCGTGGTTGATCCTGTTGTATTAGACCCCGCGTAATTCCGCCACTTGGCGGGGTTCCTGGTGAGTGACAGGCCAGCCCTCGGCAACTATAACAAAACATTATCAATCGACTAAGTCTATGAATAATAATTACAGTCGCCAGCACATATCGCTGCAGCCCTTAATTTAAACTCCGCTATTGCAAATTCAGATTTATTAATTAATTATTTATTTGGCTATGCTCGGATAAAGTACAGTTTTTACAAAGATATAAACCTACCAAATTGATAGGAAAATAGCAATATTTCTAAATACGGATTTTGTCACGGAAAAGGTATAATTGTAGGTTGAAAAACACCTTCTAATCAAATGCACTCCTACCAAATAACGAGTTTGGCCTTATCAGTAGTCTCTGTTAAATCTGAATATTCTAGTTATTTATTTATTTGTTGATTCATAATGTTGTTAATTCTAAGTTGAGGAGTTGCTATGAGACCCAAAGAAAATGTAATATAACACATACTAAATGTTCCCAAAGAGGTAAATACAATAACATAAAAGTGATTTCAGAGATTAGAGATTAGTAGACTACCACCATTAACGGTTCTTACTAAATTATGATTCTCTTACTTGTTCACTAACAATAGCATGCGAAAAACTTATTACTTTAGCGATTAAAGCTTAAAAATGCCGAAACTACAAAATTAAAGTCTGCTACTGCTCAGCTCTTATAGGGACAAGAGAAATCTACCATACGCATGACTTTTAAATATAAATTATATATTTCAATCTATATAAAAAAATAGTATCGATTGATTCATACAGATCTCTTATATTTTACTTTATTTTGGTATACAAACTAGTTCTATATGAAAATTGTTTTCGTTATTTTAGAGCGTATATGCAATATTAAATAGCAGTCGTAGACAAAAGTTTTATTTAATTTTACATAGGCTTACTTGTTAATTTCAGGGTACCTACTTATTTATTTAGACATTTACGGTCTTTCGATTAAAAAATATTATTAAAAGTGTTTAAATATTTGTACACAGTCTAACGTTATTTTGTGTTACTAAATTCACCTAAAATATGTTTAATGCCTGTTTAAAGCGTGTTTAATTTTCTGTGGTAACTCAGTTAGTGTTTACCTTACTGCATTTATGATTTGTTTGAAAGCATTCGCTGTTAATGTCTGAAGTATAGTGGATGTGCACGTGACTGAATTATATTCACGTTGCTTCGTTGAGCACATTAAAACACATTCATTTATATAGTGGGCTTCATAATAACTTAGAATGTCTATTGTTGGAATTTTATTTCCTGTAAACTTAATAATTTTAAAATTAACTGAAGCTAAATTATATGGTTGAACTTAATAATAGATCATGTTAATATAATATGTGGTTAACGATCCATATAGTAGTATAACAATCATAAATTGTCATTTAGACAAAAATATAAAGATTGAATGTGTCAGCATTTTTTACTTATCATCTAATATATTTTGTTATATCTGTCAAATTTGTAACCAGTTTTTATTATTTATATTGCGCTCAGTATGAATGAAATCTTTCATTACTGAATACTAGGATAAATTTTGCTAACTATAATCCGTGTGTTCTTGTGCACTTCTATTCTTATAATAATTATATTTAAATTATATGTAGATTAAATACGTTCTAGTAAACCGGAAAATATCAATTTTCTGATTAGAAGCAAGATTCAGAGATAAAATCTATGCGGAATAACCGGGCTCACAGACATGTGATACTGTTTATTTCAGGCAAGATAATTTAATATAATACAACTTAAATTATAATTATGAATTCCTAATATATATAATGTCCCAATACCTACCTATCTGTTAATATTTATTATTTGTTATATTGGTTTAAATAGTTTAATATTACAGTGTAGGTAAAATGTAAGTATTAATGGATAATTTTCTTTTAACAAAGTTGTTCCCATAAATTTCTAACACAAAGATGTGTAAATAGCATAAATTAACTAAATTAACTAACACAAACATTAGTCATATATACATATTTAAAAACTATGTAATCTTATGTTAAGACGTACTGTTTTAAAGTAAAAACTTGTATTGTTTGGGTAATATTTTTGTATACCTAATTGATTTGTATACAAAAGCTCGTTGTAATATTTTGTACATTTTTATTAATAAAATCTTTGTTATTAGTCTTAATAAAATAATATAAGAAGGCCTCACCAATCCGATACAGTATGTTTCGATATGAGTATGTAGCTGTTTATATGTAGCTGTTTTGTCAAAAAGGAATAAATTAATATACTTTCCTAAATACTTATTGTAATTATATAAATTATTAATAATTCTTGAAAGCTGCGGTCAGTTAATATTTCTAACGGCTTTTTGTAGTGTCACGCGTGATAAATGTACAATGACAAGGAAAACATAATAGAAGGAAAAGTTTCATCTTATTTCTCTGAGACAATCAAGATGTTTTAAACGTTATATATTCCCAATTAATATAACAATGACATCTTTGAACACGCTATGATATTATTTGTGTAAGTACCTCGCTACAAGGACCTTTGGTTACATTAAGTTTTACAATATTAAAGTTACGAGTATGTCAGATTAGTGTTCTACACGTGTTTCCTTAAACTTTAATTTTTAACAATTTATAATAGCGCTTTCGTGTTTAAACAGCAAACTAATCTTACAGTTTATTTATGTTTTATATATACATATATTATTATTTATAATTTGGTCTTTAGTATAAAATGATCGTATATACATATTAAATACCTTCAGCGTAATGGCGTAGTAGGTATAAAATTGTTTTTATCCTTAGATGAAATACTATTATTGCAACATTTCTTTATGTTTTCCTAACAAACAAAAACAGGCACATGACAAATTTATTATGTCTAATCAAACATTATTTATTACGTCCAGAACAAATTATGATTTAAATATAAAACAAATGTGTATGGAAAAATACTTAAAGATTCTAGGCGTATTTACTAAATATTGCGAAACTTCTGAAAACATGTGAACAGAGCGAATCAATTTTATACGTGTAATACTACTTTTAATTCTGGAAATTACCAATTTATTTATTTATTATTAAGATTTTTTTTTTATATGGGAGTGTTAAATATCTATATAAAAAAGGAATGTCTATTGGGCATTTGAATTAAAACTTTGACTAAACTTAATTGACCATACAACATAATAATATGTCATATACCAAATATGGGTTATTTTTGAAATGTTTGTTTATTACTAATAATATTAATCCAAACATACCAATAGGATAGTCCCTTTAGTTCCTGCATTATACCTTGAATGTGAACAAATAAACGTAGGAACTAAGGCGAAAGCATATATTAGAGCACACAGATTACATATACATCTTCAGAAGTTCCCTACAATAGCAGATAGTATGGTTATAAATAAATGTTATTATTATCAATTAAATCAATGTAATTACCCGGAAAAGAAACTTCCTATAAGACAAAGACAAGATTAGATTGATTTAGCGATGTTAATATTATACATGGATAGAATACATGATTTTTATAGAGCAATCAATTTTATAAGGATTCAGAAGTCTGTTCAATATTCGAGTATATTATTATACATAGAAACAGCACAACCAAAGTGCATATATCTAAGGTATATTGGTTTCGAACCCGTGCCACTCGGCTTACGTAGCCATTGCACTGCCACTACACCACGGTCGCCTTAAAACAACTTTAAGGCGACTAATTTATTGCTTCTTTTAAATTGGCACGACTCCGAGGCTTTCAAATTATACGTTTTAGATTACCGTGTTTTTCTTATCAAGAAATAGTATCCAAAGTTTTCCTTATTGTCAACATATCCAACTTTAAGAAACCTATTTAAAGATATAATAAAGACAAATATTTGTATAATGCCGTAGAGCTTAAATATTTCCTTGAATTTTTTTGACAAAAGGAATTAATAAATCTGATGTGAATGAATGCGTTAAACAAGGAAGGCCCAGGACCAATTCACAGTCACCCTAAGAACACTGGTTTGCCTAGTGCCCATAATAAGGCGACCGTGGTGTAGTGGCAGTGCAATGGTGGAGCAAACCGAAGAGCACGAGTTCGAGACCACCCACCGATAACAATCTATGTTTGATATGTGACTTTGTTTGTCCTGTTTCTATGATACAAGCACTTTTATAGCTTAGTAGAGAAATGAAAATAAATAAAAAATAATCTGTAATCGTAGAGCTTACAAAAAAATTGTGGATGTAATATGTAGGGGAAGTAATGAAAAGAATGGCGCTCCATTGTATCTGCCTATTACCGTGGGAAAAGTTGTGACAATTTGATTGATTGATTGAATTTCCTTCTATTTCCTTAAAAAAAATATTTGCTTATAGATAATGTATTTTGTATGTTTCTTTTAGTCAAGAAAATGTCATATCTGAGGTAAAAATATGGACGATGCTCTTTTCAAAAACAATTGTGTAAATAATGTAAATTAATAATACTTTAACGTACTCGTATATTATTTTTGTGATATTATTTCGTCGTTAACTTAATTTTGCTAATTGTATAACATATTTTTTTCTTAGTGATTTTTATTGCCACCACGACTTGGAGACCTATCCGTGGTAAGCAAAGGGAGGTCTAATAGCGCCAACGACTGAGAAAACCTACTCAGTTCGCGATTGCCTAAGTCGCCGTCACTATGCTGACTATGATACATATATATATTTATATACGTGTATATTTATTTATTGATACACGATATCCATCTGACCTTGATTTTCCGATGACTGAAACCCCGTCATTTCTTACAGTTGCCTCAGTCACCGTTACTATGCTGGCAAAAAGCTTTTTTGAAGAATTGTAGGATGAGGAGAACACATTATGGCGGTTATCACAAGAGAAGAGTAAAAAGACGATGCAGGAACAATTAAAGGGGTCCTCAAAACATTTCTCGTTGTGTACAGCCCGTTTTTGTATCTTATATGGTCAAACATAGGGTGCTTATGTTTTATACGAATGTAATGGATGCCACTGCTACTACAATTCAATAACTGTAAGTAGCAATCTACTATGCCGGTCTAGTTGGAATCGGCAACTTACAAGCCGATCCCGAAACGCGACTAAGTAACTTCCCGGTTTGTATACTTATAAGTGGTGGTACTACGCCGGATCGGCAGACTACCCTGTCTGGTACCCAGTGGTACCCATCACTGCCTACCACTCTTTGATGACCAGACCCGAAGCAAATATCCGCCTCTTTATTTGCAATATTTTAATATAATTATTAAATTTAATAAATATTGCAAATATTAGTTAAAAATAATTTGCAATATTTAATATAATATAATTTAATGTAATTATTAAATATTACAAATAAAAGCTTGAAACAAATATTTGACCGGGAATCATCCCCGGGACTTTACTCGCAACAAATCAATCTCTAACCGTTCGGCTACGCATGTCGTCAAACTCTTTCTATATAAAGGATTAAGTATACTAAAAAAGTAACAATGATAATTTTATTGTATAGTCAACATAATAAATACGAGCAATAAAATTGTACTAGTATTAGATTATGTACACCTTTGATAACCGTGCAATGAAATGACATTTTTTTTAGAACTTGGAATTACCAGTTAGAAATAAAAAGCATCAGGATATGAGGCTTAAATGATGTGCCGGATGAATAATTTGTTCCACCTGCAAAACTAGAAAAAAAAACGACCTTGTCATGTTTTAGGATGAGAACTTTTCTGAAAGGTGCAAATTTAAGCATTTATTTTTACTAAAATAATCATCACTTCTACTAAGTATTATTTTTTACCTGATTGCCAAAAAGAACGATAGATAGTGTTTTTGAGCACGATGTTTATTTATGTATGTCTATTTTTTGCACTCTCTGTAGCCTATTACGATTTGACGGATTTTACCGTATGAGGTGTCATTAGATTTTATTTAATTGTGGGAGCGACATAGTTTTAAATTTAAAATGGCGACAGGAAAGAAATATATTCAAAACAATTGAATTTTTATTCAGTAAACTAATAATTATAAAATACACTCAATTATAAAAATGCGAAAAGTATACTCTATAATATAATAATGTTGAAACTTACGAATGTTGGGGAACTTACGTTTATGTTGGGGAAGGTATTGCAGACTAGGATAAGCTGGGATAAATCTTACTGGTGGGCTTTAGGTGAAAATAAAATTTTCTTTTCATCAATATTTAGTAAATATGCTGTCCCGCCTGCAATTGCTTTTTAATCGTTTTAATCGAAATGTTTTTTTTATGTTTTTCGCGTAAACTAAACTTTTATTAGAAATGTTTCTCAGAATGCTGAAATAAATTACAAATCTTCCAATAAAATGTAATGTAGAAGAATAGCTATCCACTTTGATTATTTATTTTTTACAGCTACACCTCTAAACTACAATTATATTCATACTGAACCATGACAAATTCAAAAAATGTTTGCACTACGTTGTTGGTAACTTAAATATAGCAAAAAACTTAATCACATCGGTTTGGTATCTCTAAGTGTGTCTATACATGTATAACATTGACTTGTACTGGTTACGTGATTTCTTTGTAATGCTACTTCAACGACAAATTTAACTGACGTCTTCGATTTGCGGTTTAGGTCGTTGATCCTGATGGCGTTGTCTTTTTGCTATTTCTTGTAAATCAACAAACTGCCAAGTTATGTTAACAAGGAAATTATTTAAACATATAGTATGTAACGAGTATATGTACTGTTTTATTGGTGACAAGCCGAACTTCAATACGGATATGAGTTATATTAATATAAATCATGATTTAACTTCATGAAGCGAGAAACATTTTTTATATCACTGAATTTACAGACTTGTTTCATTAACCGGTTATGACAAAGAGTATTTGTCGATCGATGTGCCTGCCTGTGTAACCTTCAAAAATAACATTAGTATTCGTTATCCGCTTGTTTTTTATGTAACACTTTAAAATATATATACGTATATTTCATCATAAGTCATTTTCGAAAGAGATGGAGACATAACGAATGTATAGCGCATTGCCTTTGTTTACCAATTACCTCATCTAGAAATTATTAGGAATATTTACATGTCAAGCGCACAAATAACATTCTATATATTTTTTATTAAATCAATCAATCAAATTGTAACTCCTTTTTACTAGAAAAACCCCATCGCTTCCCTCACATCCACTATTCTCCTCATACAGGCCCTACGGTTATGGGCACTAGACAACCAAGCTTTCTTAAGGATGTTTCTGATTTGGTGGATTAACGCATCGTTTAACGCATCCATCCACATCAGATTTTTTATATTTATTATAAATATTAATAATAAAAAAATATTAATAACAGAAATTAATATCGCATTGAATTGCGATATTAATTTCTAATTGATACTTACACATCTTGTTTCAGTGATATATTAAGTAAATATTCATTGTTCCTAATAGGTATAATAATATGTTAAAATTCTCCCCTCACAGTCTGTTAAACAATTAAACTGAAGGTTATTCTTCAAATCAATCCCATAGGATTTTTTTGTCGTCTTGTGTGGTCGTCTTCGCCTTGTAAGTAACATTTTATAGATTTGCGAACTGTTAAGCCTTATTAGATATTATTAACGTACTGCATAATAACAGCTAATTATATTCAGCGCTAACAATTCAAGCAATTATAATAATATTACAAAATTAACCAATATAAAATTTATTAATGGATTTTGTATTTAATAATAAATACTTCGTATAATAACACGAAAATATATAATATATATTTATTAAATATAAATAATTATTTTTACTGATAGATTTTTGTTCTTTGAGTTTTTAATGATCATTTTGACATCACGGGGTTCATAAGGGTCGTGGTAAGTGGCGATCCATTATCTCTGCCTATTTCCGTGGGGGAAAGGCGTGACAATTTGATTTGATTTGAATTGATTTTGACATCAAAATCTGCTAACAACCTACACCTATTACATCTTGCAGTACAACTTAGACTAGTGCTAAATAGTTATTATAAAAACTGTCACATTTACTAATAACAACTGTAACTACTTAGTTCACTAAGAAGTTATATGTCTTTGGAGTCTCGACCAGAAAGTAACCATTAATAATATTCTTGGTGTTAAAACATTTTCGTCACCTTATGTGTTTTGTTTTAATATCGTCTAAGTAGGTCGGTCATGGCACAATGGGTAAAATTAAGTCACAGCTAACATAACACGTCGTGCGCAGAGAGAAGTAAAACAATTGGAATATATTTACAGTGCAGAATTTGTTAATATTAACAATGTTATCGTTTTGTTTTTTTGTCATATTAATATTAAATCATATTAGTATCACATTAAATGCTCATTTGCTCTTAATGGTCCGTGTGGATCGTAAAGATGTATCATTAATAATCTTTATTTATTACCACTAAAATTAACTTTTAATTTTTTATTAAAATATTTGATGAAATACTATATAAATAATAATAAATATTATTAAGTGTTTAAATATTTAAGCTTCGGCCGGCATAGTGGTGGCGATTGAGGCAGCCGTAAATTGATGTTTAGTCGTTGGTATTCTTGGACCTCCATTTGCTTTCCATCAGGTAAGATGTCGAGTCACAATTTAAAAAATCAGTAATGTGATCAATACCAGTTATTTGAAAGAACACCATTTGATTTAGTACCAAAGAAGGTAACAAAATGACATGGTATAAAAAATATCGAATAATCATTATTCACTCAAATCTTTTCCCTAACAAGAGTATAACGACTTATTATTATTAATGCTTAAGTTTACGGACGTGGTTTTTTTTATACTTGTTTGTTTCTTTGGTTTCAAATGACTTTGTCTATCCTTATGGAAATTATGGCGGGACAAACTGATTGAATAAAGTACACAACTTTTTCATGTACTATAACCAAACACCGCCTGATTGAGCGTGATCCATAAATAATAAAGGACTGCAAGCTGCAACCTTATTTACGGAAAAGTTTTTTTATTCTTCATACATTTATAGGTAAGACCCTGTAATGAAAAATATTATATGAAAAGACGGAAAATATTTTGTTTTATTGATCATATAGGTCTAATAGGTCTGTTTTAAGATCATATACAATATGTTTGAAGGTATTATGTATGTTGAACAAAGTTGGCTATCAAACGATGGAAGGTTATGTTGGTTTAACTGATGAGTTTATCAAAAGTAAATCCCACTTTAAAATTCCTATACTTACTTACGTGTTTATTCCTATTGAAGTCAGCTAATGTAAATTTTAAAACAATCAATCAAATTGTCACGCCTTTTTCCCATGAGTAATTCAGAACAAGTAATATTATGTATTGTTAAATATAAAGAAAATATGTTCCTGCGCCATTGTCCTCCTTAGATTTAACGTAAGGTTATAATATAAACAAATATATCAAGCGTCTTAAGCTTCATCAGTGGACACTAGTAAAAGGGGAAATTTGCACGACATCTGACTACACTAATACTCGTATTAAGCTGCCATTAAGTAATGAAAGTTCATAATATGTTAGTAGTGGCTACCATTTATATTAATGTATGCAAGTTTGTCGAATCTACTATGACTATGTACTGAAGTCCCACCAACTTTCAGGACTCATTTTAAGATGATTTTATCTAAGCGAAAACATTTTTAACTCGATAACAACTGTTCCTAGTCGTGCTGATATCAAATAAGAAATTGGTAAAAGTCTGAAATAAGTGTTTAGCCTTTTTTACTTCGTCTTCATTCTGTCGGCCGAATCGGCAGCCGACCTAAAAGATAATAGTTCTTTACTAGCTCAGGGTGGAGAGAATCCTATAACATTAAATCCTTTAAGCAAAGTGGACATAGTGACCCGTAAACTAATTCCGTTTCTTCAATCGTCGGTGCGCTTTGACCTTCTTTGCTTATCATCAATAAGAACTAATAAACAAACGAATAAAAACTATTCATCATTACGTTAGTTAAATCAATAACTAAAGTAATACTAATATTCCAGATTATGGATTTTTATAACTTTGAATGTTATAATTATCTTAGCTGAGGTAATTTAATGTTTATGGTAAAAATATATACGTGTACTCTAATCAAATGATTGACGTGGTTGATTATTTTCATAATTACAAAACTAATAATAATAATAGTAGGTAGATGCTCATAAACACGTACCAATAGTTCCACGAAGTCGTAAAAATAGACAATGAAAAGTTCCCAACTGATAATTATCAGTCACAAGTAAGAAGAAATAAAATACATATTTGCAAATGTATGCTCGGGCCAGTGGAATATTTTAAATGTTTATCAAACCAATATTTATGTTATATGTGGTTTTGGAATATAAATAAACAAACTAAGTTTTTCCACTTGTAAACTCCAAAATATAGAAATTTTTTACATGAATAAATCCTAAACTAAAATTACTTTAAAGTTAATAATAATGAACTTTTTTATTGACTTTGGAGATGTCATTAATTAAATATATGTACGAGGATTCCATACAACATTTAAAACGTGATGCAAAAAAGGATTCATCTTCATCGCTTTTTTATGACAACTCCAACTCCACTGTATAAATTAATTGAGTTTCGAGTAATACAAAAACAGAAATATATATCATTTGTCAAACAACAAAAAACAATACAATGAAGCAAGTTTTTTTTTGTTAATTATACTCATATTATTTACCAATTATGACTTTTAAGGAAGTGCGTATACCCTATCATTCCAAATAGTAGAGCCATGCCAAAATAAATATGTATATAGGTAAGTCAAGTTTTATTTTGTATATTTTATGAATACTTAGATAAGGAAATGTATTTACTTAAAAAAAAATGTTTTAGACTGTCACTGTCACTGTCGTAGTCAATTACGGAAAACACTAGAAATACTATTTGTAAGAATTAACGATTAGTTTTCGATAAGGGCTATTTATGATGAAATTTTTCTGTGACGTCGTTTTAAAACACATCGTCAAATTATACGAGATTGGAATTTAAAACACTCTATTAAACAGCCAAAACACACGTGATAGAAATAAAGGAGGCGTAGCCTAATATGCATTGCATAATATTTGGCATAAGGTTTAATAACCTACTTCTTAATGTCACATACGTATTGATAAGTTTCTTTTATCCTTATACGGTTAGGAATTTACCAAATAGTAAATGTAAGATTAACCCCATTTAAATTAAATGCTCATCCATAGTGGTTGATACATTTTTTTTTATTGTGACACGACATTTGACATCGACCTGCCTGATGGTATAATGCCTATATTACGACAAGTGATAACTGGTAGGTACACTTTAGATGTACTAATGTAATAATAATAGCAGGTTACCTATACAGGTACTAGATGTCTAGATTCACATTAGCAGATTACATATCGTGGGATGAAATAATTCATTACATCCTAAATTAGCAATCTTTATTATTGCTTCGGTAATTAATCAGCTTCTAGAACTTGAAACCGGAATCTAAATGACAAAAACAAATTTTGATGTGTGGTGTAGACCTAATTGCTAATAACATTAAACGAAGCAGGAAATAACAATCAAGCATTGTTTCTTATTCGCTATTATATTCCTAAAGAATAATTAAGATATAAAATCCGTGTACAAAAAATATAACATACCTAATAATTTTGCAAAATAAAGCAGCATGTTTAGGTATAATTAAATTAAAAAAGCGAGTACTCTTCAATTCGAAATAAAAACAAGGAAAATTTTGAATTATTAATAAAACCTGATTGATACATGGTGGTAACATGAACTATAATTTATTATGGAATAAATTGTTCAATGAAATTAAGCCCCTAACGTTAAAACACTACTTTTAAATCTAAATATATAGTTATATGTAAATATAATAGATGGAAACTGAGTAGTAAAATATTAAAGTTACATCTGTAGTCAGAGATTAGTCGAGGTACGTTCACACAACAGATTCGCGCCGCTATGTCGCAATTGTGTTGCCGCCTCACTTGTCAAACTGTCAACATCTCTCGGTTGAATGATCAAGGGTGCGAAATTAACAACCAAAGATTTTGCCATTTTATGTGTTCTCGCACTTTATGATGAAAGTTATATGAAACTACCCGCCTTGGACAAGTTTTGTGACAACCACCCAGGAAAAATATATGGTTAAAATAAAACATGATTAAAATACGCCTTTTCTTCACAGGGATAGGCATAAACAATGGAGCGCGACTTGCCACGACCCTGAAACAACTCCCTCGCTTCCCTCACATGCACAATTCTCTTCATACAAGCTCTACGGATATGGACACTAGGCAATCCTGTCTTCTTAAGGATGTCTCTTATTGGGTTCATCCTCCTGGAAATTATATGTGCTAGAAAAGGATTCCACTAGCTAGTCGATTGTTTCACAAAGAACTACGCGCCGAACTTCCTTATTCAACTGCCGGTTCTATCGACAGAATACGATTGAGTAGATTTTTTCCATCACCATTTCAAAATGTATATTTTAAAACAAACATGTAAAATTTAAGAGAAATGCGGTTGTATACTTAGGTTATTTTGTATGGTAATTAAGATAAAATTGTACACAAACACGATAACAATTATTCATGTGAAGCTAAATATTTACTATTCAATATTGATGTTATTTGAAAATATTAACACTTACATTCAAATCATATAATAAAGGTAAGTACAGGTTATTAAAGTAATAATAGAACAATTTGAATGTTCCATATGACTAAAACGTAAATTGTTTACTCGTTACAAGCATAAGTAATTTTTTCTTGTATCTTAAATTATAATTATTGTTAT
Source organism: Tinea trinotella (assembly GCA_905220615.1). Lineage (NCBI taxonomy): Eukaryota > Metazoa > Arthropoda > Insecta > Lepidoptera > Tineidae > Tinea > Tinea trinotella. The sequence goes on from HG992305.1 coordinate 9,109,157, forward strand.
TATATTTTTTAGATTCATCATTTTATATTTTACAGTTGTTTTGGAGACTGGTTTTTAATGGAAATTTGCAGCCGATGATTTAAGACTACTACGGTTATGTTCGCCTAGACTAGAAATAAAATATCGTTTATTTCTAAAAACAACACAATGAACAAATACCATGTTCTATATACAAAGCGCACATAGTAGGGTACCTATGTCTTTTTTATGAAATTAATTTGATGTTGTGAGTGATTGTGGAGATTAGTGGTTATCTTCACAATTACTCATCACATAACCGCAATCACAATTGAAAACAGAAGAAAATATAAAAAGGAAACGGAAGAAAAACTCCCTTTTGCTGGAGGCTGGAGCAGTGAGGATTTGAGGCAAGACCTTTTCTCTTTATTATATCGGTTTTAAAAAAGTTGTGGTTCTTAAGAATTGATTTAAGAATAAATATTAGTTGTCGTGCTTTTTGTACCATAGATGAAGAAGTTAATTTAGGTAAGAGTAGATTTGAACATAACATAACATTAAATATAGGTTTGAGAGCTACCGGAGAGCGTTTTAAATGAGTTTTTTGTGCACCGTCACATATAGTGATGCAGTAATATGCTCTTCTATCTATTTTTGAGTAAATGGCGCTATAAGTCGTATTCCGAATTCACAATTCGACAATTCTGCCAGACAATTTGGTCTTTATGTAAAAAGAACGTTGTAGCTGAGTTTCAAAACTCTGCCACCAGCAACGTTCCTTGGATTTTGAAAATTTAGAAAAGCTTATGTAAACGACTACGAGAGAAATGTGCATGTAATATTAAAGGTGACTATCTAAAGTTATGCCGAGGTATTTTATGTAACAGTCTTTGCTATGGTTTGCTAGGAGCAAGCGTTAGAGTGGGGAGTGAGGGTCTATTATAAATTTAAATGAAGATAAAGTTAATTTTTAATGTAAAAGGTTTAGTTTTTACTACGTTATCATGAAGCCATGTTATCCTTTCGTCGAGAAATTTACGTATAGCGAATTTCTGAACATATTATATTTTATTATTTATTGAAATTCACTCAATGAATATGTATTTAATCTATCAATCAAATTGTGACGCCTTTTCCCACAGGGACTCAACTTCCTAGCTTCCATACTCGTATGTATTCGTATTATATTAATACCTGTGACTTAAAAGAAACAGAATATTTATTATTATATAATAAATGTATTAATGATGTAACCCGTTTATTGCAAAAGAGCTTCGATAATATACTATTTGAAACAATAGTCGTATTATTATTTATTAGGAAGGAATTTACTTACAGTAACACGTAATATAATTATCATGTTTGAATAATCACAAACATTCATTTTAACAGATCAAAGTGCTGTTAAGTTGCTTTTTATGTTTTGTTAAGGTTAGTCGAAATTGGCGTATGTCAATATGTACATATTAGTTTTGTCATTTGAAGGAAGTTACCAGCCCATGTGTTCTCCCCATTCCATAACCTTGGTACGCGAAAAGCACCTTTGGTAAATAGTAACGATGTCTGAGTCAACTGAAGAACTAAGGCTGTTTTTGCAGTCTTTGGAGCTCTTGGACCTCTCTCTTGCTAAATATCAAGCATGCCGAGATGTCGATTCCCAACGTGCATATTATTATAAACTACTTATAAGACTAGAATTAAATAACTTAAGCACTAAAATATGCATTACATAAGAAAGCGTTCAAATTAAGTGGTATTACAGTTACTTTTAAAATAAGCCTGGAGAATCTCTATGTAAGCTAAATTTAGATCAAGAAACACGTTTGTTGGGCCGACAAGGGAATCTAGTTAGATGACCAGACAAGTCTAGAATTTCTCGGCTATATACACTAGCTCGGTATCTGCAAATGAGCATGCCTACCACGGCACTATCAATTACTTATGGGCAAAAACTAACTGGAAACAATAACTCCTAACCTTGAATACAGACACGAAGATTTTTAATATTTATTAAGTAAAAGAAGAATAAGCATTGAATATTATTTATAGAAGATGACCGGAAATTAAATCTGCAAAATTTAAGAGACCCAAACAACCGTTATTAGGCAATTAGGTTACATGGTCAGATAAAATAAATAATAAATGACCTTTTTTGCCAAAGTCTTGACTTTGAAATTAAAACATTTACTAAAATTTTAATACAAGATGACCTTATTGAGTATTCTTTTTATGTGTATTTTCATTCGTAATTTCCTATATTTAATCTTCATAATACATATTTCGCTTAGTTCACAGTTCAGCGAGTAAAGTGATTTCTCCAAAATACGAGCGACGACCTCTGGCATTTGCTAGTGCACCTTGCGTATTCGACTGCCAAGGCACTCAATACTGGCCAAACAATGGTAGTATTTCCAAGACTTCCTGGGCCAAATGTCACAAGGTGACGGGCAACAGGTCACTGTTGATAGAAGTGTAGCTCAGCGAAAATAAACACGCTGTTAAATATGACAATTACAGTCAAATTAATTATGAAATTGTAACGTATTTTCGGCGTTAAAGTAATTTGAAATAATGAGAACTAATAACAATTTGAGGAAATATTAAGTATTATTGGAATTGATTTATGTACATAAATGTTTTAAATTATGCCATCTCATAAATAAACGACTAGGGCGCCCAAATGTCCAGCAGTAATAAAAGACATAATGTGTATTATACATGTACATCGATCGGGGCTGGCGATGGACCGCGCCGGCCGGTCGTCGCCGCCGCTAACTGCATAATACCAGCAGCAACAGCTTCCCCCCTCCACCTACATTGTACGATAAACAGGTCGTATTCGACTTACACTTACTTCGAGATAACTTGTAATTAGAGGTACACACATTATTTGATATGCAAACTGGCCATTGTGAAATAATTGATAAGACATAGACCGCACAACCAGAATTGTGTCTTTTGCCCGATAGCAACTTAATATATTCATACAAGAGTATTGTTCACCTATAATGCTTTCATGTTGTTTGAGGAAATATTGACTTTTAAATACAACGGTATATGTTCGAGGCATTGGTAAAGTGAGACTTTCTCGTAAACTTCAAATAGTCACTGTACTGTTTATTGTTTATTAATTGTTGAGCTCATTATTACCCTAATGTTTTTACACATGTTTTATTTACCTGAGTTACTAACACTTCTATAAAAGTTCATTACGTAATAATAATAAAACAATGGCTTTACACATTATTTATTAAGAAGTATTGAACCTGTAATTCAAATCAATCTTATGATCCTTTAGGATAAAAGCGATAATATTAGATTAATGAATTATATTATAAAATGCATCAAGAAATATATAAAACTGGAAATGAAATAACTATAAAACAACTCATTTATAATGGGGAGTTTTTATGAAGATGTTTTTCCATTTCATATTTTGTTATAAAAAAATGCTGCTTACTATCTCCTTTTACCGTGGATGGAACCAGTTAGTAAGCCGCTAATATCATATCAATCAATCAAATTCTCACGCCTTTTTCCCACGGGGATAAGCAGAGACAATGAAGCTCTATTTGCCACGACCCTGACACAACTCAAATATCTTTTATTTTATAAACAATGTTCGCGCAAAACCTCAGAAAAATTAAATTTTGATTAATTGTATCGCGTTTTTATTCCAATATAAATTTAACAGATAATGGTAGAAGAAGGTCTGGAGTTGGACACAAAATACAAAAACTATGTTGACAGATACATGTTAAGAATATTGCGCTCATTTTAACAAAAATAACAAAGTCTAATCTGAATTAAGTTTTACATGTTTTGCTTGTATGAGGAGAATTGTGGATGTGAAGGAAGCGAGGGAGTTGTGTCAGGATCGTGGCGAGTGGCGCTCCATTGTCTCTCTCTATCCCCGTGGGAAAGAGGCGTGACAATTTGATTCATTTGATGTTTTATATAAAAATGATTATTACTATTTAAAAATCTTTCAATCGTAATTTTGTAATGTAGTGGTTTAGCGTATAAATGAATGTCGAATGAACCGTTACAACAACCTACAATTAATTCTCAATTTAACCTAATTAGTATTTTACCATCATTAAAAATGTAATTTGTTAAAATTCATGCAATTACTTATGAGTCACGACAGTTTTTAATAATAAATTAAAGTTGAGGAGCGATTTATCAATAATTTTTTAACACACGTGACATATTTGAACTAAAATATATCGTTGTGCAATGACTAATTGGAATATTTTCTTCGCCCGTTTAATAATATTTAACTTATCTATAGTAATCAAATTAAAAGTGAATCAAAACTATTTTAAGTACGTATAAGTGTATTGGTTTATAAATCGACAGGACCAAAATAATAATAGAGAACAGAACAAAAAAATAGGTTTTGATTACGGCAGTTTATTACACGTTACTGTGACACATTATATTGGCTATACTAATGTGCATATAAAGTAAATATGCAAATAATAATCAATCAATCAAACTGATATTTTATTTTTCTTATTGTATGAATGGGTGTCACTGCCACTACAATTCAATAACTGTAAGTAGCAATCACATTCACTATGCCGGCCTAGTTGGAACCGGAAACTTCACTCCACATACACTCCTATTTGCCTAATATATAAATTGCCTAGTATCTATAGCCACATAGCCTGTATGAAGAGAATTGTGGACGTAAAGGAACCAAGGGAGTTGTGTAAAGATCGTGGCAAGTGGCGTTCCATTGTCTCTGCCCATCCCTGTGAGAAAAAGGCGTGACAATTTGATTGATTGATTGATATGTAAAATGTTACCACTGTTGATTCACATTTATGAATTTGAATACTATTGACTTTACATTCTTATTAAATTTTAATTGCAATTATTTAAATATAGGTGGTAAACCTCAACAAAATGATATAAATTCTATAAGGGAAAATTTTCGTTTTGTGATTTCATGCACATGAGGAAACTTCCCGAATAATTTAATACTAATCACCCAGACTTCGTTTGATACTACAATAATACTCTTAAATAATAGATGAACGACAAGCATGAAGAAGAAGATAATGCCAGGAACACGTAAGGTTATATAATTTTGTTTGTAAATTTACCTTTGATACTTACTGTATCAAAACATAACAGCAAACGTCGCTTAGAAATCCACGAGTAAGAGGAGAAATGATTGGTTATTTACTTGTTAATCCACATATTCAAAGATGTATGGTACGCGTGCAGTAGTGATAATCGAATGCAAGGTTATCGTTACTTAATTATGATTACAGCTTTTGATCTATATTAAGCAATTTATTGGGTAATACAAATTCGGCTCTAATTTATAACAATAATACTTAAGTGTTGGTTTCTCCCATTTTAACTGTCATAGTAATTAAACAGTTAACTCACAAATTATCATTAGCGGTTTTAAGTGGAATCAAACCTGTCAGTCCGTAAACAACGAGAGAACTAAATATTATTATTTATAATTTTATTATAATATTATTTTATAGCTAATATATATTAGTGTAATTTTATAGTCGTGTTAGAAAAATGTGAATATATTATATATATTATAGCTAATATATAGATTATCGTTTGTTTTAAGAGATCACTTAAATTTTATAAAAACACGTTTTCTAAAAATGAAACCTAGCTAGATCGATTAATCGCCCCCGAAATGCAGGGGCATACTAAATTTCATGAAAATCATTGGAGCCGTTTCCGAGATTCACCATGCAGCGTCACCAGTTTCCCATTAGATCTGCATTTGCAATGATTGTCCACAAATCCTAAAGGCAAATAATTGAATTTGTTGGGGTTGACTTAAAGTCCAGTCCGGTCTTCATGCATGTTAAATGTAGCATTTTCAAAAGTTAAGCGACCAACTACATTAAAAGTCCATCTTCCAAATGAAAATCCTCGACATACCCGCAACATAGTACGGAAGGAAGTATTAGGTTAAAGCCCAATTTCTTTATTAAAACTGTGATAATAAAAATACAGTCGGTAAGATTGAGAAATATTATTTATATTTCATCAGTATGTAATTCGTATCTAAATAAAATTTTAAAAAAAATACCGTCATCCATGTGTAAATAATAGTGCAACGTGTAAAATGTTTCTAAGTTAATTACAGTAGGCAGCAAACTACAATAATAGGCCTAAAGATAAATTAGTGTAATTTTATAGTCGTGTTAGAAAAAATGCTTTAATTGTATATCATTCACAATGGTGTTCAAAATGAGCTGATTGCTTATTATATATTATTATAGGAGTTATGGTCTTGTCTATGTGGTGATTACTTTAAACATTATATATGTACATCATAGTTGTCATGTTCTACGATAGTTTCTGTCAGTTAGATTTTATTAAATAAGTCATTTTTTGCAATTAGACAACAGTAACAATGGAAACAAATGAAAAATAATACAATTAACATAAAATAACTGGGTGACCAAAGTACATATAATATATCAAAGATACATTAGGCCTTTGATATATAATTTGGTTACCCAGTTTCTAGGATACATTTTAGTAGCTTAGTATAGAAATGTATTCATGCTATTTTTTACAGTATTTTATATACTATACAAAAAAATTGCTATAAATCACTGGCCACAACATTGTATGAATATTTTCCTATTACATGTAAGTACCACAATACAATCACATTCTGGTCACAAGACATTTTATGGCGACCACATCGTTTTGTTTTTGTGGTTTTCATTAAACAAAGCCTTTTGTCAGGATATAGTGCCTTGTAATAAGGATTATTAATTTATATTAATTTTTGTGGGTAGGTTCTAAAATTGTCAATCAATCAAATTGTCACGCCTTTCCCCCACAAGGATAGGCAGAGACAATAGAGCGCCACGCCAAGGTATTCTCTGACCAAATCGGAGACACCCTCAAAAAAGCTAGGTTGCCTAGTGCCCATAACCGTAGTTCTTCTAACTTTGTATTTTGTATTTAGGCGACTGTGGTGTAGTGGTAGTGCAATGGTTACACAAACCGATTACACGAGTTCGAAACCACCCACCGGTACCAATGCATCTTTGATATATGTACTTTGGTTATCCTGTTTCTATGATACAATGCACTTTAGTAGCTTAGTAAAGAAAAAATATATTAATTCTATCAACTGTTAGGCATTTAATACTGTCTTAAGTTGTATTATTAAAAGGCGATTATGGTAAAAGGCGAAGAGATATGAATATAAACTGAATTTATTCCTAATTGTACAAACTAAATTGTAACTGTTTGTTTCAATTTAGTTTGTGAATCCGCAATGTCAATCATACGGGTTATAACTCTAGTACGATAATAATAAAAGAAAAATAATTTACTACTACAACGTAGTAATAGTAATAGTAATAGTAATAGTAAATATAATATTTTAAATTTATGTTAAATTGGTGGTACTTTTGAATCGACTATTCGCGCTTTTTACATACGTGCGTTCGTAATTATTTCGAGTTGAGTATTTGACTGTAATCCGGTAATCGTAAACACCGGAAATGTTAAAATTACCTAAATTCGACCTTCTGTCATTGCAAACTCTATCATTTTAGTTCACCTCTCAGGGTGACGCTTTTGACGATTCGATTATGTTAAATTATAACTTCCCATTAAAATTACTAACTGCTCGTATGAATTTCACTAAATATACACGTTTCAAGGATAAAATAACAAAAACTGATTGTTAATTTAATACAGATTATAAGAGATTTAATATTGTAAATGTCCGAAACATTCAAGATTTATAATGTCAATCATACTTGACTGATGATTGAGAGAGCCATGAGTTAGCCATTTCTAGCGTATAAACGTTATTTTTTTCTAGCGTATAATTTTTATTTTATTGGTATTTTTTAAATAACAAACAACATAAAGATTATTTATTTTAAGTTGATTCTTTGTAGTCATAATCATTCATCGTTTTTTTTTCATGAGTAGCAATTCCTCACATCTCTCTTTTAATGTACGAAACTAACCCATTACAATTTAAAGCGAATTCCCTTCCCCAAAATGAAATAATATCAACGATTTAATTACATTCGCCAAGAGCATATCATAATTCTTATTAATAACCAGTAAATGTAATAACTATATCATCCGTTGTCTCTGCTTAACCCTGTGGGAAACAGTGCGTGATAATTTGATTGATTGATTTAATGATTTACCAAATTTTATTTATTGATTGATTTAATTGTCGGATCAACAACCTAAGGTTTGACTGGTAGAGAATGCCATTGGCATTAAGTCCGCCTTTGTACTATTGTACATTAAGTTTTTAAATAAATAAATAAATTATTAGATTTACCAGTTAATGCAGTAATTATGAATAATTGCTGCATTTATTATATTTATGTAACGAACATTTTCATTGTCTCTGCCTATCCCTGTGGGAAAAAGGGGTGACAATTTGATTAATTGATTGACATTTACATGCACCGAAACTCACACCACATTTACGTCTTTCATTATGGATATAACGAAGAGTTTATTGGATTTTTGGTTGGTTAGCAGACTAAATCGTCACGCGGAAACTCCCGGGTTCGATTAGCGACCGAATCAAATATTTGTTTCATAGCTATTATCTATCTTAAAGTTTAAAGATATGTCGGGTAGTGATTCAGTCGCTTAAATTAGTCATACATAACAATACTTTAAATTAGAACAAATATTGAAAAGTAGTAGTAAAATATTCCAATAAAGAACTGCTAAAAATAATTACAGCCATAATCATGTTATCGGTTGTTTGTTGCTTATTACATGCACATGGCTCATTTTATTCCGCTAAATTCATTACTTTATTTGTATTAGGCTACAAATAAAAGAACATTTCCTAAAATAAATGTACTAGGTGGGATTAAGGATAAGAAGAATATATCGTAGGAGTTTTAGTTTTTAATATTAGGTATGCCTAATTTAAATGACCTGAATTTTATCCTAAAAGTCTAATTATGTAATTATAATGTTTAAAATTAAAATCATAATATTTCTATTTAGATATAAAAATGCATTAACAAAATAATTAGATAGATATTTTCTTTATCTTATGCACGTACCACCATTAATAGTAGTAGGCAGACAGTTGGTAGTCAATCTCCCAGTCTGGTGATCAGTGATCAAAGAGTCAATCAAATTGTCACGCCTTTTTCCACAGGGATAGGTAGAGGCAACGGAGCGCCATTTACCACGATCCTGACACAACTCCCTCGCTTCCTTCACATTAACGATTCTCTTCATACAAACTCTACGATGGGCACTAAGCAACCCAGCTTGCTTGAGGATATGTCCGATTTGGTTGGAAAACGCCCAATGTCTGCCTTGATTAACGCATCCATTGACATCATATTTATAAATTCCTTTGGTCAATCTACTTTTACTCATTCTTTCTATGTGTCCAAACCACCTTAACATTCCTTTGACAATCCTTGTCAAAAAAACAATCAATTTAAAAGGCCCTGAATTGAATTAGTCGCGTTTCGGTATCAGTTTGAAAGTTGTCAGAAATCAGCCAGGCCAGCATAGTGGATGGCAGCTATATTCACGAATTGCTCTTTAACTTAATATTAGACGGTAAACAGTCAGAAAACTCGAGACATTCTCAAGAAAGCTGGGTTGCCTAGAGTCCATAATCCTAGAGCTTATATGAAAAGAATTGTGGATGTGAGGGAAACGAGCGACTTGTTTCAGGATTGTAGCGCTTCATTGTCTCTGCCTATCCCTGTAGAAAAAAAACGTGACAATTTGATTGAATGATTAATAAACAGTTAGGTGTTGTGCCACAAGAAAAAATGTAATAGTAAATACGTAAAAAAACTATTTATATCATTTATTATAGTCTAGACAGTTAATTGATTGTTTTCAATAGCACAGTTATTAGATTAAGTTGATTAAGAGAGTTTATTGGTTCAAATAGCTCTCTAAATTGGTTGATAAACAAGAATAAGTAGTAGATTAATTGGCAATTACACGCGAAACAACATGAGCCTATTATTGTTCAATATTACTAAATTTGTTTCATTTTGAGATATATGTAAGCAAGTATAAAAATATTTTAAGGAACATTTTAAGCAATTAGTGAAATTGCCGTTTTTGTAAAAGCTCACGTAAACTCTATTTTTACTCTATACAATAGTAACAGAAACGGAGTAAAAATAAATCCAATGGCATGTAGTACAGCTCTTCTGGATAAGAGTGCACTCGGTATGTGTCCTCGTATATTTAATAGTCTTCCCAGGAGTATAAGAGATGTTGAAAATATTGGATTGTAGAAAAGGAATCTTAATTTATTTTTAATAAATAAGACATATTATACAATTAAGGAATTTTTAAATGACAAATTGTGAATTATTATTTTAACATTATATTCATTAGCTATGAAATTTTAAAATATTTTGACATTATTGAATAAGTTATTTTATATTTTTAATTTGTATGCTTTTTTAGGCGCATCATAGAGAATTTACTTATTTACCAATCTTAATGTACCTATGTTTGACAAATAAATGATTTTTGATTTTGATTTTGAGTAATTTTTGTATAGCACTTAGACACCCCGGAAAAAAATTATCAATTTCTTTCAATTGCTAATTATTAAACGTAGTAAATGCTTAAGTAATCTTTTCCAAAATTCTACTTAAGATTTGAATTCTGTACATTTTGTTATGTATTACTCACTGATAATTTAGTTTCAGATTTCACAAGTTATTATCTTCCAACACAATAACCGTTGATAATTTGAACCCTTTCTTTATTGTGACTGGAGATCTTACCTAGGCCCGCCTGATGGTAAGCATGATCGAGGTCCAAGTGTGCCGATGATTGATGACAACCGTCCAAGTTCACGGCTGCCTCAGTCACCATCACTATTTCGACTCTTACTGTGTGTTTTACGATTAAAGTGTGTTCTAAATTAATTCTACGATTAGATTCCTGATCCGATCTTCGTAATGGTTAAATTTTCATGTATGGAATGAATCTGTTTCGTTAACCTAATAAATAATTAATGACATAATCAACCGGCGACATCGTGGCGAATTGGATAACAGAATATTCCTGGGATCGATTCTCGGTCGGAGCAAGGATTTGTGTTATAGTAATTGTCTGGTTGATTAGGAGTGGCAGGTAGTTGATGGCCATATGTTTGTTCTGCTGATCCTGAGTAGTACCACCATTTTCAAGTGTACAACAAATATACACTTTTAATTGTTTGAAGTAGACTGTTATTAAAAATAATTAAGAATTAGTGAGAGATTTAAAATATTTAATTTGGAGATACACTCGTTTTCTTCCTTCTCTGCGGCTCTGAAACATGGACTCTTAAAGCCGCAGTTAAGAGAATCCATTAGAGATGGCATGCTGTGTAAAATGTCGAGATTAAGATAGAAAGAACGCAGTAAAAATATTGATACTCAAAAAGTTTAAACTCTGATAACAACCACGTTCATCCTCTGCCCGTCTTAATACAATTTTGGACACGTCGTAAGGATAAACGCTGACAATCTAAAGATGATAATAATAACAGGAAAGATTGATAGTTAAAGGCCTTGAGGGAACCAATAAGCCTATAAAATCACAATGAAACGAATTGTCAATAAATTTTACCGACGCGGTCACGATCCTTAATGATGAACCAAGAGATAGAGTCCAAATGGAGCGAGAGATTATAACACCTCGACTTTTCACAATCGAACAGGTTTCGCATACGCATTCTGTCGATCGAATAGTCAGTCGAACTATAATCCGTACGTCGTTTCTTTGCAGAACAATCGAGGTTATCCTCATCCTATAACCTTGGATCCTTCCAGCAGCTTTGGCCGGCAAAGCAACGTCGTCTGAGACAATAATAAATTGAGTTGTTTTTTTCAGTAATTGGCACTCTTGGAACTTTCTTACCATACTTCAAATTCATTGACTTCAAAGTCGGGCTGGGCTCACTCGACTTTGGAGTTAATTCTATTTTCTCATGGTTTACCCGCTTCACGGGGCTCCACCACATAACTGCGCTGAAATGTCCGAAAGGAATACAACAATTTTATGTCAAAAAAACTGTGCTTACCATCAGGCAAGTTAGTTAGTTTAATTGAATTATTTTTAAACTTGGCAGGTCTTTAGTGTGGGATGCGACTTGTGTAGACACATTAGCCCCATCTCACATCCAAGCGACTTCGTTAAGCGCGGGAAGTGCGGCGATTTCTGCTGAGAACCTCAAGTTGCGCAAATACGCTAACCTCCGTACTGGTTACGAATTTGCGCCGTTTGGGGTCGAGACGATGGGCCCTTGGGGACCATCAGCTAAGCGCCTGGCCAAGGAGTTGTCCAGGCGGCTGACGGAGAAGTCTGGGGACAGAAAGGCTGGCAATTATTTCTGCCAACGTATTAGGCTTGCTGTACAAAGGGGAAATGTTTCCAGTCTCCTTGGGACTATCTCTGATGCGACGTCATTAGATGATATTTTTTATTTATAGTTTAATTATAGTTAATTATTACTTTTAATGAAGTTTAATTGTAAATATTTATTATTAATAAATAAATGATTATATTATTAAATTTATTATTTTTATAAGTAAAAATATTTAGGTGAACACATTCCTATTCCTTGTATTATTTAGAACATTATTTAATAAATAATATGGTATGATAAAGTTTTGTCCAGTTTCGCCTTATTTGCGCGTTCACAGTCATTAAGCAATCAAAGACGTCAATGAAATAATATAAATATAAGTTTATACGGGTATAATTATTGGAAAATTACATATGAAACTACAGTAATTATAATATAAATAATAACTGGTAATAATAATAATTTCGACATAGGTGCGAACTTCCTGAAACTTCCTTAATGTTTTTATGATCAAATATCAACAAATACATGGTATAATGCTAATATTTATTGATTTATATTAAAATTTACATTCCAATTATTATATATCGTACTTATTTTTTTTTACCGCAGATACATTTACATGACCTGCCAACTATTACTACAACTGAGACAGCTCCGCTAATGATTTATGACACACAAAAAAAACTCATGTTTTATGTATGATATTTAAATTAATATTCTTTAAAATATTGTAACTGACGGCTTGTAATATTTTAAGACAATATTTTTAAACTAAACTAAATATAGCTGAAATAAAAAAGCAACACAATTGTAAGTGGAACTCAACAATAGTCGACGAACAAACATGGCCAGACCGTGTTTTGGAAAGTGGTAGCGCGGCCGATAGGATATTCCACTGAGCCTGTAATAAACCTGCTTCAGTGCTAGATTTGTTATCGACTGCAGGGATGGACCCATAGTTCGCAATGCAACAAAAAAAAACTGATAAAACAATCCTACCTGATGATGATATGTGAGGTCGAAACCGGTGTGGATTCTCAGTTGGTATCTCGTGTCAAGAGTATAGTCCGGTTTTGCATGCACGTTGCACGATTACACAGAGTGAGAGAAAGGGCGCGCAGTCGCTCACAAACGGTCACTATCGCGTGTTGAGCCTCGACAGTACAATGTTGGAATGAGCGTCACGATACGGTGTTCATGGTCTCCGAACTCGACAAGTACTGAAGGCCGCGACGCGCGGGGGCCGCTTTATGAAGAGACCGTATGTGCGCACCCCGCCGTTCAGCCGTGGTGCCTGCAGTTGCCGCTGGCGAACTCCAGCTTCACGAAGCTGCACCGATGATCTCAGCGCAACCCTCCGCAATTAATTATCTCATTGCAGAAGCCACATGAAGAGAAAACTAATTTCCATGCAATTATTCTTAAATATCGAGCCTTTAGGGGTTTTTTGCCTTTTATCGTTTTTATGTCATCTTCATAAAACTGGTTTCTTTTTGACCCCCTTCCCCCACATATTCGAAAATTTATTGAACGAGGCAAGGGCGGACTTCATGCACTATTGTGGTTGTTTATTAAACAAGCACGAATATGACAATATGACACGCACTAGGTACTACTTGTACAACAATAGGTTGTATTACAAACAGAATACGTTGCATAATTAAACAAATATATATCATTTTGGGCATTTTAAACAAACGAATATGGCAAGCACAACTAGCGGTTTCAACTGACCTATCCCACTACGCATTTTCCAGCTTTAATAAAGAAAAACACATTTCCTGTAAAAATATCGCAGGAAAAACACGTCATATAATTTAATTCCTGAACAAAGACAAATACAATTAAAGTGATTTACTGAATATAATAAAAGAATAATAAAATACTTAATATGAATTACATGCGATTACTTCTACAGATTACTTCCTTTTCGATTATTATTTTAACTAAAAACTGCAAGTAATATGTTATTTTTATTAATTTATAAATATAATTGTCAAAATATAAAATAAATATATAATATATTTTTTAATATGTTCATTTGAGTAAAGAACATAATTTATTTTATGTCAATTGTTTATGGGGGCAAGTCTTGGACACCGGACATTGTTATAGTTCATGCCCATTTCAATTTTAGTCATCACAGTAATATTGAAACCACTCAACAACAAATCGACATTTTCTAAATCGAACATTGAGCACTCCATTCACTTTCTATCATCCTGACTTATTTTTCTCGTTTCATTTAATACATCCATCATTATAGCCAATCTTTTCATTACAACAACAAAATATCCGTAATATTAATTAAATTTATTTAAATGTAATCAATCCTTCATTGAAATTTAAGGCGACGGTGGTGTAGTGGCAGTGCGTGACACGAACCGAAGAGCACGAGTTCGAGACCACCCGCCGGTACCATGGTATCTTTGACATATTATGTACTTTGGTTGTCCTGTTTCTATGATACAAGCACTTTAGTAGCTTAGTATAGAATTGTAATTTTAAAAAATAATAACAATATATATTACCTAAGACATAGATTATCTAATTAATAAATAATATAGATTAACTTATAAACTACAGAAAAACTAACGACAACCAAAATAATTAAACTAGATTGTTTTCTGTTTCTGTTTTTCTGTCAGATTCTACAATGACTAAGTCAGTCGTAAACTGAATGTTGATGTTTTCAGTCGTCAGCACTCTTATACCTTTTTTTTATTTTACGAGGAAAAACACTAATGGACACTAAGATGGCAATTGGCAACGGGTAATGTCGGTTATGCACCGACTATAATTTTCTCGCGTCGATCCTCCGATCGTAATGGTATTCAGAGCACGAGTACCTCTTTAGCAAGACCCTGTAACCCATTCTCTTAACGAACGGGTCTCTTCGTTAGTAGAAGAGAGGAAAGAGAAGATAATGGTGAAAGCCATCCCGCGCACTCTTTTTCTGTGGTGTTTCTCGCGAACATGACGATTAAGATTTCATCGGCTGCGCGACAGTTTATTCGTCAATCCCGGATCGGGCCTCAAATAGACTGCACCATTCCTAAGTAGAGAGGCGAGCTGTCCAGCTCACTCACGTCGGGAGCAAGCGATTAAGCGCACCTGCTGCCGCTATAAGCTTCGGGGCTAGACCTGCTTAGTCTCGCAGAAACTCCAACGGCCGTCGACGCATTCCCTCTATAACAGGGTGGCGAGGTCCATGAAAACTAATTTCGAGGCAACTAAAATATAAATATGTTGTATGAGAACATGACTCTGCGTTTCTTAGTAGGCATCGGTAAAATAGCTTCTCCTATCTTTGTTTTATCCTATCCTATCTATAAATGTGTAAAAGTTATTTGATCTAAATAATGTGCTGTAGTACAATTGATAATGAAGTAAACACCTCCAAGGACAATGTTAAGCCTTTCTAACATTTTACTCCAGGTGACGAATATACAACGTTTTTTACTAAACAAATTTTAATTAGATTTCCGCGAAAAACTAAAACAAATGAGATTTATAAATCAGATTTAGAAAACATGAAAATGAATCAATTCATTATTCAATATTAAGGTAGAAGAGTTACTCAAACTACTCAGTTGTCGCAAATCAAATATTAATAAGTGGCTTACTTTTTTATTGTGGCTTGACATATGAAAGTTATGGTGGTCTGGTCTTAAGCTGGAGTGCCGTCCATAAATGGAGGCCACTAATTCTACAGTTATATAATAAGCAATCGCATTTACTATGCCGGCCTAGTTGGAACGGGCAACTTCAGATCGTCCTTCCCGGATCGGCAGTCTGGGAAAATAACAATCAGTCTACCTACCAATATTAAATTTGAACATTTTATCAATCAATCAATCAAATTGTCACGCCTTTTTCCCACAGGGATAGGCAGAGACAATGGAGCGCCACTTACCACGATCCTTACACAGCTCCCTTGCTTCCTTCACATCCACAATTCTCTTCATACAGGCTCTGTGGTTATGGGCACTAGGCAACCTAGCTTTATTGAGGATGTCTCCGATTTGGTCGGAAAACACTCTCTTGGGCCAAGTTTGGTGCGTGTTTTCTTTGTAGATCAATCGACAAGTGGAATGTTTTGCCTGCCCATGTGTTCTCTCCATCCTATGACCTTGGATCCTTCAAGCGATGCGTGAAGAAGCACCTTTGGCCGGCATAGTGACGGCGGCTGAGGCAGCCGAGAACAAACTCGGCTTTCTCAGTCGTCGTCACTCTTAGACCTCCTCTTGCTTATCATCAGGCGGGACGAGGTCAGATGTCGTGTCACAATAAAAAAAAAATTGACACTCGTCTTGATGAGGCTATACCACCTCACATACTCGTGTAGCTGTGTGCCTCCAGCTTGGAAGCGGCCAATGTGCAAACGGTCCCCAAGAAAGGGCACCATTTGGATCCTACAGACTATCGATAGCTGTAACCTTAGTACTGTGTAAGGTCATGGAGCGGATAATTAATGTGCGCCTCATGACCTACCTAGAGGGCCATCAGCTGTTAAATGACTGTTAATATGGCTTTAGGCCGAAACGGGTGTGTGGTGACCTTTTAGGGTACACTAGGCACGTCTGGGGTGAAGTGTTGGATGGTAATGGAGAGGCCCTTAATATTGGCTTGGACATCTCCAAAGCGTTCGATAGGGTCTGGCACGGAGCCCTTCTTTCTAAGCTCGAGGCATACGGTTTTACCTGATCGTCTGCGTGGCTGAATAGTCGACTTTCTGCCTGCGCTCTATGAATCACACGATGTGATCCCTGGATTTGAATCACAGGGAAATTATAGCACTAAGACATTTTCAGTAGTTCTGTTACCAATTTCGTGTTCAAAAACGTCAAACAATATACTAGTGAGTTATCTAAATGTTTTGAAAATGAAATGCGTCTACTTTTTGCTAATAGTGTTGCCAGGATCATCAATCTAGGTCATATAGGTAGAGAAACGAAATACGTTGTGACCTGGCCTGAGACGCATAACGGTGCAATGCAGACCACAGTTAACCAACTAACGAGCAACAGATAATACCTAATAAGACAGGGAACATCATTAACAATTGACACACGCGTTGAGCGTGCCCCAACAATGGTAATGCTCTCAGTTTATGGCTAACTAAGAATTACCTATTCGTGTGTACTAAATTACTTTTTTAATGCATCATTGTGCTAATGACCATATTAATTAAAAATAAATTGAAATATTAAAATTAACTGCGTACATTATAAATACGCAGAAATGCTACTACAACTCTACATTTTTATATGCAAATTTAATTATTATCTTTAATTAATACTTGGATGATGAAGAATTTAAGGAATGTAACTGTATTCTTACCAAATGTACTTATCGAAACCGCATACATAAGTTTAATGACAGAATATTATAGAACAATAAGTAGATAAAACATGATTTGTTTGTTCCTAATCATAACTTCGTGGTTAGTTCAATAAACACGTATGTCACAAGAAAATTAAATAAATCTAATAGATTGTGTTGAGTGAAACGTGTATTGCATCAGTATTGCTTAGAAATATATTCAATGGCAGTTGTCAACCGTCGGAAATAGTCATTATCAGTTTGAGATGCGTCCTTATTATGCAGAGATGTATAATGGTGAATTAACGTCATTTTATAAACATGCCTAGGTATACATCCATTGTTAGATTTAGATCTTCTATTTGTAAACCGTCCTGTAGGTGACGTGTCAATCAGATAACGTTGAAAAACGACCCGTGGAATTAACTATATTAGCAGTAATTAGGTATGAATAAACATTCCCGTTTGTCTATCAAGGATTACAGTGCGGCTCTAATGAATCATAGATTCCACGAAATAAATACTACTTTCAAAAGGAGAAATCACAATTAGCAGCGATAACATATTATTTTCCTATTGTTTTATTTTCTAATATCCCAAAAGTCACGGATGGCTGTTCATAATGCAGCACTTAAAAGAAGATGTAGTGACAAGGATTGGCAAAGGAATGCTGTGATGGTTTGGGCGCATAGAAAAAATGAGTGAAAGTCGTCATCTTTCGTCGTGATGTGGTGCTGAAATGTGGTCTCTAACTATGGATTCAATAAATAAGTTTTAAATTACTTGGCGAGCTATGGAGAGTTTGGAGAGGCATACGTTAGGTGTTTCTCTGCGTGATTGGATCAGCAATATCAACGAGCAGGGCAAGTAGCTCGTAGAACAAATGGCTGTCAAAATTGTATTACAATCATGTACAAGAAAATGCAACGTAGGACCTTCATCCATAATAATAGACTAATAAAGATAGACTAATAAAGATAGCAAGAAGCTGATGGGTATAGACAGTTTTTAGCAGGTCACTGGAAGCTGCCTGTATGGGGTCCCCATACGCTTAGCAAATTAGGATTAAAACGACGACGACAGGCGTGGCCGAACGGTTAGCGATTGGTTTGTTGCGCGTAAAGTCCCGGGTTCGATTCCCGGTCGGAGCAAATATTTGTTTATTTGTAGCTTTTTTTTGTAATATTTAATAATTATAATAAATAGTGCAAATGTTTGTTAGTAAAAAAAATGAGGCGGATATTTGCTTCGGGTCTGGTTATCAAAGAGTGATAGGCAGTGGTACCCTGTCTGCCAGTACCCAGGCAGTAGTAATACCACCACTTACAAGTATACACCGTGAAGTGATTTGGTCGCGTTTCGGAATCAGCTTGTATGTTACCGGTACCAACTAGGCCGGCGCAGTGGATGTGATTGCTACTTACAGTTATGAATTGTAGTAGCATTGACATCCATTCATTGACCACACTCCAGCTTAACATCAAGCGAGGTGCCGTCATTTCGGGTCCCAAAATAAAAACATAACCCTTGGTACGAGTACAGAACTGTAGCAATATTACGAGCTCGTGTGTGGCACCGTGTAAAGCTACTGATTAACAGGAAAAAATATATAAACCAAATATTTTTATTTTTTTAGTTTTACACACGGCTTTTCCCCCAATAAAAGTATATTTAACTTCACGTCTTATCAAAAAAAAGTATCATTGTTAATTATAAGACAAATAGAAGAGACACAACTGGTAGACATCTGAGAAGATAATTATCTCCTAATTAAATTAACAAAGAATTGTTTTATTATTGTGACACGACATCTGAACTAGACCCGCCTGATGATAAGCAAGAGGAGGTCCAAGAGTGACAACGACTGAAAAAACAGAATCAGTTCACGGCTGCCTCAGTCGCCGTCACTATGCCGGCCAAATGCTTGTTCATTTAATCACAATATTTGCTATAACAAAAATCTTGGGTAAAGAATCTATATATAAAAAATGAAATGGCAGAATGTGAGATAATGATGGACAGAAGGAAAGTGGAACAAGTAAGAAATGGGTAAGATAAGAAATGGGAAGTTAGATAACATCATTATCATTATCAGCCAGAAGACCTCCACTGCTGAATATAGGCCTCCCCCTCGAGTATGTTTACAAGAGATGGGAAGACACGGAGAAAAAAACTGTGGATGAATGCGTTAAATGAGGAGCAGACTTAGGACGATGTTTTTCAACCAAATCGAAAAAATCCTCAAGAAAGTTATGTTGCCTAGTGTCCATAATCATAGAGCTTGTATGAAGGGAGACATAGTTATTGGCACCGGGTTGCCTAGTGCCAATAACCATAGAACTTGTACTAAGAGAATTGTGGATGTGAAGGAGGCGAGGAGGTTGTGTCAGGATCGTGGCAAGTAGCGCTCTATGTCTCTGCCTATACCTGGGGGAAAAAGTACGTGACAATTTTGATTGATTGATAGCCGTCAAATTTGTATTTTTGGCGGAAAATCATTTACCAGTATGCCACCGATACGAAAAGCGATAGGTCGATCTATAGCTCGAGCAAAACGTAAAAAGATATCACGAGCTTCAGAAACCGACGAAAGAGCAACGGGAAGTAAGATTAGAAACCGTTCCAGTACGCACTGCTCAAGTTTATTCATCTGAAACAGACGTTCAGCGTGAAGACTGAACTTCGCTCGAGTACTAATTCCATCAAGTATTCGAAGGGGATATTCAGCGGGAGGCGAGACTTGTAACTTACTCGAGTGCGCCCGCATTGATATAAACCTTGGATCGTTTAATTTATTATCCTAATTATGATTACATTAATCATTATCCAGGTGTTAGTAATGGAAAAATGGATAGCTTATGCATGTGTTGCGGTGCTTTTAAATTAAAAATGGATCACCAGGAATGTAATGCGCCAGTGGAAAATTATTAACATTGGTCGAATCATTATTAACATTGGTATCAAGTAATACAAGCGAATCCAAACATATTTTTGGCAAACATACAACAGTACAATTCATGTTTTCAAATGACATCGTTCTGCACAACAAATTATGTGCGCGAACGTTACAGTTTTTAGTTTCCGGTGCGACTCGCATATTCATTGACTATCAACACACAGTACAGCGATAATCACTTCAAGTGTGAGGGTTAAAATTTGAAAAGCCATGCTTCTTAATCCTAAAAATCCATGGACAACTGTATGTGACTTGCTTACGCGTTAGGAAACCGTCTCACTTATTCGTGTATGCATAAAAAACTAAAAGTATTGTTTATATTCAATATTTTTAATAAATTTCAATTTAATTATTATACTATATTTACGTGGCATTACAACGTATGTCGCGTACAGCTAGTGTCTAATAATTAACGCATACATAAAAAATAACATCTTTTAAAGTATTCCAGTATTAGATAAATGTTATAGTTTCCTTTGTCATTAATACTATTTACACAGCACGTGAATAATATTTATCGACAACAAAAAAATGTTACAAATAGTAATAATAAAAACAATAATACTGTAATCAAATAAAACTTTTGAATTAATTAAAGAATGACCAATAACATTGAGGGCAGAGGAAATAATTAGCAAACAATAATATTCAGTTATAATGGATTTTTTAATAGTTTTGTTCACGCACTGAGCAATAAAAGTTATTTATAAATAATACCCACAATTATTAAGCGAAGACATGAATAATTAAACTACAATACGCCTATGTCACAGTTCATACAAAGTGCTATATTTTATCTAACATAATAAAAATCCATATTTTATGCGCTGCATACCGCTCATCTCGTTGGGATGAAAATAATTGTCGACTTACGAGTATTGCTCATAATTGCATAGTTTATAGGATACTATAGGGATAGTGCGGTCATGTGCCCGTGGCCTGCACGATACAATAAGTTATCGGAGGGGTAGATTGACCACCTGTGTTCGCCGAGCGCGGAGAACTGTATGGATGGAAAAGGGGATGAGTCGGCAAAGCTTGTCTACAACACACCACTTTGGCCCCAATTTCAGCTAAATGGGAGGACGCAGTTTAGTCGAACTGCAATCATTGGTTGCGTGCCACAGAGCTAACGGCTATATGACTGTTGGTTGCGCGACAGGCGATCATATCGGCATAAAGCTAGGAGGTCTGGGGTGATGGGATCCGCAGGCGGCAGTGCACGTCACGTAGTAATATGTGCCATTAGTCTCGTGTGCAACTCATTCTGAAAGCATAAATCTGTCTTGTAGCCATGGTGTCATTTTTAACATCCCCAACATTGCGGGATACGTGGAGGGTGGGGAGCGAGATGGACCAAAAACAATCACATTAAAAAACAGAAACCCAAAACAACCACAACAACAGCTGGACCCTCAGATATGGCTTTGAAACAAAATACACAGAAAGTCGGATCGCGTTCCAGGGCACCATCTATGGACCCGGTTGCTGGAACTCCGGGCCACGACGGGTTCTCTAATTAGGATCAATTAGAACGACTTCTTTTCGCCCAGGATGAAGCCCAAGCGGGCAAGAACACCGCCAATACAAGAGGAGACCTAAACCAACTGGTCCATAATATCAAGGCCGGACTCCTCGTACCAAAAACAGATGATGATGGTGTCAGAACAAAAACTTTTGAACAAAAACTTGTCTCTGGATATTAAAATGTCGTTATTGTATGATTGCGTAAACCCACTCTGCAAAGGAAGGAGGTGCCTCGACATAACCACCTGAGCGTGTGCCACCTACACCATCAGTTACCCAGTTGACCGGCCACTCAAAGAAGCTGATGGACATAGTACATATGGTCCCACACACGTGAGACTTATCCAATGGGACGGAAACGATGCATCTCGCAGAGGAGTCCTGCTAGTAGTTCTTGATATTGCATTTTAGTTAGTTCTGACACGACATTTGACCACGACCCGCCTGATGATAAGCAAGAGGAGGTCCAAGAGTGACGACGACTAAAAAAACCGAGTCAGTTCACGGCTGCCCCAGCCGCCGTCACTACGCCGGCCATACGTGCATCTTCACGAAGGATCCAAGGTTATAGGATGGAGAGAACACATGAGCTGGCAAGGCATTCCACTTGTCGATTGTTCTACAAAGAAAACACGCACCGAACTTTTTAGTTCAATGTCTAGACCAATCATGTTAAAATGCTAACATCCACAGTTGCTGCTAATTCAGCCCTAGATAAAATATCATCTGCTTACTCAATCGTCTTTAACTTGTTATTATCGACCTAAGTTTTCAGACAACCACGATTTATTTTTCAAATATAATTTGTAATTGAATTAATAACTAAACAAAAAAATAACTTCGCATTGATGAAGTTTTCACTTCTGTCGTGTAACATTTAATCTATTTAAAAGATATTAGAAATAAAACCTATGTTACAAATATTTCTCCGACCGGGAAACAAACCTGGGACTTTATGCGTAAAGGACTGGTGTGATAACCCAACACACATTATAAAAGAATATAACCGGTTTTACTTTGCACAAGATAATGGACGATAATTTGAGAAAACGAATATAATTATTCTTACAGGAAAACAAGAGCTACTTACAAAAGATATTCAATGGTGACAATCAATCAATGATTATTATGGAAAAAATATTTATACAATATCAGGAAGGCGGTCTCAGTCAGCCAGCCAAGTTTTATTCTTTATTGATGGTGTTGGTAAGAGCGGAGGATCAGAGGGAGTAACACTATCTTTTAGAGTAATATTGTTATAATTTCACCACGCAATTTTGAACCACTTTGTCGTACGAAAGTAAGCTTATTTTAAATATTACTTTCATAAAGTCAAGGCTCCGCTCGCGTGATCTCAGTGTAGTAGGTACCTATCGAAGTTTATGGCGGTCGGCATGCGCCTCCTAGGACTCTGCGCCCGGGTGCACCGCACCCCTTGAACCCCCGGGTAAAGACGGCCCTGCATATATACAATTTTTTAAATCAAAAACCATTTTTTGTAAACGATTAATTCAGAGAGGACACATTATGTCGTCCCCGGTAATATTGTAATTAAAAAAGAACTTTTAATAATTAAAGAGTAGGCGTCCAGTCGAAAGAGCTTGCGGGCTAAGAGTGGTGTTTAAAGCAGACAGGTAGTGGTCATTTGCCCAGTCTGCCGCCTCAGGTAGTACCACCACTTTCAAGTGTACAGGCGCGAAGTGACTCACTCGCCATTTTGGGATCAGATTGTAAGTTGCCGGTTTTAGGCCGGCAGGCATTAAAAACGTGCCTACTTTTCTTGCTTAAAATGCGCGGCATAGTGTGTATGCCCAGATTAAATTTCTTGTAGTTGTAAACGCGCGTTCTCAAACTGGGCATTCAGCGCCTCTCGCCTCGCTCTGCGCTGAATTCAGCTACCTCTAGTTACAGCTAATAAAAGCTTCTTATAGGAAACATGGGCTGAGATAGAATAAAACAATTCATAAACATTACCATTTTATTTAATAATTTATAGTAAATAATTAAAATACACTCAAAGAATAATTAATAACGCACAATTTAAGACACAATCTCTTTCAGAGACATAATTCTGATTGAAAATTTTAACATATACATAACATATATGTCAATAAACTTATCATTCACGGACATACGTTGGTACATAATAACTATACAACATATTTGACAAATTAACATCTATATGATCAGTCTATAATAAAATCTAACAAAATAAATTTAGGCAATTTTTAAAACTATTTACATTATTTTATTAAATGCAAATTTTATGGATAAAATTAAATTTATCGACCTGCTCACTAAAAAATCTCGCACCACCACGAAAAACATGGCGAGTCGAAAATGTTTATTGCTTTAAATACGAACACATGAATACTATAGACAAACACTTACAAAATGATCCACGCGCAGTTCTTCGATACTGCATCATATACATTTTAGTAATTAATATTCTTGTGGTCGTCACAATACAATAGCGTCACTCACTTTTAATTTGGTATAAATTAGTTAATCATATATCACAATTACATTTGAACTTTTAATTTATATCATACTAATATAAAATGTACAAGCCGCTAAGCGACTAAATTCATTCACACTTCAAAGGTCGAAATATTGTAAGGCCCTGACCATTCACAAAAAAAGGCAATCTGGAGACGGTATTATTCACTTTGTGAAGTCGGTGTGGAACATACAAAAATGACTCTTAAACATACAAAAACTACCAAGGCCCAAGCCACACAAGTGCGCCGCTTAAGTCCAAGTCAGACAGGAAAGAGCTCTTCATTTGGTGCTTAGATGTGCCCTGAGTGTTAGCCAATTGATTATTGCTGCTACGCTCAGTGGCTATGCCAGGTGTATATTGCCAACTTAGTACGTCTTCCTATGAGAGTTTACATAAGAAGCGCAGCACTTGATACCTACACAGTAGACTAATAGCTAAAGCAGTATTTTTAGAAATTATTAAAGAATTTTCTAAAATACTTAAATAAAATATCGTTTAAGATAGAAATAAATGAAATCGTGTTTATAATATTAAACACTAAATATTAAAATTATATAACATAACTATAATAATAACAATTTATTATTTTTATAATTTTAATTTATTATGTATAAAATAAAATAGAATTAAGTATACAATTGATTAGTGTTACATAATTAAAACAATATTATGTAAATATTTTATATGTCTATCGGATTATACTACGTTGCCTCGCCAGGCAACTATATAGACAATCAGTTTGGACTTAGTCAATGTCCGCTATGTAAATGTATTACGTAAAATATAGCTTGACCAATGTTATATTTCTATTGAAATGAGAAATATACAAGACATGCAAGAGTGTAAAAAGTAAAAAAATAATATGCAAATGTGTAAACATATACACGCTATGAGGGTCGTATTAACATTTACCCGCCCCATGTGATACCGTTAAAATTATAAACTACTTTTGAATAAAATGTATATATATCCCAGCCCGTACTCCGAAATATTATTGGTTAGTCATGAACTTCTGTAATAAAACGTTTTTTTTGTTCTTTTGGAGTGCTTCATCTGGCACTCAATGAAATCGATAAACAAGTTTAGTCATTGTCAAAGTATAAAAAAGCATGGGTTTACCGACAATTAACGGTTGTAGTTAATAGGAAGCTTCAAATGCCAAATTCGTATTAGACACCACAGCAATAAGAAACTATTACTAAATACAGACCGTTTATTTATTAGTTAAATGATACTCGCCTACAAGATATAATTTTAAGGATATAAGCGACACTGGTACTCACAAAAAGGTCTTAATATCCTAAATACCAATGATTCAAAGGGCATTACAATTTCAGTTTAAACGTCTATATTTTCCTATCAAGATTTCCTTTGCAATAACTAAAAAAAAGTCACAAGGTCACAAATAAAATCTGGAGTTGGCAGAGAATAGCTACGCCTTTAGATGGGCAATTAAATGTCACATGCGCTTGCGTCAACTGATAAAAAAAAATGTCGTGTGCACAAAGGTAGCTCAATAAAATGACTTGGTAAACGTCACTACGAACTGTCACAAAGGTCGAGCTATTTTTTACAGAGTATAAATACAAACATAAGCATAAAAATAAAATAAACATTGTAACCTAGAAGCTCCAAGCGAATCACTTTCCTGTCTGGATTGGGTCTAACAATTGCTATATTCAATTTTTCTTTATACGGTGACCTGTAAAAAAAAAGAATATATTATTATATATTACTTGCTGTACTGCGGTGCACGCAGGCGGACTTAATGCTAGTTAGTATTCTCAACCAACCAATATTTGGGATAATAGAAGCAATTCTAAAAATATGTGAGTTTTTTTAATTAATTAAACAATAATAACAAAGATGTTTTTTTTTGACTCGACATGTGAAAGCACCCCGCTTGATGTTAAGCTGGAGTGCGGTCCAAGCATGGATGTCACTGCTACTACAATTCAATAACTGTAAGTAGTAGTTACATACACTATGCCGCCTAGTTGAAACCGGCAACTTACAAGCTGATCCTGAAACGTAACTAAATCACTTTACGGTCTGTATACTTGTAAGTGGTGGTACTACCCCGGATCGGCAGACTGGGTACCACTGCCTACCACTGTTTAAAATATGGAATACTTACCAGTACGCGGCAAAATCACGACGCTATTATCTGCGAAGGTGCATTTGTGCATGATGTTTCGAAACGAATACAATATAGTGAGATGTTTTTTCTCACCAATGTGTGTATCGAAGAACCCAGGCAAATCCACCTAAGATAAAACAATATGTATTATATTTATTTTATTTGTATGTACAATGACGGACTAAATGTTGCTAGTCATTCTCTGCCAGACAACTTTAGAAACCAGCAGAAAGATCAAATTTAAGGATAAAATGGAAAATAATAATAATAATAAATAAACTCTATACCAGCGGTATAGATGATGGCCGTTTTGACGTTTGACCCGCTCATGAAGTTTCGTAAAAATTAATAATTTCGTTTAAAGGAGCAAATTACTGTTCTTTATTGTAACTATAAATAACAACAATTGTTCCATCAAACGGAATTATAAATTTATACGAAACTTCATGAGCGGGTCAAACGTCAAAAAAAACCTTATAGCGTGCCGCTGGTATATTAAAGGAAAATAAAATCGGAGCCATCCTTAATAAAGCTGAGTTGCCTAGTGCCCATAGCCATAGACCTTGTATGAAGAGAATTGTGGATGTGAAGAAACCAAGGGGAGTTGTCACGGTGTCAAGACCGTGGTAAGTGGCACTCAATTGTCTCTGCCTATCCCTGCGGGAAAAAGGCATGACAATTAGATTAATTTAAAATACATATGTAAAAAGATGAAAAATGAAGATGAAAGATGAAAAGTACAAAAATAAAAAAAGCACCTCCATCTGACATGGACTGAGGTGACGCGGACTAAGGTCACTGTAAAGTGAGTTAGGGTTATCGGTCGTCAGTGCTTCTGGCCCTCCCATTGCTTACCAACAGACACAACGAGGACACAACAAAAAATATAAAAATATATAATATAAAAACACGCCTAAATGAAAATGTGAACTAAAAAGTGAATAATCTAACTTCGACCCGCCTGATGATAAGCAAGAGGAGGTCTAAGAATGCCGACGAATGAAATAAACGAGTCAGTTCACGGTTGCCTCAGACAACGTCACAGTGCCGGGCAAAAAAAAATTCAAATTATTCAGACCTATAGAAGTGGGTGAAAATTAATTTGAAAGATTCCGTTACATAGTTACATACAAGCGTGTTAAAAATATTATTAATGAGTAAGATTATTATAATAATAGCTCATCCATGTAATTTATTACTACGCGAATAAATTTCATTATGTATTATGTTTATTTTTGTTGATCGCATATATTTCAAGTAATATAAAACCTCATTCAGCTGTTAGTTATTGTTATGGGCGGAGTGGCAGCTACGTCCGGACTAGTATTATTGTAGCTAATTATTATATGCTTTTATGTATCTCGAACAAAAGAATAATAACCTATCTCAAGTGACTGTGGGAATTCGCATTTATGTTTAATTTTGTGACAATAAAATATAAAGTAACATAATACCTATCTTGATAGGATTATATATTTATCATTTATAAGAGTGCTCGTTAGGAATACGAGTAAAGGAAGCGTTTCATGCGGTAATTGTCTATGATTTAGCAACTACTTATGCTCGTTTATAAGCTTATCGAGTACATAAACCCATTGTAATTAGGATTTTAATAGAGAAGGGTTTATATCACACACAGACACCACATCAATCAATCAATCAATCACGCCTTTTTCCCACAGGGATAGGCTAAGAAATGGATCGCCTCTTGCCACGATCCTGACACAACTCCTTTGCTTCCCTAACATCCACAATTCTCTTCATACATGCTCTATGGATAGAGGTTGCAAATAGTTTAGTTTACACTTCTATATAACTAATAGTGAAACAATATCACTTTTTATTTATTTAAATAATCATTTTAATTGTATCTATACCTACATACCTCCACACCCATAAACCTACATACACTGGCACCAACATACCTCCACACCCATAAACCTGCATACACTGGCACCAACATACCTCCACACCCATAAACCTGCATACACTGGCATCAACATACCTCCACACCGATAAACCTGCATACACTGGCACCAACATACCTCCACACCCATAAACCTACTTACACTGGCACCAACATACCTCCACACCCATAAACCTGCATACACTGGCACCAACATACCTCCACACCCATAAACCTGCATACACTGGCACCAACATACCTCCACACCCATAAACCTACATACACTGGCACCAACATACCTCCACACCCATAAACCTGCATACACTGGCACCAACATACCTCCACACCCATAAATCTGCATACACTGGCACCAACATACCTCCACACCCATAAACCTACATACACTGGCACCAACATACCTCCACACCCATAAACCTGCATACACTGGCACCAACATACCTCCACACCCATAAACCTGCATACACTGGCACCAACATACCTCCACACCCATAAACCTGCATACACTGGCACCAACATACCTCCACACCCATAAACCTGCATACACTGGCACCATCATACCTCCACACCCATAAACCTACATACACTGGCACCAACATACCTCCACACCCATAAACCTGCATACACTGGCACCAACATATCTCCACACCTTAAACCTACATACACTGGCACCAACATACCTCCACACCCATAAACCTGCATACACTGGCACCAACATACCTCCACACCCATAAACCTACATACCCAGCCACCAATACACCTCCACCTATAAACATTACATATTTATGAAATAAAAATATAATATTTCTTACCTTTGTGGCTGCTAGCAACTCCAGTCTTGATTCTTTAACAAGACATTGTAATGGCACAGTAACATCAATATTTTCATCATGCAAGCTAAGCATCTTTGATAGATCTTTGGGTATAACATGTTCCTTCGCGCCTGTTAACACAACGTTATACATATAAATACTACAGCACGGCCTTCATTAGATAACCAGGATACATGTACAGTCGGAATCATTAAATTATTAACATAAAGACTAAAAATATTAACTATATTTTACATGCTTTTCTTTACCAATTAATAAAATAAGATGTACATTAATGGCAACTGATAAAGCATTTCATCTGTCAATTGTTCGGCAAAATAAACTTTGACAAAAGATTTTTAATCTTCTCAATGTACTTTCCATTAGTGTGGAATAGCCGTCGTACTTTTAAACGATATTATTTTCATGGACAAGAATAATGTTGGAATCTGTATTATTTTTAAGGGTAAACAAATGAGTCACTGGGTATAATTCCTTTAAATAACTCATTTCCTGTACAATTGATTATGGAATATTACAAGTTTTACAGTTTATTGGTGTAGTTTTTACTTTGAGGTTTATTTATCGTGCATTCGTGGTAAGCCGTAATATTTATATTTTTGAATTGAAATACAAGAAAAAATGCTTCTGAAATTAAGAAATATAAAGAAATCAAAAATGAATGCCAAGAATAGACTAAATTTAAAATACCTCGTTCCAATTTTCCATAAATGGCACGTATTATAATTAGACCATTATTTTTCTCTTCTTCAGCCTTTACTCGTAGCGCCGAATCTCTCATTAACTCAGTAGCGGCTCGCGCTTCTTTTTGTAATTGCTGAACTCTGTATACAAAAAGTGCATTTATTATTACCACGTCACGCCACTCGGCAACTTTGAACTACGGCTTGGAGCAAGAAAATGTTTCACAGCATTTAATTGTAATATTTAATAATTTTTATGTTTGTTATTGAAATAAAATTTACTCCGAGTCTTCAATGCAGAGTGCCAAAGCTAAAATAATAGATGTACCTACGTTATATACAAAATTGAAAGTGGACACATGATTATGCAGTAATTAACTGAAGAGGTTAAAGCAATTGTTATGAAAATTAGAAATATAATAATATGTATGAAATATCGTATTTAATAACAAAATATTTGCTTTTAAGCCAATCAAATTAATTTTAACGCTTCACTATAATGAAGATGATTCAGACGCAATTGTTTTTATATTCAAACATCGTCCTTTTAAATAAAAACATATGTTTTAAAGTCAATTAATTTTAACTACAACTAGAGTAATTTCAAATAGACGACCATAAGTATTTTGAAAGGCAAGCAAGACACAAAATAAAATATGAAGTAATATTAAATTTATTTATACTTGATTTCTTTACATTACTAAACTAATCTACTAAACGAGATTATATCATAGAAACCGTTTGTAATTAATTTTCTAAGGGACAATGATGGTCCTCGTTAGTGAATAATATTTGCTACCTATCGATAGAAAATACGTAACAAATGAGGAAGCCATCTCTCCCATAGGGCCTTTGTTATCGCCATAAAATTACTCTACTTATTATTAAGTTATCAGCCTAGTGCTCATAACCACAGATCCTGTATAAAGAGAATTGTGTGTGTGAAGGAAGCAAGGGAGTTGTGTAAGGATCGTGGCAAGTGGCTCTACATTATCTCTGCCTATCCCTGTGGGAAAAATACGTGACAATTTGATTGATTGATATTATTATTTTAGAGGTGCCGTCAGGCAAGTCGAGGTCAGATATCGGTCTCAATTAATAAAACAGAAAGTGAAAAGCAATAACATAACATCAACAGACTGTAGTACCACCATTTTTAAGTGTACAGACCGTGTAGTGACTCAATCGGGTTTCGAGAGCCACGGTGAGCCATAATGTTACCTTTTTAGCTTACCTTTCAAAATTTGCTTCTAAGAGCTTTATTTTTTTCTTTTCTTCTTTCTCGTGTGCGATGGGGTCGAGGACAAACGTTTTTATTACCATCCACGAAAGTATTGGCAGAACTGTTCCATAACAAACTGGGGACATCATTACCTCTTCACTTAATTGTATCGGCAGAATTATGGTTTGTGAACAATACACTAATCTGTTGACAATAAAATAATTTAAAAAATATTTATTAACAATTTTTAACGACTACATACACATAGCAAGAATAAGAGATTTAGAATATGAAAAAGTTGTAGCCGCAGGGTAATCGGGTTTAATGAGAAGTATATTTAGAATAAACAAAACTTTCTCCAGAAATAGGCAGAATCAAACGATCGAACAGAAACAAGGCGACCGTGGTGTAGTGGCAGTGCAACGGTTACGCAAACCGAGAGCGAGTTCGAGACTACCCACCGGTACCAATGTATCTTTGATATATGTACTTGGGTTGTCCTGTTTCTATGATACAAGCACTTTAGTAGAAATGGAAAAAAAAAAAATATTTTGACATTGCACTCTTCCTACCCACACATTATTTTGTTCATATTTCGCATAAATTCCAATGTGGGAAGAAATCTTGAAGCTATATTACTTTATAAAAGGTATAGGCAGGCATAGGTAGCCAAATTTAATGAACCCAAATAAGTATAAGTTTTGATTGGTAAAATTTGTTTTCTTGATTGTTAAAACTGCTTTCAATTTGTTTTCAAAGTCTATTAGAACTTTCTTAATATTATTTAATATGAATTTTTATTTACTCATTACAGACTTACAGCTAGATTACATTTTCAACGATATATTACATAATTATACAGTCCATTATTTGTTATATTTTTTTCGGCTCCTAATAAAATAATGATAGATAGTCGTAAATACATGTTATTCCAAAATTGTAGGCAAAACTTATTGTAGTAGCAGACGTATCTATTAATGCATTGCACTCCCACTTAACATCAGGCATAGTATATTAGTACTCTGCCCCGAGTGGGAGAGGACACCTCAGGTGCATTAAGTGTTCTCAGCTGGTTGCAATTACCACCCTACACAGATGCAAATCCCCCATAGTGACCACGTCGCGATCGGGGACTAGTTTGTGTAGCACCAACTGGTTGGGAGGTTGTGGATGTGGTTAGGGTTAGGCTTGATTAAACTTACTTTAGTTTTAGTAAAACACCTGTAGGTATTCCGAACGCAAGCGCAGCTGATATCTTACAGTATTTTGATACTTCCTTTTCTGCACCATATTCTACCAATGCTCCAAAAGTTCCATATCTGATAAATAAAATTATATAAGATTTTTAGGCAACCGTGATGTAGTGGCATTGCGATGGTTACACAAACCAAGAGCACGAGTTCGAAACCACCCTCCGGTACCAATGTATCTTTGATGGTACTATGGTTGTCCTGTTTCTATGATACAAGCTAAAGTAGCTTAGTATAGAAATGTAAATAAGAAAAAAAAAGTTGATTCTCTTTATTCTAAGTAAACAGTTCAACACAATTTATACTTCAGAGCCTTTAAAAGATATTTGACACAAGGGAAAAGTGCCGGGTTTGATTTCCGGTTGGAGCACATTTGTTTTATAGCTTTTATTTTAGATTAAATATTTACATACTTATTTATTACTATGATCAATGTATCACTATTTAATTTAAATATTTATTTTATAATTATTACTAATTAATTTACTAAATAATACTATTTAATTTTTAATTAATATATTTATTTCAATATGCGCAACTGATTTACCATGTTATCTATTTATAGACATTACTTAAATTGAAGGAAGCGATGGAGTTGTTTCAGGATCGTGGCAAGTGGCGCTTCATTGTCTCTGCCTATCCCAGTGGGAAAAAGGTGTGACAATTTGATTGATTAATTGACTTAAATTAAAAGTTTCAAAATAATATTTTAATATGCTATTTTCAGTTAAACTCAAAGGTCTCATAAAAGTTATAAATCGATTGTGAACACGACAAAGACCTTTCGTACTTTGAAACTTTAGTGTATTTCCAACAGACTTGTCACGTTATTAGACTTGCATAATGACGGCGACGAGTCGTAAAACGAGTCGGTTTTTTCAGTCGTTGGCATGCTTGGACCTCCTCTTGCTTACCATGAGGCAGGTCCAGGTCAGATGTCGAGGCACAATAATAGAACTAAAATACTAAAAGAGTGGGTTCAATTTTTATTTCATTTTATACGGCGTTCACACGAGGCGAATTTAGTTGATTAGCTGCGAAATCGTTCGCGATTTGGACCGTCTGAACAGACTTTCAAATCGAAAGTTGAAGCAATAAATATCAGTTCAACAAAAGTTAAACACCTTTCAACTTTTATTAATTAAATTAATAGCTGACAGCGAATCGACTTGTCTGAACATGTTTGTTCAACTTGCATTGAATAATCAGTCCAATCAGTATGTCAATCAGCGCGATTGAGTACCTATGTATTGTGTATTGTATTCCTCTGTCACCAGTTTTTTGTTTGTTTGTAAAATAAATTGTGACTAAAATGTAAATTATGGCGTCCGTATGTACGAGAAAAATGTTGCAATGGACAGATAGTGTAATGACACGTGTAATATTAAGCTGATTATTATTGAATCGTGAGAACGCTACAATCAAATAGCTTTCATTGTTGAACGATATATACTGAACAATTAAATTCGCTTCGTGAGAACGCCGTATTAGTTAGATATTTTGTTATTTGTATATTTATTTAATAATAAAACTTACTTTAAGGCAAGTCGAACTTTAATATCTGCATTAGGCTTAAACACGAAGTTCATTGAAATAAATGAATGTGGTGACCCAATCTGAATTGCGGAGCTTGCATTAATAACTTCTGAACCCCAAATATATGAAGTAGACATTGAGGAACCATCTTTTCCTATTTTATATGATAAGTGCCCAATTGAATTTCCATCCATTTGCATAGAGATGGCTGCAAAAAAAATATATGATTATATTTTTTTTTAATCTTAAGCTGGTGTGTTGTCCATTAATGAAAGTCACTGCTACTACATATTAATAACTGTAAGTAGCAATCACATCCACTATGCCGGTCCAGTCGGAACTGACAACTTACAGCGACCAAATCACTTCACGGTCTGTATACTTGTAAGTAGTGGTACTAACCCGGATTGGCAGACTGGCAAGAGTGGATTCCCTACCACTCTTTAATAAATCATGATTTAATGGGCGTTTTATAAATCGTTCCATCACCGGTCAGTTGGTTATTTTTTTTACTTATTATTAAAAATAAACTATTTAGGAGCATGGTTTTCCTCATACACATCATTCCTTTTTTTATAAGGTTTTCTCTTATACACCCTTAACACAATTCTGAGTACGCCCTTGCCTTATAAAACTATGGTGTTATAAGGCAATATATTAGTATTATATTATATTTATTTTTAATATATTTGTATTATAATTAAATTAGTGAAACGGGCAGACGTTTTTCTTTTTTAAAATTGTGTTTGTGTTTGTTTTCAAACCATCCAGGAACTAATTAAAATATACACATAAAATTTCATCCAAATCGGTCCAGCCGTTTAGAGGGAATTAAGTGACAAACACACATACAGAAGAATTATATTATATATAATAAGATTAAAATGTAAAACTCACTGGATGCAAAACTGGGTGCTATCCCCCTCGGAGTAAAATGTACGCTTACAGCTGTATTAAGGAACAACATTTTAGAAATTCGTTTAAATACTTTCATGCCAAGCAGAGGTGTATTGCCAATGCCCACATCATATTCGGTCCAGAAATCTTCTGACGAATAATGGCGATTTGACACGTTAATATTTCCAGAACCTAAAAATAAAATAAATCTATAAGAGTCATGCTTATCATAATATTACTAAATTTTAGATCTGATACATAAATATATCTAGTAAAAATAGGTAGGTAATAAACATTACAACTCAGTA
The DNA here is from genome assembly GCA_905220615.1 of Tinea trinotella. NCBI lineage: Eukaryota > Metazoa > Arthropoda > Insecta > Lepidoptera > Tineidae > Tinea > Tinea trinotella. The sequence goes on from HG992305.1 coordinate 9,144,577, forward strand.
CACTTGAGAAGAGAAGACAGAGAGGTGATCTCATTGAAACCTACAAAATACTAAATGATCACTATGATGTGCCCCAGTCTATGTTTAAAACTAAAGATTATACCAGGTTTCGTGGTCATAATATGCAACTAATAAGAGTCCTAGCAAAGCCCCTACTACATTTCTTTAACAAATCGTGTAACAACAAAAAACTCTTGGAACAAATTGCCAGAAGAAGTTGTCATTGAAATCACAGTTACACAATTTAAAATTAAATTGATAAATACCTAATACCTGAATAGTGCACAAGTAAAGATATAGACGCATTCAACGAGAGCTGCTAGTCTATTATTAAATAATAATAATAACAACTCATCCAGCGCTCAAAGTAATAACAGGAGAATTGGTTTCTTCTATCGTCGGCGTTGTTGAATCATCCCTTGCTTACCACCAGGCAAGGCATTCTAGTTTGTTATTAAAGGAATCATTGTTTTCTATTACACTCCTAGACATTTTGCACATTTTCTACCTAACATCAATCAAATTGTCACACCTTTTTCCCACAGGAATAGGCAGAGACAGCGAAGCGCCATTTGCCACGATCTTAACACAACTCCTTACTTCCTTCACATCCGGAATAATCTTTATACAAGCTCTAGGCAACCCACCAACAGTACTAAACATACAGTGTCAATTAATCCAATCACGCCTTTATTCCAACAGAAATAGGCAAATACAATGGAGCGCCACTTCTTACGATCCTGAGATAACTCTTCTTTGCTTCCACCTTCCCTTTGTGGGAAATCTTCAACCATTTATTTTTTATTGAGACTAGAAGTCTGACCTAGATTTGCCTGATGGTAAGGCCAGGGGAAGTCCAGGAGCGCCTACTACTAAAAAAACTGATTCAGTATAGATCAGTGTTTCTCAACGTGGGGCCTACGCCCGACAGGGGGGCAATTTGATAGTTAAGGAAGGCAATTTAAAAATGGACTCGACACGACTTTAACCCTTTCGCTTTGGGTTATTCAAATGCAATGCTATATATCGGTGACAAATTTAACAAAAAAAGCAAATTCTTAAAAAAATCCTGTGATCATTTATATTTCTTAAAGAAACAAAACAATTTTTAAAGATTAAAAATTAGGTATTAGAGACTGTTAGAAATGTTAAGGTGGGACATGGCCTTAAAAAGGTTGGGATACACTGGTATAGAACGTCTCAATCTGCTTCATTAAAATGGCTTTTGAATTAGTGAGGTGAAAAAATAATTACCTATTCCATTTTGTGTAGATACTCCGCCAGCTATTGAAAGGGTGTCTCTAGTTGTGATAGGTGCATTAATTGATTGCTGAATATTTATTCCAGATATTTCTATATCTCTAAAATTTGGTTCATCTCTGGAAAACAATGAATATGTTAGAGCACTCACTATGGTGCAGCTCAGCAGATGCAGCAACTTGTTTTATGTGCAAAAACATTTTTTAAATACATTTCTATACTAAGCTACCACTATTCTATACTTTTCTTTGCCCGGCATAGTGACGGCGACTGAGGCAGCCGCGAACTAACTCGGATGTTTCAGTCGTCGTCACTCTTGGATCTCCTCTTGCTTATTATGTATTAAATGTCGTGTCACAATAAAATAATATATATACATAGGTAAGTAAGGCAACCATAGTGTAGTGGCAGTGCAATGGTTACGCAAGCCGAGTGCACAGGTTCGAAACCACTCACCGGTAACAATAGATCTTTGATATGTGTACTTTGGTTGTCATGTTTCTATGACACAAGCACTTTAGTAGCTTAGTGTAGAAATGTATAATAAAAAAACCATATACATTGATACTAGCCGTTGAACTGGTAGTTCTTGATTGGCGGTATCATTTCACTACTACTAAGACCTTCTTTTATCATTGTGACTCGACATAACACCCTGATTGATGTTAAACTGATGTGCGGTCCATGAATGGAGGTATCTGCTAGTTTCATTTAAATAACTGTAAACGGCAGTCACATCCACTATGCCGGCCTAGTTGGTACTGGCAACTTACAAGCTGATACCGAAAAGCGACTAAATCACTTCACATTCTGTAAACTTAATCAGCAGACTGGGTACCATTGCCTAACACTCTTTATGGTTACGCTAACCTAATGCACATAACATTAGAGTTAACTTTCCATGTTAAAATTAATTATTGACTTATAAAAAGTTCAGATAAGATTTTACTCTTATCTATCTTACGTAATATTTGCCAGTAACATAATATTTGAATATTTGTCCCAGAATTTTTCAAATATTTGTGTAAGAAATGTTTGAATTGCTGCTAATAAAACTGAGGATGCACACAAATCGTAAGGATTTACATATATACAGGGCGTCCCAATAATCAACAGTAACCTGGTAATTTTCAAACAATTTATAATTTATTTTTAAAATTATAGAAATTAAAATTAAATAGCGAATATCACCATTCTGTGATGATCTTTATTCAAGTATTATCACTATAATCACTTGTTTCTATTGTAATATGCCTAATCATTTTTCTGTAGATTATAATGTACATTTTAAACACAAATGTCTCAGTTTTTACAAAATTATCAAGCCTTATACTAAAAATTATTTGATCACCCAACTTTAACTGACAGTACTGAAAGAAAAATTCACTGTGCTATTTCGGCAAGTAAATTCAAATTATGGCTCGTTTATTTTTAATTGCTTCAATAAGTTAAAAAAGGATTTTTTTTTTTTTGAATAATCGAAAGTAATGGTAACCTAGGATTTATCTAAATCCATAACTTTCAGGTACAAGCTTGGTTGACATGAATAGTGACAATCAAAAAGATAACAGGATGGCGATTTTCTTAATTAATTTTAATACCTTAAACTTTAAAATATTTTTTTCCCATAGCTGTCATTACCTGGCCTGGCCTGGCCTATCACCAGTTCACGGCTTGACGTTAATTAATGGAACAGCCTGTATATTCTGTTAATAAATATAAATAAACATACGAAATGTCATATTCATCACTATAGGTTTGAAAGAATTCAGAAGCATTAATTGACATTGTGATTGTGCCTTTAGGATTTGTTGTTTGTTCTAACATTTTTTCTTCACGTTCCCTTTGTAATCTGAAACAATTTAACATTTTCATTTATGTGCAATCAATGATTATTAGAACCATTATAATTACACAGCTTCTAAATATTTTCATTATACATATTTATAAGGAATAGCACATTGCGTGATAGATGTGGTTTGAAAGAGGATGTAGGTGCTGAGGTAACAACTTGTATGGATGTAGTAACAACTTCCTTTGTCAATCCTTGTTACTAACAAGGATTGACAAAGGAATGCTTCCATGGTTTGGGCACATGGAAAGGATGAGTGAAAGTAGATTAACGAAAAAAAATTATAAATCTCATGTGAATAAATAAGGCAGGCCCAGAAGGGTGTTTTCCGACCAAATCATAGACATCCTCAAGAAAGCTAGGTTGCCTAGTACCCATAACCATAGAGCTTGTATGAAGAGAATTGTAAATGTGAAGGAAGCGAAGGAGTTGTGTCAGGATCGTGGCAAGTGGCGCTCGATCGTCTCCTTGAGAAAAAGGCCAAATGATTTGATATTTGGTTAGTGATATGGTTACACCAGTGGCACGCTATGATGGCCGTTTGGATGTTTGCCCCGCTCACGAAGTTTCATATAAAATATTAATTACGATTAAAGGAACAATCGTTGTTCTTTTATATAGTGACAATGAAGAACAGAAATTTGCTCCTTTTTTTTTATTGTGACACGACATCTGACCTCGACCCGCCTGATGATAAGCAAGAGGAGAGTGACGACGACTGAGAAAACCGAGTTTGTTCACAGTTGGCTTAGACGACGTCACTATGCTGGCCAAAGAAAAAACATAATTAATAAATATTACGAAGCTTCATGAACGGTCAAACGTCAAAATGGTCAAACTTCGAAACGGCCATCATAGCATACCACTGGTCAGTGGCGTAGCGTAAAAGTAAGCCGCCCGGGACGGAAAAAAAATTTGCCGCCCCCTTATTTAGGAATTTCAATCATAGTGTAAAACAAAAATATGAATTTCAAAATATGAATTTTGAATTTTAACGATTTATATTAGTTTTTTTGGATTTTGCCGCGCCCTGAATGGTGCCGGCCGCCCCCTCCGCCCCCGCCACGCTACGCCACTGCCACTGCCACCAGTGTATAGTAATATCAGAAATAGAGCTCAGCTTCATGAATTCAGAATTGAATAAATAAGTGATGTTGCAAAAAAATACTATGTATATTCTGAACTTTAATAATAAATTACTGTTGAATAAGTTTTTGAAATGACCTAGAAGTTGTCATATAATAATCAATTCAAATCTGTGCGAATAATAAACTTTGGGTTGCCTGAGTAATACATGGATATTATTTAAACATCTATTGTTAGAAACATTGCAAAGTAAATCTATTATTTATGCAGAATAAATTTATGCCAATGAAATACAACCTTCTTTTATTCATGTCCTTGATACATAAGCAAGTTACTAAATATATTTGTGCCTTGACAAAATTTTCTATTGAAAATTTGTCATGAGTTGTAATTTTAGTGTCCTTTGCAAGACATCAGTCATTTATTGCATTGAAACTTAATCGCAAAGCATAGTAATAATTGAGCGGTAACCTTTTTGTACTTTTGTCTGTCAACCATAATTGAATAAAATATATATTTATTGCATATTCCTAAAAATGACTTGAATACATCTAACTAAAGTAACATATTAGGAATTCTTAATTTCTAATCAAATCAAATTGTCATGCCTCTTTCCCACAGGGATAGGCAGACACAATGGAGCGCCACTTGTCACGAACCTAACACAACTCCCTTGCTTTCTTCACATCCACAATTCTCCTCTTACAAGCTCTATGGTTATTGGCACTAGGCAACCTAGCTTTCTTGAGGATATCTCTGATTTGATTTGAAAACACCCTCCCGGACCTGTATTGTTTGAATGCATCCATCCACATCGGATTTATAAATTCCTATCGTAAATCTACTTTCACTCATCCTTTCCATATGCCCAAACCATCAAAGCATCCCTTTGTCACTAAATCTTCTTTTTCATTTTCATCTACAATTCTTAATTTAATACTTTATATTAATTACTAATAATAAATAAATGCATTGAATAAAATGTAACAAAATTAATTAATTTAATGTTAAATTATTAATACTCATTTACTCATTATATTAGTTGAATTGATATTATAGAATTGTGGATGTGAAGGAAGCGAGGGAGTTGTGTCAGGACTGTAGCAAGTGGTGCTCCATTGTCTCTGCTTATCCCTGTTTGAAAAAGGTGTGACAATTAGATTGATTGATTAATATTTAACTAACCTTTCATATTCCTCACGGATTTCTTTTGGAGTTCGAGATCTATATACTACTTGCCACCCTTCTACTTCAAGACCCCGTTTTCCTGAAATCAATTAAAGAGCAGTATGGCTATTAAACATTAATGAATTTATAGAAAATCATCGAAGAAATTAAGGCAATCTTAAATGCTGAACATCAGCCTCTCCCTTAAGAACTCCATTCCAAAAGACAAGATGCCAGTTGCATTCACCTGTATATTGTCATTTATAATAGTTGATAGAGGATTAGGATAGATAGGATAGGATAGGAGGATTAGATAGAGGATCCCCCCTAATGGTTGGCGGCTTGGGGATCACAGTATACACACCACACATTAAGAGGATGCTGCTGCCCATCCTCTGGTGAGACTGGTTAAGTTTTAGGACATCCCTGTTGTGGTATGGTATCATAGTCTAGTGGTAGTCAAATGGTATCATAAACCAAGAGACCCATGTTTAGTAGTTTAGTATAGCAGGGTAAACAAAAAACAATTGAACTCATAATCAACTAATGATGCTCTTTAACAAGTAACAGAAATCTATTTAGTCTACAAATCTATCAAACACATACCCATTGTATCATAAATTGCTCTTTTTTTAGCATCCATTAAAACATCATAAGCTTCTTTGATTTTGTTAAATACTTGCTGCGCCCACTTCCTCTTTTTATCATCTGTACTATGTTTATCTGGATGAAATATTCTAGAGAATTTTCTGTATGCAGCTGTGATTTCATCATTAGAAGCCTGTTGTTAAAACATTAGGTTATTTTTTCATTATTTTTTTCTTTTATTCTATCTACAATTAGTTGGCTATGTATAAATCGTTAGCACAGTAAAAAGCCTCAAGCATTTTTCTTTTCTTTTTGCTATGACCATATTCATGGCTTCTATTGCATTGTCTAAAACTATTGTTTTTTGTGGGTTAGTTCTAGCTTTATTATTATAAATAAGAGAAAAAAACAATTTAGATATTCAAAATGCAGTAAATTGCAGAAACTTGGGAATTGCTATTTATCATTCCAATATTGTTTACAATAACTCCTTGGATTCAATAATTTAAATTCGTATTGATAAAACCATTTAAGAGCACTTATACAAAATTACCACGTTGTAAATTAAATAACATAAGAAGTAGTTAAGAATATTTGAAGTTTTAAAACGACCGCATGTTCGCGGATATTTAACTTAGTTAGAATCACCAAAGCTACATTTTTAAACCAATTATGTTATTATTTACTAGGTATAATATTGAATATTTTTAATATGATTAATTATATTATTTTAAAGTTATATAAGTGATCATAACAAATTTAAGGTTATGAAAGACATTAACGTATTTTTATATTTACCTCTCGCGGAATATTCAGCAAGCGATAGTAATCTTCTTCGATTATTAGATTTTCTAACTCCGAATCCATGTTTTAATAAGAAATTGTAAATTTAATTCTATAATAATAATCCAAATTTCGTCATGGAACAAATCTGTCCGCAACCGACTTTAATTCCCCTCCACGACAAAAACTGACAATTATATTTTTAAATTAATGCTATGGGTATGTATCCAATGTTCAGCTATAAAATATAATAATAATTAAAAGTTTGAAACATTTATTGTAATACTTTAGGCATATTTGGAATCAAATATAACATATGCTTTTGTTTATTTCATGATAATAAATAAAATTATTATAATATCATATTGCAAAAGCCATATAATAAATAACTACAGACGTGTTACTCTTTAGAAATGTGTGTGCAATGCTGTTAACAAAATTTCAAGCTCTTATTCAAGAATTGTTGCAAGTAATGAAACAAACTAGTACAAGTATTAAAAATATATTTACTAATATGCGAATAAAATAAGAATATGACGGAATCGGCGCCATTTTGTGACTCCTAACTTGGAGAGTTCAACTTCACTTTAGTATGGTGTCTTTTTCTTTGCGGACCGTCAAGAAAAAGACATCTTTGAATCAGTCAAGTGAAGTTAGTCAACAGCCCGTCCATTCTTATTCTAATAGCATAGTATCGAGTTTTTAAAGAAGCAGAGGTACAGCGCGTTACAAGGATTGGCTCTCTATTGGCGCTCTTAATGGGTAATCACAGCTTTTAGAGTCTTGCCAAAATTGTAGAATCTAACTTTTGTCGTGGTTGCCTTATAGCTGGCTCACTGGCACATTCGGTAAAGGCGAAAATCAATCTTTTAGCCTACGATCTTCTTTGAACAGCGATCGTGATGCAGGGCCAACCACCTTGCCTTCGTGCGAATCTACGATGCCTGATATCCGTATGGATGCTATATTCGCAGGGAGCAACGATCTAAAAACACTTCACATCAAACAAACAATGCTTTTAGCCCTTTACTAAGCTAAAACTAAGTAAATAAAACAATAATAATATAACTTACCGGTTACCACCCAGGTTGCTCTACCAAAGTTACTTTTAGTAATGCTCTCCAAGATCTTTTCAACAATAATATTTTACGTTTGCACTTCTACACTGAATGTTATCATAAAAGTCTCGGCTCTATCTACTAAGATTCCAATGCCTCCAATTGAATACACTAATACACACTGACAATTGACAAGTGTCAGTTCTCGTCGTTCTTTGGTTTTGGGGCATACTGAATTTATTTGTAATAATGGTTTATAATAAATTTTAAATAAGTGGTGGACTAATAAAGAAGCAGTTTTATTATTTGTGAGGTAGCAGGAGGTCGGGAGGACAGGTAATCACTTAAAATACTACTTATGCATCTTCCAAAACTTTTCTTTATTTTATTAGAATATTTTTTGTTTACGTGGATACACATTTTATATTCATTGAATTATAATAAATATTAACGATATATGTACATTTGGAACGTATGCATACATAGTTCTGTAATATTTTTAACAAAGTTCCAATGATACAGCACGTAGGTGTTGCTGATAGATCCATTTTTAATGACTCAGCTTTAGCGCCGTCCTAAACATAGTCTAAATGTATTCGTTAAAACCGGCTTTCACATACGTGAATGTGTGATAGTATTATTTATGCTATTTTGTAAATTATGAGAGGAATATGTGCTTGAACAACCATGACAAATTAACATAAATTTCCATGAAGATTGAATTGCCATCATAGGCATATATTTTAATACATTCAAAATTATCATAACATAGATTATTAACTTTCTTATCTTTTTATGTATTACCTGGAGGTAATTATATATAGTGTTATGAATAAAACAGTATTTTTTTTAATACAATATTAAATAAAAATTAAACTAATTAAAATAAAAGAAGTAATTTACTATAGGCAGTTAAAGAAGCATTCGGATGCTCATAAGAAACACATATTTGTGTTAAAATAATTGCTCTAACACTTCTTATGCATGCTACACAGATAGTTATTAATGTCATGCTTCAGTTAGTTGCAATCTTGTAAAAAGAGATTCTACATAAATTCATATGAATGTAGGTTAGTTGTACAGTTATTTTGTGGTATTTGTATCCTTGTCTAATACATTATAAGATAAAAAGTACTGTTGGTATTTATAATATATGTTTTATCTAAAAAAAAAATTAAAACTATTTGATAAATAATAATACTTATTGCAATTGATGCAAAATCCAAATTGATATATGATAAGCTGATAATTGCAAATTTAAAATCAAATCAATTTGTCACGCTTTTTTCCCACAGGGATAGGTAGATACAATAGAGGCCCACTTGCCACGATCCTGACACAATTCCTTTACTTCCCTCTATACATGCGCAAAACGCTTCATCAAATGATACGGAGTGATATGTATATTTTTTCCATCGGAACTAGTTCACTCATCTAGTTCACTAGCTCATTTAGTTCACTAGCTCATTTAGTTCAAGGAAGCGCATTCGGTTAGTTCATTCGGTAAAGAAAAGCTCCAGTTGTTCTGAAAAATCAAGATATCCTTTCTATAGAATTATTTTAGATCATACACTTCACAAATGTACACAGAAACTATAATAAACAATAATTATAATCACAATTACCAATCCGCATAATTTAAAACTGCAAATATTCGTTAGAAAAATACGTTATAAAAAGACGACGAGTTGCTGCTCTCTTCAACATACTTTCCCACCATTACTGGTAATGCACGCGGTGTAAATATTTTCTTGTGCACACGGAGAGCAATGGATATATAAAATATACTTTCACGGTATTACGCGAAAATACTAGGTACGAGTAACGAACGAGGTACGATTCCGTACGAATGTACGATGTGTTTATATCTCGTTCCATCATAGGAGTGGTGAGTGAGTGGATATGCGATGCATGACTCGGAACGAAATGAACTAGAGACACATTTGAATTTGCAGTGAACGAGTGAGTGGTGTAGTACCAGGATCGGAAGTATATCATTTTAGTGACTCGTTCCGGAACTACCCAAGTCTACTTCCCTCACATCCACAATTTTCATCATACAAGCTCTATGGTTATAGGCACTAGGATAGGATGTCTTTCTTGAGGATATTTTTTATTTGGTTGGAAAACACCCTGGTAAAAAGTGTTTCTTGTTTAATAGGTGAATGTAATATCATTTAGGTGCAGTGCAAACCGAGAGCACAGGTTCAAAACCACTTGCCAGTGCCAATGTATCTTTGATATATGTCCTTTAGTTGTCCTGTTTCTATGATACAAGCACTTTATTAGCAAATTGGAGACATCCTCAAGAAAGCTAGGTTGCCTAGTGCCTAATAGCATAGATCTTGTATGAAGAGAATTGTGAATGTGAAGGAAGCGAGGAAGTTGTGTCTGGATCGTGGCAAGTGGCGCTCCATCGTCTCTGCCTATCTCTGTGGGAAAAAGGCGTGACAATTTGATTGATTGATATTAGCTTAGTATAGAAATTAAAAAATATATAAATATAATTTTTTTTTCTATAAATAGTCGTTATAAATGTAACTCAATTTAGTTGTTTTCAATTTTCCAGGTATATCTTTTATAATGTCATCCACGCATCTCAATTTGAGGGAGGACGATGTCGTGCGATTATCTCTGGAGTTTCTGCACAACCGTGAACTTCACATCACTCAGTTATCACTGGAGCGAGAAACTGGCGTCATTAATGGAAATTACGCAGATGATGTACTGTTCCTGAGGCAGCTTATACTTGATGGACAATGGGACGATGTACTTGAATTCATTCAACCTCTTAGCACACTCAAGAACTTCGATACAGACAAATTTAATTATTCTATACTAAGACATAAATATATAGAACTATTGTGCATCAGGTCAGAAATAAAAGTTTATAATAACGCTGAGAATGTTGTCGATGAAGTTGTCAAAGTGTTGGGTGATCTTGAAAAATTAGCACCCTCTAAAGAAGAATACTCTAACTTGTGTTTACTATTGACACTTCCAAGTCTCACAGACCATGCACAATTCAAAGAATGGAACCCAAGTAATGCTAGGGTACAATGTTTCCGTGAAATATATCCTCTTGTTGAACAATTCTTGCCATGTGATAAAAAGTCTGGGACCACTGCACCTAAGTTTGCTAAAAATGATCGCTTGATGCAATTGCTTATTAAAGGAATACTTTATGAATCCTGTGTAAATTATTGCCAGTCAAAAGCAACTGGATCACCAGAAGCTCAGGCCAACAAGTTTGACTTCAGTTCTTTATTGGATGGATCAGGATTTGATGAATCCGACCTTAGTTTGCTATCATGGCTACAATCTGTGCCAGCTGAGGTATTCAATGTACCCTTTGAACAAAGATTGTTAAATGTTAATGTTGAAAGAATGGAGAGACCATCACTGCATACATCCTGGACTGAACACATGTTGATAACACCTATAAAGCCCCGTGCATTCCCTCATTTAGCTATGCCTTTTAGACGACCACGGTCAGCAGCTGATGCAATGACTAGATCTCTTAGGCCATTGCCAGATGGAGCACCGAGACATCCTGCTGTTATGGCATTGTCAGCTATGGATTATGGTCCATCATCTTCATGTTTTGGAGCTTTTCATTTAACAGGAATTAAAGGAATCAAGCCAATGAATACTTCAGTTGACAGATTATTTGAAAACAGTATTCTTGATGAACCATTAAAATTAAGAGAGGAATTGGGTTTAAAGACAATTGAAGATGTAACCTCTATGACACCACCATCACCCATTACGCCTGACACTCATGGAAATGACTGTTCTGTTTCATCAATAGCCAGTGAACCTAATTCCGTTAAACCGTCTGCACCTGAACCTCCTGCACCTACTGCTTCCCAACCTCTTGCATCTTCTGCACAAAATGTTTCACTCGCCCATCGTAAACAGTCTCCGATTATTCCGGCACCAGATAATCCCAAATTTAGAAGAGAATTATTAAAAGAATACCAAATTCAAAAGCAAAAGGAATGTGATGACTATATTCGCCAGTTATGTTCTAAAGAAAACAGAAGTCAACATAGGTTTGTATATCCTATTATATTATATATAAGATATTGACAAAAAAAGTCATGAAAGTTGGGTTGCCTAGTGCCCATAACCGTAGAGCTTGTATAAAGAGGATTGTGAAATATGAAAGAATTATGTCAGATTCTATCCTTGTGGAAGAAAACTGTGACAATTTGATTAATTGATTGATTGATATTGACAACTATTTTGTTTATATATTATGATAAAATAAAACATTTTAAGGTGAAATGACATAATATATTATATTACTGTGATTAAAAACTAAGGTCAAGTTATTTACAAAATGTAAATTCTTTATTATTCGTCTAAATTAATTTCATCCTCTTCAAAATAATCCCCGTCCGATAAAAAGCATTTTATCCCACTCTTTTTCCAATCCTCGAATAAGTCGGATTAGTCTTTTTTGGTACAGCCTTCGATTCGGTTTTTATCTCCTTAATCGTGTCAAAACGGCGTATGTTAAAATTACTTTTCTTTATATTTCAGCATGTATGAGGGTATTCCAGAGCACTACAATAACACAAAAACTTCTACAGAACAGGAAGTGCCACCTGGGAAGAAAGAACTACGGCCAACACAAAGGTATTTACACATTATATGAATATATCTTATTTATTATAGATATATTTCTTATACATATATTATCGGAAAGTGGCATTCACAAAAGTGGCATTTCAATATATAAATGCTCATAACCGTAGAGCTTGTACAATGAGAAGGCGACCGTGGTGTAGTGGCAGTGCAATGGTTACACAAACTGAGTGCACGAGTTTGAAACCACCCACCGGTACCAATGTATCTTTGATATATGTACTTTGGTCATTCCATTTTTATGATACAAGCACTTTAGTAGCTTAGTATAGAAATGTAAATAATGCGAGGGAGTTGTGTCTGGATTGCGGCAAGTGGCACTCCATTATCTCTCCCTATCTCTGTAGGAAAAAGGCGTGACAATTATATTAATTGATTAATATTCAGAAAACACTATTTGATTTTATACTTTATTGTTATCACCTTAAAGTTGCTATTCTAAAGTAATTATATGAATAATTTTAGTTTATTCGCTAAATTGTTTTTTCACTACTTAGATGAATATTATGTTTCATTTTAAATTTATCAACAATTTAACATATTTAAGTTTGGTTAATAAATAATATTGCAACATAAAGTAACATAAAACTTTAAAAAGACGACATTCTGTATTTTAATGTTGTTGCTTGACATTAAAAAACAGCACCCTGCCTAATGTAAGCTAAAGTGAGGTTTATGAATGGAGATGACAATACTGCGGTTTTATGTAATCAATAATGCTCACGGCTTTTACTCACAGGGATAGGTAGCGACAATAGAGCGCCACTTGCCACATAAAAAGTATATAATTTCAATAAATTTAATTATCAAGTTGTCATGCTTTTTTCCCACAGGGATAGGTAGAGACAATGAAGCGCCACTTGTCACGATCCAATTATAACTTAAAAATACAGTATACCTCTAATTATATGTTGAAATTATAAACAATTTTAATGCAATATCTAATTCATTAAATATTGTGAGCATGGTTTAAATATATATTTTTTTATAATGCATAATTTTATATTTGATATTGACAACATACTTTTTGAAGTGAATCAAATGGCATAAGCTATTTATAAATATAGTTTTAATTATTTTTAGGAATGATGACAATATCGAGGATCCACAGTTGCTTGACAATGTAAGTATATATTATTCTTATTATTTTACAGTAATTTAGTGTACATTTGCTCACTATATTGTGAAACTAAATGTATTCCTTCACAACTTCGAGGCAAACCTTTAGGATATAGAAAAGTTGATGACGTTGAGACTGTTGCAATAAAGATGGCTGGACATAATATAATAGATACATATACTGTAAAAACTCCTTATTCGTGCTTCCTTTATTCGCGTTTTCACTATTCGCGGATTTAAAAAATGCGACCCAATTCCTATATTAGCGGCTAAAGATTTCTTTATTCGCGGATCTAATCCGTACATCAGTACATACATTTTAATAAAAAATATTCAAATAGGTATCCAACTCAATATTCTTTGTAAATGCGTCGTCAAGTGGACTAATAAAATCTTTAAACCATTGCCTAAACTAGAAGTTCTTGTTTTGAATTTTGAATTCAATGTCTGTATAGAAGTCGTTCAATAAAGACCTAATTAGTAATTAACAACTTGTCTCTATTTGTTTTTTAAAATTGGTACTCGTAATAATATTGGCGACTGAGGATAATGTATAATGAAATTTTCAATCGTCGGTGCACTTAAACCTTCATTGGTTACCACCAGGCCATTCAAGGTAATATTCTGCATTCTAATATTTAAAAAAATTAATAAAATAGGAGTAATATAGTTATTATTATTGTATAATTATGTTCTTGTTATAATGATAAACAAATGGCGTAATGGTCATAAATAATTTGCAACCCACGCATGTCGCGTAATTAAGACAAAACAGATGTGGAAGAAAAATCATAAAATCTATTTGTTGTGCGTAATAAATTATATTATAAATGTTTTATGGTAATATACGCCCGCGTTCAATCATTTATATTAACGATATTTAAATTAAATAATATCATCAGCCAGAACGCGTCCACTGCTGAACATAGGCCTCCCCCTTAGAACGCCATTTCGATCGACAAAATGCCAGTTGCATCTACCCCGGTTATTCGTGACTTTCACTATGTCGTCAGTCCACCTAGTAGGAGGCCTTCCTACGATGCGTCTTCCGGTTCGTGGTCTCAACAAATATGGACATTGGATATGATTGTCCATGTTCATTTTGTTTCAGGTGGGCTGTTGGGAAACGTTACCCAGGTTTTTTTTATAGATAATATATAAAAACCTATTTTGTAGGTCAATGTAAATATGAAACTGGAATTTTGTTAAGAAAACACACGTTTGTAGTATAAAATTTAAACACAATATATTATTTGCGTTAAACGAGGTAGAACCAGAGGGTGTTTGCCGACCAAATCAGAGATATCCTCAAGAAAGCTAGGTTGCCGCTCATAACCTTAGAACGTGTATGAAGAGGATTGTGGAAGTGAGGGAAGCGAGAGAGTTGTGTCAGGATCGTGGCAAGTTGCGCTCCATTATCTCTACCTATCCCCGTGGGGAAAAAGTGTGACAATTTGATTAATTGATACTTTATTTCAAGTATAAAAAATAAATTCATCAATAAAATTATCTGGTACTCGTAATATTTCAAAGCACTGTTCTGCAAGTAAGTAAGTGTTCCATAGATACAAATAAATAGAACCTTCCCATGAAATCGCCTCAACCCTCGAGAAAAAATATTAAGAAACAAAATCTCTTTTGTTTGTACCTGACAACTTTTTTTTGTCGAGTTCACCCAAAACCCGTTTACCTTCATCCAGGATCTTTCATCGGAATGTTGAATGTGGAATTGAACTATTTGAGGTTTCAAACATCTTGTTGTCTCACATGTAAGTGATATGCATTACATTTTTTAAATTGTGACACGACTTCTGCCATCGACCCGCCTGATGATAACCAAAACCGAGTCAGTTCACGGCTGTCCCAGTCGCTGTCACTATTCCAGCCAAAGGTGCTGCTTCTTCACGCATCCAAGGTTATAGGATGGAGAGAACACATGGGCTGACACAGTTTTCCACTTGTCGATTGTTCTATAAAGAAAAGACGCACCAAACCTCCGCCAGGTGTCCTACCTCCCCCTGTCCTCTCTCTGTCGTACTGAGTACAAAGTTTTGATTAAAGTCCCTAGGGACTGCTGATCACTGCCTGGTTGAGACGATCGACGGTGCCGCCCGTTATGCTTTCTCTTTCTAGGAAGAAGTTGAGGCGTATCCAGCACAACAGTTTGGCGAATTGGGAGGGAATGCGCATTTTCGTCAGGCTTTGTGCCTTGAGTTTAGAAGGGCAATGTGCATCTGGCCTTTAACCAATAGTACCTTCTAAACTACGGCCATGGAGCGAATAATTAGCATATTGGCGCTGAACTATGGATTTAGGCCGAAGCGGTGACCTCTCAAAAGCGTTTGACAGGTTCTTCTCGTGGGTCTAAGCTGACTTCCTGAGTGGGTATTCCATGGACCATCTAGTGATTGCATGTAATAGTGTAGGGTGCCCTATGCCGCATCCATTCACCGATGCCGGCGCTCAGGGACGCTATTACCCACATTATTCCCTCTGTTTTTCAATGACATGCTGTATCTTGGATTAGTGCACAGACGCGTCATTGCCCACCCCAGAAAAGTTAAAATACAGATGGAGATTGACGGTGTGAGTGAATCTGACGTAGAGGTGGTTATTTTTTATATCTCTTTATATCTATATTTTTTATATTTGTTATATTTTTATATTTATTTTTTATAGATCAGGTTATTTTTCTCTTCGGGGACGACAGAGAGTCAGTCTAGATTAACGCAGACAAGACTCAGGTGTGCGTGTTCTCGGCGGCAAAATCCCCGTTTACCCCGTTCCTCCTCTTTGAAACACCTCCCCCAGACTAGATATTTTAGAGACTTCCCTACTCTGCGACTTACATCAGGATTATATCGTCTATCACCTATGGCAAAATTGTCATCCTGAACAATGTACGGCGGTCTTGGCGCCGCAGCATCGCCTGTTCCTGTATAACAAATTAGCTCTTGTGTGAAGTACTATTCGCTAAATTCTTTGCAGCGCCCAGCTGTCTAAGTAATAGTCGGTGCTTAGGTCACGAGAACTCTAGAGCCCTGCAATTTAGACTCGCCATTTCTATGGGTCGTTGGTCGCCACGAAGAATGCTCTGAGGAGCTAATCAAATTAAATTGTCACGCATTTTCACAGGGATAGGCAGAAACAATGGAGCTCCATTTGCCACGATCCTAACACAACTCCCCCGCTTCCTTCCCTGAGGATCTGTTCCTTTTAATCTTGTTCCTACCTCGTCTTTATAAATACCGAGTCAGTATTTAAGTTGTTGCCACTTTTGGGGCTCCCCTTGCTTACCGAGATCAGATATCGCATCAAAATAAAAAAATACTCCAGCGATCCTCACATTAATTGTCTCTATATTATACTCGACTTAAGTTTCAATTCCAATTTTTTGATGGTTCACCCGCCTCACTGGGGATGTCTGCATGGAATACAGTAATAATCTCAACAACAAAAAAATGTCACATTAAACTGCGCGTTAATGTGGCCCAAGCGAAAGTGTGAGCATAAATTTTTTGATCGTAAAGTGGCACTTAGAACATAAAACTTGTTTAACATAGAAAACAGTTATTGTTGCCGCAACAAATATCTAATATTTAAAATAAATAATCCCTATCTAGAATTGATTCCCGTTACTTCCTTTATGTCAAGACATTATACTTAGAGCAATAACGGGAGAAATGTTTATAGTATATAGAGTACGTCACGGTGCAAGCTTTGCTTTTAAAAACAACTTTTTAGAGTATGATTGCATATTCAATTGACCATATTTACCGTTTTTCGTATGCTTAGGGTTAATGCTATTATTTATGCTATTACTTTTTTTATTTACATGACTTCTATTTAATTTAAAATATATTTTTCATTCATTACCAAGACATTGACAGTAAATTAAATATAACCTATGTAGTTTTTTTTACAAATTATGTCTTTTTATGTCGAAGTTCAATATAGACAATAGGTACTTAATTTCACTTAATTAATTTTGCATATTCCAATTAGTATGCTTTCTAAATCAGTCTTGAAATTTTACGCATGCACAACCGGGAATCGAAACCGTCTTAACGCGTGTCCGCTCTGACCACTGATCTAGACAGCGCCTTCCTACTTACGTCGAAATTTTATCATATCTTTTCATTGTGCTGTACTTTTAATTTTACACTTGTATATCAGAGTATACTCGTATATGGTGCACTGATTTCACTGCATAAACGTGACCTAAAATAAACATCGTATTTCAATTAATGCGACCGTGGTGTAGTGGCACTGCAATGGTTAGTCTTTGATATATGTACTAGGGTTCTCCTGTTTCTATGATACAAGCACTTTAGTAGCTTAGTATAGAAATGTAAATAATAATATAAAAAAAACTACGATTTTATTTCTTTATGATACTTCAGAAACATAGACCACTTGTATCAGTTGTGTTCTAAGTAATTATACTAGATTGATATATTCCAAAAAAAGAAATACAAATTCAATAAAATAAGTTAGATAGTGGTCAGTCATCCTTTGTGCTTTGACGTAGGTAACGTATTTAAAATTTATGAAATTAAAGGAATGAATCCAACCACTTCTGCCTATTACTTATCTGTTATATACCCCTCTTCCCCGCTTCCTCTAAGTTGCCCTAACACCGACACCACTCGATATGGTCATGTTAGGAACTGGTTTTTGTCATGCACGCTTGCCTCAGCATTAAAGGCTTTTCTACACAATCCACAAAATTTTATGACTATGAATAGTCTGTATCTTTAAGTAATAAAAGTTGTTCTAAAAATAAAATACCTACGAATAGAATAAGTCAAAATCAACATTAGACTGTGCTTTACAGAGGATAAACGTATATTTTTCAAACGTTTCTTCTTCCTTTTGAACTTGGATTCAAATTGATTTATTTAGGAATTTTATTACTATCTTATTACTATTATTAGGAGTGTACTCCTATGTGGAGTGACGATAGCAGATAAAATAAGCACTAGCATAGTTCGCTATAGATGTAGTTTGAAAGAAGATGTAGTTATAAGGCATGACACAGGAATGCTCCGATGGCTTGGACACTTTTTTATTTTATTATACATTTCTATACTAAGCTACTAAAGTGTTTGTATCATAGAAACAGGACGACCAAAGTACATATATTAAATATAAATTGGTACCGGTAAGTGGTTTCGAACCCGTGCTCTCGGCTTACGTAACCATTGCACTGCCACTACACCATGGTCGCCTTACCATAAAAAAGATGAGTAAAAATAGCTTGACGAAAGGAATTTATTATCTGATGGATGCATTAAATGAGGCACGCCAGAAGGGAGTTTTGCAACCAAATCGGAGACATCCTCCAGAGAGCTGAGTTGCCTAGTGCCCATACAACGGTAGAGCTTGTATAAAGATAATTGTGGATGTGAGACAGGCGAGAGAGTTGTGTTAGGATCGTGACAAGTGGCACTCCTTCGTACCTGCCTATTCCTGTGGGAAAAGGCGTGACAATATGATCATAATGATTATTACTATTCAAAATAAGGCTTAGAAATTCAAACTATATAGTTATATACAATATCAATATTGTAGTTGAATACAAACATGAGTTGGTGTGAAAGCATCTTTATGTGCAGTAGTCCAGTTAGACTTATTTGTCTTGCCTAAACAATTTTCATGTTAAATAAATATTCGTTATATTTAATTGGTATATGACTTGTAATTAAATAATTCTCTTAACAAGTTAATTAAACGTTTATTTCTTGGAACGCAATTACACAATTATTCAATCTTTGTTTGCAATAATTTGCACCTACATACGATAGCACTACGAGTTATCGAAATGTATCAAAGTGCGTAAACCATAACCGGGTTTCCTTATTCTATGTTTCCTGTATTTCATGAAAGTAATGGTTACCACTGTGTACCTACTTTCATTAATTTATAATTTCCTAAAACTTCATCAAAGATTCATAAAGATTCGTCATCAATTGCAGCGCGCCCTTTCACTATCCTGACACTACTCTCTCGCTTGTTTCACATCCTTCATCTGTCTTCATAGTAACATACAATATATATAACTTTGCAAAAATGAATGAAATTTCTTTACGCAACTACCAATGGCGCGTATACATTAGCACTGAGAATGCATTTATGTTAAATATTTGTAAAATATCATACGGTGTAAGTATAATGCAACCTTCAACTGTATTATAGGAAATGATTTCCTTTAATTGTTGCTTTAAATAATAACATGTTGTCGTAGACCTTTCTCAAGTACAACAAGACTTATTCGGTAAAACCACTTTATTCAACTGACATTATTAACGAATCGTCTTAAAAATCGTAAAGAACGTAAGGTGAATATGACGGAAACGCTTTTGGCGGTATGTATTAAATATGGCATTTCATAAAGAAATTCCAAAGGATGTATCGCGACTCATAATATTGACATTCGAAAATAGCTTTTGCGTCGCTCATTTTGTGTGATCAGTTGATTACTCACTGTGTTGTCATGTGTTTATATTCGTATTTATCTATGTATACGGTAGTTGTAGGACTTGCCGACACTCTGTAATATAGCTGCGCGCGCGCACGAACCTATGAGTCACCAATCCTTGCTTCGCGTACAATGCCGTTCGGCCACCAGTCACCTCGCGACATACTTTCTGACCGTACACACGCATATATTGTTTCCTTACCATAAATAGTGTTAATAAAATCGATCGTTAATTAAGAAGAAACTTTATTTATATTGAAGTGCAAACAAAGTAGGCAAGATGACTGCCGTGAGGAGAGCCACAGCAATGCGGCAATTAGATTCCATGTTTGGGAATATGAATCTGGATGGTCCCGCATACAATACAATGTATACCTCCGTTATAGAGCATGATCCTCGTTGTGATGTTCATGGACGCAACTCACCGCACCGCTCCTTATATTTGTATGGCAGAGAACACAGTCCTGCTTACCGTATGGGTTCAGTATCTCCAATAAATGGGTCTATACTCAGGTCAGAAATTTGTATAAATAATGTTTGATGAAATATTTTTTTAAATCTTTAATATAACAATAAAATATCCTTACTTTATACAGGCGACGCTCTTCCTTGGGAATTACTACAACTCCTTCAAAGGATGTGCATCCTTCTGATTTTCCAAGTTCACTTCGCCGTGAAACTCCAAGCCCTACCGCTCGCCTCAACCCAAACAGATACTCAATGGGATCTCACCCCAATCTATCGCGTGGGAGTGTTCACTCTGTAAATTACCACAGACCTGATTCGGCTGCCAGTGGTTCTAATATTAGGGATATGAAACGAGACTATGTTGGTTCGACCAATTCTTTGTCGAAGAAAACTTTAAGCGACCATTCGAAATCATCTGTGGATTCATTGGACAGCTGGCATATCTGGGAATCCGGGCGAAAAAGCTCAATGAGTTCAAATGATCCATTGATTGAAGAAGAAATTCCATACAAGGTATTATAATTAAATAATTAAGTTCAATGTCGAGTCAAGTGCTTTAATTGCCTTTAATAAGGTTCAATTTAATACGTCAATTGTTCTAGTTAAGGATATCTCGTGTATTTAATTGATATGGACGAATAGATATTATTAATATATAATGTAAATAAGGACACGATGTCTTATATTGAAAAATATAATTAATAATATACGAGTCGATGAATCTCAAAACACAATAGCTTTTTAGGTATTGTTGACTGGTCGTATGATGTACAAAAAAGGATGAGCTAATGCCAATGACTGATGATGGTGACGTTATTATACATTCTTGTTAATGTTTAGTAATGGTTCGAATATATCAAGATGAACTATTTTTTATTGACATGTCATTGTTCTACGCACTTATATTTAGTCATTATATTTTTGTTATTTTTGTAACAACTGCTAGGTATCTATTATACGCACTATCGACGATCGAACTAATTCTATGAATGGTAAATGATAACACTCCAAATCTAATCACAGTTGTATATCTAAACAGAAAATATGTATAGAAATAAATAGAAGGAAAAATACGTAGTTAATTATTTACCTTTTATTCACATATATTAGAAGGCGTTTTTAAGGATCGCACGTTAACATTTATAAATTTATTTTACGACTGTCCGTCCCTTCTATTAACAAAAATGTCATAAAAATTTTAATGATTTTTTATTTATGGGTATTTATGGAGTGTTTTTAAAGTATCATACATTCATAATGACTCAAGTTCAATAAAATACAATTGGAACTGATCATTGAGCGCACTCATTCAATTGTCACGAGAACAAACAATGTGCAGTTTCTTATTCATTTACACCTAACTGTAAGAAGTTGATACTTGTTTTGATGTAGAAACATTTGCTCTTTGTCGACTTTACAAAGTAGAAAACATATATTTCATTTAATGATATTTGCGTCTTAAAGAGAGAATAGCGGTTTTTCTTGTGATCGTAAAGAATCACTCGATAATTTGCAATGTTAACTAAGTGCACCTAAAATTCATAACGAAATTTCGTCATGTAGTAGACACATTAGTCACGTTATTTTTATTTATGTCATTATTCGCTTACTACATTATTTTAACACCACAAATATAGGAATCTCATAATAAATAAACATACGTTGCCTAATTATGTTACAATTGTGGTATACGTGGTGTTTTATTTTCATTTAAAATATGATTAGTTAAGGAAGAGTCGTATAATACAAGAACTTAACTGTATATTACAAAGCTTATTTATTTTAATTTATGCAGAAATGTAACCTTGGAAACATTCTTAATATAGCAATTTAACATTTACTTATCTTAATGTATACCGACTGTGGCAGGGGTAGAACAGCCAGTCCTTGTTCGTAAGATATCGTGTAGAATTTATCGAGTGAATTATTTTACACATATTTTTTTTGTTTTTCCCATTACCGTTTATACCTATTGAATTTTTTATAAGTACCTTATTTAAAAAAAAAACTGAAACAAATATAATATAAAACATAGTGGCGGCGACTGTAATGGTTTTTTTCAGTCGTTGACGCTCTTGGGCCTCAACGACTTACCATCCGGAAATACGCGTCTCAATAAAAAATACGAGTAAATTGCGATAAAAATACCAATAGTGTTAATTTAAAAAAGAAAAGTGTTTATAAATCATGCGCATAAAAATTATAATTTATTAGCATTTCGTCCAAGTCGCATTTCGTCTAAGTATCATTTGCGTTGTTCAACTTTTAAACCATGGGGATATTAAATTAAAACCTTGATGCACGATGGTACAAAGGAGAACTTAACGCCAAAGGCATTCTTAACCTTTAGGATGTTTATCAGACCATGTAGATGAGAGGTACGGTAGATATAATATATATAGAGGTAGATATTATAATATATTCTGGTAATATATTTCACTGGCTGGACGTTTTAGCCAGTAACCCACTAAATTTCAAGGTGAAATATAATAGAATTTGTATTTAAAAAATGGAGCATTTCCTGTTACTATACAAAGCTCAAATTCACTCTTCCGCGGAATACTATTTGCAACTATGAGACGGTCAAGTCTCTTCTCGATGTTTTTGGAGAGTTATTGGAGATTCAGAAGTCATGAGAGCTTAAAGGCCCTTGCAATTTCGCAGAAACATGGCGGCATTATGTGTCCTTTGTCGCCCATACCGCGTCGAATGTGCAAGCTCTTTAACCTTGTATTTTTACTCCTGTGATACCGCAGTGGAAGCATCCGTATGCTGTAGACCCAATCGGCAGTCGAACTAAAGGGTAGAACAAATTAAAAAGTGGAATGATTTACCAGATTATGTGTTCTCCCTAACCTATAATCTTGGATGCTTTAAGCGAGCATCAAAAAACATTTTGCCGGCATAGTTACGAGGCAGTCGTGAGCTCAGTCGCTTTTTTCGCTTACGGCAGGCGAAAACTTCGTCGTCGTCGTCGTCGTCGTCTGTCGAAACTTCAAATTACTAACATTAAATACAAAAAATGTATTTAATGGTTAGAAGATATCTACTATAGAAATGATGTAAGAAGGCATCGAATCAATATTTAACTATTTAAAATAATATTTAATTAAAAAACAAACGAACATTTATTTGAATTTACATCGACTGGCGAAAAATATACAATAACTTCGATTTGTTTAAGTTAATGAGACGTGAACTGGAAAATCTCGAGATTTTCTATTTTAATCCAGTGTTGTTGGTTTTTGTTTATTCAATGTGATATAACCATGGGGCCGGGCCAGTAATAAAAAAAGATGTCCAAGCGGTACGAACTTGAACATTACGAATTGTTTTGACGTGCCACTCATTTTGAAGGACTCTTCATTGGCCGTGCATCATGAAAATATAATTAGTTTATGGTGCGTAGGTTTAACTTATTATAATGATGAGCTTCTTCTGACATAAAGTTGTTTATAGTGTACTTCTTATATGGCGCAGCCTTGGGTCCCTCTTTACTAATAAGGCATCCATATGATTTGAATTTTCCTAGCATTATTTCTAGAAGGCGTGGGTGCTGGCGGCATCCTAGTTTTTATTACGCAACAAGTAATTATTATGATTTATGGTGATTATGTTCCATAGAACTGGTTGATTGCTATCTCGTTACAATAGAGTTTAATATAATAATATGTGTGAGGCAAGTGTTAACATTGGTTAAGTTACTTGTACATGGATATTAGTTTATATAGATTTTTTTAAATATAAATAAATAATACTGATTTCGTTAAAGTGAAGAACGTAAAACATTGGTGACAACCTCTGTCTTTCTCTCTTTGTATTATGGTACAGTCAAATAATTTCGTGTAATAATTAAATTAAATAATTGTTTAGATTCGTGCGTGTATAGCTTAATCTAAGAAATCAAAGCGTTTATTACTTGGTCCGACTAGCTTATAGGGCTTACCCTCAGACTTTTCAGACTCAAGTAGCCTTTACAGGAAGGAATTACCCATTAATTATTTTCTTTCAATATAAAGTGCATCGGTGATTCAATAAACTTTAATTTATAATGTTTATACTATCGGAATAGGGTAAGGAAGTAGATCATTAAACTATCTAATGTATGCATAATAAGTAAGCCAAAAGAAAACAGAAATGCATTAATTTGAATACAAATATTGTGACCCGATAAAGAATTACGTGCGAATATGGATATTTTAAATAACGTCACGTAACATTAAGTTACACAACTATTACGTCCAATATCCGAATTAATTACAAATCAGGTGAAATTTTTTGTTAAATAAATATTTTAGGTTCTTTTACAATACGTCCGTTGTAAACCTTTTTTTTAATTTTTTTTTGTTATTGGTTTTGTAGTAATGATACATACTCTTATTTATGCACTAATTATAGACAATGATTTAGTGTTTTCTTGCGTATTGTATTAAAATTTACTTAAACTTTCTAAATCCACTCAAAATTATACTTTTATCTTGATTTCTTAGTAATATTTTTAGTAGCTCATGTGAATATTATTTAATACCACTAATAGAGAAAGACAATTTTCCTAACTTCCATGGATTCTTCGTGCGGTTGCCGGGTCCATCGCTTGGCAGGCGGTAGAGTGGAGGTAGCGTTTGTGACCGGAAAGTAGGTCTAAGGTCTTTACGACATGTCAACACTCACCTTCACTGCCCTCACTTTCCTCTCAACCCAACTAAATATTGTAAGACCCATCAACACCAATGCTGCCTTCGACATTTGGTCTACAAACGTATTTAGGGATGACCTTGGGAGGCCAAGATGATGTAAGGTTTTTGCTGGTATTTCTCTGGTACCGACTTCTACTGCGTAGGGGCAGGGTTTAGTATCCGTTAAATAAGATATTTAAATATCTGAACATGATATCAATAATTAAAGAGTGGTGCTATTATTTTCACTCTTAAAGTACAAATTAACAACTATCCAAAATATTTTTGGGTGATGACAAAATTCAAGTTTAAAATAAAGATTACGTTCACAAATTGTACAATCATCCGCATAATTCTCGCATGATCTCAATTAACATTTCTGCACTTTTTATTGATGACGCTTCGTTGAACTCAATCATTGGAAAGTGACGTTTGTTTCTGTATCAAGAAAGTTACAAAATGAATCTACAATGTAATTTCGTGCGTAATATCTGTTAGATATAGTATACCAATTGTGTTTACATAAATGTTTTTATTAACATTCACTTATTACCAGCATAATAACATTTATTGACTGACGGGTCTATACGTTTTAATAAACATAATTAGCATTTTTAAAGCACCAAGGTTGTATTATAGGTAGATCACGAGGCGACGAAAATAATGTTCATGTACTAAAAAAATATATTTAAAAATGTTCAATCAAATTAAAATTATTTTATTGATTAGAAATAAATGTGCGTGTGTGATTAATTCTATTATGTAATATTTACATCACGTGTCATTCAAAAATATTGTGATCTCGATTTGAAAGTAGATTTTCTAGCCCATACGAAAACAACAATGAAATCTTTGTAATAAATCTGTGCTTAGAATTATTCTTCCATTCGTAACGCTCCTGACGTAATAATTAAATTTTAAACGTTGTGAAACATTTTACTAAGCATAATGCGACTTACTTAGTATTTAATGCCATTCATCCATATCATTAACTTTAAAACTATGATTTTTTCTTATTATAGAAAATGTCTGTGTTCTAGTATAATATTAATGTTTAATTTAGTGTCGTAGGATTACGTCGAAATCTATGCAAATTACTATTATGCAATAATAGTAATTTTCGTTTTATGCGCTCTTTATTATTCTCTTTTATACTAATAAAATGATAACATTTAAGCAACCAAATTACTCGCATTTCTTAAGTTTAATATAATATTAAGTAATGTACAGTGTTGTTGTATTATGTATTTAAATACAGTAAGTGCATTGTAGATGTAAACTGTAGTTATGCTTATTTTATAGGCCATAAAGTGAAATTGTATCCTTTTTTAAATTATCTTGAAACATTAAATTTGGTGAAAACATACAATTCAGTCAACGTAATACGTAGGAGTACCCGAGCACCGTGCATGATCTTAACGTTGACCGTGCTCAAGCCACCCTTTCACTCGCATTCGCATTCAACGGATCAAGCGAAACGACAACGTGCGCCTTTCTCTCTGCTTTCATCTCGCTCTAGTAGGTACGCCTAAACGGAAGTGTGCCAATGTAGTGGCGGTGGTGGCGGCCGTACAGGTTGTGGATGCGGTGTACCGCAGTAACTTCGTTTCCTCGGCTACACTCGCACGCAGACGGAAAGTGCGATCGGATGCACTATCGAGATTTGACATGAAGCCCAAACCGGCACCGCACTACGTTGACGGACCCTTCGTCCCCTGGATGCCGCTCGCTCGTCAGCCGCATCCTAGTTACTACCGCCATCCAGACCCTATGGATTGGCAAAATTTTAAAACACAATCGTCTTTAGGTTCTACTTATTCGGATTTTTCGGGTAACAGTGCAATAGGAAACAAAGGTCGTGATTATTACTTTTTGTCAAGTCACTATCGGAACCCAGTGCCAAATTTGAACCACGCTGAGCTATACGTAGGACGTGACCGACGGCGACAGTTGCGGCAACCCGAGCCGGCGCCTACCGCCTGTCCTTGCAACAGATCCCGCTCAATGGAAGACATGCGCACAGATATCGTCACCGAATGGGAAGATGATGACGAGAATGGAAATAGAATAGTAGCACCTGCCACAAAGTTCAATAGACCGTCGCACAGATTTAGTTCAGCCTTTAAAAAGAATTCAGTTAATCATTTATCAATGGAAAATTTATCAGATTCAGCCCCCCAAGTGTTACCGCCCAAACGTGTATCAGCTTTCCAGGTAAAAAATAATTATTAGCAGAAATTTTACTTAACAAAGGTTTAAACATATATATTTCCGCTAGTGAGGTATTTTGCCCGTTTCTAACGTTCTTCACGTGATATTAAGAGCAATAAACGCTCATAAGTACGTTACAAGTAATACAAATTAATAAACACGTCTATACTCCAATTAACTGTAAGTAAATGTAATGACAAAATATTTACATCATAGTTACATCCACTATACCGGCCTAATTGGAACCGGAAACTTACTCGCTACGCAATCTGTAAACTTGTAAGTGGTTGTCCCCTGATCGGCAAACTGGGCGCATATTTTAATATACATATTTTAATAATAACAACTAATAATGCTAATTTCGTTACTTTATTATTAGATCTTTACCGAGTTACATATTGTGTAACTATTACGCAAAGCCTCGCTTTCGCTTTGAAGAAAAGTATACATTAAAACAAGTATTTCTCTCTTTTTTGGATTATATCATTTGCCAATAATCGTAAAATGATTAATACTGTACAATACTGCTTTATATGTGTATTGATATAAACGATTGTTAGATATGTGTTGCACATGTGTGGGTATCTGTCGGTTCGCTCCACCGGACCGAAACGCGGAGCCCTGTCCTGTACATACAAACATAACGGATGTGGTAATATTTAGTTTTTTCACAACTAATAACTAACTATGCGAATCGTATTATTCTATCCATATACTACGTTATGGTGTAACAAAGAAAACATAAACACGAGGTTAGCTTACTGGGATCGCACAATGAATTTGTTAGGGTAACTATAACTTAAGGCGACCGTGGTATAGTGGCAGTGCAATGGTTACACAAACCGAAGAGCACGAGTTAGAGACCACCCACACCGGTACCAATGTATCTTTGATATATATGTACTTTGGTTGTCCTGTTTCTATGATACAAGCACTTTAGTAGCTTAGTATAAAAATGTAAATAAAAAAAGAAAGATTATTTAAATAATCTTAGAATAACATACATTTAAAAACCATAAGAATGAATGCAAATAATTTTTACTAGTTTGTCGTAAAAAATTAAAAATTGTTCAAAGTATAGTAATATTATTTTCATTATGCTATCACAAAACAATTTTCTATTTCTTCAATGTACCTTGATGAAAGTACTGTAATGACAGTTCTCGTAAAACAGGAATGTTACACATCGGATGTTAAATTACCGTTGGAGTGAGATAGGTATAGAGATACTATTGCTCTAAGATTTATGTTCAATGAGATAAACAGCTATAAACTTGTAAAAGCGTACCTAAAGTTTCATTAATAGACAATTGTCTTGTTTACTTCACTTTTTGTGTTTATTTACTCAATAATTTTCAAGTTTCTAATTAGAAATCACTTTCATAGAAATGACCCCTTTATATACTTGAATGAAAATGACAGTGTTTGACATAATTCTTATTATATTACATATACAAATGGCGTGAAATAGATCCCAATCTTACTCAAGATACAATGCTAGGGCGGTTACGCATTGACATAACAAAGTAATTTATTGTATTGTAGTTTAAAAGGTTGATGAAACATTTACTCACGTTAATTTAGGCGTCATATTTACAACATCACAGTTTCATTAGTTAATCAATTTGCATATATTCGCTAATTAGATAATTTAGCTGTGAATTAATTTAGGCGTGTTTGTTTATTCCTTTAATATCTCATTCTCAGAGCAAAGTGCACCAAAATGTACCCCGGAAATCGTCTTCTCCTCCCGGAAATGGAGTGGAAGGTCGCCCTGCCTTCAAGCCCGTGACAGAGCTGGAAGATTTGCAGGCGATCAGATGTGCAGAGTTTCATCCAAATGGAAAACTTTATGCAGTCGGTGCTAACTCAAAGATACTTAGAATATGTGCATATCCCAAAATTGACGAAATAAAGTGAGTATAATTTTTGTTTTTATGATTGTCTATAAATACAATTATTCCGTTATTGCGCAAGAAAGCAAGAGGCGAACCTAATGTCTTCGGACATTTTATTCAGTATTATACTAATTTGAATAATAAAATTATTAAAATAATGTATTTTGAATAATATGAAGATATGTGATATATCAAAATTTAAAACTCATTAATAAAATAATACTGATAAGTGTCCGACGTTCATATGTATAATATATATATAATATTTTTAATGTACATTGCAATGCTTGCATGTTAAGTTGGTTTTCTCTATAATAAGCGATTTATATCTTAATCTAAGATCTTGCGTTTATCAGGCGAAAGATTATGAGTCGCATCAGAAAGTAGCAAGTTGCTCTTTTGTTAATTGCGTTGTTAATAGCATTTTTAGCATTTGAGTCTAAATGGTCATGGTTGTGGCCTTTTTGCCTTAATTAGAAGAAACTTCATACTTGATCGCCTTTTATAGATATATTTGTACATAAAACTTGTTATTAATTAAAGCTATGCAATCAATGCTTATTCTCGAATAAACATCTAGTGATCTTTAATTTTATTAATTGTGACACAGGATATAACCGCACACCGCAAGTGCACAGATGTATTACGTTTCATGAATGAGAGCTGCTGCTGTCACGGACAAATGTCTGCAAGCAGTAGTGGCATCCACTGTGCCGACCTAGTTGCAACTTTCAAGATGTGCCCATAACGCTGCTGACTCTCTTAATAGTATTTTCTTATCTTTTGCGCGAATATTGATTAATGAGATTATACAAATTTATGCGGCTTACTTTCAAGTTTATTTTTGGTTAATATTCCGACGAAAGTAAAATAATCAAAATCAAAAATAAACGCGATAGTAAGCCGCATAAAATTTGTTTATTTCTCTTCATAGTCGTTACCATACTACCAACTGATGTAACTAAATGATTTGTTTTAGTGAATTTCACGAACCCACAGCACCCTCTGTCCTATTTAAACGCACGAAACACCATAAGGGTAGCATATACTGTCTTGCTTGGAGCCCTGCTGGTGATCTGATGGCTACTGGGTCTAATGATAAGACTGTGAAATTTATGCGTTTCAACAGCAGCGCCTGCAACTTGGAAGGAAATGAGGTAATAAGAAACTTGGTTTATTTTTTGCACAATAATAAATTAATAAATACCAGGTGGGGCCAGCCCTCAGTCACGCGATATCCTTTTTTATGTAACACATAATATACTCACAAGTAATTAAATATACCACAATACGAGTACCTATAATATATCATACCACATTTTTTTTTGTAACTTTATCAAATTGTTATTGTGTCTCGTCATTTAATCTCGCCCTGCCTGACGGTAGGCATAATAGAGGCCCAAGCGTGGCGACGACTGAAAGAACCGAGTTAGTTTACGTCTACCAAGTCGCCGTCAGGCATGCTTTTCTAACAGAGATGGTTAGAAAAGCATTTCACTTGTAGATTTTTCTACAAAGAAACGACGCACCGAACCTTTGGCTTCCACTGCCGTTTAGATCGAGAGAATGCAAATGCTTTTTCCGTCCATCACGAGATAGGAACAAGGTTAAAGAGCTCCTCGGAACATTATCGAGTAAATTTAGGTATTTTCAACAATTAAAATAATATGAAAACAGTTTTAATAGTATCAATTAAATATAATGCTATACATCTAGTTTTTTTTTTATTGAACTCTATTGAATAATGTTTGAAATTTTTTTCCTCATACAACCCACACAACTAAATTTTTGATGATTTATTTTGTTTTATTAGTATTCTACGATATAAAAACATTAGGTATTGTTTTGCTAAAGGCCATTAAGTAATGTCTATTTATGTATAGTCCAGTCACTTTAGCGTTTATAGCTTGCTACAAAATAAGTACGACTTTAACGTCCCGGGTTCCGTTCCCAGTCGTAGCAAAGATTTATTTCATTGCTTTTATTTGTAATATTCAAAAATTTGATTGAATATTACAAATATTCGGTCATAAAAAAGAAGGCGGATATTTAATCTGAGTTTGGTGAGTGGTAGGCAGTAGTGCCCAGTCTGCCGATCGGGGGTAGTACGACCACTTACAAGTATTCAGACTGTGAAGTGACTTAGTCGCGTTTCCATAGGCCTGAATAGTGGATATGACTGCTACTTTTTTATTGTGACACGACATCTGACCTTGACCCGCCTGATGATAAGCAAGTGGAGGTCCAAGAGTGAAGACGACTGAAAAAATCAGTTTACGGCTGCCTCAGTCGCCGTCACTATGCAGTTATTTAACTATAGTAGCAGTCACAAGTAGACTTAATAAATATATTTTTTCTATTCCATTTTATAAGTAAAACTTTTTTCTTTAATAGATGGAATTAACAATGCACGATGGTACTGTTCGTGATATATGTTTTATTGAGGATACGACTAATAAAAGCAGTGTCCTTGTTAGTGGAGGTGCTGGCGACTGTACAATTTATGTTACTGATTGCACTACAGGCGTACCATTTCAGGTAATATTTATTTATTTAGTAGACCTAAGTGTTCTTTCTATTACGATGTCATACATCCTGCATCCATCAGAGGATGGTCAGCAGCGTTCTCCTAACGTGCGGTGAGTATACTATCCCTAAGCCACCTGTCAAGCGTGGGGATTATAGCAACCCCCCCTCACCCATTGTAAACGTCAAAATACCGATGCATGCAACTGGCATCTTGTCGTTTGGAATGGCGTTCTAAGAGGGAGGCCTATGTTCAGCAGTGGACGTCTTCCGGCTGCTGATGATGATGATGACATCCTGCGTTCAAGTTAAGAGCCAACACACTAACTACAGGCGTGGCACTAATGGTTAGCGTACCAGTTACGCGTAAAGTCCCGGGTTAGATTTCCGGTCGATAATAAATACATAAGCAAATATAATATATTTGTAATATTTACATCGAATCGAACCCGGGACTTTACGTGTAACATACTGGCGTGGTAAGCAATGCGTCACGCTTGTCGTTAAAACATACGCGTTACAACTTTAAGGTTATTTATAGGTTTTTTTTTAATAAGTCTAGAACCATAGAGCTTGTACTCGTATGAAGGGATTTGTATTTGGAAGACAAGCAAGAGGACCGTGAAAAGTAAGGATGAAAATTGTTGTTCCTACCTCGACTTTTTACACATGTGATTCCAACACAGGTTGGGGGGAAAACCGCATTCTGTCGACCGAATCGGCAGACGAACTAAAATGTTCGGTGCGTCGTTTCTTTGTAGAAGAATCGACGAGTGGAATACTTTACCAGCCCATCCTATAACTTTGGATCCTTCAAGCCATGCGTGAATAACTTTGACCGGCATAGTCACGGCGACTGAGGCAACCGTGAACTCACTCGGTTTTTCAGTCGTTGGCACTCTTAGATCTCCATCCAGATAGATCGAGGTCAGATATCGGGTTACAATATTTTTATTTTTTATTTTTTTTATTGTGACTCGACATATGACAGCACCCCGCTTGATGTTAAGCTGGAGTGTGGTCCATGAATGAAGGTCACTGCTATGTATATAATAACTGTAAGAAGGAATCACATCCACTATGCCTGGTTGGAACCGGCAACTTAAAAGCTGATCCCGAAACGCGTCTGGGTACGTTAGGTTCACGGTCTGTACACTAGTAAGTGGTGGTACTACCCCGGATCAGCAGACTGAGCAACATTGCCTACCACTCTTTGAAATATAGTAATGATAATTTTTGTTTTTTTAGACACTGTGCGGTCACTCCGGTCATGTCCTTTCACTTTATAATTGGGGTGGCGCAGTCTTCGCAAGTGGCAGTCAAGATAAAACTGTTCGCATATGGGATTTGCGCACCAGAGGTTGTGTTAATATAATCACATCAACAGCCGGATCTGTCAATAAGGTAAACTATTTTGATGTTTAATTAAACATAAGCCGATCATGGTTTAGTGGTAATGAATATGTCTCGCAAACCATGAGCACGAGTCGTATAGATTAATATCATCATCATCAGCCAGAAGACGTCCACAGCTGAACATAGGCCTCCCCCTTGGAACGCCATTTCGAAAGACAAAGACAAGATGCCAGTTTTTTTATTGTACGGCGACACCTGACCTTGATCCCCCTGATGATGAGGAGGTCCAAGAGTGACGACGACTAAAAAACAGAGTTAGTTCACGGCTGCTCCAGACGCCGTCACTATGCCGGCCAAATCGCTTGAAGGATCCAAGGTTAAAGGATGGAGAGTTGCATCCACCGGCATCTTGAAGGGGCATTATGAATTGGGCATGCCGCTTAGGGATATACTTACCACACGTTAAGAGGACTCTGCTGCCCATTTCCGGTGAGACTGGCCGAGTTTTGGGTCCTTCCGGGTCTATAGATTAAGAAAGACTTGTATAAATAAAAAATATTGATAGGTAGACCTAAAAAGCTGGGTTGCCTAGAACCCATAATCGTAAAGCTTACATGAAAAGAATTGTCGATGTGAGGGAAGCGGTGGGAGTTGTTTCAGGATCGTGGCAAGTAGCGCTCCATTGTCTCTGCCTACTCCTGTGGGAGAAAAGCGTGACAATCGGTATTGTTTTGTGTTATTCAATCAATTGTAATTAATTGAAAACATGCTTCAATCTTTTAAAAAGTTCAATAACATATTTCTAGTAAGGAATTTGAAAACAGGGGTAATTGTTGGCGGTTTAAGCGTTCTAGGCGATCTAATAAAGATGGAACCACAAATTGAATGACGAAAAAATATCCATCAATTCCCCCGTGTTCAAAATTAATATAACAATTTTAATTGTTTTATTTTTAGGGTTCTCCAGTTACATCAGTCGCTGTCGATCCAAGTGGTCGTTTGCTTGTTAGCGGTCACGAAAATGGCAATTGCGATCTGCACGATGTTCGTGGCACGCGGGCGTTGCAAAGATTTACACCACACACCTCCGATGTAAGATCTGTGCGATTCTCACCCGGTGCTTATTACTTATTGACTGCTGGCTACGACGGCAATGTCGTACTCACCGATTTACAAGGTAATTAATTTATTGTATAAAATAATAACGTAAAAGGGACAACTTGATTTATTGATAAATTAAAAATTGTGACACAATAGACCATAATAGTTTTAAATAAATATTTTGTCTATATTACTCTGTAGTGGAAAGCATTATAATGCTAAGCTGCCGTCCGACTGTAGATAATCTATTCCTCCCACTTTAGGTTAAATAGCGTTGTGTTGTGGGTTCGACAATATAAGCTAAAATCTGTTAAAATTTGAATTGCAGTTCCTACTGAGAACTGCAAGTCTGGACTGGCTGTTTTCAATATAATTTTTTCAATAATTAAATAGTTTAAATTGGTTCTGGATTTGTATTAGTCTTTGTTTTATAAAAGTCTTTACTTTTCTTACAGGCGATTTGACTTGTGATCTTCCACGAGTAACAGTAGCCCAGCATCCCAGCAAAGTTATATCAGCACGTTGGCATCCCGACGACTTCTCATTTTTGTCCACCTCAGCTGACAGGACTGCTGTCCTTTGGACCATACCCCCAGTATAAATCAGAGGGTTCAAACCATGAACTCTGTTTTACCGTTGCATTATTAACTTAGTTTGCATGATGTAATTGTTAAAAATTTCATCTTGTTATTTCATAAATAATATCGTAATTATACTAATGAAGATGTTCGTGGTCGCCCTCAAAGTTGTAATACAAAATCATGGAATAGTATAGGTACTAAAACAAGGTGGCGACTAATTAAGCAAATATAATTTTATATACTCCTGCTACTCGTCATTTATGTTTAATTCGAACAAATAATGCAATTGCCTTTTATTTTTCACTATCTCATATTTTATTAAAACTATGTAATACAGGGGCCGACCCCGCAACTTCAATGGGAATAAAAATGAAATCATTACCAATTGTCAATGGACAATGAGGTTCAATGAGCTTGAACTTGTAATGAAAAATAACATAGATTCTTAGTGTGTTGCGCGGTCGCAATTTTAATTTTGAAAGTCCATTAATGGAGTTTAATTGTCAAAACGAAGCTCATTCTCATTGTCATTGAGTTACGCGGTCGGCCCGCAGATTATTATTAAAGTTCAAAAATTTTGAAAATATCATAAATTGAAAGTGTAACCGTTATATTTTTTTAAATTCTGGTTGTAAATGGTCTTTAAAAAATAGTCTTTTGATTATTGCAAAAAATTAATTACATTTTCATTTGCCCAAAATTGCTACTGAATATTGCAGTTTATCGAAAGATATATAATATTATATGGGTTTAGTTTTCTCAGACTCGAGACAAGATTATTTTGTCATTAAATTCACTTATTAAAATTCCTGATCTCGGCCTCATCTTCATAATGCAAAATCCGTGAATTCTAATATTTGTTTAATTTCAATATCTATAGTTATTAAAAAAAATTATATGATTGGCTAACAATTGTTGTTAAAATTAAAATATTTTAATATTTGTAAATAAAAAATAATTGTTTGATAAATGGTCCCCCATTTATTATTCTACGATATGTTGATAGGAAAAAATATTATCCGTTGTTATTGTATACATTATTTATTTATTTGTGATAATATGGAAATTGGACTGCATGTAATCGCCTTGTTTACTTTTGTGAGCACTTGCCAATTTATTATTTCTTTTTTATCGCAAATTAATTAAGGTAGGGGTAAGACTCACTTAATGTAGCCTTTATTTAGAGAGACACTAATCATTACTTATGAATTTTTATTATTTAAATTAGTGGACTGTCTATTTACTAACAAACAGCTGCACTCACAGACCTTAATGATCCGTTACGTCATGAATCGTTTATTAGTTACAGTTTATTTGTGTTTTACTAATGGATCATGGTGTCTCTAAGTGTGACCTATGAAATTAAGCTGTCTATTTATAAAATTAAGCTCAGATATAAGTATTTTGCAGTCTACTATCGCGTTTATATCAAGCCGCAGCAATCTTTTATTTCATAAACAATATTCGCACAATAACTTAGAATTAACAAATTTTATTTTAGATCTGTTAAATTGCAGAATGGTTAATAGAGAACTGTTACTTTTAAGTTTCATTGTTTAGGGCCCGGTGTTTTAGCCATTCATCTAAAAGTAATAATTTTTATAATGTTTTTATACTTATACAACTCAAGTTAATAATTTTAATTGTCATTCCAATTGGGCACATTTTGGTGCGTTAATTTTTGCAATGTTTTACTTAACTCTTTAGAGAGCTTTTTAGGGTTCTATATACATATATTAACAGTTTGTATTGTTGGAAGTAAATAAAAAGAGTATTGATTTTATCAAGGTACTGTGCTTCTAGTTATGTCTGTATAATGGTTATAATAAGGTCCTTTTTTTACACATCATACCGTACATTTCATTGTGTATCAATCATAAATTTTCAGGAATATAAACTAACACGCACGCACTCATAGTATTCCTTTGACTAAAGATAAGCATTTAATAGACCAAGCTTTTGATAATTACTAACAGACGCTAATTGTCTTTAGAAATGGAAAATAAAAGGGAAGCCTTTGCTTAGCAGTACAGTTGTACCAGTACAATTAATTAAAATGATGAAGCTTTAGGCATAAACCATTTTGTAAATTAATTTATATCAGAACGAAAATATTGACCAATACTAACCATGAATATTAACTCAATGGGGCTAAGCATATCCGCCAATTGATACGGTATTACAATCAATCATTTAATCAAATTGTCGTGCCTTTTTCCAACAAGAATAGGCAGAGACAATGGAGCGCCACTTGCCACAATCCTGACACAACTCCCTCGTTCCCCTTACATCCACAATTCTCTATGATTGTGGGTTTATATTGATCGATATGGCATATACTATATCTACATTACAATCTTTTGACTGGACTCCATATAAATGAAATTGATCAGTATCTTATCGAAGAGCGCGTGTGGTCCTAGGGAGTCTACCTAGGACCACAATAAAGACTCTAAATAAACGTACAAAAATCAAATAACTTTATAACTAATATTGATAATCATTTGCAGCAAAAGGACCACAATAACTTGATTGGACAAATCAATACCATTATTTACACATAACTAATTATTATCAGACATTATATTGTTGATAGTGCTATTATTGTTATTATAATTTGAACAAATTATTGTCGCAAAAATGCTTTAAATCGTTAGTTTACTTATACAATAGTGTTTAAGTGTCATTTATTAATTGCCTTTTTCATGTTTATGTTGAAGTGTTGGTAAATTCATTTTAAGGGTTGTGCCTTCTACAAAAATGAATTGGTTGTAAATTGTTCATACCCATATTATATTTAAAACCTAATTTTAATATCATGCCCAAATTGCTATTAAAGAAATTAATAATTAAATTGATTCTTTTATTGTTTTTTCGACCTATTTTATTGTGACCCAAGGTTTATCATCATCAGCCATAAGATGTCCACTGCTGAAAATAGGCTTCCCTCTTAGAACGCCATTTCAAACATGATGCCAGTTGTATCCACTGATTATTTGTTACTTTCACTATGTCGTCAGTCCACCTAGTGGGAAGCGTAAATACGCTTCGCCTTACGGTCCGTGGTCTCCACTCAAGAATCTTTCTTTCCCGTCGGTTGTCGGTTCTTCGACCCGATGTTAATCTCGACTCAATGGAAAGCATGAGGAGGACAAGAGCCTTAACGACTAAAAGAAATCTACTCAGTTTACGGTTTTGTATTTACCTTGACCCGTCTGTTACGACCGCCAATCGTGAACTAACAACCGAGTTAGTTCACGGCTGTCTCATCAGTCGCCGTCACTATGCCGGCCAAAGGTGCTTCTTCACGCATCGCTTGAAGGATCCAGGGTTATGAGAGAGAGAGAACACATGGGCTGGCAAAGCATTGCACTTGTCGATTGTTCTACAAAGAAAAGACTCACCGATTTTTTTTTAGTTCGGCTGCCGCTTCGGTCGAAAACATGCGGATGCTTCCCCCGACCAGTGTATTACGGGTGTGTAAAACCGAAGTAGGAACAAGGTTAAAGTGCTTCTCGAAACATTCTCCGACCTCCGATTTTTCTGATTAAACAACTGAAAAAAACTGTCGCCTTTCTCTGTCGCCGTCACGGTGTTGGTCAAAAACATGGAAAATGGCCGTAGACAGGCATAC
This sequence comes from Tinea trinotella, assembly GCA_905220615.1. Lineage (NCBI taxonomy): Eukaryota > Metazoa > Arthropoda > Insecta > Lepidoptera > Tineidae > Tinea > Tinea trinotella. The sequence goes on from HG992305.1 coordinate 9,183,075, forward strand.
CAAAAGAACCCAATTTGTTTATGTATTGTATCTTGGACTATAACTTTTTTGTCTCCACCTTTTGTAGGGAGTAATTCTTTATTTACAGGGAAAATGAAACAAATAATTTAATTTCAAGTCCTTTATTCATACACATTATTTAAAATTCTATAAGGAAGAAGTTGAATATTATGAAATAAGTCGCTCAAACAGTTATAAAAATGATAATTTTATCTTTTATATAAAAGTAATGATAGATATCTCAATTTTACTCTAAACAAAAAAGTCCTTCCGTTTTCCCACAGGGATAGGCAGAGGTTTTTCTCTTCCCTTTTAATTAAGAAGAAAACAACTGCGCATGTGCTCTTAAGTTTCTGCAGAGTGCCCAAGCGAGACACAAGTTCTTGAGCAACGCGAGAACGCTTCTAAATATCTGTAGGAACTAAAAGAGTCTCCTGAAGAAGATCGGGTGGCTCTACTAAGAGCAAACCGTTAAAGACGCATAAACACGAATAAAACAATCGCAGAGGACTCAAGTGCGGAAACGTAGTAATAACAATAGGTATTTGGGGTAGAGATGTAGATAATAACTTTGGCACATAACCAAATAAAATTAAGATAAATATGAATTTTAGGAAAGTGAGTTATCTTGGAATTTGGCTCTCAATAGTCGTTGCCTATTCCTGGAGGAATTGAGTCGTTACAATTTGATTTTAAAATACTAAAAATGAAGTCAAGGAATTTAATCAGGATTCTCTTATTAATAAATAATAATGGTTATATTAAAAGAGCGACTTTTTGATCAAGAGAAATTGAACCAAGAATTGCCTAGCTTAATGACAATGGTACTAACCCGGATCGCCAGACTGGCCAAATTAAACAACCCTTTTTCAAACAACCAGACCCAGAGAGAATATTTGTCATTAAGAAAAACAAATATTAAGTATGATGAAGATATGGAGAGAAGAGAGCAAAAGGGTAACGTAGTGAACGGTGCCGTGCATCCATAGTAAAATGAAAAGCCAAAATTTGATAATGTCCTAAAAGTCACTTAATGCGGTACTTAATTAGTGTATGGAAGTAAATGTTGGGTGTGGCAGAAGAAGCATGAGAGAAGAATTTACGCCGTAGAAATGCGGTTATTAGTGTATGCGAAGTGACGATAGTGGATAGAATAAAGAATGCACAGTGCGCGATAGATGTGGTTTGAAAGAAGTTGTAGTGACAATGTTTGACAAAGAAATGCTTCGATTTTGACGAATATGTGAGATTGACGAAAGGAATTTATAAAGCTGATATAAATGGATACGTTAAACTGATATGGATACGGAAATTATGATAAATAAATATTTCTTTTAATTATTCATTTTTTTCTTTTGTGAGAAATCTTCCTAAGGACCTCCAAACATTTTTTTTGTAGAAAAATGTTTGGAGCTCCTCTCCCACCATAAATGCAATCTAATTATGAAACATTACAAACGAATGCTATGAAATAAATCTTTTCTCTAAACGGGAATCGAACCAAGAATTTTATGCACAGCGGTCTGGTGTAATAATCGTTAGTATTGACTAAAGCAATTCTTGGCATCAAATTGTCCATTGTGTCTAATTTCGGATACAATCGAGCATAATATTAACACATACAAACATTAATTTTAACTACTTACATTTATTCTATATACCTGTAGATACTACGACAGAGTGTGGTAAAGAATATTTAAGAGAGAATTAAATCAATTTTAACTAGCACATATACTTAGATGTGAGTAGGTATGATTAAGAAGATATACAGCCGGTTGTACCAAAAAAGTTAGTTTTACTTTATACTTATTCTATTACGTTTACTATTACGACATCGTGAATTGGGTTGGTAATAAATTTATATCGAAACTACCATTTATATATGTTATTATCATTAGAAATAACAAAAGTAGTCCAAAAATGAATGATGTCCTTTAGCTCTGTATAAAACATCCGTTAAACATAAATGTTAAATGTGAAGTTGAAGAGTTAAAGTTTTTTACTCATACGATACTTTTTACAATTTCGAAAATTATAATTTTTGGTACAACCGGATGATAGACTTTGTGCCATTACTCGTAAATAAGTATAGTACATGATAATTTTTAACCTATGTTTACTGCAGCTTCTATAATACTGCTGATAAGTTAGCTTAGTATTTAAATAAATATGTCTAGAAACTGCTAGATTTTGATGTAGAAGCTTAAAAAAAACCTCATATTAAATTTGTGACGAAACAACGAGTATTTTAAGTAGATTTTACAGTTGCTTAGATTGGACTCCTATTGTTTCTGACCAAAAAAACAACTGGTCGTTAGAAGTAGGCTAAAAGTAGTGTTAGAAGTATATTATACTTTTGTAGTAAAACTACAAAAGTATAATATGATAGCCGGTCTAATTTTGTATTTTTTTTTAAATTGTTTTTTTTTATTGTGACCAGAATATTTGACCTCGACCAGCCTGATGATAAGCAAGAGGAGATCCAACAGAGTTAGTTCACGGCTACCTCAGTCGCTGTTCAGCATATTCTCAATCGTATTTGTCATGTATTTAGACCGGCAGTAAGTAAATTTGAACTTAGGACTTGAATTAATAAATAGGGTATACAGAACATCAAAACAATGTATTTAACTGGCTTTGCCTAGTATGTCACTATTATAAATATCTTATCGAACCTATAGTAGAAAGCAGAAAATACTATGAAGTTAACGCTTAAAAAGTAAATATAATACTGTGAAAAATATAAGGTGAAATTTTGACTAGTGCCCATAACTGTAGAGCTTATATGGTAAGAATTGTGAATGAGAGTAAAGCCAGGGAGTTGTGTCAGGATTGTGGCAGGTGGTATTCCATTGTCTCTGCCTATCCCTGTAAGAAAAAAGGCGTAAATATTTGGTTTGCTTGTTACGGGTATTATAAAATCATGAATTATGTGTTAGTACTTGTAAATTGTCTTTGATATCTATGCAGAGTTTCATTTAAATTTCCATTCAATTATAATTATAGCAGAGCAACAAACTCACCTTATATTTTGATCACTTAATTACATTTAAGTATTTATTTAAGAAAAGTACTCACAGTTTTTATGTTCTGTATATCCCTATGAAAGCCAACTTATCCGCTAATAATAATATAATAATACAATTTTCATAATACTATCTAAACAATAAAAGTTTCACATCAACAATTAGTTATATAAACAAGCCGGTTGTACCAAAAATTGTAATTTACGAATACGTAAAAAGTTACGTATTCGTAAATTAAATGAAACACATAACACGAGAGAGTAACACGTGTTGCAACCCATTTTTGCTTTTTTTCTTCTACTTATTCGTAACTTTTTACGAATTCGTAAATTACATTTTTTGGTACAACTGGCTGTAAGTAATCGTAGGGTAGAGCGTAATTATAAAATTTAGATAAGATTTTACTATTTGTCACAAGGACAGTTTTAATAATAAGATCTGCGTGGCCAAGCTCGAGAAATATAGAGGAACTGTCAAATCACCAAGATTACCAAAACCCGGCTTATTTATATATTACCACCATGGTGACCGTGGTGTACTGGCAGTGCAATGGTTACTTTAATGGTATCTTTGATATATGTACTTTGTTTGTCCTGTTTCAATGATACAAGCACTTTAGTAGCTTAGTATAGAAATGTAAATAAAATAAATAAATTTAAAAAAAAATATTGTTTTTGCGCAGCTGGGACATGGACATTATAAGGGAAAAAAAAGAAATTGATGCATCATAGACAGAATTTCGCACGACTTGAACGACTGGTACAATCTTGGATGGGTCTTCTTATACGATGCCTCAAGCAAAGATATTATTGCTTCATTAATCGACTTGTCGTTCAGGGCAGAGTTTACGAGGGAGATCACCTATGCGACGGACCGACCATTAAATCCACTGCCATTAAACGAATGTACCAAGGATTAATTGGTTAGGGACAATTGGTGGAGATACCCCACCTGCGCCCACACAACATAATGTAACAGAAACAAAGAATAAAAAAAAATGTGACCTTTTTAATATTCTGCAAAAATATTCTGAAATTAAGTTTGTCGAAATAAACGCTCTACCCTTCCACGAACTTAATAATATAAATTGATACCTTAGGTATTCTATGAGTATGCTAGGTATGCTAATTACATAATGCTTAATATATATCTATACCTAATAAAGAAATAATGTATCTAGTTAATAATGAAAACAAATGATTTTTAAGCAAACCCCATTAAAAGTTCGGGTAAAATGACTACGCGATTGCAAGTATACGATTTTTCAACACTGTTATTTTAACTAGATTTATCCAATATGCATTTATTTTTATCTCAAACGTACATGTATCTACTGTAAACTATATATTTATTGCTAAGAAAGTTATAACAATAAAAAAATAGTTTTAAAAGTAATATTGTAGCTGAAACAACATTTCGTAATATTGGAACGTATACTCGAAGACGTTCCATTGTTACCACAGCACAATAAAATAAACTATATAAGTTACCAAAAGACTATAGCTCTACAAAACTAAAACTTTAATTTATTTACATATTTTATGAGACGCCTAAACATAAGCATTAGTGAATTAAACAAATTTTATGCGGGTTACTATCGCGTTTATTTTGGTTTTGATTTTACAATTTTTATTATTCAGACGTTTCGAGAGCTTTGCAGCCATTGTGGTCACGGAGAGTCAAAAAATAAAAATTGTAAAATCAAAACCAAAATAAACGCGATAGTAATCCGCATAAAATTTGTTTAATTCAATAATCAATGTTCGCGCAAAATTTAAGAAAATACTATAAGCATTAGTATTAATTTGTCCTTAATAATATTAAGGAGTATTATGTTAAACATATAATAGAATAAATATGGGCACTAAAATTAACACTATAAATACCCAACATATAATGCACAAAGTGCAGGAATTTCTAACTACAAATGACTGATTCTATGAATGTCATATTTACATTAAGAGTACTTATAGGCCAGTAGAATTAGACCATGTGAATTTTTGAGTGTTTCTGTTGTCTAGGTAATTTAAAGTCGGTTAAGTTGTTTTTTATTCGCAAATAATCGCAAATAATCGCAAAAATTAGTCTAAATTTTCAAAATATTAAACAATATACAAGTATTGTTTAGTGTAAAAGAAAAAATAGACTACTGAAATTTTAGTAGAATATGTATATCATTACTTACAACTTAAGCTAACGATTTTTTTATTAGTTTTCGAGAAATTCTATTTATTTATTAAAAAGGTGACGGTTAAAATAACGGTGTGTATTTACTTACTACAAAGCACACCTACAGCTTTCTGAAACGAATTACTTCCACTTTTTTTCTAATTCTGCAGGCCTATTATTAATAAATACAATATAAAATAAAGATTGATAAAAATTAAATTACCTAAAATATTTGGAAATACAAAGTTAACTAGAGATTGTTTATATCACAGAAAATTATAAAACATCTAAGTTACAAAAGCATTTATACTCGTATTGTAGTAGAATTCTAATAAAATTGCTTTAAACTTACATAATTAAGTGCATTTTTCTATAACACGTACCTAAATGTTCTAATTTCTATTTATTAATAAAGTATTCATTCTAAATTCTAACATGTTTATATTTGGCATACATAATTATATTCTAATAGTTATTTCATTAGTTAAATTATAAATGCATTATAATTAAAGTCATCAAGAACAACAATCCCAACGTTGTCTTTAGGGAATTGTGATGAAACATTGTTATTAATAGATCTCTGGGGTTACATACGAGAGATTCCCAATTAGACTAAACATTTTATGAATATATTAAATACTTGTTATTTAATATATTCATAAACATCAAAGCTAAACACCTATATAATACTTTAAACATCTATTAAATAGTAAAATATTTAATAATTAATTGTAATTAAGATACACATACATTTCTTGTTGTACATCAGGGATAGCAATAGCATGATACTAAAGCTTCACCCTCTGTTGTATATTAAACGGGATTTAAATATATATTTAACAGTATTGTTCCCGGAATCCTCGTAACTCAACAATGAAGTCCTCAGCTTTCGTAAGGATTCTCAATAGAATAACGTTCGCGCGCGAAGATATAAGAGCTAATAAAATAAAAGTAGATTAAACGAAAAATATACATGTTACTACTATTGTTTTATAAATACTAAGAAAGAAGAAGTGTATAATATAAATGAGCCCATTTCATTAGGTCTGCGCTCGCCTGTGTCAAGTCTTAGAGAACGTATTAAAAATCTTTACCCCACTTTCGGTTTGGTACATGTATTTACTAAAATGTGCAATTAGTAATTTTATATTATACCAATTTTTCCTACTCGTACGAGAAGATATCAGTCACCAACCAATGACACTTCAGAAGTGTCTTCACCCTGTTCTCCAAATCTTCCCCAATAATCTACATATCTTATATCAAATTCAGACATTAAATTACAGTTATCAGACATATTAGGCATCATATTATTATATAATAAAAAGTAATTGATAGGATAGTAATAGGTTCACCGAACTTGAACTGACAACTACTTAGATTTTGGTCCGATGTACAATAAATTCAATTAATGTTGATCTAATATTAAAGATTTCTTGTCAAAAGTTAAAAAGCTATGAGGGTTTACAATAATGTTTTTAAAATTTTAATGGCAATAGAAGCCATTGATTATTAGAGATTTTTTTACATTAACTTAGCTCTACTTCACATTACATTTTGATGATAAACACTTATAATTGATAAGATAAATTGACTAGGCAAAGTAAATCAATGACACTACAATAAATAGAGGCGCAAGACCTGTGACTTTGCTACATTATATAATATACATTATAAGCATTACATTATGTCCCCAAAGGAAAACCACCTACTTAAAAATATGTAGTCGCTTAAGGGACTCGGGTTTTAAACGCTGAGTTTGAAGTTTGTTTCTTTGGTAGGATGTTGCTTGCTGATTTGGCACAAGGAGCCAGACCATCCAGCCTTGCAGACGATTAAGTAAACGGTTTGCCTCGAGCTTAGAAAGAAAGGAATTGTGACAGACCATGTCAAGCACTTTTGAGATGTCCAAACCGCTGGCTAGGGCTTCTCCATTACCATACAATGTTTCACTCAGATGTGCTTAGTATACGCTAGAAGGTCACCAGTCGAACGTTTCGGCTTATAGCCATATTACCGGTCGTTAATCAGCTGATGACCCTAGGCCATGAGGCAAACGTTCATTTTCCGCTCCGTGACCTTGCACAGTATCTACTGAGATTACAGCAATCGGTCGGTGGTTTGCAGTAACCGAACGGGCAGCTTTTTTGGCTTTTTAGTCAATCCGTGAGTTTGCGGCAAAAAAACAAAGTGATAAGTAAGCTATAATTGTGTCTCAGTGGTAAGGAACGACAGCAGTTTTAGCGAGACTCCAAAAGCTGCGAGTACCCTTTGGGTGCGCTAATAAACTCTTTCTAATTTTGGAAACGCGCTGTGATTTCGTTTTATTGATCACTTTTTTTTTATAAAACCTATTGTCACCAATTTTTGTACCCGTTCAGTCGTTTCAGCAGAAGGTGTAGAAGAGAAGGGGCATTACTGACAACATCTGGTACCCGGGTGAGCTGTATTAGGTCATGCATATGAGCGAAAGGATATGATGGTTTCGAAGGAAAGGAATGCTTCGATAGTTTGGGCACATGGAAAGGATGAGTGAAAGTAGATTGACGAAAGGAATTTATAAATCTGATGTAGGTGGATGCGTTAAACAAGGCAGGCCCAGGAGAGTGTATTCCGACCAAATCGGAGACATCCTCAAGAAAGCTAGGGTGCCTAGTGCCCATAACTACAGAGCCTGTATGAAGAGAATTATGGATGTGAGGGAAGCAAGTGAGTTGTGTAAGGATCGTGGTAAGTGGCGCTCCATTGTCTCTGCCTATCCCTGTGGGAAAGAGGCGTGACAATTTGATTGATTGATTGATATGAGCGAAAGTGGGAGCGGCCCTTGCCGCATGGTCATTCTTGTGGGACCCCACCTTATTGAAGTCCCTCTCGATCACTTGTGCGGTCGGGAACCGCTCCAACGCGTTATCCATGTAGCCGGGATACTGTAGGTACAAAATGTCTGTCGTTCCTACCTACTGGCCGGCCGATCTGCCTGCTGAAGACACTTGAAACAAACTCCATCTCTACGCTGTCTAAAAACTAGGAACCCAGATTATATTGAAGCTTTGCATATTTACAGCCCGAGTATAACTACTTGGTTTATATATTTTTTTAACTAATTTATTTTTATGTGCTAATAATATTTTCCTAATAATATAAAGCCACTGTTCCTTCTGTTGAACACAAAGCCGATTTCTGTGACCAATCAATGCGAAATTAGAAAGTAGCCACCAACTGTCTGCCTGTTATCACCCTTCAATTGCCAGCGATTTTTCAAATCCTCCAGAAGTTGTTTGCTCGGGATACCTTTCGAAACGGCTTTTAATTCTCAACATCCGAAGCATTATGTCCGGAGTGGCAGATTATTTAATGCAAATTATTTGTACAACAAATTAGACAAAGTTAAAATCAAGTAACACACTTAAGAAAATGTAGCTCTGTAGAAATTGTATATGTTTAAAATCAAAATTAAAATATTCTTCCAAATAGCAAAAATGTGCACTTTTAAATTGTTAGTGATTCTACATCTTCTTTGATACGAACATTGATATGAAACTCATCTGCATAGAGATGTCAAAGACAATAAATACTATCAACACAGATTTTTTTTTTCAATTAAAGAGAATCAGCGTCATAGTTCCACGCTAGGAATAGCAGCTTTATACATAAACTACCAAAAAGTTATCTAATTAAAATCAACAGGGTATATAAATAATTGATGCTATTTAAGTCACAAGTCTTACTTCGAAGACTGTGTCGCAGCTAGGGGCCATGGGAGTGATTTTGCGCCCTCTTCAATCCCAATACGATCAGTGGGGTAATTTGCGCTCCCTTGAAAATGAGCCCCTTGCCCCCTAACTACGACGCAGTATATAGCCCCACATGGGGAACAGTAAAACCTTTTTACTGTTCAGGTAAATCAGCGGGCGGTACACCGGCGGCGGACAGCTTGCGGCGTTCTAGACGCACGCGAGACACCGGCCGGTAGTACTGCTCGCTGCGACGCCGTCAGCGTTCCGGAGGAGGCGCCTCACACTCAATATCCATCCACAAAGAGCTGATGACGCGAGATTCTAAAAAAAATAGAATTGAATAAATATTTAAATAAACCAAAGATTACAAGAAATTATGGCTATTACCTAAGAGTATACCCTAAATAAAAGGGAAAAAATAATATAGGTCAATTCTAGGTCGGCATTCATAGGTCAAATGAATGCCGTATATGTATGTAATAAATTACCCACATTGTTTGCACTAAAAATCACCTTCATACTGCATAGGATATATAGAATCGAACTTGTATGTGAGTTCAAGAGTGAAAATTGCGTAGATAATACGTAATGCGTAATGCGAATAAATAAAAGAGTATGGATAATGTTACAATGTTTTCAGTAAAGCTCGGACAAAGATAAACAATATTTTTTAATCGAATAGAGTGTAATCCTAATTTACGACTTGCAACAAACTTAAGGTAATAAATAACAACCTTTAGACATTAAAACTGTAATATACCTTTATGTGTTAAGCCACCTTGTCTCTGTATATGTTACATTGTAATAAATACAATTACATAGAAGAAAATTACTTTGTCGGTCTTAAAAAAGGAAAATCGTTTCAACAAAGATGTCACCATTTGTAATTATAAACAACAAATTATGATTATGAAATATAAACAGATAGAGTGGTAAAAAATAAATATCTAAGTTTTAGGTGTTAAGAGTATTTTGTTACCTGGCTTATCTTCTTCCTCTTCGGCAGCCGGTATTTCAGTGGCGCTCTCTAGGCAGCTTTGTTCATCGGGAAATTGTACATGCTTCTTCACAGCTGATTTGTTTGGCTTGGACAGTACCGATGCTAAAACAAAATTAATGATCAAATGAGTTCAATTTTGTTTTTATATTTTGTTATTGTGACTCGACATATGACAGCACCCGCTTGATGTTAAGCTGGAGTGTGGTCAATGATTGGATGTCACTGCTACTACAATTCAACAACTGTAAGTAGAAATCACATCCACAATACCGGCCTAGTTGGAACCGGCAACTTACAAGTTCATCCCAAAACGCGACCAAATTACTTCACCGTCTGTATTTAAAGGTATTAGATTTTTTAGGATCGAAGGGATTTTCACAAGTGTATTAAACCTTAAAACAATAGAAAACTAAGTTTTTCTTTAATAAATGAGGAAAATGTGTTTAAATGTGATATTCGATTGGTCAGAAATAGTAGCTTAGCAGCTTTGTACAAGAGCTTAGCATCAATGGACGTTCACGCTTGTTAGGATATGTTGTAGGCGTTGTAGCGTATTTCAGCTATCAATAGAGTTTCGTTGTGCTCGATTCACTATTGTGAGGACAAACAGCTTAGCCTGCATTTCCTTCATTCAATAAACTTGGTCGATTCAATATCCTCTTGGTGGAACACCGATAAATTGAATAGAACTGTAGTAGGTGAAGCTTCACAGACGCCCCCAACTCGGGTTAATTAATTAATTGAAAACTGACAGTTGTTAGACAGCGATGAGTTAACTCTTAGAGAACTGTTGGAATAGGGTAATTGATATACTTGAATACAGCAAACGAATAACTTAGTTGCTATCGTTAATAATCAAGTTTGGGTAACTAAAGATTGAAGTGTTATTATTTTATAGTGTAAATTACAATTTAAATTGAAAATAATAAAAAAACAAGAAGAAAGCTCAACTCATTATATATTATTTATTAGTATAAAATTGTAGCTATACTCGTACGAGTATTAAAAGTGTACGACCGTAAAGTGACTTAGTAGAGTTTCTGAATCAACTTAAAAGTTGCCTGGAACCGGCAACGACTGTTACTTGAGGTTTTCATTTTATTTTTTAATGTAGCTGGAAATTTGACAGCACTTCGCATGGTGTCAAGCTGAACTGCGATCCATAAAAAGAGGCGACTGCTACTACAGTTAAATACCTGCAACTTACAAGCTAATCCATAAACGCGACTAAGTCACTTCACAGTTTCACACTTGAGAGTGGTGGTACTACCTCGGCACACTGGGAACCACTCATAGACAAGCAGACCTGGAGAAAATAACTAGCTCATTTTTAAATACCAAATATTTGTAATATTCGTATATTTGTAATACTGTAATTTTTAATATTACAAACAAAAGTTATGAATTAAATCTTTGCTCCAACCGGGAACCGAACTCGGGACTATACGCGTAACGAACTAAAGTGCTACCACGGCGTCCTCACGAGGCATATTTAGTTGTTCAATATTTATCGTTCAACAAAAATGAAAGCGAATATTGACTGTAGCGTTCTCACGGTTCAATAAATTAATATTGAGTCCATTAGGACTCAATATTACACGTGTGACACGACGTGTCATTATAGTATCTGTCCATTTTCTCGTGGATGCGGACGCCATAATTTGCAATTTTTATTTACAAACAAACAAACAAACAATTTGCAGTGAGAAGACTAAAATACAAACTTAATCGCGCTGATTGACTGACTGATTGGACTGATTATTGAATGCAAGTTGAACGAACAAGTTCAGACGAGTCGATTCGCTGTCAACTATTAATTGAATCAATTAAAGTTAAAAGGTCTTTAACTTTTGTTGAACCGATATTTATTGCTTCAGCTTGATCTGATCAGATGGTTCAAATCGCGAACTTTTTCACAGTTGATCAACTAAATTCGCCTCATGTGAACGCCGTGTTACCAATGCGCCACGCCCAAACAGTTATGTAACTGTAGTAAAATTGAAGCGACTTCAATTCACCGGCAGTACACCAGCTTAATATCAGGCAAGCTGCTGCCATCAGTGCTGGATTAAGCCAGCGCAGGGCCTCTAGCAAAGTCTTTCAAGGGGTACCCCTGGTTTGCTTTAGGTTCTCAAGTTCTCAAATTTTTCTGGATTTAATATGGGCAAATTTAGAGATATCACTTTCAATATCGACTTAACGTTTCAAGTGGAAGTGAAGCATAGCCTAATCACTTCGCGTTTAAGGCATGCAAGATATTTTATTAATATTTTTCCTATTTAAATTAATATGTTTTTTTTTATTAATATCGGACGGGCTAGCGCGGGGCCCCAAAATCGCGGAGCCCGTAGCATTTGCTACTCTTGCTACGTGGCTAATCCGGCACTGGCTGCCATATATTTATTATATGCCCCAAATAATAAATACAACAAATTTAATAAGTCTGTATTAATCGATTGATCAAACGCCAAATATAATTAAACATGTTATGCACGGAATGGAATTCAATTTGTCATACATTAATTTGCATTTCTACGCATCAGGAATCACGCGTCAGGTCTCAATTTACGTTAATTAATGCTAACTTCATTGTTTCCATACCATATGTAAATTAGTGAGTGTGTTTAGAAGGGTAATTCGATAACAATACTATCAGTAATTACACTACTATAAAATAATACAGCTTTTAAATTAACTTTTTATTATTCATTTCAATTAATATTTATACGAATATAATAAAAGATTTTATATGGCTTTACAACGCGCATTTTTTGTTTGTTTTTTGATTTAAATATTCAAATTTCAATTAATTTCCCTTCCGATTAAACCGTTTTAACTAAACAAAGTAGTTAATAAATTATGTACCCTTGAAACAATTAAATCTAATACTTCAAAAGCAGTTGGTTCTTATGGTATTGGTCGTGCTTTGAAGGCGGCCTTGGTCTGGAGGATGTGAAATGGTGACGCAAACTAAGGAGATCTTGATTCAAAAACCACTTGCCGATTCCATTGTATATATGATATATAAACGTTGGTCGTTCATTTTCTATGATACATTTAATAGGTTGGTACATTTATTGATGTAACAAAAATGCTATATAACTTACTCAGCGTAATACTCCCTCGTCATAAATAAACTTTTAGGAATTAATAACTAATTCCTGCATAGGTATTTAATAGGTACGTACAACCCAGCAGTTAAAAAGATCGCTGGCAATTAAAGCTGCGCTATAACATGTTTACCTTTCGGTTTACGGATGTGTATAAAATTAGAAATATTATTAATTATGTGCATTCACTGTATATATATTGTTTGTTTGAAGAATTGCCGCCATCATAATTTTTATAAGGATTAAGTGGAGTGTCTATAATATCCTCAATAGTACACATTTAGTTATACATAGAGATGACAGATTATAATATAACCTGGGTAACAACCATTATCATTACTTAAGATTAAATCGATTTATGTAAGCCCGTATACATAATAATATTAACTAGCGCTAATAACATTGTTGTTGTTATATACTAACTTGCAATAAAAACACTATCCGGGCATAGTGATTTTCTTAACTGAATTACATATAAAATAATTACACAAATTATGTCAAGGTTAAATATGACTAAAGATTAAAAAAAATACTAATAGTTATGGAGTTAGGTTTTAATTTTAATATAACTTCATTATTTTTAATTCATTTTAATATAACGTATCGTCTTAAGCGCGTGGCTTAAGCGGAAAGTTCCGTGTTCCATTCCCGGTCGGAGCGAATATTTGTTTGATATATTTTATTTGTAATAGTTATTTATTACTATAAAATTGCTGTCCCTAAGGCGAGGAATCTATGCTTCATGAACAAAACGTGTTTTAGGCGAAATAAGGTTGAGATTTGAAAAGCACTCTTGAGCGTGCGATGTTTTTCGTACGAATAATTTACTTTTTATAACAACATTTGGTTAATTTATCTAGTCAATTAAGTGTAAATGAATTGACTATTCATATTTACGAAAAAAATGGTTATCGCTTAAAAACTGAGAACTTGGAAATTATAAACTATTTTTGTGATAAAGTTACATAATTTTTTCTTAAATAATATAAAGTATTTGTAAATTATGTTCGATTAAGTGTTTTAAGGCATTTCTTCTTTACACATTTTTTTGGGTTGATAAAATTACAAGAAGTATAGTTATTTAATCGTGAAATGTACCTTAAAATAGAATATCTTCGAAGATCCCTGCCTTAAAGAGTGGTGGGCAGTGGTGTCCAGTCTGCCGATAAATAATCGCCCCATTGCCTATCCCAGTGTTACTTGACATGTTTAATGTGAATCATTGTTAAATTTAATGGTGGATAACATCATCATGCCATGCCTTAATTCCAACAAGGATAGGTAGAGCCTCTTTTCATGATCCTGACATAACTAGCTCATATCCTTTATATCCACAATTCTCATCAGATAGGTTTTAGGCACTGCGGACAACTGCATTTTTATAAATATGCCCGATTTGATCAAAGAACAATCTTAGTCTTGAGATTAATATACTCTACAAAGCAAACCCATAGTATTTAGGTGTTCAGTCGCTATATGCAAGGAATTTACTATGTAAATAATTAACAGCATTCCTCTCTGTATTAATAATCATAAATATTATCAATTATGTTTGCTCGTATGTACATGTATGTATGTACCTATTATTAAATGTATATAAACTTATACAAGGGGTCGATATAGAATACTTGTATTAAGAGTAATTAAATATTAATCAGTTTTATCTGTCGTCATGTAGCGGGGTGATACTTAACCATTAAACGTATCTATTTTTATTGAGTCTCAACATACGTACGGCAGCACCCCGCTTCACATTAAGCTGAAGTGTGGGATTGTTTCTACAGTTATATAATTTGGACCTAGTTGGAACCGGCAATTTTTAAGCTGATTTCGAAACGCGACTGAGTCACTTTACAGTTTCTTCACTTGAAAGTGGTGGTGCTAATCCGGATCGGCAGACACACCCGGAGCAATTATCTAGTCTTTTTTATAAACTAATATTTGTATTATGCATAGATTTAGAATGCACGGAGATTTAGAAATGCAATAGTTTATACTTTAAGTCTGTGGTGTTATACAATTTAGTTATGAAGTATTAGATACAAATAAATCCTATGAAACGAAACTTTGACTTTTGTAAGGTTATATACTCTATTTATTTTACTCGCCGTACCTACTATGGAGCACGCAGGCGGACTTAATGCTGGTTAGCATTCTATACTAGTCAACCTTTAAGACAATAAAAGTAAGTCTAAAGTCTAAAATGTAAGCAAGCGGAGTTTTTTTTATTAAAAAGACCGTATAATATCAGCATAATCCGGTCTGCCGATCCGGAGTAGTACCACCACTTACATGTATACAGGTAGTATACAGACCGTGAAGTGATTTAGTCGCGTTTCGGGATCAGCTTGTAAGTTGCCGGTTCCAACTAGGCCGGCATAGTGGATGTGATTGCTACTTTCAGTTATTGAACTGTAGTGGCAGTGACATCTATTCATGGGCCACATTTAGCTTAACATCAAGCAGGGTGCCGTCATATGTCGAGTTACAATAAAAAAAATATAATATCAGGAGAAAAGTTTATGTAATTTTCAACAGGACAAGATTTTATTATAATATACATTCGATTCAAACATAAATTCATTATGTAATGTGCCTACTTAGCGTAGATTAATTAATAGAAGGACGCTTGCTGAGGTTTTACGCATTATAAATTTATAGCGACTGCGAAACTACTAATCCCTAGTACAGCAGCCCCCACACTTTAAAGGCTACCCTTTAATCTAAACTACAAAAGCCACATACGAACCTTACAAACAATAAAATATTCTGTAACACGTTGACAAAGTCGTCGTCAGTGCTCGTGGATCTAAGTTGAGCTTACCATAAAGCCGACTGAGGACATATGTGTATATATTTATATACTACAAAATGAATAATATAAAAGATTAAAATAATTAGAAAATAATAGCTAGAGTAAGCCTCAGATAATCTTACTTTTGTTTGTTAACAAAGTTCATCACATCCCTTTGTAAATTCGGAATTTAATCTCACTTTAATCTCAACAGCTCGGAGCTAGGATATCCTTGTCCATGGAAATTTCACACTGAATCAACATCGGACGATAAACGCATTACCAATTTACACTTGAAACATTCCAGCATCAACCGTTCGTTATTGTAGTTTTAGGGGGAAACAGAATTGTATATGGGCAGTAAACTGAATTTATTTACACAGTATCTGGCAATATTCAATCAAATTGTGCATCAGTAATGTAGAATAAAAGTTTAAATTCCGGTAATTAAAAAAAACGGTGAAATTAATGAATGTTACTGTGCCGGGACGCACGGCTTTTTAGTTAAATTTTGTACGTATTCAATTCCCAATTTTCATTGAAAAGGTAATTAAAGTTTTCCAAATTTTATAGGAAATTTCATAAATGGTTTTTACACGATTAGATACATAATCACGAATTTGTAAAAAAAATGTTATTATATCTTTAGACTGATAGGTATAAACGGTTGTACCGTCCATGATATTTCTGAGATAAAAGATCTTTGGCATAATCCTCTTGCTTTTCATCAGCCGGGTCGAGGTCGGATGTCGTGTCACAATATAAAAAAATAATTGTTTTTATGCCAACTATTATAAAGGTTACACGATCACATATTTTATCATATACATTAATAATTTATGTTAAACAAATAATCATTATAAAATATTGGCCTTAGAGTTAGATTAAACGATGCGTAGGTATGGAATAAAGGAATCCACTTTTAGTTGTCTCCTAAAGTGAATTCCTTTAACGGACGGTTTGTGTAAACTGACAGTTTCCTGGTTTCTCAAAAGAAAATTCAAAGTATTTACCAAATCTTACAAATACAAAAAAAAATACATAATACATTTATATTGGAAAATATATGAGAAACATTTTCAAATTTAAAGTTACGTTGGCAAAACAATAAGTATACTCGTAAGCAATTATCTTGTTGAAATATGATTAAAATATGAGTGAGGTTTCGCACTTAAATAGATACGAATATATATATATATATATTTGTTTATTGTGACACGACATCCTGACCTCGTCCCTGCTGATGATAAGCAAGAGGAGGTCCAAGAGTGACGACGACTGAGAAAACCGAGTTTGTTCACGGCTGCCTCGGTCGCCGTCACTGCCGCCGGTCGTCGACGAAAATAATTAATAAATCTCATGTGAATATATGCATTAAACAAGGCAGGCCCAGGATGGTGTGTTCCGACCAAATCGGATACATCCTCAAGAAAGATAGGCTGCCTAGTGCCTATATCCATAGAGCATGTATGAAAAAAATTGTGAATGCGAAGAAAGCGAGGGAGTTGTGTCAGAATCGTGGCAAGTGGCGCTCCATTGTCTCTGCCTATCCCTGTGGGAAGAAGGCGTGATAATTTGATTGATTGATTTGATCGATCATTACTATAATTATATTAATAGACAGTGAAGCGAATAAAAGTAAACTCTGGTCGAAGTTAACACACTTTTTTTTATTGTGAGTACATTCAGCTTTTCTTAAGTGAAATAAATATCACATTCAAACTTATATACCTAATACATTTAAACGAAAAGCCAAATGGGTTGTGTAGTCAGTCATATGTCAATGTAGTATGCGTATGATACACGTTTACAGGCAGAGCAATTTGCTAAAACCGCATCCAATATTTCTGCGGCAAATATATGTACAATATATTCAAATTTCAACAAGTTTTACAAATTGGAAAGTCGTCCAATTTTTCACGATGTTCAACAATCTATTTCAAAATATTCGTGTATTTGAGAAATTGAGATTAGTTATCTCATTTTCAAACTTATTTGTGTTAAAGATTCTAAGACATTTTTAATGACCTGATTGTGAGTCAGATTAATTATTCTAAACTTGATAAAATTGAAGATAATGTAAATGGTACTAATGGATCTTATGTTATTTAAAATTGAACTTACCCATTGGAGCCCTAAGTGCCGGTGGGGCCTCAGACGGTTCTTCAGGGTCGATGCGACTCGCCATTGGTCTAGCACCGGAACGACGTCTACCACTCGGAGCAGAGCTGGTTGTCGTGTTTGGCGGAACAGTAGCCCTGTAGTGCACCGGGCCCAGCTGCATAAATGAATTTTAATTTAAACCAAGCAATGTGGTATTTAAATGTATTGTTTTAAACAAATTACAATCGTAATGTGTATAAATATATCGGACAGCTCTTTTATTTAAATGGTCGCCTTGAGTATACAAAGACACGCATGGCTGCTCTGTGTACCCATTACAAAGCATTACAACCTACTCGCCCTATTTAGTATCCTCAACATTCTCTACTTTATGGAATTTCACCTTTGTACATATATATATAATACTTCTATGAATATTTAATAGAATATTTAACTCGCCCCCGACCCTCAGTTGGTTAATTTTAGGAACCACTAGCCTAACCTTTTTAACATGTTTCTCTTCGTTGAAGGTTTTCTAAATCATTTGCGGTTCGAAGATCTTTTGATGAAAATTCCTAATGTCCATGTTTATTACATTGTAATAAATAAAGTAATGTTCAAAAGGGTTAATACAAATATTAAATATAAAATTAATTTATATTGAAGGAGCTCCTATAAAGGAAGATGCGATAATATGTTATTTTAATAGAGGTACAAATTGGGGTTCAAGGAGAAGATTTCGGTTCGGTAAGCATTGTTTAAAGTTAGACATTCCTGTGGTTGACCGCCTCTAACTTTAAGGGAGAAACTATTAAAGCTTCATGACTTTATGAAATAGAATGCGACACTATCTTATAGTTATAATCAGCTTGAAACTTAGTGAATTTACAAATATGATACACAATCATTTTTATAATAAATTTAATATATATTTTTTATACATTTCTAACTACTAAGCTATACAAAGTAGTTGTAAAAAACTTTGATTTATTGTTTAATCAACGATATCATTTTTAAAATTTTGTTTGATATTTTAATACAATAAAACAAATATTTAATACAATAAATAAATTCTATTTTGTATTATAACAACATGTTTAATAATAGCATATAGGTGACTCAAAGGGGACGATATGTATTATTAACTTACCCGGTCTACTTCATCGAAATCGGCTGTGCCTCTACCCGCAAGATATTCTTGAAATTGTGATATCACGCACACCATTGAGTAGACCTTTAAATTAATTTTCCGTTATTAGTTTTACACCCAAGAGCGGACAATTTAATTTTAGATTTGATCTATTCATCTACGAATAGCATGAAAACCCTAAGCAAAGTCTAAAATATTTTACGATGTTATATAATTGTAGCAAGTACAATAAATGATCATTAACAATTGTCTTGCTAAAATTTCCATAGCACCATTTACCACGATCATGACACAATAAGTTCTTAAAGGCAACATAATTAATTGTCAATATTTAGGTAAAATTTTATCATTTTTATAATATATAAATTAATGGATTAAGCCTCGCCTTATCCATAAGTATTGTAATCACGTAGTATAAATACTGTGCTAAATACCGCCAAGCATTTTTGTATACACAAAATATGTTTTAATCAAATTACAAAATAGAGGTTCACATTCGCATACGAAAATAACAATTGCGATTTTCGAAGGATTCGTATTCTATTATTATACTGTAAATCTGTTATATTATTTTAGAGATAAAAATACAATTCGCTTTGATTACTACCTCGATAGAAAGCCTGTATTTGGTAACAAGTAAAATGCGTCTAAAAGTAAAATATTTTGAAAGTCGTTTAATATTTTTTATATAACATTTTACTGAAAAAATTACATAAAATTCAACACTGCTATATCTACAGGAGTCAAGCATAATTAAGATAAGAAAACTTTACTAACATCATTTACTTTTTTTGATTCTTCGAGTCATTTATGAATATACGAGTAATAGTTCTTTAAATATTATTCTCATATAATTTAAGTCCACAAACTCACATAACACAATTAAGTACATGCTTTATATCAAACTAGAAATCACCCTGCTATGCATCTTTATATTAGTATGCTACGTTATAATCACGAATTTCGCTTAAAACTACGAAAGCTAAGAAATAATTAAATACAAGGCGTGTAATATCATTTGCCAAGTCTGCCGATGCCAGGGTAACTCAATTCCGTTTCGGGATCTGCTTGAAAGTTATCGATTCCATCTACTCGTAGGTCGTCATATTTGGAGTATTCTCTCCATTTGCTTAACATCAGGCGTGCCACAATGATAAATAAACAAAGATAAAAGAATACATGCAAGCACAGTAGTAGTTTACGTATAAATGGATTTTGTGATGATAATTAATATAGTGTGTAAATAATTTGAAGTGAATATAAGTGAAAGTGAATATAATTTAATAAGTATGGGAAATGTATGTGTTGTAGGATAAAAATATTGGTTCCAAAAAACTCCTTAGAAATAAGAAAGAAAAGATAAAATAGGTACACTTCTTAGAAATTTTAGTCGCTGCAGAATAATATTGAAAAGCGAATCAGAAAAGTAAATATGATAAAAAATACTAATTTGCAATTAAGACGAACTTACTTCAGCGCTAAGTTAATTTTCACCTTGCTCGAGTTTGAAGGAAAACTAAGAGTTCTAATTTTAAACATTTTAACTAATTACTCTGTTTATTTAGCTGTTAACTTATATATTAAAAAAATATTATTATGAGTTGCAATATAAAAATTCAATTAAATTTACCTATGTTTAGAATTAATTGTATTAATTATTTAATACTTATTACTCACGTTCAACACAATTATGAAGAAATCCAATGTGAAGAGGAATGACGTAATTGGGTTAAAACTCATCTGAAACAAAGTTGAAATAATAATATCGAAACACAAAAACATGAATACAATTTTAAAACATTGAACGTTGTTACAGATCTGTGTATGACACTTCAAAATAATTACATTTTGTTGAGAATGGTGAAAAAATAGAACATTTGTATAACATAAAAAAGTTATGCTTTATATAGGTATCTAAAAATATCAATCTCTAGAAATTAAAAATATACGCATCAATTTTAGCTAAATAAAAATATTAAATTTTATATTTCAGAATCTCTCGTTTTCTTTTGTACAAAGAGAATTTTAAATGTCAAGTTATTCACGCTTTTTTCATGAAGATTTATTTATTTATTTAAAAGTGTTATAGCGTTATTTTATTTTTATCTTTTTTGAAAAAATACTATTAACTAGAAAAAAATCTAATAGGTTCAACTAACAAGGTTAATAGAATAGTAACTACGTAAATTAATTAACCTATTTAATCAGTTGCAATATCCCCCTCAAAACATAATCGCACGTAATATTAAATCATAATTATGAGTAAAAAAACCTATATTATAATCTAAATAATGACACGAATAATATTGTTATAATCGCTGAACAGTAATAATAAATATGTTATTATTTATTTATTTATTTAGGCAACAAACAGTAATCAACAAACAAGTAACTTAAAAATAAATTTTACTAAAAAGTTATACAGTTTGTGGTAGATATAAAACTAGTCATACAAATTAAAAATAAAAAATAAAATAGGATACTGTACTAAAATAAAGAGGAATTAAAAGAAAAATAAACATAATGTTAAATCCTCAATTTATATTATTGAACACAACTTCTCAATATATAGATACATTGTATGCGAATATATGATGAATTGCAAATTTACGATCTAAAAAGCACCGAACACGACATCTGTGAGCGGAAATGAGGCGGCATTTAATACATACGCGGAAAATGTCAAACGTGATCGCAAAATAAAGAGATTCTCAAACGACAAAGTCTACATTTAATATAAGCAAATTTTATATGTATGCATCCAGTTTATAAAACGATGCTTAGATTTTTTTTTTAAATGTAACTCGATATCTGACTTCAACTTGCCTGATGGAAATCAAGGGTTGGTCCAAGAGTCCCAAAAACTGAAAACCTAAAACAGTTCACGGTTGCCTTAGTCGCCGTTACTATGCCGGCCAAATGTAAAACGAAGTGTCAAACAGTATTATGAATAATTTTATTTCATAGTTTGAATATATCTTTAAAGATAAATTACTTAGCCACTAGCCAATTACTTATATATAGAAAGCACTTTATTTTTAAAGCTGAAATTCCTAAGGGATATTTACAGCGATGTTACTTTGCATTTAAATTGCCATAGTCTATTAGGAGTTTATAAATGTAAAAGTAAAATGCAAACTAAGAAAAGACAGAAAAATTTAAATTAACCCTTTAAAGAGGCAATGTAAACATGACCGATTAATTACTTTGTTCAATTTTTTTAAAGACTTGTTTTGTCAAACTAAAGTGATTATATTTTTCATCCACAAAGTTCAAATTTGTTTAAATTCTAGATCCAGCCGGTGAAGATCTTAAAATGCCAATAATTTTTTTCTTTTATAATTCTTTTACTCGATAATTTCCTACTTTAATTTCAATTCGCATATCGTACCTTCAATAAAAGAAGACCTTGGTTATGTAAAACATTCGTATATTGAAGGTACTGAAGTGGTTCGTTAGTAATAATTTTCTACTAATAAGACTCCATCCAAGTAAGGATACCCGTGGGAAAATAATATTAAAGCTTTAAAAACTCTTAGGAAGAGAGAGAAAGAACCTTTGTTCTTTATTGCATTGTATTCTCAACAGCACTTCAGAAAAATCCAACGGCTATTGCGGTATTGTTCAAGCGTTCGATTTTATTTTACTGATTGCATCTACATATTATACTAAAACAAATATGACGTACCTATGCAAAAAACGAACATTTGTTGGTGGTTGAAATTCTAATATGTAAATATTTTACCATAGAACCTATTATCCTTTCATATAGAGAAACAAGAATAAATACATTTGCTTAAAAATGTATAAACATATTTTACAAACGATATATAAGGTATATTGGGTAATATTATTCATATAGAGGTGTTAATAAGATGGGGAATTTTCGTTCGAGAGCTGAGAGGCAATTTTGAATACATATTATTTGAAGCACGATGAAAATTTGTCTCACAACTAGCTAAAGGGGTTGCGGTATTCAATTTAATTATTTGTAAAATTGGTGCTTAGTCATCGTGGCGGCAAAATATAGAGTTTATTTTGATTATTATAATCGAAAAATTCGGAGGGTTTGCATCTATCGTGGTCACGGGAGATCTTTTATTTTATACATTATTCATGTTGATACTTCTTAATAACACACAAACCGAGAGTACGAGTTCGAAACCACTCACCGGTACCAATGTATTTTTGATATAATATATGTACTTTGGTTGTCCTGTTTCTATGATACAAGCACTTTAGTAGTTTAATATATAAAAGGTAATTTTAAAAATTATATTTAAATATTAGGAACAATATTTTAAACATTGTTGCGAGGTAAGATTATGAAAAGGTAATTATAATAAGGTAAGATTAAGTACTTACTGTCTGGAGATACAACAAATATCCCATGTTAGACAAATCCACAATTGTCTCAGTCGCCATCGAGATCATCCACGGAAGCATCAAAAACTTCCTGTCCTATAATTTTTTTATTAACATTAATATTCATAAAATGGTATTTGCAGTGAGTCAAAATATAATAATTTGTTTTGCCCCGCTAGAGTGCGGTCAATAAATGGAGGTGACTACAATACAACAACTATAAGTAGTAGTCACATCCACTATGCCAGACTAGTTGAAAACGGCATCTTACAAGCTGATCCCGAAACGCGACTTAGTCACTTTAGGGACTGTATATCTCTTTGATAACATATTTCATAGATTTATATATAATATAATTATTACAAATAAAAGCTATGAAACAAATATTTGCTCCAACCGGGAATCGAACCCGAGACTTTACGCGTAACAAACTTGCGTTTCGGTGACAACTGGTGCCTGTCGCATGTTCTAACAATTAATATTGTTTTGTATTG
Source organism: Tinea trinotella (assembly GCA_905220615.1). Lineage (NCBI taxonomy): Eukaryota > Metazoa > Arthropoda > Insecta > Lepidoptera > Tineidae > Tinea > Tinea trinotella. The sequence continues at coordinate 9,207,023 of HG992305.1, forward strand.
TTATGGTTTCAAACTTTTCAGCATTCAGTTAGGCAGCGTAGTGGATTGTACCACCGCTTTTAGACATTAGTCTGAAGCATCCAATTACCTTAATTTAAAGATCTTTGAGTGACTCAGGCTGTGGGCCGTTTATGATGTGGCCTAAAAAACCTAAACAATAATTCAACATTCAAATCTTATAAAAACACATATCCGATTAATAGCCGAAACTAAAGACAATTATAATTTTAAATAGTAAACTTTAAACTGTTTTTTTATATTACAAAACAACCGACAATAGCAAGGGTAAGTAATTACTTCAGAAACAATCTCTCTAGGCAATATATTTTTTATATGCGTGTGTAAATGTGTATCGCCTACATATTCCAATTCAAATTAATTTAATAAAATGCACAATGTTCATACTAAAACTATTTTAAGATAAATTTTATCATCACAATTTTCGATTTACAAAAAGGCAATCTTGCCAATCCGTAAACGGGCACGTTTCTACGATTTCCCTTGATACAACTAAAGTTATTGTAATACTAACATTTACATTCAAAGGACGTAGGTCAATAATAAAAAAAACTTAATCGAAATATGAGATGAATTTCTGATAGCTTTAGAAGACGAAAAAAGTAATCTTTCAATAAAACCCAAAAGACAACAAAGCGTTGGAGTATAACGTGAATATTCAAATTGTTTGAATGTAAAAGGAAATCTTTGCTTCCAACTATTTTAATATCGGGCTAAATGAAGCACAAACAAAAACTGTTAAAGCCTTAAATAGTCAAATGTTTTTCGAGCATGGGATCCAAATCGTATGCATAATAGGTATGCATTTTTTATCGAACGTAGGGTATCGAACTAAAAAATCCTCTTCATGTCTTCAATTAAATGTGATTTTTAACTATTATAAACTTACGTCTTTATATGTTATAAACTTATGTCTCTATAAAAAGTAAAATATCATATATTTTTACTTACCTTATACACGCCGTACATCATCATGATGCAAGATATAAACCCTAATGTGCTGCAGATCAATAGCGTTATGTTCAGCGACACTGTCACTAAAGAAAAAAATACTGTATTAAAGAGAGAGAAAATCATCAATGTCATTGTCATGTCATATTCTAAATACTAGCAATCCTACGTGTATGTCAGCACTAGCGGAGACCAATTAATCTAAGATGTATAAATATATATATATCTATTACATTTTTCAAACTTGTTACATATTATGGATATGTAGTATTAAGGCATTTGATTGTGATAGGCCTTTGGTTTAAATATTTACTTTCATTATCATCATCAGCCAGTATGCGTCCACTACTGAACATAGGCCTCCCCCTTGGATAGCTATTTCGAACGACAAGATGCCAGTTGCATCCACCGGTTATTCGTGACTTTCACTATGTCGTCAGTCCACCTAGTGGGAGGCCTACCTACGCTGCGTCTTCCGGTTCGTGGTCTCCACTCTAGAACCTTTCTTCCCCATCGGTTGTCGGTTCTTCGAGCGATGTTTTATTGTTTTATTTTGCTAAAACAATAAAAACTATGACATTTGTATTATTAATACCGATTTAATTATCTTTATGAAATATGCTTAACTACATTATTATGATAGCAAATTTTTGTATCGACTTTCACAATATTTACTTAGTTTATTTACCTACTATACCTATTTGTTGAGTTATATATTGACAAATTTCCTGTGTCCTTCCTTTCATCACACGCTTTCATTTCATTTCATGGTTAATATCAACCGCTGTACAAAATGTCGCTTAAGCGGCATCGGACAGACTGACCGAATGTTGAGTCTATCAAAAAGTCGTAAAATTCTCGTGAGCTATAATGCGTTCTTGGATTAGTCGGTATTAAGAGCTTCACTGCAAATGTCATTAGCATCATCATCCCAAATGCCTTAATTATCACAGAGTGCCTCTTTCCTTGATTCTGATACAATTCTTTTGCTTTTCTCTTTATACATTCTGTTAGGTTATGGGCACTGCGGATCCTTGTTTTTTTAAGAATGACGTTGATTCGATCAAGAAATAATCTTCCCTGTTTTCACAAACTATCGCAATATACTTTGTTAATTTTTGTCACTTCTTTCAAATCATATTTTTCATGTTTAACTGTGTTTTTCACTCCATCTGCAATTGTTACATCTTACGTATTCCTAAATGACTGCATTTCAGAACAGCATTATCCTACCTTCATGATGCTATACTCAACATTCACTTTCATACATTAATGTATGCACTAGCACCACATTGTGATTTAATATTACTTCAGCTTTAAATTCTATGAGACAAACGCATAAGTGACAAAAGTTAAAACTATCTATCCCAATTTATAGAAGTAATCGAATGCACAACTCGGTGTAGAATGAATTAAATTTACTCTGAAAATGTTTATTTCCGTTTGAGTTCATGGCTAATCAAGCGAAAAGATGTTTCACGAGCTATTTGCGAACATTTATCTAACATTGAAATACATGTTTAGATACCGATATATATACCAAGGCATAGGCATAGTCCACAGAGGCAGCCGTAAACTGAAGGTTGTCTTTCAGTTAGTTGCACTCTTGGACATCATCACGGAACTCCTGGTCAGATGTTGAGTCACGAATTCATATGGCATCCGAAAAAAGTTATGATGGACATCATTCAAATTGAACCTTTGCTGAAAGTGCCGGCCAATTGAACGAGTATCACGACTCATCCAACGACCAACAAAAATCAATAAGGCTTTAAAAATCGTTAATATTGTCCGTTGTATATAGCCGATTTTTTAAATTGTTTGTAATTATTGGTTAGTGATAGTATAGTATTTAGATATCATCATGTGTATTTTAGTCCAGATATTACGTGTATGGTAGAGATTATGAAAAATTTTACAGTGTGTAGTACAATTCGCACATAAAACGAATTGTTAGACGACAGGCGTGGACGAACAGTTTAGAGATTGGTTTGTTGCCGCGTAAAATCCCGAGTTCGATTTTCGGTCGGAGAAAAATATTTGTGTCACTTTACAGACCGTGAAGTGATTTGGTCACGATTCGGGATCAGCTTGTAAGTTGCCTGTTCCAACTAGGCCGACATAGTAGATGTGATTGCTACTCACAGTTATTGAATTGTAGTAGCAGTGACATTCATTCATGGACCACACTTCGGCTTAACATCAAGCGGGGTGTTGTCAGATGTCTAGTCACAATAATAAAAAAAAGAAGAATCTGGCTGTCACGGATACAAAATGAGATCAGGAAAAACATATTGGTGAGCCCCTTAAGGAGGACACTTCTGGACTAGCTGCAGCTTTTAAGAGGAAAATATAAAATCGATAAGATTAAAGGGAAGAAGGATACTTATCGAAGCGGGGCCTAAAAGGCTGCAAAGCTAAAAAGAAGCCATAGCTGTTCGATAAAAACTCAAATGAACTAAAGAAGATTTCTCCGATGTTGTGTGGTCTAAGGTATGTAACTTAAGGGTAGTTTTATCTACACATTGCTATGTAATATAACAATAAACGTTAATATTATCTTTGTTGAAATATAAAACAAGTGGTGCCCAGTCTACTGATCTGGGGCAGTACCACTACTTACAAGTGCATAGACCGTGAAGTGACTTAGTCGCGTTTAGGAATTAGCTTGTAAGTTACTGGTTCCAATAATGCCAATTTAATAGTGAATGCGACTGATAAACTGGATTAGTCGCCTCTATTCATGGACAGCACTCTAGCTTAACAATGTTCTTCTTCTGTAATGTAGTGACAACTTAAAAAACGTATTTCATTATTTATAACTTCACTTTCCATATTTTGTATTTCCGGGTCCTATATTTAAAAAACTCCTAATAGCTATTTAGTAAAATAAGAGTGCTTGTCTCAAAAGAGAATAATCGATCTTTGTTTAGTTTCTTTTTGTATTCTTGTATTTTTTTTCTTTTTGTGACACGACATTTGACCTCGCCTAGCCTGATGATAAGCAAGAGGTGGTCCAAGAGTGACGACGACTTAAAAAAACGATTTAGTTCCCGGCTACCTCAGTCGCCGTCATTATGCCGGCCTAAGGTGCTTCTTAACGCATCGCTTGAAGGATCCAAGGTCATAGGATGGAGAGAACACATGGGCTGGCAAAGTATTCCACTTGTCAATAAAATATAGCTTTTGTATTATAAAATATGTATGTAATTAAGGTTGAGTACATTTTTACTCTTTAAGGTTCTTTAGCGTACTTCGTTTGTCAGTCGCGAACACACCCATGTGTAGTAAGCTTTATATTGTCTAATTACTTTAGGCACTTAGTAGTAAGGTAATTTATGAGACGTTAAACAATGTTTCTGTTCATTGTTAACTAAAAAGCAATAAATTATTTTCTTGTAGCTATGATGTCAACTTAGAACGTCAATGTATTATTATTGTTTAGAAATATTTTAAAATGTTCCTTTAGAACCAATAAGATAATATACACTATAACGACTTATGACAGCACCCTGTCTGATCTTAAGCTAGAGTGCAGGCCATAGAGGTGCAGGCTCCAAGCTAAAATTAAACATAACGATCGTAACATCTTTATCTACCGCCACGACATAATGGAAACACGCTCTTATGAAAACGTACTACACATATTACTAAATGCAAATCTTCTTCAAGCAAACTTGACTGTAAAAGAGACCAAGATTTGACATTATGGTGTTATATAGATGCAATTATGTTTATAACACATGCCTATTCCTTCGATCCATAGGCAGCTGATACCTTTTCTCGTTGTCTGTCCTATAAAGCCCAGTTTTAAGCTCAAAATAACGAGCTATAGCTCATTTATACAAAACATTTTTCCACGGATTATTTTCTCCGCAGATAGAGTTCGCTATTGATTGTAACTCATTGCATATGCCTTTGAGCGCTGCAAACACTTTGGTAAATCATTATTTGTATGGTATTCATTAGTCACCGTACAAATCGTCAAAGTCATATTTAATAATTGATACATACTCTAAATGAATTTATTTGGTAGAGTTACTAGCATAAATCGCTAGTTCAAGTAATGATGCCTCGCAAATAAAGTAAGTGCACCCAGTCTTTTGTAGGACGCTTGCCTGTAGCAATGTAACTTTGATGTATGTGTTTTATTTGCCTAGTTTGTATGGATATAGGCACGTTTAATAAAAAGTGGTATTGACATAGTCTCGCAATGCTTCACTGTTATAAAGGAACTTGGCCGTATCATTGTATGTTTGAGATGTACTTGAATCGCCCTGTCTATAACATTGTTTATAAGCCGGCTAAAATCAGACAGGAGAATAGTTTTTTTATTGACAATTTGTGATATATAATCTAATGTTTAAACCTTACAAACAAAAGCTATGAAACATATTTTCGGACCGGTAATTCGACCAAGACTTTCTGAGTAGTGAACGGCTTACTACTCTTCGGCACTCATCGTCAAGCTACGCATTAGGGTCTATGCTTTTATTACTATAATTTTGTATGAAGCCCCACTTGCTACAATCCTGACACAGCTCCCTTGCTTTCCTCGCATCTACAATCCTCTTAATACAGTCAACGCAGCTTTTTCGAGGATGTCTTCGATTTGGTCGAAAAATACCCTCATATATAAATATGTTTTTTTTTATTTTATGGCCTTAATTAGTATTTAGCATTTACTTTTTTGTTCAATTATAAAAGGTAAGTAACACTTTGATGTAATCAAATTTATTTTATTAGACCACAAGTTCATCTGTGTTTAAATTAGACTCGTAATAAAACACCAACAAATATTTCGTTTTGATAAATTTATCGTCCGACTAAAATAGCACAAGCATTATAAAAAGAGACGTTTAATATTATGCCACCTACATTTATAATAAACGTTTAATTAAAACACCACTACACAGAAAAGCGAAAAAAGCCATTATTCCTTTTTCCTTCTAGAAATTATAATGAAAATAAGCGAACCATGATTATTACTTGTTTTAATAAATTCAGCATTTTGTGTAAATATTTTTAACGAATATAAAGCTGTTATAAAACTTTATGTTTCATTAATTAAATCTTTCAATCATTTTGGTAAAATTAATTACGATAGCCGACAAGTATTTTAATTAATATTTTTCGATCCTACATACGTATTAAATACATATTTTTTTACTATAGAAACTGCGTGGCTAGATTAGGTACTTATATTAAAGATACATTGCATTGGATTGGTTTATATAAGTACTTTGCATCTACCGATATTTCTTTTTGACCCAAGAGCGCAGGTTCATAAGATTATTTCAGTACCATTTGACTAAGGTTTTAGTGGGACTTCATTTGAGACTTATATAATTGAAATAGAATTGAATATAATAGAATTATAGAATAGAATATAATAGAATTATAGAACTGAAATATTTTCTTTGCTTAAAAATCATAAAGTTAATAAAACAAAATAAAATGATATTGTAATATGAATAAGAAGCACGTATCTCGTGGAACATATAGCCGTTGGGCAAAAGTTTTCGAATGGCAGGTCACCGTGAAGATTATTGGGAGAGGCCTTTGTCCAACAGGAAAATATTATTGTTGATTCTAGAGAAATAATAATCGTTGTGAAAATATTGCCGTGAAAATATTAAATAACTATTTAATATTATTAATTGTTATCTTTAATTTATATTCGGTTAAAACATTAGAAACTTTTATCTATTAACTTTTAACATTAATTTTTTGACATTTCTATACTAAGCTACTAAAGTGCTTGTATCATAGAAACAGGACAACCAAAATACATATATCAACGATACATTTGTACCAGTGGGTGGTCTCGAACTCGTGCTCTCCGGTTTGTGTAACCATTGCACTGCCACTACACCACGGTCGCCTTATTATAATTTAGATTTTACTTAAAAACTACTATAAAATTCGGTATACTAGATTAATATATGACCAGAGTTTAATGTATTAGTATACAATTAAATCAATTTAATATACAATTATTTTAAAAATACATATTTTATATCATATAAAATCACTATAAAAAAACATTGAATATCTAGAATATGAGTATGAAACAATTTTATTAAGCAAACTAAAAAGCTAACATACTCGTAACTGAATACATAAATCCAGTCCAACTTTTTTCCGAAAGCATTAAACAACATTTGAAATTTATCTTCAATGATAAAAATAAAAACGTGTATAAAATACGTTACGGATAAAATATTAAAGATTAACTGTCCATGTGTTTCCATTGAAACTTTAAATTGATTTACTCTGTTGATTATTGTTGTGATATTTAATATCAATTTTGTCCACAAAGTTTATCTTTTATTCAGTTTAATATTAATCTCCATTACTATAAAATAAGTTATATATGGTTTAAGATTTAGTTTTATCTAACGACTTAATCATTGTCATTTATATGTATTAATGCAAAACAGTTTTAAAGTCAATCAAAGAAGTAACTTCGAGAAAATGATATTATCTATTTCTTAATAAAACAATACCTTTTTCAAATTAATTTGTCAAATGTACCTAACATCAATAAATGTCAGAAAAGTTACTTCTATCATAAATACTTAATACAAAGGGGGAAAAAGTCATATATTATTTTAGTAGCGAAAAAATTTGTCAGCAAGTCCGAAGAATAGCTTTAATAAGGTATCCCTTTTCTGGCCTAATTCCACGGTCACTTACCTGGGGTTATTTGTTCAGGCTCCAAGTAACTCTCTGATTCCGGTGTGGTCAACTCTCCCATAAGATATTTTCTTTCCATCTCTACAAAATGTGCCATTGTCACAATGGTAACGGCGAAATATATCTGAAATAAATTTATCATTTTAACATTTTGTTTCATTCCTAACTGGAATAAATGTTTATTTATATACAAAATGAAGCGGGCCTAACCACACTTCCGATCCGGGATAATGCTCGCTTTTACAATTCTGGAATTCGTGTGGTGAGACAGCTTTTAAGAAAACGAATAAGGGAGACAAACAACAATATTGAGGAAAAATTCACATTCACTTGCAATATGAAATATTTATGTTTATTGTTGGTTATTAAAGTGTCTCCAAAACGAATATTATACAAGGATCATACTTATATGTGAGTTAAAATATTAAACATTTACGTAATGTATTACTTAAGATGTTAATTGGCAATATATATTCGGGGTATGCAGAGCTAAAAGGTTTTGTTTTTATTGGCAGTTAAGTCACGTAAAAATCATCTTTTTGCAAAAGGTATAGGCGTTGTTTTGGATTGAATATTAGGGAAGGTTAAATGAAACTCACGAATTTAACACCTCGACCAATAACTTAGTCATTTTTTATTACGGAAAAATTGTTGACCTATTTTCGTATACGTGATGAAAATTACATTAAAATATGACGTTTTTTATTTTCACTTAGTATTGTATTGCGAGCTGTAAAAAAGCTACAAGAGATTTTTTTATTATGGCTCGACATATGGCAGTAACCTACGACAGGCGTTGCCCAACAGTTAGCGATTGGTTTGTTACGCGTAAAGTCCCGGGTTTGATTCCCGGTCGGAGCAAATATTTGTTTTATAGGTTTTATTTGTACTATTTAATAATTATATTGAATATTGCAAAAATTTGTTAATAAAAAAAGATGCGGATATTTGGTTCGGGTCTGGTTATCAAAGAGTGGTAGGCAGTGGTAACTAGTCTGCCGATTCGGGGTAGTACCACTACTTACAAGTATACAGACCGTGAAGTGATTTGGTCGCGTATCGGGATCAGATCAGATGTGATTGCTACATATAGTTATTGAATTGTAGTAGCAGTGACATCTATTCATGGACCACACTTCTATTCACGTCATTTTTTTTATTCGAGTCACAATAAAAAAAACACCTGATCCTAAGCTAGAGTGCGATGCAAGAATAGAGGTGACTGATACTACAATTAAATAACTCACATCCACTTTGCCAGCCTAGTTGAAAACGGCAACTTCCAAGTTTATCCGCGGCCTGTATACTTATAATGATGGTACTATCCCATTACGGCAGACTGGAGACCACTACCTTCCACTCTTTATAACCAAATATTAGTAATTATTATATATTACTAAAAAGAACTAAGAAACAAATCTTTGCTCAGACCAGGAATCGAACCCAATAATTTACGCGTAACGAATCAATGTACTAAACATTGCGCTACGCCTGTCATCTAAATACAATCGCATAATAGTTAAATTGGAATTTTAATACGCCCTACGATATGACAATTGTTTACGATATGATATGATGATTTCGTAAATATGATATCGTTTACGATGACGATATGATAGTTGTTTAATTATCGTTTTTTTTAGTCTTCGTCACTCTTGGACCTCTTCTTTCTTCTCATCAGACTGATCGAGGTTAGATTTAGAGTCAGAATAATATAAAATAAAAATTACTATAAAGTTGTATTTAATTATTATTAGAAAATTATTCAAATAATTAATGATCTTGCTCAAAAGGCATTTACCTACTACACGAATAAACTCACCTATTACTCAAGTATGAGTTACTAGAATTTCAATACCACACGTAAAGTTAAATTTACAATTTCAATAAATTACATGAAAATTTTGCCCTTCTCCTGACTTTATTAAAACTTGATTGATTCGCTTTACTAAAACTCTGCGCAGTTTGAAAACAGTTTATAATCAAATAAATTATTTGGACATATAATATTCGTGACTATACAAATCTCCTGCAGTGCTGCATACTCCTCTCTGCAGTGCCCATAAGCATTGACTCTATATAAAGAAAATTATAAATGTGAAGGAAACAAGATTTTTGTTTTTTTTTCTATTGTGACTCCACATATGACAGCATCCCGCTTGATGTTAAGTTGGAGTGCGGTCCAATGTCACTGCTACTACAATTCAATAACTATAAGTAGCAGTTACATCTACTATGCCGGCCTAGTAGGAACCCGCAACTTACAAGCTGATCCCGAAACGCGACTAAATCACTTAACCGTCTGTATACTTGTAAATGGTACCACCATTACCCCGTATCGGCAGAATGGGTGCAACTGCCTACCACTCTTTGATAACCAGACCCGAAGCAAATATCCATCTCTTTTTATTTTATTTTATTAACAAATATTTGCAATATTTAATATAACTATTAAAAATCACAAACAAATGCTATGAAACAAATATTTGCTCCGACTGGGAATCTAACCCGGGACTCGACCAACCGCTTACCGATCGGCCACGCATGTCGTCAATTTTTTTTCTTTCTAAAGAGTTTCTTAATTATTGTTATACGTCAGTTCGTTATATTGTTTGAGCTTGTAGGTATATTGTACTATTTCTATTTTAGATTAACCCAATAATGTATTTTCATAATGGAAATTAGATTAATGTGAAAATAAACAGCAGGGCAGACTACACCTAATTAAATATTAACAATATTTAAACACCCGCTCATTTTAGAAATTGCAACCTATTTATTTAAATGTAGATCAACCAACATACTCGTATGACGTCACTCTGTCTGATGTTAGGCTGGATTATGGTCCATGAATAGATGCGACTTAAGACTATAGTAGTTTAATTAAGTACCAGTAGCAAAGGATGCGACTGGCACTTTTGTTTCTACGAGTATATATTTTTTTTATTTTAAAGTTTTCATTCTGACGACATTTGACCTCGACCCGCCTGATGGTAAGTAAAATGAGGTCCAAGAGTGCCGACGACTGCAAAAACCGAGTTTTCACGGCTGTCCCAGTCGCCGTCACTATACCGGCCAAAGGTGATTTTCAAGCATCGCTTGAAGGATCCAAGGCTATAGAATGGTGAGAACACAAGGGCTGGCAAAGCATTCCACTTGTCGATTGTTTTACAAAGAAACGACGCACCGAACTTTTTAGTTCTACTGCCGATTTGGTTGACAAAGTGACGGGACGGTGACGGTTGACGGGAGTGAAATGACGAGGTAGGAATAAGGTTAAAGAGCTCCTCAGAACATTCTAATATAGTTACTTATTATCTGAGCAGTATTTTGAGTTTATTTGTATTTGAAAGTCACGGGTGGCTGTTTATAATGCTGTACTCGTTCCTACATTAAAATATAGAAGTAAATGTTGGGTGTGGCAGAGGAAGCATTTGAGTAGACTTACGGCTGTAGAAATGCGGTCATTAAAGAGTGTATGTAGAGTGACTGTAGCGGATTGAATAAGGAATAGCCACAGTCCGCGATAGATGTGGTATGAAAGAAAATGCAGTGATAAGGATTGACAAAAAGCCATGTGTGAAAGTAGATTGACGAAAGGATTTTATAAACCTGAGGTGGATAGATACGGTTTTTAGAGGTAATCCGACCAAATGGGAAACATCCTCAAGAAAGCTAGTGCACCTAACTTTAGAGCGTGTAAGAAGAGATTTGTGAATGTGAGGAAGCGAGGCAGTTGTGTCTGCCTACCCCTGTAAGAAAAAGGCACTACAAATTTGTTTATTATATTTGTATGGATATTATAAAAAGTGAAGCCGAAAATAACTTCCGTTATTAAACCTAAGACCTTAATAACAAAACGAGAGAACAAAACTGTGGTCTCAGCGACAATTACATAAAATAAAAACGCGGTTCCTTTTTATTTTTCATTAAACAAATGTTATAAGTAAAATTATATTACTTATAGTGTAAATTAAATGGTTTGTATAAATCATGCAAAAAAGGCTAGTGTATATATACGTATTGAATGACAAGAATTTGAAAGTAAATCGTATTTTTATACAAATAAAGCGATACATGTAAATGAAAGAATGTAACGACATTACTTACAGCTCGAACTAGTGCTTCTCAATTCGATCAGTATCTACTCGCATGCAAGTGAATCGGAGAATATAGTTTATATCTGTATAAACTATATATATAACCCCGAATATAAATGAGAAATTAGTTTCATAGCGCACAATAATATTTATTTATTCATTTTAAATTTATTTGAACATATAAAATGATTGTTATAGTCCAATCAAATTGATATTTGCATGCCCCTGTTTTCAATTAATCGTATTTGTAATATACTCGTACATAAACGTTCGTAATATACGAACAGGAAGCTTTGAGCCCTTTATTAGATTGCGTTCAACGCAGTCAATGTTGTTTTTAAACGAAAATTCACGCCCCGTTGGTATTCACGCAGCTTAAGTTAACAAGCTAAAAAAGTCGATCAGCTGGTGTAGCAATTTTATCACAAACTCATGTAACCTTGGTATCAAAGGGTCTAAATAATTCTATTTAGTTGAAATAACAAGAGAATATAGGTGGTCGTTAAAGCGAAGAAATTATCATAAATGGATAAATGGATTATTATTCCCTTTCAATTGAAACTCCCATCTTGAATTTCACAGAATGGAGCGTCATATGAATACCTGTATATTTACGAAATGTTTATAACTGAATTACGAAAAATCTAAATCTTTACTAGTAAGAAAGGCAGAAATATGACTTCTAATGACTTCCCGACCAGTCTGATCCAAAGTTTATAAATAATAAATATTCCATCAAGAGTGGTTTTAAGAGTATATAGTAGGCAGTGGTAGGTACCCAGACTGCCGTAATGTACCACCATTTACAAGTTCACAGTAGACTGTGAAGTGATTAAGTCGCACTTCGGGATCAGCTTGTAAGTAGCTGGTTCCAACTAGGCTGGCTAGTGTGTGTGATACTTATAGTTATTGAATTGTAGCAGTGATATCAATTCATGGACCACACTCCAGCTTAATATGAAGCAGGGTGCTGTCATATGTCGAGTCACAATAAAAAAAAACAATTAATTGTCACGCATTTTCCCCATAGGCAGAGGCAATTGAGTCTATAATTATTATTAATAATAATTTGTTCCAACTTCTTTATTTTACTTCCTTAATTATAACACAGGCCGAAGGAAGCGTTAGCTTTCTGGCTACCAAATCAGCAGTCGAGATGAAAGATTCTGCGCGTTGTTTCTTTGTAGAATAATTAACAAGTGGCAAGCTTTACTATCCCATATGTTTTCCTCATCCTCTAAATTTATATCCTTCAAGCGAAGTGCAGATAAGCACTTTGGTCCGGCATTATGACAGTGACTGAGACAACAGTATACTGAAAGTGTTTTTCGGTCGTCGGCGCTCTTGGACGCTGAGGTCAAATTTCGCGTCTCTATATAATTTGAAAAATCATTTTTCACTATATCACTAATTTGACATCAGCAGGGGCTAGAATAATCATCAAGTTGATCATTGGATGGGTGTATTACAATGACCTTTATACGGATCACGGTAAAGATTGAAAAGGAAAATGATTTATTTATGCTACAGGGAAATCTAATATCTCCAACATCGCAATAAAAAAATCAGGTTTTAATTTTAAAAGGTTCTCGTAGTCTATAATAATAGTTCTCAATACAATGCAATTTCAATCAAAATTGTATTATAAACGAAGATCAATTTAATAAAACAACTTGGAGCAATATTACGAAGATATTACTCCATAACCTAGATAAGAAATAAGGGTGAAAGCAAAGACCAATGGAGTTTGTTAAGCAAACACTAAGATGTTCATTAAGTTCATAGTAAACAGCAATAGCTGGCCTTAAATTAAGGGCAAAAGAAAACATGGTGTTAGGCACACTATTACGAGTAGATCTATTTTTGTTTATCGGCTATATTGAGTGAAATCACTGACATTTCTACTGTCTCAAGAATAATTGAGTTAGCCTCCTTCGCCAACCAATAACGGTTATATTTAACTTTATGTACTTCTGACTCTATATCGAGAGACAACTTTTTCCATTACATGGTATCTCACATATTCTTTTACGAGTGCAACTTCGTATGGGAGTTATAGAGAGGAATCACAGACGAGAAACTTGCAAGAAGTAATGCAGACTTTATTTCTTCGCGAATACTATAATACTGTAATATACTTATGGAGATAGTATATAAATTAGTGATAAAATTGGATAGATCAATCTACTCGTGCAGTTCAGTCAATTGCGACTAATAAACGAACCCGCGCAGCACTTAACGTGCGTCATCTTTGACCACTAAGCTACACATAAAAGCTATACATAAAAGTTAGAATAAAAGTATTGAACTGTAGTAGCAGTCACCTCTATTTATGGACCGCATTCAGCTTAACCTTAGGCGGGTGCATCTCGAGACACAATACAAAATAAAGTAAAAAAATTGATATTGTTATTAGGAGCTGATATTTTTTTATATTGAAACCAAAAGTGCGATCTTCACTGCTCTATATTTTATGCTATAAGAAACAACTTGAATATAATTCAATAAATATACTTTACCATGGTGTAAGCGCCTGATGCATAGCACCCCTTCCTCAGGCTGCGCCAACAGCAACATGATTGAATAATCGGCATTGCGGTGGATCTGTAATAAGCATATTAATTTGAAATTTCTAAAAATGCTTAGTCCTAAACACTCATCATCATCATCAACAGCTAGAAGGTGTCCACTGCTGAACATAGGCCGCCCTCCCCCTCAGAACGCCATTTCGAACGACAAGATGCCAGTTGCATCCACCGGTTACCCGTGACTTTCACTATGTCGTCAGTCCACCTAGTAGGAGGCCTACCCACGCTGTGTCTCGGTTCGTGGTCTCCGCTCTAGAACCTTTCTTCCCCATCGGTTGTCGGTTCTTTAAGCGATGTTCCTCGATACTATTGTGTAGTATTTAGCCGGCATAGAGGGTGCGAAAGCTACTTACAGTTATGTCATTGTATCAGTATCAGTCATCTCTATTCATAGACTGCACTTCAGCTTCAGGCGGGGTGCCGTCATATTTCGAGCCATAAAAAAGAGAACCATCAGATTCGTTTACGAAATATTTTTTGATTTTATTGAATATGTAATTAGTTTATAATTATATATCCCGAACTAATTAGGTTATAATTATATTTTAATATGTATTTTTGTTTATGAATATTAATATTTGGCTCAATTTGTGAAATGTTATATTAAAGTTTTAATAATAATTTAATTATTAATATTCGAGATTCCCCGAGGTAACTGAAGTAAATCATTTGCTTGCCATCAACAACATGGGGGAGGGTATGTAGCAATAATTTACAAACGCAGAGTGCCATTCCTACCATTGAAACCGGTAGGAAATGAGCATTCCATTTCGAAATATGACGAGCATATTTACATTTATAAATGTATATTATTATATGAAAATGGTGCTCGTACTGTGAAAGGCAATTTGTAAAGAAAATTGCCAGCCGCCGCCGTTCATTACAGTTTCAATTAGATATGCTCTAACTCACTAAATAGTGTTAATAGTTAATGGGCTAAAACAACCCCGTTCCAGAATAAAGTGTAAAATATATTATGATATACTTATATATACTTATAACCATGTTACTTTTATACAATAACAACGTACCGTCCTTTTATGATATAATTAGAGCTTACATAAACATGGCTTTGTAACATTTTGTGGCTGATTGTATTATGTTTACCAAGTATGATGAAATAGCCAACCCAAAATTACTCAGTTATATATTCGCTGGATAGAAAATAGAGAGCATCACTTTCCACGATCCTGGCGTTATGCTTTCATTTTCTTCATATCTTGTAGATATGAAAATCACTTCATTTACTCTAATATAAAATTAACTAAGATATTTTACGCAGTTTATTCATTTAAAAGAATTTTTCCTTTATTCATTTTAGTAAACTAAAAGGGATTATATTCACAAATAAATCACAAAATAAAAATAATACTGAAATTTCAAGACTTTCTTAATTAAGATTTACTGTTCTTCGCTCCGTTGGGTAACCAAAGAACCTTGTCACAAACCTTAGAGTGAGCGTGAGTCAGACACTAAATTGTCTTAGACACTGTAATGCTTTTAAAATAAATGAAGGCTTAAAAATATATTAAAAATCAATGTTCAAAGTTTGGCCAGGTGTTGGTCTTTAGATTTAGGTGTCAATTGTGCTTATTCGTATTACATATTCGATATACATTACGAACTTTCAATATTGTGAACTGACGATATTACATTCCATTTATAAAGAGTAAAAATAGACAGAGCGAGTAGAGTTTGCGAAACAGGGGTGACAACATAGAGCGCCTCACTGGCAGCTACAGCCTCGACCTTATTAAAATCTATGAAACTGCTGCCTAGAGACTCCAATCTGTAGCTCACTTGGCTCTTAAGTCGCCCCTACAGCTCATCAGGTGGGCAATGTCTGCCATTATAAACATTTTACTGTTATCTATCTATATTTCTTTCTATACCTACTATTAATCAATCAAATTGTCACGACTTTTTCCCATAGGCTGAGACAATGGAGCGCCACTTGCCACGATCCTGACACAACTCCCTTGATTATTACATCTACAATTGTTTTCATACAAGTTATACCTACTAGCTGTCTGGTAATGGCGTGTCACTTAAAAGACACGCAGTGTAGTGTAGTGAGATCAACTACAACCCTAGGGCCACGAAACACTAAACTCAAAGCTTGTTGAACATATGTTGAAAAGTCGCAGTCAAAAACTATTAGTGTTCAATATGAAATAAAAAAAAAATTGAACTGTCGCATAAAACCAAAATAATAAACAAAACTTGTAAAATCAAAACCAAAATAAACGCGATAGTAAGCCGCATATATTTTTTTAATTCATTAATCAATGTTCGCGCAAAATCTAAGAAAAGATTATTATAAACCTGTTTATTTGTTTTGACGCTTGCAGCTTGGAGCGTCGTGTTTCGTAGCCCCAGGGTAACGATTGTTGGGGTAATCGGAGTAGCGAGTGAAGTTCTTAGATTTGAGAGCACCCCCTTCTCTTTATACTCCATCCTATTTATTTTAATTGTAGTTCAATTAGCAAGAAATTGAAACGAGAGGTAATTTTCTCGACGCACAATATGTTATAACAATTTTAATTTCCCTTGTTAGATTGTTTCAGAAGATTAAATCGTTTAGAATTTAATAGGTATAAAATTATGTTAACTTTATAACGTTATTAAACTTTGAATACAAAATATGTAAATAAACCCTAAGATTATCCATAAAATGATTAGAGCAATCTTGCTGCATTACCAAGAGTCTAATAGGAAACGTCTCAGACGGCGGAGTCATATCCGATGCTTTTATTACTTCATTTCCAATCCATAATTTTCGTATAAAATACTTGTAAACGTTAAATCTTTTCGTTTATAAATAAAAGAAAACACAGTTGATATAGAGACAATTTAACATTAATATTAAAGTTGCACGTACACGTATCTTATTGTGTAATGTATATAACAATGTACGAGTTTATAACTTCTGCAAGAAAATCCGTTATTTGTTTCTTTTGTTTATTGCAATGCAGTCTCCATAAAAGTCACCATTAAACTAGAGACATCTCTGTCGTGATATAAATGCTTGATGTTGAAAAATGACGCCATTTTAAATTGCACTTACAATGAAACTACTACAGGCTGATGCGTGAAGAATGGCCTATGGCCGGCATAGTGACGGCGACTAAGGCAGCAGTAAACTAACTCGCTTTTTTTTCAGCCGTCGTCACTTTAGGACCTCCTCTTAAAGCTCCCTGTTAATGTAAATGGCCCTGTTAAATCGTATTTTATGTTTTTGAGTTTTTGCTTTTTTTTATATTCGGAAGTATCAGTACACGAACGACAGGCGTGGCCGATTAATCAGCGATTGGTTTGTTGCGCGTAAAGTCCCTGGTTTGATTCCCGGTCGGAACAAATATTTGTTTTATAGCTTTTATTTGTAATATCTAATAATTATACTAAATATTGCAAATATTTTATAATAAAAAAAAGATGCGGATATTTGCTTCGGGTCTGGTTAACAAAGAGTGGTAGGCAGTGGTACCCAGTCTGCCGATTCGGGGTAGTACTCCACTTACAATGTACAGACCGTGAAGTGATGTAGTCGCTTTGTAGCTTGTAAGATGCCCGTTCCAACTAGGCCGGCATAGTGCATGTGAATTCTACTTAAAGTCATTCAATTGTAGTAGCAGTGACATCCATTCATGGACCGCACTCCAGCTTAAGATGATTCTGAAACGCGACCAAATCACTTCACGGTCTGTATACTTGTGAATGGTGGTACTACTCCGGATTGGCAGACTGAGTACCACTGCCTACCACTTCTTGATTACCAGACCTGAAGCAAATACCCGCCTTTTTTTATTAACAAATATAAATGCAATTTTTAATATAACTATTAAATCGATATAATATACAGCTGCTTGCGTGACTCACTCACTCACTTAGAGGATTTGTTTCCATGAAGGAGTGCTTTGACAGTTTTGACATGTATAGGGGAGATGTAGAGGATGTTTATGTGACCCCAACGAAACCTACAGATTTTGACATTTGACATTTTTTAACTGTCAAATTTTTTTTCCTACCAGATCTGTTGCCCTCTATTAAGATTTTTATCGACGCAATCGATAAGTCGTCGAACATCATTTATAATGAAAAAATTTTTTTTTTGACGAAATCAGAAAAAGTTGACGAAATCAGACACTTTACGATTTCGGTCACTTGGAGCAGTCTGACAGTTTTGACGTGTATTGGGGAGTTGTAGGGGGTCCTTAAGAGGGCCCCAAACGACTGTCAAAATTTGTCAAATGTCATTTTTTCTTTGACATTTTTTTGACATTTTTTAATTTTTCTATCAGAGGTGCCAATTTTTTTTGCTGGTCCATTATGGTTTAAGGTGCTTTATTTGATGCACTACGACAAAACGACAATGAACGACAAAAAAAAATCGTCAAATCAAAACTGGATCTTTTACTTTGACAAGCGTCAATGTAGAGAAACTATTTTGACGTCTAAGTGACTCCCACTGAACCGCTATTTGGGGTTGGGGAGGCGGAATTTTGATTTTCTCGACAGGTGCGTCGCTATCGAACTAAGAGTTTTTTGTCATTTTATTGCAGTTTTTGTTCATTTTGACCCCCTGAAAGACCTCCAACGGCGGTGTCATGTATAGCGCGTTTGTTCATTACGTGGCAGTACCTGTAACACAACTGTCAAATTTCCTGTCAACTGTCAAATTTAGCTGTCAAAACAAAAATTGTGTTTTTCAATTTTTTTTCTAAATTTTTTGGTCATAACGGATAAAGTTGACAGTTTACAATAATTTTGACAGTCACTTCATACAAAGCTTACCACGTTTGACAAACGCCCCATACATGACTTTGACATCAAAAGTCATCCTGGAGGTGAAAATTAGGAAAAACTCTAAAATGATGAAAATCAATGAAATTATACTCAGTCGCCTCTGTATATGAACACCGATACTCAGTAAAACAACGATACCCTGCTGTCCGCTTGCGGGCAGCAGCAAATACGACAATCGAAGACACGACACCACCGCTGTCCGCTCGCGGGCAGCGGCAAATACGACAATCGAAGACACGACACCACAAACAAACACACACACCACTCTCCGCTGTCCGCTTGCGGGCTGCGGTAAATAGAACAACAGATAAATAGAAAACAACACAACGACACACCGCTGCCCGCTCGCGGGCAGCGGCAAATAATACAACACTAGTCCCATATAATATAAAGCTGCTTGCGTGACTCACCTACCGATGTACGGATGTAGATGATTACTTTTCCCAGAAGGAGTGCTCTGACAGTTTTGACATGTATGGGAGAGTTGTAAACAAAGTTTATGTGACCCCAAAAAAACCTACAGATTTTGACATTTGACATTTTTAACTGTCAAATTTTTTTTTTCACCCTGATCCGTTGCCCGCTGACGGAAATTTTATTTGCGCAATCGATTAATCGTCGTTCGTCATTTATAATGCGAAAAAAAAAACTTTGACGAAATCAGAAAAAGTTGACGAAATCGGACTTTTTACGATTTCGGGCACTTGGAGCGATTTGACAGTTTTGACATGTATAAGGGGGTTGTAGGGGGTCCTCAGTAGGGCCCCAAACGACTGTCAAAATTTGTCGAATGTCATTTTTTCTTTGACATTTTTTTGACATTTTTCGATTTTTCTACCAGAGGTGTCGATTTTTTTTTGCTGGTCCATTATGGTTTAAGGTGTTTTATTTAATGCACTACGACAAAACGACAATGAACGACAAAAAAAAATCGACGATTTATGAATAGGACTTATTCTTCGACAACTGTCAAGTTAGAGAAACGATTTTGACGTCTACGTGTTCCTACTGAACCCATCATAGAGCGTAAGAACTCGGAATTTCGATTTTCTCGACGGTTGCGCCGCTATCGAACTAATCGTTTTTTGTCATTTTTTTTGCACATTTTGACCCCCTGAAAGACCTCCAACGTTGGTGTCATGTATAGCGCGTTTGTCCACCACGTGGCAGTCCCTGTAACACAACTGTCAAAATTCCTGTCAACTGTCAAATTTAGCTGTCATAACAAAAATTGTGTTTTTCAATTTTTTTTCTCAATTTTTTGGTCATAACGGATAAAGTTGACAGTTTACAATAATTTTGACAGTCTCTTCATACAAAGCTTACCACGTTTGACAAACGCCCCATACATGACTTTGACATCAAAAGTCATCCTGGAGGTGAAAATTAGTAAAAACTCTAAAATGATGAAAATCAATGAAATTATACTCAGTCGCCTCTGTATATGAACACCGATACTTAGTAAAACAACGATACCCTGCTGTCCGCTTGCGGGCAGCAGCAAAAACGACAATCGAAGACACGACACCACCGCTGTCCGCTTGCGGGCAGCGGCATATACGACAATCGAAGACACGACACCACCGCTGTCCGCTTGCGGGCAGCGGCAAATACACAAAATAAAACACAACGACACACCGCTGCCCGCTCGCGGGCAGCGGCAAATAATACAACACTAGTCTGATATAATATAAAGCTGCTTGCGTGACTAGCTGATTTAGAGGATTAGTTTCCCTGAAGGAGTGCTTTGACAGTTTTGACATGTATGGGGGATTTGTAGAGGATGTTTATATGACCCCCGACAAAATCGCAAATTTTGACATTTGACATTTTTACCTGTCAAAATTTTTTTTACTCCCTGATCTGTTGCCCTCTGACGGATTTTTTTTTCGCGCAATCGATTAATCGTCAAACATCATTTAATATGCGAAAAAAAAAACTTTGACGAAATCAGAAAAAGTTGACGAAATCAGACACTTTACGATTTCGGGCACTTGAAGCGATCTGACAGTTTTGACATGTACTGGGGAGTTGTAGGGGGTCCCCAATAGGGCCCCAAAAGATTGTCAAAATTTGTAAAATGTCATTTTTTCTTTGACATTTTTTTGACAGTTTTCGATTTTTCTACCAGAGGTGTCAATTTTTTTTTGCTGGTCCATTATGGTTTGAGGTGCTTTATTTGATGCACTACAAAGAAACGACAATGAACGACAAAAAAAAATCGTCAAATCAAAACTGGATCTTTTACTTTGACAAGCGTCAAGGTAGAGAAACTATTTTGACGTCTACGTGACTCCCACTGAACCGCTATTAGGGGTTGGGGGAGCGGAATTTTGATTTTCTCGACGGGTGCGTCGCTATCGAACTAATCGTTTTTTGGCATTTTTTTGCACATTTTGACCATTTTGACCCCCTGAAAGACCTCCAACGTCGGTGTCATGTATAGCGCGTTTGTTCATTACGTGGCAATACCTGTAAAACAGCTGTCAAAATTCCTGTCAACAATCAAATTTAGCTGTCATGTCAAAAAATGTAATTTTATTTTTTTACCTTAATTTTTGGGACATAACGGATAAAGTTGACAGTTTACAATAATTTTGACAGTCTCTCCATACAAACTCTACCACGTTTGACAAACACCCCATACATGACTTTGACATCAAAAGTCATCTTAGGGGTGAAAATTAGGAAAAACTGTAAACTGATGAAAATCAATGAAATTATACTCTGTCGCCTCTGTATATGAACACCGATGCACTCCGAAACAAGGATAACAGCAAATAAGACAATCAAAGACGCGACACAACCGCTGTCCGCTTGCGGGCAGCGGCAAATACACAAAATAAAACATAACGACACGACACCACCGCTGTCCGCTTGCGGGCAGCGGCAAATACACAAAATAAAACACAACGACACACCGCTGCCCGCTCGCGGGCAGCGGCAAATAATACAACACTAGTCGATATAATATACAGCTGCTTGCGTGACTCACTCACTCACTTAGAGGATTTGTTTCCATGAAGGATTGCTTTGACAGTTTTGACATGTATAAGGGAGATGTAGAGGATGTTTATGTGACCCCAACGAAACCTACAGATTTTGACATTTGACATTTTTTAACTGTCAAATTTTTTTTCCTACCAGATCTGTTGCCCTCTATTAAGATTTTTATCGACGCAATCGATAAGTCGTCGGACATCATTTATAATGAGAAAAATTTTTTTTTGACGAAATCAGAAAAAGTTGACGAAATCAGACACTTTACGATTTCGGTCACTTGGAGCAGTCTGACAGTTTTGACGTGTATTGGGGAGTTGTAGGGATTCCTTAAGAGGGCCATAAACGACTGTCAAAATTTGTCAAATGTCATTTTTTCTTTGACATTTTTTTGACATTTTTCAATTTTTCTATCAGAGGTGCCAATTTTTTTTTGCTGGTCCATTATGGTTTAAGGTGCTTTATTTGATGCACTACGACAAAACGACAATGAACGACAAAAAAAAATCGTCAAATCAAAACTGGATCTTTTACTTTGACAAGCGTCAATGTAGAGAAGCTATTTTGACGTCTAAGTGACTCCCACTGAACCGCTATTTGGGGTTGGGGAGGCGGAATTTTGATTTTCTCGACAGGTGCGTCGCTATCGAACTAAGAGTTTTTTGTCATTTTATTGCAGTTTTTGTTCATTTTGACCCCCTGAAAGACCTCCAACGTCGGTGTCATGTATAGCGCGTTTGTTTATTACGTGGCAGTACCTGTAACACAACTGTCAAAATTCCTGTCAACTGTCAAATTTAGCTGTCATGACAAATATAGTATTTTTCCAATTTTTTTCTTAATTTTTTGGTCATAACGGATAAAATTGACAGTTTACGATAAATTTGACAGTCACTTCATATATACCTCGCCACGTTTGACAAACGCCCCATACATGACTTTCACATCGAAAGTCATCTTGAAGGTGAAAATTAAGAAAAACTGAAAAATTATGAAAATCAATGAAATTCGACCCCATTGCCTATGTATAGGAACACCGATGCACACCGAAACAACGATACCCTGCTGTCCGCTTGCGGGCAGCAGCAAATACGACAATCGAAGACACGACACCACCGCTGTCCGCTTGCGGGCAGCGGCAATACGACAATCGATTAACGATTCAATAAACAAACACAGTAAATCAAACACGATACAATAAACAGAACCAATAAAAAAAGAAAACGACACACCGCTGCCCGCTCGCGGGCAGCGGCAAATAAATAACACTAGTCGATATAATATACAGCTGCTTGCGTGACTGATCTACTCACTCACTCATTTAGAGGATTAGTTTCCATGAAGGAGTGCTTTGACAGTTTTAACATGTATGGCGGAGTTGTAGACAAAGTTTATGTGACCCCAACGCAACCTACAGATTTTGACATTTGACATTTTTAACTGTCAATTTTTTTTTTTCTCCCTGATCCGTTGCCCGCTGACGGAATTTTTATTCGCGCAATCGATTATTCGTCGAACATCATTTAACATGCGAAAAAAAAAACTTTGACGAAATCAGAAAAAGTTGACGAAATCGGACTTTTTACGATTTCGGGCACTTGCAGTGATCTGACAGTTTTGACATGTATAGGAGGGTTGTAGGAGGTCCTCAGTAGGGCCCTAAACGACTGTCAAAATTTGTAAAATGTAATTTTTTCTTTGACATTTTTTTGACATTTTTCGATTTTTCTACCAGAGGTGTCAATTTTTTTTTGCTGGTCCATTATGGTTTAAGGTTCTTTATTTAATGCACTACGACAAAACGACAAAAAAAAATCGTCAAATCAAACCTGGATCTTTTACTTTGACAAGCGTCAATGTAGAGAAACTATTTTGACGTCTAAGTGACTCCCACTGAACCGCTATTAGGGGTTGGGGAGGCGGAATTTTGATTTTCTCGACAGGTGCGTCGCTATCGAACTAAGAGTTTTTTGGCATTTTTTTGCACATTTTGACCATTTTGACCCCCTGAAAGACCTTCAACGTCGGTGTCATGTATAGCACGTTTGTTCAATACGTGGCAGTTCCTGTAACACAACTGTCAAAATTCCTGTCTACTGTCAAATTTAGCTGTCATGACAAATAATGAATTTTTCCATTTTTTTCTTAATTTTTTGGTCATTACGGATAAAATTGACAGTTTACAATAAATTTGACAGTCACTCCATATAAACCTCACCACGTTTGACAAACGCCTCATACATGACTTTGACAGCAAAAGGTATCTTAGGGGTGAAAATTAGGAAAAACTGTAAAATAATGAAAATCAATGAAATTATACTCAGTCGCCTCTGTATATGAACACCGATACTCAGTAAAACAACGATACCCTGCTGTCCGCTTGCGGGCAGCAGCAAAAACGACAATCGAAGACACGACACCACAAACAAACACACACCGCTCTCCGCTGTCCGCTTGCGGGCTGCGGTAAATAGAACAACAGATAAATAAAACAACACAACGACACACCGCTGCCCGCTCGCGGGCAGCGGCAAATAATACAACACTAGTCCCATATAATATAAAGCTGCTTGCGTGACTCACTCACTGACCTACCGATGTAGAAGATTAGTTTCCCTGAAGGAGTGCTCTGACAGTTTTGACATGTATAGGGGAGTTGTAGACAAAGTTTATGTGACCCCCGACAAAATCGCAAATTTTGACATTTGACATTTTTAACTGTCAAAATTTTTTTTTCTCCCTGATCCGTTGCCCGCTGACGGAAATTTTATTCGCGCAATCGATTAATCGTCGAACATCATTTACCATGCGAAAAAAAAAACTTTGACGAAATCAGAAAAAGTTGGCGAAATCGGACTTTTTCGATTCACAAACATACAGGGGTTATTCTCCGACAACTGTCAAGTTAGAGAAACGATTTTGACGTCTACGTGTTCCCACTGAAGCGCTTATAGAGCGTAAGAACTCGGAATTTTAATTTTCTCGACGACTGCGTCTCTATCGAACTAATCGGTTTTTGTCATTTTTTTGCACATTTTAACTATTTTGACCCCCTAAAAGACCTCCAACGTCGGTGTCATGTATGGCGCGTTTGTTCATTACGTGGCAATACCTGTAACACAACTGTCAGAATTCCTGTCAACTGTCAAATTTAGCTGTCATGACAAAAAATGTAATTTTAATTTTTTTTTTCAATTTTTGGGACTTAACGGATAAAGTTGACAGTTTACAATAATTTTGACTGTCTCTCCATACAAACCTTATCACGTTTGACAAACGCCCCATACATAACTTTGACATCAAAAGTCATCTTAGAGGTGAAAATTAGGAAAAACTGTAAAATGATGAAAATCAATGAAATTATACTCTGTCGCCTCTGTATATGAACACCGATGCACTCCGAAACAAGGATACCAGCAAATACGACAGTCGAAGACGCGACACAACCGCTGTCCGCTTGCGGGCAGCGGCAAATACACAAAATAAAACACAACGACACACCGCTGCCCGCTCGCGGGCAGCGGCAAATAATACAACACTAGTCGATATAATATACAGCTGCTTGCGTGACTCACTGGGTTAGAAGGTTAGTTTCCCAGAAGGAGTGCTCTGACAGTTTTGACATGTATGGGAGAGTTGTAGAGGATGTTTATGTGACCCCAACGAAACCTACAGATTTTGACATTTGACATTTTTTCCTGTCAAAATTTTTTTTACTCCCTGAAACGTTGCCCGCTGACGGATTTTTTTTTCGCGCAATCGATTATTCGTCGAGCATCATTTAATATGCGAAAAAAAAAACTTTGACGAAATCAGAAAAAGTTGACGAAATCGGACTTTTTACGATTTCGGGCACTTGCCGTGATCTGACAGTTTTGACATGTATGAAGGAGTTGTAGGGGGTCCCCAGGAGGGCCCCAAACGATTATCAAAATATGAGAAATGTCATTTTTTCTTTGACATTTTTTTGACATTTTTCAATTTTTCTATCAGAGGTGCCAATTTTTTTTGCTGGTACAGCATAGTTTAAGATGCTTTATTTGACGCACTACGACAAAACGACAATGAACGACAAAAAAAATTCGTCGATTTATGAATAGGAGTTATTCTTCGACAACTGTCAAGTTAGAGAAACCATTTTGACGTCTACGTGTTCCCACTGAACCGATCATAGAGCGTAAGAACTCGGAATTTCGATTTTCTCGACGGTTGCGTCGCTATCGAACTAATCGTTTTTTGACATTTTTTTGCACATTTTGACCATTTTGACCCCCTGAAAGACCTCCAACGTCAGTGTCATGTATGGCGCGTTTGTACATCACGTGGCAGTGTCTGTAGAACAACTGTAAAAATTCCTGTCAACTGTCAAATTTAGCTGTCATAACAAAAATTGTGTTTTTCAATTTTTTTCCTCAATTTTTGGGACATAACGGATAAAGTTGACAGTTTACAATAATTTTGACAGTCACTTCATACAAAGCTTACCACGTTTGACAAACGCCTTATACATGACTTTGACATCGAAAGTCATCTTGGAGGTGAAAATTAGGAAAAACTGTAAAATGATGAAAATCTATGAAATTCAACCCTATCGCCTATGTGTAGGAATACCGATGCACACCGAAACAACGATACCCTGCTGTCCGCTTGCGGGCAGCAGCAAATACGACAATCGAAGACACGACACCACCGCTGTCCGCTTGCGGGCAGCGGCAAATACGACAATCGAAGACACGACACCACAAACAAACACACACACCACTCTCCGCTGTCCGCTTGCGGGCTGCGGTAAATAGAACAACAGATAAATAGAAAACAACACAACGACACACCGCTGCCCGCTCGCGGGCAGCGGCAAATAAATAACACTAGTCAATATAATATACAGCTGCTTGCGTGACAGACCTACCGATGTACGGAAGTGTAAAGTAGTTTACCCAGAAGGAGTGCTCTGACAGTTTTGACATGTATGGGAGAGTTGTAGAAAAAGTTTAGATGACCTTGGAAAAAATCGCAAATTTTGACATTTGACATTTTTAACTGTCAAAATTTTTTTTTCTCCCTGATCCGTTGCCCGCTGACGGAATTTTTATTCGCGCAATCGATTAATCGTCAAACATGATTTAATATGCGAAAAAAAAAACTTTGACGAAATCAGAAAAAGTTGACGAAATCGGACTTTTTAGATTCACAAACATACAGGGGTTATTCTCCGACAACTGTCAAGATATAGAAACAATTTTGACGTCTACGTGTTCCCTCTAAAGCGCTTATAGAGCGTAAGAACTCGGAATTTTGATTTTCTCGACGGCTGCGTCGCTATCGAACTAATCGGTTTTTGTCATTTTTTGGAAAATTTTTGTTCGTTTTCACCCCTTAAAAGACTTCTACCGTTGGTGTCATGTATAGCGCGTTTGTCCATCACGTGACAGTCTCTGTAAAACAATTGTCAAAATTCCTGTCAACTGTCAAATTTAGCTGTCATGACAAAAAACGTAATTTTAATTTTTTTTCTCAATTTTTGGGACATAACGGATAAAGTTGACAGTTTACAATAATTTTGACAGTCTCTCCATACAAACCTTACCACATTTGACAAACGCCCCATACAAGACTTTGACAGCAAAAGTCATCTTAGGGGTGAAAATTAGGAAAAACTGTAAAATGATGAAAATCAATAAAATTATACTCTGTCGCCTCTGTATAAAAGACCTCCAACGTCGGTGTCATGTATAGCGCGTTTGTTCATTACGTGGCAATACCTGTAAAACAGCTGTCAAAATTCCTGTCAACTGTCAAATTTAGCTGTCATGACAAAAATTGTGTTTTTTAATTTTTTTCCTCTATTTTTTGGTCATAACGGATAAAGTTGACAGTTTACAATAAAGTTGACAGTTACTTCATACAAAGCTAACCACGTTTGACAAACGCCCCATACATGACTTTGACATCAAAAGTCATCTTAGAGGTGAAAATGAGGAAAAACTCTAAAATGATGAAAATCAATGAAATTCTACCCCATCGCCTATGTATAGGAACACCGATGCACACCGAAACAACGATACCCTGCTGTCCGCTTGCGGGCAGCAGCAAATACGACAATCGAAGACACGAGACCACAAACAAACACACACACCACTCTCCGCTGTCCGCTTGCGGGCTGCGGTAAATAGAACAACAGATAAATAAAACAACACAACGACACACCGCTGCCCGCTCGCGGGCAGCGGCAAATAAATAACACTAGTCTGATATAATATAAAGCTGCTTGCGTGACTAAGTTCCCGATGGACAACATTAGTTTCCCAGAAGGAGTGCTCTGACAGTTTTGACATGTATGGTGGAGTTGTAGAGGATGTTTATGTGACCCCCGACAAACCTACAGATTTTGACATTTGACATTTTGAACTGTCAAATTTTTTTTTACTCCCTGATCCGTTGCCCGCTGATGGAATTTTTTTCGCGCAATTGATTATTTGTCGAACATAATTTAATATGCAAGAAAAAAAACTTTGACGAAATCAGAAAAAGTTGACGAAATCGGACTTTTTACGATTTCGGGCACTTGGAGTAATTTGACAGTTTTGACATGTATAGGGAAGTTGTAGGGGGTTCTCAGTAGGGCCCCAAACGACTGTCAAAATTTGTCAAATGTCATTTTTTCTTTGACATTTTTTTGACATTTTTCGATTTTTCTACCAGAGGTGTCGATTTTTTTTGCTGGTCCATTATGGTTTTAGGTGCTTTATTTGATGCACTACGACAAAACGACAATGAACGACAAAAAAAAATCGTCAAATCAAAACTGGATCTTTTACTTTGACAAGCGTCAATGTAGAGAAACTATTTTGACGTCTAAGTGACTCCCACTGAACCGCTATTAGGGGTTGGGGAGGCGGAATTTTGATTTTCTCGACAGGTGCGTCGCTATCGAACTAAGAGTTTTTTGTCATTTTTTTGCAGTTTTTGTTCGTTTTGACCGCCTAAAAGACCTCCAACGTCGGTGTCATGTATAGCGCGTTTGTTTATTACGTGGCAGTACCTGTAACACAACTGTCAAAATTCCTGTCAGCTGTCAAATTTAGCTGTCATAACAAAAATTGTGTTTACAATTTTTTTTCTCAGTTTTTTGGTCATTACGAATAAAATTGACAGTTTACAATAAATTTGACAGTTACTCCATACAAAGCTTACCACGTTTGACAAACGCCCTATACATAACTTTGACATCAAAATTCATCTTAGGGGTAAAAATTAGGAAAAACTGTAAAATGATGAAAATCAATGTAATTCAACCCCATCGCCTATGTATAGGAACACCGATGCACACAGAAACAACGATACCCTGCTGTCCGCTTGCGGGCAGCAGCAAATACGACAATCGAAGACACGACACCACCGCTGTCCGCTTGCGGGCAGCGGCATATACGACAATCGAAGACACGACACCACCGCTGTCCGCTTGCGGGCAGCGGCAAATACGACAATCGAAGACACGACACCACAAACAAACACACACACCACTCTCCGCTGTCCGCTTGCGGGCTGCGGTAAATAGAACAACAGATAAATAGAAAAACACAACGACACATCATGCGACAATCAAAGACACGACACCACAAACAAACACAATATTTCAAACACGATACAATAAACAAACACAGACACACGACACCATAAACAAACACAGACACACGACACCATAAACAAACACAATAAAACAACACCTAAGGAAAAACAGATAAAAAGAACAACACAACGACACACCGCTGCCCGCTCGCGGGCAGCGGCAAATAAATAACACTAGCAAAAAAAAATTGGCACCTCTGATAGAAAAATTAAAAAATGTCAAAAAAATGTCAAAGAAAAAATGACATTTGTCAAATTTTGACAGTCGTTTGGGGCCCTACTGAGGACCTCCTACAACCCTCCTATACATGTCAAAACTGTCAGATCACTGCAAGTGCCCGAAATCGTAAAAAGTCCGATTTCGTCAACTTTTTCTGATTTCGTCAAAGTTTTTTTTTTCGCATGTTAAATGATGTTCGACGAATAATCGATTGCGCGAATAAAAACTCCGTCAGCGGGCAACGGATCAGGGAAAAAAAAAAATTTTGACAGTTAAAAATGTCAAATGTCAAAATCTGTAGGTTGCGTTGGGGTCACATAAACATCCTGTACAACTCCCCCATACATGTCAAAACTGTCAAAGCACTCCTTCAGGGAAACTAACCCTCTAAATCAGTGAGTGTCGCGTCACGCAAGCAGCTTTATATTATATCGACTAGTGTTATTTATTTGCCGCTGCCCGCGAGCGGGCAGCGGTGTGTCGTTGTGTTTTATTTTGTTTATTTGCCGCTGCCCGCAAGCGGACAGCGGTTGTGTCGCGTCTTCGATTGTCGTATTTGCTGGTATCCTTGTTTCGAAGTGCATCGATGTTCATATACAGAGGCGACAGAGTATATTTTCATTGATTTTCATCATTTTACAGTTTTTCCTAATTTTCACCCCTAAGATGACTTTTGCTGTCAAAGTCATGTATGGGGCGTTTGTGGAACGTGGTGAGGTTTATATAGAGTGACTGTCAAATTTATTGTAAACTGTCAATTTTATTCGTAATGACCAAAAAATTGAGAAAAAAAATTGTAAAACACAATTTTTGTTATGACAGCTAAATTTGACAGTTGACAGGAAATTTGACAGTTGTGTTACAGGTACTGCCACGTAATAAACAAACGCGCTATACATGACACCGACGTTGGAGGTCTTTCAGGGGGTCAAAATGAACAAAATGTGCAAAAAAATGACAAAAAACGATTAGTTCGATAGCGACGCAACTGTCGAGAAAATCAAAATTCCGCCTCCCCAACCCCAAATAGCGGTTCAGTGGGAGTCACTTAGACGTCAAAATAGTTTCTCTACATTGACGCTTGTCAAAGTAAAAGATCCAGTTTTGATTTGACGATTTTTTTTTGTCGTTCATTGTCGTTTTGTCGTAGTGCGTCAAATAAAGCATCTCAAACTATGCTGGCCCAGAAAAAATTAGCACCATCTCCAGTAGAAAAATAAAAAAATGTCAAAAAAATGTCAAAGAAAAAATGACATTTGACAAATTTTGACAATCGTTTGGGGTCTTTCTGAAGACCCCCTACAACCCCCCTATACATGTCAAAACTGTCAGATCACTGCAAGTGCCCGAAATCGTAAAAAGTCCGATTTCGTCAACTTTTTCTGATTTCGTCAAAGTTTTTTTTTTCGCATGTTAAATGATGTTCGACGAATAATCGATTGCGCGAATAAAAATTCCGTCAGCGGGCAACGGATCAGGGAGAAAAAAAAATTTTGACAGTTAAAAATGTCAAATGTCAAAATCTGTAGGTTGCGTTGGGGTCACATAAACATCTTGTACAACTCCCCTATACATGTCAAAACTGTCAAAGCACTCCTTCAGGGAAACTAACCCTCTAAATGAGTGAGCCAGTGAGTCACGCAAGCAGCTTTATATTATATCAGACTAGTGTTATTTATTTGCCGCTGCCCGCGAGCGGGCAGCGGTGTGTCGTTGTGTTGTTTTCTATTTATCTGTTGTTCTATTTACCGCAGCCCGCAAGCGGACAGCGGAGAGTGGTGTGTGTGTTTGTTTGTGGTGTGTCGTTGTGTTTTATTTTGTGTATTTGCCGCTGCCCGCAAGCGGACAGCGGTTGTGTCGCGTCTTCGATTGTCGTATTTGCTGCTGCCCGCAAGCGGACAGCAGGGTATCGTTGTTTCGGTGTGCATCGGTGTTCCTATACATAGGCGATGGGGTAGAATTTCATAGATTTTCATCATTTTACAGTTTTTCCTAATTTTCACCCCTAAGATGACTTTTGCTGTCAAAGTCATGTATGGGGCGTTTGTCAAACGTGGTACGGTTTGTATGGAGAGACTGTCAAATTTATTGTAAACTGTCAATTTTATCCGTTATGACCAAAAAATTAAGAAAAAAAATGGAAAAATACATTATTTATCATGACAGCTAAATTTGACAGTTGACAGAAATTTTGACAGCTGTATTACAGGTATTGCCACGTAATGAACAAACGCGCTATACATGACACCGACGTTGGACGTCTTTTAGGGGGTCAAAATAGTCAAAATGTGCAAAAAAATGACAAAAAACGATTAGTTCGATAGCGACGCAACCGTCGAGAAAATCGAAATTCCGAGTTCTTACGCTCTATGATCGGTTCAGTGGGAACACGTAGACGTCAAAATCGTTTCTCTAACTTGACAGTTGTCGAAGAATAAGTCCTATTCATAAATCGTCGATTTTTTTTTGTCGTTCATTGTCGTTTTGTCGTAGTGCATCAAATAAAGCACCTTAAACCATAATGGACCAGCAAAAAAAAATCGACACCTCTGGTAGAAAAATCGAAAAAGTTCAAAAAAATGTCAAAGAAAAAATTATATTCGACAAATTTTGACAGTCGTTTGGGGCCCTACTGAGGACCCCCTACAACCCCCTCATACATGTCAAAACTGTCAAATCGCTCCAAGTGCCCGAAATCGTAAAAAGTCCGATATCGTCAACTTTTTCTGATTTCGTCAAAGTTTTTTTTTTCGCATATTAAATCATGTTCGACGATTAATCGAAAGCGTGAAAAAAAATTCCGTCAGCGGGCAACGGATCAGGGAGAAAAAAAAATTTTGACAGTTAAAAATGTCAAATGTCAAAATTTAATACTTGGTCGGGGGTCACATAAACATCCTCTACAACTCCGCTATACATGTCAAAACTGTCAAAGCACTCGTTCTGGGAAAACTAATCCTCTACATAAGTGAGTCACGTAAGCAGCTGTATATTATATCGACTAGTGTTATTTATTTGCCGCTGCCCGCGAGCGGGCAGCGGTGTATCGTTGTGTTGTTTTCTATTTATCTGTTGTTCTATTTACCGCAGCCCGCAAGCGGACAGCGGAGAGTGGTGTGTGTGTTTGTTTGTGGTGTCGTGTCTTCGATTGTCGTATTTGCTGCTGTCCGCTTGCGGGCAGCAGCAAATAGAACAACAGATAAATAGAAAAACACAACGACACATCATGCGACAATCAAAGACACGACACCACAAACAAACACAATATTTCAAACACGATACAATAAACAAACACAGACACACGACACCATAAACAAACACAGACACACGACACCATAAACAAACACAATAAAACAACACCTAAGGAAAAACAGATAAAAAGAACAACACAACGACACACCGCTGCCCGCTCGCGGGCAGCGGCAAATAAATAACACTAGCAAAAAAAAATTGGCACCTCTGATAGAAAAATTAAAAAATGTCAAAAAAATGTCAAAGAAAAAATGACATTTGTCAAATTTTGACAGTCGTTTGGGGCCCTACTGAGGACCTCCTACAACCCTCCTATACATGTCAAAACTGTCAGATCACTGCAAGTGCCCGAAATCGTAAAAAGTCCGATTTCGTCAACTTTTTCTGATTTCGTCAAAGTTTTTTTTTTCGCATGTTAAATGATGTTCGACGAATAATCGATTGCGCGAATAAAAACTCCGTCAGCGGGCAACGGATCAGGGAAAAAAAAAAATTTTGACAGTTAAAAATGTCAAATGTCAAAATCTGTAGGTTGCGTTGGGGTCACATAAACATCCTGTACAACTCCCCCATACATGTCAAAACTGTCAAAGCACTCCTTCAGGGAAACTAACCCTCTAAATCAGTGAGTGTCGCGTCACGCAAGCAGCTTTATATTATATCGACTAGTGTTATTTATTTGCCGCTGCCCGCGAGCGGGCAGCGGTGTGTCGTTGTGTTTTATTTTGTGTATTTGCCGCTGCCCGCAAGCGGACAGCGGTTGTGTCGCGTCTTCGATTGTCGTATTTGCTGCTGCCCGCAAGCGGACAGCAGGGTATCGTTGTTTCGGTGTGCATCGGTGTTCCTATACATAGGCGATGGGGTAGAATTTCATAGATTTTCATCATTTTACAGTTTTTCCTAATTTTCACCCCTAAGATGACTTTTGCTGTCAAAGTCATGTATGGGGCGTTTGTCAAACGTGGTACGGTTTGTATGGAGAGACTGTCAAATTTATTGTAAACTGTCAATTTTATCCGTTATGACCAAAAAATTAAGAAAAAAAATGGAAAAATACATTATTTATCATGACAGCTAAATTTGACAGTTGACAGAAATTTTGACAGCTGTATTACAGGTATTGCCACGTAATGAACAAACGCGCTATACATGACACCGACGTTGGACGTCTTTTAGGGGGTCAAAATAGTCAAAATGTGCAAAAAAATGACAAAAAACGATTAGTTCGATAGCGACGCAACCGTCGAGAAAATCGAAATTCCGAGTTCTTACGCTCTATGATCGGTTCAGTGGGAACACGTAGACGTCAAAATCGTTTCTCTAACTTGACAGTTGTCGAAGAATAAGTCCTATTCATAAATCGTCGATTTTTTTTTGTCGTTCATTGTCGTTTTGTCGTAGTGCATCAAATAAAGCACCTTAAACCATAATGGACCAGCAAAAAAAAATCGACACCTCTGGTAGAAAAATCGAAAAAGTTCAAAAAAATGTCAAAGAAAAAATTATATTCGACAAATTTTGACAGTCGTTTGGGGCCCTACTGAGGACCCCCTACAACCCCCTCATACATGTCAAAACTGTCAAATCGCTCCAAGTGCCCGAAATCGTAAAAAGTCCGATATCGTCAACTTTTTCTGATTTCGTCAAAGTTTTTTTTTTCGCATATTAAATCATGTTCGACGATTAATCGAAAGCGTGAAAAAAAATTCCGTCAGCGGGCAACGGATCAGGGAGAAAAAAAAATTTTGACAGTTAAAAATGTCAAATGTCAAAATTTAATACTTGGTCGGGGGTCACATAAACATCCTCTACAACTCCGCTATACATGTCAAAACTGTCAAAGCACTCGTTCTGGGAAAACTAATCCTCTACATAAGTGAGTCACGTAAGCAGCTGTATATTATATCGACTAGTGTTATTTATTTGCCGCTGCCCGCGAGCGGGCAGCGGTGTATCGTTGTGTTGTTTTCTATTTATCTGTTGTTCTATTTACCGCAGCCCGCAAGCGGACAGCGGAGAGTGGTGTGTGTGTTTGTTTGTGGTGTCGTGTCTTCGATTGTCGTATTTGCTGCTGCCCGCAAGCGGACAGCAGGGTATCGTTGTTTCGGTGTGCACGGTGTTCCTATACATAGGCGATGGGGTAGAATTTCATTGATTTACATCATTTTACAGTTTTTCCTAATTTTCACCTTCAAGATGACTTTCGATGTCAAAGTTACATATAGGGCGTTTGTCAAACGTGGTAAGCTTTGTATGGAACATTTGTCAAAATCATTGTAAACTGTCAACTTTATCCGTTACGTCCCAAAATATAGAGGAAAAAAATAAAATTACATTTTATGTCATGACAGCTAAATTTGACAGTTGACAGGAATTTTGACAATTGTTTTACAGAGACTGTCACGTGATGGACAAATGCGCTATACATGACACCGACGTTGGAGGTCTTTTAAGGGGTGAAAATGAACAAAAATTTCCCAAAAAATGACAAAAACCGATTAGTTCGATAGCGACGCAGCCGTCGAGAAAATCGAAATTCCGAGTTCTTACGCTCTATGATCGGTTCAGTGGAAACACGTAGACGTCAAAATCCTTTTTCTAACTTGACAGTTGTCGGAGAATAACCCCTGTATGTTTGTGAATCTAAAAAGTCCGATTTCGCCAACTTTTTCTGATTTCGTCAAAGTTTTTTTTTTCGCATGTTAAATGATGTTCGACGTTTAATCGATTGCGCAAATAAAAATTCCGTCAGCGGGCAACGGATCAGGGAGAAAAAAAAATTTTGACAGGTAAAAATGTCAAATGTCAAAATTTGCGATTTTGTCCAAGGTCATCTAAACTTTGTCTACAACTCTCCCATACATGTCAAAACTGTCAGAGCACTCCTTCTGGGTAAACTACTCTACACTTCCGTACATCCCTACATCGGGAAGTGAGTCACGCAAGCAGCTTTATATTATATGGGACTAGTGTTATTTATTTGCCGCTGCCCGCGAGCGGGCAGCGGTGTGTCGTTGTGTTGTTTTCTATTTATCTGTTGTTCTATGTTGTTTTATTTACCGCAGCCCGCAAGCGGACAGCGGAGAGTGGTGTGTGTGTTTGTTTGTGGTGTCGTGTCTTCGATTGTCGTATTTGCTGCTGCCCGCAAGCGGACAGCAGGGTATCGTTGTTTTACTGAGTATCGGTGTTCATATACAGAGGCAACAGAGTATAATTTCATTGATTTTCATCATTTTACAGTTTTTCCTAATTTTCACCCCTAAGATGACTTTTGCTGTCAAAGTCATGTATGGGGCGTTTGTCAAACGTGGTAAGGTTTGTATGGAGAGACTGTCAAAATTATTGTAAACTGTCAACTTTATCCGTTATGTGCCAAAAATTGAGAAAAAAAATTAAAATTAAATTTTTTGTCATGACAGCTAAATTTGACAGTTGACAGGACGTTTGACAGTTGTGTTACAGATTATGCCACGTAATAAACAAACGCGCTATACATGACACTTACGTTGGAGGCCTTTGAAGGGGTCAAAATGAACAAAATTAGTAGGGAAAAACCCAAAAAACGATTAGTTCGATAGCGACGCAGCCGTCGAGAAAATCGAAATTCCGAGTTCTTACGCTCTATAAGCCCTTCAGTGGGAACACGTAGACGTCAAAATCGTTTCTCTAACTTGACAGTTGTCGGAGAATAAGTCCTGTTTGTTTGGAAATCGAAAAAGTCCGATTTCGTCAACTTTTTCTGATTTCGACAAAGTTTTTTTTTTCGCATGTTAAATGATGTTCGACGAATAATCGATTGAGCGAATAAAAATTCCATCAGCGGGCATCGGATCAGGGAGTAAAAAAAATTTTGACAGGTAAAAATGTCAAATGTCAAAATTTGCTATTTTGTCCAAGGTCATCTAAACTTTGTCTGCAACTCTCCCATACATGTCAAAACTGTCAGAGCACTCCTTCTGGGAAACTAACTCTCTAGTTCGGTACATCGGTAGGTGAGTCACGCAAGCAGCTTTATATTATATGGGACTAGTGTTATTTATTAGGGTATCGTTGTTTCGGTGTGCACGGTGTTCCTATACATAGGCGATGGGGTAGAATTTCATTGATTTACATCATTTTACAGTTTTTCCTAATTTTCACCTTCAAGATGACTTTCGATGTCAAAGTTACATATAGGGCGTTTGTCAAACGTGGTAAGCTTTGTATGGAACATTTGTCAAAATCATTGTAAACTGTCAACTTTATCCGTTACGTCCCAAAATATAGAGGAAAAAAATAAAATTACATTTTATGTCATGACAGCTAAATTTGACAGTTGACAGGAATTTTGACAATTGTTTTACAGAGACTGTCACGTGATGGACAAATGCGCTATACATGACACCGACGTTGGAGGTCTTTTAAGGGGTGAAAATGAACAAAAATTTCCCAAAAAATGACAAAAACCGATTAGTTCGATAGCGACGCAGCCGTCGAGAAAATCGAAATTCCGAGTTCTTACGCTCTATGATCGGTTCAGTGGAAACACGTAGACGTCAAAATCCTTTTTCTAACTTGACAGTTGTCGGAGAATAACCCCTGTATGTTTGTGAATCTAAAAAGTCCGATTTCGCCAACTTTTTCTGATTTCGTCAAAGTTTTTTTTTTCGCATGTTAAATGATGTTCGACGTTTAATCGATTGCGCAAATAAAAATTCCGTCAGCGGGCAACGGATCAGGGAGAAAAAAAAATTTTGACAGGTAAAAATGTCAAATGTCAAAATTTGCGATTTTGTCCAAGGTCATCTAAACTTTGTCTACAACTCTCCCATACATGTCAAAACTGTCAGAGCACTCCTTCTGGGTAAACTACTCTACACTTCCGTACATCCCTACATCGGGAAGTGAGTCACGCAAGCAGCTTTATATTATATGGGACTAGTGTTATTTATTTGCCGCTGCCCGCGAGCGGGCAGCGGTGTGTCGTTGTGTTGTTTTCTATTTATCTGTTGTTCTATGTTGTTTTATTTACCGCAGCCCGCAAGCGGACAGCGGAGAGTGGTGTGTGTGTTTGTTTGTGGTGTCGTGTCTTCGATTGTCGTATTTGCTGCTGCCCGCAAGCGGACAGCAGGGTATCGTTGTTTTACTGAGTATCGGTGTTCATATACAGAGGCAACAGAGTATAATTTCATTGATTTTCATCATTTTACAGTTTTTCCTAATTTTCACCCCTAAGATGACTTTTGCTGTCAAAGTCATGTATGGGGCGTTTGTCAAACGTGGTAAGGTTTGTATGGAGAGACTGTCAAAATTATTGTAAACTGTCAACTTTATCCGTTATGTGCCAAAAATTGAGAAAAAAAATTAAAATTAAATTTTTTGTCATGACAGCTAAATTTGACAGTTGACAGGACGTTTGACAGTTGTGTTACAGATTATGCCACGTAATAAACAAACGCGCTATACATGACACTTACGTTGGAGGCCTTTGAAGGGGTCAAAATGAACAAAATTAGTAGGGAAAAACCCAAAAAACGATTAGTTCGATAGCGACGCAGCCGTCGAGAAAATCGAAATTCCGAGTTCTTACGCTCTATAAGCCCTTCAGTGGGAACACGTAGACGTCAAAATCGTTTCTCTAACTTGACAGTTGTCGGAGAATAAGTCCTGTTTGTTTGGAAATCGAAAAAGTCCGATTTCGTCAACTTTTTCTGATTTCGACAAAGTTTTTTTTTTCGCATGTTAAATGATGTTCGACGAATAATCGATTGAGCGAATAAAAATTCCATCAGCGGGCATCGGATCAGGGAGTAAAAAAAATTTTGACAGGTAAAAATGTCAAATGTCAAAATTTGCTATTTTGTCCAAGGTCATCTAAACTTTGTCTGCAACTCTCCCATACATGTCAAAACTGTCAGAGCACTCCTTCTGGGAAACTAACTCTCTAGTTCGGTACATCGGTAGGTGAGTCACGCAAGCAGCTGTATATTATATCGACTAGTGTTATTTATTTGCCGCTGCCCGCTCGCGGACAGCGGTTGTGTCGCGACTTCGATTGTCGTATTTGCTGGTATCCTTGTTTCGGAGTGCATCGGTGTTCATATACAGAGGCGACAGAGTATAATTTCATTGATTTTCATCATTTTACAGTTTTTCCTAATTTTCACCTCTAAGATGACTTTTGATGTCAAAGTTATGTATGGGGCGTTTGTCAAACGTGGTAAGCTTTGTATGGAGAGACTGTCAAAATTATTGTAAACTGTCAACTTTATCCGTTATGACCAAAAAATTGAGAAAAAAAATTGAAAAACACAATTTTTGTTATGACAGCTAAATTTGACAGTTGACAGGAGATTTGACAGCTGTGTTACTGGTACTGCCACGTATTGAACAAACGCGCTATACATGACACCGACGTTGGAGGTCTTTCCGGGGGTCAAAATGGTCAAAGTGTGCAAAAAAATGACAAAAAACGATTAGTTCGATAGCGACGCAACTGTCGAGAAAATCGAAATTCCGAGTTCTTACGCTCTATGATCGGTTCATTGGGAACACGTAGACGTCAAAATCGTTTCTCTAACTTGACAGTTGTCGAAGAATAACTCCTATTCATAAATCGACGATTTTTTTTTGTCGTTCATTGTCGTTTTGTCATAGTGCGTCAAATAAAGCATCTCAAACTATGCTGGACCAGCAAAAAAAAATTGGCACCTCTGATAGAAAAATTGAAAAATGTCAAAAAAATGTCAAAGAAAAAATGACATTTCTCATATTTTGACAATCGTTTGGGGCCCTCCTGGGGACCCCCTACAACCCCTCCATACATGTCAAAACTGTCAGATCACGGCAAGTGCCCGAAATCGTAAAAAGTCTGATTTCGTCAACTTTTTCTGATTTCGTCAATTTTTTTTTTTCGCATATTAAATCATGTTTGACGATTAATCGATTGCGCAAAAAAAAATTTCGTCAGAATGGACGAATCAGGGAGTAAAAAAAATTTTGACAGGTAAATATGACAAATGTCAAAATTTGCGATTTTGACGGGGGTCACATAAACATCCTCTACAACTCCCCCATACATGTCAAAACTGTCAAAGAACTCCTTCTGGGAAACTAACCTTCTATATCGGGAAGTGAGTCACGCAAGCAGCTTTATATTATATGGGACTAGTGTTATTTATTTGCCGCTGCCCGCGAGCGGGCAGCGGTGTGTCGTTTTCTTTTTCTATTGGTTGTGTTTATTGTATCGTGTTTGATTTACTGTGTTTGTTTATTGAATCGTTATTCGATTGTCGTATTGCCGCTGCCCGCAAGCGGACAGCGGTGGTGTCGTGTCTTCGATTGTCGAATTTGCTGCTGCCCGCAAGCGGACAGCAGGGTATCGTTGTTTCGGTGTGCATCGGTGTTCCTATACATAGGCAATGGGGTCGAATTTCATTGATTTTCATCATTTTAGAGTTTTTCCTAATTTTCACCTCCAGGATGACTTTTGATGTCAAAGTCATGTATGGGGCGTTTGTCAAACGTGGTAAGCTTTGTATGAAGTGACTGTCAAAATTATTGTAAACTGTCAACTTTATCCGTTATGACTAAAAAATTGAGAAAAAAAATTGAAAAACACAATTTTTGTTATGACAGCTAAATTTGACAGTTGACAGGAATTTTGACAGCTGTGTTACAGGTACTGCCACGTAATGAACAAACGCGCTATACATGACACCGACGTTGGAGGTCTTTTAGGGGGTCAAAATAGTCAAAATGTGCAAAAAAATGACAAAAAACGATTAGTTCGATAGCGACGCAACCGTCGAGAAAATAAAAATTCGGCTCCCTTAACCCCAATTAGCGGTTCAGTGGGCGTCACGTAGATGTCAAAATAGTTTCTCTACCTTGACGGTTGTCAAAGTAAAAGTCCTACTTTTGATTTGTCGATTTTTTTTTGTCGTTCATTGTCGTTTTGTCGTAGTGCGTCAAATATATTTTCTCAAACGATGCCGGACCATCCCATATAATATAAAGCTGCTTGCGTGACTCACGTAGGATGGACATCATTAGTTTCCCAGAAGGAGTGCTCTGACAGTTTTGACATGTATGGGGGAGTTGTAGAGGATGTTTATGTGACCCCCGACAAAATCGCAAATTTTGACATTTGACATTTTTAACTGTCAAAATTTTTTTTTCTCCCTGATCCGTTGCCCGCTGACGGAATTTTTATTCGCGCAATCGATTAATCGTCGAACATCATTTAATATGCGAAAAAAAAAACTTTGACGAAATCAGAAAAAGTTGACGAAATCGGACTTTTTACGATTTCGGGCACTTGCAGTGATCTGACAGTTTTGACATGTATAGGAGGGTTGTAGGAGGTCCTCAGTAGGGCCCCAAACGACTGTCAAAATTTGACAAATGTCATTTTTTCTTTGACATTTTTTTGACATTTTTTAATTTTTCTATCAGAGGTGCCAATTTTTTTTTGCTAATCCATTATGGTTTAAGGTGCTTTATTTGATGCACTACGACAAAACGACAATGAACGACAAAAAAAAATCGTCAAATCAAAACTGGATCTTTTACTTTGACAAGCGTCAATGTAGAGAAACTATTTTGACGTCTAAGTGACTCCCACTGAACCGCTATTTGGGGTTGGGGAGGCGGAATTTTGATTTTCTCGACAGGTGCGTCGCTATCGAACTAAGAGTTTTTTGTCATTTTTTTGCAGTTTTTGTTTATTTTGACCCCCTGTAAGACCTCCAACGTCGGTGTCATGTATAGCGCGTTTATTTATTACGTGGCAGTACCTATAACACAACTGTCAAATTTCCTGTCAACTGTCAAATTTAGCTGTCATATCAAAAATTGTGTTTTACAATTTTTTTTCTCAATTTTTTGGTCATTACGAATAAAATTGACAGTTTACAATAAATTTGACAGTCACTCTATATAAACCTCACCACGTTCCACAAACGCCCCATACATGACTTTGACAGCAAAAGTCATCTTAGGGGTGAAAATTAGGAAAAACTGTAAAATGATGAAAATCAATGAAAATATACGCTGTCGCCTCTGTATATGAACACCGATACTCAGTAAAACAACGATACCCTGCTGTCCGCTTGCGGGCAGCAGCAAATACGACAATCGAAGACACGACACCACAAACAAACACACACACCACTCTCCGCTGTCCGCTTGCGGGCTGCGGTAAATAGAACAACAGATAAATAGAAAACAACACAACGAC
This sequence comes from Tinea trinotella, assembly GCA_905220615.1. Classification (NCBI taxonomy): domain Eukaryota; kingdom Metazoa; phylum Arthropoda; class Insecta; order Lepidoptera; family Tineidae; genus Tinea; species Tinea trinotella. Next base: position 9,249,506 of record HG992305.1, read on the forward strand.
ACACCGCTGCCCGCTCGCGGGCAGCGGCAAATAAATAACACTAGTCCTATATAATATAAAGCTGCTTGCGTGACGAATGATGGAAGTGTAGAAACGTTTTCCCAGAAGGAGTGCTTTGACAGTTTTGACATGTATGGGAGAGTTGTAGAGGATGTTTATTTGACCCCAACGAAACCTACAGATTTTGACATTTGACATTTTTTAACTGTCAAATTTTTTTTCCTCCCAGATCCGTTGCCCTCCATTAAGATTTTTATCAAGGCAATCGATAAGTCGTCGGACATCATTTATAATGAGAAAAATTTTTTTTTGACGAAATCAGAAAAAGTTGACGAAATCAGACACTTTACGATTTCGGGCACTTGCCGTGATCTGACAGTTTTGACATGTATGAAGGGGTTGTAGGGGGTCCCCAGGAGGGCCCCAAACGATTGTCAAAATATGAGAAATGTCATTTTTTCTTTGACATTTTTTTGACATTTTTCAATTTTTCTATCAGAGGTGCCAATTTTTTTTTGCTGGTACAGCATAGTTTGAGATGCTTTATTTGACGCACTACGACAAAACGACAATGAACGACAAAAAAAATTCGTCGATTTATGAATAGGAGTTATTCTTCGACAACTGTCAAGTTAGAGAAACGATTTTGACGTCTACGTATTCCCACTGAACCGATCATAGAGCGTAAGAACTCGGAATTTTGATTTTCTCGACGGTTGCGTCGCTGTCGAACTAATCATTTTTTGTCATTTTTTCGCACATTTTGACCATTTTGACCCCCTGAAAGACCTCCAACGTTGGTGTCATGTGTAGCGCGTTTGTTCATTGCGTGGCAGTACCTGTAACACAACTGTCAAAATTCCTGTCAACTGTCAAATTTAGCTGTCATGACATAAAATGTAATTTTAATTTTTTTTTTCAATTTTTGGGACATAACGGATAAAGTTGACAGTTTACAATAAATTTAACAGTCACTCCATATAAACCTTGCCACGTTTGATAAACGCCCCATACATGACTTTGACAGCAAAAGTCATCATAGGGGTGAAAATTAGGAAAAACTCCAAGATGATGAAAATCAATGAAATTCAACCCCATCGCCTATGTATATGTACACCGATGCACACCGAAACAACGATACCCTGCTGTCCGCTTGCGGGCAGCAGCAAATACGACAATCCAAGACACGACACCACCGCTGTCCGCTTGCGGGCAGCGGCAAATGCGACAATCGAAGACACGACACCACAAACAAACACAATATTTCAAACACGATACAATAAACAAACACAAAAACACATACACACGACACCATAAACAAACACAATAAAAAAAAACACCTAAGGAAAAACAAAACCAATAAAAAAAGAAAACGACACACCGCTGCCCGCTCGCGGGCAGCGGCAAATAAATAACACTAGTTGATATAATATACAGCTGCTTGCGTGACTCACTGGCTCACTCATTTAGAAGGTTATTTTCCCTGAAGGAGTGCTCTGACAGTTTTGACATGTATGGGGGAGTTGTAGAGGATGTTTATGTGACCTCAACGAAACCTACAGATTTTGACATTTGACATTTTTAACTGTCAAAATTTTTTTTTCTCCCTTATCCGTTGCCCGCTGACTGAAATTTTATTCGCGCAATCGATTAATCCTCGAACGTCATTTAATATGCGAAAAAAAAATCTTTGACGAAATCAGAAAAAGTTGACGAAATCGGACTTTTTACGATTTCGGGCACTTGGAGCGATTTGACAGTTTTGACATGTATGAGGGGGTTGTAGAGGGTCCTCAGTAGAGCCCCAAACGACTGTCAAAATTTGTCGAATGTCATTTTTTCTTTGACATTTTTTTGACATTTTTCGATTTTTCTACCAGAGGTGTCGATTTTTTTTTGCTGGTCCGTTATGGTTTAAGGTGCTTTATTTGATGCACTGCGACAAAACGACAATGAACGACAAAAAAAAATCGACGATTTATGAATAGGACTTATTCTTCGACAACTGTCAAGTTAGAGAAACGATTTTGACGTCTACGTGTTCCCACTGAACCGATCATAGAGCGTAAGAACTCGGAATTTCGATTTTCTCGACGGTTACGTCGCTATCGAACTAATCGTTTTTTGTCATTTTTTTGCACATTTTGACCATTTTGACCCCCTGAAAGACCTCCAACGTTGGTGTCATGTATAGCGCGTTTGTTCATTACATGGCAGTACCTGTAAAACAGCTGTCAAAATTCCTGTCAACTGTCAAATTTAGCTGTCATGACATAAAATGTAATTTTAATTTTTTTTTTCAATTTTGGGACATAACGGATAAAGTTGACAGTTTACAATAAATTTGACAGTCACTCCATATAAACCTTGCCACGTTTGACAAACGCCCCATACATGACTTTGACAGCAAGTCATCATAGGGGTGAAAATTAGGAAAAACTCCAAAATGATGAAAATGAAATTCAACCCCATCGCCTATGTATATGTACACCGATGCACACCGAAACAACGATACCCTGCTGTCCGCTTGCGGGCAGCAGCAAATACGACAATCGAAGACACGACACCACCGCTGTCCGCTTGCGGGCAGCGGCAAATGCGACAATCGAAGACACGACACCACAAACAAACACAATATTTCAAACACGATACAATAAACAAACACATACACACGACACCATAAACAAACACAATAAAAAAAACACCTAAGGAAAAACAGAACCAATAAAAAAAGAAAACGACACACCGCTGCCCGCTCGCGGGCAGCGGCAAATAAATAACACTAGTCCCATATAATATAAAGCTGCTTGCGTGACTCACCTACCGATGTACGGATGTAGATGATTACTTTTTCCAGAAGGAGTGCTCTGACAGTTTTGACATGTATGGGAGAGTTGTAAACAAAGTTTATGTGACCCCAAAAAAACCTACAGATTTTGACATTTGACATTTTTAACTGTCAAAATTTTTTTTTCACCCTGATCCTTTGCCCGCTGACGGAAATTTTATTTGCGCAATCGATTATTCGTCGAACATTATTTTAGATGAGAAAAAAAAAACTTTGACGAAATCAGAAAAAGTTGACGAAATCAGACTTTTTCGATTTTCAAACAAACAGGACTTATTCTCCGACAACTGTCAAGTTACAGCAACAATTTTGACGTCTACGTGTTCCCACTGAACCGATCATAGAGCGTAAGAACTCAGAATTTCGATTTTTTCGACGGTTGCGTCGCTATCGAACTAATCGTTTTTCGGGTTTTTCCCTACAAATTTTGTTCATTTTGACCCCTTCAAAGGCCTCCAACGTAAGTGTCATGTATAGCGCATTTGTTTAATACGTGGCAGTACCTGTAAAACAGCTGTCAAAATTCCTGTCAACTGTCAAATTTAGCTGTCATGTCAAAAAATTTAATTTTATTTTTTTTTCTCAATTTTTGAGACATAACGGATAAAGTTGACAGTTTACAATAATTTTGACAGTCTCTCCATACAAACCTTACCACGTTTGACAAACGCCCCATACATGACTTTGACAGCAAAAGTCATCTCAGGGGTGAAAATTAGGAAAAACTGTAAAATGATGAAAATCAATGAAATTATACTCTGTCGCCTCTGTATATGAACACCGATACTCAGTAAAACAACGATACCCTGCTGTCCGCTTGCGGGCAGCAGCAAATACGACAATCGAAGACACGACACCACAAACAAACACACACACCACTCTCCGCTGTCCGCTTGCGGGCTGCGGTAAATAGAACAACAGTTAAATAGAAAACAACACAACGACACACCGCTGCCCGCTCGCGGGCAGCGGCAAATAAATAACACTAGTCAATATAATATACAGCTGCTTGCGTGACACATCCATTCACTCACTCATTTAGAGGATTAGTTTCCATGAAGGAGTGCTTTGACAGTTTTGACATGTATGGCGGAGTTGTAGACAAAGTTTATGTGACCCCAACCAAACCTACAGATTTTGACATTTGACATTTTTAACTGACAATTTTTTTTTTCTTCCTGATCCGTTGCCTGCTGACGGAATTTTTTTTCGCGCATTCGATTAATCGTCGAACATGATTTAATATGCAAAAAAAAAAACTTTGACGAAATCAGAAAAAGTTGACGAAATCGGACTTTTTACGATTTCGGGCACTTGGAGCGATTTGACAGTTTTGACATGTATGAGGGGGTTGTAGGGGGTTCTCAGTAGGGCCCCAAACGACTGTCAAAATTTGTCGAATGTCATTTTTTCTTTGACATTTTTTTGACATTTTTCGATATTTCTACCAGAGGTGTCGATTTTTTTTTGCTGGTCCATTATGGTTTAGGGTGCTTTATTTGATGCACTACGACAAAACGACAATGAACGACAAAAAAAAATCGACGATTTATGAATAGAACTTATTCTTCGACAACTGTCAAGTTAGAGAAACGATTTTGACGTCTACTTGTTCCCACTGAACCGATCATAGAGCGTAAGAACTCGCAATTTTGATTTTCTCGACGGTTGCGTCGCTATCGAACTAATCGTTTTTTGTCATTTTTTTGCACATTTTGACCATTTTGACCCCCGGAAAGACCTCCAGCGTCGGTGTCATGTATAGCGCGTTTGTTCAATACGTGGCAGTTCCTGTAACACAACTGTCAAAATTCCTGTCAACTGTCAAATTTAGCTGTCATGACAAAAATTGTGTTTTTCAATTTTTTTTCTCAATTTTTTGGTCATAACGGATAAAGTTGACAGTTTACAATAATTTTGACAGTCTCTCCATACAAACCTTACCACGTTTGACAAACGCCCCATACATGACTTTGACAGCAAAAGTCATCTTAGGGGTGAAAATTAGGAAAAACTGTAAAATGATGAAAATCAATGAAATTATACTCTGTCGCCTCTGTATATGAACACTGATGCACTCCGAAACAAGGATACCAGCAAATACGACAATCGAAGACGCGACACAACCGCTGTCCGCTTGCGGGCAGCGGCAAATACACAAAATAAAACATAACGACACGACACCACCGCTGTCCGCTTGCGGGCAGCGGCAAATACACAAAATAAAACATAACGACACACCGCTGCCCGCTCGCGGGCAGCGGCAAATAAATAACACTAGTCCCATATAATATAAAGCTGCTTGCGTGACTCACCTACCGATGTACGGATGTAGATGATTACTTTTCCCAGAAGGAGTGCTCTGACAGTTTTGACATGTATGGGAGAGTTGTAAACAAAGTTTATGTGACCCCAAAAAAACCTACAGATTTTGACATTTGACATTTTTAACTGTCAAATTTTTTTTTTCACCCTGATCCGTTGCCCGCTGACGGAAATTTTATTTGCGCAATCGATTAATCGTCGTTCGTCATTTATAATGCGAAAAAAAAAACTTTGACGAAATCAGAAAAAGTTGACGAAATCGGACTTTTTACGATTTCGGGCACTTGGAGCGATTTGACAGTTTTGACATGTATAAGGGGGTTGTAGGGGGTCCTCAGTAGGGCCCCAAACGACTGTCAAAATTTGTCGAATGTCATTTTTTCTTTGACATTTTTTTGACATTTTTCGATTTTTCTACCAGAGGTGTCGATTTTTTTTTGCTGGTCCATTATGGTTTAAGGTGTTTTATTTAATGCACTACGACAAAACGACAATGAACGACAAAAAAAAATCGACGATTTATGAATAGGACTTATTCTTCGACAACTGTCAAGTTAGAGAAACGATTTTGACGTCTACGTGTTCCTACTGAACCCATCATAGAGCGTAAGAACTCGGAATTTCGATTTTCTCGACGGTTGCGCCGCTATCGAACTAATCGTTTTTTGTCATTTTTTTTGCACATTTTGACCCCCTGAAAGACCTCCAACGTTGGTGTCATGTATAGCGCGTTTGTCCACCACGTGGCAGTCCCTGTAACACAACTGTCAAAATTCCTGTCAACTGTCAAATTTAGCTGTCATAACAAAAATTGTGTTTTTCAATTTTTTTTCTCAATTTTTTGGTCATAACGGATAAAGTTGACAGTTTACAATAATTTTGACAGTCTCTTCATACAAAGCTTACCACGTTTGACAAACGCCCCATACATGACTTTGACATCAAAAGTCATCCTGGAGGTGAAAATTAGTAAAAACTCTAAAATGATGAAAATCAATGAAATTATACTCAGTCGCCTCTGTATATGAACACCGATACTTAGTAAAACAACGATACCCTGCTGTCCGCTTGCGGGCAGCAGCAAAAACGACAATCGAAGACACGACACCACCGCTGTCCGCTTGCGGGCAGCGGCATATACGACAATCGAAGACACGACACCACCGCTGTCCGCTTGCGGGCAGCGGCAAATACACAAAATAAAACACAACGACACACCGCTGCCCGCTCGCGGGCAGCGGCAAATAATACAACACTAGTCGATATAATATACAGCTGCTTGCGTGACTCACTGGGTTAGAAGGTTAGTTTCCCAGAAGGAGTGCTTTGACAGTTTTGACATGTAAAGGAGAGTTGTAGAGGATGTTTATGTGACCCCAACGAAACCTACAGATTTTGACATTTGACATTTTTTACCTGTCAAATTTTTTTTCCTCCCTGAAACGTTGCCCGCTGACGGATTTTTTTTTTGCGCAATCGATTAATCGTCGAGCATCATTTAATATGCGAAAAAAAAAACTTTGACGAAATCAGAAAAAGTTGACGAAATCGGACTTTTTACGATTTCGGGCACTTGCCGTGATCTGACAGTTTTGACATGTATGAAGGAGTTGTAGGGGGTTCCTAGGAGGGCCCCAAACGATTATCAAAATATGAGAAATGTCATTTTTTCTTTGACATTTTTTTGACATTTTTCAATTTTTCTATCAGAGGTGCCAATTTTTTTTTGCTGGTACAGCATAGTTTAAGATGCTTTATTTGACGCACTACGACAAAACGACAATGAACGACAAAAAAAATTCGTCGATTTATGAATAGGAGTTATTCTTCGACAACTGTCAAGTTAGAGAAACGATTTTGACGTCTACGTGTTCCCACTGAACCGATCATAGAGCGTAAGAACTCGGAATTTCGATTTTCTCGACGGTTGCGTCGCTATCAAACTAATCGTTTTTTGACATTTTTTTGCACATTTTGACCATTTTGACCCCCTGAAAGACCTCCAACTTTGGTGTCGTGTATAGCGCGTTTGTCCACCACGTGGCAGTCCCTGTAACACAACTGTCAAAATTCCTGTCAACTGTCAAATTTAGCTGTCATAACAAAAATTGTGTTTTTCAATTTTTTTTCTCAATTTTTTGGTCATAACGGATAAAGTTGACAGTTTGCAATAATTTTGACAGTCACTTCATACAAAGCTTACCACCTTTGACAAACGCCCCATACATGACTTTGACATCAAAAGTCATCCTGGAGGTGAAAATTAGTAAAAACTCTAAAATGATGAAAATCAATGAAATTATACTCTGTCGCCTCTGTATATGAACACCGATACTCAGTAAAACAACGATACCCTGCTGTCCGCTTGCGGGCAGCAGCAAAAACGACAATCGAAGACACGACACCACAAACAAACACACACACCACTCTCCGCTGTCCGCTTGCGGGCTGCGGTAAATAAAACAACAGATAAATAAAACAACACAACGACACACCGCTGCCCGCTCGCGGGCAGCGGCAAATAAATAACACTAGTCCTATATAATATAAAGCTGCTTGCGTGACGAATGATGGAAGTGTAGAAACGTTTTCCCAGAAGGAGTGCTTTGACAGTTTTGACATGTATGGGAGAGTTGTAGAGGATGTTTATTTGACCCCAACGAAACCTACAGATTTTGACATTTGACATTTTTTAACTGTCAAATTTTTTTTCCTCCCAGATCCGTTGCCCTCCATTAAGATTTTTATCAAGGCAATCGATAAGTCGTCGGACATCATTTATAATGAGAAAAATTTTTTTTTGACGAAATCAGAAAAAGTTGACGAAATCAGACACTTTACGATTTCGGGCACTTGCCGTGATCTGACAGTTTTGACATGTATGAAGGGGTTGTAGGGGGTCCCCAGGAGGGCCCCAAACGATTGTCAAAATATGAGAAATGTCATTTTTTCTTTGACATTTTTTTGACATTTTTCAATTTTTCTATCAGAGGTGCCAATTTTTTTTTGCTGGTACAGCATAGTTTGAGATGCTTTATTTGACGCACTACGACAAAACGACAATGAACGACAAAAAAAATTCGTCGATTTATGAATAGGAGTTATTCTTCGACAACTGTCAAGTTAGAGAAACGATTTTGACGTCTACGTATTCCCACTGAACCGATCATAGAGCGTAAGAACTCGGAATTTTGATTTTCTCGACGGTTGCGTCGCTGTCGAACTAATCATTTTTTGTCATTTTTTCGCACATTTTGACCATTTTGACCCCCTGAAAGACCTCCAACGTTGGTGTCATGTGTAGCGCGTTTGTTCATTGCGTGGCAGTACCTGTAACACAACTGTCAAAATTCCTGTCAACTGTCAAATTTAGCTGTCATGACATAAAATGTAATTTTAATTTTTTTTTTCAATTTTTGGGACATAACGGATAAAGTTGACAGTTTACAATAAATTTAACAGTCACTCCATATAAACCTTGCCACGTTTGATAAACGCCCCATACATGACTTTGACAGCAAAAGTCATCATAGGGGTGAAAATTAGGAAAAACTCCAAGATGATGAAAATCAATGAAATTCAACCCCATCGCCTATGTATATGTACACCGATGCACACCGAAACAACGATACCCTGCTGTCCGCTTGCGGGCAGCAGCAAATACGACAATCCAAGACACGACACCACCGCTGTCCGCTTGCGGGCAGCGGCAAATGCGACAATCGAAGACACGACACCACAAACAAACACAATATTTCAAACACGATACAATAAACAAACACAAAAACACATACACACGACACCATAAACAAACACAATAAAAAAAAACACCTAAGGAAAAACAAAACCAATAAAAAAAGAAAACGACACACCGCTGCCCGCTCGCGGGCAGCGGCAAATAAATAACACTAGTCGATATAATATAAAGCTGCTTGCGTGACTCACTTCCCGATGTACCGAACTAGAGGGTTAGTTTCCCAGAAGGAGTGCTCTGACAGTTTTGACATGTATGGGAGAGTTGTAGACAAAGTTTAGATAACCCCCGACAAAATCGCAAATTTTGACATTTGACATTTTGACCTGTCAAAATTTTTTTTACTCCCTGATCCGTTGCCCGCTGACTGAATTTTTATTCGCGCAATCGATTATTCGTCGAACATCATTTAACATGCGAAAAAAAAAACTTTGACGAAATCAGAAAAAGTTGACGAAATCGGACTTTTTCGATTTCCAAACAAACAGGACTTATTCTCCGACAACTGTCAAGTTAGAGAAACTATTTTGACGTCTACGTGTTCCCACTGAACCGCTGATAGAGCGTAAGAACTCGGAATTTCGATTTTCTCGACGGCTGCGTCGCTATCGAACTATTCGTTTTTTGTCATTTTTTGGGAAATTTTTGTTCGTTTTCACCCCTTAAAAGACCTCCAACGTCGGTGTCATGTATAGCGCGTTTGTCCATCACCTGGCAGTCTCTGTAACACAACTGTCAAAATTCCTGTCAACTGTCAAATTTAGCTGTTATGACAAAAAATGTAATTTTAATTTTTTTTCTCAATTTTTGGGACATAACGGATAAAGTTGACAGTTTACAATAATTTTGACAGTCTCTCCATACAAACCTTACCATGTTTGACAAACGCCTCATACATGACTTTGACAGCAAAAGTCATCTTAGGGGTGAAAATTAGGAAAAACTGTAAAATGATGAAAATCAATGAAATTATACTCAGTCGCCTCTGTATATGAACACCGATACTCAGTAAAACAACGATACCCTGCTGTCCGCTTGCGGGCAGCAGCAAATACGACAATCGAAGACACGACACCACCGCTGTCCGCTTGCGGGCAGCGGCAAATACGACAATCGAAGACACGACACCACAAACAAACACACACACCACTCTCCGCTGTCCGCTTGCGGGCTGCGGTAAATAGAACAACAGATAAATAGAAAACAACACAACGACACACCGCTGCCCGCTCGCGGGCAGCGGCAAATAAAAAACACTAGTATTACGAATAAAACTTATGAAACAAATATTTGCTTCGATCGGGAATCGAACCCGGGACTTTACCTTCTACAAACGATTCCCTAACCGTTCGGCTACGCCTGTCGTCATATATAACTACGATATAATTATATTATTAAAACTTATCCAACATTATAATACATTTTCATAATTTGCATATTTATTAACTTTAATGTATTTAAGAATTTGCAAATGATAATCGCTAATGGATATCCATTACCGTGACACAGGGTGCGGTATACCTACGCATAATAGGTTTATATATTGCATAATTTAGCACAAATATACGAGTACTATGCTCTGATGCTTTGGTCACATGAAAATAATGAGTGAAAATAGATTCACGAAAGGAATTTCTAAATCTGATGTGGATGGATGCAAAAAGCTGTTTTCTAACCAAATCGGAGACATCCTAAAGATTGGGTTGCCCAGTATCCATTACCGTAGAGATTGTATGAAGAGATTGTGGATGTGTTAGGATCGTGGCAAGTGGCGCTCCTTTGTATATGCCTGTGGCAAAAAGGCGTGATAATTTGATTGATTGATAAAATTACTATACTAATTTTGAAAAGACTCGCATTACTAATTTAATAAAAATGCCCTATATAGGTACTTATAGACAACACTGTGACTCGGAAATAGCTTACAATCTAAGTTTTAAAAGGATCTGCAATGTTAGAATTTTACTTTGTTTTCTTTTAAAAAAAAGTTATGTCTGGAACAAGATTTATGTAGGAACTGTTAACATAATCCTTGCTAAAGTAGTTTACTATTAAGTCCTTTTAAAACATTTTTTATATTTTATTTTGTTGTGACTCTCCATCCGACATCGACCTGGCTGATGGAGGAAAAAATATAAAAACCAAGCAGCTGTTACTATGCAAAATGGAAAATAATTATCAATATCATCATCGATGATGTTAATAATTTCCACAAGAATAAAAAGAAACAAGAGGATCCTGATACCATTCTCTTGCTTCCTTCACATTCATACTTTATACAGGAAAGAAGTGCACATTGATCAATGTTCCTGATTTGATCAAGAAAATCTTACTTGCCTCCGATTACTAAATATTTTTCGTCAATCTTCTCCATCTACGTAGGCCCCATAATTGAGTATTCGGCTCATAATAACCTAATCAATCAAATTGCAACGCCTTTCTCCCACGGGGATAAACAGAGACAATGAAGCGCCACTTGCCACGATCCTGACTAAACTCCCTTCTTCCTCTTCCGATTTCGCTTCCCTCACATCCAAAATTCTCTTCATACAAGCTCTACCATTATGGGCTCTGGGCAACCCAGTTTTCATGAGGATGTGTCCGATTTGGTTGGAAAATACCCTCCTATGTCTAAATAAATAATCGCCTATATAAATAAACTTTGAACTTATCTTAATATGTAACAAATGTCTTCATGTTTTAAAAACACTTAAATCATAATTTGTAAAAGAACTGGCTTAACACCTTAGCACCTTTGGCCGGCATAGTGACAGCGACTGGGGCAGCCGTGAAGACCCAGTTTTTGCAGTCGGTGGCACTCTTGGACCTCTACTTGCTTACCATCAGGCGGGTCGAGGTCAGATGTCCAGTCACAATAAAAAAAAACAGACCAGGGATCACTAACTTCTTAAAAACAACGCACATTTAGTAAAAAATATATTAGAGCACAAATGTTTACATGACAAGTTAGATTACAAAAGAAAAATACGTAATGGAAAACTCAAAGTACCACACAAGCTGGCGATTATTGCATGTGCAACTGTAGTAAAATAATAAAACTGTGTAGCTTACTTAGCGTGACATGATAGCTTAGTAAAAGTTGAAATACTTACTCTTTTAAGTTTAATAACACTACGACTAAGACAAAGACGCTGTCACCAAGAAGACTGATACACATTGCTTTTTCTAGATTGTCACACTTTATACATTAGAACAAAATTACTTACGTATAGTATATAAAATATTTTATGTGCTTCTCTGTTGCGTTTATTACTATTTAGGGTTGGCTGTTCTATGATTTAGTCCGCTGTCTACTTGAACAAGAAATTATCATATAAAATAAAAGGAAATATAATTAATAAATGATCTACACATCCATCTGTATTCTAGTTGTTTCTATTAAATTATGTAGCTCGACTACGTCACTTATTATGTGTTTCTTTGTGATATTTAAATGGTTAACTCAAACTTTAAGAAGAAAAAATCTCTACTTAAGTACCCAAATTATAAAATTAGATATTTTGTTTTAACGCTAATCTCTCAAACTACTAGTTTACCGATTTACTACTAGTAGTACAGATAAAAAAAATATTTGGTAACTGGTCATAAAGGAAGATTTGTTAATATTCCTGTACCTGCAGAACCTAATGATGGATTCTCTCAGATCAGCAAAACTGTAAGAGATGGAACTATGGTATATAAACAATTTGTTTCTTTACTATCAGCTTATATCTTTTTTATCGAGACTCGACCTTTGACTTCGACTTACCTGATGGTAAGCCTGGAGAAGTCAAAGAGCGCCGACGACTGAAAAAACCGACGCTTGTCTCTGTCGCTGTAACTATGATGGCTCATATCAGATTGTGGAGTATTTAATGATGTACCATGAGGATCTAAATTAGTTTCACTGCCATTAGTACGTCGTTTCTTTGTAGAATAATCGACAAATTGAAGTGCTTTGCCAGCCCTTGTGTTCCCCCCATGCTGACCTTGGATTCTTTAAGCGATGCGAGAAGAAGCACCTGTGGCTGACATAGTGACGGCGTCTAAGATATTCGTAAACTAAGTCATTTTATAATTCGTTAGCACTCTTGGACCTCCCCTTGCTTATCAAGGCAAGTCGAGGTCACAATAAAAATAAAACAGTACTTATATTGTTATCTAACAATAATACCATAAACTGCGATAGTAATCTGAAAATCAATGGGCGTTTAAACATATAAAATCAATTCAACTACACCTTATCAACGTCGTACAACGATACGCATTTTATGACGGTAATAATAAAAATATTACTAAAGTTGTATATAGGAGACATCAAGTTCGTATGATGTAAGAGAACAGTCATTTCATTTTTAATGTTCATGGGCGTGATTTTTTTTTAGGTCATTGAATGCCTTTAGTTTTATGAAATTAAAATATTACACTTATTATAATGAAATGAATTTTCAATGTAAATGAAAAAAAAAATCTTATTTTAATTAAATTGGCATATCTTATTATAAAATACCCGATTAACCCTTGATTTTAGAACAGGAACATTTTTAACGACACGTGTGCCGCATTCGTTGGTACTCCAGTCCGTTATACGTAAAGTTCTACGTTTAATTCCCAGTGGAAGAGAACACTTTTTGTATATATTGTACATTGAAAAACTTAAATTTCGGACTTACACCCGTTTGCAATAAAGACGCAAATTATAAGGAGATTGTATATACACTTGGGATATTATGGTTTGAGTATGTATGTAGATATATCTAGATTATCTAATTCTCAAGCCTTAGTTCCGACAAGGATAGGCAGAGACAATATTATCAACAATGTGCGAAGTGATTGAATGTGATTGAATTGATTGGAAGAAAATGGTAATGTTATTGTTTAAGGGTACATTACCCTTAAACAATAATTTAAATTTAATTCACATTGCAAAATTGTATTTATGGTCATACTTTATTTAAAACATTATGTAAATCGTAGATGTACATAAACCAGGAATGACGTTGTGTTTGGATGATTGATGGCTCATTTTCATTGAACGACAAGCGGGGCGACGCTAATACAAAATACGAGTATACTTATACCAGTCGAATATTAAGGTTCTATAAGCTTTTGTAATGTTCTTTAAGTTATATCATATCATATATGTAAAGCTATCTCTTTTGTGTTATATTTTTATTTGGTTTGTAAAATGTTTGATGCTACGTGATCAATGCTACGCTACGAAATCATACAGAAGACTGTTTTATTTGACATAAATACAATAAAAAACAAAAGAATAAATGACAATTAATCCTTTTTTAAAGAAAATGAATTGTTACAAATTTTTGTGCGAACTTAAAAAGGGTCGGTCAGCACATGTGTATTACGTCTTTTACTAATTGTAAAATATATATATTACAATTAGTTAATTAAAATAAAAAAAAAATAATTATGAATAACAAATAATTATATTATTTGAAACACATATGAATTCTTTTATTATAAATAAAATTATTCGATCATATTAGTTTCAAAAAACCAATATCATTCATCACATCAACCTTTTTTATTCCTTTCATAGATAAGATCTATCTAAGAAGATGGACATATTAATATTGACAATACAAGATTCGATTTATTGTACGTTAAACTTAGGCTTTTTAACATAACTGTTTTTTTACCATATATATACTTTTTTTTTTATTGAAGTTTGACCTTTAAAAAAACTCTATCTGTGTTGCGGTCAATGACCACCAACTGTCTACCTAACACTCTTCAAGAACCAGACCTGGAGCAAATATTTGCCTCTTTTTAATTTTTAAAAATTAGGGATAACAACAGGGATATGCAGTGTCAATGGAGCGTCACTTGCCACGATCCTGACACTACTCCTTCGCTTCCCTCACATCCACAATTCTCTTCATACAAGCTTTACGTTTATCTCTATATTATTTGTTATATCCAAAAAATATTAAAATTATTTTCATCAATCAATCATCATCATTCAACCTGAAGGCATCCACTGCTGAACATATAATAGGCCTCTCCCCTATTATTTTATAGACACTCGACTTGCATCGAGTTATTGAGACTGACCTCGACTTACCTGATAAGTTTTTTAGTGAATTGTCTATACTATAATGATATTATAAAGAGGAAAGATTTGTAAGTTTGTTTGTAATGAATAGACTCAGAAACTTCTAGGACGATTTTAAAAATTCTTTCACCATTAGAAAGCTACATTCTTCGTAAGTAACATGGGCTATATTGGATTTTCAAAAGTTTAGGGTTCCGTACAAAATCTGGAATAATGTAACCCAAGGTGTAAAAAAATTACTCATACAATTATACTTTAATACGAAACTGAATGTTTCTACATTTTTGACAAGTTAATTCATTTATTTGTTGAATAATTTTCGTTCATCCACTTACGATAAAACTTTGTCAACCTATTGCTATCTTAATATGGCAACATTCCTAGATATGGGAAAATGATGGATCCTCTCAGCTCCACAAAACTTATAAGAGATTTTAACTATATTTTTGTTTCTTTCCGCCTACGAATTGGCGGATACAAAGTGCTAGTTATTATATATGATCATTCTAATTTGCTTAGGAATTACGAATTTAGTTGACGCATTACTTGTGATCATGCGCAAGAAAGAGGCTATTATGCGAAATAAATTGTTTGATTTTTATGTATTACAATCGTTAGCAATACAATCAATCAAATAATATTTATGATCAATACATAACTATTAAACAAACATTTTAACTTTTCATACATATTTACATACATATAATATCATACATATTCATACATATCAAACATAAATATTAACATTTCCTTTCTGAATGATTCCATTTAGTGAGTCATTAAATAAATCTATGTTAGTGTTTCTGTATTTATCAAATAGTAGATAGGTATCTTGAATTAATAGATTAAAGCTGTGAAGCTTTATTCTCAAGGGCTTTATGGTAGTGTAATCTAAAACTGTGGCAAGATTTTCAGCTGAAATCCAATTACAACGAAGTAATGGTGCTATTAAAATGTCTAAAGTCTAAAGCTCGGTAATTGGTAAAATCAACTTAATATCACACAATTAGAATTAGTAATAGACTACGAACCGTCATTTATATTTTTATAAATCACTCCGAGTGGAAGAGGACACTTCCGGTTTATTAAGTGTTCTCAGCTGGTTGCAATTACCACCCTACACAGATGGTAAATTAGTTGCCATCTTAAAACCTTGGATCCTACAAGCGATGCGCGATGAAGCACCTTTGGCCGACATAGTGGCAACGACAGTGGAAGCCGTGAACTGAGAAGGATTTTTTTCAGTCTTTTTTTTCACTCTTGGACTCATGCTTATCATCTGGCAGATCAAGGACAAATGTTGAGTCACAATAAAAAATATATCTCTTACAAATCCTTAATATTATCATGTACTCCAGTAACACGTTTACTCCAGTAATAAAAACTGTGTGCGAATAAAACGTTGTGTAAAAAATTCAAAACTTTATCGAGTTAGCAATTTTGAACAAACGAACATAAGATTTTTAAATATATAAAAGATTATTCTTATCCATTATCCTTCTTTATACAATCTCTATATCTCATTGTTATAGCTCTTCCGAACATAGAATTTTGAAGAATGTATGGTATTCAAGTAACGTACGCGACGCGACTCAACCCAACAAAGGTGACATACGTAATAACAACCGCATTTTTATTTGAACCCAGTTTAATAAAAAAACTATTTGTATAAACAAATTGACGATGCGGAGGAAGCGAGAAAGATGCGTCAGTATCGTGGAAAGTGAGCTTCGTTGTCTCTGCCTATCCCTATAAGAACTAAGGCGTGGCAATTTTTTTTTATTTTTATTGTGACACAACATCCGACCCCGACTCGCCTGATGATAAGCAAGAGGAGGTCCAAGAGTGACGACGACTGGAACAACTGAGTCAGTTCTCGGCTGCCCCAGCCGCCGCCACTATGCCGGCCTAAGGTGCTTCTTCACGCATCGCTTGAAGGATCCAAGGTCATAGGATGGAGAGAACACATGGGTTGGCAAAGCATTCCACTTGTCAATTGTTCTACAAGACGCACCGAACTTTTTAGTTCGACTGCCGATTCGGTCGATAAAATGTGGATGCTTTCCCCGACCTGTGCGGGTATTACGGGTGTGGAAGGACGAAAAATTGATGATGATGATGGTTAATTTACATTTTCACTAGTTTGTAAGTCATTATAGATTTTGTAATTAGGCATTTTTATCAACATTGGTATTCTTGAAATCATTCTTGTAATAGAGGAGTTAAAGCCAACGATCAAATAAGTACGTTCACTTTAATAAATCACGCAATAAATTAAATGTAAATAAAGTATGTGAGTACTAGGAATATATTTTGATGAATTTTCTAACTAATTTTAAAGTAATATTTGCGTAGTATAAATAACGTGCAAAACTTTGCGGTGGAAGTTTTTTTTAAGTTCGTAGTGTAGTATATGTAACATCTACTGAAGATGTGATGACTTACATCAAAGTTTTTATTAAAGATGAAACCTTTCATAAAACTTATAATTATTTCTATAGAAGTAGTCCACCATATTACGAAGATTTCATTACATTTAATACTAGTTGTGTACCGTTGACTTCGTACTCGTGCTGTATTTTTTATATATATTAAATTTGTATTTTTGTAAAACATTTGTGTTCATAATCTACTCGATTCTTTTACTTGATATCCCACTCGAATAACAAGTTTTATTTCAAAATTGTATTTTAAATAAATAAAATTACTTGACATTAGTATTCTACTCGTTTGTTTATAACTTTGACGACTTCACATTTTTATACTAAGCTATCAAAGGTAAATTTCTTCGTTATATAAAGTTAAAATAACAATAAGTTATATACATATTTGATTATTTTTTAATAATAATGAAATATAATATACAAATTCTATCTAAAATAAATGCTTACGTTTTTCTCACAGGGATAGGCAGAGACAATGGATAACTACTTGCCACAATCCTGACACAACTGCCTCGTTTCCCTCACATCCACAATTTATTTTATTATAATAAATTTTAGTTTGGCAGACTAAATTGTTTATTAAACGATTTTTTAGTAAGCTGTCAAAGGCGACCCTGGTTGGCGACCCCTGGTTTCGACCCGGTACCATACTTAGTACCTATATCTTAGTATATATATCTTGATACTAAGATACTATGTACATACTAAGTATGTATATTGATATACTATTGAAATACTGTTGATATACTAAGTATGTACTTGTGGTCATTTTAAAAGCCAACGACTTTTATTAGTTAAGTATAGAAATGTTAAAAAAAGTTTTAATGTATATTTTTATTACTAGTTACTACTTTATAGTTACTAGTTATAGTTATACTCGATTGTTTAAACAGTAGATTGTTTGTGCTTTTGTATGGTTTCGATGTTTGAATGAACTTTCTTGAACTTTGGAAAAATACCTAGAACTGCGTTTAACCACAATGACAAATGCAGTGTATATTGACTTCTATTCTTAATTGTAAACAATGTACACGAAATTATTTTTTTCGACGGATGTTCTGCTTGAGCCACGATGACATGTGATACGACGCGACACTTGACGGACATTACAATATTTGATAGATATAGGCTGCCGGCAAATAGTGTTATTTTGATAGCGTTCGTCACGCATCTCCTCATAAATAAATAAGGCCTGATATAAAGCTGGAGTACTGTGAGCGGAGGAGGTCAAACATATGAATAATGATAACGCGATGGCGTTGTGGTTGGCAGGGCCGTCTTTACCCGGGGGTTCAAGGGGTGCGGTGCACCCGGGCGCAGAGTCCTAGGGGGCGCATGCCGACCGCCATATACTACACACATACTTCGATAGGTACTGCACCTTTCTTTCGCACCCCGGCGCTGAATATACTTAAGACGGCCCTGGTGGTTGGTTATACCGCCAACACCCGGTCCAATCAAAAGTTTGTTTCACAGTATTTATTTATAATATTTAGCAGTTCGACTATTTTTTTATCAAGATGAAAAATTATTAAGTACTGAATTTACTAGTCTGCCGATACCCGAAACGTGCTCAATTTAGAACCTAAATATTTGTAAATGGCATTAATAATTTTTCCCCATTTTGTAATACCCCAATTATTATCCATGTTGGTACCACGATTTCATTGACTTAATAACAAATTATCTATTATTAAGTATGCCTGAATGCCCTTATGGATCGCACTTCAGCCTAAAATTAGACGGTGTTCGATCATACACATCAGGCTAATATATAAAAAATATGTAGGTCATAATATATATATAATGGTATTTTTGTTTTTATAACATTAAAATCGTTTTGTTTTTTTTTTCAACATGGATAATGATTGGGGTATTACAAAATAGGGAAAAATTATTAATGCCATTTACAAACATTTAGGTTTTAAATGGAGCACGTGTCGGGTATCGTTAACAACAATCAAGCAATAATTAGGTTAGTCAATTATTAACGATGTTGAACCTAAAGGGTTCGTTGTTACGTGTTTAGAAGGTAACACAATCGGGGTTCGATCCAGTTCTATTTGACCTTTTTATTAAATAACAATATAACGTTATCGGTATTAGAAACTAAATGAAAGGAAATCTAATAAATTATATTATTAAATTGTAATACCTGTATGTAAAGTGAATTTAACTGCAATATTATTTAATTATAAAATAGGGATAATGGATAAGATTTGACGACATGCGTGGACGAACGGTTTAGCGATTAATTTGTTGCGCATAAAGTCCAGGGTTCGAATCCCGGTCGGAGCAAGTTATTTCATAGCTTTAATTTGTAATATTTAATAATTATATTAAATATTGCAAATATTTGGTAATAAAAAAAAGATGGATTTTTGCTTCGGGTCTGGTTATCAAGAGTGGTAGGCAGTGGTACCCAGTCTGCCGATCCAGAGTAGTACCCATTTACAAGTATATAGACCGTGAAGTGATTTGATCACGTTTCGGGATCAGTTTGTAAGATGCCGGTACCAACTAGGCCGGCATAGTGGATGTAATCGCTACTCACAGTTATTGAATTGTAGTAGCAGTGACATTCATTCATGGACCACACTTCGGCTTAATCAAGCGGGGTGCCGTCATAAATTAAATGGCTGATCATTGTTATATGTAAATATTGTTAAATAATATATATGCATCGAATATATTACTACTAGTAGTAAAAATAACAGAAATTAAAATGACTGCCCAACTTTAATGCTCTTTGACGAACCGCAAATAAGAGATCGGCATAGCTGTTCACGTTACGCCTCAACAAGCCTTGACCTATAGGCTATCCACTTAAGCAAGTTCTTTTCAAAGTCGAGGCTCGTTATGTAACTATTCAAGTATTTTAGATTAATCGGACTAAGTAGCATGAAGATCTATTTATATTTAATAACTATAAGATATTTTCAACATTTATTTGTATATAATTAAGAGAAAATACAATATACAGTGGAAATTCAAAGAATTGAGAATGTGAGGGAAGCAAGGGAGTTGTGTATGGATCGTGGCATGTGGCGCTTATTTGTCTCTGCCTATCCCTGTAGGAGAAAGGCGTGACAATTTAATTTTTTGATTGATTGAATCAAAAATCAAATACGTCTTTATAACATCAAGTTTATGTCAATGATTTTTAATATTTAGCATTTAAAGTACCCACATAAATTTACCACGCAGCTTTAATGTGATGGAAATAGATTTTAAGACCCCATCTATTTACGATGTCAGTGGAAAGATTTAGAATGTTTTTTTCAAAGATATTTCATAACAACAACAACAATCTTCTGCGTCATACCTGTTATTGTGTGTTATATGTATGTAGATTTATATTAAATAATTTGTTATGAACGCAACGGCGCTGCTTGCCGACCAACCTCCCTGTATCTGTATTTGAAAATTAATAAGTTACTTCAAAATTTAAAACATTATAATTATTATAGTCAATAAAAAAATCAGTTTAAATGATTAAATTATATAATTAGTAAATGCTGATAAGGGTTATTTTATCTAATTTTGCTTTAGCAGAGTTTCCGAATTTTAACCCAGATTATGACAGCAGGTCTCAGAGTTATAATAAAACATGGTTGCACATATGCGAGGGCTATCGTGACTAAATTTTAAAGTATTCGATATGTATGATTTAGATAAACTTTGACCTCTCTAAATGTGATTAAGTACTAGAAATTGCAGTAAGATTCTAAGGGTAACTATGGTCAGAAATAATAACTTATTCATCTTTAGTTTATATTAATCAAAAAAATTATCACTCCCTCCCTCGCTTTCATACAAGCTCTAGTTAATACTAGTAAATTAATAAATAAAGCGAAATATAATTATCTAAATTTTCAATCTGATTATCCACAAGATCTTACAAAGGGGATTTTCTAAATAGACTCTACATAATGGTGCAAAGTTTTATTAGCCTAATTGATTAAAACATGGAAATTTACTTAGGAATTACAAAACTTTAAATCACTAAATACCTAATTTACTTCGAGTTTAAAATAGCGCTTTTGATAGAAACTGGATACTTTTACAATGAAAAGTTTTAAAAGCGTGGTTTACTGTGGTTTATCGGACTTTTTTAAAACAAACTCTTTTCTCTTTGATAAAACAAGAAATTTCATAATATAAATTTTATACTTAACAATATTAGTTTTACATGTACTTTTTTATTTTTCATAGGTTGCGTATTATTAATATTGTTCTATGCGATTTTCAGTGAGATGTACCAGCTTCCCTAGGGGAATAAGACGTCACGTTGGGATAAGACGAAAATCGATTGATTCCATCAATTTGTTTTTCACTTAAGATATACATAAGGTATTTAATTTATAGATATTTAAGTACTATTACGAATCAATGTCAATCTTTTACGACTTTACGGTGACGTATATATTTATAATTAATAAATCAAAATCAAATTATCACGTCTTCCTCCCACAGGGATAGGCAGACACACTTGCCACGATCCTGGCACAACTTCCTCGCTTCCTTCACATTCACAATTCTCTTCATATAAGCTCTATGGTTATGGGCACTAGGCAACCTAGCTTTCTTGGGGATGTCTCCGATTTGGTCGGAAAACAACCTCCTGGACCTGCCTTGTTTAACGCATCCATTCACATGAGATTTATAAATTCTTTTCGTCAATCTACTTTCACACATCCTTTCCATGTGCCCAAACCTTGTGCAACATCTTCTTTCAAACAATTAATACAAGTACATTAAAATAAATCCCATTTTAAAAGTACTACCTACAACTCACTATATTTAGGTTGAAAAACTTCAGTTTAAAAAGTTTTCAATTAAACAACTCGGATAAAAGGAGATGGGTATGAATTCAGCATTTCGGCATAAATAAAATGTTGCTTCAATAAAAAAAAAAATGTGTTGAAACATTTTATCCATAAAAAGCTTTATCCTTGTTAGACCGAGATATAAAATATTTTAAGACAAATCACTTATAATCTTTTTTAATTTTAATCATAAAAACTAGAGGCCCAGCAAACTCGCAGATATGGTGGTTATATTTCCTTTACCATTGACGATATAGGAAGTCTTTAACCTTGGTTATACCTTGTATTTTGTTGACTAAATCGACTGCGGACCAAAGCGACTTCACAAAGCGACCAAATCACTTCACGGTCTGTATACTTGTAAGTGGTGGTACTACCCCGGATCGGCAGACTGGGTACAACTGCCTACCACTCTTTGATAACCAGACCCGTAAGAAATATCAGTCCCTTTTTTTATTAACAAATATTTGCTCCGACTGGAAATCGAAGCCGGGACTTTACGCGCAACAAAGCAATCGCCAACCGTTCAGCCACGCCTGTCGTCATAATTACCTTTAACAGGCATATTCAACGATTATTTTAGTCGTTAGCGCTTACCTTGTTAGATGTCAAATCATAAATAAAATGTAGGGGTACATACAAAATGTGTATGTATAAAAATAGATTGTATATTTTTTGGTAGTAAGATAATTGACACAAATGTGTTCAGGAAAACAGATTCAATGACAGGTGACAAACACTTGGTTTGACACTTGTCAGCTATATCTAAACATTTGAGCTATATTATGTGAACCTATTTGAAATAGTTTTGACGACAGGCGCGGACATACGGTTTAGCGATTGGTTTGTTGCGCGTAAAGTCTCGGGTTCGATTCCCGGTTAGAGCAAATATTTGTTTCATAGCTTTTATTTGATAACATTAAATTGCAAATATTTGTTAATAAAATAAAAAGATGGACATTTGCTTCGGGTCTGGTTATCAAAGAGTGGTAGGCAGTGGTACCCAGTCTGCCGATCCGGGGTAGTACCACCACTTATACAGACCGTGAAGTGATTTGGTCACGTTTCGGGATCAGCTTGTAAATTGCCGGTTCCATCTAGGCCGGCATAGTGGATGTGATTGCTACTCACAGTTATTGAATTGTAGTAGCAGTGACATTCGTTCATGGACCACACTTCGGCTTAACATCAAGCGGGTTGCTGTCATATGTCGAGTAACAATAAAAAAAAGGTTTTTGATAAATAATTCTTATTTGTTAAAAAACAATATATTCATTTTATAAGTCGACCTGACTGTTGGTAAGCAACAGGAGGTCCAAGAGTGCCGATGACTAAAGAAACCGAGTCAGTACACGGCTACCCCAGTAGTCGTCACTATGCCGGCCAAAGTTCACTCGTACTCATATTTATATAGACGTACAAAGGCGCTGCATTGCGGCCTACTTGTAAATAAATAATTTTGAATTAAAATGAGAGAATATCGTATGGATCACGGGTCATGAAAGTATGAATTATAAAAATAATATTAAGAATGTGCGGTATACACGTCTTTCAGCTCTCACTACACAGACTAGCATAGTAAGTTTGCCTAAAATATATTATTCATCAATTTATGATTTAAATATTGGTAGACTACACAGACCGTGATGAGCCCTAGTCGCGTTTCGGGATAAACTTGTAAGTTGCTGGCTCCAACTAGGCCGGCAAAGTGTATGTGTATTCTAACCTGTATTGTAATCCTCCATTAATGGACCACGCCCCAGCCTAATAACATCTGGCTGGGTGTAGTCATATGTCGAGTCACAATTAAAAAAAAGACATTTGTCAACCACTATTGGTATCTTCAAATAGACCTTCTGAAAGCGGAATGCATGTAGCGGTTTTCTGCCACATTTTTTCATATGAGTTTCTAACTAAAAGAAATTGAATAGATCACGAATATTCAGAGAAAAGCGCTACTTTCTATGATCCTTTACCCCTCCATAGACAGGGATAAAATATTGTGTCTGTCTGTCTAATATTTTTCTGTTTTATTCTACACACGAAGTGGCAGGTACAAACGGGCTAGTATAATCTTAATAATTCATTCACTTACAAAAAATAAAAAATATTTAACATATCTGATTAACAATGCTTATAATAAAATGAATAAATATTATGAAGGAAAAATCCGACCATGTTTTTTTTGTGCTAAAATATTTTATGAAAATTAAATTCAATCAAAAGGAATTTTATACCAAAACCACAAGCTACCTATACTCCTACATTGTTATCGCATAATTGAATATAAAAGGCACAGCAAAATAATTGGGATCACTTTAAAATTTTATTGTCAATAATTGGTGCAACGTCGGTTATTGGATCCATTACCTTACATTAAACTGGCCAACGTATATTAATCGCATTAAAATTTACTTTATACGTTTTAATTAAATAATTTTCGCTTCACGTCATCTATATCGCAAATACGATAAAGCTAAAGAGTTTGTTTGAACTATTTACCAGTCCATAATTATATGTTTTTAATCTTATAGGTCAATTATTGATATCTTGAAATCGGGAGAACCTCATGATAAATCTACGCAGATAAGTAAATCTTTAAGAGATAGTTTTTTTCTGTCTTACCAATAACTTCACATATTTACCTAGGGTTATATCAAATTAAAGAAGATATTAAATAAATGTACCTGATGACGGACTATGTATATCTAAAGGGGTTAAGTATTACCTCGTAGCAGATAAAACTTAACCCCTTAGATACACATAGATTTTATCTAAGGAGTTACTAGAGACAGCTTGCGGTTGAAATCACTGGGTACTGTTAGTAAATAATAAACATGAAGTTTTGTTTCAAAATGCATAATTATGTTCACTGATAGCTTGCGGCTTAATTTTAATACGCTGTTATTTAATTATTAGGTCATGGAGATTTATTAGTATTGAATTAAATAAATTTCATGCGGCTTACTATCGTGTTTAATTTTGTTAATTAGCATTTACCAGAAATAATTATGGATTTAGATTAGATTTAAATGTAACCAACGATGTATTAATTAACGCTTAACGTAAATAATAA
Organism: Tinea trinotella; assembly: GCA_905220615.1. Classification (NCBI taxonomy): domain Eukaryota; kingdom Metazoa; phylum Arthropoda; class Insecta; order Lepidoptera; family Tineidae; genus Tinea; species Tinea trinotella. The sequence goes on from HG992305.1 coordinate 9,274,858, forward strand.
TTAAATAGTATTGAATATAGAGATTTACAGACAGATTCTGGATGACACAGATTCGATTTATTCCAGATTCGCTTCTACGAACTATACAAACTATACTATACAAACTCGTAGACAGAGTTTGTATAGTGGACAAGCGTGGCGTAATGCTTAGCACACCTGTCCGTGAAAAAAAAACGTTTTTTTTTATTGTGACTCGACAAATGACAGCACCCCGCTTGATGTTACTACAATTCAATAACTGTAAGTAGCAATTACAGCCACTATGTCAGCCTAGTTGGAACCGGCAACTTACAAGCTGATCTTGAAACGCGACCAAATCACGGTCTGTATACTTGCACTGCCTACCACTCTTCGATAAACAGAGCCGAAGCAAATATCCGCCTCTTTTTATATTAACAAATATTTTCAATATTTAATGTCATTATTAAATATTACAAATAAACGACTGGGAATCGAACCTGGGACTTTACGCGCAATAAACCAATCGCTAACCGTTGGGCTACACTTGTCGTCGAAATATCACCACTTACAAATATATAGACCTTAAGTGACATAAGGTCGACATAGTGGATGTGACTGCTACTTAGTTATTTAACTGTAGTAGCAGTTACCTATATTCATGGACCGCACTTCAGTTTAACATCAGGGAGGGTGCTGTCAAATTTCGAGTCACAATAAATAACTATAGGAGGGGGGCACTATTTTTCTGCTCGCCACTTTATAGATATGTCAGGTTCGTGAAACGTGGAGCCTTGCCTATCTAACTCTATACCTGTGGGAATGGGGGTGCGGCAGTTTGATTTGATTTATTAATTGTTAGGTAACTCGGATTTTTGTATAACATAAAAAAAAACAAATACATATAGAGAACTATATACAAAATACAAATATATTTTGACAGATATGTCAAGATGGATTGTTGATTCAAGTGGTGTTGAATAAAAGTGATTGATTGTAAAGGGTATCAAATTGACATAGTTTGATGATGTTTTTGAGTGGGATAACAAATTAATGGAATTTGATATCAAAATAGTTTTTGTATGAATAATTCTTTTTTTTGTAATTAGACTGATAAATTAGTAACTGTTATTTATCTGTTTGTCATTAAGATTAGGAGCATTGCGAGATTCAGGTTTATGTTATGAGATTACTAGCATACTTAAATAAGTTACATAGTAAATTTTAAAACAGGGCAAAGCCGACGGAAGTACTAAATTCGTGACAAAATTGTGGACTAAATTTGAATAATTCATGCCTCTTACATGGACAGCAGTATGTCGGCTGGGCTGCTCACACATCGGAAAACCTTTTGCATTATCGTGTGCACCAGATGGGAAAAAAACTCAATACGAATACTTCATTTTGTCTAAATACATAGCTTTGCAATACATGGTTTATAAATAAAAGATGTTTTTTTTTATTAATAATTTACAAATTTGATCCCGTATCCCTAACAAATTCCTGTGCTTTAGAATTATTGTATCTCTAGTAATGTAATTTTTTTAAATGATTACATGTATGTTAATTTATAGTCACAGTAAGTTGTTCCGTAACATACATTTCAACGTACTTTCATTAGATGAATTGTGGTAGCGACGAATGCGAAGAAACGCGACACTAGAAGCGACGCATTACTACAAATAATCGTATCGTATTTTTATTGTGACTCCACGTATGACAGCACCCCGCTTGATGTTAAGCCGAAGTGTGGTCTATGAATGAATGTCACTGCTACTACAATTAAATAACTGTGAGTAGCAATCACATCCACTATGCCGGCCTAGATGAAACCGGCAACTTACAAGCTGATCCCGAAAAGTGACCAAATCACGTCACGGTCTGTATACTTGTAAGTGGTGGTACTACCCCGGATTTGCAGACTGGGTACCACTGCCTACCACTCTTTGATAACCAGACCCGAAGCAAATATCAATCTCTTTTTTTTATTAACAAATATTTGCAGTATTTAATATTATTAAATATTACAAATAAAAGCTATGAAACAAATATTTGCTCCGACCGGGGATCGAACCCGGGACTTTTAGCGCAACAAACCAATCGCTAAACCGTTCGTCCACGCCTGTCGTCAAAAATTCTGCTACATAATGAGTGAGAGCACGATCGTGTTTGTTGCGTATAGGTATAGCTAGCTCTGCGACGCAACGCATTTATAATATATATTTTTCTTTGTAGAAAAGTGGCTTAAGCGATGTTTCAAAGAATTCGTTTGCGGATAATTTACCCCCGCTCAAGTAGGATAGCTAAGACGAAAAGGGTGCTACGAATGTCCGAATACATTTTTTGCTGAGGTTGGTGAACTGAATTGCTCAACTTAATGTTTTTGCCTTTTTCGGGCCGTTTTATTAAATATGAAAAGTATAGTACTGTAGTGTAGTGTATATTTCAAATTATGTTATTAGGTACCAAGTGGTTAAAATAGCTAATCATTTATTACTTTGTATACCAATGTATATAAATTAACCAAGGATATTGTTTCAGTATCAAATCAGAGATAGTCTAAAAATGTGCCAAAATATCATATTGGTATGAATGACAATTGTATATAAAGACAATTGTCGATGTCAAGGAAGAGAGATTCTGGTGAGAATTGGACGAGACAATTTGATTGATTTACATTAATCATTAAAACATTGACGGTCTTACTATAAAAAATATTTAAGAGTTCAAATATTTATATTCAGTCATACGTCCTTTTGTGGTTCGAAATAAATTAAAAACATGTTTAATGCCTGTCTAAAACGCGTTTTATTTATTTGACGTAACACGGTGAATGCTTTTGAACATAAAATCAATTGAGTTGTTATAGTTGTTAACAATGAAAGTCAATTTAAATTTTTCTATACGTTTAAAGAAAAGAGAAAAATATGTTTGAATAACAATTGATTTTAAAAAAATATTGAACAAAACTCAATTTCAATTCTCGTTTGATTGACTGCTGATAGTTTATTTTATTGAAAAATATTTCGTTTTGCAATTGCATATAGCTTTTTTAGGATTCTATTTGGGTTTACTTTTTTTATTATAGGTAGATATTTAAAAAGTTTTCAAAGAGTGGTAGGCAGTGGTACCCAGTTGCCGATCCGGGGTAGTACCACCACTTATAAGTATACAGACCGTAATTGTGATTGCTACTCAAAGTTACTGAATTGTAGTAGCAGTGACATCCATTCATGGACCACACCTCTGCCTAACATAAAGCGGGGTGCTGTCATATGTCGAGTCACAATAAAATATATTTATAATTTATTCTAAAAAAACTTATAACAAAAATTCTTATTTAAAAAATACAAAGAAATGATTGCTTTATAATATTTAACACTTAATATCTTCCGTAGGGCTTTTTTCACTGTTGGAGTACCTGTAATATTAGAACCCTCTGGTATTACGCGGAGCGACGGCAAGAGACCCGACGGCATGACTGTTGGGCCGTGGAAACTTGGCGGTCTCTGGTGTGGGATACGAGTTGTGTAGACACATTAGCCCTATCTTACATCCAGGCGACCTCGTTAGGCGCAGAAAGTGTGGAGTTTTCTGCTGAGAACCTCAAGCAGCTCAAATACGCCAACCTCGGTACTGGTTACGAATTTGCTCCGTCTGGGGTCGAGACGATGGGCCCTTAGGGACCTTCAGTTAAGCGCCTGGCCAAGGAGTTGTCCAAGCGGAAGTTTGGAGACAGGAAGGCTGGCAATTATTTCTGCCAACGTATTAGCCTTGCTTTGCTATACAAAGGGGTTGCCAGTCTCCTTGGGACTATCTCTGATGATATTTTTTATTTATAGTTTTTATTTATTTATTTTAAACTTAATTGCACTATGTACAAAGGCGGACTTAATGACAATAAGACAGTATTAATGGTAGGTAGGTGCGGTGCAATGGCAATATAATTTTATGCTTTTATAGTTAATATACTTTTAATTTTATCTGTTTATTTACTAAATAATATTATATGAAAAATGTTTTAATTAACAAATTAGGTAACTTTTACCCAACAAATTAATAATTTAAAGTTCTAGTATAACATTAATGTTTGGGAAGAAATAACTTAAGTAGGGTGTTATCGTAGAATGCTGCTACGAAGGTTAACAGCTACGTAAGTATGTATAGACACATAGCTTTGGCGGGAAATATCAGCGACGAACACTTCTAAACTATTCACAACTTAATAAATCTACATAAGAGCAAAAAATAACAAATAGCAACATAAATAAATAACTTTATTAAATTATATCGTAATAAAATTTTTCCTAAAATAATAAACAAAGTAAAATAATTGAAAAAAGTTGAATTGAATAAATATTATATTTAAGTTAAAAAATACTTACTTTAATTTAGCCGCTTATTTTCTTCCCTCAAAAAAATCAGCCATAAATTCACGATACATTTTCTATTAATTTCTAACACATATTTAAAAATTAAAATAAATTAGAAAAAATGGAAAAACTACTACAATATTTATTAAAAATATTACTAAATATTTTAAACTTATTAAGACTTTTTATGTTGTAATATTAATGTTCAAAAGTAAAAGTGCTGCGACCGCGAACGAACGAGCGAATAAGGCTCGCGCGCAAAGAGCTCTGTCCGTAGCACGACCTCCTGTGTACACCCTAACTGCTTACTGCTGAATAGGGACGTGCTACCCTTCGATAACGCTAAAGTTGTGCCTGCATCACCCCTCTTATTGTCGATAAAAAAATAAACCCATTCAACAAAAAAACAATCAAAATAATAAATAAATAATCTAATGTTTTAAAACAATAAAGAAACGTTTTTTTTAATTTTTATTATTTAAAAAAAATTAATTACTAAGTTTTTATTTGTTAATAATTGTTAAATTTATAAATAATATTTATAATCATTAATTTAATTTAATATTTTCTTTTTAAAAAATATACATACACATATTAATTCTTGAAAAAAGTTCACATCACTACCCCAAAAACAGCCCCTACCCCCACAATACCCGCTGAGCCTCTACCCTTAACTACCTACCACGATGTTGATATCTAAAGGTATACTTACATGATAGATACATCAGATATTTGGAAATTTAATCCAGGTCAAGTGACAAACGACCTACAGGTTGCCCTAATTATTTTTAATTTGTGAAAAAATATATTTTTAGTAAAACCATAAATTTAGATCATTTTCATTTATATTCTTTTGTTTGTTGTGAATTAAATATAACATGTAAGTTTATGTGTATAATCTTCATCATATCGGTGACGTGAACTTAATTGTGACTTCGTATCAAACTAATGTTACAATAACTTCGTGTGTGCCTTAATATCAACTTCAATTGTTTAATTAGGTAACCTTTCTGTATTATTCCCAAGACGAAAATGTGGTGTTATTATAAATCATTATTCTTGAATTATTACTTTCTGTGTTGCCTTAAATACTTTCAAAACTTTTTATTTAGATATTAATACAGATTTTATGACTAACAAAATACTAGAGAAAAATATTATAGCATCAATAAGAACGACGTAATACAATTTTAGTATAAGTACTAACTGAAATAGAAGTACATCTATATTAAATATTGGCACGACTAAGTCTCGTCACGGTCTGTATATACTTGTACGTGTTGGTACTTCCCTGGATCGGCAAACTGGGCACCACTGCCTACGACCCTTTAACCACAAGACCCGGAGGAAATATTCGCCTTTTCTTTTATTAACATATATTTGTTATTATATATTCAACCTAATTATTAAAAATAACAAATCTGATGAGGAAGGATGCTTTAAACGAGGCAGACACAATTGGGCGTCTTCCGACCAAATCAAAGACATCCTCAAGAAAGGTTACCTAGTGCCCGAAGTTTACGTCTGGTTTAAGTCACAGGGCATGCGTCGACATCGCAACATCTTCAGTGCATTGTTCTGTAAAAATATGGCCCCATTCGGAAAAAGTCTTGAAATAAATATCATAAATATGTATATATGCCGCCGCTAAGTTACCAAGTGGCTGTACATTTAGCTTTTAATACCTAAGCAAATATTTCTATGTATAAACATACAAATATTTGTTTAGGTATTTTATTTACTAAATAAACAAAACTACAGCCCTTGTTTGGTAATAATATTTATTTAAACATACATTGTTATCTATACTAATTTAGCATTATCTCAAATGTGTAATTTTACTTCAAATGTGAGTCGCGTCGTGTCGTAAACACAAAAGTGTCCCTTGAGAGGTTTCAACAACCATAGATGTTGTTTAATGAAACTTACGGCCCTTTCCAGTAATTACTTTAAAACATTACGGCAAATTCTCAATATAATTCCTTTAAGAGAAAACTATATTCTGATTTATAAAAGTAGAAGATTTTATGTTGTAAATTTTTAATAGAATATGTAGATGAGTAATAAACGCGAAAGTGTGTCGTCAACGCGCTAATAAAATAAATGACCTCCATGTTTCTACTATGCTACGTTTTCATAATTAAATATAGCTTGGTTGTAAAATTGAGTTTTATATATAAATATTTTCACGTATTATTTTACTAGATAATTGACTTGCTCCGTAAATGATTGGGCAATATTCGTAATCGTAAACCTCACCACCTAATTTTAGGATACCAAATATGCCAAAATACAAAACCTATGTATATCCAAAGATTGGAGATATACTACATAGGTGCTGGTGAGGCTTACAGGAATGAGTTTTTCTCAACTTGGCGACGTTTGTCTGTACAAACGCAAAATGTACGTAGAAGTTTATCACGTCACCTTTGTATGATGATACGAATTTTAAGAACTTACAGGAAGTTTCACCGGTACCTATTTATATATCTGAAGATACAATGGCAAATTAAGTGGTAAGGCTTACAGGATGAAGAACATCATTATCCTATATTTATTGAATACTATATTTATTGTTAATAAAGGGTGCCAGCGAAAAGAAACAAGTTATACAATTGCTAACATACAATTTAATACAAGATAATGAATAAAAGAAGTGTGTTGAGTGTAGTTAATTTATTTTAGACTATAACGTTGCTGTAGGTGTCCGTAAATGCTCAATTTATGTGCTCTACTAAATTTTAATGTACTTACTTGAAACGGCTCGTGTGAACGTACGTAGCACGTCTGCTTAAAGTTGCTGTTTATATTTTAAACATTGCCATTTTATTAGAAAACTTCATAGTCCTACCTAGGTACTGTAAGTATTAATGGAAACTTCTAGACAAGTAAAATTATTTTCTTTTATGAGAAACTATGCTATACTGTGTTTGTTTATATGACAATTTTAACAACAATATAAGAAAACACAGAATTGAAAAAACCAAAGTTACAAAACTATAAAAGCTAAGAGTTATAAACTATGAGATAATACGAAACTTTGTGTTTTTATTTAATTTCGAGCATGTGAATAAGACAAAAACAAAGCTATTGGCGAGGTGCGTTGTACTCTTGTATGAGAAGACAGCTCACATCCCATGAGAGACAGACAAGCGCAGTTAATTTTGTCAACATATAAGATTACTCGTATTAGCTCTCATAAACTTGCAACAATCAAATTGTTTATTCCTTATTAGGAAAGTTGTGCAAACTTTACCGTCTTATGGTATTAAAACAATTTAATAAGTTTATCGTTCTTTTGGTGTCGAGTTTAATATATGAGAGATATTAGAATGAAAAGCAAAAATATCGGTTCAAAATTGAAATTGACTAATCGTAGAAAAACAGCTACGATAAAGTCAGTCTTTTGTGTTGCTTCAAATAACAAAATCTATTAACGTTCAATACTCAACTTAACAGCTGTCGGCCTCACTTAATAATGAATCATTTTTGTAAGGATCGAAGATTCCTTTCGTCGCGAAATAAGCGCACAATTTCTTAAGAAAATATTTATAATAAAAGCATTCTTAGAGAACTTCAAAGAAAACAGACGTTGTAGTCTTAAGTACTTTTCAATTTAAATAATTATTTTAAGTGGACAAAGTTTTTGTTGCGAAAACAACACTTTCATTTACCAAAATAACTTTGTATAAATACTTGTTCTTTTGTAATTTAATACATGTATCTTAATAAACATCGAATTGATACTTTAAAGGTATTGAGACTAAATTAAAAAGTAATCATCGAAAGGAAATGGCACAACGTATGAAATTCCCCCGGAAAATGTATTCGTGCGAAATTCTCGTTATTACAAAGTAAAAATCAACCTTAGTATTAAATAACCTAAGTGTAATTTCGAAAAAGGAAGATAGGTTACGTTTATAGTTTCAATTTGCCTTGAAACTCGATAGACGACATTTTAGATTGGCAATTATTACTTGGCACTGTATTACTATTGGGTAGTGATGAGCGTGTAATCGAATAAACAATCAATTTGTTCGAAACTTACGTCGATCGATTCATTCGAATGTTACATATATTCATAGAAAATATACAATAAGGATATTTTATATCTACGAGAAAAGACGATTTATTTTTTCTAGATAAAATAGTATTAAAAAACCAATAGTAACTATTAGAACATATTTTTTCTATATTTATATTATAGAATTACACAGTGAGACACTGGAAATGACTTCTCCTTGCAAGAGGAGTTCCAAGAGCACCGAGCTTACGGTTCCCTCAAACGCCGCCCTGTCACTAATTCGGCCAAGTGCTACGTAATTAAATAGTGCGCGCAATGTAAAAAGATCTCAATAGCTACTGTTGGATTCATTAAAGTGTATATTTGTAGATAGCTAAGTTTACTTAACAGGTAACACAATCTTGTTTATTCGTCGGCAATTAAGTATCTTCTTAATGGAATTATCGAATATCTAATTGATCACGTATCTAAACATTTATGTAGTAGTTTGTTATAGCTTCGTATTTCGTAACATTTTGCAAGACTCTCTCTCGTAGCGAGTAAACAATATTTTATTTGCATTTAATATATCTATTGTAAATAGGGAAAATATTACGATACCAAGGTAAGGATGAAACGAAAAGAAACGTAAAGTAATAAAACTTCACAAATAATTTCTAATATGTTTTTGATGAGGAATTTGTTTTATTTTCTGTTTATTAATGTGAAGCTACTTGATTCATCTCAATACAGCCTTGTTTATTTACTTAAATATTGGATTATTAATTGGTGATTTGTAGGACAGTCTATCCTAATTAATACAATGTAACGTGAAGAGATGGCTAGTAATTATCGAAAATTATTTGTAGCATCGACTTGTTATCTTTGTGGGTGAACGGTACAACCGAGCGAAACGTTAAGCTCGATATACGAGTAGAGGAGGAAAACGCATATCAAAGGAAAGCTTCGAACGGCTCTGCCCTTTAAAACACCATACGTCCAATAACTTATATTTACTTTGATGTTAAAAATATGCAATACTCGTATGATTTATGAAAATAAATTGATAAGAAACTATTTTGAATATTTATTTTTTTATTATTAATATACCGACTGACTTAGTTATTGAGTTTTTTTGAAATGCTTTTTTATATTAACTTAGCATTTATATATTATTCTCAGCTTACAACTAAATTAAGTAAACCATGGTCTAGCGGTATTAAAATGGTCACGCAAACCCAGAACTCCCGATTCAAATAAGTACTTGTTGGAACAAATTATCTTAAAAAATAATTAGAAAAAAATAAAAACTCAGGCATGTCCATTGACAAATATGATTTGGTAAGCAAGAGAAGGTTCAACAGTGTGAATGACGCCGTCAAATAAGCTAGCCCAACTATTGTTTCAAGGATCCAAGATTAGCAAAACATGTTTATAGGAAATTATATGTTTGCAGACGAAGAGTAATATACAAATAAGTAAACCTCAATATTTTTTTTACTCTCCTTTGATGTGAATTGAAATACGTTTCTAATCATTTTCTTATGCAAATTATTCATTTACTCTGCCTATTTACTAGAATCAGATGAATGTGAAGAGTTAGAATTGGTGATATGAAGGAAGCGAGAGAGTTGTGTCAGTATGTAAAGTAGCGCTCCATTGTTTCTGTTCCTATGTACCCATTGACTATTGAAATTGAGTCATGTGGTTTTGATTGATTTTTGATGTGTATACTGTTAGCTAATAAAAGTGCTTACATCATATTTCTTGTGAACACCACATCCAAAGTACATCAGTAATATCGGTAAAGGTGCTTTTAAATCGGCAGCTTTAGTTTTGCAATACCATTTATCATGAAACACGTTTTTTTTATTACTTCCCATTTATCAATATTTAAAACACATGTTACTTTTTGTTGTACGAAATAATCAGAATAAAGTTATATTTACATCGACTAGAGGTAATAAATACTAGAAGAACAAGTATAATTATATAATAAATATAAACAGCGCTCGCTTTACTTGTAGTATCATTAAATTAATACTTTAACACAATACTCTGTTGGCTAGAATAACTATCAGAGCCAATTAGTAAGATGCCTTACAATTAAAACGCAAATATTTTGGTACGGAAACCTTAATTAAAAGGAAAGACGCCTTCAAAAAAACAATTTCTGTGAGAAAAAAGCAACCAAAACCGCGATAAACTACTTATGTAAGTAGGGTATAAGTATCGTAATTTTAGCTCCGATCTGTAACAATTTGTAAAGTTTGTTTGTGAACAAACTCGAAGCGATTTATTGGAATTGTTCAATAATAAATTGTTCATCTGACGAAATATGTTGATGTGTACTTGAAATATAAGTTGGAAACTTCGCCAAGAGACTCTCGAAATTTCAACAACTTTTGTGTTGTGCAAAAATTAATCTTAATGTATAGGTTTATAAGGTGTAACATACAAAAAAGGCGATACTTTCACAAATACCAACATATATTTAAGACATTAGAATATTGAAAAAAACTAAAGCTAAAATGAATCGTCATATTGTTCGTGATGTTTTGGTCGTTCTAAATGCACTACTTGTATCTTGGTCCTCTAGTTTCTATGATTAAAGCGGTTTTAGTAGCTTACTGTTATTCTAGTTCTACGCTTTGGCCTTAATTTAAATATACATCTTCTTTGTGCGGAGGGTTGGAGTCAAGGGAGTTTCGAAGTGTAGGTACACGGTAATTCGCACTCCATGGACAATTAAACAATTTAACAAATATCAATGCCATTACGAGCTTGTGACCCAAAGTTACATCACTATTACTAATTTAATAAAATTAAAACACTATCAGCCGATTGTACCATAAATTATAATTCACGAATTTGTAAAAAGTATCGTTTAAGTAAAAGAAAAAAAGAAAAATGGGATGCACCACCCTTTAACTTCACATTTTATATTCTCGTTTAACGGGTATTTTATACAGAGCTTTTGTTATTTCTAATGATAAAAACATATATAAAATGTAGTTTCTATATAAAATTCTTAACAACCCAATTCACGATTTCGTAATAGTAAACGTAATAGATTAAGTAGAATTCGAAAACTAAATTCGTAAATTGAAACATTTTTGGTACAACCGGCTGTAAATGTGATTATAACATCAATAGATATAAATGAGAGCTGTTAACAACATTGGAATTTGGAGCACTGGGTGGCCTAATTCTAATAATAAAATTTATTTTGATTAACAACCATTTCAGTTATATATACTCGTGTACCGGATGGCACGTTAAACTGTACGTCCCTATCGTTATGACTAAATGGCGGTCGTAAAGACGTCTAGGCATGTCTTAAAACTGTCGCTACGCCATCCGCATTGGTGAGCCACGAGGTAACTAAACACGTGCAAGCAAAGTTCGCATCCACTATACTGGCCTGGCTGAATTTAACGCGGCTGTAGCCAACGATGCAGTGGCAGTGATCCAGACATAACCGTCACGTATTAAGTTGTGACAGTAGTCGACTCTACTTATGGATAGCAAGATATCCCTGGGGAAATCATTTTGGGGGTGTCGTTTCCAATGAAGGGGCGATATGCGGTTTGCAATGCCAATATACGATGTTATTATTAACACGGGGTTTGTAGGTACTGGGTAAAAAATACAACGGGGGTAATAAAAACACGTATTTCTGAATAAATTAAAAACATGTAATTTAGGACCTTACCGCTTTAGGTTCAAAAGAAAGGTTTCTGTATTGAAACGCGCTCCCTACGTTTCTGTTTGTTGGCATCACACCCCACTCCCACACTTATAATTATAAATACATGTTTTATTACAAATGTTATTTATTATTTATAGTGCAAACTAACAGAATAAAATTATATAAGTATTATTAGTAGTAAGTAATAGTAGTCGCATCCACTATACCGGCCTAATTGTAACCGAAAAATTATGGTGAGTGCTTATCCCGAAATGCAACTGAGTCACTTCTTGGTTTACACCCCGAATCGGCAGATAAGCTCGTGTGGAGTTGCTGGTCTCCCATCGAGCGCGTCCCCTAAGTGGCGGATAGGGGAACGCCACACATATTTTTGCAGTATCGGTTTTATCGACGCGGACCATATCAGCATTTTGTGAGGGCCCATGTCGTTTCCCGAGCGCAGCACGCTTGGGTCCTCCTCCCCCCTCTCAACCAACGGCCGCAAGACAGAGCTTGTTCTCAGTTTGCTTGCCGGCCTCCTCTCCGGCCGCACGACGGAGCTCGATCGCAACCCGCTTGCCGGCCCTTCCCTTTCACTCTCTTAGCCACGCTGATAAATCCAATATGGAGTACAGCAAAACATATATATATCGGCAGACTAGGCAAATGACCGACAACAATGCCTAACACTCTTGAAATTCGTATAATATAATTTACTAAAGACAGTAAATAGGTAAAATTCATGCGCATATAGGTCGGCTGCAAACGGGAATGGAACTTTAAGCTACTTTTCAGTTCAGTTCTTTCTACCACTTTGTTCCAATTCTTTACTGAACAATCATTTCGACTTTAGCAATTCAGAAAATACTATATATTCTTCTTTTTGTACACCTAATGTTAAAAGTCAAACCAGCAGTGTTGATTTATTCATGTTTCATATTGATGGTATGAAACATGTACGCAAGGGTATAAATGTCATCACAAAACCTTATTATTCGAATCTAAGACAGATTTTCCCATTGCATTGAAACCTTAGTTTTTATTTTACATTGTTAAAAGAGAACAATATGCAGCTTATTGAAAGCATGAAGTGATAATGCTGAATTTATGCAAAAGTAATAGGTGATGCTGACGTAACAAGAACTCTAGAGCCAGTGCAATTTTGCAGAGACATGGACGCTCTATGCGTGCTTTATTGACTTTATTCTGAGGATCTCCGACCTTGCATTTGTTATATTATTATCTTATTATGACATCTGACGTCGAAGTCTAACGTCGACATGCCTGATGGTAAGCGAAGAGAATTCCAGGGGAGCCTACGAATGAAAAATACCGACTCAGTTTACGTCACTATGTCGGTTTTTTACTACCGTGGGATTAGATCAAATTGACAGTCAATCTTTGTAGTTCGGCGCTTAGCGTCTTTAATTTGTGGATCAATAGACAAGAGGAATGTTTGGCAGCCCATGCGTTCTCTACATCCTATATACTTGCAAGCGTGTCGTGAAAAGCAACCTCGTCATAGTGAAGCAACACGTCGTAAATTCAGTCGTCAACTCAAGCATAACTAGATCATATGTCACGTCATATAATCCATACCGTTGAATTCGAATTTATTTTAAAAAAAAATTCAATTGTCTCGCCTGTTCCTCACAGAGATAGGCAGAGAGAGATAATGGAGCGCCACTTGCCACGATCCTATCACAACTCCCTCGCTTCCTTCATATCCACAATTCTTTTCATACAAAGTCTACGGTTATAAATTTTTAACTCTGAATGTTTGAATGTATATACTAACAACAGATTTTCCTTTTTTAAGGTTTTCATCTTACGTATTTTAAAACACTTATTCGAAAAACATTTATTATATTCCGCAGGGAAAAAACGCTGAAAGGGTTTGCGGTCTCTATCTCTTATCCTTTTAGCGACAGAGGTGTCCGAGATCGCTATCGGGCTCGGTTCGGATTAAAATCCATTCTAATTACGAATTTAAAAAATGAAAAAATGTGAATGCGCATAACGTTACTTATTTAATATATTTACTCAAGATACTTTCAATTTGATGATGATGTTGATCTCCGTCAACAGCGACTCTGTACAAAGGCGCTAATGTAACATGCAAAATCAAATCAAATACATAAAAAAGTTGGTCATTAGCAACTATAGTATTGGGTCGTGTTGGGGTAATATTTGATTATTTATAATGCGAAGAAGATACTAAGAATTAAATTATAAAAGATTGGTGTGATAGATTTATATTGCTAACGAATTGGAAGCGTAAAGAAATAATTTACTATACGTTTTTATGTCATACAGTACAAATTTCATATCCATTCTTCAACAAAAATTATTTGAATTCATGGTGCAAATATCTTTAAACCAATATTTGATATGTACGAGTTTGTGTTAGAAGAATGTTAGGAGAGAAAATTCTCACAAACAAGAATTTCCTCGATAAGAATACCCAAGATCTTTCTTTAAACAGAATATAATAAAGAAATATACCTGTATTCTTTATAGCGTATATATATATGTAGCGACGGTTAAAAGATCTTTCGAGATAAGCGGCAAAATTGAGACTTAGGAGAGTCTCAATAATTTAACATGTAATGTAATTTATTTACAGGTATTTTCATTACTCTGTTACAAAAAATAAAACCTTAAGTATATTATTATGTATAAAAGTAAATGTTATGTTTATACTTAAAGTATAAAACATATAGTTCACAATTATATTATTTAAATAGCTAATTAAGGGTTATTGTGAACTTAACTAATAACAACAATGAAAAATTCACTTAACCAAAAATCGGCCGTAGTGGCGCTTAAGTCCAAAACATTTTTATACGTTGATATTATTAAATAATGACATGAAACCGCGTTGGGAGCTTTCTTCAGCAAAAAAATAGCGCTACATTATTTCGATCTTTCTTTCTTTGATTCATTTGATCGAATTATGTATTTTTGGTAGCAATTTAGGTAAAAAAATCCATGAATTTGACTTGTGTTATTTTAACTTCAAATTACTTATAAATTACGAATTGCTTTCTTTTGAATTGAGATTTCATATAAACAGTCGAATGCTACGTTCACCGCCAATTTGAAAATTGATAATAAAATATAACCTTCATTTTATCCTTAAGCTTACTTTTCCCGTGTTGACCATAAAAGTTCATAACTTTTATTTGTGTTGTATAATAATTACAAATATTTTACAAGAAATATTTCCTGATAAAAAAGGATCAGATATATATTTAGCGGATATATATTCTCGACGGGTAGGCAGTGGTACCCAGTCTGCCGATCCGGGGTACTACCACCACTTACAAGTATACAGTTCGTAAAGTGACTTAGTATCGTTTCGGGACCAACTTGTAAGTTGCCGGTTTCAATTAGGCCGGCATAGAGGATGCGATTGCTATTGCTATTGTAGTAGAAGTTACCTCTATTAATGGAACGCACACCAGCATAACATCGGGAGGGTGCATTCTATGTAAAGCCACTAAAAAAATAAAAAAATGCAATGATTCTCATTCGTGAGCGCTCCATTGTCCCTGCCTATCCCTGTGGAAAAAAAGCGTAACAAATTATCGCTTGATTAATTCTTATCCTTACTGCGCCCGCTATAAATATGCACATATCTAAAGATATAGATTTAAATTTAGGGTGTTCGTAACAAGGCCCTTTTCAAGACCAATTTGTTCAATCTAAGTTTTTCTTGGGCGACCCCTACCGATTCTACTTTCGCTCTATAAATTTTAATTTGGAGAAGATAAAATATTTGGGGATCGAGAAAAGTATTACTACACACTAACTGGGATTTTAGTAGATAAAT
Organism: Tinea trinotella; assembly: GCA_905220615.1. Classification (NCBI taxonomy): domain Eukaryota; kingdom Metazoa; phylum Arthropoda; class Insecta; order Lepidoptera; family Tineidae; genus Tinea; species Tinea trinotella. The sequence goes on from HG992305.1 coordinate 9,290,718, forward strand.
AAATGGATTTCACTGTTATCGATGAATAAAGACGAATGATTGTGTTTAAAACTATTTAATTTAAATATTACAATTTAGAGAGTTCTGCTTTTGTATGCGGGATTACGTGATCTTCTGTCTTCGGCTTGCATTTTTGCTAACAACATTGGCCAACTTTTGTCCGGAATGTTAGGATTGTTATCAATTTCTTGTCGTATCTTCGCGGCTTTTACAACGTCAGAATTCAACAAATTTTCCAAATATCGTAGATTAGTAGGAAGAATAAATTTCGTTACCTGTAAATAAGTTTAGATATTTTCAAAGTTTTCTGCTACCAAACCAAATACAAATACAATACTGCTGCCAAATCAAAGCAAAACTTTCTATTTAAAATCCATAAAACAATTTACTTGTATTTGTATTTTGTATCTGGTGTATTTTTTTCTTGAACATCAAAGTATTTTGAAGAAATATAGGGAGTTTACTAAAATTCTTAGTTTTAGATCAATAAATATATTAGTTATTGTTTCATTATCAATTTTAGGTCTTAATACCCAGAAGGATAGGCAGAGACAATGGAGCTCTACTTTCCACGATTCTGACACTATCATTTTTTTTAAGTTAATAATATCGTTATTAATAATATAAATCGGCGAGAGCGGTTGTAACTTGTAATATTTATATGAACAAGTTTTGTAGCCGGTTTGCACGTAAGCAATAACGAAATTTTGTTTAACCTTAAGGGACCAATAAATCCTAAGAAGTAATAATGATTTATGTGATACATACACATTGGATATTTTAACATCATTATTTATTAAACAACATTTTAACGATTATATAAAGGTACATGTATATAAATTTATATCGCCGGCCAAATCGGTACAGGCAACTTACAAACTGATCCCGAAACGCGACTAAATCACTTTGCAGTGTCTGTACTTGTAAGTGGTGGTACTACCCCGGATCTTTGATAACCAGACACAAGCCAATGGATAGGCTAGGATTTTATAATTATCAAATTTAATTCAATTAACAATATTAAATTTATTAATTATTATTACAAATAAAAGCTATTAAGACGAGGAATCTCTGCGTTATGAACAAAACGTGTTTTAGGTGAAATAAGGTTGAGATTTGCAAATCACTTGAGCGTGCGATGTTTTTCGTACGAATAATTTACCTTTTAGAACAACATTTTGGTAATATTTAGAAAACCGTCTACTAAATTAAATATTCAGTGTCGAATTTAATAATAGACTATTAATATTTACGAAAAAATCTAATGGTTATCGCTTAAAAATGGAGAACTTGGAAATTACAAACTATTTTTGTGATAAAGTTGCATATATTTTTCCTAAATAATATAAAGCATTTGTAAATTCTGTTTAATTATGTTTTTTTTAGTATTTCTTCTTTACAAACATTTTTTTTTGAGTTGACTACATTTCAAGAAGTAATGTTATTTGATCGTCAAAATTACCTCGAATAGGATAACATCGAAGATCCCTGCTTTAAAGAAATCTTTGCTTTGACCGGCAATCGTACTTGGGGCTTTATTAGTATGCTAACAAATGGAGACAGCTACCGCTGACCGGGTTCATGCGGGTTGTGAATAAATCCTTATGGGACTTTTAATTCAACCTATATGCTTCGACTTACTTATTACTAAAATATACTTACAACAGTTGAGAAATAAACACTAAAAGTTAAAATTAGTAATAGAAATACTCGATTAATGTTCTTCATCTTGTTAAATGTGTGAAATAACTAAGATTCTTATTGCAATGCACGATTATTTAACTGTTGAACTTAGGCAAAGTATGTTTAATAAACAAGCATCAATACAATTGAATGTTAAGCAAAATAAACAAAGGGTACCTATTTAGGTAGAATTTGTTTTCTTTCCTCGGAACACCTACGTTAAGCCTACACACACATGTACCCATTAAAGGCACAATGAAAAGGAATGAAAGGGATTTTTTGCGGATACAGGGAGACACTTCCAATGTATGCTTAACTATGTAATAGAAATTACCAACCAACCTACACAAAATTAAATCTCGCAATAGTGGGCATGATAGATAGGATATGAGTATATTTTTTTCTGAGAGTGGTAGGCAGTGGTGTTCAGACCGTAAAGTGTCTTAATCGCGTTTCAGGATTCACTTTCATGTTCATGGTTCATGTTTAGGTTGCATGGCAATTTCGTTTTCCACCAAATTTCAAATCTGCACCTAATGATTTATGTTTTGCTTAAAAATTTACACGTTTGACCGCAAGCCCACGCTTTCAGTCCCAGGTTTGACTTCTTCCTGCAGAGGTGTGTGATTCTCCAATGTTAATGAAGCTTTTTATATAACATTATTTATAGCACCTCATTATATTTTTTTCCGTCTCTAGCTCTTCGTCCATATTGAAAGATCTGCACCGTAAAAAGTTAGAGACTAACTAGTTCCCCCAGCATAGCTCACATTCATTGACTCCAAAGTCGGGCTTCACACGACTTTGGAGTCAATTCTATTTCTCATGGATGACCCCCTTCACGGGGGGTACACACTCAATCGCGCTGACATATCCGAATGGAATACAGCAATTCTTCCTACAGACACCACGCGTAACGATTTTCTTCTATTCAATTTCCATACTAATTTATGTCACAATATGTACTATTTTCTTTTATTGTGATATTACCCCTCACCTTGACTTGCCTGATGGTAAGCAAGTGGAGAACCATACGCGCTAACGATTAAAAAAATAATCGTCTTCACAATGCCGCCCAACAAAAACCGTAGCGTGCTTTTTCACGCATCGGTTATAGAAAAGTTTTAGGGTAGAAAGAACACATGAGCGGGTAAAGCATTTCATCTGTCAATTGTTTAACAAAATATATAACAGACAGAGTGAACACAGAGGGTGAAGATGAGGCAAAGTTTATATCTTATGGCAAGAAGAGACATCGTATAGGCTATCATTATATCTGGATCACTTTAGCAGTATAAAATTAAACATATGGGTATAATGAGCATTGTTGCAGGCATAGGAAATCTATAAATATATAAGGACATACTCGTATAATATATAGACATAGATATTCTATAGGTAATGTGGACATTATGTAGGGTAATTTTAATAAGGCATTATACAATATAAAACACCTTAAAGTTTCAATGTTTTCTGCGAAAAGCTACTGTTATCTCGTGTTTGTATGTGCGCGCCAATAAACATCAATAATTTAATATACATAGTATAAGGCCTCATTTATGGAGACAAGAAGCGATGCGCGGCGCGATTCCACGCGCGGTGCAAACTTTTATGTCAAAGTATGAACCACCATTTGTTTTTATTTTTCGTTGTTGTTGTTTAGTATGAACATTTGTCGAATGTGTATTTACACTAGAACACTTTTTATATTAAATAATTCTCTTTCTCATAATTATTTATCCTCTAAAAAAGTCGATAATTTCGTACTGCATTGCATTTGATCTGAGCGTGTGAAGCCGCGGGCGTCGTCTTCCCCACGTTTGGAAGTAAACGCGCTTAAAATCGCTTTTCTGTAAACACTCTCATATGTTTGAATATAGGGCTGGAGTAGTACCGCCACTTACACTATGCCGGCCTAGTTGGAATCAGCTTGTTCCAACTAGGCCGGCATATTGGATGCGTTTGCTACTTGAAGTTGTTAAACTGTAGTAGCAATTGCCTTCATTCATGGACCGCACTCCAGCCTAACATCAGGCGGAGTCACGCAACACAGCCCATGGGCGCCGTACATCGTAACGCACTTCGCTACGCTCATCGCATTGTGTCTTCGTAAATAAGATCTTAAGGTATGACAATATTATATTTTAAATGAACTTTCTAGTAGGTAGGTAGTGTATAAATAATAAAATGTAGAAATTATTTTTTTATATTATATTTCGAATTAAACACATAAATATTTTTAAAATATTTGTGTTAAGTCTTGTGTTGTTTCATCTTAAGTCACAGGTGTTGTATCGCAGCTACACAAAATATTTTAAAGTTACTGTACTCCTTATTTACTAAAGCGAAAACATCGAGGAATTAAATTACATTCAGCTTTTGAAAATAATCCGGCACCAATTCAAGTCGAGGAGTGGTCAATTTAGAAATTCGGGTTACTGTAGGTAATATAATTTGTATGCACAAGACTAAGTATATACAAATTACACATAACATATTTTTACTTAACTATTAGTTAACTCGTAATATTAATTTCAATAATAAATTGCCCGTGACGGATTAGAGAAATTGTACATTTATTAGATTCAGATTTTATTTTTACATGTAAGTGTTGATCTATTTTTACTAGCTTTCACCTTATTTAGAATAAATGTATAAGATTTTCCGTAAGTGATTTTCCATACGTGTAAATCTATACGTGTAAGTTCAAATTAGACATTTAAAATTAAAGAGACATATTTGTTCTGGATATTTATAATAATTAGATAGAAATGACAGGCGTGGACAAACGGTTAGCGATTGGTTTGTTGCGCCTCCCCCAGTCCTAGGTTCGATTTCCGGTCGGAGAAAATATTTGTTTCATAGCTTTTATTTGTAATATTTAGATTATATTAAATATTGCAAATATTTGTTAATAAAAAAGAGGTGGATATTTGTTTTGGGTCTGGTTATCAAAGAGTGCAATTGTACCCAGTCTGCTGATCCGGGGTAGTACCACCACTTACAAGTATACAGACCGTGAAGTGATTTAGTCGCTTTTCGGGATCAGCTTGTAAGTTACCGGTTCCAACTAGGCCGGCATAGTGAATGTGATTGCTGCTCACAGTTATTGAATTGCAGTAGCAGTGGCATCCATTCATGGACCACACTCCAGCTTAACATCAAGCGGGGTGCTGTGATATGTCGAGTCACAATATATATATATATATATAAATTTCGTGTACATAAATGGCAAGTGCAGAACAGAGTGTGCGGTTTACATACAGCTTCGCCATTTCTACTAATTATTTCACGGTTGTTATCACAAGAACAGAGGTGTGTTGATCATTACAGTAACTATTGTGTAACATTATGTTTTTTGTGTTTAATAATAAGCAATCGCTGGTGTTTTGATTTTTATTTTAAGTACACCGCAAGTGTAAAGTACATTGTAAACAATGTAAGAGAAGAATCTACGCTCATTTCTTATACATTTTGTTCACCGTTTTGCTTGGTTAATATATATTTAAGGCGACCGTGGTGTAGTGGCAGTGCAATGGTTACACAAACCAAGACGAGTTCGAGACCACCCACCGGTACCGATGTATCTTTGATATATGTACTTTGGTTGTCCTGTTTCTATGATACAAGCACTTTAGTAGCTTAGTATAAAAATGTAACAAAAAAATCTAAATGTTGATATAGGCAGCAAATTATATTATTTCTTCTTTATAATGATTTTTTGTTTATTTTGACGACACGCGGAGTGCATTTGGCAACATACCAATCCGCTACGCTTAAGGACCGAGGTTCGATTTTCAGTCGGAACGATGAAAAAGATATTCAAAAACGAGTCCAAAATGGTACGCTATATACAGTAGATAACAAGCAATTTATGTCAAAAAGGGCACAGATGGCTGGTTCACAATGCGGTGCTTGCTTGTTCCTACATTAATGTATAAGAAGTGCATGAAAGTAGAATGCTGTAGACTGTAGAATATAGTTATGTGAGATAAATTTTATTTGAGTTGCTGAATAAAAGTGAAGTAGGAGATTTATAAATCTGCCGACTTCTACAGAATCTACACACTATACTATACAGACCGTGAAGTGACTTAGTTGCATTTCTGGTTTAGCTTGTAAGTGACCGGTTTAAAATAGACCGACAGTGAATGCTACTTAGTTATTTAACTGTAGTAGCAATTGCCTCCATTCATGGACCACACTCCAGCTTAACTCAGAGTGGGAGAGGACAAGTTTTAATTAGGTGTTCTCAGATGGTTGCAATTACCACCCTACACAGATGCAAATGCTGGCCGCCTTTTCTTGCATTTTCTGCATTGCCGAAAAAACAACCCCCAACATTTTCACCCTTTTTGCATTTCAACGCAGACAAGTCTCATGTGTGCGCGCGTTCCGTTTTTCTCCCTTTCATGCTAGTTTCGTTCTTGCAACTTCTCAGAGACACAGCGGCTTTATCCCACGGAGAATGTTCCAAGCTGTTAAACTTTCCTTACCCGAACAAGTCAAAGGAAGCATTCGCATTCTGTCGACCGAATCGGCAGTCGAACTAAAAAGTTCTGTGCGTCGTTAATTTTTATAACATTCGACAGTAAAATGCTTTGCCAGCTCATGTATTCTCCCCATCTTTTAACCTGGGATTCTTTGAGTGGTGCGTGAAGAAGCACCTGGCATAGTGAAGGCGATTGAAGCAGCCGTGAACTGAAACGGTTCTTTTTGTTTTCAGTCGTCGGCACTCTTAAACCTCCATCCATCCATTGATTTAACAAAAAAAGATACGAAATGAACACAATTTGCGTGGAACTGGCAAACTACGTCTAACTAACGCACTTGAATCCAAAGCACGGCCTACTGCACACCTACTCTCATGCATTCTGTCTTGCTCGCGTCCCACAGTGACAAATATTTCGTTAACGAAATCGGAGATGTAACTGTGGGTGTGACTTTGCGTGTGGGGGGGGGGGGGGGGTATCGGTTCTACATTTTGTAGTGAACAATGAAGCGCAAGCAAGAGACTGTGTGGTAAGCTGCCGGTTCTAACTAGGTCAGCATAGTGGTAAGACTGCTATTTGCAATTATATAACTAAAGTAGTCTCAACTCTGTTAATGGACGGCCCTCCAGCTAAACATCAAGCAGGGACTGTCATATATTGAGCTACAGTAAAAAAAAATACACAGTAATAGAGTTATGTTTGTGCATTTTTACTAGAGGAATGAAGAATGAAAAAAGGGTTTTAAGGTAGAATTAAAAAACAAATTGATTGAATATATTTATTACCATATAATTTGAGCAAAGGAAACCTCATTTCCTTGTAGCCGGAATCATCAATTTTAAATATATTTAACATAATAATATGTAATATAACTATTAGGTACATAATGTATCTCATTTAATATGATCGTACATTTACTTATAAGAGTGTACAGTATTTGGACAAAATAAAAGTTCCATTCTATAATATATTTTTTATAATAATAAATAATTGTACTTATAATCGTAGGTACAAAAGTCGTAAGCAGAATCTTAGATTAAAATTGGTCTCGTAAAAATTTTGGTAATTTTTTTACCGATTTTTTTAATACTTTTCCCCAAGAAATTCATTTAGGTCCTTACATACTTTTTACACTCAACAAATAAGTCTAAGTATTAAGCTTCAATATAATAAAAGATTATTAATTTGTTAATGTTTATTTATTCAGATTTATACCACTACGCAAGGCAGAGCAAACGTTATCCATTTTTTAATTATTTTATTGTATTATTCTTTGATCACATATTTTCGATAGACACACTAAAAGTGACACCTTTAATTTTGCGCCTTAATTTGTTGTCAGTCATCAAATGACCGTGCTCGCTGCTTGACGTTGCTTGATTGTATAGTTAAACGACACAAAAACGTGAAAAAAATATGGGGTTTTATTTTTAGTAGTTTAATAATGATATTTGTTAACTAAAAAGAATATCAAGCTTACTTTACTCAAGCTCTGTTACTTTTACATGCAAAAGAGAACATAGTCTATAGAGAACCTTAGAGTCGTCATGTTTCTGTTTAGTCAATGAATAATTTAATATTATTAATCTAAAGATTGTACGCTCGAAAAACCGAGAACCGATCGGAAAGAAAGGATTTAGATTAAAGAGCACGAACCGGCAGAAGCAGCGTTAGTAGGCCTCCCAATAGGTGGACTGACAACATAGTGAAAGTCACGAATAACCAGTGGATGCAACTGGCATCTTGTCGTTCGAAATGGCGTTCTAAGGGGGAGACCTATGTTCAGCAGTGGACGCCTTCTGGCTGATGATGATGATGATGAACTAACGATTCGTCTATTTTAATTTCATGGAAATAATGTTTATTCGACTGTTCAGCTCAGATCAAAATATTTAAAAATAAAAATAGCAACTCCACTACTTCGATTACTTACTATGTGCCATACAAAGTAGGAGGGACGGCGACTTGCCGATGTATTTAGATGTACTTAGCGCCAAAATAATTTATGTTGCGTGGCATACATTTGTTACGAGTTCAAAACAATGTAGTGCTCAGTTTTCAATTCACATATATACAGTTTATATCAGTGTTAGTGAATACTGACGCGGGGACACATTTTGTATGCGACATTGTATCTATTAAAATATATGATCGATAGCTTTATTTATTTAGAACATACTAAAATATTATAAACATTCTTTAATAGAAAACATACTCGTACATGAATGAATAAACAATAAAAAATTATTAAAACTTGAATTTCAGAGTGTTACATAGACTTTTTGTGTGTATATCAAATTGTGTATAAGTAGACAATTAAGATTAAAATACTACACCAATTCATACCGTAAAATGGATACCGCACCATTATTAGTATATAACAAGAAATTCCTATATAACTGATGACCACAGCCTAACAGATGTCAATTAACTACAATTATATAACAACAAATAATAGTCACATACTGAGATTGAATACAAAATAATATAAGTTTTATATAAGATATAGGTATTCGAAGATTAAAAAATATCACACTTGTTTGCCTTTTAAAAACACAAATATACTATAACTTCGAATTTGTAACATAACGAAATAAATTTATAAAATAAACATTTATATTGAGTACAAAAATAACATTCATTCTCAAAACGAGATCCTTTAATACAGAGGTCGGCAAATACTTTAATATGTGGTCCGGATACCTTAGATTTTTTTTATATAGGCAATAATACTCATAATTTACAAACATGAATAATATGAAAATTAAAGGGTTAATTATCTGTAAAAAAAAACACCAAGTACTTGCATATTTCTTATGTTATATATATAGCTTTTAAGTGCGGACCTGGACCGCAGTCCGCGAGTTACCGACCCCTACATTAAAATATTAAACCTGAAAATTAACATTGGCACTAATATTCTAAAATACATAAAAAATACAATTAGTAAATTTAATTACAAAATATGTGCAATAATTAGTCATGTCATAACATGCAAAAAATCTTCAATTATTATTTATTCAATTATGTGCATAAAAATTTAGTGCCAGTGTTAATTTTCATACAAGTTCATGTTATTATACATAAACATTATCCATTGTTATAATAAATAACAAAAAAAAACTTACTTAGTAATTAATTCAATGTACTGATTATTAAAAGCTGCAAATTACACAAAACGGTGGAGTTAAATAAGATGCCTACATGAACAAGTTCATATTTTGCGTGAGCAAGAAATCTAACTAACTTAAAATCTGTCTTTACCAAAGGATGATTACCCAAACGTATTAATTAAAACAGCAAAGTAAAAACGTAGGTTTTGATATGATAAACTAGGAGTAATAAATATGAATACTTTAAAGCTTAATCAATAAACAGATTACCTAAATATAGAGTCGGAGGAACTTTAAGTTAGTTTAATTTCAATGATGTTAATAACATTAGAAAACTTTATAAAACTGAAAAGAAATCTACAATTACAATGATATGTTTGTTACGCGTAATCTATGATCCCAATGACAGACCAAGTGAATTTTTTCTGCCCGATAACATAATTGACCACCAGTCGGGGATTGGATTCAGTCTAATCACTTACTATTTTGCTAATTCTAGGCGCAATTTATAGTTTAGCATTTACATTACTTTATATAAGTTAGTTTTAAGTCTTTTACGACATGTCCCGAATATTTAAAGAAACTAAACGCCTTTCATAACAAACATTACAATACTGCTGATCAACAATACGATGTTGATATTGAGAATACTGCTGATTACTAAACAAATAACTTAAAGCATCTAAAATGAACTTGTCTGCAACATAATTAAAAGTGGCAGTCCGCTCTAATGACAATGTTTCTGCTCTAATTTTAAAGCAGATAAAAGTATACTGGTTTGCAATAAATAAACGCACCCAAAGAAATCAGTGCAAATTATATGAACGAGTTAATATACCTAGTCTAGACATAAATGATAGACATCTTTTATATCACGCTTTTGTAAATAAATTAGCACCTATAAATAAATTAGTCTTATGAAAAGCCATAAGTTTTGAGTAATTAATCATATAATAATATTAAAGGAGATAATAAAAGTAAAAAGGAACCTGTTGCACAATTATTTGACGATTTATGACAAGGTGTAAGTATTGTCTTAAAAATGACGACACATTTTTACTAAAATTAGACCATTTTTTATTCTAATATTTTTATCACAGGCGACCCACGAGTATTTTGGTGCTTATTCGGCAAGTTTATTTACTAAATAAAACCACTTGATAATGAATAATTCCCTCCATATTCCAGAATTCTACGTAAAAAATTACCCTAACATAATGAATTGACATATATTGTGCAACAGAACATACAACAGCTCAAGTAATATAAAATCAATAATTACCTAAATAATATGTACGACAATTCAGACTAGCTTTTGTATTACGAGCTAGTGTTCGGCAAGTAATCCCATACACATTGACTGAAATCTAAACCATATTCTTGTAAGAGAGCACTGTCCGTAGAACCTTTGGTTTGACTTACACTATCATTTTTTTTATTACACTTAAGAGGATCAAAGTCTTCTAATTTAGGAGAAGTATCACCTCCCGATGCATCCAACTGTATAAGATCCGAGTCCGAATCCGATGGCTGAAGACAAAGATGCTTTATTAAATAATAGTACTATATTTTTTATATTACAAACAATATATTATAATAATACTACGAGTATATTTTAAATGTAAACATAGACGTTCTATTTTTTTTTTTTCAATATAAATAAATTTAACATGTCTTAATAAATCGGTTTCACTTTATGAATTTTCCTATAAAAACAAAGAAAAGATGTGATTAAAATGTTATATTATATAATGAAATGTACTTCACGTAATATTTCTTGTGAAAAATAATTATTATAAGCAAGATTAAAGATTTTCCCTTGGGGACAATATTTTGTGCATGAATAATGTTTTACTAAAATATTCATTCACCGAAATAAAAACATCTTCTTTTCTACGTAGATAAAAAATCGAATCAAATATATCATTAGCTAATATAATAGAAATAAAGCAACAATTTTGAAGCATGCGTTTTATGTCTAAAAAAGTAATTTGGTATTTTCTTCCATTTGCCTAGCTAACTATAATAGACGAAATGTCAAATAAAGGCTATGTATAAGTTAGAAATAGTTCAGACCTAACAAGGTCGAACGCACCCACCACCTACTGACCTCGGATAAGGGTTTATGTGACCAGCATTCACCATATCACTGAATTGACCAATTAAATTGCTAGAGGCTTTATCCAACTAAATTATAATTTAATAACGACCGATATATTATATTTTATCAGAAATTACATATGTTTAGTAAGTATGAATTATTTTACTTTATATATGTCTACTTTAACACTAACATCCAGTCGTGATTATGAGCCGAAATCGACTATACCGGGCGACCCTCACGCCACCGGTAAGTGACTGTCGACTTTCACCGTGTTTTTCATACTTCAAAACATTTAGTCTCATTTTGAGAGATTATTGAATCAGTTCGCAAACCTTTTCCCTTCTGCTGGACAGTGCGATGGATGCACTTACGTAAATAATACCTATTCGACATGCCACAGACAAAGTAGCTATCTCACCTCAGGCGGAAGTCGACTCTGCGTAAAAAAACGCTTTGACCAAGCCACCATCGACACGACAAAGTCCTTTACCGAAGGCGCTAACCGTACATAGTGACAGTGACTGAGACTACCGTAAAATTAAACGTTTATTTTTCAATCTCGGACCTCCCCTTGCTTACCATCAGGCAAGTCGAGGTCGCGTCTCAATAACAACCAAACATAAATACATTTACACATTTGGTAAAAGTGAACCATAAATTACGTTTTACCTAAATCATTAAAAATTACTAATTACTTGGCCTATTAGAAGATTTTTTTTGTCTAACTTTTTATTTTAGATTTTTATTGTCTAACTGCTGGTCATTGATCATACCATTTTTTGTAAGTTAATATAAATAACTCATCTTTACTTATGTTTGTATCTACCTAGGTCTATTCACGTTGGCCAATGCATATATTATGGGATCTTAGATCTTTTTAATATTTACATTATTAGTATGTAGTGTTTTTGTTAGAATCAATATAAGCATAATAGCGTTTTATTAACTAGCATAGAATAATTAACTACAATATGGAAAGCGATATTAAATACATATTTAAATAATTGCAGAGGTAGGTAAGATGCATGCAATGAAAGCAAATGTTACTTTGTTAATAATTTATTTAACACTCCTATAGTGACAAATTCCAATCATTTACCTTGTATACCTGCAATCCACTGAAAATAGGATGTCGCGAAGTTTCAATGTTCCGGGACGTGCTACTTGTTGCGGCTGGCTCGTGTGTCTTAATAGGGGTACAAGGAACTGAGAGCATGGGTTTAGTACTATGTTTGTTACGCAGCGTTAGGGGAGGTGGGTTTAACGAAGGCGACCAAGACAATTTCCTTTGGTCCAGTTTCAATTTGGTGCTGTCTTTCTCCACTTCAGTAAAATGAACAGGACTGATTTGAAAGGCGGGGTGTCCATTGAATTCATTTTTAATTATATGACTAACAAATGTGGAGTTTGTGGCACCGTGTGTCCTCGGCGGCGGTGTCGGTGCATCTGATATGTCGACCAGTTTGTTCGTGGAAATGATAGGATATCTGTTAGGAAGGGACGGTCTGGTGGGTAACCGTGGTGGGGTATTTGGTGTCAATGTATTCTGCAAAAATAAAAGCAAAAATGTGCTATCGTGCCAATACGAACATCATGCCGACATGCATTAGGTTTATTTGTACGAAACACATGTCTAGTACGAATGAAAGGCGAAAAAAAGAACAATATGACCTTGAGTAAACTAATAGGGGTAACTTCTTTATACTTAGAGGCCTCGACCTCTGAGTAAGACACCTTTATGAGGTCATAATAATACGTTTGTATATCATAAATAGGAAAATTACCATGCTATGACTATGTTTGTATTTACGAAAACTCAGAATAAACTATGTTTACTAAAAAGGTTGAATTGCAACAGATATGTACAAAGAGCCTTTATAGCCATGCATGACTACGAACAAACTACGAATTTAACCATACACATCATGTATTATATATACATAAGAGAATTTGCGTGTGCAAGACGAATACAATAAAACTTTAAAAAAAATATAGTTTTCCTTTTTCGATTATGTAAATATTATAGTAAAGAATCTTGACGAGATATCAGTTACTCTATATATAAAAAAAAATTGAAGTCAGATTTTATTATTGGTAGTTAAAGTTACTAAATTGACCTTCACAGTAGGTACAAGGGACAGTATGTGTAATATTTACTTAAAAAACATCACGCGCCTATTTTAAAAATCTAATAGTCTTATAGTCTATTTATTTAAATAGGTTTTATACTAGATAATTAAACTTAACGCTTTTATTAAAAGCTATTTGATCATACAAACTTTCAGTTAAATAATTACAACTATAAATATACACTTAAACCGTTGAATCTATCTATTTAAATTTCACCCCCTCCTAAAGGGACAGGTAAATGTAATTAAGATATATTAATTTCTCCTTCACATATCTTTATTCTAAAAGGTTAATTAAATATTTCGGTAAGATACAGTGGGACGAGGTTGACCATGAGGTAAATGTGACGCTATCGTCACCTTTTCTCGCCATTGTTACACAATCCGGGTCAACAGATCAATCAATCAATCAAATTGTTACGCCTTTTTCCCACAGGGATAGGCAGGGACAATGGATCGCCACATAACAATATATCAATCAAACTGTCACATCTTTTTCCATAGGGATAGGCAGAGACAATGGAGCGCCACGATCCTGACACAACTGCCTCGCTTCCTTCACATTCACAATTCTTTTCATACAAGTTCTATGGTTATGGGCACTAGGCAACCAAGCTTATTTTAATTTAGTTTTATAATCAATCAATCAAATTGTCACGCCTTTTTTTCAACATAACATAACAATATAATAATATAAAAAGAGAACTCACCGCTTTATTCATAGGCGTAGGTGGCGTGTACTGTTTGTTATGCGCCAATGTTGCGCTCTTTTGCGATGTATCACCAGGAAACAAGGACTCCATTTCCGTAAGCAAATCCAATGGTAACACTGGCGGTTCTGCTCGGGGATACCAATCCTCGTTTGAATCTGACGAGTCTGACGAATCAGGGGATACTCCGTAGGATAACCTAGGGATGATTTGTTATGTAGCTTTTTATGTTGAAGTATATAAGGGGACCGTGGTGTAGTGGATCAAAACCACTTGCCAGTACCATTTTTTTAAATACATGAGGCGACCGTGGTGTAGTGGCAGTGCAATGGTTACACAAACCGAAGAGCACGAGTTCGAGACCACCCACCGGTACCAATGTATCTTTATATATGTACTTTGTTTGTCCTGTTTCTATGATACAAGCAGTTAGTAGCTTAGTTCTATGATGATAAAAAAAAAACATATAATTTGAAAAGTACATGACTAAGATTTTATGTTTTATTTTTCTGGCGAGCGTCATATCACCCGTTACCGGCTTAACGTTGATTAATGGGACATTCCTGTATATGATAAGAATAGGTCAAATATATATATTAACCTGCCATCTTCAACTATATTCACAGATGGTGGTCGTGACCCTGTCCTCGGTACTTTACTCTTCAACCCTTTCATTGCAGATCTTATATTTCTACCACCTTGCCGAGCCTATGAAAATGAAATAAATATTAATAACAACATAAAAGAAAATTGGTTATCTGTAAAGTCGGTTTACTAACGATAGTTGAACGTGACAACGTCATAAGAAAATATTGATGGAATTTTGGAAGAAATTTTTCAAGAAGATGGATTTTTCAAAAGAAAATTTGAATTTTATTTGTTTGATAGAAATTTTGGATGGATATAGAGAAGGATGTAAATGGAAATCACAATTGAATTGATCAAGTTACATTTATTTGTACGCATAAATACAATTATGTCTTTTTTAATTGTATATTAAAATATTAAATATTAATAGTATTAATATTAGTAATATTAATATTAATAGTACGCATCGCTCACTCAAGTAGGAGAGAGACAGATGTCGAACGCTGCAGAACGCGGAGGCCGATTGTGCCTCTTTGTCGCTTGTTCCGCGCTCTTGCTTGCTCCGCACAAGCCTTAAATGGAACGCGGCGGTAACGGCTCCATCGAGTTATAAGACGTTGTCACGTCAATAATAACGTTTACTTTGCATTACTCGATTAATGGCTCGATCACACCAGGTCGACCTCACTTGCTCAAAACGCGTAGTCCCCTGAGCAACTATCCCGTACACTAATGCCTACCAATTCGCAAAAGAGGCAACCAGAATCGCTCACCGAAAGTGGCAGTCGACTTAGTGTAAAAATACGTTTCGGCCATGCTACTATCGACCCGACATAGTCGTTTGCCGAAGTGTGAGCTATAAAACAAAGAAATGGAGGTCTTTTGAGTGCATTGATACGAAAAATACTAACCACGATACTATAAAATTAAATATGGCCCCATGCATTGTTATTTTTGAAACTAGAATAGACTTAACCAACAAATCATATTGTCACGACTCAATAGTAGTCACGACTAGGGATAAGTAATTGGGCATTACTTTTTATTGAGACATAGAGTTCGACTTGCCTGATGGTAAACAAAAAGAGATCCGACGACTGAAAAACATAAAACAATCCAGAGATCTTTAACCGCATATGTACTTATCGTTATTTTTACCCTTCAACTTTAACCCCAAAACTTCTACAAACAGACTAACTTTTTACCAACAACAGAAAAAATATATCCTATTATTATTAGGACGAATTTGACTTTTATTGTCAAACAAATAGAGTACAAATTCGTATACTATAAAAGAGTTACAAGGGTCAAAGTTCTTAAATGGAGTTACAAGCCTATTATCTTAGATGTAGGAAAATTTAAATTCATAATTAAGTCATGACTTATAATTAGAATAGGTAGAATATTGAATTAAATAAAATATAATTTAATAACGCGTTTCAATTTCAACTTATTCTAGTTAATAGGCCTTGTTATAACATAATACCTTACATTTATTGGTTTACCATCCCTTATGCACCTTTAAAGCATTAATACAAATAAACAACGTGACAAACAATTGATACAAAATGAAGCACATGCAATACAATACAATTTATACAATGTGGCCTGGCCCTAGCAATAGTAAAGATTTGGAATATTAAACCTTATTTGACCTTCAGAGAGTATATTTTACCTTAATCAACAAACGAGTTTATGGAAACATTCTTAATAGGGCAAGCATGAGCATTGAGCAGTGTCTATAGACATAAAGCTTTTATGAAGATAATTGTGGATGAGAAGGAAGTAAGAGAGCTGTGTCAGGATAGTGGAAAGTGGCCCTCTGTTGTGAAATGTAATTATCTGTAGGACAGTAAATTTATCTAATTTGTATTAAAATTAGATTAAATTGACGGAAGCAATTTATAAATCTGATGTGGATGAATGCGTTAAACAAGGCAGGCCCAGGAGGGTGTTTTCCCATCAAATCAGAGACATCCTCAAGAAAGCTAGGTTGCCTAGTTCCCATAACCTTAGAGCTTGTATGAAGAGAATTGTTGATGTGAAGGAAGCGAGGGAGTTGTGTCAGAATCGTGGCAAGTGGCGCTCAATGGACAATGGTCTGTGTCTATCCCCATGGGAGAAAGGCGTGACAATTTAATTTGATTGAATTAAAATTACAATCTATACTGCAATCTAATTAAAGTAATGTAAACTCAATAGTTAGTCAAATAAGGTTTATAATTGTAGTAAGTTATTGCTTTAAATTATATCAGCCACGTTTACAGCATATTTTAATAAAGCAATAGGATTAAAGCCACTCACCGTTTTGACAGCTGATTGTACTGCTGGGTTCGCCTGTAAATATTCACAATTTATGGCAAACAGATCCACGTTAGAGCTTTCGTTTATAACCCCTTTACTGCATGATTAGTTTTTTATTTTATTTTTATAGCGCTTAATTCGCATAAATAAGGTGATTTTAAAGAAAATTTTACAAGTCTAAAATAATATAATAAAAATTACAAATAAGAAAAAATAGTTTTAATCAAACGAAGTTTTGAATATTACAATAACTTCAATACGCGGCGTTAAATTCAAACGATGAAGAATAATGTTTTAAATTATTTTAATGTTAGAAATATATAAAAAAACATATTTAATTTATGATTCATATTTTATTTATTTTTGGTATATAATAATGTTGGTATTATTACTGTAAATTGAAGCTGGCACGGCTGCTCTGACCTGTAAGCTACACAAGCACTGTTAGCTTACAGGTTGAAGCAGTCACGCGTTAACCTGTCGACTGCGTTAACGCTAATCAGCGTCATGGGAAAAATAACTTGACTGTGGATGACACTGATCAGCATACGGTTTCCTTCGTTCGTATTTTTTCATATTTTTCTCGGAATTTGCTTGTTTTACTATCAATCAATCAAATTGTCACGCCTTTTTCCCACAGCGACAGACAGAGACAATGGAGCGCTACTTGTCACGATCCTCACACAACTCCCTCGCTTCCTTCACATTCACAATTCTCTTCATACAAGCTCTATAGTTATGGGCACTAGGCAGCCTAGATTTCTGGAGAATGTCTCCGATTTGGTCGGCAAACACCCTCCTGGGCCTGCCTCATTTAACGCATCCATTTACATGAGATTTATAAATTCTTTTCGTCAATCTACTTTCACTCATCCTTTCCATCCCCATCTATAGTTTTATTATCCCCGATAAATAAATAGTAATTAGTGAACAGTAAAAGAATTCTCATGACGCCGATCTGCGTCATTCGCAGCCGAGAGGTTTAAGCGTCGACACCGAGTTCGACCGTTATGATCGACGCAGTTGATCGTTGTGCACGCTTCATTTCTTCAATTCAATTTTTATAACTGATTTATAGCAAAATTATGGTGTCCTAAGCGATAGAGGGTTCATTCATTAGGCATTTATAAACAGACTAGTTGCTATTATAGAGTGTCGTCTAAGTTTTAGAAGAGTAAATACAGAGGCGATGTTAAATATTAATGGCAAATCTATATTTAATTTAAATTAGATAATAAGCATACTAAAAAATATATAAATATTTTTGAATAATGTCTACCATAAAATAATGTCAGTAGAAGAAGATACGCGTCTATAATACAAGAAAGACAGAAAGAACATTAAACATATAGGCTGTTTACCAGCAAAGGGGTCGACATATATTATAAACAAAAAGAAAACTGCACAAATGCATATAAAAGTTATTAGGAAATAAAAAATAATACAACCATAACCAATACATATATAATTAATATATTACCTTATCTTTGACGGTTTTAAAGAAAGCCCCGCCTTCTTTTTTTACAGTTTTTGCCCAATCCTTATATTGTTGTTTGAGCTTCTGAGCATTACCTCGATTATTCTTCTCAGTGAACAGTGCCATTTCAAATTCATCACTAAATCCACGGCCGGAGTTAAGTAAATCCAAACGTTCATCAATAAACTGTGAAAGTAAAATTTCAATTAATAATAATAATGAAGATAAAAAGAATAATAGGGTGACCGTGGTTTGGTGGCAGTGTAATGGCTACGTAAGCCACTCGCGGGTTCGAAATCACTCACCAATGTATCTTTGATATATGTACTTTGGTTGTCCTGTTTCTATGATACAAGCACTTTAGTAGCTTAGTATAGAAATGTAAAATAAAAACAAATAATAATATGGATTGACTGCTAAATGATAATAAAAACATACTTGTTGAAATATCTGTGATTGTAATATCTTCCTCAAAAATGGCTGCATGTGTTTTCTTGTTCTCACAAATGCTTCTGGGTCAAAGGTTATTGATTTTCCAATTTCCATACTGTAACAATGGAATGAGTTTATTATGAAATTTTGAATCATTACTGTACTTGATGTAATTGACTTAAAATTATACCAATTCATTTAACATTTTGTGTTCCGCATGAGAGCCGCCCGCTATCATTTCATCGCATCGGGCGCTTTCCTCACTTTTTTTTCCTTTTTTAAAGCTGACAAGGTAATCTCTTAAAATTTGCGACATGGCATCACGCTCGCCTTTATACATTTTTTTTTATTTTGCAATAAAGGGCGATATTATTGTACAAATTTTATTAATAAATAGCTAAAGTAATAGTTGACAAACAAAATAATACGTACAAAACAATGTAAAATCGATATGTTTTGTTATTCATCTGTATTTTAAATTAATTTGATCGATCAATGTTTACAGTAACAGTATCTGGGCATGTATAAATATTTTTAATTAATAAATATGTTCAATCTATATCACCTAATTGTCATTAAAACACAGGCCTACTTGAATCATATGTGTCATGAAATAGCGGACCTACTTTATAAAATTGAAAAAAGAAAAACTACAATGTAAAGAAAAATTATTGACTTGAAACTTGAAAATCTGATTTATTTGTAGTACTAAAATAAAAAAAAGCTTTAATCAATCAATTTGTCACGCCTTTTTCCCACAGGGATAGACGGAGACTTAAACTTAAAGCTCCCAAATCATCTGCTCATATTTTTAATAAGTATCGACAAAATATAAAATTATCTAATTGAAATAAAAATTTCATTTACAACAATCGCTTCGAACACGATACATGTTGCTTTAGTAATCAAAATTTAATACAATAAATATGATAATAACAAACCTTATAGCCTCATGATAGCCTCCAATGATACAAACTAAAGCACGTAAAAAAGCCTTCGATACGGCATCACCTAAAACGTTTTTATCGCTGAGCGACTTTTTTAAATTTGACACCTAAAACAACAAAGTCATATTAGAATTCATAAATTATTTAAGATAAATATTTTTTTATGGTAAGCAAGAGGAGGGCCAAGAGTGACGACGACTGAAAAAACCGAATCAGATCACGGCTGCCCCAGTCGCCGTCACTATGCCGGCCAAAGGTGCTTATATAGATAAGTATATATTTCTGAACCAAATCATATAATATGAAGGAGAAGAATGTGAAAATTCCGCCAACAAATTCTTGGACAATTAGTTTATACAACTTATTAAATATAAAAAATACGTATTATCAAATGTGTACCACCTAAGCATCATGTGGGGCAGCGGACTACAGGGAATACTCGTATGCTACTGGTACAAAGAGGATGGTCATAGTAATAGAAAAATATTTACCACTTCGCTTGGGAGACTCTCCAAATCATCAAAAGGAGTTTTTAAAACATTTTCATCGGCATCCAAAATCACTACATCACCTATTTCAGACAATTTAACTGTCTGTAACAAAAAAAAAACATAATTATATATAAAAGCATGAAGAAATAAGTTTAGAATACGCTGAGAGTCGATTAGGAATACGGTAAGAGTCGATAAAAAAAGCCAAATAAGAGTTAATTTGGACAATGTTAGTTTGACATAAGCTCGGTCTCTCAGCGTGAACTCAATCGACTAACGCTCTAATGAACTTATTAGAACGTAAGTTTATTGTGTCTTTGACTTCGTAAGCATAACTTATATGGTTTTTACGAAAGATATGTATAACCTTGATGTGGATTTATGAGTTAAACGAGAAAGACCCAGGAGGGTTGTTTCGGTCAAATTGTAGACATCCTCAAGAAAGCTAGCTGGGTTGCTTATTACCCATAACAGTAGAGATAATTGTGGATGTGAGTGAGGGAAAGGAGATAGTTGTTTTAGGATCGTGGCAAGTGACGCTCCATTGTCACTGCTTATCCCTGTGGCAAAATGGCGTGACAATCGGATTGATTGATATATAATAGTTCCCTGTGCACCGAGAAAACCCAGGGTGTGTGAATCAATTCTCGCTCGAGTATCTTTTAATTCGGCACCCAACACTGTGCCGCCAGAATAATGGGCATCTACTCTCTATAATCAAGTTTTCGTCCATTTTTTTGGCAAGTGTACTCGTATAGTGCCTAATTAATATAAAGAAGTATTTTTTTGTGTTATTATTGTAATTATTAGAAAGATAGTTTAATAATAACGGTCATTGTTCATTGTATTATCAGAACACATTCCAATGTCTTCAACTATTATAATGTTAATATTATATAAAATATTATAAAATTCATTTAATTACTTAAGGAAACAATCGATTGAGTAAAGGACATCATTCATTTTGTATGGGTACTTGGGCTTAATTGTATTAACAGTTGCAAATACATTTTAAAATAATTTAATGTACGAAGATTACAATGTGATTGCAATATATCCTTTATTTTGCATAGTTTAGGTGTGCAAAATGATCAAACTATAATTATTAGTTATATCAATACAAGTATCGAAACTACCATTTATATATTTTTTTGTCATTAGACATTACAAAAGTAGTACATAATAGCCCAAACTGAATGATGTCCTTTAGTATTGCGACTCCTCTCGTCTAGTAATAACCACCTAGGAAACATAATTTTGAAGAGAATAGTGGATGTGAAGAGAGAGTTGTGGAAAGAGGCGCTCCTTGTAGGAATTAGGAAGTGATTTAATTGATTGATTAGTGTGATTATTAAGAATTGAAAAGTGCCTGCTTGTATACGTGTAAAAAATTATTTAATAATCCTCATTTATCTTACATAATTGATGATCATTATCATTAATAAAGCAAACATCATTAGTTTCCACGACATAATATATCGTTAAGGAAATAAGGAGAATATTATTATTAAGGAATATTAAGAAGCATATTAATATTATATTAATATTAGGAAGAATATTAAGGAGCATTAAATATTTAGTGGTTGTGGTTGTAAAAAGGTCTCGCAAAGCACTTACTGATGTATCTTTGTATCCTAGATAAAGAATAATTCCAATTCATAGTACTCTCAAAATAAAGATTGTATCTTGAAAACCATATTAATACTCGTATAATAAAATTAAAAACGAAACCTAATTTCTCAATAAGTTCATGATGTTTATGTTTTATTAAAAAAAAGGAAATTTAAAATTTAAGTTAATATAGTATTCCATGTCATTTAAGTAGCTACTAAAAAGAAATGTTTTCTAATGCGTGCTATTATGTTACATTATCGATTACCTATGCTACGCTACCTAGGTCTACGCTATCGGTCCTTATTATTAAATACCCTCGTTACTGCTGCTGACCTCTTAAAAGATAATAAATAGGTTTCATCTGTTAATTTTTTTTTAATATGTGGCTGTAACCTTTAATTCATTTGATTTTGTTAGTATTATTAAAAGGCGAAAACCATTTATAATGCAATTTGTTACTAAGGAAATTTTGAATGAGAGTACATTTTTCACACTAGAATAGGACTCTCCTTTTGCCGCCTACTTTCTATGACACACGTATGTCTAGTATCTTATTATCATTACTATTGCATCGTACAATATAATAGAACCAAATAATGAGAAAATTACCTCCATTACTGTTCTAGGCACTCCAACAAGGAATGGCATGGGCGCTAGTAAATAATCAACCAAATGCTCAGGCAATATTGGTATGAAGATGTGCTGCCATGACATTGGGAATAGGGTGGCGTTGGCCGCTTGAACTGTCGCGGACAAACGTGAAGGCTTCGTTGCAACGACTGCTATTCTACGCTCGTTTAACAGAGCAGCCCATAAACCGGCCATACATTTGGCGTCCACAGCACTAAAGTATTCAGTTAGATTGCACTGAAATAAATACATTCTATTAGTATTGACAAGGATTGACAAAGGAATGCTTCAATTGTTTGGGCACATGGAAAGGATGACTGAAAGTAGATTGACGAAAGGAATTTATAAATCTGATGTGGATGTAAGAAAAGGCATGATAATTTAATTAATTGATATTAGTATAGAGGTTAACAGAACATACCGGCACACGGCTGCCCTCGGGTTAGCCCGTTGGCCCCCTGTCCGTAGTAGCAATTGTCTACACTCATGGACATCTCAAGCTTAACATGAGTGGGGTGAGATCATGTTTGTTACATTATTAAAAAAGGGTTACAAATATAAATAACAAATAAAATATGTCAATTTTAAAAATGTAATTGCATTTTTTATTGTAGCTCAACATATGATAGCATAGCACCCCACCTGATGTTAAGCTGGAGTGTGGTTCATAAATAGAGGCGACTGCTACTACAGGTAAATAATTACAAAAAGTAGTTGCATCCACTATGCCAGCCTAGTCGGCACCGGCAACTTTTTGGCTGATCACGTGTGACTATGACGTGCTAAGTCATTTCACATACTAAGTCACTTGAAGGTGGTATCACTGCCTATAATACATGACCACTGCATGCCCACTGACCAGGTCCAGAGAAAACAACATACATCTTTTTTCTTAGCAAATATATGTATATATAATATCCAATACAAAATATTAAAAATAAATGTCATGAAACCAATATTTGTTCCTACTGGAAGTTAAACGCAGGGTGACAAAACATATATAATAAAATGTTATTTACATTTTCTGGTATACTCGGTAATTTTTTCTCTGGGCACTGACAGGTGAATACACTGTGTCCAGCGTTATATGTCACTTTAAGAGTATGTCCTGGCATTGGCGGTCGTATTCTACATGCTTCGAGAAATGAAAATAACTCATTCTTCTGTGGACTATTTGAAATATTTCCTATATTGTTTAATAACCTGAAAATTAAATGGTGCATTAATGTATATTAAAACTTTGATAAAGGACATGATTCATTTAAGGCTTTTATTGTACTACTTTTGTAATGTCCAATGATGCAAAAATATATAAATGGTAGTTTCGATACTTGCATTGATAAAACTAATAACAATTTGATTGCTGTACAATTGAGTTATTTGGAAAATAAGATTTGGAATCACAAAGACACCCCATATTAACAGTTCTGCTTTAAACTGTCATAATTATATAATAGTTTGATTATTTTGCACACCTAAACTATGCAAAATAAAGAATATATTCCAATTGCTTCGTACATTAAACTAATTTAAAATGCATATGCAACTGTTAATACAATTAAGCCAAAAGCTTCCATACAAAATGAATTATGTCCTTTAACCTTATAGCATAATTTTTTTACAATCATAATAAATATCTATGTTACGATCACAAGTTACGCGTTCAGAACAAATCGGTCATAAGATAATAAACATCTGACCTTGCCATTATGCAATGGTAAGCAAGAAAAAGTCAAAGAACCTTTGCTAACTGAAAAAAACTAACAGCCAGTTGTACCAAGAATTATAATTTACGAATTTGTAAAAAGTATCGTATAAGTAAAAGAAAAAAAGAAAAATGGGTTGCACCACTCTTTAACTTTACATTTTGCATTTACGTTTAACGGATATTTAATACAGAGCTAAAGGACATCATTCATTTTGGGTTTCTATGTACTACTTTTGTTATTTCTAATGATAAAACCATATATAAATAGTAGTTTCGATATAAAATTATTAACAACCCAATTCACGATTTCGTAATAACAAACATTATAGAATAAGTATAAAGTAAAACTAAATTCGTAAATTGAAACTTTTTTGGTACAACCGGCTGTATGTCATCTTACGGGTACCTCAGTCGCTGTAACTATGGCAAAGGCAAATCTTATGCTACGTCTTTCTGCCATTTTTGTGGAATAAAAGTAAATAACATAACTTACTTATAAAATATATCATGCCAAGGCAAGTGTGACAGAATAACCATACAAGTTCCAGCTTTGGGGTCATATCGACAAAAACAAAATGAATATTTTGAATCCACAGATGTCAATACAAAAGAATAATGTTGGATAAACGACCTGAAAATTAATCCATATTAGTATTTTATTTTTTAGGACATTGTACTATTTTGTAGGTATGTTATTAATAAGTATAACAGTACATGTATGAAATGAAACAATTTCTTAGCATACATGGATTCTCCATGCGGGTGCCGTGACCATCGCGTGGCAGGCGGGAGAATGAAGACAGTGTCAATGTCAAGTTATATGCTAAACAGTAATCGAAATTTGAATCAGTCAATAAATCAAATTGTCACGCCTTTTTCCCACAGGGATGCCACGATCCTGACACAACTCCCTTACTTCCAATCAATTAATTTACAATCAAAGTTTCAGTGTATTCTTAATAAACCTTGCCACATCACGATGTGTAAACAGGCATCACAAAAAGCCTATTTGCTTGAAGGCTCCAGTACATTATACTCACATATCTAATTGACATGGAAATGTGAACTTAGGTATACTCCGCAACTCTTCCTCATTTTTGTACGATTCAGGATACTTTCTTACTATATGCGGCTCACGGCCATTGTTACCAGGTGACACCTCGCAGAACACCTCAAATAAATATCTTATTGAATCTCTGTAACAAACAAAGTACAAGAATTAGCTAATAGTGACATCAATTCTATATCTTTTTCTAGGCTACTATCAATCAATCAAATTGTCACGCCTTTTTCCCACATGGGTAGACAGAGACAATGGAGCGCCATTTCCCACGATCCTGACACAACTCCCTCGCTTCCTTCACATTCACAATTCTCTTCATACAAGCTCTACGGTAATGGGCGTTAGTCAACTAAGCATGCTTTATTATCATAGGAACAGGATGACCAAAGTACATAATAAATTAAAGATATATTGGTAAAGTTTTAAATGCATTTACCAAGCTGATAAGGAATACTGATAATTGATCATAGAAAGTAGTCCTCCATTATTTCTGGCTATCCTCATAGGAAATAAATAATTACAACAAAAAGACGTCTAAGATAAATGACCTTATAATGTCAACCTAAGTAATCAAAGAATAACATTAGATTTACCAACTCATGAATTATTGTATTGTCTAGACTCGACAGTCTAGACACAAGAGGTTAATAATAATAATAGCATATCCAATTGAATAGCTAAAATACCTAATATGATATATCCTGTTAACTCTCAACTCATGGCCATTGTACAACTTATGTATGTTTATATGAATACAGAAATACACTATTCAAATGTATTCAATATTAGTTACTATTGTTTTAGAATGATCTCACTTTTAAAACATGCCTTGATATGGACTATGTTAACAATAAATATATTTCTTTATACATTTTATTGCATATTAAGGAGTGCATAGAAATTTCTTACTTTAAAACCTAGACAATCTTGAGGTTAATAATGAAGTGGTCACTACAATGGTTGCCAATAAACATATTCTCACCTTTATGTGTATTTTTACTTTTTATTTGTGTGAGACTGACTGCTGGCATGTGTGAAATCTCATTGTCTTGTAGATGGTGATTGGATGTGCGGTGGTTTATCTGCATGCATTCACCACTCATAACAATAGTTTAAGTATCACAAAGTTAGGCTGATAACTAATTGTGTAATTTGCATTTGACTTACCAATCTAACAATAGCCTAATGAGAAAGTTCTAAAAAATTTTACTCACCTTATTCTGGATCCCATTTTGAAAATATATAATGAACTTAATCTTATAGTTGACAACAAATTTAATACACTAAGGGAAGTAGAAAAGGAAAAAGAAGTTTAATTTTTGTACCGAACATAGTACAGTGACATCAATTGGCGCACTTTACACTAAAAAATTTAGCTAATAATGTTACACTATTATTATAGGTATTAGGTTGTATATTATATTTTCCGTAATTCCTTTAAAATTCACCAATTCCCTATAATAATTAGGCCAAATGAATAATCTTGTTCGCGAGAAATCATTTCCAGACTCGACCTGATGACAGTATGTTTTTTTAGAATTTTTATATTGTTAAATAAAAGGCAAAGGAATCGGAGTCTATACAGCCAAGTAATTATAGTTAATAATTATTCTTATCTATCTTCAGTGTATGAATGATAAAGATGAAAAATGCTTATGTTTTTACATTTAATGATGGCAAGGATGATGGTTATAGTAAAGCGGTGGTAAAAAAAACTAAAATTTTTAATGTCTGGGTGAGAACACAAATTAATTCATTATACAGTATTTTAAATCATTGCAGTATACTTGAATATAATATATACTTATTAATTTACGACAAATCCACAACTTATATACAATATTTAAAAATACAAAAGTTTTGCTATCTATTTGAAGCTGCACTATCTGTCAGTTGTTGTTGCCCCCCAAAGTTTCATAATTTTCTGTTCGACTATTCTGTGGCCACAGATAGCTCATCTAGAGCGCTTGACTATATCACGACAAATACTTTTTTAAATTGTGACACGACATTTGACCTCGACCCGCCTGATAAGCAAGAGAAGGTCCAAGAGTGACGACTGAAAAAACCGAGTTAGTCCACAGTTGCCTCAGTCGCCGTCAATAAACATAAGTACATATTTTATATTTATATACATTTATGTGTCAGGATCGTCTTTAGCTCTGCCTATCCTCGTGGGAAAGAGGCGTGACAATTTGATTTATTGATGATTATAATAAATTAATTATTTTAAAATCAAATCCCACGAAAACATAAATGAAAAAAGAGTGCCAACTTCGGTGCGGTTTTCAGTATCGCTGATAAAATATCTAGATGGACCCTAAGTTTCTTGAATTACGAATTC
Organism: Tinea trinotella; assembly: GCA_905220615.1. NCBI lineage: Eukaryota > Metazoa > Arthropoda > Insecta > Lepidoptera > Tineidae > Tinea > Tinea trinotella. The sequence continues at coordinate 9,318,548 of HG992305.1, forward strand.
AAGTAGAATTAAAAGTTATAGGTATGGCGATGTAAAAACTCATATAATTAAACTCTAGCCTTAAGAGTATATATATAGGAATAGGAATACAGCTAATGTATACTCGAAGACTCTAGCATAATGACGACGACTAAGGTAGTTCTCGTTTTTTTCGGTGCTCTTCAATTTTCCCATACTTACCATCAGAAAAGGGGTATTAGCAATTTCATAAATTTAAATACGAAATATACATAAAATGTCTTACCCGTATTATCTGGATAGTAGGCGATCAGACAATACGGATAATAAACTCTTGTTTGCTTAATTCAAGGAATAGGGATTAGTTTACTTGGACTAACGACTATACTTTCATAAAAAATAAAATGCGGTTTATTAATTTAGAATTTATTAATTTTGAATATTAATTTTGAAATATGGCGAATTAAAATTCTAATATTACAAATATACAAAAACCAAAACAAAATCATTCAAAAAAATTCAATATTCTTCTCCACCTTCACCCTCGCCTTCGCCTGAATCCATTCCAACTTCTTCGTAATCTTTTTCTAAAGCCGCTAAATCTTCTCGAGCCTCAGAAAATTCTCCTTCTTCCATTCCTTCGCCGACATACCAATGAACAAAAGCTCGCTTGGCGTACATTAAATCAAATTTGTGATTGAGACGTGACCATGCCTCTGCTATTGCAGTGGTGTTGGAAAGCATGCACACGGCTCTTTGCACCTTTGCTAAATCTCCACCAGGAACTACTGTAGGTGGTTGGTAATTTATGCCAACTTTAAAACCAGTTGGGCACCAATCCACAAATTGTATTGTACGTTTTGTTTTAATTGTACCAATAGCTGCATTGACATCTTTCGGGACTACATCCCCACGGTATAACATACAACATGCCATGTATTTTCCATGTCTTGGATCACACTTGACCATTTGATTAGCAGGTTCGAAGCAAGCATTAGTAATTTCCGCTACAGAAAGCTGCTCATGGTATGCTTTTTCAGCAGATATTACCGGCGCATAGGTGACTAATGGAAAATGAATTCGAGGATATGGTACTAAGTTTGTTTGAAACTCTGTTAAATCTACGTTTAGTGCACCATCAAAACGCAAAGAGGCAGTAATAGATGAAACGATTTGTCCAATCAATCTATTTAAATTAGTGTAGGTTGGCCTTTCAATATCCAAGTTTCTTCTACATATATCATAAATAGCTTCGTTGTCAACCATAAATGCAGCATCAGAATGCTCCAATGTTGTATGAGTAGTAAGTATTGAATTATAAGGCTCTACTACCGCAGTTGATATTTGAGGAGCCGGATATATAGCGAATTCTAGCTTTGATTTCTTACCATAATCTACAGATAATCGTTCCATTAGCAGTGAAGCAAAGCCGGATCCAGTACCACCACCAAAGGAATGAAAGATTAGGAATCCTTGTAAGCCAGTACATTGATCTGCCAATTTGCGTACTCTATCTAGTACAAGATCTACAATTTCCTTCCCAATTGTATAGTGACCACGAGCATAATTGTTTGCTGCATCTTCTTTTCCAGTGATTAATTGTTCTGGATGGAATAATTGACGATAGGTTCCAGTTCTCACTTCGTCAACTACTGTTGGTTCTAGATCTATAAAAACTGCACGAGGAACATGTTTTCCTGCTCCCGTCTCACTGAAGAAAGTATTAAAAGAATCATCACCTCCACCGACGGTCTTATCTGATGGCATCTGTCCATCAGGCTGGATACCATGTTCCAGACAATACAATTCCCAACACGCATTGCCGATTTGAACACCGGCTTGTCCACCATGAATTGATATACATTCACGCATTTTTTAAACTAGTTGTTTACTTTATAAATTGAATAATACAAATTATTGACAAATTTCGTGCAATTTTCGTCAACTTTTTGCGTATCTGTCAAAAATTGAAGTGAAATATCAAAATAAAATTTAAATCAAGTATTCGAGATTTTTTTTTTCATTAGGGGCAATAAGGTTAAAATTATTTCTAACGAAATAAAAACAAAATAATTTATAATAATAATAAAAATAATTAATTGCAAAAAACTTACATTCATTTTTATATTTTATTGTTATATTTATTGTTAAATCAATCATACAATCAAATTGTCACATCATTTTCCCACAGGGATAGGCAGAGACATAGGAGCGCCACTTACCACGATCCTCCTGACACAACTCCCTCGCTTCCTTCATATCCACAATTCTCTTCAAACAAGCTACGGTTATGGGCACTAGGCAACCCAACTTTCGTCAGGATGTCTCTAATTTGATCGGAACACTCCTGGGCCTGACTTGTTTAATTCATCCATCCACATGAGATTTATAAATTCCTTTCGTCAATCTACTTTCACTCATCCTTTCCATATGCCCAAACCATTGGAACATTGTTAAAATGTTATAATAATGCATGGTGTGATTACCTAATGGAAAAACATTCATCAAGTACTGCTATAATAGGTAAGTATTCTTTAAGGAAATTCAAATATATAAATAAATATTGTTTAGGAATTCAGATACTAAATTGTGTATCTAAAAACTTCTTTCTAAGTTTTGGACAAACTAATTATTTTGGTCGTCTGAGTAAGAGGTCCAAGTTATGACCATCTTTTAGGTGTGCCTTGGACTTGGACTATCAAAAAGTATAGTGATCAGGTATAAGGAGGAGTATAGTATTAGGGAAGTAAAGTAGAGAGCCTTGCCTCCTGCCTACCTTAATAGTTGTTAGGTCATTGTGTGGTGTCGTCCAATATCACGAGATTTTCGAAGAAAAATAAGCCAGCTGGATATAGAGCTACGACGTATCTTAAGTTATTTGATATTACGCTCTATGCACTAAGTGAAAGTTACAACTTTATTGTAATGTTATATTAAATCAATAATTTTTATAGGCCGGCATAGTGGATGCGACTGCTACTTGCAGTTATTTAACTATATGTATTAGCAATCGCCCCCATTAATAGAACGCACTTCAGCCAGCCTAACCGGGCAGGTTGTTGTCATATGTCGAGTCACAATAAAATAAATAAAAAGAACATTTTACGAGTTATCCGAGAGGGTCTTGGTCATGAAACTCTGTTGCTGGCTTGCGGACCAATATTGTATTATCATTATACTCGTAAGTATAGTAATGAGTCTAGGCTTATTACCAATAGCATGCGTACGAAAAACATGTTGATCTGTCCATATTCATCGCGCAAGCGACCGTCCCAAGGGCGATTAACAGAGTCTATAAAAAATGTGAAAAGGGGAGTTTGATTCGGTCACCTACTTCCAAGTTAGTTGGCTCTCAAATGAATTCGTTTCATATATTGGATTTGTTATTTTCTGCCCGTTAACTCGTCTACGTGTTCGGACGATCTCTGAGAAGCTTTTGACTATTAAATATATAGGTATAAATAATGGCATGTATCCGTCTGATGTTAAGCTGGTGAGCGATCCATGACTGGAGGCAACTACTACTATAAACGAAAGACTGCAGACAGCAGTCGCATACATTGTGCCGGCCTAGCTGAATTTCTGGAACTTTCAAGCACATCTCAAAACGCGATTAGGTCACTTCACGGTCTTTATACCTGAAAGTTGTTTATGCTTACAATTTATTACTATGTTGTTTAGACTTTGCATGCCCCTAGGCATATACTCAGGGCCGTCTTTACCCGGGGGTTCAAGGGGTGCGGTGCACCCGGGCACAGTCCTAGGGGGCGCATGCCGACCGTCATAAATTTCGATAGGTACCTACTACGAGCGGAGCCTTGACTTTCGCACCCCGGCGCTGAATATGCTTAAGACGGCTCTGCATATACTTGCCACGATACTGACATAACTCTTGTATTTTTACACAGAGAATTGTGGATATGAAGGAAGCAAGGAAGTTATGTAAGGATCGTGATAAGTGGCGCTCCATTGTCTCTGCCTATCCCTGTGGGAAAAAGGCGTGACAATTTGATTGATTGATTGATATTTTTACATCTACAACTCTCTTAGAAAAATATTTAGATAATATAGGTAATTACATTGATTATATTTTATTCTTTAGTAGTTGCATATATTACGCTGTGCGCACACGCAATACAAATTATATTTCTAATCTGTGGTCTATGGTTTGACACCATAGATTAAAGCTTCTAACACACCGCTGCGTTTTTACTTGCGTTCTGAACGCATGCGTTCTTGCGTTTGCGATTGCGTTTGCGTTTGCGATTCCTTGCACACCGCTGCGTTTGGATCGTGCGTTTCGAGACAGCGTTGCCATATGCCGAATATTTTTTCTCGTACCATGGTTGGCATTTATCTCGTGCTAATAGTAGGACAAATGACATCATTAATTGAATGGGGGACTTGGGCTTAATTGTGTTAACAGTTGCATATACATTTTAAAATAGTTTGATGCACGAAGATTACAATGTAATTGGAATATATCCTTTATTTTGCATAGTTTAGGTGTGCAAAATCATCAAACTATAATTATGATAGTTCAAGGTGGAACAAATGTGGCGTTGATTGATAGATGATACAAAATCCATATCTCATTTTACAAATAACTCAATTGCACTGCAATTAAAAGCAAAATTGTTATTAGTTTTATCAATACAAGTATCGAAACTACCATTTAAATATTTTTTCATCATCGGACATTACAACCATCACTTACAAGTATACAGACCGTAAAGTGATTTAGTCGCGTTTCGGGATCAGCTTTTAAGTTGCCGGTTCCAACTAGGCCGGCATAGTGGATGTAATCGCAACTCACGGTTATTGAATTGTAGTAGCAGTGGCATCCATTCATGGACCACACTCCAGCTTAAAATCAAGTCATAACTTAACATCATCAAAATAACGTCGACACAATAAAAAAATTCGCTATAGAGAGTACTGCGTCATGGCCATACTGTACAGTATATACCGGACTTTTGGCGAAAAATATAAAATACCGGCAGGTTAATTTTTTTATAAGTTTTTAGGTGTTAAAACAACATTTCATGAGTTTCGTTATTCCTAGTATTTTAATAAAAATATTCTAGATTAGCATATCGTCGGCCTAACTCGTTAACCTGCTAAGTCCATTTTTGGGCAAAACTTACTTTTTATACAATTTAGAAGGTTAAGACTATTCTCTATCGTTTGGTAAAGGAAAAATAACGATATTAGCTTTAAAAAGGCGAAAAAGGCTATAACCGAAAAACTGCTATCTGACTAACAGCCAATCTCCACAATGAAAACCTGCTTAATCCTTTAGGGCTTAAGCAGGTCCAAATGCCTATCAATTCGCGATATTTATTGGCATTTTTTAGTCTACTTTTGCTTTATTTAATTGTGTAAACAACCAGGGCCGTCTTAAGCATATTCAGCTCCGGGGTGCGAAAGTCAAGGCTCCGCTCGCGTGGTCTCAGTGTAGTAGGTACCTATCAAAATTTACAGCGGTCGGCATGCGCCCCCTAAGACTCTGCGCCCGGGTGCACTGCACCCCTTGAACCCCCGGGTAAAGACGGCCCTGTAAACAACAAAATTATAAACAAGCTAGGTTAATTTTGTTTCACCTATAAGTTTTTATTGTTTTTTGTTTTCTCCAAATTATATGTTTTTTTTATATTCAAATCCTAACCTAAACTTAAGGGATTTGGCAGGTTTATTATTTTATTTGAAAATAAATTTAACAGTTAATCAATATCAGACACCTCAGCTATAAACACCAAGTTTGTATCTTACTAGAGATGGTTTAACCACTCATTTTTGAGTAGTCAAATTGTTAATTAATATTATATAATATGATATCGTAATTATAGTGTTTAAGAGATAGTCACTTTAACTATCCAAAAAGAACTGGGCCCAAAAATAGTTGAAATGTGGCGAAAAGCAGGCAGCGGGTAGCCGTTTTGCCACGTTTAATGTTAGTGAAGGAATGAAGAAAAAGTAACATAAAGTATGTCAGATGATATAATAATGATGATGATAAGACACTTATTCACATCTTGTGTGTGAATAAGACGAATCAAAAGGACTCGCCCACTATGGTCCCTACACAGTGTTTTGGTCTGGGGTCGACCCGACAGCCAAAGCATATTAGAGCGTGGGACTATTGTTGTCTGAGAGAATGGCAAAGTGTATGAGTGTTTGTCTCTGGTGACCTTCTGGCGTACACCACGCACGTCTGGGGTGAAGCGTTGGATAGAAATGGAGAGGCCTTTGCCATCGGCTTGGGCATCTCCAAAGCGTTAGACGAGGTCTAGCATAAGGCCCTTTTATCCAAGCTCCAGGCATACGGTTTACCTGACCGGTTAACCGAGGCCGCTCCATACGCGTTGTTGTGGATGAAAGCGCGTCATGCAGGGTTGCAACTTCGCAGACACATGGCGGCTTTGTGCGTCCTCTATCACCTATACCACGAAAATGTTCCGGAAAGCTCTTTAACCTTGTTCCTGCCTCATCTTTTTACAACCACAATACCCGTACAGGTCGGGAAAGGCATCTGCAGCAGTCGAACAAAAAAGTTCGGTGCGTCTATTCTTTGTAGAACAATCGACAAGTGGAATGCTTTCCCAGCCCATGAGTTCTCTCCTGGCCTTGGATCCTTCAAGCGATGCGTGAAAAGCATCTTTGGCCGGCATAGTAGCGGCGACTGGGGGAGCCGTGAACTGACTCGTCTTTTTTAGTCGTTGTCAATCTCCTCCTCTTGCTTATCATCAGGCGGGTTGACGTCATGGTTGACTGTCCGTCACCATGGCTTTTCAATCTATTCATATACTGTTGCCTGAAAGAGTTGCGTGAAATAAAGTATGGTTTGAGAATCATGACTTGCTATTCATATGTCTCTAGTACGTCAGACGATCAAGTATTCTTGCATCGTCGGCGTATAAGTTACAGGAAATGGTTGCTATTATGAAATCAAAATTATAAAAGAGAGGTATGACAGTAAATGTAAACAAAACTAAAGTAATGGTTTGGGAGAGAGAGAGCACAAAATAGTAGAATTCGACAGTAATAGACGGAAAGAAAGTGGAACAAGTAAAACAATTTGTTTACTTAGGAAATGATTTACAAGAGATGGGAAGTGTGATGAAGATATTGAGAGAAGAGCTCAAAAGGATAATATAATGTACGGTGCTATCCATAGTATCAATAGAACAATAAAAATAATGTATGAAAAGTAACGGATGGCTGTTCATAATGCGGTTTTGTTTTGAGAGTAAAATTAACGCTGTAGAAATGCGGTCATAAAAGAGTGACGATAGCAAATGGGATAAGGAATAGTGCACTGTGCGATAGATGTGGTTTAAAAGAAGATGTAGTGACAAGGAATGCTTAAAAGGATGAGTGAAAGTAGATTAACGATAGGAATTTATAAATCTGATGTAGATGGATGCGTTAAACGAGGCAGACCTAGGAGGGTGTTTTCCGCAACGATTTAAATCTTCGGTTTTTCGACAAATCGGAGACATCCTCAAAAAAGCTGGGTTGCCTAGTGCCCAAAACCGTAGATCGTGCATAAAGAGGATTGTGGATGTAAGGGAAGCGAGGGAGTTATGTCAGGATCGTGGCAAGTGGCGTTCTATTATCTCAGCCTATGGAAAAAAGGCTCTTCAATTAATAATTATAAAATATTTAACCAGTTACAACTACATACATTATTATACCTTCGATTATAATAATGTAACTTAACTATGACAGCTTTTTTTATTAAAAATATATATATTTTAGTTGTAACATTGTTTCCTGATAAAGAAGATTGCTTGTTTTATTTTTAATAATAACTATAATTTAAATAACAAATTAAATTACCTTTTTTATAAAATTAACAAAACATTACAAACCGACTTAAATTAAGTGTAAAAACTGCTAAGTCATCAAAGAAATTCAGACTTCACAATGAAAAGCTGCTAAATAATTTATTTTCCTGAATTTTTCCGAGATGAATATAAAATATGCTACTAATTATATACTAAAATATCGAGGGAATTAGGAGTAACCAACGGGATTTTCAGATTTTGGATCCCTAAATTATTAAAGATATTATTCAGTTTTTTCTTCGTCCTGTAAACTATGCAAAAAAGGACTTAGCAGGTTAACGAATTAGGCCGACGATATAACATTATGTATTGTAACATAAAGTCATTTATATGTTAGTGAATATTGCTTTGGCCCAAAGACAAAAAAAAACTCCTACTAGTACAAGATTGAGAAACTAAATGTCCGAGATAAATGACGACTCTGGTACGAGAAAAAATATTCGGCGTCTGGCAACCCTGCGTCCCAATACTTAGAGTAAGGAACCCCCCCTCACCTCGGAATACCGCAGAACGCAAAACGCATGCGTTCTAATCGCAGCGGTGTGTAACTTCATAGCCGTCCCAGTACATTTTGTACTAAAAAGGTAGATCGCAAAAACGCATGCAAGAACGCAGAACGCAGAACGCAAGTAAAAACGCAGCGGTGTGGGGAAAGCTTAATATTGTGTTTTGCTAATCTGTGGTGTAAATGTCAAATTGATGTTTGACGCATGACGCATGCGCTTGCCTATGGTTACAGTTAGGGACTAGCTTAGACTTTAGTAAAAACAAAACGTGTCTCGTGATTATGAAACGAACAAAACAAAGATGTTGTTTTATTATTAATATCAGTGCGGTTGTATTGTAGCTAATTTTGGACTTATCGTACTAATATTTTAAAAGGTTGTAAATTAGGATTCGATTTATTCTTTGTTTAGTCTGTTAGTCTTTAAGTTGGTGAATCTAGAAGCAGAAACTTGTGGCTGCAGCAAATATCACACGTTGCGCAGCAGGTATAGGGTAGCTGAAAATGGCGGAGAAAAATGTAGGAGAACGAAAGCAATTAGTTACATTTTTAAAATATTTCGCTTTAAAATCAGCTCAAGTAATAGTTCAAAGTAGGGATGGTGTCAAAGTTGTTTCTTCTGCAAAAAGTAAGAATCGGGATAAGAAAAATGATTGGGTATGTACAAATCATTCAACTTGAATCAATTGGTCATGCCTCAATTTTCACTGGGCGCCACATTCCACGATCCTAACACAATTCTCTCTCTCTCATATAATATATTTAAAAGTAATCTTGAATATTTATTAAATATTGAAGATGCCTTTATGTGGTATTTTTTACATATAACCACATATTAGTTATCGGAGTGATGTTATGCTTATTATTTGACCATCATGCATCCAGGTAGGTGGGCTATTGAACATTACTTAAAGTGCATAAAGAAAGTTTTATAGTCCATAAAAACTATTTTTGTTATTCTAAATTTATTGTTATCATTTTATATTGTGTAGTTGATACATAATATAAGATGATAACAATAATTACCCACCATTAGTCGGCTGTGTGTAAGACCTGACCTACCTTGGTTCGATTCTTGGTTGCAGCAAAGATTTGTTTTCTAATATTTTCTTTCTTGTCTCTACCTATCCCTGTGGGAAAAAGGCATGACAATTTGGTTTGTTGGTTGATTTTTGTAATATTTAACAATTAAATTGAATATTACAAGGGGGGGCAGGGGGACTGACATCCATATTTATTGTATCATGCGTATTTGGTAAGTCACAAGTAGGGTGAGTTTTGTTTTGCTTTAGCGCCGCCGCTAGTGTTGCCTCTCTTAGGTAGAGTTCCTCTAAAAATAACTCTTAGGAGTTCCTTTTAGGAGAAATCTTAGGAGTTCCTTTTATTGGGCGTGGATAAGCAGGACGTGTGTTACCACCTAATACTGCTAGTGGGATTTCTCTGCTTTTTTTAGGGTCTTTCTGACTGACTACAGGACAACCCACAGAGACCACTACCCTATTAATGGTAAACTAACCAATTTCCCCCAAATTTATCTTATGCAGGTCATAGAATAAAGTTATATAAAGTATTTAACTGATTATATTCTCTTGTCCTCAGTTCAATTTGGCAATACCAGATGATGAGAGCGTATCAATATTAACGAAAACTGCTTTAAACGGTGAAATTGAACACTCACTAAAACAAATGCTATGTATAGATATACATTTAAAGTTTCCGGAGGGTGATGAATTTTTATTAGAGACTTGGACATTAGAATTGAACCAAGAAAGAGATGTGAAACAAGTGTGTTCTGTGAATGAGGTTTACCATCGGATGGGTATATTGTTGAAGTCCTTATTGACAATAACTCGATTGCAACCAGCTTATAAATTAGCTAGAAAGCAGGAGGGTGAACCTTACTCACTTAATTATAGAGTGTATTGTGGAGATCCTGAATTTGAACGACTTGGTAAGATTTAAATATATTAACCAATAATACATTAAAAAAATTGTTGCATCGATGGGAAATATTTTGAATGATTCGTTTGTAACCATTTTTTCACAATAAAGTGGCATTTTCATCAAAAAAAAAAACAGCGAGAACCTAGTTAGAGAACCTAATATTAAATTTAACTAAGTTTCAATTAATTAATCAAATTGTCACGCCTTTTTTAGGCAGAGACAATGGAGCGCCACTTGCCATGATCCTGGCACAACGCCCTCACTTCCACGATTTTCTTCTACAAGTCTACTTGGGCACTAGGCAACCCAGGTTTCTTGAGGATGTCTCCAATTTGATCGGAAAATACTCTTCTGAGCCTGCCTTGTTTAACGCATCAGTTCACATCACATTTTAAAATTCCTTTCGTCAAATAAATATAATTAATATTATTCTGATTAACTAAGTTTCTGTATTATTATGATGGAATTTGTAAATATGTTATTTAAGATGCAACTTCTTATTACGCTTGCCTGATAGTAGTTTTTGATATAAAAATTATGAACTCCATTTTTATAACCATTTTTTGTAATATTTTAGGCCCTCTTATAAAAACCATAAATGTTGGTAAAATTGTACTTCCGATTGGCACTATGAAATTGGCTGTTAAATATACAACAGATTTAGCTGTTGGACCAAATAGAAAGACAAATCAAAATGATATAATGGTCAAAAGTGACCATTTTAAGGATAGTCCCAGGTGAGTTGTTTTATTTAATAGTGACATTACCAAGGAATTTATTTTTACTAAGTTAAAGAGTGGTAGGCGGACAGTCAATTAATCCAATTGTCACGCATTTTTCCCACAGGGATAGGCAGAGACAGTGAAACGCCGCATTCGGTAATTATCGTAGTACCTTTGTAATTATAGCACAAATGTAAATACTTACTTTAATTACATAATCAAACTTACTTCAAAAAAAATCTTCCAGACGTGATGCGGGTGGCAAGAAGATAGATCTAAACAAACCTTTATCAACTGGGGCGTTTGTTGATAAAGTTAAAATTGATGAGCTGCACCGAGCGTTGCAGGAGAATCTACCTCCAGAACCACCAATGGCCTGGGTTTTATCACAGCTAAAGGATTCACCAGAGGTTAGTATCAAATCGAATTGGTGAGGTGCTTAATTACCACAGAAAATGGAAATGGGAATGGGAATGGGTCATTAAGTCTGATTATTGCGTTATATATTTTACTTATAATTTTAGGAAGAAAAAGAAGACAATTCGGCGAAGGCCACAGGTTGTACACATGGTGAATGCTCGTCATATGCAAAGAGTAAAGCAATTGCCATGCCCAAGAAGAAAACATACCCGGAAGATCAAATGTATTCCAAAAAATTGGTAAGCACTATGATTTAATTTAATTAAAACATTTATTTTATATACCCCATAATAATAAATTCAATATATAGATATTTCTTTTTTGCTCATGGCTCAACATATGACAGCACCCCGATTGATGTCAAGCTAGAGGGCTATGAATTACAACTAGTCCACTATGTCAGACTAGTTGTAATCGGCAACTTCAAGCTGATTCCGAAACGCATCTAAGTCACTAAGTTTTGGGCACTAGGCGACCTAGCTTTCTTGAGGGTGTCTTTAATTTGGTCGGAAAACACTCCTGGGCCTGCTTTGTTTAACGCATCCATCCACATCAGATTTATGGTCTGTATAATTGTAAGCGGTGGTACTACCCCTGACCGACAGATTGGGCACCACTATTCATTAAAATTTTGGACACAGTACCTTGCCTGATGTTAAGCTGGAGTGTGATTCATTAATGGATACGACTGCTACACAAATAACTGCAAGTTTCAGTTGCATCCATTATACCGTCAAGTTGAACGCAGCGAATTCCAGGCTGATCCTAGAACGCGACTAAATCACATTAGTACACTTGATGGATCTATTTTTAAAATAATAATTTAGTTATTTACATATAACTGTTTGTTGTTTTTAGGAATTTCCATTCGCAGATGGTAGCCCTATTACAGAGTTGGCAAACTTTTACCATGAATGTATGACAGCTCGATCGCAGAGTGATGAATGGTGCGATGTCGCTGAGGAACTGAAGAGTTTCAACAGTATGGAGTCACTTAACAATCAACTTAAAGCATTCGAGAATGCTGTACCAGAATTTGATAGTATGGTTGCCTCTATGTTTAGTAGTAGCTCAGAAAACGAATAATGCTCTACAGTAATCGGTATTGCAAAATAATGAAGTATTATAACCCTTAAAAGTCATCATCATCATTAGCCAGAATGCGTGTACTGCTGAACATAGGCCTCCCCCTAGAACGCCATTCCGAACGACAAGATGCCAGTTGCATCCACCGGTTGTTCGTGACTTTCACTATGTCGTCAGTCCACCTAGTGGGAGGCCTACCTACGCTACGTCTTCCAGTATGTAGTCTCCACTCTAGAACCTTTCTTTCCTATCGGTAGAAGAGCCATAGTCCTCCCTAACCTAGGGTTTTAAGAACACTTTCTAATAGACAACACATTAATTTATAATAACTGAGATTGTAATAATATTTGCATGCCATATTAATTATGAAACTATACATTTATAATAGGATATATAATTTTATTAAAACTTATAATAGGATATACAAACTTTATTGTTACAGCTGAGGGTCAAATATGTAACATAAAAGTAACAAAAAACGTTTATCGTTTTTATAAGTCTAATAAATAGTGTACTTAAAACCTAGGAGTGCCAGATTAGGGTTTTATTATTATTATTGTAACTTGACATATGACGGCACCCTGCTTGATGTTAAGCTGGAGTGTGGTCCATGAATAGATGTCAATACTAGTACAATTCATAACTGTAAGTAGCAAAAAATTGAACCCTTTTTGGACAAACATGCTAATTTAATTGGTCAATTTGGTGTTGCGTTGTACTATTTTATCCAATGAAGTTCTTAGGTTGTTTGAACAATTATAACTAGCCATAAAATGATAATTTCCTTTTGGTGCCGCTGTGGCTTGCAAAGGGTCTAGGCCTAATGTAAATAATTGCTTCAAATGCTTTGTTTCCTAATCATATTTTATAGTTGTATTTTTTTACTGAATTTCTATTGTACGTATAATTTATTGGAAAGAGCAGGTTTTAAATGCCAAATATTGTTGTAAACTTTTTTAAAACATGATTCGTTAATTTCCATTTTTTTTTTGTGAATTAATTTTAGACATTTTTATGAATGAGTTTTCGTTCGTCATACAAGTAGTAAGCTGAGCGTCGTATAGTAATTTGTGGAAATATAGATTTTAATTGTTTGAGCAAAAAGGGCGATTTTATATAAAGTTGATCCGCTACCGTAGCTAATACGCTTGGGGGATTCCGAGTGATGAAGTTAATTGACCGTTGAACTGTATATAGATCATAAGCCGGAGAACGTAGTCGAGATAAGAGGACTTTCACGGCTGATTAAACTTGTCTTATGCTGCATAACGTATTCGCTGTGTTGCATAATCTATTGGGTGTTGTAGCCCAAAACCAGCTCCTTTGTCTAATTTAATCAAATCGGGATCCAATGAACGCTGTTCTCTAGCAGCCATCGTGCCGCGGAAGTGACATTTCAAAGACTGTTAATAGCATTGATAGAAGATTTATAGGTCGGTAAAGACGTTACCTCACAAGCTAGTGTGCGCCCAGGTTTGCTGTTACGTTAATTTGGGAATTAAAGGTATTTTTAAGTCTAGTTTCCAATGCAGATTGTGTATGACATTTTCCCAGCTGTCGTCTTATTAACGTATTGTAGATCTATTATGTATGTAATAATAAAAATAATAACCCAAGCGTAAAAGTAGTCTTGTGATAAAAGTGATATTAAAAATGAAAGATAAAAACATGTAATCGTCTGTTTACCAAAGGTGACCTAAATAGTCTACAACGAACTAATTTAAATCCTGAAGGATTTAAATTCCGGTTCTTTAATTAATGTTATACAATAACCGATAGCTTTTAAAGTTCTTTTCAATATTCAAACCAACTTGAACTGCAACTGCAAATTGTTTAATCGTGGAGTAATTTGTACTTAATTTGTTTTAAGTATTTGAGTAGATAGTACGAGTTATAATTTATATAGATTTGTATAACTGTCATTTTACATACATATTTTATAGTTCATTGACGGTACTGTAGATTTTTACAATATATAAATTGCATTAAAAAGTATAAAGTAGATCTTCAAGTATTATACCATTAAACCACTATACATGAAACTGTTTAAATTGTCAATCTCTCTAGTTTGTGACACACTTTCTCTAAAGTGACTTTTTGTTTTGTCTCTTCTAAATAGTAAATAAGAAAAACTAAACAAAATTTAGAAAACTTTTTGTTAAACAACGAATCTTTAGTTTAAAATGACGTTTGAGCATAAGGTTGAGAATATAGATAGCCCATGGATAAATTATTTAGCATACCATGGATATGTTTTTTTCTATTGTGACTCTACATCTGACCTTGATGTTTATTATGCCTGTTATATATTTTTACCACATCCTTTAGTTATTTATTGTGGTGTGCATCAGGATAGCTGGACGTCCTTTTGCATTGAAATGGTGACTAAAACAGTGTACCTCTATGTACACAACATGTACCTATACTAAGATTTTTAATTTCACGGACTAAAATGACAGATAATTCCTATTTGCATCTATTTTTGACACACGTAATAAAGTGAGATACATATTATATGAATCAGCTGTCATTTTAGTCCGTAAAATTAAAAATCTTAGTATAGTGTAATATTATAAAATTATTAAAACCGTCCACCGTCCCTGCTGAGATAATAAAACTGTTCGTGGATTAAATATTCGCGCGGGTATCATTCACAGACTTCACACTATATTATACCTACATATTTGTGAATATGTACCTGTAGCTTGAACAGATTATAAGTTTTGAACGAATGATACTTTTTAATCTTAAAGGGCGCGTTTACACTGCCTAATCTATAAAAATAAGTCCTATCTTTATACTGATTCACTTTACTCTGTCTTTTTACTAGGATGTGGTGGTGCCGCCACAGATATCAGGTCTGCTGGTGCTTGTGTTAATATATTCCCCTATTATGTAACTGAACCTATAATGTATTATAATATTGTATTGTAATAAAGCCTAATCGATGCTTTCTTATATTCGTATAAGTATTAAATGTTATTCAGTATACTTTGTATTATTAGAAAAGAATGATAAAATTCGCATTATATAAGCCATAAATATTAGGATGTTAATACCGAATCCCATTGCTGGGCATAAAGCACACATGATTTATGCCATTTTCTCATGCTCAGTTTCTCTATATGCATAGTAATGGGATTGGTCTTTATTATTATGCTTGTAGTCATTTTATATTTGCAAGTTATCTAGTTTTAGAATACTGCCAGCAACGATATATTTAATGTTCTACCTCTTTAAGTGAATATCGAGTCATAATTTTATTCAAATATTTGTCTTTATTCACCAACTATTGCAGGTTGGGAAACACACGTTAAGTCGTAGCTCAATTTTGGTGAAATACTCGTAGAATATCCTAATGTGTAATATAACTTATGCTTAATCGATTATTTAAAAGCCATTTTGTAATTTTAATACAATTATAACATTTAGAAATAAATTATACAGCATAATTGATATAAATGTTTTATTTATAAAATAAACCAGTTTCTAATTTAACTGTGAAAGTAAGGCAATACTATTACTGCAATGTGTCCATGCGATTACTTGCGGCTTAATCGATGCATAAAGACTGTGGACACATTTTTCTTTGTTTTAGGAATGTCGTAACATTTAACACCCTGAGTTTTAACATTTTGCCCTATTAGATTCTGAAAAGAAAGTATTTTCTCTCGTTATTGCTGATAATCATATTCGTTGATGATGATTATACGACAGGATGGCTAATTTGTTAGCACACCAGTTTTTTAAGCGTAAAGTACCTTGTTCGATACACAGTCGGAGCAAATATTTGTTTCATAGCTTTTATTTGTAATATTATATTATTAATATAAACTTTTAATTATCAGTTAATTAAAACAATTATACCACTTGTCGATTGTTCAACAAAGAAATGACGCACCGAACTTTTTAGTTCGACTGCCAATTAGGTCGACAGAATGCGAATGCTTCCCCCGACCTGTGCCGGTATTACGGGAGTGAAATGTCTAGGTTGAAACAAAGTTAAAGAGTTCTTCAGAAGATTCTCCGTAGTAGACGATAGAGGTCGCACAAAGTGCCATGTCTCTGCGCAGTTGCAAGGGCTCCAGAGTTCGCGTGACCTCTGCATCACTTATAATTCGGACAGCTCGGCGCTGCAATGAATCCAAAGCATTCAGAATGTACTTGGCAGAGCCGTCAGTTGCGAACAGTACTCCGCGAAAGAAAGAATTTGAGCCTTGTATAATAGTAGGCGAAGCTTTGTCGCGTAGCTCCTCCGCACCTTGTTCAGGATGCCAAGTTTGGTGGTCTTAATGGTCATAACACCCAATAAATAGCTAGTGGTAGTAGCCAGTCACATTATTAAGCTGGCTTTCTGTTCGCCGGTCACATCTAATTATTATGAGTTGTGGATGTGAGGGGAGCGAGGGAGTTGTGTCAGGATCGTGGTAAGTTTGTTATTTATTTTTTATTGTAACTCGACTAATGACAGCACCCCGCTTGATGCAGCACCACGCAAGCCGAAGTGTGGTCCATGAATGAATGTCACTGCTACTACAATTCAATAACTGTGAGTAGCAATATATAAGCTGATCCCGAAACGTGACTAAAAGTAAGTGGTGGTACTACCCCGGATCGGGGTGGTCCTTTGTCTCCGTCTATCCCTGTAACAAAAAGCCTTGAATTTGAATGATTGGTAGTATTGTAACATTTTCACCTGAGTATCTAACTTTGGTTGATATGTAGGAAAAATTTTCGTGCCTTTTTCATGGCAATATGCACTTCTACGATGATGGGCAATTACTACGTCTTGTAGGAGGCAATGTGTTAGTATTGTCCTGTCGCCTGTCCGTGCCATACAACGTATCTCGCGTAGGCTATCAAGTGCTATCCCAAGACGGGCTCGACCTAGAAAACTGTATAGAGTCTCTTCTTCAGTTTTTTGCTAGAATAAAATAGAAATGTTATTATAGGTTTTCATGTGTATGTACTCGTATGTATGTTATAAACATCGGCCGGTAACAATTTATAATCCAGTCACTAGAAGCATATATAAGTATCTACAAATATTTTAGTGTTTTTTTTTTAAGTAAAACTAATTTATCTATTATTTTTATCTTCATCACCAATTGGCACGCCTTAATTCCCACAGGGATAGGCAGAGACAACCGAGCGCCAACGATCCCGACAAAATCGCTTCCTTCAGATACGCAACTCTCTTCAAACATACTCTATGCTAATGAGCACAGAAGACCCCCTACTATTTATAAATTGTTTCAGATTGATCAAGAAACAACCCTGGAAAGGGATCCTAGGTCGTCCCTGTTATTTTCCTTCACTCGCCTCCGATTTATAAATCTCTTTAATGACGACAGGCGTGGCGCAATGGTTAACATACCAGTAAGTTACGTGTGAAGTCGCAGATTTGATTCACGGTTAGAGCAAATATTTGTTTCATAGCTTTTATTCGTAATATTGTGTGCAGACCGTGAAGTGATATAGTCGCGTTTCGGGACCAGTGTAAGTTGGCAGTTCCAAGTAGGCCGGCATAGTGGATGTGACTGCTACTTACAGTTATTGGACTGTAGTAGTAGTCATTTCCATTTATAAACCGCAGGGTAGGGTAGAGTTATATAAATCGAGTCATATTCAAAGAAAATCATTTTTTAATGTGCTCATAGCAACATAACCGTTTACAGACTGATTTCGGCTGTTTAGCCTTACGATATTTAACAATATCTACCGAAGTTAAGGATATCATCGGTAACTCTGTATTTATCTGTCTAAACTCACCTTTTTTCGTTCTCTACGTAATACTGCCTGTTGATGTTTTTGAATTTGTCTTGCCCATCCTCTGCAAAGAATAAATTATTATTTTTATTGAACATTTTACCTGGACAATCAACAGCGAGCACGGTTATTTAACAACTGAGAAAAAAACAAGGCAGAAATAAATTTACTCTCGCCTTCTCTCTCATGTCCATTTTCTGAAAGGTCTTTGGGAGCCAGAGGCTAACAGAAAAGGGCAACAGGATAACGATAGAAATCATTGGACCAGTTTAAAATTAGTCGCCCTTTTAAAATCTGCTAGTAATTGAAAATAAACTTGACAAGGCGATAGTGGTGTAGTCAGGGCCGTCTTAAGCATATTCAGCGCCGGGGTGCGAAAGTCAAGGCTCCGCTCGCGTGGTCTCAATGTAGTAGGTACCTATCGATATTTATGGCGGTCGGCATGCGCCTTCTAGGACTTAGCGCCCGGGTGCACTGCACCCCTTGAACCCCCGGGTAAAGACGGCCCTGGGTGTAGTGGTAGTAAAATGATCTCAAACTGAGTCTCCGGTTCAAAAACACACTTGCCAGTACCAATGTAAATGTACATATCTTTAATATATGTACATTGGTCGTCCTGTTTCTATGATACAAGCACTTTTAATAGAAATGTAAAAAGAATACGTACTTTCCTATATGAAGAAATTCTTCAAAAGTAGTTTTATCTTCTGGCAAAAAATCATTTATTCTAAATTTATATTCTGCCCACGATTCTTGTAATTTTGCAGTCAAATGGTGAAGACATAAAATCATTATTATCTATTAAATATAATATTCTTATTAAAAAAACAAATCAAATCAGGGTTTCGAGTCTTTTTGAAATCTTAATAGGTAAAGATTATTCTTATAGTAAAGATACTTCTCGTCAGCCATTTCAACTTTACCTTGTACCCCGCTCCCCAAACATAAAAAATTTAAAAACATATTTTTAGACTATTCAGTTAAAATCAATAATATAAAAATAATAACAGCGACTCGATCACTTACTATGTTCCATGCGAGGTTAGCGGGGCGGCGGCATCATGGCTACGTGCCAAGTCCAAATGATATACCTTTACTATACTTTAAAACAATGTGGTAAGGTTCAGATTACAATTAACTTCACAGTTTATATTAGTGTAAGTGACACGGGGACATTTTTAGAACATTATTATGTATGGGACTGTGTATCTATTAAAAATATATAATCGATAAAATCAGAAGAAAAATAAAAAAATAAACTAAAGAAAATACCTCGTCTTTATTTGAAATTTCAACATTCTTATACAAATTATACTTCTCGTCAGCCATTTCAACTTTTACTCTAAGGTCTTCAGAAAGCAATTGCAGTATCGCATGAACCTAGGTCAGGAATACAAATAACCTTTTTTGTGACTATCAACAATTAATCAATCAAATTGTCATGCTATTTTCCCACAGGGATAGGCGGAGAAAATGGAGCATAAATTGTGACTATAGGCAAATAATTGTAGTATTGTGACTCGACATCTGACCTAGACTTGCCTGATTGTAAACAAGGGAAGGTCCAAGAGCACCTACGACTGACATAAACGACTCAGGTAATGGGATTAGATTGTAAGTTGCCGGTTCTTACTATGCCGGAATAGCAGATGTGACTAAAAACAGTTACATTGAGCTTTCAGTTATGTATCTATAGTAGCAGTCACCTCCATTCATAAACACTCCAGCTTAAAAGGCAGGCAGGCCGAGGCCGTGTGTCGAGCAACACAAGCAATGACTGCACAACTTATAACAACTCTACACGATTTATTACAATGAAACTATTGATTAATTGGAAATAGTTTAGATGGTGAAATACGTAAAAACTTCATAACCATATATTAATATAAATACCTATGCATTATATTGTATTTAATATCGTCAAATATATTGTGTTTAGAAGATGTAGTGACAAGGATTGAAAAAGGGATGCTGCGTTGGTTTGGGCACATAAAAAGGATTAGTGAAAGTAGATTTATGAAAGCAATTTATAAATCTGGTGTGGATGTATGCGTTAAACAAGGCAGGCTTAGGAGGGTGTTTTCCGATCAAATCGAAGACATCCTTAAGAAAGCTGGGTTGCCTAGTGCCCATAACCGTAGAGCTTGTATGAGGAGAATTGTAGATGTAAAGGAAGCTAGGGATTTGTGTCAGGATCGTGGCCAGTGGCGATCCATTGTCTCTGTCTATCCCCGTGGGAAAGAGGCGTGACAATTTGAATAATTTATTGATAATATTGTCATCTAAAAAGCGAGAGAGTAGTGTCAGGATCGTGGAAAGTGGTGCTCCGTCTTCTCTGCCTATCCCTGTGGGAATTAAGGCGTGATAATTGACAATATTATCACACATATTAAAACTGTATATATAAATAGATAAATACAGTTATTTACCTTAGATGCTCGCGATCCTGCGAAATCGCTCGCTGTGTAAGAAATGGGTCTATTTCTGCTGACCATCTCAATAGGATAATTTTTTTTAAGTAGCTCACGGATACCCCTGCTCATAAGGGGGTTATCGAGATCTGCTCAATATAAAGGTAAAATGAGTAACATGCAAATAATTAAATATTAATTACGAGGAATCACCTGGTGATAGGACTTTCTTTTTGTAGTGATTTTGTTCAAAACTTTTTTGCGACTGATTGAAGTTAAATGAAAAACTGCTTAGTGAAATATTTCCTATTATACCCTTTTCTCACTTCTGATTTCTTGGTTTATTATGTTATATCTATTATCACATATGTAATTAAAATATGTGCATAACATTAAGTGATAGGTTACCAACAGAAATTGAGAGTCTAAAGTGAATTTAGCAAAACTTTTTATAAGCCGCAATTGGGATGGCCTTCTGTACTATTATCTTCGTATTTTCTCTCACCGCCCTCTATGGTTCCCAAGTTATTTCCGCGAATCGATAATTTAGATTTAAGGAACAGAAAGTCACTAAGTAAGATGCCCGCGGTGTGAGAGTGTGAGAGATATGTGAGCACCCTTTCGCGCTTTATCGTGGTTTGAAATCCATAATAAAAAATAAATAATGTATTATTTCTAGCGCCGGATTTTGAAAGCAGAATTTCTGGGTTCTTTTTAAACAGAATGTATACATCGACGACAGGCGTGGACGAACGGTTTAGCGACTGGTTTGTTGCGCGTAAAGTCCCGGGTTCGATCCCCGGTCGAAGCAAATATTTGTTTCATAGCTTTTATTTGTAATATTTAATAGTATTAAATATTGCAAATATTTGTTAATAAAAAAAGTGATGGATATTTGCTTCGGGTCTGGTTATCAAAGAGTGGTAGGCAGTGGTACCCAGTCTGCCGATCCGGGTTAGTACCACCACTTACAAGTATACAGACCGTGAAGTGATTTGGTCACGTTTCGGGATCAGCTTGTAAGTTGCCGGTTCCATCTAGGCCGGCATATGTGATTGCTGCTCACAGTTATTAAATTGTAGTAACAGTGACATCCATTCATGGACCACACTTTGGCTTAACATCAAGCGGGGTGCTGTCATATGTCGAGTCACAATAAAAAAAAAACAAGGTCAGAGACAAAGATGCGGTCGGTCAATAAGGACATATATTATGTTGGTCGATCTACAAAATGTTTCGTGAAACTTCTGATATAAAAGTACGGAATCATAAGCTAAAGTCAAGACTTTGCAAAATTACCGAAGTTGCAGAAAAAAACGGCATTCTGTAAAATTATTGCATACACTTAAAGTATTGTTACCTTGAATAATTCCATTTTCATCTAGCAATGTGCCATTTTCATAACAATCCTCTCTATATATTGAAGCAAGTAGGGTTATTATTGTACTACCATGCTTTACCTGCCTCTGTAAATTTTATAATTTACTAAAACTAAAATATGGCTTTGTGTAAAGGGCAGGATCACGTTATAAACATATCAAGAATTTATCAAACTTGGATCATTCTAATTTGTATGATTTAGAATCCAGTAACTGTATAAAAAAAAATATAATAACAAATTAACTTAATTAATAGTGTCAAAGTGTTGTGTTTTCCTTCTTCAAAACTTGAAATTGTTGAGAAAAAATTAAAATATCATATTTACATGCTCATCTACTTGTAATCTAGCTCGCCATGTAATGAGTTGTGCAACACAATTACTTCCCCTTACTAAATCACAAAGAACAGCGAGGGTTATACATTGTACCGACGGACTTGACACCTGTGGTATTAAATAATACACTTTTATTAATAATATCGCAGTTGACCGACATGCACGCATTATTTTTACTATCAAATTATCATAATAAACCTAAAATATGCCAAAGATTAATAAATAAATAAAAGATTTTACTTTAAAGTTATGTGGCTGAGTATACTTACTAAGTATATTCTCATTCATTACTCATTTATGTACGTAACATATATTAATTTAAAGGGTAGAATTTATTTTTAATATATTTAGTATATTTATTTAGATTTCTAATTTTAGTCTTAATTTTTTTTTTATTGTGCACGACATTTGTCCTCGTCCTGCATGATAAGCAAGAGGAGATCCAAGAGTGATGACGACTGAAACAACCAAGTTAGTTCATGGCTGCCTCAGTCGCCGTCACTATGTCGGCTAAAGGTGCTTCTTCACGCATCGCCTAAAGGATCCAAGGTTATAGGATGGAGAGAACACACGGGCTGGCAAAGCATTCATATAATATGTCGTGCTTATTAGACAACAATGTTGAACGGTTAATGTTGGGTGCATACCTACCAAAAAAATAATAAATCATACTTACTGCTATTAAATCTAGTAATTTATAAATTCCACTTGTCAAAACTAATGTTTCTCTATAATTTTTATTCCATACAATTGCTTCCCACAAGTAATTCATTAAGTTTATTAAAAACCTGTAAGTTAATTGCAAGATTACTTTGTCAAAGCTACGAGTTTAAGTACAAGCAAGAATGACTATATCATTTAATATTATTGTATTTTGTATTTGTCTTTTTTAAGATAGTTTGTGATCTCCTTTTTAGGTCCATTGGGACAATCTTCGCATTAAGATTGTTATGGTTGGTGGTCCACTAATCCACTTAGTCTATGATTTGGTATAGGCTTAGAATTTGCGTTCTGTTAGGGCATAGCGGATGCTTGATAACATTTTTTGATTTAGCCTTTCCCTCACAATTATCACTCCAGCTTACCATCAGGTAATGTGTGGTCATATGCCATGCTAATAAATATTTAATAAAATCAATAGAGCCTAGAGTAATCTTAATAGGCAGATTATGTTATTGAATATCTTCTAAATTCAAAAGTTCTAAGGGGGAGGCCTATGTTCAGCAGTGCACGTCTTCCGGCTGATGATGATTTAGTAATGAATTGTTATTGGCAACTTAAAAGATATATAGATATATAAAAGAAATTACTCTCTCACAGCCACTGAGAGATCTGCATGAGTTTTCAGGATTATAGAAAACGGCGAGCCACTGTCCTCGCATATCCCTATGGGGTGTGATCGATGTAGTTTGGCTTGATTATTTAAAAAAAGAAACTAATACAATGCTAGCGAGATAACTAAATTAATAAATAATAAATGCTAATTATTCAATCAACTTTTCACACCTTTCCCCCACAGTGATAAGCAGAGACAATGGAGTGCCACTCCCTCGCTTCCCTCACATCCAGAATTTTTTTCATACAAGCTCTACAGTTATATAACTTGGCAACCCAGCGTTTTTTGAGGATGTCTCCAATTTGGTCGTAAAACACCCTCCTGGGTCTGCCTTGTTCAACGCATCCATCCATATCGAATTTATAAATTCCTTTCTTCGTCAATCTACTTTCTCTCATCCTTTCCATGTGCCCAAATCATCAAAACATTCCTTTGCCAATCCTTGTCACTACATCCTCTTTCAAACCACAAACAATATCAATGCATCTAATTGTATTAGAATATAACTTTTACCTGTCACTAATTCTATAACCACGGTCAAAAGTTAACATAGTTAGAGCTAACATCTTAAAACCTAAGTTTGCTGCGAAATCAGTCCACCCCACTTTTGTATAAGTCTTAAAATCATAAGAATCAACATAAGCATAACTGCTTGTTAACATACGTAAATTAAGAGCTATTATAGCTTGATGTTTCTCCGTAATAGGATAGTTTTCATCGAGTAATTTGTGGCTTAGCTCTGTTAAGTAAGAAAAATTAAAATGGTTTGATATGATTCATAGGTCGTAATTCCATAGTGAATTAAATAATTCAATTACGCATGCGTGGTGCAGCAATATAGATTAATACATATGTATAACTTTTTGCTTTTGTGTATGTTAATGATAATGTGTTTTTACGAGAAAGATAGTTTTAAGATAGTTATTTTTTATTTTATTGAGTTTCGATATAACAGCGCCTGATGGCTGGAGTGCGGTCCATGAATGGAAGTGACTGATACTACAGTTAAATACTTGCAAGTAGCAGTCTTACACTTGTAAGTGGTGGCACAAGACTTGGCACAGACACAGACACTGTTTTTTTTTAAAACCAGTATTTATAATTTTATTTTAAACCAATAAATAATTACTAAGTACAATAAGAGGCCCTAAAAAATATTTGCTCCGACGGGGAATTGAACCCGGACTGGTGTGCTGACCAATACGCCACCTTAGCGTGTATAGCCTGTATTCAAACCACTGCCTAAAATTCAGAATCCACCACGAAAAGTTATGTTATGTTCAATTATTCGACATATTTTTTATGTGACGCCACATCTGTACCGACGACTTGCCTGTCGGTAAGCAAGGAAAAGTCTAAAAGATACTGAAAAAATGATGCTTCATGCTTCGCTTAAGAGATCCAAGGTGTGAAAAACACATGGTCAGGTAATGCATTCCCTCTGTTGATTATTCGAGAAAGAAACGACACTAAGCTTATATTTTTAAATTACATCAATTAATTAAATCAAAACTGTCACGCTTTTCTCCCACAGGGATAGGCAGAGATATAATAATGTTTAAACATAAAACATTACCTGCAAGTAAGAAAAATCCATGATAATTAAACAGTTCCATTACTGCCTCTTTTCTGTCTTTAGTATTTTTTTTATATGTTGCAGCAAAAAGTAGTCGAAGTATCCAATAAAGTGTGCAGATGTCATACGGACATATTGAATACCATTCAACGTACCATAATAACCTAACAAATACACCAATAAGATAGTTTAATCACTTAAATTGTCACGCCTTTTTAACACAGGTATAGGCAGAGACAATAAGCTAGATGTAGTTACAAAATGGGAGTATACGTATATGTATGTTCAATTGTCACGCCTTTTCTCATAGGGATAGGCAGATACAATAAAGCGCCACTTGCCTTGATTCTAAAACAACTTACTCGCTTCTCTCACAATAAGGATTTTAAAGGGATTATTTACTTTAAGGAGCTAATATGTAAAGCAATGAAAACATATACAAATTTATTGTTAGAAGTGTGTTTTTTAAATATATTCTTTGTTTATTTCGTAAACCATATTCTAGCAAATACTTTACAATTTCACATCGAGAATTGGTCTACTATACCGTGGCAACCTATATTCTTGCGTCAATAAAAGTAGTACTTATAAAAAAGCCCAGTGAAATAGGTTATGAAAAAAGAAGAAAATATAATTTTTTCATATTTAATTCTCAATTATTTTGCACGAATATTGAGTTAATAAGTACTACCACGTCAAGTTCTTCAACCAACCTTTAACGCAAATATTGTTGCAGAAATACTGAAAAATCATTTACCTAATATATGAATAAAAGATAAAGATAGCTACTACTAAACGTAGCAGCTATCTTAATCCACGTTTAGCTTATGTATTATATAAATAAATAACCTTTTTATTAGTGCGTGTTGCCTAATCAATTTTGAAGGTATTAGGTGTAGACTACAAGTTAATGTTTGTAAAGTTGTTTTATGTAATTCTTGGAACAAGGACGGTGACCAACGTGTTCGTAGGGAAGACAACTCTGGGTCCAATAAGTACAGCAATCCCATTAACCAGTATCTATACTCCACCATCTATAAGATTGAATCAATAATTAATTTCCTATCACGATTACCTTAACTAACAAGTCATCGTCATCATCGTTGGCATTATCGTCATCATCACTATTACCATTATAATTATCGTATTATTAAGTAGGTGTTAAACTGCAATACGCTCGATATCAACGATATTTCCTATCGCGATTACCTTGACTAACAAGTCATCGTTTATCATCGTTGACATTATCGTCATCATCACTATTACCATTATAATTATCGTATTATTAAGTAGGTGTTAAACTGCAATACGCTCGATATCAACGATATTTCCTATCGCGATCACCTTGACTAACAAGTCATCGTTTATCATCGTTGACATTATCGTCATCATCACTATTACCATTATAATTATCGTATTATTAAGTAGGTGTTAAACTGCAATACGCTCGATATATGGCAGCACCCCGTCTGATGTTAAGCTTGAGTGCGGTCTATAAAACCAAGCGACTGCTAATATATTTATTTATTTAAAAACTTAATGTACAATAGAACAAAGGCGGACTTAATGCTAAAGGCATTCTCTACCTAAGGCAGTCAAACCTTAGGATGTTTATCCGACAATATAGATAAGATTGATAATTAGATAAGATAAAATATATATAATTTATATATACATAATATAGTGCAAGGAGAAGCCGCATCCGCTATGCTGGCCTAGTTAGAAACTTTTAAGTTGATCTCGAAACATCTATACAATTATTATTACTAATCTATAAACTAATAACACTATTGGAATTTACAGTTGTATTAATATTAAAATATGATTAATTGGACTTTATTAGAATAACGTAGTGGCTGTGTGGTCTATAAATCATTATCATACAGTCTAAGAATTTTATAAGCATACTAACAAAAATATTTTCAGGAAAGGTCTTTATGAAGTTCAGAGATAGGTATAATAACATTGTCTTAAAAAGCACATCCTTTGCACTTTTATTAAATGATACTTCACTTATCCATCCCGGTTTGAAAGGGACTTCCGTTGCAATGGACAATGAAAGAACGTCTAGAAATATAAAAGATCACAATTTAATAAAGCGTTTATTATACACGTCTATAGTATAATATAATGCGATTAAAATAAGAATAGGACGGAATTTTGTGCCATTTTGTGACGTTTAACTTTCCAATCAACTTTACTTTAGTCACCTTTAAATCAGTCAAGTGAAGTTAGTCAACAGCCCGTCCTATATGTATTCTAATAGCATAGTAAATGCGTAGAAATGTTAGTAGATTTTTTTTAACAATACAAATCCAATTACCAGCCATTAAGGACAAAGGTAGCGCAAAAAGTCTGCGGCCAAAACAACGTAGCAAGGCGGATGTTATCACACACATTGTAGTCCGTTCGTGTCGATGTTCACTCAATCTGCATTCATAACGAAAAGCCCAAGCAAAATATCTAAAAAAAGGTTAAATAATATTATTATTTTAAAATTCAAATGAATATGCCCCGCTCTCACCACTGGGCTTAAAACCACAGCCTTACGATTTTTTTCTTAAAGTAATTCTGATATTAGGAGTTTAGATTATAAAGATTATTATTGTGACTCGACATATGACAGCACCCCGCTTGATGTTAAGCTGGAGTGTGGTCCATAAATTGATGTCACTGCTACTACAATTCAATAACTGTAAGTAAAAATCACATCCACTTTGCCGGCCTAGTTGGAACCGGCACCTTATAAGCTGATCCCGAAATTCGAACAAATCACTTTGCGGTCTGTATACTTGTAAGTGATGGTACTACCCCGGGGTACCACTGCCTACCACTCTTTAATAACCAGATCCATAGCAAATATCCGCTTCTTTTTTTATTAAGAAATATTTTCAATATTTGATATAATTATTAAATGTTACAAATAAAAGCTATAATACAAATATTTGCTCCGACGGGGAATTGAAACCGGGCGCTCTACGCGCATTAAACCAATCGCTTACTATTCGGCCACGCCTGTCGTCTAAAAGTATAAGTACTTTTAAATGTAATTAATTACTCGTATATGGTTTACACGGCATGTATAAGAAAATAAATAACCTCTTTAATATTGATAAATTTATTACGGAATACGTGGAATATATTTTAGTTCGGTTCTTAGCGTGAGAATCTAATTATACTTACTTGATAGATTCAGAGGTAGGCATTGGTAATACAGCATTGGGATTTTGTTCTACATGTTCTATAGCACACTTCAATAGAACAAGTAATAGCGACAAAACAATATTGGAGTGAATCGTACTATCGCCTGAAAATATAAAATCAACTAAACTAAATATGGGTTGTATCATTGCATGTAAGTAAAATCTAGGTTTTACTTTATTATTTTTATGAATTTTAATACCAAGCTTCTAAAAACAAGACGACCAAAGTACATATATCACAGATAACAGGTTGTTATTTCATTATTTTAGGATATCTAATTATTCTGTACGTGTGTTTGTTACTCCTACGACTGGACTGATTTAGATGAAATTTTGTGTGTACATTCCAATGGGTATGCTGTCACCAAATTTGATTTGCTGAACAATTGACAACATTACATAAATTTGAGCGTACTTTTTATAGCCAGGATATAAATTATAAAAAATTATAAGATACCGGTCATACTTACACTATAGAAAATTTAGAAGAAAATGAAGAATTAAATAATTTTAATAACATATCTCTCATATTCAAAAACGATGACTCAATGGTAGATGAGATTAAATTAAGTTTTTAAAAAATGTAAATGGATAATTTAAAATATATTTAATGTCTCGTCGGCGATTGTTAAAATAATAAAAGCTAGGCTAAATCCAAAAAAACAAGACAATTAATCGTTGTGAGGAATATCGTCTGTACGACGACACGTTCGATCATTATCATTAATAGTCTCATTTTGGTGGATTTAGCTTAGCTTTTATTATTTTGACAATCATCGACGAGAGACGATAATCGTTTTAACCTGCCCAACCTAACCTCGCAGGACGACGTCTGCCGGGTATGATATATACATTTTTAAACTGGTACCAACCATATTGCTCACAATATACAATATTATACTTTGTAGAACTTCAGTAGATATTAATCTTTATAAATTATTATTGAAGAAAATTCATACCTAATTTAATCTTATAATCATGCGGATATTCTGGCACAACATCCCAAGCCGCTAATTCACCATATGGAAAATATGGATTATAACGACTTAAAATAGCATCTAAGATATTTTCTTCCAATAGTTTTAGGCCTTAAAAACAATATGTATGTTATTCGTATAAATTTTGTGTACGAAGCGAGAGGGTTAAAACAAATCTGTGGTGTTTAATAACTGCTTGATGGTAAGCATGGTAGAGGTCCAAAAGTGTTGACGACTGTAAAACCGAGTCAGTTTACGGCTGGCACAGTCGCCGACTCTATGCCGGACAAATATGTTTCTAGACGCAACGCTTGAAAAATCGAAGAGTAATAGAATAGAGAGAACACATTGGCTGGTTTCACTAGTCGATTGTTGATGTCGATATTTACGACGATTAAGGCAACCAAATATTGAGTCGGCTCTTTCAGTCGTTGGTGTTCTTAGATCTTCCCTTATTACCATAAGTTTACAGAAGCTCTTCAACCTTGTTTCTACCCTGTTTTTTTAACTCCCGTAATACCCGCACAGGTCGGGAGAAGCATCCGCATTTTGTCGACCGGATCGGCAGTCGAACTAAGAAGTTCGGTGCGTCGTTTCTTTGTAGTACAATCGACAAATGGAATGCTTTACCAGCCCATGCTATTTTCAATCCTGTAACCTTGAATCCTGAACCTAAGTCACAAATAACCGGTGGATGCAACTGGCATCTTGTCGTTCGGAATGGCGTTCTAAGGGGGAGGCCTATGTTCAGCAGTGGACGCCTTCTGGCTAATGATGATGAACCTTGAATCCTTCAAGCGATGCGTGAAGCAGCACCTTTGGCCGGCGTAGTGACTGCGACTGGGGCAGCCGTGAAGACTTGGTCAAGATCAGATATCGAGTCAGAATAAATAAATATATAATATATATATCTGCTCGTATATGAATATATAAAGAGTGCGCAAATTATAATATGTCTTAAAAATATATAATATAATAGAATACTGTAATTAATAACGTTTAGGTTGTTTTTTTTTTATTTCTATACTTATTTGCCTAAGTTCTTGTATCAAAGAAACAGGACGACTAAAGTACATAAAGATACATTGGTTACGGTATGTGATTCCAAACCCGTGCTCTCGGTTTGCATGACCATTACACTGCCACTACACCACGGTCTTCTTCAACATTGTGGACGTTACATTAAGTACCTAAATACTTTAGTTTCCTACTAACTACTTGAAATATACCTGAATTTTTGGAACTAATTGTGTTATACGTACAAATTTCATTTGAGTGACAGGCCATTACCATAGCCAATTCTACGTATGCTGTAAATCTTGTGACGGACGAGAGTGCTATCATCTTTGTCACCGTATGTACCAAAATAGGTGTAGCAGCAATTATAATATCAACTCTCCGAATTGTATTTGGGCCTCTTTCTTTATCAGGTGTAACCAATTGCCACATAAATGCTTTGTGTAAATTTTCGAAATTGTTGTCATCGCCTGATGTTAGAAGAAGGCAACCTGTAATTTTATAAATAAACGCACCCATTATATTTATAAATGATCGAAACATTATGTTTAAAAGTTCGGTAAACGCATTAGTCATATCCTAACCTAATTTTATTAAATAACTAATCATTTAAAATATGTTTTACCACAAGGATAGAAAGAGACTATGAAACGACTCTTGCCACGATCCTTACACTGATCTTTCACTTATCACAACGGTAATTCTTCTCATATGACCCCAATAGTTATGGCCTCATTGTTGATCAATGATCCTCCGAATTATTCGAACAGTTTTTTTTATAATGCTCGATTTTTAACCTAGCCTTGATTTAACCTAGCAATCTATTAAACCTAGCAAACATAGCTATAAAAAGCTTTATTTGTAATTTTATTTAATTAGATTGAGTATTACAAAATATTAGTTAATAAAAAAAGAGGTGGTTATTTGCTCTGTTTTTGGTTGTTAAAGTGTGGTATAGCTTGTCTAACTATAAATGACGCGCCCCTCTCCTTTATTAGTTTATTTAAATGTGTAAATACAAATACTACTAACTATACTATTATACTTTATTATCGTTCTCATTTTTTTTGTGCCTAACCAGCAACTGAAAGACCAATTACAATTGCATTTTCGGTGTGTTGCATTCATATTTTACATTTGCTCGTGTGCGTAAATGCAGTAGAGGGGCTTGACATTTCGGCTTAGACAGACTATACTTAATCTGCCGATCCGGGGTCGATTTAATTCAGCTTGTAAGTTGCTGGTTCCAATTAGTGTAGGTGACTGAAACTTACAATAACTGTGGTAGTAGTCGCCACCATTCATGGACAGCACTCCAGCTTAACATTGTCAAGTCACAAAAAATTGTGTATAATCTTAGATATACTTATATCTAGATACTTATTTCTTTATATATTAGATACTTATATCTAAGATTATACACGAATCCCCAGAGTAAAATTATAAATATTGTGAAAAAGACATTGACATAATTTAGAAGTCGAATATATCTACTTGTAATACTAATTAGATACAACTTAACAAGAGAGGACATGACAACTTCAGTTATCTATGAAAAAAGAGCCGTGTTCTTAAGATTAAAACGTGATTAGGTTACTTGATGTTATTTATTATTAACCCTTTATTTTAGAATCAGATACTTAATGATACTGTAATGTAAATTTCGTCAATTATCGATCCCGAAGTGCGACTTATATATTTGTAAGTCATCACACTTGTTGTATTTAATCCTAAAAAGTACATCAGTAAATACATCTGATAAAATATTTAATACGAATTATATATTATTAACAAATTTATTATATTAGAAGACCTAACCAAATATTAATTGTAATAATACGAATATATAATAAATGCTACTTGCTACTTTAATGCACATAAGCGCTTAAATGTACTCATCAGTTTGTTAAATTTGATCATTAGCACATATAAATACAAGTAATAAACGTATCTTACCCAAAACAGTAAAGTAATTCTGTAAAGTTTCAAATTGTGTGAATATATCAGTTTTACTTTTCATAAATATAGGTTTTTCTGCATTTATGAGAAGCAATGAAAAATGTTTCTTTATAATTTCTTCGTTGGTGTGATCTGACAAATAGTCCAATATTTTAGAGATGGAATCTAAATAATCAAAGTTCTGTTTAAATTAATAGGAAACGTATATTCATAACTTTTCCACTGTGTGTTTAAATTGCGTCAAACTAATAGACAACTAACTTAATTATTATAACAACGCAACAGTCAGCATCAAAATATTAGAATGTATGTAGTATTGCTAGTGTCAGCAATACCATAAACGAAGAAAACAGTTCAAACGACACGAGTGAGTGTACCAGTGTCCGTACAAAGATAGGCTCGGAAGGAACTTTGTACGGAATAGTCTTAACCCTTACAGATATTATAAAAAGGATACAAATCCATCTGCGGAGATAGTTACAAATTTTTGTAATACAGATTCAAACCTTAAGGCTTGCACACTCTCAGCGATTGCTGGGGATGATGAATCAATCATATTTTCCAAAACAATAATTATAGGCCAGGTTAACGTAAAAGGACAACCTTCAATCCACATTGGATCTAAAAAAATAACATAACTAATGTAAATTTTAAGTTTAAGTAAAATAAAATAATTTCTAACAAAAAAAACCGACTTCAAACAGTAAACTAAAAAGAAAAAAAAAATTTTCTTTGCATAAAGTAATACGTATTATCATTTAGTAAATAAAACTGATTAAATAATTACTTTATAATTTTGGAGTCGGTGCCAAGTCAATGCTACAACAACCTTACTACTATATTAAATTACTAAGTACACATAATATTATTAAATATACCAAAGCAATTACCTACTAACTATCAAAGTAACTTTTTTTAATATTATGTACCTAAATACTGGCTTACAAACTACTAGTAAATGAAAACGAATTATCAAAGAACACTGAATACAACTTAGACATATAGTAGCTATTTACATAACAAATGTACTCAAGATATCAATGTTGAAATAAAACAAAAGAATTTACTAAAATGAAATACTCAAAATGGAATCCAATGACATTTAAATATAAATAACTATCTAATAATAGCATAAACGTATTAAATTTAAAAAAATCACAAAATCTGTTAGCAAAACAAAACAAGGATAATAAGGAAGTACTGATAATTACCACAGAACAGATATTTCGTGATAATTACCTACTAATATTATCGTCAGTTGTTAGAAAGATTCATAAAATCTATACAGTTACTTGGCACCGACTTTAAAATTATAAAGTAATTATTTAATCATTTATATTTAACTAAATAAAAATACGTATTACTCTGTGTGAAGAAAATTTATTTTTTCTTTTTATTTTACTGTTTGAAGTCGGTTTTTTTGTTAGAAATTATTTTATTTAACATATACTTATTTATTTATTTAAATATATTAACAGATTACATAAATCAATCGAATCAAATCAAATTGTCACGGCTTTTTATTACAGAGATAAGCAGAGACAACGGAGCGCCACTTGCCAAGATTCTGACATAACTCCCTCGTTTCCCTCACATCCACATTCCTCTTTATACAAGCTCTACGGTTAAATTAAGCGGAATCAATATAACATTCTATAAGTAATATGTTCCATTGAAAATTATTTAAGAATTAACAAATATTTAAAAAATGTGAATATTAATTCAAAATTTAAATGCTAATCGACTTCTGCACAGTTTATAAACTATATGTTTTAGGTTTTAAATAGCTAATTAAATTTAAAAATGTTTATATAGACTGTTTCACAAACATGTCATTACCATTGTAAATACACTCTCTAAAATTATTTTATTGTTATGGCATTGGAAAGTTATTGTTTTGGAAGTAATAAAAATAATTTGAATGAATACCATATTATTAAAAATTATATGTGCAAAGAATTAATGACGGAAAAGTGACCTAGATCATAAAAGTATATGTAGGTCAAAGAAAGGTAACTTTTCCCTTAGGAATTCCAACATGATATTTTTATATTATTCTCCATTGTAATTATAATTGTTTTATATTTAATATTCAAATTATATTACTAAATTCGCCGCTGTACCAAATTCGGAAATCATTAAGTTGAACATAATAGGATACTGATTTAAGCGATTAGAATGAATAAGTTTAGTCAATCGTTAAATTAATAAGATAAATAGCTTAATAGGTACATTTATTTTAATTAGCGACACGTGTGTCGCATTTATTTATGAATTCTTTATTTTACAAAAAAAGGTACATAGGCGAGCTTAATGTCTTAGGCATTATCTACCAGCTAACCTTTGTTGTGTTGTCTTTTAACTATTTATTAAATGATTTAATATTATAAATAAATAGTATTTGTTATGAAAAGTATAAGTAGTACATACACATTCATTAGGCAACACATACACAAATATACATAAATTAAACACATATATGAGGTAATAAGGATATTATGGGAATCAGGTTTGTTTATTTAAAAAGACATTGGTGAGTAGGTGTTTAAAGTTATTGATAGTTAGAGCTTGTCTGATATTTGGAGGAAGCTTGTTCCACTGGTGAGCTGCAGAGACTGTTAAAGATTCGCCTTAAGCATTGGTCATCACATAAGTCCATTACGCGCAAACTTCGGGTTCGATTCCCGATTGTAGCAAAATTTTCATTTCATATATTTTATTAGTAATATTTAATAATTAGATTGTATATTACAAATATTTATATTTAAAAAAGCCAGATAATTGCTCCAGGGTTGGGTATAAAAAAGTGATAGGTAGACAGTTGGCAATCTTTTGCCTAGTCTGCGAATCGGGGTAGTACCACAACTGTTAAGTATACATACTGTAAAGAGCTAGGCCCATTCCAACTAGGCCGACATAGTAACGAGTATGTAACTGTGATGAATCGGAGTCCAGCTTAACCTAAGGCTGGGTGCTGTCAAATGGTAAGGCACAATAAAAACGACGGTTTTCTTATAAGCAAAGTATATATCGAGCAAAAGCAACAGTGAGATATCTTGAAAAAGATGTGGTTTTGAGTTATCTTACAGAAAGTGTAGCAAATGAAATATTTGCATTGTGACAGACAGCGAACTTAAAAAACTGTGTAAGTACGCTGATGCCAAATATGTGATTTTAATTTTATCAAATATGGAATAAGAAATGTTTTAAAGCTGGGTGGCTTTTACCTCAAGTAATTTTGGGGAAATATCTCAGTGTTGGTTTTGACTATCGAATATACAAATTGTATACTGATGCTGAGTTTTGAACAAACACCCTACCCCATCTTGAGCCACACATCCACTAGTCTTAAAGACCGTCGTTAAAATAAGGCCCATAACACAATTTAAATCTTTGCCCAAAACCTATTCATATAATTAATTAGTAGTAATATCTTACCTTGTTGAATAGGATCCAAATTTTTTATAATATTTCTCTTCAATAGTCCTTTCTCTGAATATACTTTTTTCGGAAAACAAGGAATGCTTGTTGTTTGAGACAGTGAATCAGTTTCAGACAGAAATTCTTTAAATTCTACTCTTTTAAAGTTGGGGCTTCCCATTCTTTGTTTATAATAATGCGTCCTACTATACTTTCGTTTAGTAACAGCGGGGGTATTTGAAGTACTAGGACTAGAGTATTTCATTTCAGAATCATATTTAATTTCACCTAATATCATTTCGGGAGAAGATTGATCCCTGTGGGAAAGAGGCGTGACCATTTGATTGACAAGTTTTGCTTCTTCGCTAGCATCATTATTATGAACGGTTTCATTATTAACTTTTTCTTGACTCTCCATTTTTTCGGAATCACTATCTCTTTATTATTTACAGTTTACTTCAATTAATTGACATAGCAATGACATTTATATGTTTTTTGATGTCGCCCTCAATATCATTTGTCATCATTGCAATTAAACTTCAATTTAACCCAAAATAATATTTTTAGTAAAAAAAAACAAAATCAAATTGTCACGCCTTTTTCCCACAGGGATAGGCAGAGACAATGGAAGAGACATCCTCAAGAAAGCTTGGTTGCCTAGTGCCCATAACCAAAGAGCTTGTATGAAGAGAATTGTGAATGTGAAGGAAGCGAGGGAATTGTGTCAGGATTTTTAGTAATTTACTACAAATGTTATAAAATGTATCCACAACTAAATGTTAAATAATACTTATAACATATATGAATATACAATTGGTCGATTGGAAAGAGTAACATTATCGAAAATGTAGAGTTGAACTAGATAAAATGTGTTACACGCCGTTTTGTTGCCGGGTGTAAAGGAAATCTGTTGTTACGCTATTACGAGTACCTCTGTAGGCTGCGCGTGCGTTCTTTTACCAACTGTCAGTTTTACCACGTTCTCGTGGTTATCGGACGTGTAGCCGTTGGTGTGTTCAACTAGTTGGAGCTCTAATAACGATCTCTAG
This sequence comes from Tinea trinotella, assembly GCA_905220615.1. Classification (NCBI taxonomy): domain Eukaryota; kingdom Metazoa; phylum Arthropoda; class Insecta; order Lepidoptera; family Tineidae; genus Tinea; species Tinea trinotella. The sequence continues at coordinate 9,355,464 of HG992305.1, forward strand.
TAAAATAGTGTGTGTGTGTATTCACAATATAGTGGTGTAACTCTATTTTTTAAATAACAACCAAATATTTTTATAGACCCGGACAAATTGTAAGTATTTGTTTTAATTTCATATTATATTTTGGTAGTCTATTTTCAGCAAATAGATTTATTGCGAATTGTTGTTGGTTTTATATGCGGACTTTTTAGATCAAATCGGTGTTGTTTCTTCCGCAGTGAAGGCATAGGCAGTGTCTTCAAACATAGAGGTCAAGAACGCGGAAAGTTACGCTCCTTCAACTGCCTATCCCTATAAGAATGACTATCATTTAGTGTAAATTATCAATCGATCTAATTAATAAAGATTTATATCAACTAACTGATTGACAGTTATTTTCTATTATGTCGTTAAAATTTGATTAAAATCATTATACATAACAGTTATTGACAATTTATTTGTAAAATTAAGAAAGACTATAAGGTTTGTGAGTAGAAGTGGAAAGCACATTTCTTTAATAAATAATACGATAAAAATGTGTTATTTTCGAAACACACTCAAGCCGCACTCGTTTAAATGTAGGGTGACAGACGTGTGTGACTGAAGGGGTAATCTATTTTTATGTAGTTACTAGTAACAGTAATGATCAAATCAGAGATGTTCTCAGGAAATCATGCGATGCGGTTTAAAGGATCCCCATGGATGTCTATAACATCAGAGCTTGTATAAAGAGTGTTGTGCATGTTTATGAAGGAAGCGAGAAAGTTAAGTCAGAATCGTGGAAAGTAACTTCCTTTGTCTCCGCCTGTATCTGCAATGCGCGATAATTTGGTGTGATACGGCATAGTGGATGTGATTGCTACTCACAGTTATTGAATTGTAGTAGCAGTGACATTCATTCATGGACCACACTTCGGCTTAACATCAAGCGGGGTGCTGTCATATGACGAGTCACAATAAAAAAAAAATATGTTATGGTTTAAGAGATCCCCAGGGATAAGCTTATATAAAATGAGTTGTATTTAATATGAAGGAAGCCAAAAAGTATGTATGTATGTTTTTATAAAATATCCACAAATTATATCATAAAAATAACACACAAATGTTAGTCCAAACTCTAATCGAATACACAACTCCATTATGAAATGATATGCTTAGGCTGGACTGCACGATCTAACTTACTTGCAAACATCAAAATAATTAAATATTACCCTAATTCGAAGTTCGCCTCCGTTAAAATTAGATGGTGCAATTCATATTACAGGATGATGCTGTGCGCTTTATATAGGTATTAAGTCTATTCTTAAGCTTGTGAACTATATTACTAAGCATCGCCACACTTACCTTATCCTTCGAATAATTTTGGGTGTTCAATAGCTATTTTTAAAAATAATTCTGACTAGTTCATTAGGCCATATGAACTAGTTCATCCACCAATCACCTAAATCTGTACAAACATACGCACTAAATTAATAAAAATGCAGTTTCAGTACATTTTTATTATTTCCTGACATAAGTACAAATCTAGTTTCATCAATTTTCGTTATAAAAAGATATCATTTTGGATGATTAAGTTGTAGATCTATCACTTATCTCCACGTAATAAGATGTTCTAATGATTGACATGTTGTTCTGAGATAGTCCGTTCCACAGATAAGAACGTAAAGAACACCGATCTGTCATGATAAATTCTCAAAAGATAAAAAAGAGATGTCTGAAAAGCTTCGACCAAATGGAAATATACAATTAAATCTATTAAATTATTTAAAATACTATTTAATATCAGACGAGCCGAGTCTTTACTGTACTTATTTACTTTTTCCCCCTGATGTTAAGCTGGAGTGCGGTCTATGAATGGAGACGATTGTTACTACAGATGCCCACTTTGCCGCCTAGTTAGAACGTTCAAATTACAAGCTGATGCCGTAACGCGACTAAGTTCACTTCACGATCTGTATACTTGTAAGTGGTGGTACTACCTAGGATCGACAGACTGGGAACACCCGCCTCTTAGTACCTGTCACAAATTACCTTCAATAATACTAAAGGAAGGAAAATTACTAAAAGGAATCGTGAAGCAATTTGCCCCTGCCGAATAAGGGCAAATTGCTTATTCGGCAGGGGCGAAAATTGCAGCCTTCTGCTTAGCCACATGTATCTTGGTGGTGTAAGTCTGCTGATTCGTCGGACGGAAGAACTCCCATACCCTCCCAGAAATGATGTCCTGGACCCTATTATCCGATCACCAATCGGCAAGATTATGCGAATGTCACCCCTAGTTTATGCGCCGTAAGATAGGGCTGCCTGCTTCCTAGTTAGTGGTGGGCTCAGGCCAATACGGTGGTTAACTGTTGCCACGGGTCTCCCTAGCCGATGGATCAACAAACTGTCATCGGAATACTGCAGGTCAGCAGGATGCTACTGTCCCAAACCGTATCCACAACCCTCAACGCAACTGGTGCTACACAAACTAGTCCCCGAACGCGACGTGGTCTTTATGGTGGGATTTGCATCTGTGTAGGGTGGTAATTGCAACCAGCTGAGAACTCGTAATGCACCGGAAGTGTCTTCTCCTACTCTAAGGAAATAGTGAAGAAACTTAACTAAAATATTTTTCAATAAAAGAAATAGATATATTATGAACTTAAATGATATAACTAAATTAATATTAATATAGTATAAAATATAATTTACATAATATTTTATTTTAATGCAAAACTGTAACTAATTATGTTAAAGTTATTCAGTTTGTATTATTGAGAAAGACGCCAAAATTAAGAATCCACAAATTGTCGTAATCAACGTAAATTATATTGATACGCTCTGAATATTTAAAAAGTTTTAAATTGTGCAGAATATTTTTTAGAATATTTTTGGTATTAACATGAAAGTTGCCAAAGTTTAGCGAAGACGACATGCGATCCAACGGCTACTTCGACTTTCGCAGGCTTTTGCACATACTTTTTGATCCAGGTGGTGGTTAGCAATCCCGATAGGAAAGGGATTGAAGGAAAAGGGACTGGATTGGAGGGAAAGGGACTGAGTATTCCATTTAGGCAGGACATAATGTGGGAAGCAATAGTTAGTATGTCAGGATTGTGTCAAGTGGCGCTTCATTATCTCTGACCATCCCTGTGGAAAAAAGGCGTGACAATTTGATTGATTGATTGATATTGGCACATAAAAACATCTAAAAAAAATTTGGGATGGTTAGTCAAGGTGCTTTACCTTTGGCTGGTATAGTAATGGCGACAGTTTTTTCAGTTGACGGCGCTCTTGAACTTCCCCTTGCTTATATCGACTTGCTTACTAAGTCGAGGTCTGAAGTCACTTCTCAATAAATAAAATTGCATTTAATTCCCTGTTACTCATAAAAATATACTATATTACCCTAAATCACTTTAGATATTACTTGGAAAATAATATAATAAAACGGAAATGGAATCTCATTTTGTTTTCTAATTCTTTTGAATCTTGCTTAAGTTAATTTTATATTTTGACTATATTGGTGTATTATATGCAACTAAAGTACAAGTCAAATAAAACCTCTGAACCTAGTAAGTAAACTGTGCCAGGTTAAAAGTTAACTAACAACTCCACTTAAATAACTTCATCGTTTACAGATAAAAACTAATACAGTACAAATTAAAACTTTATTCTCTTGTAGAATTATTTACTGATCGTTATAAGCGAGTAAAACACGTATGACGTATGTTACCACGCATAAATAAAATAAAATAATCATAGTTAATGTTACGAAATATAAAATAATTACAGAGGCGGTTGTATGAGGACGATATCAGATTCAAGGCTTTCGTGTAGGTTTTTGATAAATTAGCACGGTTATGAATTGAATGCTGTTTGTTAATTATCGTCGCGCTATTTCGTTTGACTCTAAAATATGGATCGGTTTATCAAATATAAAAATAAGTTATATTAGCATTACTTTAAACTTTCAAATCTTTCGATAATATTTTTATTACGCAGTCCGACAGAATTTACCCGAACGGTAAAAATAATTAGAGGTTACCTAATTAAAAATAATTACTTAGATGTTATGAAATATTTTTTAATATTTTATTGTTTGTATTTTTAATTACTCGCAAAATATACCTACGCGAATATAATAAACTAATTATACTTAATAGTTCTTTGAAGTTTGTAAATTCAAATATTTAAAACAGTTCCAAGACAATAGGCATCTATAATGCTACTACCTTATACTACGGAATTTAGAAAATTCTTGTATTTTCAGCTGTTCCTTTATAAGTATAATCTCAGTGGCTCCTTAAATATCCTGGATTTCTTCCTGGATGAAAATCAACCAACGTGGCCATACTGAGTTCGGAGTGTATGACCTCATTTTATTAGGTGATAAAAATGACAGAAAGTGATAAAAAAAGGTAATTAAGCAATTCGAACATAAGAATTGTTCATTGTAATTTCCTGTACACACGTATAATTTCTTAAACATGCAGTACAAACAAACAAAATATAAGTCGAAATGACAGAAGTCTCAAGGTGATTTTGAACATTGTATGAATATGTATAACCAATTAGCATCATACTTGCTTCAACGGACTAATAATATTCAATATGCATTCTATTTTGAAAAATGTTTAAAAAATGATCATTCGCGTTGCTGACGTACACATCGTATCTTGTTTACGTTTGAAAACAATGAAAGTATTATATAAACGTACTTTTTCAAAGTAGCAAACACCATCATATTGGTGTTGTGGGACGCCTCCGGCAAGTGGGTTTCGCAAAGTGGCTGGCAACCGGATACATAAGGCAAAAAGTCGATGGAAATAGCGCGGTCTGGAAGAAGTATATTTTCAGCAATTAATCTTATTTATTTACTGTTTATTAAAGCTCGACCGGGAATAGAACCGGGGACTTTACGCGAGTCTTCATAAACATTGATAATATCTTATTTATCTCACTTTTAGATAATTATATAACTATAACAAAATGAAAGTATAAACTTAAAATTATTCGATGGCCATTTTAATTATATTAACTCGTTGGTAACTCGTTGAATAAACGGACAATTTTGTGTGTGCTCCCTGTTTTATCTTTCCACTCACATCTAATTTATAAATCTCTTTTGTCAATCTCCTTTAATTTCGATCTGCCCAAATTACCGCTGATTACCTTTATCCATTTTTGTTTAGAAGAATGTTCGTTGATACATTCTACAAAGAGCGTGTAGGAAGAGAATTGCGTATGTGAAGAAGTAGAGTTGTGCCAGGATCGTGGAATGTGGTGCTCCGTTGCATCTGCCTATAACTATAGGAATTAAGGCATGATAATAATTTAAAATAGATTCTCGAACCTATATGATGGGTAGCTACAAAATGCACTATACAATGGTCGCGCAGTGTCTATGATACCAAAACGTTTAGTTGCCATTATATATATACACAATAATGTATACATTTGTTATATGTAAAATAAACTTTATTTAAAAAAGCCTAAAGCCTATGTATGAAAAGGTGTAATTTTTAAATTCTGTAATCCCACTGTTAAAATCTCCACTGAAACAAAATATCTACTGTAGTCGCAAAGGACCTTGTTGTTAAAGCGACTTTAAATAAATTAAATAGAAAAACAAAAAAATAAACTTTTTTATCATATTTTTAAATTTAATTATTTGAATAACATGAAAAATACGAAAGAATATGGAATAATAAAATATTTTCCTGCAACACAACTTTCTTAGTTTTTATCAAAATACATACAAAACATTTTACTATGTATGTCTACACATACATTCTACACTTAAGAAATAAGTTCATGTTAATATTTACTTTCTGTATCTATTACTTTTAAAAGCTAAATTAGAGCAAATACGAGCAGGTAGTAAAATTATTCATAGCATTTGTTCAAATATTGGATAATGTGGGTTTTACATTTCTATACTAAGCTACTAAAGTGCTTGTATCATAGAAACAGGACAACCAAAGTACATATATCAAAGATACCGGTGGGTGTTCTCGAAATAGTGCTCTTCGGTTTGCGTAACCATTGCCCTGCCACTACACCACGGTCGCCTTAAAATTGCTATAGTATGGAAAAATGTTTTTTTTTCCAATAAAAAAAATATTTACTAAACTTTATAAACATATCTTTTTTATCACAATATTTTCTTTACGTGATTTAATTTAAAGAAATGAAATAGCAAATTGGTTTCTAAACACGTAATTATGTTTTTCTGGCAGGCTGTTTTGTTCAACCTTCAAGTTGATCTTGATACTCGTATGCTACTGAGTCAAATCACGGTCTTGAATATTTTAGCAGATACTACCCCGGATCTGGAACTAGAAGTAATAGTACTAATGTAAGAAAGAGATAAGAAATAAAAATGTTCACAGATCAATCAATCAATCAAATTGTCACGCCTTTTTCCACAGGGATAGGCAGAGAAAATGGAGCGCCACTCCCTTGCTTCCTTCACATCCACAATTATCTTTATACAAGCTCTATGGTTATGGGCACTAGGCAACTTAGCTTTCTTAAGGATGTCTCCGATTTGGTCACAGAAAAAAATAAAAAACGATAAATATAAAAATTGTTTCATATAAATATTCAAAACATTAATCGTTTTACTCCACCAACACGTTAACTCCTCTCTAACAACAAATGATTTATAAACAAGTAGTACAAAAAATTGGTAATCCGATTTATTAATACTCAAGGTTTGTTTACACATTCGGAAGAGTTGTTTTGCTTTCAATGTAAATAAAGTCTTTCAAATAATGAGGTTGAAAACAATTGTGATATGTTATCGAATCCCGGTAGTTGTTCGGATGCATAGACTTAAAATTCACTATATGCTGCATGGGAGTGTAGTTCCAATAGTAACGAAATGAACTGTCAAATAGAGCGAGAGCTTGCGTGTTTCTGGTCAATATCCTAATTTGCAAACGCGCGTCATCAAAAATTTTACAATTTATTAGAACATCTAAAGCTCTAATAATTCGATTTGTATATGGACTATATTCCGGCGCTATAGGTATCTGTATACAATCACCTGCCCCATTCAATATTGTAGTACTTATTGTAATGATAGAATAGATACCAGCCGCCGTTTCAATGGACCCGGGAATTTGTTTAACTATATTTTTAATTATTTCCTGTTTCTAATTTATATATAGCATTTCGTTAATTATTTTTATTAGTATGTAGGTACGTGTACGCGGGTTCGGTTTCCGCAAATAAGCGGCTAAGGCTTACTCGTTTTGCGTGAGTTGGTCTGCAGCCACCCAATATTCTCCAGGAAGGCTAGGACCTCAGGGAGAAACCTCGATCTATTAAGATACCTTTTTCTGGGTTCTTTTCATTAGTATGATACGTAACTTGTATCGGAATTTCTAATTGTTAATTACATTTATATGTATTGTTTAATTTAAATTACAAGGAGGCGCTTTATGTAGTGTTGATCGAATTTAAGTAGTTGTTGATCAAACAACTATAATAACTATGTTACCATTATAGCACTTTAGGCGTCTTAAGACTAAAACTTTAATTAATTTATACCAACTATGATTAAGTTCTATTCCATCATACTTGACTACTTCAGAGATCTAAGCTACTATAATAAATACTTTAATACTGTCTTAATGTCATTAATAAAGGTTTGGCTGTCAGAGAATGTCTAACGGCATTAAGTCCGCCTTTGTAAATAGTGCAATTAAGTTTTAAATAAATGAAAAAAATACTATCCCAAAAATGCATTAATATAAATGATATTATTTAAATTACGTGCTATATTACTCTTCTATTTTAAATTACGTGCAGAATTATGTTGAATCCTACGTGATTACAGTTGCACTAAATAAGTTCAACGTGGTCTATACAATATTCGTACTATCATAGACTTGTATCATACCCATCATACCACTTATATGTTAAGATTATGGTTAGTTTTCAAATAAAGTCATATAGTCTTACGAAAAATTAATAAACTGATCATAGACGTGAGATATGTTTATAATTATTTAAAAGGAATATTCGTTCTATATAAATCAACACATGGTATGACATATAATCATCGGGCATTTCTTACAATTAAAAGCGACCGTGGTGTAGTGGCAGTGCAATGGTTACGCAAGCCGAGAGCACGGGTTAGTAATACACACACTTATGAACTAAATTAGTATACAAAAAGAAAATAAAAAAAGTTACAATAAATAAAAAAGTTTACTTTAGTAGCTTAGTTATATAGAAATGTATAATAAATAATAAAATTTTCTTACAATTAACTGATTAGTGGGTACCCTTCTAAACATTCAACAACCTCTAAGGTATAAATACCGGCGCGACTTTTAAGCTGCTCAGTATAAGGATCGGCAGATTAGAAGAGGTCTGGACGACTGCGGTAGAATCAAGTACACTTATCTATACGGCCGTTTAAACAAAAATTTTTTAAACAAAAAATGTCAGCGCTTTTTTTATCTGCCGGGTTTGTATCAATGAGTTCGATTAGCAGACTCCAATTTCCCTTACAGTACATTACAGTATTCTAACTCTCATATAATACTACTATGTATGTATATACAAATCGTTGATGTACTGTAATAATGTCACGAATACATAGCACTTGTATTTGTCCTAGTACAGTGCGCAGGTCGTGCGCAGGTTCTACTGACCTCATTAGTAACATTAGCGTCTCAACGACAATTCAACTATTTGTCAGCTCACGATTTGTTCTGTTCTGTTACATATGTGTACTCTAATTCTTAAGAGATGGTACAATTTAAAAAGAAACGGATAAAATTATTCACGGTTTTTCGGCCAAAACTTTGCCCTGTGTTACTTCCATTCCACGGTTTGACCATCGTTATTCATCATAAACAAACACCGTTTTTAAACATCTGTTTAAATTCCACAATTTATTACCCTCTATTGAGTATTGTTACAGATCTTAGTACTTTTTGTTCTCATGCCCACAACTGTTTTCACCCATATCTAAACAGATATGGGTGAAAACAGTTGTGGGCATGTAGTTTGTAGTAAAACTACTACATTAAGATTGATTGCCTAATAGTAATAAGGCCACTAGTTTTTAGGCCGGCATAATGACGCACACTGAGGCAAATGTGAACTGAGTCAGCTTTTTCAGTCGTTGGCGCTCTTGGATCTCCCCTTGCGTACTATCAGGCAAGTCTAGATCAGATAAAGGCACAATAAAAAAGTGTACATTATCATGTTATATATATATCTAATATTTTTTTATTATCGAATTTTATTGTCTTTTTATTTGTTTTGTTTTGTGCAATACATCATTCTGTCTGTCTATCTGTGGCAGTCATATATCTTTCACCCAAGTACAATAAATCAATCAATCAATAAACAAAATCGTCACGCCTTTTTCCCACAGGGATATGCAGAGACAATGAAGCGCCACTTGCCACGATTCTGACACAACTCCCTTGTTTCCCTAAGCACACTTATTGAAATACTTGTGTTAATCTAATTATTGCGACTGGCCTGTCCCCTATTGTGTAATTAATAGCACACTAGGTGCTCTAATTGAATTACACGGACCTCTTTATTAGGCATAATTGCAGTTCCACTTGAGTGACATTGTTGCAACTACTGACTTATAAATAGTATATTATAGGGCCCGACTAACTTAATCAGAAATAAATTGAAAAACATTATTAGCAAACAGGTCGCTATTTTTAACTATTAACTTTTTTTTTTATTTTTTTTATTGTGACACGACATCTGATCTCGTCCTGCCTGATGATAAGCAAGATGAGGTCCAAGAGTGACGACGACTGAGAAAACCGGGTTTATTCACGGCTGCCCCAGTCGCCGTCACTATGCCGGCCAAAGGTGCTTCTTCACGCATTGCTTGAAGGATCCAAGGTCACAGGATGGAGAGAACACATGGGCTGGCAAAGCATTCCACTTGTCAATAGATCTACAAAGAAAAGACGCACCAAACTTTTTAGTTCGGCTGCCGATTCGGTCGATAAAATGCGAATGCTTTCCCCGACCTGTGCGTAGTATTAATTTATTGACTTGTTCGATACATATTTTCATTTTAATATTAAAATAAAGGACAGATATCGCACTTATTTCCTACGAAATTACTAAGAAATAAATTGTTGTTAGTATTTACGCGACCGTGGTGTAGTGGCAGTGCAATGGTTACGCAAACCGAGAGCACAAGTTCGAGACCACCCACCGGTATCAATGTATCTTTGATATATGTACTTTGGTTGTCCTGTTTCTATGATACAAGCACTTCAGTAGCTTAGTATAGAAATGTAAATATAACATAAAAAATAATATATTATAATATTATAATAGGTACTTGTTTGGCCAAATAGATGCCTACCAACAAGTGCAATATCTAGACATACCACCACCATTACCTCAAACGATCATCGTTAGTGTATACAAAGACACCTGCAACACATTTTGCTATTGTGTACAAAAAGACAAATTGCTCTTTAAGTATCACGATGACTAAATAAATGTCACTAATGAATCGAAATATTTTATATTTAGTTTTGTAATGAACCACCGCAAACTATCATATTTGTTCTTCTAAATTATTTCTTAGTTGTAAAATTGTTAAAATTCGCTGCAATTGCGTAATTTTAGAGCGAAAAAATTTGCATTAGCTTTACAATTAGATGTCTACTTGTATTGCGGAAGCCGTTAGCGAAGGTAAATAATTTGGTCGGCGACGAATGGCGCCCAATTAAGTAATATTAAATACTTTCACTGCAACTGAGTTTATATTTGCGGTTTTATGACGAGTTAGAGACAATGAGACGGTAGCTTTCTGTGCAGACGAATAATAGTGAAAGTAAGAACAATATTATATGTTTTATTGCCACCAAATTTTTTTTATAATGGCTGGGGAAAATTGTTGAATTAAGCGGTCACGTTTGTTTATACCGAAGTTGGGGCGGGACATAAATAGCCAACTGCATTACATTCGTTTAATTACTACCAATTCATCATCATCATTAATTTCCCACTATATGGGGGAAATTAATGATGGGAACTCTCTTGCTTTCTTCACACCCAATTAGTACAATAAATATATAATACATATATTTAATATTGTAATGTGCAACACACATATTTAAATAGTGTTGAGATGTCTGTCAAAAAAATAACACTTGTGCATAGGTTATGTAAGTCGATTGCGTTTAATACACGGTGTTTACGAAATGCTATACTACAGCAGTCATAGGTTTACCAAAAACATAATGATATAGCCGTAAAGCTAGTTTAAAAATAATATAGTCTACCATAAATGTCTCAATACACTTATGAGGCGATTTTTTCTTATCAATTACATCGGAACTGACGGATTTTGTCAGTTTTATCAGATGTGTACGCAAGGCCGATGGATTCAAGAGAGGCCAAACATAACTAGTTATTTAATTATTTTCCAAGTTTGGTTGCATCAAGGTCGATATTAGATTAGTTCTAAGCATGTAGGAGTATAGTTTATTTTCTTGTTCATGTTGTTTTAAATGAATGTCGCTATTTAACAAAATTGCTTCTTTGTAAAGCTATTAAAGAAATAATAGAATATTTAATATCAATGTCATAAAATATTAGTTTCGTGATAACAATGAACGTACCTTTAAAGAATTGAATCGACCTCAACTCAATTCACAATTTTATCATTGTAAATTGAAAGTGTTGTATAAAAAAGGAAGGCAAATTTAAATACCTCGATTCCACAAAGGGTGTACAAACATGTCGCCCTTGAAATGGGTACCATTTAAAACATTCCCTACGGTCACTTTCGCTGTTTTGTGATTGATTTCATTGCGGCCTTCGATAAAGTCACTTTTTATTTTGTAGTTGTGAAATCGTATATGGACAATTGTAAACGTCTGATACAGTTAGTAGTGGTATTAAAGCTAAGTGTCAACTTAATGTTTTATCACAGCTTTAAACGACACACTGATTCTGATATTTTCTTTTTTTATATCATTTAATAATCCTAATAATAATCAGTGAAATGATACATATACATAAGTAGGAGAAAGTTATGTAGGTATGTATACTCGTAGTATAGATAGATCAATATTATAAATTCAATTTCTCTTAGATACATAGTCATGAAATTTTACAGTCAATGCACCTCCATCTCTTCCTCTTCGCATAAAATATTAAACTACAAAAATATCAAGTTAATTTTATGAAGTTGTATGTCGCAGTTAAAGTTATGTACATCGAGTGGACTGGTCGTTAATGACTGGTTTATGCGACAACTGTATGTATATAGTAACTGGATTTATGGTTTCTCCATTAATACTATTTCACACTTTTCTTTTATGACTGCAAAAATATAGTAATTTACTAGAATTGGACTATTGTGTCTCAAAACTTGTATAAAGTTGTAGATGTGAGGGAAGCAAGGGATTTGTGTCAGGATCGTGGCTAGTGGCGCCTCTCTCTGCCTATCCCTGTGGTAAAAGGCGTGCCAATTTGATTGATTGGCTCAAACCCAAATAAAATGTATTTTTATGAAATCCTTTACAACTGATCAACTTGTCTAAAACTTAGACAGTCTCGTTTCGTGATTTTTTTGTATTAATATTATTAATGAACTTTATAATACGAGTAAATGCTGTAGTTAGTACAAAAAACACAATTTCATTTGGCCAGAACTCACAGCTATGTAGGTATTTGAATATAACAACAAGTATATTTTAAATTTAAAAGCTGCACCTGTTCAAACTATAAATATTTTTTGTTGTCCCCCACTACATGCTGGCATGTGTATGTAGCCAATATCTCGACCTAGCTCGGTTGAACATAGGGTTACTGGCCAACTCCAATGTCAACGTTAAAAGAGGTTTTACGATCTTATATTGTAAATGATATATTTTTGATATGAGACATAAACTTTTGTTTATTTGTAGCTCAATTCATAATAAACAAACAAAAATACAAATAAACAAACATCGTAGTTATTTTATTGTAGTATTGTTTCAAAGAGAAAATTAATAACTTTGTGATACTGTGATACTTTGTATAATACACCTTGTACTCGTATAACTATAATAAATATTCCTACTAACTTTTTAGTCTATAATTCAATCAACAACTATAATTGTACATAAGTCTATCGTTCTTTCTAACTTCACAAATCTTTTAACACTTGTATACTAGGTATATGTATAATTTTTTATTATTATTTAAAGAGGACCTTTAAAAGCACCGATGACTGAAAATATCTTAGTCATCGTCACTATACCGGCCAAAGTACACTGATTCAGAACAGTATTCAGAATAGTATAAAACAAATAAATACAATCCTCAGATCATATAATATAATCTATACTTATATCATCTGAGATACAATCCTTGTTCTTAACCTAAAAACATATTAAAATAATTAACCACATGTAACAGTGGACCTAGTAACCGATCATCGTGCGAAAATATGCGCAAACCATCAGCGTTACATGTGCAATTCCAGTCTTATAGATATTATATCTTGTATTACCCGACTACTACGGCCAAGCAAAATTGACAGTTACGTTTTGACCGGTATGTATGTAGGTATGTGTGTTCATCTGTTTCTTAATAATATCTTAACTAGTTATAATTTGACAAATGAGGTATCGTTGGAAGCGTTTTGGTCGTCTGCTAGCTAAAGGTTATGTAAAGTCATGTCAAATTGGATATGGCGCCCCCCTCTAAATGTCATCAATTAATAATAGAAATAAGTATATTTAATAGACAATTATTAGTGATATGGTTTCTCCTATACCAGTTAAATATCACCCCCAGACAAATGATGCTAAAAGATGCACTTAATTTCATGGTGTTGATGTTATTTTGTCTATCACTTGTATTTTAAACGATAAAAACTTCTCTTATGATACCCATCTTCAATAATATTACAGGCGTGAATGTTGTAGCGTATTGTTGCAATTGATCGAGTTGGTTTTCCATTATGACTAGGTACTATCGTATACAAATGTGTAAAATGTTAAATGGATGAGAGATCTTTCTATAAAAACATGATGTGCGTGTCGGTCTGTCCGGTCCAGTACAGAAGCGGTACGATGCGCATGAATGCATACGCACAACCGTAAAGCGCATATCACTGCATACACCTCTCGCCATACTCCAAAATAATCACCCTTTACCCTGTCCAAATATCGTATTTGGAACATAGGTTTGATTTTGATATTGATATAAATTTATGTTGTATTTAGGTCGATTATCTGTGCCAACTACAGATAGATAATAATCGACATATTTCTTGAACCTGATTTTCACCGTTAACTGTAAATTGCATAAAAAAAGTTATATGTGCTTATAATGTCACTAGATTATACTTTGTACAATATTTCTGAATATAGTTTAGCACAGCCTTGAATAGGTACATCTCTACATTGTACTCGGAAGCACTATGATATGATACTGGTATGGATATGGCCTAATGTCCGTCCGTCCGTCCATCCATCCGTGTACAATTTAATTCTTCCACTGGTGTCTAACACAGATTATAGACAGATATAGACTATTAAATTAAAATATATATATTTATTTTGAAGTAGAATAATCGGTTAGTCTGGAATCGCGCATATGGATTGCGTGACGTCATAAAGAAGTCTTCATGTGTGAAGAATCTATTTTTTAGCCATCTGCTTCAACGACTATTCAGCAAATAAGATAAATACTCGTATTATAGTGCATATATAAGTATAAATGTATATTCATTTAATTGAAAACATATATTTATTTTTTAGATTTTTTTTGTAACTAAATCGTCTCATTCGCCTCAATGCTCGAATAACTTTGAATGTAGTTTCTACTAAACAATAAACCTATACGAGTATAATAATGACAACGATCTGTGTACAGAATACTATTTTCATTGAATAGAGTACTAAACAATTTTCATAAAATCTAGTGTAAGGTCGACAGTAAGTACAATTGTAGTATAGTTGATTGTTAAATACATAGATACGTATATGCATATTAATTAAAAGGTAGGTAAGTAACAGTTAAATAATCAATGATAATTCCCCTTATTATATCGCTTCCGTCCGCTTCGATGCGCTCGGTCTGATGTGAAGAAAATTGTCCTTAAGATGAAAACAAATGACTGTAAAACAAAATGGGTTGAGATAAATGAAGTAAAGCGTATTCTTTGTATTCTGTGTAAAGAGGATTTCTAGTGATCTAATTGTTGTTTTGTATTGTCGTTGATGAGCTGCTAGGTACTATTGTGTTTGACCTTACGTTGCGAGACGACCATTGTGCAATCTATTGCAGCACGCAACTCAACTCTAATCACTTGCAAATCTAACCAACCTGCTTTTCGTATCAGACATTTTTTTATATTTTTTATATACTATATACTTTACTTTTTTGAAGGTTTGACTGATAATCTATTGATAAATCTATAGATCAGAAGATCACACTTTAATTCCCACAAGGATAAGCAGAGACAATGGAGCGTTACTTCCTACGGTCCTGTCATAACTCTCATGCTTTTTTTTATATTTACGAGTACAATAAAAAAATGTCATCAATTTCGTACACCAAGATTTGTGTTAAATAAAGTAAAATTAACTCCTAAAACGACAGAAAAGGACAACAATCTCTCTGCTTCGTTCGCGTCCCTAATTCTGCTCATACGAGTACAAGCTGTACTTAATGATTACGAACTAAAAGTAACACAACTTGAATACTGTGGTATCGTTGATGTCAATCGTGGGAAGGATTAAGGCGTTAAGCGAACAAAGGTTCTACTTTTACTCTGAATTATAAAGCATGTGAGGTCTGACAGATTAGTTGTCCAACAAGATAACAATAATGTAACTGTACATGTCAGTTCAATTCTATTAAATAAACATACCTATGTTACCTAAAACGATTGTTAATCGCGTGCCTTAGAAGTGAAATCTTATAATTAAGGAAACGGAGTATTAAAAGATGTATTACATGGGTTTCCATTTCTGTTAGTAAATACTGTATTATTATTATTATTATTATTATTTTGAATTGTCACTCGACATCTGACCTCGACTTGCCTCAGTTACCTTCATTATGCCGGCAGATAATAAAGTTATCTTTTGAATTCGGAGCTTTATTTCCTTCCTTTAAAGGTTTTAAGAGTTTCAAATAAGGTACTTTATCTTATCGATTTTTTGCCCAATTTATTACTTACTACAAATTTAAATGTAGCTATTGGCTTAATAAAACTGTATTTACTATGCGCTCTATTAATTTAATGAACTTTAAGGAAATAATTAAAATTTAGTTGTTACTTTTTAACATTACGACACTAAGCTAAACCTGCTTGTATCATTAAAAGAACCTAATAAGATTTTTATTTATAATTAAAATTTGTAAAATAAAACTAATTATAATTTAAATATTTAATTTTGAATAAATCTTACGTTTTGATAATTATAATAATGATTAAAATTCAATAATAGAATAATGACTTTTTTATCATCGTCATAATCAATTTCACTCCACAATTCCACGCAGCAGACAACGGATAGCTCTTTCCACGATTCTGACACAACTCAATCAAATCAATCAAATTGTCGCCTTCTTCCCTCTGACAAAACTCTTTCTTTGTTATACGTCTAGTATACCTAATATCTATAAAATGCTCGTAAATCGCCTTTTATATTAACTTATTCCATGTGATTTCGCGTAATAAAATCTGGTTTTATATTTATACCTACAATAAAGGTTGGTAATTATTACCAGTAATTACTATTTTTCAAGTGTAAAACGCAGTATAACTGTATAAGATGTATATATTGCAAAGGTAATATAAACATCCTAATAGCATTTTAGCACGTGCATAATAATAGTATGGAAATCTGTAGTATGTAGAGTAAACTACGAAACATACGACAATTGATGCAATTGGCAAAAAATATGCCAGATGTAAATCGTAGAAAATAAGGCTTACATTAAAAAACTGATTCAACAAACGGTTATCTCTGTCGCCGTCACTATACTAGCCAAAACTATACACCACTATCACTATCCTTCAACGTAATTCTAAATCAGTCAATCAATCAAATTGTTACGCCTTTTTCCCACGGGGATAGGCAGAGACTACGCCACGATCCTGACACAACTCCCCTCGCTTCCCTCATATCCACTCGGTTATATGCACTCGGCAAACCTACGTTCTTGAGGATTTCTCCAATTTGGTCGAAAAACACCTTTCTGGGTTTACCTCAGTTTAACACGTCCATCCACATCGGAAAAATAAACATCGAAATTCTGTTTTCTGTAAAACATGTGTACGATAATTTATTGTTATAATTTCGCTTTCATTTCGAACATTATTCTTCTCAATAAATAAAAAAGTCGGTAGTAATATAAAGTATTCATTAGTAGCAAGATTTTATCACATTACGTCAAATTACGTCACAAACGGTCATTGGCGTTAAGTGAAAGTACACCAAATCAAACGAATGAACGATCTGCACTTTCGTCGCGTTGATTGTCATTCAAAATATGTCCTTACCGATTTCACCAGGAATCATCATTAGACTTCACACCACGGCGTTGCTTAAAATATTTTTACTAAATGCGTATTGAATTATAATTTCGGCCTCTGATTCGAAATCAGTTTCCTCTTATATACACCTGTATCTATTACATTTCGATACTAATCGTGCTTGTATCATAGAAACAAGACGATTGAAGTATAATTATATTTAAAATATAGCGGGGTTTCTTGGTTGCACCATTGCACTACCATTACACATTGTAGTTTGTAGTACCTATATTTGCACCCTGGCCATAATTTCTCACCATCCCAAAGGTTTGTTGTTAGAAAATGCCTAACAGGCAAAATATGTTAACTCGCATATTATTAACCTATTTGTAAAGTTTTTTTGGTTCAATAAAGGATTTAAATAAATAAATAAAATTGGTCGCTATTATAAATAAAGATCCATTGACGGAACGTTAACTGTTTGGGACCTGAGCCCACGGTATCATCTTACATTAGCAATTGCTATAATATTACTGGCCAGTAGCCTTCCCTAGTAGTGTTCTATCTAGATGTTTAATATAGGCTCATATATATGACAGCGCTCCAGGAATATAGGCGATTGCTACTACAGCAATCAGCACTAGCATTACCTATGCCGGCCTAATTGTAACCGGAAACTTACAAGCTGATCCTGATAAGCGTCTTAGTCACTTTAATGTGAAAGCTATGAGAAAAATTTTTTGCTTCGACCGGGAATCGAACCCGGGTCTTGACGCGCAACGGAGTGTTGTGCTAACCAATGCGCCACGCCTGTCATTTAAATCATTGTTGATGATCTATTTGTCTAGAAAATTATAAAATCACTAACATAATTATTATTCGTTCTTCATTTCATTATTTATTATTTGAATATTACAAATATCAATCAAATTGTTACGCCTTTTTCCACAGGGATAGGCAGAAACAATGTACTGACATAACTCTCTCGCTTCCCTCACATCCACAATCCTCTTATTACACGCTCTGCGGTTATGGGCACTAGGCAACCCATAATGGATAATAAAAAAAGAGACGGATATTTGCTCTTAGTTTGACATTTTTTAAAATTAATTGATGTACATCCCGCCAAAAATACGCATTATATTAGTTGCTCTTTTTGATTTCTTATAAAAACAGACGAATGTCGTTAAAAATCTGTTGGAAGAAACTAGATTTCGACTTTGTTGATATGTCAGACAACCGGTTTTATAAGATAAGGTTTGACGACGTGTATTCATCGCTAGATTTATGTACTCCGTAGTTAGTTTGCTCAACGGTCGAGTCGGGCCGTTATGTAAGAGCCATGACGTGCTACAAGCAACAATCTTCAATAGATAATACATCTCAGTGCAGTAATAATTTATATGACAGACATATGCATAGTATACAATGAGCTGCCATTATTTACTGGGAACATTGTGATGGAATCATTACTGACACACAAACACATTGACACCTCAGTAGAGTGGGAGGCAGTGGTGCCAAGTTTGTCGATCCGGGGTAGTACCACCACTTACAAGTATAAAGGCCGTAGAATGACTGTCGCGTTTCGGGATCATCTTGTTACCAAATTGCCGGTTCCAACTAGACCATTATAGTGGATGCAACTGTTACTTGCAATTATTAAACTGTAGCGCCTCCATTTATGGATTTATAGACTCCATTTATGGTCCATAAAGGACCAAAATCAGGCGAGCTGCTCATATGTCGAGCCACAATAAAAAAAATGGAAAGAATACGAGTGTATATTGATAGCTCAGATCCGACTGTGGAAGGAAAATATTATACTCGTATATCTATCTTATTTGGTTAGTTGGGCTTGATATATTTCTTAATAAATATATCCCATTATTATATTTGTTGTTATTGTAACTCGACATATGATAGCAACCCGCCTAATGTTAGGGTAATGTGCGGTCTATGAATGGAGGTGACGGCTAAAAAGTCACTTCTTGGTCTGTTATACTTGTAAGTGGTGGTACTATCCCGGATCGGCAGACTGGGCACCACTGCTTACCACTCTTTAAAATTAGGACACAATTAATTGGAATTTAACGTTGGTATTATCAATGCATCTCGAACTTGTTCTAAGCGTACAAAATGTTGATTAGTTAAACATTCAAAAATAGTCTTGTAATTACTCAACACCTGTCGCGAATTGATATTCAATTTATCATTATTGAATATCGCCGAAACTGCATTAATACGGTGAATTATGGATTACATTTATTATGCTTAAATCGAGTTTAAAATATTTTAAATAGAAATTGTGAATGTGAAGGAAGCAAGGGAGTTGTATCAGGATCGTAGCAAATGGCGCTCCATTGTCAATGCCTATCCCTGTAGGAAAGAAACGTGACAATTTGATTTGATTGATTAATAGAATTAGATTATTTCGCGACTCATGTGGTGCATTGGTACCAAACAAATTGGTAGTTGCTACTACAAGTACTTACAAACTGATTCCTACAGGAGACTAAGTCACTTTACGTTCTATATACTTGTAAGTATACGTACCAGGGGCGTAGCTACCGCCGTATCTGCCGTATTAATTATACCGGGCCCCCAACGTGCGTAAGCAAATATTGCTGTCAGAACTGTCACTATTGTCCATAGTGACAGTTCAGGCAGAAACTTTAGAAAAAGTCATCATCAGCTATAAATGATAAATAAAGGCAAGGAATGTATGTATATTTATTTTGAATTGTTTGTAAAAAATTTGGAAAAAGTGACAGATAGATAATTTTATGCAAACATTTTTTTTCCATTTGTGAGAAATCTTTACCCTAAGGGCCCCTAAACAAATTTTTATACGGGGCCCTGCCAAGGCACGCTTCTGGTACTTACTATCCCGGATCACCATACTGGGTTCTACTTCTACCCCTATTATAATGATTGATTATTATATTTACCTACCTACTTACCTGGTAAATAATTATAACCTGAGCAAAATTCTCATCAAATAAAAAAAATGCTAAAAATATCCACCTATTACCTACTTACTCAAGAAGCTAAGTGAATTGTGAGTCCGTAGATTATTAGATTGTCCGTTGTTGTGAGAATATTTGTGTATTGTTTCTGTTTCCTTTTACAAATCGTATAATTTGAATAGTTATTATGTAAGTGCAATGGTGGTATTTTTATGTCTTATGAGTAATACATGATTCATTTTATAGGAAAAACATGTGTTATTACTCATGAATGGCTCTTAATAATTTTAGGTGACTTATGTAGGTAGGTATTCAAATTTATAATTCATTCAATTTATAATAATTATGATAAATTTTCTCTTTTAATCTATATGAAGAACATATAGATTTTTTTGTATCTATTTATTCAATCAGTCAATTTGTCACGCTTATTCCCACAGGGATAGGCAGATATAATTGTATCTATTCTAAGTACAAAAACAATTTTTATATTGTTCTTTTTATCAGAAAGAAAGCGTTTTGGATACAGCTTGTAAGTTACCGGTTCCAATTAGGCCAGCACGACTGCTACTTAATTGCAGGCGGGGTGTTGCCATATTTCGAGTCACAATAAAAAAACGCCATAAATCTGTTACTGGAAAACAAACCGTTTAAATTCGTATTTCATACAATGCATTTTATGACCTATCACAACACAAAGTATACTCACTAGTATGTGAATACCAATAACTCAAAGGAAGTTGTAAGAGAGACTTAGTACGCGAATCATAAATATGTAATTATAGCAAATAAAATGTTATAAATATTTATATTTCTATTTAATACCGTTACTTATCATGACTAGAACTATTAGGTTTATATCAGAGGTATAATACTTATACTTGCCATGAATCATAGATAACATCAACAAATAGAATTACTTGTAACAGCAACATCTAAGTAAATAAAAATATATTTAGTTCATGAATATTATAATCAGACATTCTAGAAAAAGCAGATGTATGCATAACCAAATAGCATGAATAGAATTGTAGATGCAGTGCCGGATTTAAGCATAGTCAACCTAGGCAGTTACCTATGGGCCGCCACCACAGTCTCTGCCTATGGGCCGCCCATTCAAATCCGGCGCTGTGTAAGGAAGAAAGGAGAGTTGTGTCAAGATCGTGGAAAATGTGCTCCGTTATATCTGCCTAACCCTGTGGACATCAAGTCGTGAATTAATAATGAAATTATATATTAGATAGATATAACAAGATTTACTAAATAATTCCGGGAGTGCAATTTATAAATAACTAGCTGTGCACGCATTACTATGGCTCAGTTCGATTGAATAGACAGGAAAAGAATAGGAAACATAGGTTTCTAATATGCATAAGTTTTTTGGCTGGCATGGTGACAGCAATTGAGGCAACTTTAAGATGAACAGTTCAGCTAAAGGTTTGAGTAAGAAATTTTAGTTAAATCACCATAGTTATATCTCTTACAAATCCCTAGTATCCTCATGGTCCATCATCAGATACTCCAGATTTACAATTTGATAGTAGCCCAGCTAAAAGCTCATAGTAAAATCATTATTTTTTTATTGTGGTTCCACATTGGACAGCAACCCGCCGGTTGTTAAGTTAAGTGCGATCCATGAATGAAGGTGACTGCCACTACAGTTATTACACTATATATAATTCAGTCGCATCCACTAAGCCGGCCTAGTGAATCCGGTAACTCACAAGCCGATCCCGATACACGACTAAGTCACTTCACGGTCTGTAATTGGTGGTACAACTACGAATCGGCAGACTGGGCACCACTGTCTACCATTCTTTGACAACTAGGCCCCAGAGCAAATATCCCTCCTCTTTTTTTATAAACAAATACTTTGGTTAAATCATTATAGTTACATCTAATACATATTTTTATGTAATAAAAATCTGCCAGTAAAAATGCAGCGTTGTGTCAAAATTTCTAAATAATCCATTATATTTGGAGAAGTAATAGTCTTCTGACGAGGCTGCGATATGATAAAAATAATGACAGTCGATAAACGCCTTAGACTTTAGACGTATGCGGTTTGCAATTTATATTTGAATCATCAATATTATAGACGTGCTTAGCGATTAGAACGTGCTTAGCTAATAGAAATATTTCAATTACCTTCACGTTTCACGGTTGCAAATAATGTCAATATTCGTATCTACTTTTCTCACTACGTTTGATTTTAACGTAATCTCTTCCTGATCACCGCTATTACAACAATAAAACGTGGTTTAAGTGTTTTAGATGGTTCTCATAGTGAATGGACTAGTTTCTGTAGCACCAGTTGCTTAGAGTGACCTACAGTGTTCCGGTGAAACTTATTTGGGTCGTCGGTCAAAGCTGAAGCGGGGCGACGAGGACCTAGTCCAGTTCATGCAGACAAGACGCAGGTTTGGGCGTTCTCGACGAAAAAAATTGCATTCTTACTCTTTGTAACATCTCCCTTGGTTTCTCGGATAGACTAAACAGACATCCTAGTAATCTCCCTTCGCTGTGATTTGATTCAAGTAATCACATCGGCTTTTAAGACCACCTAATGTAAACTTAAAATCCTGAACAAGGCTTTTCACTCCGAAGAGTTATTCAAGGTTCATTTGCCTTATCCTTTACTTATATGTAACCTTGGGTCCTAAGTAAAACGAAAATAAGTTCCTCTAGCTGCGTAGTGACAGCGACTAAGACTAAGATACAGTCGTTTTTTTCAATCGTTGGCAGTCTTGAACCTCCCTTTGCTTACCATCAGGCAAGTCTAGCGTCACAATAAAGAGTTATTATTATTAGTAGACTCAAATATTTAAATATTTTAGGCTGGATGGCCAAAAATATTTCAAACGCAGAGCTTGTAAGGAAGTTGTGTCAAGATGATGGCAAGTGGCGCCATTGTTATTGCCTATCCCTGTGGAGGAAAGGCGTGACAAATTGATGTGATAATATTTACAAATATTTAAATTTATTAACTATATTTTTAAACATAGATGATTAATGTACAATGTACTTGTACATACTAATATTTCTGAATCACCTAACTTGGTTTATAGATGAATCACTGTGTCTTTAAATACTAACTAAAATTATAAATATTATCCTTCGCATAGTAGGATAATATTTATAATTTTATTGTAAACAATAATATAAACAAATCATACTCCAATACATGCAAAATTATTTATAATTAAATAAATCTTTGATTCAAATGAATTATTTAATATTACATTAATCCTTAAGTAATAAGGATTATTTAGTCAATTAGTAAATAATGAGTAAGGTATTTAAAAATATAATAGATGAGGATATGTAGAACTTGCTTTTAGGTCTGGTAGCCTTTTAGTCTCCACCAGTAGGAGATTCTCTTTAAGGCGAGAAATCTCTGCGTTATGAACAAAACGTTTTTTAGGCGAAATAAGGTCGATATTTGCAAATCATTTGAGCGTGCGATATTTTTCGTACGAATAATTTACCTTTTATAACAAGATTTTGTTAATTTATAGAAAACCGTGTGTTAAATATATATATAGGCTATTAAGTGTCCAATTTAATAATTGACTATTTATATTTACAAATAAAATCTTATGGTTATTGCTTAAAAACCAAGAACCGACAATTTTTGTGCATTTTTTTAAAATAATATAAAGTATTTGTATGTTCCGTTCGATTAAGTGTTTTTTGACCATTTCTTATATATATATATATCGTCGGTAAAATCACGAAGAGACGTATCTCAAAAATTAGCTGTTTTGAGTTGAGTATGCCATCGCATTCACAGACTCGAGTTTCATATTGTCACCAAAGGACGTGACTGTATTCCATTCCTTTATGCCAGTACAACGTGTCGCGAAGAGACGTAACTCAATTTTAGGGAAAATTTTGGTATCACGAAAAAGCCTATCTCGATTTACGTCTGTTCGTGAAAAATTTTTTTTTCTTAATATTACAATTTATCGTCGCTGGTTCTTGATGTTCAAGTAAACCTGTAAACGAATTGACTAATTTTTTGTTGAATGATTTGTTTATGTTGTGATAAAATATACTACTCTATAAGACTGCTACTCCTAATCTAATATTGCTTTGTAAAGAGATTTTTGTTTTAATTCTGACCCGACTTCTGACCTCGATGCGTTTGAAGGTGCGATTCCGTTGGCGACTCCAGACTGCGACAGCATACTTGACTTCTGGTTTGTATGAATCGGTATGAAATTGATTGCGTGCAAGACGACACTGCGGTCTGCAGCCGCCGCATGTCGCTAGTGTATCTAGCCGCAGTGCCAGTCATCGTATTGAATAACTTTCTTCGTGTGATCTGCAATATCCTTTATTGAGCTTGTTTTCTAGTGAATGTTGAGTATGGCAGAAGAAGCATGAGAGTAAAATTAACGCAGTAGAAATGCGGGCGTCAAGGAGTGTATGTGGAGTGACGATAGCAGATAGAATAAGGAATAGCACATTGCGTGATAGATGTGGTTTGAAAGAAGATGTAGTGACAAGAATTGAAAAAGGAATGTTTCGATGGTTTGGGCACATAGAAAGGATGAGTGAAAGGAGATTGACGAAAGGAATTTATAAAGCTAATGTGGATGACTGCGTTAAACAAGGCAGACATAGGAGGGTGTTTTTCGACCAAATCGGAGACATCCTCAAGAAAGCTAGGTTGCCTAGTGCCTATAACCACAGAGCCTGTATGAAGAGAATTGTGGATGTAAAGGAAGCAAGGGAGTTGTGTAAGGATTGTGGTAAGTGGCGCTCCATTGTCTGCCTATCCCTGTTGAAGGAAGGGATGACAGTTTGGTTAATTGATTTTCTGTTACTTGTAGTATATAGGTGTAATAATAACATAAACAAATCGTAGTCCTCCTCCTCTTCTAAGAAAAGTAACAAAAGATGCAACGCAACTCGCAACGTTTTATAACGACTGCACAACTGTGTAGCTGTCCGCGTATTCAGTCTGCAGACCTTGATGGTCAACAAGAGGAGGTCCAAGAGGTCCAACAACTGAATAAAACAGAGTGAGTTCATGGTTTCCCCAGTCACCATTACTATGTCGACCAAAGTTACTTCTTTATGCATCACTTGAAGAATCCAAGGTTATAGAATGGAGAGAACACATGGGCAAGCATTCCTCTTTTCGATTGTTTTACAAAGAAACGACAAACCAAACCTTTTAGTTCGACTGCCGATTCGAAGACAAAACGTGGATGCTTCCCCCGACCTGTGCGGGTATTACAAGCGTGTAAAAACGAGGCAGTAACAAGGTTAAAAAGCTCCATGGTACATTCTCTGTGGTATAGGCGATAGAGGCACAAAGCCGCTATATCTATGCGAAGTTGCAGGGGCTTCAGAGTTCGCCGGGCTTCTGCATCTCCCATAAGTCGGACAGCTGGGCGCTGCGATGAATCTAGTGCATCAAAAAGATACTTGGCAGACCAGTCCTAGAGGTGTGAACAGTACTCTGCGCAAAATCAAATTTGAGCCTTGTATAGCTGGCGAATCTGGCGTGAAGAACCGCCGCACCTTGTTCAGGCAGGATGTCAAGTTTCGGTCGGGCGGGCCAGTAAGAGGAGGCTTTCCGATGTGGTCACTGTGATTTAAGTCGCTGAGAAGGCTCGTTCCTAAAATATCCAGTTTGTCCGAAGTACCGAGGGAGATGTTACAAAGAAAAGAAAAGGAATATTATATATTTAGCAAGACATACTAAAACATATCCAAATAATCAGATAACTGTTGCATCAAAATCACACACGCAATATTAAACAATTAAATAAAACACCGATTGAAAATAAGATTTCACATAAAAATTACGGTCGTAGATCTGATGTAGATGTGCTTTGGCAGTACACCTTCGATAAGGAGCCAATAACATATTATCTATTATACGCAACTACCTCATTATTAATATTTAATCATTTTGTGAGTTTATTGCATTTCTTTTCTAAATATAATAAACAATAAAACCGTATTTTGTTATTTTATAATACCTATTTGTTTGGCGTAAACGAACTTGATGCAATTTTTCCTTATCACGAATGGACGTATCTAAATATTTATTTAATAAAAATTATATTACTTAAAAACTAGTGCATCTAAATTAAAAATAAATATAGAGACATCTAAAGAGATAATACCGTTCATAAATAGTAACATTAATATGTCGATAAAACTTTTAAATTTTGAAGGAGGGCCCCAAGTATGAACACATTTTCCTTAAAATCGCTCTACTGTAAAAGTATTAAAACTGAGATACGTCTCTTCGTGATTTGACCGACGATATATTTTAAGTTAATAAGATTTCAGGAAGTCTAATTATTTGATCGTCAAAAGTACCTCGAAATAGGATATCGTCGAGGATCCCTGCCTTAAGTAAAGAAGCACCTTGGCAGACATGAACTGACACTTGCTTACATTCAGATAAGTCGAGGTCTGATGGCGAGTCACAATAAAAAAAACTTACAAGCTGTTTCCAATAGTCACTTCAAGGTCTAACTAAAGTGGTACGCCCACCAACAGCTTGCCTACCACTCATAGTTATTAACCAAGATTTTATTTTTCCAGGAATATTAATCAATTGCTTTAACAATTGGTTACGTGGTGTCATTCAATGGAGGGTCACTGGAGAATTAAATCAAGCGCATAAACAAGCAAGATGAATAAAAGTACACAGAACGTTTCTACCAAGTTTTCTGCTGGCATGGACCGCTGGCAGAACACACTAGAAGAAATGATCAATCTACGTTCATCACATAATAATGTTTTCAAAGATAATTATTGGGTAAGTTTCATATGTGGTTTGAAAGAAGATGTAATGAGATTAACTAAGGGATGAATCGATGGTTTGGGCACATGGAAAGGATAAGCGCAAGTAGATTGACAAAAGCAATCTATAAATGTTATGTAGATGGATGCGTTAAACAAGGCTGGCCCAGGAGGGTCTTATCCTATCAAATCGGAGATATCCACAAGAAAGCTAGGTTGCCTAGTGCCCATAACCATAGAGCTTGTGTGTAAAGAGAATTGTGGGTGTAAAGAAAGCGAGGGAGTTGTGTCAAGATCGTGGCAAGTGGCGCTCCATTGTCTCTACCTATCCTCACGTGAAAGAGGCGTGGCAATTTGATTGATTGATTTTGAAGTTTAATATAATATGTACTCGTAATAATAAGACCAAAATATATTTCATCACTTTTGTGATACGAGACATCTGTCTTCGTGTTGCCTGTTGGAAAGCAAACGGAGGATTAAAAGCGCCGATGAATGAAAAACAGTTGACGGTTGTATCATTCGCCGTCACTATGCCGGCCAAACTTGCGTTTTTACCACTTGTCAAAGCGTCCTTTTGGAGAATACACGGGCCGGTGAAGCATTCCACTTGTAAATTGTTCAACATACTAACATATTAAACCAATTTTATAATTATTGAATACTGTTATATTTAATGAAGCTTTTGATTCCGTTAATATTTATTTATTCATAAAGTATGTATTTAAAATGCACACTTCCCAATACAACGGAAATACATCCACTTGTTATTCAACTCATATTATGATATATTATTATAGACTCTTACAAAGTTATATGCAGTAGTTTAATTAAAATTAAAATGTAACTTTGTTGTTAAGACTTTAAGATCGACTTTGGTTCGGCAATGTCTCTCATAGAAAGTTGTGTATAAGAGCCACAGTAAAACAAGGTAAAAATTAATCTATCAATTGTTGTGTACCGTTTAACATGTAGAATCTAGTATTTACGGCGATTTCTTTAATTTGACGTAACAATATAGTTTTTTTTAAATCTAATGAAATTGTCACGGCTATATTCCTCAGGGATAGGCAGTAAAACTTATACCATGAATATAGGTTTATTGTTATTGCTAACCATCAGACAAGTAGAGGTCAAATGGATGTCGAGTCACAAATAAAAAGATTGGGCAAATATATTATGACACGTCTACAAAAAGACGTTAAAAAACACCGTTGTAATATATCTATTGTACTTTATTTCATTTGATATACAATAGCTTAAAATGTTTGGATCCAATAATATTTCTGTGTGTACTACCCATTATTGCCTTTGCATTATTTAGTATCTTTTGGTACCCTGGAAGAGATCGGTCACTATATTTTTAGACTATAATTCGCATAATAAAGAGTACATCTATCTATTTATCTATAATTAGAGTATTTACTTAAACGTTCAAACACTATATTTTATTACCTACCAAGGAACATTAAAAATCTTTTAGGTACCCTCTAGTTAAGACAAATTTTAACATGTCTGCCTGATTATGTACCAGTACTAATATGCTTACTTTACAATATTTCTAATACTTATATATTTATTAAATTCTTACACATCTTTTAAGGCTTTTACAATCTTGACCTATTTTGACTCTTCTCCTATTTAGAAATCGATGAAACCTCAATAATTATGCTTTAACAAAATTATATAGCCACTAACAGTATGAAATATACCTTTTCACTGTAAATATTACGTATTAAATTCGTAACTCCTAAGTATTACTCGGTCATAATCGACAAACCAACACAATGCAACCACTTTCGTATAGATAAATACGTTTGTCATACATACTCAATATCACATATGACGGTTAGGATCCTATTAAATATAAGCGACAAAATGTAAACTTTACTTTATGGTTTAAACATTATTTGTTATTAGCATAAATAGTGCAGCATCAGTAGTAGTACTGATGCTGATGACATCAGTAGTAGAAACAATAAACAATGTTCGCGCAAAATTTAAGAAAATACTAGCATAAATAGTTTTTTGTTCCTGCTATAAGTAATATCCTTATAAAATCAATCATTAAAAACGTATTAAAAACGACTAAAAACGGTATCAAAAACTTATTATGAATAAAAAATCCCTCTATTGTGGTAAATAAGGATCAAATTTTAAAAAATTGGGACATTTTTTATTTAAATTGAAGATCTTTTTGTATGTGGTCTCAAAGATTTTAGTATTTTAAAATGACTATTTTGAAATACTCGATTATGACTCTTTTATCTATACACCACACCGACTGTTATACTTTAAAACGTTTTTTAACGGTTTAAAAAACCGATTAAAACATTATGATAATCCCTTTAGAAATCAAATTTAAAAATAACTTTAAAACTGATATCTGTTATATTAAATAATATTAAGGAAAGAAGTTCTTTCATCCATGGTTTAGATTAGAGGTTTTACTGGGCGATGATAAGTTAATAAGTGACATTATAGTTTAATACAATAGCTACTATAAAAATACCTCTATGTTTGCATTTTCATTTGCGGAACCACCTTAAAACCAGTACATATAATAATAAAATACTCATACTTACGTATCAAAAACACTTTCTTTTCGCTGTCCGGTGAGCTTATTATTGCGAAGTTGATATTATTATATTAAATTTATAATAAAATATAGTACGAGTATATGCAGGGTTTAAAATAATGTGCGTAATGCAAAATCTAACATACTGGCACTTAATAAAAACCGTTTCAGCGGTCATCAAAGTGTTACATCATATGACGTAACAAGCCAAATATGTACTATAACTACGTCTTCCTATTTGCCATTGGTATCAATAACTGTAATTTTATAGCGAACGATTTATGTAACAAAGTATACTAATAAATAAGCTAGAAAAAACAATAGAAGAAAGGTCTCTGCGATTTGAAGTTCTCATTGTCCAAAGTCCATTTATTCAATTCTAACACGGTCATCCTCAGTCCATAAATATTACAACCGACTGGCCACGACATCTGGTCGGGGTTTCCGATGCTTGAAAAAAAATTACTCACTTTCGCAAAAATAAAACGAGGCTTGTTATTACAACTTACAAGCTGATTCCGAAACGCGACCAAATCACTTCACGGTCTGTTCATTTGTACTACGTTTAAGGTACTAATTGACAAAATAGTCGCAATAGTCACTATTGCATAATTTAAAACATCATTGTCAAGATGTTAAAACGTCTATCATAGCATGTTGGTACTTTAAACTTGCTTGTATTATAGAAACTAGACATACGCGCAGACCAGTATAGATAGACAAGTTTTTTTATTAAGAATTATAGGTACTAGCACAAGATTTATATTAGTTTGGCTACCATTACACCTGCCAAGACCACCTTAAAAGTAAAATATAACAAAACAAATTGTCAAGCCTTTTTTCCACGGGGATAGGCAGAGACAATGGAGCGTCACTTTTCACGATACTGACATAACTCCATATAAAATAACCTCTTCCATTATACACAAAATTAGTATTAAATCATTCAGTATACATTAACAGATTGCTAAAAAGTATACCGGAACGAAAACATTTCGAATGTGATCTTTTAAATTTGCTTCAATTATCATGTGATAGCTAGTTTGCAAACCAAATATAGGGTGCTAAATATTCGATATTTCATGACACCACCTGTATACACAGTATGTTTATTGTTATTGAGAAAGGTATTCTCAGAACTTGATCTGGATTTTAAGAAACAACTTTCCTGGCTCGTTTGTTAGTAATCATTATGGCTCTAGAAAAGAAACGATTTTTTCTTTCTCATAAATTTCTAAAGAGGTAATACTTAAAAAAAGAGGTTTAATAAATAAATGATATATTAAATAGCAGGTATTAGTGGCAATAATGGCTGGTTGGGTACATCTAATATATCGTAGATCTTGGTAAACATTTCGACTTTTTCAAACAATCATTGTCTTGTCCACTTTGTCCTTGAAGCTGCGTTTTGAAGGATCCAGCGGGGTTAGGTTGGGCAAGTTAAAACGATTATCGTCTCTCGTCGGCGATTGTAAAAATAATAATATCTAAGCTAAATCCAATAAAACGACACGTTTGTGCGACGACACGTTTGATCATTATCATCAATAGTCTCATTTTGGTGGATTTAGCCTAACTTTTATTATTTTGACAATCGTCGACGACAGACGATTATCGTTTTAACTTGCCCAACCTAAAATCGTATTTAGGAAGGTCGTTTCATATCAATTAATCTACAGAAGAAGGATTAATGAAACTTTTTTGGTGCAGCCTTTCGTGGTGATAGGCTGCACCATCAATTGGTACTACCAAAAACATTATTATTATCGTCGTCGAGTTCACGCCTTAATCCCACAGGGATAGGCTCCAACTCCCGACACAACTCTCTCGCTTTCTT
Organism: Tinea trinotella; assembly: GCA_905220615.1. Classification (NCBI taxonomy): domain Eukaryota; kingdom Metazoa; phylum Arthropoda; class Insecta; order Lepidoptera; family Tineidae; genus Tinea; species Tinea trinotella. The sequence continues at coordinate 9,387,083 of HG992305.1, forward strand.
CACATCCTCAATTCTCTTTATATTTTATGGTTTTGCACTGCGGATTATGTTGCTAAATATTTTCTACATATTATAATTTTTATCCTTTTTATTACAGGCACAAAATGGATATGACGAATTACGGCGATATGTCAAACAAGGTGGCGATTTCAGTAAAGAATTGGCTGCCATACTACAAGAAAGGTATTTTACTCAATATATTTATATTATATTGTATTATATTAGGTTTAGTACTATTAGAAATACAGTTTCACTACTGTAATTAATTCGAAAGGTCTTTTATAACAAGAGCAATTCGGAGTTATTTGGATTACACGAAAGTTGAACAGTAAAAGCAAGTAAGAATACTTCAAATTCTATTCGACATCGCTCAAATTGTTCCGAATTTTGTTCCTAGTTTGACAAACCTATATTATATTACAAAAGATATCATTCATTATGTATGGGGACTTGGGCTTAATTGTATTAACAGTTTAATATGCATTTTAAAATAGTTTGATGTACGAAGAATACAATATAATTGGAATTTATCCTTTATTTTGCATAGTTTAGGTGTGCAAAATGATCGAAAAAGCAAAATTGTTAATAGTTTTATCAATACAAGTATCGAAACTACCATATATATATTTTTTCATCATTGAACATTACAAAAGTAGTACATAAAAGCCTAAAATGGATGATGTCCTTATTAAATAAGTAAATAAATTATGGATACGGGTGGTGCACCTACATTTTATGAAAAAAAAATTGGGTCATTTTTTTGAACTTTACTGATCTATTGCTATAAACAGTGTCATGTGACAAATTCATTAAATCAATCAATTTTTCACGCCTTTTCCCACAGGGATAGGCAGAGAAAATGGAGCGTCACTTACCACTATCCTCAAACAACTTCCTCCCTTGACAAATAAAGCATTCAAATTTTTTTTCACCTTATTTGTCATCTTGACCTGTAGTTTGAGGTCTAACATCAGTTGGGCTAAACTATCATTATTTACATATTTCATAACAAAGACATTTTTAACAATGTTAAAAATGTCAGAGCGAGTATAACGACATGGTTTTTTTCTTACATGAATATTTAACCAAGTAATTATTACCCGTTATACGTCGCTCTTACTTTGCATCGTGTTTTTTCACTTAAATAGCTCATACTTGTAATACAAACAATGCACCAGTTCAATTAGATAAGAAATTTTATCGATATCACTGCGCAACGTTTATTTTACACAAATCTATTATAAAACTAAAACAATGCTTATTGTTTCAAATTAAATGTTAAACTAAAATTCCATTGCGTTTAACATTTTTAATGTTACTTTCTGATTGCATTAAGATAAGATAGTTAATCTTTTTCTAAACTAGTTCAACGTTATTACGAGTATATGTGAAAGGTGACAAACATGTATGCTTATCATTCCCATGAAAATGCACAAATTTGAAATTTGTGTTTATGCCAATTCACAACACAATGCTAAAATGATATTTTAATAATCAATATTTACTTTAATAAACAGAGATTCATATTAATAGTAAACTTGACAGACTATTAAATCTTCTAATCAGCTGTTACATAATTATCTTCCATAAAGAAAGCCACAACAAATCATATAAAGAGAATATAATCCTATAAAGATTATTCGTATCTTGAACATTTTATTTTGTGTTTTAATCTTGAAATAAACAAGACAATGGGCGCAAATCAAAAATAGATCTGTGCGAGGATACGCCAAGTGGGCCGCTGTGTGCTCGAAATACCACAAATCTTCTATGTCAGACACCTATTTACACACATAATAAGTAAAATAAATAATATTAGCAACTTGTATGTAAATATTAACAATATATTATTTAAAGAATACGTAGTGAAACGTTTTACTCCTATTACTTTTTGAATATATTTAATATTAGTTACTGGGACGTGTTCTATTTTTGTAATGAAGCTCTGAATAATTATATGCATCGAAACAAAATGTTATTTATTATTATTATTTCGATGACCATCATGTTAACGATTTGACTAAGATTATATCTGACGAATGTCAATTTAATCCAATGAATTTATCATGACTTTTTCCTACAGGGATATGCGCCATTTGCCACGATCCTAAAATCCTGACACAACTCCCTCGCTTCCCTACGGAATTGTTCTGTTCTTTAAATTAGAATTCCACATTTTACAATTTAAACCACCATCGCAGTTACATTTAAATTATAATATATCTAATTAGGATCGTGGTAAATGGAGAGAGTGACATGACTTTTTGACCTCTAGAGGAGGACAAAAAGTCATAAACTAACAATTTTTTTTCTAATGATGTTCGTGTTGGGTATCAAATGAAAGGGCTTAGTTAGAACATCCCAAACATATTGTTAGCTATTGAGCGTGCAACAGGTAACAATATACTTTACATGCACACGCCTCAGGTCAAATATATTTTTCGCCGACGACTGAAAAAACTCTTTCGTTTTGGGGTTGCCTCAGTCACCGTCACTATGTCGGCAATTTCAATCTTGATAGTTCTCTCTGAAATTGTTATGTTCATTCAATATTTAATGTCTATTAAAATATTTTATTGTATTTTAATATTTATTTTAAAGTAGTCGGGTTCCATTTTTGAACTTACTCGTACATTTTATTTAAATTATTTTAGCGTTATTATTTATTGACAAGATATTTGCTGATCCGCTTTAAAATATTGTTATACCGATCGCCTTCAAAGTGTGGAGGTCCCAGCTTACGAGTATGTTATTATATTACACACGCAAATGTCTTTTAAACATATGAATACTCCTTACACGTATACAGACCGTGAAGTGATTTGGTCACGTTTCGGGATCAGCTTGTAAGTTGCCGGTTCCATCTAGGCCGGCATAGTGGATGTGATTGCTACTCACAGTTATTGAATTGTAGTAGCAGTGACATTCATTCATGGACCACACTTCGGCTTAACATCAAGCGGGGTGCTGTCATATGTCGAGTCACGATAAATAAAAAAAATTGTGTTGCGAAGCGAGTGAGTTGTGTAAGGATCGTGGCAAGTGGTGCTCCATTGTCAAAAATGAATATGAATTAAATACAATAAAATATTTTAATATTTAAAATATTAAATATTGAATGAACAATAACAATTTCAGAGAGAACTATCAAGATTGATAAATTGCCGACATAGTGACTGTGACTGAGGTAACCCTAAAATAAAACGGTTTTTCCAGTCGTCGGCGATCTTAGGCCTCCCCTTGCTTACCATCAGGCAAACCGAGGTCAAATGTCGCGTCCCAACAATCAAAGGTTATGATAAACCTTGATAATAACAGAACCTTTTATTTTTGAGGCCCGAGATATGACAGCACCCATAGTGACGTTAAGCTAGAGTACGGTGTGAGAATGAAGGCAACAGTTAAATAAATACAAGTATCCACTATACAGGCCTAGTTAGAGACCGACATCTTTCAAGCTCATCTTGAGGCGCCAATAAGTCATTTCACGGTCTGTATACTTCAATGCGGTGGTAGTTCCCGGGTCGGTAGACTAGGCGATTATCCATTAGGTGTCTGCCGACCACCCTTACAAAATTAAATCTAGCGACATCTAAACTTATGCGGGCAGTTTTATTAAGAGTTGTGTACCCTTTTAATGAATTTCTAGTATAAAATGAAGTGACCATTGTAGCGACACCTAGATATAATTTTTCCAACTTTTGTTGACAGTTTTATTAAGAGTTGTGCGTTCACCCTTTATTACTCTTTTAATAAAATTCTAGTATAAAACGAAGTAACCATTGTAGCGACACCTAGATATAAATTTTCCAACTTTTGTAGGCAGTTTTATTAAGAGTTATGCACTCTTTTAATAAAGTTCTAGTATAAAATGAAGTGACCATTGTAGTCTCCTCGTAATTTAATAGATGGTGCTAAATTGAGCCACCCCCTTAATACACGACTCCTCTCCAATACCTTTCTCGCACATCGTCACAGCGCCTCTTTAATTTTGGCGGTCATGACTTTACAATCATTGCGCAGCCGTCCACATTTTTGTAAATCCTACATTCGTTAATTGTTTTAGTTAGTTAAAAAAAAGCTAACAATCTTTCCAGTTGGAGACGCGCCGGGCATCGATCCCGGTACCTTTCGCATCAAAGCGAGCGCTCTACCGTCTGAGCTACGTTTCCGATACTATTCCAACGTGAAAAGTGGAGTCTCTTGAGTCGAGAGCATTATAAATATTCAGTAGAATAAAGCAGAAAAGTACAAAATAATGCAATCAAAGCACATTTATTATTGTATGAAAATTAGTTTTATTAGACCAACACACTCGCGAATGTGATTATACGAAACAATGCCACAAATTTCAAAATATATACTTGTATAAGTAATAATAATAAATTGTGGGAATAAATGTCCAAGTTTTAATTATAATTTCGTTTTAATTATAGGGTTGAAGCCGAGTTATACTATTCAAAGTGTTTAGCGAAACTTGGTACAAAACTGGGTAAGGCATGCCGTGAAAGTGTGGGTTCGTGTGTAGAAGCATGGAAACACGTCGGTTTAGAAATGGATAAACGCGCAGAAATTCACAGGTAGGTGATTTTTACAAGTACAGTTAACACCAGTAGTTTTTTGTTTTTTTCTTATTTATTGTAATTTTTAAATATAAATTATATTTCAATATATCACATCGAGCGGGCTATTAAGCCAACTTGTTCATTGGCATCCTGAACAAGTTGCGGCGGTTCTCGTGCCAGAGCTTCGCCTGCTTCTATACAAGGCTCAAATCCGCTCTTGCGCGGAGTACTCTTTGCATCTCTGGGACGGCTCTGCCAAGTATCTTCACAATGCCCTGGATCCTTACAGCGCCGAGCCGTCCGAATTATAGGAGATGCAGAGGTTACTCGAACTCTGGAGCCCCTGCAACTACGCAGAGACAGCTCTGTGCGTCCTCTATTGCCTATACCACGGAGAATGTTCCGAGGAGCTCTCTCCTACCTCGTCTAAGTACCTTTGGTCAGCATAGTGACGGCGACTGAGGCAGACGTGAACTGACTCGGTTTTTCAGTCGTCGTAACTCTTGGACCTCCTTTTCCTTATCTACAGGCGGGTCAAGGTCAGATGTCGTGTCACAATAAAAATAAAAGGCAGACGAATTTATTGTTTTAATTAAAGTAATTTAGTTTATATTTAATGATATCTGCAGAAAATCCTCACACGTGCAGTATGTTTGAATCAATAATAAAACTCATACAAATATTTATTATATTTTACAGAAACTATTCGAACTCATTAGCTGAAGAGTTGGTAAAACCAATGAAACATACTATAGAAAATCAACTAAAACTTAGGAAAAAGGTAAGATATTTAATCATTTCTCGAGTATGTTATCTAATACAAAAAAATCTGCATAAATTCGTGTAGTTTTTTCTTATATGTTTCGTTTTACAAATTTTAACCCCCCCGCCTGACGTTAATCAGAAGTGTGGTGCATTAATAGAGGCAACTGCTACTACAATTAAATAACTGAGAGTAGAAGTCGCACCACTATGTTAGAGCGTTTTCACCAAAGCAAAGAATCAACTTTTTTTTATATTTGCACGACATAGCTGCTTGATGTTAAGTTGGACTGCGAGTCTATAAAAGGAAGCAACTGTCAAAAGATAAAAGTGAAATTAGCTGTCACAGTATCTGATGGATCGCAAATTTTAGCTTTTATCCTGCATAGTGACGGCAACTGAGGCAGCCGTGAACAGACTCGGTTTTTTCAGTCGACGGCACTCTTGGACCATCGGGCAGGTCTAGGTTAGATGCCTAGTCATAACAAAACAAATGAAAGAAACTGATGTTTTTATTGAATAATTAATTTCAAGATCGAGGGAAATGTAGACAAATCAACTAGAGCCTTAAGCGAATGGCGAACTGCCGAAGCTAAATCGAAGAAACATTCACACGCAGCTGCAAGGGAAAATGAAAAATTACAAGATTCCACGCTTGAAGTCAGGTAAAGACTTAAATTAAACTTTGGTAGTAGACGAACAGTCTATGATCTTGACATAACTCCCTCGCTTTCCTCACCTCCACAATCCTCTTCATATAAGCTCTTCGGTTATGAACACTGGGCAACCCAGGTTTCTTGAGATTTTTTCATTTATTTTTTTATTGTAACTGGACATATGACAGCACCCCGCTTGATGTTAAGCCGAAGTGTGGTCCATGAATGAATGTCACTGCTAATACAATTCAATAACTGTGAGTAGCAATCACATCGACTATGCCGACCTAGATGGAACCGGCAACTTACAAGCTGATCCCGAAACGTGACCAAATCACTTCACGGTCTGTATACTTGTAAGTGGTGGTACTACCCCGGATCGGCAGACTGGGTACCACTGCCTACCACTCTTACGATTTGTTTACGATTCGTTCAAAAAACACCCTCCTGGGTCTGTCTAGTTTAACGCATCCATCCACATCAGATTTATACATTCCTTTCGTCAATCTACTATCACTCATTCTTTCCATATGCCCAAACTATCGAAGCATTCCTTTGTCATTCCTTGTCACTACATCTTCTTTTAAACCACATCTATCGCGCGCTGTGCTATTCCTTATTCTATTTACTATGGTCACTCCACATACATTCCTTAATGACTGCATTTCTACAGCATTAATTATACTTTCATGCTTCTTTTGCCGCGCCCAACATTCACTTCGTTACATCAAGGTAGGAACAAGTACCATAATGTAGTAGTGAATCAATCAATCAAATTGTCACGCCTTTTTCCCACAGGGATAGGCAGAGACAATGGAGCGCCACTTGCCACGATCCTGACACGACACCCTCGCCCCCTTCACATTCACAATTCTCTTTATACAAGCTCTATAGTTATGGGCACCAGGCAACCTAGCTTTCTTTTTTTTTCTTTATTAATGTAGTAATGTAGACGAATAAATATTGATATTACAAGTTACATATTGACAATCATAGATCTAAAAGCCAATTCTTTTTAGTCAATTATAGTTCAACTATAGTTAGCTGAAGATGCGAAGAAATAAAGCTATTGTTATTTTCTACTACATAGTGTTTGCTTTTACATAAGTAACTTCTTAAAAATGCAACTGCGATTTTATTTATTAGTTGTATTTATTTTTAACTAGTACTCATATAAAATATTTAAGGCGCTTGCTGATAGCTAATAAGAAATCTAAATTAAAATGGTTTTTTTAATAATTTACTTTTACCCATATGAAAATAATTGTGAAATAAAGGATCGTGAGAATTAGCGGCCCATTGTTGAAGTTTATCACTGTGGTGACCATTGAAGAGTGAGAATTTAATTGATTTCGAAATTTTATTTGTTAATAAAAGCCAAAAATTTGCACCTGGTCTGGTTGTCTAAAAGTTGTAGGAAGTGGTGCCCAGTCTGCCGATCACGATCTCTGTACCTACAAGTACAAGTACAGAGATGACTTAGTTGTTTTTTTGGGATCAGTAAGTTGCCGGTTTCAACTAGGCCGATATAGTAGATGCGCCTGCTTCTTGCAGTTATACAGCAGTAGTAGCACCTGCTTTCATTCATGGACCGCATTCTATCTTAACATCATATGTAGAGAAAAAAAATTCAATCTTAGGCAAAGTACTGTACGCAGCTCTGGGAAGCTCTGCTACCTATCTTTTAAATGTCCTGATTTCAATGCAGCGCGAACTGAGTAATGTCAATGCTGAGCCCACAAGAACTCTATCCACAAGACATCTCAAGCCACAAGATCTATCAATGTTAAAAATTAGCGAACAATAAAATTCCATTTATTTTAATTTGTTACTTACTGTTATTTTTTGGTGTTTTCCGACCATATCGGAGACATCCGCAAGAAAGCCGGGTTGCCACTAGGCACTAGCCCATACATATGCGAATGAAAAGAATAGGTAGTGGACTGAGGGAAGCAAGGGTGTTGTATCAGGATCGTGGCAAGTGACGTTCCATGACGTCCTCTGCCTATCCATGTGACAATTTAATTAATCAATTGTTTGTTTATTTTTTAGTAATAAATACTTCTGTTTGCGAACGTATTTATCCAATAAATTAATAATATATCACTCAAAAAGATAATCAACTTTTGCTATGTATATTATACTTTATTGCTTACAATGATTAAATAATTATAATTTCCAGTCGTATATCAAGAAGTTCTAGCGTTGGGCACATACCTCACTCACATTCAATTCTAAATGCTGCTCGAGCCGAAAGAATCACTGTGTCGTCCAGTGAGAGAGATGCAGCTAAACTCCAAGTAAAGAAACGCAAGACTGAAGATGCTGTGAAAAGAACTGAAGTGGATTATTATAATGTTTGTGTCCAAGCGGAAAGGGCAAGGTACGATTCTTGTAATAAACTTGTAGGCCTAAGAAACCACTACCTATAGTACAATCAGTCTATATTGAGGTGACCAAAAATACCTACCTATATTTGCCGAGTAATTCAGCGGGCTAGGTTGGGCAAGTTAAAACGATTATCGTCTGTCGTCGATGATTGTCGAAATAATAAAAGCTAGGCTAAATCGTCTAAAGTATCGATTTAAATAGGCTAAAATGTCGTCGCACGGACTATATTCATCCATCACAACGATTGACAACTTGAAGTTAAGGTTAAGCTAAGCCTAATTCCAAATTTTCAATAGACGATCGATAGACAAGCAAATCAGAGGTATTATGCTCTATTGACTGAAAATTGGCTTGCTCATCTAACCAACGGCAACAAATATTACCATTGGTTGGATTAGTCTGACTACCAATCTGACTATTGGGAAGAACCTACACCAGGCTAGCAGAAATATATAGGAGATGGATCGATGCGATAGTATACGAACGACGAACTGACGTCGCTACAAATTATACGTCACTAAGGCACTTGTCTCACTGCCGGCTATTGACTATTTTCTCGCTCAAGAAACGTACAATAGATAATACACATTCCGTGTAAACAAAAGCGACGCATATATTTATGTTTACGCTGACTGTTTACACTGCCGGCGAGGACTCACTCAACTTGTTTGAGCTAGCTCCACTAGCAAGACTGTACACTCGGCTGCCGCGAGCAAGTGGAGCGAGTAATCGCCCGTCGCACTAGCACATTCGTTCATAGCCCAGCGAAAAAACTATCGGAACTACACACTCGCTTCTCGCTGCTCGCCAACTCGTTTCTAGTTTCTAGCTCTACTCGCTTCTAGTTTATCGTCGGCAGTGAGTCAACTGCATAAGAATTCAAGATAATAATTAAAGGGTCACACACGGTACGATGAAATATTTAATAATATTTATTTATTATTAAATATAAATTTATAATCGTTCGGAAAGAAAGATTCTTAAGCGAAGACTACGAACCGGAAGTCGCAGTGTAGGAATGCCTCGCACTAGGTGGACTGACGACATAGCGAGAGTTGCGAATAACTGGTGAACGCAACTGGCATCTAGCCGTTCGGAATTAAGAGAAAGGCAGCAGTGAATTTCTTCTGGCTGATGATAATATTTTTAATTTTTAAGTCAATGTCCGGATTTTGTAGTAGAATTTTATTTTAAATCTAAATATATTCCGTTATAGAATCAGTTAAATGTCTTATTTTAAAACTTTATTTCAATTGTAGAAGTAATTGGAAATAATAGGATATATAAAATAAAGATCCGGAATCACTGTAACTATTTCTTTTGTTGTTGTGACTCAATAATATGACAGTTTTTAAGCTGAGTGAGGTCTATGAACGAAAGTGACTGCTACTACAACGGAGGCTGAAACAGCAGAATATAATATTTTATAAAATCTAGGTCGACTGATAGGCAATTAAATTGCATTTATAGGCAAATGAAGGTGAAAATACACGCTTTAAAAAACAATATAAATATTTTATCTACCCTTGTGTACCCCTGACATGGTTTCATTCATTCGGTGTACTTTTAAACTCGCATATCTATAGTATACGTTGTACTTTTCATACTTACACGGTTTTGATATGTGGGATAGAGATATATGGTGGTTTCTTATGTTTTATAATTTTATGTTTCGATGAGCATGTATTGCGGAATTGTGGGTGGGCTTAAAAATTTATGCACACATTTGCAAAGATTTGTTTTAGTAAGAGAGGGGTACGAAAAGTAGTGGTGAACTTTTCATTCATTCAGCGTTTATACAAGTACGAGAGAGATGGTGGTATGTTATGTTGTTTACCTTCAATAACAACAATTTTATGAGAGAAAACGATATTTCTATATTTGTCTTTCATATCAGTACTACCGTATGTGCGATAGAGACATATGCACATTTCTCCTATGTGGGTATGTTACCCTGGTGAATTCGGTGATTTTTAGTCTTGGATTTGTTACGTTTGTATGGGGTTTCAGATTCAGTCACCAGGAGTGCATAAGACTAAAGAGGCGAATCACACTTACACATGTGCAATGTGGGCGGCTGAAATTGTGTATTACGAGTGTACATGTACAATGAACACACTCACGAGGACTTAGGTTTTGGGAAATCGTCTTGGTCTATTCATTCAACAGTACTATTGTAATGATCGAAAGAGATAGAGATGTTTGACATTATTTCTTGAAAGGAAATATTCCGAATTGAACGTAGGTGTGTGACGCACAGGAGCTTATTCATTCATAATGGATCATTCAAGGTTAAGAACGCAATGTTTCCGTGCATACCTATTTAAATGTAGACGAGAGTACATAGAAAGATTTTCTCTGTTTCTAGTTAAGAATCGTCTTTATTCATTTCAGATTAGAATGGGAATCCAGTGTAGTAAAAGGAACTGGAATGTTAGAATCTCTGGAAGAGGAAAGATTAACCGAATTGAAGAGTTCTGCTGATATATACCTAAGATTAACATCTTCTGTACCACCACAACTATCTGAGGTATTTATTGAATAGTACTTTAATTTTAAAAATATGTAAACACAAATTGCTTTATTATATGGGGGGAATATAGAGGCTGGGCTGCATTCCACTTGTCGAATGATCACAAAGAAAGGACGCACCGTACTTTTTAGTTCGACTGCCAATTCGGTCGACAGAATGCGAATGCTTTCCCTGACCTGTGCGGGTATAACGGGTGTAAAAAGACGAGGTAGGAACAAGGCTAAAAAGCTCCTTTATCACCTCCGTTGTATAATTGATAGAGAACTTTGTCATAAACGCCTTAAGTTTTTGAGTTGTAGACTTTTTTCTCCTGGTCAATATATTTGACAAAAAAATTCGTGATAACCCACGATAAGCTGAGCTCTGTTCTTGATTGCTGTTCCTTCCGGTACGTTAAGTCATGATTTTCAAATCAATAAAACGCAAAAAGAAAAATGGTCGAATTGACATTATTGACTTTGTTAGTTTTGACATTTTGATTCCTTACAACTCTACCCGATTATAGGCGTGGCGCGGCGCACTAGTAGTAGCACACCAGTCTGTTATGCGTAAAGTCCCGGGTTTGATTCCCTGTCGGAGCAAATATTCGTTGTAATACCTAGTAGCTTTCATTTGTAATATTTAATTCATTCAATAATACAAATATTTGTTAATAAATTGAGAGGCGGACATTTGGTCCGGGTCTGGTTGTCACCAGGGAGATGTGAAAGTGTGTGAGGTGAGGTGAGGTGTGAGGTGTGAATCGTGAAGTGACGTTTTATAAAATGATGGGAATATGTGGTTCCCAAGTTTGACACTCCCCTTGTAAGATGAACCAAGCGAGTGATTTATCACAAGATGACGATGATAGTGCGGTTGATGATCATCGTCTTAGTAAAGCGACAGAAAGCCTTTACTAAATCTCGGAAGGAGTCTTGGAGGGATCACGAAGAAACACGTTTCACAGCTTTAAATTACTTGTCTGTACTCGATTAAAAATGATTACTGGCTAACAATTCCACCATTATTACACATTAATATAAGTGTTTGTTTATAAGAAACACAAGATTTGCAAATAATTCAATATTGCGCGTCCTGTCACTTGCAATTTCCTGTCAAAAACCAGACCGCAAAATAACACATATGACAGTTCCGCCAGAACTCATAGTTTTTAATTTTTATTTCAGGCTTGTACAACATTAGTAGGACCAATAAATAATGCAAATGCAAATATTGATATGAGAGTTGTTCGTGGCGTGAGATCAGCACCAGCTGAACCAAGTGAACAACTGTTACCTGACTTCTACTGCGAACATACGACTTTAGCAATGAATAGAGAAAGACGTAAACAGGTAATGTTTATTAAAAAAAATAATCAATCAATTTCGCCACAGGGTTGAGCAGAGACAATGGAGCGCCACTCGTCACGATCCTAACTCCCTCGCTTCTCTCGCATCCACAATTCTCTTTATAAGTATAAGCTCTATTGTTATGAGCACTAAGCCAGCCAATATTTAATTTTATTTTAAATAATGTCAAAATTTACCTAATAATGCGAAAATCTACACAGGATTTTCACTACAGTGAAAAGTTTTTTTTAATATGGTAGTATCGTACATCTGTATGGTATCTAAAGTTGCAACTACTACTAAAAAGTTAATGGTGAGTCAGAAGGATGACTCAGTAAAGCGAACGCGGACACCTGACCTGAGTCACTGAGTCTTCCCAGCGTTAAATCGGATCAAGAACCTGGTCCAACTCCGACCTACGATGGTCTTTATTGAATTATTTTTTTCCTTTACCTTTTAACGTGATTCACCTTCGAGTGAAAATAAAGGTCAGTTCGGGAATAGTAATAAGATAGGGAGCGTTCAAGTATTACGTAACGCAATTTTTGAAGATTTTTGACCCCCTTACCCTCCTTGTAACGCACCGTAACGTTTTTCTTTTTGCCAGTTTGGTAGTTTTAATTCCCTATTTTTTTAAAAAACAATATTACGTAACGTGTTGTGAGAGAGACCCCCCTCCCGCCCCCTGTAACGCATCGTAACGTTATACGAACACGTTTCCATATGGAGATATCATACTTTTCACTTGCTTCGAAGATTAAATCTAGTTTATAATTTATTTTTCAGGCCCTACTGAAGATACTTCAACTTGTTAAATTAGATGTAGAGCGTGAGCGTAAATCTAAACTAGGATTAGAGAAGTTATCAATGGCAATGAAACAAACCCCTACATTTGGTGCTGATGATTCACAGCAGAATGTCGCTGACAAACTATACCATGTAAATTAACTTTTTTTAAATGATAATCTATTAAATATTCATAAATATTTTTAATATAATGCTTCCCAAGCGGTATAGTAACGACAACTAAGGCTCTATTCAGCTAAACCGGTTTATTAAGTCGTCAGCACACAATAAAATAAAGTATTTTTATTTAAAATAAATAATTTATTTCATTGTGACTCGCCATGACAGCTCCCCTCCTGATGTTAAGCTGAAGAGGTCCATGAATAGAGGTCACTGCTACTACGATTCAATAGCAGTCAAATCCACTGTGCCGGCCTAGTGGAACCGGCAACTTGCAAGCTGATCCCGAAACGCGACTAAATCACTTCACGGTCTGTATACTTGTGAGTGGCATACTGGGTACCACTGACTACCATTTTTTTTTCATAAACAATTTTATGTATGTTTGTATTTCAGATGAGATCAATGTTAACATATTTGGAAGCAATCAGGTACAAAGTTACATCGTCTTTGAATGAACTGGATGGTCGACCACCAATACAACATCCTCTATCAACACATATATCAGTTATTAGAGATAAGCAAGGACTACAACAAAGTGTTTTAAAGGTAATTTATTACAAAGTTTTTTATAGAAGAAATCTTTTACGGGTTTAAAAAAATAAGTTGATCAATTTATCTGGATATAGGGTCATACCCACGTAGATTTTTTATAAAAAAGGTTTTTTTATTAAACAATATTTAATGTCACTTTAATTTTTTTATTTTAAATCGCCCTTAGCTAAGAGCCTTGTGACAACTCCAACCGACAATTAAAATGATATCTCTCGGCCGAGCTCTTTGTCGCTAGTTCGCGGATCGACGATCGTGGTGCAGGGCCATTAACCTATCTTCCGTGGGACATACGATGTCTAAGATCCGTATCAGATAATCCACTATCCGCGTCGAATATTGACCCTGCAATCACCCAAATTAATTATAGATTCTATATGCTTTAGGTGCCGCCATACCTTCAAACCGATTACCAGAATGAAGTTTACAAAAATCTTCAACCTAATTATACAGCCCTCACGAAAAGTGTGACAAATGGTGAGGAGAAGGAGCGAAGGGAGTCTATTATGAGCAGAGCATCAAGCAAATTAAGAATAGAACATTTGTCGTTTAGAAGACATAACAGTGAAATTAAGAGTGCCCCAGCTACTCCTAGATCTGATGTTTCTACTCCGATATTGAGCACACAAGAAGCACCGAATCCCCCTGAAAGTCCATTAGATTGGAGTGAAAGAGGCGCAGGAGATGGGCTGTCAAATCAACACGACAGCGACTTTGGTAATTTTTGTTATAATTTTTTGTTAGCTTGGTTAGCTAATTTTTAGGCGTGGCTAGCACTCCAGTTCGTTACCATGTCGAACCACACAAAAAAAAAGTTATGTCACTGATTTAATTTTTTTTTGTAATGTTTGTATCTCTTTGTCTATAACGATATTTTCAGAACGTATTCATACATAAGTAAATTTAATTTATAAAATACATTAGGTTTTAAAATATTCTAATAACAAAATTAATTTTTAGATGAGTTTTCATCACAAAGCGACAGTTCGACTGATCTCACAGATATGTTGAAGAGTGAGGTTGATGGGAAACCATCGCAGACAAAATCCATTGGGAAATGCAGAGCATTGTATAATTATACACCAAGACTTAATGACGAGTTAACATTGTCACCAGGTATTTAGAATAAAAACATTTCTATTTCATGTTTATACTAAACTACTGTGCTATAGAAAACGACTAAACAAGAAGCATTACAGTAAATATTTATATAACCAATCATGCTTCATATTATCTGACGACAGGCGTGGACGAACGGTTTAGCGACTGGTTTGTTGCGCGTAAAGTCCCGGGTTCGATCCCCGGTCGGAGCAAATATTTGTTTCATAGCTTTTCATAAAAAAAAGAGATGGATATTTGCTTCGGGTCTGGTTATCAAAGAGTGGTAGGCAGTGGTACCCAGTCTGCCGATCCGGGGTAGTACCACCACTTACAAGTATACAGACCGTGAAGTGATTTGGTCATGTTTCGGGATCAGCTTGTAAGTTGCCGGTTCTATCTAGGCCGGCATAGTGGATGTGATTGCTACTCACAGTTATTGAATTGTAGTAGCAGTGACATTCATTCATGGACCACACTTTGGCTTAACATCAGGCGGGGTGCTGGCATATGTCGAGTCAAAATAAAAAAATCTTTAAAATGACCACACCATTCCATTAAGCCTAAAGTCACAGGTTCGAGTCCCGGTTGGAGCTAAGATTTGATTAAAGTAAGCAATCAGCTGTCCAAAAACACCTGCCTGGAAGTCTGCCTGCTGCTCTTAGTACAAGTATGGATCCCGGCAGATAAAAAGAGCGCTAGCCTTCAAGCTGCTTAGTAACTTGTATTGTTACTTACTATTCTTTATGTTTTACTAACGCATGTAAAGTTTAAAATATTAATAAATTATGTGCCCGAATGTATAGTTGCACGGACTTTCTCCCACCCACCGTAGTCGTCAGGCGCTCTTATAATCTGCCGATCCATATATTGCGCAGCTCTTTTTATCTGTTGCGATTTACAATCAATCAATCAATCAAATTGTTATGTTTTTTCCCCCACAGGAATAGGCAGAGACAATGGAGCGCTACTTGCCTCCATTCTGACAAAACTCCCTCGTTTCCTTCACATTCACAATTCTTTTTATACAAGTTCTATGGTTATGGGCACTAAGCAACCTAGCTTTCGTGAGGATGTCTCCAATTAGTTCGGCAAACTTCCTCTTGGGCCTGCCTTGTTTATTCCATTAAAATGTATCATACAAATAAATAAAATTAATATATTGTTCCAGGTGATATTATTAACATATATGAAAAACAAGAAGATGGCTGGTGGAGTGGTGATCTGAATGGTAGTGTTGGAATATTTCCAGCCACTTACGTAGAAGAAATAAATTCATGTATATAACCTAACTGCGAGTATTACGCGATTGACATATATTTTACAGTCAGACCCACCGTGATCACAGCTGTTGCAACATAGCTGACACGTCAAGACTGACTCGTTTAAATGATAGAGACTCGTATGTGTATTGCTCTCGAAATGCATAGTTATGTGCTACCTATGAAAATATCCATAAGTTTAAGTTGAATGACTTGCAAAATTGTTACATATGTATGACTAGCTGAACCGGCGAATTTCATACCGCCTAACAGTCAATGAATGTCATGTTACAGAATACGGACATATGGTCTCGCAAAGTTTTTTGTAGATATTAATATGTTCTTTAATATTGTAGAACATACTGTTGTTCTATCACCAATAGTTTCCACAGAGCATGCGACGAAAGACGTTTTAGGGCACTTTTTTACACCTTGGGTTACGCTACTTAAGTTTTAGTGAGGATCCCTAATCTTTTATAACAATAAATATAGCCTATGTCACTCAGGGTTAAAGTAGCTTTTCAATGGTGAATGAATTTCTGTAATCGGAACAGTAGTTTTTGAGTTTATTCATTACAAACATACACACACAAAAATACAAATCTTTCCTCTTTATAATATTAGTATAGATGATTGGCAGATGAGAAGAACGCTGGACGAATGTGGTGGGAGCAAGTCCTCGTATCTGTACAGTCGTGCACATAATTGAGAATGTTATATAATACACATTTGTAAAGTAAGTAGATAACAATAACAAAACAAGTTATTGCGTAGCATGAATGCCTACGCTCTTTATATCTGCCGGTATCTATGCTTACTATGGGAATCTAAATCCAATTTTGGGACCATGTGGGTAATAAGCAAACCACTGTTGGGAGTTTAACACAAACATAACTAAGCTCCAAATGTGAAAAGGTTTTAGATTCAGATAAAGATGTCAGATTGTCCTAAAAATGTCTGGCTAGAAGTTATGCAAAATCTGATAAAGTATCTCGCAGCGGAAGAGTAGTGTTAACGTTGAATGGATATTTTTACAATGCATATTTTGCTGTATCTTGTATATTGCACTGTATATTAGACTGTATATTTTACCTTTTAACAGAATTGGTTCTTTAGTTTTAGTATAACAAATAAATATGGACGTCTATTTTAATTATACCTTTGTGTAAATTATTCGCTATAATTACAATTATAGACAAAATCTGAGACAACCTCAAGAAAGCTGGGTTGCAGAAATGTGGTTGTGAGGGAGGCGAGGAAGTTATGTCAGGATCGTGGCGAGTGGCGCTACATTGACTCTGCCTATCCCTGTGGGAAAAAGCCGTGACAATTTTGATATAAAAATTGGCTTGAGCTCCATAAAGTCATGAATAATTTGCACAACTAATGATCTATTGAATAAATACATAAAGTGTACAGAAACAAATGTATACATACTATCTAGTGTACTTTGAGCATACGTGATGACCATTCGAATAATCTACCAATAGTTGGGGAACGAGCTAAATGAATTCGGGGTCTGAGGTGCGGTGGGGCGTGAAACGACCGCCACCCGTATCTTAGTGGCCGCTTTTAGTGACGCTCATAGCTCGGCGATGTCATTTAATATCGATAAAAACGTGTCCATATTTTCTTTGTTTGATTATTGAAAAATTAGCAAGTTAATTGAATAAAAGAGAGTCGTCATCCGTATTAAGGCTAGAACCGTGGCTTAAAAACGTGATTAAAATGTGTGAAAAAGAAAAAAAACATGCAGAAACTATTCTCAAAATTAAATTAATATATATTTCATTGAAAATTGTTGCTGTCTAATGTTTATACTTCAATTTAATACACATTTATAATTTTTAATAACTAAATCTATTTGCGTTTTAAGGAAAGTGTGTGTTTATTGTTATCGACATTTTGCATGTTACTTCACTATTCATAATAGACACATGACCATGACGTCACAACCGCATTCCTCGCGCGTTCCTTTAACTCGTTCCCCTACTATAAGTAGTTGTAAACATTCAAGTACATGTACACACATTGCATTGTACTTTGTAAATTAACAACCTTTTACAACCTTATTAATGTG
This sequence comes from Tinea trinotella, assembly GCA_905220615.1. Classification (NCBI taxonomy): domain Eukaryota; kingdom Metazoa; phylum Arthropoda; class Insecta; order Lepidoptera; family Tineidae; genus Tinea; species Tinea trinotella. The sequence continues at coordinate 9,405,276 of HG992305.1, forward strand.
TAATATAAATATGTACCTATAATATAATATTTCACATAATGTATAATATAAATATAATATTGTATGTATTTCAACTGTACTATTAAGGTTATATAATTATTAAAAATTAAATAAAGTGGGCTGATAGTGTACCCACCCGATCCTGCAAACGACTGCATTAAATTTTTTTTTTGACAATTTTACATTTCTTGAAATATTTTGTCATCGCCGTATTATAACCGTTTCGTAAAACGATTTATTTAAATTAAACAATTCAATAGTAATAAAACTTCATCAATTCGAAAAATTACGTTATGTAAGTAATACAAATCAAAATTAGGTCGTTGACACAACAAAACGTTACTGACCGCCGACCACAGGAGAGCAACCATAGATTTATATAAATATAGAGGTCACAAAACGATTGTTATTAGTTTTATGATCCTTTTATTAAGAATATGGTAACGTTGTTTCCTTAGATTGTAATATTACATCTACATAACTAGCTAGTTTAACTACATGAAACAATTTTTTAGCATCCATGGATTCTCCGTGCGGGTGAGTAAGCCGCATAAAATTTGTTTAATTCGTTAATCAAAAGTCTAATTTTGCCCGGGCTTTTTAGGGTTTCAAAACTAGAATATAACCAAAATCTAATTTAATTTTTACTCCTCATTTTTTATTATAAATAGCTAACCTATTTATAGCTACCGAGACAAATTATACAAAGTTTTCATATTGTAAAGTTTACTTTTGCTATTGTTTGTGATAAGCACTATAAAGTATGTATTATGTATGTCTAAACATTTAGTACTCTATAGAAGCGTGACACGAGGGTCGCGCCGCACCTGCGGAAACTGAACTGGTCGTTGACCTACTTACTTACTACGTGGCCGATTGATCAGCGATTGGTTTGTTGCGCGGTAAGTCCCGGGTTCAATTCCCGGTCAGAGCAAATATTTGTTTCATAGCTTTTATTTATATCTATAATTTATTTATTATATTAAATATTACAAATATTTGTTAATAAAAATTGTTAATATGTGCTTCGGGTCTGGTTATCAAAGAGTGGTAGGCATGGGTACCCAACCTCCCAAGGGGGTAGTACCACCACTACAGACCGTGAAGTGATTTAGTCGCGTTTCAGGATTAGCTTGTAAGTTGCCGGTTCCAACTAGGCCGGTGTTCAAGACATAAATGTAAATATTGCGGGCTGGCAACACTCTCTTACTTACTTTAGACGCGTGGCGTTAGCCATTTGTTTGTATGAGTCAATAAAAACCTTATATTGTTTAAAAAGTTATTTTTATTCACGTAAATATACGTTGCAGTCTATAATCCGCAACAAATTGGTCCTTCGAGCAATTTAAATTGGACATTCAGTGCTATTACTATATATTTAGTGCTATAACTAAACATGGATGACAAATCGGACGTGGACGCCGCCATCGGTGTCGCATCGAGGAAATTAATTATTAAAAGAGGTCATCACAAGGCGACTATAACCAGGACACACAACATTTTACAAGAGTCCACACATGATAAGGATTACATGTTGGTGTTACGCAAGAGAATAGACTCAGCGATGGCCGCTATCGAAGAAATTAATGTGGAGCTGGAAGACGAGATGGACATGGGTGAGGTAGAGGAAAAATATTTAAAAAGTTTGGCCATAATTAATCGGCAAATTAACACCATACAGGTGGATAGCCCGCGTGTATCTGCTTTGAAACTACCAAGGATCCAAATCCCAGAGTTTGACGGAAAGTCCTATGTAAATTTTCCTCCATTTATAAAATTATTCGAAGCCTTAGTGCATGATGATAAAAATCTAGCCAAGATACAAAAATATTATTATTTAAGAACCTTTTTAAAAGGGGAGGCTTACGACCTTATAAAAAACTTGCCAATGGCTGATGAAAGTTATGACGAGGCAATCACCATCCTAAAAAACAGGTACGATAATAGGAACAAAATAATCAATGACCATATTGCATGTTTATTAGATATTCCCCCTGCAAAAAACTTAGTAGCACTTAGATCATTAATATCGGTAGCTAAACAACAAATTACTGCATTAAAAAATATGGGACAGCCTGTAGAATCTTGGGACAGTATTGTTGTATGTATTCTATCAAGAAAATTAGATTCACAAACAAATAGAGCATTCCATTTAGATAAGGATCCAAAAAACCTAACTTCAGTGACAGATTTTTTTAATTTTTTGGAAAAAAGAGCTCTTGCCTTTGAAAACTCAACAGATGCAAATATGAATAAGCCTAGTGTAACTGTGTCAAACATAGCTAATACAATCTCACAATGTACCTTCTGTAAAAATAATCACAAATTATATGAATGCAAAAAGTTTGCGCTAGCAACTCCGGAGGATAAGAAATGTCACATAAAAAATTGTCATATTTGCAAACTATGTTTGAATTCTCATAAAGGTAATTGTAGATACAAATTTAAATGCAAAACGTGTAAGGGAAACCATAATAGTCTGTTGCATGAGGAAATCAGTGTGGATTCTACAAGTAAAATCACATTGTTCGCAAGTACACAAAAAAGGTTAGTGCTTTTACCCACAGCAAGAGTTAGGTTGTGTTCAAGGGATGGTAAAGATATTTATGTAAAGGCTCTTTTGGATACCGGTAGCCAGGTTTCATTCATAACAAAAGAACTAGCTAATATTTTGGGTTTCCAACCAACGCCTAGCTATACTGGGATAGTTGGCATCGGAAACACAAAGAAAAAATCAAAGTTTTCACTAAAGTTAGATATATTTTCATGTATCAATAGATACAAAGAACAAGTTGTTTGTCAAATTGTTGACAAAATAACCACAGATCTACCACAAAATAGAATACAAAATATTAATTTCAAGATTCCAAGTAATATTAGGTTAGCTGATGAAAATTTTCATGTTCCAGGCAATATACACATATTGTTAAGCGCTGATATATTTTTTAATATTTTAATTCCGAATTCTAAGATAATAATTGACAATATTCAATTAGTTAGTACGCAGTTTGGCTATATTACAGCTGGTACCTTATCTCCGGAGCAATATGACAATCAAAATAGTTTTAATTCTTTACTTTGTATTCAGTGTAATGATAATATTGATACACAGTTAAAAAGGTTCTGGGAATGTGAAAGTGTTCCACAGATATTCTCTGAAAATGAATCCGATTTTGATACTTGCGAAGAAAAATTTATAAGTTCTTTCAAGTTAACGAATAATAAGTGTGAGGTTTCCTTACCAATAAAGTTACCATTGAATCACATAGCTCCTATATTAGGGGATTCTTTTAATCAAGCTTTAAATAGGTTTGTTAGCCTTGAAAGGCGTTTCAAAAAAGATAATTCATTATTTAATGAATATAAAAAATTTATTGATGAGTATGTAAACCTTGGTCATGCAGCATATATTGACATTAGTACATACAAAATGTCAGTTGACCCAGTGTACTTTTTATCACATCATCCTGTAATTAATGAGAACAGCAAAACTACTCGTTTAAGGGTTGTCTTTGATGGTTCCATGAAAACTAATAAGAAAGTATGTTTAAATGATATCTTGTTGAATGGACCAGTGGTTCAAAATGATTTATTCAAAATTCTTCTAATGTTTAGGTTGCATAAGTATTGGTTTATAACTGATATTAAGAAAATGTTTAGAAATATTTTAATTAAAAATGAATATAGACCCTTATTAAATATATTGTGGAGGGCATCCCCACATGAAAATATTAAGTGTTTACAATTAAATACTGTTACATATGGGTTAAAGTCTTCTTCATTTTTAGCAACTAGATGTTTAAAGGAATTAGCATGTAGATTCAATAATCTGCATCCTCTAGCATCTAATATTTTAAATAAAAATACATATGTTGATGATATTTTAGTGTCATGCAGTTCTATTGATGAGTTAAAGGAAACACAACAACAATTAATACAATTATTAAAATTAGGTAATTTTGAATTACATAAGTGGGCATCCAATGTTTCAGAAATTTATAATGAGATCTCAGGTGATAACATTAACCATTTTAATGTGGAATTTCAATCTAAAGATAATTATTTAAAAACTTTAGGTATAATATTCATTAAACAAGAAGATTTGTTTGAATTTTCTTGTAAAAATAATTATTGTGGCAATGACACAAAGAGGGATATCCTAAGTTTTATTAGTAAATTTTATGATCCTTTAGGTCTGGTAGGACCCATTATTGTAATTGCTAAATTGTTAATGCAAAAATTATGGCAGGAAAGCATAGATTGGGATGCATCACCATCAAAAGAATTGATAAATCAATGGCATATATACACAAACAGTCTTTCACAAATGGGTTGTATAAAGATAAGTAGGCAAATTAATATTATAAATCCACATATTACACAAATCGTGGGTTATGCTGATGCATCGTCAAAAAGGGCATATGGGTGCTGTATATATTTGAGACAAGTAGATAATAAAGGAAATGTTACTATTACCCTTCTGTGTTCAAAGTCCAGAGTTAATCCTTTAAAAAATAAACTCACAATTCCAAGGCTAGAGTTGAACGCTGCTTTACTTCTTGCAACTAATATAGAAAAAATAAATAAAACGCTTAATTTAGAAGTTACAAATATATATTTATTCAGTGATTCACAAATAGTTTTATGTTGGATTAATACAGATCCATCTAAGTTGCAATCATATGTTGCAAATAGAATTAAAGTTATTAGAGAATTAACTTGTCAAAATAAATTTAATTGGCTGTATGCTAAGACTGATGAGAATCCTGCAGATTTACTAAGTCGTGGTGTAATGCCTCATCATTTGAATGAGTGCGAGATGTGGTGGAAAGGTCCATCTTATTTAAAAGACAGAAATTATTCTTTTGTCAATTTTAATGATAAACAGGAGAATTTACCTGAAATCAAAGTGGAGTTAAAAAATATCAGTAATATTGCAATTAATGATTTAAGTTTCTTAGATTATTTTAGTAAATTTTCTGATATTAACAAAATGCAAAGAGTATTAGCATATGTTTTAAGATTTTGTAAAAATATTAAACCCAATAATGACAAAATTACTTCAATATATTTAACAGTTGAGGAATTAGAAAATGCATTAAATTTGTTAATTAAAAATGAGCAATATAAATACTTTGTTGAAGAAATTAAATCTTTAAAAACAAATAAGAAAATTAAAGGCTATTTACTTGGTTTGAATCCTTTTTTGGATGCAAATGGTATATTAAGAGTTGGTGGCAGATTACAGAATGCTAACATCCCATATTCACAGCGCCATCCTATAATATTACCTAAAAATTGCAATATAACAAACTTAATTATACATAAAAGTCATTTAAACTTATTACATGCAGGTCAAAAGTTAATACTTAGCAATTTAGGTCAGAAGTATTATATAATAAATGGTGTCAGGGAAATTAAGAAGGTTATCTACAAATGCATAACTTGTTTTAAATTAAAGGCCATAGCTTCAAAACAGTTGATGGGTTCTCTACCTGATGATAGAGTAAATATATCTAAACCTTTCCAAAAGGTAGGCATAGACTTTGCTGGACCTATACAAGTCAGGCAATCTAAAATAAGAAAATCAGTTATTACTAAAGGTTACATAGCTGTGTATGTATGCTTTGTTACCAAAGCAGTGCATTTGGAAATAGTGTCAGATTTGACCACTAATTGTTTTATGGCATCATTAGACAGATTCATATCTAGGCGCAATATACCTACAGATATTTACTGTGATAATGCAAAAACTTTTGTAGGTGCAAAAAACCAGTTACATGAGTTATATAAACAATTTAATTCTAAAAGTAAGGATATTATAATTAATAAAATAACACAGCATGGTATCAAATTTCATTTCATACCTAGTTACAGCCCAGTATTTGGGGGTCTATGGGAAGCAAGTGTAAAAAGTATGAAGTTTCATCTTAAGAGAATCATGGGTCAATCCATATTGACTTATGAGGAGTTAAATACACTTGTGATACGCATAGAGGCAATATTAAATTCGCGTCCTATAACGCCTATAACTGCCGATATTAATGATCTAACTTACCTCACTCCAGGTCACTTCTTGACTGGAGCTCCGCTTATGTCTTATCCTGAAAAAGATTTGATCGAAGTACCTATTGGTCGGTTGAAATTGTGGAATATTTATAAACATATACAACAATCGTTCTGGAAAATATGGTACAAGGATTATCTAAACATTTTACAAAATAGACCTAAATGGAGAGATGTTCAGCCGAATCTGGTAGTTGGATCCTTGGTGATTTTAAAATATGATAATATGAGACCATTGCAATGGCCTATGGCTAGAATAACTAAAGTGATACCTGGTAAAGACGGTAGAGTTAGAGTAGTGGAAGTGAAAACCGCTGAAGGTATATTTCTACGCTCTGTAACAAAAATATGTTTATTACCTATAGAAAACTGAAAGATATTGTATGTTTTATTAAATATTTAGATAATTATTGTAATAAGGTAGTATCTTGTAAAATGTTTTGTCTTTATTTCAATGCAAAAGTACAATATTGTTAAATTTAGGTTTTACTTTACATAATACTTAGATTATACTTACTTTACTATAATTACTACACTTTATTATAATTGGATTACATTTATTTAAGATATTATTTTAGATATCATTGTACATAGATGTGAGCATCATGGATGTTAACCATGAAAATATTTGATTAAGTTTATGTAAATTAGGATATATGAAGCTATCTTTATATATTCTATATATAATTTTAAATTGTAGAAGCTGTCTTAAGTATAATATTTCATATTTAAGATTCTATTATTGTATAACATTTCTATAAAATGTTCTATAATTGTATAACATTTAAATAATATGTTTTGAAATTTTTATTTTCCTGCCCGCAATATGTTCAAGACATAAATGTAAATATTGCGGGCTGGCAACACTCTCTTACTTACTTTAGACGCGTGGCGTTAGCCATTTGTTTGTATGAGTCAATAAAAACCTTATATTGTTTAAAAAGTTATTTTTATTCACGTAAATATACGTTGCAGTCTATAATCCGCAACAGCCGGCATAGTGGATGTGACTGCTACCTACAGTTATTGAATTGTAGTAACAGTGACATCCATTCATGGACCACACTCCTGTTTAACATCAAGCTGGGTGATGTCATATGTCGAGTCACAAAAAATAAAATAAAAAAAGAATCGTCATTTTATAATAATGATTTACTAAACGATTCCAAAATGACAGTGACAAACTATTGTTTTTTTTTTATCTTCAGTATCCAGTAGGTACACTATGACCCCACTTTATTTTCGGAAGCGTGTTTGATATACCCTGTAATATCAAGTATCTATATTATTATTTTAAATGTAGTTAAAATACTACATTAAACTAGTTAGTGAAAAAGTGTATTCCGGTAAACGAAAAACCAAAGTGTAATTACCTATTACAAAGAATATAAATAAACAATTTAACAATAATAAATACTGTTATTTTCATTTAAAATTAATGCTTAGTAGTACACCCCCATTTGTTTGCCCAGTGTTTTTGAATATGCTAGGGAAGAATATACGACCAAGAAGTCGCATCCTATTGCACCATGACAATGCTTCGGCGCACACCGCCAACAAGCCAAAGATATTTTTTGCTTCTAAAAAGGTAGAGCCGTTTCCGAGATTCAGATATATATATATATACAAGAATTGCTCATTTAAAAGTGACGTCAAAGTTAAATGACGTTCGACAAATAAACGATTGCGCGAAAAAAAAATCCGTTAGAGGGCAACGAATCAGAGAAAAAAAAAATTTGACAGTTAAAAAAACGTTTTCTAAAAATGAAACCTAGCTAGATTGATTATTTGCCCCCCAAACCTCCTGCACACAAAATTTCATTTTTAATTAGTATTCAGTAATAATTAGACTTCTAATTATTACTGAGCAAATAATTTTATATAATAAGTAATTATGAATATATGTTAATCAATTTTAATATAATTAATCAATTTGCTTGTCTTCCTTTCGTTTCAACCCGCTTATTAATTTTAATAATCAGTCTGACGTCATGTAGACGTAAACCAGGCTAGCAGAAATATATAGGAGATGGATCGATGCGATAGTATACGTACGACGAGCTGACGTCACTACAAATTATACGTCAAAATATAAACGAATGGGTCACACACGGTACGATAATATATTTTCTATTAATAAATTTAGGAAAGAAAGGTTCTTGTGTGGTGACCACGAATCGAAAGACGCAGTGTATAAGTATGCCTCCCACTAGGTGGACTAACGACGTAGTGATAATAACCGGTGCATGCCACTGGCATCTTGTCGTTCAGAATGGCGTTTTAAGGGAAATGCCTATTTTCAGCAGTGGATTTCTTCTGACTGATGAAGATTTTTTTTAAGTTAATGTCCGGATTTTAGAGTAGAATTTTTTTTCAAATCTAAATATTTTAGATGCCGTCATAGGATCGGTTAAATGTCTTATTTTAACACTTTGTTTATATTATAGACCTTGTAAGTAATGGAAAGTAATAGGACCAAACAGTTAAGGAAGTAAACAGGCCTAAACATTTTATTAAAATAAATATCCTAAATAACTAGAACTATTTTTGTTGTTGTTGTGACTTAATAATGTTAAGCTGAGTGAGGTCCATGATCCATGAATGAAGGTGACTGCTACTGAAATTCAATAAATTATGCTGACAACACGATAGTATGCTAAAACGGTGGCCGAAACAGCAGAAATACTTTACTGTTGTCAATCGATAGGTAAAGAATTACAAAAATCTTGAGAAAGATTTAGTTAATTAAATAGTTTTATAATATCTGGTTCGACCAATATGCAATTTATAGGCAAATGAAGGTAAAAATACACGCTTAAAAATATATAAATATTTTATCTACCCGTGTGTATCCCTGCTATGGTTTCATTCATTCGGAGACTAATCGCATGCTTTAAAATTCGCACATCTATAGTATACGTTGTACTTTTCATACATACACGGATTTTATGTGTGTGATAGAGATAGATGGTGGTTTATTAGGTTTTATAATTTTACGTTTTGATGAGCATGTTATGCAGAATTGTGGGTGGACTAACAATTTTTTGCACACATTTACAAAGTCTTCTTTTAGTATAAGAGATGTAGCGAAAAATAGAGGTTATCTTCTCATTCATTTAGCGTTTTTATTAGTAGGAGAGAGATGGTAGTATGTTATGTTTTTCATCTCCAATAACAACAATTTTATGAGAGAAAACGATATTTCTATATTTGTCTTTCTTATCAGTAACACCGTATGTTCGATAGAGACATATGCACATTTCTCCTATGAAGGTAAGTTACCCTGGTGAATTCGGTGATTTTTAGTCTTGGATTTGTTACGTTTGTATGGGGTTTCAGATTCAGTCACCAGGAGTGCATAAGAATAGAAGAGGCGAACCACACTCACGCATGTGCAATATGGGCGGCTGAAATTGTGTATGACGAGTGTACATGTACAATGAACACACTCACGAGGACTTAGGTTTTGGGAAATCGTGTTGCTCTATTCATTCAACATTACTATTGTAATGATCGAAAGAGATAGAGATGTTTGACATTGTTACTTGAAAGGAAATAATCCGAATTAAACGTGTGTGCCACCTGGGAACACAAGAATAAGGCACTTGTCTCACCTCGGGCGAGAAAGCGACTCTTTTCTTGCTCAAGAAACATACAATATATATACATTCCGTGTATATATAAGAGATGCATATATTAAAAGTTGATCGCTGACTGTTTACACTGCCGGTGAGGACTGGCTCCACTAGTTTGTCGCTAAGCGGCAAGCGCTATCAAAAATAATACTCGCTTAGCGATACTTGCTGCTCAGTTTTACTCGTTTGGCGGACAGAAAAGACTAGAGACGACCAACCAGCGGTCATTTCTTTACAGTGCAGATACGTATTATGTATTTATATTTTATGAATATTGAACAATCATTTAAATTGTTTTCGCGCGTGCAGGTTTGCGCAGGACGCGAGCAAGTAGCGCGAGTAATCGCTCGTTGCAATTGCCCAGCGAAAAAACTATTGGAACTACACACTCGCTTCTCGCTGCTCGTCAACTCGTTTCTAGTTTCTAGCTCTAATCGCTTCTAGTTTATACTCGGTAGTGAGACAAGTGCCTAAAACTTATATTTGCACTTCTTTGATTTGCACCGAGCGGTTATGACAGGTTGGCGAGTGCTGTCGAAGTAAGAGCGAGCGGCACCGAGTTTTCCCGAACGGCCCAACGAACGAAAGCGACGAAAGTTTTAATTTTTTTTATTAAACAAAATACGCCTTATTTTTATTAGGCGAAGAACTAATTCGGAATCTGCAGACTTTTCTGAACTTCGTCACGGCAGTTTTACTGGTCGGTGGACATATCTATCTTGACACAACATTCTTGTGATTCTATTTGCGCGCAAGTGACGAATTATATAATTATCCTGTCTTAAATTAATGTTATAGTAATTCTTATTGTGCTCTGAATCTTAAACGCTATTAGATATTTTCTTTGACAATCATTTTAGGTTTTAAAAAAAAATAAAACTATTAAATTAATGGAGAGAAATCAATATTACTTTTAAAGGAAATCTTAAAAATAATTATTATTTACTTATTAGTTCACATTGGCATATAAGCGTGTTTTAGTCTAAAAACTAAATTAAATTAAAAAAATAATTAGAAAACTCGAGTATAAGAGTGTCGCATGCCTCTATACGTATCAGACGCACCTACCTAAATGCTTAAAACCCTTGTACTACCACATGATAGCTTGGTTGATTTACAAGATGGCAATCTTAATCCACTTCCATACATTTCTTCATATTAATCACGTCGATAAACCCTTCGATAACTTCCTCAGATTGCAACGCTTACAATAACCAAATAGTCACGCGTTTTCCCCACAGGGTTAGGCAGAGACAATGGAGCGTCACCAAGATCCTAACACAACTTCCTTGCTTCCCTCACATCCTACAGGCTCTATGGCCTACACCACATTTTTTTTATTGTGACTCGACATATGACAGCACCCCGCTTGATGTTAAGCCGAAGTGTGGTTCATGAATAAATGTCAATGCTACTACAATTCAATAACTGTGAGTAGCAATCACATCCACTATGCCGGCCCAGATGAACCGGCAACTTACAAGCTGATCCCGAAAAGTGACCAAATCACTTCACGGTCTGTATACTTGTAAGTGATGGTACTACCCCGGATCGGCAGACTGGGTACCACTGCCTCACTCTTTTATAACCAGACCCGAAGCAAATATCTATAAATAAAAGCTATGAAACAAATATTTAAACATAACAAGTGGCCATAACATGCTCTATGGTTATGGCCACTAGGCAACCTAGCTTTCTTGAGGATATCTGCGATTTGGTTAGAAAACACCTTCCTGGGTCTACCTCGTTTAACGCATCCGGTCTACATTAGTTTTATAAATTTATTTAGTCAATCTACTTTAACTATTTTCATGTGCATAATTCCACTCTCATGCTTCTTCTCATACACCCAACATTAACTTCCATAGGTTAGGAACAACTGCGTCATGAACAGTAATCCGTGACTTTTCGGACATTATCTAGCTGTTAATTATTTAAAAAGTAGGGATCCTTAGTGTTCATTGCCAAAGAGCGCGGATAATTAAGGAAGTAAGCGAGTTGTTACAAAATTGTAAAAATTGGCTCTCCGTTGTCTACCCAGTCCATCCCTGTAGGAATTAAGGAATGACGATTGATGCTAATGAAAATTACAATTCTTTATTAAAAAAACAAATCGAATTGTCATTAAATCAAATTGTGTTTTCATTTTCGCGTATACGAAGATGCTCGTCAAGTTTGTTGACCTCAACCTTGAAATAAATCGATTTCCTCTACCCGGAGTCCTAGCAGGGTTTGTGTGAAAATGGACCTTATGTAATATTCAAAAGAATTAATTTCATTTATTTACTTCGAAATATAACGTTTCGGCTATCTTCATCTCGTAATGCAATCCTGGTGAAATAGTTTCTATGGAAACAACTCTGCCACGGGTTATTTCATGCACAACTACGTTTAGATGACAGGCGTGGTCGGTTATCCATCGATTGGTTTGTTGCGCATAAAGTCCTGGGTTCGATTCCCGGTCGGAGCAAATATTTGTTTTATAGCTTTTATTTGTAATATTTATTTATATTAAATATTCTAAATATTTGTTAATGTTTGTTGTAATCTGGTTATCAAAGAGTGGTAGGCAGTGAAACCCAGTCTGCCGATCCGGGCTAGTACCACCACTTAAAAGTGGTGGTACAAGATTACACGACATCTGACCTCGGCCCGCCTGATGATAAGCAAGAGGATGTCCAAGAGTGATGACGACTGAAAAAACTGAGTTAGTTCCCGCTACCTGAGTCGCCGTCATTTACAGACCGTAAAGTGATTTGGCCGCGTTTCAGGATCAGCTTTTAAGTTGCCCGTTACAACTAGGCCGGCATAGTGGATATTAATGCTATACAGTTATTGAATTATAGTAGCAGTGACATCCATTTATGGACACACATCAGCTTAACATCAAGCGGGGTGCTGTTATATGTCGAGTCACATTAAAAAAAGGATAAAATGATGTAGGTATAGTTCGACAAACTTATCTGACCGGTAGGTACCTATATATTCTAACCTCTAGTCCTCCTGGCATACTAATACAGTAAAAGAGTTTAAGTTCTTAATCATCAGTTAAGTTGCAGTCGTCGGCACTCTTTGACCTCTTCTTGTCTACCATCAGGCAAGTAGAGGTCAGATGTTGAGTCACAATAAAAAAATCAACAATTTAGTAACATGAGAGAGCGGGCTCGCCTCATAGCCGTCTCTACTAGGGAGTCGGGTTTCTGGTTGCGGGCTTTTCCGTCTGCATCGGTTGGGACACTCCTCGACAGAAATACACTGACCCTGGCGGTATGTCTTCGTCTCGGAGCCCGGACTGTCCATCAACACCAGTGTCGGTGCGGAGAACCGGTGGATAATCTTGGACACCACGGGCTTTCTTGTGCCAGAAGTGCCGGTCGCATTCCCCGTCACGCGGCACTTAACGATATCATCCGAAGGGCTCTTGTCACTGTTGGAGTGCCCGCAATTTTAGAACCCTGTGGTATTGCGCGGAGCGATGGCAAGAGACCTGATGGAATGACTGTTGGGCCATGGAAACTTGGCAGGTCTTTGGTGTGGGATGCGACTTTAGCCCCATCTCACATCCAAGCGACATCGTTAAGCGCGGAAAGTGCAGCGATTTCTGCTGAGAACCTCAAGTTCCGCAAATACGCTAACCTCGGTACTGGTTACGAATTTGCGCCGTTTGGGGTCGAGACGATGGGCCCTTGGGGACCATCAGCTAAGCGCCTGGCCAAGGAGTTGTCCAGGAGGCTGACGGAAAAGTCTGGAGACAGGAAGGCTGGCAATTATTTCTGCCAACGTATTAGCCTTGCTATACAAAGGGGAAATGTTGCCAGTCTCCTTGGGACTATCTCTGATGCGACGTCATTAGATGATATTTTTTATTTATAGTTTAATTATAGTTAATTATTACTTATAAATAGAATATAATATATTCGTCAATTATTAGTTATTATAGCAAATAAATATATATCTATACATATAACAATTTAGAAGATTATTAAATATCTACCAATAATCCACATTGTTACACATTGAAGAGGATCCTTTTGATATTCTTACTTTATTTTAGTACATCCAAGCAGATTAATATCATATAAGTTTAAATTAGTAATAAGAGCAGATTTTTTTCAAATTTATTTAAAGTCGCGACTACAGTATATATTTTGGATACTTCCTCCTCCTTATTATACCTATTTGAGGGAGTTTTAATTTTTACATATTAGTTTATAAAACAAAAAAAAAAAACAATATTTAAAAATATCGGTTGTCTTCATGTCCCAGTTTGTTTTAATACCAATCAATCAAATTGTCACGCCTTTTTCCTACAGGGATAGGCAGAGACAATACGCTGTTGTTTATCCGTCCTGACGTCACGTAGACTTAAACTAGGTGAGCAGAAATATACGAATCGATCGATGCGATAGTATACGTCACTACGGAGCATACGTCACTACGACGAGACGTCAAAAAATCGATGAAAGGGTCACACACGGCGAGATAAAATATTTAACAATAAAATATTATTTTATATTTTTAGTTGTTAATTTTAGTTAATGACCAGATATGATAGTAGAATTTAATTACAATTCTAAGCAATTTAGATACCACTATAGGTTAGGTTAAATGTCTTTTTTTATACTTTATTTATCTTAGAGCTATAAGTATGAAGAGAATTGTGGATGTGAAGAAAACAAAGGAGTTGTGTCAGGATTGTGGCAAGTGGCGCTGCATTGCCTATCCCTGTGAGAAAAAGGCGTAACAATTTGATGGATTGATGTTATTGTCATTATATTGTCTAGAATATAAGTATCAATCAAATAAATTGTCATGCCACGTTCCTTACACAACTCCCTCGCTTCCTTCACATACACATATACTCTGAGAGTATATATTTTCTTCATTATATACTCTGGGTTATGGGCACACTAGGCAACCCAGCTTGTTTGAGGATTTCGTTTAAATTTATGTAACTTATTCTGATGAAACGACAATACTCCAAAACTCAAAGGCAGAAATAGCGGAACTGTGTTGTATCGATAAGCAAAGAATTCTTCGGAAAGGTTTAGTGTAATATAAAATTTTATGAATGAATCTTTTTACTACAATAGATAGGAAAATAAAGGCGAAAATACACGCAATAAAAATAATATTAATATTTTATCTACTCTTGTGTGGTCCCTGTCATGGTTTCATTCATTTGAGAGAACAAGCGCATACTTTGAAGTCTAACATTTATAGTATTCGTTGTATTTTTCATACATACACGATTTTATGAAGTGGGATAGAGATAAATGGTAGTTTGCTATGTTGTACAATTTTACGTTTCGTTAAGCATGTGTGCAAATTTATGCACGCACTCATTTACATAGTTTTGTTTTAGTACAAGGAGTACCGAAAAGTAGATCTGACCTTTTCATTCATTCAGCGTTTATACAAGTACGAGAGGGATAGTGGTATGTTATGTTGTTTATCTTCAATAATAACAATTTTATGAGAGAAAACGATATTTCTATATTTGTCTTTCATATCAGTAATACCGTATGTGCGATAGAGACATATGCACATTTCTCCTATGAGGGTATGTTACCCTGGTGAATTCGGTGATTTTTAGTCTTGGATTTGTTACGTTTGTATGGGGTTTCAGATTCAGTCACCAGGAGTGCATAACGCTAGAAGAAGTAAATCACACTCACACATGTGCAATATGGGCGGGTAAAATTGTGTATGACGAGTGTACATGTACAATGAACATACTCACACGGACTTAGGTTTTAGAAAATCGTGTTGGTCTGTTCATTTAACAGTACTATTGTAATGATTGAAAGAGATAGAGATGTTTGACATTGTTACTTGAAAGGAAATAATCCGAATTGAACGTGTGTGCCACACAGGGAACATAAGAATAAGGCACTTGTCTCACCTCCGACGAGAAAGCTACTAGCTATCGGCTCTTTTCTCGCTAAAGAAACGTGCGTAGGTGTACATTCCTTGTATATATGAAAGAGATGCATAATAGTTGATTGCTGACTGTTTACACTGCGGACTGTACGCTCGGCCGCCGCGGGCGAGTGGCGCGTGTAATCGCCCGTTTCTAGCTCTACTAGCTACTAGTTCATCGTCGGCAGTGAGACAAGTGCCTAAAACTTATATTTGCACCGAGCCTGACCGAACGGGTACGACAGGGTGGCGCGGGCAGCGGGGCAAAGTCGAGTGCAATCGAGGTACTAGCGGGCGCCACCGAGTTTTCCCGAACGGACCACGAACGAAAGCGAAGGAGTTTCAATTTAAACAAAATAATAATACACCTTATTTTTATAACGCGAAGAGTTATTTCGGAATCTGCATCTTTTTAAACTTCGACACGGCAGTTTTACTATTAAAAAATTAGGGAGAGAATTCATCATCGGTTTTAAACAAAAAGCGCTTTATACCTATTATTTACTTATTAGTTCACATTGGGATATAAGCGTGTTAAAACTAAATTAAATTCAATGTAATTAGAAAACTCGAGTCATAGAGTGTCGCATCTCCAAATGCATTACGGAATGCCTCTATAGTAGCAGACCATGTAGACCTAGATGCCTTAAACCCGTGTGCCACCATATGACAGCTTGGTTGGTTTGGTTTACAACATTGTATTCTTCTCATCCACCACTTCCAAACATTTCTTATACATATTAATCGCATCGATAAACCCTTCGACCCATTCCTCGCATTGTGATGCATACAAAAACCTTAGTCTACAGCAGGTTTTACAAATATCCAGAACTCACAAGCAGCCACAATGATTGTCGAATTTTCTGCATAGATTAAATCAGAAACATGAGCTGTACGTACGACATTTGTAGTACCGGATTGACGGATTTACCATGGAGTGACGAACAATGGTCTTTGGTGCTGTTCACCGCTAAGTTCCGGTTTGGGTTTTATCAGGATTCACGAAGGATTCACGCGTTTGGATAACTCCATGGAACCGTCTACGATATCCTCAGGAGATCTATTCATACCAAGGCGGGAGGGACAATCATAGTGTGTTCGTTTGGTTCCGAGGCACCATGACTGCACAAAAATACCACGAGGAGGTAGTAGAGCCTGTTATTGTCCCACACAAACTACAAATGGGCCAGGAATTACTACTCATGCACGATAATGCTCCTTCCCATACGGTGCGGCTGGGGTCGGCCACTCTCCGGGACCATGATATTCAAATTTTGGACTGGGCCCCACTTCAATATATTCATTATATATATTACGTATTCACATATAATTTGCTGCCATATACTATACATATACAGTTAGGATTTCAGTAATAAGGAAGAGTATATTGATTTCTTTGATATGACGCACAGCGACTAAATGACCTCTTCCCTCTATTTTATTGAAACTTATCAATAATATAGCTTATACATTAGAATAACATATAGGCTATAAAACTATTGATTGAATTGGCCAAAATATAACAATAAGTGTCATGGGATAAAATCTACCATCCTAAGAGTGACACAAATACAATGTATGGTGGAAAAGTATCTATTATTTATCTAGTTTTTCAAAAAAGTCTGCGACAGCAAATTGTGAATCAAAAATACAATAAAATTAAATATTTGATTTAAAATATGCTTATTTTGTATTAGGCAACCGTGTAGTGCACGAGTTCGAGACCACCCACCGGTACCAATGTATCCTTCATATATGTACTGTGGTGGTCCTGTTTTTATGATACAAGCACTTTAGTCGCTTAGTATAGACATGTAAACAAAATTACCAATTGTTTCTTATCAAAACAAATACTTTTCTCGCTTCTGATATTTAAAGTAGATAAACTTTGTATTTTAAATTCATGGCGTGAGATCAGCACCAGCTGAACTAAGTGAGCAACCGTTACCTTACACATTACTTTAGCCATGAATAGAGACAGACGTAAAGAGGTGCTATATTTAATGTTAAAATAAACCGATCAATCAACCAAATAGTCACGCGTTTTCTCCATAGGGTTAGGCAGAGACAATGGACCGTCACCTGCCACGATCCTAACATAACTCCCTTGCTTTCCTCACATCCACAATAAAGGTTATGGGACCTTGGCAACCCAGATTTCATGAGGATGTCTCCGATTTAGTCGGAAAACGCATTCATGGGTCTGCCTCGTTTAACACACATTAGATTTATAAATTCCTTTCGTCAATCATTTTAACACATCTTTTCCATTTGCCTTAACCATTAAAGCCTTCCTTAGTTAATCCTTGTCACTAAATCTTCCTTCAAATCACACCTATCGTATCCGCATTTCTTCAGCATTACTTAATTCTACTCTCATGATTCGATTGATGCTAATGATAATTTCAATTCTTTATTTAAAAAGCAAGTCAAATTGTCATTAAATCAAATAAAATTGTATTTTCATTTTTGCGTATACATAGATGCTCGTAAAGTTTGTTGACTTCAACCTTGAAATAAATCGATTTCCTTTACCCGGAGTCCTGGCAGGGTTTGTGTGAGAATGGACCTTATGTCATATTCAAAAGAATTAATTTCATTTATTTACCACGAAATATAACGTTTCGGCTATCTTCATCTCGTAATGCAATCCTGGTGAAATAGTTTCTATGGAAACAACTCTGCCACTATTGACAGGCGTGGCCGATTGTCCACCGATTGGTTTGTTGCGCGTAAAGTCCTGGGTTCGATTCCCGGTCAGAGCAAATATTTGTTTTGTAGCTTTTATTTGTAATATCTAATAATTATATTAAATATTGTAAATATTTGTTAATAAAAAAAGAGGCAGTTATTTGCTTCGGGTCTGGGTATCAAAGAGTGGTGAAACCCAGTCTGCCAATCCGGGCTAGTACCACTACCGCTTACAGGTATACAGACCGTAAAGTGATTTGGTCGCGTTTCAGGATCAGCTTGTAAGTTGCCGGTTCCAACTAGGCCAGCATAGTGGATGTTAATGCTATACAGTTATTGAATTATAGAATTATATTGAATTAGCAGTGACATCCATTTATGGACACACATCAGCTTAACATCAAGCGGGGTGCTGTTATATGTCGAGTCACATTAAAAAAAGGATAAAATAATGTGGGTATAGTTCGACAAACTTATCTGACCGGTAGGTACCTATATATTATAACCTCTAGTCCTCCTGGCATACTAATACAGTAAAAGAGTTTAAGTTCGTAATCATCAGTTAAGTTGCAGTCGTCGGCACTCTTTGACCTCTTCTTGTTTACCATCAGGCGGTTAGAGGTCAGATGTTGAGTCACAATAAAAAAATCAACACTTTAGAAGATTATTAAATATCTACTAATAATCCACATTAAAGGATTGAAGGATTGAAGGATCCTTTTGATTTTCTCTCTTTATTTTAGTACATTCAAGCAGTTTAATATCTATAAGTTTAAATTGCGTCGATAAGAGAAAATTATTTTTTAATTTATTTAAAGTCGCTCTAATAACAAGGTCCTTAGCGACTACAGTATATATTTTGGATACTTCCTCCTCCTTATTATACCTATTTGAGGGAGTTTTAATTTTTACATATTAATTTATAAATGAAAAAAAAAACAATATTTAAAAATATCGGTTGTCTTCATGTCCCAGTTTGTTTTAATACCAATCAATCCAATTGTCACGCCTTTTTCCCACAGGGATAGGCAGAGACAATACGCTGTGGTTTATCCGTCCTGACGTCACGTAGACTTAAACTAGGTGAGCAGAAATATACGAATCGATCGATGCGATAGTATACGTCACTACGGAGCATACGTCACTACAAAGGATACGTCACTACGACGAGACGTCAAGAAATCGATGAAAGGGTCACACACGGCGAGATAAAATATTTAATAATAAAATATTATTTTATATTAAAATTGTTAATTTTAGTTAATGTCCAGATATTATAGTAGAATTTAATTACAATTCTAAGCAATTTAGATATCACTATAGGTTAGTTTAAATGTCTTTTTTTATACTTTATTTATCTTAGAGCTATAAGTATGAGAGAGCTATAAGTATAAAGAAGAAAACAAAGGAGTTGTGTCAGGATCGTGGCAAGTGGTGCTGCATTGTTTCTGCCTATCCCTGTGAGGAAAAGGCGTGACAATTTGATTGATTGATATTATTTTTCATATCTATCTCACTCATTATATTGTCTAGAATATAAGTATCAATCAAATAAATTGTCATGCCACGATCCTTACACAACTCCCTCGCTTCCTTCATATACACATATACTCTGAGAGTATATATTTTTTTCATATATACTCTGGGTTGTGGCCACACTAGGCAACCCAGCTTTCTTTAGGATTTCTTTTAAATTTATGTAACTAATTCTGATGAAACGACAATACTTCAAAATTCAAAGGCAGAAATAGCGGAACTGTATTGTAGCGATAATCAAAGGTTTAGTGTAATTTAAAATTTTATGAATCATGATCTCTTTTTACTACAATAGATAGGAAAATAAAGGCGAAAATACACGCAATAAAAAATAATATTAATATTTTATCTACCCTTGTGTGGTCCCTGTCATGGTTTCATTCATTTGAGAGAATAACCGCATACTTTGAAGTCTAACATTTATAGTATTCGTTGTATTTTTCATACATACACGATTTTATGAAGTGGGATAGAGATAGATGGTAGTTTGCTATGTTGTACGATTTTACGTTTCGTTAAGCATGTGTGCAAATTTATGCACGCACTCATTTACATAGTTTTGTTTTAGTACAAGGAGTACCGAAAAGTAGTGCTGACCTTTTCATTCATTTACCGTTTATACAAGTACGAGAGGGATAGTGGTATGTTATGTTGTTTATCTTCAATAACATCAATTTTATGAGAGAAAACGATATTTCTATATTTGTCTTTCATATCAGTAACACCGTATGTTCGATAGAGACATATGCACATTTCTCCTATGAAGATATGTTACCCTGGTGATTTCGGTGATTTTTAGTCTTGAACTTGTTACGTTTGTATGGGGTTTCAGATTCAGTCACCAGGAGTGCATAAGAATAGAAGAGGCGAACCACACTCACACATGTGCAATATGGGCGGGTTAAATTGTGTATGACGAGTGTACATGTACAATGAACACACTCACACGGACTTAGGTTTTGAAAAATCGTGTTGCTCTATTCATTCAACAGTGCTAACGAAATGATCGAAAGAGATAGAGATGTTTGACAATATTACTTGAAAGGAAATTTTCCGAATTAAACGTGTGTGCCTCACAGGGGCTTATTCATTCATAAGAATGGATCATTCGAGGTTAGGAACGCGATGTTCCCGTACATATTAAGATGTAGAAAGAGATATTTTGAAATTAAAAAGTTTTCCTTTGATTTTTGTTTGTTTGTATAAATAATTTTGTGTTAATGGAGATTTCAAATTAAAGGTATTACGCGTTGTTAAGGCGACCGTGGTGTAGTGGTTACGCAAACCGAGAGCACGGATTAGAAACCACTTGCCGGTACCAATGTACTTTGGTTGTCCTGTTTCTGGTGATTTCCACCAGACACATCAAGACTCAGCTATGCTGAAACAACCAAAACAAGTCATTGTTCAGCTTGAATGCCAGCACTCTTTTTATCAGCCGTGATCATTTGTTTTTACTGTGACATGACATCTGTCCTTGAGCCGCCTGATGATACGCAGAAGGACATCCAAGAGTGATGACAACTGAAAAAAAAAACAAATCAGTTCCCGGCTGCCTCAGTCGCCGTCACTATGCCGGCTAAATGTGCTTCTTCCTTCACGCATCTTTTAACGGATCCCAAGTCATAGGATGGAAAGAACACATGGGCTGGCAAAGCATGCCACTTGTCGATTGTTCTTCTACAAAGAAAAGACGCACCGAACTTTTTAGTTCGACTGCCGATTCGGTCGATAGAATATGGATGCTTTCCTCGACCTATGCGGGTATTACGGATATGAAAAGACGAGGTAGGAACAAGGTTAAAGAGGTTCCTCGGAACATTCCCCGTGGTATAGGCGATAGAGGACGCACAGAGCCGCCATGTCTTTGCGTAGTTGCAGGGGCTCCAGAGTTCGCGTGACCTCTGCATCACCTGTGATTAAGAGCTGTCCTACGGGAATCTGAATCTAATTTTGGGGCCATGTTGGGAGTAAGTCCCTAATCACTGTCGGGCATGCAGAATCTATGCACGTAACACTGGCGCATAAAACATGACCGAACTCCAAATGAGGTTTTCGTTAAAGGTGTCGGAATGTCATTTAAAAAAATACAGATAAAAGTTAAGCATAACCTGATGACCTATCTTGCTTAAGCGCCATATTTCTTTGGCCGGCATAGTGACGGTAGCTAACTCGGTTTTTCAGTCGTCGTCACTCTTAGGCCTCCTTTCGCCTCCTTTCGGGTCGAAGTCAGATGTCGTGTCACAATAAAAAATAAAAAAAATCATGTTTACAACTAACGACCAATCAAATTGTCACGCCTTTTTCCCACAGGGATTGGCAGAGACAATAGAGCGCCACTTACCACGCTTCTGACACAACTCGAGCGAGTAATTCATTCCATTAGTCGATTATTCGACTAAGAAACCTATGATGACTGCCGTATAAGGAACCTACTACATCAATCCCTTTTTTACTGCGGGCGATACTAAGTTGGAGATCGAACCTGGTTACCAGGACGT
The DNA here is from genome assembly GCA_905220615.1 of Tinea trinotella. Taxonomy (NCBI): domain Eukaryota; kingdom Metazoa; phylum Arthropoda; class Insecta; order Lepidoptera; family Tineidae; genus Tinea; species Tinea trinotella. Next base: position 9,427,627 of record HG992305.1, read on the forward strand.
GTTGTTCTGACGGTATCTTGGTCAGGTTATACCACGTTAAGATGGTGATTTCCCTGTGAGGTAAATTTGGTCTGTGTATAGGAGTGGTTTTAGGAACAGGCGTAAGAGCAGGGGAATGGTAGGGTATTAGGATAGTAGGACAAGCGTAACCAGAACTTCATACCAGATTTTGCGAGAGCAACGCTTTCATCCGGTGGATGCAACTGGCATCTTGTTCGGAATGGCGGTACACTTTTTATATCTAAGTTGGAGGCCTATGTTCAGCAGTGGACGCCTTCTGGCTGATGATGAACACTTTCATCTTCCCTTATAGACTATGCTGATGTAGGTTAACCTGACATTACAGAGGGGATACACAATAAGCTTGATCGTCTATTGAATATGTGCATACGTTTTATATTCGGTTCACGTAAGTATGACCATGTAACCCGCTATGTTACAAGAGCTTGAGTGGCTCAACATATGCAACCGAAGGTCTTTCCATCTTCTCAATAAACTTTATACCAAACTTTACAACACCGACGCGATCTACGCTATCTGAAGGATCGTTTCATGTTTCTCTGCTTAAACAGCTCAAAATTCCTCCCCAAACTTTTAGCCTCTACTTAGACTTCTTCCAGTCTTACTACCTGCTGTATGGTAAATAAGTTCCTGAGTCGATTTGATGCCAGCTTTGCCGGCTTTCGAGATTGATGAGGAGGGCTTGGTTTGGAAATCCGGATAAAACGCGACTCCTAACCGTCTGAAGCATCCACTAGAAAAATATCGGCAGAAAAAAATCTATGGCGGTTTCGAAAAGTGGGTTGGGTTGGGGGACCTGAAAAAAATGTGGTTCCTAACAAGTTAAATTTTCCTCTCTATCTCGAAAATGGCCGCTTTGCCGCAAAAGGGTTATAAAAGAAAAAATCACCAATTCGACTCAGGAGCTTATTTACCACACAGCAGACAATGTTTTCCTGACGCGCCATATCCTGTTCAGAATAGCAGCTCCTCGCTAGCGAAACAAATTGCATTTAGTCATCAAGTTCTTCACAACCAATAATCTGAAGAAACATAATAATTTACATCTTTGACAATGCTTTATGTGTATTTAAATTATGTATTTATGTATGTGTAGTTTAAATGTGATTAATATATTATATTTTATGATTAGTTTTTTTTTATTGGTTATACATATATTATATGTATTTTCTTTCTGACCCTGCGCTGAAGAAATCTCTAGATACATCTCTCAATGGTTAAGTGGCAGGGATGTGCACCGCCGCCGCCCCCGAATAGATGTATATTAAGTATTAATTTATCGAAAATGAGCATTTATAAAGTTGACTGAATAAAGGCAATAAACTATCAAAAGCTTAGATTTGCGAAAGTTTAGATTTTCGGGAAGGCGTTAATATGAACGCGGGGCGTGTGAACCACCAGCTGCCGCCAATGGGATAAACCACTCCGTATTGATCGCAAACTCACTCGCTGTGTTCAAATTATATACATATGTATATATATATATAATTACAAAACAAGTAAACACCCTATTTAATTAGATATAAAAAAAATATATATAAAATATACGACATTTCTTTAGAAGCTAATTTGTTCATTTAATATCTAATAGGTTTAACATTTCATACTCGAATAATAGCAACAGGAAATTTATATTGTTTCACACCTATAATTATTCAATCGTCCACCTGAATAATTTCCCACAACGCGTTTATAGTCTAGACTTTGTTAACAAATTAATTCCTACATTTAAATTATACTTCTATTTTTTTATTGTTACTAGATATTCGACTTCGATGTTATTTATTTATTTGGCATTATTACAATTAACATATTTTACATTGACAATAATTGCATATTTATGTTCTTTTGCTAATATGCAACTAATTACAAATATGCACAACATTCAAAAACATACAAATATTAAATCTATTAATTATAACTACATTCCAAATTAAACTATCTAAATATTATTAAACTAAATCACAATAAACTAAAGAATTTTTTATACAATCTTTTAGTGAGTCATTAAAAAAATCTATGTTAATGACCCTGTGAATCAACTCGTTGCGCAATCTTATGTTAATTAATTAATATTAATTAACATAAGATTGATGTTAAGCCAGGTAAAGTCCAGGAGTGCCGGCGACTGAGAAAAACACATCGGTTCACGGCTGCTTTAGTCGTTGTTAACCAAAGATAAGACAATAATAATTTAACAAGGCAATAATAATATAATAATAATCTTTAATAAGTTAAGACTATACACCTAAAGGTCATCAATATAAAGATAGGTATGATTCTTGCGGCCGGGATATGATTTATTTTATGTGAAAAGTGTGCACATACGCTTTTATTATTCGGAGCCGTTGTAGCTTTTGGCCTTGTTATACTCTATAATTTTTGTAAATAATTCAATCGAACATAACACTGACAATGTCTCTAATGTCCTTGATTCAGTAATTACAGTACCTAATAAATGATGGTAATTTTAAGGGTACGAGTATATTGACCCCTTTATTCATATTTTAAGGCTTATTATATGTATACAAAAGTTTTCGTTCAAAAGTCGCGCTTTTCGTACGAATGACTGTCAATAATAGGTACTAACTTGATGTTAAGCTGGAATGCGGTCCATGAATGGAGGCAAATGTTACTACAGTCAAATAAGTAACATTCGTATCCACTATAGCCTAGTTGGAACAGTCAACTTTCTAGCTGTTCCCGAAACGTGATTAAGTCACTTTATGGTCTGTACACTTAAAATAGGTGGTTCTACCCTAAACGACCGTTATTTGGTTCACTAATTGTCTATCTACCACTCCTAAGCAACAAGACCCGAAGCAAATAATCTGACTTATTTTTCAATTAACAATTTTATCTACAGAATTAATAATTACTACTAAGGTCCGATTCGACCAAACTTTCGATATCTGCCGTTTAACAACCGACGGTGTTATTTTATACCAATACTAAAAATTCATAGACGTTCGACCAACAGATTGTCAGGATAAATTAATCCCGTTTAGTTAATCCGACAACTGATGAATGACTGAGTAATACGACAAAGAAAAAGTTCCTTACGTTATATGAAATACTATAGAAAGTTTGACGTTTTTATTTTGTGGCATTATATTAGTTGTCAAAGTGGTTACATAGGTATCTGTTGCCAGAATATCTACGAACTCAAAAAATAAAAAATATTTAACATCGCGATAATGACGGAAGAAAAAAGGAACCGCAGCCCTTACTGGTTGCTACCCGAAAAAAATATTTTTTCTATTATAGAAAACAAGAAGACAGATAGAGTAACTTTCAGATAGGTACTTTTTCAAAACAATAATAAATACACTTAAATGCTAAATCACTATAAACACATAGAACACAATGAAAATTACGTTTTGCCATTAAACGTAGACAAATAATTTAACATAAAACAAATAAAAATATCTTCGAACGAACTGTCAAACTCACGCTTATCCCTAGGATTACGAACTTACCTGACCAAATTCGGCGGTTTAAAATTACAAGCAGTATAAATAAAATTATGCTCCTACTAAAGGTTGGTAGAACGCAAAACTTTACTATACGGGAGATATTTTCTTATTTACACTGCGGATAAGGTTTATACGGAGTATTAATATGTTTGGTCGAATCCGCCCTAAGAAGAAATAATTTTGTTATTCCGGTGGTCAGGGCTCCTGAGAAAGGAACCTCCTAACAATACGCGCCGTGTCCAGGAGTACCGCTTTCTGAATCAAACGCTTGATCCAGCTACCTAACGAGAGCCTCTTTAGGTGTTCATCGAGGCTCTTGGCTATTAAGCCATTGGCAGTCACGACTATTGGCACAATGATTGCTGCATCCACCTCCCATATGTCGACAACCTCGCGAGCCAGATCAAGATACTTTATTTGCTTATCTTTCTCAGCTTTCACGAGGTTCTAGTCATGAGGGACCGCTACATCAACAAGAATAATAAAGTGCCTATATAACTAGAACATTTTTAAAATGACTACACGTTTAAGTTTAATATTCAAGTAATAACCTAATCATCATTCAGCCTTCGGCGTTTAACAACAAAGGTAGATAGAATTCCTACATACTTATAAATTAAATATACCTAGGTAGTAGCCTTCGGCATTTAACAATAAAGGTAGATAGAATTCCTACATACTTATAAATTGGTATTAAAAATTCATTTTTAGTTCTCGAGCCGAGATAATACTATATACTTTTACTATAAGTACTTTTACATTAATATAGGAGAGTTTACACCGTAGCTAAATTTGAAGGGGAATTTGCTTGAATTGGAGCTGAAGTCTTCCCTTTTGGGAAACTCCGCACCTGACACAATAATCTATATTAAGTTCCAAAGCAAACTGTATACAGGGTGAGTGATAAGACTTTTATACGTAAATTAAAATAGCATTTAATAGGTACAAATATATATATAATAAAATAAACATTCGCGCGTTGAACCGCAAAGATTAAGCCTCAATAAGGCGTAAGTCCTTATTAGGCCATGCATTAGCACTGTTATAATAGGTACTACGATTTATTAGCACTGTTATAATAGGTACTACGAGTTATTAGCACTGTTATAATAGATACTACGAATTATTAGCACTGTTATAATAGGTACTACGATTTATTAGCACTGTTATAATAGGTACTACGAGTTATTAGCACTGTTATAATAGGTACTACGATTTAATAGCACTGTTATAATAGGTACTACGATTTATTAGCACTGTTATAATAGGTACTACGATTTATTAGCACTGTTATAATAGGTACTACGAGTTATTAGCACTGTTATAATAGGTACTACGATTTAATAGCACTGTTATAATAGGTACTACGATTTATTAGCACTGTTATAATAGGTACTACGATTTATTAGCACTGTTATAATAGGTACTCATAGAATCAGTATTCACGTAAAGAGGCAAATTCTTTTTGATGAAATTGACACCAAAGAGAAGTAGTATTAGACTTTATGAGGAAAGAAAAGAGTAGGAGGGATATTTTTCGTTAATATTATTAACTCAAAAAAACTCAGTTTTTTTTAAATACATAAATTTGTTTTATTTTTGCGTAATGGTTAGCTCATTGGCTGTCGAATTTAAGCACCAGATACATGCAAAATCGAACATTTTATTTATTTTTTATTGTGGGGTAAATTTTTCGATCACTTCGAGGGGGCAACTCTCGGTAAAACGTCCCGGATACATACGGAACATATTTTCGTGCCGAGCACTATTTTCCTTGAAAATTCGTGGACAATTTATCATACTCGTATTTTATAATAAAGTGTCGCTCTTAACATCCATACCTCGCTGATATTATGTATTTATTTTATTTTAAATCTTTATGCACAATATTTTAAAAGCGAACTAAACGCCTTTATATATTTTTTCTAGTTACCCTTGGGGACCACTACAAAAATCAAACTAAAGGAAAATAATAATAAATCTATTTTTATAAAAGTAATATACATATGTATAGATAATATAGACATAATAAATATTACCAAAAAATAATATGAAAAAGATAACTATAAGTATGCTCATCAAATTGTCCACTATAATACTGGTTTATTATTAATCTTTTATAGAACGATAACTGTGTAATTATACTATACTTTTAATATCATTAAATACGTTGTTATAATAATTATAGAAAGCTTTATAATGTAAAATCAATATGATGCATACCTACAGCTCGTCCGTACAGTAATTTATTTGTAAAAAAGAATTTTAAGTTCATAAATGAAATCAATCAATGACATAACTTGCTTCCTTAACTTTCATACTTTACTCTTCAAATAAGCTCTATGGTTTTTGGCACTAAGCAACTTAGCTTTCTTAAGGATGTCTCCGATTTGGTCGGCAAACACCCTCCTGGGCCTGCCTTGTTTAACGTTATCCATTCACATGAGATTTATAAATTCTTTTCGTCAATCTACTTTCATTCATGTCAATGCTTGTCACAACATCTTCTTTCAAACCACATCTATCACGCAGTGTGCTATTCCTTTTTCTATCCGCTATCGTCACTTCACATACACTCCTTAACGACCGCATTTATACAGCGTTAATTCTACTCTCATGCTTCTTCTGCCACATCCAACATTCACTTCCATACATAATGTAGGAACAAGCACCGCATTATGAACAGCCATCCGTGTTTTTAAATAAAATCAATATAGGCATTACATAAATTTTAACGACAAACGTGGCGAATTGGTTATTACAACAGTCCGTTACGCGTAAACTGGGAACGTTAGATTCCCGTTCGGAGCAAGGATTTCATAGGTTTTATTTGTAATATTTCTTACCTAATTAAATTGTTAAAAAAGAGGATTTGCTCCAGTTTGTCTACCTGGTTGTCTAAGAGTGGTAGACAGTGATGCTCAGTCTGTCGATATGGGGTAGTATGTACAACCACTTACAAGTATAAAGACCGTAAAGTGCCTTATGTCGCGTTTCGGGATTGACTTGTAAGTTACTGGTCCCAACTAGGGTGGCATAGTGGATGCGACTACTATTTGCAATTATTTTACTGTAGTAGCAGTCGCCTCTATTCATGGACCGCACTCCAGCTTAACATTAGACGGAGTGCTGCCATATGTCAAATAAATAAAAAAAAACACTGGGTTTTCATAAATGATAATAATGCGCATAAAAAAACGATTAATAGTTTGTAATAATTTATTAATTACGTACTAAAATTTACAAATTAAATAACAGTTCTTTATAATATAATAAAACAACGTAAGTAGTTACCTATACTTAAATTAGAAAGTAATTAATTAATTTAGAATAAATTAAATAAATATAACGAATACAAATATATAATTGCTTTTAAGAATACAGTGTCACATCCACCGGTTTGCCTGGTCTAAAATGACGTGACAAAACAATCGACTCACAAGACGCTGAACTCAAGTTATTTCCCATACAATAATAACATGTTGTTTAGTCCATACGAGCGTATTCTCAATCGATTTAATCACGTTATTAGAACGGCTGATAGAAAGTCGACTTTTCTAGCAATATTTTTGTAGATATTTTTTTTGAATACTCACCTGTATTTTAGGCCCGTGCTCCAAAAGACCGACTACCGGATATTTCAAAGGACTCTCTCACAAAAAACTTTCTTAGAACTACATTAAAAATAGTATACAGAATTCCCGTAATGTTTAAATAGGTACTTTAATTGATAAAATTGTTAATATGTTTAAGCTCTAGATATTGCTTTAATAGTAATATGTATAAAATTGTTGAATAAGACTTAACTATTCAACAATGACTAGATAATATCTAAACATACAATATTCGATAAGTGCACAAGTTAATAAAATTGCGAGCGATTATGTTTAATGATAAGTTTAATAATTATGCATGTAGATGTGTTGCCTATATTAATAAAAAAGGGAAAATATTAATAAAAAGATTAGAATAAATATTACTTTGATAATAAAATCAGACAATGTATATAGGTAAATTTAGCCGGGAGTTTTTGTTAAATTATCGGTTTGTTTTATACTCTTAACACACAACCCTTTCTTTAGGGGGGGTTAGGATTTTCATTTATTCATATATTTTTTTCGGAATGAAAAAAATATGTCGAGAATATTGTGTACAAATTTTAAGTCAACCCGAGTAAAACTAACAGAATTACGATTCAATGGGCCGGCCTAACTGATGAACTACGAATAACCCGAGCGAACGGGTTTTTCGTAGTTTATTTGAGCTAAAATGGCATTTTTTACTTCCAAGTGGCGCAAAAAATATAAAAAAAGAAAAAAAAACTTTCTGATTACTCTAGTTTTTTTGTTTCAGATGATCCGGTAACGAGTTATAATATTTACCGCAAAACCACTTTTTTTTCAAGGCGCCTCTGGAGATTAACTTTGACCGGCTATTTATTAAATTGTTTTTGTTTTTAATTTTCTTCTGCCATACTTCAAAAGTTGTACAATAATATGTAATTAAATTTAACAAAATTATAATACTCATGCAAAAAATGCAAAAATATGCTTTTCTTTCGCCTTTAAAACCCTACCCCCCCGACAATTGTCCATTAGAGATGGGAAAGTTATATTAACAAGAAAATGAACATAATTGAACACGTTTTTTGTTACAACTCCAATGGAGAACCACTCATATCAAATATCCCATCTAGGCAATTAAGTTGCTTATTGCATACCGTCCTTTCTTATTATGTTAATTCCGGAGAATGTTCTTGGATCCTCTGGTATCCAAATTTTTGCATGATAAGTTCCTCCCGGTGGTTTGTCACCTCGTCTTGACCATGATAAAGAATGGGATTGCAAATTAGAACCTGAAACAATAATACAAAATTACCAAACGAGTTTAGAATTTCGATCACGTACCAATGGTGTGTATTAAGTTTCATAGGTATTTAAAGGTGTCGAGTCACAATAAAAAATATTAATAAATTGTATGGTAGTCTCTAACTATAGGCCTTATAAATAAGCTTAAAGTAATTCAGTGTTTTTGTATGTGGTCAAATCAGAAACAAAAAGATTTGTAGAAGAAATAAAGCGAGTGGATAACACAGCCCACTGGACAAGCAAGCTGAAACAAGCTGGGCACATACCACGTAGAACAGACGTCCACCACAGTCGCCCGATTGAAGCACTAATAGGAATATAATAGGCATGATGGTTTTACTGATAAATGTGGGCAAATTGGCATAGTAATGGTGACTGAGGCAACCCTGAACTAAGTCGTTTTTTTAAGTTGTTGACGCTCTTGGTCCTGAGATAAGTTCAAAGCCATCGAGATTTAAATGGAAAATAGACAATATTGTGATATTTGTAAGCTTCAATAAATTACAAGTCATTCTCTCAAATCATATAAGTATATGATATACTTATATGATCTGAGGTCATCCTAATAACGCACCCTATTAGAAATATGCTTAAAGTATGCTTTACGATTATTTGATAAATTTATATATTTCTAATATAGTGCGTTATTAGTATATCATATCATATACTTGATCTGAGAGGATGACTTTTTAAATTATAAATTAAATTATTTTGCGTTATAGTGTTAGCGTACCTACATAGATACATTATATTAAATGTCTCTTTAAAATATTATAACTAACAGATTTTTGTTTCTTATATAAAATTATTCATAGTAGATTCCTAGTAGATACTCCTGTATTGTTGAATAAAAATACCATTTATTGCCCGTTCGCAAGTGTTGATTCGACCGCCCCGTTCAAACCAAGGTAAAGTATCTTTTAAAATTTTCGTGCCTCCAATCTCTTAGCGAAACTATGTGCAGAATCGATTTATATGCCGCTCCTTAAAAACTTATAATGATCAATTCAGTGATATAGATATGTTTCATGTACCCTTTAATATAATTTAAAAAAATGCTAATTGAGAAGTTGTGTTCAATAACATAAATTAAGGATTTAACATTATATTTGTTTTCTTTTAATTTCTCTTTTTTTAGCACAGTATCCTATTTTGATTTAACTTTTATTTTGTTTACACTGTATGACTAGTTTTATATCTACCACAAACTGTATAACTTTTCGGCACTATCTGGTATTGTTGTCAAATTTATTTTTAAGTTACTTGTTTGTTGATTACTGTTTGTTTTGCCTAAATAAATAAATATAAAATTATAAATAAGTTTTTTTTTGTTCAACTTAAAGTCGTTGTAAATATGGTGACATATGTTAAAAAATAGGGAACAGTACCCTAATGACGTCACATAACAATTTGAAATAAACCCTTCTCTATAGGTAAAAAATAACTTCAAGGTGAATTGCTAACTAGTAACACAATAAAGAATTATTTTAAACCTCCAAACGAATTATTAATTCTTTAAACATTGTTTATGTTCCCTCCTGTTTCTATCGATTTTAACTCCACAACAAATGAAAAAAAAGGCTTTTTTTTCTTTGAATTGAAACGAAAACACGGCTGGAAATTCCTACTGTAGTCTATTATTATTATAATGATTAGCATGGAAATACCTTTCGAGTCTTTGAGTAAAATAATACCTTTTGATATCCTACGGCTTTAATTTATTTTAAATCAACATATATTTATAAATCTGATGTGGATGGATGCGTTAAACAAGGCAGGCCCAGGAGAGTGTTTTCCGACTAAATCGGAGACATCATAAAGAAAGCTAGGTTGCCTAGTGCCCATAACCACAGGGCCTGTATGAGGAGAATTGTGGATATGAAGGAAGCAAGGGAGTTGTGTAAGGATCGTGGTAAGTGGCGCTCCATTGTCTCTGCTTATCCCTGTGTGGGAGAAAGGCGTGACAATTTGATTTGATTTTATATATAAAACATCTTTGGTGTTTATTATCAACATATGACTCGACATATGACAGCACTCCGCTTGATGTTAAACTGGAATGCGGTCCATGGAGGTGACTGCTACTACAGTTAAATAACTGAAAGTAAGTTTCGCATCTACTTTCATGTTCGGCAATTCACAAGCTGATTCCGAAACGCAACTAAGCCACTAAATGGTCTGTTTACTTGTCCGTGAACCTCAACCAGAGCCAGTGGATTGTAAAAAAAACATATATTCACTCTCACTAAACTTTAATTTCCAAAATCAATGCCTTGATCTGTTTTTTTTTGTTAACGTTTGTTTGTTAATTTAGAATAGAGTCGGATTATCAATCAATGTTGGTATCCCTATTAGACCTAGTTAGAGACCCCTACTTAAAAGACTTACATTGGCCAAGAGACATTACATTGCCTAGGAACTTTACATGGTTTAAACCGGCTCTGCTCTTGAATACAGGTTGTAAATATACTTACATATTTTTAATAAATCAAATAAAAATCAGAATTTTTAGAGTACTCGTAATAATTAAATTATATTAGGAGAAAACTTAACTATTACTTCCATACAAATGGTGTTTTTGTAAATTATTAAGGGCGATCGTCAATACCGATCTATAGGTACCCAGTTAATGCACGTGCGAGCCATTACGCACCCCAACTTTACGTACACTTTGCTATAAAATAGTGATGTCCACATTTTATATATATTTTTTATAGGGCAAGAGATCCTGAACTATTATTATCATAAATAATATATTGACGATCTATGAGATAAAACAACCCAAAGAACACTTACTTAGTTAAATAATATTTTTATATTTTGACCGTTTTTTTGACATAAACTTGGTAGTTGTCTAATAAATATCGGATCAAAGGGATGTGATTTGCTTTTAAATTATTTTTACGCAGATTATTAATACCAAGACCCTCCCTTTGCCCAGTTGCAGTCCCCGAAAGTTAATTGTTTATTTTTATTATGTAATATTTTGTGAGATAGGATAAGAGAACGCCTTTACCACGATACAATTTTTATTTTATTATTGTGACACGACATTTGACCTCGATCCGCCTGATGATAAGCAAGAGAAGATCCAAAAGTGCCGACGACTGAAACAACCGAGTTAGTTCACGACTTCCTCAGTCGCCGTCACTATGCCGGGAAAAGGTGCTCCTTCCCACATCGCTTGAAGGATCTAAGGTTATAAGAGGGAGAGAACACCTTCGCTGGCAAAGCATTCTATTTCTTTGTCGATTGTTCTACGCACTATAAAAGACGCACCAAACTTTTTAGTTTGACCACCGATTCGGTCGACAAAATGCGGATGCTTCCCCCGACCAGTGCGGGTATTACGGGTATGAAAACACGAGGTAGGAACAAGGCTAAAGAGCTCCTAAGACAACACAACTATCTCACTTCCCTCACATCCACAATTCTCTTTATAAAAGCCCTATCTATTGTGGTTATGGGCACTGCAGGATCCTGCTTTTTATTTTATCCCATGCGCTTTTCATTTAAGTAATAAAAAATAAACACGTAGGTACTTATATTTTATTCTTATATGACATCCCTATTGATATCTATTTGACAAGTGTTCAATTTTGAATACATTACATGTAGATACATAATGAGTATTTCCGGTTATTATACAATTTTCCGGGGTTACAGTTATTAAGCCGCAAAATATTTTTAAGAATGCTTTATAGTTCTTACGGTTCTTACGTCCATAGTGTTTTTTTATTTATTGTGAATCGACATATGACAGCACCCCGCTTGATCTTAAGCCGAAGTGTGGTCCATGAATGAATGTCACTGCTACTACAATTTTTTAACTGTGAGTAGCAATCACATCCATTATGCCGGCCTAGTTGGAACCGGTAACTTACAAGCTGATCCCGAAACGTGACCAAATCACTTCACGGTCTGTATACTTGTAAGTGGTGGTACTACCCTGGATCGGCAGACTAGGTACCACTGCCTACCACTCTTTGATAAACAGACCCGAAGCAAATATCTACCTCTTTTTTATTAACAAATGTTTGCAATATTAATTATAATTATTAAATATTACAAATAAAAACTATGAAACAAATATTTGCTCCGAATCGAACCCGGGACTTTACGCGCAACAAACCAATCGCTAAACCGTTCGTCCCGCCTGTCGTCGAAAATTGTCGTGTGTGATTGTTAAAGGTAAATCCTCGGAGGAATAACTACTAGCGTTTGGAAACGAAACGCCGCGATGTTTCCACCTGCGTTTACAGTTCAAACTCTGATACGAGTGCTCTTCTTAATGGGAACTCTGTGGGAAAATCATTATGAAGTCCCCACTCGACTTTGTTGGGTTTACAAAGTATTGTTGGCCTGGTGTATTTTAGTTAGTAAGCAATTGCAGTAATTAATATTGTTCATAATAACTCGCACGATGAAAATTGTGAATGTGAGAGAAGCGAGAAGTTTGAGTCAGAATTGTGAAAGATGGTGCTTTATTGTCTGACACTCTCTGCGGGAATTAAGGCGTAAAAATTTGATTGATTGATTGAAATTGTTAATGGCCTGATTTATTTATTTTATTGTGAATTTTATCTGAATTATATTTGTGGTTTTGTTTTTTGTAATAAATATTCTTGTCTGATTATTTCAAATTGTATTTTGTGATGATAATTTTCATTTGTTATTATTGTGCTCTCTTCTCGGAAAGATATATCCTTTCCGAGTGTTTGGTCGTGTCTGACTATGCGCAACAGCATAAACGGCCTATGCCTTAATAAAAAGTTCAATTTTGATTTCAATACCTAGTACACCTATGCTACATAATTATTATACATAATAAAGTACTTACATATATTTACATTAATATCAATAAAGTGAAATTAAATCATTAGCCTAACGATTTGTATTAGTTATTTATTCATAAGGTAATAAAACACATGCATTATATATGCAACACGTTTATTTTTATAATATTACATAATTCCGCGATAGTTTTTGCCAGCGTATTTTGAAAGCGGTCCCAACTCTTCTCCTATTCTCAAAATTTGGTTATATTTTCCTATTCTTTCCCCATGATAAGGCGCACCACATTTTATTTGACCAGCAGACAATCCAACCGCAAGCTCAGGCAAAAACAAGTCATCAGTATCACCCCATCTATCGCAAATCAAAACACCAAATCCATTTGATTTTAACATATTAAATGCATCAATTATTTCAGTTAGTGAACCAGATTGGTTTAGCCGCAATGCTATAGTATTCCCTGCTTTCTTATCAATTGCCAATCCCACCCGTCTGAGTGACGATTGAGTTAAATCATTGCCAACAAGTTGTATTTGAGTACGTGATGCAAGTGTTGAGTAAGCAGCCCAATCGTCACATTCAAATCCATCTTCAATCGAACAAACATTAAATTCTTTAGCACAATCTAGATATAATTCTGCTAATTTATCGGAGGATACATAATCTTGAGGATTAGAATTTGGGCTTTTAAATTCGAGATCGTAGCCACCATCTTTATAAAAATCTGTTGCAGCAGCGTTTATACCCAATTCTACTTTTTGTAAATAGCCACATTGTTTGATAACGGAAAGCAAAAGTTGAAGAGCATCTCTGTTAGTATCCAATGGTATAGAGAATCCTCCTGTATCACTGACATATGTGGAATCAATGTTATATTTTTCTTTAATGATATTTTTTACTGCCTGGTAAATCTCTGTACCTATTTTCATAGCTTCTTGAAAGGAAGATGCACCTGTAGGAATAACCATGTATTCTTGGAAAGGTACATTATTAGTTGATAATGAGCCTCCCATTAATATGACGAAATGAGGTACTGGCAAAACGATCGTAGTGACATCGGCAAGATCTGAGATGTGTCTATATAGCGGTATCCCTTTCTTAGCAGCTCCGGCTTTTGCAGACACCAAAGAAACTGCGAGAATGGCATTAGATCCCAACCTTGATTTATTTTCAGTTCCGTCTAGGGCCATCATGAATGCATCGATCTCTCTTTGTTGCGTAGGTTCTAAACGTTGTTTCAGGAGCTCAGGTGATATAATATTATTAATATTCTTAACGGCTGATTGAACACCCATTCCGAAATAATCTTTTGTGTTATCACGAAGTTGCGGACATTCTGCCTTCTTAACAAGATCAGTACTAGGAACACCAACTCTAAAAAGCCCCAATTCAGTTACCATATCCACCTCTACGGTTGGTATACCACGTGAATCAAAGATTTGTCGAGCTAACAACATTTTCATAGGCATTTTTGTGCAAAAATATATATACAAAATTTTATTTACGTTCAATAATCAATCAAAAATAAATTATGACATTTGGCATATTTCGACACTATATTTCTTAAATTACAAACAATGGGTAATAGGACTTCATTGTTTTTTTTTCTAATTTGAATCGATATACGAGAGCACCGTGCCTAAAGTTAGGCTGAAGTGTGATCCATGATTGGAAGTGACTGCTACTAACAGCAGTAAGTAGCAGTCACACGTGATATTGGAAATATTAATTTATTATCCGCGAGGCTATTTTGTTGTTCAAGTTGTTTTGCGATACGTTACTTATAATTTGTTGAGCGTTGATTGCAATATAAATAATAATGAGTGGCCGCGAGCGCGGGTGCACGTGCGCCCTAATCTTTATGTAAATCCTTCATCACGTTTTGATAAGGTCTCTTTTTTATTAATTCAAAAAGAGATTACGGCTGCTTTATGCTTTCAATAGAGTTTATTTTAACCCCAGCCCTTACTCAAATGTTATTTTTGTATTAGACAAGTGCAGTTTCGAATCGCACGACTGCACTGAGTTTAAGTATTTATCAAATGATTTAACATTGCCCATGTTTGCAATATATTCAATATAATATGATATATTTACTGTTTTTATAACGAACATGGTAAGGCAAACATCTGTCAAACGTAATTCTGATAACCACTGATTCGCATCTCAGTGGTTTGGATTGGAACTAGATTGCGTTTCGGGACCAGCTTGTAAGTTGGAGGTTTCAACTATGCCGGCTTAGTGAATGTGACTTACAGTACTGGATGAGATTGTAGTAGCAGTCACCTCTGTTCATGATGGACCACACTCCAGCCTAATATCAGACATAAACTATGATCTCTATAAACCCTTATTTTCTCTAAATTTGTTCTCGGCAATTGTGTATACATTTTGAGCACACCACTTTAACATAATGGGGTAACGTAATAGTTTCTTAATTCACTCCACCCCAGTGTTTACAATACGCGATCTGTAATTTGCTACGGTGACTCTCTTCTCACCCCAATGAATTGGTCTATTCATAAAGAGCTGTCGACGATAGCTATAAAGTATTTTTGTAACAAAGGTTCATTATTTATTAATACATATTCACTACTACGAGTATTACGTATGTAAAGAGATTTTCACCAAGAATTACTTAGTCATTATTATAGGTTTTTTTGTTAATATGTACCTATTTTATTATGTTTTCCAAAAGAAAATGAAGTCGATTTTATATTCGTTTCAAAAGAAATGGAGGCTTATAAGTCGCTGATGTCACCGAATTGGATTTGCGTAATCAAACATCACAAACGTGACTCAGAATACGGAGGATCTGCTCAATTTCAATTTTAACATAAGTACAATCAAAAAGTAAGATACTTTTTGATTTTAAAATTGTTCGAAATGTTCACGAAAGATTTATTACCCTATGAAGCAGACCACAGTCTATGGATGGAGACGACTGCTACTACAGTTAAATAACCGAAAGTAGCAATCTCTTTCACTATGCCGGCCTATTTGTAAGCGGCAACATACAAGCTGATCCCGAAACCTAACGGAACTCACTTCACAGTCCGTATACATGTAAATGGTACCTTGAAGACTGGGCTTTATTGCCTGTCACGCTTAGACATAATATATTATATTTTTTTTATTATTGTGACACGGCATCTCACCTCGACCCGCCTGATGATAAGCAAGAGGAGGTCCAAGAGTGACGACGACTGAAAAAAACGAGTAGTTCACGACTGCCTCAGTCGCTGTCACTATGCCAGCCAAAGTAATGATATAATGATTGTAACTCCTAAATGTTACACAAGCACAGTAAAAGTAAATGGACTTAAGTGTTTTAAATGTACTATACAATTGTAAATTCTTAAATAAACAATAAGTTACTAAGTTATAATAAATCAATATTTTAACTAACTTCGTTTATAAACTTTCTACGTAGAACGAAACATATGTTGTAATTGTAACATATGCTTCGTAAAACAGAAAATTTTCATACTATCCATCATTTAATCATATTTTTAAGACAATAGAAATAAACCTATTTTAAAGACAATTACTTAATGCTTATTTTATTTATTTTATCGGAGACATCATCAAGAAAGCTAGGTTGCCTAGTGCCGTAGAGCTTGTATGAGGAGAATTGTGGATGTGAAGGAAGCAAGGGAGTTGTGTAAGGATCGTAGCAAGTGACGCTCCATTGTCTCTGCCTATCCCCGTGGGAAAATTGCGTGACAATTTGATTGATTGATTATTTATTTATTACTATTGTGTTAATTTTTTTCTTTGTGTCATACTTATTTACTTTTCTGAGCATATATCACGTACAAAATTAATTGTTGAAAGTTCAACACAAAAACTTCTAGAAACTATAAAAATTTAGATACTTCTTGTAAAATTGTAACAAAAATTAGAAATTTAACCTTTTAAAAATAACGTAAACCTTGGGAACCACACAAAACATGCAAGAAACTTATAGAAATTCTAAAATTTCAAATGAGTTGATAATTCTGATAATATCAATGTCGATGTCTTTTTGGTAGATGATTTTAATTGAAAAGCCATAAAAAGCAGAATGTAAAACTATGAATATTTCAATAATAAATGTAGACACCTTATAATTACGATATCCCTAGGTTCGGGTATGAAAATATTTATGTTCTAAGGATTTTTGTTATAAAGTCGAGACTTAAAGGATTTTATGTTTGTGCATCAGCTTAAGTCTTGAATAAGTATCATTTTTTTTGCACCTATACATTAAAGAACTCTTTAAATCAATATTTATTCCGGAATAAATATGGAACCACATATTCAGCTTTGAAACCCGGAACATCTCAAAACATTCAAATATACATAAATTAAATTGCGTGACGTGTGTTACATTAGGCTTTAATAGCATATGTCACGTTATTGCAGATGAGTTTTGTGAGAGTGGACAAGAACGCGCATCCCACACCGTATTCACGCAGAGACCGTGGGATACAGGGGTAAAAACACCTGGACTAGGGTCATTAAAATACATCGCAAATTATCTCGTTTCATTGTTTAATTTATCTCTAAATAAAATAGAAAATATATTATGAAGAAATTATTTATTTATTTTTATTTATGTAACCTGGCGTTGCCCGAGCCAAAATACATCGCAAGCTTAATAGTTAAATAACCAGTTTTTCTCTTATTTATGTATACATAATCTTTGTACCTACCATTAAACGTATGTTGTTATATATAGTGTATATAAACATACATAATCAGCCTTAATTATTAAACCATTTTAGGCATATACCATGGTAGACTTTTTTGTGAGTAATCATGAGTAGGTACTATTAATATATGGAACACTAATTTATATATGGTCAATAGTTTTCGCAGCGTACGCGAAGTAAGGAATATAATGAGTATTTTTTTTATATCTTGGGTTACATTATTCGAAATTTCGTACTAAACCTTTAACTTTTTGAAAATCCAATATAGCTTATGTTACTCACGAAGTAGCTTTCTAATGGTGAAATAATTTTTAAAATGGGCCCAGTAGTTTCTGAGCCTACATTACTAACAAACTTACAAATCTTTCCTCTTTATAATATTAGTATAGATAAAAGGTTTAAAAGTTATTAATCACAGGCAGTTTAGGTAGACAGTGGTTCCTAGTTTGTTTATCCGAGGTAGTATCACTTTACAAGTATACAAACCGGGAAGTAACTTAGTCGCGTTTCGACATCATCTTGTAATTTGCCGGCATACTTGAATAAATTAAACCATATAGTAACGGAAGGCTTAAATAGGAATTACAAAAAGGTACAAAGGTATAGTCTTTTAAACTTTTAAATTTATCATATAAAATGTAACCACCTGTTTTAATTGTGGTTTTTAATTCCCTTCGGCCACGGTAACAAAAAGACACGATATAATGTGAATGTAATATTTGGCACGGGACCCTATTACAATAGGGGTGAAGGGGTCGAGGATCAAACCGAGCTCTGCACTGTCAATATACTTACCCCCAATATTGTTTGTACACCTTTCTAGAAATCAATACCTAATTCCCGCAAACAATAAGTTTATACACATGACGAAAAACTAATCACTTTTTTAATAGTAAACGAAAATAATGCCTCACACCTGATGTTAGTAACCTAGCCGACATATAAACAAATATAAGTAAGTAAATCGATATGATCAATTATAAAATAGAAACACTAAAAGATTAGCAGAGTTTTTACAATTTAAAATGCATTGTAGGTAAAGATAGTTTAAAAGTATAAGCAAAATCAGTGTACCAGCTATGATTCCAAGACAATCTAGGTAATGCTATGACAAGCTATGAATGAGAAAACTCCTTTGCAATTGACATTTTACTCCTCTTAATAGAGACTCTTTAGTAGATATCTCTATAAATATAGAATGACTTTCGCAATTAATCGCAAGCTTGAAATAAAATACATCTCACCTTTAATAACAACCTTCTTTTGCTCCTCCCGTGTTGAGAGCTTTCCAAAACTGACCATTTGTAGTTCTGACTCGGTTTTATCACTTCTTACCTAAATAAAAAAAAATATATATTCAAATATATGTCTATAAATTAAAATACACGTTTATAATTCTTATTATAAATATTATCTTATAATATAACATTAATTATTTTAAAATAACTATTTTAATAATCTACTATAATACATATATATAAAAATTACTGTATAAAAAGCGAAAAATTATGTTGAGCATGCATTATTTTACAAAATATTACCTATGGTAACAGATATGACTATGTAATATCAGGTTGATCTGTAACCTAATTAAAGTTTATTATATCATATAAAAACCTTATTTATTTTATTATATAGTTAATTATCCACTCTACTTATGATGATCATCTGTCCTGCGAGGCACAACAAAAAAATATAAATGATTGTTTAAAAGTACTTACTAATTCACCAAGAAAACTAATGTATCCTATAGCTAGTTTTAACGTATCGACTTTTGATAATCGCTTTTCATAAGGAAGAGTAGGAATGTGAGCTCTTAGGCCCTCGAAGGCATCATTAATTGACTGCATCCGACGACGTTCGCGTAAATTTGCGGCTTGCCGTTGTTGTATTTGCTGCTGCGGGCATCGTGAACGTCTCTTGTGAAGACGTTTGCATTCGGACCTACAATAAAAAAAATTACAACTTAGTTGGGTAGCTGTCGGTAGTGTCTTCTTCTCGTTCCAATCTCATTCTCAGCGCCTCAAAACTGTTCTCTGACTCAGGGTCACTGAGGGCTATATTAGAAATATCTATCTATACGAGTTCATTTTAAAAATATCCGATATTCATTGTTACTCAAACGACCGCGCGGTGCACGGATGCTATACTGGTTCTTCAGCCGGAAAACAGAAGAAGATGGACCTTTTAAAGGTAAAGGAAACAGCTAGACATAGTTCGCTTCTGCGCAAAGTGATGGGAGATGGGAAAAACCTACACATATGCTGACACGTAGACTGTTTTTTTTATTATTTGTAGATTGAACACGCCATAAAGATTTTGAGAAGGAGTAAAAAAAACTTTACATTTGTTACTTAATTATAATCGTAGTAGTTATTTAGTTAATCGTGTAGAACTCGACTGCCTATTTAGGGTTATAAATGCAACAAATTTGTTCTTAATAATTATATTATCCTTTATCACACTCACATATTAAATAAATATAACGTTTGCTTGTTGTGGCTTACTGAATAGGAATAAATTAAATTGAATAGAATAGAAATATCCAACACTGTTTCATTATTAAAATATTAATTATGACCACTCCTCAAGACCTTCAATAAAATGTTAAATAATTAACGAGGGGAATATTTTATTATATGTTAGGTAAGGGTATTGCTAAATTTTATATGAACTATTTATTTGCATATTTTATATATTGCTGGGAAATACATAGAGGATAATAAATCTAGATAGACATAATTTATTTTATTCAACATTAGAATAAATATTAATTTATTTAGGTTTAAATATAATTTAAAAATTGTCTAATGTAAATATTGGTACAATAAAGATTGAATATTTTCAAATATTTCTATAGACTGTACATTAAAAATAAATCAATTAAAAACAAATAATATTTCTATATTAAAACATGTATATTCATACCAATAAATATTCATGTTAAACTTGTAATCTAGGAAACTAAAGCATCTAAGAATTAGTTCAAGTAATACATTAATTCCAACAAATACATAATAGGTGCAACTAATTAGTACCACTAGTTTAATTGATAATCGTTTTATGAATAACACGTACTTCAATTAACTATTCAGTTAACTATTGTTTTCATTTCTCGTTTAAATTGCATTAGAAACAATAAAACCTTGACAAAAGTGCAAAAAATTATTGCGGCAATTTTCTGTCAAATTAAAGTTTTCGCAGTAATTGATAGTTTTGTGTTGTATACCACATTTATGAATTTGTCATTCACAATCGTAGTTGTTAAAATTTAATGAAAATCACCTATAAAAGCATAGCATTATTTTTATTTTTAATAAATAAAATTTGTTTTTTTGACAGCAAATTAATTAGACTTACCTTTTATTTGGAGAGGATAAATTTTCCTGGTCACTTGCGTAAAGACTCCCGTCGGACATGGAAGAATCATCGTAGAGGAATAAATCTGAAGAACTGCCTGATCCTGGAGATGCACCTAGTGGAATTGGTACCACTACACCTTCAGGACTTGGGCGCGCCCCGTTAGCCGCATCCATATTAAACATCTTTTGTATTTATGTGTTTTATTTTTTTAACCACTACATTTTCATGGTTGAGCTTTCAGTAGCGCCGCTCATACTGTAGTGACTACTATACAAGGGAACATTTAACGCGCACGTTGTTTTCTGAGGGTGAATAGCCCCGCCTTTTCTGGAAGTCACCCCGCCCAAACGAAATACGCTATTCTCGACAACTTTGAATAAATCTTAAATTAATATAAATACAATTAGTTTACAATTAAAAGTTTGTTAGTTTTGTCGATCTTATACTTCCACTTCAATTTTATATCAATCGTTTTCTAATATCATTCATATTTAAAAAAAATATTTATACTGTATTAGGAAGGTTGTGTATATTTCGTGTATTACAAATATCTATTTTATATAATATGTTCAATAGCTTCTGAAAATATATTTGTTTTGTCTGTTTATTTACATAGTAATTAGCCCCTAAAATGGCGTGCTAAGCTCGCTCCAAAAATCAAAAATATATCACCTATGAAATATTATAAATCCAATTGTTTACTGTTCATAAATGTACTTTTAATTGCAAAATTCACGTAAATTTCTATATTTATTGAATAAATTATGTCCAACGGTGTTAATGAAGACCGCGTACCTACAAATCAGGAAAGTTTAATTATAGATAGTTCGAACATCTATAAATTATAGTTAATGATAGTGTGAAGAAACAATTAACAATTATCTGAAGACATAGAAATGACGTGCAAAGAAATGAAACATTAAAAGTCGCGCGACAATTATCGACACGAAAAATGAAACTTTTTACTGCGTCGTCCGATGTGCTATAAATCTTTAATAATAATTAAGTATTAAAGTATCCATATACTTTTTTTTTTCAAAATTATATACTTACTATTAAATATACGTCATAGGTACTTTTTTCAGGTAATTACTATTATACCAGTAAAAGTACAGGAAAAACAATATAGAAAAGTAGGTATAATAAAAGAAAAATCCTGGATCTGAAGAACCTGATGATGGCTCCTCTCGGATCAGTAAAACCACAAGAGACAGAACTATAGTGCCTTAACTGAAATTGTTCCTTACTACGAGCATTAGCTAGGCAATTAGCTTTCAAATTGAAAACTTGGAGATCTTAATGGACACTTCACGCGAATTTAATACAAAATATTAGATAAGTAATTGACTTTTACACACAAACTAATCCTAATCATTACCTACAATCGTACATACAAAATTTGTACATATAAGTATCTCCATAATTTTAATTATTTATTTGCCAGAAAGGTCTTAAATTCATGGTAAGATCTTCATATAAACACAGACTAAGTGAATATTAGAGTAAGAATGGAATTGTGGATGAGATAGAAGCGAGAGAGATGTGTTAGGATCGTGGAAAGATGTCTCTGCCTATGCCTATGCCTGTGAGAATGGAGACGTGATAATTGATAATGATGATAGAGAGGTACTACAGCAGTACATACAACAGAGCATCCCCTGTTATAAACAGGGCTTAAATTCGCTCTAGCGCGGAGTATTGTTCTCACCTCTGGGTCGGATCTATAGTATCTCTGGGTGAGATACAGGTACTTGACATCTTCGCGTTGCCACAGACTGCAGCGCCGAGCTGGCCGAGTTATAGGAGTTGCATAACTCTAGAGCCACTGCAACATCGCAGAGATATGCAACGTTGCGTCCTCTAGCATATACCACGGAGAGTGTTTCAAGAAGCTCTTTAATCTTGTTCCTACCGATTACACCCGCGATTCCCGCCCCGCATTGGTCGGGGGAAGCATCCGCATTCCGTAGACCGAATCGAACTAGAAATATTGGCGTTTCTTTGTAGAACGATCGACTGGTGGAATGATTTACCAGCCCATGTGTTCTCCCCATCCTATAACCTTGAATCCTTTAAGTGATGCGTGAAGAAGAATCTTTGGCCGGCGACTGAGGTAACCGTGAACTCACTCAGTTTTTTCAGTCATCGACATTCTTGGACCTTCTCTTACTTACCATCAGGCGGGTCGAGGTAAGATGACAAGACACAATTAAAAAAGTACATATTAAAAAAATGTCTATTAATATGTACATTTAAAATTAAAGATGCCCTCTCTACCCTCTAAATTTGGAGCCTCATGAAGAGGAGTCACAACTTGTTTACAGACAAAACAAGTTGCCCACGATAAAAAAATGTGAAAATCGCGAAAGCATTATTCCTGAAGAATGTGAAAGCGAAATGAGAAGAGATTTTTGCATTTGAGAGTCTTATTTGGAGCGCTTTTCATTTAATAAATTGCTTATTTTAGTGTTGCTATTTAAACATGAGATACGGCGAGAAGGTAAATTTCTTCATGCTTTGCGGCAAGAATTCGTTTATGAAATTGTGGTTGCTAGTATTTCATGAATCCGCCCTAAGGAATCACCCCTAAGATGATGTAAAATATATCAAAATTTGAGAATCTCAAGATAATACTAGCAACATCATCTCTAACGACTGCAATGCCGCGTCTGCGGGGGTCTTCTATTGTGGCGCGTTTTCTCATTTAGTTATTTACCAAGCAACTAGTTTTTCTTTTAGCTGCGAGTGATGATTGTCACATACTATAACCGCACTCTACCCGATATTACGCCGTAGTGTGATCCAATATTAAAAGTTTTCATTTACGCTGAAAGGACCTAGGAATATTGGTCTACGGGATTTTAAAACATATAGCATAATCTGCTAAATATGCATGTCAAACTGACATTATAGAATTAACATAATTATTTCGCAATAATGGTATCTTATCAGACTGTATGTAGCTAGAAATCGAAATTCTATGAATCGGACATTGCATTAATAAAACACAAGGAATAATTGAACAAAACTACCATGAAATTCGTTGCATCAATTTTCTTTAAACGAGGGTAATAACTTAATTTGTCTCTTTGTACTTTTGCTGGTTCAGTAACCTCAGAATATTTAATGTTTCTTTCGCTATTTGTATTGGTATTAATATAGTTTTGTTACTGATAAGTTGTAGAATCTGTCTATCCATCTTAGCATGATCTAAATCTCCTAAGATTTTTTTTTTGTATTTCGACTTGACATCTTAGCTGGACTCGCCTGATGGTAAGCAAGAGAAGGTCCAAGAATGGCGACGACTGAACGAGTCGAGTCACGGCTGCCCCAGTCGCTGTTACTATGCCGGCCAAAGGCGCTTTTTCACGCAAGGATCCAAGGTACATGTGACAGTACACATGGGCTGGTAAAACATTCCACTTTTCGATTGTTCTTAGTTCGAACCTTTTAGTTCGACTGGCGATTCGGTCGACAGAATGCAGATGCTTTTCCTGGCCTGTGCGGGTATTACGGGAGTGAAAAGATAAGGTAGGAACAAGGTTAAAGAGCTACTCGAAACATTATCCGTGGTATAGGCGATAGAGGACGCACAAAGCGATAATGATTTGTCGATAATTAAATTTCATGACAAACTCGTACATGAGGATTCAATATTAAGGAACAAAAATATAGTAATTACTAGCTGTGGCCGCGGTTTCACCCGCGTAAAATTAGGTTTATAACACAGTCATTAAAAAGGAGGAGGTTCTCAAATCGACTGTATATCCTTTTTTGTCTTTATAAAATAACAAGACGGAAATAAAAATAAATATAGAAAAATTCCAAACAACTGAAACTATGGTCAATTGGATACTATAGTAACATATATATATATATATATTATATATATTAATAGTATAGTCTGTCTAAGTCGCAATGACGCGCCCCATCACCTCATTGCACACGAGAAAACATAAAATATGAATGCAACACACCTAAAATGCATTTGTAATTGGTCGTTCAGTTGCTGTTTGGACACAAAAGGAGGAGAACGCTGATAAAGTATAGTTAGAATTATTTGCATTCACACATTTAAATAAACTAATAAAGTGGAGGAGCGCGTTATTTAAGTTAGACAAGCTATAGCATAGTTCGAGTGAGTATTTAAGCAACGCTTTACATTTCAGATTGACAAAACCATATTCATGAATTTTCGCAATGTTGGGTGAAATAGCAGTTTTTGGAATGTTAATTATGATGTGGGTACCTTGCGTACAAAGATCTTTTTATTCAAATGAAAAAGGTGTATTCGCCAAAGATTGCAAGAATAGAGTCTACAAGATCGTACCAACACAAAATTGTCCAAGTTGTCATGAATTTCAAGATTAAAGTATTTAAAAACAAATATATGGCGAGTAATAAAGTATTAAAATTTCTTAGTAGACGTCTTTAATTATACCAACTTATTATAATTAAAATAATACACATTCAAAACCTTTTTTAGACCGGCACAGTGGCGGCGATTGAGACAACCGTAAACTGAAACGTTTTTTTCAGTAGCCGGTGCTCTTGGACCTTCCCTTGCTTCCTATCAGGCTAGTCAAAGTCAGATGTCGACGCAATAATTAAAACAAACGGTTTAAGATCTACAAAATCTAAAATTTACAAAATCTAAAAAATCGGTTTAAGATCTAGCCAAGACAGACAAGCCTTAGACAGACAAACCTTGTGCTAGACCCTGTTTAGAACCCCTGTAATCCATAATCTTTAAAATGACAGTATTTCCTGATATAGTAGCTGCAAAAACTTTCAATCGTGGGCGTCCTCGAAAAAACATATCCCTGTTTACCACCAACCTACTCTGTGTAACACCTCCGTCGGACAGACTAGAAATCTTACCATCAGACTTGAATCACAGGGACTTGGTATCTGAACCAAGAGCAAGAGAATCGCTTGTTACTATACAAGACTCAAATTCACTCTTGCGCGGAGTACTACTCGCACTAGGGATGTTCTTTTTTATTGTGACTCGACATATGACAGTACACCTCTCGATGTTAAGCCGGAATGTGGTCCATGAATGAATGTCACTGCTACTACAATTTAATAACTGTAAGTAGCAATCACATCCACTATGCTGGCCTAGTTGGAACTTACTGATCCCGAAAAGCGACCAAATCACTTCACGGTCAATATACCTGTAAGTGCTGGTACTACCCCGGTTCGGCAGACTGTGTACCACTCTTTAATAACCGGATCCAAAGCAATTTTTTTATTAATAAATATAAAGCTATGAAACAAATATTTGCACCGACGGGGAATCGAGCTTTTACGCCCAACAAACCAATCGCTGACTGTTTGGTCACGCTTGTTGTCAATGTTATGGAGCTCCGTGACCGTAACCGAAACTATCGGATATCCGAAATATAAACCTATCCGTAACCGAATCCGTTATAAAAGTTTCGGATAATTTCGGATCGGGCGGAGACTAAATGAACCATGTTACTATTTTACTCCTAAACTTTACTCTTAAAATTCTTTAAAAATCTAATATCCGTAACCGAAATTATTCGATACTTTCGGTGTTCCGAAATAATTACATATCCGTAATCGTACCTGTAACCGGTATACTATTATGCCTATATACGTATAATTCCATATCCATAACATCTCCAACTCGTACCTCTGGGAAGACTCTACCAAGTATTTTCTTGATGCCCTAGATTTATTGCAGCGGCAAGTCGTTAGAGGAAATGCAAAGATCACACAAACTCTGGAGCGGCTCAATGCGTCCTTTATCGCCTATACCGCGGAGAAGGTATCGAGGAGAACTCCAAACATGACTTCCCCCCCGTTGCAGATTACATCTGTTCCGGTAGTTGTAGTCGCATAGTGAATGTTACTGCTACTACAGTTAAACAAGCCGCATCCACTATACGCATACTAAAGGGAGCTTGTGAGTTGCCTGTTCCAACTGGGCCGGCATAGTGGATGCGACTGCTTCTTGCAGTTGTTTATTTGTAGTAAGAATAGCGTTTTGGAATCAGCTTGTAAGTGCTAGTTTCAACTAAGCCGGCATAGTAGATTCGACTGCTACTTATTTAAATGTAGTAGCAGTCGCATTTCGGAATCAGCTTGTAAGTTGTCGGTTTCAAACGCGTCTCCGTAAACTCGCCCTAAGATCTAATACACCACGCGGGTTATCATAATGCATAAATTCTTATGTTTAAGTTAATTTTGTTAGCTTCTTGAATTTTGTTACTGAATTTCTTCGGGTTTAGTTTCATTACATATATATTTATTTAACAAATATAAAATTATCAATGATATTGATAAAATCAATAATTCGATAGTCAAGATAGTCACAACCCTAGGAATGCTGCTTTGCCATCTGGTATATCAGGAACGTCACTTGCTCTCAAGCTATATTTTAAATGGACCTAGTCATTTCTACGTCCATTGTATTCTATAAACCAAATAAAATAAATTTGTTTATTGTCAGGAAAAAAATATGTAGTTAATAAAATATGATTATTAGACAGTCTTGAACGAGTTTTTGTAGAAAAAGAAGCAAAATGTATATTTTATTACATACATATTACATATTTTAAATTAATATTTTCATATTATGAGTTTAACATTAAATTAATAAACATATTATTCATCAAAGTAATTGATTAAAAGAACTCGATTTCGAATACTAATGATATTTCACTTCCCTATTGTCATTTGTGAAGTGACAAACAAACCAAGAACCAAGGATTACGTTTATTTTCGTTATTGCGTTTATGTGTTCGATTCGGGCTTAAATTCATTGTAGTATATATCCTTGAACTAGTTGAAATCCTAAAATTAATTTAGTTTGTATTATACTTTTATTTGTAAAGCTCGAATTATTTTTCTATCATTTGTTATTTACTTTCAAGAAGTTGAGTGTATATTATTTTCTTAATGTTTTTTACTTTGCTGGAACATATTCAAGAATGCGAAGATAACAAGAAACATTGACGCACAAAGCTGTACCAGCGTGTTAATTTCTAATGAACCAGATGGCAAATTTGGGCAGACGCGACATAAATTACAGTGCTCTAAACAATGAAAGTTCACCTCCACTGGGTCACCTAATAAATGTTAACAATGCAACGCCTACCTTGATCTCGTTAGAGCCTGAACATGAAGATGCCACCAATGTCATCATACACAAAGTACCAAAAACAAAAGGTAACATTTCATTTGATAGCAATTTTACAAGTTCATTCACAGTTTATTTATATCCTTTGTCTTGTGGTGATTTTTTAATCTAAATATAGGTGTGCTGATCATGATTTGCATATTGTAATTCTCATATATTGTATACAAAATAACAATGAATTGTGTGGTGTGGTATTTTAACATGTGGTATATTTTGTGTAGTGATGTTTTAACATGTGGTATTTTTTTTAGGTGGCTGGACTCATATTGAAGATCTCGATTCATTTTTTACTAGAATGTATAGATATTATGTGAGAGGAGGCTTTTATCCTATGATAATGTCTGATATGTTTTATTTAGTGCAATTAGTGTTTATTGTATGGTTTTCAACATTTCTTGTACATTGTGTAAATTATCCAAGATTATTTCGGAATGAAGACAATTCAACGAGGAGTGAGAGACTTACAATATCTGATGTTATATATCCAACATCAGAATGTATAGCTGATATTTCTTGGACTTGGTGAGCTTTTAATGTTTTCAATTAAATGTAGCATAAATTATTATATTTTAATACTACACAGATTTTTTTTATTTTCAAAATCAAGTTTACATTCATAAGTTTTAATAGTAAAAGGTAAAAGTAACAAATAGCACACATGTATAAAATTTTAGTATAAGTAAGATTATAAAAGGCGACCGTGGTGTAGTGGCATTGCAATGGTTACACAAAGAGAGCATGAGTTCGAAACCAGCCATTGGTACCAATGTATCTTTGATATATGTACTTTGGTTGTCCTGTTTCTAAGATACAAGCACATTAGTATCTTAGTATAGAAATGTAAAAAAAAATGTATTACTTTGTCACATTGTATTTACTTTGAAATATTTTGTCACATGTTGACGCAATGAAAATCGTTTGTCACATGTTGACGCAATGAAAATCGTTTGTCACATGTTGACGCAATGAAAATCGTTTGTCACATGTTGACGCAATGAAAATCGTTTGTCACATGTTGACGCAATGAAAATCGTTTCATTGCGTCAACATGTGACAATATAAGTAATACAATAATTTTTTTTACATTTCTATACTAAGCTACTAATGTGCTTGTATCATAGAAACAGGACAACCAAAGTACATATATCAAAGATACATTGGTACCAATGGGTGGTTTCGAACTCATGCTCTGGTTGCAGCCAACCAATGTGTTTATTTATTTTTATCCAACTATTAGTGCCAGTTGATACAAAATAGTTTTACTAGTTTAGCCAGCATACTGATGGCATCCCCTTGCTAAGACAAGGTCAGGTGTTGAGTAAAAAACTATGTTTGTTCTATTACTTTGTTTATTTTATAAGCTTCACATCAGGCAGTGTATGTGATCATGTCTTAAGGCGACCATGGTGTAGTGGAAGTGCAAAGGTTACGCAAGCCCAGAGCTTGGGTTCTAAACCAATTACCGGTACCAATGTATCTTTGATATATGTACTTTGGTTGTGCTGTTTCTACAATACAAGCATTTTAGTAGCTTTTTTAAATTTATTTTTTATTGTGACACGACATTTGACCTCGACCCGCCTGATGATAAGCAAGAGGAGGTATAGTATAGAAATGTATAAAACGAATATATGTAAAGAAGTTGCAAAGGTTTCAAGTCTAAAAACGAGGCTGAACAAAACAATAACAATATGCAAAAAAGACCAGTCTCATAATATATTTACAAAACATTGTTTAGTAATTTTGACACAAATGTTTATGTACAATGTACATGTTATGTTTTGCATAGATTAGATATAGATAACATTATCTTAAACACTTCTTAAGAAAAATATTATGTATATGATTTTTAATTTATGAGTGGGAGAGGACATGTCCATTGCCCTGCAGTCCCTGCCAAATAAGCAACCCTCAATATTTTCACCCCAACAAAACAAAAAAAAAGAGCATGGTGTGGATTTTACCAATATATGTGGAATCCACGCTAAACTCAGTGCAGTCCATCACCACCTTGAGATGGCATGGCCGCCAGCCTTGCTTTTTCTAACGGAGACCCAGATCAAGGTACCGGTTGTCAGATACCCTCCTTAGATCTTGGTTCTCAGGTTAGGATCTCTGAGTCAGGCAGTAAATAACGCGCTGGAGGGCATGAACACACAATGAGGACTGGTTGGAGTCCCAAAGGACCACACGGGAAATGCTGCACATATGCGTTGGCTCTTTTACATGCATGAAACTGTCCACCCGGGTACCAGACATTGTTAGTCATGCCTCCTTCCTGCTGGGCCATCTACTGATCTATCCGACCTGTTAAAATTTAGGGTAAAGCCCCTTTGCCTGGGCGATATGACAGTGCAACGCGCCGTGCCTCCTCCTGACAGGGAGAAGGTGCGACGTTTGTGGCCTTATGGGTCGGCGGGTTGGTGAGTTACGGGTTTCAACTCACAGTGCTGGGTCAAGGGTCGAAGAAGCCATGACCGAGTTTGCGTGGACGATTTGCAAAAAACCTTCAATCGTACCACAGAGGCACAGCGCGTTTCCAGGATTGGCGAGAGTCTATTAACGTACCTCACGATCCACATAACTCTTACCACATCCACCTACCACATTACCTAGTTTGTCGTATAAATTAGTATAAACGCACATTAATTTCATTAATTTTCAAAAGTGATTGCCCCACAATCTTATCTCTAATATCAATTGATAAAAAAAATATTTTTCTGACTGTCTATGCAAATTAATGCCCTAAAACTATGTAAACATTTTGAAGCAAACAAAGTTTATTGTTTTCAATAGTTGCGATAACATGTTATTGTTATGGATATTTACGTGTATATGAATGTAATTATACAAATTGTATATCTACTGTATAAATGCTTTTGATAAACTATTTAGATACATTTCTTCTTCACAGGTTATAAAGTTATATAGGATAAACATTAGATGTTACAAACATCTTGTAGCTTGTACTGAAAACCTAAACATATAATTTTTAAACTAGGAAGCTAGAAACTTTGTACTACAAAATACCACGCTAAGTCGTGCTATTTTGTAGTATAGCACGATTTAGCGCGGTATTTTGCTATGTACCTCATATTTTTATCCGATCGCATATTTTAATTCTATGCCCGTACAGGTCTAGAGTTAGACAAGCTTTCGTATGTCGGTTGACTCAGTCGAACTGAACAATTTGGCGCATCATTTATTTCTCACACAATTTACAAGTAGTATACTTTTTCACCAACGTGTTTCAAGTAAAACGGCATGGTGTCGCTGTCTGAGGTAGCCGTAAACGGAGTCGGCTTTTATAGTCATCAGCGCTCTTGTACCTTCCTTTACTTACCATTAGGCAAGTCGAGTTTAGATAACGCGCGAATAAAAAAAATGTATGCGGTGATAAAATAAATCTAAAAGAAGGAAGCTAGTTGCGGTCTGTGTAGGAATTTTGATTGATAGATGATTCACAGTATGAAAGTTAATTGAGATAAATCAATATGTATGTTATGCTTCATATAAGTCCTCGTATACACTGCCTGGTGTTACGCTCGCTGAACCCCAGCAACTCTTAATCCCAAAACCTTTTGGGCAAGCGACTATCTACAGTTGGGCTCTGGCAAGCGACTATCCACACTCTGCCTACAACTTTATGACAGTGTATTTTTTGTCTTGCAGGTGGACATTAATAATAATATGTTCAATTATATGGATCATGCGTTTGGTTATATCAATATATCACCTTTATTATGCATATGACATTAAATTATTTTACAAGCATGCACTCAAAATAGATGATGTAAGTATTTGTTGATTTACATGTTTTATTCTTCATCAATATAAGTATTTAGTATTAGGCCGCTCCATACGCGTCGTTGTGGATGGAAGCGCCTAGCGCAGGGTGTCGGTAAATGCTAGCGTCCCTCAGGGCTCCGTGCTGTCGCCGACTTTGTTCCTCCTGCATATCAATAACATGCTGGATCTTGGATCCGGCATTCATTGCTATGCAAACGACAGCACGGTGCTTGGACGCTACACTGCCCGCAAACAGGAGATAGCTGATATGAGAGAGTCTGTTGTAGCGGGGCTGAACCGGGTTCTCGATTGTACTACCCACTGGAGCGACAAGAGCCTAGTTCAGTTCAACGCAGACAAGACTCAGGTATGCGCGTTCTCGACGAAAAAATCTCCGCTTACTCCCCTTCACTCTCTTTGTAACATCTCCCTGCTCCAGTACTTCGGACAGATTGGACATTCTTGGAATGTCTCTTCGCTGCGACCTGAATCATAGGGACCACATCAAACGGGCCATTAATACCACCTTCCGCAAACTTGGCATCCTGAACAAGGCGCCAGAGTTTCGCCTGCTACTGTACAAGGCTCAGATTCGATCTTGCGCGGAGTGCTGTTCGCACCTCTGGGACGGCTCTGCCAAGTATCTTCTTAATGCCCTGGATTCATTGCAGCGCCAAGCTATCATAATCAAAGGTGATGCAGAGGTCACGCGAACTCTGGAGCCTCTGCAACTACGCAGAGACATGGCGGCTCTGTGCGTCCTCTATCGCCTATATCACGGAGAATGTTCCGATGAGCTCTTTAACCTTGTTCCTACCTCGTCTTTTTACACCCGTAATACCAGCACAGGTCGGGGAAAGCATCCGCATTCTATCGACCGAATCGGCAGTCAAACTAAAAAGGTCGGTGCGTCTTTTCTTTGTGGAACAATCGACGTGTGGAATGCTTTGCCTGTCCATGTGTTCTCTCCATCCTATGACCTTAAATCCTTCAAGCAATGCGTGAAGAAGCACCTTTAGCCGGTATAGTGACGGCGACTGAAGCAGCCGTAAACAAACTCGGTTTTCTTAGTTGTCGTCACTCTTAGACCTCCTCTTGCTTATCATCAGGCGAGACGAGGTCAGATGTCGTATCACAGTTTAAAAAATCTTTTAACAAGCAATACCTTCCATTCATGGACTGCACTTCAACTTAACATCAGGCGGGGTGCAGTTTTTTTATTAACATACAATTTAATATGTTTTATAGTACTTTGGTTGTTACTTTTGGTCGATATTTCTAAATAAAAATTAATGTATATATATATGCTTGTTTCAGAGCGAGTTGGCTTGGTTAAATTGGTCAACAGTTCAAGAGCGCGTTCGGGAAGCACAACTGGAACACCAAATGTGTGTACATAAACGAGAAATCAACGACTTAGATATTTATCACAGAATACTCAGGTACGAATTTACGGAAGAAAACATTTTTTTTAATAATATTAAGCTACTAATATAGAAATGTGCTTGTATCATAGAAACCAAAGTGCCACCTATCAAAGATGCATTGGATGTAAAACTCGTGCTCTCAGATTTCGTGATTGCACTACTCAACTTTCGCCTTAATTATGTAATTATACTTAAAAATGTAGGCAATAATTTATAATTTATGTGTCACGATAAAATAAAATTAAAAAAACTTTTATAAGAACATTTAATTTTAAAAGTTCTGTGATTTTCTTTAAGAATACAGGGTCACAGTATCAAAGATCGTATATAAAGAGAATTGTGATGGTTAGGATGGTCAGATCTCAATAATAAATATGTACATATTTAGCTATTTATATCCAGTCGCTCATACATTTTCAACTGTTTTATTAAAATGAATTCAAATGGCATTATTCGATATGTGTGAATAGTTGCGTACAATGCTTATGTTATTGAAACATTGTTTGAAGGGAACACTAATAAACATGACCCTATTTTGACTCAATTGCTCCTATCCGCCTGGCACAATATTAATAGTTATGACTAGTCGGCGAGCCTCGGTACATTCATTTCATATTATAACCTACAACTTGATATTTCGCAGATGCTTTTATCAAGCTATCTCAAGAAAGCTAGGTTGCCTAGTGCCCATAACCATAGAGCTTGTATAAGGAGAGTTGAGAATGTAAAGGAAGCGAGGGAGTTGTGTGAGGATCGTGGCAAGTGGTGCGATTTGATTGATTGATTTTATCTTTAGGAGCGAACAACTTTTAATATTGTGAAAAGTCTTGAGTATGCAGTCGGCTTGAGTTCAAACGTGTCAAATTAGGGATACCTTTTCTTATACCTACCATTAGAATTTTATTTTAGTCGTAAGATTGTGATAGTTAAAAGAACGACAGGCGTAGGCGATCGCTTAGCATACCAATTTGTCCCGAGTTCGATTCCGGTCGGAGCAAATATTTGTTTCATAGCTTTTATTTGTAATATTTAATAATTATACTAAATACTGTAAGTATTTGTTAATAAAAAAAGAGGCGGATATTTGCTTCGGGTCTGGTTATCAAATTGTGGTAGGCAGTGGTACCCAGTCTGCCGAACTGGGGTAGTACCACCACTTACAAGTATATAGACCGTAAAGTGACTTAGTCGCGTTCCGGGATCAGCTTGTAAGTTGCCGGTTTCAACTATGCCGGCATAGTGGATGTTACTACTACTTACAGTTATCGAACTGTAGTAGCAGTCACCTCCATTCGTGAACCGCACTCCAGCTTAACTCCCTTGGCGCTCTACCGCTACTTTCACGGAGCCGAATGTGCGTGTTGAAGCTGCGTGTTCCAATATCTCTGCACATGATGACGTTTCAGAATTTGTAAACGATTTTTTTAATGTTTTAGATTTAACAACTATATGGTTGCCATGGTGAACAAAAATCTATTACCATTACAAATACATGTACCACTTTTAGGAGACTTTCACTACTTATCAAAAGGATTAAAATACAACTTGGAACTATTATTATTTAGTAAGTATATTTAGGGTTTTAACGCACGTAAATTTGCATCCAAATTGTAAAATCGATCGGATGAAAATTTAAACAAAAGAACTCATTTTTTTTTAATTTTCATCCGATCTTTTATCCCTCAAAAAAGGATAAATAAAATAAAAAACAATTATAAATCCCCGCAGAAAAAAGAGCGCTGGTATTCAATCTTGTTTTGTTACCTACTTTTCGTTTTACGACTGTGTATAAATATTATGTGCACTACTCTTTGTATGCGCGGACTTGTCCCCAGCGCTCTTCTAATCTGCAGGTTCTTATACTGCGCAGCTCACAAGTTTTATTTTGTGAGAAGAATTGCTGTGTTTCATTCGGACATATCAGCGCTATTGAGTGGAGAGCCCCCTGTGAAGCGGGTGATCCATGAGAAATAGAATTGACTCCAAAGTCGAGTGAAGCCCGATTTTGGAGTCAATGAATGTGAGGTATGCTGGGGGAACTAGTTGGCTAAGGGAGAGAGAGGGACTTCTGGTGGGCGAGGCCTTTTCCCTCGAGTCTTCCTGTGGGAAAAGATTTTGATGTGGGGTCTCACAAGTCAGCGCTCTTTTTGCTCTGCCAGGATGTATAATAACTGAGTCTACAAGCTATGCCCGCCCCTAATCTCCGCACACACACTAATAGAAATAATGGACAATAATGGATCCATAATTTTCTTCATATAAATTCTGATATAATTACATCATTTCTTATTTTGCAGCAAATCCATGGAGTCCTTGGGAAAATTGTTGGCAGTTACGTGAATGCTTCAAAGATCACACAAAACGCATGCACTTGGCAAGACAATTGGAGAAACAAATAACAATGTTGGCATTACTTAACCTTTTACTATGCCCTTTAATACAAGCATGGCAAATACTTTATTTCTTCTTTAATTATGCTGAAGTAAGTTCATTGTTTATTTCGCATATAAGTGAAAGAATGGATGAAAGAAGGAAAGATAAAACGGGAACGACAGAAAAAAATGTTCCTTGATAAAATCTGGTAACTATAGAGTATGTATGAGGAGAATTGTGGATGTGAAGGAGGGGACAGAGTTGGGTCAGCGTAATGGAAAGTGGCGCTTCATTGTCTCCGCGTATCTCTGTGGGAACTAAGGTGTGACAAATGATGATGATGAGTTCGTGGTAATAGTGACTTCGTCTGGGGCAGCCGTGGACTGAGACAGATTTTTCAGTCGTCAGCACTCTTGGACCTCCATCATGCTTACCATCAGGCAGGTCAAGGTCAGATGTCAAGTTCCAATGAAATATAAGTAGCAAAAGAGAGATGAAAGGAAGAATTCCCCAGTAATGGAACTAGCACGTTTCGGGCTTACTATTATATATTTACGGATAGAATCAGTCTCTCCGTAGATATTTATTTCTTCCACTTCTAGATAGGAAGTTATATATATGTTTAAAAGGCTGAGATTAAGGCAGAAGATATTGAAAATAATTTTTTTTTGCAGCTAATAAAAAGATCTCCAGCTTCTCTCGGTTTAAGAACATGGTCTCTCTATGCTCAAATCACACTACGCCATTTCAACGAACTAAATCACGAATTGAAAGATAGATTAAATCGTGCACACAAACCAGCTACCAAATATTTAGCAAGTTTTGCTTCACCGGTAACAACTGTCATTGCCAAGTAAGTGTTATGAAGTCTATCGTATCGCTGAAATAAAATAAAAAACGAGATTTATGGTTCATATAACTAAAGAAGTGACATTTCGGACTGAGCTTTTTCAACGTCAGGCGTTACGCGTAAAGCCCCGGGTTCAATTCCCGGTCGGATCTTAGGTTCGTTTCATATGTTCTTTTTGTAATATTTAATATATTAGATTAAATATTAAAAAAACATGCTTCGGAGTACTGTTCGCACCTCTGGGACGGCTCTGTCAAGTATCTTCTCAATGCCCTGGATTCATTGCAGCGCCGAGAATTATAGGTGATGCAGAGGCCACACGAACTCCCCTGCAACAACGCATAGACATGGCGGCTCTGTGCGTTTATAGAAATATAAATAAATATATAATAGTGTGTGTTTTTTGCAGACATGTCGTTTTCCTATCGGCCAGCGTGTTGGGTGTACTGATTATGTTAACAATATACGACGAGTCTGTTCTCACAGTGGAACACGTATTGACTATAATAACTGTCCTCGGATGTATTGTGGCAGCAGCAAGGTAATAATATATTTTTTAAAAATACCTTTTATATAATAAGTTCTCGAAAATGGCAATATTACGTTATATTGGGATCGATCTATCATCACTGATAGGACTATTGTTGCCAATAAGCCTGACATAGTGGTGATAGATCGACTAGAGCGTCGCACAATGATTGTTGATGTAGCGGTCCCTCATGGCGAGAACCTCGTGAAAGCTGAGAAAGATAAGCAAATAAAGTATCTTGATTTGGCTCGCGAGGTTTTCGACATGTGGGAGGTACAGCAAT
This sequence comes from Tinea trinotella, assembly GCA_905220615.1. Taxonomy (NCBI): domain Eukaryota; kingdom Metazoa; phylum Arthropoda; class Insecta; order Lepidoptera; family Tineidae; genus Tinea; species Tinea trinotella. The sequence continues at coordinate 9,465,271 of HG992305.1, forward strand.
CATTGTGCCAATAGTCGTGACTGTCAATGGTTTAATAGCCAAGAGCCTCGATGAACACCTAAAGATGCTCTCGTTAGGTAGATGGATCAAGCGTTTGATTCAGAAAGCGGCACTCCTGGACACGGCGCGTATTGTTAGGAGGTTCCTTTCTCAGGAGCCCTGACCACCGGTGGCTTGGACCCTGTTCCCGATGCCGAAGGAAAACTATTTTTTATATTTTTAATTATTTTTATTTTGGTTGGCGATCCGGGGTAATATCATTACTTACAAGACCATAGTGATATTTTATTTTTCCCATTAATATCTGCAAGTAGCAGTCGTATCCGCTAGCCGGCCTGGTTTAAGCCGATCTCTAAACTAACAATCGACAAGTGAAATGCTTTACCAACCCATGAGTTCTTTCCTTCCTGCGAGGATAACCTTGGATCCTTCAAGCGATGTATAAAGAAGCAGCCAAAGGGCTGGAATAGTGACGGCGACTGAGGCAGCCGTGAACTGAGTCAGGTTTTTGAGTCGCCGGCACTCCTATTGCTTACCATCAGTCAGGTCAAGAGCAGATGTCGAGTCACAATAAAAAATCGCCTCATAAACTGTTTCAATGTCAAATCATTTACTTTTTGTTTTAGGGCTTTGATCAATGAGGATGAAAATTTAGGAGCTGGATGTGCTGGACCGGCTAGAGGTGAAGAACTCTTCGTTCAAGTGTTAAGCCATGTACACTATCTACCAGCAGCATGGCGTGGAAAGGCGCACACCAAAGATGTCGCTGTACACTTCCAACAGCTGTTCCAGTTTAGAGCTGTATGTTGCACTTTTATTGTTTTATACCTCTTACTGATTAGTAGTATGACACGATGCAAGTAGTTCTTACTTATTATACCAACTTCTTTTATGGTTAATGGGTCAATAAAAAGAACTAATGAATCATTTTGATTTGAAGATGTTGGTTAATAAGTTTATCCTTTCTATCTGGGATGAGCAATTTGAATTTCGAATGCCATGACTTGTCAAATAAGCTATTTCAAATGTGTAACTTGTAATACTTAAATTGCTTACTTGTTGACAATTTTATTGTCTGTTACCTTCTATCATAAATTTACGATAGATACACAATTGCCGCTCCAAAAGCAGCGACATAAATGCAAGTCCGAATTAAAGTTTGACTTCCATTTGTTCTCAGTCCAAAATTATGTATGTGACATTACATTTATGACATCTCACAATTCACATTTAATTCAATTACCCGGTTTATATCAGTGTAAGTGAATTCTGACGTGCGGACACTTTTAGGACATTATTTTGTATGGGACTGTGCTAAGAATATGGAAAGAATAGAGTCTGTGCTAAAATAAGAACTAATTCTGTGTTATTTATCTCATTTATAACACGTGTGACTGAAAGAGACAACTTCAATTCCTTTCTTTCAAAGGTTGTCACTACTTTTTGCAATTACAACCACTTGATTGACTTTTATTACTGCTTAATTAAAAGTCACATGGCAGTAACAGTAGCGGCATAATTGTTCCGTCATCCTTTTTTGAAGTACTTTAATGTCATTTGTTATTCTATCAAATTAGGTTGTCAAATGATCATCAAAACTAGTGACAACCTTCTAAATTACGAATGTAAAAATGTATATTCTGACTTCTTTTTATTGTCATAAGTGAAAATAGTATAAACGCGTAAGTGTAGCTATTTTAGGGCTCCTTCTATTTCTTAAGTCCAAATTCTTTCGGGACAGTGTATCTATTAAACATATATGATCGATGTCTGTTACTGGTAAATATACGTAGTTCATTAATATATTTTTTCTATACAGTTGTTATTGTTTTATTTTTGTTGACAGGTCTACATCTTGTTTGAACTCCTCAGTCCGATCATTTGTCCTCTAGTCATTTTCTCGCTAAGGTCTCGGGCTCTCGATATTGTTGATTTCTATAGAAACTTCACGATCAGCGTTCTGGGAATCGGAGACGTGTGCTCTTTTGCTCAGGTTCGTACTTTTTTAGTTTTAGATAATAATAAAACCATTAAGTGATTCCGTCGCGTTTTAAGTTACTCCCGAATTCACCCAAGACTACATAGTGGATGCGACATTGGAGCGGCAAGCGAACTTATTAGATTTATAGTATTTATTTCGTTAATTTATAGGTCGACAAACTTTGTTGACACAAGACAGCAAATCTTTAAATTCGCCTGTACATGGAACGCACTCTTGCTTAACATTAGGCGAGGTGCGGTCTCATTGTTAGTACGCATGGTTGTATTAGTCCAGAATTTACAATGTCAAAGTCCAGTTGTAAAAAATCAATCGATCATATAGTCACGCCTTTTTCCCATAGGGATAGGCAGAGACAATGGAGCGCCACTTGACACGATTATGACATAACTCCCTCGCTTCCTTCACATCCACAATTCTCTTCATACAAGCTCTATGGTTATGGGAAAGCTTTCTTGTGGATGTCTCCGATTTGGTTGGCAAACAACCTCCTAGGCTTGCCTCGTTTAACGCATCCATTCACATGAGATTTATAAATAATATATAATATCAAAAATAAGATTAAAAAATGTTTATCTTTTACATTAGCATAATACACCCCACATAAAACTACTATTATATTTATTGTTATTTTTATTACATTTATTTTTCATTCGGAGCTCTAGTACCAACCTTTCCTTGCTTGTTACTCATACTATTATTCTTTTTTGTATTAGCTTGACGTCCGTCGCCATGGTCACCCTGATTGGCAAACGCCTGGGAAGGTTGAAGCTAAAAAACGAGGTAAGACACTATTCAATACATAAGGAATCGTAAATTTCTTACGGCATTATGAATCTTAATAATCGTCTTAATAAATGATATTTAAGACGATCGTGGTGTATGCAATGCAATGGTTCGAAACCACTCACCGGTACCAATGTATCTTTGATATAATATGTACTTTGGTTGTCCTGTTTTTATGATACAAGCACTTTAGTAGCTTAGTATAAAAATGTATAAAAATATTTAAATTAAAACTTCCTACCGTACATTTATTCTCAAGAAAGTATAATAATGAAAGTTTAATTATAGCTGTTTTAGTATTTTCTTAGATTTTGCGCGAACATTGATTAATGAATTAAACAAGTTTTATGCGGCTAGTCTCTCCGTGACCACGATGGTTGCAAAGCTCTCGAAACGTCGGAATAATAAAAAAATGTAAAATCTAAACCAAAATAAACGCGATAGTAAGCCGCATAATTTTTTTAAATTCATTATAGCTGTATTACATGTAGAAGTACAAAGTAAATACTTATTTTTAGCTGCCAATACGCAATATACTCAAGGCGAGGAGGGCAAGATTGAATTGTCGCTGGTGGCGTTCTCGTGCAGACATCCAGCATGGCAACCAACTGAGCCAGCACAGAGGCATTTCCTTAAGTCATTGAGACAGAGCATACATTCAATTCCTCCACAGAATGCATTGGTAAGTAATGATTTACTTTACTATTTCACAGCTACGCATTAAGGTCTAGCGCACGTGAAGAGGAATAAGGAGCTCAAGATGCTTGGAAATTTGAGGCGACCGTGGTGTAGTGGCAGTGCAATGGTTACGCAAACCGAGTGCACGAGTTCGAGACCACCCACCGGTACCAATATACCTTTGATATATGTACTTTAGTTGTCCTGTTTCTATGATACTATACTAAGCACTTTAGTAGCTTAGTATAGAAATGTAAATAAAATAAAGAAATAATTGCTGATAAATCATCATTCTCATCATCGAGGGATAGCAGAGACAATTGAGCGTCAACTTTCGCTTCATACGAATCCACAATACTCTTCATACATTTAAAAATCGCTCTTTACTCCTCTTCAAAACAACAGGCGGTCTAATGAATCGAAAGTCGAATACACAAAAATCGAGTCACTTTCCGATCAAACTCTCAGCGTATTTTTAATCAACTATGTGACGTAATTAGACTGCCCATTGCATGTAATCTTTGCATTCAAGTAATTTATTAAAATACTTGTGTATGTGATGGAAGCGTGGGAGTTATGTCAGGACCGTGGCAAGTGGAGTTCCGTGACAAATTGATTGATTGATTGACTTTTAGTACCTCGAACATGAGAAATAAACAATTTTAATGTAATCTTTAAATGGTACCACTACCTTTGTCTTTAGTTGGTACACTATGATAGCCGGTTTGACATCTTACAATAATGATGCTAACATAACAATAATAAAATGACTACAGCCTAACATCAGATCTTGGATCACGAGAGATAAATAAAATAAAAGTGTGTGTCGGCTTCGACGCACTACTGGAGTTTACTTTGGATATATTTTGAGAATCACTGTATGTCACTACAACCACAATCTTTGGTCGGCATAGTGACGGCGATTGAGAAGGCTTTTTAGTCGTCGGCACTCTTGGACTTCCATCATGCTTACCAACAGGCAGGTTGAAGTCATATGTCAAGGCACAATAAAAAAAAACACAATCAACGACATCGTCACACGTGGCCGACTGGCTTGGTTTCTTAAAACACGACAGAAACCACGCTAATCCTAGTAAGTAGTAAGTACGTGGAAAGTAAGGATAATAACGTTTTACCTCATTTACTTAAATTTAATTTTTTATTTCAGAACAAAACCATGCTCGGTTCCTTTTTGCAGAACAGCGTTTATGGCGCGAACACGCCATTGCCAGCAATTTTATCATGTTATCAACATAGAACACCATTTAATTTACCCGTAAGTATTTATCTATAAAATATTAGAAAAGCGTTAATTTTGGACGAATATCGTCATCATGATTAGGTATTAGTCGTCCAATTCTGGACATGGGCTTCTTCCAGCGACGGAGTTGTCTCAGGATCGTGTAAAGTGACGCCTATCTGTATATCTAATGCGAAATAAGGCGTTACAATTTGATTTATATTAATACTATTTTTACCTTTAGAATATGGACGAAGAAATTGACGAAGAGCGAAGCATTACTGTCGGCAGTAGCGGTGAAATGGGCAGGGATTACGGCCTATCAGGGACTGGAAGTATATTAGTTGCCAGCAGTATTGGACATGCACAAAATGACACTGAGCAACTTTCACTTGAGGCTCAGGATATGTCCGTCAGTACATTGCATCTATATGACTTACATCTATCACAGGTAAGAAGAATTCATACATAGAGTATGTTTTACTTATGAATAGTGATAAATAATACTCTATACATACAGTGGCGTAGCTAGGTAACCAAGGGACCTGGGGCAAATTAAATAATGGGGCCCCACTGCTATGTAAACTGATTAGGTTTTATCAAATAAAAATATGAAATATACAAATACTTTAAAATGCTAAGCATTAGCACATAGCATTATTTTTTTAACCGTTTTCGAAAAAAATCCTAACTCGTATTCACAATAAAACGCACATTGAGAAATAATATCACTATCCGTCAAATTGACAACACTGCCAACCTACGGAAATAATTTAGGGGAATTCCCTAGGCATAACTTTTGAATTTCTCTCAACTGAGTGGTTAATTGGTGATTTAACTGTCATGATTAAAATGGGGTTGCAACCTGTCATATTTATTTTGAAAATTTCCAAAAGTTCAATTCGATCAAGATTTCTGGAAAGGATTTGAGGGCCCCCTGAGCTTGAGGGTCCTGGGCACTGTCCCGCCTAGCCCCTAGGTAGCTACGCCACAGTATACTTATATATTTTAACTAGAAATCTTGACAGTTTAGTTTCCGTAAGATTTTTATTGCAAGAAATTGTTTATTTTATACAATATGTAACCTCAATTTTCTTGATGGTAAGCAATAAGAAGTTATAACGATTAAATCACAATTTCATAAACCAAGTCAGCTTACGGTTAGCTCAGTCGACTTAACTATGCCGGCCAAGGGTGCTTTTATACGCTTTGCTTAAAGGAAGGTGTTCAAGCAAAGTGTTCGGAGAAAGCTGCTTTTTTATTTTAGACGGCTAACGGCGATTAAAGTGATTCAAAATATAGTTGACCTTTGTACGCAGGTTATGTAACGTAAAATATTTATACTAATTTTTCATTTAATTTATAGTTTAAATATATGTAAAAAATGAAAGATTTCTATATACATTAATATTAAAAAATTGTCAAATAAAATAACAGGCTGGTCAAGCAGCTTCAGCTTGCTGCGTTAACAACTGCAACTTGCGTGAAGAAGATGATGCTGTTCTGCCCGCTGAGAGTACACCGTTACTCGGAAGACCATAACATTTAATTTGTCCTGCCGGCCCGGTATGGATATAGCATTCACTTCACACTCGGCAATTTGTCGAGGTTTTTAGGGCACTTTATAAAGGCGGGGTACTTTAGAGGCTAGTATATGTAGTCTTAGATCTAAATAGTCCGGCACATACCAGTCTATACTGGCTTGAGGCTGACAGAGGTAAATCTGTCTTTAAAATAATCTATATATAAGAAAAAAAACTAATAGTCTGGTCAATCTAGACCAAAAAATGAGAGTGAAGGTGCATAAAATCCCAACAAGCTAAAAATCACTAAAATTGTTCAAAATATAAATATAATTTAAAAGTTCCCCATCTTTTCCGTGTATGGAATTTTTTTTATTCGAGGTCAAGGGTCAACAAAATGAGTTTTTCGCGATTTTCAGCAAAACGATAAGATTTATTATAAAAGTACTTCAGACAAAAATTGTAGCTCATAAAATTTTCTACAAAAATGTATCAATACTTTTAATAATTAAAATATTTCAACATATATAACAACTCTATAGATGTATATACGTGGCGCACTCATGAATTGTTTAATCCCTGAAACGGTAGCTCGTAGGAAAAAAAAGTATTAATACATTTTTTATAGATAATTTTATGATCTACAATTTTGTCTGAAGTACTTTTGTGATAAAACTTACCGTTTTGCTAAAAATCGCGAAAAACTCATTGTTTTGACTTTTGACCTCGAATAAAAAAAATTCCATACACGAGAATGATAGGGAACTTTTAAATTATATTTATAATTATATTTTGAACAATTTTACTGATTTTCAGCTTGTTGGGATTTTATGCACCTTTGACTGCTAAATTGACCGGACTATAAATATTTTAAAATTCATCGAGATTTACTGAGAGTGGGAGAAGACATTTACTCGGCACAGCGCGACGACTAAGGAAACCCTAAAATGAAATGCTTTTGGGCCTGCCGTTACTATCAGGGGAGTCAAGGTCACAAAATTAATTGGCCTGATGATGACAGAAAACAGTTTTTTTACTGGGTTCTTTCTTCCATTACTTGTAGATGTCGCTGTTTGTTGCTGTAAGATGTTTGCTACCTCTATTTATAGTTTTGTATATAAATCATTTAAAAGCATGTAAATGTGTCTCATGATCGTAAGTCTCCCTTAAGACAGTTTAGTCTGTATGCGTTGGACATTAAGGTTCACTATGTGATTTCGACGCACACAATTTTCGAGTATTTTCATCATTCGATTATTAAGCCTAAATTTTATGCCAAGTGTATTTGTTATATTGTATCATCCCATGATTCTAAAATATATATTACAATGCATGTGACATATGAATGATATATATAAAAATAAATTTTATATACGAACTTAATAGTAAAATTACACTAATACGGCGTTCTCACGGGGCGAATTTAGTTGATCGACTGCGAAATCGTTCGTGATTTGAGTCGTCTGAACAGACTTTCAATCAAGTTGAAGCAATAAATATCGGTTCAAAAAAAGTTAGACATTTCAACTTTCATTAATTGAATTAGTAGTTGACAGCGAGTCAACTCGTCTGAACTTGTTCGTTCAACTCGCATTATCCAATCAGTCAGTTAATCAGCGCGATTGAGTATGTATTGTATTCCTCTGTCACCAGTTTTTGTTTGTTTGTAAAATAATATGGGAATAAAGTGTAAATTACGACGCCCGTATCCACGAGAAAAATGCAAAAATGTACAGATAGTGTAATGACACGTGTAATATTAAGTCGATTATTATGGAACCGTGAGAACGCTAAATTCAATATTTGCTTTCGATAAATATTGAACAACTAAATTCGCCCCGTGAGAACGCCGTATAATTTGTATTCTTTATACTAGTAGTTGAAGAGAATTGGAAACATGAGTTGTTACAATATAATTAAAAATTAAAGTATAGTGATGCTAAAGAAAATTTTCCTAAATTAATATTGTTTATATTGATATGAAAAATCACATCGATATGAATTCTAATTTAAGAAAATCATACCGGACTGTATGCAGGCAAATAAACGAAAACGACATAATACGATTTATCAAATACATTAAGTTTCATAGTGTTAATTTTATATTGTACACCGATTTTTGTCCTTGCAATAATTTTGTTTGTGATATAGACTATTTAGGGTCTTTATAATAGTAACACTGGGACAAAACCGATGTACTTCATGAACATTAATGCTATTTGATAAATTAACAAAATGTAGCGAAATATTATATGTGATAATAATTTAAAATTAGTAGAATTTAAGCTTCAAATTTATATTTTATATACACGTAAAGTTTTTAATGAAACAATCGATTTGTAAATAAAAAAAACCAATGTGTAAAGAAATTAAATTTATTAGCTAGCTATTGAATGACACGAGCAACTTTGGATTAAATACTATATTGTCAAAGTCTCATTTCGTCCAAGTAGTTTTATCTAATTATGTTTTTTTTTAAATCTAATTATGTTTTACTTGAGATAGGCCGGCCGGAAAGGGGATCTATGAATGACGGTATTATGACGCCTGGGTTAACCGGGAAAATAATTATAGTTTTAATATTTTTTTAATTGATTTGTCTAATAGTAACGGTATTTTATTTAGATTATGACTGTATTCGTCGAAGGGAAGGGGGTAAAAAATCAATGACGTAATTATATGGGTGGCCTTTAACTGCGATCAAATGGTAAATGCGATTGGACGAAATGGGCTATTGACTTTATAATAGTACGTTGGTTGGAAATTTGTATTGCTCAAGTTTTGGTATTAATGCTTAGTTATAAATTTATTAAGTAAACTTTTACTAATAAGTAATTTTTACAGCACTAATATTGTTTGTTTTCCATTCTTGACTGAATTTATAATAATTTAACGCGCTGTAGATATACTGCTTTCCGTGAATTTATATTCCTTTGTTTTAAAAGTATGTACCTCAGATTTTGTTATCTGGTTAATCTATTTAGACTGTTGTAGACTTTCACGATTAAAATAATAATGATGATAATAAGCCAGAAATTACTACACAAAATATTTTGTTACCTAATAATGATTTAAATTCTCTCCAGATGCTTGTTATTCAGGATATTATTTTTCATTTTCCCGTCTGAGGTACAGATTTGAATTGTTTTATTATTTTCGTATGCAGTGCATTTATGGCGTGTTCATGAAAGTTGTAATAAACTTTCATATAATATGGTTTTAAAAGGTATTTTGTAAACTTATGAATAATTATAACATTTAAGATCTGTTATATTGTATATCTCCAAATATTTAGAGTTAGGATAGAACTTGATTTTAAAAAATAACAATAAAAAAAAAACATAAAAAAGAAAAAATACCAAAAATATATTTTTTTCTATAATATAAGCGTTTGATCTTGGATTTTACAATAATTAGAATACGATATTTTTTTATAAATTTTAGTGAGTCATCATTTATGGATGTAAAATATTTCTGTAATGTAATATAATTAGTTCATGAGGAAACTATATTTTATGTTTATCACGTTTTAAATTCATAGATAATAAAAATGTTATTTACAAATTAGATACTTGTTAAGAGAAACTTGGATGGCGTGGAACAAAGTCGAGTTATTATAAACCCGAAGTAACTGTTGTAGTAGTATCGTTAGGTGTCGCGTCATTATAATGTCAATGTTAACTTGTTATTTTGTATCGAAAAAATCAGTGTATTGTCGATTGACTCTCGGTCTTTTTGCTCAACTTATTTTGTCATTTAACTTTACAAAACCCAACAAAATGTTTTACAGAACGTTTCGTACACCCATACTGTTTCGAACGACGGGCCTTCGGGGTACGGATCCCTTAAACCGTACCCCGACTTTATTTGTTTATTGTTCTCGTAAACTTTCTATATACTTGTCTAGTTGTCTAGATAACATATAAGCAATATATAACTTATATTCCACGCCATCCCTATATGTACTTATTTAATATTTTAATGTACAAGCTAATGTGATACGATTGTTGTTGTGTAGATTATATATATATACATATTTCTGAAATCGCTATTGCATTTTGCTGGAAGGGTGGCGCGTATTGCAGTTTTTCGCGTGATTTGATATTTTGTTGCTAGTACGTATAGGTAATACTAAGATAAAATTTGCATAATTTATGTCAAATGCCCTTATATACTAATCCCCATAATGCATATTTTCACTGGTGGGCGCGCGCACTTAGATAATAAAAGTAATTTGTACTAATTCACTTTTTAAAGTATTATTAACATAATTTTAACTTCTTTTATTGTCTCATTATGACGTTACTGCGAAAATAAGTCATGGAGAAAGCAATAGTACTGCGCACTTACCCTAAGTAAAGAGTTAAAATGCAGTTTGCATGAGAAATGAATATTTTTCAAACCTTATTTGGGATCAAAATATTTAGTTTTAGAAATTGTGTATATTTTAAAGTTAAAATAGCAAACGCAATAATTGTTCTAGTGTGAATTGTAACCGTCCGATATATATATTTTACATAAACAATTACATACATACTTATTTGGCAATCAATATTCAACAATGTCATTACAATAGTCCCTAGTCGTAATTGAGTGATGTGCACACGTAATAAAAATATAACACTTTTACGACAACTAGTCTTATAATAATAATAATATAGAAATAATTGTCAAAAAGAACTTATTGTCAAATATGTTCATAATGTTGATATGACAATAAGTTGAGATGATGACTATTACACTGTGCAGGTGTGTATTATTAATATCTATATCTAGTATTAAAACAGAAGAAAAGTATTGACTCATACACACCTGCACAGTGCTCACAAAGCTCATCTATAAAGCGAGTTACATTATTAGGTCTTATTTACACTATATATCAAGTGTTTATTAAATAAAATGTACTAACAAATTGGGCCACGTATGTTAAAGAAAATACTTTTTTTTCACACCTTGATAACAGGTTCGACTTTTCACCCTATTTTGTGGCGTGACACATGCCTGCATGCTTAAAATTTTATGCTCATACGTCTTAACATGAATTTCAAGACGGCTTGTATTATAAGTTTCATTTATGGTGCTCAAATAAGTCACATTTTCTCCCCGCTAAATAAGGTGAAACTTCGAACTTTTATCCCGGTGTGAAAAAAAAGTATACGTACCACGAGAGAATTAGTAGGGCATTTCATCCTGCGTGTGTGTATTCGGTCTTCGGCTCAGGAGTCCATTCACGCTGGTTAAAATGTCCTACGTTTCTCCCCAGGTGCGTAATATAATATTTATAATCGTTATAATAAAGTTGCTGCCATTTCACTGCGCACTTGTAGCACGGTACATTTATGCTGAAAGATTAAATAAGAATGGTTTTTTTAGTGCACTAACCACCATTGTTTAAACTACTTTAAAATTTTATATTCAGTGATGCGTATGCAACATTGGAATGGCGGCTTCGTTTGAAGTCGAATCAACATTTTGTTTATAATAAATAGAGCATAATATTTTTTTACTCGTTAAACTTTTTCATATCCTTATTAGAATAGGTATGCAACGCAATCGGCCAAGGCACTAAAGCACATTAGACAATATTAAAGCAATTGAATTAACGAATTTTTATGTTTCTACGCAGTAAGCTGTACTAAGAAGATTAAGGTGCTGAGCATAGTGCTTAAAACTGTATTGCCTATCAAAGTTTGAAAAAGTTATGCACTAAATGATTGGGAGCATCGGTTAAACTGGAATCGTGTATAGGGAATCGATATAACTATATATAATTATATCGAAAGTCGATCGAACTAACAAATTGTCATGTCTGGGTGAACTACCTATGAAGTCTAACTGGTGCTTCTATACATGAAAAGAAATACCAATCCCAACCTTATGGAATTTTGATGGTTAATTTTGGTGGTTTCAAACCTATTGTCTTAATTTTATCCCGTTCTACATCAACTTTGGCTATAGTAATAGTGAGCTATAGTATAGTGAAACTGTTCTTAATTCAAGCGCTTTAGTTAAGTTAATTACGCATGTCAATGAAGTGTCACTTGCGTATTTTTTTCGCAGTGTGCTGTCGTCATAATTATGTTTGCTCTCTTTCTTTTATCTTATTAGTCAGAGATGAAACATAATTAGTCGATTATTGCTGTGTCGGCTCAATTGCTTGCTTGGTGTGTTAACTAAAGTGCAACTTCTTTTAATGACGTATTAGCGTAGGAAAAAAGGTTTACGTTTATTTTTTAAATGAGAACTTATATTTATGATATATATATATATATATATATATATATATATATATATACTTATATGTATTATACATTGTTGTTATTTATTATTTAGTTCATTGTTAAATATTAGTTTTTAATTATATACATTTGTTATAAATGATTTTTTTTGTTTTACCTGTAATGGTAATTATTTTTAGTTGATACTATGGATTATTTTTTTATTTTGTTTAGTAAAATTATTTATATACACAAATTATACATTTGTTAATAGTAAATTTAACAGTTTTATAGTGAGCTCATATAACTTTGCGAGAAGTTGCCCTTTTGCTAACAAACAACTTTTGTAGTGCATTATATGAAATTAAAAGCAATAAGAAGTCTGTTTAAATTGTTTAAGTGAGTGTAGTACAGCTATATGGAATAATAAGTAGTTCATTTATATATATATATATATATATATATATATAATATCTGTTAAATAAATAATACCACATTTAAATTTATTATTTTATAACATTGTTACATAGATTGCATTGCTTTCAAATAGAGTCATATATTTTATACATAGGAGTTATTTATATAAATATACGTTATCGTATTCATTATATTTTATAGTATGTATATTTATTAATGTTGTGCTACATAATATATGGGATAAACGGAATGGATGAATAATCATAATGGTTAATTATTCATAATCAAATCAACTGATAGAACTATCGTGCAACTCGTCTGATTGACAGGTAATGCATTATCAGCTTAATTTTTAAGGCGAATATTCCCGAATGAGCTTATAAGTTAAGCTGGCATGGTGGAATTGATTGCGGCCTTCAAACATCTGTGACGGAATGTAGATTCTATCCAATGTATGTAGGCAGTTTTCTTCATCAGTACTTTTTAACTTCTGGGGTCTGCACTCATAATATGTCGTGCAAATATAAAAATACGAAGAGTTGCAGTGCTCACTAACATATAGGATGCCATATAGTAAATATAGCATCCCCTCCTATTATAGGGTTTAATTTGATGTATAAATTATAATGTAATCGTTATGATTATTTCTTCCATACTGGTTTATTAAAATGTTGAATGTATTGTATTGACAATTGGAAAATTGTAATGGGAACAGAAAAAGAATGACCAGATATATTAACGCTGACTATTGTACCTGTTAAGATTTAATACAAATTGAAATTAGATTTAGATTTGATAGGCACAAACCAAATCTTACGAATGTGAAAATTCGGCACATGAGTTGTGAACCATTTCGATTGGTTCACAAGAATTTGAAAACTTGAATGTTACTGAAATTTAACAATTCTATTATTGATAAAGAAACGAGTTATATAATGTTTTTTTATATCACTTTCTCTTAACTTTATCATGTAACTGTTAAATAGTCGCTTAAATTTGCAGAAAAGTATTTATTGGAATAGTTTACTATTTGACATGTAAAAAGTGTGTCTCTATACAATGTTTGTATATATCGCATTACGTATATGCGTCTGGGGGATATTTTAGGAAGTCATCTCGACCATTTAATTGTTAATTAACATAATTTGTTTGAATATATTCTAAAATCAAGTTACAATGTTAGCACGAATTGAAATTCGCTTGTAATTGACAGAAGAAATTAAAAAGTATCGCATTACATTCAGCTTAGAATTTCGCGATCTCCTATATACATAGTTTTAATACAAAAAATAATAATAGTAGGACTATTATTTGTTCACCTACCAGCATGAGTAAGTTGAACATTTGTGACAATAAATATAGATAGTATTTTACGCTAACAATCTTTTTAATAAATTATTTTGATTTATCTTACTATCGCATTTTATTCAATTACGAACGGTGGATTATTTAAAAAAATACATTTCTATACTAAAGTCAAAGATACATTGGTACCGGTAAGTGGTTTTAAACTCGTGCACTCGGTTTGCGTAACCATTGCACTGCCACTACACCTCGGTCGCCTTAAAATTAACGCGATAGTAAGTAATACAATACTTAATCATTAAAATTTTATTTTTAAACGTTTATGAACACATTTGGACGTTATACATATAATCTATTGGTAAATAATAAGCAAGTACTTTAAATATCTATTGTTCTTCATCGACACCACTGAGATGGCCTGGTGGCACTCTGCAAAAATTAAGCCTAAGCTATTTAGCGCTAACTCTCGATGGTCAGATGTCGCGTCATAATAAAAACGGTTAACTGTTTGTTGTTTAATACAAAATACTATATTAGAGTTAATGAAGCCTCAATGTTAAGATTCAATTTGTCAATTCAAATTGTTTACTCATATGTGATAGAACTGCAATATTTTTATATCTATGTGTTTTTATAACGTTCAATGTTATATTCAATGTTTAAAGCTTACAATGCTCTTATATTATCTGCATATCAAGTTAATTAGTAATAGGAATAATATAGGATCCAAAAATTTAAATGAAACAATATTACATTCAGATAATTGCGTTTGGATATGACACCTTGTGGGGAGGTTACACGTTGATAATCTATAATAAAATATAAACAGTTATATTTTATTATACGAAAATATTTTGTTTTGAATACCGTTGTAATTAAACTTTACATTATCTATGATAGTTATTCATATATTCATATTCTTAGATATTATATATTTTATATTAAAAATTTCGCAAATTTTGCCATTAACTATTAATTCTTTAATACAATTACGATGTAAAGATAATTTTATATTTACACTATTTTAGATGTTTCGACTAGAAATATAATATGACTATTTTCTACTATCTCGTAATTTAATACAACGTTTTTAATTACATTAATTTACGATGACAATTGAAATAATGCATGCTATTTTGTTTCAATTTCGGTGCACGTATAGGCTACACACATTGTATTAGCGCTAAACAGATATCTTGAAATAAGTTTAAATATTGTATACAGTGAATTACGCCAACATTGCCCTTAAGGATAACTTTGCCCGATAAACACTTTCTAAGCAAATCTAAACGCCATCTTATTCAATATTCTTGTACTGGATTTTATGTCATCTGACTACTTTATTACTAAAGGCCATAAAATATAATACATATAATATTTGCATTAAATACAACGTGGGCAATGTTGGCTAAAAGTCCAAATAATTTTGCCCGCCCACAAAATCAATCAAATGTCGATTCATATTTTGATTTACTACATGATGAATAATATATTTAAGATTTGAATCCACCGGCGACTGCAGACTGTACTACTTGTTTGTTAGAGATTGATTCCGTGAAAGGCGACACTAATCTGCAGAAGACGCTATTATATTGTTTCCAAACATCATATTAAATATCTTTGACTTAGCAAATGCTGATTGTCGCAATAGTGTCGACTTGCAGGGAATCAATCTCATACAAACCAGTAGTATAGTCTGCATTCGCCGACGGAATCACACATTTACTACACGAAAACATGCGCATGATAGAACTTAGAGTTGCGGGTGACAATATTTGACGAAAATAAAAATATTTAGGTCTCTATAGAAAAAATAACAAAAATTTTAATAATTGGGGAAAAGTGGGCAAATTTCTGGTGTTCACAGTAATTAGCATATGTCATGGACGGATAAATCGCTGGAGCCATAGACATCCGTGTGACATTGTCAAAATTATGTTACAATTTTAAGATGTATTATTAAGGATTGCATATTTTCTCGTAGAAAATTGTGTACCAATTTTCATAATAATAATTTTAGTTTTAATTGTACTAATCCCAGCCTACAATATCACATTTGTAATGTTACCAAAGTTGTTTATTTAAGGTTGTGTAGTATTTTATTTTCGTTCATCACGTGTTTGTATTTCGTGTTACATATAGCATAATATTTTTTTTAGTTTAATTTGACTACCAGATACCTAATTAAATGAGTTTTAAATTTAACATTTGGTTTTATTTTTATCCGTCACTTACCCTTTTTGACGTCCATGAGACCCTATTCTCATATGTTAAATTTGTTATTCGACATATAAGTGCACCCCGCCCGATGTTAAGCTGGAGTGCGGTCCATGAATGAAGGTGACTTTTTTAATTGTGACTCGACATATGACAGCACCCCGCCTGACATTAAGCTGCAATACGGTTCATGAATGGTTGTCACTACCGCTACAATTCAATAACTGAGGGTAGCAGTCACATCCACTGCTACCGGCCTAGCTGGAACCGGCAATTTACAAGATGATCCCGAAACGCAACTAAATCACTTCACAGCCTGTATACTGGTGTATACCCCGGATCGGCAGACTGGGCACCACTGCCTACCACTCTTTCATAACCAGACCCAAAGCTAATATCTGCCTGTCGTCAAACTGCTAGTTCAATTTAATAACTAAATGTTGCAGTCACATCCACTATTCTATTGAAACTGGCCTAGTGAAAGCTGATCCCGAAACGCGACTAAGTCACTTTACGGTCTGTATACTTGTAAGTGATGGTACATATCCCGGATCGGCAGACTGAGTACCACTGCCTATCACATTTTGAAAATATGACACAATATGACGTGTCCACGACCGGCCACTGCGACTTTTATGCTAATAATAATGCAGACAGCGTAAAGTGCTGGTCGCCCGCTGACTGTACTGGGGCCTGAGCCCACTACTAACCACAGGAGGGCTGCCCTATCTTGTGGTGCTTATTTTGGAGAGTCACCCTCAGATTATGCGCCGCAATATGGAGCCGCCGATTGATCGCTTCCGGGTGGCTTCGACGGAACAGCAGACTCAAGTCGTGGGAACACACGTGGCTAAGCCCATGCATTACAGCAATAAGAGCGATGTTTCTAGTGGTAAAGAAAACTATTCTATATGAGCTTAGCTAAGAAAAGTTTTCAAAAGCGCATGCGGAGGCATAGCGCATTTCCAGGAATAGCGAGAATATTTAACGGGTAGTCACAGCTTTTGGAGTCTTGACAAAACTGGTGTCTAACTTCTGTCGCGAGCCAGCCTGAGAACCTGATAGATCCCTAAAAACGTGACTCTGCAAACTACCGTCCGTCCCAGTGCTGTAACCTCAGTACTGTGACAGGTCATTAAACGTTCTCCTCATGGCCTACTTGGAGGGTCGTCAACTTATAAACGCTGACCAATATGCCTTTAGGGCGAACGGGTCGACTTGTGACCTTTTGGCGTTATTTTTTTTACTGTATCTATCCTAATTATTATTATCTTATCTCGACCTGCCTGATGTATGACGGAGGTTCTAAAATGCTGACAACCTGAAAAACCTGTCTCAGTTCTCGGTTGTCCCAGTCGCTGTCACTATGTGGATGGGGAGAACACACGGGCTGGCGAAGTATTCCAACTGTCGATTGTTCCACATAGAAACGACGCACCCCCGACCGACCCCCGTATCACGGGTGTAACAAGGCAAGGTAGCTACAGATTAAGGAGCTCCTCGTTACTTATTCCATGGCCTTGGATAGTAATGAAGTATCACTTTATTACTATCCAGATATTAAAGGCTAGGACATCTCAAATGTGTTTGACAGGATTAAGGGGACGTCACGTCGTAGATGGAAGTGTATCTCTTAGGATGTCGGTGATAGCCGACGTCCATCAGGAAACTGGTGCATCACTGCTCTCGTCAACCATACATTGTTGGATTTCTAATAAAACACCTTATTATAGTATTATCTAATTTTTATTGTGGTATATATAATAATATTTACATCTTATTATTTTTAAAAAATCTTACTAATCTAAACTTAAATTTAACACGAAAAATGTAATGTTTACAATGTGTACATAAATGAAAATAAATTAATGATTTTGCATAGTAACCCTTCCTTGTGGCACTTAATTAATATTAATCATTCGTAGGTATTTATTTACATTGAAGAGAAAATATACATTGCAATTTAGCGAATAGTTATAGTAATGTATGAATGATTTATTTACAAAAAATACATACGAGATGTGTAAGTACGGTAGTTCGTTGTTTCATTACATGGATTCTAGTATAATTGTACTTATATTCATTTTTAATACAAGTTCATAGAATATATACTAATACCGATAAGTAAGTAAATACCG
Source organism: Tinea trinotella (assembly GCA_905220615.1). Classification (NCBI taxonomy): domain Eukaryota; kingdom Metazoa; phylum Arthropoda; class Insecta; order Lepidoptera; family Tineidae; genus Tinea; species Tinea trinotella. The sequence continues at coordinate 9,483,792 of HG992305.1, forward strand.
ATTCAATGACATGATAAATAAAGACAAAATATCACAGGTACATTCAAGGTGCTTCTTAAAAACGGCACTTCGATAATGGCGTTTATCTACCGGTTAACTAAAAATTTATGTTTCATTAATATTACCAATCTCTAAACTGTTCAAAAACAATAATGTTTTTTTATTTTTTTTTATTGTGAAACGACATCTGACCTCGACCCGCCTGATGATAAGCAAGAGGAGGTCCAAAAGTGTCGACAACTGAAAAAACCTAGTTTGTTCTCAGCTGCTTCAGTCGCCGTCACTATGACGGCCAAAGGTGCTTCTTCTTCTTTATTATGGTATTTGTTTATTTATGGGAGACAAATCAATTTATAGTCTTGTCTGCTTTAAATACAGATGTTTTGGTGTAGTATCGCTCTTAGTGTGCAGCTTGGTAAATTGCACTGCAGATTTATTTAAAAAGATGTCTGTTTAGATTTTAATGTTGTACGTAGCCATCGAACAGTGATTTTGTTATAAACTTCTGTAAATTGTCCCAAAGCGATAACTAGTATGTTTGCACACATATTCCACTAGTGTATCCATGTAATGAATGACCGGAAGTTTAAATAAATAATTAAGTATAAAAATTCTATTTTCACGTATTAGGCTTCGGTTTGATCATCATAGATGCACGCTTCAATGTGTAATCCCATCCACGCCAACGAAACCATACAATACCTAAAAATAATTTTAAATTAATATACACTTTTTTATTTTATTTTTTGACTCATAAAGTTTATTCAATAATGGTAACCTATAACTCTTTTACACGGTCAAGTACATCAAATATCTAAGTAATCTCAGCCTTGAAATATATACAAAGGAAAATAATACCCAAAAATAAATTTTAATGTCAATAAGGCGACACGGACTTCTAAAATCGACCAGTCTGACCGGAGTATGGGCAGTAGCGTTCTTAAACGTGGGGTGAGTATATTGCGATCCCCAAGCCACCCGCCAAGCGTGGGGATTATGGCAAAGCCTTTATGAACGACAAGATACTGATAAACGCAACAGGCATCTTGTCGTTCGGAAAGGCGTTCTAAGGGGGAGGCCTATGTTCAGCAGTGGACGTCTTCCGGCTAATGATGATAAAGTGACATCAAGAGCTTTGAAACGCAGTATGTAATTCAAACGAAGTAGTGATGAAAAAAATACTATTCTTTAAAGTGAGAGAATTTTTTTAGTGTGTGTAAACTGGAGTGGGATTTGGCCGGACCCCTCTCTCGCTAGATGGAGCAACTACGTTGAACAGTAGGGAAAAAGTACTATCATAGGGCTAGTGATTTCAAATTCACTGCTAGACCATTCTGGAGCAGGATGACCTAAAGAGGAAATTAAAGAAAGATTGAGGAGGCAGTGGACAGGTTGAAGATTGTGTAAAATATAAAATTACCTTGTCTAGCAGTAAGGTCCTGTGGATCATGAAGATATAAACCATTTAAACCGCGTCCACATGACTTCCACCACCACCCACCCTTCAACATCGACGCGCAATTTAATGATGATCTATCATTATCTCTGAAAAAAAAACACATTTTGTTATTTAATAACAGATTTTTCTGATTTGTTTTAACATACAATAAATATTATTATGGTCTAACACCGTCTAATATATGACATAGTAACAGTTCGGGAGGTGACTGCTACTACAGTTAAATAACTCTAAGTAGTCGTCGCTTCCACTTTGCCAGCTTAGTTGAATCTGGCAACTTACAAGCTGACCCCAAACGCGAATAAGTCACTTCTCTCTCTATACTTGTAAGTTGTGGTACAAGTATACAGACATGACAACTAGACCCGAAGCAAATATTTACCACATTTTTATATAACAAATATTTGTAATATTTATTCTAATTATTAAACATTACAAATAAAAGACGACCGTGGTGTAGTGGCAGTGCAATGGTTACGCAAACCGAAGAGCACGAGTTCGAGACCACCCACCAGTACCAATGTATCTTTGATATATGTACTTTGGTTGTCTTGTTTCTATGATACAAGCACTTTAGTAGCTTAGTATAAAAATGTAATAAAAAATAATAATAATAATAATTAAAAAAAGCTATAAAACAAATCTATAGCTATAACTCTGACCGGGAATCGAACCCGTCCTGGACTGCTAAATGCGACTAGTACCACTGTCAAAGTCTGCTAGCAGTAGTGGCTCTGCCATTGCTTAAATTAATTGTAAATGACAGAACTTACAACAGACATAGCAAACTTAGGAACACCACACTCCATACCCTATTATGTACTACCCGAACATAGATAGCCGCTTTATTTAATTAATCAGACACAACTCTCTCGTTTCTTTCATATCTACAATTCACTACATACAAACCTAATAGATATGAGTTTGTTTCGACATATTTTTGTGGGTGTATAACTTACCTATTATATGTGGAAAATGGACTGTTGTTTGAACCATACCATGGATCGTTTAATGAGTCACCAGCCGTTCCTTCATAGCCATCAATCTCTAATTTATAGTATTCACCCTCAGAGAATATCTTAAAATGCGAATAGTGTGCATATCTGATGAACGAACAATAATATTTTTTAACTTGTATGAATTAGTGATAAAATTAGAATAAAAATTAGAAAAAAAAACTCGTTGACTGACGCTTAACGCCATTTGGACCACCAAGCTATACAGATCTTTGCGCTCGCGCAAAAATTCCTTTATCCAATAATTTCATCGAGCATTTCACTATATCGGCCTAGTTGAAACCGGCCGCTTACAAGCTGATACCGAAACGCGACTAAGTCACTTCACGGTTTGTATACTTATACTGCAAACCACTCTTTGAAAACTAGACCAGGAGCAACCGCCTCTTTTTCATTAACAAATATTTGTAATATTCAGTCTTATTAATATTACAAATAAAAGCTATGAAACAAATATTTGATCCAACCGGGAATTGAACCCGGGACTTTGCGCGTAACGAACTTGCATACTAGTCAATGCGCCACGCCTGTCTCAGGTCACCATTTGCTCTCATTACCTTTTGTTTCCATCAAAGTCTTCCAATTCAACACGCAGCATGTAATCATCGTTGTTTGTTAACATGTATATGTTTTCGTTTCCTAACCAAAATTCTTTACTGGGATCGCCAAAACCATTCTTATAGTCATTCCAGTCTCGATTGAAATTCTCTGCTGGCACTCCAAAGTCGTCACGCCTATGGATAACCTAAACAGGACCGTTCAGTTTTTATGGTATTCGATATACTATAATACAACTGTATACTACATATAAAGGAAGTTATAGAGTTGTCAGGATCGTAGAAAGTGGCGCTCCATCATCTCTAGCAATCCGTGTAGGAACTGAGACGTGATTTTGTTATTATTGAGACGCGCCTTCTTACATCCACTTGCCAATGGTACAAAAGCATCGGCAATAATAAAAACCGACTTGGTTAACACATAGCCGAGCGTGCCTTAACGTGCCTCAATACTTCGCTTGGAGGATACTGGGTTATAGAATAGGGAGAAAACAAGGGTAGGTTGATTCTATCACCAATTCATAAAAACAATGCAGTTATAAACTAAACATACCGTCCATCCACCATCAGCTATAGTTTGCTCACAGAAAACTTTTAAGAACCAATATGTAGTTCCTCTAATTTGCAGATAGTATACTCCAGAATCACGCATACCAGCGTTCAATAAATCAACACACGAATAACCCTGCAAGAAAATAGAAAATCATTAATACAAATTAATAATTTTATCTTAAGTTTAAATAGCATAGCTTATGAATTATAAAATCGCTTTGATGAATATAAAAGAAGATATTACGCAGTCATATTATTTTGTCTCAACTATGATAAAAGTTGGGCCATTGGCCTAAGTTGGGTAATATCTTTTGTCATATTTGGCATGTTAATGCTCTTAGTGAAATAAATATAATAACGCGATGCAATGGACGCGACAAACGCGATCAAAGCAACTGCATTTTCTGCTGCCGGCCTATGTCCGGTCGTGTCGCGTTTGTCGTCGTCTGGTATGATATCTGCATTCACCAGCTGCAATGCATGTAAGATCCTTACTTCTTTGACTCTCGTAAATTTTGACTCTCAGTCTAGGATTTACTTCTGGTACTTCTGGGACGACTCCCTCAGGTATCTTCTTAATACCAAGTAATAGGCAATGTTGTGGTCACGAGATAAATAAATATAAGTGGCAGTCGCATTTTCTATGCCAAGTAAGTTGGGACCGGCAACTTACAAGCTGATCCCGAAATGCGTCTAAGTCACTTTACGGTCCCAGAGAAAATATACGCCTCCATTTTTAATCATAAATATTTGTAATATTCAATCTAATTAATACCTAAATATTACAAATAAAACTAAACTTTGCTCCGACCTGGGAAACGAACCCTGGACGTAACGCGTAACGAATTGTTGTGCTAACTGCGAACCAATGCGCCACGCCTGTCGTCAAAATTATGTCAGATTTCTCGTTCCAAACTAAGTACTGACTTTTATTACTAAGTATTGCTTATAGTATTGTACAAATTTATTGATTACTAGCTGCGTAACTCGGCATTGCCCGGGTCAAACTCCATCGCACGCTTAATGGTTAAATAATCAGTTTTTCTCTTATGATACATAATCTTTGTGCCTACCATTAAACGAATGTTGTTGTATATAGTGTTTGCATAAAATTGAATTATTAATTAACTTATCAAAATAAATATAAATCGAATTCGAAAGTAGTTTGTTATATTTAAAAAATAAGTTTTATTGCATATTTACAGTTTTATAAACAACTAGCTGTGCCCGCGACTGCGTCCGCGTGGAATAGTTATTTTGGGAATCATATTAATTTTTTGTTTAACTACCCGCGACTTATTTTAGACGATTAAATTACGTAACTAATAGAATATATTTTAAAGTAGTTTTAAAAAGAATATATTTTAAAGTACTTCTGCGTAAATTATATTTTCAGTTTTATTTTCTTGTGCGCTGAGTCCTTTTTCTAGGCATTACAGTGACGAAGAAAGAACGAATGAAATGAAAACTTAACCAAACTAACTGTATGCTTAAACTAAAACCTAACCTAATAAGAATTGTAAAACCTAACCTTGAAAGAACGTAGATGACACCTACAGGTATTATTTACAACAAAACAAAAAAAGTGTTATTGTGAAAATATTAGAAACAAAATACTATACTAAACACAAACACTACCTACTATAGAGAAAACTACTACAAAATGAAATTGTACAAAAAACGATGATATTATATCGTAAAAACAAATTAACGCTGCATTCAACCGATCAGTAGGGAGCCGACCGCATAGTATGCTTGTCTGTCTATAAATGACGCGCCCCTCCACTTTATTAGTTTATTTAAATGTGTGAATGCATATATTACTAACTATACTATTAAACTTCATCACGTTCGTTCCTCCTTTGTGTCTAACCAGCAACTGAATAACCAATTACTGCATTTTCGGTGTGTTTTATCTATATTTTATATTTGCTCGTATGCGTAAATGCAGTGGAGGGGCGCGTCATTTCGGCTTAGACAGACTATACCTCGTAGAGCTACGCCCCCCTCCGCCTCGCCCGCAAGCACCGCCTCTCCTTGCCCGCCCTCAAAGACGAATAATATTTCCCGTTTTTTCCACATTTTCGACTGTTTCTTCGCTTCTATAAGTTGCAACGTAATGTTTTATAGCCTAAAGCCTTCCTCGATAATAGATCTATCCAACACAAAAAGAATTTTTTAATTCGAACCAGTAGTTCCTGAGATTAGCGCGTTTAAACAAACAAACAAACAAACAAACAAACAAACTCTTCCGCTTTATTATATTAGTATAGATTATTTTGTTCTATTGTCAATAGTTTTCGTAGCGTACGCGATGTAAAGAATTTACTCCTTGGGTTACATTATTCAAGATTTCGTACGGAACCGCAATTTTTTTGAAAATCCAATATAGCCTATGTTACTCACGAAGAATGTAGCTTTCTAATGGTGAAAGAATTTTTAAAATCGGCCCAGTAGTTTATGAGCGTATCCATTACAAATAAACTTACAAATCTTCCCTCCTTATATTATTAGTATAGATTTGTGTAACTAGTCAGTAGACTTGCCTTTTAAGAAGTTTATAAAATATTTGTTTTCTTATTTAAATAGAAATCTAAGAAAGGAATTTAAGGCAAATGGATTTCATTGCCCTTTTTATAGTATTTAATTTATTATATAAATTAATTATTTGTACGGATGGAATGGAAAGTGTGATGAAGATATTGGAAGAAGAGTGCAAGAGTGGGTAACGTGGTGAACGGAGTCATCTATAGTGTAATTATGTCCGAAAAGTCACGGATGGCTGTTTATAATGCCGTATTTGTTCCTACATTAATGTATGGAAGTGAACTTTGGGTGTGACAGAAGAAGTATAAGAGTAGAATTAACGCTGTTGATATGCTGAGTGTATATAAGAGTGTATGTGGAGTAACAATAGCGTACGAGTAACAATAACAATACTCGTATATAATAAGGAATAGAACAGTTTGCAATCGATGTGGTTTGAATGAAGATGTATTGACCAGGATTGATAAAGGAATGCTTGAATGGTTTGGGCACATGGAAAGGATGAGTAAAAAAAAGTAGATTGACGCAAGGGATTTATAAAGCTGATGGATGGATGCGTGAAACAAGGCAGGCCCAGGAGGGTGTTTTCCGACCAAATCGGAGACATATTCAACAAAGCTAGGGTGGCTAGGGTTGCCCAGTGACCACAACCGTAAAGCTTATATGAAGAGAATTGTGGATGTGAGGGAAGCGAAGGAGTTGTGTCAGGATCATGGCAAGTTGCGCTCCTTTGTCTCTGCTTATCCCTTTGGGAAAAGACGTGACACTTTGATTGATTGATTGATTGACACGACTCCACATTATGTTAAGCTTGCTATCCTGCCTTATTTAACGCATCCATCCATATGATTTATGATCTTCTTGCGTCAATCTACTTTTACTTATCCTTTTCAATGCCCAATTTTCATCTGTCACGATATCTTCTTTAAACCGCACGGTATAGCAATACCCGTACATAGTTTAATTTAATATAATTTATATATTTATTTTAAATCAAGCATTGTTATTGCAAATATAAAAAGTGTCTTAAGTAATTCATTGCTCTAGTTTAACGAGGCAATAATTTTCACGGTTTTCTTGCCATGGAATGTCGCGTCGCGTGCACTACTACTTATATACATATATTCCTACTAATATTTATGCACGTGCTCTTCAGTCGATTGATGATCCGATATAATTATATGTTATATTGATCTACTAACCTTATTTATAAAGTAAGTAACTACTAACTCTCGTATAACAATTATAAAACATATCAATTTATACACATCTATTTTATTTTTTAATTTAAAGTTCTTACATTTGGAATATATGAAAATTACCTCTTTAGTAAGTGAGTCATTTACTTAACCAAAAACATACCCTACATTATATTATACGTACAAATACCTCCTCCATATATCATCTTAAATGAAGTGTTTATTTCTTTTATTCTATTTACAATACCTCAACAAATATCTACTTAAAAATATTACATTAGTTTTACTGTATTCATTCCCTAATACTATATGAATATACAGTGAAGACGACTCATTAATTTTAGTATTTAGAGTTACGGCTATTGCAGAATGCTCTATTCGCTGGCCGTCAATGGTATTTGCCGCTTTGTTTGTATAAAGTGTGTATTTTCTCTGCTAGAGATAATTATTCAGTTGGTTGCATAATAAGTGTTGTGTGTACTATGATCCATGCTGAGTTCGGCTTTCATCGGACAACACGTTCGCACGTAGAAAAGAGTGTAGAAAGTTTCTGGACAATCAACGCCACTACTTATTGCCTCAATTGTTTCACGTATAACACATTATAACAGATGATCTTGTGTACGGAAATATCAAAACATTTTACTCGCACTATTTTCAATTGTCTAAATTGCGTTACACAGCATTGCTCTTTGAACTTTTGTTTTGTTGCCTGGAGAAAATATTTATAGGAATAGATCGCTTTTGAGTGTTGTTATTAGATTGCACAAACAACAATAAGCACCGCAGATGAATAACAGTAATGTATAGTTGTGAACTACCTACTTTGGTTCCAAAGGAAAGTCGTGGCATATTTTCTTCATATTGTGATGGGTTGAACCGTCACGAACCACCAATTTCCTCGACTATGTACAGACAACAGTTTATTCCTTATTTAGTTGTATAATAATTTAGCTCCTAGCAAGATTACAATAGCAGTGATACTTGAACAATACAAGTATTCGTGGCATTTGTTACATATAGACAGAGTGAGAGTTACATTGGTTTTAAGAACAATAAACATGTGGTAATCATGGGTAATTGCCGATCGGCGCGAGGCGCGGGCGCTGAGAACAGCCGGTTTTTGTTGCAATGCTCGAGTACTGTTGACAAAAGCGCGGAAAGCGCGTGGACTCGTTTTACGTAATCAGCTGCAAGTTTCCATGCACGTAATTGGAGCTGCTAAGTACGTACGAATACAACGAACAATATTTTTTACTTTGCTTTGTACACATACATTAAAATAAGTAGATAATTAGGTTCCGTTTGGCAAATGGACTATCTATTATTTTAGGAAGACCTACTTACATATTTAATTTACGAAAGTATCTTAGTACATATTTTCACTTAGGAGCTGAAATTAAAATAGCGACTAGCAATTAATAATAAGAAATAATATCGCTTGAATAAGAAATAAACGCACAGACACACATATGTTAAGAATAAACTATAAAACATTATAGAAAAGATAACGGTAAAATAAAGAAGGTATATTATCATAGTCGTTAATACTTACTTTTACGTCTTTGTAGTTGGCTACAACTTCTGAAGCAAATGTATTATTTCCAACGATTGGTTTATTTTTCACACTTGGAAAGACGATTCCTCCCTTTCTGCTACCAGGCCTTGGTGTAGTCTGGCTGTTTGATGGCGTTACAGTTATAGGAGTTGCCGTTGCAGAGCTGTTGGGGACACGATCATTAATCACCAAATAATTACTAATTTGTATAATGAAACAGTGCTATATATTTTCGCTACATGCATGTAAATCAAATTCGCTGCCTAATTCTATCCAATTATACCACTACTATATGAAAATATAACAAATAAATAATCACCTGTGGTTTCCAGGTACAGTTGAAGGGGACGTGACTGCAGCCGTACTTGTGCTAGGATCTGTGGCAGGTTCATCCACTCGATATCTATTGGGTGCATACTCCACTAACCGGTCAATGGTAGGATCCAAGAGAAGCTCCGCGGGAACCGGTCGCTGAGCAAGTGTGGCGACATCATCTTCCTGTTTCTTTAACCTCTTCTCTACCATATCCAAATTATTAATTATCAAATTTGTTTTTGCTTTCAAATCATTATGAATTTGGCCAATAGCTCTCTCCTGTCTTTGAGTTTGTGTTAGAAGTTCGTCAGATTTAGGTACTAAATCGTCAACGGAACTCTTTGTTCCAACAACTACATCCCAAACCTCATCCATTTTCTCTGATACACTCATCATTGGAATAATTTTGTTAACTAAAGTGTCAATTTTACTTGTTTTTGTATGCGGTGATTGTGTACTGGTTGCTGTTCTGTTTTTGAACAAACTGTTGACATTAATAGTGGCAGCCTCAGGCTCTACGATAGCTGCATGTACATCAGCAATCATATACAGAACTTTCCCAAGATTTTCAGACACGAGGTTGATGTGGAATTGTAATTTCCGATCCACTGTTGACATGGACGTTCTTAGTTGATCTACTTCTTTAGATATTTCCGTTATAACTTCTGTATTAAGTCCTTTTGCAACTTCAAGTACATTTAAACTAATGGGCTTTTTCTCACTAGCCTCAGCGTTTATATCATCAACGGGAAGGAAATTATTATCTATTTGATTTTTAAGTCCCACTAATTTAGTATCAATATTAGAAACCTTTTGATCTAGTGACTCCAATTTCATGTCCAATAATTCAGATTCACGAACTTTTTTAAAACCATTGTTTTTAGTCGTACTTTCTGGAGTGCCATTGTCTTCTTGTTTCAGGTGGCTGAATAATTTTAGGTCAAGATTGCCTAGCTTTGAGATGATAGCATCGGTTTTATGAATATTGTCATTGACTCTTGAATCAAGAGCTTCCACTCTCCTCATCAAGTGTTCAACAGCCTTGTCTAAGTTTTCGATTCTTTGAAGTTTAGTTTCTAGGGTGCTCACGATAACTTCAAACACGTTGAAGATGTATTGTTCCCTGAAACAATAATAAATTATGTTATTTACTTCATTATATTTTAATTAAAGCTACTGTAAAACAGTTATATTAATTGTCATCGTTTTTTCGTAAAATAGTGAAAAGTCTATTTCAAACTAAACCTATCGAAACATTGCACCTACAAATAACTCGCAGTGAAATTGGCACATCTGTCAGCAATGTTACGCAACTTTAAGAAATAGAAACCTTAAATACGTTCGACCTACGTGCGTGCCACATAACGCTGCCGACTGTACAGACCACCGCATCGCATGTCATAATAAAAACTATGTCTATTAACTTAGCTTTTTACTTTTATGTATTTAAGATTATCAATAAATTAGATCATTTGCTTAATGCAATTCTGAAAAAGTATATGTATTTTAGCACAACAATAAAACCTGGCGTTTAACAATAGTGATCGTAGACAACAATGTTTTGTTTAATATGTTAGTTAACTTCTTATTAGACAGGCTACTTTTGTCTAAACTAGGATCTTCTATGGGAAAGCAAGCTAATCCATCACGTTTGATTTGAGTTTCGTATCCGTGAGTTAACGAGGCGAATGTGGATCAGGGCCTCTAGTCCATTGTAGTGATTGCAGCCACTCCAGGGCCTCCGCACACCAGCTATTGTTGGTCCATGTGATACTCAACTATCGCCGCTAATTATGTACATATTGTATTCTATGTCATTTCACCGCATCGACTAACAAGAGGACTTAATTGATTTCTTACGAACACAATATTAAATGTGATTGTACTTATTAAAGTAAATTAATAAAAGCAAATTATTCTTAAACACAACAAGAGGTTATTGCAGATATAATTGCAACATTGATATGATTGAAAAGTTTGATGTACGAGTACGCAGCAAATTATCATTATGGGTTTGACATTAATAACGAGTAATTTAATTGAATACTACAGCTAGATAACTTTTGCAATGTTAAATGTGTTAAGTAATGTCTGGCCATTCTTTGTATAAGCATAATGTGTATGGACCTTGGTTATAAGAGCAGTGGTTACATTGTTATAATACTAGAACAAGATCGCTCTATACAACTAAATTAAAATCTTTCACATTTTTATCTGAAGCTTGGCGCTCATAATATTTATTAGCGCAACTTGTGATAGTTGTTGCATAGTAATGTTGCGTTAGTGTAGGTTCTATGTAGGGTTGCCATCCGTCCGGGTTTCCGGGTTTAAATATGAGGATTTGGGCTGCAAAGATTTCAAAATTAAAATAAAAATTAAATGTTCTATGGTAAAAGATGACTAAATTGAATTTTAATGTCGGAAAATATGTAAATAAAAAGGTGATTTATGACATTTTCAATTGCTTTTTTATTACACTGATTATGTTAAAAAACTGTTGACATGTCCGGGTTCTATGCTCTGAAATCCAGGGTTCTCACGCGTCTTGTTCTGGTTACCAAATTTCAGAGATGGCAACCCTAGTTCTATAAGCATTTTAAATCATGATGTAAAGTGTATCTCAAAACAAATATTGCTTCCTCGATTTAAACTTGTACATGTCTTAACTAATAAAGGTAATACTCGTAGTATATGGAAAAGTCGATGTGATATCTACGAAACTGTATCAAGTATTTTGCGTAATAACACGTTCAGTGGGCAAAGCGCTTTAGGTAAGTAAGTAGTAGCCAGTAGGTTAATGTTTTTGAATCGTCAAACTTACCGCTTGTAACATAAAAAAAACTTACAACATGAACTAAAGTAAATGTTTTATATAAGAACTAGCTGTGCCCGCGGTTTCACCCGCGTAAAATTAGGTTTATAACACAGTTATAAAAAAGGAGGACGTTCTCAATTCGACTGTATATCCATCCCTTTTTTTTGTATTTATAACTTGATTGCTCATATAAAAATGACAGACGAAAATAAAAATAAATATAGAAAAATTCCAAACAGCTGAAAATATTAGTAGTCAATTGGAAACTATAGTAAAAAATATATTTTTATTTTAATTAAAAGTATCCTATGTTACTGCTAGTACCTCCAAAAATATGTGTACAAAGTTTCATGATAATCGGTTAAGTAGTTGTTGCGTAAAAACTTATCAAACAAACTCACATTCATATTAATAATAATAGTACTCGTAATAGTATTCGTTGTTTTGGACCCGAATTAATGTTGATTTTCGGGTCTATTGTGCAGTTGATACAGTAAAAAATCATTTGGTTAATTACATCTACGAATCGGCTTGATTTGTCTTTATGGCAAACGTTATAGCTTTCATGTTGTAATCTACACACTATATGTTACCTTGAAATACAACTTTTTAAATAATAAAGGTTATGACTGTATCAGACAAAATTATTGTATGTTGCTTTACTTACTTGGGTTTTATTGAATTTGGTTGATAATAACAATTTTGTATTTACTGTTGTAATTTTAAAAGAATTATTTAACTTCCATAGGGGTATGAAATAGTTTTATGCGGTGAAGCGGAGTAGGAAAGAATTTAGCAACAGTGTATTATTTAAATATACGAGATGTTTTTTACAAAAGAGCGCTATATATTGCAGTAGATTGCTTTAATTATTCTCTATTACGTAAACTAACTAGAGATTCGCAACAAACATTTGGATTTGTTACAATCTTTATTGCATACAACTTACCAGTAGTTATTGTCGGATTGAAATTTTCTGGAATGTGAACACGTTACAACGTCTATGAATGAAGTTATAGTAAATTGTAAAGCATTGCGCAGTGGAGGACGTAGCTCATTTATTAAATAACTGTATATTCCATAGTTACTACTAATTTAAAATAAACGATAGTGAAATAGTATAACTACTTGCTGCCTGCATAACATAGTTACTACAGAATCGACTGGTTCGGTGCGTGGTTTCTTTATAGAAGAATCGACAAGTGAGATACAATACTAGTTCATGTGTTCTCCCCATTATATAACTTGGATACTTCAAGCACAGCGTGAAAAAATTGCCGCCATTGTGACGGTGGTTGATGCATCCATACATTTGTTTTTTCAGTCGTCGGCGCTCTTGGACTTCCGTTGCATACCATCAGGCATGTCGTAGTCAAATGTAGCGTCTTATTAATAAAAAGTAGTGACCCTATATACCAATGTCTCCACATTCCTTACCACCAAACCACGGCCTTTTGATAACAAAGCTAAATAAACCGGATTCAAAATGAAAGGCTAAGTTTTAAAAGAGACAGCCCTAAATAATAAAAATATAGTTATACAATAAGTGATATTTTTAGTCTAATTGTTCACGCGTGGACAGTTCGTGACGAATATGCTGTCCGCAATCTACTGACATTACAGTGATATGTGCCATACTACTGTCACATATAATAATCACTACAATTAATAAACACGTAACATGAATTCGCGTGACTTTTGAACACTCGTAATAAGTATTAAAATAAATAGACATTATTACTTTCTAATAAATGTTATTATTATTATAACATTGTTTATTTTATATATTATATTATAATAAAATAAAAAAATATTATTAGATTTAAATAAACATGTCAATAATAAACTAATACAATTAATTAAGCAGGAAGTACTGTTATGATGTTGGATCTTGATAAAACATTAAGATTAGAGATAAAAGCGTCATTAACATTAAATGGTTTAACTCGCATCAGTGTATGAGGGTTGCGAACAAAATTGTTTCGTGAAGATAAAATCGCTCATATATTTCACTAACGGCATGATTGACATGTGCCGCCCAGTCGGGGAAAGGCGTGTACGTTACATAAGAACTCATTAATTTTATGTGACTAAAATCAGATCAGCCACCGATGATGGCCGTCAATACGCTCGACGGCGATAGTAATTTAGTTTATTGTCCAAGAATCGAGTTTTTAATTAATACCAAATAAATAAATAATAATAGTATAATAAGCAGACTTGTTGGCGTCCTCGAATCATTGGCACAGTTTCATTCAACGCAACTAAGACCGCAGTAAAAGTAAACTATCTCATAAATAATTAAATTACTTTTTGCACATAAAAAGAGGCAGATATTTGCTCTAGATTATTTGGTTGTTTTAGAGTGCTAGGCTGGCAGTTTGTGGTTATTAACCCAGTCTGGGGCAAATGACGCATGGTGGTTGGAAAGCTTGAGTTGCGTTTCGGGATCAGCTTGAAAGTTACTAAAAACCATTAGGCCGACACAGTCAACACGACTGCAATTTATTTACCTATAGAAGCAGTTACTCCGTTTATGGACCGCACTCTAGCTTAACATTAGTTGGGATGTTATCATTTTGTCCAATCAAATTTAGGTGACCAGTGCAATGGTTACACAAACCGAGAGCACAAGTTCGAGACCACCCACCGGTACCAATGTATTTTTGATATATGTACTTTGGTTGTCCTGTTTCTATGATACAAGCACATTAGTAGCTTAGTATAGAAATGTAAATAAACAAAAAAAATAAAAAAAGACATTGTTTTGAGACGGGACATGTCTGATGGTAAGCAAAGGAAAGTCCAAGAGCGTCTACGACTGATAAAACCGTTCCATTCTACGGCTACCTCAGTCACCGTCACTATGACGGCGATATGTTATTATTAAATTGATACTTTTTTTATAACAAATTTAATACCAATTGGCGTGTCAATGTATGAAAGCCCTTGAATTGTGAGTTGGTCTGCCGTCACAATTCAGCTGTTTCTCAAATATGTCTAGCTACAAATTTATAATTTAAAAATTGAATGTAAATAAATCTAACAATAGGCACGTAAAGAATTTTGCGTCAACTATTATATTTTGCAAAAGTGTGTATTTCATAATAAAAGACCTTGATACGGGTGTTTAGTTTGAAATCTTGTTAAATAGAAGTCATCGTGTTTCGGCCTCTGTACGCCAATGACTTCGAGAATTAAGTGCCTCTATCAGCTTCAATCTACCATTATAAATCACAATATACATATTTATTATTCTCGTCTCAGCAAAGGCCCGTGACTTAACTAAATCACAATTGAGAGGCCGTTGCTTTTAAAACAAAGGTTACTTACTTACCAAGATATACTATTGTTTAAGTAGTTACTCTTAATCATGAATTTCCGAGAAGAGGATATCCATTCATACAGTTGTGTCAGAATGTATTTATAGTTGAATCTTAATAAAATTTATCATTATGGATTTCACGCCTTAATTCCCACAGGAATAGGCAGAGACAATGGATCGCCACTTTCCACTATCCCGACATTTCTAGTCTTTTGCTTTATTCACATCCACAATTCTCTTCACACTTCATTCTTCTTTGGATTTGGGTACTGCGGACACCCATTTTATTAAAGAATGTTCTTGATCTTCCTTTTTTATCTATCCAATTGCTTTTATTATATTTTTTTCAATATGACGCGACACATGTCGTCGACTTACCTGATGGAAGATTAAAAAGCAAGAGGAGGTATAAAATTAACTTAGAATTTTTGTATCTAGTTAGTACAAATTGTAAAGACTAAATTTCTACAGAGGAAGGCAGAGGAATCGGCGCCGATTTCTACGATACTGACACAAATCTCTCGCTTTTCTTACATTCTTAATTTTCAAGAATGCGTACATCACAGAACAATATTCTAAGTCGTTTCCTCTTTGTTCTCTTCTTTTTTTTAATGTAGCGTGACAGCTGATCTCTATATGCCTGATGAGCAGTAGCTATAGCTGTGGAAGTTTGCTGTTGGAGTATTTGCTATGCTGTCGCCGGCGTCAGTTAGCGAAATTGCACGTTATATTTTCTTATAACGTGCAATAGCTTAGCTTACCCGGCTGCCGAACCGGTACCGATGTCGGCGCCGAGCCTGCGAGTGGATAAACGCCCGATTGGGATAACGCGTGCGTTGATTATAAATTCTACTTGTCGAATGTTTGACGAAGAAGCGACTCGCCCAACCTTTTAGTTCACCTGTCGATTTGGTCTGCACAATGCGGATGCTTCCGTCGACCTGACGGGGGACAAGGTTAACAAGGAAGCTCTCCTCAGAATACTTTTGTAAATATATTTTTTATTATGACTCGATCTGCCTTCTGGTAAGCACGATGACAACAAGAGTGCCGAGGACTGAAAAAATCGCTTGAAGGATTCAAGGTTAGAGAATGGGGATAACACGTGGGCAAGCAAAGCGTTCCACTTGTCGATTGTTTTACAAAGAACAGACTAAAGTCATGGTACATGGTCGAGTATCTACAAAATTGCATGGGTAATGTTCTTGTGACCTTCAGAATCACCTGTTACTATAAAAAGAAGCTGCATAATTAAGTTAATATATTTATGCTTAGGTTAAAGAAACTTATGGACATAGGTGCAATATAAATTGCGCAAGTTACTGGTATTAGAATTAGTTAGGTCTGAGTTCATTTGGGGCCGTTCACCTGTCAATCTCTTTTCACCGCAAATATTGAGCTTTGTTATAAAATAAATTAAAATTGACCTAACATCACCTTAATGCCCCAAATGCATAATACTAGATGTTGTTATAAATAACTTTTATAACTAATATATGTATAGGTAATATAATAAAACTATTGATATTTTTATTACCAAATTACTTGTATACCTATGTCACATCATCATCAATTGTCACGACCTAATTGAAACAGGAATAGGCAGAGATAACAGAACACAACTTTCCACGATCCTGATTCCTCTTACTCTTACTCTCTTATTCTCATACTACTATTTATTTATTTATTTTATTGTGACTCGGCATTACAGCATCCCGCCTGATTATTCATGAGTCTGGTTCATGAATGAATGGCGACTATTACTTGCAGTTAAATACTGCAATTAACAGTCCCATATATGCCGGCCTAGTTGGAACCGTCAACTTACAAGCTAAGCCCGAAACGCAACTAAGTCATTTTATATATTAAGGTCTGTATACTTATAAATGGTGGTATTACCTTGGATATATAAGTGGTCACGTTTCGGGATCAGCTTGTAAGTTGCCGGTTCCATCTAGGCCGGCATAGTGGATGTGATTGCTACTCACAGTTATTGAATTGTAGTAGCAGTGACATTCATTCATAGACCACACTTTGGCTTAACATCAAGCGGGGTCCTGTCATATGTCGAGTCACAATAATAAAAAAAAACATTTAGGCTGCATTCACATGAGCGTCTGCGCTCTGTTTGCTTTAAAGTACCGCAACATACTCTTTGCGTTTCTATACAGATATGTAGTGCATTTCCCAAATTGCTTTGAGTATAATGTCACGTCAGTAAGTACGTGTGACAAAGATGTCAAAGAAGGGATCATTCGATGTCATTAGGTATGATCTTATGAACTCGAATCGATTTCAACACATATGTAGCAGGCTTCAAATTAATGCTTATATAAGTGGTACATAAAATGGCGAAACACGCTGTCTGCTTATGTTATTATTTTACTCATTGGATTAAAATTGTATTGAAGTTATAAAAAAGAACAGAACCGCACAAAGTAATGTATATTGGCTATTATTGTAAATTCTGATTATAATTATATTCTTAAATTAAAATTTTATTAATAAAATGTATTTACATTATCTATAAAGATATCTACTACTAGAATTAGTGTGGCTTTCATATGGACTACTTTTATAATTGAAGTTTTGACATTGATTATTATCATTATTTTGCTACATTAAAAAAAATTAGAATTCTTATAAAATATATATGTAATAAATATATATGTATACTTTTTTTATACAATAGTTATAAAAAAAGTTATAAATTCACGGGTGCACCATACACACTAGGGCATAGGGCACTAGGCAACCCAGCTTTCTTGATGATGTCTTTAATGTCGGAGAAAACCCTTGTTCAACGCATGCATCCACATCAGATTTATAAATTCCTTTCGTCAATCTGAGGTAAGTGTATAAGATAGTAATAAGAAGCAGCTTGTAGGTTGCCGGTTTCAACTAGTCCGGCATAGGCATTGTAGTAGCAGTCGCCCCTAATCATGGACCGCACTCCAGCTTAACACAAGGCGGGTTGCTGACATATATCGTCACAATAAAAAATGTTTTAATAGATGTAGATGTACGATATCAGAATGCATGCATGCATATATCTATAGAGATATATGAAATAATGACAGCAAACAAAAATATATGCTTAAGCAAAAATAAGTGAGAGTTTTTGTTAACTTATATAATAAGTGTGATCATTTCTTTGTATGATCCTCACAAAATCAATATTTAAGTGTATGTACTTGAGGCAATATCCTTATTCGGATACATTTCTATATATCGTTAAATTTATATTTATGTACGTTACAATGTTACATCTCGTAATCGAGTTAAACATGTTTTAAAATAAGTTTAAATTAAAGTTAAAAACATGCCGCACTTATAATATTTTTTGTATAAAATTAGTAAATAAATATATGAGGCCTGAACTTACTCTCATCCAAAAAAAAGAATGTAATGCAGACCGACAGTTTATGTCAATCTACGCCGAACTTTAAACGTGCTTATATTTAATTCACTGCCGGAATAGTGTTTTTTTATTATTGAGGCTCGACTTATAATCCTACCAGGGTGCGGTCAATAAATGAAGGCCTATACAGTCAAAGAACTTCATGTAGCTGTCGCATCTACCATGCAGGCTTAGTATGAATTGGTAACTTTAAAGCTGATCCCGAACAAGAACCTTGATCAAATTCGAGTACTACTTACTATACTATTCTTATCTCTGTATACAGAATTACCGAAAATAAGTTACCTAGGTACAAAATAAACAAACTCATGTAACTTTACTAATGTGGTTTATTTAACTTAAGTAAGTTCGAATTTTGTGGACTACTTTGTTATTATGATGTGCAATAAAGTATGTTTTTAACAATAATTATTTTTTTACGTTGCCGTTAAAATCGTCGAATAACACCTTATGAAAGTCGTTACATAATTATTTATCTATCAATCAAATTGACACGCCTTTTTCACGAATAGGCAGAGACAATGGAGCGCTACTTGCCATACAAGCTCTATGGTTATGGGCACTAGACTAGACAACCTAGCTTTCTTGAGGATGTCTCCAATTTGGTTGGCGAATACCTTCCTGTTTAACCTATCTATCCACATGAGATTTATAAATTCCTTTCGTCAATCTACTTTCACTTATCCTTTCCATGTGCCCAAACACTCGAAGCATTCCTTTGTCAATCCTTGTCACTACACCCTCATTCAAACCACATCTATCGCGCACTGTGCTATTTCTTATTCTATCCGCTATCGTCACTCCACATACTCGTACATTCCTTAACTGCATTTCTACAGCGTTGATTCTACTCTCATGCTTCTTCTGCCACACCCAATATTCACTTCCATACATTAATATATGAACAAGCAATGCATTAATTTACTGTTAAAAATTTGGCAGTTGAAGTTAAATACTGATCCTACTACATCCATAGTAATTTTAAAATGAAATAAAAACTGTAAGTACAACAAAAAGTGGACACCTACATAATGCAAAAAATATTTATAAATCTCATTATAATATGCACAGTTGCATGGAACGGAACTGAGTGTGAACTGTGGAGGTCAAACGAATGGCCCGAACCGTTTATGAGCCGTTTTAGTCGTTAATCAAGTGAGAACCAACGCTGTTGCCGTATGTCAGAACACATTATACTTCTATGTAAATATTAATATTAAATCAATTAACAAACAAAAATGGTTCAGGTTCAATAGAGCAGTAAACCTCGGTCACTATTTTAAATATAATATATAATCTTAATAATCTTTTTTTCCCTAACAACATCAATTCCCTAAGTGGTTATTTAAAATATAATTTAAATTATCTAATTCGTCATTCACAAATTACTATATTTTTTCCTTCGGCGTTAACTGCCACTTTAACGAAAATATCTATCTTGAATTTTATCTTAAACTTAATTTCGAATATTATTAATAAATATTAACATTTTAATAATAAAATACAGTTAATATATTTTGATTATCGGCAGCCTAACGACATACAAGGTCTCCCATTCAACATTAATACACTTGTTAGAAGCATTCAGCTATTTGGTGCTACTCTAGTTTAAGACCAAACAAGCAACTAATTTTATTTTGATCTATTTTTTATAATTTTGATAACAGTTAAATAAAATTCTTTTAGTCTATCGACGAATACAATAAAACATTTGCGATAAAACTTCGCTGGTTCCTAAATGTCCATTTTAAAAATATTTGCAATAAATTTGAATCGGCTCATTGGTTAGCACGGACTGGCCGTTACGTGTAAAGTCCCGGGTTCGATAACATGTCGGGGCAAAGATTTGTTTCATAGCTTTTATTTCTAATATTTAATTATGTCTATTGAAAGGTACAAATACACTGGACAGCAAATAAACCGGGCCACGTGCAACTTTGAACTCTAGTCCGATTACATCAATAAAGAGAGATTTAAAGTAGAAAAATGTGGATAACACCAAATTATAGACAAAAAATATTAACATAATTAGCATCAAAACACTTACACGATAAATTATGTTTTTAAACAAAATGTATACATTGTATTTATATTGAGCACCTTCAAGTTGATCCTAAAATGCGACTAAGTCACTCAACGGATGTGCACTCCACATTAAAAGTGCCTCAGATCGGCAGATTGTGCAAATGACCACTAAATATTTACCTAAGTGGTTACAATAATTACAAAAAGTTACAAACCTACGAATCGACAAAAGATTTTGTAGTCGAATATATATATTCAGATTTATTTAAGGGCTTTACTATAATTATGCCCGCGACCAAACTAAATAGTTTTAGATAATCGATAGCTAAGTGACAGCTTCGATATTATGACTTTATAAAACCACTAATCGCCTTAAGCCCCCAGTGGACAACTGGCCTTATCTTTTACGCTATTATATTACTCCAATGGACGTCCAGCGCATTTCGCAATAAATAAAGCAAAGGTAGCGCGGCTATTTGGGTAATGAATGTGTACCTATGGACAACCTCTAGATTATGTCGTCACATTTATTCAAGCACCTACAAGTAAAAGAACTGAATTCGCAATAAAATTGATTTGACTTGATTTTATTAAGGTTTAAAGACATTTGCAGGATGTCCCTCAGTGTTCTGTGCTATCGCAGGCTCCTATGTCATATGAATGACATCCTGGACCTTGGATCCGGCATTTTTGCTATGCATAGTGGCGGCCTTGTTTTTCTCAGTCCTTTTTTTAGACGAGATCAGTTCAACATCAAAAAAAATCAACTACTATTTAAATTTACTCAAAATAGTTAAGGCCTACTTAATACTAGGTATAGGCTTATTTACGTAATTGGTACCATACCAGTCTGCTACGCGGAACGTCCCCGGTGCGATTCCCGGTCGGAGCACAGGTTATTTTCATAGCATTTAATTGTATCTTTTTAATTTTTATTAAAAGTATTTGATAAATTAAACAAATTTTATGTGGCTTACTATTGCGTTTATTTTGGTTTAGATTTTACATTTTTTCATTATTCGGACGTTTCGACGTATTCTAACATTCAATTCTATTTCTCATAGATCACCCGCTTCACGGAGGGTCCACCACTCAATCGCGCTGACATATCCGCATATCCTCATGGAATACAGCAATTCTTCTCACAAAGAAAAACATTTACATCAGGCGGGGTGATATCTTATGTCGAGCCTCAATAAAAATAAAACTTATTGTTGCTACATTAGTTGTGCATCGATCAGTATAATACGAGTACCTACATAATACGTATGTCTGTCATGCTGCGTTGAAATCGTACTCACTCACCGTGATTGTTGTGCCACGGTCCGATTACTACGATTAACCACTAATATAGTTCATAATGTACTTTAATAAATGATTAACGAAAGTAATCGCCCAAATAAAATTTTATATTTATCCATTTGTTAAACAACGTATAAGCTGTGAATAAATTAATTGGTGGTCTGAAGCTAACCAACGAAAAAGTTACGCGTTTGGCATGTATTTAAAACAAAATATAATTATAATATTATATTATATTAATTGTGACCTATAAATTTCATTTAAAAAACCGTGCTACCATAAATAAATAAACACCCTTTAGACATGCATTAAACATGTTTTAGGTCAACTTAGTACAAAAAAAACACGTTTGACTGTATACAAATTATTTTTTGTAGTAAGACCGTAAAATTACAAATAACTATGGAATGGTAAAATATATTATATAAATATATTATATTAAAGCGACCGTGGTGTAGTAGCAGTGCAATGGTTACACAAACCGAAGAGCACGAGTTCGAAACCACCCACCGGTAAAATGTATCTTTGATATATGTACTTTGGTTGTCCTGTTTCTATGATACAAGCACTTTAGTAGCTTAGTATAGAAATGTAAATTAAAAAAATAATAACTACCCGTGACAAAATATGTTAATTTTTTTCTGTATATTATTAACACAGACTGATTGATATGCATAATGTTTGTAGTTAATTTGTTCAATAATGTCTTGTCTTGTAATAAGAAACTTACACCGGATCTTACACCATCTTAACATGAGATCGAAGGTGTGGTTCTATCTAGTCAGACTTGACACAAGTGATTAGTATATTTATTGTTATTTATAACACTTTCATAATATCATAATGCAATACTATTTTGAACTATTTTTATACAAGTACTGACGAATAATGATGCAAGGTTATTTAAAAATAAAACAAGTAATTTGGTAGCTTGTAAAATGATACCGTAAATTGGGTTCAAAATATGTTGTTAGATCTGAATATTATTGAAATTATTGCGATATCAAGGACTTACTCTGTCCCTGTGAAATTGTGACGTGACATTTTGTTTGTTTGATTGATTGATTGAGGTATGCAAAGCGACCTTTTGATAAAAGTTAACATTGTTGTGCGTTTTGTTTTACTTCGGTAAATAAATCAGGGATATTCTTAAAAAAGTAGGGGTGGAGTTTACAGTATCATAAACATAAATGGATGTGAAGAAGCGAGAGGGTTATACCAAGATCTTGGATAGAGGCGCTCCGTTGTCTCTGCTTATCCCTGTGGGAATTGATTGATGTTTCTATGATTCAAGCACGCTTTGTAGTTTAGTATAGAAATTAAAATAACATATGAATTTATTAATTGATGATGATATACTCGTATATATAAATTTGGGTAATTTAATGAAGAATACTAAGTTGGTAATGTTAGGTAATAAAATTTATACGTATAAAATTTTTAAATTTAAATAGATAATTATATGAAAAGTCATTTAAAATAAATGTTATGCAAACGAAAGTGTCTGGATGTTAGTCTATAGGTAGTGCCTAACTCCAACGGAGGAAGTAATTTTCTTTTATGTTAATGTTGGTCTTTAATGCGTATCTGTAAAGCTCGTCACGTGTTGCCGTGTTAATTATTCTCCCCATTAGGCATGTAATAGGAATAAATAGAAAATAGACTAATTAAGTAATATAAATTATTTAATTAATTAAAAGAAAATTGTAATCCTTAAACAATAAACGTTAAAATACTAGTTTTTAAAACAACTGGTTTTCTTTCTGGTTTAGAGTACATTCAACTCTAAACCCCAGTATTGTTATATCATTAATATTAAATAATGTTCATTTTGTGATTAACATTTATTATGTAATGTAGAGACAACCGTATGTGAGCATTATTCGCGTTAGTGGTTGTCACGACTATTCTATATAGGTACTATGTATGAGTATGTGCTTAACAATACGTGGTGCATTCAATCACGCGTTTGATTCCCGTTCGGAGAAAAGATTTGTTTATTTACTTCTATTTTTAATTTTACTTAATTGAAATAAAACAAAAAAGAGCGTATATATCCTCGGGGTCAGGTTGTCTAAGAGTGCTGATGGGGGTTAGTACCACCACTTATAATACAAATAAATGAACAGATTGTGAAGTGACTTAGTCGTGTTTTGGGATCAGCTGGTTTTCTGGCCACAACTCGGCCGGCATAGAGGATGCAATTGCCACTTAAGATGAACTTCAGGAGGGGTGCTCTAAGTTGTCGAGTCCGAATAAAAGTAATATAGATTTTCTTTTAAAAGTTTTCTAATATAAAAATTAAAATCACTATTGTATACAAAATATAAAATTTTTACCCTCCTATTTAAGTGTTCCTTTTTTATTTCTTGTTGTTATATTCTAACAGTTGACAAAAATATAACATTTAATTGATTTTAGTTATTTAGAGTTATATTGCTGAGTGTCGTAATAAAAAAAAAATAAAAAATAATGACTAATAGATTAATGTATGAAACTTTTGGAATTAGATTTTTTAAAACTTGACTTGAAACATGACCTAGTCTTGCCTGATGGTCATTAAGGACGTTTAGGAGGATTTTGGGTTCAATTCCATAAAATAAATTAGTCGTAATTAATAAATGATTGTGTTATTATAAAAACACATTTTAGTGTATGTAAGTTTGTTTTTATTAATTCAGTATTGTTTAACGGGCTTTGTTAACGATTCCATTTTAAAATATACATTAATCCCTTTTTCTTTGTGGCGAAAGTATTAATGTGATATTTGGCGAAACCTAATAATTTCGCAATGTACCTCTCAGTTGTGTTTCGTAATAAAATATCAGGAAAGGTATTTTATCAAGAGCGACGTAACGGCAAGTAACGAGTCAAACCCACAGTATCAAAGTAAGTGGCCTACGTTTCAACAATTTATTTTAACAAAGTCAAATTCTTAAAATAATACCATATAAAACTCTTATTTAGGCATGAAGTTGTTATTGCTAAAAGTTCCTTGACCGAGTACGCCATCATACGAG
Source organism: Tinea trinotella (assembly GCA_905220615.1). Lineage (NCBI taxonomy): Eukaryota > Metazoa > Arthropoda > Insecta > Lepidoptera > Tineidae > Tinea > Tinea trinotella. Next base: position 9,508,903 of record HG992305.1, read on the forward strand.
ATAATAATCTACATATTAGTATAAATGACATTATATTCAATTATATTAATTAACGCAACATTAAGTAACATATTATATCCATACTATTACGTCATTAATAGGTATTATTTTAAATGCTATTTTATGACAAATTATGGATTTAAAATTATTACCTTTTTGTTTTACTAAGATTCAATTTTCCCTGAAGCTTTCTTTTACGTAGACTCCTTTGCCTACTACTTATTAGACAACCACCAATTTTGTCATTAGGATTTAAAGCAGTATTAACAAACATTATAGGTTTTAAAAAAATAAAAAAACAGGTAACCGCGTTCCCTATAATATAATCATTGAGATTGTATGAAGAGTTAAGAAGAGGATGAATCAAGAGAGTTGTGTCAGGATCAGGAAAAGTGGTGCTCTACCTTGATTCTGTCTATCTCTGTGCTGTGGGGATAACAATTTAAATAATTGGTTATTTCTTGACCTAAGTTTTCACATAAACGAAAATACCATATTTTTACCTAAATTGGGTAAAGATGCCTATTAGTTAGATGGGAGTTAGTTAAATTGCATGCAAAAAGAAAAATTTAGAGATAAATTTGAATTTAGATTACTGATAAGAGAGTAAAATAACTTCGCAACTAGCATTATAAAATATTTAGTATTATATTAAATATTATGTACGATATAACTGGCATACAATTATTATGTAGACCACTACATAGAAACCGTTCCCAAAGGAAATACAATGAAATCCGGTTGTCACTACATACTATAGACAGTGGATTCGATAACCGTTTGCGGAATTTATGAAATTTAGTCTAAAACATTTACTTACGAGTACACGCGAAACTGATTTTTACCTGTAACAAATACAAATTAGATTTAATATATTTAGGAAGAGTCACTGTGAACTGTGGACTGACGACATAGTGAGAGTCACTAATAACCGGTGGATGCGACTGGCATCTTATCGTACGGAATGGCGTTCTAAGGTAAATTGCCGGTTTCAACTAGGCCGGCATAGTGGATGTCACTGCGACTAACAGTCACATCCATTCATCGACCATACTCCAGCCTAACATCTATCAGAGTGCTGTCTTGTTAAGTTACAATAAAAAACATATTTTGTGCAGTCAGTGAGGTCGTGAGGTGTTCCCTCACCTTTTAGCATATACTTGTAATGTAACAATGCAATGATTTAAGCATACTGTCTTGCTGATGAACATTCCATGTGAATGCTACTAGTGATGGAGCGCATTTAGGTTAGTGCATCAAGCTAGCACAGTATTACATATAAAGTTATGTAAGGTTACATTAAACGTGGTAACTATCTTCTAAACCAAACAATTCCTAAATCCTAAAACAAAATTCAAAGTATTAATTAAAACTCAAAATTGTCACGCCTATTTCCCACTTGTCACGATCCTGACACAACTCTCTCGCTTCCTTACAAGCTCTATGGTTATGGGCACTAGGCAACCTAGCTTTCTTGAGGATGTCTCCGATTTAATCGGCAAAAACCCTCCTCTGTGAGGTCTATGAGGATGCTTGACGCATATATTCACATGAGATTAATTATTGTACAAAAAATAGATTTATAATAGATACATATCATCTGCGACATATATGTTAATCATATATGTATTTAAATAAAATTAAACAGTATCACTTCTAGATATCGCCGTTGACCATATCAGGGAAAGTGAATTCATGTATTTTCACATAGAGCTCGAGTTCATTACCACGATAACTTCTACAATAGGAGAGAAATTTTTAAAACAAAGAACTTTTTCTCAACGTTTTATTTTCAATGTAAATCGAAAGTGTCAAGTCAAATGATCCTAAATTAATTTGGTAAAATGTATCCTATATGAAGAGAATTGTGAATGTGAAGGAAGCGAGGAAGTTGTGTCAGGATCGTGGCAAGTGACGCTCCATTGTCTCTGCCTATCCCTGCGGGAAAAAGGCGTGACAATTTGATTGATTGATATTCTAGATTTTGGTAATATTTTAAGGGTGTTTATTTTATATTTGTAAAATGCTAACTATACAACAACTTGTATTTATGGTCCAAATTTTTAATTTTCATGAATACTTACAAATTTTGTATATTTGGAATAAATATTAGATATTCAATTATTCCCACAAGGATAGGCAGAGTGGAGCGCCACTGTATACGATCCCGACAAAAATTTCTCGCTTCCTTTATATCCACAAATCTCTTGTAATTATGAGCACAAGAGATATTCTTAAATAAGCAAATACTTATTTAAGAATATTTATCCCTAAGTTTTGTTTCTTTCACTCATTTATAAAAATCTAATGTTAATTGTCTTGTATTATCCACCGCATTAGGCGCCCAAACTAACTCAACAAAACTTTCCCAATCTTTGTCACTATATATTGTAATAAATATATATTTATATAAAAGTACTCTAAAATATATTATTATATGAAAATAATGCAATTAAAACAGAAACTAAGAAGTTACATATACAATATAATTATTAAGCAAGAAAAAGCGTTATTATATAATGTACCATATAAAGCTATCAAGTGCATTATTAATACATATTGTTGCATTTTTCACATTTCATTCTTAAGTATTAAGTAAGGTATGGAAAATTTCAAAATACAACTGAAATCGTTTCAGTAAGCTGCAATGTAGGGCAAATGTGACTATGATATCTATGCGTAAACTAAAATTATTTCAATTGATTGCTTATTTATAAAATATATTTCTATTCTATTCTATATATTTTTTATTTATAAAATATATTATTATAATTTTTTTTTATATTTACATATCTATACTAAGCTACTAAAGTGCTTGTATTATAGAAACAGGACAACCACAGTACATATATCAAAGATACATTGGTACCGGTGGGTGGTCTCAAACTCGTGCTCTTCGGTTTGCGTAACCATTGCACTGCCACTACACCACGGTTGCCTTATAATATATTTTTTCTATTTGACAAATAAAACAACGACTGTAAAAGCTGTAATATGATAGCAATTTAAGATATTTTCACTAAGTAACTACACATTAGATAATTAATTACTCGTATTTTGAACAAAATTGATTACTTAGATGGCCTTGAATATGCTGAATGGTCACACGATTTTTATGAACTTTTTATTTTTAATGTAACATTAAACTTCCGTTGCAACCTGAACTTAATGTTGCATAAGGTTTATTATTTATATAAAAATATTTCCTTATAAAAACAATTCCTTAAGTATGATTATTAAAACTTCGAATACTTTTATCTTAGTGAAAAGTTTTTGTTATACCTGTGGGATCCGTCTGTATCTAGATAGATCTAGATAAAAATATGTTACAAAATTTTAACCACATAAAAGTAGCCTTAGGTTTTGTTGGATCTTGGATCAGTCGCATGTTGTTTGTTGTGGCTATTTTACTTTTGGTATACCGCAAAAGTCAAATATTAACGATCCAGAATTCGTACGACATCTTCAAGACACCACGTCATTTCTTACACCAACGCAAAGCAAACCTACAGCTATCGTCCTTTCATTCATGAGGACTTGTTAACATGCACACACGTTTTATTCCGCAACAATACTGTCCGTCGACCTCTAATCCGACCGCACGATGGGCCCTTTGAAGTTTTGCAACGCAAAGACAAATACATCAAACTTCAACTCCCACTCAGGAAGGACTTCAGTAGTTTCTATAGATCGCCTGAAGTCTGCTCACATCCTCAACAAATCAATCAGCGACATTTCTTCAGTTCCACCATCTATCGCTGGTCCCAATCCCGTGTCGAGTCCTGCATCAGCTACGAAGGATTTCTACGCAACTAGGTCAGGAGGATTTCGCGAAGGACTGTACGTTTCGCTTGATTGTGCCGACCTTTTTGTAGTTCACACATTGTATAAATCATTGTTATTAAAATAGAAATGTCATTTTCAAACATCATTGTTTTAATATTCTATTTTTATGTCTAATAAATCAGTCTTCTTTACGATTTCAACTTGAGCGTTTCATTTATCACGTCATTGACCACGTAGCATCAAACTTTATTTAAACCAAAACTCTAAATTAAATCGTCCAAAGTTCTATTTATTCTATTCTATATTCAAGAGCTAATTTATTATAATTCAAATGTAATCGTTTTGTAAATTTATATGCTCGAATATATTAAGTTTAGCAAAAACATCTGTAGATTTATTTGACATAAAAGTCACTATGAATATTAAGTATTCATCAGAGATATTAATTCCGTATTTATAGAATTAGAAAACATCAAATAGTATGCAGAAGTTGGTTATTTGTTTCGAATAAATACATTTCATTAGCATCTGAATTGTTTTAGGTGGGTACCTACACAATTCATTGAGAAACCTTGAAGTTGTGTATACCATATTTGTATATTTAAACAATCTACATTTTCCAAGTGACTAACACATAGTTTTTATTTAGTTGTTACAGAATGTAACCTTGTCCCTGCCTCGTCTTTTTACTTCTGTGATACATCATAGGTCGTGAAAAGCAAAGTTTTATAGTATAATTAACAAGTAGAATACTTTTACAGCCCTATAACATCGACTCTTTCAAGCAAAGCGTCGGCCGGCATAGCGACGACGATTAAACTGAATAGATTTCGTCTGTCACCGGCCCTGTTGGACTACCATTTTCTTATATTCAGATAACTCGAGGTCAGATATGAGTGTCAATAACAAGAAAACAATAAATTTACAGTTTAAAATACTAGCTCACTTTATCATTGCACTGACAAGATAGAGACAAAAATTCATAAAAAACTTATGAGACATGTGTATTATTAATACATAATTACATCAACATTTTTTATTATTAAAAGTATATAGAACAAGTAGAACTGGTCAATGATTTAACCTACAAGCTTAGTAGAGGTATATAATACGAGTTGGTGATTATTAGCTTGTTATCGGTCAAAGTACGGACGGCCGCTACGGAGCATGTGACAAGGCAGGCGACTGCCTTAGGCTTGCTATTTGCATTATAAATTCGTTGCTCCAATTCCCAACACATGACAGGTGGGGTCTTAACCATTTGAATACATGCATCATTAACTCTTAATAGAAAATATAAGCAATAAGTAGTAGGCTATTTTTTATTACAACGAGTGTCATAAATCTAAAAGCGAGAGAAAGAGATACGGCGGAGTAATTAAGTCGATTTGTTCTTGTATTAGGCGCCAACCAATAGCATTGCTAAAGAAATTCAAGGTACTAGTTTGTTAAAAAAAAAGACTATAGCTTTTTTTATTATACATTTCTATACTAAGCTACTAAAGTGCTTGTATCATTAAAACAGGACAACCAAAGTACTAACCAAAGTATCAAAGATAAATTGGTACCTGTGAGTGGTTTCGAACCCGTGCCACTCGGCTTACGTAGCCATTGCACTGCCACTACACCACGGTCGAGTTATGTTTAATAATATGAATCCGTTTGCAGTAAGTAATCATGGTTAGATTATATTATATGGTTCACTGAGTTTTACGTATCAGCTTTAGTGGTTAATAAATTGACTAATTTTAAACCTATTTTACTATACCTAGTTTGCTTGAGATCGATGTGTTCCCTGTGATTCAAGTCGCTGCGATGGGACTTTTTTAGGATGTACAGTTTGTACAGTCTGTCTGAGGTACCAAGGGAGGTGTTACAAAAAGTAGGAAGGGATTTTTACGTAAACAGTAGAAATCGAACGAACAAAAACGAAACGGGGAGTTTGTTTGATTTTATATGAGAATGCGGAGTTATCTTGCGGAGGTTATCAGTTTTATCTGCGTTGAACTGCAATAGGTCTCTCCATCTACACAGCGGCCTGCTAAAACTGGACTCAATCTATTTGTTTTCACTACCTTAGGTAGTACGTTAGTCTTGTGGGTGCGTTTGCACTCAACGTTACTCTCAATTATTACAATTATACTTATGTTAGCTCAAACAGCTATCGGTTCCACTAGCTGTGTTCAATTTAATCTATCCATTGGCTGGTCTAGAAGGAAAGTTTACTATTAAAAATTCAAGAAAATATAGTATGTATAGTTTTATTGTCCTAGTATTTAATTGAGCCCTCCAAAGAAAATATTTTGAACTATATATTCATATAAATGTATAAAGTAAGCGCAGGTTCTAAGCATCGACCTTAATATATATACTTACCTACATCAGCGTGGTAGTGGTCTGATTTCCGGCTCAATTCTAAACAGCTTTTGTCTCTATTGGAATAACAAGGTCGTTTATTTGTAAGAAAATCGCTATTGTATAAAATATATGCCGGTTGTATGCTATTGTATAAAATATCTATATTATAACTAAATAAATATACTGTATCTACGCTAAATTATAGGTATTTTATGTAGCTTAGTATATTGTTTTTTTCTAATAAAATAAAAATATGCGATATCTGACGTCGACTTACCTGATATTAAGCAAAGGGACCTCCTAGACTTATAAAAACTAATTTAGTTGATGCAGGTTAGAGGTGCTTTTTCTTGATATTAAACGATCCCAGATCAGAGAATGGGTAGGACATACTCTGATCACATGTAGCCCACGAGAGCTGATAAATAATTCCATTTCTAGATTATTTGACAAAGAAACGACGCCATTAGACTACCGATTCAGTTAACAGGACGTGGATGCAGATTCGGGGTAGAACATACAACATACAAGAGTAAGACTGTGAAGTGTTTAGGTCTTGATTCAAAATCGGCTTGTAAGTTCCAATCAGGCTGGTATAGTGTAGATGACTGCTACTTGCAGCGCAGCTATTTAAACTGTAGAACTATAGTAGCAAGTATCTGCCAAGTATCTTCTTAATGCCCTGGATTCATTGCAGCGCCGAGCTGTCCGGATCATAGGTGATGCAGAGGTCACGCGAACTCTGGAGCCCCTACAACTACGAAGAGACATGGCTCTGTGCGTCCTCTATCGCCTATACCACGGGGAATGTTCCGAAGAGCTCTTTAACCTTGTTCCTACCTCATCTTTTCACTCCCGTAATACCCGCACAGGTCGGGGAAAGCATCCGCATTTTATCGACCGAATCGGCAGTCGAACTAAAAAGTTCGGTGCGTCTTTTCTTTGTAGATCAATTGACAAGTGGAATGCTTTGCCTGCCCATGTGTTCTCTCCATCCTATGACCTTGGATCCTTCAAGCGATGCGTGAAGAAGCACCTTTGGCCGGCATAGTGACGGCGACTGGGGCAGCAGTGAACAAACCCGGTTTTCTCAGTCGTCGTCACTCTTGGACATCCTCTTGCTTATCATCAGGCGGGACGAGGTCAGATGTCGTGTCACAATAAAAAAAAAACAAAAAAAAAAGCAGTCGACTCCATTCCAATCCAGCATATATATAGGCGGGTGTTGTATTTTAAGTCGCAATAAAAAAACCAATAGAGTTAAAATAATATATTTATTATCGCATACTTGTATTCAAAATATACAATGAAATCTTTCCGTAAACACGTATTGAGATAGAATCACAAAACGATTAACCCAGATTGGTTTAAAAGTGCATAAAAAGCAAATTAATGAACATTTCCAAATCTAGTCCGACATTAACGAATACTTAATGATTAATACAAAATAAATTGAATTTGTATCCTGATTAATAAAATTAATCCAATTACTATAACTGCTTGCATTTAATTACATAATTTTGCAAGATCACAATTGGACGGACCACTTTGTATCTTAATCATGATATTTTAGCGACCCAAGTCCGAACTTATTTTTTGAACTACTTTGTTCAAAAAATATTACTAAAGAATAAACAATGAAATTGTTTTACTTATATTTTTTCGACATATGACAATAGCCTGCCTGATGTAAATCTGGAATGCGGTCCATGAATAGTGACGACTACTACTACATTTTTTATTTATTTTTTTATTTACATTTCTATACTAAGCTGCTCAAGCCAACAGAAACAGGACAACCAAAGTACATATATCAAAGATACATTGGTACCGCTGGGCGGTCTCGAACTCGTGCTCTTTGGTTTGCGTAACCATTGCACTGCCACTGCCGGGTTGCATGGGCACGTGTTTAATAATCCAATATTCATGGTAAGGGTAAAAGAATCAACCTTCAATTTAACATACTGCAATTATATCATACAGTTTTATAGCCAATAATTAAATTAGAATAGCTATTTAAAAGTTCAAATTTGTATAATATACAAATTAAGTTGATTTTAGAAGCCTTGCTTGAAATTTCCGCATAAGGATTTATCTATTATCAAGCTAATATATCTTTTCCCTTATTTTGATTATGATTAATATACTTTTCCGTGCCTATCTATACACACATACCTCTCTCTATCTATAAATGATTTATTTTGCATTTTTTTTTTATTGCATTGTTTGTATTTCGAATATTAAGATTCAATCAATCATTTAACACGCTTTTTTCCACAGAAATAGGCAGAGAAAATAGAGCACCACTAGTCACGATCCTGGCACAACTCTCATCCACAATTCTCTTTGTACAAGCTCTACGGTTAATGGGCACTAGGCAACACAGCTTTCTTGAGAATGTCTCCGATTTGGCCGGAAACACCCTTTCAGGGCAGCCTCGTTTATCGCATCCACCCACATCTTTATAAATTGCATTCGTCAATCTATACTTTCACTATATGAATTTAAAATATATATATGTAAAGATTTTATTGACATATAAAAATATAAACAGCTCAGAGGAATGATATAGGAATGGAACTTAATGGGAACTCTGTGATAAACAGTATGAGCAGTGAGTTAGTACATTTTAATGATACATGTAGTTTTAAAAGGTATAGTACTTTATGATTATTAAGACATGACCTACGAGAGTGTCACGGTCGATCGTGCAAAGGTATTATGCTCATAGAAATAATTGCCTTTTGATAATCAGAAAACATGCATAATAAGTTTTATAATTTTATCTATACACTTACATCATTGTTTATGGAATTAGATATTATTGGTATAATGGTAAAACCAATGTCGTAATAATTACAATAAATACATTAGTTATAATATTATTAGTTATTAAAACTATCACTTCTACTGATGAGTAATCAATCAATCATATTGTCACGCCTTTTATCCACCAAGACAATGCCACTTGCCACAACTCCCTCGCTTCCCTTACATTCACAATAATCTTCATACAATCTCTATGGTTATGGCTCTATGAGATAGGTTAAATAGTTTACGAAAACTCTAGAGCTCCTGTAATTTCTCAAAGACGCCTTCACGGCGGAGAACTTTTCAAAAAAGTCTTTAACATTCCTGCTAATTCGTCATTTCACTTACATAATTCTAGCGCAGTTAGGTAAACATCATCACATTATTGACTAAACGACAGTCAAACTGTCAGCCTATGTGTTCTCTCCAACCTATGACCTTGGATCCTTCAAGCGATGCGTGAAGAAGCACCTATGGCCGGCATAGTGACGGCAGCTGGGGCAGCCGGGAATAGACTCGGTTTTTCCAGTCGTCGTCATTCTTGGACGTCCTATTGACCAATTAAATGAAGGGGAGCTAACAGAACCGAATCTATTTTACAGTAATTACAGGAAAACAATAGTAATTGCGACTATTGTTTGCAGATATTTATCTGTGTCAGCAGGTGCCTCCATTGATATATCAGTCGGTGCGGTCATATCTAGTGCCACAAATAAAAAATGTATATACAATGAATATGAATATACAATATGCATATATTATATACCTACGCATTATAATTTTTGTCATTTATAAATTTTAGAAAAACTCTAATATCTTTATTATTGTGATTTTAAATTGAAGTGCGGTCCATAAACGGAGGCGACTGCTACTACAATCTCTGAATTGATCCCCATACAAGGCATTTAAATTTCAACAGCACCACCACATGATTAGCTTAAAGAGAAGGTAGGCAGTGGTACCCATTCTGCCGATCCGGGGTAGTACCACCACTTAGAGTTTTGGTCGCGTTTCGGGATCAGCTTGTAAGTTTCCGATTTCAACTAGGCATAGCGGATAGTTATTAAATTGTAGTAGCAGTGACATCCATTCATGGACAACACTCCAGCCTAACATCATGCTGGGTGCTGTTATATGTCGAGTCACAATAAAATCTTTGTTTTGATATTGAATAGAAAGAAACGTTTGGGGAAAAAGTAATAGGAAAAAATATCTGAATCTTTCGATGCATATTGCCTTTGGATAATTGCTAACTTAGTGATAGTTAATAGTAATAGCATAGTCTTAAATATCTCCTGGACACCGCGATTAATGGATGATTGAAACAATAATATTGAATTTTTATGAGAATGTTTTAAACAGTTGCATAAAGATCGTGCATGAGATGCGCTTTAATCTGCATAGTTCCCATCTAAGTTAGGCTTCATCGTGATTCGAAAGTACTTGAAACTTAAATCATGCTTACAATGTGTTTGGAGCAAGTATAAATGTTAATAAAATATGATTATGTACACGTAGTAAATCACTCTTTTATTTGGAGCTAAAAAAGTGTTGTTAAAGTGTTGTATGTTTGTAACGGAACTTTCAAATTAATTTTCACTCACTTCTAGAGGTCTTAATAATTTGAAAATTTGTACACGTATTAAAAACCGATGACAAAACAATAATTCCAATAAATTTTTTTTTTGGCTGGCATAGTGACTGCGACTGAGGCGACTGAACTGACTTGTTTTTTTCAGTCGTCGGTTATTTTGAACCTCCTCTTGCTTACCATTTTTTCACTTTTTAATTACATTGCAATTTTAGCATTTTTTAGTTTTATTTATTTTTAATAAAAAAATATCATAGGTTTTTTTTATGAATTCGCTGAATTTGTATAGATTTATGCGTTTTGAAGGAAAATCTGAGTTCTGAATTTTTAATCCCACGCCGACTTTTCGTACGTAACTATGGATCACTTGCTGCTGACGTAAGTGTTTCTGTGATTTGTATGAGAACATTCTACTGTTTCCTTTTTATAATGTGAAAATAGACACAAATAACATCAACAAAATATGAATGTCATAAGTTATAGTTATAAAAAAATCTTTAACAATAACCTATCAGCCCTGTTTGGTACGAGTCTAATTAACGAGTAATCGATATTGCGACAAAACATAAACACGAAAATAATTTACGGCAATTTAATTTTATTTCTCACAAACTAATAAATGTTGCTTTGAAGCTGCATTTTAGCTTTTAAGGTCGTGAGAGAGTACTGCAAAGAATTCATTTGGTCGCAACGGCGGCACTAACATTCCAAGTGTCCTAACTTCCTCGGCCGACGGTTATTATTGTGCCATTAGTTGGAAAACAGTCGATCGTTTTCATTTCGCACGAGGTTATCAAGCGTAAATGTTTTCAATGTAAAAAATTCTCGGTATGATGTCTCGTAATAGAGCTGTATCAGATCACAATTGCGTACCTAACGTCCGAACCTGCGTTAGACAGAATAATGCCCTCAGCACTGTTTTTGTAAGCGTCTTTGTTATTGCGAAAATATGTCTCAATTTGTTGTATAGTTATTGTTAACTGCCGATTTGTAAAGTTGAATAATCTCGAGAAAGATATTACAACATTTGAGGTGCTTATTACATATTTATCTTCTTGTTTTACCATTTTGGGGGTACTTTAAGTATTTACGTAAGTAACATATTTGATATGCTTTTTACATTAAGGTATAATATTGACTATATATTATATATATCATATACTACATACTATCTAAATTTATTATTACACTTAATTTACCCACACCTTAATATAAAACAATATCTAGATATAATAAGATTGATATACTAGATGGATTAATTTTTTTTGTTAGTTACTTTAAAGGTATTAATTTGCTCTTTTGCACCTTTGGCCAGGACAGTGACGGCGACTGAACCAGCCGTGAACTACTCGTTTTTTTTCAGTCGTTGTCACTTCTTATCATGAGGCGGGTCGAGGTCAGATGTCGTTACACAAAAAACATAATAGACATGGGGAAAACGAGCAATACGTAACTTTTCTAAACAGCAACATAAAACCACTAAATTCCATTATGTTAATTTTGTATGTCATATAGAAGCTGTGCAATGAATAGTAACAAAGTTGTTACAACTATTCGATTACTATTTAATTACGAACTGTTTTCAAAACTGGACAGTTAATTGAAGTCATAATCAAAATGATACAGATAACTCAGCATCATTTTCTTGTCAGCTTTAATAGCTATGTTAGTACATACAACCTTTCACTAAGAGTGGGTGTTCCGTAAGTAATTCTTAATATTTATTTAAACCAACCTGCAATATTGCACAACGTATCTTTATAATTTAATTTAATCGTTTTTTCATAATTAATCCAGGGACATTTGTTAAAAGCTGGACTGAGCAGTCCCTATTACTCTGACTGTCTGTAGAGTCTGTCTGTATGTAGTAGTGACGCACCGTTTTCTCTGCCTATCCTTGTAAGAACAATTGATATTTATTTTTTGGATATTTACGAAGAGAATTTTGTAGGGTTTAAGTAGATCTCTTCAACATTATTCCTTCGTGTCTATACCTCCCGTGATGGGACACAAGTTGGGATTATATATTAGTAAAGATAGGCGTTAAAATAAGAGCAATTCTGCAAATATTACATAAATTTTTATGGTAAAATGAAACAAAAGATGTAAATTTAAGAATAAAAAGGAATATTTATAGAACCATATATACAGGGAATTAGTACATGTATCGTATAATATACATACCTACACATTCAAATAAACAAGTATGCGGAGATTAATCACCGTTTCATTCTATTTGCAGTTGAAACGATGGGCCCGTGGTCCGAGAAGGCTCTTGTGTTCTCCCGCGAGCTTGGCGAGAAACTCTACTTGGCGACGGGTGACCCTTTGAGTAGAGAATATCTTGTTCAAAGGGTCAGCCTCGCTGTTCAACGGGGAAACGCAGCGAGTGTCCTCGGCACACTACGCCCATCGAATAATCGTAATTTTATTTATTAATTTTTAGTTTTTAATTAGTTTTTAAATGTTTTGAATATTATTATTAATATGATTCGAATGAAGATGTAGTAATAAACAATAAATAATACAAATATAATTTATTAACCAGACGCTAACGCTGTGTACATCAAGTAGCAAGTTAATTATATCTATTTGATAAGTCGTGATTTACACAACTTAGGATTGTTAAGGAAACTAGATAAGTAGAAAAACTAATTGTAAGAAGTTTGAATTCAATGAAAAAAATTACATTTAGTTAAGACATAAACGTGACCACTCCTAACAATGGATAACAAGTAACTAATTGATCGAGCTTTATGATTATATTAAACAATAAACAATTGTGATATTACAACGCACTGATAACATTATCTTTTCGTATTAGATGAGTAAGGAACCTTCAAATGCTATTATTAAACTTCCCACAGCAGGATAATTGGTGGGCACAGTCACCACAATTCATAACCAAGAGATAACATTTTACACCACATGAAACATTGTTATGAAAAAATCATTGTGCTGCTTATTACAATATTAAAATACTCATATAGTAAAACATACTATACAATATTAGAGCGATGGCAAGAGACCCGACGGCATGACCGTTGGGACGTGGAAACTTGGCAAGTCTTTGGTGTAAGATGCGACGACATGTGTAGACACTTTACTCCCATCTTATATCCCGCGCTCATTAAGCGCAGGAAGAGCGGCGAGAACCCAGACAGAAAGGTTTCTGCTGAGAACCCCAAGCTGCGCAAATACGCCAACCTCGGTACAGACTACAGTTTTATGAGTTTGCGCCGTTAAGGGTCGAGACGTTGGCCCTTGGGGACCTTCAGCGCCTGGCCAACACAGGAAGAGTTGGCAATTATTTCAGCCAACGTATTAGCCTTGCTATACAAAGGGGAAATGTGGCCAGTCTCCTTGGGCCTTGTATATTTTATTTATAGTTTATAATAAAATTAATAATAGTAAAACATTATTATATTACAATTATTGTATAATAATATTAAAATACCGCACACGACTGCCGTCCTTAAACCCCTATTCGCATCCGCTCGTGAATCTAATCAGTAGATATAAGTATCATAGAGTGAGATATATTTCCTCAATATTTCAACAACCAATGAACGCTATGGTTTAATACAATTGTATAGTTCACGTACAACCTTGGTAATGATGTGAATAAATAATAAATATGCGAAATGCAGTGTAATTTAACAATCGCTCGTTATCAAATCTATCTACAGTTAACAACAACCATAAGGCCAAATGCCCCGCCCAGACTTACATTGCTTTCATAGAACAATGTCGAAGTACTAAGTAACCAATAGAGCAGACCCTCTTTGTTATATCTAAGGTTTAACGCAACTTTTTATATACTTCTGATCAACATAAAAATACTAACATAGGTAACCGGAAGAGATATTTTGATTTAATGTAGATGATGGGCTTGCCATTATGATATTTATATAGATCTATAAATGTTTTGACGTGATAACGTCTTATAAATCGATTAACACCGGCTGCACACCGGAAAAAATGTCACGTAATGTCGGCAGCAAATTGTGTGTGTGTGTATTAGGCTAAGCTGCCATTATACTCGGCCAAGGACGAAAGGTTACATACATTAAGTGAGAGAATTGAGTTTTTGAAATTAAAAATGAAATTCACAAAGGAATCGAAAAGAATACATGAAAGATGCGAATAATCTCGTATGCGTATAGATGTTAAAAGTCAACAACGCTGAGAGGAACAACCATCAATTTGACTTTTTAAGACACATTAGACTTGAAACACTCAACACTAGGCTTCCAAACATCGTCTTATACTTAACAAAATAACGCAGATTGGAGGATCTTAAATATAACACATGTATATAAGTTGTAAATAAATTGTTAATAGCACATTGTTCCTTGTAATTAATCTGTATAATTTAAGTTTCATCAATGTTTTCTTATGACGTTATCACGTAAAACTAACGTCCGTAAACCGACTTTACGGACAACCAATTTTTTTATTAAACAGATAAATTTCAGCAACTTTCGAGCTTATCCCAAAGTCCTTACTTACGTCACAGCTCTCAAACCTAAAAATCATAAGGTCGGCAAACTGAAATTACTCCTAATTATTTTAAATCTTTTACTAACCCTATTTTTAATATAATCGTAGCAGTGGATTATACAAAGTGCACACAAACTAGTTACAATACTGGATACAGAAACCGGAATCAATCGACGGTTTTGTGTAACATTTACGTACATTCGTCAACTATTGTCCTACTAATAAGTTAGATAGAAAGGAATAATTTTAATATACAATATACGCTAAACTATATTCGTATGCAAAATAGACATCGATCGTCCTTCGTACAGGTAAGTTTGTTGTATAGTTGAAAGCGAATAAATAACAGTTCAATTTTAGTATATAACTATAAATATAAATTATAGAGATAAATTATAGTATGTAATAATGGATAGTGGCGAAAAGTCGTATTAATATGACTTAAACTGTTGGACTATAACTTATTAAAAAAATCACGAATTTAATCAGACTAAACTCTATCCAAATTTAAAATGTGCCAAATAAGGACATGTCTTAGAGAATAGGTAACAGTACAACTTAAAAGTATAAAGACCCTGTAGCAACTTAGTCGCGTTTCGGGAAAAGCTTGATAGATTAGCATGAATTAAAGTAGTCGCTTCTATTCATGCATTACATTTTTAATGAGACAAGACATTGATCTCGACTGAAGCTAGGGGTGCCAATGACTAAAAAACCATTTCATTATACAGTTGCTTCAGTCGCCGTCCCTATGCCAGCCAATGGTAAGGCACCTTTGGTCGGTATAGTGACTGCCAATGAGAGCTAACCCTTCGCTTGAAGAAACCAATTTTATAAAATGGAGAGAACACATAAGTTGGTAAAGCATTCCACTTATCGATTATTCTACAAAAAACCAAACGCGCCAAAGGATAAAGAAATGTATGACATTTTTTTTTCTGGACGAGTCTTTATGAGTCTTGTTATGACCAACCAGCTTCTAGAAAATAACATGATTATTCCACATCAATTATTACCAGTAATTAAAATATTTAAGGAACAATTAATAACGCAATATGGTGCCACGGTTATTATTATAAAACAAAAGAACTAATATAATTACGCACAAAGAAAAAGCTATTTAAAATTCAATTAAAGCGAATTGGAAGCAAACATGGCAAAGATGGTGATCGTAATTCATTCATGAATATTTAAGACCGCAATTACAAATTCATATTTCATCCCTAGAGTAAAAAAATTGCTACATTATTTATAGACGAGAAAAAATATCAAGAAAGAGTAAAAATTATGCGCATACTAAATTGTTTGTTGCATCGAAAATAAGCGGTGTAGTTACCATAAACCCTTTGCTGTTTCCTTCTAGAACATTTCAAGGCCAATCGAATGAACTTGAATTAATAAATAACCACCCATGGTAATAATAAAACAAGTTACTTGACAATAACATGTTATTATTAAAAGAAATTAATAGCTTATTTATCTTACATATAAGACTACTTCTTTTTATCGAGGCAATTGAAATTTGTGCTTAAGGCATTGTTACAACAAAATAAAACTCTCATTTTCTCTGCCTATCCCTGTGGGAACTGGGATGAGACATTTAAAAAAAAGCGGACCGTCTTCCGACCAAATCAGAGACATCCTCGAGAAAGCTGGGTTGCCTGGTGCCTATAATCGGTTGCAAATAGGCTGGCATAGTGGATGTAATTGCTATTTACAGTTATTGAATTGTAGCAGTGACATCCAATTATGGACCACACTCCAACATAACAACAAGCGGGGTGCTGTCATATGTCGAGTAATAATAAAAAAAAGTTGGTGGCAAGTGGCGCTCCGTTTTCTCTACCTATCCCTGTGAAAAAAGACGTGACAATTTGATTGATTGATTTGATATGTATGACCTGTTACTGAGGTTATTTACATATGACAGCCTGACGTTAAGCCGGAGTGCGGTTCATTCATGGACGTGACTGCTACTACAGTTGAATAACAGTAAGTAGCAGTCACATCCATTGTGTCGGCCTGGCTAGAACCAGTTGGAACTGATCCCAAATTGCGAATAATTTACTTTATGGTCCGGTCCTACAGTAACGAACTGGCGGCAGTAATGAGCCCGCCTGTCACCAAAAAATTCAGTATCAGCCTGAAAATTCACTTCAGCAACCTCCATGAATCTCATGAATCGCAGGCAGAGACAATAGAGCGCCACTTTCCACGATCCTGAAACAAGTCCCTCGCTTCCCTCACATCCACAATTCTCTCTATACAAGCTCTACGGTTATGCTGTTATAAATTTGAATGTCGAATAATATAGAAGAAACTACTTGTAATAATACCTAGATACCTAGTAATAATACCTAGATTAATAAGCGATAATATGTATATATACCAAAAGTTGTATAGCTTATAAATAGTATAATTATATTGTAAGCTTTCATGTATGAGATAGCAGCAAGTATAAAATTTAACGACACCATACAATTTAAATCAACACTTCAAGTTTTACGTTAATGTTTAAAAATACCAACGGGACAATATTAATAAATCAGTTACTTCCATATATAGTGTATGAGATTCACTAACATTCTTTGGAATATTGTAAAGTTGAGTTGTTTTTAGAGAAACAAAATGCTATTAACGTAACTAAAATATATCTTTTGTTCTACTTTTTAATTATAATCAGTTTGTTATTTAACAATAAATCCACCACGAGGTTCAGGAAGAGACATGGAGAACTACTTTTAAAACAGATCTCTTTGGATTCCTTCACACGCTCTATGGATATGGTCACTGCCAGACACCTGCTATATTATATAATTTGAGAACTTTCTTCTAAGCCTATTTTATGCTTCCACTCAGTTCGGATCAATAAATCTCATTTCAAAATATAGACGGCATCATGACATGGTGTTACTACATGCTATAATTAGTGAAAAAATCGGCTGGCTGTGGTTTCTTTATATGTATCTCATGCAATACCAGGAACATGGGGCAATCGTTTTTTCGAACGCCGAACTATGGACGTAACTCCATTCTCTCCCGAATAGTACGTAACCACAATGACTAATTATACAGAATTTAACATATTTCTTCTTAGTAAGGCGGGTCTTAAGTATCAAAATGCAATAAAATACACGTAGATTATCTATTAAACACATCACTTACAAACACACACTAAGACAAATACACTTGTATAGTCCTCATATTTTGTTTATTTTATTTAAGACCTTGTATTGTGCTAAATAAGTTAAATATATAAATTAATGATCAAACCTATTTTAACGCTACGTGGTCAATGACGTGATAAATCAAGTTGAAATCGTAAAGATTTTATTCTATTAATTTGACATAAATAGAATAAAAAAACAAAAGAATAAATGTGTTGAAATGAAAATGATGAATGAAATTAATGATAATAATTTGTTATAAATTTTAGTGCGAACTTTAAAAGGTCGGCACACTATCAATGGTGGTCTTAAGATTGTTAATTTAAAAAAATATATAAAAATTTGCACTGTTAGATTGTATAAATGAATGATAATTAATAACGCAATCAAATAAGATTTAAACCTACTGATGACACAAATAAGTTAAAATGTACACGAACACTGCTATACGTATTATTGATATAAGGGAAGTTGTTCTGAAGACTATGTCAAGGTCGTTGTTATACAGAAAGTGTACACAAGTATAATGTTTATACACAGTTGCGTTAGCGGCTTATGATGATCGCGAAGATGGCCATTGGTTGGCTGAGGTTATACCAAAAGGTCACAAGAGTCAGTACGTTGACTTTCAGATCTCAATGAATCGAGAGTTCTACGTGTAAATATAATAACATTATTCAATGCCACCGTGTTCTTTATTTGAACACTACAAATTATATCTTATTCATTGACGAAAAACAGGTTCATTGCCGCTTTTGAACTTACTTTTGCTTTCACTGATTTGGCCGTTTATGTGCGGTCCGCGTCGCTATTGCGCCGAATGAGGCTTTATAACCATTTTCAATTATATTTAGTTTGATCTCTTACTTAACCTACATACTTGGAATTATCGTCATAATGCGCGTATATAAAATTACTCAACAACTACATAAAAAGACAACAAATACACACAACATTGTATGACCATAAACTTTAAAATCTGATACTTTTATAACTTAAAAGGTTTTATAACTTAACTTTTAATTTAATTTAACTTAAGATTAAGCGACATTTAATTTTTATAAATGGTAGATTTTTGACGCATGGCATTTCACGTATTTAAAAAGCAAGCGTTCGCTTTATTCGCTAAAATGTTACGTAAAAACAAAACAGATAGTCACCATAGCCTACGTGCATAAGACTCTTTCTATTTACCCATTTATTCTTACTATTTATATATAATAATTGTTCCCCTAAACATTACATTTTATAGTACAACATCATGTTATGAGTGAAATATAAACAAGTCGTTGAATGATAGAAACACGTCGAGTGAAATATAGAATGTCAAGTAATTACTATTAGGAAAAATCGTTCATACTGCGTAATTATAAGTTATGTTATTAAACCACAGAGTGTTAACTTCATTGACACACATAGAGTGCGTAAAAAATACACATTTACACGCGTAAGATTATATTGTTTGTTCCACCATTGTTGATGTCGATACGGAAAGAAGCAAACTTATTGCTGTTGCCTAACACCCGCAACACGACAACGAAACACATTGTCAGTTTGCAGACATTCACAACATAAGCTACACAAAATTTGTCATCGGACAATCAATTCTGTCCCCTTGATATAAGTGTTAATATTATAATTAAAAATCAACGTATAGGCACTATATAAGCATAGTCGTACTACGCCATCCGAGTTGTGATCAATATCTCAATGCCTCTAAGTTGCTGGTTGTAAAAGTAGTACTGATGGATGAAGGCCGTCTATTTTGAAACTTAATCCCCACAAGCTTTTTGTAACCTGCCTAATGCCGATATGGGTGATATAAAAAGTAATTACATTTGTTTGCGAACGAGCTACTTGCGGGTAAGGTGTCTTATTAAACTATAATACAACGCTAGTTATATTTAGATTGTTGTTTAAAAATATGCAACCGCACTATGCGAGAATGTCGAGCCAATGTACGAACAGTAGGTGACTTAAATGTCATAGATATTAAGTATTATGATTTCCCTTATGTCCACTTGCAGCATGTCCAAGAATATCTAGGTCGCTTATTTGCCTTCTATTACCTCTATATGATCTTTAGTATTGAAGGTCAATTTTTATCTTTATTATTTTTTATGAATTGACAAAATTATAGTCCATTACTTTGTGCTTGTCTCTAGTTGTGAATGAAAATAAAAATAACAGCCAACTTAAACGTTTCGGTGCATCGTTTCCTTATCGAACAATCGATAAGTGAAAAACTTTGTCAGCTTACATAGGCTCATATAATCTTGGATCCTTCAGGCGAAACGTAATTAAGCTCCTCTGACCAGTATAGTGATAGATATTAATGGCCTACTATATTTTATATTTATAATATTAAGAATTATTAATTTTAGTATTCATTTACACTTAATTAATACCTTTATGTAAACTTATGTTTGCTAAAATTCACTTTAAATATCACAACTAAATAAAAACAGACGAATGAAACACCTAAATATCCAATACCTAGACATTTAAACACCTAGTTCACTACGTCGTGTTCTTATTAAGATATAATTTTTATTTTTTTATTTTTTATTGTGACTCGACATATGACAGCACCCCGTTTGATGTTAAGCCGAAGTGTGGTCCATGAATGAATGTCACTGCTACTACAATTCAATAACTGTGAATAGCAATCACATCCACTATGCCTAGTTGGAACCGGCAACTTACAAGCTGATCCCGAAACGTGACCAAATCACTTCACGGTCTACTTGTAGGTGGTGGTATTACCCCGGATCGGCAGACTGGCTACCACTTCCTACCACTCTTTGATAACCAGACCCGAAGCAAATATCCATCTCTTTTTTTATTATTAA
The DNA here is from genome assembly GCA_905220615.1 of Tinea trinotella. NCBI lineage: Eukaryota > Metazoa > Arthropoda > Insecta > Lepidoptera > Tineidae > Tinea > Tinea trinotella. Next base: position 9,529,971 of record HG992305.1, read on the forward strand.
CAAATATTTAATATAATTATTAAATATTACAAATAAGAGCTATGAAACAAATATTTGCTCCGACCGGGAATCGAACCCGGGACTTTACGCGCAACAAACCAATCGCTAAACCGTTCTTCCACGCCTGTCGTCAAATGGTCTTAATACTCAATTCACACTTTTCGGACTTATTGGGTAATTTGAATTGACTTAAGTAGAAATATAAAGAAAAGAACATATGCAAAAAGAAAGTAAGAATCAGTTATGGAGCTAGTTGTGATCCTCTAGTTTTATTGTAGCTTGACATATGGCAGCACCCCGCCTGATGTTAAGCTGGAGTGCGCCTATCTATGCTGGCTATCTGAAACTGGCAACTTACAAGCTCATCCGGTAACTACTATGCCGCTTCACGGTATGTATCCGATCCGGGCTAGTACCACTTTCCTACTAGTACTACCCCGAATCAGAAGACTAAGCACCACGGCCTACCACGCTTTAAATACGTATAAGCTATAAAAATAAAATCTCAATTTAGCACAAATTTTAGTTCAAATGTAGTTCTTAAAGTCTTTGAATTATTTAATTGAATTCAATACAGTACAGTATTAAAAACTTAAGAAAGAACGTGACTCAAATAAATTAGTATAATTTCCTGTAGCGATCTGAAAATTGTTTCCTAAATTATATTCTCCTTTGTTTGTAATAACAATGATCATAACTATCTTGTTTAGAGTACGCTAACCACAAATTATTAAAGTACAACTCTATTTATTCTGATGAATTCTTTTGTTCATAAATTCTCGTGCATTATTTACAAAATGAATATCAAGTTCTTTCATATTTAGTAAGAGTAATATCCAATCATTTGGATTATTTCTCATAAAAAAAAATAAGTTTGATAACATAATTATATAAATAAAACATCTATTACAGTTGAAATAAGTTCTATAGGTACTTGCCATAGCAACACTTGTGTATGGGGTCCAAAATGTACAGCTTAACTCAGTAACAACAAAGTACAGTACAGTACTACTTTGCAAAATGTATAAGCAGCAAAATCATAAGCTGTTAATTCTTATACAAATAACCGTAATTTCTTAGAAAGTTATTTTGTTGAATAAAACAAATATTGAATTAAAAAATGTTGAAATAACGGTCGTGGCCTGTAATTATTGATTTGAATTGCCAAGATATGTTTCTTTTATGAAAGTAGTCGCTCATACGGTGAAGGGAAACAAATTCACAGGAAATGTAGGTAGGCGATGAGGTTGCATCTTGTCACCATTTCACATAAATATTATTCAACAATATGAAGGGAATGACACTTTTACCATAATGTCGAAATACTATAAAAAATATTTCCATTTGGAGTTATGTCTGGTTTGTTTATATAATATTTATTATATTATTTATTTGGTGAAGCCTAGGAACAACTTAGAAGTATTGAACCATAATAAAGAATGATATAAAACAAAACAAAATCACGTAACCACGTCTAACAGAGATAATCTGCGTCGGCGTGTCTGTTTCGTGCCACTGATTATCACTTGACGACCTCTGCTTGAATTTACTGCTTCATTTGATAACATAATAGAAATATGACACTACAATTTTAACGGATTACTGTATTTTTATTATAAAAACGTTTATAGTATAATATGCATCAAAAACAGCTAACCATTTTGATTAATTGTCAATATATAGAATTCAAAATTCACAATGTCAAGTCACAATAAAAAAATTAACGCACACAATAAAAATTAATATGACTTAAAGTAATAATATGTTACTTAAAGCTTCTTAAGTTTATGTTTTACCGTGTTCTATATATTAGTACATTATTAACACTCTACCGGTTATAAAATGTTTAAAAATATGCACTTCCTTTAAGCAATAATAACAGCATGAATTAATGCAATATAACATCCAGTTTAGTTGCAAATAGTCGTGTCAATATTTTTGTTTTACGTAGTTTATTTTTCTCCTTTTGCATTGATAATTACTTACCACTTAATTAATGTTTGTTATTACCAGCAAAGACAAAGTATGCAGAAGAATTTATTAATATGTATATATGGAAGTTTTATTGAACTCCTAACATGGAGTTTAACTTAGCAGAAATAATAAATGACATTTTTTATTGCACTTGATAGGCTACTACTGCCTATATTTAAAGTCATATTATATATAATCATATTAGAATTGCGAAATTAAACAGCAGCAAACGATTGAGCAACCTACGAATTAAGCCAACATGCCACCCTCAAGTACAAACCAAAGGAACTCAAATTACATGCCGACTAACTAACTATTTACATATCAATCAATGTGAAGGAATAGAGATAACTGTTAACTAATAATTAACGTCGCTTGTGCACTATAAAAATCACAAGGATATATAAAAATTGGCAAATGAAACAACATTCTATATTAATTACAAATGAATCGATGTTCTAAACATAAATACGACTTGTAATTGTATATTTTATGCCATTGAATGCACGTTTCACTCATTAAATAAATTTCTTCTATGGTATTATCTAACCGTAAAACATGAACTGCGATTAATTTTTAAATATTATTCAATAAGGCCCTTCGCTGCGACTAGTCAGGTAAGCGCCGACACGCCGCCAATTTTCAATAAATATTAATTCTTGTGAAATTACGTAGGTATAAATTAATATGATGTCTATTTTTAATGATTGGGTTGTTAAAGATTATTTGTTATTTCCAGTTTGCTTGGAGTCCTTGCCCGGAAGTAACTTATTCACATTCTAAACTTGTGTTACTATTACATTTGTATAGTTTGTGACCGAGACGGCCGACAAGTGCATTACATTGCATAATTACTTTTAGCCTACAGCAAAGCGACTTCGACGAAACTATTTTAACTATTGTTATTATCTGTATTATGTTATAAACGTACTTTCGTGGAGATAATAATATTTGTTTGTTGGTATTTGTCGTGAATTAATATTTTACAACAATATTAATTTAGGGTCTGATTTTTGTTTATATATATATATATATATATATAGAGCTTTTGTTCCTGTCTTTTTACGGCATTGACATTTTTAAATATAACAAAAGACCAGTCCGCCAACGTATATAGAAAGATGTATTAAGGTCATTCAACATGTCTACAATATAACGTCTATACCCTTAAGTTTAAGTCTCTAATAACAGCCCACGTAAGTATAGTCAAGCAAACTGCACTTTCGGAATTAATTTAACACCTATTAAATTTATTTTTTTGTACTTAGTACGCATTACTGCAATTCATGCACATATGTTATAAGGAAAAGATACATTTCTGACCACCACTTAGCCAATTGTTTACAATAATTAAATAATATTTAATTATTTATATATCTTCCCGTCTTACTTCCCACAGGGATAGGCAGAAACATCGAAGCGCCAATTTTCATGATCCTGATACAACATTCTCGCTTTCTTCACATCAACTATTTTCATCACATCACTCTTACTAAATCAGGGAACAATAAAAAAAGAATGCTTGCATAAAAAAACTTGAGTTTTAGTTTAAAGGTATAATGTAACAAACGACATGGGTTCATTAAGAGTTTTTTTTTTAAATGTATGTGATTGAATAAATTCACAAAGACAATAAAATTAATTGTGTCATATTTAATTTACAGACAATAAAACAAATAAAAGTCATATCAAAAATAGATGAAAATATTGCAAGAAAATGTAATTGTAGGTACATAATTGACCCAACAGTCAATATTAACGATCATAATGAACACTAACTATTCTTACAATAGCCAAGTGTAACCTTGATCTAGTTGTATGCATACAACCTCCACCTGTTTAAAACTAGGTGTATAACCAAATTACAGTAAGTAACCTAATAGTTACAGAATCCAAATAAAACTAAAACTTAAGCTTTTTAGATCAGCTTTAAAGTTGTTTTCAAATTCAAATCACGCAGTGTGCGGTCTTACTTGGAACCAATACGACCTTCTTCTCGTCATATGCATTTTCAAAGCCGTGGTAGAACAGATTATAAACAAGTGCATGCATTTGTTTATAGTCTGTTGTTATAGTCTGTTAAAATAACATTTATATAATCCAGTTCTTGCTAATTGTCATGCTCTATCATGTTTCAGGAAAAGCTAATATTGATATTTCGAGTAACTCTTTATTCTTAGCAGTTGAGTATGTTTAGCTTAAATACTCGTACAATGTACCTACATTTTCGAAATTAAAAAAAATGCTATGTCATGCAATTGTATCATGGTCTAGCAAGGCGACCTAGTCTATTGGTAGTGAAGTGGACACGCAAACTAGGAACTCCCGGTTCAAAACAACTTGACAGTACCAATGTAAACTAATCTTTCATAGATGTACTTTGGCCGCCCAGTTTCTATGATATAAGCACGTTTGGTAGCTTAGTATAGGAAAGCGTCCAAAACACGTATTATTGTTGATTTTCAATCATTTCTTCTAGAAACTAAAAAAATTAAGTGAACCGTGTAATTACGTTCTGCCAGAGCAGAATAGTAGAGCTCATGTTTTATTTATATCCTTTTCATACAAGCTCTTTAATGTCTCATACTCCTCTTTATAGTCGCTACGGACTCCAATTATTTAATTAAATTGTCACGCCTTTTTCCTACAGGGATAGGCAGAGACAATGGGGCGCCACTTGCTACGATCCTGTACACAACTCCCTCGCTTTCCTCACGTCCACAATTCTCTTTATACAAACTCTACGGTTATGGGCAATAGGCAACCCAGCTTTCTTGAGGATGTCTCCGATTTGGTCGGATAACACCGTCCTGGGTCTGCGTTATTTACGCATCCATCCACATTAGATTTATAAATTCCTTTCGTCAATCTACTTTCACACATCTTTTCCATCTGCCCAAACGATCGAAGGATTCCTTTGTCAATCCTTGGATTCCAACTATTGTCATATATAAATAGTAATAAGTAAGTGAATGAAACTAACATTTTTAAATTATTTTTAAGTAACGTGAGAAACTATTCGCAATTAAAACATAAACACAAATTTACACGTCTAATTAGCTTTATCACTTGTATTGGTTTTAATTGCAACTATTGTGTCATAATTTGTAAATTGTGCTTCTTTAAAATTTTAAGAATAAAATAAAATGCATAGCATAGATTATACTTAAATTTAACGTAAGGGCAACGAAGGATAAGGATATAAAAGTATTATCGATTTAGGTGCTTGCCTACTTGGATACTTAATACCTATTGGAGAAGTTTTAAAGAAACGCGACTCGACGCACGGTCTAGGCACATCAAAAAAAATAGTAAAAGTAAATTGACGAAAGAAATTTATATATCCCATGTGGATGGATGCGTTTGAACGAGGCAGACCCAAAAGTGTGTTTTCCGACCAAATCGGATACAACCTCAAGAAAGCTGGGTACCCTAGCATCCATAACCGTAGAGCTTGCATAAAGAGAATTGAGGATGTGAGGAAAGCTAGGCAGTTGTGTCAGAATCGTGGCTCGACAATTTGATTGATTTATTTCTATGAATATATATGTAAGGATCGTGAAACGTGATATTTTTGTCTCTGTTTCTAAACTTGTGAGAACATGGGCAAGGTGGTTTAGTTAGATTGATTTTGTTAGTTTATTTTACCAAATTAATGACTGATGTATTTTGTTTCAACATACAATAAGTAGTGATAAAACGGTAAGGCGACAGTGGTTTCGTGGTAGTGCAATGGTCACGCAAACCGAGAGCACGAGTTTAAAACCACTCGCCGGTCCCAAGTTGCTTTTGATATATATACTTTGGTTGTCCTGTTTCTATGATTTAGAACTTCAATATGGAAATGTAAATAAAAATAGGTTCTAAATACAATACATATTGTGTATTATAATTCATAAATAGATAATGTAACTTTCTCTTTATATTAAACTTATAATTTAAAAGTCAACTATAATTTTCTTGTGGTGAATAACAAGGAAACAAGTGGTAAAGAAAGTAATTCATAGTTTCCTATTCTTCTCGCTTTGCAAAATTACCATCATCTTACTTAGAGTAGCGGTAAACCTACATTTTACTATTTTAACAAACCAAGATATTTTAATATTCTTATGGGAAATAATAAACAATGCAGTGTTAGTTACGACTACAAGCAGTTTGAACAGATTATAGTGACACAATATTAGATATAACTGGAAGGTTAGATTAATACTAATCCCAGTGGCTTGGTTGATGATAGGAAAACATTCCACGCCACCCCGTCGATCCGGGATCGTACAACCACCATGAAGGGACTTAGTCGCATTTCGGCATCAGCCTGAAAGTTATCGGCACAGTGGATGCCATTACTGCTTGCAAGTAATAAACTGTGGTAGCTGTCATGTTTACCCCGCTAGACCGCACTCCAGCTTAACATGAAGGAGGGTGCTGCCATAGCTGCCGATTAGAGTAGTACCACCACTGTGAAGTGACTTACTCGCGTATTGGTAACAGCTTGTAAGCTACTAGTTCCAACTACTTATAGTTAATAAACTGTAGTAGCAGTCACCTCCATTCATGGACCACAATTCAGCTTAACATCATATGTCATATATCGAACCACAATAAAAAAAATCTTTTTGTGCCCAGAATTCTTAATGCAATAATAAAATCAATTTATGAAAGTTGTCATTAAAATTCAAAGTTTGTATGATGACATGGGGGTCATTACACAAGCAAGCGTATGGAATTATTGTTAATATTGTACTTCACGCATTTTGCGGTGTTATCTTTTTAGCATCGATTCGATTCGATTCTAAATTACTTTAATATTGTTTATGGGCAAGAGAAGTTAATTAATTTTTTTTAAATTGTCATATTTTCTGACCAGGACTTCCATTCCGACCAACTGAAACGGATCAACTATTTTTCTTTCCCAACGAATCAACTTTTTGATTGGTCCGATTAAAATATTTTAGTAAACTAAATTGGTTACAATATACAAAAATAAAACTGATTTTAAACCTTTCAATGTATATTGGACAGATAATGATAAAGTGAAAGAAGTGGTAAAACTGCAACGAGTCCCACATACATGTACATGTATTTATTTATCGAGAATTTTAAATAATTATTATTATAACGAAAATCTAGTCTTCCGGTATTTTTTCTATGATTTCTCTAGGGTGCCTAGTGCCCATAACCACAGAGCCTGTATGAAGAGAATTATGGATGTGAGGGAAGCAAGTGAGTTGTGTAAGGATCGTGGTAAGTGGCGCTCCATTGTCTCTGCCTATCCCTGTGGGAAAGAGACGTTACAATTTGATTGATTGATTGATTTCCGAACTATATTTGACTTTTGATAATAAAATAAATAACATTTTTTTATTGATCCTCCTGACATAATATGACAGCACCCTGCTTAATGTTTTAAGCTGAAGTACGGACTGTGGTCTATAAATGGAGGTGACTGCTCCATACAGTTACATAACTGTATGTAGCAATCGCATTTACTATGCCGGCTGGGTTGGAACCGGCAACTTTCAAGCTGATCCCGAAATTGCTAGCTGGCAAAAAAGACTGTGCCACTCTCAAAAACTGTTATCATAATTAGCTTTATTCTTAGCTAAGGCAAGGTGAAATCAAGTTACATTATTCTATTATATTATTTATTTAAGAGGTTAATATGAAGATTTCTTTTTAAATACAACCTCATGTGTTATTTATATTCATATAAACTTTATTGAACAGAATATTACATGTTGAATTATGTGGATCGGCTTTCTAATACAGATACAACGTTAAGATTGTGAGAAATGCCAATCATTATGATTTTCGCTTAATTTCCATTTAGTATTCAGTATGCTGATATGCTTTACTTTAGCGGTCTTATTAAGCTCTATATCTACCTATATATATTATTTTAAATTAAGTTTATGGCTTATTTTATTACAATGGTAGTAGTTTATAACGTAGTAGTTTATAACTTAGTAATCAAAATTGTATAGGAAATTTTAAGAGTGATAAACTAGCAGAGTGATGATTGGTCTTTTGCACAGTCAGTCGATCCATAAAGTGAGGTATCGGGATCGGATGAAAGTTGGATTTTATGTTATCAATTAATATATTATACTATTAATTAATCAAATTGTAACGCCTTTTTCCCACAGTGATAGGCAGAGACAATCGCCACAGTCCTGACACAACGATCCACATCCACATCCACACGCTTCCCTAACATACAATTCATAGGTCAGGGAAGCCTCCTGGGTCTGCCTCGTTAAATGCATCCATCCAAACAGATTTATAAATTCCTTTCGTCAATATACTTTCACTTATCCTTTCCATGTGCCCCACCATCAGAGCATTCCTTATCACTACATCTTCTTTCAAACCACATTTATCGCGCACTGCGCTATTTCCTATTCTATCCGCTATCGTCACTCCACATACTCATAATGACTGAATTTCTATAGCGTTAATTCTACTTTCATGCTTCTCTTGCTTTAACATTACTAGCAGTCTCCTCCACTCATGGACTAAACTTCAGCTTAGTTTAAGCTAATAAAAGCACATTAAAAGGTGGGTTTCATTTCCCGGTCGCAACTAACCGTACAAGTGCGCGCGTGAATTTTTCTTAAATTTTCATTATAAAACGTAGGTATCTAATTTTTTTTAATCCATACACTAGCTGACTAATAAGTATATATACAGTATACTTTTAAATCCTATCCAAGTCTATCTTGATTTCTCTAAAGTCTAACTTAGATTTGATTCGCTTTTTACATACGAGTAAGATATTTGACGTAATGTATTGTATTGTCCTAAATATGATACACGTTGTTAGTTACTAATTTACATATTTTATCACATTTAGCTACGTCTCAAATCTAATTACAAAGCTTGTTATATCAGTTTTATACATGTATCTAAGACTAAGATTTGGTACAAGCACAAAGTTTTTGATTCGATTTTGATTTCGATTGTTAATTATTATCACTCGAATTAATATCACAATATAGAAGTATAGTTGAATGAAGTTTAAACAATAAACAGATAATACTAAAGGCGACCACTTAGCTGCATAGCACCTATCTATAAACATCAAATTTCTTCTACCCTATCTTTTCATCGAACAGTAATTAAACTGCGAAGGTAATTTTGTCGCGCAAAAGGTGCTTATCCAATTGCCAATTGATTTATAAGTAGAATCAAAATATAGCAATAATTATGTTTAAAGAATCAAGTTATATTGTGATATATTTTTACGTGATACGTTTGCAATTGTCACACAGGTTATGTAGGTATATACGATTAGACCTATTATAGACATACTAGTATGAGTGCGTCTAATGAAATTACGTCAGTTCGCTAGCTATACATGGCTGTAAGTTGCTCATGAATCCAATCTCGTTATTCTTTATTAAAGAAAATTACAAAACTGCAATTAAGTTATTAATTAAAAGAAGTGTATATTACTATTAATTGTAGACCTTATGAATAATGTTATCGCTCGTTAGGCATAATGAAGTCAATATGATGTATGAAATTAGACATATTGCAATGCTGCAACGCAATCGCACTCCTACAATTATGGTTAATTCAATTTATGTACCGACCTGTTTCTGACGGAGGGTCTACTTGCGAGGGTAAGGTTTCGAGGAGGCAGAGGTCTGGGCGTAGGCGCTGCGGGAGGCACTGAGGATGCAGACGTCCGAGGAAGCCGACCACCAACCGCGGCCGTAGTAGTGACCCATACCAGCACCAGGCTTAAGGCGACTCGGCATCGAGCCATAACAGTCCACGAGACACTCGACACTCGGTAGCAATGCCGCACAACTGCCCGCGTTCCGCCGGTTACGACAGCGTCAAAATTACGATACTCAGCCGTTGCTGTAGCGGGGGAATGTGGTCTCGACGACGTTCACTTTTGTTGTGGTGTTGCGGAGTTGACGTCGCGGTCGAGCCCGATGAAAGTGAAGGCTTTCACTGCACCAGAGCTCCCCGCGGGCTCCCGGCCCGCCCACTTGAGCCCCAGGGCTTTCGCAGGCCTGACTTCGCAGGCCTGACTTCGCTAGGTATCAACGGAATATAAATATTTTTATAATTATAATAGATTTCAATAAAACTATAGGTATTATTAGGTTCCTAAACAATTGTTTAAGTTTAGCAACATATCCATTTTTTTATTTATGAATTCCGTTTCACTTATGATATCGTAAAGTATATACAAGGTATATGACTTTATATAATATTTCTCTTTATCTTGTCTAGTCCCCCTTATCTTGTTTTTTCCTTTCTTTGAGACGCGACATCGAAAAAAACCTTTTGGTTTACGGCGGTTTCCCTAGTCTCCGTTACTATGTCAGCACAAAGTTGTTTTTTCGCCTTAATTAAAGCTAAACAAAAATTACAATTTGGGTGAAAATATGTATCTATAATTTTTAACCTTAAAATTCAATCTGTATTAAATTATCCCCAATGTTATACTTATCCCAGTGTTAAACACTTACGAACCTTGTTAAAAAAGTGTTTTTATAAAATCTAAAACAACGCTTATTTAATTCGATTAATGTAATTAAATTGATTTTAACATCGAGTACACTGGAGTTTGCATAGGAATATACCATTCTAATTTCTTATCAGCCATAAATCAAATCTGCATGCGTTGGCTGTCTCGTTACAAAAAAAATACTTTGGGTTTAATATTTATTTTTATCATATATAAGATTTTACTATTTTTTACTTCTTTTTAACTCTTCCTCCTATTTTAGATCTCTCTAGAGCTGCTTTGATATCGCTTTGCTCGAGTTGGCCATTAATAGTCTCGTTCATATCTTCCTCTGAATTGCCGGAAAGTCTAGCACAATCTGGTAACTCTGATTCTGGGAGGAAATGTGTCTCAGTGCCAGTAGTGCCGATGCGTAAGAGATTCCGTTTCAAATCAATGTTGCACTGTGGAAAAATTAATGATTTCTTAAAGTTAAAAATCTATTTAGATATGATGAGTAAAATTAAATTTGGTAAAGTAAGAGTAAAAGCTTAATAAAGAGAGACCTTGAATAATTTTAAGCGGTTAATTTACACAGGAAGGCTGGCAATTATTTCTGGCAACGTATTAGCCTTGCTATACAAAGGGGAAATGTTGCCAGTCTCCTTGGGACTATCTCTGATGCGACGTCATTAGATGATATTTTTTATTTATAGTTTAATTATAGAATTATAAATATATTTTTAATTTCTTTTCTCTTCCAAAATTGTAACATAGTTTAATTGTGAAAAAAAAACTTGTATTCTCCTGTTCATAACTAAGAACTGCAAAATATATATTCATGGAGATTATAATAATTACCCAGGGAGCACAATTCTTATTTTATTTTTAATCTCTCTGTATTTACCTGATGTCTTTTAAGCATGTCCAGGCCAAGCAACATGTCCATGGGTTGTTCTTTAAGCACAGAAAACGATGTTGTCAAAAAGTCCTTTTCAATTCTCATCTGCACCATATGAATGCGACCAATGATTCTCTGAACGCCAACACCCTTTGCAATACCCGCCCATCTTAAAGAATAATATACATACACATTTTAATTATTATTAGAATCTTAACCTCGTAGGTGACGTCGACTAGCTTTATGGTAAATCAGAGAAGGACCATAGGTACTTATGTATAACAAGTCCTTGGTTAGCAACAGAACTAAAAACGTTGAGGATAACGTCGTTAATATAAACCAATTTTCTGTGGTTTTCTAATTACATATATACGACAAAAAATCCTAAACAATTAATTGTCACGCCTTTTTCTCATAGGGATAGCCAAAGACAATGGAGTGCCACTTGCCACGATCCTGCACAACTCCCTCGCTTCCTTCACATTCGCAATTCTCTTCATACAAGCTCTATGGTAAAAAAATCTTATTGATCGTCTATTCAGACTAAAGCTAATTTAGCGAATCATAATTTCATAGGAGTATTTGGCAAATAGAGTTTTCAGCGTATGGTTTAAGAAAATATGAGACTCTAAACTCAAAACGTATTAATCAACTGTACCTTGTATCAATAAGACGCTCAATGTTACATCTCTCAGCACAAGCCGCAGACATTATAGTTGTTTGTGCGCCAGAATCGATAAAAGCTTTAACCGGGAACCTGAATACAAATAAATTTCCTTAATTTTCTTTTGACTCGGCATGTGAGCTAGCTTAGAGCTTATGTACTTGCAAGATTAATTCTGTGCCCAAGTGAAATAAACCTTTGCAATATTCTTCTATAGTATATAGCTATATTCTTATACTAGCGCTTATAAATATTTTTATATACTTTACCCTTATAAAAAATATATAAAGCGAACTTGCACAGAAATTCTAAATTCATCCTTATTAAAGTCTCTTACACTGTTACTGCCGGTGGTGGGCAGTAAACGAGCGTTACAACTGAAATGATGTTCTGCGGCATAGTACCAGTAGCATAATAATGCCCGCGACATACCCACTCGGCAAAACCTATCAGTTGTGCCGATGAATAGTGAGTAAGAACCTTTGGCCACAAGGTAAATAATAATATTTAAAATATTTAAAAAAAAACTTGTAAAATAACAATTTACAATTTTCTTGGGCGTTGATACCTGCACTAGTACAGTCAGCAGCAGATATATCTGAGCACGCAATGTGATTAAAAGTATCTATACATTCAGGGTTATCATAAATATCTACACACCATTAGGTGTCATATTAATGTGAGCATTCCATGCGTCAAAAGTATCTATACACTCAATGAGTCAAAAATATCTACACACTCACTTGTCAAAAATATGTCAACAAACAAATTGATGCATTTATTTATTTATAGATAGATGCCCAAACAGGTTACAACCTAAGCGTGCACAAAATAAAATAGAAAAAACAAAGTTGTGAGATTGTAACCCAAAGCAGTTCTTTGACTAGTTCGTTGTAATATCGGCACATGCTGACCACCGGATTGTAAAAGGATGTATTGTTTTTGAAGACGTGTAGACCGAAGATATTTGGACATCGAATTCGATGATGTGTGTTGATTTTTAAAGACGACAGCAGGTCTTGTGAGTCAATAGTACCATGAAGTATCTTATGCAGTACTATAATGTCATATCTTTTGCGCCTGGATTCAAGTGATAAGATGTAAATTTTATTCAGTAAATTTGTTTTAAAAAAATACATATTATATTTTTAACAAATGAGTGTGTAGATATTTTTGACTAACTGAATGTATAGATATTTTTGACGCGTTGAATGCTCGCATTAATATGACAACTAATGGTGAGTAGATATTTATGACCACACTGATTGTATAGATACTTTTGATCACATTGCGTGCTCACATATATCTGATGCTGACTGTACTTGTACTGTGCTGCAGATATTAATCCGCCTATTCTTTTGTTCGATACAAACAATATTTTATATTTATCCATTTGTAGGATGCCTTTTTACTTTTCGAATGCTGCCAGTATGCGAGTATAACATCGAAAAGGGAATGTAACACTACTTTCGAGTTGTAAGATTAAAATTATGAAAACAAACAAAGTAAACCACTAAAATATTTTATTTCATTAAACAATGTTCGCGTTTTAAAAATACGATATAACACTAATTTCTTATTTTATTATAAACTAAAATACTACTTGCTAACAAAATAACATAAAGAAGAGAGATAAATAAACTGATAAAATTAATATTGAGTGAGCACATGTAGTATAAGGAATCAATCAATCAATCAAATTGTCACGTCTTTTTCCCAGAGGGATAGGCAGAGGCAATGGAGCGCCACTTGCCACGATCCTGATACAACTGTATGAAGAGAATTTTGAATGTGAAGGAAGCGAGGGAGTATAAGGAAAAGAAATGTAATGGACAAAGAAAGAGGAGAAAAATTGAAAGGAATTGTAATAGACAAGGAAAGGAGAGAGAAAAGGAAGTGAAATATATTGGTCAAAAAAGGGGAGAGAGAAAGAAAAAAATGTCATTGGAAAAGCAAATTAAAAGAGGTGTTTGATACTGGAAAGATGAATATGTTAGCCACTATGTCAAAGCTGTTAGTCCTGTCTCTAAGACAAAATAATTTTAACATGTATTCGCCCTTGATTAAAAAGAAACAAGGGGTGAATAGAGAAAACTCACGCGGCATGGCCATCATGTCCATTAACAGTGTTCTGAACCTGTTGACTCAAGTATTACAACAGAGAAAGAAGTGCATAATATTAATTAAATAACAATAATGAAGATACATATACTATTCATATTTTTACTTAATTACATAAAATCTCAAAATACACCTATTTAGTATAAAAAAACATAATATGAAAAAAAAAGTTTTTTGTTTACGTCCAAGTACTACGTCACATCATTAGTGAAGTGAACGGGATGTATATTAAAAAGAAATAAATGTTGTGAATATGAAATGGAAGAAAATACAAGAGTGGAAAATGGAAAATGGATACATTTACGGCTAGCATGTTAAGTTACGAGCGGCCACAGGGAGTGAGAACCTAGAACATGGCTAGTATACTCTCAGACACTACCTATCGATATAACTATAAAGCAATTAACATATATGTATAATTATTGATGTAGGATAAAATGATAAAGGTAAGGAAAAGAGGTAGGTAGGGACACAACCTGCGAAGTTTCAATCATACAAAATTCTAACAACTTCTAATAACCTTAAACTGATACAATAAATTCTTATTCTAAACTAAATATCAATACAAAAAAAAACTAATATTAATATAACATAAAAATAGTCCTTCTTCGGAGATCTTACTCTGGCAGCATCACCACAACCACGAATTTCCTGTAGTTTCAATTTGAGCACATGAAGTTGTGAGGTCCATTATCTTCAGAAACTTCTTATTCCATGGCCTATCAGATAATTCGATCCCAAACTTCTTGTATATGTGATTGTTTTTTGTGTAAATTAGATTTAAAAAATATTTTTTTTGGCTTTATATTGTTTCCAAGCTTATTGTTATATATTGATTTTGTCTTTATTACTTTTCCAAGGATATGGTTTAATTTTATTTTTTGTCTTTGTATTCTTCAGCTCAAGCACAAGTATTCTAAAACCCTGCGACGCCACATTATATCCCCATCGCTCTTAATCTAATTGAGTATTTGTATTTTACATATCTAATTTATTCTAAATAACTCGAGAAGTTTTATTATTAGTGGGAACAAGAAAATAGTGACGGCAATGCATATTGAGAGATTCTTAACGAGTTTCAAGTTGAGCTCTCAAAGTATTATTGAGCTTAGATGCGAATGTCATGTTGCATTATTGTATTTCTTAGATTAAAGTTTTCGGTTGGTATCCGCCATAGTCACTGCTCCTTTCTGTAAACAAAAAAAATATTTAGAATGGAAATATTATTCTAATTTAAAAAAAAACATTTTATAATGCAGAATATTATTTACCATATAAAGTAACAGTTCGCTTTTAATGATAAATACTATTGTGCATTGAATCATATCAATAAATGCGACCTGTGGGTCAAGTTTAGAAATATGGGGGGGGGGGGGGTGTAATGAGGATTTGTGGGTGTGAGGGAAGCCAGGGAGTTGTCAGAATCGTGGAAAGTAGCGCTTAATCTTCTCTGCCTATCCCTGTGGGGAAAAAGGCGTTTTGATTAACTGACTAGAAAAAACAAGAAAAACCTAAAATACTAACACGAAATACCATTTAAAAAAAGTATATTTATCTACTGTAGTCGCAAAGGACCTTGTTGTTAGAGCGACTTTAAATAAATTACATTAAAAAAAAAGTATATTTAATTAATTGGTAGCGACACTAAAAAGATTTAAAAAAAGGATTTTATTTTTGTTTTCTGATATATCAGTTATGCGTGGACTTTCGTGTATTTTTTTTATTTATACATTCTTACTAGAACATTACGATAGTAAAATGTAAGAACCTCGATTTACTGCTGCATTATGACGCGCTAATAAAAATGTGATACAAAAAACAAGAATCAATACTGAATTTGTTTTTATTCGATTTGGGCTATATTTCAATCAAATCAATTAAATTGTCACTCACGCCTTTTTCCCACAGGGATAGGCAGAGAGAGACAATAGAGCGCCACTTGCCACGATCCTGACACAACTCCCTAGCTTCCTTCACATTCACAATTCTCTTCATACAAGCTCTATGGTCATGGGCACCAGGCAACCTAACTTTCTTAAGGATGTCTCCGATTTGGTCGGCAAACACCCTCCTTGGCCTGCCTTGTTTAACGTATCTATTCACATGAGATTTACAAATTCCTTTCGTCAGTCTACTTTCACTTATCCCTTTCCATGTGTCCAAACCATCGAAGCATTCCTTTGTCAATCCTTGTCACAACATCTTCTTTCAAACCACATCTTCTTTCAAACCACATCTATCACGCAGTGTGCTATTCCTTATTCTATCCGCTATCGTCACTCCACATACACTCCTTAACGACCGCATTTCTACAGCGTTCATTCTACTCTCATGCTTCTTCTGCCACACACTCAAATCACTCTTATTATAAGTATTAGGTATAATGTTTCATGTTCTTTCTATATATTTTTTATTATTATTATTGTATTATAATTTTCCATGTTAGTATAAGTATAGGGTATTCTAAAAAAGTAAGTTTAAATATTTCGTGGTGCATGATGCGTAGCGTAAATTTGTGCAGAAAAATAGATAATATCGCATTTAATTTGACAAATGCATAGCAAATAAAATTAGCTTTTGCAAATAAAACTATATTTAATTCGTTAATTTGTCTAACTTTATATTTGAGGAATAGTAAATATTTGATCTTAATACTTATCTTATAATAGATTAATTTATTCGGAAAAAATATATTAAATACTAATAAACTTACCAAATATTATTTGTTGCAGGGAGGAGCTGGATCAACGATCACATGATACTTTTCATTGTTGCGCATAAATTTTTTATTACGAAATGTAGGAAAACGAACAAAATACTTCTTCATCAAACTCCTCACTTGTATTTTTTTAAGCCGAGACTTTATATTAGAGAACATATTCACCGCACTAGACTAGCATCACTGATAATCCCTTGTTAAATTGGCAAGTCGCAGGACCTCCGGGCTTTTTATAGGGCTCCCAAACGGATGATGTAGATTATTCAATTGAATGCTTGCGTTCTCACACGATCACCCTTTATAAATGACCTTAATTCATCACTTAAACCAATTGTACACAATAACACTTTGTTGTTTGGGACCTATACTCTGTTTAAGTAAACTTTTGCATAATGCGCATTTTAATTTATTAATAAATTTTGTGTTTCAAATTTACGAGCTAAAATTTGACAGTAAGCAAGAAAGAAATGATTGCCCTATTAGCTGTCACATTAGAGAATGTTTTTTACATATGGTACGCTATACGAACATAAGTATCGCTTATTTTTATGGAGCTATATATAACCCAAATCCCCTCATTTTTTAATGTAAACCTCTAAATTAATCTCTAAGTATTGAAGATTCTCTTTACTTTACGACTTACGGCCGTTAACCGCAGGCCATGTTTTGTAAGTTTCTATGCCAAGCTAAATTGAAATGCACATTATACAATAGATAGATGTCAACTATAGGGTTACCTTTTTACGTAACTTACCATGGTAACTACACTAGCCTTCTTCTAATGACAGCTAATTTAAAAGAGAAAAAACCTTAGGTCTTTTCGCCATAATACTATAGTATCTAGATATCTGTATTATCATAGACTTACCCGTTGACATGACAATTGATGTACAGCATGGCGACGGTCCCAAAAGTTTCTGGGTTATATTCCATGGCAGCCTCCATGTTGGCTTCAATGTTCTTCTGCCGGATTTCCTCGGCGATCAAACGTTGAGCCTCAGTATCAAATGGACTGCTATTCATCATCCTAGATATGAAATAATAATCTATAAAGAATATATAAATAAATGCAACCCATTTATTTATACATGTAGAATGTTAAGGATTGTTTATTGTTTTTAGTTACTACGTAAGTAACAGTAGCGTCTACTATGCCGACCTAGTACTATCAAATGTCTGCTTACAAATCGCTCAAATTTCTTGGAATTTATTTTTGTTGTTTGTAAGAATTAAAAGAACTAAAATAAACGCGAAAAGAATTGTTAGATTATTTAATAGACAGGAAATCACTTTTCCAATCTTTTTCAATTGTCACCGGACGACCAATATTATCCTATTAAGCTACTAATCTGACCGGTGTTCTGAAGGACATGTTATAAAGATTGACTTATCCTTTTGCTAACAGTTAAGTAATCTATATATAAAAAATACCATTCGTATATAAATCTCTCAGAAGGGTCATATGTATGCACAATAAAGACAAATCAATTTTTCATTATATGCTCAATTTGTTTCTTAATGTCGCTCGACATATGACAACACCCTGCCTGATATTAAGCTGGATTGCTTCTTATTAATGAAAGAAGCACTCGCATCCACTATACCGGCGTTGAGTTGTAATCCACTATACTACGGCGGCAGCCTAGTTGGACCGGCGACCGACTTACAAGATGATCCCGAAAAGCGACCCCGCATCGGCATATTGGGCACCACTGCCTACCACTCTAGAAAAACTAACTTTCAATTAAATTTAATAATAAATCTGCAACACACCACAATGAAACATAATCCTATTTATAAATTAACAAATAGGTGTTAAGAATTTAATTAACAATTAAATAAATATAGTATCTTAATAAGTAAATAGTATATCATTTTACTAAAGTGTGATTTGATTTTATTTCCCCTGTTTGTCATTTTTCTATTCTACTGTTCCCCCTGTTTATCCTAACAGCCTACACAAAAAAGACGTGCGTCGTGTACTGAACGGCCTAGCAACTAACTCTATCAGTAAATTCAAAATAAATTACCTAATTCTGTGTTGCTGACGTTCTGTCCTCGCCGCCATTTGGTCACGAAGAACAGTGCTAAAGTTTTCTGACAAAAAAATTGAGAGTAATATTGGTGTAACAATGGAAATTAAAAGTATTTTAATCTATAATGGTGAAATACAACATTGTAGAAATTATCATCTTATATCTCTTTTACACACCGTATTTACGTACTAGGCGTATTTCAGGCGCATATCAACTTGGACTGATTTATTGCATTTCTAATTAAAAAAAAATATTGTTGCTTACGACGAATATGCTGGGTTTATCTGCTTGTTGCGTCAAGATTGAGTTAATAGAGGGGTTCCTGTACGCGCGCATACGTGCATATACGCGCCGATAATATGCCTGGTGTGTAAACTCAGTAAAGCATATATCAATCAATCAAACAAATTGTCATGCCTTTTTCTCACAGGGATAGGCAGAGACAATCGAGCGCCACTTTCCACGATCCTGACACAACTTCCTCGCTTCCCTCAGATCTTCAATTCTCTTCATACAGCTCTACGGTTATGGCCACTAGCCAACCCAACTTTCTTAAAGACGTCTCCGATTTGGTCGGAATGAACCCTATGTTAATTCCGACCAAATCGGAGACGTATATATATTTGTATACCAATCAATAAAATCAAATTGTCGCGCCATTTTCCCACAGGGATAGGCAGACTTTGGACAATATTTTTATATATTGAAAAAAAATGTTTTTTATTTATAAGTGTGGAAAATGAAGTTTCAGTATTATGTGCGTCGGTTTCTAAAATATTTTGGACATTTTGCGTCTAGAGAGAGCGAGAAGTTAGAAACCTATGTTAGCAGCGGTAAGAGTCGAAGGTAAGAGACAACGTCTACACGGTAGAAGTCCGAGGTACTGAGTCAAATAGATCAGAGAGACCACGTGCTGATGCAGATTCACGTTGCTTCAGATCAGGCTAGAAACTTTGGCCTGACGAAGAAAGCGAAGGCACAATCCTCCGTAACCAAGAGAGAGAAGTTCGGATTGGCTTTATCATAATTTAAAGCTAGAATAAAATAATATGAGCCATTCATTAAACATATGCGAAACCGGTCTAAATTTAACTAAATTTCTGGTGTTAAGGTTAGCTGGTAGATAATGCCTAAGGCATTAAGCCCGCCCAAGTACCTTCTTTTGTGCAATGAAGAGTTTATATACCTATTTTAAAAAAATAGGGTTTCTTGATATTAATAGATCTAAAAACAAAATTAAACTTGAACTTAACTCATGCCCAAACTAAGATTAGGATCACTATTAGCCATAAAAATGACACCACACTTGTTTGCTCCACATTCGTCTACGATAAATAATAAATATTCTAATTTAATACTAAAAACGTACCTAAACTTCCAGTGGCAATAGCATCAGCAAGTCGTGGGTTGTTCTGTTTGAGCAACGCGAGATGGTCCGGGTTAGCTAAAAACATATCACGAATAACACGTGGGTCTTCTTCAGTTCTGGCTCTCGACATTGTACTAGATTCAGGCACTTGAACCTGGATAAAATCTGAATGTGCCTATCCAGAATGCAAAGCTAAAATTATCTCATTTATAATTTTTTTTGAAGAATTTATTTAATTTTTGTCTAATCACATGTCAAATATGATTGACATTTTAATTTGAATACAACTATTTAATTATAATTTATTAATTTATATAAATTATTGAGGGTTTTTATGCATTTAATTTTTTCACTTCAATTTTCCTTGCTAATTATATTATATAAATATAGTCTGGCAAACGATATCGTGGCCGAGAAAACGCAGCAAATTTTTAAATTATTGATGGGGTGGTATTACTGACTGTAGTACAAGAAAAACATTTTGATACTTGTGTATTTTTTGTATTTACGATAATCAAACTCTGCCTGTCCCTGTGGGGAAAAGGCGTGACAATTCGATTGATCGAACTTTACATCTAAAATCAGGGACATTTTTAAATCATACATACACATTTGTACAAATTAATTGTACAAAACCTATGGGGCTAATATTACATTTGTTAATGTCATTTGGTGTGTCGGAGCCCTGACTGTCATAAAAAAGAGTATGTAAAAAAGTTTCACCCGCATTTAGGAATTGTGTCTCGTTACATGAGTACATCTGTCTTGCATCCCCATGGATGTACTATTAGGTACTTTCGATCTTTAATTTTGTAACAGCTCAGTTATTTATTATTAGAAAAAATTATAGTTAATTAAATACCCATACTTTGTCATATACCTTGGATCCTCATGGTTTATTATGAGTACTCAAAGTCTTTAATTTAATAACATCCCAGCTAAAGCCTCATAGTAATAAATCAAAATTAAAATTTTAAAAGAACCCCCGATTTGAACACTAGGAACAACTTAAGTCTTAGCACCCTAGTTATATCTCTTAAATATCACTTAAATATAATACCGATTATGCGTCTAAGATCTTTACCGCAGCTAACAAAACAAGCTGATGACCTTGAAACCCCTGATCAGATCTTCATCAATTGTAGCTAAGAAACATTTTGATCATGTCAGCTTTTAAACAAAAAAAACGCATCGTAATCTGTCCATTCGTTTAAGAGCTACGATGCCACAGACAGACAGCACACGTAGCAGTCGCGTTGCAGAATCAGATTTTAAGTTTTCGAACTCAACTAGGTCGTCACAGTGGATGCGACCGCCACTTGTAGTTGTTTAACTATAGTAGCAGTTGCCTCCATTCATATTATCCATTCCAGCCTAACATCAGGCGGGTTGTTGTCATATGACAAGCGTCAATAATAAAAACTTTTCTATAAGAAGTGGTCCAGAGTAAACGCTTGCGCGACTCCACTCATCGAGTAGCATATCGCGATGTGCGGCGCGAATTTTTATAGTAAAGTTAGTTTTAAAGGCGCTTCTGGACTTTACCCTGCTTACCATTTTGTATCAAGAGGGAATACTTTTAACGTACACGACTATACTTTATACTTACAAGTATACAGACCGTAAAGTGACGTTTCGGAGTCAGCTTGTAAGAAGCTGGTTCTAACCAGGCCGACATTGTGGATGCGACTGCTACTTGCAGTTGTAAAAGCAGTCGTGTTTCGGAATCAGCTTGTAAGGTGTCAGTTTCAAATAGGCCGACATAGTGGATGCGACTGGAACTTGCAGTTGTAAAAGCAGTCGTGTTTCGGAATCAGCTTGTAAGTTGTCAGTTTCAAATAGGCCAACATAGTGGATGCGACTGCTACTGGCAGTCGAGTTGCGGAATCAACTTATAAGTTGTCAGTTTCAAGGAGGCCGACATAGTGGATGCGACTGTAACTTGCAGTTGTAAAAGCAGTCGTGTTTCGGAATCAGCTTGTAAGTTGTCAGTTTCAAATAGGCCAACATAGTGGATGCGACTGCTACTTGCAGTCGTGTTGCGGAATCAGCTTGTAAGTTGTCAGTTTCAAATAGGCCAACATAGTGGATGCGACTACTACTTGCAGTCGTGTTGCGGAATCAACTTGTAAGTTGTCAGTTTCAAGAAGGCGGACATCGTGGATGCGACTGTCACTTGCAGTTGTTTATTTATAGTAGCAGTCGCGTTTTGGAATAAGCTGATAAGTTTCCGATTCTAACCAGGCCGGCACTTGCAGTTATTTAACAGTGACCTCCATTCACGGAACGCACTCCAGCTTAATGTCAGGCAGGGTGTTGTCATATGTCGAGTTACAATAAAAAAGGGGTTATTTACTATAAGTGGTCCAGTATAAACATTTGGACAACACGAGAAATTGCGCCTTTAGTGTTATTTAAGTAAAACACAAATTATGATCAGCATATTTATTATAAGAGATGTAACGACTGGACTTTTCAACCCGGGTTAAACCGAGTTGATGCCTAAACCGAGTTGGGTCGGTTAACATCGATAATAAATTCGTTTGAACTATTATTATATATTTAGATCAGACACCAAATGTATTTAGTCATATATACACATCCGAAATTCTATAGCAAACTGTGTATTAGGTAATTAAGATTGTCGGACCGAATTGTCAACTCGGTTCGTAAACCGGTTTGAATCAATTCGGTTTGCAAATCGGGTTACCCATATTTTACCATATACCGGGTTACCATCGACCTAACTCGGTTCGAAAAAAATCGAGATCGTCTCATCTTATTTGATTATGTATAAATAATAATTATTATTAACATTGAAGCAATTGTGATAAACGTAGTCAACTGCATAATTGATTCAATTGTAAAATGTGATAAAATATTATAAGTATAATTCATTGATTTAATCCTATTATAGTTTTTGTCATGCTTATGGTCCCTTTTAACCATAAGTTATAATAAGAAACGTAAACATATTATATAATAGATTTCTTTAATAATAATTTACCTAATTCATTTAATTTTTCGATTTTATTGTTCAGTCATGTATAAAACAATCATGTTTTATTTTTTTAAATAATTATTACAATAAAAGTAATTTTTTTATAGTGCATGCAGAGTGCAGCTCAAGTCATGTATATATTTTCTATACAATATCATTTTTTAACAATAATTGATAATTAATTCTATATTGGTGCATTTGTCATTTCGCTTAGTCAGTAACTTATTTGGGACATTTTGTTATGCACTGAGCAAAGATACCTCTGTCCAGCATAGTAATGGCTTCTCTTAGAGCTTCCATCACTTACCATTAGGCAAGCTAAGATCATAATATCGCAAAACATTAAAAAGCCTGTTACACCAATTTACATTAAAAAAACATGTTAATTTCCCTCAACTCTCACCAAGATATACCTATTTATTTTCTATGCACATACTCGTCTTTACAACCTGTCTTTCTCTAAGGTCAACTGGCAGACTAACGTCATTAAGTTTACCTTTTGTCTGTCAAAAATAATTGACTTTAATTTTTTTAAAACTGCAGACAAATATGTTGGCCAGTGATTACCAACTATCAGTACTATAAAAAGTCATGGGATGGTGATAGGTATACATTGTTATTTCTACCACATTAAATGCCACTATCTAGTAAAAATGTGGAAAGGAGATATAGATATGAAAGGAGTTATCAATACATCTTTTGATAACAATCATATGGATGGAGTTTTTATTAAATCTCTTTTTCACACAGCAACATACAATACATTTCTTCGTGTACCTCAAATTGATTTATGTTTTACTATATACATAAACAACACAATCGTGTATTGAATAACTTAATACACATAAAATAAAACTTTATAATTCCCTGCACCATTAAATGTATCCACAAAAATAAACAATTTTCACACAAAAATATAAATGGACAAAGAGATGGCTTTTTAACATTTAATTGACATTAAGTTTTATCTCCTCTCCATTCCTTCTCCGCATTGACGGATGTCCATCCCCTTATTATCTCGAAATTAGTAGGTGATCGATTTTGCAAACAATGCAGCTGCTGCTTGAGTTTTATCTCCTTTGGCAAGTCGTAATTCCGAAATCACCTAGTCAAAGAAAAAGTTATTAATGTAAATATTTTTTATTGTGACTCGACATCTGACCTCGACCCGCCTGATGTTAAGCAAGAAGAGATCGAAGAATGCCAACGACTGCAAAAAACCTAGTCAGTTCACGATTGCCTCGAGTTGCTTCTTCACGCATCTTTTGAAGGATCCAAAGTTATAGGACGGAGAGAACATATAAGATGGTAAAGATTCCGAATACTGTGCCGGCGAAGGGGGCCTGCCTCTTCGCTTAAAATATTCATTAAAAGATTTAAGCACAGTGACTAAGCATTGAGAATAATTAAGACCTGTCCATGCCTATCTATTTTATGCGCATTTTATTCCTTCACCATAATGTTAAATAAAGGATTTAGATGGGTGTGAGTCACTTTACGTCGATTGAAGCAATTGTAAAGTGACACCCTCTTGGACCTCCCCTTGCTTACTATCAGGTAAGTGGAGGTCAGATGTTAGACAGAGGACAATAAATAATAATATTAACTAGCATAATGTGGTATAAATTATAGATAAAATAAATATACTTACATTTTCTCTACTAAATCCATAATTTATCAAATCAGTTATGTCTTGCTCGGTGAATTTATCAGTAGGCAGCAGAGTCGTGGCTGGATTAGGAGGTTCTGAAAATAAATAAATAAACAAAATTTAAAAATAGATCTTCGAGACTTGTGTAAACTAATTCAATTTACGCTATAAAGAATACTAAGGAAGATATAAATTGCTAATCAAATAAAATTGTCACGGCTTAATCACGTCATAGACAGGTAGAGACAAAAAAGTTCCACTTTCCATTATATCTTCATGACTCCTGGATTTAGTTCCCCGATTATTAAACAAAACGATTTCGTTCCTTTATAAACAATACTTTATCCATGATTTTTTTTTAAATATTGCGATTAATATTCATTCGATACTTTCTGGTGTTTGATTCACTCGAATTTAAGAAAAAATACTGCTATTTACATCCATCCACAAAGAGAGAGAGAGAGAAAGAGTTTTCAACTTATTTAAGGTTTATTTTATTCTTGTTAGAAGAGAATTGATGGATATGAGAAAAGTGTAAAAGTTCTTTATAAATTTGAACACTGCCTATCCCTGTAAAAGTTGTGGCTTACCAATTTGGGTAATCGATTAACCGTAATATTAATTTAACTCGTAAATATGAATTTAAA
This sequence comes from Tinea trinotella, assembly GCA_905220615.1. Lineage (NCBI taxonomy): Eukaryota > Metazoa > Arthropoda > Insecta > Lepidoptera > Tineidae > Tinea > Tinea trinotella. The sequence continues at coordinate 9,555,521 of HG992305.1, forward strand.
TTGCTTGAGTTAAAAACGAACTATATATGGGTAGACGATAAAAAACTCTTACCTTGCATTGGCGCATCATGAACACTACTTGTAGTCGCCGTGCCCATATCTGTAAAGAAATATATATTTATTAAAAAAAAACTTTGCTACCACTATAATTTCTAGCTGAGTTGTGCAAATCAACTAATTTTGTCAATCAAATTGATCAATCATGACTGATTTAACATGACTAATTTAAAGGATTTAATCATAATCATGAACAAAGTCAATAATCATCAATCAATAGTCATAATGACTTTATGATTTAACCAGTGTTCCAATACTTATAAGATTATAATTATGACTGGTTATGATTAAACCGTATTTGCCGCAATTATTCGAAGAAGACGTATTCAGTCATTAGTCATCAATCACTAGTCAAACTAAATTTTGCCCAACACTTATTTCCAGTTCCACTGTTCCACCCATAGGCTAAGCGCGGTACACTAATTCTGTACATGAAACATTAAAGCGTTTGAATAGTTTGTATACAAATGGTAAATCTATTAATTATTTATGGCCGTCGGCTGACAACAGACCAATTTTACATAGATATAATGCATAAATGTGCGCTGAGTGACCATTACGTGTGAAGCAGTGGAATTGAGAAAGTAACTTACATAGGTACATTATTTACTATTTAAACATACAGGGTCCTTTTACTATTTAGTCAACGGCTAATTTTATCCAAGCATACAAACTGCGATAATGTATAGTAATTTAATAAAAAGTTTATTTTGGACAAAACATACTGGAAACCAAATATTAACATGCCAACTGTTTCTTTAGCGCTAATGAAGGTATTTAATTCATTTACAAATCAACGACAACTTTGGAGACATGTGGGATGGGGGGAATTCGAGAATTAAAGTGTGGTCTCGTTGGCGACTGCAGACCGCAAACTGCAGACTGCGACTGCTGACTGCACTATTGGTATTAATTTATATGAGATTGATTGCCTGTGGCCGCGCATACTATTTCATACAAATCAGTGGCGCAGTCTGCGGTTTGCGGTCTGCAGTGAACATCGGGATTGCAACAGGTCACCATCTATTACACTTCTTGCGTTGTTCCTTACTAAGGTGCCACACATTATTTTTGATTGACCGTGCTATAGTGGTAATGCAAAGGTCACGCAAAAGAGGCTCCTTGTTCAAATTACTTTCCGTTACAAATGGTTGGTTGTTCTATTTCTATGATTTAATCATTTCTAGTAGCTTTTGGTATAAAAAAAAAACTACGAAAATAAAATATAGAAACTAACGTAATGTGCACGTAAAAAATACATAGTTTTACCAGATTACTCAAATAGTATAATAATTTTGTCGTTAGAACATAAAAACTATTAAAAACATTATTAGTATTAAATTTACCTTAGTTCGTCAAATACTCACTTATATTCCGTCCTTAATAAAAATAGCAAGAAAATTTAATAAGTAATCAATAAAAGTAATATCCTAAGATCAAATTATTAGTTAATTTTTTTCCGTAAATAAAATTCAATTCCAATTAACATTATTTGACACTCTCTGTGTAAAAGGAAATAATCCCACTGCTCCGCAATCAAAGGGTACGCATGATGTTTTTAGTGTGATAATTATTTTTAATAACTATAATAAATAATACAGAGTTTGAAGCGCTTCAATATTTGCACATGCAAGTGGAATAATAGATTATATATTATTTTGATATACAAACTATAGATGCATATTGTATACGTATCAAAAGAAATTCTAACTGATGCCAAAAAGAAAAAAATTAAAGCTATACTTATTTTGCTTAAGTACATGAACTTAGAAGTACTATGATACGTCGCTGCATTTTTTTTTAAATCGTGACTACATATGGCAGCACCCCGCCTGATGTTAGGCTGGAGTATGATCCATAAATGGAGGTGATTCTACAGTCAAATAGTTGAAACCGGCAAGTTACAAAGTGATCCCGAAACGTGACCAAATCACTTCACTGTCTGTATACTTGTAAGTGGTGGTACTACCCCGGATCGGCAGACTGGGTACCACTGCCTACCACTCTTTAATAACCAGACCCGAAGCAAATATCCACGTAATTTTTTCATTAACAAATATTTTCTCCGATCGAACCTGGACTTTCCGCCTAGCTGACTGGTGTGCTAACCAAAACGCCACGCCTGTCGTCAAATTATAGTATCGGCCCATCCATGGGAAATTTACTAATCCTGACACTCATACTATGTAAAAGAACCATAGTCGTAACCACAATACCTTCTCAAACTATGCAAAACCGCGTAGAAGAATCGATTACACTGGAATGATGCATAAAGATTGCGAATGCAACAAAGGCTAACAGCCATTATTATCATATGCGTAACATTTGCATGCGTAGGCTATTACCACATATAAAAAAAAATGAAACGAATATGTTAAGTTAACATGTGTCTTATCGTTTATATTATAATTTTGCATTATTTTACTTCTTTTTTACCCTCCCACCTGTTTTAGATAAATCGAGGGCTGTTTTGATGTCGCTTTGCTCGAGTTGGTCACTTATAGACTCGTTCATATCTACGTCTGAATTGCCGGAAAGTCTAGCACAATCTGGTAGCTCTGATTCTGGGAGGAATGGAGTCTCGGTCCCAGTGGTGCCGATGCGTAAGATGTTCCGTTTCAAATCAATGTTGCACTGCGGAAGAAAAATGAAGAAAACTTATTACAAATCACGTTACTATGTCCGGTCAAAGTAAAAGTTTCATTTGTTTGTTAAATTATTTTGTTTTGTTTATTTTCTCTTTTACAGTTTAAAAAGTGGTAGGCAGTGGTACCCAGTCTGCCGATCTGAAGTAGTACCACCAGACCACCACTTACAAGTAAACCGTGTAGTAATTTGGTCGCGTCTCGGGATTAGCTTGTAAGTTGCCGGTTCCAACTAGGCCGGCATAGTGGATGTGATTGCTACTAACGTTATTCATGGACCACGCTTCAGCTTAACATCAAGCTGAATGCTGTCATATGGATGGGTCGATTGTTTTTTATTTTTTATTTTTTTGTTATAAGGTGTTGGGTTGTTTTTGTGTTTATGTTGTGTTATTGTTTGGTTTGTTTTTGTTATTGTTTTTTTTTTTATCATCTTTCTTAACTACATAAGTGTTTCAGTTCTTTTTATTTGTGACAGCTTCTAAGTCGCCCTGTTGTTATATATTTATTATTGCTATTTGACTTTCTAGCCGTAAGTTGTCCTAAGAATCTTAAATGAAATAAATAAATAAAATATGTCGAGTCACAAAAAATATATAAAAAAAAATAAAAAGTTGTTAGATGTTTTGTGCAAAAAGTTATGTTCTCACATGATAGTTCATATTTATATTATTTGTAAATAATAATAGTGTTGTACTGTGAATTATTTGTTCAAATATGTAGACAATAATATTCACCTGATGTCTTTTAAGCATGTCCAAGCCAAGCAACATGTCCATGGGTTGTTCTTTAAGCACAGAAAACGATGTTGTCAAAAAGTCCTTCTCAATTCTCATTTGCACCATATGAATACGACCAATGATTCTCTGAACGCCAACACCCTTTGCGACACCCGCCCATCTAAAATAATATTAACAAAATTCATAAATACCAAAGCCTTGATATACGATTATACTCGTATTTACACATACATTTATGTATATATTTTTTTACACATACACTTGGCACAGGCGTAATTGCCTCGACTGGAATTTGATTCATAATTAGAACAGCTGTTATGAGCGAGTTCTTAGTTCGCAACGAAAACGAAGAGAACATAAAAATGTTTATGTTAAGACACTATGATGTACACAGATTGTATTATGTACATAAATTATATTTTTGTACATAATTAAACTGATTTATGTCCAAAAATAATTAAATCAACAGTAACGTTTAAATAAAACAGTTCCACGTATGTAACGTCAAATTAGAACGATTGTTTATTAAGACATAGCTAAGAAACTACCTTTGTATAAGATTCAGTATCTAAAATGAAGTCATGGATGCATGATTTAAGAAATCACTAAACTCTAAAATAATAATGAAAAAAAGACAGGGTTTACCTTGTATCAATAAGACGCTCAATGTTACATCTCTCAGCACAAGCCGCAGACATTATAGTTGTTTGTGCGCCAGAATCGATAAAAGCTTTAACCGGGAACCTGAATACAAATAAATTTCCTTAATTTTCTTTTGACTCGACATGTGAGCAAGACTAGCATGATTCAGCCCATTAACCAAGAGTACATATAGCCGCATGTTGTCTATTACGATCTTTAGTGGAGCATTATTCCGCATGTTAGAAAAGGAAAGGAGTACTCCCAGCTATACGCGTGTTGAGTACAGCATATTATTTTTTTTGTGAGAATAATTGCTGTTATCCTTTCGGATGTATCAGCGCGATTGAGTGGTGGACCCCCCGTGAGGCGGGTGATCCATTAGAAATAGAATTGGCTCCAAAGTCGAGCTTAACTCGACTTTGGAGCCAATGAATGTAAGGTATGCTGAGGAAACTAGTTAGCAGAGAGAGGGAGATGGACCTCTTATGGTGGGCGAGGCCTCTTTCCTTGAGTCTTCCTGTGGGAAGAGATTTTGAAGTGGGGCGATTTGCGAATAGCCCTAGGTGATTTTTGCGGTGGTGGAGGTGTGTTTAAGTCATGCGTTTGTCTGTCTTGTGACCGAGTGCAGGCCGCGGCGATCAGCCTGTAAGTGTGAATCTTCCCTGATGTTAGGAGAGTACAGCATATATATATATTTATTTATATTTATAATGATTACTTTGTCGGTAAATCGTTTGCGAGATATTGGACACATGCAACGCCATCTAGCGGTCGCTACATCAAACTCATACAGTGCCACTGCCTGTGGTGGGCAATTGTATTAAAAGACTGTTACAACTGAAATGATGTTCTGCGGCATAGCGGCAATCTATTATATAAAGCAATTAACATATATGTATAATATATATGTTATATATATAATATATACAATATATATTGTATATATTATATATATTATATATATTGTATATATTATATATATACATATCCGCGGTCATAACCTACTCATCATAACCCGTCAGTTGGGCCTCTGAAATAGTGAGCATTTAAACACAAATTTTATTTATCCATTTGTAGGTTTCCTTGTAGGTACATTAATATAAAATATCGTAAGGAAATGTAATAAATCTTTTGAATTCCGTGGATTAAAATTATGAAAATAATCGAGATAGTTAACCACTAAAATATTTTATTTCATTAAACAATGTTCACTTAAATTATTTTAAGGAAGCGAGGGGGTTGTGTGAGGATCACGGCAAGTGGCGCTCTCCCTATCCCTGTGGGAAAAAGGCGTGACTATTTGATTAATGGAATAAGGTTTTTATACGATTTATTATTTCATAATATACTAAAATACGTGCTAAAGAAACAAACTGCTAATATAAATATTGAGTAAGCACATGTGGTTGGTATAAGGAATTAATGTAATGGAAAAAGAAAGGGGAGAGAGAAGGAATATATAATTGCCCTTGCTTGGAAACAAACTAGGGGTGGATAGAGTAAACTCCCAAGGCATGGCCAAGAATAGTGTTCTGAACCTGTTGACTCAAGTATGACTATAATACATTATCCTACTCAATTACTTACATTTAAATATTTGTAAATTTATAATACGGAAATTGGACACATTTACGGCTAGCATGTTAAGTTACGAGCGGCCACAGGGAGTGAGAACCTAGAACATGACTAGTATACTCTCAGACACTACCTATCGATATAACTATAAAGCAATTAACATATATGTATAATTATTGATGTAGGATAAAATGATAAAGGTAAGGAAAAGAGGTAGGGACACAACCTGCGAAGTTTCAATCAAACAAAATTCTAACAACTCCTAATAACCTTAAACTGATACAATAAATTCTTATTCTAAACTAGTGTTTCCCAACTTGGGGCCCACGCCCCACAGTGGGAGGGGGGGTCCAATTTGATAGTTAAGGGGGGCAATTTAAAAATAGACTCGACTCTTTGATCCTTTCAGTTTGGGTTATTCAAATGCAATGCTAGATATCGGTGACAAATTTAACAAAAAAGACTAGTTCTTAAAAAAATGCTGTAATCATTTATATTTCTTAAGGGAACAAAAACATTATTTAAAGTTAAAGGTTATGGGGGGCATAAAAATTTTAGAAATGTTAAGGTGGGGCATGGCCTAAAAAAGGTTAGGAAACACTGTTCTAAACTAATTATCAATACAAAAAGATTATTATTAATATAACATATATTATAAATAGTCCTTCTTCGGAGATCTCACTCTGGCAGCATCACCGCAACCACAAATTTCCTGTAGTTTCAATTTGAGCAAATGAAATTGTGAAGTCTGTTATCTTCAGAAACTTCTAATTCCAGGGGCCATCAGATAAATTCATCTTTCCGTACCAAACTCCTTGTTTGTTTCTAAATAATAAAACATAAAATAAAACACTCCTGTGTTTTTTTTGTAAATCAGATAAAAAACACATTTATTTTTCTATTAATCGTTTCCAATTTTTATCCTATAATGTTTGTTAGTATTCTTTAACTCAAGCAAAGGTTAAAACCTCAAAAGTTAAAACCCTGCCACGCCACATTATCTCCGCATCACGCTTAATCTAATTAACTACATAAATATCAAAATTAATCTAAATAACTATATAAATATAAAAATTAATCTAATTATTTAGTGGGAACAATCCAATAATGAAGGCGGTTTGCAATGCGCTGGAAATATTTTTAATAATTTAGGAATGACTCGAATGGGAAAATCATATTGTATTTCTTAGGAGATTATATCAGTGAATTGAAATTTTCGGATACTGTTCACCATCGTCACTGCTACGTTCTGTAAATAAGTTAAAATAATTAGCTCTTTTTTACTACAATAACACGATTATTAGAATTATAAAAAAATATTAATACCTTTATACCAATATTGAAAGCTCTATTAAATTGTTATCAAATTAATTATTTCCATCGTCTAGGAATCTTTTAAAATTATTTATGATGCAGATAAGTCATTTTTTTTATCGTCTATCAATTATTCTTCTATTAATTATTCGTCTATTAAATGGGTCGCGACATAAAAAAATATTAAGATGGTTCGATTATCATCAATATAATTGTCTTAGCTTATTAACATTTTAATGAATTTTCAATATTGGTACAAATATTTAAATAGATAATTAATAATTTTAATTTTAATAATTTTATACTTACAATAGTAAGTATAAAATTATATTATACTTACTATTGATTATTTGTTGCAGTGAGGAACGTGATCAACGATCATATTATACCTTTCATTATTGCGTATAAATTTATTATTACGATATGTAGGAAAACGAACAAAATACTTTTTTATCAAACTCCTTACTTGTACTTTTTTAAGCCGAGACTTTATGTTAGCAAACATTTTCAGCGCACCAGACTTCACTGACTATACTTTGTTCAATTGGCATGTCGCAGGAGCTCCGCGATTTATACGCTCCTAAACGGATGATGTAGATTATCCAATTGATGTTTGAGTTATCAGTCACCCCATATAGTTGACGTCAATTTATCATTTATGCCAATTGTACACAATAACCCTTTCCGGACTGTAGTGTGTAGAGTTCCATTTTAATAATTAAACAAGAAAGTTTACATATTGTCATATTAAAGCTGGAAATTTATGATTGTCACGATGGGAGAATATAAGTATCGCTTATTTTTGGAGCTTTATATTGAATATTTTCAGCCGTTAACCGCAGGGTAAGTTTCTGAATCTCGCTTAATTAAAATGCTTGTCATAGTTGGATGTCAACTATAGGATTTCTTTTTTTTTGAGTAGCTTATAGTCTGTCTAAGCCGAAATAACACGCCCCTCGACCGCATTTGCGCACACGAGAAAACATAAAATATGAATGCAACACACCGAAAATGCAATTGTAACTGGTCATTCAGTTGCTGGTTGGACACAAAAAGAGGAGCACGCTAATAAAGTATAATAGTATAGTTAGAAATATTTGCATTCACACATTTAAATAAACTAATAAAGTGGAGGGGCGCGTCATTTATAGTTAGACAAGCTATACCACGGTAACTGTACTTGGCCTTTAATGACAGCCAATTTAAAAAAAATCTTAGAGCTCAAACAAATAACTTTTAATTACAAGGCGTTCCTGCTTAAATACTTTGTCATAGACTCACCCGTTGACATGACAATTGATGTACAGCATGGCGACGGTCCCAAAAGTTTCTGGGTTATATTCCATGGCAGCCTCCATGTTGGCTTCAATGTTCTTCTGCCGGATTTCCTCGGCGATCAAACGTTGAGTCTCAGTATCAAACGGATCACTATTCATCATCCTAGAAATTATCATCTATATGAAATATTTTCATACAAAATCTATAAATACATGATAATCATATCTAATATTATAGAATGTTAAGAATAGTTTCTTTAATAATTATATTATTTAATTGTCATCGGATGACGAATATTATCTTATAATATCTGTTTATCATTTTCCTATTCTACTGTTCCCCCTGTTTATCACTTTTCTATTCTACTGTTCCCCCTGTTTATCACTTTTCTATTCTACTGTTCCCCCTGTTTATCACTTTTCTATTCTACTGTTCCCCCTGTTTATCATTTTCCTATTCTACTGTTCCCCCTGTTTATCATTTTCCTATTCTACTGTTCCCCCCGTTTATTCTTAACAGACAACACAAAAAAGTCGTGTGTTCTTTGTACTGCACGGCGCAATAAATAACTTTATCAGCAACTTTGATATACGAGTAAATTACCTATATCTTTGATTCTCACGCTCCGTCCTTGCCGCCATTTGGCCATGAAGAATATTGCTGAATTCATCTGTAAAAATAACATGTGTAGAGATGTTAAATAATTAATAATAGTCTTATTTCTATAACAATAATTTTAAAAATTACTAAGCATAAGAGAATACTTCAATGAATTAATCAAATTGTCACGCTTTTTTCCCCACTTAGATAGGAAGAGACCATGGAACAATCCTGACAAAACTCCCTCGCTCTCATCCACAACTCTTTTCATACAAGCTCTATGGTTATGGGCACTAGGCAAACCAGCTTTCTTGAGAATGTTTAACGAGAACACTCAGCATCACAAAAATCACACCTCCGAAAAAAATAAAAGTTCAAATTAATTTTATACCTACTTACACATTGTAATGAATAAGCAAGAGTGTAACTATGAATTTAACTATAAGGAGAAAAAATTGAATCGTGTTTTTGAATACCCGGAAATAACAATTAAAAAAAAAACCTTTTTAATTATTAAAGTTCGTTTTAAAGACATCGATTTTACCTCATTAGATACAACAATTTACCAAACAATAGCGGTCACTTTAGTAAGTAATTTCGGGAATAGCCCCTTAATCCTCTTTAATGACATATTTTAATTTAATTATTGTTAAATTAACCAATATTCAAATTGTTTGTTACACAAAAATTATCAATTTATAATTTATTAGGTATAGTATGTATGTATAGGTGCGTTTAAATTAATTTGTTGCTGAGGTGCGATTTTTATGACGAAATAAGACATTGAAGGGGTCTTGAGCAGGTTGTCTCTAATAAGTAATAATGGAAAATAAGATAAATCTACGTCGGATGCACACATTACACGTAGAGAGAGGCGACAATCCAAAAACTTATGGTAATGAGGCAGTCAGAATGGTTGAAAGCGCGGTAGAAGTCTGAGGCCCACCAGATTAGAGGTCATTTTTAGATGCTGATGCATGATGCTTTGCAACAGGCGAGTAACCCTGATCGATGAAAAGGCCTGACAAAGAAAGCCTAAGTCAGCCTTAGTATCACTATAGTCAGCATTAAGACAACTAAGAGAAGAGAGCGAGAATTCCACTAAAATCACCATCACTATTTGGCACGGATTTTATACCCCTCTGTTGTTTCTTTATCATCCATATCTCCAAGGTAAATAATAAATATTCTAATTTAATACTAAAAACTTACCTAAATTTCCTGTAGCAATAGCGTCTGCAAGTCGTGGGTTGTTCTGTTTGAGGAGCGCCAGATTTTCAGGTTGCGTCAAAATAGTTCTAGCTCTTGACATTGTGCTGCATTCAGGCACTTGAATCTGGCTAAAATCTAAATCTGCCACACCAGAAGGCAAAGCTGAAAATATATTTTTTATTGAGACGCGATATCTGACTTCGTCTTGCCTGATTAGGCAAGTGGAGGTCCAAGAGTGCCAAGGACGGAATAAACCTTTTTATTTTACGATTGTGTCAGTCGATGTCACGTCAGATGTCTGTCAACTTAAATAATCCAAGATTTTAGGATGAGACACACAAGCTGGTAAATAATTCCACATCAAATTATGGATTGTTCTTCAAAAAACAATGCGCCGTACCTTTAAGATCGACCGCCGATTCAGTCGACAGAATGTAAATGTTTCGACCTATGCGAGGTGTCACGGGTGTAAAAAGACGAGGTTTAAGAACTCCTCGAAACTTACTCCTCCATAGTATTAGTTGATAAAGGGATAGAGGGCACCCGAATTTTCATAACATAAGCATCTCCTATAATCCTACAGCCTGGCGACGCAATGAATCGAGAAATTTTATATATTATTTTATTATATAACATCAATTCTGTATAATTATTATATGTCAAATATAATTGACAATTAGAGCCTGGGCCTATTAAAAGACTAAAAAGAAGCATTGTCTGTGGTGATAATGTTCATACGTGCGTAAGTAGTCGTTTCCTTGCGTTGTGCCTCCTGTTAAGTGTAAAAAAGTAATGTTATGATAATACACTAATATTTAACATTTAATTACACCAGGGGGGGGGGCAACAACTTCAACTGCAATTGTTCAATTGTAAGGGAGACTTTGCTATAACCAATACCATTTCTCACCCTTATCTGATGATGTAACTTTAAAATGTTTAAACGATGTCACTGGCAAGTTAAATCAATCGATCAATTCCGACAGGAATATGCAGAAACAATGGAAGTCTCATTTTCTAAACATGTTAAATACCAGGCCATAAAACAAACAAAAAAACATTGATTTATAACGATCAGAACTACAAAGTGGAGTTGCATGTGGTAGTTACCAGGCAATATGTAACGTGGACCCAGCAGTTGATAAAACTGCATTATAAATAGATACCTAATAAAAACAGAATAAAGTAAATAAACATCGCATGTTGTCGTCATTGTTATCTGAATAATAATAAATTAACAGCAAATTATAATATAACATTTCCGATTTATTCAATCTGAATATTTTGCTTTAATTTAAAGATTTAATTTAAAAGGTTTTTGTCCTTATTCTATTTGTATATTGTATATTTGATTTTGTTTTTAAAATATCATCACATGATTTTAAGTCATGTTAGGCCATTCAATGCGACGTCCAACAAAGCAGTCCAACAAAATTTCAATATTTATGATATTGGAATTATATGTTGTCAATTTATTACTTACGCTAATATTATTAAGGACATTGTGAATAAGCTTGTGTAGAAACAACAACGAAACTAATTTCGTGAAGATACCATCATTTCTTATTGCACACCTATCGGCGGTCACGGCACGCCGAATAACAAAAAATATACGCCCATGGGCGTGCGCCGTATTTAAAGGGTTAACATTAAATGCAACAAACATAATGCACGAAAATTCATTTAATGAACAAAACGTTTTTCTCGGCTTTATATAAATAAACTTTTAACTGAATAAACTTTTTATAAATAAGTTTGGCGCCGAACCAAAGTTGCGTATGCGTCGCCCGCGTGATATACAACAAACAATGAATGCAATAAGGATAAAACGAGCAAAACAAAATTGACTTTCCACCTATCTCTTTGTTCTTGAATATTATCGACCTTCACGTTAAATGTGCTGAGTCATTCACATTATATGAGGTTGCAAAATAATTCTATTTCTAGAATACACATGAAATATTGTTAAGACCATCTTGTACGCCTTGTGGTGTCCACGACTATACACAACACAGCGCGTTTTCAAGATTGTCGAGATTCTACTAGCGCATCCAACGGGTTGTCGCAATTTTTGGAATCTCGCCAAAATGTAGAATCTAACTACTCTTGTTGTTTTCACTACCGTAAGCTCACCGGCGCATACCGCTAATGCAACTCTTGACCTAGCTCTTTGCCACTAACACAAGTTAGCAATCGAGGTGGAGGGGTCCATTGGAACATATGCTGCCTGCGACTCATTTTAGACAGAGTGATCTCCGCATGAAACTACAATTGCCACCTTTCTGCTTAGGTATTCCATACTCATACTAATGGATAATACAAAGCACAGGATGTCAGAGAATTCCAGCATTCTTCGAGGCTCCATGCTTGGCAACATTGTTTCTTCTGCATATCAATGATCTGAGATGCACCAAGAGTCTGTTGTAGATGCACCAGGTTCTTGATTGCGACAATAACCTGATCCGGTTTAAAGCAGATAAGACTTTGGTGAGTGTGTTCTAGACAGAAAACATCCCTAATTATGCCTTTTTGTAGTCTTTTTGTAATAGTTCTGTTGGTACCTTGTATAGACTAGACATCCTGGGAATGCCCATTAGCTGTGAATTCTAAGGACCATATATACAACACTCAAATTCACTAATGCTACTGATAGCACCACTGAGACAGTTCAGCTGGCATTTGATTCATTGCAGAGCTAAGCTATCTAAGTGATCATAAAAACGCACTGCACTACAATGGTTGCACTATGTGTCCTTTATCACCACAGAGAAAATTCTGAGGAACTCTTTAATCTAGTTCATACCTAAGTATTCCTACCCCCGTGATACCAGCCACAGTTCAGGAGAAGCTAAAAAGCATGGCTTTTTTAGTTGTACACATGGAATTAACAAATAGAATGGGTAATGCATTTATGTATTCTGCCCATTTTATACCCTTGGATCCTTTAAGTTAGTGTTTCCCAATTCCAAATTCACAGGGGGGCAATTTGATTGTTAAGCGGGGGACAATTGGTAGATAATTTAAAAATAGACTCGACACGACTAATCCTTAGCTTTGGGTTATTTAAATGCAATGCTAGATATTGGTGACAAATTTAACAAAAAAGGCAAATTCTCAAAAAAATGCTGTAATCATTTTAAAGGTAAATATTATGTGTGGGGGGCATAAAAATTTTAGAAATGTTAAGGTGAGGCATGGCCTAAAAAACGTTGAGAAACACTGCTTTAAGTGAAACGGGAAAAATCACCTCTGGCCGGCTTATTGACTGCGACTGAGGTAGTTACTTACATCAGAAAAGTCAATATAGATGTCTTAATTTTAAAAACTCTAAATGAATATATCTTGATTTCATACCTTGACCAGAGTCTCCAGGGTTGGTATTAGATGAAGATGGTTGTACCACGTGAAGCAAACAAACAACATCTCCGTCTTGGATACCATGCTCTTTAAGAGATTTCTTTTCGTCGAACAGTGGTAATCCGTTGTAATACAAAGTGATCTCTTGCGCTGGAAAACCCGACTCTATCTCGCAAAATGCTTTGAAGTTTTCCAACTCCAAATCTTCCGAAACATCTAATACGAATAATTCATTATTGAGCGTCGTCACCGTTACTTTCATTGTGTTACGTTATGTGCACTAATACAATGTAATTTTACACACGACTTAGAGGACGGCAAGTCTGTCCAGGAATACACTTCAAATGTTTGTTTCTTCACAAAAATACCACATTTATAAATCAGACATAATATGAACGAACAATGCCCCCAATCCCCAGCAAAGCGACTAAATGTCATTTTTTTTTTTATTATAGGCAAAGGAATCATAATCCTTTCAACCTAGTCATCGGTTAAATAATAATATATCCTAAACCACTGATTTATGGGATCTATGATGATATTTAATTTTTTTAATTAAATAATAATTTAAACACTGATAATATAAACAAAATATTTAGCCACAAACTGACTTAAACAGGTCGTGCCGTTTTAATATATATATATTTTAAATATTAATATGTAATGATGGTGGATATTTTATTAATGAGGTTCAAATAGTGATTAGAAATACTGTGAATCATGTCACGTCGTGTTCCCTCCAAGATTCATCCGAAATCTTTGACACTGGTAACTTAAATACTATGCCATAAAAAAAGAACCCCTCTTATTGATTACTTCTTGACTATCCCCTTTGTCTCATTTTGGAGAGAAGCATTTAGTAGAATTTTTCAAACGGGTGTGAATCTTCCCGACGACATTTAAGACTTTTCCCTTGGGTTTGTTGGCTACCGACCGATAGCTCCAGTTATGTTTGGTGGTAGAAAGAGATCCGCCGAAGGAATATGCAAGAGTGCTAGCGAACGTATGTAGTGCATATTCAATATTAATAAATTTTATATTAAGTAGACAGACATACTTTGGCCAGCATAGTAACGGCGACTGAGGCAATCGTGAATTGAATCAATGTTTTCAGTCATCGATGCTCTTGAACTTTTTCTTGCTTACCATCAGGCAAGTCAAGGTCAGACCGTGAAGTGATTTGGTCACGTTTCGGGATCAGCTTGTAAATTGCCAGTTCCATCTAGGCCGGCATAGTGGATGTGATTGCTACTCACAGTTATTGAATTGTAGTAGCAGTGACATTCATTCATGGACCACACTTCGGCTTAACATCAAGCGGGGTGCTGTCATATGTCGAGTCACAATAAAACAAAAAAAAAAAGATATTGAGTCTCAATACGTAATTAATCTATGAAATTCTCACGCCTTTTTCCCACGGCATAGGCAGAGACAAAGTAGCGCCACTTGCCACGATCCTGACACAACTCCCTCACTTCCCTCAGATTCACAGTATCTTCTCGATGCCCTAAATTCATCGGCGCCGAGCGCCGAGGTGTCTGAGTTATAGGAGATGCAGAGGTCACGCGATAGTGGCTTGATGCGTCTTTCTGTCGACCGAATCGGCAGTCGAACTAAAAGTTTTAGTACGTCGTTTTTTGTAGAACAATCGAAAAGTGGAATGCTTTGCCAGCCCATGTGTTCTCCCCACTCTTGGCCCCCCTTCGTGCTTACCATCAGGCAGGTCGAGGTCAGATGCGAGTTACAGTAAAAAAAAAACTATTTTAGGTAGATTTTAATTCATACTTAAAATTTTGCTCACGTATTAACATAACCCCAATTCTCCTAAACAAGTTCTACGGTTATGGGCACCAGGCAACCGAGCTCTGATTTGGTCGCAAAACACCCTTCCGGGCCTGTCTTGTTTAACGCATCCATCCACATAAGATTTATAAGTTCCTTTCGTCAATCTTCTTTCGCTCGTCTTTTCCATCTGCCCCAATCATCGGAGCATTATTTTGTCAATCCTTGCCAATACATCTTTCAAACCACATCTATAAAATACGTAACTGTAGATAAATTTACAGGTAAACCTGAAGACGATTCTAATGAACCTACCTTTATGGACACCAGTTCTGACGAGATATCTGATGAAAACCCTTCTAACCAGGAACTAGAAGCAGATAGAATTGTTGAAAATGAAGTATTAACTCTTTTACTTAATAATTTGAACATAAAAACTGCTAACAGTAAGCCTAAAGAGCAAGTATTGCTTGTTAAAGGTTGTTTAACAAAAGGCGATTTATATTGTTTGTCAAGCTTCAAACCAGTGGCCAGTGATGCTAGTTTTATGTGGTTTGTAAATTATCTTTTGGAAAGAGAAAAAAATAAGAATCCTTATGTAAAGAGTTGCTTGGTACCAAAGATTGAACCTTTTGCTGTAAATGATGTAATATTCCGAAATTTAAGTCAGGAATACCAACAAAGCAATCTTAGCTTTACGATAAAATACCGTGATATGTAAAATACTCAATAAGTTCTATGGAGAGGGGCTGTTCACTGTTCAAGTATTATTTACGTAAGCAGGATTTTGGTCATTTTAGATTGCTTCAAAACATCCTTATTTAAAGTTATGGAGACAGGAAGGCTGGCAATTATTTCTGCCAACGTATTAGCCTTGCTATACAAAGGGGAAATGTTGCCAGTCTCCTTGGGACTATCTCTGATGCGACGTCATTAGATGATATTTTTTATTTATAGTTTAATTACAGTTAATATACTTTTAATTTATCTATTTCTCAATTATCACGTTATTAATAAGGCTATTATTATATTTAATTGTATAAATGTCTAAATAATCTAAATGCCGTAGAAAAATAATTTATGATTAGAATAGTTTTTAATTTATAATTAGAATTGTTTTTTCTGTGATATGTATTTTACTTATTCAAAGGACATCATTCATTTTGTATGGAGATTTGGGCTTAATTGTATTAACAGTTGCATATACATTTTAAATTAGTTTAATGTACGAAGATTACAATGTAATTGGAATATATCCTTTATTTTGCATAGTTTAGGTGTGCAAAATCATCAAACTATAGCAGGACAGTTCAAAGCAGGACAAATGTGGCGTTGATTGACAGATGATACAAAATCCATATCTTATTTTCCAAATAACTCAATTGCACAGCAATTAAAAGCAAAATTGTTATTTGTTTTATTACTACAAGTATCGAAACTACCATTTATATATTTTTTCATTATCGGACATTACAAAAGTAGTACATAGCAGCCAAATGTCCTTTTCGTGATTTATAATCAAAATAGGTTTATAACAATAAAATATAGAAAGTAGAGTATGTAGTAGAGCATTATTAATAGTACGCAGTAGCATTATTAAAGCCCATCAGTTAAATTTGTCTTTAGCTAGATTTTTCCGAATGTTTCTAGATTTTCTCTAAAATAGTAGCAGTGAATTTGTAAAATAGTGGTAGTGTTACTGTAAGCAATGTAAAATTTTAAAATAGTCTACAATTTTAATTTATACGCCCAAGTACTTAGTCCAGATTATTTAAAATTTCCAGAATGTTCTTTATTTCTCGTCAGTATTTTATACATTGTTATATAATATTCCATATTTACTAATATATATATATTGATTAAAAAAAATAACTAAAATACATTATTAAAAGGAGTCCCTTTAGGCAAGGTTCCGAAGATACTGGCAGCGTTCCCCCTTTGAATAGCTAGACTAATTCTTTGTCCGAGGTAGCTGCCAACTCTTCGGTCTCCTGTGATGTCGACTAACCTTTTTGATATTTCCTTAAAAAGCCTTAAAGCGCTAGGACTCCACGGACCAAGGGTCTCGACACCGAATGGGACAAAATCATACTCGGAGCCTAGACTATATATATATTTATTATATTATAACCAAGCCAAAAATTTATATAAAATTAAGGCATCGTATTCATCCACTTAGTTATATTAGAAAAGTGTATTCGCATTTTGTCAGATTTTCTTCTCGTCAGAATGTGAACAGGCAATTACACAGAAATATATTCACAAATCCCAAATCGTGTAAGTAAATTTAACACTGGTTTGATACCTAAAAGTTACTTTTAGCGCCGAGCTTTTCAAGTTATAGGATATGCTGAGGTTACGAGATTTAGATACCTGCAATGGCGGCACTATCGTAAACCACGAATAATATTCTGATGAATTCTTTAACCTTGTTCCGACGGTAGGTCGGAAGTATCTGTCGACCGAATCGGCACTGGTCGAACTAAAAGGTTCGGAGAGTTCGTTTCTATTAGAACAATCAACAAGTGAAACCGAAAGTGATTGGAAAAACCGTAAACATAATCGATTTTTTTCAGTCGTCGGACCTCTTATTTTCTTCCCATCAGGCAAGATGTAATGACGATCTGACAAAATCTGACGTGATGCGAATCTAACATAAAGCATATAATTTCATTAGCAATAATTAATGTACCTAAGTCTAATCTATACGCATTTATCTAAGAAATATTTAATGTCTTTATAAGTACCTACTTTTGTAATCGCGTAATCTATATATCTAGATTTTTTAAATTATGCTTCATAGTAATATCATTATGGCAAAAGCTCTGACAAAGCAGCAAAATAAGTTGAGAATATACTGAAAGTTAATTGTGAAGGCACAAACTGATACAAAACCATGATAATTCGACAAGTACGTGTACGTACTCTATTCTCGTGTTCGCATACTTTTCGTTACATCTTCTTCGTACGTCAATTTTACATTTCGGAGCATCGCCTATTAATAAAATTACTATACAAGACAAAAATTCGTCACCTCGTCACCTTGGGACGGTTTTGAAGATTATGTTCTCAATGCCCTACATTTATTGCAGAGCGGGTAATAGGCGATGTTGATGCCATGAAAACTGTAACGCACCATGGAAATTTGCAAATACATGGCGGGTTCATGCGTCATTTATCACCTACACCACGGAGACAGTTCCAAAGAACATGAAGGAAGCGTGAAATAGTACCTCAGACCGGAATAATGATCAGAAAATCTGAACTGAGTAAAGGCGATCTTGTGGCCTCCCCTTGCAGGCAAATCGTGGTTTAAAGTTAGTCGCATTATTCTATAAAGAAAAACTATAATCGTATTATATTCTCGATCGAGTTTTGCCACTTCATTAGATCGTTGGAACTTGGGTCTAATGAAGACTAGTCAGACTTATATTGAGTAGTAAGGCTTTTAAAAGTAAATGTAATGTAACAGTAGTAAATATATTTAATGTAGAATTTGAAAAAAATTAGAGATCTAATTAGAAATTACGAGAAGCTATTAAGTATATCAAACTACCTATTATTTGCTATTGCTGTTATTCCAGGCGCTATAGGTATCGCACATTAAAATATGATTGCAAATTAATTTTATTAAATAAATAAAAATCACTCTTGCCTTTTTCCAGAACCAAACTGGTTCAGCGCATCGTTTCTTTGTCTAAAAAAACGGTAAATTGAGATGCTTTACTAGCCCATGTCTCTTCCCTCCCTATCCTGTAATACACGGTTCCCCAAGCGAAGCTTTCATAGTTACGGCATCAAAGCCGTAAACCGAGTCCTCGTAGTGGACGCTGTTGAACCAGTCGTTGCTTACTATCAAGTAAGTCGAGGCCAGGTCTCAAGTCTATAAACATTTTTATTTAATTTAAGTCTTATATTTATTTAGAGGATATATACTATTATAGAATTTGATGAACTTTTCCTTACTGATGATGATGATAATGATTTATTACTACATATATGTATAATAAAATAGAGATAACTTAAACACTTTCGTTTTATTTACAACTATTCCTACTTTATACTCGTATCCATCATTTATCCACAGTATAATAAGTATTATTATAGGAAGTCAACTGGTACATAATTTCTATCTATGGCACCACTTTGGATCCTTTAAACCAGCCTTTCCCAACCTTTTCCAAGGGCGGACCCCTAGCCGACCGCTCCCGTCAAGCGGTCAGCTGCACCACTATGCTTTCGTAATAAGAGTATTCTTGTTTTGTCCGCGGACCCCCTGGGATAGGCCCGCGGAACCCTAGTGGTTCGCGAACCTCAGGTTGGGAAAGGCTTCTCTAAACGATGCGTGAAGAAGCACCTTTGGCCGGCATAATGACTGCTTGTATGAAAAGTATTGTGAAAGCGAGGAAGTTATCTTAGGATTGGGGCACTCCATTGGTTGCGTATCCCTATGGGAAAAAAGGCATGAAAATTTGATTGATTGGTTATATATAGGTAAAACCTGTTTACGTATTACAGCAGACTTGAATTACCGGAACTCATTTGTAATGAGAAATCTACAAATATAGAAACAAATACCTCAATTATGTCATAACCTGACGTATTTTGACGTGACAACGTCTTATAATTCGATGAAGCCGGCTGCACGTACGAAATAACATGACTCATGCGGCGTTACCTCACTGGCGTTCCATTTAAGGCTTGAAGTGCAAGCGAGAGCGCGGAACGAGCGACAAAGAGGCACGCACAATCGGCCTTCGCATTCGGCAGCGTTCGACATCTGTCTCTCTCCTACTCGAGTGAGCGATGCGTACTATTAATATTACTAATATTAATATTTTAATATACAATTTAAAAAAATTACATAATTGTATTTATGCATACAAATAAATGTAACTTGATCAATTCAATTGTGATTTCCATTTACCTCCTTCTCTATATCCATACAAAATATCTATCAAACAAATAAAATTAAAATTTTCTTTTGAAAAATGCAACCATTCCATCAGTATTTTCTTATGACGATGTCACGTCAGTAAACCGACTTTACAGACAACCGATTTTTTCCCTTTCGATGCAAGCTTGGTTACTTTTATATATGGAGAAGAATAATGTATAATTTCATGAATAAAATAAAAGCCAATAATTAAACCAAATGTTTATTTTATTTTAAAATTTATTAAAAAAACACCCATTGGCGATGTGAAATAATAAAATATTTAAACTTATATCCTAACTTAACCAGACTAGGTTACTTTCTGCAAGTAATCATTAATCAAAGTCTGTATTGCCAATTACTTTACTACATAGATCATCGCTGCTACCTATGACCTATCTAATCACACTTCGTTACCCTTGTCAACGATTATGGATTAATTCCCTGCCAAGTTTGCCTGGCATGTTATATAAGCAAAAACATGAAAATCATTCATATTTTACCACAATCATTGTTTATGGACACAGTGGCGTAGCGTGACGGGGGCGGAGGGGGCCACCCGCCCCGGGCGGCACATTTAGGGGGCGGCAAAATTTATAAAAACTGAAATAAATCGTTTAAATTTGAACCTGAAATTCATATTTTTGTTGTACCTATGATTGAAACTCCTAAATAAGGGGGCGGCAAATTTTTTTTCCGCCCCGGGCGGCCGACTTCCACGCTACGCCACTGTATGGACATGCGCTCAGTGTTTCCATACTACTCGTATATTTTAATCAAAGCCACTGAGCTAAACGCACCTCATGAATTCTCTATGGATTTAATTATTATCATAGTAACAATTATATTATTTTAAAGGTAACAATATTAGTTTAATTCGTACAATTCTACTGCTATGCATGCAGACACCATCGACACTGTTATTTTATTTTTTCCAACAAATTTTATGTTTTTTATGGAAAGTCAATGCCTCTGCATGCGTATAGTGGTATAAAGCAAGCTACCTATAACAATAATAGAATTCTAAATTACATAACCATAATAAAACTTTTAAAAGAGGAGAACTTAATGCCTTTAGGCATGTTTTACCAGTTAACTTATGGAAGATGTGTGCGGTGATTTAATAGATAATAAAATAGATATATTATATAATTTTACATAAACATTAAATAAATATACATACATAAATTAAATACATATTAATATTAAATCAATCAATCAAATTGTCACGCTTTTTTCCCACGGGGATAGGCAGAGACAATGGAGCGCCACTTACCACGATTCTTACACAACTCCCTTGCTTCCTTCACATCCACAATTCTCTTAATACAGGCTCTGTGGTTATGGACAGTAGGCAACCTAGCTTTCTTGAGGATGTCTCCGACTTGGTCGGAAAACACTCTCCTGTGCCTGCCTTGTTTAACGCATCCATCCACATCAGATTAATAAATTCCTTTCGTCAATCTATAATACCTTCACTCATCCTTTCCATGTGCCCAAACCATCGAAGCATTCCTTTGTCAATCCTTGTCACTACATCTTCTTTCAAACCACATCTATCACGCAATGTGCTATTCCTATTCTATCTGCTATCGTCACTCCACATACACTTCTTAATGACCGCTTCTGCCACACCCAACATTTACTTCCATGTAGGAATAAGTGCCGCATTATGACAGCCATCCGTGACTTAATATTAAGTACTATTATAATTTCTGTTACAATTATTTATAATACATAACGCTAAATTAGGCGGATTTATAGGACCAAATCTATTAACATACTATACTTACACGCTT
Source organism: Tinea trinotella (assembly GCA_905220615.1). Classification (NCBI taxonomy): domain Eukaryota; kingdom Metazoa; phylum Arthropoda; class Insecta; order Lepidoptera; family Tineidae; genus Tinea; species Tinea trinotella. The sequence goes on from HG992305.1 coordinate 9,577,458, forward strand.
ATATAATTAATTACTCAGTATTAATTCAAAAAGTTATAAAAAGTCTTTAAATTCAGTCTCTTAGTTATAAAAAATTTAAAGAGAAGAATAACTAAGCCCATGTTTAAAATTTTGATTTCTATAAAATTCGGTGCTGATTAGTACGCCAATCGAGTAAGACAGCGGATAGGAGAATGATAAATTTAAGCACGAAGACTATTGAAAACACATCTTGAACGAGGGATACTACATATTTATACATTTCTCTTGTAAATAAACCTTTTCAACAAAACTAAAAAGCTGCATAACCAGCTGCATTTAAAACTGGGTTGCCTAGTGCCCATAGCCGTAGAGCTTGTATGAAGAAAATTGTGGATGTGAGGAAAGCGAGGGAGTTATGTCAGGAACGTGGCAAGTGGCGCTCAAATGTCTCTACTTGTCCCTGTGGGAAAAAGGCGTGACAATTTGATTTATATACACCAGCGTCAAATTGTTAGTTAAAATAGGTAACAAATGTATAGAATATTCCTACATCCATGTTTAGCGGCTAATTACTACTAAGCTCCCCATTACACACTTATTTGAAAACATTAAAATTATTAACCAATGATTCATGCAAACATTATTCATTAGATTAATATAAATTTGTGCACTATCTAGTTTCCATTCAATTATATTATACTATTTTACTTTGGTGCGCTGGACGAGATCGCCCTAATTTTGGTTAATTGTGGCTCGACATGTGACATCTTTAAAACCCATCTTTACATCTGTAAATTTACAACCCTCTTTACAGATCAATTTACAAAATCACAATAATTAATTATTTTTATACGTTAAACACTAGTCAGTACAAAACATTGCAAATAGTAACAATTTATAGAGATTAACAATATATATAAACTATATAAGTTATAAAACTATAAAATTAAATACACATATAACTTGAAAGAATAAAAATAAACCATATAAACTATAAAATAATAAACACTTATATCTATCTATAAAAGAAAAATAAATATTCTTCAAAACTTATATTAGCTTTAAACAGACTTCTAACATTTGTTGTACTTTCGAACAAGCAGCAATCGAAAATAGGAAACAGCGTAATGATAAGCTGTGACAAGTACCGTAATAAATATATCTAAGTGTATTTGTAAAATAAGGCCTCTCCTCTAGGAATCTGTCGATAAATGTTATCACCAAGGGTTCCAAAACAATTCCAAATCGCTCAGTCAGTGCTTTAATAGCAAAAGTATAAATCTACTTCGAATTTATTAAATACTACCTTTTTAAATTTTTCTTTATTAAGTTTTTTTTATTAAGAACAAAAATCTATTTATTATTATGTCTCGGCATATGGAAGGACCCCGACTGATGTTAAGTGGAGTGAGGACCATGGACGCTAAACCTACCAGTTAATAACTACAAGTAACAGACGCATCCAATATCCGTAATTCTAGTTGGATCTGACAACTTTCTATCTGTTCCCTAAACGCGTCTGGTCTGTACACTTGAAAGTAGTACTACCCCGGATACCTAAACATGACATATGACCACAGAATTCCTACCATTCTTATAAATCTTGAGTATAGATATAACAAGTAAACAAGATTTTAAATAATACCACCAATGGACAATGTCGCCCTAAATTATGTAGATATAAAAAACTAAAAACTAACATAGCAACAAAATGGTAACCTGATTAACTAAACAATATAAAATAAATTGTGCTAATCCAGTTATTTACCCTGACAGTATCAATGGCGTTTAAATGAATTCGGTGACGTTTCCATTAGCATACTGATGTAATAATCGAAGGCTCTGCGGTCCGATTGTGTAACTCTGATGATGGGCTTCGATTTGATAGTTAAACTCCATTACTAAAATTCCAAATTTAAGTAACGGCCGCGCAACGCAATGTTCATTACCATTGACAGTTGAAGCTCACTGACACTCATTGACAGAATAAATAACGTTTGAGTGTCCATCATGATGGCGAGTGTATTGTAACGAGTAAGTATGAAAGCAATATACCAGGAATGAACCATGTATTTCGTAGTTATCACCATAAGTAAGTGAGAATGGCGGGTGACATCAAAACCTGAACAAATATTGCATTTTCTTTGTGTGAAATAACTGCCATACTAATGTACCTTAATATAATTACAAGCAATAGCTGATGCGACAGATCGGTAAGAAATAAATGGGAAACATTATTAGAGCCTACTAAAGTTTTAATAGTAATAATGCTATAATGATTAGGAACATTCCTGGTACACTTTTATACTTACTGCATGCATATTCGTTATAATTTACCCGCCATCCTGAACACACATTAATGACACTACATTTAAAATAAACGAAACACATCTTTGAAGCCCATTGTCCTTGAAATTCTTGAACTATAGCTCGGACTCATGACTATTCTCATCGCAATGATAATGGGCTTGAAATTCATTGCCATTAGAGTTACGCAATCGGCCTCCTGAGCGCAATGAAACCATTTACCGCACGTATAGACAGCACATTGACAAATGTCTTATTCACTTACCATGTCTTACAGGACATGGTTTTATTTTCGGATGTATTTAAACATGTTTTGTGTGTATTCTAACATGGATCGCACGTGCCGATACAAAAAAATATTTAGAAATGCCACATAATAGCAGTCTTTTAATTTACATTAATATATATTTTTTTTGTTTTCACTATCTGCAATCAGTCATCCAGACTATGATCAGATACGTTGTGTGATCACAGGCGTGTTGAGCGTTGCCTCCATTGAGACCCACGCTCTTCAGTAGTGCAGTTTTATTATCTGCCGTCCAGTTCGTGAAAGTTCCAGCGCTTGAGCCTTCCACTAGATTTCATTTCTCTGAGCTGCCTGGCCAGCTCATTTGGATGATCCAGACGGACCTTGTATTGGGTGGCGTAATTTTGGATCTCTTCCCTTACTGTTGGTATATTCAAATTCCCATGCAGTTCAGCTATTGTTATGAACCATGGGGGGTTGGATAGCTTCTTCAGGACAGAGTTCTGCAGTCGTTGTAGGATTGCTATGTTGGAATCGCTGGCACTTCCCTATAGCTGTATTCCGTACGTCCAAATTGGTTTTATGGAGACTTTGTATATCAACAGCTTATTTTCCATTGATAATTTGGAGTGTTTACCCAACAGCCAGTAAAAACTCCTGGCTCTTAGGTTGGCAGCATCCTTTTTCTGGTTAATATGCTCTTAGGTTGGCAGCATCCTTTTTCTGGTTAATATGCTCTTTCCATGTCAGTCGTCTGTCGAGGTGCATACCCAGGTACTTGACACAGGTGTTATGTGGGAGAATTTCGTTGCCGAGCTTCACTGGTGGGCAGTTGCCTTCTAGCAGAGTGAAAGTGATGTGAGTTGATTTCAAGGCACTTGCTCTTATGCGCCATTTCGTCAACCATTTCTCAACTCTGTTTAGGGCAATCTGGAGCATGTTGGATGCAATCTGTGGGTTTTTACTACCAGCCAGGAGAGCCGTGTCATCTGCAAATGTGGCTATGGTGACATTTTCAGTTTGTGGAAAATCAGCTGTATATATGACATAAAGCATCGGACCAAGCACAGACCCCTGTGGGACCGACGCCATTACGTCGTAGAATTTGGACATACTGTCACACTCTTTGACCTGGAATAGTCTGTCGGAGAGGTAAGACTTTATTATTGGGAAGAATGTGTGGGGGAGCAGTGTCTTTAATTTGTAGAGTAGGCCCTTGTGCCACACTTTGTCAAATGCCTGTTGCACATCCAAGAACGCCGCAGAACAGTATTCCTTTTGTTCTAAGGTTTGCCTAACTTTATTGCATACTCTGTGTACTTGCTCGATTGTAGAGTGATTGTGTCGAAACCCAAATTGGTGATGTGGGATGACATTTTTCTCTATCAGAACTGGAGCCAGTCTACAGAGTAGGATTTTTTCAAATAGCTTTGACATGTTCGGTAACAAGCTTATCGGTCGGTATGAGCTCACTTGGTCTATTGGTTTACCATCCTTGTGTACCATCGAGATTTGCGAGACTTTCCAGATCATGGGGAAATAGCCAACTCTCATCATTCCATTAAAAATCATCATCATGAGTACGATAGCTTTTCTTGGCAGCTCTTTGAGTACTTTGTTGGTAATGAGATCGAACCCAGGTGCTTTTTTGTCCTTTAGTCTTCGGATATGCTGCTTGACTTCCCCAGGTGTAGTAAGCTTGAGAGGTAAATCAAGCTGAAAGTCCTGGCTGAGGACTAGGTCAAGTTCTGTAGTCTCAGTACCGCTAACAATGTTCGGCTGAAATATATTAAAGAGGTGTTCTCCAAAAGTGTCTGCCTTTTGTTGACAAGTCAACAAGCCCATTGACTTCCAACTCTTATTGGAGCCTTAAATTTTTGTGGTTGATTCATGTATTTTGTAGCTTTCCATAGTGAGTAGTCAGTGTGGGCAGTAGGTGTCAATGACTTGATATATTCCTTCAGTGTATCGTTTTCTATTTCCTTCATCATAGTTTTTAGCTCGCGTATCTTTTTGTTTAGAGCTGTTTTATCAGCTGGGTGTCTACTGGTTTGCCAGATTCTGCGCAATCTTTGTTTTTCTAGAATTTCTAGTTTTAATTTGAGTGGTAGGTTCTTATGTTGGAATGTACTGATATTAGATGTTGGGGTACATTCCCAACATGCACTTTGGATAGAGACTGTTAATTTTTTTACTGCTACTTCAATATCTTCCTCAGTTTTTAGTGGTATTTTCAGTTCTATCCTTTTATCTACTAGTTCTCGGAACTCGTTCCAATCTGTGCGCTTGTTGTGTATTGGTGAAGTTTTTTCCGTGTTGATTATTGTATTGCTGACTGTCAACAGCACTGGCGTGTGGTCAGATGAGGTGTCTAGACATGACTCGGTCGAGAAGTAGTGACGTGACATTCCCTTTATAACGAAAAAATCTATTAGGTCTGGAATCCTTTTGTTGTCAGTAGGCCAGTACGTGGGTTCAGTTGTTGAGATTGCAGTTATATTATTGCTTGTTAGACTCTTTTTTAGCTCTCTCCCTTGGTCGTAGTAAGTCTTGATCCCCAATGTGTATGTTTGGCATTCCAGTCTCCTCCAACTATGAATCGTCCGCCAAGAGTAGTGAAGAAGTCACTGTACATATGCTCTTTTATATTGTGCCGAGGTGGGCTGTATACTGCTGATACATTGAAGTACCCACACTTGTCTTGGACGGCAATGTTTGTTGATTGAAGGTAGTTTTTGTTGTACTCAGGTAGGAGATGATGTTTAATGGTAGACCTTACAATAACTGCTGATCCACCATGTGCCTGGCCGCTTGGATGATTCGTATTATAGGTGACGAAGTGTGGTATGTTTAATGTGTCTTTGTCAGTGAGATGGGAGTCCATATTAAGACAATATCTATTTTGTGCAAGTTAATAATGGCCTCGAGTTCCAGTTTATTTGGTTTTAGACCATTTATGTTCCAGGTCATTATTCTAAGTGCTATTACTTTGACAGTTTATTGACGAGTGTAGCTATAAGTCCCAAGAGGGAGCTTATTTGTTGTAGTAGATTGTCTATTTTTTGAGACTGCATGAGAATCAAATCATTTGTTGAGTGGTTTGTAAGGGCGTTGTTTTGTGGATTAGTGTTAAGTACCTCTGCATATGTTAGTTTGCCAGTTTGTGATTTCTGTCTTCCAATGTATTCGGAGTTGGTGTTTGTCTTTCTCTTTGTGTATCATGATTTATGTGTCTTGGCCTGTAGCTTTGGGCACTTTTTAATTTCCTTTCTAGAATCTCTCTGTAGACTGTACAGCCTTTGTAGTTGGCTGGGTGACTGCCTTGACACAGTGCACAGACTGCAGGTGTGTTCCTATCTCGTTTGGTACATTCTGATGTCTTGTGAGCTTTGGCACACTTTACACATCTATAAGGCCTTAGGCAATTATTTTTACCGTGACCATATTGTTGGCATCTGGTGCATTGTACAATATTTTTATTTCTTTTAGGATCCTCGATTTTCACACTTGTGTGGAATATGTATTTTATACTTTTTACAGCTTTATTTTGAGGGCCTGGCTCTAGGTTTACAAAAAACGTTGATGTTGGTATTTTGTCTGGTCCAAACCTAGCATTGACGATTTCTCCTCTTACTTTATTGCCTGTCTTTTCTATTTCATTGATAATTTCCTTATGTGGTGCTGTGTGGTGTAAGTCTCTTATTACTATTCGGTAGCATTTTTCATTCTTAGGGGTAAATATGTGCCCTATCAGAGACTTTTCTCTAACCAATCTCATCAAGTTCTTGTAGGATTCAATGTTTTTACAAGATATTCTGAGTTGGTTCCTTGTTATAATTTTGAATTATTTTTCCAAGACGGTTTCAATTGTGGCTGTAAGTTTGTTCACATCTTCAATGCCATAAAGAACGATAGGAGGTGGTTTATTTTCTTGTATTGTTTTTGTTATGTCCTTTTGGTCTAATGGTAGAGTTGAGAATCTATTCTTTATAGGTACTTGGTAAGCTGGTATTGTTTTAGGGGTATGAATTTGATCTGGTGATAGTTCAGGTGTTAGCTTACGTTTTTTTCGTTGTGTGGGAACTCTTTGCCATTCGGAGTTATTGTGGATGTTTTCCGGGTCACTATAAGAGTTGCATTGGGACTTCGGGCTGAAGAAGCTTTTGTGGAACACTTGTTGTATCATCATTGGTTTCTTCGGACTGGGATTACTTTTGTCAGGTGTGTGCTTTGGGATATGTGCGTTTTGTATGTCCGCTGTAATGTGCTTTGTCTCACAGATGCCAGAAGTGGACTTCGATTTTGGTGGGGTTCGAGTTAGATTACTTCTTCTTAAGAACGGGTTTTCATCACGGTGTGTTAGCGAAATATTGCCCTCCCCCAGAATACGTGGGGCAGCCTGAAACATGATCATGCTCAGGGAGGTATTCTCCAGCATGGCTGGTACCCTCCTGGGGTAGTTTATTTTTATATTGCGCTTCCATCATATTTATTGTTCCACTCTTATCGGGTGTGGCACCCCGATAAGAGTGGAGATTAATATAAGGTACCTTAAATAATCGCATTAAGATCTAAAGTGCCGTAAAAACTGTTATTTGTAAACTAAAAAAGCTAGATAGATCAACAACTCAATCGGCAACAGATAAATCGATTTAAACCATATTATTAGTAAACTAATTTTCCTATATGGTATGAGTGGTGATGATGAACAAGTCATAGAAAATAACTATAAAACCGCAATAAACTGCTCCCCAAACAGAGGCTACAGACGGAACATTAACGCGAAATAAAATAGTAAATTGATTAAAACTAGAGTTGTTAAAATGAATCTCAAGCGATTTACTGTTGCTGACTGACAGTCACGCCTTTTTTGTTTTGTAATTATATCAGTTTTTACTGAAGAGGCACATTAACATTTGGTTTTTTATTTGATTTAATTTAGAGAATGCAGCATCTTCTAAAAATAGGAATTGATGCGTTCATCAATACAATACCAACTGCTTCATCGAAGACATTCCTCAGTCCATCCTGTAAATAAAATGTTTTATGTCTTTAGAACCACTTAACCTACCATCTTAGTATTTCCAATGGATCGAGATCTTTCCATTGGATCAGAAGTAAAGAAGCCACAAGAAATAAATTAAAAAATAGTAATTTATAAGCGATCGTTTCCCAATTTTAAACAACAAATAGTCTCTTAACTTTTCATCATTGTTGTTTAATTAGTATTGCATAACTTCCTTCGTGTGATCTGCATTTAAATATAAGATCAGCTGATTTTCTATCCCTTATAGCGTGTATTAACATAAATAAATCGTCGTCCTCCTTCTCTTCTAATAAAAGTAACAAAAGAGTGTCTGACATCCTTTATCACTCAAAATTTTATAACGACTGAACGACTATGTAGCTGTCCGTGTATTTAGTCCGTAGACTGCTGCAATGTGGCTGCAGCCGCCATCGGAATCCCACCTTAACCCTTTACTGTTCTATTATAATCGTATGTAGAATTTATAATTAATAAATCATATTGTTAAATTAACTTTAAAATGCTATATACTGTTCTAATTCGTTTATTATTTGTGGTTTTTAAACTTAAATATCCGTTAGTTAAATATAATAAGTTGTAGAATTGTTATTTTAAATGTTTGAATAACGACGCATGGGCAGTGACGTAACCCCGGCGCGTATCACTTGAGGCGGACAGAGCCTGTCCTCGGCCTGCTTGCCGGCCCTCCTCTCCGGCCGGAAGACGTAGCTCGATCGCAGCCCGCTTGCCGGCCCTTCCCTTCATCTAAGAGAGCCACGCTGATAAATCCGATATGGAGTACAACAAAATAAGAAAAAAGCATAGATGTTGTGTTAGCAATTAGTAAAGTAATGAAATGGCCTAACAATTTATATAGCGTAGTTTTTGTTATCATTTCTTATAATAAAGGTTAGTTATAATAACGAACCTTTGTAAAGGATGAACATTCCACATATTTGGCAGCCCCAATAACCTCAGCCAAATACTCTCCTCGTTCATATGAGATGGGTATCATCCTACGTTTAGCAAGCCTTTTGATGGTAGCAGCATCATTTCTTAAATCAATCTGTGTGCCGACCAACAAATATGGCGTTTTTGGCCGATGTAGAGTTATTTCTGGTAGCCACTGTAAAACAAAATGAATATATTGTAAATAATAGATAATATAGAGATAATAGAGCGCCACTTTTCGATCCTGACACAACTTCCTCGCTTCAATTACATCCTCAATTCTTCTTTTCATACAAGCTCTATGGTTATGGACACTAGGCAACCCAGTTTTTTTGAGGTTATCTCCGATTTGGTTGAAAACACCTCCTGGGTCTGCCTCGTAAACGCATCCATCTTCATCTAATTTATAAATTCCTTTCAATTTTAAAAAATATTATGACAAAAATCAATCGTATTTTACTTTTATTTTATAATTATTTCTTTTAATTTAGTTTCATGTTTATGCCAAATATATTTGATGTTATTGAACCTATTATATATATATATATGTATATAAACTAACCTTATCTTTTATATTAACAAATGAAGCGATATTCACAACACTGAAGCACAACAGGATCACATCTGAATATGCATAGCTCATTGGACGCATAATGTCATATTCTGTTTGCCCTGCAAATATTACAATGATTTTGTTACTAACAAAGCTCACTAAAGCAACATTTTTTTGCAAATATAACAATATAATATACCAAGTGAGTGATGAGTGGTATTTCTAGCAGCCTGTGGATGATAGTCAACTGTCCAGTCTGCAAAGAACGGCACCACCACTTTAATGTGTACAAATGAAAATCACAAAGTGACTGACGGTTAATGTTTAAGACCTATTATAAATTTTAACTTACATTAGGTCTCAATCTACAAAAGCACTACTGGCCATTTAAATTAAAAATATTATTGCTTACTACATTCCGTTTTCAAATTATATTTATTTAAAAACATGAAATGCTTCTATCAAAATCAATCAAATTGTCACACCTTTTTCCCACAGGGCTAAGCAGAGACAATGGACGCCAATTACCACAATCTTGACACAACTCTCTCGCTTCACATTCACAATTCTATTCATACAAGCTCTATGGTTATGGGTACTAGGCAACCTAGTTTTCTTGAGGATGTCCCTTCTGGGGCCTCGTTACCTGGTTAAACGCATCAAATTTAAATTTCAAAATCAGTCTTCTGTTTATTGATTAATATTATGTACAATCACAATTCATATTTATCGTTATTATGGATTCGTTACAAAATCGAGTAATTATTGAATATGAGTGAGCACACAATCATCACACAACCATTAATATATTATCTATTAGGTATTCTACAATGAAAACTAAAAATATATACCAGGAGTGTCATATATTGTCAGGGTGTATACTTTTCTTCCAATCGTCCTAATGATCTCAAAACTGTCGAAGGCACAAGCAGTGTAGTCTGGTGGAAAGTTATCATTTTTGTATCTTGTAAGCAGGTAAGTCTTGCCTACTCCCTCATCTCCACACATCACAACTTTGATTCTCCTCATCTTCTTAACCTAAATAAAATATTTTAAAATTAATCTTAATATCAATCAATCAATCAAACTGTTGGGCTCATAAGGGGAGTGATATGTAATCCTTTAATTAGGTACTCCATATTCAGGTCTACAAATTGATATCAGCGCATGTATAGGCTCATGCCAAGAAACAGTCTAGTTAAATATGTTTTTTATTACCTTTGGATTCCCATATTTAATTTTATACAATCTTAAGTAAAAGCTCTGACTATAAGAGTTAATAAATGTTTGTAAAATACAGTCTATACTGGAGGTTGGAGCATGTTTGAATCTAGGGTTCTTCTTTATGTAAACATTTAAGAATAACTTATTGTATTTTTTTACATTTCTATACTAAGCGCTTGTATCATAGAAACAGGACCAAAGTACATAATGTCAAAGATACATTGGTACCGGCAAGTGGTTTTAAACCCGTGTTTGCTTTGCACTACCACTACACCACGGTCGCCTTATAGTAAATTATTATTATTAAAGAACAAAGAAATACTTACGTATCAATTTTCACAAAGGGGGCAAGCGGCGGTAACCTCTTTTATTTGGCAGTAAAAAGAATATAATTCTTATGAATAGAATTATTATACGCTCGTTTGTAATGGCCCATACATTTAATACGATCACAGACTACAGAGAGTACTAATACAATTATTTTACGTGAATAAGATTTATATACACTGTAGTGTTTCTTTCATTACATGAGTGTAAATATGTTTATGATGGTTTTATAAAAAAAAATAGTAATGCGGCCGAAAGCCTTTACTAAAACGTCGGAAGGAGTCTTGGAGGGAATACGAAGAAACGCGGTTTACAGATTTAAATCACTTGTCTTTACTTGTACAAATTTAAAATGATATCTGAATAACACTCCCACCTTCGTTATACATTAATATTCAAGAAACACAAGTTTTACAAAATATTTAAAATTTCACGACCGGTCACTTGCACTTTCCCGCTAAAAAGTAAATATCCAAAAATATACCTTGAGCTCTGCAACCGCGATGTCAAAGTTACAAAGAGTTGGAACCAGAGACAACTAATCTCTATATGGTTGGTACGATGACCAACGCCACCCCAGCCGGTGAAATTTTAGATTCTCTATAAATGTCTATAACCGATCGATAGGTAAAATTTATTACTTTAAGTATTAAAAATAAAAAAATTCTTACTCTTTTATTTTTCGAGTTGTTAAACCAAATATATATTTTTAGGTTATGTTATTTTTGTAAGGCTCATACCATTAAAATATAGAATATTTTTACATTACGTCTAACGAATAATTTATGACTTACGGCCGCTAAAAAGTCAACATGATTAAATTTAAGTTTCTAGGTTATTAACATTGTTTAATTTGTTATTAATAGATAATAGCATAACGCCTGAAATTGATCTTATTTTGAATCTATTTGAATTGATTTATTGAATTGTCACGCCTTTTTCCTACAGGGATAGGCAGAGACGATGGACCGCCACTTGCCACGATTCTAATCCTAACACAACTCCCTCGCACCCACAATCCCTTCCTAATATAAGCTCTTGCTAAGCAACCCCAATCTACTTTGACTCATCGTGTCCAAGCCTTTATGACAGGGTCTGGCACAAGGCCCTTCTTTCCAAGCTCGAAACATACGGTTTACTTGACCGTGTTCCTTTTGTAATTAAAGGCATGCTGGACCTTGGATCTAGCATTCATTGCTATGCAGACGACAGCACGGTGCACGGACGCTACACTGCCCGCCCCGCAGCCGGAAAACAGTAGATAGCTGATATGAGAGAATCTGTTGTAGCGGAGCTGAACCGGGTTCTTGGATGTATTTCCCACTGGAGCGACGAGAACCTAGTTAAGTTCAACGCAAACAAGACTCAGGTGTGTGCGTCCTCTATCGCCTATATCACGGAGAATGTTCCGAGGAGTTCTTTAACCTTGTACTTACCTCTTCTTTTCACACCCGTAATAACCGCACAGGTCGGGGGAAGCATCCGCATTGTGCTGACCGAATCGGCAGTCGAACTAAAAGGTTCGATGCGTGGTTTCTTTGTAGGACAATCGGCAAGTAGAATACTTTAACAGCCCATGTGTTCTCTCCATCCTGTAACCTTGGATCGTTCAAACGATTCGTGAAGTAGCACCTTTGGCCAGCATGTGGCCACCAGTGATGGTGACTGGGGCAGCCGTGAGTACTCAGTTTTTGCATTCGTCGGCACTCTTGGAACTCTTCTTGCTTGCCATCAGGGGGGTCGAGGTCAGGTCCAAAGCTTTCGAAACATCGGAATCAAAAAATTGAATATCAACAATCAATATGAACGTGTTAGCCGCATAAAATTCGTTTAACTCATTAACCAATTTTCGGGCGAAATCTAAATCTAATCTAAGAAAATAATCCTAATCAAAATAACGGTATAAAATTAATGTTGTATTGATTGTATTGACTAAAAGCCTACGTGTTTGGCGTTAGCTGTAAGTGTTGGTTTGTAAATGAATGAATAAATAAATAAATAAATAAATAAATAAATAAATGTTTTGTCATCACATATTTTCATATTATGTAGACGTCTGGAAATATAAAAAAATTAGTTACAGACATACAAGTCAAGCTATTAAAAGTCAGTTAATTAAAAAGAAAGACCGAGTCTTCAGAGAGCAAAGGACCTTCAATAGAACACGCAAAGAAGCGAGTAATTATTTTTATTTTATTGTATTGTGCCTCGCCATATGACATATGGCGGGGACCTGATGTTAAGCTGTAGTGCGGTCTATGAATGGATGTAACTGCTCCTACAGGTAAATAACATAGCAGTCACATCTACTATGCCGGCCTAGTTGAAACCGAAAACTTACAAGCTGATTCCGAAACGCGACTTATTCACTTCACGGTCTGTATACTTGTAAGTGGTGGTAGTACCCCGGATCGGCAGGCTGGGCACCACGGCATACTACTTTTTGATAATCAGACCCTTGGACTCTTCAATACTTTTAATAATTAATTAAATTAAATATAAAATAAAAACTGTGAAACAAGTATTATAGGTCTGTGGGTTAAATGTTTAGTTTACGTATCAGGCGTGGTACATTGGGTCTGCAGACCAGTTTGTTATGCGTAAAGCCCTGGGTTCGATTTCCGGTCGGAGCAAATACTTGTTTCGTAGCTTTTATTCGTAAGATTTAATCGAATTAAATATTTAAGAGCTGGAGATTTGCTCCGGGTCTGATTATTAAAAAGTAGTTGGCAATGGTGCCCAGTCTGCCGAACCGGGATAGACTTATACCACCACTTACAAGTATACAAACCGTGAACTGACTCAGTTGCGTTTCGGGGTCAGATTGTAAGTTTCCGGTTTAAATTAGGCCGACATAGTGGATGTGACTGTTATTTAACTGTAGTAGCAGTCACCTCCATTCATGGACAGAACTCCAGATAAACATCAAGTGCCGTCATATGTCGAGTCACAATAAAAAAAGCCCCGTTCATAATTTTAACAGGGGATAAAATCGGTCAGGTTGTAAACCCTCTTGGTAAGCGCAAGTTCGTTTATAAATTGACGCATTTTTAATAATAGTTAGACCTCATTTTTACGTTTGGTATTTGGACGACGGGACCCTAGGAGGTGATGTGAATACTGTGTTTTCGGACCTTTTTTTAATCAAAAGTAAATTTGAAGCCATTGGTTTGGAGCTTAATTTTAGCAAATGCGAACTTTTTATAAATAACTGCGCCTTAAATTTAAACAACGTAAAACAAAAATTTAATATTTTGGCTCCAAATATTAAAATAGTTAACAGTAATTTACTTTACCTTTTAGGTTCTCCAATTTTTGATGAATCTATTTCTGAATATATTAATAATTCAATTACTAAATTTCAAAATTCTGCTGATCGTCTCCTTGAAATTAGTCCACATTATGCACTTTGCATCTTAAAATTCTGTCTTTTCGTCCCAAAATTCACGTATGTGCTCCGTTGCTGCTCTTTTTGGAATTACCCAGATCTTTTAAAACATGTAGACGACTTAATAAAAAATAGTTTAGAATCAATTCTTAATATGCAGCTGAACGAGCAATCTTGGACCCAAGCATCCCTACCCATCCGTTATGGTGGTTTAGGGATTCGCAAAATTTCCAGTGTAGCTTTACCTGCCTTTCTATCTTCTGTCCATAGTTCAGCAAATCTCATAGGTAAAATTTTAAGGGCAACCCCTTCAAACTTTGAGATTGCTGCCTTGGAAGAAGCTAGAAACGCTTTCTTAATTGCATGCCCAGGTCAAAATTTTTCAATTTCTCCAAATTCACAGAGGAGCTGGGACGACATAAACTGTAAATTGACTTATGACAATCTTTTGAGCAGTAGTACAGGTTCGGCGCGTGCTAGGCTTTTGGCCGTGGGTACGCATGAGGCCGGCTACTGGCTTCACGCGTACCCTTCGTCAAATACAGGAACATTTCTTGAGCCTGACACGCTCCGAATCGCAACCTGTCTACGGCTTGGGGTTCCGGTCTGCGCTCCTCATAAATGTCCCTGTGGCAGTGATGTCGACAAGCTAGGACATCACGGACTGTCATGCCAAAAAAGTGCAGGCCGGTTCTCGAGACATGCCGCACTTAACGATATCATACGCCGGTCTCTTGCCTCCGTCAACGTGCCAAGTCTACTTGAGCCGAATGGTATTGCAAGAGATGATGGTAAGAGACCGGATGGTATGAGTTTGATTCCATGGAAGATGGGCCGGGTGCTGGTATGGGATGCAACCTGTTCAGACACGCTGGCACCTTCCCATCTACATGGAACCAACAGCAGAGCTGGTGCGGCTTGTGAAGAGGCTGAAAAAGCTAAAGCGTGCAAATACAGGGGTCTAGGCTCCGAGTATGATTTTGTCCCATTCGGTGTCGAGACCCTTGGTCCGTGGGGTCCTAGCGCTTTAAGGCTTTTTAAGGAAATATCAAAAAGGTTAGTCGACATCACAGGAGACCGAAGAGTTGGCAGCTACCTCGGACAAAGAATTAGTCTAACTATTCAAAGGGGGAACGCTGCCAGTATCTTCGGAACCTTGCCTAAAGGGATTCCTTTTAATAATGTATTTTAGTTATTTAACTAATATTAAATTTTATATGTTCTATATTAATTTTTTTTATGTATTAAAATAATGTTTTCATTATTAATGTTAAAACCTAATGACAATTAATAAATTAAATCCGTCCCTGTGTGATCAGAATTCTGATACAGGGGCGAATTTATGAACAAGTCTAAGAAGTTTTTAAAAATAATATAATACACAGTAATATAGTATTTTTATTGATTGTAGATCAATCAATTAATCAGTCAATCAAATTGTTACGCCTCTTTTCCACAGGGATAGGCAGAGACAATGGAACGCCACTTGCCACGATCCTCGCTTCCCTCACATTAACAATACAAGCTCTACGGTTATGAGCACTAGGCAACCCAGCTTTTTTGAGAATATCTCCGATTTAGTTGGAAATTTTTAAATTTGGTAATTTATTCATTAAAATATTTAGATTTTAAAAAGCGACATCTATGAAATTTCGATTAAACTACATAATAAATCATGATAGATAATTTAAGTAAATCGGCATTTTATTTTAATGGTTTTATAATAGATGGCGCTATGCCGGCATTCCACTTGTCGATTGTTCTACAAAGAAACTACGCACCGAACCGTTTAGTTCGACTGCCGATTCGGTCGACTAAATGCGGGTGCTCCCTCCGACCTGTGCGAGTATTACGGGTGTAAAAAGACGGGGTAGAAACAAGGTTAAAGAGCTCCTCGGAACATTCTCCGTTGTATAGGCGATAGAGGACGCAAGAAGCCGCCATGTCAGCGTAGTTGCATGGGCTCCAGAGTTCGCGTGACCACTGCATCACCTATAAGTCGGACAGCTTGACGCTGCAATGAATTTAGTGCATTAAGAAGATACTTGGCAGAGCCGTCCCAAAAGCGCGAACAGTACTCCGCGCAAGAAGCATTTTTTTTTAATTTTTATTGTGACGACATCTGATCTCGTTCCGCCTGATGATAAGCAAGAGGAGTTCCAAGAGTGACGACGACTGAGAAAGCCGAGTATTGTTCTCGGCTGCCTCAGCCGCCGTCACTATGCCGGCCAAAGGTGCTTCTTCACGCATCGCTTGAAGGATCCAAGGTCATAGGATGGAGAGAACACATGGGCAGGCAAAGCATTCCACTTGTCGATTGATCTACAAAGAAAAGACGCACCGAACTTTTTAGTTCGACTGCCGATTCGGTCGATAAAATGCGGATGCTTTCCCCGACCTGTGCGGGTATTACGGGAGTGAAAAGACGAGGTAGGAACAAGGTTAAAGAGCTCCTCGGAACATTCCTCGTGGTATAGGCGATAGAGGACGCATAGAGCCGCCATGTCTCTGCGTAGTTGCAGGGGCTCCAGAGTTCGCGTGACCTCTGCTTCACCTATGATTCGGACAGCTCGGCGCTGCAATGAATCCAGGGCACTAAGAAGAAACTTGGCAGAGCCGTCCCAGAGGTGCGAACAGTACTCCGCGCAAGAGCGAATCTGAGCCTTGTAAAGTAGCAGGCGAAGCTCCGGCGCGAAGAACCGCCGCACCTTGTTCAGGATGCCAAGTTTGCTGGAGGTGGTCTTAATGGCCCGCTCAATGAGGTCCCTGTGATTCAGGTCGCAGCATAGGGACATTCCAAGAATGTCTAGTATGTCCGAAGCACTGAGGGAGATGTTACAAAGAGAGGGAAGGGGAGTAAACGGGGATTTTTTCGTCGAGAACGCGCAAACCTGAGTCTTGTCTGCGTTGAACTGAACTAGGTTCTTCTCGCCCCAGTAGGTAATACGATCAAGAACCCGGTTCAGTCCCGCTACAATAGACTCTCTCATATCGGCGATCTCCTGTTTGCCGGCTGCGGGGCGGGCAGTGTAGCGTCCATGCACTGTGCTGTCGTCTGCATAGCAATGAATGCCGGATCCAAGGTCCAGCATGTCATTGATATGCAGAAGGAACAAAGTTGGCGACAGCACGGAGCCCTGAGGGACGCCGGCATTCACCGACATCCTGCGCGATGCGCTTCCATCCACAACGACGCGTATGGAGCGGTCCCGCAGAAAGTCAGCTATCCAACCCCGCAGACGGTCAGGTAAACCGTATGCCTCGAGCTTGGATAAAAGGCCCTTGTGCCAGACCCTGTCGAATGCTTTGGAGATGTCCAAGCCAACGGCAAGGGCTTCTTCATTACCATCCAACGCTTCACCCCAGACGTGCGTGGTGTACGCCAGAAGATCACCAGTTGACCGTTTCGGCCTGAAGCCATATTGACGGTCATTGATCAGCTGGTGACCCTCCAGGTAGGCCATGAGGCGAACATTAATTATTCGCTCCATGACCTTGTACAGTACTGAGGTTACAGCTATTGGACGGTAGTTTGCCGGGTCTGAACGGTCGCCTTTTTTTGGGACCGGTTGCACCTTGGCCCCCTTCCAAGCCCGAGGCACACAGCCCGATGCGTACGAGAGCCGGTACAGCCTCGTCAAGACGGGAGTCAATTCCGCTGCACAAGCGCTGGGACACCATCGGGACCACTGGCCTTCCTGATATCAAGCGATAGTAGTTCCATGCGGACATCGCGTTGTCTGATACGAATCTCAGGCATCGTATGTCCGCACGGACGCAGGGTGGGTGGCCCTGCCCCACGATCGTCAATACGCGAATTTGTGGCAAAGACTTCGGCCAGTAAATCGGCCTTCGCCTTCGCCGTATGCGCCAGTGAGCCATCAGGCTGTCTCAGTGGTGGCAGTACAGAACGACAGAAGTTAGATTCCACAGTCTTGGCGAGACTCCAAAAGCTGCGACTACCCGTTGGGTGCGCTAATAGACTCTCGCCAATCCTGGAAACGCGCTGTGCCTCCGCTTTTTTAAAGACCTTTCTGCAAGACTTGGTGGCACGATTATAGGCTGCTTGCAACTCATCCACGTGAGGGTCATGATTCTTTCGACTCCTGACCCATGCACTGTGAGCTGCGTTTTTCGCTGAAACAGCAGCCGCGCAGTCACTGTTGTACCAGGGCCTGCTCCGGTCGTTACGAGATGCTCAGTTGGATGGAACGTAATATTCCACCCCAGCGCTATCTCATCAGCAACGGCCGAGGCACACGTGGATGGATCCTCGGAGTTGAAGCAGCGCTGCCACCAGGGGAGCGAAGCGAAATAATTTCGCATTCCCTCCCAATCCGCTGACCGGTAGTGCCACAAACGTCGCACCTCTTTCCTGGCAGGAGGAGGCACGACGCGCGGCATTATCGTCTCGACCAGGCAGTGGTCAGAAGTCCCTAGAGGGGCCTTGACCGAAATTGTATACCCGGACGAGTTGAACGAGTGGTCAGTAGAAGGTCCAGCAGAGAAGGGGCATGACCGACAATGTCTGGCACCCGGGTGGGCTGGGTCACCAGCTGTGTCAGGTCATGCAGAAGGGCAAAAGCATGAGCGGCCCTTCCCGCGTGGTCGGTCCTTTGGGACCCCAACCACACCTCATTGTGTGCGTTGAAGTCCCCCAAGACCACGACCTCCGCGGTCGGGAACCGCTCCAGCGCTTTTCTGTCGCCCGGCTCAGAGAATCGAAAAGCCGGGTTGTCTCCGAATCCCCGTGGTGGGAACGGTATAGGCACCCGTAGATCCTGGCTTGGGAACCAAGGTCCACGTGTACCCAGAGGATGGACAGGGAAGGATCCTCCAAGCAAAGCAGACGGAGACAACAGATATCGGACCGGATGTACACACATACCCCGGCTTTCGCAAGGAATCTTTCCTCAAGCGAGTAGCCGGGGTACTATTCATGAAATCCACACCAAGCTCATCAATCTGAGCCTTGTATATACTACTTGTGTAATTGCAGGCGAATAGCAAGAATGCTGGATTTAAGTCGGCGACAGCACGAAGCCCTAAGGAACCCCGGCATTTACCGACACCCTGCACGATGCGCTTCCATCCACAACCACGCGTATGGAGCGGTCACGCAGGTAGTCGGCTATCTAGCCACGCAGACGGTCAGGTAAACCGTATGTTTCGAGCTTGGAAAGAAGGGCCTTGTGCCAGACCCTGTCACAAAGGCTTGGACACGATGAGTCAAAGTAGATTGGGGTTGCTTAGTAAGAGCTTATATTAGGAAGGGATTGTGGGTGCGAGGGAGTTGTGTTAGGATTAGAATCGTGGCAAGTGGCGGTCCATCGTCTCTGCCTATCCCTGTAGGAAAAAGGCGTGACAATTCAATAAATCAATTCAAATAGATTCTAAATAAGATCAATTTCAGGCGTTATGCTATTAAACTATTAATAACAAATTAAACAATGTTAATAACCTAGAAACTTAAATATAATCATGTTGACTTTTTAGCGGCCGTAAGTCATAAATTATTCGTTAGACGTAATGTAAAAATATTCTATATTCTAATGGTATGAGCCTTACAAAAATAACATAACCTAAAAATATATATTTGGTTTAACAACTCGAAAAATAAAAGAGTAAGAATTTTTTTTATTTTTAATACTTAAAGTAATAAATTTTACCTATCGATCGGTTATAGACATTTATAGAGAATCTAAAATTTCACCGGCTGGGGTGGCGTTGGTGGTACGATGTTCACAATCGAAATATCGATTAATTAATATCACTATTTTTTATATTTTTAGGTGAATATAATAATATGTATTAAAATCAAACATAAGCTCTGCGACAGATAATAAAGCTACGTAGGGTTGGTACGAGGTTGATAATCAAATTTTCTATTAATTATTGTTACTATTAATATTTGTATAATTTATAAGTATATATTAATATATTTTTGCAATAAAGAGCTCTGTGTACATCATTTTAACAATATTTTTAAAAAGCCCGTAGTGAGTAACACGATTTCTTAAATTACCATAGTTCAATCTATCATAGTTTTGTTCATCAGTTTTCATATTCAGGAAAATTATTTAGCTTATTATAACCTTTCTCAATAATAAATTACCTATAAAATACAATCAAATATTTGTATACAATCAAATACAATCAATTTTTGGTAAATCCAAAGATTTATTGATATTGAAAAACAACCGACAAAATTCCGAATGACCTTATTAATTACGAATGTATTAAATGTATTTTTATCCCCTTCATTTATAATATACCATAAGTGCAAATATGTCTGTATTTAATACTTATATTAGCGAGGTTATTTGCTCGTTCTGTTCTTAACTAAAACCAATAATCATGCAAGAAATAGAGGGCAGCTTACCCATTGGGCAATAAGCTGCTACAAAATTTCTGTACCGAGCTGTACCCACCTGACATACGAACGCACGGTATTAAATTTATTTACCGTCGAAGCGCTGAATTTTAGTTAGATTTCTGAACGTAGTACACTTTGTAGTCTGTGAACGTAGCTTTGCTACTTGCTGTTGAATTGAACGATCGATATTATATTTTCGGTTCCCACAGTTCAGTATCGTTGTGCGGCTCTGCGCAAGTGCACTTTTAATTAATTAATTTAATTAACAAAGCTACATTTTGTGATAAATAGGCATTTTGTGATTATAATGTGATCTCATCAGCAGTAAACTACTCTTTCAAGAAAACAAGTAAGTTATTAATACCTAAGCATTTACTCTTTTTATAATATAAATTATTACAATTTCAATACGCTGTACTATTTTATTATAATAAAATGAATTAAATTTAATATTTAAATGTATTTAAAATACTATTGTAATATGAAGTATAGATGGAAGACTTTAGTACTATGTGCGTGATTCGATCGTATCGACATTTAAAAGCTTATGATGTTACTAACAGTTTAAAAGCTTAATCTTCGTTTCGTTCGATGAGGATATTTTCTAAAATCAATAATATAATATCTGAATGCTAGTGGTGACATAGTTTTAATCATTGATTTACCTAATCAGCTAATTATTTTAACTTTATTTTAAAAGAATATAATTTTACAGGAATCTTTTGGGATTATTATCCAGGGGTTTTTCTTCTACAATGATATTAGGTATAGCTTATGATGCTATGGTTAGAAATATTTTTTTTTACAAAGAACAAGTGGTCTATAGACCTTAATCCCCATATGTAAACAGAATTCATAATATTCTATAATTTAATTCCACATCAATTATGTTCATCAGTGCTGGATTTGGGCATAGGCAACATAGACAGTTACGAAATAGTTATACGAAAATAGTTATATGAAAAACTTTTTTGTTTCTGCTTCTTTAGGAAAAGTAGACATTTAAAAATCAACAGTTAACTACAAACAATTTGAGGGCCTCCACTACATGCTCTGCGTATAGGCCGCCCAAGTCTAAATCCGGCGCTGAAGTTCATCAACCATACGTCTTGTGTGACCTCCTTAGTAACTAGTTGGAAACAGTTTGCCTACTTCCTTTAGCAGGTTTTCAGTATATCTAGACATTTTTTACTCCTTTTAAATACAGTGTAAACTCTTTATAACGAAAATCAAGGGACTAAGCATTTTTTATCATTATAGAGAGTTTTCGTTATATGGAGTGAACAAATACATATATGGGTTTAAACACATACCAACCAAGTTGTGCTCACTTCTACTTTATAGAGAGTTTATCGTTATAAAGAATAATGTTATAAAGAGTTTACACTGTATAATAAAAATAATTCTTGAATCTTTTATTGTTGAACTGAAATGTTTGTGTTTTTTATTGTGATGCAACATCGGACCTTAACTTAACTGATGGTGAGGAGGCACACAAGCTCTGACAACTTAAATAACTGATTCAATTTACGCTTGACTCAGTTACTATGCCAGCCATAGCTATTATGCAACTTAGAGGAGCCAAGGTCATGAGGAAAACACCGGGCTCTCACCGGCCAAAACACCACACTGTTTATAGAAACCTATCCAAGTGTTAGAATCTCAATTTATGACCGATGTGGACCCTTCGGGCACCTTTACATTATTGTAGCCTGTACGGTTTTCATTTGTGCGGAACGAGTGCACATCCCTCTCTTAGAGCCATTGCCCAGCTAGAGCATCAGCATCCATCCACAATTCGATTTACTCAGGCAATGATTCTTACCCTACTTCGAACAGACTGGGCATCTTAGCACATCTCTTTGCAGCGACCTGAATCACAAGGACCTTGAGCGGGCTATTAAGATCACCTCCCGTAAACTTGGCATCCTGAACAAGGTGCGGCAATTCTTCGCGCCAGAGTTTCGTTTGCTTTTATACAAGGCTTAAATTCGCTCTTGCGCTGAAGCGAATTCTCTGGAACGGCTCTGCTTTGGAGCCCCTGCAACCGCTCTGCTTTGGAGCCCCTGCAACTACGCAAAGACATGGCGGCTCTGTGAGAATGTTTCGAGGAGCTCTTTCCTACCTTGTTCCTACCTCGTCTTTTCACACCCGTAATACCCGCACTGGTCGGGGGAAATATCCCCATTTTGACAACCGAATCGCCAGTCGAGCGTCATTACTTTGTAGAACAATAGACAAATAGAATGCTTTATCAGCCCATGTGTTCTCTCCCTCCTATGACCTTGGATCCTTCAAGCGATGCGTGAAGAAGCAACTTTGGCCGGCATAGTGACGGCGGCTGAGACAGCCGTGTACTAACTCGGTTGTCTCAATCGTCTGCACTTTTGGATCTCCTCTTGCTTATCATCAGTCGGGTCGAGGACAAATGTCGTGTCACAATAAAAAAAAGAAACGCAAACGATTTTTCTTTTCACTCCCTACCCCTAACTCCATTCTCTGTAATTACTTCTTGTACTGTAGCGCCACCTAGCATGCGCAGCGATTCAAGAATTGTGAAATAATGACATACAAATATTTTATTGAATTTTAATAAATAAATAGTAATATAATTTAAAGGTACATACATAGTACATATATTTTCTTAGATTTTGCGCGAACGTTAATTAATAGCTTAAACTCCGTGACCACAATGATTGCAAAGCTTCTGAAACATCCGAATAATAAAAAAAATGTAAAATCAATAACCAAAAATAAATGGGTTCGTAAGCCGCTTAAAATTTTGTTTAATTCATTGAAAGGTGCATATTACAATGATGTTTTAGATGAATTTCCTAAATCAGTATCTAGAAAAATGGATATAACTATAAAAAAAACGATTTTGAAAATAAAAAACAATATAACTTGTAGATATTTTTTTATTGATATTTTTGGGTCTTTATTTCGTTCAACGAAGTTAAATTGCCTTCTAACTTCGCTGGTTTCGATAGATTGATCCTGATACGATTTTCCCTACCCTAGTTGCCCGCGTTCACTTAAACGGCATAATTCTGCTTAAAGGTGTTTTTCTCCCTTAATATAATTTTCCTTAACACTTCCTAACATCACTTTTTAAAGCTTTCGGCATTTTAATTAGTTTGAATAATCAAACGAATAATAAATAATGAACGCCACAATTGTCATTAAATAACATTTCATCTCAAAATGACATCGCACTTTTCGCCGGGCGGGTCAGACATGAGTTATAATCAATTACAATAAGTTAATAATAAGATTTTAAATAAACAGAACAGAGAAAGATATATCTATATCTTATACATATATATATATCTATATCTATCTCTGTTTGTGGGTTACCTAATAATGAAAATCTTAATTATGTGCGATTAAACAGTTTTATTTATTTATTTGTTACAGAAATAGTTAAGATGATCCGCTTAAGGATTTTCTCTGCACGGAGTGTCGTGATTATTATTTTTGTTCTGGCCCTTATACTCTACTGTTACTATTACAGCGGCACTCCACCAGAAACTAAAATCCCTGGTAAGTCTAGAATGCGATTTATTTAAACTATAATATTATTCTTTATTTTTTTGGTGAATGTTGTTTTTTTTTATTACCTTATTAATACTTAAGAAAATATTGTATAAAAAATCATTCACAGTATTTGCATCCTAGGTTTTGTTGTTTTTAGTTGACCTATTTATTTACACGTTAGTTAAAAATATAAAAATATAATTGTGTTATTATTTTTCATTCAACAAAAATTTCATTCTCTTAATCGTAAAGTCACACTTTTCGCATGGGACACTGGTGCTGAAAACACTGTAGGGCGATTGATGTTAAGATTTTTTTTACTTTTTCGCCTACTTTTCGTCAAAGTACATCCTTCAAACGCACCATTGACCCGGTTTCATATGCAACATTGACTAGCAACATACATATAACAACGTATATAACCATAATACAACGCTTTAATCTTGCTTTGTTTTATTAAGTTTAATTAATTGAGAGAAGAGTGCAAAAGGGTGACGTAGTGAACGGTGCTATCCATAGTATAATGAACAGTCAAATAATTTCCCAAGAATCACAGATTATGCGGTGCTTGTGAATGTTGGTAGAAGAAGCATGAGAGTATTAATGCTGAAGAAATACGGTCGTTCAGGAGAGTATGTGGAGTGACGATAGAATAAGGAATAGCACAGTGCGCGATAGATGCTGTTTGAAAGAGGATGTAGTGACAAGGATTGACAAAGGAATGCTTCGATGGTTTGGGCACATAGAAAGGATGAGTGAAAGTAGATTGATGAAAAGAATTTATAAATCTTATGTGAATGGATGCGTCAGGGTGGTTGCCGACCAGATAGGAGACATCCTCAAGAAAGCTAGGTTGCCTAGTATCCATAACCATAGAGCTTGTATAAAAAGAATTGTGAATGTGAAGGAAGCGAGGGAGTTGTGTTAGGATCGCGGCAAGTGGCGCTCCATTGTCTTTTTCGATTAAATTGGCATTTGATTGTATTCCTTAACGTCACCCACAGAACGTCACAGTATGAAAAAATCCAATTTTATTTTATTCAGGAACAATAAATTTTATCAATCAATCAAACGCCTTTTTCTCACAGGGATAGGCAGAAACAAAGAGCGCCCCTTACTACGCTCCCGACACAACTCCCTTGCTTCCTTCACATCCACAATTCTATTCATATAAACTCTAAAATAATACAAATGAATGAGGAGAAAAGCAGAAATAAACGTTGTATTATTGTTAATGGTAAAACGATACAAAGCAATTTCATGTGCACCATTAATAGGGAAAGGCAATGGTGCAAATGCATGCGAACCAGTGTACCTGCGGCCTAACATATAACATTTCTATTATTGTGACACGGTAACATAATTATATGTAATTATTTAGAAATCGTTGCACGCAAACATTTACAGAAATAATAGAAAATTATTCTTGTTTGTTGAGACGCAACATCTGACCTCGACCACGCCTGATCGTAAGTAGGAGGAAGTCTAATGGCTCCTACGACTGAAAAAACGAGTATTAGTAGAGCATTTTTATTTTCGGAAAATCATCAATCTAATCGTACAACCCCCCCCCCCCCCCCCCACTCATACGCAAAACAAAGTAATACATACATACAATCGCGAAAGAATTAGTAAATGCCTTTGATATATTTTTAAAGTTAAACAGAAATGTAAATTAATAAAATAAAAGATGTAATATTCTAAATTTATTCTATCAATTGGAGTATAAGATTCATTGAGACGAAACTTGGCATAATATCTGCATAATATATTTATTATGTTAATGTTATAACACATAAAAAATCTTGCTAAACCAGTTATTGTGCAAATAAATCTTAGTTGTTTATTGTTAGTTTCTTGGAATAGGCGCTAAAGCCGCCAGCCATATCTCTACGCGTTTAGTGAAAAAAATTCATTGTTTTTTGACATAATATTAATGGAGGCTCCTACTACTTTAATTAAATAACTACAAGTAGCAATCGCATCAACTATGCTACCTATTCGTAGTTGGTACCGGCAACTTTATAGCTGATCTGGAAACGCGACTGCGTTGACGATGGTCTATGTACTTAAAAGTGGTAGTACTACCCCGGTTTGACAAACTGTCTGCCTACTGTTATTGTTTAAATTTACTTCCTTAAGATAACTGCTCTAAAAGTCTGTCCATAAAGTATACCCTGTTTTGTGTTGTTTTTCTTATACCAGTATTTTTTGTACCAACACCACTTTCGATCTGGACTATAAATTTGAATGAACTAGTTTGCAATAATAAAGTATAACATCCTTTAAAATAATAAAGAATGTAATTTGACGTATATTTTTCTTAATTTTAAGCCACATTTCGAATTGATCGAAATGTGCATGCATCGACCACCACTTTTCCCGATTTTATTTATCAACTTTTAATTCATACATTGATATATAAATGAAGCGCCACTTGCCAATATCCTGATACAACTGTCGCGCTTTCTTCACATCTACAATTTTCCCTTGTAGTTTTATGATACGGATCTCAGGCATCGCATGTTCGCACGGAAACAAGACCCTGTACCACGAGCGGTGGCAGTGAGGAACGGCAGGAGTTAGATTCCACAGTTTCGGCGAGACTCCAGAAGCTGCGACTACCCGTTAACTGTGCCAATAGACTTTCGCCAATCCTGCAAGCGCGCTGTGCGTTCGTTCCTTTCAAAACTTTGTTGCAAGTTTTCTGGCACGATTATGGGTTACTTTCACCCATTCATGGTTTACCATGGTTTACGATTTCTTCGAGTACTGTGAGCAGCAGCCGCGGACTCACCATTATACCAAGGCATGTTCCGGTCGTTACAAGATGCCAGACCGTAATAATAACTCATTAGCAACGGCTAAGACACACATATATCGATTTCCTCCCAATCCGCTGACTTGTAGTCCTAAAAACCTTTATTCTTCCGCCCATCTCTGATTTTTAATAACGATTAATTTTATAACATTATGAATAACATAACGTTCGTGGCCAATGTAATTAGTAATAATCGATGTTCAATAAAGTTAACCTGTTTGAATTAATTATAGTACGTATATTATAATTAACTCAAAACACTATTATAGTCGTAGGATTAAGGACAAATTTGGATTCAGAATAAAAAAATATCTGGTGATTTCAGCCTGGAATCTCCGTAGCAGTAGTGCTAGGCAGAGAGTTGGTAGTCATTTGTTTAGTCTGCTAATCCTAGGTAGTACCACTACTTACAGGTGTACAGATCGTGAAATGACATACGTTTCGGAATCAGCTCGTAGGTTGCCAGTTCCACCTAGGACGGCATAGTGGATGCGACTGCTAATTGCAGTTATTCAACTGTAGTAGCAGTCGCTGTAGTAGCATTCATTCATGGACCGCACTACAGCCTAACGTCAAGCAGGGTTATGTCTAAGGAATGTCGAGCCTTATTAAAAATATATTTTCCTGCCTTATAATTATCGACTTTTTAACCGCAGTGTTAAAAGGCTGGCATAGTGGACTGTCCGTGTCCGTGCTCTGTTCTACTAGCTTAACATCAAGCGGAGTGTGGACATATACCATTTAGGAATTCGAAACAATATTCGTAATTATTTTTCGTTAAGTCAGTTGAAGTTGCTCAACTTCTATAAATTGAATTCTAAGAACTTTCCTCACAAGATGTTTCGTTTGGCCAAATAAGCAAGGGATCCAGTGTGAGCTAACATTTTTTTGTGGCTCTAAAAATGTGACTGTAATATTTTTTTAGAACTTAAGTTATAAAAAATCATTTAGGGGTGTAAAATTCTACATTAAAACTTTTCTTTTAGATTTGTTATTCAAGCCTGCATACATTATTCGTAGTGAAAATATTAATTGGCAGTAAATATTTTAGTATTTATCGTAAAATCGATAAAGTTCTAATTTGAATTATTTAGGTTTATTAATGTTGATCGATAATAGGTCATAGCCGTGACTTGTTTTGTCTTCATTATCCCATTTAATAAATCTTATATAACAAATATTATTAGATAATTTTATTTTAATTTAACCTTGATAAGTAATGCTGTTTTATATTAATTTACCTTGTTTCTATTTACGGTAGTTTATTTTGTTTTTTAAGCGAGTAAATAATAATAATAATTTATGTACACCAAATAACAAATAACTCACAATACGGCAGCACAATAATGTTTTTTAGACACAAGTATGTAGTTCTTTTAGGGCTCAAACAGAAATAACCTATTTTTGCTTATGTCTGTAAACGACAATCTCTTATAGTTTCTATTATACCTATTGTATATTGAACTTTTTTTTAAAAGTATATATTTTATTATCTTTTGTATGTTTAATGCTTATCTATCTAGATTAAACCTTGGAAACATCCTCGTTGGGTCCACTTAGTTGCATTGAGCTTGAACGGGATGTAGGGGGACAATGATTGTATTCAATCACAAACAACCCGTTGTCGCATCATTGTTACTATTCGTAATAAATAATAAAATTCAATATTAACATTGTAACAAATGAAATATAGTTTTAGGCAGACAAACCAGTTGGTGGTCATTTAATGATCCGCGTGGCGCATTGGCTAAAACCGGCGTCTGCTAGCGTAAGAGCCGGTTACCGGGCAGAGTAAAGATTTGTTTCATTTATTTCAAATATATAATGAATAGTTTGTTTATAAAAAATATATATTTGTTGAATTAAACAAATTTTATGCGGCTTACTATCGCGTTTATTTTGTTTATTAATTTTACATTTATTTATTATTCCGACGTTGCGAGAGCTTTGCAGCCATCATGGTCACGGAGAGACACGATCAATAACCAAAATAAACGCGATAGTAAGCCGCATAAAATTTGTTTAATTCAATAATCAATGTTCGCACAAAATTTAAGAAAATACTAAATATATAATTGCTCCAGGTCTGGTGCTTATCATCAGACAAGTTTCGGTCAGAGATTGAATCACATTAAAGAAAAATACTGTATTGAGTATTATTAGACATCTAAATAAATAATACTTGTAAGAAATGTGTATTTTATCCATCTATAATGCGCAGCTCATAGAAAAATAACAATTAATACTCGCTGTCAATCCAGCAATAAATACGATTCCGGCTCGAGACAATAGCTTTAAATTAGCTACGGCAAGTAATTACAGGAAGCGGCGGCATTCTCAGCGTTTTCTCGTTATAACTCTTTCTTAGAAAGCTAAATTGAAACACAATTATTCTTACTTTATAAAATACTTTAAAAAAATTAACCTTAGGTAACAGAAAACTATAAAAACATAAGCTTTTACATAAGCTTTAAAATATTTTGTTATTTATGTAACTTATAATTTTATGATATATATCATTTAAAACATCTTTATTTATAAGGCATGTGTTTTTAAAATGCCATGCCGGTAGTTGTAACTAAGTTTTTTTTTTGTTTTCCCTGTAAATTAAGTCGTGACTGATATGCAATAAACTAAATCACTTACCGCATTTCTGTCCACAACTTTCAACTTATATTCTCACGCCCTTGGTCTTATTTAGATCTTTCCTTCTTTTTTATTATTAAAAATATATCTTTTTTTATTGTTCCACGACATTTGACCTCGACCCGCCTGATGATAAGCAAGAGGAGGTCCAAAAGTGACGACGACTGAAAAAACGGAGTTACTTCACGGCAGCCTCAGTCGCCGTCACTTTGCGGGCCTAAGAGAATATTAATTTTAATAAATCCTCTATTCACTAATACGTATTATTTCTAACAAGGATACAACTACCTACATTATTATCTGTATTGAAGTAAACCTTATTATGCGCGGTCATGCAAGTCGCTTTGTATTTTCCTCAAACACGTTGTTGCTATCTATGACCTGTTAATTAGGATCACTTTATTTACGTCTACGTGTTTGGTTAACATTGTTTAAACTATATTTTTAATTGTACACATATCAAGAGGAAAACCATAACATATTTTCATACATTTTTATCTGAATACCTTCCAAGAACGGTAACACAATAAGCTACTAAAAACAGATATATAGAAACCTCAGAGTAAACATTCATTTTCTATATAGTTTATATATAGAAACCTATAAAAAGTTACATTTTAACGAAACCAAGTAGCCTAACATATGGTGTCTAAAAGTATAATTT
Source organism: Tinea trinotella (assembly GCA_905220615.1). Taxonomy (NCBI): domain Eukaryota; kingdom Metazoa; phylum Arthropoda; class Insecta; order Lepidoptera; family Tineidae; genus Tinea; species Tinea trinotella. Next base: position 9,607,486 of record HG992305.1, read on the forward strand.
TATTTACAGGACATCTAATTACTCAAGAGGAAGTCGGTTATCGAGGACAGGCCGAGGAGTTGGCTGATGACAATCCGGGAGTTGAAGACGTAGAGGTATTTTTATATTGCAATTGCTATTCTGTCTTTTTATATTACGTAGGTAGAATCCTTCACGCATTTAATTCACCAACGACTAGCTCGTTCTCACTAATAAAAAGGTCCTGTGCTCGACGCTAATTTCTATCATTGCAGAGATCAATTTGAGTAATCACGTAATAGATTAAATAACTTCATTAATAATCCTGATGGCCAGTTCATTGGACGAATTAGAGTCACGAGATAAAACTTTAACCAATTACATGCATTTGGCCGGCATAATGACGACAACTGAGGCAATAGTAAACTGAATCGATTTCGTCGTCGGTGCTCTTAGACTTTCTTTGCTTGGCATCATGATTTTGTTACTTGTGCCCCATTTATTACCTAAGAGTCTGCAATACTGCCGTAGAGTTAGGGTAGCGTTGTTGAGCTTGTCTATTAGATGTTTGCTCCACTTCAGCGTATTGTCTAGATGCCTAGATATTTTACCTCTATTGACGTTTGGTTCTTTGTATTAAACATATTTGATCTATAGATGTTTAATATAGATGTTGATATAGATGTTTGATATAGATATCTTTGATATAGATGTTGACTTCTTGTTTACGCGTCATGGTATTTAGCATGAATGCGCTAAGGCTGATGGGCCTGTATGATTTGGCGTTTGTTTAGTCACTCTCACCAACCTGTGGGATAAACGTGAAAGTAAAACCTGTTATACCATTAAATAAATAAAAAACTTTCGATCATATTGTCGGAGTAAATAAATAAAAATTAACAAAGATATTAAATAAACAAAATGAACAAGATTGAACAATAATAAATAAGGGTGGTAGGCAGTGGCACCCAGTTTGCCGATCCGGGGTAATTACACCACTTACAAGTATACAGACCGTGAAATGATTTGGTCACGTTTCGGGATCAGCTTGTAAGTTGCCGGTTCCATCTAGGCCGGCATAGTAGATGTGATTGCTACTCACAGTTATTGAATTGTAGTAGCAGTGACATTCGTTCATGGACCACACTTGGCTTAACATCAAGCGGGGTGCTGTCATATGTCGGTCGAGTCACAATAAAAAATAATAATAATAAAAATGCAAAAAATAAATAAATCGGCAAAGCTGATACGTCTACTACTTATAGCTATTTAACTGTAGTAGCAGTGGCCTGTATTTATGGACTGTACTTCACCTTAACATCAGGCAAAGTTTTATCAAATGACATGTCACAATTTAAGTTAAAACCTCAAGGAATGTCCCTAAACAAAGATAAAAAAAATCACTGGTCCAATAATGCATCGAGCCATGGCCGCTCTATTATTGTTTAGATGAGATTGTAGACAATGCTCAAAGTAATTATAATTACAGTATGATGGGGAGCAATGCACTTCTTACACGGAAAATAATGCTGACATAGATACTGTGGATGTCTATCCTAACTTCGACTTTCAGGTAAGGGTTTATTTATGCCTAATGTTATAGAATAAATCGCACTTTTAGCACAGCGTTTTCAAAATTCCTCAATACAGGAGATCTAATGAAGATCACGAAACCAAATCAATCTAGAACACGCCGATCTTAGGTACTTTTCTATGAAAGTCTATAATTATATTTAAAATTGGATTCGTCTTAATTTATCCACCATTTAAAAGAAATTTAATTTAAACATAAAATTAATTACAACGAAATACTCGTTTTTACTCAAAATAGAAGTTTATGTTACGCAACTTTTTCATAATACCTACTATACATGAAGCCATTTGCGGCCAGAATATAGGTTAATACTCTTGTAATACAAGGAAGGATATTACAATGTGAATTCTTATTAAAATGGCCTCTTCTAGCATATAGCGTTTGTAGTCTGCCCATTTTATAATCTTGGATCTTGACGACTAAGTCGGCTGAGTCAGGTTTTCAATTGTCTACGCTCTTGGATTTGCCACCAGTCATGTCGAGGTTAGATTATATATTATACAAGACTTTAAATCCCTACAAAATTACAATGCGTTTAAAGTTGAAATTCTATATAAAAGCTTATTCTGTGGTTAAAATTTAAGCTATAGCGCTTAAATGTATTATTGTAATTAAACTTGTATCATATTTTAAACAATCTTAATCTATGTTGTTACTTGTCTTTTATTTGCAGTCCGGTTGGGTTCGCACGAAGGAGTTTTGGGACAAATCTTTTGAAGATCGTTATGAAAAGTTGCACAATGATTCGGAGCGACCTCCGTTGAGGGTAAGACAATAATACAACAGCTTATTTAGGTTACAGTAAAATAATTGCAATGGGAAAAATTCCCACTTGCACACAGCCAAAGAACCTCATTAGTGGAATGATTAGCAACATTTAAGGGCCACGTCTCAGTGCCATATGTGGCAACACACACTGGTTGAAAACCCTTGTCTGGTTGAAGTCTCATTATATTAATTTATTATTATAATGTATTTTATTTTATCATTATTCCAAGAATTAATAAAGTTTGTTTGCTTTTATTCAGATTGATATTATTACACTTTATAGTAAATTCTCCCCTACTCACTTCTGAGTTGTCAGGATCATTTGTTTCTGCCGTGAACAAAGTCGTGACATTTGAGTTCAGTTTATTATTTACCTTATTTTGTATATTCTTGTAATAGTAAACATTGTTATATTACATTAACAGGTAATAGTCGTGCCTCATTCACACAATGACCCTGGCTGGTTGCTAACATTCGAGCAGTATTTCGAAGCGAAGACGAAGAACATTCTTAACAACGTCGTTGAGAAACTCACTCACTACCGTAACATGACATTTATATGGTCGGAGATCGCATTCCTTAATGCCTGGTGGGAACGCTCGCATCCAGTTAAACAAAAGGTATTAATTTATATTATATTTTATCTTTGTTGTTCTGTAAATATATAAAGCGGACTTGATGCCGCTAGGCATTATCTACAAGCCAAAAATTTAGTTCATACAATTGTGTTAACAGGGAAAAGTGATAAAGAGAAAACAAAAAAAAAGAAATTTAAGTTTTTACATATACTTATTTATATGAGTACATATACCGTGTTATATCAGATGCTAAGGGTCACAAGAACTTTGGAGCCCCTACAATTTTGAATAGATTTGGCGGATTTTATTGTCCGAGAATATTCTGAGAAGATAATATACGGTAGATCTTGCATGAAGGGTATTGTGGATGAGAGGGAAGCAAGGGAGTTGTATCAGGATTGTGGCAAGTGGCGCTCCATTGTGTCTGCCTATCCCTGTGGGAAAGAGGCATGACAATTTAATTGATACTGTGGATCTCTTTAACCTTGTTCTTACCTTTTTTTATCATTGAGACGTGACAACGGATCTTGACTTGTCTGATGATAAAGGAATCAGAAGTCGAATTGCAATGTTCGGCGCGTGGGTTTTTGGTGAAGAAGTATCTTTAGCCAGCATAGTAAACCAGCATAGAAAAAGTATTACCAAAAACAATTAATTTAGTTTTAGTAAAACTTGGCTTTAGTTACGAAATAATTAATAGCCGACATCATGGTATTTATGTTCACAACATTGTATCACTTAATTATTTGTAGGCCTTAAAGAAGCTGATCAGCGAGGGCAGGCTCGAGATAACAACTGCTGGCTGGGTGATGCCTGATGAAGCTTGTACCCACTTATACGCATTGATTGACCAATTTATTGAAGGTAAACCATACTTATATTTTCATAACTTACCCCAGAATAAAGATAAAAGATGTATGTTGGTAAAAACAACTATTTTGTTCATTAACAAGATATTCATTTTCGAAAAGTCAGATGTATATGCCGAAAATAGCATAAAAGATATCTATTTATTGTTTTACAATTAAATTAAAATCACTTAATATCGGAGTTGTTTTTATTTATAAGTTTAAATTACTTAGAAGTGTACTTTGTATGTGTACTTAAACTAGCTATTTTAAAATATATTTTCTTTTAATTTTTCTATTTCTTTATTTATATATTTTTTTTACTTTTGTTACTCATAATATCATCAAATAATTGGACATGGTAATATTAAGGATGGCGGGCCACCATTCTCATTTAGAGATGTTTTAATTTTTACAGGTCATAATTGGGTGAAAAACAACCTAGGTATAGAACCTAAAATTGGCTGGTCTATTGATCCCTTTGGCCATGGGCCAACTGTACCACATTTGTTGGATCAAAGCGGCCTGGAAGGAGCTATCATACAAAGAATACATTACGCTTGGAAACAATGGTTGGCAAAACAACAGATCGAAGAATTTTACTGGTTGACTGGATGGTCAGGTACACATACTCCCTCGTTGATAGTACACAATCAACCATTCGATATATACTCCATTAAGGGCTCATGCGGGCCGCACCCATCTATTTGTTTGGGTTATGACTTCAGAACAATACCAGGGGAATATAACGAATATACATCCAAACGTGAAGATATAACCTCTCATAATCTTCACAGCAAATCGAAAACACTGATAGAAGAGTATGAACGTATTGGATCACTCACTCCACACAATGTAGTATTAGTGCCTCTCGGAGATGATTTCCGTTACGAGTATCCGATTGAGTTTGACGCACAATATACAAATTATATGAAAATGTTTCAGTATATTAATAGCCACAAAGAATTATTCAACGCAGAAGTACAATTCGGAACACCATTGGACTATTTCACGGCTATGAAAGAGAGACAAAAGACTATTCCTAGTATCAAAGGCGACTTTTTCGTATATTCGGAGATATTCAGCGAAGGGAAACCGGCCTATTGGTCGGGATATTATACAACCAGACCATATTTAAAAATACTGGCCAGGCAATTCGAACACCAGTTAAGATCAGCTGAAATTATATTCACTCTAGTGTCTAACTACGCCAAACAATCTAATAATCCAAATTTAATCTCTTCCGAAAAGCGTCTACAAAAATCTTATGAGCATATTATAACGGCACGAAGAAATCTTGGCTTGTTTCAACACCATGACGCTATTACAGGCACTTCTAAAGCTGTCGTGATGGCCGACTACGGTAATAAACTGTTCACTAGTATTTATCATTGCATTCGCCTGCAAGAATTAGCGCTAGCAACTATTATGATACCCGACTACAACATGCATTCACAGAATGTTCTGCAAAGCAATTCAGAATGGGAAACTTATGGTAAACCTGTCAAGAAGATGATTATTACATTCTCAAATAAGAAGAAAATAATATTGTTTAATTCATTAGCAGAAGAAAGGACCGAAGTCATAACGATACCTACGAATAATAGCAATATTAAAGTATTTGACGTTAAAAAGAATATCTATGTACCATACCAGATTACCCCTATTATTAATGTAAAGGAGGATGGGCAATATGTAGTTGATGATAACAAATTCGATCTGGTGTTTGTGGCTTCCTTAGCGCCCTTGTCAGCCGGTACGTTTACTCTTGAGCAGGTTCAGAACCAGTCCAATCTCTGTTCCATACTTTGCAACAGATGCCACTCGAACAGTTCACGCTTTTCTACACAGAAATTGAAAAGTGGAGATATACAGCTGGAAAATTCTGTTCTTAAATTGTTAATCAATAGAAATACTGGACTCTTGAGACAAATATACAGAAAAGATTTAAACAAGAGAAACGTTGTTGAAATGCAATTTGGTGCTTACCAAAGTGCTCAAAGGCATTCGGGTGCTTATTTGTTCATGCCAGATTATGATTCACCAGAGAAACAAATACTCTCACAATATACGAACTCAGACAACTCACAAGGCGATAATATAATCATTGTTCACGGCACTGTCACTACGGAGATTACAACACTTTATTTACCCTTTTTAGTTCATACTATAAAAATATTTAATGTCGACGACCCGAATCTCGCACGTGCTGTTTTGATAGAAAACATTGTCGATTTTGAAAAGCCTCCTAAAAACCGAGAAACGGAGCTTTTTATGCGCATACAAACTGATATTCAAAATGGTATTACTCCAGAATTTTATACGGATCAAAACGGTTTCCAATATCAAAAGAGAGTAAAAGTAGATAAACTAGGTATAGAAGCAAATTATTATCCCATCACCACAATGGCGTGGTTACAAGATGAAGAAACGAGAATGACACTTATTACTGACCATGCTCAGGGCGCGTCGGCCTTCGAACCTGGTCGTCTGGAGGTTATGCTCGACCGGCGAACTCTTTATGATGACTTCAGAGGAATCGGGGAGGGCGTTGTCGACAACAAACCAACATTGTTCCAAAACTGGCTTTTATTAGAGTCTATGTCTCCACCGAGAGAGAGAAGATCGATGGGAGATAATATGTTTAAAGAGTACCAGGATCGGAAGGGATATAATTCCGCCAGAGATAAGCATGACGACAAAATATATGAATTGCCATCTCGAAGTGCAACTTATTTGAGTAGAACACTCAACTATCCAGTGAACACATATACATTAGATTTGTCAGATGTCGGAGACATTGAAGTGAAGTCGCATCAGCTCTTTGTGGAGGAGTTTCCTGCAGACATTCATTTGATGACATTACGTACGATAACAGATGACATACTGGAGCAATTTCCCAGTTCTTCGTGCTTCATGGTATTGCACAGACAGGGCTATAGCTGCTCCATTGGGGAAATAGGGACAACTACATTTAAATTTAAAGCTAACTCAAAGTTCAAAGATTTAGAGATACGCAATATGACCGCCATGTCATTGACAGGCTTGAAGGCGCACCAATCCTTGGCATCACTTAAAGATATTAAACTAGACCTCATGGATGTGAAAACGTATAAAATTGTTTTTTGAATTGTTTTGGAAATGCGAGTTTGCCGATCATTCCAAATACGCTATATTTATTTATTACCTAACAGTACAAGGAGATCTCTTATTTTTAATGTATTTCTTGTGTGAGATAAAAATATCGTGTTGTGTCATAAAAATAATAATTGTAACTAATAATGTTAATACATACATTATTTATTATTATTTCTACCTCAAATCCAAAACATATTATAAGCATTACATGATGTCAACCATATTGTTGTTAAATAAATTAATGTGATAGTTTTGTAATATATATTATGTTAGCGCTAGGCCAACCAAAAAGCGGTGAAGATCTAACAAATGAATCTAATATGAAATATGTGATTATGGTTGCACCCTTTAGACACTAATTTGGCTTAGTTAACATCATGGTTGTTCATTTTATAGATTTAATTTATTTTTTTGATTTTTTATATTTTGTTATTTATTAGTTTCTTTATTTTTCTTAATTTATTTTTGATTATTTTATTTTTAATGTTATTAATGTTAATAATTACAATATAATATAATTCGATCAACTTTATATGACTGCATAAAATTGGACAAATATAGTTATTAATATACCTAGCATTGCAAAAATAAGACCTATTTTATATAGGCGTTAAAACGTGTTTCGTCAAGTAATTCGTAATTGGTCAAGGTTGAATGGTGAAAGTTTTGCTTATGAATATACAGTCTACTAAACAATGTTTGTACATCAAATGTAAATACCACTTATTTGTCTCCATTAAAGACACTATGAGAGCAAATACATTAAGGCCTGCAATGATCTAAACCATTAATCATAAATAACACGCATAATATTTGACAAATTAAGAACCTGGCGAAATCACGTCATACATTATTAAAACAGTATATTTATAAAAGAAATACGGTTTTCTTAATTATTACGGTGAAGGGAGCGACAAAGTTATGCAAGAATCTTGCATAATGACGCGCCATTGCCTATCCTTGTGGGAATCCAGGCGTAATTTATTATTAATACTCATTTAATTTGCTAGCTTTAAAACGATGATTGAGATTTTATTACATAAATTTAAGATTTTTGGTCACAAATCATAAATATTTATTATAATGATTTATTTATTTTAATGCTTTTTATAAAATATTAATTATGAAATGTGGATATTATCCAATAAGCGTGTTGCTAGAAGCAACGCAATTGTATTGTCATATAAACTTGTCACGAATATTATTTATTAATATTGAAGACATCAAAATCAAATTGTCACGCCTCTTTCCCACGGGGATAGGCAGAGACAATGGAGCGAAGACATGCAGGGAATAAAGCTATGTGCAAGAAAATCTCCTGTTTAAAATTATAGGACAAAGTGACAAGTTTATATGCCAACAAGCTTATAGCACATCCCTCTCTTTAACAATCATAAACAATACTTTTACTACAACAATAAGAGAGTCAGGCTTAATAATAATAAAAATAAATGAACAATATAATTGTAAATTAAATGACATGGAGCTGGAATTACGTGCCATATATTTCTACGGTAGTCACGCCTTTATGAAGTTTCTACTATGAGATTTATAACATGAATCTCATGTTAGGAAATTCTACTATTAGAATGACATGAGGTAGAATTTCGGCTGACTTAACTTTACCAAAATCATACAATAGACTATTAACCATATTGTTTCATGACGTTGGTCATAGTAATAAGCCTGTTTAGTGTTTAAAACTATTTCCTTTATCATCGTTTCGTCGCATATAGGAGTTCTGTTGTTTTAGAGGTTTTAGGTTTTCATTTGTTAAAAAGAGATATGTGCTATAAGTATGTTGCTGGGAGCAACGCAATTATTTTGTCGTATATAAACATGACACAATACCATGTTGTATTTTAATAAATAATAAGATCTGAATAACTATATTCTCAAAGTAATTATTTCTGTAAATGATATTACCATATTATTATTGTTAGAAGTACAAATATGAAATTAATTACAACGATACGCATTTTTAGATTTAAAGTGCGACCCTATTGTTTTTTGTATACCCTAATTTTTTTAAGTATAATAATTTGGCCTAATAATTTATTTTAGTAACCAAAGTTTTTTAGTATTCTGCCTGTCGTTTTTTAGGACATGGTGGTGTTATAATATATAAATAAACAAATATTGCTTTTGAAAGTATCAACCACGCCATAACATTGTACCTAATTTTACATGAGATTATAATAAACTCTCTAGTTTACCATTTAAAAATAGAATAAGTACAAAGCAACGTCGGTCATTGGAGTAGAGTTTATTTCCGCCATGCCTGTCGTTAGCGTTGCGTTGAGCCTAAGTGCTACCCACATCCACAAATATGAACTTAACAATTAAGATGCAAGTTTTGAGACCGTATGCAAAGCTCTTTTAATATTTTACAACTTGTGATACTTGTTATTGTTATACAAGGGAATTTCTAATTAGAATGACGTTTGAGCAGTCGTTTGACGTTTAAAAAAATCTCGGTGTAATCAAAATTGAATTTGTGCGTTTTTACAGTTATCTTGATATCATTAGTAGGACCCGTGACGATGAACATAGTTATATAAAGCTTTCAAACATTAATTAAATTTTGTTTAAGTAAGTTTTCTAAAACTATTCAGGCTTTTTGAGTACACTATGATTATATTTAGATATATTCATTAGAATTTAAAGTTTAATATCATTCTACCACTATTATTGTAATCTTTTAAACTAAATAACATAAAGTTGTGTTTAGCATAGCTAATAAAAAGTAATTATTAAGATTAGATCAAGTCAAAATCGAGCGATGTTATTAGTTGTATTAAGTATTATTCTAATATCGTATATAATAATTACTTATATAATAACATAGAATAAACTAAAACTTTTGCTTCAAAAATTCATTGTCGCTATATTAAACATTAATGCATGTAAATTAGTTTTGTTTTGAGTAGATATCTTGCAAAAATAATCATACTAAAATCAATCACTCTATAGAATATTGTACAATTAAAATGTAATAAATATTAACATTGTTTTATTTATATGCCTATAGTAATGACTAAAGATGTTTGAATCATAGACAAAGCAGATCAAAGTACATATCTGTTAAAACTATTGAGATTAACAGCATCTGGGTGAGATATAAATACTTCGTTTTTATATTGTAATGTATCGTATGTCTGCAAGCAGCACTTGCATTCACTATGCTGGCCTTGCTCAACTTATATCACGATTGAAAATGAATACTTTATTTTGGCGCTACACACGCCTGATACTAAGCGTGGAGACAACTGCTGCCATAGATAAATGTCTGCAGTCGCATCCACTTCATTGCATTACGAGATGAATGCCCGACAAAAAAATCCAACTGCCAGAAAAGTTCTATAATGCTTCCCTGACACATACTACGCTCGGCGTACCATCCGTGTCGGCACACTGGGGAAGCAATCCGATAGATTTGCAAACTCACGCTTCCAGGATATACTAGTATGTGGCTGGGTAGTTGCGGTTTTTCATGACCAAAAAATAAAACATTTTACTGCTTTTTAAAATGATATTCGACTTCTGTGAGCGTACACAGGGATGAGTTTAACAAGGGCACCGATGACTGAAAAAACCGCGACTTGACATACGGCTGCCTCAGTTGCCGTCGCTATGCCACCCTAAACTTTATCCAGAGTAAAGACTTATCCTAGATGATCTTGGTGTGACAACCCGACTTCAAATCTATGGAAAGATGATCGGAAATCTGAATCTGATTTAATCTGAAATCTGAGATGATGAAATGAAATCTATGAAAGATTGAGCGGTTCCCAACTACAATGAGACTCCGATTCAATAAGGTGTGGTTGATGTCCCAGAAGACCCAAGAAAGGTCGTCCACCCGGGTATCAGATTATATCGGCCATGCCTCCTCTCTGCTGAACTTTTTACTGATCAATCGTCTGACCCGGTTAAAGCCCGTCCTATTAAAAGTAGAATATAGGAGAAGGGTGTAAGGGAAAATAATAATTTAAACAATTTTTGTGAGCAAATTGCAGTTTATTAGAATAAACAATGATCCATATTTATATTATTGTATAATACAAAAATAGTTTACATATACAGTATATATTTTTATAGTGATGCGACATATGATAGTCCACTAGTCTGATGTTAGCGGAGATCTATCAGCAATGACGACAATAGGAAATCGCTAGGCACAGTTTCTCAGTCGCCATAACTATTCTAACCTACTTTATTAATTGTAAATACCAATTTATATATTTTTGGGTCAAAAACTTTAATTTGTACCAAAAAAGCACAAATTAAACTATCAAAAAAGCAAATTAATTAGCATACAAAGTATCCTGCGGCTATGCCATATCAATGAAAAATATCCACAATTTATCTAGCGAGCTTTATTTTTATTAATATTGTATAATTCATTCTTACTAGTCAGGCAGTTTTACTCTAATTCATTAATAGAATTTATTATAATTTAATTCATTAATTATTTCTTTCAATGAACAGCATTATATATATAAATAACCTTATATATATAGCTTAGGGTGTCAGGGCCCATATATGTTTTTATAACTTATATAAAAAATCCTTCACAATATAACTAATGTCTTAGAAGGTTCCCAATTTATAATAAAGAAATATTAATATAGCTAAAAAATATAATAGCACATGCATGATATGTACAAGTATGTATAGCAAACGCAGCGAGAGTTGAGATGAAATACAAAACGCAAAGGTATTGAGTTGATGGATGAGAATTTAATAGGTACATTGCTGACGAGATGTTTATAGTATAGTTTTCATAAAGCTGTAATATTTCGTACAACCACTTAATTCATATTTGTGTTTTGGTTGGACAGTATTAGCGCGAGCTTTTGTGTCTTTTTTCCATTTGATTACTGTTCAAGTAAATGGAAATAAAATGAAGCACCTATATGATACAACAAATGCGCCAGCCTATTGTACGTCAAAACTCACGCTACGCTACCATTTACAACATAATGTTTATTATAATATGTTTTTCGATGGTTTGGGCACATGGAAAGTAGATTGACGAAAATAATTTATAAATCTCATGTGAATGGATGCGTTAAACGAGACAGGCCCAGGAGGGTGTTTGCCGACCAAATCGGAGACATCCTCAAGAAAGCTAGGTTGTCTAGTGCCCATAACCATAGAGCTTGTATGAAGAGAATTGTGGATGTGAAGGAAGCGAGGGAGTTGTGTCAGGATCGTGGCAAGTGGCGCTCCATTTTCTCTGCCTATCCCTGTGGGAAAAAGGCTTGACAATTTGATTGATTAATTTGATTATTATAATTTTATTGATGTCAATAATATACTTAATAATTATATAACTATAATATACATACATTTAATGTAATGAAAATAAACAAAATTAAAATATAAACCAGTTAGTTGGTCTATATATTATAATGGTCTACACCCAATGACACATAAATGTTACGTAATCTAAAATATATTTCATAATATATATATATATATATATAAAATATAAGAAAATTATTTAAAATAATATTTAATTAAAGTATTAACCAAAGGCATTTCCGAACAATAACAAGGATTTAATCCCAAAATAATATTTGTACGTCACAGATTATTTGTAAAATAATAATAATACAGTCAATAAAAAATCCTCAAAAATATAGGTGTTACCTAAAAATGTGTTTCGATTTTATTTTACATGTACTATGTGACATGATATGGCCCACAATGGGTGATGTTAGAACAACATTCAGGGATCATTTAATCCGATTGCCAGTGGAAACAGCCAGAGGTCATTCAGCTAAATCTCATTTCTTCTTAATACGGCTAGCAATCCACTCGAGTCCCATATGTAAGCTGAAATAAAGGTTTACTTATAGTTTAGTTCACCCTGAAAATATTACACATCAGAAGCGACAAATGGATTAATCCTCTTCTGTACAGAATTCCGCGAATTATAATTAGGCCTACCGGTCAAATGACGTTAAAAGAATACGTTATTTTAAACATCCCTGGCCGTAAGGCGACCGTAAAACTTGCAAGCTGACCGTAGAGCTTGTATGAAGAGAATTGTTTATGTGAGGGAAGCGAGGAAGTTGTGTCAGGATCGTAACATTCCATTGTCTCTGCCTATCCCTGTAGGAAAGAGGCGTGACAATTTGAGTGATTGATTATTGTACTAAACTAAATAACTTTCGAGATAACAATCTTACGCACGTAACTAGATTATTGTCTAGTAACGTGCGTAAGATTGTGTACGTTTTTTAAAGGAAATGATACAAAGCAGCAAATGATACAATGGTCTCTCCCTCCTATAAACTTGGATCCTTCAAGCGATGCATGAAGAAGCACCTTTGGCCGACATAGTGACGGCGACTGAGGCAGCCGTGAAGTAACTCGGTTGTTTCAAAATTCGTCATTCTTAGATCTCCTCTTGCTTATCATCAGGCGGGTCGAAGTCAAATGTCATGTCACAATAATATATCTATATGATATGAATTTTATATAATATATGAATATTAATTTTATCATTTTCGTTTTCTATGATGAATCTCTGAATCTCGTCTCATCTAGTAAGAGCATCAAAGCATTGCCAGAGTGTGTGCAACAAAATGTAGAGACTTAAATGAATTTATATACCCTTCCCCAGTGAGTGCGCAACATCCTTGTATATGCCAGGGTTGTTGCTTGATAGACGTAAGATCTAACTGCTCCGATATCTCAGCTGCTGTCATTGATCCTTTTACATCCTAAAACAATATTTTTCAATGTATTATTATTTAGGGCCTAGTTGGAAACTTTATTGTTTTTGGCTCATTTACTTTCACTATGCTTTGGCCGGCATAGTGACGGTGACTGAGGCAACCGTGAACTACTCGGTTTTTTCAGTCGTCCGTTTCGTTTTTTCTCCTCTTGCTTATCATCAGGCGGGCCAAGGTCAGATGTCGTGTCACAATAAAAAAATTAAAAAAATGTTTTAGCCTAACCAACTTTTTTTTATTTTTTTACATTTCTTTACTACTAAAGGGCTTATATCATAGAAACAGAACAACCAAAGTACACATATCACGGGTTCTAAACCACTCACCGGTACCATCTTATCTATGATAAATGTACTTTGGTTGTCCTGTTTCTATGATACAGCACTTTAGTACTTTAGTAGTTAGTATAAAAATGTATAAAATCCATCTGTAATAATTGTATATATTACAGATGGCCATGAAAACGGAAAACAACGAAAAAAAAAGTTATAATACCTGTTTGTTTGCAAAGACGAGGAGGCATGATTTATTAAGTTCCTCATGTGTTAACATCCTATGAAGTTCCTCACGGCTTATGGATAGTCTTTGTCTGTCCGTTGAATCAATTACCATTATAACAACCTAAAATTATTTTTTAATTTAATTAAGTTTTATCACCTTACATCTTAATCATTTTTTGAGTTATGTTGTTCACTTATACCTTTGTATAAAATGAAAATGAATGATGTCCTTGGACATCATTCATTTTGTATAGGGACTTGGGCTTAATTGTATTAACAGTTGCATACACATTTTAAAATAGTTTGATGTACGAAGATTACAATGTACCATAATTGGAATATATCCTTTATTTTGCATAGTTTAGGTGTGTAAAATAATCAAACTATAATTATGACAGTTCAAAGCTATGGCGCGTCTCTGTGATTGGCAGACGACTATATCTTATTTTCCAAATAACTTAATTGCACAGCAATTAAAAGCAAAACTGTTATTAGTTTTATCAATACAAGTATCAACACTACCATTTATATATTTTTTCATCATTGGACATAACAAAAGTAGTACATAAAAGCCCAAAATGAATGATGTCCTTTGGTTTGTGTTTATTATTAATAACCTGTTAACAAGATGCTATAAATCAATTATGTGACCATCATTATTTATGACAGCTCATGTTTACCATCAGGCAGGTCAAGGTCAGATGTCAAGTTACAATAAAAGAGAAGAAAAATAATGTAGTAATGATGGACAAAGAGTGGTTGGCAGTGGTACCCAGTCTGCCGATCCGGGGTAGTATCACCACTTATACAGACCATGAGTGTTTTAATAGCGTTTTGGAATCAGCTTGTGAGTTGCCGTTTCAAAATAGGCTGGCATAGTGGATGTGACTGCTACCTATTCATGGACCACACTCCAGCTTAACTTCGAGCGGGGTGCTGTCACGTCGAGTCACAATAATAAAAAAAATACCTTTGTCATAAATTAACTGATGCAGTAGGAAAGAGACCATAGAAACATACCTCTGTATTAGTATAATATGTATTCCATGCTGATCTCAAACTTTGTTGTCCACCTAAATCCCACATGACAAATCTTAGATTCTTCCAAATCACCTCTTCAACATTGGAACCAATCGTAGGACGAGTATGTACAGCCTCACCAAGGAGTAATTGATACAAAATAGTTGTCTTCCCTGCATTATCGAGACCCACTAACACCATTTTGTGTTCTAAAACAAATGTTACAAATAATATTTTAAATAGGTTCTAATTATTCTAGGTTCTAATATTCTAATAATACTTAGTTCTAAGTATTATCTTATAAAAATATACAAAATGCAGACTTAAGTGCTTCTTTTCCTGCTATTCTTTGATATTTTGCAGAAAGGTTATATATTTATTTAATTACATTTCTATACTAAGCTACTAATGAGCTTGTATCATAGAAACAGGACAACCAAAGTACATATGTCAAAAATACATTGGTACCGGTGGGTGGTCTCCAACTCATGCTCTTTAGTTTGCGTAACCATTGCACTGCCACTACACCACGGTCGCCTTAATACCATTGGTGGATAATTGTGCTTAGGAGCAAAGAGGTTATAATGATAGACACATAATAATGGTTAGGCATATACTTAAATAATAAATAACTGTTCTAACTGTGTTCTAAGAAGGAAGCCTATGTTCAGCAATACACGCATTATGGCTGATGGTGATATACTAAAATTCACATAAAATATTATATCTTTATCACCTGCATTATATTGGGAGTGATAACATTAGCAAGGTTAAACCAGGTCCTATATAACCATACCAAGTTCATCTACAAATTAGGGAACAATATAATGATCACCAGTAAATTATTTGTGAACAGAAAATAACAGAAATATACTAAAGTAATAATGAGTAATGTTATTCTGTTATTCTCCTAAATAAATATGGTAAATTATATTGAATACAGCGAAAGTTAACATGTAATAAATTTATATAACATGTGTTATTTAATATAATATACACAAACTGTAGACGTAAGTGTGTATTATTTGTGCCATATGTTAGACAAGTGGTATCTTAGTAAATAAACACGTAATTACCTTCATTGCCAAATAGACTCCACAGTTTTGAGATAAGTAGACCCATTTCTGTAATAGTGATCTCTTAAATCGCAATATTATCACCAAAACATTTAAGGTCAAATAATAAAGCTATTAAATAACGTTGTGTTTTATTTACAGTTTAGGGTCCGATAGAATTATAATCGGAGTCCATTGCTTAGGCCGATAAAACTTCAACACCAATACATAAATCTTACATTCAGACTGAATTAATTAAATTATAGCTATTGTACAGCTCAATTTAGCACAAGAGATAATCAACACAAGAGTGAGGCGAGGACAACGACCAACGAAAGAATATAGGCTTACCGCACACGTACAATAATCTTTGTCAATAATATTGTAAGATTAGTGACATTGTCAATACGATGAAAGCGTCCGCATACTACCCAATAATATTATGGTACGAGACCATGCCTAGTCACGATTTTCTACCTGAATTACGTAGACATTTTAAATGCATAGAAATAATATTATTTATTCAGAGAATAAACAACAGAAGGTATAAGAAAAACAATAATTAGATTTATTTTAAATTAACAACCCAATGTTACTGTATTTCTCACTAAGACACAAGTGATAAAACCAAATATTAAATAAAAAACATAAAAAAGCAATACAATACAATAACATAATATGAAATAAATAATCACATTATCTCTGCCTATTTTAAGATTTAACAGTAAGATTTATACATAAGATTATACATAACAATAGATCACACATAATAAGAAGCAGTATCATTGGTGCGATTCATGCTATGCAAAGTGGCATTTGTCAAAAATAATAATACATAGTAAGTTCAAAATTGGTATATGTCATTGGATTGGAAAAGATTTAGATATACTTTTTAACTCCTTGTAAATATTGCTTTTCTAAGAATCAGCAAATTTTCACGTCTTTCGGCTCTATTTCTATACGCTTCAATAGATGAGTTCCATGGCTCAAAAAGCTTTCCCATTGTCTAATAAACTTTATGTATGTTATAAGTTTATTTTAATACATATATTTCATTAAAATGCATAAAATAACACGTGCTGCCGATATAATGCTTCCCGCTCGAATAAGATATTATTATTACCCCCGATATTGACACAATATTTCAATAAATACGGGTTTCAAGATTATTATTGTTCTAAAATATTGAATACCCGGAAACGTACAATATTACTGTCAAATATATTGATCGTGTGCGGTCACTCTTAAAAATAAATCCATTGAATCTTTCTTTTTCCTTATGGCTTAGTATTCAACTTGCTAATGTCAAAGTAAAAATACATGTTCAATGTTTAGAAACTTTTCAACTAAAAATAATATAAAGACGAAACACGCAAGTAATTTATCACAAGATGAGTATATAAATTGGCATGTCGAGGTCAGATGACAAGTCACAATAAAAAATATCTAAAACTTAGGAAGGGGTCTTGGAGGGAACACGAATAAACATGCTTCACAACTTTAAATAATTTGTCTATACTCGATCAACTTTAAAATGATTACTAGATAACAATAGCTTTATTATTATACATTAATATTTTATAAATACAAGCTATTAATATCGAACAAATGATTTAATATCGCGCGTACTGTCATTTGCAGTTGCCCGCCAAAAAACAATTCGATGAATCTGTCAAGGTACAATTGTGAATACAGTTAGCTTTTATTCTATCTCGCGAGTTTGTAAACTGACGATAAATTGTGAAGTTATTATATATATTATAATCAATCATGGATAGATTATAAACTATCGGTTAAAAGGCGTTTTCACGGGGCAAATTTAGTTGTTCAACATTTATTGTTTAACAAAAAATCAAAACCAAATATTGACTGTAGCGTTCTCACGATTCAATATTAATTGACTCAATATTACACGTGTTATTACACTATCTGTCCATTTTAGCATTTTTCTCATGAATGCGGACGCCATAATTTACATTTTATTTTACAAACATACAAAAAAATGGTGACAGAGTACATTACATACTCAATCGCGTTGATTGATTGACTGATTATTCGATGCGAGTTGAACGAACAAGTTCAGAAGAGACGATTGTCTGTCATCTACTAATTGAATCAATGAAAGTTGAAAGGTCTTTAACTTTTGTTGAACCAATATTTATTGCTTTCGAAGTCGATCAAATGAAATGGCCGTGAGAACGCCGTATTATTAATACGTTGATTGTAATCAGTATGGTTCAAGTCACAATTTATCGACAGTTTACAAACTCGCGAGATAGATTATAAATTCACAATTGTACAATGACAAAACCAATCCAAATGACTTACTTTTTTGCCAAAGGCAAAAGAAAGATCAAGCTGCCCGTGCCCAATCTTTAATTAAAAATAAATATAAGGTCGTCGTCTGTTAATGAATGACAAATGTGAATAATATCAATCAAACTGTCACGCCCTTTTCCCATGGGGATAGGCAGAGACATGTGAATAATAATGTGTAATAAATAATTATCCACCATTACTTTTTTAAATAATTATCCACGTACACTTTTTTTGCTAGTATCCACTCTTTTTGTTATTGCACCAGTGGTACCCAGTCTGCTGTGCCGGAGTAGTACCACTACTTACAAGTGTACAGACCGTTAAGTGAAGCGACTTAGTCGCGTTTCGGGATCACCTTGTAAGATGTCGGTTCCACTTAGGCCGGCATAGTAAATGTGGCTGCTATTTTTATTTATTTACCTGTAGTTTCATATACTTTTATGCTCCTTTGTTAAGCGTTACGAGTACATAGCCGAGTATTACGGCTCTGTTTAATTCAATAACCACAAAATAAATATTTTCGAGCTGTTTATGTCAAGTGGCGCTCCATTGTCTCTGCCCGTGAAAAAGGCGTGACAATTTAATTTACATAATCATGTCGAGTGCTATAAAGATATTTTCGTTTAGATCCAATGCTTTTGTTTCCGCGCCGGATCTATTAGATCTATCATTATAGATCTTTACTTATAGATATCGTGAAGTTGTGTTTTGTGACTTATATCGACATATTTTCGGATTCTGTCGGCGATCGATGGAGTGGTCGCTCCGCAATTGCATCGTTGAGAATTGTAGTCAATCACCATTATTACTACTACTGATTAATTATTGACGTTAGAATAAATATTTATAAAAATGGCGGGACTTTCTCTCTAGAGAATAGCATCTGTTTCGACACGCATGCGTATATCGTTAGAATCGATCGGCTTAATTCTATTCTCCGGTCTCACCCCTCTGCCCGGCACAAGTTAACAAGGCACAAGTGTCGTCCATTGTGAAGTTATAGTAAAGTAAAAAATGAATAAATTTAACTGAAGTTAGAAGAACATGGTAATTACTAGACTTATTACTTTTATAAAAAACAAAATGTTGATCAATTGTCAGTAGTACGCGAAAAGGTATTGTGGTATTACATTTTGTACTCCGTAATAAAAAGTAGGTGTGTTTGTCTATTTGTAAATCAAATGTAGATTGACATAAATTAAATAAATAATAAGTGTATGCATAAATTAATAAAACGTTTTTTGTTACAAATGTGCAATTTTGTAATAATCGGTTAGTATTACAAAATTCGGTATTATCTGTCGGTAACTTTACAGTGTTTCAACTTCAATAATAATTCATAATTATTATAATTGGAACCGTCACTTGCCTTCCAACAATATGCTAGGCTCTTATAAAATCGAGCTAAATATTTAAATTTTGTTGTTTTATGTTTTAGCGACAACATTGACAATTTTAAGTTAGAGTAAACGCTTCATTGCAGTCTCGAAGTCGAAAATTTTAGGTCACCAAATCATATAGCATTTCGCATAATACCTACAAGCGAAAGATGTATTGATATTCAAAATATAATATTTGTATTACCTTGTTTTTATTATGTTACACAACAAATAAACAATATTTTTCGACAATTTACTAAATAATTAAAGTGCGCTTACAAAAGGAATGATCCCCTTTAACAATTATTTAATAATATAAAACACATATTTTAGAATTCCTTCACTACAATGACGGATGGAATATTGGAATGGGAGTTAACATTACCTTCAGATATGCTTTTATCTCATGCCTGGTATCATGGCGCTCTCAGTCGAGTGGATGCTGAAAACTTGTTGCAAGAAGATAGACAATTTCTAGTCCGCGAGTCGACTTCCCAGCGTAACAATCATG
Source organism: Tinea trinotella (assembly GCA_905220615.1). NCBI lineage: Eukaryota > Metazoa > Arthropoda > Insecta > Lepidoptera > Tineidae > Tinea > Tinea trinotella. The sequence goes on from HG992305.1 coordinate 9,627,903, forward strand.
TTTTAAGTTGCCGATCAAACGGACAACACCTGCACTTTGTCATACAGAAGGTAGTTTTATATACTTTTTAATATAAGTCTAACAGCAAATTATCTTTGACTAATCAAAGTTATAAAAATATTGTGTTTTTAGATTGAGATTAACCCTGACACCGTCTACAAAAGATGTCAATACCAATTTGAAGATGAAGCATACGATCAAGTACCTGACTTAATCACATCGTACGTGGGTTCCGGAAAGCCTATATCTGCCGCTTCCGGCGCCAGGATTCAATATCCAGTGAACCGAAATGTTCCTCTCACTGAATATGAACCGGAACCCGAACCAGAAACAGCAGAAGGGCTAGATTTAAATCGGCCCATAGCAGATAAAAGCATCGACCTAAAATCCCAACGTATGCTTAACCCTTTAGATTTTATGGCAGAACCAGTTCCGGGTAAATGCTTAAGCTGCTCAAAGGCACCGGCTAAGCCAGCTCGAAATGAAGCTCCTAGGGAGGAAGAGTCTGCTGAAGCTCAGGATGAGCCAAGTCATCTAGACTCTGGAAATGCATCAGGAGATTCTGCTCAATCAACTTCTCAAAACAATACTTTCGAAGGGCCATTGCCTTATGCCACGGAGTATAACTTTGCAAGCGCCGAAGAGAAGCTTAAGCGGTTCGGTGAACTAAAATACACAGCGCCATCTATAATTGATTTAAATTCTTTTCATTCTCAAATATTAACCAGGGAACAACACAAACCCTTGGAATCTGATGTGTTAAGTACAATAAAATATTTATTGAGAACATCAGGCCCACGTATTTTGGCCAACCACATGACTAAGGTCGACACGGATTTTCTATACAAGGAGGTAATTCACATAGAAGGTTTGGAGAAAAAACTACCAGTTCTGGAAATGTGTTTCTTACCACAAGGCACACAGTTGAGGCTTGATGTCTTAGACAGGTTAAATAATTTTGCTATTATTTGTAATAATAAATAAATTAAATATATTATTAGGTATACCCTCAGATCAGTCTAGTATACTTGAATGATCTGAGCGTATACGTACCTAAAACAGATTGGTAAATACGATAAATATTACAGACTCGAATGTTTCCGGATGTTGGTTGCTGTGACTATATTAACGTGTATGTCGGACGATCTGAGAGCTGACATGATTAACGATTGGATTATTCTGGCAGTTGAAGCAAAGAATGCACTCGGAAATTTATACGGGTTTACTGCAATTATGCTTGGACTGACTATGAAGCAGGCAAGTAAAATATATAGTAAACGAAAAGTTGCCTTATTTTATATATAAAACCTTATTTCTAAGTGTTGTTTTTTATTCAAAGGTGGAATCATTGACTGATACATGGGTAGTACTGCGTAGGATGCATACGGAACATGCACTATTGTTTGAATCACAACTTCGTCCAATGTTTTCAAACTTGTTGGCAGGCAAATTCGTACTTCCGCCAAACACAACGGCGCCAAATGTTTTACCAACCGTCTTAACTTACCACACATTTCGTAAGTATACCTACTTAGTTTATAAAATATATTGTTAAAATAAATCCAGTTCTCGTGATTTACTATTATTCCTTGGTTTATAGAGTTAACGCCTGATCCTGCTGAAGAAAGTATGTTTGAAGATTATGCAGAAATTCCAGATAAATTGAGTATCAAACAATTCCACGCAACTCTTAATTCAATGTTTGATTTATTAATGGGAAAGGAAGACTTTATTAAAAACGCACGAAACGTTATCCAAGAGAAGTCTTCGCGGGGTCCCATGTTTGACCCTGTATTGCTGGAACTGTTTCAAGTAGAATTTCATATTAAATTCCTATGGGGAGACGGTCCCGGTGGAAACCGCGAAGGACGTTATGGTCGTATGAAGAAAGTATTGAATGTGTTATTGGAGAAATCTAAGAAAGAACCTGGAGTGCCATTTGGATCTTTAACATCGTCGCCGTCCTCGTCACAATCTTCATCACCATCCTAATTAGAAGACTTCCCTACTACAACACAGTACCTAACCTAATCTGAATTCCACTAATATAATATTACGAATAACATTTACCGCGAGAAACAATGTCGCTTATAGTAGAAAATTATTACTCATAAAATAGTTTTTAACTTTGAAGTAGGAAATTTAATTTTTACTAGTATGTACATCGGGTTGTTCTCTTCTCGCCATAGTAGGATCATAAAGGGTCCAAATTTTAATGGATTTATTGCGATATTGCGGATTTATTGAGATTTATACGTATACATTATTATATTTATTCCTAAACATTGTATTAGAGCTTTGTAGTATTTGTTAGCAGCATAATTTATCAAAGGAAACTACCTAAATTCATTTAACGAAATTTTTCCATTATTACTTATTACTCGTATATAGTCTTAAGTAGATGTAGTCTTTATTAATATACATAATAATAAAGACATTTTAAAACCATGTTGATCTTTTTTTTAAATCATGAGTCTACTTAATTATCGTAGTTCTCGAAGATAAGATTATCGTTTATTTTATAATCAGAATTGTAGTTAAAATAATTATGGCAGAAATAAACGAAATAATTGCCCACTATCATCACATCAGGCAAGTCGAGGTTAGATGGCGATGAGTCACAATAAAATAAATAAAATCCTGTTTATGAATTACTATCTGACCTTGTGTACTTCGTATCTCAGGGGTGCTCTCCAAGATGGCATTGCTCAGTAGCATTTATATTTCTCCAATTCCAACTAGGCTGTTATAGTAGATGTGACTGCTATTGCTTTGTAAAAGTTGTCACCTCCATTTATTAACCGCACTCGAACTTAACATCAGGCTGGATGCGGTCATTTTTTTATTGTGACTCAGCATTTGACCTCGACCTGGCTCACGGCTGCCTCAGTTGCCGTCACTATGCCGTGGGTTGTATCACAGGTGTAAAAAGACGACGCATAATAAAAATATGTTCGCAGCGAAGACGCTTGTTCTATTGTAAGGAACAATTATCTACTACTGTAAAAAAGCAACCTCAACGTTACACACTAGTGCCACACGACACACTAGTGCCATTGCGGATTATGAAAATAAATAAGGCGGGATATTCAACTGGACAGGAAATTTGACATATTCTAAGTGCCAAGCAACTTTATAAATTAGTAACAATACACGCGCTCACATTAGGCGCACAGGACCGGGAATTGAACCCGACGTCACTCTCAGACATGTACTCTAACTGATCTCCCAAATAAAACACAAAAAAATAATTTTCAGAAAATTTTAATATCAAGAATAAAATGTATGTTTGTCTGCATCAGACATCTGGACATGGAGTCTTCCTCAGGTAGCCTTTTCCAGATGGCACAGACACTTTGGTAACACCCTTCGGAAACAGAGATTCCAGTTCTGCCTCAGAAACATTAGGCACCACCATGCAATCCTCACCCACCTACAATCATAAGTTTTCCATATTAGAATGTTATTTTTTGAGGCGCGACATCTGACTCAAGTAAGAGGCAGAGGATGGCAAGTAAGGGGAGTTCCAAAAGCACCGACAACTAACAAAATCGTTTTATTATACAGTTGCCATCACAATGACGACCAAATATAATATTTTCACGCTTCGCTTGAAAAATCCAAGTATGGTGGAAACATGGGCTGAGCAAATGTTCTTGTCGAATGTTCTAGAATAAAAGACTCACCGAACTTTTTAGTTCCACTGCCGATTTAGTCAATAGAATACAGATGCTATTCATCTGTATTCTCGGAATCATGGAAGTAAAAATACTAGGTAGGGAACAAAGTTCAAGAGCACCTCGAAACATTCTCCGTTGTATACGCATAAAGCCGCAATGACTGCGAAGTTACATGAGATCAGAGAGAAGTAATACTTAATTTTAAAAATCAATTAAAATTACCTTCCAATCAACAGGTGTAGCGACTTTAGCTTTGTCAGTCAGCTGCAAAGAATCGATCACACGCAGAATCTCACTGAAAAATTAAAATTATATATATTATAGTTTTTCTACTGAACAAGAAGAAAGAAGTACGCCACTCGTGGTAGTACCACGACCCAGTGATAGCACTCAGTCACGATTTCAGAATAAGCTTAAAAGTTGGTAGATGCAGTTAGGCTTGTATAGTGGATACTACTAATTAATAGAATATATAATATAGATCATGGGACTCGTGTATTATATTATATAATCTATATAATATAGATGAATCGCACTCCAGAATAACATGAGGGGATGTGCGATCATATGTCGTACTAAAATAAAAAAAAACAATGAATAATAAATATAACATACTCAAAATTGCGTCCAGTGGTAGCAGGATACAGTATAGAAAGACGAAACTTCTTCTTAGGATCAATAATGAACAGGGCCCTGGCAGTGACTGGCATGCCTTTAGGATCCTTCTCGTCCTTGTCCACCATTCCCAATTGTCCAGCTAACTTGCGATCGCTATCATCAATGATAGGATAGGGGAACTCAGCAGATGAGCATCCTTAGAAATTTTAATTATTATTATTCATAATAGAAATAATAGATATGAAGTTAACACTTATTTTGCATTAAAATTTATTGATGCTGTAGAAATGCGGCCATTATCGAGTATATATGGAGTGACAATAGAGGATAGAAAGAGAAATAGTATAGTGCGCGATAGAGGTGGTTTCAAAGAAGATGTAGTGATAAGGATTGACGAAAACGCTTAGATGTTATAAGCACATGGAAAGAACAAGTGAAAGTAGATTGACGAAAGGAATTTATAAATTTGATGTTAAAGCATGCGTTAAACGAGGCAGACCTAGGAGTGTTTTCCAACCAAATCGGATACATCCTCAAGAGTACTGTAGAGCTAGCTGTAGAGCTTGTATGAAGAGTATTGTGGATGTCAGGGAAGCGAGAGAATTGTGTTAGAATCGTGACAAGTTGCGCTCCATTGTCTCTACCTATTGGAAAAATAGTGTGGGAAAAATCCGTGACAATTTGATTGATTGATTGAAATGTTGTTACTACTACTAATGTTTATAAACATTTAACTTATTGTGTTAACAGATAATTTCGCGCAAAACACAAACCGCTACGAATAAGTTTCGGGTTGAATTCCCGGTTGGAGTAAAGATTAGTTCATAGCATTTATTTGTAATATTTTATAATTACTACATTAGATATTACAAGTAAATATGTATATGTTAATGAAAAAAATTGGTTCATATACGGGTCTGGGTGTTGGCAACACTTGGCCGTTATTTGCCCAGTCTGCCGATCCGTGGCAGTATCATGACCCACAAGTCTATTCTCAAATGTATAAAGCGTGATTTGTCACAATCAGTTTAAAAGTTAAAGTACGCCACGCCAAGGCTGCGAGACTTTAAACATCCTTACCAGCAACAGCACCAATATCCTTACTCCACTCTTTATGCGAGTCAACAGAGTCACAAGAGAGTCCAATCACTTTCACATCCCTTTTTTGAAACTCGGGCATTAGGTTGGCAGCCCGAGCTAATTCGGTGGTGCAGACTGGAGTAAAGTCATGAGGATGAGAGAATAAAATGGCCCAGCTGAAATTACATATTTTAATAAATATTAAATATACTATGTGGTTGGTTTACAACTGGTCCTATTTATTTTATGTAAGGAAAATTAAAATTATAAAATGGGGAACCAAATGCAAAACATTTTATCTATGGCGCCACTAATACACGACCTTTGTCATAGTTCTTTTAACTGTTTTAGTATTTGTTTTAAACAATAATAATACAGTAATAGAGTAATACTCTTATAATTAATAGAGGAACAAGTATTAGTTCTGCAAATATTTCGTTGTGCAGATAACAAATTTAAATATTTTTGGTTCTTTAAATATTGTAACTAAGTAATTTAATTTATAAATATCTTAAGATGTATTTACATATAAAGGTATTACGTGCCTAACGTGACATTGAAACTTTTGGAGATAAATGTTGTAAAATAAAATAAAATGTAAGTAAAGTAAATAAATATGTATCTCTATGTAAATGTCATGAGATAAAATTTTGTCTTTTACATATTTTTTCTCAAGTATGGCAAAATATAACATTTATTAATTTACTTCTAAAAAAACATTTAGATCTTAGGGACCCTTTAAAGCAATGCGGATCAAGTATTCTATCATGGTTTCTTTTACGAGTCACTGTAACATATCTTATGGAAGTTCAAAAAGATTCAAAAGTTCAAAAATAAAATGAAGTTCAATCCTCAAATATTCTGCTGTTGAAGATATGGGGGTTCATGACACTTGTCTGATGTGCACGACCTTTGTCATAGATAAGGGTAAATGTTGGTCCAAAATTCTGTCTATATGGGTATTATGCACGTGTTCTAGGTAGATTTGAATAGTCAGCTAGTTATGTATTGGAATAATGAAATAAAGTATTAGCATAGGCATAGCATGCACTTGCTCATCGCAGGCTTTGGAAAGGCATATGACGATAAGATTGTAGCCTGAAAAACCAAGCAGGTGAGCAGCAGAGAGAGAAGCATGGTAACAGTAGGCCGCACCCACCGCATCATCCGGTCACAAGTACACGCTCCAGACATACATCTTACCAGTCAACCATAAATGAGGAGGGGGGGGGGGGGTATCAACCTGAACCAATACCTCACCACAGCATTGACGCATAAATAAACACATGCTATAATACTAATACACCCAAAAAACTTACGCAGATTAGTTGCAAAGAGGGCAACATGGCACACAGGAGTAGACCGCCCCTACACAAGTATCACGCCCTGGAGAGCCACCACCTCCATCAACCATATTTTATGAAGGGGGTGACCTAAACCAACATTCCATCACGACATTGATTCATAAGTAAACATTACTTATGATGTCACACTACCCACCCCCACCAAAAAACTAGTATAGTGTGTTTCATGGTGGGATTTCAATCATGTACTATCAATGTCAGTGAGACAGTGCATTCTGTACATGAAGAAACACCTTGTTTTTGTGTTTTTGTGTTTCGACCAAATCGGAAACATCCTCAAGAAAGCTGGGTTGCCTAGTGCCGATAACCATTGAGTTATTACACTCAATAAAAACTTCATGTCTCCGAAGTTAGCTGCAATAATAGATTTTCTCCATACATAGCATTCCCTGCTATTTGAATTTTATGTATTAGACTCACTTGGTTAAAACCATGTGTCTTTTTTACTAAAGAAAATTACAGAATTTTTGATAATAGTAAGAGAATTTGACAATTTGTTAGCTGGATTATCACTTCTTGAATTTTATACAATGCGAATTAATAGCTATATAAAAATTCTATTACAAGTAATTGTTCCAATTAAATACCAGCATAAAAGAAAAATTATATACTTACGAATTTCCGATCCATTCGTGGAATTTAATAGGCCCTACAGTAGTATTCGCCTCAAAATTTGGGAAAATCTCTCCGAGAATCATTATTGCAAAATAAAATTTAATTTATTACACACTGATAATTTAAAAAATGCTTTTTTGTTCTAGTAGTAGTTGTCAAATAATTTAGAAAAGCATTTAGAAGTAATTTTAAACCCTGCCAGCCAGCCAGTAAATGACAACTATGAGCAAACAAAAAATTAATAATTCGGTCGTGTATAGTTTTTGTCATACAAAATAACAGGTGCCTAGAGGAATCCATAATCTTAATGGAAACTCTGTGAACAGGTGGTTCTAGGAGTTTGACGAATAACTGGAAATATAAAAAATACTTTTATTTTAGTAATGTATGATAAAAAATGTAAATTATAAAGCGTAAGGGGGTGAAAGTATTATTCAGTAATCCGCTGGCGTGTATTGTCTAATTATTGCTACAGATCGTTCATATTAAGCCTTAGCACACACACGGACACTGAATTAAGTTTCCGGATCGGGAATTCAGATTCTGAAACCTGAATGTTTTACTTACATACAAAATGTTCGACAATTCGATACAAATGTTCGACAAAAAATGTTCTTATTTTTTCCGTCCGGAAAAAACCTGACTTTCGTTTCGAAATTCTCTTCGTGCGTTCGATGACAATAGTTATATGTCATACATATCCGTTGCATCCTGATACTGCACCATTAGATAACCCTAAATCTTCAATTTGATAACGGTCCAGCTAATGGCTAGTAGTAAGGAAGTAGTAGTAGTAGTAGTTGTTTTGCTGATCTGAGAGGATCCATGATCAGGTTCTTTAGATCCAAAATGTTTTTATTCACCGTACCTATTTTCCTACACTTAGTTTTCTACAGTTAAGACAAATCTAATAAGCCCAAACATAGTAAACCCATCTCGGATTTCGTCTCCTACCTTCGAGATCTATCATCAGAGTAGCTTTGAAAGTAAAGTAAATTACGCATTATGCGTCTTGAATCTCTACCACAGCTCACAAAATGAGCTGATGACCATAAATAGTCTGAACAGATCTTCATAAATTGTAGCTAAGATAACGTCAGCTTTAAAATGAAAAAAAAAAAACGCATCTTAATCGGTCCATTCGATTAGGAGCTACGATGCCACAGGCAGACACGTCAAACTTATAGGTAACACTCCTTTTTTGAGTCGGGGGTTAAAAATTACTTTATTATGGACGACGAGTTGATTGCTGTTACACTGTTTCCCAATCAAAAAAAGTACTTTACAAATTTGCTCCCAAGCCAATACTTTTAACGTCTCTATTGTGGACTCTAACATAGTTACAAATACAAGCGATTATACTATTTTTACTTATGGCATTAAAAGGAAGTTAGAAGGGGATGAATTTACATTTTTACATTCGTAATTTAGAAGGTTGTCACTAGTTTTGATGATCATTTGAAAACCTTATTTAACAGAATAACAAATGAAATTAAAATACTTTAAAAAAGGATGACGGAACAATTATGCCGCTACTCTTACTACCGTGACTTTTATTTAACTTTACGTGACTTTTAATTAAGCAGTATTAAAAGTCAACCACAATTACAAGTGGTTGTAGTTGCAAAAAGTAGTGCCAACCTTTGAAAAAAAGGAACTGAAGTACAAGTAGTTGTCTCTTTCAGTTACACGTGGTATAAACATAATATAAATAAGATAAATAACACTGATATAGTTCTTATTTTAGCACAGATTCTATTCTTTCCATATTCTTATCATCGAACGCACCGATCTTGATGACGTCATCAGCTGCGGCTAAGGAGATTCCAGTGTTGCGGGTAATGCGGCGAATGTGCGTATAGGTGTGCGGGGTTCTATAGAACTTCATACAAAGAATTTAAATGGGGCGCATGTATGCGGCCAGATGTGCGTTCACCCTTAAACCACTCCGGTTCCACAAACTACAGAGAGTACCTTCCATAGACTATATAGAGTAGAGGTTAGTTGTCTCTGGTAGCTGCTACTGGCTGTGACTTGCCGGGACTCCGGGAGTTTTTCGTGACTCTTCACGGTATTTATGTGAATACTTAGGATTATCATCGAAGTTTTGCGTCTTGGTAAGTTACCTATAAATCTAAAATAAACATATACACTTAATAAATCAGTCATAAGTCTTGCTTAAACTCTGAATTTTCCTTGGTTATAACATTTTGAATTTAAGATTTGCACCTCCCTAAAATGGCGCCGAGGGTAAGTTTCTTACTTGCTACATCCTATTTACGCCAATGATTCGATTTTAGGTTTGTAATCTTGCTTTAACTCTGTCTGATTTTCCTTTGGTTTAATAACATTTTTAATTTGAGATTTGCACCTCCCTAAAATGGCGGCCAGGGCAAGTTTCTTACCTGCCACACCCTTTTTATGCTAATGATTCGTTTTTAGGTTTGTAATCTTGCTTTAACTCTGTCTGATTTTACTTGGTTTATTAACATTTTTAATTTGGGATTTGCACCTCCCTAAAATTGCGCCCAGGACAACCACCTGCCACTTTACCTGCCACACCCTTTTTATGTCAATGATTCGTTTTTAGTTTTATTGTCTCTAGAGTATTATGTTCGTTTGTACTGTCATAAAGTATATAATGAAAGTAACTGATTATTGTTACTAGAGCAATCATTTTGTTTGTTATATATGCCAAAAATTCTTATTTTTAATCCCCGACTCAAAAAGAGGGGTGTTATAAGTTTGACTTGTCTGTGTATCTGTGTGTCTGTTTGTGGCATCATAGCTCCTAAACGAATAGACCGATTACGATGCGTTTTTTTTCGTTTGAAAGCTGACCTGATCGAGATGGTTCTTAGCTACAATTGATGAAGATCTGATCAGGGGTTTCAAGGCCATCAGCTCATTTTGTTAGCTGCGGTAGTGATCTTAGACGCATAATAGGTATTTACTTTACTTTTAAACATATCTGTGACTTAACATTTGAAACAAAAACGTATACAAATACATATGTGTTTTAACTGGTACCACTGAGCTACTCTGATGATGAAACTCGAAGGTAGGAGACGAAATACTGGATGGGTTTAAACTTTTTTTTGGTTTACTAAGTTTGGACTCATTAGATTCGTCTTGAATGTAAGAAACAAAGTGTAGAAAAGTTAGTGCGATAAAATAAAACATTCTGGATCTAAAAAAAACTGATCATGGATCCTCTCAGATCAGCAAATCAACAAGAAATGGACATATACTTGATGATGCAAGTACACTCGGTCGTTAATTTGATAACGGTCCAGCTAATGGCTCATAGTGAGTAACAATTTTAGTTAAAGCACTATATAGTGTTTTCTTAGATTTTGCACGAACATTGATTAATGAATTAAACAAATTTTATGCGGCTTATTATCGCGTTTATTTTGGTTTTGATTTTACAATTTTTTATTATTCCGATGTTTCGAGAACTTTGCAGCCATCGTGGTCACGGAGAGACTGAGGTGTTGGTCGTCCTATTGGTTGATGCTGTTATTGTTTCCAAAACTACCCCTTTTAATGGTTACATTGTTTTTCTGTTCCCGGTTGATTTCAAATTTTTGCAAAAATATCTAACGGTGTCATTTGGTTTGGCAGTTTGCTGGACGTGGGACTTGAGTTTATGCATTATGGGGTCCCAGGTGTTAGATAAACAGTCTCTCCGTGATCACAATGGCTGCAAAGCTCTTGAAACGTAAGAATAATAAAAAAATGTAAAATCCAAGCCTAAATAAACGCTATAGTAAGCCGCATAAAATTTGTTTAATTCATTAAAGCACTATAGTTCCATTTCTTGTTAATTTGAACCGTTTTTTTAACTCCAGAATGTTTTATTTCATCGCACTAACTTTTTTACACTTAGTTTCCTAGACGAATCTAATGAGTCCAAACTTAGTAAACTTATTAAGTTTAAGCCCATCCAGGATTTCATTTCCTACCTTCGAGTTCCATCATCAAAATAGCTCAGTGGTACCAGTTAAAACACACATGTATTTGTATACGTTTTTGTTTCAAATGTTAAGTCACAGATATGTTTAAAAGTAAAGTAAATACCTATTATGCGTCTAAGATAGCTACTGCAGATAACAAAATGAGCTGATAACCTTGAAGCCCCTGATTAGATCTTCATCAATTGTAGTTAAGAGCCATCTCGATCACGTCAGCTTTCAAACAAAAAAAAAACCGCATCGTAATCAGTCCATTCGTTTAGGAGCTACGATGCCACAGACAGACACACAGATACACAGACAAGTCAAACCTATAACACCCCGCTTTTTGAGTCGGGGGTTAAAAATAAAACAATTTGTTTCAGCTTAAAAAGGGAGAACTGCATCTCAAGTTAAGGTATTTATTTCTTTATTGGTCACATAACAACACCCCACAACTAACGTCCTCGCATGAGAAACCAGACATTAAACATTAACCAACTGCTACAGAGTTCAAACTTTTATGTAGTTTAACAAATCCAACTGAAACCAGTTAAATTAATCAATCAATCAAATTGTCACGCCTTTTTCCCACAGGGATAGTCAGAGACAATGGAGCGCCACTTACCACAATCCTTACACAATTCCCTTGCTTCTTTCACATCCACAAATCTCTTCATACAGGCTTTGTGGTTATGGGCACTAGGCAACCTAGCTTTTTACTTGAGGATGTCTCCGATTTGGTCGGAAAGCACCCTTCTGGGCCTGTCTTGTCTCTACATCTTCTTTCAAACCACATCTATCGCGAACTGTGCTATACGCTATCGTTACTCCACATACACTCCTTAACGACCGTATTTCTACAGCGTTCTTCTTATTAATAAATGCAATTTTAAGGTTAATTGAGTCTTTTAGGTTAAATTGGTGCCTCTAAATTTAAGTAAATTTGTTTAAAATTAGTTTGAAGTTTCTAAAGAAAAAAGACATAAAAACCCAAGTTTACTAGCCTAAGTTGAAAACCTAGAATGTGCGAAGAGAATCGTTATTAATATTATTATCCTTATTATAACAAAAATGATAAGTGAATGTGTAATTAATATTGTTGTATTTTTATTGAGATGCGACATCTAACTGCGAAATGCCTGATGGTTTGTAAGGGGATGTCAAAGAGCGAACTGACAATACAGTTTCATTCTACAGCTGCCTCAGTCGCTGTCACCATGCCGGCCAAGCAAATATTTGCTTGAGATAATTAATAAATATTAATGTTTCAGTAAAAACAACAACAATAGTAGTAACGAAGCCACGAATTCCACATCTACAGATACAGGAAACAGTCGTGAAAAACCACATTTTAAACCATTATTTTCAAGGAGTGTTAACATTGAATTGATCAAACTACTACCTAAGCTTGTAATGTATCACCCTTATTTGCAATACGAAATTAATCTTCAAACTGATACAAAGTGTGAATATCAAGTGAGTGTCGCATTATTTAAAACGCCATATTCATTTTATGTACACATACTATCGTTAAAGCCACAATTCGACGAAATGATGAAAAAAATACCAGAATTATATAAAGACACACAACCGTACAAGGGAATAGTGAACGAAGGAGCATCTGTTATGGCCAAATTTCCTAAAGATGGCGCTCTCTATCGTGCCACAGTCCTAAAGTGTGGACCTGATGGAAAGTATCTCGTCCAAAATGTCGATTACGGTAACAAATTTGTTGTCAAGTCTACAGATATATGGCAATTAAAGGAGGAGGTAATGGGTGTACCGAGAATGGCTATACACTGTTCATTGCTGGGGGTAATGCCACTGGATGGACAATGGAACACGGATTCTATTGTAGCTGCATGCTTTGCTGTTCCTAAATATTACTGTGCGTTCAAAAAGTTTGATGGGGTGAAATATGATGTATCTATGTGGGGCTATGGAATCGTCAGTGTGGCTAAATTTTTGACTGTTGGCAAAATGGCAATTCGTTTGATAGGTATGTTGTCACATATATATAGATATAATTTGTTTGTCGGGGGGCGATTGTGTAAATCTAATGACAATGGGCTTCGATGACGACGACGTGTTTCGTAAATGTAAGTGTCAAAAATGTGTGTGTGCATCAAGATGGCGGGGGAATTATAACGAATACACATGCAGTAAGTATGAAAGGAATGTACCAAGAATGTACTAACCTGCTATATTGCTTGTAATTATATTTACGTACATTGGTATGGCATTTATTTCACACAAAGATAATGCGATTTTTGTTCAGATTTGCATGTCACCCGCCATTCTGATATCAGAATGTGATCTCACTTAGTTTTGGTGATAACTGCGAAATAAAAGAAGTACATCGAATTTCATTTTAGGTACATTTCTGGTATATTGCTTTCATACTTCCAGCATGCGTATCAGTACACCCGCCACCATGATGGATACTCGCACATTATTTATTCTGTCAATGAGTGAATGGAGTTCAACTGTCAAAACGAAGCCCATTCTCATTGTCATTAGAGTTACACAATTTACAAATATTTGTTAATAAAACAAGAAATAGATATTTGTTCTGGGTCTGCTTGTTTAATGGACTGAGAGCTGGCTCGTCGGCACTCTGCAACGCGTTGGCGTGCGGTGGAACATTTCTTTTAAGAATAAAATATCATGTTCGCATGTATTTTTATTTATTTATTGTGACTCGGCATCTAACTCGACCCGCCTGATGGTAAGCAAGAGGAGGTCCAAGAGTGCCGATGACTGAATGAAAAAAAACAAGTCTTCACGGTTGCCCCAGTCACCGTCACTATACCGTCCATAGGTGCTTCTTCAGGCATCGCAATAGGTTAGTAAAGCATTTCACCAATTAACGTTGCGGGGGATTGTTTGACAATGCAGTGGCTTGTCTACAGAACAGAAAAGAAGATAGATAGTATAAGCACATTTTTGTATGGAAACCAATGTCGCCAAACCCACACACTTGCGAATGTTACTACATAAAATAACACCACGAAAATGATGGTGGTTTATTAGGAATTCTGAGCATTCTGATGGCTCAGAATTCCTAATAAAAATAGGTTATAAAAGTAAAATGTATATAATTAAATTTTGAGATGGGTATGAAGTTATTTCTCCTGCCAAAATTTTACTAATAAATATTTTTTTAATACTGATTCTTAAAGCGGTTCGTTGACAAAAAAATGCCTTGTATTTTTATTTGTCAAAGAACATGTTATAAGTATAAAAATACAAGGCATTTATTAATATTTATAACAGAAACACTGTTTTTCATGCAAAATATACACAAATAAATAAAATGAAAATGAATACAATAAGTCTAAAATGTATATGCAATCGTTTTCGCAATTATAGCCAAGTCTTCACTTACATAAGTTTTCAGACAATTTTAGGATAGAATTTACTTAACGCTGGAGACTGAACATATTTTGGGGCTGGTGATACACAAATCTCTTTCAGGGTAAACCACTCATTCTGTGCCTCAGAATTATCATGCGCTTTGTCCTGCTTGAGAAAGAAATTTATGACATCTATATCGATTATCCTTTTCTCTCATTATAATCTAACCTAACCTAACATCATTAAAATCTTATTAGATCTTAACATATTTATCTACCGCCACGACATAATGGAAACGCGCTCTTAAGCGTGTGTACTACACACATTACTACAAATGCAAAAACGTCTCCAAGCTAATTTGATTGTATAGTAATGTAAAAAAATGCACCTACTAACTAGTATAACCAGAAAATGCTAAGTTATTGTTTTGAATTTGGAATATCTTTGAATTTTCGATCTGGAATTCCATTTTAGAGTATTATTCCCGGCAGTAGCTAATACGCTGGAAACAAAACGTGACGTCATTAAAGGAACATTTCAGTGGCTGATGCTATCAGTGCTACGTCACTATGACGTCACGATCTAAGCGCATTAGCATTAGGAATAGTATGATTTTTATTGTGATTTGACATCTGACCTCGACTTGCCTGATGGTAAGTAAACGACTCTGGTTATCTCAGTATAACTTGTTTACAATATTATTTCAGAAAACCTAACCGATTTGAATGTTCTTGTGGGACAAAAGATCCACTGTCAAGTGATACAATTTGATTCCTACAATAAGTTCTATCTGCGATTTATTTCATTTGGTGCATACACTCAATTGGTTGAATGTCGATTCAACAACCACACACCCGAATGCCTCGAGCTGATGACATTGGATGAACTCAAACAACAGCTCACAGCAAAAAAGTTCATTGTATATGTCAATGCTTTGAACGAAGCTAAGTAAGTATTATAATTAAAGGTTTGTTGACTGGAATTAAAATATTGGTTACAAGTAATTTTCATCAATGAATTCAATGATGACCTTAAAATTGACCTTGAATTGTGGATGTGAGAAAGTTCATCTCTTCCTCACATCCAGTGTCAGGTTCTGGGAAAGTGGCGGCGCTCCTTTGTCTTCTTTGTGTCTGTCTGAGAAAAAGGAATGACAATTTGATTGATTGGTTGTTTGAGTGTGTGCGTGTCGTGTTTGTTCGTACTATTGTTTTTATACCAGCAACTTCTGGATTCTTACTTGCACCACGCTCATAACTACGCTTGTAACTCAGTTTTTATTGGTCCGGAATACATCATTATGTGCCTTAATTTGATAGTCTTGTTTTGTTCGTAACTTCTCACTCACATTCTTGTTATGGAATATAATTATATATAAAGTATATATATATTGGCATCATTATTATTAGCGAGAAGACGGAGCGACACTTTCTATGAACACGACACAACTCTTTCGCTTCCTTCACATCCACAATACTCTTCATATATTTTTATTGGCATAGAGATTCACGGTATGTATACTTAAAAGTGGTGGTACTACCTTAAATCTGCAGATTGAGTACCGCTGCCTATCACTCTTTGATAAGCAGACCCAGGGCAAATATCTGTCTCTTTTTTTACTAACAAATATTTGTATATTTAATCTTACTATTAAAGATGTATTAAAAATAAAAGCTATGAAACAAATATTTGTTCAGACCGGGAATCGAACCCGCGAAACGGGCTGGTAGAGCAACACTACGCCACGAGTGTCGTATAGATTTTTTCGATATAAATAAAATATAATTGTTGTTTCTATCAGATTGGTGGTTACGCTGTATTCATTGGATGGTGCTAAGATGAATGTATTAGAACCAGATGAGGGTACCCCCGATGCTGTCACATCGTTATGCTCTTATTCAGTGTTCTCCACTAATTTGGGAAAAGCGTATATATCGCAATACAACACTGTGAACAGCCTCTATCTGAAACAAGTCCGTAACATTGGTAAACTTTTCAATCTCTTCGATGGAATGGAGGAAGTCTACAAGAAAGAAGGTATGTAAATAATAATAATGTTTTATTATTATTATTAAGGCTCGCCTCATGTTACGCTGGAGTGTGGTCAATGAATGGAGGTAACCACTACTACAGTTTAATAACTGCGGCTAACAATCGCATCCACTATACCGGTCTATTCAGAACAATCATTTTTCATATATTTTTGCTTCCTGGCGCTCGCGATTGGAAAAATCCTGTTACAATTGATACCGGCCTGTTTCATGCAATTAACCGTTGTCGAAGGGGCGGCGATACCCGCGGCATAACTCACACAAATACAAACAAAGCGATATCTTCTAGTCTTGTTTAGACTTATATTAAATTGTAAATTATTCACTAAAAGAAGTATTTTCTGAAGTATATTAGGGAAAAACGACGCGCCCGGACGTTTTTCACGTAACAAGGAAACCTAACACGGGTTAGTGTGTCAACCATTACGCCATGCGTATTGTGTGTATGTTCATACCTAAATATTATGTTTTTTGTAATATTTTTTTAAAACTATTTACAGGGAAAACCGAAGATCTGACGACATACGAAGCAGGAACGGTATGTGCAGTGAATCACAGTGACGGTGAATGGTACCGTGCTATCATTAGGAGGGAAGATGCCACTGAATGTAAAATACAATTCGTAGATGTTGGTGTATGTGCCCAAGTCTCCAAAGATTCCCTTAAAAAACTAGATCTTCAATTTCATCAGCCGTGTGCGTTTGCTCTTGAGGTCGGTCTTAATTTAAAAGTTAATGATGATGCTTTGTCCAAACTGAAAGAATGGACAAATAAAAAGGAGATACAGGTGTCCTTATCTGTTGGTGATAAGGGATGGGTGGCTAATTTACAACTTAATGGAGAAGATCTCTGTTTAAAATTGACGAATGATTACCCAATGGAATGACTTGTCAAAAAAAAACATTTTTAAATATATATATTAATTTCTCACATGTATTTAAAGATAGGTTATACCTAGCCATCCACTGAGGAAAGATTTTTAAAAATTTGTAGGGATGTAATTTTATATGATACTTTATATTCCGTTAAAGTACTTATATTAGTACTTAAAATAATTTATAAGTATTCCAATTTTATATATTTATTTAAATTAAAGCGTTTTAAGTATTTTAAAGTGGGTATTGTGCAAATTGATAATAAAGACAAATTAATTACATACATTGCACCCGTGCGAAGCCGTAGCGGGTGGCTAGTCAAAAAAAAAATTGTTTGTGGTAATACCGTTAATGTTTTAAACATAAGATCACTTCATTTATATTTTAATCTTTAAGAAGCAATTGCAAGTATAACTAAGTACTAAGTATAAATATATTATAGCCAACACACGGCAACAAAAAATTATATGTGCCATTAATTTACCAAAGCGTTTATTTAATTAAACAAATAAATAGAACAACTTTATCGGCGCATTAAATTATATTAAGTAAAATAAGTGATATTTTTTTCTAGTCATGATATTAACAAGATCTCTTTAATTATAATATTTAAATTTTATATACAATAAAAAAATGCTTTTGTTGTTTTACAAGGCGACCGTGGTGCAGTCAGTGATCACGAAAACTGTGAGCCCCGGTACATAATCACTTGCCGGTACCAATGTATCTCTAATATATATATACTTTGGTCTTTCTGTTCCTAGTTCTTGTATCCAAGCACTCTTAGCTTAGTATAGAAATGTATGTTCATAGCTTTTGTGTTGTTATAAACCCCAGTAGTTACTAATGCGCTGGAACCTTGTCACAATAACAAATCGTGGAGTATTCACGAATTGTTTTGTTGAAGGTATTGACGATACCAGTTACGTAACGATACAAGCGCCTTAGCAACTGGGATAGTACTAATAGCGATAGTAAGTGCATTTATACGATTAAAGCAATTGAAATTAACTGTTTATTTTTTTATTTTTTTTTATTGATTCGACATCGGATCTCGATTCGCCTGATGGTAGCAAGAAGAGGTCTAAGAGTGCCGACGACTGCGAAAATCGAGTCTTCACGGTTGCCCCAGTCGCCGACAATATGCCGGCCAAAGGTGCTTCTTTACGCATCGCATGAAGGATGATTATTTCTAAAGCTCGACAGCGCCTCATGTAGGCCCCAATTGTCTTAATACACAACAGCGACATAAGTTGCCCACAAACTGCCACTGCTTCATCAACGTGACTTTTTATTTTTTATTGTGACGTCATGACAGCACTCTGCTTAATATTAGGCTGGAGTATGGTCCATGAATGAATGCCACTGCTACTACAACTCAATAACTGTGAGTAACAATTATATTCACTATGCCGATCTAGTTAGAACCGGCGATTTATAAGCTGATCCCGAAACGCGACCAAATCACTTCACGGTCTGTATACATAGTGGTGGTACTACCCCGGATCGGTAGACTGGGTACCACTATTCACACTAATCAAAATAATAATATTTATGGGGACAAAATGTCAGTGATTTTGCGATGATGTTTCGTAGGTAACCAATTAACGGATCATCGCAATATTATTGATCTTTCATCGCCATAAATAAAATAATATTTAGATTATTATAAAAGTTACGTTGATAAAGCATTTCGTGGAAAAGTCTTTTCGCTGTTGTCTATAACCCTTTCATAGCTACAGGCCTCGCGAGTTCACTGAAGCCGCAATTGAGAGGCCAAGGCCGAGTCAAGAATATTTTATCTTTTTCGCCATTTGAGCATTATTGTGGCGCAGACATTTTCAATTGTTTTCTTACGTGGCCTATCATCCGTTTCCGGCATGACGTAGTTTCGTACACATATTTAAAATGGTGTCTATTTTAATATCATCTTTATTTCCTTATATTTGGTCGTGAAGAATATTCTATTAATAAATAGAATTCATTTTACCGTTATCAAAACAAAATCATGGTGGCACAAGGATAGACAGACAACGGAGCACCACTTTTCTTAATTCTGAGTGAAATTCATATGTTAATCTTCTGGCCATGGACACAAAAGTTTACAGGATGCAGCTTCAAGTCTACTTGATATGGCATGCGTTATTATATGATAAATTATCGTGCTCATTGAGTGAAGAAATAAAACAACTTTCATACTATCTTATTTATTTTTATGAAATAAAATATATTAATTTATCAAAATGTACAATATCAACCAAATCAATTTGTCCCACTGGAATAGGCAGTGAGTGACAATGAAGCACCACCTTCCACGATCCTAACACAACTCTCGCTTACTTCACTATTCTCTTCATACATCAATTTCCTTGGCTCCAGATAAAATGTATTTTAGATTTTTATTTTTTATTGTGACTCTACATATGTCAGCACCCCGCTTGATGTTAAGCCAAAGTGTGGTCCATAAATTAATGTCACTGCTAATACAATTCAATAACTGTGAGTAGCAATCACATCCACTATGCCGGCCTAGATGGAACCGCCAACTTACAAGCTGATCCCGAAACGTGACCAAATCACTTCACGGTCTGTATACTTGTAAGTGGTGGTACTACCCCGGATCGGCAGACTGGGTACCACTGCCTACCACTCTTCGATTAGTAGAACCATCGAATTTGGTTGTGATCGTGGATTTGATAGCCTACCACTTTAGATTATCAAATCCTTCTGTATCTGTCTGTGTTTTCTGATTCCGTATGCAGTCAACGCAAGGTAGGTACTAAAACCTTTTTTAAATATAACCTAAAAGTTGTTTATTTTGATATTGCAATTAATAGTTCCGCACTCCAGTATAGCTTTAATCAATCAAATTGCCACGCCTTTTTCCCACAAGGATACGCAGACATAATTAAAAATCAATAATTGCACAGGAAATGGTTATAGTATTTATAGATCGAACTACTATAAGTCATATTATCATACCTGTCGTGTTAAGATTTTTATGGCAATTACAACCTTTCACGTCCATTCATAAAAACTTTAAATGATTTATTTGACAAAAGTTTCCCGCAATCTATGCACACAGGATTTTCCGAATGGCTAGCTGATGTAAATGTAACACTTACTTTACTTTACGGTTTACATTTGACCAACAATTAATGCAGACGAGTCCATCATTTGCTATCTAAATTTGCTAAGTAAATACGAAATATTTTATAATATCACCCCAAGAATAATACAAATAAAATAATACAATAAAATACAAGAATAAAATATCTCACCACTTTTGCACATATCCTCCCTGATAATTCATCCCTCTGGACAACTGGGCGGGGTTATTTGTGTTTAAATAAAATATTTATTTTATTATTATCGAAACAGCTGTGTAGAACCACACACGACCACACACTACATAGAGATAGAGATACACATACATCACGACTAATGCCTTTTTTGGCATAAAATTAAGTGCATTGTGAGTTGTCATGTCATGATTATAGGTTGATTTGATCATGTTGCACGCTTAAGCTATGCAAAATAAAGGATATTTTTCAATTACATATAAATCTTCTTATAATAGACTACTTCAAAATTCATATGTAACTGTTAATATCCAAGTCCTCATACAAAATGTAGTTTCCTTCCCTTTAAATGCAGTTGATGCATTGACATATGAAATGAACATTTATCGATTTTATCAATCAATTATTATTGTTTAAAAGAAATAAATACACTTAAATTTCTTTTTACGAACACAAACATACGATTTATATACAGTAATTTTTAATATTTTAGAATTTTTGATGTGTCCTTAGCATAACAAATAAAAAAATAAACGAGAACGAAACACATCCGTATTTTTTGTAATACCGCGTTCTCACCGGGCGATTTCAGTTGATCAATATTTGTCGTTTAACAAAAATTATATATATTAATTGCTTCAATTTGGTTGAAAGTCTGTTCAGACGGTTCAAATCTCGAACGATTTCGCAGTTGATCAACTCAAATCGCCTCGTGAGAACGCGGTCTTACCGTAATAAATGACCTATTAGATTATTACAGAATAAATTCATGTAAATTATTAACATTAAAAAAGGTAATTATTTATTTCATTTTACAACAACAATTAATTTATTAATTAGAACACATAATTAAATTAATTTAATAATTTTGTCTACATATTTAATGCCAATGCCGAATCTACCTACCATATGCCTTATAATAAAATTAAAAAAACAATTCCCGCCAAAAGTTAGCAGTCGTATATAGAATCTTCTAAGAAGAAACTTTATTTCAAATAACGCAAAACAGGTAATAGTGAAATATAGAATTTTAAAGTAATATTATTATTTTTAATGGCTAATATTGTATGTATAATTTATTTAGAATAAATGCTTCATCCCTCTAGCCATACATACATCCAGTGATGGCGTCGATGATTTTTTCATTGCTTAGTTAAATAGTAGTGGCTCATTGGTTTGATGAGGCAGATCACCAGGCCGGCAAAGTAGATACGGGATCATAGATAGATACTGCCAAATCAAACTTTTGTCCTTTTCTTTTAATTTGAGATATTGCGGTAAATCATATATTTTTATTAATTTTATTTTAACTTAAAAAAGTATATTAGGCGATCGTGGTGTAGTGGCAGTGCAACAGGTTCGAAACCACTCACCGGTACCAATGTATCTTTGATATATGTTATATGATACTTTGACATATATTTTGGCTGTCCTGACTGTTTCTATGATACAGAAATGTATACAAATAAATAAATAATATATATATATATATATATATATATATATATATATATTTGTAGGTGGAAAAGATGGATGAGTCAAGTAATGTAAACGACTGTACGAGGTCGGCGGATTTTATAAAGGATCTAACTATGAGCGCAATTAGTTACATCACATTAACGAAAAAAAGCTTTCCCGTTGCGGAATATGATATGCGCGATGTTAGCGGAATGCCAGTTTATATGTTGAAAAATGAATGTGTCAACGCAAAAGCACAGTCTATAAGTAATGCGATAAGGTTTTCATTCGATGCTATTGACAAGAAATATGTAAGTAGTATTCAAAGACGTCTAATGTAACTTTAATATATGTATTTTAGTCGTCCTGTTTAAAGTACCTTTTAGCTTAAAATAGAAATATAAAAAAACCGGGTCCTTCCATAGGAGAGACAATGTATGAAGAAAATTGTGAATTTCCTTACATTGACCGTAAGGAGATGTGACATTTCTATGATTAATAAAATAATTGGCTACGCATTGGTTAACACCAGTCCTGGGTTCGATTCCCAGTCAGAGCAAAAATTATGTTTATAACATTTATTTGTAATATAACTAGCCACCCGCCCCGGCTGCGCACGGGTGTAATGTGTTTTCATTATGAATAATAATATTAGTGACATTTTTAGAATATACTACAGAATGTCTTTAAATACAACGTTAACTGCTGTTTTTTCATGTGACAATACAATTATATTTGGTTTAGAAGTTGCTACGAGTATTAAATTATGTAATACACCCGTAATACCCGTAATAATCGGCAGTCGAACTAAAAAGTTCGGTGCGTCTTTTCTTTGTAGAACAATTAACAAGTGGAATGCTTTGCCAGCCCATGTGTTCTCTCCATCTTATGACCTTGGATCCTTCAAGCGATGCGTGAAGAAGCACCTTAGGCCGGCATAGTGGCGGCGGCTGGGGCAGCCGGGAACTGACTCGGTTATTCCAGTCATCGTCACTCTTGGACCTCCTCTTGCTTATCATCAGGCGAGTCGAGGTCAGATGTCGTGTCACAATAAAAAAAAATATTAAAAGTGCCACATATAGTTGTCCATAGGGATGTTCGATCCGATCCGATACTTATGTAGATCGATCGATACACTGGAATACGATCCGCTCGATTTTTGTATCGATACAATAGCATGCGATCCGTTGAAACTTTGACGTAAGAAAATAAAACATATTTTTTTGATTCGATTCTGGATCGATCCTAAATATCGTATTAAATCAGTCGGATCGATACAACGTATTACGATGCATTGCGATCCAAAATATCATACACGCCACCTGGATCGAACATCCATAGTTGTCCAAGTGAAAGACGTCCAACGTGACTTATAAATAGTCATTGCAAAAAACAGATTTACCGGAAATTGAACATTTAAATTGAAATAGTAAATCCGTACGGCAATGGCATCTCGAATACTGATTTCTTGGTAATTTTGAATCTGTGACATCTTAAACAATATTAACTGTAATGATTTGATGTAAAAAGCAAATGTATCTACTTTAAATTCCAATTTTATTTCATATAATAAAGTTTTATATTATATTGATCAAAATTGATTAGAAATTCAGCCACAAAAAAAAGCATTCGCATAAAAATGAATACTGTGGGTTGTCCGCAGGATAGAGCATTCTAGACCATTCTCTAAATATTAAGAATAATTAGGACATTTTTGACCGATAAGAATTATTTTAAACTAATTTAGCATATTTTAGAGCTATCCAGATCAATTGCGCAAATTCTAGATAAATCTTTATTTCTTAAATTCTAGATACTTTGCCGATTATCCATCAATCAATCGTTACGCCTTTTTCCTACAGAGATAGGCCGAGACAAAGGAGTGCTGGCCACGATCTTGACACAACTCCCTCGCTTCCTTCACATCCAATCAATCGTTACGCCTTTTCCTACAGGGATAGGCAGAGACAAAGGAGTGCTTGCCACAATCTTGACACAACTCCTTCGCTTCCTTCACATCCACAACAGGATAGGCTTCCACAACTTGTATGATTTTCTTCATACAAGCTCTATGGTTATGGGCACTAGGCAACCTAGAATTCTTAAGGATGTCTTCAACTTGTTGGAAAACACTTTCTTGGGCCTGCCTTGTTAAACGTATCCATTTACATGAGATTTATAAAATTCTTTCGTCAATCTACTTTCACTCATCCTTTCCATGTGCCCAAACGATCGAAACATTCGTTTGTCAATCATTGTCACTACATCCTCATTCAAACCACATCTATCGCGCAGTGTGCTATTTCTCATTCTATCCGCTATCGTCACTACACATACACTCTTTAACGACCGCATTTCTACTCTCATGCTTCTTCTGCCACACCTTACATTCACTTCCATACATTAATGTAGGAACAAGCACCGCATTATGAACAGCCTCCGTGACTTTTGGGACATTATTTGGCTGTTCTTTATACTAGGATGGCACCGTTCACTATGTTACCCTTTTGCACTCTTCTTTCAATATCTTCATCACTCTTCCCATCCCTTGTAAACATACTTTCCAAGTAAACAAATTGTTTGATTTGTTCTAGTTTCTTTCCGTCTATCATTATCTCACATTCTGTCATTTCATCCTCTCTCTCTGTTCAAAACCCATAACTTTAGTTTTACTAACATTTCATACCTTTTTTTTCTAATTCCGCATTCATAATAGTAACTATTTCCTGTAACTCATACGCCTAAGATGCAAGGATAACTTGATCGTCGGCGTACAAGAGACTTTGATCACCAAGTCATTCATTCTCAAACCATACTTTCACGCAATTCTTTTAGACAAAGGCTAAAAAAATGCCTGCGCAAAGGCTTGTTGTACACCACTTTCAAGCATGCAGACTTAGTCACGTTTCAGGTTTAGCTGCAAAGTTGCCGGTTTCAATTAGGTCAGCATACAGGACACGATTGCTCCATGAATGCCTAATAGACAGAGTACCACAATAAAAAAAAATACTTCCAGATTAAACTTAAAATTTCTAAGGCCTGATTTCGTCATAATCAATTAAATTGCCACGTTTGACCACCTTTCACCATACTGATACTTAACGGCAATGCTGAATTGCCCATTTAAATAGTACATTTTTAACATATCATTTTATTAATTTTAATATTTAACGAGTTATAGGCAGACTGTTGGTGGTCATTTACCTAGTTCAGGTGGTACGACCACTTTTAGGTGACTCAGTCGCGTATCTTTTTTTTTTATTGTGACTCGACATATGACAGAACCCCGCTTGATGTTAAGCCAAAGTGTGGTCCATGAATGAATGTCCCTGCTACTACAATTCAATAACTGTGAGTAGCAATCACATCCACTATGCCGGCCCAGATGGAACCGGCAACTTACAAGCTTCACGGTCTGTATACTTGTAAGTGGTGGTACTACCCCGGATCGGCAGACTGGGTACCACTGCCTACCACTCTTTGATAACCAGACCCGAAGCAAATATCCATCTTTTTTTTAATAACAAATATTTGCAATCTTTAATACTATTAAATATTACAAATAAAAGCTATGAAACAAATATTTGCTTCGACCGGGGATCGGACCCGGGACTTTACGCGCAACAAACCAGTCGCTAAAGTTCGTCCACGCCTGTCGTCAAATCTTATGGTCTTATGGTGGATGCGACTGCAACAGCAGCATTTCGCTTATAATAAATAAATGAAAACACATAGGTAGTTTAAATATGCCTGCTTCATTTGTATCTATAATTTGCAGCTTCAAAAATTATCACTGTGTTTTTTTAAAGAAGGAAGTTCGCCGGAAAATCTTTTGGAATATTATTTATTTCAATATGATTATGGAAATGAACAAACTTTACAGAGCAATATGTAAGTATTATCTGACTTGAATTTTGGCTATATTACGACAGCTGTATTTAATCTATCTTGTCTTTTTACATTCATGATACTCGTGATAGGCCGCGATACAGAAGAATCCGCATTCTGTTCACAGACAAACAATTGTTTTATTGCATGCAGGGCCGTCTTTACCCGGGGGTTCAAGGGGTGCGGTGCACCCGGGCGCAGAGCCTTAGGGGGCGCATGCCGACCGCCATAAAATTCGATAGGTATCTACTACACTGAGACCACGCGAGCGGAGCCTTGACTTTCGCACCCCGGCGCTGAATATGCTTAAGACGGCCCTGATTGCATGTAATAAAATTATGTTTTGTGTTTGTGTGGGGATATATTTTCAAAGGCGGAAATGATGGCAGACATTCTCTACAATTCATACATTAAGGACGATGTTCCGAAATATTAAAAGACGATGTAAATAAACATGATGATTATTCAATTTCTTTTAGGCAACCCTACGATTTGCAATAACTTGATCAATACTGAACTGAATCCATCGATCGAACTTTTATAGTGAATCCGCTGTTGTCCGCGTCAAACCAGCCGAAAGAGCCGAACGAATCTCCGAATAAATAAATAAATAAATAAACCTATCCGCATCAACTGTTTCGGCGCGGACCTTTAGCGTATTTTATTATGTTTTCCAAAAGAAGTTGCCATAGTAAAACCTATCTTTAATTTTTAGGGAATTTACTGCTGGAGAAATCTTAAAATCTATTGCAAATATTATCGGGGCATGTTCTAAAACATCGCGTAACTACGCACCACTGCCAGAGGGCTATAATATAATTATTAAATTGTTTTATAACACTGGTAAGTCATTTACATTTATTTTAATTTTATAAACTCTCTATCTATTGTCTTTGCCTGTGGGAATTGAGGCTACCGAAATTGAAATAATAAATAACAATATAAAAATAATATAACACGCCAAATTCAAATTTATTATATATGGTAACCTTGACCCTATTACAATAAATCCATTTAAAAAAGGCTAATCACACTCTTGATTTGATGCTAAAAGCATGTTTAGACCACATAATAAGTAATATACCGAATGCAAAGGTAACTTGGAATCTCGATACAAAATGTTAAAATAATTTAAAATATAAGAAAAAAACAATAATATTTTATAATCCGTCTAATTATAAAATAAATATGAGTGGTGTTCCACAGAGGACTAATTTAGCCTCGACATTATTATATTAACGATTTACCTAATATAACAAAACATGAACTATTTCTTATATTTTTTTATTATTGTGACTCGACATTGTACCTCTACCTGCCTAATGGCGAGCAAGAAGAGATCCAAGAGTTTGCTGACGATACTATTATTATCATAAGGGGTATTATAATAATTGTATTTTTAACAAAGAATATGAAAATGAAATAAATACCACAATTGAGAATGTAATAAGATGAATATAAATAATTAAAACATAAATATTGAAAAAAAAAACACGAATATAATACTATTTGGCAATTACCATGCGAGAAACCAAACATAAAAATTAATTTTAAGGGACAACAAATAAATAACGTGGAATTAATTTAATAAAATTAAAGTTCTTACATTTAATACTCGATGTAAATTGTTTAAATGATCTGTATGCGGTTGAGTAGATACCTATATGCATTACGCAGCATATACAAAATTCCGTCCAAAGAGAGTAGCCTATTCGCCTACCATAGGCATGTTGTTTCTGCGCTGAAATACGGTAATATAATGTAGGGAAACTGTACAGATATACATACGAGTAGATATAATAGATTTGGCATTTAACATCCAAAAAAAATGTATAAAATAAGAGCTTTTCTAAAAATACAAATATTTTAACACTTACCTACCTATTTATGTATACAACGTTGCTGTTTTTTACGTGATGGAAAATCTCAAACCTTTTTTCAAATTAATTGTCCTATAGTGCAAGAAGAAGGAATTTAGTAAATGTATGCAACCTGAGCACGTCAATGAAAAATTCGATATACATTACCATATGATATGAGCAATCTATCTGGCAGATTGTTTAAAATAAAATTAAAGCAGTGGCTTATTAACGAATGTTTTTATAGCATCAGAGTTTTGTAGTAGAAAAATGGTCTCTCAAACCATTGGCCTCTGGTTAAAAACCACTTGTCTGCACTAATGTAATGTAAAGTACATTATACCTTGTATGATGTACTTTGGTTCTATGATACGTTTAGTAGCTTAGTACAGAAATGTAAAATTAATATAGGTCTGTTAAAATATTTTTTCTTATTTTTTTCATTCTTAGTACAACTAAACATCATAGATATCCATAATATTATAGAAACTGGACCGAAGTACATATAAGGTACGACCAGACCGAAGGTACGCAAGTTTTTATCAACCTGCGTCTACTGGTTTGCTTGGCCACAAACCACTACACCACGGACTAAAGTGATTGTTTACTAATTTATTTACAGATACGCCACAAGAATACAATCCACAAGACCCATCAATGGATAAAATTACCATTAAACTTTTAGTACTTAATGCAAAAAACTCCATAACCAAAGTACCAATAATTACAACATATCACAAATTATCGGTATCTTCTTTTAGTACTGTTGACGGTGGTGAATTTAGGGTAAGATTTTATTTAGTTTAGTTTAAAAATAATAATACAAACATTTGATTGTAATTTGGTCAGTGAGTCGTTGCGCCGGACATTATGATCTTGTCATCAGCATAGATCTAGTCATAGCAAGAACCTTATCTATAAGAATGTGAAGATATTCTCAGTGATCCAGCTGAATACCACGATATAGCTACTCAAATCATGTAATAAGATGGTGTTTAGTAATATAAGTATTATGATGGTGTTTATTAATAATTCCCTTAATGTATAAACAATATTTTTTATCATACAATCAGCCTGATACGGAAGATTTACTGACGCCAGAAATCAAACTCTTGTGCCCATGCAATGATATAGGAAAAAGTTCCTTTTTTGTGAAAAATATTAATAACTCAAAAACATTATTAATTAAATGCATGTAAGTCCCTTTATTTATGTAATCTTATGTCCTTCCTATAACGCTGGATTCCTCAAGAGAAACGTGGCATACACCTCTGGCCGGCATAGTAAAGGCAACTGAGACAACCGTGAAATTACTCGACTTTTTTCAGTCATTGACGCTTTTTTACCACGCTTTTATTATTAGCTTGACTTGTATGTATGTAACAATGTAACGGAATCCTTAAAAATTATTTTCACCCAATTCTAGAGGTCTGTACACGTATTATAAACCGATGACAAAACAATAAATTCATTAAATTTTTCAGTTGGCATAGTGACGGCGACTGGGGCAATCGTGAACTGATCGGTTTTTTCAGCCGTCGGCATTCTTGGACCTCCTCTAGCTTGCCATCAGACGGGTTCACTTTTTAGTTCACATTCAGCGTGTTTTTTTTTAGTTTTTTCAACTGTAGTTTTATTATTGATCATTGACATATACATATGTATGTGGTATACATGTACATATGTATGGTATGTGGCAACGATTCTGATTTGACATCAGGCGGGAGCTGTCATAAAATAATAACAATCAATTAAGTTGCCACAGGGATAGGCAGACAATATGGAGCGCCACTTGCCATAATATAATATAATATAATATAATATAATATAATATAATATAATATAATATAATATAATATAATATAATATAATATAATATAATATAATATAATATAATATAATATAATATAATATAATATAATATAATATAATATAATATAATATAATATAATATATAATGGCAGACTGGGTCACACGACCACTAACCTACCTAACCTTGTCTAACCTACCATTCTTACGTTTGATTATTTTCAGTTATTGCAATTTATATCAGCATGCGACATGCTTCGGTGTATTACCTGAAGACACAACACGCCGCTCCTTACATTGTTGTAACAGATGTTATGATGTGGACAATTTCAGAAGTCTTACAGGTTGGAGAACATTCGATGGAAAGGAAAAGGTATATAAATTTTCACACTTTCTCTCCCTAATCTAATCTGCCATATTATCTATTTTTATATATTATGCTCACATGAATTAATATTTATTTAATCTAATAATACAGTAAAACATACATGTACATAAATAACCCTTATGCATCATGTCGTGCCTCGCTTGTGATTTCACTTAACGCACAATTCATAGAATATTTTTCATAACCAACAGTTATGTAAATCGTAGGCCTAAAGATATGTGACCATTAACGCATTTTTCATAATATGAAGGTGCAAGCAATCCTTAAAAATGTATAATGAAAATAAAGTTCACACGTTATATACGTAGTGGAGCTGGACCGGGTTCTTGATCGCATTATCTTCTGAGGCGACGAGAGCCTTGTGCAGTTCAACGCAGACACCAGGTTACATCAGGCAGATTGTGGTCAAATATCACAAGTCACCATAAAAGAAAAAATATAAGTTGTCTGTAAAGTCGGTTTACTGGCGATAGTTGAACGTGACATCGTCATAAGAAAATACTGATGGAATGGTTGCATTTTTCAAAATAATATTTTAATTTTATTTGTTTGATAGATATTTTGTATGGATTTAGGGAAGGAAGTAAATGGAAATCACAATTGATATGATTAGGTTACATTTATTTGTACGCATAAATACAATTATGATATTTATTTTTATTTTGTATTGACATTATTTATTTCAGCAAATAACTGAATAAAATTTGTTGTTCAATTAGTTACCTAATTATTCATTCAAATTTAATTGTAATTTGTTGTAAAAAAGTAATAATTTTGAATAATTCATTATAAGAATAAACTGTGATTAAATCATTGTTCATAGATCTAATCATATTTTTTTATTAAAGACTTAAATAACATTTATTATTATGATAAAATTAAACGTATATTAAATATAATTAATTGATTAAACTATAAATAAAAAATATCATCCAATGACGTTGCATTAGAGATAGTCCCAAGGAGACTGGCAACATTTTGTATAGCAACCCTTTGTATAGCAAGAATAATTGGCACGAATAAAGAACGTTGGCAGAAATAATTGCCAGCCTTCCTGTCTCCAGACTTCTCCGTCAGCCGCCTGGACAACTCCTTGGCCAGGCGCTTAGCTGAAGGTCCCCAAGGGCCCATCGTCTCGACCCCAAACGGCACAAATTCGTAACCAGTACCGAGGTTAGCGTATTTGCGCAGCTTGAGGTTCTCAGCAGAAATAGATCATAGATCTTAAATTTAAAATTTGGAAACATCATTAAACTAAAATTTTGTAACTCTAGCTTGAAAAAAGCCCGCCTCAATGTGGTCCAAGCTGTCATTTCAGACAAGTTGTTATGATATATGGAAGATATATAACATTTTGTTTTAACATTTAATATACATTACATTACATTACATACAATACATTAACATTAAATATAACATTTCTGTTTTAATTTTTTGAAATCATAGAATAGAAAAGCTATTGATTTTTTACTCATCGTGAAATAGTTCTGTGAACTTATTGTTATAGTTTTGTCAATTATAGCATAACCTACAATAGCTGCACTAGCGGACCGATGCTGTTTATTTTAATGATGAAAGCACGAATATTCGACAATATATCACCGAACATATATTTAATATCGAAAGAATCATTATCTTTATCGCCGCGATTATCGTTGCCATAAACAACTGACACCACATTCACTTTTCACTGCCATTCATACTTGTCCACGCGGGCGCATCGCTTACTCAAGTAGGAGAGAGACAGATGTAAAACGCGGAGGCCGCTTGTGCCTCTTTGTCGCTCGTTCCGCACTTTCGCTTGCACTTCAAGCCTTAAATGGAACGCCTCAGAGCGAGGTAACGCCGCAACTCCATCGAATTATAAGACGTTGTCACATCAAAAAAGGTTATACTTTGTATAAAAATAACAGTTGTAGCGGCATCTTTGCGCAGTATCATTGCGGCACACCAAGATAAGACGTCTCGTGGTGTCCGATTGGAAAAGCCGGGTCAGCCTAGATAACGGAATCTTCCAATGAAAATCGAGGATCATGCAAAACATCCATATATTGTGTATCATGCAAATAAAGTTCATTTCACTTTAACTCCTAGCATCTTCATACAATAAGACAGCGGCGGCAACTTGCCCTCCACCCAACTAATTATTTTAACGCTATCGCCTTACATTATTTGGTCTAATGAGACGAACTTTGTTTTACGTTGCAGGTATTATACATGTATAGACACGTGTTATACCTCTGTACACAGTTGAAAACAATAAATATAGTACAATTAAAAAAATATTTTGGTTTGTCTGACAAAGATGCGATGGTCATGTATACGATACTCCTTAACAGCGACATTATCAAAAGTACTGATTTTGGGTAAAATCATTATTAAATTTAATTTGAATATGCACAGTTTTAAAATTCTTACCTTTCAGAAAATCTATGAATGTTCTGATGTTGTATAAAGTCTCTTTAAATCTAAACTTTACTGACACGCTTCTGTTCCCACAGGGATAAGCAAATAATATGTCGGTGCATTTTCATTTTTTTTTTGTAGTTTGCATATGACAGCATTCTGCCTAATGTTAGGCTAAAACAGAGACTGCTACTATCTTTAAACAACTTTAAGTAGCAGTCACATCCGCAATGCCGGAGGATCGGCAGACTTGGCACCACTGCCTACCACTCTTTAATAACCAGACCCAGAGCATATATTTATTTATTTATAAACTCATATTTGTAATTTTTATGATTATATTATTACAAATAAAATCTATAAATATTTGCTCCGACCTGGAATCGAACCACTACGCCACGCCTGTCGTCAAAAACATAACCAACTCTTCATACAATCTCTTAGTTTATAAAGTAGAAATAACTCCTCTATAAATTTATATTAAATTTTCCTGACTGTTTTGCTATTTATTTACATTAAAATTTAGATGATCTGAATATTTAAAAATATTCAAGAAGAATAAAATATAAAAGAATAAATATTTTAGGTCGAAAACCCCCCACAAAATACGCAAACGCGTCTTGAAGAAAGAAATGTTCAAATACTTTTATAGCCCGAACAATAAATCACCTGAGCAGTCTGAGGCTGAATCAGAGAGTGAGACCTCTTCCTCACACTCTAGTGAGACAGAGAGTGGGACAGAAAATCAGTCTGATAGTGAGTAAGGCTGAGCATCCACTACATTATTAAAAGTCGATTATAATTAAAAATTATTTAAAGAAACATCATTTAGTCACATTAACACAGTGTTTCCCAACCTTTTTAGGCCATGGCGCCCACCTTAACATTTCTAAAATATATATGGCCTCATACATATTTTTTGACCTTTAAAAACTGTTTTGTTCCATTAAGAAAATAAATGATGACAGCATTTTTTTAGGAATTTGCCTTTTTTGTTATATTTGTCATAGAAGCATTTAAATAACCCAAAGCGAATGGGTTAAAGTCGTGTCGAGTCCATTTTTAAAATTGCCCCCCTTAACTATCAAATTGCCCCCTTGTGGGGCGTGGGCCCCACGTTGGGAAACACTGCATTAACACTTACGATAAACCTACATGTGCCCTACTACTGAAACATAAAATTATAAAATAGGTAAACTCATAATTTATTATTCAACAATTTGCTTAATGTAATAAATAATTTATGTAAAATTAAATGTGATGAGTATTTGAGTGGGTTTTTATTTTATAGGTCTATGGTCTATTAGCGAACATAAAAAAGGCATTGTTTTTTTCACATTCATAACTAATACTACAGTTAAACTTGACATCCAGACCTGGTTGCAAGGTTGCTTCCCTCACATCCACAAATCTTTTCATAAAAGTTCTACGGATATGGGCACTGGGAAAAACTGCATTCTTGAGAATGTCTCTTTTATTTTTAGTTTCTTATCAGTGGTATACATCGAATACACAATTTTAGTAGGTGGACACAGTGGCGTAGCGTGGCGGGGGCGGAGGGGGCGGCCCGCCCTGGGCGGCACATTTAGGGGGCGGCAAAATTTTAAAAAACTAAAATAAATCGTTAAAATTTGAACCTGAAATTCATATTTTTGTTGTACCTATGATTGAAACTCCTAAATAAGGGGCGGCAAATTATTTTTCCGCCCCGGGCGGCTGACTTTCACGCTACGCCACTGGGTGGACAGTTTGTGGTCGTCTGCCCAGAGACAGTGCTGTAAATTCTCACGGTGCGGATGGTACTACAGTTATCCAGCATCAACAGCGGATATCAGGTTTTGACCACTGGCAAGCCATTGCTTACCAGCTTAAGGTTATATTCGGATTCAATAAAAAACACACACTTTTTGTATACTTATTAACTATTACTAAATATTGTACATAATATTTGAAAAGTTACTTTGATAGTTAAAAGGTACCGATTCTTATACTTTTCTAATTCCATTATTGTTTTGTAATTGGTTTGATATATTTAATAATATTGTGTGTACTTAGTAATTTGATATAGTAGTAAGGTTATAGGTTATAGTACCATTTACTTGGCACCGACTTCAAAATTATAAAATAATCAATTAATAATTTCTATTTAACTAAATGAAAATACGTATTACTTTGTGCGAAGTAAATTTATTTTTTGCTTTTTAGTTTACTATTTGAAGTCGTTTTTTTGTTAAAAAATCTTTTTTATTGTGACACGACATTTGACTTCGACCGGTCCGAGAGTGACGACGACTGAAAAAATGAGGTATCTAACTAATTAAGTTTGTACAGCGCGAATCCTAATAATAATTTTAATAAATCGTATTTATCCGTTTTATAAATAAATTGGACCTTGGGAATATAAAGGATTATTAGTCCCACTTTATAAATAGTTGGACCCTCAGATCATACATGTATATCATGTATATATTGTATATCATCATGTGTACTGTGCCAACCTTCGAAAAAGTTCGCACTAAAATTGTTTTAATACATTTTCATAAAAAAATGTCATTTTTAAACACATTTATTCTTTTGTTTTTATATGATGTATTTTATGTCAAATAAATAGTCTTCTTTACGATTTCAACTGGTGCGTTTTGTTTACCACGTAGCGTATGATACTTAAATGACAGTGCACAATAGTTATGGTTTAAAAAATGTATTGACAAATGAATGCTTCGATGCTTTGGTCACATGAAAAGGATGAGTGAAAGTAGATTAACAAAATAAATTTATAAATCAGATGTGGATGGATGCGTTAAACAACCCTAGAAAGGTTGATCCAAATCGAAGACATCCTTATGTAAGCTAGTGGCCATAACAGTAGAGATTGTATGCAGAAAATTGTGGATGTGGGTGAAGCAAGACAGTTATGTCAAGATCGTGGCTAATGGCGCTCCATTGTCACTGCCTTACCCTGTTCGAAAAAGGCGTAACAATTGATTGAATTTTTAGGTCATTTGGTGGCACTACACATGAAACAATATACCAACTATTGGATATCTGACCACTTTTCTCCTTGTCTAACAGCCATGCACCTCTCAACAGTTATTTTAAATGTGTCTCGATATATTACAGCATCTTGCCTGGTGTGATTCGATATATTACATCATTTTGCCTGATAAGTGAAGGTGATTGCCACCACAGTAAAATAGTACTCGGAGCTCAACAAAACTCATTCAACTCGTGTTTGTACTGCACATTTTCAACACTTTTTTTTTGTCAGATGCAGTTTATTTCAATCAATCAATCAAATTGTCGCGTCTTTTTCCCACGGGAAAGGCAGACACAATGAAGCGCCACTTGCCACCAAATCGAATTTATCCTCAAGTGAACTACTGCCCAAAACCATAGAGCTTGTGTGAAGAGAGTTGTGAATGTGAAGAAAGCGAGCGAGTTGTGTCAGGATCATGGCAGTTTATTTGTGAAAGCGCAAAAAACAGTTTATGATGATTTTTACCAACTCGTTTGACTGTTTTCCTGACACTACATCTGCGCCGGAACTTGTAAGATGCTATTTGTAACACAAACCCCAATTTATAAATTTTGTTTTTGATTATGCCAATTCTATCGGACACAAATCAAAAATAAAATTGTCACGCCTTTTTCCACAGGGATACGCAGAGACAGTCTATCTAACTAATATTCCAAGAGCTAGCGACGAAAATCGACAAGAGTTTAGTAATGGCTCATAATTCAATATGATTTAGTATTGAGGGTGTACATGAGTCAGCACCCACTCGCAAGGTCAGATAGTGGAACAGCTGGCGGCAGCACGCTTTGATGTATGTAAAATTTCAACATGCTCTACAAGTGTTTAGTAATGAATGAAAATTGGCAAACAACTAGTTTATAGTATAAAAAAAGAGAAAAAAGTGGTCAGACCGCATTATTGTGGAACGCTGCGAGTCAGCACTCCACATAAGTTGTCGCCAGAATGATATCGGTGCAAGAGTTTAGTAATGGCTGGAAATTGCCATACTGCTTTATTATTATATATAATTTAATAGAAAAATAGTCAGATCACAAATTAATGGAACAGGGGTAGTCAGCAGCCGCTTAAAGTGCGGATATCGAATACGCGCGTTTTTTCGGGGAACTGACCTGTTTTATAAAATTGGTTTGTTGGGGAGCACTTTCCTGTTTTATAAAATTACAAAACTGCAATAGAAAACATTTTGACGTGATAACGTATTATAAATCGATGAACACCGGCTGCACGCCGGAAAAATGTCACGTTATGTTATTTTATGTGTGTGTGGCTGCGTGTGTGGGTGCGCGCGCGCGTGTGTGTGTGTGTGTGTGTGTGTGTGTGTGTGTGTGTGTGTGTGTGTGTGTGTGTGTGTGTGTTTGTGTGTGTGTGTGTGCGTGTGTGAGTGTGTTCCTTCCTCAAGAAAGCTAGGTTGTCTAGTTAGTGCCCATAACCACAGAGCCTGTATGAAGAGAATTGTGGATGAGAAGGAAGCAAGGGAGTTGTGTAAGGATCGTGGTAAGTGGCGCTCCATTATCTCTGCCTATCCCTGTAGAAAAAAGGCGTGACAATTTGATTGATTGATGAATAAATAATATTAATTGTAACTATTATCATATGAGTTCAATATATTTCAAAAATGTGTTTTATGTTAAGTTGTAAATAAATTGTTAATAGCACATTGATACTTGTAATTAATCTGTATAATTTAAGTTTCATCAATGTTTTCTTATGACATTATTACGTAAAACTATCGTCCGTAAACCGACTTTACATATAACCAATTTTTTAACAATAAATATAATACACCATCGTATATACAAGTATACAGACCGTGGATTGATTTGGTCGCGTTTTGGGATCAGCTTGTAAGTTGCTGGTTCTAACTAGGCTGGCATAGTGGATGTGATTACTACTCACAGTTATTGAATTATAGTAGCAGTGGCATCCATTCATTCGCACTTTAAGCGGCTGCTGACTACCCCTGTTCCATTAATTTGAGATCTGACTATTTTTCTATTAAATTATATATAATAATAAAGCAGTATGGCAATTTCCAGCCATTACTAAACTCTTGCACCGATATCATTCTGGCGACAACTTATGTGGAGTGCTGACTCGCAGCGTTCCACAATAATGCGGTCTGACCACTTTCTTCCCTTTTTTTATACTATAAACTAGTTGTTTGCCAATTTTCATTCATTACTAAACACTTGTAGAGCATGTTGAAATTTTACATACATCAAAGCGTGCTGCCGCCAGCTGTTCCACTATCTGACCTTGCGAGTGGGTGCTGACTCATGTACACCCTCAATACTAAATCATATTGAATTATGAGCCATTACTAAACTCTTGTCGATTTTCGTCGCCAGCTCTTGGAATATAATAAAGGGATAAATAAAACATCATTATATAATTTTCGATCAAAAATATAATAAAATAAAGTTGATAAATACACAATATTGGCAAAAGGTTTCTACGTCTACCGACTTAAAATATTAAATTACACGCAGCTAATAATTTAAATAGACTAATAGCTACACACCAAAATACATATTCAATCTTTATTATGTGTAGTATATTTAAACTACTATGTAATATATTTCGTTATGTAAAATGTTATTTAAGTAGCTTGGTAATTTTGAAATAAAATGGATCGGAATATTCAAATACTTATTTAAATTTAGTATAAGGACCTATCACTTACAGATAAATTACATATTTATATAGTTACGGATGGAATTTATTATCTTTAAAAAATATATAGGTTGTATTATATATTCAAGCTTGTATTGAGGTATATTTGAGATATGATTAGTTTATGAGAAACTAGCTGACCCGGCGAACTCCGTACCGCCTAACAGTCAATAAATGTATGACAGATTAAATCAGAGGAGCAGGGGAAAAATATGGTGACTAATAATTGAATCAATTAAAAATTTAGACCATTCAACCAAAGGACCGAAATCCCCTTCTGCTAACGTGTTGTGATCTGGTCACGCAGCCCATACTAACATGGTTTTGTTATAGAAACGTTTAGTTGTTATAGTAAATTGAAAAAATAAGGATTAAGTTGGTGTGCGTTTTTTTAGATTTGTAACTCTTCGCTGGCAATAAATAATAAAAAATAAGTTTCGAAGTTGTTCCGACGGTCATTAGTTAAAAGTTATGTATGCTTAGTCCTTTGGTCAAATGACAAGTACAAAACGCAAGGGAACAACTAGTATTATTGAAATTTTGAAAACAACATGATCGTGGGAATATTTGTATAGTGCGAAGCCTTGCTCTGGTACAGCAGAAATATTTAACAAATTGGCCCCTTCTCAATTCTTCTATGTATTTAAAAGTTTATATCACCTGACCACACTTATACTTTTCAAACTTATTTCAAGCTAGAGAGTAAAAAAATAGTTTTTTTTAAATCCTAGTAAGAAGTACAGTTTTATAGTGTTTACACTATTAGTTTTACGCTATTCTACATTCTATTCGCATGCTATTCTACATCTAGCAATAACCATTTTGTTTTATGGTAGAGTTGTTACCATGGTAAACAAACAACTAAGACTGACATTTTTTTATCAATTCTGGCGAAAACATGTTTAATTCCTTAGGGTATTACTATAAGCAAGCCAATTTATTTATGAAAATATATAAATGTAAACTACAGAATCTATGATCTGAATATACGAGATAATATAACAAATTGTTCCCTTCAAAACAACTTTAAGTTTATAATTTATACGTTATTTTCCTTCATTTTGTTGAAGCTGAATACGAGTATAAAGAAGGATCAGAGAGAAACTATAATTATTGCAAATCATTTGTGACTCCATGCCTGCTCAAAGCAAAAGGAGGTCCACGACCTCCAACAACGCTTTCAATCGGGGTCAATCTGCCCGCATAATGCTTATGGATAATTACAAAAAAAAAACAAGGGACTGCCGCGAAATACGGTTTATTTATTATATAATACTATTTCAAAACCTGTTATTACTGCGACAAAATAATTGTACTGATAATATTATTATACTCGTATTATTATAAAGCGCTTGAAGCCAATTTTAAATAGTTTTAAATATTGATTTTACTTAATGACTAGTAACTTATTAGATATAATAAAATTAAAAAAAGATAACTAAATAAAATATAGATCAATATAACTAAAATAAACTTTGGTTAAATCAAATATTTCTTTATACATCATATTTGTTGATAAAAATCATTTAAAGTATTATATAATAGATAAAGCTTAAGCTAATAGAAAAAATAAAAATGAAAACATATATTATATTACTCTGTGATTTATAATGGATATATCCACTATCGTAAAATATTAAAAAAAACATTTATTTAAAAAAATATTTAAAATATTTTAATTGTCCACTATATTAATGAAACAATAATAAAAATCACTTGTTTTTCTAATAGGGACCGGGGAATTCTAGCATTGTATAATGATCACATCTATCGTGTTGTTTTTTAAACATTCCATGGCCCCCTTGTGCCTATTAGAAAAGTCTATATTTATTAAAATAGCAATTCCTTGTAAAAATAATATTTTAATTAACACAACCTTTTAAGGTACAATGAAACTAAGTCCAAGACTGAAATAAAGATAGCGAATTCTTAAATATAATTATACAATAAAAGATTAAATATATTATATTTAATAATAAATAATGACATATAGTTACATATTTAAATTTGGTTTTATCATTTATTGTTTTTAGGCAATAAAACAATAATTATTTTATGTTATTTGTGAGTCATATCTTAGAGATCCAAGTCAAACAAATATATTCGTGTACACTTAAATACTACGCGACAAAATCTAACCGACTAAACAGTATAAAAGCTAAATCGTTTAACATATTAATAGTCCGTTGTACTTCGATTTTTATTAGCAACAATGATCTTGCATAAGATAAATACACTATGTGAAAATATGGTAAATTTACTTTAATATAATGCCATATATCATTAAGATTTCTAGATAATGTCATTCAGAAAATCAAGTGATCAAATAAAGTGGCAAAAACCTGGCTAAGAATATGTGATTGAATTTTTTGTTGTTGTGTTACGATGTACTTTTAATTTCCCAGGTAAATAATTTGAGCTCGACATATTACAGCACCCTCTCATGTTAAGCAGGAGTGAAGTACATAAATGGAAGCCGGAATTATGGTTAAAGAACTGCAAGTAGCAGTCACATGCACTATGCCAGCCTACTTGGAACCGGCAACTTACTATACACTTGACGGTCTGTACAATGCTATGCATCACTGCATACCACTCTTAAATAAAACTTAGCAACATAACATTTTCCCAGTCGACACTTCTTTTGGTTCCATGATTATCACATTTTCACTTGTGTATTTATAATATACAGTCCCTGGCCAATTTATTAGACGCTCTACAGATTTTGTGCTTTTTATTAGTAACTAATCTCTTTTTTAAATATTTATTTATTTATAAATGGTTGTGAAATAATTTTGAAGTATGTGTTACATACTTCATTTAATAGCTAATATTTAAAAAATAAATTAAAAATGAAAACAATCAAATTAAAAATTGTCACGCACCAGAGAAGGTAATGGGTACTAGGC
Source organism: Tinea trinotella (assembly GCA_905220615.1). Lineage (NCBI taxonomy): Eukaryota > Metazoa > Arthropoda > Insecta > Lepidoptera > Tineidae > Tinea > Tinea trinotella. Next base: position 9,669,231 of record HG992305.1, read on the forward strand.
AACCTAGCTTTCTTGAGGATGTCTCCGAGAATAATGAGAACAATGTGACATTATTACGCAGTGCGTCTAATAATATGGCCAGGACTGTAAATGACCATTGATGCATATAAGTGTTATTAACATTTCTACAAAGATGGCAGTGTCTATGAAACTGAGCAATTACGTTGTAGAATTATCACATTGTATTACAGGGTCTCCTGAGTGAGCGACGAAAGCGACACGATGCAATACTAAACGAACTAGTGTCGTTTACGGTTACATAGGCAGACCAGTAGGGAATGTAGTTTTTTATTTGTATTTTCCAAGATTTTACGCAAACATTGATTATGAATCAAACAAATTTTCTGCTGTTTACTCTCGCGTTTATTTTCGGTTATTGATTTTAGATTTTTTTTATTATTCTGACGTTTCAAGAGCTTGATCACGGAATTCACGAAAAATAAAAAATAATAAAATCGATAACCAAAAAAAACGCGATAGTAAGCCGCATAAAATTTGTTACATTGATTATTTTATTTGTGATATAATTTTTTATCGCGGCTTGACATAGAATGTCGCCTGATTTTAAGCTGGAGTGCGGTCCACGAACAGAGGCGACTGCCACTTACAGTTAAATACTTGAATGGCCGTTGTTTATCGTGCCGTTATTGTTATCGGCCGTTATTATCGTGTTCGTCACTCACGCATGACACCGCCTTATTTTATATTTATCTTTCCTACTGCGATGAACATACTGGTGATTTTTAATTCAGTGAGGATAATCAAAGAACATACTATAAATTATTAATTGAAGTTTTACACTTTTTTATTGTGACTCGACATATAACAGCTCCCCGCCTGATGTCACGCTGGAGTTACGCTCCATTTCTGGATGTTACAGTCCAGGAATGGAGGTGACTGCTACTACAGGCAAATAACTGTAAATAGCAGTCACATTCACTATGCCGGCCTAGTTGAAACCGGCAACTTACAAGCTGATCTCTAAACGTGACTGAGTAGTAATTCACTTCACGGTCTGTATAAATTTGACAACCACTGCCTTCTACTCTTTGACAACAAGACCTGGAGCAAATATCCTACTCTTTTTTTTATTAACAAAAATTGGTAATTGGAAGTATGTTTATTGGCAATCTTCCGCTTTTTACGGCTTATTAAATTACTATAAATAAATGGAATATTATTTATATAAATAAAGTAAGGAGAAATGTCTAAAAATATTTTAAAAATCAGCAGTAAACGTAGGTTCACAGCTGATTAATTAACCTCACTTTTACAAAAGCACTAAAAACTCTGCTCTCCGTTTAGGTTTATCAATATTTAGGTTATTAGTTATTACATCCAGGCCTACTATTGTATGAAAGCGTACCAGTCTCCTTTATAACCTATTAGAATTTATATAAAAGTCTATTTAAACACAATGTCAACAACAAAGTTTTATTTACCTTACCAAATAAAATATCACCGGTATATTTTGTTACATCAAAGATCTTAGTCACAAAATATTTGTAATAATGACACTGGACAATATTTAATATATTTGAGCGTTTAATGTGCGCATTGCTTTGAATGTATGTCATGGGTAATGTAAATTTATATGCATTAAATGCGTACCTAATCATCTAAATTTGGAATGTCTATATCCTGCCTTAACAATTACGCCTATACTAATTACTATATTTGGCAATACACCTCAAAATAATTTTATTCATTATTATTATAAGCCGCTTTTCACGGTTTTCACAAAAAAGTAGTCTTTGATGCGCTTGGAATAAGTATATCTTTTGTACGTAACTATTCCGCTGTGAGTTACGATTTTATACAATAATCTCCCTTATTGCAAACGCATTAAAATATTAATTTGTGCATCATATCTTTCGTGTATCGTCTGCGTTTGCAGCGACACAACTGGCATATAACCTAGGAGCGTTGTCGCTCGAGCTGTATATTAACTTGAGCAATGAAATGTTAGAGCTTTTTTATTTTATAGTCTTTGCACGATAATTTACCGCACACTGAAGTTCGAGCTAAGAGGCGGCTGATGCGATCAATATGCATCAGTCGCTAGTCCCTTCGAAACATTATAGTAAAAAAAAGTAAAGCATTTTCCGGAATCGGATTGAGCGATGTTATAATGAACAATGAAAGTTGAACGCTTTTGAACTCCCATTTTATTTGTGCATTAGATCACTGTTTCCTACAAAGGCGCGCACGTGACGCTGACGTTAATGAGATAGTTCGACTGCCGATTCGGTCAACAGAATGGCATCGATTCAGCAGACAATTTTTCAACACATTGTCAGTTCAACCAACAACTTTCAAATTCTTTGTTTGTCAAGTCACGCGCGTACCCTATGAAGGGATCGTTCATTTAATTTCTAAAGCGAGCAACTTATTCTCTTTGCTACATACGTGCCCTAATATGTCTATAATTATATTTATATTTAATCTGCACAGAATTGTAGGCGGATATTATACTATCTTATCTGTCATCACAATTTCAAGATGAAAGATATTTATTTTTGTTTAACAATTATTTATTGTTCCAAATGTCTAAAATTTATGAAAATATTTTCTTTGTTAAAATAAATATATAATAACCGCCTTGGTAATAATACTGAGTAGCCAATGTTTTATATAAACATAGTTTAGCCAAGAGTCCCTGGCCAAACTATGTTTAGGAGGCCTACTTAGCGTTCAGTTCTGATTTGGTTGTCGTCGTCGGAATCCGTGTGTGTCGCGTGATCATAGCCCGCAAGCACAGTGAGGTGCGTTGAATCACTTTGCAATGTGCTGCATTCACCACCGCCGCTCGCAGCGCCGCCGCTCCAATTAGTGCAATGGGCTTTCTTTTGCAATGCTTGCACGTATGACTGCAAAGGGAATGGCAATTAATTAAACTTAAAAGTCACGTCTTTTTATTTAAGTCTAAGCTACTAAAGTGCTTGTATCATAGAAACAGGACAACCAAAGTACCTATATCAACAATACATTGGTACTGGTGGGTGGTTTCGAACTCGTGCTCTCAGTTTGTGTAACCATTGCACGGCCACTACACCATGGTCACCTTATTGGTGCGACAACTGATGGTGATGATGACATAGGTAGAGAGCTATGCATGAACTAACTGCAACCACAAATATTTGCAAACAGCGGTCGCCTCCGCCATGCCGGCCATGTTTACAATCGTCAACATTTGCGCTTAGCCTGAATCACTTTTTCTAAATCTAAATTATATTATTACCTGAGATATAACATCGCCGTGTGCAGTGCGTACTTGGTAAAGGTATCTGTATTTTCGTTGCTTCATTTCAGCTCGCTGTTCCCGTGTCACAGGACGTGGTTGTTGCGCTTTGATGCGACGCTTTTGTGCGCTTATACCTACATCAAAGTATAAATCAACATTAAAGTCGGAGACATCCCCAAGAAAGCTAGGATGCCTAGTGCCCATAACCGCAGAGCTTGTATGAAGAGAATGTGAGGAAACGAGAGTTGTGTCAGGATCGTGGCAAGTGGCGCTCCATTGTCTCTGCCTATCCCTGTGAGGAAAAAGGCGTGACGATGTGACTGATGGATTTTATTAAATCGAAATGAACTACCACAGTACTAATCACATAGTTCTAATCATGAACTCATAACATTTTTATAATATGTTCTTTTCATGATAAAAACTCACTTTCTTCATGATGTATGCCGATGCCGGTGAGTGCACATTGTGCTGTCAATCCCACAATTGCGGCTGCAGGCCAAGCAGCTAATGCCAACCATGACAAGCGACACGGAGGCACCACAGGAGGCTCCAACTTGGCGCGCTCCCATAACTGTTAAATATATATACACCATTTGAATGGTATTTTCTTAGATTTTGCGCGAATATTGATTAATGGAATAAACAAATTTTATGCGGCTTACTACTACTATTTTTAATTTTTTTATTATTCCAACGTTTCGAGAGCTTTGCAGCCTTTGTGGTCACAGAGAGAGGTCGTCGGAATAATAATAAAAATGTAATATCAAAACCAAAATAAACGCGATAGTAGGTCGCTAAAAATTTGTCAAAGAGAATTTCTGTATGAAGAGAATTGTGGATGTGAAGGAAGCAAGGGAGTTGTGTAAGGATCGTGGTAAGTGGCGCTCCATTGTCTCTGCCTATCCCCGTGGGAAAAAGACGTGACAATTTGATTGATAGATATTAACATATTAATGTATTTAAAACTAGGCCAAACACCAGATCTTAATAGTTTCAATGCTATTTTCTTTCATTTCTTTGACCCCTCCTGTAGTTTAGCTGGAGTGCAGTCCATGAATGGAGGCTTAATATAGATGTGTGTAATAAAAAAGGAAACTATTTCATCTTTCTGCATTGATGAGGGTAGAACGCAAACACATTAGCGATCAGAGTAGTCACGCTTAAGGCGACAAAGGCAGAGGCCGGATTTAATTATTGGTTGCATTACTAACTTAACCATAACATAACTCACCCATTTTAACATCATCATCCGTTCAAAGAAATAATCCAAGCATGTTGCAATTACAGCTCCTCCATAAACACAGGTACCGAGAATTGTTAAAACTAAAAAAAAAAAATTAAATTAAAAATACCATTGTTAATTAGGTGCAGTGTTTCCAGACCTTTTTTAGGCCATGCCCCACCTTAACATTTCCAAAATTTTAATGCCCTCAAACATGATTTTTACCCATATTTTTTTTTGTTCCCTAATAAATATAAATAAATACAGCATTTTTTAAGAATTTGCCTTTTTGTTAAATTTGTCACCGATATCTAGCATTGCATTTCAATAACCCAAAGCGAAATCAAATTGAGGGATTTGATTAGGGCGTGGGCCCAATCAAATCCATAATCAACCCAGTTTAAATTAAAACCACTTTCTGTTATCAATGTACTATATTTTCGGGTATTTCTGTTATGAAAGACGTTTAGTAGCTTAGAACTTAAAATAAAAAACGTATAAAAGGAACTGAAATAGTTTAATAAGATTTATTATTTTTTACTTTTATATACAAAGCTTGAAACTAGGCGACCAAGGTATATATTATATTTAAGATACATTGTTACGGGCAAGTGGTTTAAAGGAGAGATCTAAGAAGTTAATGTGACATTTTTAAAAGCAACCATGGCCTAGTGGTGGGCGATACTGTGACTCTTGGAAGATTAGGAGTGATCAAAGAATTTCAATAATTATTTCAATTAAAAAATTATAAATGGCAATTGTGTGGGCTTTTGAATTTCCAATCATATTGATTATTGTTTTATAATATGAAGTAAAAGTTATATTACTGCACTAAAAGTTATATTTCAAAGTAAAAGTTTTATGAATAAACCCAAAGTATTCCCCCATCGAGAGAGGTCTCTGAGCGGATCAGCCGCTCGCAGAAGAAGGGCTGGTATCCATAAGCAGTTTATAGATAAAAAGCTCACCACATACGAGGTAACGCTACAGGAAGCTTGTTTCAAATGAGGCAGCCGTAAATTGACTCGGTTTTTTCAGTCGTCGTCACTGACCTCAGGTGGGTCGAGGTCAAATGTCGTGTCACAATAAAAAAATGTATTCAGACCGTGCCAATTCACGGCTGGATGCTACCAGCAGGCTACGGTAGAGATTGATGCCTACATCCAAGAGAAGACGATGATGATTATTTAAAATACATACCCTTCTTCCAATACAAATTGAAGATAGCAAAGATGATCCCTGAGCATAGGAGCACAACAATACATAACCAATACTGAAACAAACACATCAGTTAGCTTAACAGGATTAAATAATAGACACAGAGCTTCGAGAGTTTTTGACTTTAGGCGGAACCCTAACTTCATATGTTACTTTATTGTAGTCTAGTTTCTTTATTATTTATGACTCGACATCTGACCTCGACCCGCCTGATGGTAAGCAAGATGAGGTTCAAGAATGCCAACTTCATTCACGCATCTCTTGAAGGATCAAAGATTATAGGATGGGAAGAACAATCGGCTGGTAAAGCGATTTGATCGACAGAATGCCTCCTCCGACCTTGTGTGTATCTGTTGTATATATATATATATACAACAGGCCTCGCATTATGTAGCGCCTAAGGTTCTTTCACACGAGCGTCTGCGCTGCGTTTGCGAAGTACACGTTGCGTTTCTACCACGATTCAATAAACAAAACAAAAACAACGCAACAACAACATGTTACTATGCCGGCCATATGATAACTTATGTGCCTTTGAAAGATCAATAAAATAAAAACTTACATTAGGCGGTGGTGATACCAGGAAATGGTCATAGATAGCCAAGGACGCCATTGCCAGGAGTATTCCAGTATGGAAACCGGTCATGAACAGACCCACATATTGTATTAACATTGTTATTAGACCAAATAACATTCCAGCACACAATGCCACACCTAAATAACACAAAAATAAAATATTATTTTTAAATATGAAGACGACCGTGATGTAGTATTAGTCTAATAGTTACGCAAACAGATAGCACGGGTTCAAAACCCCGTGCCGGTACCCATGTATTTTTGATATATGGTTGTCCTGTTTCTATGATACAAAGACTTTAGTAGCTTAGTTTAAAATGTAAATGATAATTTTTTTTTTAAATATATTTAACTAACTAAAAAGTACTGAGTAGACTTTGGCCAGTATAGTATTTTTTCAGTCGCAGGGCCCTTGGGACTCCTTCGCCTTGCTTACCATAGGCCAAGTTAAGGTCAGATATTTAATAAAATAAAGCTTTAATAAAATAAAGCGTCGTTCATTTGTCTGTCTGTAAACTATGTATTCCTTCAACAACTTGGTTTATCTATGGGTCTATAAGTTATTTTTAACTAAATTCATTTATCATCTAAATGCACATTCCCGCAAAATAACCGTATTTAGTGTTTTCCGATCAAATCGGAGACATCCTCAAGAAAGCTAGGTTACCTAGTGCCCATAACCTTAGAGCTTTTATGAAAAGAATTGTAAATGTGAAGGAAAAAAAGGAGTTGTGTCAGGATCGTGGCAAGTGACGTTCCATTGTCTCTGCCTTTCCCCTTTTTGCATATTGTTTTAATTAAATCCTCCAATTATATATAACCTTAATTATAATTATATTTTCAATTATATTATATTTTCCAGATTACATTTAAATTAACAGTTTTAGCTGACAACTTGTTCTGGTAGGTTATTCCACCCATCCATCACTCTGTTACTAAACAAGTGCTTGTTAGGCTTCTTTAGTTTGCTTTAGCAAATCGTCCTGAAGTCCTCGAATAGCTGATGGCTTTTTAATATTATTTATTTCAATTAAGTTCCCAGCGTACTTAAAGTTTAATAATTAATTATTTTATTTAGAAGGATAAAGTACTTACAAACATTACCAAAAGGCGGCATCAAGTATTCTTGTAAACATATTAAATAAACAATAATAGAACCAAATGTGAATCCAGTCATAAACATGCTTCCTTTGAACAGTCTATAACCTAAAACATAAATAAACAATATATATTATTTCTTTATCTTAGTTCTTTAAGGGTTTGCGACATAATAGTTTTTCGCTTCCTTCACATCCAAGCTAGGATAAAACCTCATTCACGAAAACGAGACGCTGTGGGCGGTGTGTCGCGCGATGTCTCCAGCGGTGTAAACATTTACACAGAACCACTTCTTATATTTAAGAAAACCACTGCATTCTATCGACTGAATCGGCAGTCGAACTAAAATGTTCGGTGCGTCGTTTCTTTGTAGAACAATCGACAAGTGAAATGTTTTACCAGCCCCTGTGATCTCTCTATCCCAAAACCTTCGATTCTTTATACGATGCGTAAAGAAGCCACTTAGGCCGGCATACTGTCGGCGGCTAAGGCAACCGTGAATTGTCTCGGGTTTTTCAGTCTTCGGGACTCTTGGTTACCATCAGGCATGGTAAGTCGAGATCAGATTTCGAGTCAAGGAATTTATTTTTTATTGTGGCCTGTTGTTAAGCTGGAGTACGGCTGGTGTTTTGATTGTATGACCACAGGCGTGGCGCATTGGGTTGCACACCATTCCGTCACGCGTAAATTCCTGGGTTCGATTCCCGGTCAGATCTAATATTCGTTAAGTAGTAAATTGTTCTTTAATAAAAAAAGGGGCGGATATTTGTTCAGTGGTAGGCACTGGTTTACAGTTTGCCGATCCGGGATATTACCACCACTAACAATTACATAACTAGGCCAGCATAGTGTATGTGACCGTGAAGTGACTTAGTCGCGTGTCGGGATCAGCTTGATAATTGCTGGTTCCAACTAGGACGGCATAGTGTATGTGATTAATACAGTTATTTAATCTCCATTCGATAAGAGCGCTATTGGAGAAGCGATTAAATGCTTAAAATACTGCGATGCCTACCGCACACGTAACATAGAGATGACGTGTGCAATAGAGTATGACGTCATTATATATTAAGAAGATAATTATTTACTATAACAAGTGGTCCAGTATAAACAAGACTATACATTGACATAACATTAAGAAATCGCGCTGTGCAACGCGTCGCGTTTCCGTAATTGAGACCTGATTTTGTATCCCCACTTTGTCCTCTTGTGACAGGCTCACTATTAATTGCTTTGCCATTTCTTAATATTTGGTACTGCTCCTATATAGTATTCTATTTGTAACTAGTAAGTAATATTAAGTATATAGATAGTACTCACCAAACAATGTATATGTAATGCCAAATATGATATAAATAGAACAAATGACAGCTAAAATTGGGTCATAATTATAATCAACAGATGAGCAGAATGCCCCCTCTATGCGTGGTCCATTGAATTTTATTGTAGAGTTAGGGGGGGCTGGCGTCACTTGCGGAACTAATTGACCTACTGACGACATTTTTATACTATCTGTATTAACTTCTTTATTTATAGTTCCATTCAATTGACATCACAACCTGTAATATTGTTTATAATCATAATTCTCTAAGAAATATCATACTTTAAATTACTCTAAATATTAAATCAAACTACATATTTATTTTTATTTTTTATTATTATACATTTCTATACTAAGCTACTAACGTGCTTGTATCATAGAAACAGAACAACCAAATTACATATATCAAAGATACATTGGTACCGGTGTGTGGTTTCGAACCCGTGCCACTCGGTTAACATAGCTATTGAACTACCACTACACCACTGTCGCCTTAAAAATACTATAAAAAATACTACTTATAAAATACTAAAGCCCCTAATGCTGATATTTCTTGACTCTTGACATGCTTTTTTCCCATAGGGATAGGCAGTAACAATTAAGCTCTAGCCATTAGCCACGATCATGACAAATCTCCCTCTCTTCTGACACATTCACAATCCGCTCTCTACGGTTATGAGTACTAGGCAATTTTCTTAAGGAAATCTCCAATTTGGCTGGAAAACATCCTCCTGAGTCTGCCTCATTCAATGTATCCGAAACATCAGGATTGTAGATTTAGTTAATCAGTCTACTTTCACTCATACTTTTTTATAAAATTTTGTTGGCATCTTGTTATTAATATATAATGCTACTAATTAATTCATAATAGTACTGGTTTTTAATTTTAAAAAACCTACAATTTTGTGTAGAAACAGTTTTAAACGGTTTAATTATCATTCTTTGGTTATCCTGTTACACAAGTGTACAAGCACTTTAGTAGCTTAATATAGAAAAGTAAATAAAAATAAAATTACAATCTTATAAAGACATTGTTAAAAAGGGATCAAATAAGTTGTATGTAAGTCAATCATCAGAAAGCCAGTTCTGAGAGGACCATATTGTGAATTTAAAAAAATCCACAGAAAACAATGTTGTGTTAGCCGCATGATAAGTTATGTTCTCTTGCTACAACTTATTGTAGGAGACTTATCTGTTTTTGCAATCGGGCACTATGTAATTTGCAATGTAGAGTCTATTCAGTGCTGGACTTTGCCTATGCCCAGACATATGACAGAGATGACCTGCCCAGTCTATGTTAGTAAATTAAATATTATATACAGAATCCCTCAATCTACCTTTTATACATACTAAAAAATAATACAAAACAATTTTGTGGTTACATAAGTTAAAAAATATTCTTAAGTTTTTTATAAACAATTAATATTAGTATAAAAGAAATCATACTGAGCAATTTTTATAAACGCCTCGACATACTAACCAGTTTTGGCCACTTTCACCATTGAGTAAAAAAAAAACATTTGCAACAGAGTGGAAAATATAGGCCAAATAACGCGCAATAATTCACTATGGTATCGGTCTTTACTTCTAATGCATTTCCGAAGACTAGATAAACTAATAAACATATTAATGAGCACTTACCTACTATCTACATTATTTAATCATAAAGTATATTTATTAATATACGGAGTGGTAAACACATTAAACACTCAAAGAGAATGCAATTTTTCCAATATTACTTTTAACATTATTTTCTCAAGGATCCAAAAGAGATTTTCCGTGATAAATATAAATAAAATTAAATTGAAAAATTGCGATGGACCACAAAGACATCAAACGAAACTACGACAGACACTAAAATGTCACTATACACGACAACATTTTGTTGTCGTACAAAGCGGTTTTATTGCGGTTTCACTATACACGACCTAACATTGTCGTATTTTTTTTAATTATTTGCTAAAAACAAAATAAACAAATAAGTAAATATGTTGTAACGTTGTCCATCGTAACGTAACATATAGTAACGTGACAAGATGAACTGACAACCTACAATTATGCGGCGTTCTCACGGGGCGAATTTAGTTGATCAATATTTATCGCTTAACAAAAAATCGAAAGTAATTATTGACTGTAGCGTTCTCACGGTTCAATAATAATCGACTCAATATAACACGTGTCAATACACTATCTGTCCATTTTAGCTTTTTTTCTCGTGGATGCGGACGCCATAAGTTACATTTTATTCAAATTTTATTTTACAAACAAACAAAAAACTGGTGACAGAGGAATGCAAAATACAATGCATAGGTACTCAATAGCGCTGGTTGACTGACTGATTATTCAATTCAAGTTTAATGAACAAGTTCAGACGAGTCGATTCGCTGTCAGCTATTAATTTAATCAATAAAAGTTGAAAGGTCTTTAACTTTTGTTGGACCGATATTTATTGTTTCAACTTGATTGAAAGTCTGTTCAGACGGTTTAAATCGCGAACGATTTCGCAGTTGATCAACTAAATTCACCCCGTGAGAACGCCGTATTAGTCGTTGAAAAACACTAGATGCGCATTATACATTCATAATAAAGTTATTCTTGAATTTTCTGCGTTTGAGATTCTGCCTTGAGGAAATGGTTACTATTATGCCAAATTACAAAAAAAGGTATGAAAGTGAATGTAAGTAAGACTAAAGTAATTTTGGAGAGAGAGGATGAAATGACAGAATGTGAGATAATAATGATACATGCAAGACGGAAAGAAAGTGAAACAAGTCAAACAATTAGTTAACTAGATACCTAAGTATTACAAGGGATGGGAAGTATGATGAAGATATTAAAAGAAGAGTAACGAACGTGAACGGTGCCATCCATATATAGTATAAATAATAAATAGCAAATTATGTCGGAAAAGTCACAGATGGATGTTCATAATGCGGTCGGTACTTGTTCCTACATTATTGTATGGAAATGTAGCACAGAACCTACAGGTCTCCATTTCACATCACATCCCCGCCTCCTACATAGCAGAAGAACGCTAGGCGCGTGGCATTATGTTCTCGACCACGGAGTCCCCTAAAGGTTCTGGCCGAAATTTTGTACTCGGTCGGATAATTGGTCAGTAGACATATGGTATTTTTCAGTTATTTCAGCTATTTTATTATTTCAGTTATGTTTCAGTATTTTTCTGGTGTGCTAAGTCACTAGTGATTCAGAGATTCGAAGAGCCGGATTATCTCCAAATTTCTGTGATAGGAGCGATAAAGGCATCCCTGAATCCAGCATTGAGAGCCACCTTTTGGCGCTTTTTTCCTCTTTTGCCGTCTACCTAAAAGAAGAATATAAAAGGATTCTTCATGAAACGCAGACGGTAGACAAGAGATATAGGACCTTACAGCCAGTGGACGTATACGCAGACCCCCGGCTTTTGCAAGGAAACTTTCCTTAAGCGTGTGGATGGGATCCTGAAGGTAAAAAGTGTTTACTTTTATGTGAGTCTGTGTCAGCCGTGCTGTCTTGAGGTAGTGATTGAATGCCCGTACTGGGAACGTTCAATCTACGTATGTTAATGAAATGCACCCTAGGCTGAACTAGCTGAGAAAGTGTCCTCTTCCACTCCAATTAATGTCTATTAAATTTTCAATAAAACAATAATAATAATTGTGCATTTCAAATTAGAAATTGTGTAAGTTAAAAAAGTGGTTTTAAGTTTTATCACGGGTTTCTATGTTTCAGTTTTACCTGATCTTACACCATTTTTACTTGGAAGATTTATTTTCTTATTAACGTTTTGAATTTTACATAAAAATATTTATTTCGACTTTGTATTATGAGGCGATTATTTTTATCGTCTGTCTAGATTTACTAAAAAATATAAAATTGGCATTTTATTTGATTGTCATTCTTACAATTTTGACGTAATGGTTTTATCATTAATTTTATAATTATCTTTATATTTATTTTATTAGTTTAAACTTTTTAGAAACTGTAGTGTGTCATATGAAATTTTTAAGTTAATATGGATGACAATCTGAAATTAAGTAAAGGTATGTAGTATTTAACCAGGCCAGTCGCCACCCAACAAAATCTGCTTACGTGGTCAATTGTGTTCTAGTTATAAGGCTGAGGCTACATTTATCCGCGATTTGAGATTCGAATAGGAGGGCGTTTACAAATTAGCTTGGTATATACGAAACTTAGCGATGACGCTTCTATATTGCATATATATTCGACCAAATGAATGGTTAATCGCGGTTCACAATAAGTTTAATATATTCTTCATATACCGAGTAGTAGGTATATTTAAAAGGGATGTGGAAGCACATAATGAAATCTCTGGAAATATTGTCTCAATTTCCTTGGTTGTTTTAGCCACTTGCCACGATCCTGACACAACTCCCTCGCTTCCTTCACATTCTCAATTATCTTAAATAACAAATTTGCGGATTACTTACTTATCTATTATACCCTGCTTGTGCCAAAACTTATTGTTACCTAAGTAATTGAAATGTTTTATTAAACGCAAGACGATCAAAAGTGTACCTACTATTTTGGAAGCATTATTCGTAATAATGCTAGTGGTTGCCTAGTGCCCATAACCTTAGAGCTTGTATGAAGAGAATAGTAAATGTGAAGGAAGCGAGGGAGTTGTGTCACAAGTGGCGCTCCAATGTCTCTGCCTATCCCCATGGGAAAAAGGCGTGACAATTTGTTTGATTAATATTCGTAATAGTTATCCATTAGATCTAGTTTTATTTTGTTTAGATAAGCGGCATCGGAGCTCTAGCAGTTTGGCGTATATGAATATAATAGGATCTCGGTCTGAGAGGAAGATAAATGTAACTGCTACAGGTAAATAATTTAACATCCTAATTTCCTAAAAGAAATTAATTGTAGAGAATTACTTTGTTGTTATTTTCGTAGATATTGGAGCAGGTAGGCAGGCCAATTAAGTACCCAAAAGTCCACTGGCTAGTCCCATTTTAAACCTTATATTAAATGGGACTAGCCAGTCTACTAAGTGCCTCTTTATCATTTAGCCTTAGTTGTCTTGTTCAGTTCATTGTAATTTTTATACTGTTATGTCTGGTGATATGATAAATAAAACAAGCATGTAGTATGCATCATGGCTTGTATTCGACTAACTGTGCGGACGCAGCCGCTATGCTTGTTAGCTCGTATAAAACTACCCACATATAACATATACTATTAAGATAAGATAAATAAATTATAAGGAAGTTCTTTCACGACTAACTGGTAGATCATTTTTATTGTGGCTCGACGACCCGCCTGATGGTAAGCAAGAGTAGGTCGAAGAGTGTCAATGACTGTGTAATCCGAGTCTTCACGGTTGTTCCAGTTGCCGTCACTATTATAACATCACATTGTTTTGTTAGCTGTAAATGCCATGTTTTTAATAGATTCAAGTGACAACATTCATTCACCGTCTTAAATTCGAGCTGATATACATATCGTGAACATAAAAAAATGACATATATCACATAAGAACCTTTGGGCGGCATAGTGTCGGCGACCAAGGCAGATGTAAACTTGGTTTTTTCAGTCGTCTCTCTTGAACCTCCTCTTGCTTATCATCAGGCTGGTCGAAGTCAGATGTCGTGTCACAATAAAAATTCGCTACTACATTGCAAAATAATCCAATCAATGCAAACAAGACAGTGGAATGTTTTACCAGCCCATTAGTGCTCCCCATCCTAAAACTTAGAATTCTATATGCGATGCGATGTAGAATTCAAAGATCTTTAAGCCGGCGTAGTAGAGGTGACTGAGAAAACCGTAAATTGGATCGGGATTTCAGTCTTCGATACTATCGGACTTCCTCTTGCTTACCAACAGGCAAGGTGATAAAAGTAAAAAATATGGTAGTCTCTGAGGTTGCACGAAATAATTCCTCTATTTCCGACTAATGATTTGAATTCATATTTAGCTTCTATACCTGAAGTAGATGAATTTGTGTTAGCAAAAAATCGTTGTAATGAATTACAAGAAAAACTTGAAATGGTCAAGGCGTTGAAAAAGCGAAAGAAAAGACGAAGGTAAATTTTTCTACCAGGTATAATTAGACATGTAAACAAAATACGGTAGAAACAAATATCATCCATAATTATTGGTACTTATTACTTTTTTTTTTTTTTTTTTTTTATTGTGACTCGACATATGACAGCACCCCGCTTGATGTTAAGCCAAAGTGTGGTCCATGAATGAATGTCACTGCTACTACAATTCAGTAACTGTGAGTAGCAATCACATCCACTATGCCGGCCTAGATGGAACCGGCAACTTACAAGCTGATCCCGAAACGTGACCAAATCACTTCACGGTCTGTATACTTGTAAGTGGTGGTACTACCCCGGATCGGCAGACTGGGTACCACTGCCTACCACTCTTTGAAGTCATGTATTTGTATTAGTTTTGTAACACTTAGTTAAAGGAATTGTTGTGTCTTTTTACATCTCATATTTATTTGCTAATAATCTATGCCCATAACCTAACTAGCGACAGGCTAGCAATATCTGAGCACCACTTTAAAACTGGAAATTACGTCAATATTGGATGTATATTTTATAACAATTGTAAACCTCAAATTTTATTATTAATTTCTTTTTATATTAATGTATACAAGTGAATGCTGGATATGACATAGGAAACAAAAAAGTAGCATTAATTCTGCAGATATTAGCAGCGGCGGCGTTACCCATTGCGAGGCTCCGCATATTCGGCCGTTCTCATAAACGGAAACCACCGAATCCGCTCCAACTCTACAACTCACCCATTCCGTGGTCCAAAACCGTCAAGTACCTTGGCGTCCTTTTGGACCGCAAACTCACTTTCAAGCCCCACATCACTCAAACTAAGCGCAAAGCTACGTTCTACCTATACAGGCTTAGTGGCATGATAGGTAGGCGCAGCAAAATGTCGTTAAGAAACAAAATGACGATTTACAAGACTTGCATTAGGCCAGTACTCACGTACGCTAGTCAATTCTTTGCACACAACGTCAACGCTAAGTCACTACTTAACCAGCTACAAGTAGTGCAAAACAAGTTCCTGCGTAGGCAACCAACGCTCCCTGGTACCTCAGGAATGTTGACCTACACAGGGACTTAGACATTACATCCGAAAGGATAACAGCAATAATTCTCACAAAAAAAAAATTGAAAAAAGCAGGGAACGCCAGTACCTATAACCAAAGGGCATGAATTGTAGATGTAAAGGAAGAAAGAATATTGTCAGGATCGTAGAAAGCAGCGATCCGTTGTCTCTTACAATCTCTATGGGAATCGAAGCTTAAAAATAATTAATAATATTTATTTTTTATTAGCTTGACACGTGTCTCAGAAGTTACATCAGAATTGGAAAAATTACCTTTAATCAGAGTGCATACACAACCCAAAAAAAGTAAGTATCGTAAAATGATCGTACTCAATCATCTCCGAGTATTAATACTATTTAAAACGTTTTTTGAAATATACTTTTTTAAATAGGTTTTTATTATAAAAAGTTCTTTATTGATTTAAATTTTTAATTACTATGTCTCTATACGGCTTCAGTTGCCGCATAGTGACGGCGACTGAGACGGCCGTAAAATATACCGGTTTAGTCAGTCGACGGCGCTCTTGGACCTCCCTCCCCTTGCTTACCCACCATACAAGTTTTTTTATTGTAGCTCGACATTGGACAGCACCCCGCCTGGACAGCTGGAGTGCGGTTCATGATTGGAGGTAACTGCTACTGCAGTTAAACAACTGTTTGTAGCATTCCTCCTTTGGTCAATCATATCCTCTCGGGCGATAAGTCGTAAAAATTTTATTCGAGTCACAATACAAAATAAATTCCTATTGATTGGTGATGAGTTCACGAGAACTTTATAGACCCTGCAAATTAACACTTGTGCCTACCACAAACTTTTAATTTCGTGGTACCCCGCACAGGTCGAAGGCATTCGCATTCTGTCCATAAAATTAGTATTCGAACTAACGAAATTTGCGTCGTTTCATTGTATAACAATAGACAAATTTTCAAAAGTGGTAGGCAGTGATTCCCAATCTGCCGTATACAGTGCGTAAAGTGACTTTGTCGCGTTTCGGGATCAGCTAGTAAGTTTGTGGTACTAGGCCCCGCATAGTGAATGTGACTGCTACTCACAGTTATTAAATTACAGTAGCAGTCACCTTCATACATGGACCACACTCCAGCCTAACATCAGGCAGGGTGCTGACATGTTGAGTCACCATATAAATATAGTGGAATGCGTTACAGCCCCATCATATAATCGTGAATTCTTCAAGCGAAGTGGGAAAAAGCACCTCTGACCAGCACGCGGCCCAGTGACGGCATAGTAACCGTTATTTCTAATTGTCACGCCTTTTTCCCACAAGGATAGACAGAGACAATGGAGCGCCCCTTGCCACGATCCTTACCCAACTCCCTTGCTTCCTGCACATCCACAATTCAGTATTAAATACATATATCGTTTAATACATATAATAAAAGAATTTATTTCATAAATTAGTATTGCTTGTCAAACTATAAATGACACGCCCCTCCATTTTATTAGTTTATTTAAATGTGTTAATTTGAAAAAGGCGTGACAATTTGATTGATTGATTGATTGTTAATGCAAATATTTCTTACTATTCTACTATACTTTATCAGCGGTCTGCTCCTTTTGTGTCTAACCAGTAACTGAATGACCAATTTCAATTGCATCTTCGGTGTGTTGCATCCATATTTTATATTTGCTCGTGTGCGTAAATGCAGTAGAGGGGCGCGTCATTTCGGCTTAGACAGACTCTAAAAGGATATAATTTATTTAGAAAATCATCGTTCTAAAACGAAACGCAACGAGTCACAGCAAAATCTTTCCATACCCATGTCTAGTGATTATGGGTCAGTACAACATGTCGATCAAATGGAAATCTTTGTTGGAGAAGCTGGACAACAAAACAAAAAGGTTAATTTATTTATCACGTTTAATTGTATGCTATCACATTTGTTCATGGAAGAAATATTTCTCCAAATGCGAATTTTAACTGTTTTACATACTTTGTTGTAACTGCAAAAATAAGAATTTAAAGTGTTGGAATATTCATCTAAATGTATTCTTTTTTGGATCGACATCTGACCTCGACTTGCTTGATGGTAAGCAAGGGCCGGGAAGGTCCAAGAGTGCTGACGACTGAAAAAACCTCATTTTGAGGTTTAGGTCGTCACTTTGCAGCCAAAACATTTTTTGAGGATTTTAAAGATTTGTGGAATAAACAATAAAGTAATACTAATGATAAATAATAATTAGGACATAAATATTTACAATTTACATATACGATACTTTTTTTATAGTAATATTTTATCTACATAAATTTTATTTAGCATCTACACATATTTTTTTCTACATAGAATTTAGGATATAAAATAAGGTTTCAATTCCCGAACATTTTTAGTGGAAATATTTTACGTATGTCCCGTAGGACATATTTAGATTTGGCAGCAATAGGCAAACCAAATCAATGGCAATATAACTTTTTAACCTTTCTAATTTTTTAATGTCATTTCAGTTGAAACGAAGACCTTACACGAATGCAAATTTACCGCAGGATAATGGAGATAGTATGTGTAAAAATGTTTCACAAAGTACATAACATTTCATTTTTATTATTAATTAGCATTATTAAGCTTGCTTGTTATTATTATTAGAGATTTGTTTTTTTTAAATATGCGATCGCGTTAAACAGTTTTTTTTATTATTATTATGTGACTCGACATATGACAGCACCCCGCTTGATGTTAAGCCGAAGTGTGGTCCATGAATGAATGTCACTGCTACTACAATTCAGTAACTGTAAGTAGCAAACACATCCACTATGCCGGCCTAGATGGAACCGGCAACTTACAAGCTGATCCCGAAACGTGAACAAATAATCACTTCACGGTCTGTATACTTGTAAGTGGTGGTACTACCCCGGATCGGCAGACTGGGTACCACTGCCTACAACTCTTTGATAACCAGACCCAAAGCAAATATCCATCTCTTTTTTTTATTAACAAATATTTGCAATTTTTAAAGAACCGGGGTCAAATCCGGTACTTTACGCGCAACAAACCAATCGCTAAACCGTTCGTCCACGCCTGTCGTCAATTATATTTTTTATTAGCCCATTTTGTTGTTTTTATGCTGGGTAAAGGCCTGCGTCTCCTTTTTATACTTATCGTTGGCGTTTATTATTAATATTAAATAAAAAAGATCGACATTCGAAATTAATTGGAAATCCAAAGCGAACCAATCGATTTGTCATATTTATATTATTATTTTTCAGAAACAAATAATGAGCACATCATACCCGATAACATATATTACAAGTCTAATAAACTTCAATCGGAACCCAAAGAAAATAAAAGTACGTAAATATAGGTTACATATTATAGAACAACCACTTGTACAACTGTAAAGAACCGTGAAAATCGTGAAGTGATTCAGTTGCATTTCGGGATTAGCCTAAAAATACTCAGAGTTCAGCTTAAGCAACAATCGCATCCACTCATGGATTGCAATGCATCTTGCCGTCAATCGAAATGAGATCATACTCGTTTTATGACGTATTAAAACTATATTTTTTATTAGCCCATATAACTGTCCCGCTGCTAGGAAAAGGCTTCTCTCTCTTTTCTTTCATGACTTAGAACACTATGATCCCTCGCTAGTATAGGAGTCTCCCTCATCTCGCCATCAATTTCATCATTTCTACGTTTTATTGTGACACGACATCTGACCTCGATCCGCCTGACGATAAGCAAGCGAAGGTCTAAGAGTGATGACGACTGAAAAAACCGAGTTAGTTCCCGGGTGCCTAAGTCGCCGTCACTATGTCGGCCAAATGTGCTTCTACACGCATCGCTTGAAGGATCCAATGTCATAGGATGGAGAGAACACATGGGCTGGCAAAGCATTCTACTTGTCGATTTTGAAATGTATCTAACTTTTAATTTTTTAAACTAACAAATTTAGATTTTTTAATAAACGCTTTTATCTACAGTTCGCGAGCGGGCAATTAATACTTTGCTTGAACCTAAAGAGAATATCAGTAAGTAAATGCACTTTTTATTTGTAGTTAGTTTAAGATGGCCAAAGAATTGTGTGTCTTCCTTCCATATTTCAGCTGGAATGAGAGGTGTGATGGTTAAATTGGTTACTTGTAATGTTATTTAAATCCATATTTATAACTTGCGTTACTACTATACTTAGAATCTCCCTAATTTTATGCAATTGATAGGCAGCTGGTGGTAGCGTCCTAAACAGTAAATAACAATATCAAATCAAATCTGTCACGCCTCTACTCCCACATGGATGACACAACTCTCCAGTACAGGCTCTTTGGTTATGGGTACTAGGGGACTGTCCCGTTTTGATGGAGGAACTAGGGCAATCCCGTTTTCTTTTTAGACTCATCAATTTATTTAATTTATAAAGTAATAATTGAATATAAAAAAGAAAAGGGGTTAAAAAATCCCAGTTATGCAAAATAATAGACAAGTTAGTATTTCATTACCCGTATGTCATATATGTATAAACAGGCGAAACATCATATCCCTCTTACATTTAACTTAATTACAACTTTGTTTATCTATATTTTTTTATATCCATTGTGACTCGACTTATGACAGCACCTTTTTTTTCATTGTGACTCGACATTTGACAGCACCCCGCTTGATGTTAAGCCGAAGTGTGGTCCATGAATAAATGTCACTGCTACTACAATTCAATAACTGTGAGTAGCAATCACATCCACTATGCCGGCCTAGATGTTACCGGAAACTTACAAGCTGATCCCGAAACGTGACCAAATCACTTCACGGTCTGTATGACTTGTAAGTGGTGGTACTACCCCGGATCGGCAGACTGGGTCACTGCCTACCACCATTGATAACCAGACCCGAAGCAAATATCCATCTCTTTTTTTTATTAACAAATATTTGCAATATTTAATATTATTAAATATCACAAATAAAAGCTATGAAACAAATATTTAATATGAACCTCGCCTGATGTTAACCAGGAATGCGGTCCATGAAATGACTGTTATTAGGTATAAAGTTAAATAACTGTAAGTAGCAGTCACATCCAATATGGCAGTCTAGTTGGAACCGAATTCTTAAAAGCAGATCCCGAAACGCGATTAAGTTACTTCTACGTCTGTATACTTGTAAGTACTATCCCGGTTCGGTAGTTCACCTATCTTTGACAACCAGACCAGTCTCTTTTTTATAACCAAGTATTTGTAATATTCAATCTAACTAATAAGTATTAAGAAAAAAGCTATAAAACATTTCTTTTCTCTGACCGGGAATCGAACCCGATTCAGCGTAACGAACTGTTGTGCTAACCAATGCACCACGCCTGTTGTCAAATTCATATTTTGTTTAACGTCGTTTTACAGATACAGAACCTGAAAACGATGACGAAGGAGTATCATCTTATGGAGAATTGGTAATATTAATTTATTTATTTATAATAGTCATATTTCACATTAAATGTCAAAATGCCACAGGGCAGAGACAATGGAGCGTCCTGAAACAACTCCCTCGCTTCCCTTACATCCTACAATTCTCTTCATACAAGCTCTACGGTTTTGGGCACTAGGCAACCCAGCTTTCTTAAGGATTTCTCCGATTTGATCGGAGAATACCCTCCTGGGTCTGCCTCGTTTCATATTCATCGCATCCATTCATATGAGATCCTTTCCATGTGCCCAAACCATCGAAAATATAATGCAATTCACTACATTTGGATATTTTATTTAAGGAAAGAATGACCTCAGCACACCCAATAAATACGGCTTTTAAATGCAAATGTATACTTTTACATTATAACTTAAATCATAATATCTTAAGAAATTATGGTGTAATGAATTAAACAAATTGTATGCGGCATAAAATTTGTTTAATTCATTAATCAATGTTCGAGCAAAATCTAAGAAAATACCAATCACGGTCTCTTTGCATTCTTTGTTGCCTACGCGAATACCATGGATAATGTTCTAATATAATCTTTAACCATGTTCCCACCTCGCCTTTTACGTATCTACGAGTATAACCAGTAGATACGGAAAACGCATTCCGTAGACCAAATCAGAAACGGTTTTTTGAGTGGTAAGCGCTCATAGACCTCCCCTTGCATCATTAGGCAAATAGGTAGATATAATATTTTCTTAGATTTTGCGCAAACATTGATTATTGATTTTACATTTTTTTATTATTCCGTCGTTTCGACGGCTGCAAAACTCTGGAAACGTCGGAATAATAAAAAAATGAAAAATCAAAACTAAAATAAACGCGATAGTATGCGGGATAAAATTTGTTTAGATCATTAGCTAGAGATACGTTGTGCATTTTAATTAACTTGTGAATATAATTTTAGAGAAATGCTGTTCGAAAAAGATTGCGTTCAAGACGATATGAATTACCTACAATATCATCTGGACTTAAAAAGACAGAAAAATGTGTAGAATATGTGGTTGTTAACAATAGACTGCCATTTATATCAACTCATAGCACATCGCCTTCACATAATATTGCAGTCAATATACAACAGGTATCGTATTATAATATAATATAATATAATATAATATAATATAATATAATATAATATAATATAATATAATATAATATAATATAATATAATATAATATAATATAATATAATATAATAAATGTCATATTAAATCATTCTAACGTATTCTAGACGTAGGTTTAGGCGATAAAGAAGATAAAAGAGGTATAAGCGGTAAAGCCCTATTTTTTATTGTGACTCGACATATGACAGCACCCCGTCTAATGTTAAGTTCGAGTTGCGGTCTATAAATAGAGGTGGCTGCTATTACAGTCAATTAACTGTAAGTAGCAGTGACATCTACTATGCCGGCTTGTTGAAATCGGCAACTTACAAGCTGATCCCAAAACTCGACCATGTCACTTCACGGTCTCTATACTTGTTCGTGGTGGTACTATCCCGGATCGGCAAACTTGGCACCACTGCCTACCACTCTTAAATAAAGGTCATTATCGCCTATATAACAAAAAATGTTCAAAGAAGCTCTTTAACCTTATTTCTTCCGCGTCTTTTTAGTCCCGTTATATCCAGATGATAGGAACGGGGCGGGATAAGCATCACATTCTGTCATAACATTCAGCAGTGAAACTAAAAGAAACTAAACAATCGACAAATTGCTTTTCCATCTCAATTTTTCTTCTAATCCTTGGTTCTTTTAAACTAAGCAGAAAACACCTTTGGCCGGCATAGCTATGGCGATTGAAAATACCGTAAACAATATACCGTTTTTTTCAGTTCTCTTCGCTCTGTGACCCTTTACTCTTTGCTTACCATTAGTTTGAAAAAAGCTTTTAAAAGCCCTTGTTTGCTTTTAGGTTTTAAGTGGAGCGAAGAACAATCAACCTGTATCTGGTATACCTCTGACAATTGCACATCATATGGGTAAGTTCTAATATTGGTAATGAGGAAATATTATAAATAACTCTAAAATAACTATCTTTTTAGGCTTACGTCGCATTGTCAAGATTAATGGAGAAGTTTCGGTAAATATATGAACTATAGTTACTTTCAAGTTTAAGACATATTTGACTATAGTTACTTTCATTGTATAATATTTTAGGAGCCATCACTGAGTATGAGACCACTCAACGCAATTAAAATCGGTGAGAATTATATACCAATTCCAAAGATGTCACTTCAAAATATATTAATTTTGTACAAAGAGGGTGATGGCAATTTAATATCACGATATCTTCATAAAAAAATGGGATCACGTTTTGAATTGTCCATGCACAAGTAAGTATATTTGCACTAAGATTCGACCGTAATATTAATAGTCCCTATTATTATTTAATTTAGACTCGACTTGACTGGTCCTAAATAAGGGAAGGATTAAAATCGCCGACAAACTAAAAAAAAAAAAAACACCTCTATGCCAGCCAGAGACGCGGCGCTTTATGACGGTTCGTTTGAAAAATTCAAGATTACATACATGGGCTGGTAATACATATTTACCATACATTTGTTATGAACATAAAAACAACATAAACATAATTACGTCATCTTATATTGAATAGTTGTATCAAAAACAATAAGGTAGGTATTATCAGGATCGGCGAAGTAGCGCTCTGCCTATCTCTGTGGGAATGAAGGCGTGACAATTGATGATGATAATAGTACACAGGTGAACTTAATGGCGTTGGTATTTTCTACCAGCTAACCTTTAACATATGTAATTGCTAATATTTATGTAACATGCCAACTTAGTACTAAAAATATAACATTTTTTTAGTTTACGTAATAAATTAGATGAACAAGTAGAGTACAGCTTGGATGTTTCTCAGTACGCGAAGATTTATAAAGAATATAATGACATAAACCAAAAACTTCGAATTGGTATTCAAGACCCCAAAGCGATTAAACGGAGAGAGGAGCTCTATAAGGTCCTGGCGATTTTGGCAGATCGCCTTAATTTAAACTAGGTAAAACCCAACATTTAAAGTTACGATTGTTCGCACGCGATTTAAATCGAAAGGGATTTATTTGTTTTCACAGATTTAGACCTACTCATATAAATAGTTAATATAATATACTATTTCAATATATAGAATTTCAATTAAGTTTTAAAATAGCCATCGTGAAATCATTTAATTTGAAATACCGCAAATCGTAGTCCTATCCAATTTGTCGGCCTAAAGGTAGCTGATTCCTCATTTATTATATTCATTAATAAATTATTTAGTGAATCATTCTGTGTTAATATATAAAATCAAATTATGAACAAATAAAATATTAAGAACAATCTGATCATGAAAAGATGTAAATAAATCAATATCCTTTCTAAGAGTACGGACTGAAAAATAAAGATTCAGTTTACGGTAGCCTCAGTCGGCCCTATGCCGGCCAGAAGAAAATTATAGATAGATATTATTTAGTGCTTATTTTTTTACCTGTATTTATATCAGCCACTTTGTAGCAATCTATGAAATTAAGGTAGAAGTAATGAAGATTGGCAATGTCTGCACGGCAGGTGCGAACCGTAGCTTATGGGCACAGGGACTTTTCTTTTCGAATGTTCTTCAAACAATACAGACTAATTAAGAACTCAAAGCCGCAATCCCATTGTGGTGATGACGCCTCCGATTCGACACTCAATGGTTAAAATCATACTGGATGAAATAAAAGCGTTTTTCTTATAAAGCATTTCTTACTTATACTATACAAATTGGGCGTAATTTCAAGTTCATGTCTAATTATGAGCCTTAGTATGACATATGTAACATAAAAACAGTGGTTTAGTGGTTTAATGTGTATTGTTTCAGATAAGGTAACTGGCTGCGACTGAATGAAATAATCAAGTATAAACACATTTGTTTTTAAATAAAGCACTTTGTTCCTAATTTAAATAATTATAAAAGTTTCTAGTCAATAAAGTTTTTTGTTTAAGAAATTATAGTACTTAATAAATTTGTGATATTTGATTGTATTTTTACTGTCTTAACATTTTCTTTTTTATCGATTTACTGATTTTATAATAGTTAGTGAGATACGACCTGATAGCGCCTCTTTTTGTTAGATTTATCTTAAAATATATGACAATTTGTATACTTACACAAAGTTTACTTACTAAGGAGGATTTAAGGCAGACTCAGCGCTAAAATTGACGTGTTCTTCATAAAGTTCCTTTGGTTATAATTTTATTAAAATTAATAATATTTAAAAAGTTCAATAATAATCTAATTTTAATACGAATTAATACAGCAATGTAAACATAAGTAATAAAATTACAATCGTAATAGATAAAAAGATAAATGTAATTTTCAATACAACATCTTACTATAATAGTTTTATAAACTTATACCAAACAACTACTTATTTACAAACATAACATGAAAATTTATAATAATAACATTTATTACATTTTAAATATTGATTACATTTATAACAATATAAATTTGTAATATAAAAACTAAATATTTACAACAATCCAATTAAAAATGGTCACGCCTCGTTTCCATGCACAAAGATCTTGCGCGCCACGACATAACACCTTCGCTTCCCTCACATCCACAAAATTTTGATACAATAAATATAGTTGCAACAACAAGAAAATAATAATTGTTTTCTATTTACCTAAGAATATATATATATATTTAATAAACTACCCACGGTATGGTGTTATGTCATAATAGAAGCCAATTATTTTTTTATGATTCTAGAAGAAATATTGAATAATGATAAACCATAAATGACAATTATAAGAAAAGTACGGTACCACTATACCCTTTATGAATCTCCATCAATGGAGATCATAGGAAGTTTTTCCCACTATCCCCATTTGTCATTTTGCATTACGAATGACTAGTTTTTTCTAAGTTATCGAGTCTATATTAATGCTTTCCTTAAATTATATTCAGGATAGAATTATTACTTTCTGATGAAAAATTTAATTTGACAGGCAAATGCTTCTTCGTATCTTGTGACTATTGTCTAAAAAAAAACAGTCGATTTAGGTAATTGTTATTCTGAAAATTGCACAGGGAAATGTTATAGACATGTTTGACAATTTGTTGAACAAAAATAAATGTTTGCATGTTATGTTTCTTAATATTGACAGTTGGAATAATAAAGTAATGACTGGCCATTCGTTATTTAAAATGACTATTGGAATCATAATCTATAAAAACAGTATTCCCATTATCTCCATGGATCATGAAAATAGGAATAGTGGTACTTGAAAAGTATCTACAAGCAGGAGTAGCTATCGCTAAATCATAACTTAGCTAGCAACTTAAATGTTAAAGGCAAGACTGAGGTAGAAGCAATAACACTCATAGCTACTAACAAAGATTTTAAAACTTCAATAGTTTGATAATATTTAAAAACTATTCTCTGTATATGCTCAAATCGGTCCATGGACGATATAGATGCATATGTTGTATTAACATTCAGTTACGTGGGTCGGTGGATGACGGCAAATTCTCGCCATCAAGTTTGTGGCGTGCGGCATGCAGGTATGCCTCCGTAGCCATCACCGGCCAGGGATCAGCCGTGGACACCGTCGGTGCTGATACAGCTGACTGCACGTTTGCCGGCCACGGTTCTGTTGTAGTCACCTCCGCCGGGCGCTCCGCTGTTGCCTCGCTCAGTTTTGTTGCACATTCCAGGGAGAGTGGCTTCGGTGTCTCGATCCTGAACATAAAATATCTCTTTCGAAGATATTCCTTGTTTAAGTTTGTATTATCCCGAGATTTGTCCGAATTAAGTATCGGCGAGTCTAACCTCACACGTTCGGGCGACTGCATTGCGTCATTTGTACTTGAAATCTCCAAATCTTCGGCGTAGTTCAAGTGCATTTTATCATTCTCTGTACGCTGCTCCTTTTCTGTTATTATACCTAAAATGTTAATTTGTTTTTAAAGGTTCTTTTTTTAATATTATATTTTTCAAAACAAAATACTTCAAAGGGAAGTACGAACCGTCGTTGCCGATTGCTCCTTCAGGCCAACCAAGCGAATCTCCTTCCACATCGACAGGTTCATCCTCAGCGTCATAAGGTCGAGGGTCACGTGGTCTCTCTTCTCGTGTAACACGTTCGTTATCATCTAAATCGTAACCCAGCATGCTTTCTACAGTGTGGTGGCGTTTACGGGTACGTAGCTTCAAACGCCGTTGGCGGTTTGCGCGTATGCGTTGATACGTCTAAAATTATTAACAGTTAAGATAAAAATTGAAATAATTTACAAAACTTAAAACCAGTGTGTCAATGAAACTTATCAAGTGTGAGTTGAATGAACGCAAGTTTGTTGCGCTCGCATATTAGCGCCGTAGGTATCATATTAACCGTTGTATTTGCATTACTAGTTTTTGTTTTCAGTAATGTTGTTATGTACAAAATATTGGTGTAGTAGTATTATTGAGAGGCCCTTGTTCCTGACAGTCATTGCTTGCCAATATGGTCTCTCCACCTATTCCTTGGATCCTTCAAGTAAGACCTGATAAAGCACGTTACGTTACGGCCTTGGTAGCCGTAAACTGATTTTTTTCAGTGGTCGGCACTCTTTGTCCTCTCAAGCAACCACCAGGCAATTTGAAGTCAAGTCCAATTACAAAATATTATATGTAGATATAGGACCAATTATAATATAAAATCATCCTAAAAATGAACTGCTAATGCCAATGAGGAATTATGTGTACAACGTTTGGTTTACAGGCCTACTATATGTCTATTTACACCCGGTATATCTCGAAATAGTAAATACCTCCCAGCGAGCGTCTTCGTCTTGATGATGTAGGGAATGCGTGGCTGTCATGCCAGAGTCGCGTGGCAGGGCGCTTAGGCTGTAAAGATGTTGAAGCTCCTGTAAAAAGTGCGCCTGAGCGACCCCCGGTCCTAGACGAGCTCCACATACACCACATGCAGACTTTCGTTCGCCATCAGCTAAGACAAAATATAATTATAAGTTTATATGATTTAAATTAGATTTAAAATTACAAAGCTCGGTCTTACTAACATGAGTAAAAGTCATGCGAATCTCCACAGGTTTGTGCAGCGGGAGTATCGTCATCTTTGCAGGGCCTTGGTGAGGCTGAAGTAGCACTTCCTGGTGAGCTAGTGTCATCGCGCGTAGTATATGCCGTTCGGTACAAAGGCGGTGTGCTATTATCATCTCGAACACCCTAAAAGAAGTTCAAACGTTTATTTATATGGTGTGTGACCACTATTTCACACATTATGTAACTTGGTTACAATTCAGCGACGCGATGAAATGGTCTCGAAAACCTAGAGGCTTGGTTCAAAACCACTCGCCGGTACCAATGTTCCTTTTCTTTAATAATCTACTGTGGTCGCTCAGTTTTTATGATACACGCAGTAGCTGTATTGTGACATTCTGAAGGATCTAAAAGGAACCCCTCGTCATTCAATTCATCATCATCAGCCAGAAGGCGTCCACTGCTGAATATAGGCATTCCGAACGGCATTCCGAACGAAAAGACGCCTTTTGCATCCACCGGTTATTTGTGCCTTTTTACTATATCGGCTAACCTATCGGCCTTTCGGTTCGTGGTCACACTCAAGAACCCTTCATCATCAACGATTGTCGGTCTTCGAGCGATTTTTTCTA
The DNA here is from genome assembly GCA_905220615.1 of Tinea trinotella. NCBI lineage: Eukaryota > Metazoa > Arthropoda > Insecta > Lepidoptera > Tineidae > Tinea > Tinea trinotella. Next base: position 9,698,099 of record HG992305.1, read on the forward strand.
ATTGCATTGGTTTATTCAAGAGCATTCTATGTAGATATATGTAAAAATATATAAAAAGAATTTTGTGGATTGAAAACTCATTAGTATTTTAAATCTTGTGTATTTTTTTAAAGCCATTTTTTTATGAAGTTATTAATGAATAATATGTACATACCCTGAGTGCTTGACCAACCGATTGTCCCAAAGCGTATTGCTCTCCAAGATGTCGAGCGAAGGCCTTGCCAGGATACAGAGGATGAAAAGCACCCCCAATTGGCCTGAATGCACCGCACCCAAAGCTTTGTAGAGCTGGATGCAGAAATTGGGGTGCCATATGATGTAGAAACCCCTCCATGCTGAGTGATAATAAATCAAACTAAAATACACTAGGTAAAAGAAAATGTTTAAAGCATAGTAATTTTTAAACAATTTTAATTATTTAAATCCAAGTTATTTTGGAAGAGAATTGGGGATGTAAGTGAAGCAAGGGAGTTGTAACAGGATCGTGGCAAGTGGCGCTCCATTGTCTTTGCCTATCCCTGTGGGAAAAGGGCGTGATAATTTGATAAGTTTCAATATATTGAGTCCGACGATATCCATTGTTTATTAGTATGTATTCCCATAAGAATACACTCCATAATTTCGTATGTTTGTGAATTAGGATCTGTACAAAAAATTGCTTATTCTCACATTTTTTTAATAATAAAACAATAGCAAATATTTCCTCGGCCTATAAAAAGAGCGCTGATTTTGATTGAGCTGCGCAGTATAAAAATCAACAGATTAGAAGAGAACTGGACGACTGCGGTGGAAGCAAGTCTGCGCATCTGTACAGTCGTGCATATAATTGAAATTTTAAAATTTATACACGAATAAACAAATTATAAACAAAAAGTTAGTAGGTGACAAAACTAATAACTGCGCAGCTTGAATATTAGCACTCTTTTTTCTGCCGGGCCTGTAGGCAGACATTTGCCCAGATCTTGAAGTAACTTAGTCGCGTTTCGGGATTAGCCGGAAAGTTGCAGATCCCGACTAGGCCGGCATAGTCAATGCGACAGCTACTTGCAGTGATTTAACTAAAGAGCCGCACCCCAGCGTGTTCATGAATTGAGGACAGAATATATGCTATCATATGTAGATAGATACACAATAAAAAATAAAAAATGTATTTAAACTGTTAAAAATTCTCCATACTATAAAAAATAATAAAAATTCTTTATTTACAATAAATTTTATAGTATAAATCTGTGAATAGAAGGTTCCTTTACTAGGTTTGCGTGAGACACTATGTTACAGGACAACCCAATCTTTCCCTGACTCATGTAGCAAGCTATAAAATGTATATTAAAAAAAGTATAGAAGGAAAACATAACAAAACAGGAAAAATAAGATACATGCTAATCTTTTATATAGTAATAAATGCTAAAAACAAAACATTAGTATTTTAAAATTGTAACTTTGTAACTTTAAAATTTTAGTGTCAGTAAACGACTGTAATAGTTAAAACTATGTTTGTTTTAGTAACCCCAATCTTATTTACGATTTACGTTTTCTTGAAGTGCGAGGGTCGTTCTCATAGAAATAATAAACGAACTCTAAAACTTTGGTGGTCCATTAACAGCATAACATAATAATATCTTCTTGGTATCCTCAATATTTGAACTAGGCAATCATCTCTTACAATTTTCATACGTATAGTATTTTAAATATTCCTATATGCATAAATATTCGCCAATGCTACGGATAATGTTCCTAGCTAGTCTTTTCACACAAGTGATATCACCCCAGATCAGTGGAGGCAACCGCATTCTATCGACCGAAACGGCAGTCGATCTAAAAGGGTCGGTGCGTTGTTTCTTTGTAGAACATATGGAACCTTTTACCAGCCATTCTTTTCGCCAACCTTGGATCGTTTAATCAATTCATGAAGAATCACCTTTAATCGGCATAGTCGGATTTTTCAGCCGCAAATAGAGGTCAATTGTCAATTTCATACCAACCTAATATTAATAGCTATAATACTGTATTATGTCATCGTGTATTATGTATATACGTAAAGTATACGTAAAGATTGTAAGCTAATTCTTTACGTCTTAAGTCTTAATTACGTTCTTTATTATTAATTGTTAAAATATGTTATGGTCGCTGCCTATCCCTGTGGGGAAAATTTGATTGATTGAAAAATAAAATAGTGTAATAATGTTGCGTTTTAAAATGAAATAAAACAACTATTTCCCTAATATATTGTGGTTTTAGTTTCAGTAATTCGCCAGATGCGTGCAGATGTGCTTAGTAGGTACTTCCTCATTATTAACACAATATATCTATGTATATTAGGGATTACGTTATTGAGATATTGTGTGTAAATTATTTATTTTAACAATTCAAAACCTCATATTTTAACAAATTAAATGCTATTTCTTTAAATAAAACTTTCATAGTATCTTCCGATTTTAGTAATAGACATATACTAGTTGTACTAGAAGAGCTGCTAACTAAAAGAATCAAAACTCTATGCGAAATAATAAAAAAATATTATGTTGCTTAGAGGTTAATATAATTATAGTTGCTTTATATATTACAAATGAACGCAAACTTTTGATGGCATTTTAAAAACAAATTTAGTTTAAAAACAAAAGAGACAAACAATTTATATAATTATACAAATTATCGTGCCTCAAATACGTCAGCAATACTTAGTTTATTAAAAAATATATTTAAGGAACCGTCTTTCAATTTCAATTGTATTTGTAATTGTATTGTAGATAGTTTAAAAGAACAAATAAACGAGGAGCTCTCAGAGCAACTGCCTGAATTTGATGTAATCAATTATCTAACGTTAACAGTTTACATCGCCTTTGTGAACAGGTGGCTCCTTTAACCCATGCAAACACAAACAAACTACCTCACGTGCTATTGTAGAGACGGTAGTCTGATTTATCTCTCAGTGGGCGTCTAGAGTCATTACAACTGGAGGATGTTACAGTTTGCTATTAGCTTATTGTATTCCATGAATGTTCAATGTAAATAAACTGAATAGATTAATCGCTTATACACCTGCTGCTTGAGTACTCATACAATAACATTCTACAACATAGATTGTTTAACAATTCTACAAAAATTTAAGTATACTTCAGATTTTTAAAAGGTGTGGCATATCAATATTTTACAAGAAATAAATTTGACATCGACAGAACCTGTCAATCGTCGGCTTTACAAAAAGCATAAAAAATCATATTTTGTGATTCATCTGCAACAACCATCCCTATGGTTCAAAGGCTTCAAAGGCTTATAATTATGAATCAATCAAATTGTCACGCCTTTTCCCATAGGAATAGGCAGAGACAATAGAGCGCCACTTGCCACGATCCTGACACAACTCCCTCGCTTCCTTCACATTCACAACTCTCTTCATACAAGCTCTATGGTTATGTGCACTAGGAAACCTAGCTTTCTTGAGGATGTCTCCGATTTGGTCGGCAAATACCCTCCTGGGCCTGCCTTGTTTAACGCATCTATTCACATGAGATTTATAAATTCTTTTCGTCAATATACTTTCAAAAATATGTATCTAAAGTGAAATCTCATTAGCGCTGATAAAAGAAATTCATCATTTATTTTATCAGTGTAGTATGTAGTACCTACTATCTTATACACTGTTGTTAGAGCCAGCTGGAGAGTGCGTCTAACTGATTTAGCGTTTCAAGTTGATTTTAAGTATATTTACGTATAACTGTAGATATATTCGTAGTGCCGCGTACAAAATCAAATTAACATGTACTAAAAATTAAATAAATTGCGTAAAACAATCTAGCGGGGTGTCTTAAAGTATTGGCCGACAGACGTGGCATATTGGTTAGACACCACAGTCACGCGTAAAGTCTCGAACCTGATTCCTGGTCGGAGCAAATATTTCTTACATAGCATAGCATAGGCGACCATGGTGTAGTGGCAGTGCAATGAGTACGCAAACCGAAGAGCACGAGTTCGAGACCACCCACCGGTACCAATGTATCTTTGATATATGTACTGTGGTTGTCCTGTTTCTATGAAGCACTTTATTAGCTTAGTATAGAAATGTAAATAAAATAAAAATATTTGTAATATTTAGATTAAATGACGATGACGTCCTAATGCCATTGGACATTCTCTGACAACCAAACCTTTATGATGTTAAGTGCAATATTAAGAAATTTGTAAGAAAATTGTAAGACTAAGACTAAAATTAAATAATAATACTCAATACTCATGCCATAAAAGAAATGGAATAGGAAAGGCAGAGTTTGTATTCCTGAATATTGCACGATTAGGACTGTATAAATAAACTGTAGTAGCAGTCGCCTCATTCATTGACTAAACTCTGGAGTCAATGTTAAGCTGGCTTAACATCAGGTGGATTGTTGTCAAGCCACAATAAAACAAGATATATTCTAAATTTGCATTCAAACAATATTTCTTTCATATATAGCATAGGCGACCGTGGTGTAGTGGCAGTGCAATGGTCACGCCTTTCCTCTCTATGGCGGGCAAGTTGTTTCGCCGGAAATTCCGACCATGTTCACATTAGGCTGGATCATTAGTCGAGTCAGACCTATGCCGCAAGACCTACGGAGAGAGAGGGCGAGCGAGGGGCTTTATCGCTTGCTTGTAATCGGACAGAAATCATTTACATACTATTGTTCTGCGCCGAAGCAAATATTCGCCTCCTTTTTTATTAACAAATATTTGCAATATTTAATAGAATAATTAAATATTACAAATAAAAGCTATAAAACAAATATTCCGGTCGGTAATCGAACTCGACTTTACGCGCAACAAATCAATCGCTAACTGTTCGTCCACGCCTGTCGTCAAATGTCGTCAAAATGTCCACAAGATAAAAAAATAGGAAAAAGGAAAAGTGTCTGCGTCTAGAAGATAAGCAAAGTTACGTATCAAAGAATGTGTATAAAAAATTCACAATTTCTAGCCCACTTGGCGAAAGTCTATAACTTCATAAGCGAAAAGAGAAGAAGAATGTGAAGAAGATGATGAAAAAGGAGTCGTTTCCCTACTTTATTCTTCACCTTTTCTCCATCTTTTGTTCTATTTCGTCTATTTTACTTCTCCTTTTTTCTTATCTTTTGGCTATTGTTATTTTCAATAATTGTAGAAATTGTCTGAAAAATGTGTACAACACAGCAGCACAAAACAGCAGATTTTCGCGATCATTTTTTTTCATAACCCCACTAAGCGTCTTTTACTAACACCTTTTAAACATGGCCCTATATAGATATAGTCTAACAAACTTTTTATGGCTTGAATAATCCAAGGTCTTAAAGCATTCCACTTATCGATTTTTCTGCAATAAAATGACGCACTGAACCACTTAGTTCGACTCCCGATTCGGTCGACAGAATGCGGATGCTTCCCCCGACCTGTGCTTGCGGGCGTGCAAAGACAATGTAGAAACAATGTTTTAAGAGCTCCTCGAAACATTCTTCTGGCAATTAACATTAGTTTACTTAAACAATAAATAATAAGAAAACCTCAGATCGTATATAATATGATCTGAGAAGAAAACGGATTGCCATAACTGCACCTAAACATAACAAAAATTATAACTTTTTCTATTTCTAGCACCTCGACCTTCTTTCTGGCAGTACTTTCACGCGATTTCTAGAGTTAAAAACTATAACTCCATCAAATTTCAAAGCTGCACCTAATAATTTTATATTGCTTAAAAATTTACACGTTTGACCGCTCGCCCACGCTTTAGCCCTGGGATATGCATCTTATTATCTTATCATACTTTTTCCGTGCCAGCTCTTAGTTCATGGCCCATATGTCCATAATCACTGGAGCTCCTGCAACTACGCAGAGACATGGCGGCTCTGTGCGTCCCCTATCGCCTATACTACGCAGAATGTTCCGAAGAGCTCTTTAACCTTGTTTTCACACCCGCACAGGGGAAAGCATCCGCATTCTATCGACTGAATCGGCAGTCGACCCAAAAAGTTTAGTGCATCTTTTCTTTGTATGACAATCGACAAGTGGTATGCTTTGCCAGCCCATGTGTTCTCTATATCCTATGAACATGGATCCTTCAAGCGTTGCTAGAAAGAGTACCTTTGGTCGGCATAGTGACGGCGGCTCAGGCAGCCGGGAACCGTTCCATTAATGGAAGTAACTGCTACTATAGTTATATAACTAAAAATAGCAGTCAAATCCACTATACCGACCTAATTTGAACCGGAAAGATCGTAAATATTTTTTTTGTGAATGGCCATCTGACCTCGACTTGCCTGACTGAAAAAACCGACTCAGTTCACGTTTGCCTGAGTTGTCGTCACTCTGCCTTCATTTCAAAGTTATGAATTCAAAGTTATAGGATGGGGAGAACACATGGGCTTAAAGCATTCCACTTGTCGAATATTCTGCAAGAAATGACACATTGAACTTTTTAGTTCGACTGCGGATTCGGCGGACAGAGAATGCGGCTCCCCTGACCTATACGGGTTGAAGAGACAAGGTAGGCAATAGGTTTAAATCCTAGACTATACAGTTATACTGGATGTTACAGAATAAGCCGCAAAAAGTATAATAAACTATTAAGCCAAAAATATTGCCAACCCTAGTATCTGTCATGTCAGAAGACAAAGATTATTAAAACACCGGGGGGTAATAAAAATAATTTTACTTCCTTAATTTTTTACTTCCTACTTTCCTTTAATAATTTTACTTTAACCATTTTTCATTTTTTTTTGTTTTATCTCAACCATCCTAATATGCTCAAAGTACTGGCTTTAAAATAAAATGGCTTGAAAATAAAAACAACATGCTGTTAAATTCAAATCATCTTAGCAAAAGTTTTGAAATTTGTTCTTTTTCCAACTACTCGTATGTACTAAAAAAGTCGTCCTATGTAATTTACTCTTTGATTTCACTGAAACAGGGTTGCCACATTATTGAAAAGGTTAATGAATTTTTTTTGGCAGTAAGTTATACATGCACAAAACGGTTTTAAAATACTATAATTGGACTCTTTATAAGAGACCATTACCCTCTTTCGGCTTTAGGGGGTATTTTGTAACACCCTGTATTAATTATATTTCTATATTTAGATATTAGTGCAATGAAGAAGTACGTTAACAACTAACAACTAACTCTCACGCATTTGCTCCCACAGGGATAGGCAAAGCCAAACGAGCGCCCTTTCCACAATCCTGACATAACATCCTCGCTTCCTTTACATTCTGTACTCTCTTTAGAGTTTAGAGGCACTGCGGATCCGAGATTCCTGGGTGCTATCATATGTCGAGTCAAAATTCGAGATAGTTATTGATAACTATCGATACTTTGACAACAGGCATGGCCGATTGTCCAATGATTGGTTTGTTGCGCGTAAAATCCTGGATTCGTTCCCGGTTGGAGCAAATATTTGTTTTATAGCTTTTAATTTATAATATTTAATAATTATATTAAATATTGTAAATATTTGATAATAACAAAAGAGGCGGATATTTTCTTCGGGTCTGGTTATCAAAGAGTGAAAGGCAGTGGTTCCCAGCCAGTCGATCGGGGGTTCCAACTAGGCCGGCATAGTGGATGTGACTGCTAATTACAATTATTGAATTGTAGTAGCACTGACATCCATTCATGGACCACACTCTGTCAAGTTACGATAAAAAAACTCCACCTCAAATACAGTGAGATATTTCGAAATATGACTTGAGATAATAAGCTTGTAAATCAAATCGGATTGTCACGCTTTATTCCCACAGGGATAGGCAAAGAGAATGGAGCGCCACTAAGGGCCGGTTTCTTGATGGTTGGTGAAATTTGTCTATTTGTAACTTTTATAATTAGTTAAGCAACTATAGTAAATTCACAAAAAAATAGTAATCAGCGAAATGTGTTTCTTGAAAAAAATAATTATTATTGTTATCAACAGACAGATCGTAACTATTTATAATTAATATTTTTAAATTCATTGAGGCATTGATTACCGTTTGACATATAGTGTTGCGACTTTCTTATTTTTTTAAATTAATTGGGTCAGAAATGCATTAAATACTCTATCCTTATGCCAATAAAAAAAATATTGTCAAAGTCAAACTTTATTTCCCAATACATATGTAATATTCTTTTAGATATCTTATTGGTTTGTAGATATATTAGTGGATTATGGCAATAATAATGGATAAAAATAGGTAGGAAACCCTCTGGATCTAAAGAACCTGATGATGGATCATCTCACATAGGTAAAACCGCAAGAGATATAACTATGGTGTTTTAACTAAAAATGTCTCTTACTATGCGCCTTTAGCTGTGCTGTTATCAAATTAAAGCCTGGAGTACCTGATGATGGATCATGAGGATGCAGGGGATATGTAACAGACATAATTATGCTGATTTAACAAACTGTTTCTTACATTAAGCTCATACCTAGGCTGATATGACAATATGGTTGAGGAGTACCTGATGATGGACCACAGGGATGCAAGGCGTCCTGTAATGTACTCAAGCTACGAATTACTGTTTATAAACGCGGGTTTGACTGCGGGGAACAGCTAGTACAGTTTCCGGCAAAAGAGCGCTGACTTTTGAGCTGATGAAATATAGGAAGATTAAAAGAGCGCTGGACGTCTGCAGTGGAAGCAAGTGCGCACATCTATATTATATCTCAGTTTTGATACTATTCTATGTTTCTGCCTATCCCTGTGGGGAAAAAAGCATGACAATTTAATTATACCTATTTCTCTGTATCCTATCTTTTATTTTTCAAAACTTTTATAATGAGTATTTATATGTATAGGTTTTGTATATTATATAGAATAACATAATAGTAAAGGACATCCTCAAGAAAGCTGAAAGCTTACCTAGTGCTCATAACTGTAGAGCTTGTATGAAATTGTATTGTAAATGTGATGGAAGCGTGAGAGTTATGTCAGAATCATGTCAAGTAGCGTTCTATTGTCTCTACCTTACCCTGTGGCATGACAATTTGATTGATTGATTGATTTTTATATCTAAAGTCATCAATTTATGTTATATTTATGCAATATTATATGGCTGGATTATTCATAATGCAGTTCTTGTTCCTATATTAATGTATGGAAGTGAAGGTTGGGTATGGCAGAAGACGCATGAGAGTAGAATTAACGCTGTAGAATTGCTGTCGTTATGGAGTGTATGTGGAGTGACAATAGCGGATAGAATAAGGAATAGCACATTGCGTGATAGATGTGGCTTGAAAGAAGATGTAGTGACAAGGATTGACAAAGGAATGCTTCGATGGTTTGGGCACATGGAAAGGATGAGTGAAAGTAGATTGACAAAAGAATTTATAAATCGGATGTGGTTGGATGCGTTAAACAAGGCAGGCCCAGGAGAGAGTTTTCTAACCAAATTGAAGACATCCTCAAGAAAGCCAGGTTGCCTAGTGCCCATAACCACAGAGCCTGTATGAAGAGAATTGTGGATGTGAAGGAAGCAAGGGAGTTATGTAAGGATCGTGGTAAGTGGCGCTCCATTGTCTCTGCCTATCCCTGTGGGAAAAAGGCGTGACAATTTGATTGATTGATTGATTGGATTATTCAGATTAAAAAAACCTGTATTATTATTAATAATTTTATTTTATATACTTTTGTAGATGAACATTATAGAAAACTGGCCCTCAAAGCGGGGTTATAGACCTTTCACAATATCTGTAGCTTCAATCTAGTAAGGTGGGGACCTTACTAGATTGTTTTGATCTAGTAGGGACTTTTGAAAGACTATTAGAACTTAATAAGCACCGGAGACAAATTGTGCATTAATGTGCACTTCAAGCTTCCTCAATGGTAAGCTGTTCAATCTAAATCTCCAGGATCTTGGTGTGAGCTCTGTAGCCATTTTGGCATTAACTTACGTTTTCCAATCTGAAATGATATTAATATTTAGGTATATATTTTTTGTTGTGACTGACATTATGGCAGCACCCGCTTGATATTAAGCAGGAGTGTGGTCCATGAATGAATGCCATTGCTACTCCAATTCAATAACTGTGAGTAGCAATCACATCCACTATGCCGGCCTAGTTAAAACCGGCAACATACAACTGATCCTGAATCGTGTTTAAATCTCTTCACGGTCTGTATACTTGTAAGTGGCAATGTAAATGTGGATCATATTCTGAGGTAAGGTTCAGGAATGTTTTAGTTTTGAATAAAAAATAATCATTCCATCAAATTTTAAGTTTTTTCCCACGGGGATAGGCAGACACAATTAAGTGACACTTGCCAAGATCCTGAAACAACTCCCATCACTTTTTTGCTTCCATCACATTTACAATACAATTTCATACAAGCTCTACAGTTATGGGCACTAGGTAACTCAGCTTTCTTGAGGATGTCTCCAGGGCCAATATTTCCAGTGGCATTAAATCTTATTGTTAATAATATTTGATCCTTTATACTGACATCATGAATTCTGTAAGAAAATAATTTAGATTAATATTCAGTAATTGGTTGGAACTGTATGTTAATGATTATTTAAAACTTTGCATGACCAATAAGAACATAAAATGGGTCATACAAAAAAGTATAGGTTTTTTTTATGTTATTTTAAGGCTAAGAATTATATTGACCAAAGTACATATATCAAAGATACATTGGTACCGGTAAGTGGTATCGAACCCGTGCTCTCGGCTTGCATGACCATTACACTGCCACTACACCACGGTCGCCTTAAATTGCGCCGTGATTTCTTAGCATTACCTCTTTTATGGGGACCCTGTCCTAATTAGATATAGGACACTTTAAATAACCTCTCCTATCAGTTTGAATATAAAGTTATTTTCTTACCTTGTTGTTTGGCGTTCAAGAAACATTTTTAATTCTTTTATGAGCCACGTGCATGTTTTTTTATTAATCCGAAATCTTTCTTTGACATCATGTTAATCCCACAATCCAAAATTATCTTTCCTGGGACGGAAAGTCTTTTTATGTCTTTTTGCCATAAAACAATCTTCATCCGAAAATTGTTTGTGAATGAATGATGAATTTTCACAATAGGAAAAATGCATTTTCAATGCTCAAATTCGTTTTAATTGAGATAATTTGCAAAAAAAACGCAATATAAACATGTCAATTATGACACTAGTTCGCATACTACTAGAGATTAAATAGTTTGACCACTCACATCTGAGTGGTCAAAATAAATTGTTATTAGTGACGTCATATAATAAATAGCATGCCTAACAATCCATCAAGAAACGCATTTTTTTCGAAATTCAGTCAATAGTAAGTTATCTGTCATTATTTTACGATTAGTTGAGATAACTATCCATCAAGAAACCGGGCCTAATTAGCAGTTATGAGATAACTAATATGTAGTTAATCCCCAATAAGGAAAACACGATTGTCTAAAATAATTTTCGATTTTCTTTAGAGTAGTGTAGTTAATAAAAGGGCAATAAGAGTCAGTTAGAAAATTATTACAATGGACGGTGATTTATGTTTGATCGGAATGTTATAAACCACCCTCTTTCAATAAAACGCTTTCTGATAAGAATCATTGCTTCTTTAATCGCTCTTTTTGCATACGAAATCACCCCAATTTGATTTCATATAAATTCCCAACGAAATTAATGGACTAACTTTTTAACGTACTTATTATTTGTATGTTGGCGCAATTTTATTATTATTTTATAGTTAAATTGCGCGTATTTTAACTAAACAATTTTCTTTATACATAATATGCTTTAAGGCGTACAGGCCGTGAAGTTACTTAGACCCGTTCCGGATCTTAAAAAGTTGCATGGTTCCAACAAGGCCGGCATAGAGGAAACGTAGCAGGTGCCTCCGCACTTCTGATTAATTTTAGGAGAAATACTGTCACATGTATAGGATAGAAAGCATACAATACATTAACAATTAATCAATCAAATTGCTTCGATGGTTTGGGCACATGGAAAGGATGAGTGAAAGTAGATTGACGAAAGGAATTTATAAATCTCATGTGGATGGATAAGTTAAACAAGGCAGGCCCAGGTGTTTTTCGACCAAATCGGAGACATCCTCAAGAAAGCTGGGTTGCCTAGTACCCATAACCACAGAGCCTAAATGAAGAGAATTGTAGATGTGAAGGAAGCAAGGCAGCTGTGTAAGGATCGTGGTTAGTGGCGCTCCATTGTCTCTGCCTATTCCTGTGGGAAAAAGGCGTGACAATACATTAAAAAATATATGTTCCAATAAAATAACAAATGTTACATAATATAGTTAATAAACGACGGGCGTGGACGAACGGTTTAGCGACTGGTTTGTTGCGCGTAAAGTCCCGGGTTCGATCCCCGGTCGGAGCAAATATTTCTTTCATAGCTTTTATTTGTAATATTTAATAGTATTAAATATTGCAAATATTTGTTAATAAAAAAAAAAAAAGAGATGGATATTTGCTTCGGGTCTGGTTATCAAAGAGTGGTAGGCAGTGGTACCCAGTCTGCCGATCCGGGGTAGTACCACCACTTACAAGTATACAGACCGTGAAGTGATTTGGTCACGTTTCGGGATCAGCTTGTAAGTTGCCGGTTCCATCTAGGCCGGCATAGTGGATGTGATTGCTACTCACAGTTATTGAATTGTAGTAGCAGTGACATTCATTCATGGACCACACTTTGGCTTAACATCAAACGGGGTGTTGTCATATGTCGAGTCACAATAAAAAAAAAAAAAACTAAAATTACCTAGATTCATTAATAAAAAATTAATATTACCTACATATTGAAGAACAAACAATAGTAACAATTTATCCAAATATCTGTACTTATTTTAATAAAAAACAGTTTTAAACAACAGTAATTTAAAACAGTAACTATAAAAGTTACTTAAAAATATTTAAAATTAGAATCGGCTTTTAACTTTTCATTAAATTAAATTTATTCGCTTTGCTTAGTAAATGATTGCGATTACCTTTATCCTTCACTAACTGAGAAGCCAATTAAAGTATTCAAGTAAGCATCAAGCATGATTTAATGTCCGGAAAACTATTTGTAGCCATAACCAGAATATTAATTAATATATATCTGAAAGTATGCCATCACTAATTATATTTTTTTATTCATGTACGTAATTATGAATTAACTCCACTTTAACAAACAAGTAACGAATAAAATTGGGTAATAAAAGTAATAACTTATTTGGATCACTGTTTCTGAACGTCTTGGAACTTAAAAATATCAATTTAAATATAAATGCACAACTTACCTTTATATCGGAAAGTAACGGAAGATTTGCAAAAGCGCGCGGCGGTTTAAGTTCTGAGAAGCTTTCGAGTCGCTGTCTCTGAAGCTACTGCCGTGGCCGAATGCCAAAATTGCCGTGACGGCGCGCGCTTTTGGGCGGCGACTTTCCACGAACACGCCCTGTGCTTGCTTCAATTTTAAAGACCATGATATATTTTCTAGCTCTGGTGAACAAACATAACCATCTATAAACAGTAAAATCTAGCGTTTACGTGTTTACCGGTTCCACTTTTAGTATTATACAGGTAAAATATAAATTGGATACGACGGCGGAAAAAGAAAAGAAAGTTTTAATTGGTTTAAGAAAACTTTCTTATGAATTCTACTCGGCGGATTTAAAACCGCCCCTAGAACTACTTAAACTGCATTAAAACTAGACCCATATTATTTCAATAACTATTTGATGTGAATGCAATTTACTTCTTTAACATACTTCATTTTTTTTTAAGGCAATCTAAATACACTGATAAATTGTTACACTGATTGTTTATCAGTGTTATAAAATATTACTATTTTAAAACAAAATCTTATTTTAATTTTAAAGCAAATTTTAAAATATCTGCGGTAAAACTAGTTTCTGCGGTCATTCCATATTCTCCCGCTGTTTGCTGCTAAAACCACAAATATGTCAAGCTTATTCAATTTTCGCTTTAACCTAGGAAAAGCTCTCATATTCAGGAAATTGTATAGCCCGTCGCAGTTTCTACGATATTCTCAGCTGCAAGAATATCTGCACTATACGAGTATGTATACATTTGTCTGGAGTATATATTTGTCTATTGTAAGAACCACTTTACTTATGACGTTTTATTATCTTTCAAAAAAAAACACGAGAGGAAATATATATAAAAATATATAGGGAAAGGAATCTGACAGCTGGGTCAGGATTGTGTTTTGTAGGAATGGATACAATATGGATGATGATCAATTAAACAATCAAATTGTTGAGCCTTTATTGAGAGATAATGAGGCGCCACTTGCTACGATCCTGACACAACTCCCTCGCTTCCCCCACATATACATATAAGGATAATGAGTATACAAAATTATTAAATATCAAACACAGAGCCCTTAGGGACGCCGGCGTTATCTAAAATCCTGCGCGTTGCGATTTCATCTACTAGAATGCGAATGGAGTGCCTACGCCAGAAGTCGGCTATCCAGCCACGCAAACGGTCAGGTAACCTAATGTCCCGAGTTTAAAAAATAGGCATTGTGCCTGTCAAATGCTTTGAAGATGTCCAAGGCGACCATCCTACGCTTCACTCCAGACGTGGTTGTATCCAAAAGAAGGATCCTCTATGCAACGCAGACAGCGACAACAGATATCGGACCGAACGGACGCAATGTCGTGCAATGTTCGACGCAATGAAGAATTTGCCGTCCACACTGGCGCAATGTATCACGGAGAAAGTTCTGAAGAGCTCATCAACCTACCTCGTTTGTTTACACACGTGATACCCGTTCATACCGGGGAAGCATCCGCATTCCGTCAGCCGTGAACTGACTCGTTTTTTTAGTCGTCGTCACTCTTGGAACTCCTCTTGCTTATCATCAGGTGTGTCGAGGTCAAATGTCGTATCACAATAAATAAATGTATATAAATCAAATCGTCACTTCTTTGTCCTACAGGGATAGGTAGAGTCAATGGAGGGCCACTTGCCACGATCTCGACACAAATCAGGATCGTGGCAAGTGGCAATCGTTTCCCTTACAGCCACAGTTATAGATTTATATCGTGACCACTTATTGCTGTTAGAAAATCAAATCATTATATTAATCATGAAAGCTAAGTATATAAACAACCCCAAATAAGGCCGGAGAGCAATAAAAATGAGAAATTATTTTTAATAATATAATAGTGGAGTCGTAAGGGGAACCCTGCAGCCTACCTTTAATAACTCATACTACGTACGTATTATTTTGTTGAGCGCTACTATTAGACGACATTCCTTTTACAAACTTATTACTATAACAAATTAGAAACAATATATTATTTGTGGCTCTGGTAATTCTTCTAATGACACGCGACATCTAATTTCGACTTGCCTGATAGTGAGCAATTAGACGACTGAAAAAAAATTCAGTCGTGCCACTATGCCAGCCAAAGGTGCTTCTTCACGCCTAGCTTGATGGATGCATAATTGTAGGATAGAAAAAGCGCGTGGGAGGTAACTCAATAACAGGCGTGGCATAGTGGTTAGCACACCAGTTCGTTACGTGAAGTCCCGGGTTCGATTCCCGGTCGGAAACCGGCAACTTACAAGCATATCCCGAAACGCGACTAAATCACTTCACGGTCTGTAAACTTGTAAGTGGTGGTACTACCCTGGATCGGCAGAACACTGCCTACCACTCTTTTTCAATAAAGGATTTTATATTGAATTTTCGAATATTAGTTATTATTTTAGAAAAAAAAGAAGCAGATATTTGCTCCGGGTCTGGATGTCAAAGAGTGATACAAGTATACAGATCGTAACATCAAGCGAAGTAGTGTCATATGTCGAGTCACAATTAAAAAACAATGAAAAAAAGATAAATATCAGTGCCCATTTTAATTTGTTAGGAAAAATAAAAATTGTGATTAGTCTATGCTTAGTTTCAGCGTCTATAAACTACGTAAAGGGTAATTGAGAACTAGCTATGTACTGTAGAACTCAACTAAATGCTTGACTCTATGTAAACAATTAGTAGATCATGTACCTAGCGATTCGTAGGATTATTCTCTATAGATCTAATGACCAGATTTATATTGATTCTAGAGGGAATGTTTGGAGTCAATTTTTAATGGTTTAGATGGAGATATTTTTTTTATTTTTTCTATTGTGACTCGACATATGACAGCACCCCGCTTAATGTTAAGCCGAAGTGTGGTCCATGAATAAATGTCACTGCTACTACAATTCAATAACTGTGAGTAGCAATTACATCCACTATGCCGGCCTAGATGGAACCGGCAACTTACAAGCTGATCCCGAAACGTAACCAAATCACTTCACGGTCTGTATACTTGTAAGTTGTGGTACTACCCCGGATCGGCAGACTGGGTACCACTGCCTACCACTCATTTTCTCTCTTAATCCAGTAATTCCAGAGAAATTAAGTTATCATCAGATCTAAGCAATAAAAAAAATAGCTCTAAAGAAAAAATCATTCTATTAGGATAAAATATGGATCTATAAAGAATGATCCGATGTGTAACTATTTTACGTGTACCTATGGATATATAAAACAACACACATACCCATAATATAGTGATACGAAATGTTGTTAGTAATTTTATGAGAGCGCGGTAACACACAAACGATGTTATAACAACATAAAATACGTACGTTGATTTTCCGCAGGGATAACAAAAAGCTCGGTTTAAATCCGTCGCTTCTGGCAGCAGTGACGTACTCAGGAATGCGGGACGATTATGAAACGCCATTTGTCAAGTTTTTATTGGGCACCCTAAACCCGCACCTATTGTTACGACCACCAACTTCCCCCCACCTCAAGCCTGACCCTCGTCTTGCTGACATTAATTCATAATTTTTATAACTTGCTAACATTCGCGAGGTATTTGCGTTGGAGAGACAGGCCAATCGCTATTTAATTAAAAGTGAATAATTTATTACACTATATAGATGCGATATATAGATTTATTAACAATTTATATTTTAAAATAAATACAAAGGTATTAATCGCTTTCATCTAAAATACAAAGATAATATCTCGTTAAATAATACAAGAACACAATCAAGAAGTTATTGAAACCATACGCGTGCCTCGCCATATTTCACACATCATCGATCAAAGCAAAAGTATCACGTAGTGTTTCCTCTAGGTTGGGAACTAAACATAGCTTTTGTCCGTTAACTGAATCACTGACTCGAACACCACTCACATTCCACCAAATGATTTAATTAAATTTCATCCCCGTTCATAATTTACGTTTTCATATTACTAGTTTTTACATTGACAATTGTTCACATATCAATCAATCAATCAAATTGTTACGCCTTTTTCCCACAGGGATAGGCAGAGACAATGAGGCGCCACTTGCCACGATCCTGACACAATTCCCTCGCTTCCTTCAGATTAACAATTTTTTTCATACAAATTCAATGGTTATGGGCACTAGGAAACCTAGCTATCTAGAGGATGTCTTTGATTTGGTCGGCAAACACCTTTCTGGGCCTGCCTCGTTTAACGTATCCATTCACATGAGATTTATAAAATCCTTTCGTCACTCTACTTTCACTCATCCTTTCCATGTGCCCAAACCATTGAAGCATTCCTTTGTAAATTTTTGTTACTTCATCATAATTCAAACCACATTTATCGCACACTGTGCTATTCCTTATTCTATCCGCTATCGTCACTCCACATATCGAAAACATGAAATTGTGATTTGAATAGAATAAATCTCTAGAAGCCTATTTTTGGGTAATCATAAATTTTCGTAATTCGTAATAATGAGACAAAAGGCGATCTATTCCATGTAACCTTTGGTTGAAAAGGAACATGGCATTGTATTTGTGTAATTTAGAAAAAACTATCAGTCATTTATTTTAATTATAAACTATATAAATAAAATAATTTTTTTTGGTTATAGTATTTACACGCCAGCGCTAAGCATTTAAATAAATTTAAAAAACTTACTTAGGTTTTTGCTGGATAGTCGGATCTCGTCTTAGAATATATAGCGTCTGAAAACTTTACATGCTTTATGTTAAAAAAAAGTTAATCTAAATGAAATACTTCAATGAAACGTATATTTTGAAGAGAAAAAAAGAGAAAACGGTTAGGGAAATCCCTAATCTAATGCGTGTACCACGAGAATTAGACGTAAAATGGATATAGATTAATATAAACTGAAATGAATAAATCGTTAGCTGGGCGGGGCAGACACAAGGCGGAACATTTTTCCTTTCGACTCCGCCCAGCGGAAAATAACCGAGAACCGCCTCTCCGCCATTTTTGGTACAAACATAAAAAAAATATATTTAACCCTCATATACCAGTATACCACCTATGGTCTTTATAAAGCTAGCGATAACTCTCGCAGCTATCAAATCGTAGAGTTATCCTTTATGATATAATTATGTTGTAAATAAAAATAGAAACCAACAATGAACTACTAAAGATACTAATTACTATTAAAGATAAGATTGGCAATCATTGGAGTTATCTATACATTTTCATCTACATAAATTATTTCGTCTATCACTACAGAACTACTGCACGCTGCATGGACCAAAGAAGGTGAACCTTGTACAAAGAAGGTAGTTACAAACACGGGTTATTTGATATACTCGTATTTTATATATATAATATTTATATTATATATATAATAATTATCGTATTTTATATAATACCTATATATATAAAAAATACCTATATATATATAAATAATACCTATATATATATAAAATACGAGTATATCAAATAACCCGTGTTTGTAACTACCTTCTTTGTACAAGGTTCACCTTCTTTGGTCCATGCAATTGTTTAAGATAGTTTAGGAAACAAGTTAATATAATTTACACTTAGAAGTAGCACCACATACAACAAACTTATTTAGTAGCCAATTAAATTTTTAATGCCTCTTTACAGAAGCTACTTATTTGTTAGTTTCTAAATTGACGATGCTCTTTACAGCAGATAGCACATTTTTCTAGTTAAAGTATAGTAAAGTAAATAAATCTGTATATTGTTATGTTATTGTATAGAAGAAGACATTAAAAAAATAAAATTACGAGTACTTAGTTCTTTTAATAATTATAACGTAATAAAAATAATAATAACAAAATCAATATTCTAATAATATACATTATACATGTACATTACATAAGCACAACAAACCCAATACTCGTAAACACTTCGTCGTTACGTATTACGAAAACGAATATTGAATAAAATGCATCCATATTTTTTCATTTGACCCTTTCTAGTTTTCACCCCTATTAACTTATCCAAAGGATTTCTACTGTCAACAACTGATATGTAAATGCCTTTACCCGAGTTAAAGGTTTTGAAGAATTCTTATTTATATTATCATTGTTATTTATTTTCCTTCATCGCCCCCGCGAGTGAGCCGTAAAATATGGGAATATGGAAATAGGTGGGATTTGCCTTGCACGATAGTTTGACAGGGTGACAGTTATACGAACCGATGTGAGAATTTTCGAGGTAAGGGATCAGCGCCCGTTCACGTTCAATTTTATTATTTTATATTAGATATTATACTTGCGCTTATTATCTACGAGTATATTAAATACGAGTAATAATTACTATTATACCTACTAATAATATTTAGGTACTAATAATATTTAAGCATTTTAATTACATAAAATTAAAAATTCCTCTTGATTTTATTATTAATTCTATAACTGTTATTAATCCTATTACTATAAAAGCAAGCAAGGTCAATCAATATTATTTCGCAACAAGCTACGTAGTGCTACGCGCGTGCATGTCCCCTCTTACAAAATCATGCAATCAAAAACAAACATATCAAATCAAATTGTTACGCATCATTTCCCACAGGGATAGACAGATAAAATAAAGTGTCATTTTCCACGATCCTTAGACAACTCAGCAAACGTAACAACCCTGCATAAATAGGAATAAGTAATATATATGTTAAAGATCATATTAATATTATTTGAGTCATGTTGAGTATTAAATTCTAAGTGTAGAATTCAGAGATGTGTCAAGAAGCACCTTTAGCCGGCATAGTGATAGCGACTAGGGCAACTGTGAAGACTCGGTTTTTACAGTTGTCGGCAATCTTGTACCTCCTCTTGCTCATCATCGGACGGGTCGAGGTCAGATATCGAGCCACAATAAAATAAATGGTTTCGATGTAAGTATATTATATATGCCCACACGACTGTAAAAATACGAAACAAACATAAATATATGTTGCTACGGAATGCAGATTACTTTAAAAGGAAGCGAATAGTTTTCTTTGACCAGTGAAGCTTGAAAGCGCATCTGTGCTAAAAGCAATATCCCGTTTCTTTCTTGGAATATATAAATAAAAGTTAATAAAACAAGAATCGCTTTGGCAAGTAATCCTAAATAATTATAGCACATTGTACCAAGTGAAAGTTATAAGATACTAAAAATTACTATTATATTGTATTTATTATATTCTATAAATATGCCAATTGTTCTTTATGTCAAAGTAGCGGGAACACCTAATTTAACCACATACTCCCGTATTATCATTTTTTTAAAATCACCTTATTTTGCTATCAAATTACACTAACAAGAATAAACTCACCGCACGTTGTCCAACAAGATCTGATACAACCATGCGTCGACAAGACATATGCTAAATTAAATATTATCACCGCAAAAGGTATCCTACGACAAAGCACTAAAGTCTACAACAGCACGCATGAATGGCAATTTATACACGTATGAATTGCACATTTAGTTGCGAGGGTGCGAAAACTTGTTGTTATCTTGAACGAGGCCAATTTCGCCAAATGGATACTAAGTCCTAAGTCTCGTATCTTTTTTATGTCATGTAGAGCTCGCGTTCTTTTAAAATATCGACAGAGTACATATTAGACGGGGTGTGAACCTGTGAGCGAACGGGGCTATGCAATTTAGAAAGGATTTGTGGTAAATGTCGTTTCGTGGCCGGATATGTGCCGTGGCAGTCTCAGGTAAGCTTTCAACGTTTTAGATATTATAGCTACATGGTCGAGTTAAGCTTTTAATGTACGATCTTTATCCTTAGCTATTTTGCTTAAATGTGTGTTTACGAGTAGTATAGGTTCTGAGGTAGTATATATGTTTTTAACATTTATTTTAAAGGTTTAATTGCCGGTGTAAATACATGTCTGATGATAAAATTGAACAAATTTAAAACGTTTGGTGTGATGGTGTGACCCTTGCGGGTCGCCTTTTTCTCGCCTCGCCGACACCGTCGAGCCCTTTGATATCAATCCATGTGAACAGTCATCCACTTATCGCCCGTGAACGATCAAATGCCCGATCACATTTTTTCCTGTTTTCCCCTGACTTTCCTCTGCGAAATGGCATCTCGTAATCTAATTGAATGCGACGAGCCGTTTCTCTCGTAGCAAAACACAAATTATATTTGGCATGTGTACAAGTATCTTTCTTTTAGGATGCCAATTAGTTTCATAATTAATTTGTACTCAATATAAACTTTCGAAAAACATAAAATATTTTCTAAAACCATTTCTAATAAAACATAGAATGATATTCTAATAACTTTCAGATTCATTTAAATATTTATTGTGGTAAAAAAAATCTTGATTAAAGTTTTAGAACGACTAATAAATTACTTTGCGAAAAAACATTCGTAAGAGATAAAAAAATTAAAAATAAACATCTACAAACGCAAGCAAAGCGGAAGAACTAACGGGAGGAAATGTTCGCTATACCGTGCAAAAGCTACTTAAGTGCTTTAACGGTATGGTTAAATATTAAGAATGCACGATTATTGCCTACATAAAAGTCTATCAAATAAAAGATAACAGTATGAAGGTGATACTCGAACAGAGTGAAACGCTTTGAGGTTGTTTTCTTCATCCAACTGTAATGCAATTTAAAGTGGAGATGCACTACACAGCGCACCCTTACTAATAAGAACAAAATAAAATACAGATGGGACACTACAAAATCTTTAGACTTAAAGTAAATAAAAATATTGAAATAAACACAATTGTTAAGCATATAGGAATATTGAAAATTGGTAAATGAATTTAAAACGCTTTGCTATTATATTATTTGCCATTTAAAAAATTAAAAATATTTAAAAGCGTGACTTTAAAAAAAATTAAAAAAAAATATCAAGTCATTTCCAGTTGCTTACTGTCAGGCAAGTCGAAGTTAAATGCCGCGTCACTAAAAATATTATAAAATATTTTAAACTTTACAAAACAAATCAATTTCAATACGTGAATTTATGGTATATGACTTTTTAATGGTCAATATTCTTTTTTTTATATACATAATTTCATCTGTCTCTTCTTTAAACGCCATAGTCTACGGCAGGCGACAAGGGGTATTTTTAAATTAACTTTGTTCCTCGGTTTCATTTGAACCATGAAAAGATGTCTCTATATTTTTCACATTTTTATTATAAACGATAAAAAGAATTAAATTTATGTTAAAAATTAAATTGTCACGCCTTTTCCCTACAGGGATAAACAGGGAAAATTTAACGCCACTTTCCACGATCCTGACATACAAGTAACTCCGTCGCTTCCTCACATCTACAACTCTATTCATAAAATCTCTACGGTTATAGGCAACCCAGGTTCTTGAGGATGTGGCCGATGCCTTGTTTAACACATCCACCCACACCACATTAATAAATTCCTTCATAATTATAGTTTGATGATATTGCACACCTAAACTATGAAAAATAAAGGATATATTCCAATTATATTGTATTCTTCGTACATCAAACTATTTTAAAATGCATATTAAACTGTTAATACAATTAAGCCCAAGTCCCCATATACATTGAATAATGTCCTTTGGCACACTCATCATGAAAATTAGTTTAAAAAAATAGTACATTAATTCTTAGGAGATCAAGTTTGTTATCGAAAAAAATTGAGAAAAATCATGAAACTAATAACTAAAAGTTGTATTAGACGTTAAAGATATTGCAATATTGTATCCCTAACGCGTAGCAGCGACGAACAGTGACGCGGCAAAACTTTCACATGATATTAGAAAAATGAGCGAACATGATGACGGCTTTGCGGGGCCCCACTGTTCTATATCAAAACATTTCTATATGTACAAAAATACACAGAGAATACTAACGAATAACTGAATAAACTGTTTAACAAAAAAAATTGTTAATATCATCGTATCAAATATACCTACATAATATATTTAAGCATTATATTATGTAGGTAATGCTTATTAAGCAAGAAGTTATTAAGAGCCGTAAATTGTATAAATACCTAATAATATTAATTTACCTTTGCAATGTCATTTTTTCTGCTCAGTCCCGAATGTGTACTTAAGTTGAGAATGTTTAGCTAGCGGTATTAAGCCCAATAGAGTTTTAAAAGTGAAAAATAAAATAAATAAACCCTTTTTATATCAAGTAACAAACTTTAAGTTTAATTATGAAATCCACTACATTTCTCCCCTACAGTTTCATTTCAGTGACATGACGTCACGAGGCAAATTAATACCTATACATAATGTTTGTGTACAGGGAATGTGGTGATGCGGCGCGGTCTGAACTTTGGTGGTGCTTTGGGCAGCTGACCATCCCGTGTTTTGCTACTCCGCTTTTTGCAGCCGCAGTCATATCAGTGTGGGGCACCGTGTCTGACCACAGGGTGCAACGTTAGTGAGTACAACAATATCGATACCATATACTTAAAATTATATTATTCTATAAAAGTACATATTACACACAATTTATTTTAAAATACGTGTATATTTTTCATATAATTATCGTATTTATGGAAGATTTAAATTTGTACAAGATGGTACTAATGATTTCGGCAATATGAGCGGATCCTTTAAGCGAAATCTCTGGTCAGCATAGAAACAACGGGCAACCGTAAACTGAATCGTTTTTTTTTCTTGCTCACCATCAGGCCAGTTGAGTTCAAAAGTCACGCCAAAAATTAAAACAATTCATATAACAATATAATAATTTATGTATTAATTTAAATCATTCTTAAGTTACTATGTTTGGGTCATTATCCATCTGCAAAGTTTTACATTTGATGAATGTAATTGAATCTTCAAATTGTGACACGTGTAGTGTTCTAGATGACGTCCATGACGATCGAGTGCTCTAAGAGCAAGAAGGGAGGGGGGGAGCTCTGGTGAAGGAATTTAAACTGAATGTAGTTAATGTTGGTTTAGCGCAGAGTATTTTAACTGAACCGTCATCAGAAATATGTTATAAATTTTGCAATATTATTTCTTCCCTTCAGCGGCGACTTCCTCCCAAATAGACTTAAGATGAATTTGATGTTATGTTTTAGGCTCTATGGATGACATGCCTTAATAGACAAAAGCTCCCAATAAATATAGATTTAAAAAAAGTTACTAAGTTGGAGTATATCGATATTATTATTTGGGACATCTCTATTGTGCATGTCATCACAGCAAGAGTGACCGCTTGTTTTGCACCGAGTGTTACGTGAAGCTGTAATTAGAACGTGATAGCACATCGGCACGTGACAACCGGAGGCCACGCCGCGCACTTTGCGTACCCATTTCATAATGACTATTCGATGCATTAGATGTGCTCTGATCTATTGACCACATCTGCATAATTTAGTGATTGAATATTGTGTTTATCCTAATAATTCAATTCAAAATTTAAAAGTTTTAGATTATCACTGAGTATTTATGTCACTTTATAAGGCGACCGTGGTGTAAGTGGTAGTGCAATAGCTCCGCAAACAGAGAGCACGGGTTCGAAACCACTCGCCGGTATCAATGTATGTTTGGTTTCCTGTTTCTATAATACGAGCACTTTAGTAGCCTAATATAGAAATGTGGATAAAAAAATAAGAATATATATAGGCGCTCTATTGTCTTTGCCTATCCCCGTGGGAAAAAGGCGTGACAAATTGATTGATTTGATTGATTAATATATTGCTAAAATTACATCGTGAACCCACACCTGCTGAAATTAAAGTGTTTTATATATAT
Organism: Tinea trinotella; assembly: GCA_905220615.1. Taxonomy (NCBI): domain Eukaryota; kingdom Metazoa; phylum Arthropoda; class Insecta; order Lepidoptera; family Tineidae; genus Tinea; species Tinea trinotella. The sequence continues at coordinate 9,723,021 of HG992305.1, forward strand.
ATATATATATATATATATATATATATATATATATATATATATATATATATATATATATATATATATATATATTTATATATAAAATACGTGTATATTTTTCATATAATTATCGTATTTATGGAAGATTTAAATTTGTACAAGATGGTACTAATGATTTCGGCAATATGAGCGGATCCTTTAAGCGAAATCTCTGGTCAGCATAGAAACAACGGGCAACCGTAAACTGAATCGTTTTTTTTTCTTGCTTACCATCAGGCCAGTTGAGTTTAAAAGTCACGCCAAAAATTAAAACAATTCATATAACAATATAATAATTTATGTATATATATATATATCACTAGATATAGCAATTATTTCGATTATACTGCCAACTCTTGTATTGCAATCAATTTGTAGCAAATTATATAAAAAATACATTTCAAGCTTGAGCTGGCGACGAGATGGTTTCTTTATTAGTTTTCCCTCGCGCTTGCGGAAAGTAGAAAGTAAGGGGGCGCTTAAGGGGACGTGTGAAAAAAGCCTTTTCTGGATTAAACTCTCACCTAATACACGCTTTTGCTTCAGGGTAGATATCTCAGCGTCTTACAACTGAAATTGCAAATAAAATTATACAAAAAATATATTTTACACTACTATTTTCAAAGATAATTCTTATAAACTGATAAAGATAGACCACTTCACCTTTGACAGCTTCACCCCGTCTTATTATTATCACAGATATTATAAAAATAATGTTATGATTATTTCCTTACTATTATTACAAATCAATCAATCAAATTGTCACGCTTTTTCCCCAGAGGGATAAAAAGAGACGATGGAGCGCCACTTTCCACGATCCTGACTCAAATCCCTGGCATCCCTCACATCCACAATTCTTTTCATACAAGCTCTACGGTTATAGGCACTATGCGACCTAGCTTTCTAGAGAATGTCTCTGGTTTGATTGGAGAAAACCCTCCTACGTCTACCTCGTTTAACACATATCCATTCACAACAGATTTATAAATACCTTTCGTCAAAATACATTTACTCATTCCATGTGGCCAAACGTTTAATATAAAAGATGTAAAAATATGATGAAAAATATATAATGTGATATTATTATATTTAAATGTGATTATTCCTAACAGACGTAAGTATTCATGTCAGTTTCAGCAATATTCTACGCAACAATATAACTCAGGATGATATTAAAAACTTGTTAGCCTCTGAAAGACCAAACTGCGCTACTCTTGGCGTCGGCAAAAAAAGTAATATTACAAATAACAATACAATATTCAAAACATCGGACAAAATAAATCATGAAAAAGTCATTTATATATTGGAAAACCTTTTGTATGAATATCTGTGTCGTGCAGGAAACTAGAACAAGAAGAGGGGTCACAGTAACTAAGACCTAAACATATTAACAATTATTAGCCTTGTATTATAAAAATTATACAAGGCTATTAAAGATTCTTGCAAACTAGTAGATTACTAATTTGTAATCGACTAGAATGCTTGTACCCAGTATCCTTATCCTTATCCTTACCAATCACCTTATCGTGATTAGGATTGGGTGCGGGTTATGAATAGCACAATATCAATATGCAGGTTAAAACCTTCAAACACAAGAATAGGGTTCCCAGGAAGGGAACTCTCACAAATTGAAGCAGCTTATCGCTCTAAACAATTTCCTCGCAGCTGGTGCCAGCTATGCGTTTCGTAGCACGCACCGCTGCTACGACTAGTACTCCAACCACGAATTAAGCGGATCGCAAACTTTTGAATAAGTTTATATGTTGTCAATAACAAAATAATATTAATGATATAATTTCTATAATAATGGTTTTTGAATAATAAGTTTAGGTAAATAAAAAAATGTGTTTATATATGAATTAAACAAATTTTATGCGGCTTACTATCGGGTTCATTTCTGTTATTATTTATACATATTTTTATTTTTCCGACATTTCGAGAGCTTTGCCGCCATCGAGGTCACGGAGAGACTTTAAAAATTGTAAAATTAATAACCAAAAATAAACGCGATGGTAAGCCGCATAAAATTTGTTTAATTCATTAATCAATGTTCACGCAAAATCTAAGTAAAAAAAATTATATATAAAATCTAGAAATGTATATTTGTCATCAGAAAATAATCCATAGATTAAACATAGAAATAAGTTTTATTCAAGATTTGCGTAGAATTTCCTAAATTTCTAGATTTTATTATTGTATTTAAAGTTCAGAACATTTTTTTTGTGTAAAAAAAGGCTATCACATTATTATATTTGCATAGAGATGTTAAAAGAATAAAATAAATCTGAGATAAAAGAAACTAATGCGAGTAGAGGGGTGTTCCAAAAGGCATCTGCGGCGCCATAAATAAATGAGATGTTGACGAGCGAGTAGCGTCCCTGAATTGTAAACTAGTCAAGTGTTTTATTACATTTTGCAAAAAAACATTTCACAATGTTTTTAATTTATCAATAAAAAATATATAGATTTGTAATAATTATTTGAAAACTTGCAGTGTTTTGTATCCTCAATGTAAATCTAACAATTATTAATTCTTCATTTATTGATGTACATTGCATGGTTTGGTTTCTCTAATCCTGGCGCGGTTAACATCACCACCACATCTATAAAACGTTGAGATTAACTTAATGGTGTTTGCAAACTTCCGAAGAGAGAGAATTTTAGTTCCGCGGCCGGGAGGCTAATGCCATGGAGGGACGAGGAGGCGATTAGTAACAGCTGTCATACCTCAGGCGAATATGTTATTTATTGAAGCCACGAACCCATGTAAAGTCAAAAGCCTTCGACATAGAAAAGTCACTCCTTCATTACCTCCCATTTAATAGGTTAGATTTTATAAATAACTCCAGTTAAGATTAAAACTGATTCAAAGTTTTGACGACAGGCGTGGACGAACGGTTTAGCGATTGGTTTGTTGCGCCCAAAGACTCGGGTTCGATCCCCGGTCGAAGCAAATATTTGTTTCATAGCTTTTATTTGTAATATTTAATAATATTAAATATTGCAAATATTTGTTAATAAAAAAAAGATGGATATTTGCTTTGGGTCTGGTTATCAAATAGTGGTAGGCCGTGGTACCCAGTCTGCCGATCAGGGTAGTACCACCACTTACAAGTATACAGACCGTAAAGTGATTTGGTCACGTTTCGGGATCAGCTTGTAAGTTGCCGGTTCCATGTAGGCCGGCATAGTGGATGTGATTGCTACTCACAGTTATTGAATTGTAGTAGCAGTGACATTCATTCATGGACCACACTTCGGCTTAACATCAAGCGGGGTGCTGTCATATGTCGAGTCACAATAAAATAAATAAAGTGCGTCTTTGTAAAATAATAAGGCGTCATATTAAACACTCGTTGGTTGATTAATACTGATGAGTACTGATCATTCATAAGTGATGATCATGATATTTGTTAGTTTTACAATACAATTATGGTGACTAAACTATGAATGTTCTGGAATTTTGAACATTTAATCTATTTCTATATAAAAACAGAAATATTTACAATTATTCAAGTAGATAATACAATCAATCAAATTGTCATGCCTTGATTCCCACAAAGATAGGCAGATACATTAGTGCGGGGCTCGACATATTTTTTTATTGTGACTCGACATCTGACCTCTCGGCTAATGGTAAGCAAAACGACTGAACTGACTGAAATCTTTAACGGTGTTAAGCTGGAGTGCAGTCGTTAAAATATCAATCAATCAAATTGTCACGTCTTTTTCCCACAGGGATAGGCAGAAACAAAGGAGCGCCACTTACCACGATCCTTACACAACTCCCTTGCTTCCTTCAAATCCACAATTCTCCTTATAAAATAGAATAGGTGTATTCTAAATAATACAATAACACCTATTAGCTATGGAAGGTAAAACTATGAATAGGCGAATTCTGGTGAGTGTTGACGTGAACCGCGGACCGACAGCCGCTCCGAATATTGGATCGTTCACATTAATCTGCAACCACGAGCGTACTGATGCCCTGATGGTAGCGACAGCCCGCACACAACTGAAACAAATGTAATTATTAATGTTACCAAAATGTTGTTTAATTTATTAGTTTTATTTAGAACATACTAATACATTAAAATTATAATTAAAAGGCGACCGTGGTGTAGTGGCAGTGAAATGGCTACGTAAGCCGAGTGGCACGGGTTCGAAACCACTCACCGGTACCAATGTATCTTAGATATATGTACTTTGGTTGTCCTGTTTCTATGATACAAGCTCTTTAGTAGCTTAGTATAGAAATGTATAATAATAAAAATATTCTACATAATAAATTCTGTATTTTGTATTATTGTAGCTTTACATATGTACATATGACAGCACCCCGCCTGATGTTAGGCTGGAGTACGACCCACCAATTAATGAAGGCTAGTAGTCGCACATTTAAAAACTTATTTAACTGCAAGTAACAGTCGCACCCAATATTCCGGCATAGACGAAACTGGCAACTTTCAAGTTGATACCGAAACGTAACCTACATAAATTATTTAAACGCAAAAACAATGGTACCACCCCCGATCGGTAGAGTGGGCAAATGAACATTAAGTAATGTCTGCCACTCCCAAATATACCTGAAGCATACATCTGCCTCAATTTTTTAATGCTATAAAATAATTTTTGCTCTAACTGATAAATCGAAACAGGAATTTATTATGGACTGGTGCTTGACTAATGCCACGCAATGGTGTAAAATATTTACGACTTATATACCAAATAAAATATTTATAATATGATTTAGGCTTAAATATAAAAATGTTGTATTTTTTATCTGTCAATATACAAATACAATATAGTAAAAACACTTATATATGGTTTTAGTGTGTCCCTAAACTTGTTTCATCTTTCTCGTAGCCATCAGTAAAACACATTGCTCCATAACATATTAAATATACAATAAAACAGGATATTGCAGCCACTTTGGAAAGGAAAGAATTTTGCAAAAGGCCCTTATAAAACGCGTAACGCGTAATATACGACCTCTTTGTTATTTGTGGGGTCGAAACTTATTCATCCTGCAAATCCGTTCATGTACGAAGTAAATCCCGGCCGGTCAACGTTGATTGCATTGTCATGTTTACTGGACTATTGTATGCTGTTTAATTTTAGACTTAATAGCTATCGTTTTAGATGTCATTTTTCTCTATTTAAAGATGGCCATAAGTAAAGCTCAGAACGTTGTGGTTTGTAAAACAACCGATGTATCGTGATTGGAATGTGTTATACGATATGAGCCCGACAATACACATAACTTATACATTTAGAAGTTTTTAGAATTTTTGAATGATAAATAACCATGTACGAATGATACTTTTCTTACCACGCTGAAAATTCAATTGAATTTACTTAAACTTGAAATCATTACTTTTTACTGATTTCATAGCATATTACCAACTTACATTAAAAGTGATAAAAAAAACTCCAAATAAATTTAATAAACTGTACTAATAATATAATAAACTTATAAAGAAAATTGGATATGAAAACTAACGCGTGCACAACGGTCAACTGAGCCTGTAGCTCGGACCCGGTGTCTTTCGTTTAAAGCGTGACTTATCTGACCACTTAGCTATACAGCGCCTTCTAAATTTACCTACCTTTGCTTTAAATAAAATAGAACATTAATTAATAAAAATATCCTTGTAAACCTCATAACTAAAGTATTTATCGTGATAAAGTGATTTGTGTAACTGACAACTCTTTTGAAATGTGATAAAACTTTTGAATATTAACTCTATAAGATATATAGCATTTTCTAAACTCATAACTTCAGGCTTACGCAGTGGTATTTCAGCATATTTTATGCGATATCTGTACATCCATTGGCGACCGGTAATTTCATCTCTTACTTATATCGAAAGAATGTTAGTCAGTTTTCTTTGAAGAGCGAACTGACGCTCTAAGATACTGTTTGCCTTGCAAATAATAGTTAATTCATTAAACAGCTTTAACAAAATATTTCGTTGTATTTCTACGAATCTTTCTCATTGCATAATTCAATGCAAAAGTTATTAAAGTTATTAAACTGTTCGAACCGCTTCGAACACCGGTTCATGTAAGAAAGGTTATCTTTACTAATTGAATTTCAAATAAAAGTCCTTACAGTTGAATAGATATCAATTCAATCAATCAAATCGGCAAGACTTTTTCCCACAGGCAAAGGACAAAGGAGCGCCATTTGCCACGATTCGGATACAACTCTCTCGCTTCCCTCACATCTACAATTCTCTAAATGGATATCAATCGTCGAGACGATGGGCCCTGGGGACCTTCAGCTAAGCGCCTGGCCAAAGAGTTATCCAAGCGGCTGACGGAGAAGTCTAGAGACAGGAAGGCTGGCAATTATTTCTGCCAACGTAGGCTAATACGTTGGCAGAAAGGGGAAATGTTGCCAGTCTCCTTGAAATTATCTCTGATGCGACATCAATAAATGATATTTTTTATTTATAGTTTAATTATAGTTAATTTAATTTTATCTGTTTCTCAATAGAGAATAATAATTTCATTAATAATATTATGTATCAAATAAATAAAAAAACACAAAAATATCATTTACATGTTGACGAGATACATGATTAGCATACCCCGGATCGTTACGCGAAAATTCCCTGGTTCTATTCCCAGTCGGAACAAAGATTTGTTTCATAGTATTTATTTGTAATATTTATATTACAAATAAATAAATATATTTATTTACAGATTGAATTTATATTACAAATATTCATTACTCGTAATAAAAATAAAAATCGAGGCGGATATTGGTCTTGTATTCTAAGAGTAGGCAGTAGTGCCCAGTGTGCCGATCCAGGGTAGTACCACCACTTACAAGTATACAGACTGTCAAGTGACTTAGTCGCGATTCGGGATCAGCTTCTAAGTTACCGATCCTAACTAGGCCGGCAAAGTAGATGTTACTGCTGTTATTGAACTGTAGTAGCTGTCGTCTCCATTCATGAACCGTACTCCAGTTTAACATCAGGCAGGATGCTGTCATACGTCGAAACCCAATGAAAAAGTAAAGTATTATAGGTGCGAACCACATCGTAAAAAAAAATTAGTGTTGCTAGTATTTTTTATATGCAATAATAAATCAACACCCAAAGGTATAATCGTACATGTGTACAATACATTATAGCTATATACCTACACATAATCTTTATAAATTTTAAGTCATTGACTTAAAATACATGGTAACATTAGAAAGGGGACATGTTTTAAAACCCTGTCGACGTGTTAACCCCATTATCAGTTCAGAGTAGGCTTAACCGTTGCTAACCGGCATTCAGCCTATACTAAGCCTGCGGGATGAGGGCCGATTTGTGTGACCGATACCTCTGCTATTTGCCAATCGACCGCACCTCCTAACAAGCTAATTTACTGTTTATTCTACTTATAGTTTATTCCTCGTTAGACCTTAAAATAAATTCATATTAGTTTGGGTAATAAGATTGCTTATTAGATCTATTACGATTGAAAATATGCAAGGAGTTACTTGTAATGCGTTATATAAACTATTAGTATTATATGTACTGGTAAAAAGGTCTTTGATAATTTGATGGCTGATATGAAATTGGCGAAATCCCAGTGGATTAAATCTGTCGTCACACCTGGCTACCGCTGAATAAACGGGCGTAATTAGTCAAATTAATCCGGGTGGATACGAATGAAAATATTTACTGGGGCTGAAGCTCACTGTACGCAATAATTTATCGCTCTATAATCCGATAGGCGAGGATCGTTCGACATCGTCTATAATTCGCAAAATTGTGTTATCGTAGCAGTAAACTGTTGTGCGAAGTCGACGCTTTACGACGCCAGACGGAGTGCAAACATAAAAATTCTCTATCGGGACTAATAGGAGACAAACAAATAAAAGGATACGTAAATAGGAACATCGGATAAATTCCACTGGGGCCGGAGTGCGCGTAAATCCGTGCGATTTGTATCCCATGACAAGGGGGGCTCGCGGGCCCATATTGCTCCCCCGTCCACCTCACACACCCACAGCTACCCTCGCAAATGCTTACAATTAATTTATCTAATAACATTTTTGTAACACAGTTGCTTACAGTGGTTGACATTTATTGTATTGGTAAGAGCGGTCGCGCTATGATCAAATACCATACTTTGTTATTAAATATTACTGCAACCTGCGTGCTTTATTGTTAATAAATTGAATATTTTAGTAATTAAAGATTATAATATAAATTATTTTTTAATAATATAAACCACTATTCAATAGAAAGATTCAATAAAAATGCACTTGTTTCAAGGTAGCATTGGTGACGTAGTGATTGGAGTGAGGGAGTATCGCAGGTCACGTCTATGCAAATTATATTAAATTAGGAACGCTTAATAACAACTGCGGCAACGCTCCACCGCGTCGGCTCTTGTAAAGAGGTGCAATTATAGCAATCAAATTGAAATTTTGCGTACTAATTACATCCAACGTGGTTTATGGAAGAGACGGGACTAATCCGTTTACATTGCGATCATTTTTGTCATGTCGCAGCAACTGTTACTAGATTATTGAGTGCCATAAATTATGCAAATTGTATAATAATTGAATCTTTCTGATTATATTTGTAGTTTAAAATAAGGAGACATCCTCAAGAAGGCTGGGGTAATTCGTGCCCATAACCGAAAAGCGTGTATGAAGAGAAATGTGGATGTAAGGGAGGCACGGGAGTCGTGTCAGGATCTTGTCAAGTGGCGCTCCATTATCTCTTCCTATACTCGTATCTGTGGAAAATAGGTGTCAGAATTTGATTGATTTATTAAAATAATAATGAACTACTTATTACTTACTTACTATGTATTCTTTAAACCATGATGTAGTTTTACAATGTTGAATATTTTAAAGATATTTTAAATCTAAATGCTTTGAGCAATTTTGGCGTACGGGGGGGAGGTGTAAGCTATCAGTCATAGATTGGGGTGTGAGAGTGGTGTTATATCCATACCGGCCGCGCCCGACACCTGTGGCCTCATGGAACTCAGATTTGTGGCTCACAACTTAACACCCTCATTTCATGGGATTAAGGAACAATAGATTCTTTAAATCCGTTTCGTGGCTATAACTTTTATTGCGATCATTTCATTTTTTGTAACCAACATTATGCTTAAATATAGAATCTCATTACATAGGCGAGCCACGAAATCCCCCAATATGCTAAATGAATAATAAAAGAGATACCTTATTAAACATAAATAAAGGACTAAAAAGACGTGGCAATAACTTTACAACGACCATCTCATAATAGATTTTTTCAAGTCTCCTAAACTACGTTAGGATGATTTAACTCCCCCTAGATAGCGTTACGGTGACTTGAATTATTATTGAGATCGCCGGCCGAGGGCCCCGGGGCTAATAAACGCTTATCAACGCTCTCATTATCACACCCTTAACATCGCTTTAATGTCTTGCTCTTGAACAAAACATATTTAATCACATTTTTTCCAAGAACGCTCGACCCGAGCGCAAGGAACTTTCTCCCCGCTTTGTAACCTTTTTTAAATTTCACAATTCAACAAAATCATAATTTCATTGAGGGTGGGCGATGATGGCGGTTCTTGCTTTTATTATACTTTACTTATTTTTAAAAGGGGTATTTTATTTATTGTTACTGTTTAAAGATAATATAACAAACAATAAAGTTAGGGCAATAATATGTCAGATGAAAACAAATATAAGGCATTTTAATTCAAAATACCATTGAATAATACTTTCTACCGCTTACTTACTACCACGTTTTTTTTTATATAATCTGACTCGTCGGCCTTTCCTGTAAAGTAATATGATTCCTTTAATTAAAAGTATAATTAAACTATAAATAAAAAATATCATCTAATCACGCCGCATCATAGATAGTCCCAATGAGACTGGCAACATTTCCCCTTTGTATAGCAAGGCTAATACGTTGGCAGAAATAATTGCCAGCCTTATTGTCTCCAGTACTTCTCTGTCAGCCGCTTGGACAACTCCTTGGCCAGGCGCTTAGCTGAAGGTCTCCAAAGGCCCATCGTCTCGACCCCAAACGGCGCAAATTCGTAACCAGTTATTCGTAACCACCGAGGTTAGCGTATTTGCGCAGCATGAGGTTCTCAGCAGAAATCGCTGCACTTCCTGCGCTTAACAAAGTCGCTTGGATGTGACATGGGGAGAATGTGTCTACAAATCGCATCCCACACCAGAGACCTGCCAAGTTTCCACGACCCAACAGTCATGCCGTCGGGTCTCTTGCCGTCGCTCCGTGCAATTCCATAGGGTTCTAAAATTGCGGGCACTCCTTTAATTATTATGTATACTCTAAACTTGGTGTTAAGAAAAACAATAATTATTTTCCCAAGTAATATTGCTTATATCTAAATATATAAGTATCCAAAATATAATTTATCATTAATTATTACGCGTATTATCATTAATAGACAATTAATGCACAAAGAATCCAATCCAATAAATGCAAGTAACAATTGCATCCAATGACAGATTAGTTGGAACCGGTAACTTTCAAGTTCACGCCGTAATGCGACTGAGTCGCTTCAGGGCTGAGCACTTTGATCGGAAACTAATTGTAATAAATAACTAATCAGAGAATAATTGTGAACTACCTGCATACCAGTCTTGTTTAAAAACATGTTATAATATGAGTTTGCCTAAGAAAATTCTGTAGCCAATGTTGTTCCTTCTGTATACCAATGGTGGACCTTGGATCCAACGTTTATTACCATGTACATGGACGCTACAAAAAAATATATATAACTAATTTTTTTTTTTTGATTAGACTGCAAATCTGACCTTGACTTGAATGATGGTAAGCAAGGGGAAGACCAAGAGTTAATAAAAATTATTTTATTTACCAATTTTCTTAGACACCGCACTATGGCGACCTAAATATATATAATTTACGTCTTATCTCTCCAGTCAAATCCTAAAATATTCAAGGAAAAAATTTCATGTACAAATTGTATATACAATTCATAACCAAGACTTAACGGCTTATCAGACTATATATGTATAATGGTTTCGATATATTTACCTTCTACGTGAAATTAGCAAAAAAAAATTCAATCAATCAATCCAATTGTCACGCCCTTTTTCTACAGGGATAGGTGGATCGCCACTTGCCACGGTCCAGACAAACCTCCCTCGCAATCCTCTTCATACATGTATCATCTTCTTACACATGGTATATGATCTTTAAAGCTAATTTTTCATAATAGTTCATAAGACATCTGAAAATAGGCATTATTCAATAACGGTTACATTCTCTAACAAAACGGTTTTTATAGGGTTTATAAATTTACGCCCTGTATATTTATTTATGATACCATCGCGGGTGATGCGAGTAACTCATTGAAGTGACCGTGGAGGACCCCCGCGACGTTGTAGGCCTTTACTTTCATCCCATATATGAGTTAGAAAGGGCTTCGTATTTCCAGTCGTCAGTGATCTTTTAAGCCAGACTTTACGGCCCTTACCAACCACTAAATTATAATATAACACGTCATAAATTTTAGAAACTATCCAACATGGTCTATGCTTTATTGTTGTTCAACTATATTTATGTAGATATTATACTATACCTAATACATAGATTTTCATTTTTACCATTGATGTACCGTATGCAATTTTTATATATATGTATGTATTATATATTTGTATATATATTTGTATATATATTTATATATATATATATATATATATATATATATATATATATATATATTGAATTGTATTGTATTGTATTGTATTGTATTGTATTTATATATATGTATGTATATATATTTTATATATATGTATAATATATACAAATTATAAACTTAGTCCAAGGGTCATCTCAAGTATCTAAAGTTTTATATTTTATGTATACATTTATATTATAAATAAGTTTTAAAGCGATTTAAATTTTTTAAAGTTAATTTTTTGATCAAGCTAAAAGTATATGATTTTATAAAATCTTTAAAAAGTTATTTGTTCATAATATAGGACATTTTTCTTATATTACCTGTAAGAGAATGTCTAATGGTATTAATCTCGCCAATGTACTGAAAATTTTAGTTCAATAAAGATATTTTTGTTATTATTATATTTTTTTAAGTACATACAACTTGGCTACAATCAAGTATTAAACATTGTAACATTGTAGGCTTCGATTGCATATCATTACTCATTAGCAACTCCCCTTCCTATGTATTTAAAATTAAGATCGTCGTAAGCGAATAACCAAGCCGTTCTTCTGATCTCATCTGTATTTAAAAAAAACTAAAGGGTGCCAGTATCCTCGTTGCAGTAATACCAGTGCCAACAAAGAAAGAATGAAATTGAATAATAAATGAAATAATTTATGCCATATTTATGATTTTGCAAATGAGAAACTCACCTTAATGAAAACGTGGAATCAAATTTTTGCCTTAATTTTTTACCAGGTGTTTTATTTCTTGGCATTTGTTCTTTTCTCAAAATTTATTTTAAAAATCCTGGGTATAAATTATAATATCACTATTTATTAATTTAAAATTCATCGTTATTTAAAAAAAAACGTCGGCGGTGTGTAAAAAGGTATTTAATTAAGGCAAGGATCTTCGACGGTATCGTAATTTTTATGTATTTATATATATATATATATATATATATATTCTGAAATGTTATTAACTCAAAAAGAAATGTGTAAAAAATAAACGCATGTATTAAACTTTAGTGTCTTGGTATTGTAAACACAGTACTAACCCTTCCGGTTGAAGGGACCTCTTTAGTTGAACGCTAGTATAGTAAGTTACACTTGGTGCACATAGAAATTATTGTAAAAGTAATAAATATTGTGGTTTTTTCGTATTGTGACTCGACATATAACAGCACCCCGCTTGATATTAAGCTAGAGTGTGGTCCATGAATGGTGGTGACTGCTACTACAGTGAATTAACTGTAAGTAGCAGTCACTTTGCCGGCCTAGTTGGAACCGGCCACTTACAAGCTGATCCTAAAACGCGACCAAATGACTTTACGGTCTGTATTTTAAAGTGGTTGTATTACCCGGAATCGGCAGACTGGGTACGACTGCCTACTACTCATTAATTACCAGACCCGAAGCAAATATCCGTTTTTTTATTAACAAATATTTGCAATGTTTAATATATTTTATTTAATATTACAAATAAAAGCTATGAAACAAATATTTGCTCTGACCTGAAATCAAACCTGGGACCATACGCGCAACAAACCAATCACTCACGTTCGTCCACACCCGTCAATGCTAATAAATTAAATAAAAGGCAGATAGTATTGATGCCAATGCTATTTCCAGTTATTAAAATATTCAACTGGTTATATATTTCATTTATAGATCGCACTTCAACTTAACATCATATGTCGAACCTCAATAAAAGATCCATTGATAACAGTTAGGGGGCGACCGTGGTGTAGCATAGTATAGTGCATTGGTCACGCAAACCGAAAGCACGGGTTCTTAACCACTTGCCGATACCAATTCATGGTTGATGTATGGTCGTCTTGTTTCTATGATCTAGTAGTTTAATATAGATGTAAATATAAAATAATAATTAATTAATGATATTATTAATATTAACTTATGATATATGTTTTGAAAATTTTGTTAATATTTATAGACGTTTTGAAATATTGTGTTAAAACATAATATTTTGTAAATTCATATGGGTAACCAATTAAATTATACATTTTGTTTGATTCAATTGTTGTTAAAATTAACTAAATATTTACCAGCTATGACACTGTAACAAAATATGCAAGTACACAAAGAATACCATACATTATTATAGAGGTGAACGACCGTTTCGACCGCAGTCATACATCATTCGGGATCTCACCGGGCGTTTATCAGCACTGACACCCGTCATCCGCCGTCTGGAACAGAGATGTTCTCCAAAATCTCACATATTGGACAAAGCCCTTCTGATTCCCAACAAATCTACCTAATTATATGTCAAGTTTAACTTTGAACTTCTCTAGTAAGGTTTAATATATTTATACAAACATTGTAAGGTTGATAATTCAATTATAAAAATGGTAGAATTAGTTGTTTGAAGTTAGGGACAAATTAGTACTTAGCCAATGAAGAGGATGTCTTTGAGAAACAACACTTAAAAGTTATATTAAAATCCAAACAGTCAGAGCTATGGAGATAAATCGGGCTCCGGCGGAACCAACGCGACATAAGTACCACCTTATCTTGAATGTTTCCCGAATTTTCTATTTCTTCTTGCAACCTCTCGTGGCTAACCTAAGGAACAATAACAACCATTGAAACGTATCAAAATTAAATAATTACTATAGGTCAATTTATATTTATATTAACAACATATTCTAAATTAATTTGTTTTAAGTGTTTTCTTTATATGTAATTACTATTATGTATTTATTCTGATGTAAATATATCTGTTTAATCCTAATATAAATAATTTTGTGCAATTAGATATTAAATATTAATAATACAGTAAGCAATAAAAAAATGCTAAAAGTATTTATTGTTTAAGTAATCATTTGTCACGCCACACCTCTCAAGTCCCAATGGTTAACTGCCATTAGGCTTTTGTTAACTATTTTGTGCATTTTCCTCGACATAAACCATCCGAATTTTATTTTTAATTAAATAAAATAATTTGGAGTGAATTTTCTCAGAAACATTAAAAAAATTAAACGGTGGCGTTTCAATAGATTTTCTATGAAACATCCCACAGTTTTTAACGGTGTTAATAACGGTAGAATTAAAGCGCACTGAGCCTCGCCGCGGCAAAGGACGATTTAATTAAAACGTAACGAACGTTCTCATCCTCAGCCCCCTGACTCCCTCACTTTACCTCCCTTACTAGCACTCTTCACCTGCTTACCGTTTACTTTTAGACGGTCACTTATCTTCCACCAAGGGCTTTGTTGCTCATTTAGCAATTTTCTTTTTATTTTACACAATTTTGTGTATTTTTATTTAAATTTGTTTTTATGGTATTGATTACAGTGATCACAGAATAAAGTATAAATGTACTCTCTTATATAAGTTTATATTATGGCTTAGCAAGCTATGTGTTCGATGGTCTTAACTTGCTTTATGATAGGGCTAATATCCCAAATAGGCTAAGTCCGAAGATGTGATCATTGTTCGGCACAGTAAACATCTGCTGTTATTGCATGACCAGACCTGAGAAAGCTATAGTGAATAACACCATGAATGGACCACCAAATAGTTACCATTACCTTTTTATTGGTTTACCTTAGGACACTATCGCGGAATTTGATCTGGGTCGAGCAATTTCAAACAAAATCAATTGCATTTTTTGCTTTCGGTTATTGTAAATAATCCACTTTTCGTCACATATCACAATCCGATCGAATATTCCTTCATTCAACAAAGCAACGCGCAAGCGTTTCCTTCAAATCCCATTTTTAATTTTTTTTACCTTATTGATTTGATGCAAATGAGTCAATATTGTAGGTCAGGTAATGTAAACTATGCTGCTAATTCCTGGGTAGTTTGAGTCGAATCAGCTTCCACCATGTCCTTCAATTCAACGTTATTCACCTGTGTGGGTAGTCTTCCACGTGGCTCGTTCTTCAAGTCGAAGTTTCCATTACGGAAGCAATAAAATAAAAAACGCACGGTTCGTTCATTAGCAGTCTCCTCTCCAAACGCAGCATTAATACTGCAAGCAGCTTCTGCCGCGTTACTTCCGCGTCGGAGCTCGTATTCAAAGATCGAAGTATCCATCTTGCCCGTCTAAGCTGATTAAAAAAACAATTGAAAGTCGAAAATCTAATGTTGCACATTTTTTTAAACAAGAACTTCATAAGTATCATGTGTACAAAGTGATTTAATTCAAAGTATCTATTACTATAAAAAGGCAATTTTATTATTCACCCCTATTACTTATGAAATTTTTGGTACGTATTGTTATTTAATAACAGTATCACACAGACCTAATTTGATTTTCGTTTAATCGTGCACATGCAGGTAGTTCCTAAAATGCTGTAAACATAGATAAAATCAGGGTTGTTTTGTTACACACGCAGTTTAAAAATATAAATCAATTTGAAACATATTTTAAATTAATTTATAGGTTTACATCTATATTGTATATTTTTAACAAATTAAATATTAACTATAATTAAATACAATACTATAATTGAGATGGTTAAGATTGTTATTTAACTTAGAAGGTTGTAACAAGGTTGCCAACCGTCCAAGGACGTCCCGTTTTCACGGCTTAAATAATGCGTCCCGCTAAACATGTCTACGGGACGCATTATTTAAAACCTAGACAGATTGTGACTGATTCGAAATCCATTTCCAGGTTAGATATATCAGTATATAACGGGTTGCTGTCGACACCAAGCACCAAGCCTGATGTTAAGCTGGAGTGCGATCTATGAATGAAGATGTACATATATTTAACTGCTACTACAGTTAAATAACTTACATCATATACATCTACTATGCCGGCCGAGTTGAAACCAGCACTTACAAGATGGTCCCGAAATGCGACTAAGTCACTTCACAGTTTTTATACTTGTGAGTGGGTGTACTACCCCGGTTTGCCAGACTGGGCACCACTGCATACCACTCTTAAACAACCAGACCCGGGGTTTAATTAGTTTTTTTTGCTATTAAAACTTTAGTAGGCGCTAAACAAGGAAAAAAATATTCTCTATTTATTCCTTACCGATCTGTCGGACCTGCTTTTAATTAATTATATTAAGGTTCTGCTTGTAATTATATTAAGGTATATTGGTATGGCAGTTATTTCACACAAAGATAATGCAATATTTGTTCAGATTTTAATGTCACCCGCCATTCTGGTATCAGAATAGCGGCTCACTTACTTTTGTGATAACTACAAAATAAAAGAGGTACTAAATGAAAATCCAATCCATTTTAGGTACATTTAGATACATTCCTGGTACATTCCTTTTATACTTACAGCATGCGTATACGTTACAGTACATTCGCCACCATGATGGTCAATGGAATTCAACTGTCAAAACGAAGCCCATTTCCATTGTCATTAGAGTTACACAATCGGCCCGCGGAGCTAATATGCGCCTATATACTCGTATTAAAAAGAAAAGCTATGTAACAATATTTGATCTGTCCAGGAATCGAAGCTTGAATTTTTCCTAGTTACTGACTAGTGCGCTAACCAATACGACACGCCTGTCGTCCATCCTGGATATACAAATAATGTTTGACCTGCGAATGAGGTCAAAATCCAGAGTTATACCCAAAACGACGGGATTTTCGACTTTTACCCATTATGAGTGTAATATGAGTAGGGTGACTGATCCGAAACTTCAAGGGTTACTTGAGGTATGATAAACTACTTGCAGCTGGCCAAGGACCATTTCGGCAGCACTTTGAAATGGCCTAAACGTCGCTGAAAAATATTTTTTTAGTTATAACTTTTAAAAAATTGGAGTTGAATATATATGCTGGTTTTTCCATATACTTACATGCTCTCGCTTGATGATGTGTCTCTTTAGTACTTTTTTATCGACACTCGACATCTGAATTCGACTTACCTATTGGTAACCAATAGGAAATCCAATAATCACCGACAGGACCGAAAAGATTTAGTCGACGGTTAGATCCCGGCAGATAAAAAGAGCGGCAGTTGCTTAACTTGTTTTGATATCTACTTACTTTTCGTTTTACGTATGTGTATACAATTTAAAATGTTATGAATTATGTAAAGGACTTTATAGATAGGCGAACTTGCTCTCACCGCAATTGTCCAGAGCTCTTCTAATTTGCCGATCCTTATACTGCGGAGCTCAAAAGTAAGCGCTCTTTTTATCGGCCGGGATCATACCTCAGTCGTGTTGACACATGTTAAAATATCGCAGTAAAAATACACCAGTGTCGGTTTTTTTTTATTGTGCCACGTCATATGACAACACCACGTCTGATGTTAAAAATGAGTCCATTACATGAATGGAGGCTACTGCTATTACTGTTAAATAACTGCAAGTCGCATCCACTATGCCGGCCTTTTCATTATAAGAACAATCAAATGACAGTCCAACAACAGTGAGATGCGATTTGTATTAAGTTCTTCATTCATTATTTTAATAATAAAAAAACAGAAGAGGGTTTTCCGACTAAATTGGAGACATCATCAAGAAAGCTGGGTTGCCTAGTACCCTTAACTGTAGAGCTTGTATAAAGAGAATTGTGGATGTATGGGAAGCGAGGGAGTTGTGTCAAGATAGTGGCAGGTGGCGCTCCATTGTTTCTGCCTATCCCTGTTGATTGATTGATTGATTACAGTTAAACCAAACCAAACTAAATAGTATTCTATGGAAAAAATATAATAAATAGACTTTAGGTGATAATTTGGAATATGATAGATATTCAAAAACTAAAACCCGATTACTGAAAAACCACAATAAAAAAATATGAAACAAGAAAATATTCTCATTTGAAATTTTTAAGTAGAAACATTTCAATATTTATTAAATATCAATAAATATCATGTCATGCTTCGACGAATCATCCTTGTAACTTTTGCCACACGTCTTAATAACGATAAGTAATATTGTCGTTTTGCAGATAAACTAAAAAATATATGATTAGATTTTATTGTCAGCCTTTATCCACAGCTTATGTCATTATATTACGCGTAAAATAATTTGAACATGTGTATCATAGTCTATAATGAAATACGTACCATAAGCTGGGATAATCTATTCAAATATAAATCTAAATATATATATAATACAGTTTTACTAATAATTTAATATTGCATGAAACTGTTACTTATTGTTGCCCGCCAAAAAAGTACTTTCTATGATTTGACGCATAATCCTTGTAACCTTTGCCAAACGTCTTAATAACGATGAGTAATATTGTCATTTTATCATGGTTCAAGGGTGAGAAGGGTAAAGAAATGCGAGTATTTTTCTTATTGTATTAAAATTATTGGATGTTTCCGTTATCAATTTACATAGTTTTCTTATTGATTAATATAGAGGTATATAAGGCGTATTTTGTGATTGTTGTTTACTGTTAATTCTATTATGAAATTACAAACGTAATACTGACAATAATGTGGTTAAAGCGAAATTAGTGATAAATAGATATATTAATCGAGCGGCGTGATTGCACGATGCTCAGCATTGGACTATATTTACCGTGGAACACTATGAAAACAAGTTTGATGGTTTCTAATTCAATTACAAGTGCATTCGAACAATAATTAGTGGTGTCTGAGAAGGATTGTTATGGGTTGTAAATAACATCAGATAGGCCGACAGTAAACCTATAAGCTCCAGAATTGAGCGGAAAATGGCGGGATCTACTCTTCCCGAAAGAATTGCCCAATTGTATTACTCTTACGGATTGTTATGCTCATCTTTTCCATTCACTGCAATCATACTGGCAATTTCTGTGTTATTGTTGTGCTGGTGAGTTTTGTTTCTTTAATGCATCATCTAATAATTAAGTAGCTATGCTCTATTCTAGATATTATTTATCTTAATCCATAGTCTTGGTATTTGTCGATAGATGTAATAAAGTTGTAACAAGGCATTTATATAATTTCGTATAATTGTGTAAATAGTTATTGCATAAATCGTTTATACTTTATAAACTAGTAATAAAACTGTATAGAAAAATCAAATTATATAAGTGCTTAGGTCGCGGCCAGGAATTGAATCTTGCATTTGTTACTTAATGTGCAGTGTCAATATTCTATCCTCTAACTATATATTTCATTGGTCTATAACACAAATTACTATGGTAATACCACAAGCTATACTTTTTTAGCAGTTGAGGTCTTAGTAAACTGAAGTGTCTGGTTCAAATCCACTTGCCACTACCAATCTTAATCGTTCAGCGGGGCTGACTGCATTACTCAATGAGAATGAGCTTTTTTTGACAGTTAAGCTCCATTAATGAGCTTCAAAATTAAAATTGAGATGGCGCAACACACTGAGAATCAATGTTGTTTTTTAATAACAGTTTAAGCTCATTGAAACTCATTGTCCGAATAATTAAAAGTTATTTTTGACGCTAACAGCGACCACGTAACTTTTTGACGAATAGGAATGAGTTTCATTATCTTTACCGTTAAAGTTGAAGCTATGACACAAGAGCACTTTAAGTAGCTTAGTATAGAAATGTAAAGTAAAATTAATTTTTTTTTCAGTTATCCATTACTGAATGTACCTCTGCCTGGCAACATACCCACAGTCGTTAAACTACCAGTATCATCTAATGTTCATATTGATCTTGAAGATTATAGCCCACCGGAATGTAAAGATAGTAATTGTGAAAATAATACATCAGGTAATAAAATTAAAATTAAAGAAAGGAATGGAAATATAAATTAAAGACTTAAATATTTTTTTGCTGTTTACTATCCTGTTGGTTTTCATGTAAAATTTGTTTAATTCGTTAATTAATGTTTACGCAAATACTAAGTGAAAATATCTTTATTAAAATCTTATGTATTTATATACTTTGGTCAACAAGTTTCTATGATACAAACATGCATATAAAAATATTAATTAATAAAATGTCTATGTTTCAATTCCACGATCCTTACACAACTCTCATATTATATACATAATAACTTCATGTAAATAATTTTCTTCATACAAACTTTTAATATGGACACTGTTGACCCTATGAATATGACTTTAAATCTAACACTTACGCGTTTGAATAGTTGTAGGTATTTAATTAAACAATTTAGACCTATTATCATCCAATCGACAATCCTATGTGTACTAAATAAGTTGACCAATTTGTGTCTTCTCTCTGAATAGAAATAGCAACCTTTTATTTATTTTATATTTTTATATATTATTTGTAGATTATACTATAAAGTTTAAACATATTTTTAATGAAACGCAGAAATTGCCCTATTTATGGTCGAAGGACAGACCACATTTATATGTGCAACAAATCATATTAAAAACTGGTATGTAATAATAACATTTTTATTTTGTATACAATAAGTAAATAACTTTTAGTATATGTGTGCCTGTGCACTCAACTGAGCTAACTATGCATTGGGGTTTACTAACTAGTGGTTAGAAATTAAAACTCTTGATCACTGCCGTATACCTAAACCCCCAGCTATGAGTATATAATGACTAATAGCAGGAAGGATAATAGCTTAATTGGATTGGAACGGATACGGCATCAACATCAATGGCGAATACATCACTCACCTTCGTTTTGCCGATGATATAGTCATTATGGCCGAGTCGCTGGAGAACCTCAATGTAATAAAATTCCTATGTTGTTTCACACCCGTGATATACGCACAGGTTCTGTCGTCCATATCAGTCCCGGCAGTCGAAGTCGGCAGTTTTGTGCGTCGTTTCTTTGTAGAACAATCAATCAAATTGTCACGCCTTTTTCCCACAGGGATAGGCAGAGACAATAGAGCGCCACTTGCCTCGATCCTGACACAACTTCCTCGGTTCCTTCACATGTGGTTATTAGCATGAGGCAACCCAGCTCCAACGATCGACAAGCAAAATACTTTACCACCTTATTTGTTCTTTCCATCCTCTAACCTTGATCGATTTAGACAGTAAAATTGTAAATATGAATGCAAAGTATATTAATTGTTTACGTTTGTAGGTATATCGCCATGGAATAGCAACCTTCGATTATGGGACGCATTTAGAGCACCTATACAAGAAGCTTTTAGATTATTGGAAACTATCAGAGACCATGTTGATCCTGAGACGTAAGTTAATGTTTACGTGAATTACTATACACATATGGCATACGCGTAAGAAACCTTTAGATTTTATTATAGACTTGTATAGTATGTATTTAATTATTTTAGGAAAACAACTTTATCGAGACTCTGCTATCAGATAGATAATATAAAGCGTCGTGATAGTAGAGCGAGCATGGAACGCGTACTGCCCGAGTATAGCTGCTTATTATTATCACCAGCTAATCTATGGCAACAAAACCTCCAGAGTTATTCATTAGATAGTAATATAATTAAAACGATCTACAGTTATCAGGTGAGTAAATTAATAATACAATATAGGGAGAGATGTCCTATCTATATAAGGAAGAGCTTCACCGAACGAATGGCCAAAACTGTTCAATTAGAATATTAGAATACTAGAATTATTAAAATAAAGAAATATTAGAATACTTCAAACATCACATTGTAAATATCTAAGGTGGCCAATAATGGTTATATTATATTTGACGACAGGCGTGGACGAACCGTCAGCGATTGGTTTGTTGCGCGTAAAGTCCCGGGTTCGATTCCCAGTCGGAGCAAATGTTTGTTTCATAGCTTTTATTTGTAATATTTAATAATTATATTGAATATTGCAAAAGTTTGTTAATAAAAAAAAGAGATAGATATTTGCTTCGGGTCTGGTTATCAAAGAGTGGTAGGCAGTAGTACCAAGTTATTTTTTTTATTATTATATTAAAACATTGATTGAAAAATATAGTAGTATCACCATGGCAAGGGCGTTGGTGTTAAGACTAAACCTTAATTACTATTGTTTTAATAATGAAATCTCAGGCCTTTATAATAAAAAAAAATAGTTCATCACCATAACTACCATTGCTGCATAGATGAATATTTTAATCCAAGAACTTGTTTGGTGAAGGTCATGTATCTTGTAAGAAAATTGACCTCAATAGTCTTCTGCTATAGACCATGTTGAGCATTTGTTCTGGTCTACCACATGCCAATCGCGATCTACTTCAACGGTTCTCTTTAAAGCACTTCTCTAACGGATTTTTTCATTATTTTTTTCAAAGAGAATATATTATATTATTTTTTTATTATAGTTATACTTTTCTATACTAAGCTACTTAAGTGCTTGTATCATAGAAACAGGACAACCAAAGTACATATATCAAAGATACATTTGTACCGGGTGGTCTCGGTTTGCGTAACCATTGCACTGTCTCTACACCACGGTCGTCTAAAACTCCGAAACTCCGTGCCTGTTACAACGTGTGCCTGTTGTATGAATTATAAAAAAACATATATAAAACTAGTCATCCCATATTCATAACTCACCTTATTGTATTGTTGACAGAATTTACACCGAGGCAAAGTGTCAATAGCTGAAATGGCATTTGGTATGAATTTGAAGGATGCTGGTTTAAAAAGATATCCTCTCAGGGCACGACCTCGTGTACTTCAATTTGCTGTTACTATTTTTTATGAACAAGCAGATGAAAGGTAGACTTTTTATTATATAACATTAATATTGTACAGTATCACATTTTTGAAAGTGATACAAATAAATGATATTTTTTTTTATTGTGACACGACATTCGACCTTGTCCCGCCTGATGTTAACCAAGAGAAGATCCAAGAGTGACGACGACTGAAACATCCGAGTTAGTTCGCGGCTGCCTCAGTCGCCGTCACTATGCCGGCCAAAGGTGCTTCTTCACGCATCGCTTAAATTTCCCGCAATCAAAATATCACAATAGTAAGAAGCACTGTCAAAGTTTAATAATCGAACCAAAGTCGTTCCCTACGATAATAATACGACTTCAAGGATTATATCATCCTTCAAGTCGTATTGTCCTTATTTCCCAATCGCTGTGGTATTCGTAGCTATCGCGTGCAAAATAAATTTGACTCTCGTGCCGACCGCGTTCGTTTATATAGTGAACAGCTATTATTCTCGACATGGCGCTCGTCGGCTTTTTGCAACTTATTGTATCTTATCATATTGTCACGCTTTAATTTGCACAGGGATAGAAATAATAGACCACCACTTCCCAAGACCCTTACACAACATTCTTCATAAAATTCTCTTCATACAAGCCGTACACAATCTGTAGGGTTCATTTCTGCTTCAATTTATAAATGTCAATGTTCCGTCATCCATCTTTGAATTTCACATTAATTTGAAAGTATGTTTAACTTAAAATGTTGATTTGTTACAGATTTCTAAATTCATTAAATAAGAAATTAAGAGAAGCATACCCATTGCACCAGGAAAACCAATACCCTGTTGATGAAGCCACATTAATATACTACCCAGGGAAATTCAACTATGCAGAACTTGTTCCACTTTTGATCACTTTCTGTGGTCTATTCATTTATATCTATTTTTCTGTTAGAAAGATTGAATTTATAAAATCAAAGTTAGGCCTGGCAACTTGCGCAGTATTCACTATGGGTGCTAGTTTAGCCATGTCGATGGGATTGTGTTTATATTTTGGATTTTCTTTAAGTCTCCAAATATTTCCATACCTAGTTATACTAGTGGGCCTCGAGAATGTACTAGTTATAACTAAAAGTGTAAGTTCGACAGACTCCCGATTAGATTTCAAAATACGTCTCGCACAAGGCCTGAGCAAAGAAGGCTGGTCTATTACTAAAAATTTGCTAACGGAAATAACCATATTTACATTGAGTTTTTTGACATTTGTGCCGTACATACAAGAAATATCGATTTTTATGATAGTTAGCCTCGTATCGGATTATTTTATTCAAATGATGTTCTTTGCTACGATTCTCGGTATTGACTTAAAACGGATGGAACAATTCCAAGAAAAGCATGGCAAACTGCATCTCAAGGAATATTTCGCTGCTAACAATGCGATGAGCTGGCAGTTTAATAAAAGATATTTCGAAGAGGAGGTGATTACTCCTCAACGGATGACGAAGTCAAAGTCGCATCCGCGGCTTAATGGTCTCGCACAGAACAGTCCCACAGATGTACTTGCAAACCGCAAACCCTCCAGTACTGGGCACGATAAAGTGCCAAAAAGAATTCGACTTGTCAATATGTGGGCACGAACGCGGTTTTTTCAACGCGCTTTCATGATATGGATGCTCGTTTGGATATCAATGATAGTTTATGACTCTGGTGTGGTGGAATATTTCGTCAAGACAAGCAACAAGACTGATATAAAAAGAGACACTAGTAAACGCTACGATAAAAAAGAAATTATCTCACCTGTTTATCAATTCTTTAATTACTCAATTGATGCCAACACGATAATATTTTCACCACTTTTAAATATTGGTAATAGAGACAGAGGAGTAAATGAAACAGCCCTGCTACTGAAGCACACTCAACACTTTCAACCATGGTCAAGGTATAAATAATTATATAATATATATATTTACTTATAATTATAAATATACAGAGAAAAACCACACGACCTAGATGAAAATAGATACCTTAAATTAAGTAGGTAGCAAGTTTTCTTCCTTTAAATCCTATTGTTACACCTGGATCCTCGCAGGGACTGGAAAATACATTTCCGTGATCCAGTTGCAAAATGTACGTCAAAAATGTAAAATGAAAAGATTTAGTCACAATTACGACGAATATGTTGCGTTGGTAAGAGCACATTGAAATAATGTATAAAAGAATATTATTCCTTGATCAAATCTAGGGCATTGTAAAAAACTAGGGGTTATTGTGAATGTAAGGAAAGCGAGAAAGTTGTATCAGAATATTCGAAGAAAACATTAATTTAATAATAATTTAAATAAGAATTAAATAAATGTGAAGTGACTTAGCAACGATTTTGGATCAAGTTGTAAGTTACTGCTACTTACACTTTTAACTGTAGAAATCGTCACCTCCATTCAAGAACCGCATTCCAGCCTAACATCAGGCAGGGTGCTGTCATATGTCGAGTCGCAATAAAAAAATATATATTGTCGATATTAATTGTATTCCTTACTTACAGATTGACACCATACCACTGGTCTTCTATACTGAGCCAATACAACGAGAGTCTGTCTGGTCGATATATAATGCTGCTCCCGCCATTATTGTTAAGTTGTCCGATCAGTCCCGAGATAGCTATTAGTCTTCGTAATCCCGAGGAAAAGGATCCACCTACGTTACGATGGCAAGCCCTAGCTGCAGCCTTAGATCCCATCGATATGACTCAAGGTATACATTAATCGATATCTATGCGAGGGTTTGATGTTTATGGAGTAGTCGTTAACTTTATTCTGGTAGGTCAGTACAACGCCTCCATTCATGAACCGCACTCCAGCTTAACATCAAGCGGGATAGTGTCAAAAGTTGCGCTATAATTAAAAAAATTAAATAAAAGAGTTATTTTAAGATCATTTTTTAATTTACATTTCTATATAAAACCACAAAAGTGCTTGCTTGTATCATAGATACAGTACAACGAAGAACATATATCAAAGATATATGGTATAGATTGCGGCAGATAAAAAAAGCGCTGGCATACAAGCTGCGCAGTAACTTGTATTGTTACCTACAAAATTTTACAAATGTGTATAAATTTGAAAGTATTTATAATTATGTGCACGCCTCTTTATATGCGCGAACTTGCTTTCACCGCAGGCTCTTCTAGTCTGCAGATTCTTATACTGCGCAGCTCTAAAGTCAGCGCTCTTTTTATTTGCCGGGATCCTGCTAATGTCTTTAACTCCTTTGAATGACTATTCCAGTATTACTACACCACAGTCGCCTTCTTACATTAGATGTGTTGCCTTGTGTATTGTTTTCTTTTGTGATTCCTAACCGGGGTAATATTGTTAACAGATTATGAACTGAAGGATCCTATGAAGGAAGTGAATCCTTGGAGCAAAACAATGTCTGCAAATGAACTGCCCATCTATCCGAACACTCCTATGGAATTATTACTCTTGGCTATACTATGTATTATCAGTGTCATTGTTATAGCATATATGATGGTAGTACTTTATAGGTGAATATACATTTTAATAATATTTCTTAGAAGTTAAAATAGTGACGACTAGAAGATTGTTCCTCAATTAAATCGGAAACATTCTTAATTCAGCAAAGGTCTAAAGTCGCGCCCTGTTATGTCTGCCTACCACTGCGACAGTTTTATTGACTCATTATTTTTGTATATTGTTTTTTTATTTATTTTTTATTGTGATACGACATCTGATCTCAACTCGCCTGATGATAAGCAAGAGGAGGTCCAAGAGTGACGACGACTGAAAAAGCCGAGTTTGTTCACAGCTGCCTCAGTCGCCGTCACTATTCCGACTAAAGGTACTTCTACACGCATTGCTTGAAAGATCCAAGGTCACAGGATGGAGAAAACATATGGACAGGCAAAGCATTCTACTTGTCGATTGTTATACAGAGAAAAGATGCACCGAACTTTTTAGTTTGACTGCCGATTCAGTCGATAAAATGCGGATGCTTTCCCCAACCTGTGCGGGTATTACGACGAGGTAGGAACAAGGTTAATGAGCTCCTCGAAACATTTTCCGTGGTATAGGCGATAGAGGACGCACAGAGCCGCCATGTCTCTGCATTGTCGCAGGGGAGTTCGCGTGACCTCTGCATCGCCTATAATTCGGACAGGTCGGCGGTGCTGCAATGAATCGAGGGCATTAGCGGCCCCATTTGTAAACAAACGAGGCCGGATACCTCAGATGTGGCTAACCTTGAAGCCGGTTATCCTACTACTACTACTACTTACTTAACTGCAGCAGCACTCCAGCTTAATATCAGACGGGGGCGCTGTTATGTATCGAGCCTCAATAATAGTATATGTCAATCTAATTTTGTTTTTCATTAAATCTAGTTTAAATAATATGTATATAGAATTGTGGATGTGAAGGAAGCCAGGGAGTTGTGTAAGGATCGTGGCAAATGGCGCTCCATTTTCTCTGCCTATCCCTGTGGGAAAAGGCGTGACAATTTGATTGATTGAATGTAGGACTCACAATATTCCTATTTAAATTAATTTATAAATGCTTGTTTAAATCACAGGTGTATGTGTACGAGAAATTATGCAGAATGGCGTGCGAGCTGGCATGAAAATGAAAATCATACAAAGAACATAACGAGGCAGCCAGCTGTACAGGTAAATAATATGCACCCTTTTTCCTACAGGGATAAGCAGAGATAAAGGAGCGTCACTTGCCACGATCCTGATACAACTCCCTCGCTTCCCTCACATCCACAATTCTCTTCATATAAGCTTATTTATTTATTTATTTAAAACTTAATTGCACTATGTACAAAGGCGGACTCTACAAAAGCTCTACGGTTAGGGACACTAGGCAACCCACGAAATTGAGAATGTCTCCGATTTGATTGGAAAACACCCTTATGGGCCTGCCTTGTTTAACTCCTATTTTATCTATTATTAAAACCCATTATATTGTTTTATTATTGTAGCTGAACATATGACACCTGATGTTAAGCTGCAGCCGTCCATGAATGGAGACGACTGCTACCACAGTTGCGTAACTCCAAGTAACAGTCGCATTGACTAGTTGGAACCGGCAACTTTGAAACTTTTTCTTAAATGCGACTAAACATTTCACGGTGTACAATGAAAAAACTGGTAGTACCTCGAGTTGGCAACAACTGTTTTTTTTTGACCACGACTTTCGTAATGGTTAACAATCAATTAAATTGTCACGCCTTTTTCCCATGGGGATAGGTAGAGACAATGGACTGCCACTTGCCACGATCCTGACACAACACCCTCGCTTCTTTCACATTCACAATTCTCTTCATACAAGCTCTAAGGTTATGGGCACTAGGCAACCTAGCTTTCTTGAGAATGTCTCCGATGGTAAACAAGGAGAGTACTAAAAGAGTCGGCCACTAAAAAACTGCCTCAGTTAAAAAATGCCTCAGCCGGCCACATTTTTCACGCTTTCCCCGAAAGAACCAAGTTCATATGAAGGGAAGAATGTACGGGTTTGTAAAATATTTCACTTGTCGATTGTTCGTGAGATGAGGAACAACGCGCAGGCCCGTTTAATTCTAGTTCGAAGTTATTATAACATTTTAAAATTACCTTAATGGCCTAAAATAACTTAAAATTGGTTATGAAACGTAAAGTCTTAATATATATCTTTCAGTTGGTAATGCAAGCCGTTCCACTTATTCTACCAGGTCATAAACATGAAATTGAATGTGTTGTCACTGATGGAGAGAGAATAGTTAGTACATGCCTTAAAGGAACAGTCAAAATATGGGACTCCCAAAATGGAGATATATTAAATGAAATTGATCGACAAGCGTAAGTTAAAAGGTCCTAATTACTTAATTAAGTAAAATAAGGAATTTGTCCGTATCAGTCCAGCTTAACTTTTTTTTTTTATTGTGATTCAACATATGACAGCACTCCGCTTGATGTTATAGGCTGAAGTGTGGTCCATGAATGGTTGTCACTGCTACTACAATTCAAGTAGTAAGTAATGCCACCTAGTTGGAATCGGCAGCTTTAAAACGGACCAGGAAACACGATTAAGTCACTTCACGTTCTGTATACTTTTAAAGGGGTGATACAATCCTGGATCGGCAGACTGATGAAAAATAGCTGCATTAGACAGTGTATTACAATACATTTTTTTTTATTTCAGTTATTTTAAATTGATGAAGCGGATGAAACTACAATTTAAAGATTCAAATAAAAGTTACAACAATTCTGGTAAGTTATTTTAATTTTTTTAAATATTTATAATTATACATTTCTATACTAAGCTACTAAAGTGCTTGTATCATAGAAACAGGACAACCAAAGTACATATATCAAAAATACATTGGTACCGGTTAGTGTTTTCGAACCCGTGCCACTCAACTAACGTAGCCATGCACTACCACTACACCACGGCCGCCTACGTTTAAGGAATTTTAAGAATCATTATCTATTTGATATACAGGAGTTTATTAAATAAGGACTATATACGATATATACATATTATTTATGTACATACGTTGTATAATTTGTTCATATTACAAAAATAAATTATAATTTTATAACTTGAAAATTTGCGGTTTGAAAAGGCTGGCAAATTGGATGTAGTTTAACTGTAGCAGTCGCCTTCATTAATGGACCGCACTCTAACGCAAGATTAAACAAGGTGCTACATAGTACATAAGATAATATCCATGGCGATGGTAAACGTTCAGCAAATTTGGTTAGATTCTGGTAAATATGTATCGATTCCATGGTTATTGATATAAAAAAGATAGACAAAATACATTAATTTATATCATACAAAACGGCATTTTTATAGAAAAGACCTTTTTTCGTTATAATTTATTTACTATGAATATAGATAGGTATGAATATTATTTAGTTCATTATATTTATACCTATCTATATTCATAGTAATATAAATTTTGTACATTTTAATTTCAGAATCTAATTCCGGGCCTTATGACGTCAGTGATTATGGAAGAACTTACGAGGTATTATTATTTGAGTCAATCCTATAAAACAAAAAACTATTAAGCGTCAAAAATTTTAAAGTCATTTTAATATTTTTCGATTCCTGGTAATAAAGCAAAACGCAAAACCAATCATTTACTTAATAGCTCCCAATACCAGGTATTAATCAATCCATTAAATTGTCACGCCTTTTTCCCACAGGGATAGGCAGAGACAATGGAGCGTCACGATCCTGACCAATACCAGGTAGTCTGCCATATAATAATAAATATCATGTACAATATTAAGGTCGCTGTAACAAAAATTTTACGCAGTGAAGACATGGTAGGCAAAGATAAAAAACATTTCGGTAAAAATCTGATTGACCGGATAATAAAGTGCCCCAAGAAAAAAAGATTGATTTAATTAAACCAATTGGGTCATTGGTTGAATTGTATTAAATAAACCATTAATTTAATTAACAAGGTCCTTTGGTAAATGATTCATTTAACCATAATTTTTACATTACACCTACTTAGACGGTAGGTGATTTGTCCGTCATAGAAGAAGCTGTGGCATAACTGACCGCAAAACATATAGTGCCTTTGTATTAAAATCGTTATACAGCAATAGAACTTAAGAAATTAAAAATAGTATTTTTTAGGTTATTTTTCATACAAATATTATTAAGTTAAATTGCTGTCTCTATAATTACTATAATTATTTGGAAACTTTGGTGTTTTATGTTCTGCCTCTTTATTATATTTTATCCTATGTATTGATTATTTGTATGTCTCCCTAATAATGTTTGTTATAATATAAATTTTGTCTTTTTAATTACAGAATATTCCCAGGCTTCGTAAACAACTGAAGCAACACTTAGAGAATGTAAACTTTAAAAACTTACCAAATGATGACAAATATCTACCAGTTGTAGAAAAAAGCAAATACAACTTTGCTAGATCTTATAGGTTAGTTTACAATTTTAATTTTCAATCTATTTTACAATGATTATTGCGTAAAAGAAGTATTAAAAGCAGTGTTGAATATTTGATTGGGTGTCAATTAGATAACAAGTTTATCACCTTAATTCAGCTTTAACTAACTTTATTACTTGGGCACTAAATGCATCCATCAAAATTTCCATAGCTTAAAATTAACAATTGATGCACTTTATTGCTAAAAATGGTCAAATGACATGACAACAAAAAACAAATTCACGTTACTAGAACATATTACTAGAAACTGAGTGTTAATTTTATATTTTTAGAGAGTTTTATTGTGACAATGACTACAGTGAAGAGCAATGCGCCTGTATAGACAAAGAGATCATGGAATTATGCGATCAAAATCCCATCAACACCCATAATAATGTAATGTGCTATGACGAAGTGAACGGACACGATATTGAAATAGATAATGTGTGCAAATCTAATAACAATGTCCGATTAAAACAAAAGTATGGTGATAATCCATATAGTTTAAAAAACAAAATGTTTAATTATGAAACTGAATGTGTTTCCAATTTGAATTGGAAAAATAAAATTATTAATGAATCTCCTATTTGGTGTATGGACTATTGTAATGATTTAATAATAGTAGGATGTGCTGATGGGAGGTTAGAGTTCTGGGAGGTCACTAATTGTAAATTAATGGTAAGTTAGTTATATGGTAACTCTGTGAAATATTCCTAGCAGCCAAAACGGCTGTAAATCCGCCTATTTTATGTAGTATATGTCGGAGTATCGATACTGTGCTTCTACCGACATCTATTGAGCTTTATCAGTGCTAAACGAAAACGTCAACTGAGATTCCCACTTGGCGGGAGTCGATACAGGGTTGGCAACACTGATGTTTGACGTTGACGCTGACAGCTGTCAGTTTTCCGTTGCGCCTGGCGGGAAAGAACTAACCGCCGCATTCTTATGGCGGAGACGGATGATGGGTGTCCGTGAGGAGTGTGCCACGCTGTATCGAACCCGGCCTTGTTATATATTTTTTACAATAAAGACATGATGATCCTATCAATGATCCTAGCATGCTAAGAGATGTCTTAAGTAGATGAATGATACCACACGCCAGTTTTGTATACATTGCATGAGGGTGAAGATGATAATAAAAACTTTAATTCCTTGATAAGCAATTTAAAATACATACTCTTGTTTAATTATAGTGTGTTTGGTGGAATACTCATGGTGTTTCCGCGTCATCTCGTGCTGTCACCCAAGTGCGTGCGATCAGTGGTGCTCGTCGTGTTTGCGTGGCTGCATTAAGTGGGCATATAATGATGTTACGACTTGATGCTTATAATCCCACTTCTGGTATACACGTCGATTGGAGTTTTAGCACGGCACATAGAAGAAGTAAGTGTTATATTCAATTGTTTTTAACTATACAGACTGTAATAGAAATGTGGGCAAGCTACTTTTGCATAGCCACGGCGTATAGGCTGATGAGCCTCGTAAATATAAAAGATAAACTTCGATGCACTTTTCTCGTATGGATATTAATATTATGAAAAAGTGAGTGATGCATCCCACGCGTCTATCTTGTATTTGAGGCACAGTAAGCTGCGATTATCTGACATTAGTATTATTATTATTATAAAAACCGATAACAGAAACTTTTTTTATATATTAAATATTGATACTATTTGGCTTTTTTAAATATAAAATTCTCTATTATTCAATTTACAATTGTAATAATTGATTTTGTTTTGTGTTATAGCTCACAAGCGCACAGGTTCAGCTGGTTCCATTTATCCAAATTATTATCACAATGATACGACACCGCTGAAATTTCATAGTCCCGAAGATGACGCTCATAGTAACAGTGAAGGTAATATTTTTGTTTTATATATTATGTACAGATTCATAAAAATACAGACTCGTAATAGCTATTTATACCCTGACTGTCACTTTATTAAAATGTATATAAGTCTACAGGTAGGACGCCACCTGGAATAAAAATATCATAAATTTAGGATTTCATTAAAATATATAATAGTAGATAGAATGAGGAATAGCACAGTGCGCGATAGATGTAGTTTGAAAGAGGATATAGTGACGAGAATTGACAAGAGAATGCCTTGATGGTTTAGGCACATGGAAGGATGAGTGATAGTAGATTGACGAAAGAAATTTATAAATCTGATGGCGATGGATGCGTTAAGCTCAGGGCGACCCAGGAGGGTGTTTCCAACCATATCCTTACGAGCCTAGTGCCTATAACCGAAAAGACTGTACTAAGAGAATTGTGGATTTGAGGGAAGCAAGGGAGTTACGAACGTGACAAGCGGCGTTCCATTGTCTCTGCCTATGTCTGTGGGGAAAAGAATACATGATTAATTGATCATTTAAATCATTTTTTGGTTTTAAATAACCACATTTAAGTTAATTTCTTCCAAGTAGCGTAGAAATTTTCTGTTATAGTCATTGCTTGCTAAAAGTAGATTTATGTTTTTCTTTAACAGAAATTCATTGTACACGAATAGCGTTACTACGTGCACATCAGCAGCCTATCACTGAGTTACATGTAGATGGAGGACGCATATTAACTGGTGGTCAAGATCATATACTAAAAGTAAGTTTTTGCCAAAAGAATCTGCGTAGAAATCTCATCTTTTCATACTCTTCATACATTCTCTTTATACAAGCTCTAAAACATGATTTCGAGGTCAACACGGTGGAGTGACATAAATGTATTCATAATTAGTTTGCACGTGTGAAAGTGTCTTTACTCACTGCACCATTCATATTCTCTTCCTAAGCATTTATAGGAACTAACCAACCCAGTTTTTAAAAAGATTCTTATAAAATGTTTTTATTCATTTTAGTTATTCCTGACACAACTCCCTCGCTTCCTTAACATTCACAACTCTCTTTATACAAGCTCTATGGTTATGTGCACTAGGCAATCCAGCTTTTAAAAAATAAAAATATTTTTATAAAATGTTGTTACTAATTTTAGGTATTCCTGACAACAGATTTATCACTCTTATACACGTTACATGGGCATTGTGGACCAATTACAAGTTGTTTTATAGACCATTTCAACCCAACTATAGGGGGCAGTGGTTCACAGGATGGATTACTCTCCGTTTGGGATTTACATACAGGTAAATAACAAAAAATATCAGAGATATTAACCTTCGACTCATCTAATATCAAGGGTCCAACGACGGAAAAATCCTTCACAGTCGTAATTCTTTAATCATGGCTGTGAATCCTTCAAGCGATGCGTGAAGGATTGTACCTTTGGCCGGCATAGTGACGGCGACTGAGGCAGCTGTGAACAAACTCGGTTGTCTCAGTCATCGTCACGATTGGACCTCCTCTTGCTTATCGTGAGGCGGGTCGAAATCAGATGTCGTTTCACAATAAAAAACAAAAAAAAACTTATATCCCTTATACAGGTATGCTGTAATAAGGGATGCTGCTGAGGCCTACAGCTTATTAATGGCAACAATTGATAGGTCCCAATATTAGCCTAAAATAGCTGATGTACAATAATAGTACCAATTGCATTTCTATACGCTATTTTGATAATAAAATTGTGATTTGACATATGACAGCACCCTACCTGATGTTAAACTGGAAGGATGATGAATAGAGGTGTTAAATAACTGTGGTAGCAATCACATGTTGGCCTAGTTGAAACCGGCAACTTAATAGCTGATCCCGAAACGCGACCAAATCACTTCACGGTGGTGGTACTACCCCGGATCGGCAGACTGGGTACCAGTGCCTATCATTCTTTGATAACCTGATCTGAAGCAAATATCCATTTTTTTATATATTTGTTATTAACAAATTTATTTAACATTAATATTACAAATAAAAGCTTTAAAACAAATATTTGCTCCGACCGGTATCGAACCCGATACTTTCACTTCACAGTCGGTTTCTCTTTGGTCTCTCTTTCGCTGGCATAGTGACGACGACTGGGGCAACCGCGAATTGACTCGGTTTTTCAGCAACCACGACCAAAGTACAAATATCAATTTTATCACATACAATACATAAAAATTGGCAAGTGGATTAGAAGCGTAACCAATAGAATACAATCGCCAATTAAAAATTTAAATATTTCCAGGTTCATGTATATACAGTATACAGGCACACGACGGTGCTGTCACTTCATTGGCATATACGACGTCCTATGTTATATCGGCTGGGGCTGATGAGAGACTATGCATTTGGGATAGATTTCAAGGACACATGCTCAATACTATACATGTGGTATGTAGTAGTAAAATATCTCAGTTATACATGCAGAGGCTATGCAAAGAGAATACATTGAAGCGGTCGACTGAAACGATTGGGTTGGGTTGGGCGCTTCCTTTCTTTGTCGAAATAAGAAATGCTTTATCCGCTCATTTATTATTCTTATCCTATTACCGTGGATGAGAAGAATACATATATACAACAAAAACTCCTTTACGGTGACGGCTATGATGACTACGGTGACGGCTATAATGACTATGGTGACGGCTATGATGACTATGGTGACGGTTATAATGACTATGGTGACGGTTATAATGACTATGGTGACGGCTATGATGACTATGGTGACAAGTACTGAAGCAATCGTAAACTGAGGCGGTTTTTTCAGTTGTCAGTGACTTTGGACCTCCCCTCGCTTTCCATCATATAAATCAAGGTTAGATGTTGCGTCTCAATAAACAACACACCTATTATAACGGGTTTTATTAACATTTACAAGTTGCACTGTTATATACGTAGAACCTACTTGCACAGTATTAGTAAGCCTATTCACGAACGACATAGCTTAATCGGGCATTATTGAGTGGAACATCTGACCTGGACCCTCCTGATGGTAAGCATGATAGAGATCCAAGATCTTTGGCCGGCATAGTGACGGCGACTGGGGCAGCCGTGAACAAACCCGGTTTTCTCAGTCGTCGTCACTCTTGGACATCCTCTTGCTTATCATCAGGCGGGACGAGGTCAGATGTCGTATCACAATAAAAAAAAAGATCCAAGAGTGCCGACGACAGGAATTATTTTTATTATTAAATGCTTAGAAAGTATTGACTGAAAATGCTGATTAAAAAGTAAATAATAAAAATAAACACGATTGTAACTAGCGAAAAACTTTAATTTCTTCATAACAATGTTCGAAAAAACCCTTGCAAAGTACTTATATCTAAATTCAAAAGTCTTTGACCGGCATAATGACGGCGACTGGGGCAGTTGTGAACTAACTCGGTTGTTTCAGTCGTCACTCTTGGATCTTCTCTTGCTTATATTCATCAGGCAGGTCGAGGTCAATTTTTTTATTTATTGTTATTGTGACCCGACTTATGACAGTATGCCGCTTGATGTTAAGCTGAAGTGTGGTCCATGAATAAATGTCAGTGCTACTACAATTCAATGTGAGTAGTCGCATTCACTATGCTGGTCTAGTTGGAACCGGAAACTTACAAGCTGATCCCGGAACGCGACCAAATCACTTCACGGTCTGTATACTTGTAAGTAGTGGTACTACCCCGGATCGGCAGACTGGGTACCACTCTTAAAACTATGACGAGTCACAATAAAAAAAAATCTAACTTAGTCGTATATTTCAGGGATTAAATTACATGAGCCGAATGCTCCCATTGACCCACACATTACTGCTAATGGGTGACCGGAGTGGTCTCACTGTTTATGACCTCGGTAATGGTGAGATTATACGTCGTGTTGTACTTGGTAAGAATTTTGTTTACAAAGCAATTCGAATCCCATTGATGGTGGTGTAACCCCAAGGCGACCGTGGTGTAGTGGCAGTGCAATGGTTTCATAAACCGAGACCACGAGTTCGTAACTACCCACCGGTACCAATGTATCTATGATATATGTACTTTCGTTGTCCTGTTTCTATGATACAAGCACTTTAGTAGCCTAGTATAGAAATGTAAAAAATAAAATATTACAAATAAATTACAGACAAGAGTTATTTAAATAATAATAATGTAGAACCATAACTTAATTCATAAATAATTATATATTTATTTATATCAATCAATCAATCAAATCGTGACAAATCGATTGAATCAATCAACAATTCCTTTTCCCCACAGGGATAGGCAGAAACAATGGAGCGCAACATGGCACGATCCTGACACAACTCCCTCGCTTCTCTCACATCCACAATTCTCTTCATACACGTTCTATGGTTATGGGCTCTAGGCAACTCAGCTTTCTTGAGGATGTCTACGATTTTGTCGGAGAATGCCCTTCTGGGTCTGCCTCGTTTAACGCATCAATCCAATTCAGATTTATTTATTTGATAATTTTATTATTGTTGTCTCTTCTCTTTAGGGCACAAATATCTATTAAATAAAAGAAATAGATCTTAATATTTTTTAATAACATAATAATTGACGAAAGAAATTTATAAATCTGATATGGATGGATACGTTAATCGAGGCAGACCCAGAAGGGTGTTCTCCGACCAAATAGTAGATATCCTCAAGAAAGCTGAGTTGCCTAGAGCCCATAACCATAGAGCTTGTATGAAGAGAATTGTGGTTATGAAGGAAGCAATGTAGTTGTGCCCAGACCGTGGCATGTTGCGGTCAATTGTCTTTGCCTATGTGGGAAAAAGGCGTGAAAATTTAATAGATTTGTAGCGACATGCCTATAGAGGGTGTTCCAAAGATAGTATCTACGCCGATGGATAGATGGCGCTGTATGTGTCGCTGCACCATAATGTTCGCAGATAGCCACTTGAACCAATAAGATTGCGCGTCCAATATCTCACAAACGGTTTATCGATAATTGAGGAAACATCTTGCTTTACTTAGAATCGTGGAACTGAGATCTCACAATACTCGTATACATTAGTTATTGCGATATAGGTATTTCCCAAATAAGTCATAAAATAAGAATTTGGAGTTACCCAGTTAGGAATTACTCCAAAATTCAATTGGTAACCAATATTATAAACCAGCTAATTATTGGTAGTTATTTGTGCCAGTGTGCCGATCTAGTGTAGTACCACCACTATCTAGGGAAATGACTTTTAATCAATTATAAAAGTATTTTTATATTATAGATGCTAGATGCTCTGCCCGCATCCATTCTCGCTTACTAAAAGAAAGCTCACATTTTTTTTTTTATTTCAGGTGAAAGGGATCGTTGTATATTTGTGAGGCAAATATTGCCATTAAAAGATGCGATCGTGTGTGATTATGCAAATGAATTATGTATTGTAAGATTCCCATTGGTGAATAAGTTATCTGACATGAAGAGTGAATAGTATTAGTTACTTTAGGTTATTGAGAGATTCAATGTTGCTCTAATTTTTATAAATTATTTATTTTTTAAGTTTGGTCTATTTTGAGTTTAGATGGAATAAGGGGAGATTTTAGTTTTGTAATTACCAAAGTAAACAAAACTACGCAATAATTAAAAACTAAAAATCGATCTTTGTGCTATTTAAACGAAATTTTGTTAGCTATACAACTGTCATTGTAAAAAAGGGGTTTATACAAAGAATTTGAAAAAAAATTAATCTGTGCTAAAATAAGAACTAATTAATTGTTATTTGTCTCATTTATGTTATGTTTATACCACGTGTGACTGAAAGAGACAACTAGTAACAACCTTTTAAATTGCCTAGAGTTTAACTAAGAGTAAAAAGGTATATTCATCCCCTTCTGACTTCTTTTTAATGCCATAAGTGAAAATAGTATAAACGGTTGTATTTTGTAGCTATTTTAGGACTCCTCTGTCATAAGTCCAAATTCTTTGGGTATATATATATTTATATATATAAACCCGTATATATATGTGTGTGTGTGAATCTTTAATTGACCAACGTCTACAATCTCATTACGACTGTAGATAATGAAAATATAATTTATTTTGTTAAAAAGTTATTTAGTTCATATATATTATAGTTGAACTATAAACGAGTAAATGTAATTTACAAAGGACTGCATCTCTTGATTCTAAATTATATCAACGGTTAGTAGCTACCCTAATTATATCACATCATATTAAATTTACTTCTCATTGTTGATTTGTAGTTATTTTCATTTTATGTGTATTATATGTATATTTACGAAGACTGGAACAATTCACAAATATTTTAGTTTATATTTTTTAATTATCAATGTTTTGTCACTGTTGTTTTGTGTTTACTTAATGCTATGCTTCTATTACGAGTATAATATATATATATTGACGAAGTCTATTATATATACTCAAGGCAAATAATGTTAATAACAAACTAACCTACTAGTTGTGCTTGGCTAATTAAAACGTTCATAAAGACTAAATAACTGGTAATCAATTTTAAACACAGTTACTTGTAAAACTTCAAAAGGACACTAAGGGTCCATGAAGCGACAAAATAAGTTGTGAGGACGTTTAAAGTCCATTAGGAAAACTCCAATTTTATGTACTGTCTCATCCAAATGATATCAAATGAATATTAGTACTAGCAATTGTCAATTATTCTAACACATAGAACGTTACACTTTTTGTCTTTGTAATATTCCTATATGGTATAAGAGAAGAAAGTTTAACTCCTTAAACCCATCTCTCGATTATATACAATATATACAAGTATATATACGTATATAGGCCGTGAAGTGATTTGGTCGCGTTTCGAGATCAGTTTTCGGGATTGTAAGCTTCCAACTAGGCCGGCATAAGTGGATGTGACTGCTACTTACAGTTATTAAATTGTAGTAGCAGTGACATCCATTCATGAACCACACTCTAGCTTAACATCAAGCGGGGTGCTCTCATATGTCGAGTCACAATAAAAAAAAATACCCAGATGAAATAAGTAACAACCATTTGTATTAGTTATAAAAAAGTATTAGTTTAAGTATATTGTATTCATACCTTGTATTTATGTTACGTTTACGATAGGAGAGGTGGATTATGAGTAAAAAAATTACAAAGTTTTTTTAATAAGTTTTTTGGCGGTCGTTTAATTAGTTTTATTTAACTCCTTAGTTGATAAAAGTTAATGACAAATTTCTTAATAAGTAGCAAAACATCCATTTGTATGGGATTTACCATTAACATCGATTTGATTACTACTCAGTGTTTTTTTTAACTTATATTTAAACTTCCGTAGGGTTTTATAAGCAAGATATTTTAAATATTAAAAATATAGTTATTACGAGATAGTCATAATGATAAATTGAATATAATTCAACTAAATTATTAACTTAAGCACTGAGATTCGTTACGATATATTATTTAATAATATGATATTCTACGGTCATATCTTTTGTTATATTTGTACATCAAAGATCTATAACATATAATTAATATGGCTGTGTTATATCAGTTGTAGATATAGTTAAGTTATGGTTATTTTTGAATTATTTATTTTTAGTAATTAATGTTTATTTAGGTTTTTTTCCTGTGCTTGTGTTCCTGTAACTTGTTATTTGTACAAATAAAAAATACTTTTATTCATTAAGAACAAGACAATTCATTTAAATTTAGTGGCAAAAATATCACAGTAATAATAAATAGTAGTAAATAAATAATAATACGCCTTCTATTTGAGACCATCATATATGTTTATGGTAAACGGCTTATTAGTAAACTTTATTAGTTGAATTTAGATAGCATTTCACAATTTTTTCGTCGAGTTACACTTTTCAATAACAACTTGTATCCAGTCCTTACAATTAGAATCAACAACTAACGCTAAATGGCGGACCTAATGTTTCAACCTCATAGGTGATAGAGGTATAGTTAAATGTTTAACTTCAATAATATATAAGGACATAGTCGTTTATTTCGTTGTCCAATATCGATTTATAGAGCTAAGCCATTTCATATAAAAATCACAGAAACTAGTCATCTCTATTTAGTTTCATTACGATGTATTATTACTTTTTAAGGAAATATTTGTCCAGAACCTAGTACTACTCGGTCACATTATCTGTAGACCTCACTGGAATGTGAAGCCCCTTCTTATTCCCCTTTTACTGCCCGCGGTCCTTTGCGTCAGTACGCTTAGTAACGATAGCGACGATGAAGATTTAATGACAGGCATAGAGCCAATTATTTATGCGTTTTTTGTTTGTTCTAGTTGTCTAACATTAGCAATGATAAAAAACTATGATAAAACATATTTTGTAAACAATTCTGTGGTATTAACATTTTGTGTATTCATACCGTACCAGAGCGCCGACGTGACGTCATCGATGCCAGGTCTACAGATAATGTAACCGAGTAGTACATACAAAATGACAGAGTAGACAAGTATTTAACGTTTTACATGACTAACTGGGCGTGGTATCTATAATAACTTACATAAAATAATTGGGCTTTTCTTTTATAAAGTAAACTCACGAGCCTCGGACAAAAAAATAAAGCATTTGTTATTAGAGATTAGTGACATTGGTGCAATGGATTGATGCGATTTCATGAAAATATGCATAGCAGTCCCAATACTTTTCGTTTTTTTATTAAATTTCATTTCTAAAGTTTTCATAAATATTACATTTAAGGTTTATCAAAAATAACTCATTTTTAAAGTTTGGATATAATTTTGTTTATTAGTAAACCGCGCTTGTAGTAAATCGTAGGGATACTCTTTTCCCTTGCCTAGAACCCTGTCACGTAACTTTAAATTGTATTCGCAATGTATTCCAATTTAAGATACGAAGGGGTCAAAAAGAAATATGGAGTTAGACCCAGTAGAATAGAGTGTTTCTCGATCAAATCGGGAACATATAAAGAACTGACGGTCCACAGTGTCAATAATCATAAAGCCTTTATGAATAGAT
Source organism: Tinea trinotella (assembly GCA_905220615.1). Classification (NCBI taxonomy): domain Eukaryota; kingdom Metazoa; phylum Arthropoda; class Insecta; order Lepidoptera; family Tineidae; genus Tinea; species Tinea trinotella. Next base: position 9,764,964 of record HG992305.1, read on the forward strand.
TTGTAGATGTGGAGGAAGCGAGGGAATCCGAGAGGTCCGTGGAAAATGTCGCTCCGTTGTTTCTGCTTATTAATTTTTTAATTTTAATATAAATTAACGTTATATTTAATTAACGTTAATTCTCTAATCGGGCTTATGCGAATACTTTTACAATTAGAATTATAATAATTTAAACCCTCGAGAAAGCTGGGTTGGCAATGCCCATAATAGAGCCTATATTAAGAGAATTGAGGAATTTAAGGGAAGTGAAGGAGTTATGCTAAGATCGTGGCAAGTGGTTCTTTATTTTCTCTGCCTAACCCTGTGGGGAAAAGGCGTGACAATTAGACAAAGGACATCATTCATTTTGTATGGGGACTTGGGTTTAATTGTATTAACAGTTGCATATACATTTTAAAGTAGTTTAATGTACGAAGATTGCAATGTAATTGCAAAATATTTTTTATTGCGCATAGTTTAGGTGTGCAAAATAATCAAACTATAATTATGTGTTCAAATCAAACGTGTTAATAATATTATAACCATTTTTAACACGTCACAAAATTCATATCTTATTTTCCAAATAACTCAATTGCACAGCAATTAAAAGCAAAACTGTTATTAGTTTTATCAATACAAGTATCAAAACTACCATTTATATATTTTTTCAACAAAGAAGCCCAAAATAATCCTTTGATCATCATTATCGAATAGTGCAGCGGATCGTCTTGACACTCTCGCATGTAAGGGATACCCTTATGGAAAAGTTTTGCCACTGTTTATTCCCAAGTAGAGGTTTCGTGAGCATAGATTCTGATCCACTTTACATTTGTATACGGAAGTTTAGTTAGTATTTTACATTATAACAATGGTTATAGCGTAAGCCCTAGTATTTGTTTTTAAGTCTATTAGCCAGTTACTCTTGAAATCAAGATATATTTGAATAATGTTGGGCTTAGTTTAGGTAATTAGGACCGAGTTATTAAAACATTGTTTATACAAGTGAAAATTGTTTTTAAGTTATTATTATATTAAAGACTACTAAATTAAATACCTACTAATGGCCTCTTAATAAGAACTAATGGAGTGGGTATATAATTTAGTATAACCTTTTATAACAACTTTTTAAGTATTTTTATGCCAAATGTATTTCTATACTAATTAAAAATTACATAGAATTATAAGTGTTTTATTTTTTTATCCGTTTTAAGTTTGATCCTAACCAATCAACTGTCTTTTACACACAACATAATTTGAATTTTATACTACAGGGTAGAAGTTCCCGGATGCCAAAAGTATTGAATGAAGTTTATCTTCTTTTTTACCCGACTACGGCAAAGCCAAAAAGAAAGGGTAGCAGTATATGTATGTTCGTATCCTCCATAGCGCCAAGGTTTATGCCGGCCAAGGTTTGATCACACAATCCTTATATATACATATGTTCATAAAATGGTTCATTCAAATGTTCCGTGGTTCATCCAATATTGATGAATGAGGCGTCAATTGATTCGTTATTATGGCCCGCTTAACATTTTGTATGTATGTTCATCTGTTCTCTCATAACTTCTAAACTACTTGTCATAATTAGACAAATGAGGAATCGTTGATAGCGTCTGCTGGTTATAGGATATGTGATGTCACATTACAGTGAATGTGGCGCCCTCTAGAGAACATTATCATGAACTAAAAAGATCTAATTATGTCGTGTTTGGTATCAAATCAAAGTTTCTCATTATTACTTTCCACATTTCCACACAACTTTGCTGCACTTACCGGTGAACATTATTCATACTATTATTAAACTATTAGGCACATAAATTAATTTGTGGCTTTATTAGCGCGCTTTGCAAGTCTTATTCACTTTTTCTTTAATTAGTTGTTAAAGTTGCTCTTGCTTTACTACGCAAAACTTTCTTCGACATTATTTAAAAATTAGCGAAAATCCATAAACAACAAATAATTCGACAATGTTCTTGCAAGTAGACAGTGGCGTAGCGTGGCGGGCGGCACATTTAAGGGGCGGCAGAATTTAAAAAAAACTCCAATAAATCGTTAAAATTTGTACCTGAAATTTACATTTTGTTGTATCTATGATTGAAACTCCTAAATAAGGGGGCGGCAAATTTTTTTTCCGCCCCGAGCGGCTGACTTCCACGCTACGCCACTGCAAGTAGAATTGAAATTTTCGTGAGATGCCTATATTTACCTTCTTAACACGTTCACTGCCACAACGATTTGCGTGAAGTTACCTCAGGTGCCGCATACATTTCACAGTGGACTCGCTAGGCGAGTCGGTGGCACAGGGTTTAGGTAAATTTTAGATTTTGCTATTTTTGTGGTTGTTAGAGTCTTTGTATCAGTTACAGGCCAATTAAAAAGTGTTTGACCATCATTCAGTATGTTTAAACCTATAAATAAAGCAAATAACTCAATAAATAAAATAATAGGTAAATTTGTTTCGTAATTAAACCAGTGCTTTCCAACCTTTAATAAAATATTTGTTGTTAAGGTTATATTTTAATACTGTTTCAAATTTAATTCTATCAATGTGGTTTCCTATTTAGTTTAAGTATTTTATTTTTCCTTGTTTTCTATTTCATTGTTATGTTTAAAATAACATAATATGTTATAAACAATGTTAAAAGTTGAATTAAACAAATTTTATGCGGCTTACTATCGCGTTTATTTTGGTTTTGATTTTACAATTTTTTATTATTCCGACGTTTCGAGACCACGATGGCTCTCCGTGACCACGATGGCTGCATAAAAAATTGTAAAATCAAATCTAAAATAAACACGATAGTAAGCTGCATAAAATTTGTTTAATTCAATAATCAATGTTCGCGCAAAATTTAAGAAAATACAATGTTAAAAGTTGTTTTGGTAAATAATTTATTGCTACAGCTTTTTATGTCGGTGACTCTGATAGTGTAACAAATGCAATTCTTTTTGTTACTTGCGACATTTCTCGATAAATTTACTAATGAAATTATAGAAACGCTTTCTTTAGATAAACATAGTTGTTTGGTAAAAACAATTACTTTTTTATTATTATTGCTTGGTTATGAAAAAGAAAAAAGAACAAATGAGGCACCGCTTCTTTTACCTAAATACGGCTAGGCGATAATTGGGAATAATTTCAATCAGATGTGATTCAAACACAATTTTTCTCCAAAACTACTTGAAATACGTATTTCAATATAAACTATGATACTCTTGTTCAAATTATACTTACGTGTGTAACGCAATGACATAAGTTGGGACCTCTACATATTAAATCGTAGGAGATGTGCTCAATGCTGGCACACATTAAAAAAAAGAGTACAAACAGGAGATAGCCGATATGAGAGTCTGTTGTAGCGGGACTGAACCGGGTTCTTGATCGTATTACCCACTGGGGCGGCAAGAACCTGGTTCAGTTCAAGATATAAGGTAATTTATTTGTAATTCTAATTTTTATATTGGTACATGTTTTATACGGAACTTAGAATAAATATTTATCTATCTTATCTTATAAATAACTTTGTAATCCCATGTAAATCCCACCATATGAATGAAATGAATATATGATGATGATATGAAAAAAATACCCTAGATGAATATGATATACGAGGGTTGCCTTTTGAGTTTCGGGATTGGGCAACCCTAGTATTGCAATCTGGCAACTGACAGCTCTATCGTAAAGTTGGACATTTTTGAGGTTATACGTACTCAGAACGTTTTGACATACAAGCGCTATTTGTGTTGTTTACAGCATTCATCTCGGCCCAAAAATGGAATTAAATCGTGAACATTTTCGTGCGATTATTTTTTACAACTTTCGACGTGGATTAACTCAGCAACAGTGCATGGATGAATTTAATTCATTTTTTGGCGATGAAGCTCCATCAAGGACCAGTGTTTATCAATGGTATGGTGAATTCAATCGTGGTCGCAGTTCACTCCAAGACGAATTTCGTGAAGGTCGTCCAAAATCAGTTGTTGTTCCGGAAACAATTGATGCTGTGATATTACAAGATAGTCATGTGACATATCGTGAAATTGAGACAACCTTAGGCATTAGTGAGACCAGCATACATTCAATATTGCATAAACATTTGACTGTCAAAAAACTTTGTTCGCGTTGGATCCCACACAATTTGTCAATCGCTCCAAAAAGGCTCGTGTCGATTGGTCGAAAGAAATGCTCAAAAAATACGATCGCGGTGCTTCGAAACACGTCTATGACATCGTTACAGGTGATCAATCGTGGATTTACGCGTATGAGCTTGAAAGTAAACAGCAGTCGACTGTATGGGTGTTTCAAGATGAGCAAAATCCAACAAAAGTTGTTCGCGCACGAAGCACTTCCAAGCAAATGATCGCCTGTTTTTTCGAAAAAACTGGACATGGCGCAACCGTACCACTAGAACAACGCAGAACAGTCAATTCTGAGTGGTACACAACCATTTGTTTGCCATTTGTCTTCCAAGAAATCAGGAAAACCAACCGCCGAAGATGGATCACTCTTCACCACGACAATGCGAGCTCTCACACATCGGCTTAAACAACTGCATTTTGAGCAACCAAAACATCGATTTGATGAGTCATCCGCCGTATAGTCCTGACTTGGCACCGAATGATTTCTTTTTATTCCCGTAAGTAAAAAACAAACTGAGAGGTCAACGTTATTCGACACCTGAAGCAGCGGTTGCTGCATTTAGAATGCATGTTTTGGAGATACCTCAACCAGAGTGGCTTCGACAATTGGTTCAAACGCATGCAAAAGTGTATAGATCATCATGGGGAATATTTTGAAAAACAATAAAGTGATTTTGTATGATTAATATTTGTTTTTGTTCTCTAATCCCGAAACATAAAAGGCAACCCTCGTATATATAGCTATGTTTAGTTATTTTTTTATCAATATATGTATTGTAATTATATCAAAAAGTAAATTGCAATTTATGTATTAAATTATTATATATAGCTCGTATAGATTACATACTAGTCAAATCGAATTAACCTATATAATCAAAGAAATTCCTATTTGAGAGTTTTTTTTTATATAATTTTTTTTTTAATATAACAGGAATGGATTGCAAGTAAAATTATAGTATGATTCAGACAATCTGTCAAAAAATGTAAAAACCTGTTTTTTGCATCTGAAGTGAAAACTGAAGCTTTTTACAAAAAAAAAGTTTAAAAGAGACGTGCATTAAGAACATAAATATAATGAGCCCTGGTAGAGCAAAATTGGACCAGATCGCTCGCAATTCGCATAAAATACAAAAATTTTGCAAAATTTTAAAATCATATATGTAACTCGTGTTTTGAAAGTCATAAAAAGCTGTGATGTGGATGTGTTGTCAATGTTGCGGTCTTGTAGTCACAGTTCATTTTTTAAATTAAAATGTAATCTTTTTGCAAACCGTCAACTTTTGCAAAAAGTTACGATTTTTCAACTGATTTGGACGGTGCTTTATTATTCGAAAAACGCAATTGTTTTGGCGCGAGTCTGTTAAGGAAGTTTAACTACAACTTTCCAAATTCCTATTTTTGACAAACGCAAAGATATTTATATAATCTAATAAATAAATAAAAGTTTAAAAAACTAAAAAAACACTATTTTATAGCAAACCGAACTAAAAATAATTTTATTTTGAAGTAATTAATTATGATTGATTGTTTCACCTTCTGCTACTGTAACTCTTTGTTATTAAAAAATATTTTCTAATTTTCAGTTCGGTTTGCTATAAAAGCGTGTATTTTTTAGTTTTTTAAACTATTATTTTTTAGTACGATTTGATCGATGTCCGAGACTGCAGTACGATCAAAGTACATTCAAATGAAAAAGGGAGTGAAAGGGACAAAGCTAGTCCGCGATCGCGCACTAGCTGTCCCTTTCACTCTCTCATAGAGGATCTATAAAAAGAATATATTAATCCTGGCGGTCCTAACAAGGATAATGGGAAATTCTTAACAAATTATTGCATTGTCATTGGCTCTTAATACGTATGCAAAGTTTCGAAATAATTAGACTTCTGGAAATAGCTAAAAATCGTGCTCAAAGATTCCGTTACATAGTGAGTTACATACGTACATACAGCCCAAGCTTATAAAATCGTGTTAAAAAGATACCTTTTAGTCAGATCGAATTAGTATTCAAACATCTTACAACAAATCTTAAACAATTTAAACATCTTTACGTTTCTCAAATGATCTGGGAATTCGAAAAATTGTAGTTCAACTCTTTCTTAATAGATTCATTTTTCCAAAAATAAAACACCATCCAAATCAGTTGAAAACATCGTAGCTTTTTGCATAAGTTGACAGTTCACAAAAAGTTACGAGTATTCAAAAGTCGACATAATGCGATATTTTGAAATACTGTGGGAAGTGGGCGTGGCCTATAGCGGCGGCTCTCTCTTCTACACGCGCTGCTCTCTTCCGCGCAAAAACCACCTTTATAACAACTTTTCACGGTAGAAGAACTGAGTGGCGAGACTAGTTTTTTTACGAGTTTAGTTTTTGATGGCATATAGTATTTACAGCTAGGTGAATAACATTACCTTGACTGATTACTCGGCCACTGTTACTACCCGCTGCAATTGAAGACGTTGTTTTAACGTCAACCATGAAGCAAATCCCACTTTCTCAGTGCGAGCTACATTTCGAGCGCAAAACGCTTCAAGGTAATAACTATAAGGTAAAAGTAATAAATAAAACAAACAATTTAGACGATAATATGTTTTATTTTTAATTCTTACGGTGAGTGCTTTTACAGACTTACATGTAATTTCTCTACATTTGCCTTACTTTATTTTTAATTGATAAATTTAGCTTAGATCTATTTAACGCAATGACACTTTTGCATACCTGCCTACCTAATAGCGTGACAATCGATTAAGAATATGCTGAAAGTTAGACTGAACAGGACCACGCCTAATGTTAAGCTGGAGTGCCACTGTTACTACACTGAATAAATAGCAAGTACTTTACAAGTCAGGTCGGTTTAAAAATATGGATAACCCGATTCGCAAACCGAATTCATGAATTCGATTCAAACCTGTTTACAAACCGAGCTGACAATTCGGTCCGACAATCTAAATTACCTACACAGCAAAGATGGAACGATGTCGAGCTTTTTCAAACCAAATTGGATAGATTTAAACATATGGACAACCCAATTCACAAACCGAATTGATTATTCAATTGAAACCGAGTTGACAATTCGGTCCGACAATTGCCTAATACACAGTGTGGTTTTCTATAGAATTGGGGGATGTGCATGTATGACTAAATAAATTTGGTATCTGATCTAATTATATATAATAGTTAAAACCGGTTAATTGTAGATGTTAACCAACCCAACTCGGTTTAGGCCTTAACCCGGGTTGAAAAGTCGAGTCGTTACATCTCTGGTACGTTGTGTCTTGAATTAAGCGCTAGTATAGTATATATACATTTGTATGTATGTTACACGGTACAGCTTTTCTAAAATAAATAAATAATTACAAATTGCAAGGCTTATTGGTTGATCTATTTTTGATCGACATCTATTTTTAGTTGCAATAACAAAATTACGTTATTTGATAACAGGATGCGGGAAGGAGATACCTTATATTTAGAGTTGCATAACAAACGTTTTAAAAAATCAATCAATTAAATTGTCACGCCAGGGATACGCAGAGACAATAAAGCGCCATTTGCCACGGTCCTGACACAACTCCCTAGATTTCTTCACATCCACAATTTTTTATACAAGCTCTATAGGCACTAGGCAACACAGTGTTCTTAGAGATGCTTTAAAAGAGAATCACAAACGCATTCAACTCACTCCCCTGGGCATGCATCAGGGAGGCATGGCAATACCATCGCATGCCTCCCTACATTAAGAGCATAGTCCGGTCTTACCCAAGCGAGACGTACATTGTGTACGAGGAACCAAACGGAAACGTTGCACGGAGGGAGATGGTGTGTGGTGTTCCTCAAGGGTCTGTCTTAGGACCACCGCTGTGGAACATCGGATACGATTTCGTGCTGCGGGCGCACTTCCCCGAGGCCTGAGCATTGCCTGCTATGAAGATGATACGCTTGTTATACCCCAGTCCAGGGGTGGGGGGGACTGCCGCCATACACAACTAAACTGCAAGATATCCGGAAGGGGCCGATGTCACGAGTGTGGAGACTGCGACGGAGACACGGCGCGCCGTGAATTCGTCGCAGAGGTGGGGACGAGGGGTCATGGAATGCGGCTGCCTCCTTCTGTGAGTCTATCATGCTCCAAAAGGAGACAGCGGAAAGTGAGCGGGAAGATCCAAAAATGCTCCCTTCGTCCGCCGCGGAAGGGCTGGGATCCGGAGAAGAGTGCTAACCCCGTCGACGGCAGTCCAGGGGGGACTGCCGCCATACACAAGTAAAAGCGCGCGTAACTCAGCAAGATAGCCGAAAGGGAGCCGACGGCCGTATGTAACGAGTGTGGAGACTGCGACGAAGACTCGGCGCAGCACAACTTGGAGGAATGTCCTGCTTGGACATTGCTGCACCGAGAATTCGCTGCAGCGGTGGGAATTAATGACCTCTCGCTACCAGCCGTTATTAAGGCTATGGTGTCTAGCGAGGGGCCATGGAATGCGGCTGTCTCCTTCTGTGAGTCTATCATGCTCCAAAAGGAGACAGCGGAAAGTGAGCGGGAAAGATCCAAAAATGCTCCCTTCGTCCGCCGCGGAAGGGCTGGCATCCGGAGAAGAGTGCTAAGAGAACTTTTAAAAGAGAATCACAAATGCTTTCAACTTACTCCCCTGGGCATGCATCAGGGAGGCATGGCAATACCATCGCATGCCTCCCTATATAAAGAGCATAGTCCGGTCTTACCTAAGCGAGAGGTACATTGTGTACGAGGAGCAAAACGGAAACGTCGTACGGAGGGAGATGGTGTGCGGTGTTCCTCGGGGGTCTGTCCTAGGACCACTTCTGTGGAACATCGGATTCGATTTCGTGCTGCGGGGCGCACTTCCCCGGGCCTGAGCATTACCTGCTATGAAGATGATACGCTCGTTATACCCGCGTCCAGGGGGGGACTGCCGTCATACACAACTAAAAGCGCGTTCCTCTGCAAGATATCCGGAAGGGGCCTACGGCCGTATGTCGCGAGTGTGGGGACTGCGACGGAGACTCGGCGCAGCACAACTTAGAGAAATGTCCTGCTTGGACATTGCTGCGCAGAGAATTCGCTGTAGCGGTGGGAATTAATGACCTCTCGCTACCAGCCGTTATCAAGGCTATGGTGTCTAGCGAGGGGCCATGGAATGCGGCTGTCTCCTTTTGTGAGTCTATCATGCTCCAAAAGGAGACAGCGGAAAGTGAGCGGAAAAGATCCAAAAATGCTCACTTCATCCGCCGCGGAAGGGCTGGCATCCGGAGAAGAGTGCTAAGAGAACTTTTAAAAGAGAATCACAAATGCTTTCAACTCACTCCCCTGGGCATGCATCAGGGAGGCATGGCAATACCATCGCATGCCTCCCTATATTAAGAGCATAGTCCGGTCTTACCTAATTGGAAATTGCTGCGCCGAGAATTCGTCACAGAGGTGGGGACAAATGACCAGTACTGCAGAAGTGGGCCAACAGGCGGCACGGATCCCTCGCCTACCGGCTGACGCAAGTGCTTTCCAGGCATAGGCTGCTTCGGAAAGTACCTCTGCAAGATAGCCGGAAGGGAGTCGACGGCCGTATGTCACGAGTGTGGAGACTGCGACGAAGACTCGGCGCAGCACAACTTGGAGGAATGTCCTGCTTGGACATTGCTGCGCCGAGAATTCGCTGCAGCGGTGGGAATTAATGACCTCTCGCTACCAGCCGTTATCAAGGCTATGGTGTCTAGCGAGGGGCCATGGAAAGCGGCTGTCTCCTTCTGTGAGTCTATCACGCTTCAAAAGGAGACAGCGGAAAGTGAGCGGGAAAGATCCAAAAATGCTCCCTTCGTCCGCCGCGGAAGGGCTGGCATCCGGAGAAGAGTGCTAAGAGAACTTTTAAAAGAGAATCACAAATGCTTTCAACTTACTCCCCTGGGCATGCATCAGGGAGGCATGGCAATACCATCGCATGCCTCCCTATATAAAGAGCATAGTCCGGTCTTACCTAAGCGAGAGGTACATTGTGTACGAGGAGCGAAACGGAAACGTCGTACGGAGGGAGATGGTGTGCGGTGTTCCTCGGGGGTCTGTCCTAGGACCACTTCTGTGGAACATCGGATTCGATTTCGTGCTGCGGGGCGCACTTCCCCGGGCCTGAGCATTACCTGCTATGAAGATGATACGCTCGTTATACCCGCGTCCAGGGGGGGACTGCCGTCATACACAACTAAAAGCGCGTTCCTCTGCAAGATATCCGGAAGGGGCCTACGGCCGTATGTCGCGAGTGTGGGGACTGCGACGGAGACTCGGCGCAGCACAACTTGGAGAAATGTCCTGCTTGGACATTGCTGCGCAGAGAATTCGCTGTAGCGGTGGGAATTAATGACCTCTCGCTACCAGCCGTTATCAAGGCTATGGTGTCTAGCGAGGGGCCATGGAATGCGGCTGTCTCCTTTTGTGAGTCTATCATGCTCCAAAAGGAGACAGCGGAAAGTGAGCGGAAAAGATCCAAAAATGCTCACTTCATCCGCCGCGGAAGGGCTGGCATCCGGAGAAGAGTGCTAAGAGAACTTTTAAAAGAGAATCACAAATGCTTTCAACTCACTCCCCTGGGCATGCATCAGGGAGGCATGGCAATACCATCGCATGCCTCCCTATATTAAGAGCATAGTCCGGTCTTACCTAATTGGACATTGCTGCGCCGAGAATTCGTCACAGAGGTGGGGACAAATGACCAGTACTGCAGAAGTGGGCCAACAGGCGGCACGGATCCCTCGCCTACCGGCTGACGCAAGTGCTTTCCAGGCATAGGCTGCTTCGGAAAGTACCTCTGCAAGATAGCCGGAAGGGAGTCGACGGCCGTATGTCACGAGTGTGGAGACTGCGACGAAGACTCGGCGCAGCACAACTTGGAGGAATGTCCTGCTTGGACATTGCTGCGCCGAGAATTCGCTGCAGCGGTGGGAATTAATGACCTCTCGCTACCAGCCGTTATCAAGGCTATGGTGTCTAGCGAGGGGCCATGGAAAGCGGCTGTCTCCTTCTGTGAGTCTATCACGCTTCAAAAGGAGACAGCGGAAAGTGAGCGGGAAAGATCCAAAAATGCTCCCTTCGTCCGCCGCGGAAGGGCTGGCATCCGGAGAAGAGTGCTAAGAGAACTTTTAAAAGAGAATCACAAATGCTTTCAACTCACTCCCCTGGGCATGCATCAGGGAGGCATGGCAATACCATGGCATGCCTCCCTATATTAAGAGCATAGTCCGGTCTTACCTAAGCGAGAGGTACATTGTGTACGAGGAGCGAAACGGAAACGTCGTACGGAGGGAGATGGTGTGCGGTGTCCCTCGGGGGTCTGTCCTAGGACCACTTCTGTGGAACATCGGATTCGATTTCGTGCTGCGGGGCGCACTTCCCCGGGCCTGAGCATTACCTGCTATGAAGATGATACGCTCGTTATACCCGCGTCCAGGGGGGGGACTGCCGTCATACACAACTAAAAGCGCGTTCCTCTGCAAGATATCCGGAAGGGGCCTACGGCCGTATGTCGCGAGTGTGGGGACTGCGACGGAGACACGGCGCAGCACAACTTGGAGGAACATGCTTGGACATTGCTGCGCCGAGAATTCGTCACAGAGGTGGGGACGAATGACCAGTACTGCAGAAGTGGGCGAACAGGCGGCACGGATCTCTCACCTACCGGCTGACGCAAGTGCTTTCCAGGCATAGGCTGCTTTGGAAAGCAAGATGCGACTAAGAAGGCTATGGTGTCTAGCGAGGGGTCATGGAATGCGGCTGTCTCCTTCTGTGAGTCTATCATGCTCCGAAAGGAGACAGCGAAGAGTGAACAGGAAAGATCCAAAAATGCTTCCTTCGTCCGCCGCGGAAGGGCTGGGATCCGAAGGAGAGTGCTAACCCCGTCGACGGCAGTCCAGGGGGGGACTGCCGCCATACACAACTAAAAGCGCGCGTAACTCTGAGCCGGAAGGGAGCCGACGGCCGTATGTCACGAGTGTGGAGACTGCGACAAAGACTCGGCACAGCACAACTTGGAGGAACGTCCTGCTTGGACATTGCTGCGCCGAGAATTCGCCGCAGCAGTGAGGATGAATGACCTCTCGCTACCAGCCGTTATCAAGGCTATGGTGTCTAGGCGAGGGGTCATGGAATGCGGCTGTCTCCTTCTGTAAGTCTAACATGCTCCAGAAGAAGGCAGGGAGAGTGAGCGCAAAAGATCCAAAAATGCTCCCTTCGTCCGCCGCGGAAGAGCTGGGATCCGGAGAAGAGTGCTCACCCCGTCGGCGGAAGTCCAGGGGTCTGCCGCCATACACGACTAAAAGCGCGCGTTGTGTTCCCGCGCGCTCCTCACATTCGTTAAGAGAACGGCCCAGCGTCAGAAGAGTTACGTGGGTCTGCGAAAGTGATATCTGTGCTCCGCCAGACGACCGGAGGAACGCAGCGAGGCTTTTTAGTCGGTGCAAATCCGACACCACCACCCCCACCCTACACCTCCTCTCGTGGCTAACAAAAAAAAAGGATCGTGGCAAGTGGCGCTGTATTGTCGCGACGCGTCCGAATACTTCGTGACTCACTAGTCATTTTTATGTTATTGTGTTAAAGCTTACAATTCTACAGCTATTACGAGATAGAAAGGAACGCGTAAGTTGCACATGAATGCACAACGAATGTCGCAAATATCTTTTAAGTCATTCGGAACAAATGCGTATTTATCTCTTTGTAATAAATCCCAAAATTCTATAACAATTTCTATAGAATTTCTATCTCATTAAATCTTATGAATTTATGTGTCTGTCTCTGCTTACTGTCGCTTTTTTCGTTTCATCGACGTTTAAATCACAACGATGTTATAGAAGTATTCACTTTAAAAACCGGCACTTAGGAATTGGTATTTCTGGTCTCTTATTAAAAAAAATCTATGAAACATATCTTTGCTCCAACCGGGAATTCAAGCAATCGACGCCGAGACTTTAGGCGTAGCGGCTCTGGTTCTAATGCGGTCAACAATTCATTAGTGTTTTAATATTTTATTATAGTGTCATATAGATTAAACGATATTTTCTTACAGTAATAAAGTATATAAGAAATTAAAATATTCTATAAAATAAATGATATAAAAAATGATTAGAACAATACCTAAAATACAACTTTCAAGCTGATCCCGAAACACCACTAAGTTACTTCGCAATTTGTACACTTGAACCCGGAAGGCAGACTGGGCAAATAACCATCAACTGTCTAATAACTCAGACCTGTAGCAAATAACCGGCTTTTTTGTAATTTAATATTATTAATAAATACTAAAAAACGTATCTTTACTCTGACCGGAAATCAAATCTGGGACTATCGGAATAAAATAATAACTATGTCTTTTCCTGAATATATACCAAACAACTGGTCAAGTTTCAGTGCACCCAAGTGTGCGCGGGAGCGAACGAACCGCCAACCGCGCGCCCGTGCGTTCCGTAACTTTGTTACCTCCTTCCCCGCGTACCTAAACGCATCTAAAAAAACTTCTGCGCATCTGACCTCACTCTTGCCAACTTACGTTCCGGTTACTATACTTTCTCGAAAATATTAATGAAATAATTGAAATATAACCAATAAGACTGGAAGAGCAAACCAAAATAATAATTCTTATTAGCTCATCGGTCATATATTTTTATATTCTAAAAATATATGATTAAAATTAGCATAGTATTAGTAGCTAACAAGTATTAATATTTAATTTATAGAATTTTGTGTAAGTTGTTTCAATACACTGGCTTAAAAAATAACTCGATGGATAAAGTTTTTGTCGGTACTCTTTATAGTGATATATACTTTTTATACTATATTTTTTTAAATCAAATCAAATTCATTTTATTGTGAAAGCAGGTTACAAAATAGATCTTTTTTTATTTAAATTCGTTAGTTCTCTACTTTCTGCCCTGTACTAAGCGTACAATATTACATTACATTATTACATAACATTACAATATTATATTATAATACATTACATATTATGTATTGCATTTTGGGTATTGTTCTCTAAATAACTTATCGACTAACCGAATAATAAATTCATATTATAAAATCGGTAACTAATCGTGACTATGTAATCACAATATTTGGTTTATAACAGAATAAAAATATATTTTTTTAAAATCATAAAATTCACTTCTAGAGAAATTATAACTAAATTGTAACTTAAAATTATGTAATTTTTAGGAACCAAAAATATCATATCAATATTTCTAATGGAATATTCAATATTTTCAATAATTTACATTTACATATGCTTTGTACATTTGAATGAAAATATTTTAGGTATTTGAGTAAATTCCTTCGCGGACACGCGGTGCGATGTTCAAAACAAATATGCAAATATACACAGGACCACTTCTTATAGCAAATATATTTTTTATTGTTGTGGCTCGTCATAAGACAACACCATGTCTGATGTTAAGCTGGAGTGTGGTCCATGAACGGAGGCGACTGCTACAACGGTTTAACAACTGCAAGTAGCAGTCGTCTCACTATTCCGGCCTAATTGGAAGTGGCACCTTACAAGCTATGTACACTTGTTAGTGGTGGTACTCAGTTCGGCAGACTGGGCACCACTGCTTATTATTTCATTAATATTGCACCGCGAGAGCCATGGTGCGACATATCACGTCTATGTAGGTCTTAGTGTAATTACAAACGAAATTACAATCGTGTGATTATCAATAGCGACACGTGCACATCTCCTACAAGCGTAGAAGCGTTTAGAGAACTATTACAGTTCTCTAAGCGCTTCTACGCATTTTATTATAGATATAAATATATATTATATCTTTAATATACATATATATACATTAATCCCCCCTATAACGCGGTACCCTTATAACGCATTTTCATATTACGCGATTTCGATCCCCCGTATAACACGGGGGATAGTTCTGACAGTAAATAAACAAGTAATAAAACTGTTAATTTATTTGAAGCTCTCAGCTGTTTTTTTTTTCATTTGAAGTGTTCTTAGTTTAGTTTAATTTTGGGGCCGTCCATTAATCTCGTGAGGTTTGAAGGGGGGGGGGGGGGGGGGGGGGTTGACAAAAATCACGAAATGTCACTAGGGGGAGGGGGGAGTAGTAAGATAATGTATTTATTTTTTCATTATTCTTTCGGAACGCTTCGTTGTAAAAACATATATGGTGTGGTTTTTACGGGTTTTGGAGGAACCATCCGTTATCATTATAGATAATGTTAGCTACCATTCCAACAATTGCAACCCATACCGACAATGTCTTGGAAAAAAAGCAATCGCAGTAACTATTAATACAGGTACTGGACGAATAACTTATAATTATTAATACAGGTACTGGATAAATAATTTATAATTAGTTATCCGGATATATATATAACATTCTATATGAAGATCTTAAAGGATTGCCGCAAACTATAGTAGATTACATTGATGAACATTGGTATCCCATTAAAAATGAATGGTATCTTAACAACAACTTTATGTCGATACATATTTCATCCATAATATAGTTTTTTCATAATATTCGGTTTAAACCGCGTTATACGAGGTCGTAATAACGCGTTATACGGGATTACACCTATAACGCGTTTTCCTATAACACGAACCCAATCTGCCGCGTTATAGGGGGGATTACTGTATTTATATACTGGTTGTTACAGAATAAGCCGTAAACATTATAATAAATTATTAGGCCAAAAATATTGCCAACCCAATAGGTATATATAACCAAAAATATTGCCATCTGTCGAGCTCTTTTTTTGAAGATTTTGAGCCCTTAATGTAAAATGTTAATTATTAATAAATTAAACAAATTTTATGCGGCTTACTATCGCGTTCATTTTGGTTTTATTTTAGTCTCTCCGTGACTACGATGGCTGCAAAGCTCTCGAAACGTCGGAATAATAAAAAATTGTAAAATCAAAACCAATATAAACGCGATAGTAAGCCGCATAAAATTTGTTTAATTCATTAATCAATGTTTGCGCAAAATCTAAGAAAATACTATGTTAATTATTAATTTTGATGTTATCTACGAAAAAGTAAATAAATTATAGATATTAGGATTTTCTTAAAATTCTTTCTTGTACAGTCTATGCGAATTACTTTTTTAATTGCACATTAGGTCAAAATGTTCATAGGCGTTCTATGTTGTTCTATGTAATTTACTCTTTGATTTCAGTGAAATAGGGTTGGCACATTATTAAAAAACAATGATTTTTTTGCCAGAAAGCTATATATGCACAAAGCGGTTTCAAAAATCTATAATTGGACTCTTTATAAGAGACCCTTTCGGCTCCAGGGGGTATTTTGTAACAACCTGTATATAACTTTGACGATTAGTTAAAGTTGCAGCTATATATGTTTATATTATATACATATAGCTGCAACTTTAATGAACAAAATAAAAATTATTTCCTTTCGGATTATATTCCTTCCTTTAGCACTATTAGTATCCTTATAAATTATAATTATGGCCATGTTTTATTTGCTTAAACTATAATTATAAATTGTAAATAAACAAAATTATAAACTATACAAAATAAATATCAACCCGCATTTAGACAATCGGAGCATTTAAACATCCACGTACATGCAACTGCTCGAGGCTTTAAATTTGAGGCGGCAAATGACCTGGAGCATGTTGCTGCATAGGCTCCTGGTTGTGTGGTGGCAGTACATCTGGAGCAAGTTGCTGCATCGGACCCTGGATGAATGGCGGCAGGCCACCTGGAGCATGGTTTACATGCATACGTGACCGCATTGGAGCTGACATGTTTGTTTGAAATAAGCGTTGAGATGCTATAGGACCATGCATTTGGGGTGGGATGGGTGGAGGCATCAAACCCGGTAACTGTCGTAACATTGACCCCTGCGTTTGAGATGGCGTTAATCGATGAATGTCGCTCGATACATTTGGAGAAATTTGTTGTGAGAAAGCATTTGTTATTGGACGTAATAATGGCGTGGAATTTTGTATCTGCGAAGGCAACGGACTTTGTACTGTGGGTGGCGCTGTACCGTCACCGAACCATGGCTCCAAAAAATGTTCCATATGATTTTGTGGTGGTATTTGTGGTAATAAAGATTCTGGAACTTGCACCGACCTGTGATCTTGCATCTCAGAGAATGAGTCTCGGACCTGCAGTGGCACTGAAGCGCTCATATTAGGGCCTTCATAGGATAGCATAGGGTATTGTGCTGGAGATGACATAGGAGGAGCTTGCATATTAAATGCATGGGAATTGCGTGGGTATTGTTGAATCTGAGATGTACTCTGCATCTGAGTGTGGGCTAAGTTTTGAAATTGTATTGGCAAATAAGACGTGTCCGAATGTTGAAATTGCGATGACACAGAGTTGTGCATTCGCGAGACCAGAGAGTCTGGGCTTGGTACCTGAGACAGCATGGGATACACGGGACCTCGCATCTGAGAGATGAGAGGATATTGAACGTGCGATGGGCCTGGCCATGGTATCTGACCAGAGCGCAAAAAACCTTCGAGTTCCTGTGAAGCCAATGGGCATTGGTTCTGGGATTGTACAGAACTATGTGAAAGAGGTGATTTAGGATGTTGTGCTTGCGATGGAACGAAATTATGATTTTGAAATATTTCACTCTGGTATGAGGCAAAATCAACAGTGGGTGGGGTGTGTATCTGTGGTGTCGAATTCTCCTGGAATTGGTTAGACATAGATACACGATTCTGTTGCGAACCGATGTTTTGAAAATGCTGTGTAGGCCTTTCAGCATATAGACAAGTTTGCTCTTGAGTAACAGTTGTTCTATCATTGTTTTGGTCGTCTGTTGAGAGATCTTCCACACTTGGTGACAACGTGTCTATACGGGGATTGTTACACTCCATATCCAGATATCTATCAAACAAAAGCTCTGGAAGTACCCCTCTTTGAAGTAAAAGTTTTTCCTCCTCTTTCGACGAATGTAAGTACACGCATTTGGTATTGTTGCAACGTCCATTTTGATAGTCTACGCAAAATTTTATTGTACGCCTAATTAGCGGAATAGTCCTAATATGCTTAAATCTGCATTCTATATTGTTATTTTCACAGGTTCCCCAAATATATTTTCGGCAAATTTCTTGGGTGTCAGGGGATCGTGAGGGGATTTGAGGAGGTGATGGCACGAGGCGAGGGGGAGATGAGACCAGGCGAGAGGGTGATGGGACCAGGTGAGGGGGTGATGGGACCGGGCAAGAGGGTGATGGCATTAGATAAGGGGGTGATGGGACCAGGCGAGGAGGTGATGGAACCAGGCAAGTGGGTGATGGGACTGATGAAGGGGATGATAAACAATTGTTAATGTTGTGGAATCCATAAAATATGTTTAACCTGTTGTATATGGCAAATCTGATTCTCAGCCACAAATGCATACGAGCCCTAATATACTCAGCATAAGTTTCAAATGAAAAAGGTGGAAGTCCATACAATGAATGGTCTAGATGCGGGTTAGTATAATCTAATCTAACATACCTTTGCAATAATAGTCTTGGTACTATTCCTTTGTTATAAAATCCTCTTTCTTCATAACGTGTGCAATGCAGGTAAATGCAATGAGGGTTTCTGCAGAATCCATTTTGATAATCTCGGCAGAATTTTATAATTTTTCGCATTAGGCGTAGAACTCTTACATGGACTTTGTCACAATCCATGTAATGTCTTGTGCAAGTGCCCCAGACAAAATCTCTACATATGAGATGGTCTTCATGTTCTGGCCATTCATTTCGTTGACACCTCAGGTCATCCACAATCTCGGCCATTAAATCTAAATCATATCCTGGGTTTCGTATTCTTGGTATCATATTAGGTAGGAATTGTGAAAAATGTGGCATGTTTGACCATGATTGGCAGTTTGACCATTGCGAGTTAGACCTAGATCTCGAGTTTGACAATGTTTGGGAATTAGACCATTGCGAGTTAGACCTAGATCTCGAGTTTGACAATGTTAGGGAATTAGACCATTGCGAGTTAGACCTAGATCTCGAGTTTGACAATGTTTGGGAGTTAGACCATTGCGAGATAGACCTAGATCTCGAGTTTGACATTGTTTGGGCGTTAGACCATTGCGAATTAGATCTAGATCGCGAGTTTGTCCATTGCAAAATGAATCTAGATTGCGAGTTTGACCATGTTGATGCGTTTGTTCTTCGCGGCGTTGAATTTTGTATTGTCGCACTTGAGTTGGGCGACTCTTGTGGCACTTGAGACTTTGCCGAGCTTGTTTTTTGTGCTGTCCCAATAGACTTTGCTAGGGTTGTTTCTTGTAGCGTCCCAATAGACTTCGCCGGGGACTTTTGTAGTGTCCCAATAGACTTTCCCAGGGTTGTTTCTTGTAGTGCTTCAGTAGACTTTGCCGGGGTTGTTTCTTGTGGTAAGTCAATAGACTTTGCAGAGGTTGTTTCTTGTAGTGGTCCAATAGACTTGAGCGGGGTCTTTTTTTGTGCTGTCCCAATAGATTTTGCCAGGGTTGTTTCTTGTGCTGTTCCAATAGACTTTGACAGGGTTATTTTGTGTGGTGTCTTAATAAACTTTGCCGGGTTTGTTTCTTGTGGTGTCTTAATAAACTTTGTCGGAGTTGTTTCTTGTGGTGTCTCAACAGACCTTAGCAGGGTGGTTTTTTGTGCTGTCCCAATAGACTTTGCCAGGGTTATTTTGTGTGATGTCCCAATGAACTTTGCTGGGGTTGTTTCTTGTAGTGTCTTAATGGTCTCTGCCGGGGTTATTTTTAGTGGGGTCCTAATACACTTTGCCGGTGTTGTTTCTTGTGGTGTCTCGATAGACATTGCCCGGGTTGATTTTTGTGTCCAGATAGATTTTGCCGGGGTTGTTTTTTGTGGTTTCCAAACAGACTTTGCCAGGGTAGTTTTTGGTTGTTTTCCAATAGACTTTACCGGGGTTGTTTCTTGTAGTGGCCCAATAAACTTTGCCGGTGTTGTTTTTTGTGCTATACCAATGGACTTTGCCAGGGTTGTTTTTGGTGGTGTTGGAGTTGTATTTTGAGTTGTCGTTTTTACTTTTTGCATTTTTTTATTTAATTTTCGTGGTGGCTCAAGCGAGCGTTGTGACCCAGGCGAGCGTTGTGGCTCAAAAGGACGTGGTGGCTCAAGTGAGCGATGTGGTCCAGGCGAGTGTTGTGGCTCTAGAGGCCGTGGTGGCTCAAGTGAGCGTTGCGACCCAGGCGAGCGTTGTGGCTCAAGATGTTGTGGTGGCTCAAGCGAGTGTTGTGGCCCAGGCAAGCGTTGTGTCTCAAGAGGCTGTGGTGGCTCAAGCGAGCGTTGTGGCTCAAGATGCCGTGGTGGCTCAAGTGACCGTGGTGGCCTAACTGAGCGAAAAGGCTGGTGTGGTTGTTTTTTCTTATGGGACTGTGGTGTCACATGGGAGCTTGGTGTAGCATTTGGCCGGTGTTTACCTGTCGATTTTGGAACCGCAGGCGACGTTGCAGCAGCAGATTGAACTGGTGGATTCACATTAGGAGCTGGCTTATGTAGTGAATTTCGACCCTGCTTGTTCTTATCATGCTGTGGTACTAGGCCTTGCATCAGCAATTCCTGAGGAGGTGCCGAAGAAACCTTCATTGTAGTGGATGATGACATCCTGAAAATACATAATTATGAATTTAGTTTTAAACACCAGTACAATGGAGAGGTACAATGGAGGTAAACGATTGCACGCTCTTTTTGTTTATCGTGCTGATGATATTAGACGGTTTGGTGGTTCAACATATGATAGCATGTTTCCAAGCCAAGTGTTTCGCCAATATAAAACAAAGTGATATAATCTACCTACATAAAAAACTACCCACACCAAAGATTAAAAATAATTAGCCACGCATTTTCCCTCAAGAATGCAGGGTTGCCGAGCGCCCATAACCGTAGAGCTTGTATGAAGAGAATTATGGATATGAGGGAAGCGAGGGAGTTGTGTCAGGATCGTGGCAAGTGGCCCTCATATTACTTACTCTATAACTACATCTTTTTATGTCATACCAAAGTATTTTTTTTGTGAATTTTTCAATTTAGGGGTTGTTTGCAAGGGTTGTAAGATTTTCAAGGGGTTGAAAATGATTTTAATATGAGGTAATTGTGTTAGGAAACACTTTACAATTTCACCACTTACTATTAGACAGGTTTTCTAGCGATAAAATGGCTCAATGTCAATTTTTCCATTAAGGGGTTGTTTACACCCCTTAAAAATAATAGACGGAGTTCAGATCATTTTCACTTTTGAAGTTAAGGGTAAGATGAGCCTAATTCCAAAATTTCATGCAAATCGGTTCACAGTTAAAAAATTCGGAGGTAAGACCGTATTTTTCGCTTCAATGACTGCACTACAACTGACAGGGGCCGTTTAAGTATTACGTAACATGCGTAGACCTTACTGATGCTTACGTAAACATTGGTAAAAATAAGTATAGCAAAGACAAGTATAGATATAGGAATTTAAGGTATAGCTTACCTTAAATTATTCTTCTACAACTCTCACCCAAACTGAAACAAACATGAGTATATATTAGTATAATACAGTTGAGCCGCGGTAATCTGACCAACTTGTTGCAAGGTAGTGTCGGATTATCTAATTTGTCAGACTATAAAATATCGTCATGAACCCTTTGTAGTTCTGAATAGTTTTGAAAATGAGTACCTTGTTATCTGGAAAATCTGTATACATATAATAAAATTGGAGTGTCTGTTTGTAATATTGAAATTAACGTTTTTTAATAAATGTATATGAATATATATACGGTACAAACACCAAAATATCATTTTTTTTAAATTTTTGTCTGTCTGTCTGTTTGTTCCGGCTAATCTCTTGAATGGCTGGACTGATTTTGACGGGACATTTATTGGCAGGTAGATGATTTAATAAGGAGTAACTTAGGCTACGTTTATTTTAGAAAAAATATTTTATCTATACATATAATAAAATTGGAGTGTCTGTTTGTAATATTAAAATAACCGTTTTTTAATACATGTATATGAATATATATACGGTACATACACCAAAATGACATTTTTTACAATTTTTGTCTGTCTGTCTGTTTGTTTGTTCCGGCTAATCTCTGGAATGGCTGGACCGATTTTGACAGGACTTTTATAATAAGGAGTAACTTAGGCTACATTTATTTTAGAAAAATTCTTTTATAATAAATAAAATAAAAGAAAAATTATTTTCCCATACAAAAAAGCGTGCGTTCAGAAATTTATTTGGAGTAAACTAAGGAAAATATATCAAGCTGTTGAGAATTAAAAACAAATTATTATATTATATTAACATATTATTATTATGATCCTACTATTATTATAAATGTGAATGTCCGTTTGTTTGCTACGCTTTCACGCAAAAACTGCTCAACCGATCATCATGAAACTTTGTACACATATTCTTGGAGGTATCAGAAGTAACATAGTATAGATTTTTTTTTTAACGAAATATAACAAAGTTTTGTTAATTTTTTTCCTATTATAAAAATAGATGCAAGGCGTTGGTTTAAACCCTGAGTACTATAATACCATCGCACTGATTTACCGACAGTCACGTCAACATCTAATCCAATCAACTGTACTATGGAGACTATACACTATACTTTCTATAAACTATACATTCAGTTGTTTGAAAATTTTCTTTATTATTATTTCCTTCTGTTACTATATGCATATGCTACTATTGTTATAAATGTGAATGTGAGTTTGTTTGTTACGTTTTTTATTAGTGGAGGTACAAGAAGTAACACGGTTACTTTTAATTAAAATAATATATATTTTACTATAGTTTCCAATTGACTATAGTTTTAACTGTTCGGAATATATATTTATTTTCGTCTGTCATTTTTATATGAGTTATCGAGTTATAAATACAAAAAAAGTCGAATTGAGCAACTCCTCCTTTTTATGTTATAAAAGGAGGAAGTCATATGTGTTATAAACCTAATTTTACGCGGGTAAAACCGCGGGCACAGCTAGTCAATAATAAAATCTATATGTACAGTCAACTCGCGATAATCTAATCCGGTACCCCAAATTATAGTGAATTACTGCGCTGGATTACAGGGCTGGATTACTGCGGGTCAACTGTATAAACACTTGTTATTTTATAAATATTACATTATTAAAAAAAATCTACTATAATAGTAGCATACCTTTTGGCAGAATACATTAGATGTTAAAAAATAACAGACTGGCAAGTGACCCAGTCGTGTTTCGGGATCAGCTTCAAAGTTGCCTAGCTGTCACTAATTTATGTATGATGTAATAATTATAACTGAAAATAGGTTTATAAATTTAAATAAGTCTAGAATAATGCTTAAATACAACACTAATAAGATGGACTGTACCAACTACCCCTGACACATCCCTGACTGTTCAATAATTATCATGATATGCTGATTTAAGAAAAAAAAACACAAAGTTCATCGATTTATAATATATTCAATCCGATGAAGTACAAATTGTCACGCCTACTTCCTACAGGTATAGGCAGAGACCATGGAGCGCCACTTGCCACGATCCTGACACAACTCCCTTGCTTCATTTACATTAACAATTATCTTCATACAAGCTCTATGGTTATGGGCACTAGGCAACCTAGCTTTCTTGAGGATGTCTCCGATTTGGTCGGAAAACACCCTCCCTCCTTGTTTAATGCATCCATTCACATGAGATTTGTAAATTCTTTTCGTCAATCTACTTTCACTCATTAAGTAATTATTATATAAAATATTTCAAACTGGGGTAATAAGTTGTCACCTAGGATTGCAGGAGCAGACTAAAATCAGCGAGGGGGGTCGCTTTTCCTCAATTTTCTGTTAACCTCCCAGCCAGAACTTTATTTTATTGTGACTTGGTTAAAATCTATAATGATAAGTGCACCACCTGGGCAATAAATAAATAAAGTTCAAGCTCAGGCAGAGCATTGCCAAGCAACCGCTCAAGGCACACTCCCTTATATAGTGCAAGTATAGTCAAATTAAGAGAAGTGAAGTTTTCCCCTCACGTTAATAAAAATGGCATAAATCAGCATTTTCTCACAAACTATGCATTGGAAGTGTTACCATTTGCAAGCGTAAATCATCCATCGTGCAATCATAGCACTTTCCCCCTTAAAATAAGAAAATAGTCCGATAATACATTTTTACCGGCACAACTTTGTGTAGAATCAGCGAAATAAAAAGCGTCGGTGACGCGCGTGATAAGTAACCGATGCCGGTATTTAAGACACCTCACATGTATTAAAACATTCCGTTCACTTCATAATTACGTTACATTTAACAACCGATCCGGAATATGGAAACAAGTTCCTTGCATATACTGGACGCCATTGCAAAACTTATTAGGACATATTTAAAACATCGTATAAAGGAACGATCTTTAGAAAACTACGCGTATTATTAAATAATTAGTATTTACCTTTATATAAAGTTGTTTAAAAGCTGGTAGTACATATTTTCACACTGACACACGCAGGTCGCAAGCAAAACGAAGTCACTCGTAAATGAAATGGCGGCTGGCAAGAAATCGATGATGACATCCGGAACGGAAGGCAACTACTATTTTTCGATTCGAGGCAAAGGAATCGTAATATATACAGCCTAGTCTTTAGCATAATTATCATATCATCTTTAACGGATGAATGATGAAATTAAATTTGCTAGTGTTTTACATAAGGGTGAGATTAATAATAATTTTCTTTAATAAAACGTCGATGGAGAAGCAAAACGAAATAATAACGATTTACCAGTATTGCCAAGTGATTAATTTTAATCACTTGGCAATACTTGAATACATTAAGGCTGGGCGCATACATGCGAAATTCCGTGAGACTAGCGCAAACTACCGGTTTTTTGTATTAGGAATTTCTACGACTAGTACTTATAGAGACACTATTGTGATATAAAAAAATTCAACCCCCGACAAAAAAACCATCTCAGATTTCGTCTCCTACCTTCGAGCTACATCATCAGAATATCTTTGATAGTAAAGTAAATACGCATTATCTACCACAGCTAACAAAAAGAACTGATGATTTTAAATTGCCTACAATCAAAGTTATGACTTCGATTTAATTATTTTAGATTGAATTCCACATTATTATGAATGGAAATAATGTATAAAATATGAAACTTACCGATGCAAGATAAAGCCGCATTATCGTTTTCTTTGCGGGATGTATGCGATTTACATCCTTGCACTACACATGCCATTTTATATTATTATTTTAAAGTAAATTAAATTAATCGTGTTCTAAAATTTCAAGCAAAAAAACAATATTTTTAATTTATTATAATATATCACTTGACAACCCGATCACAATTTGACATAATGCTATTGACGTTAAAATACTTCAAAAAATAATGACGGAACAATTATACCGCTACTCATGTTACCACGTGACTTTTAATTAGGCAGTGTTAAATTACAACCTAATGGTTGTAATTGCAAAAAAGTAGCGCCAACCTTTGAAATAAAGAAATCGGGCGAACCTTTGCGCGACCTAATGGATATTATGGTGCGGCGCTCATTGTTTTTGCATTTAAATATTGATTGATATATTCTATTTATACCTAAGAATATGGAGAAGATAGAATCTATGCTAAAATAAGAACTAATTCATTGATATTTGTCTCATTTATATTATGTTTATACTCGTGTGACTGAAAGAGACAACTACTTGTCCTTGTACTTTTCTTTGAAAGGTTGTCACTATTTTTTGTAATTACAACCACTTGGTTGACTTATAATTTATAATACTGCTTAATTAAAAGTCACGTGGTAGCAAGAGTAGCGGCATAATTGTTCCGTCATCCTTTTTTGAAGTATTTTGATGTGATTTGTTATTGTGTCAAATTAGGTTGTCAAATGATCATCAAAACTAGTGACAACCTTCTAAATTACGAATGTAAAATTGTATATTCATCCCCTTCTGACTTCTTTTTAATGCCATAAGTGAAAATAGTATAAACGGTTGTATTTTGTAGCTATTTAAGGGCTCCTTCTATTTCTTAAGTCCAAATTCTTTGCATAAGCAAACGTATAATAAATATCCTTGCCTTAGTGTGACTCCGATGTGGGCAGTCGTATAGAACAGATCATCCATGTATCCGTGAAATATTAGCATTACAGTACCAAATGGAATGGCTTCTTATTGATGTATAATATCGATTGGTGTTTCTTATTTTCCGTCAGCATTTTTATTGTTTCGATGGGAGTAAACCGATTATTGCGTTATTATATTGTAGTTAAATAGTGGAACATGATATTAAAATTGATTGTTTAGGTTTTTATTTGTAATTTATTTATTTATATTTATCTTTCAGAATATTTTATGGTTAGTGAAGAATATATTGCGGCCTTTTCATATACAGCGATTACAGAACAGAGTAATTTTTTAAATAAAATGAAAGAAAACAACTGCCCAATTAATAATTAATCATGATGATGACTGTTCCACTATAGCCGCAGTTGGATACAATAATTACAGGACAAAATTGGAAAGTTTTCAATGGAACAATTAGATGACAGGCGTGGACCACAGTTTCCATTTGTTCCATACCTTTTATTTGTAATATTTAATAATAATAATAAATATTGCAAATATTTATTAATATAAAAAGAGGTGGCTTCGGGTCTAGTTATTAAACAGCGGTAGACAGTTACGTAGTGGTGCCCAGTCTCCCGATGCGGGGTAGTATAAGTATAAAGACCGTGAAGTGATTTCGTCGCGGTTCTGTACAGCTTGAATGTTACCGATTCCAATTAGGCCTGTGGATGTGATTGCTGTTTACAGTTATTGAATTGTAGTAGCAGTGACAGCTATTCATGGACCACACTCCAGCATAACATCAAGCGGGGCGCAGTCATATGTCGAATCACAAATTAAAAAAAAAAACGTTCGTGTTAATAACTTATATACTATATTTATATTAGTTAAACACAATGAAGGTGAATAACCTAAAAAATACATGTATTTAAAATTAAAATATTTACAGTAATTAACATAAGTTTAAAATAATTACATAAAAATACAAAATGCCGTCCCGCCCCGTCCTATAGAAATCATAAAGCTTACAACCACAGATTATATTATAGTCTTATATTTACTCACTAGATGTATACACTTATTTACTAGTCTAATAGCTTACACATGCATCACAAGATCTCCCGTTCTCTCTCTTATCGTTCTTAATTTAATTTAGGTCTCAATTTTAGTTTGGAACGAGGAGGAAGAAAGCGAGTTGCAAGATACATTCGAGTATTACATCCGCATAAAACAGGCTAATACGCTTGGGAGCATGGAATTTCAAGAAGCAATCTAAAGACCTGCAATGAATATTATTGTAACTCATTTTAATAACGATCTTTTTAACTAAATAAGCCGGTGAAGGAGACAAGCCATCTGAGGATAAAATAAAGAATTGTCGCTGCTGTCATTTTATAACTTAAGAAAGTATATTTACATTTAAATCTTTATTAATTAATCATATACAAACAAATACTATTAAATTAAATACTATTAAATAATATTTACTAGAACAAGGTATTCGAATCACACGAATATCGAATAATCGATTTTTATGACTGCGAATGACAGATGACTGTTCAGTAGTGTCAGGGGGGTGACAGCTTTGTTCTTAAGGTTCACACGAAGCGCTGCACAAAGTACGGAGTAGCGATGTGCAAGTCGAATGATTTCATTTATCGAATAACCAATTGATTATTGAACTAATATAATCGAATGATAATACTAATATTAGTAGCAACAGCAGTAGTGGAGAACTTACAAAATTACACATTTTATTTTTATCTGATTAAATTAACTCGTCGTATTCCATTGTCGCAGATCTACGACAAACAAAAAAAAACATTTTTTTCTTATTTATTTCTTTGTGTCTAATTGAATGATTGTTTTTATATATTAGTTTTGTTTTACTTTAATACGCGGACGATCATCTTGCTCGGACACGCTTGTTGTTACTTTTTGTTTAATAAAACAGTAGTAGTTGCAATAAATCCATAATACTAATTTTTAATCAATTTATTCGAATTGTCGAAAAGCTAATTTTTTAAACGAATGTATGCTAGTAAATAATTACAACGGAGTTTATTGTAATTATACAATAAACTCCGTTGTTGATTGTTAATAACTAATCCTTATTAACAATCAACTAAGTCGAATGATTACTGAAATCAATTAATTCGATTATCGTCATTCGATTATGCAACATCACTACTATGGAGTGAAAATGGCGTTCGCGTCCTTCTTGCGTGTTATTTTCATTGTGTTTTTGTTACTTAGTTTTTTGTTATTACTATCTGCTAAAGAAGTTGTTTTTAGAATATTATGTACACCCGGTAAGTTTTACTAAAATATCGCATATTTATTTGCAATAGTAACAATAGAAAAATCATTTAATGTTTGTAGGTTGATAAGGCTTTTATAATGTTGATTTTTGTTTTAGAATTACATGAAGACCATACATATAGCTGCAATGTTGAAGAACTATCATGCAGTATACGATGTTTAAGAGATAAACTACACATTTGATGCAACATAATTAATATATTGCTAAACAGATCAATCCAGGAAAAGTTTGTTTTGAAAATGGAAATGCCACATAAGTTGGCATTAGAAAAGTACTAAACATAATATATATATTTTAAAAATAAACTGTTTTGTTTTATTATCATAATATATTTATTTATTTTTAAAATAAATAAGGGAAGAATTTTTCTTTTTGCGAAGAACTCGTCGATATGCAGCCATTTTGATTTCCTTCGTCCATTTTGAGTTCCAAAATCAGCTTGTCAATATCAGTCATATTCGACGCTAGCGCTGCGTGTGAACTTTTAGAACTCGGTCAACAAAGTCAAAGCAGCTGTCCTATCTGTATTACTAGTATAATAGTTATCTGTGAGTAGTGTAGAGATTGGTCGAGACGGCGTGGTGAGTTTTAGCGCGTTGCAGCATAAATGGTATTTATACTCTTTCGTATTATATTATTTGTGGACATGTTTTATAATTTTAATGGATAGGTATTATAAAGTTACTAAGTGGACAATTTATTATCGTTTTAAAATACTATTTTCACAGCTAAATGTTGTTAGTGTTTTCGATCGTCCATTTTAGTACAATGGCGCACAATGTTATTTTCTCCTTTGCGAATTTGACTCTTTGTTATAATAAATATAATAAAGTACAAAATAAATTAATTAGACCAGGTTAACCTTATGATCTTACATAAGATTAATTTATTTTTACAAAACTACCGTGCTGTTAACTTATATTAATTAACTATGATCTCTGCCATATTATTTTTCTACCTATCCCTTTCAAAGTTATTATTTCGATAATTGGATTGCTTGTGTAGCTATGGCGATGCGTTTATGTATGAGTTAGTTAGATTTTTAATTTTAAGTGGCTTTCTACTCATACAAATTTATTTTTAAATTTTGTTTTAAGCTTAAACCAAGTAAGTTGTAAAATTTAGAAGTCAGATATGACGAAAGGGTATTCTGTATTATGATTGTTTATACTCGGATGAGCACATTAATGGGTTTGTTGGCCTTGACTCACTTACCACGATAAGAGTGATAAGTGGTGGCTTGTTTCCTTTGCCTTACATTACTTGTGCTCCAACAGATCTGATGATAGGATGCACAACTTAATAAAAAAACTGTTATTATTTAAATGGTTCAAAACTCAGCTCTACACAGTAGAAGTTGGTGCAAGAGGAATACCAGCAAAACCTTGCATCATCTTTTAAAGAATCTTGGCATCCCAAGGTCAGCCTTAAGTTAATTTTAGATCACGTGGTGATACGGTGGGGTCCTGGTTAGGTATAGTGGATAGTGAGCAGGGAGTTGAGTGTTGACATGTTGCAAAAAGGAATGCTGCCTCCACTCTCCTATCTGACATGTGATGGATGCGAAGAAATTGTTTCATTTTGTCTTTAGCAAAGTACTAAAATGGGAACCTTATATTAAAAGATCACCATCCCATTTTATGCTCTTTCTACACTATATGTAAAAAAAAACATAAAATGGATAAAAGAAGGCTTTGAAATGGCCTAATATTTTTTATTTTTTTATTTACATTTCTATACTAAGCTACTAAAGTGCTTAGAAACAGGACTATAAAAGTACATATATAAAAGATAAGTTGGTACAGGCATATCTTTTAGAACCTGTGCTCTCAGTTTGTGTAACCATTGCACTACTACCGCCTTGTGTGGTGGCTATTAATAATTTGTTGGCCAGTATAGTGACAGTTAACAAGGCAAATGTAAGTTGAATAGATTTTTCAGTCGCTGGACTCTTGAGATTTACTTTGTTTACCATGAGGCAAGTGAAAGTCAGATACACAACCAACTGTGGTGTAGTGGCAGTGCAATGGTTACGCAAACCACTTGCCGGTACCAATGTTTCTTTGATACATGTACTTTGGTTGTCCTATTTCTATGATACAAGTGCTTAAGTAGCTTAGTATAGAAATGTGAATAATAATAAAAAACTAAATAACTGCATTAATCTCAGTTGTATGGTCTAACTGGATAATTTTTTATTTAGTTGGCTCATAAACAGATAACACTAGGGAACAATGATCACTAATATCACAAGAGAAACAATTTTCTTAGCATCTATTTATTTTTCCTAGCAGTTGAAAGATCCATCACATGGCAAGGGAGAAAGTGACATGCTAATTATTAGCCTCCTGAGCAAACTCGTCACCCAGTGGCTATGCATTTCTTAATGATTGAAAAAAGGAGAACCCCAATCACACACGTTTGTTTTAAATAAATATATCAATCAATCAATCAAATTGTCACGCCTTTTTCCCACAGGGATAGACAGAGACAATGGAGCGCCACTTACCACGATCCTTACACAACACCCTTGCTTCCTTTACGTCTACAATTCTCTTCATACAGGCTCTGTGGTTATGGGCACTAGGCAACCTAGCTTTCTTGAGGATGTCACCTATTTGGTTGGAAAACACCCTCCTGGGCCTGCCTTGTTCAGATTCCATCCACATCAGATTTATAAATTCCTTTCGTCAATCTACTTTCACTCATCCTTACCATGTGCCCAAAGCATCAAAGCATTTCTTTGTCAATCCTTGTCACTACATCTTCTTTTAAACATCTATCACCCCATGTGCTATTCCTTATTCTATCCGCTGTCGTCACTCCACATACACTCCTTAACAACCGCATTTCTGCAGCATTAATTCTACTCTCATGCTTCTTCTGCCATACCCAACCTTCACTTCCATACATTAATGTAGGAACAAGCACCGCATTATGAACAGCTATCCGTAACTTTTGGGACATTATTAGGCTGTTCATTATACTATGGATGGCACCGTTCACTACATTACTCTTTTACACAATATCTTCATCACACTTCCCATCCCTAAATAAATAAATATATATACTAAATAAATAGGTATATAAACTCTCTTGATAAAAAAAATCCATGGAAGGCTAGGCAGAGGTAGCTATTATTATGTACTTTATTATTAGTATTATTATTTATTATTAGCTACTATTATGTACTTCCTTGCGTGAATCGTAGATCCATCATCGTGACCTCATCGCTCTCGTAGTATGTTAGCGTAGTTTATAAATCCCGGCAGTATAAAGAGCGCTGACTCTTGAGCTGTGCAATATAACGACAACAGGCGTGGACGAACGGTTTAGCGATTGGTTTGTTGCGCGTAAAGTCCCGGGTTCGATCCCCGGTCGAAGCAAATATTTATTTCATAGCTTTTATTTGTAATATTTAATAATTATATTAAATATTGCAAGTATTTGTTAATAAAAAAAAGGTGGATAAATAAAAAAAGCTTCGGGTCTGGTTATCAAATTGTGGTAGGTACCCAGTCTGCCGATCCGGGGTAGTACCACCACTTACAAGTATACAGACCGTGAAGTTATTTGGTCACGTTTCAGGATCAGCTTGTAAGTTGCCGGTTTCATTTAGGCCAGCAAAGTGGATGAGATTGCTACTCACAGTTATTGACATTCATTCATGGACCACACTTCGGCTTAACATCAAGGGGTGCTGTCATATGTTGAGTCACGATAATAATAATAATAAGAATCTGCAGATTAAAAGAGCGCTGGACGACTGCGGTGAAAAGAAGTCCGCGCATATAAACAGTCGTGCACTTAATTGATAATATTTTAAAACTTATACACATGCATAATATGTAAAGTAAGTAGGTAACAAAACTAGTTACTTGCTTTAATGCCAGCGCTCTTTTTATGCTGCTACCTAGACAATGAAAATAAGTAAAAAATATATATATGTATTCTGCTAGCTTGTATGATTTACCAAAATTTTTCCAGTGTAATGCAAGATAATCTTTTCTAAATGTTAAAATTATATTATTTTAATATTTTTTATTTTATTTACATTTCTATACTAAGCTACTAAAGTGATTGTATTAGATCAAACTAGTGTTGTATTATGGTATTTCTTTTCAGACTTGATGAAATGAAAAAAACACTATACATGCCTAAGAATGATCCGCCACCACCATCTGAACCACCCCCCAAACAACCTCCGCCGCCATCGCAGAAACCTCCATTGGTGTCAGTGACAACCAGTGGTCAATATAAGCAGATCAAACCAATATTGGTTAAGCCAGGAGACAAGAGAAAAATTAATATATTACTAAACAAATCCTCACTGGCACAAATAACACAACAAGCAGCATTACAACAAGCAGCATCACAACAAGCAGCATCACAACAAGCAGCATCACAACAATCAGCATCACAACAAGCAGCATCACAACAATCAGCATCACAACAAGCGGCATCACAACAAGCGGCATCAAAACAATCAGCATCAAAACTATCTTTCTCAGTCAACTATATAAATAATGCAAACCAGAAATACAATCCCGTCCCCACACCTGTTGAATCTGCAAAGAAGTCTCCAGCTCGGCAGTCTACATTTTTATCACCCTATCCGTCGCCGACGACATCTTCAACATCAAATATTGCAGATGTACCGACATCATCACAATCAAATAAAGAATCAGTTTCACAAGTTGGCCCGCAAGTGCCTTCACAAGCACAACAAAGAGGCCCAAAAGTTATGATACCATCTGCTCATCAACAATTAGATTTTCAAGGTTCGATACAATCAACTCGTCAAGGCACGGTACAATCATCCCCTCAGGCTGGGATACAATCAGAAGCTCAAGCTAAAATACAAACAGCCTCTCAAAGTGCTGTACAATCTGCATCACAAACTACGATACAACCAGCCCATCAAAATGTGCTACAAACAGCTTCGCATGCGGTTTCACAGCCATCAAGTCAAACCGCTATTGGTAAAAATCCAGTACAAACAGCTTCACAAATTCCTGTGCATTCAACACCTGCACACCAAGAAAGAACTGAAGAGGAAGAAGGTATATGCAGAAAATTTTTATGGGGAACGTGCGATAAACATTATACTCAGTGTAAATATGAGCATAAATTTCATATACCGTTTATGATAAAAACTATAAAATTTTGTAAAGATTTTCAAAATCATGGGTGTAGTAGACCTACTTGTACTTACCTCCATACTACGCGCGAAGAACAAAATGCGTTTATCACAAATGGAGAAATTCCGCCTTTGTTAAGAGAAAGATATTCTAAGATGGAGGCTAAAATTAGAGCACAAATGGGACTAACATCTGAGTCCACGCAACCAGCATTACCTATTCAACAAATGCAGATGCAAACTACAGGTCCAATTACTATGCAGGGCCCAATGCCTATGCAGGGCCCAATGCCTATGCAGGGCCCAATGCCTATGCAAGGACCAATGCCTATGCAGGGACCAATGCCCATGCAGGGCTCAATGCCTATGCAGGGCTCAATGCCTATGCAGGGACCGATGCCAATGCAGGGTCCAATGACTATGCAGGGCGCCATGTCACAAATGCCAGGTCCTATGCCACCCCAATATTCTATTCCGCAGGGATCAATGCCACAAGGCCCAATGCCTCAAGTGGGCACAGTTCCATCACCAATGCATCCTCAAATGCCTATTCAACAACATATGCCAGTTCACCATTCGCCAACAAGATTGAATGCTCCTGGAGCATCTCAACTGCAAGGTCCCATGCCATCACGCATGCCGGGGCCTGGGGCGCAGCCTACACGCCTACAAGGACCCATGCCGCCGTCACATATGCAAGGCCATGGCCATTCGCCGTTACAAAGTCACATACCACACGTCGCCCAACAGTTGCAGGCACCCATGACGCCTCAGATGCCAGGTCACCTTATACCACAGATGGTGCCACAAGGACAGATGTCACAGCAAATGCAAGGGCATATACCATCTAACCTACAAGGTCCTCCTATACCCTGCTCACAAATGCCAGCTTTAATGCCGCAGCAAACACAGTCCGATGTGTCGGGAAGTTTGCCAGCACAGGTGCCAGGACCGACATTAATGCCTGGAATGGGCCAGCCTATGCTGCCGTCTGCTCCCCGATTGCCGAATACCGACATTACCAATGGGAATTTGCAAACGACGGTAAAAACTCCAGTAGTTTCCTCGCACGCCTCTACTACTCCCGAAAATAAAATGGCGCCCGGTTCTTCAACAGGAGTACAAAATTATCAACAAAGCCATTCGACAATGTATCCACAAATGAACAATTTATCTTATGCCACAAATCAGACACAACTGACAACTCAATCTGTAATGCCAAGTAGCAATTCTATCAATTACTACGCTAATAATACGCCGGCATCGAATACAACACTAAGGTAAGTTTATTTTTATTGTGATTCGACATATGACAGCACCTCGCTTGATGTTAAGCTGGTGTGTAGTCCATTAATGGATGCCACTGCTACTACAATTCAATAACTGTGAGTAGCAATCACATCCACTATGCCGGCCAAGATGGAACCGGCAACTTAAAAGCTGATCCCGAAACGCGACTAAATCATTTCACGGTCTGTATACTTGTAAGTGTATACCCCAGATCGGCAGACTGGGTACCACTGCCTACCACTCTTAGATAACCAGACCCTAAGAAAATACCCACCCCCTTTTTTTAATTAACAAATATTTGCAATATTTAATATTACAAATGAAAGCTAAATATTTGCTCCGACCGGGAATCGAAGCTGGGACTTTACGCGCAACAAACCAATCGCTAACCGTTCGTCCACGCCTGTAGTTTATGACCTGAGTAATAAATATAAGCCATATAGTTCACGAACTATGCTCTCCATAACTTCCTAACAAGTGATCAGTTACCACACTCTGTTTTTGACGACTCCATTGGCGCATTGGTCCACCCACGCGGTACACGTAATTTTCAGGTTCTATTTGCGCGTAGTTTTGTTTCATAGGATTTATTTGTTAATCAATAAATAATAAGACAGTAAATCAATCAAATCTTAAGGCGCTCGTGGTGTAGTGGCAGTGCAATGGCTACGTAAGCCGAGTGGCACGGGTTGAAAACCACTCACCAGTACCAATGTATCATTGATATATGTACTTTGTTTGTCCTGTTTCTATGATACAAGCACTTTAGTAGCTTATTATAGAAATGTATAATAAAATGAATAATGATACAAAATTAAAAAACTGTCACGCCTCCGTGTCCGGTTGTCTAAGCCTAGTCTGCCGATCTGGGGTAGTACCACCACATAAAAATATACAGAGTTAGTCGCGTTTTGGGATCCACTTGTAAGTTGCCGGTTCCAACTTGGATGAAATAGTAGTAGTGAACTACTACTTGCAGTTATTTCACTATAGTAGCAGCCGCCCCATAATAGATCAATAGGCCAATGCTGTGTGGAATAATATATATTTATTTATTACAATCAATCAATCAATCAAATTGAGACAATGGAGCGCCACTTAAGCGAGTTGTGTAAGAATCGTGGTATGCTTCCTTCACATCCACAATTCTCTTCATACAGGCTCATATTTTATTTATTTCAGGTTTGACAAATCGAAACCACCACCTTTGTACATGGCCAACAATGAATACAATAAAAATAATCAAGTGACAAGTCATGTTCAGGAATATACAGGAGAAACAAATACATTTGTGGATTCTTTTAAAAGAAGACGGATTGATTGTAAGCATTTTATTATTAAATAGTCATAAAGTATATTGTTGCGAACTATCGCGTTTAGATATAATAAAAAGTAGGTGGTAGGTTGCACATCAAGTGAAATCTTTTATTTCATAAACATATTTGCTCAAACCCTTAGTGCCTTTTCACACGTTCCGGTTGCCACGTAGTCGTTGCCGGAACGTGTCAAAAGGTACTTAGAAAATCATAGATAATTTACTATTATAAATAAAGAACACCGTTGTCGTTTAGTAAAACAAAGCGTTTATTTTACCATAGTATTGTTTTTTTGTAGCACATTTTATTGGCAATTTGCGCTTTGGAGATGTAGAATTTGTTTAATTGGTATTAATTTATTGCGACTACATAGGCATTCACTAATTAGTTTATGCGGTTCTAACTAATTACACAATTAATCTTATAGGCTATAGTTTTATGCAACAATTTTATAATTTTGTTCAATCAGAGATTGTCAAAGAGAATTGCTAAGCGGGTGTTTGCGATTTCACTGATGCGATATGGGGGCGAAATTGTTTAATTGTATATTGTTGAGCATTTTACTTGAATAAATTCAATGTATTTCGTATAATTGTCAATTAGATTCATTAGTTCAGAAACATTTTAACCTTCGAAATCCGTAATATTTTCTTAGATTTTGCGCGAACATTGATTAATGAATTAAATAAATTTTATGCGGCTTACTATACTATCGAAATCCGCATACTGTGAATTTAATATTCCAGCCCTCCTAACACAGGGCCAAGCAAATTTCAAATATCAAGTTCCGCGTAAGTCTTATGTTACCATATAACTTATCACAGAAGCGAGCATGGCTATTTCTTGTTTAAGATAAATCGGCGCGATAAATATTTTAACTTGACTACAGACTTTTGCGCAGAAATGCAAGTACATTTTCTGAACCGGTCGACGGTTAGCGTAGGCGCGAGCTAAGCGGCGTGAAGTAACTATATGTTATTGGCGCGTGAGTGAGTGATAAAACTGCGAAGATTAAAAAGAAAAAACAGTGTATATTTGTTCGATAGGATTCAATAGTGTTCGGTTCTCCGATTAAGTATACTATTGTAAGGAGCTCGAAAAAAGTGAAAGCTCCTCGTCAACCTCAGCTTCCGCGTCAATAATAGACCTTTCGTAGTTATAATAGGAGGAGGGGTAAAACTGCAAGAAGAGGTACATTCGAACCTAAGCGAAGTAATAAGAATAGGAAATACAATGGGGAACAGCTCTCTAGTAAATAAGTGGCATGGTATTTTTAAACATAGTCGGGAGTCGATTGAAGACAGTCCTCGCTCAGGAAGGCCAGTTGAGGGCACCACGTCAGACATCGACGAAAATTTGGAAATAATTGTACTGGAGGACACCTGATTAAATAAATAGTTTTCTGCATTAGTTGGAGTATCAGATACCACAATTTTGTAAACCCTACATGACCCTACATGATGGGTATGACAGCGTTTTTAAGCCCAGAATTTCCGACAGAAATTAAAGTTGATGCTACTGGTTTTTGGGATTATGAAGGGATAATACTGATTTATTACAAAGAAAATGGAAAGACCATAACCGGAGAATACTATGCAACGATACTAAAAAAGGAGGCCATCAAGGAAAGACGACGTTACATACTTTACTGTTGTGGGGGACTTCAATGCAAAGGTGGGCACACGGAATATCAATGAGTAGAGAATAGGGTCACATGGATATGGTCAGCGGAACCAGAGGCAGGGCCGTCTTAAGCATATTCAGCGCCGGGGTGCGAAAGTCAAGGCTCTGCTCGCGTGGTCTCAGTGTAGTAGGTACCTATCAAAGTTTATGGCAGTCGGCATGCGCCCCCTAAGACTCTGCGCCCGGGTGCACCGCACCCCTTGAACCCCCGGGTAAAGACGGCCCTGATCAGAGGGGCCAGCGGCTGGTAGACTTCATGGAATTCGTTCATTGGGCAAAGCCAAAATACGAAGCTAAAAACTGAGGACATCGTAGTATATTTTGATGATGACCCATAAAAAAAATTCGAAAACATTAATTGTGAGACAGCATTTTTAAGGATTATCCACAAACCGTAATTTGACAAATTCGTAATAACAAATTCGACATCTCTAGCGGTAAATAAAATTCCCATCCTGAATGAATATGAATAAGAACTATGTGTAATCGACGCGTGAGTGAGTGATAAAACTTCAATAGTATTCGGTTCCCCGAGCACCCTTAAGGATCTCGGGAGGGGGAAACAAATTACGGAAATGCATAGTTTTCCAAGTTCTTTTTGAGGTTATGTTACCTACAGTCTTAATAATTTTACTTTTGGTAGCGACTAAATTTTTAACATCTCCGGCGCAGAGGGATATGCAGCTTCTCTGCCCTTGCGTAACAAAGCACAGGCACTCATGCTCGCCACCGCAGCTTCGGCTTGTTGGACGCAGACGGGCTGCCTACCCCTTCGCGCCTCCGGCTTTACAAAAACACTCTGGTATTGGGCAGACAAGTACCACGTAGAGTCGGGGTTGGCAGATTTTGAATTTGAGACAATTTCAACTTTACATTTATAGATAATACAAAATATTAAAACCTAATTACCTAATAGTAATAATAAACCGACGTAACGCGAGTACAAGCAGTGAATTAATGACACATTTTGTCATTCTTTTACAAAATTTATTTAATGAATGACAAATTCATACACTCGTCATTCAATAAAACATACAATATCGTTCCATTTCACTGATTATTGATTTCTATTGACAATTTTGCACAAACCTCGTACATTATTACTGATAATTTTACATTTACAATGCTTATAACGAAACGTTTTAATATTGTACGTCAAACATCGCGATATGTTTACAATTATTTTATAATTTTCAATAAATTCTAGCGTAAAAACTATGCTTCTCCGGGAATTGAAATTTTAGAAAATTATACTTCTTTAACAAACCTATCCATAAAAAAATACGGTGCTAATATCAGGTGATTGCAGACGTAAAGCTGAGCCGAAGCAAATTATAATTGTTTTAAGAGCTCCTAATAGATACCGGACTGTTAGTATTTCGTGCGACAGAGATAACACTCTACGAAGTCGAAATTAGCCGATTGTCTCAAACTGTCGCTTTTCAAGATCCTTCATGATACTTCCTTCTTTGACATCCTCATTCTCTATTATAGTGATTTTTGTTGTTTTGCAAATATTACCTAGTTAGGCACCCAATAAAAAAACATTGATTTCGGCTTCCGTCTAAACACAATCAAATCAAATTGTCTCGCCTCTTTTCCATAGGGATAGCAGAGACAAAGAAGCGCCACTTGCCACCATCCTGACAGAGTTGTCTCTTGCTTCCTTCACATCCACAATTCTCTTCATGCAAGCACTATGGTTATGGGCACTAGGCAACCCAGCTTTCTTGAAGTTGTCTCCAATTTGGTTGGAAAACACCCTCCTGAGCCTTCCTTGTTTAACGCATCCATTTACATCAGATTTATAAATTCCCTTCTTCAATCTACTTTCACTCGGCCTTTCCATGTGCCTAAACTATCGAGGCATTCCTTTGTCAATCCTTGTCACTAAATCTTCTTTTAAATCACATCTATCGGACGTTGTGCTATTCCTTATTCTATCTGCTATCGCACTCCACATACACTCCTTAATGACCGCATTTCTACAGCGTTAATTCTACTCTCATGCTTATTTCGCCTTCACTTCCATACATTAATGTAGGAACAAGTACCGCATTATGAACAGACATCCGTGACTTCTGGGACATTATTTGGCTGGTCATTACACTATAGATGGCCGTTCACTACGTTACCCTTTTGTACTCTTCTTTCAATATCTTCATCACACTTCCCATTTTTTGTAAACATACTTCCCATAGACAAGTTAGCGTAAACTTAGTAAAAAACTTTTTAACACCCGACTCAAATAGAGGGGTCTTTTAAGTTTGACTAGTCTATGTATCTGTGTGCCTGTCTGTGGCATCGTAGCTCCTAAACGAATGGACCGATTACGATGCGGTTTCTTTCGTTTGAAAGCTGACGTGTTCGAGATGGTTCTTAGCTACAATTGATGAAGATTTGATCAGAGGTTTCAAGGTCATCAGCTCGTTTTGTTAGCTGCGGTAGCGATCTTAGACACATAATAGGTAACATATCTCTGACCTATCATTTGAAACAAAAACGTATACAAATACATATGTGTTTTAACTGGTACCAATAAGCTAATCTGATGATGGAACTCGAAGGTAGGAGACGAAATCCTGGATGTGGTTAAACTTAATAGGTTTACTAAGTTTGGACTCTAAATTCGTCTTGACTGTAGGAAACTAAGTGTAGAAAAGTTAGTGCGATGAAATAAAACTTTCTGAATCTAAAAAAACTGATCATGGATCCTCTCAAATCAGTAAATCAATAAGAAATGGAACTATACTGCTTTAACTAAAATTGTTACTCACTATGAGCGTTTAGCTGGAACGGTTTCAAATTGATGACCTGGAGTATCTGATGATGCACCATCATGAATCCTCTCAGATCAGCAAATCAACAAGAGATAGAACTATAGTGCTTTAACTAAAGCTTTTAGCTGGGCCGTTATCAAATTAAAGACCGGGAGTATCTGATCATGCACTATCATAAATCCTCTCAGATCAGCAAATCAACAACCGATAGTACCATGGTACTATCGGTTGTTGATTTGCTGTTGATGGTGCTTAAACTAAAATTGTTACTCACTATTAGCCATTAGCTGGACCGTTATCAAATTGAAGACCTGG
Organism: Tinea trinotella; assembly: GCA_905220615.1. NCBI lineage: Eukaryota > Metazoa > Arthropoda > Insecta > Lepidoptera > Tineidae > Tinea > Tinea trinotella. Next base: position 9,805,981 of record HG992305.1, read on the forward strand.
AGTATCTGATGATGCACCATGAGGATGCAAGGGATATTAAAGGGATATAACTATTTAGCCATGACTAATGTTGTTTATTACTATAGGCTGTTGATAAGTCTAAAGAGGTTTCAGGTGTTTCGGGGGTTCCTTTAAAATTTTAATTTTATGTTACCTTTTTTTTAATATTGAGAAAATTAACTAAGCAATATATGCAAAAAAATGCATAGTATGTAAAAAATATCAAATGACAAGATTATTAGAATCGCAACATTGCAAAAAGATCATCTATGACAACTACTAGAGCCATTATATGCGAGTAAGGAAACTTCCATAACTTTTTGAAACAGTCTTCATGAAAACTGATAATATTCACTAAAAACTCTATATCGACAACAGAGGTAAGGTATTAATTAATTAGAATAAAACGCAAAGTAATGGAATATCAGAAATCGAAAAATAGAGAATAAAATGAGATATTAAAAAAATGTGAATATTGTCAGTGAGCATGACGACTAATCTTCGTAAAATCAATGAATCCAAACTTAATACGTTTCTAAAGTTAGAGTTAGTCTCCTAAGTAAACTTTCTTATAGCTGTAATGGTTCTGGTTGTTGCTATGCCAAATGTTTCACCTGTATAGTACAATATATAGGACTAGATACTTGTTTTTGCTATCAAAATTAATTTTTAATAGTAATCACTGCAGTATGATTACCACTGAAAATGTTTTATTGAAACGCATTTACAGTATTTGGATTTGTTGCTAAAGTACAATGGAGTAAGCCGCTAAATAAAAACTAAATACGGATTGAATTGCAGTACCAATTAAATACTACCTATAAGATACCTATTGTAATTTTTAATATAATTATATGTAATCATTAGCTCGGCGCTTATTATTCTTTGTCCACAGTGGCTCTGCCAAACCCCGGAGCAGATCGTACACGAAGTACAGACAAAGTATGCGAGGACTGCGTTCAGCGGAATATAAGGTTTGCAACATATGTATAAGTTGTCTATATTGTTCAAGTATATATTGTATAAGGAATAAATTATATTAACAATTTTACATAAAGTGCAAAGGCACACGCGATATTGTTTTTATTAATGAAGCGAATTTGTAGTAAGATACACCTGATAAGCAAGGTGAGGTCCTAGAGCGCCGACGAATGAAAATTCTGTCCAACACTTTGCCGGTCCAAAGTCCATTTTAACCTCCACTTTAATCCCTCTAAATCTTGTTAGACAAAGAAATGACGCGCTAAACCCCTTAGTTTGTCGCTTTTCGATCAACAGAGTGTAAACGCTTTGTTCACACAGATCATGATGTACATCGTTCCGATATTATAAATAGAATTAATACGTGTTACGGTAAATATTATTATTAACCCCAATAAGCTCGGTAAATGTGATAAATGTGTTTTTTTTATTGTTGTTTATTGGTGCCTCTTGCAATACAATAAATACGATATTGTATTTATTGTATTGTAGTATTGTAATGAAGTAAACTTAAACCTAGAACTCCCGGCCTAAAAATCAAATAGTATATTATCAATTTATCTTTATATATACAGTGGAATCGAGATTACTCAGATTTCAAGATTACGACTTAACAAGATATTCGAGATTTACTTGCTAAAATTTCGACTTATTAGAGACGTAATATCAAAATATATTTATGAGCTGTAAGTCCAAATTTCAAAAAAATCGACTTAAGTTTTATGGTACATATTTATTTAAGGTTAAGTGGTTCAAAATATGTCTATCAGAATTTGTATTATAATATCTCGTCCCCCAAGATACCTAAACGTGTAGCATGCATTGGTCAATCTAAAATAGCTTTTAATGATTTCTTACCTTATAAACTATTAACACGTCCTCATGTTAAACTATAGTGCGGTCTATGAGTGAAGGAGACTGCTTTCAGGATTGGCTCTAATAAGCACTGTGCCGGTCTTGTGAGATGCCTCTTTACAATGGCCTCGCAGGATCCTGTATTATAAAACAAAGGAAAGACATGTTTAGAAAGGTTGTGGGGTACCTATCCTCACCCAAACCGAGAGCACGGGTTTTTACCAATGTACTTTGACCATCCTGTGACTATGATACAAGCACTTTAGTAGCTTATTATAGAAATGGAAATAATCAATCAATCATATTGTCACGCCTTTTTCCCATAGGGATAGGCAGAGACAATGGAGCGCCACTTGCCACGATCTTGACACAACTCCCTCGCTTACTTCACATCCACAATTCTCCTCATACAAGGTCTACGGTAATATAAACTAGCAAGGCTATGAGTATTAATTACTTTTACCAAAACAGTAACCAATTAAAATAATGAAGTCCTCTGGTATTTATCACATTTATCGTAGCAATTTTTTTATTTTTATTGTGACTCGACATATGACAGCATATGACGCTTGATGTTAAGCCGAAGTGTGGTCCATGAATAAATGTCCCTGCTACTACAATTCAATAACTGTGAGTAGCAATCACATCCACTATGCCGGCCTAGATGGAACCGGCAACTTACAAGCTGATCCCGAAACGTGACCAAATCACTTCACGGTCTTTATACTTGTAAGTGGTACAACCCTGGATCGGCACACTGGGAACCACTGCCTACCACTCTTTGATAACTAGACCCGAAGCAAATATCCATCTCTTTTTTTTAATAACAAAAATTTGCAATATTTAATATTATTAAATATTACAAATAAAAGCTATGAAACAAATATTTGCTCCGACCGGGGATCGAACCCGGGACTTTACGCGCAACAAACCAATGGCTAAACCGTTCGTCCACGCCTGTCGTCAAATGCATTATATATTACTATCATAGTCTAAATAATTATAAGACTCTGCAATTAAGAGATATATATTGTTTATAAGTATTATATGCGGAATATAAATTAATACAACGTAAAATTGCAATGCAATGTTTTTTTTTTAAATTACATTATTAATTTAATATTCTCTCAGTTTTAATATGTCGTCATAATAATATTATGCTGGCAACATTCCATTTAATTAAATATATTAATAAATTTATTATAAAATGCAAATTAAAATTTAATTACACTAATTTGATAAATATTAGTATAAATTATTTGATCACATTTAATATATTTTTGATAATAACTAGTCATATCAAATTTAAATTAAGGTGTATATATTTTTTTAAAATATTTTTAATTAACATAGATGTTATTTGTGTGATATTGTTTTATGACTAGTTAATTGTTAATAATATAACTCAATATTTGAAATATATTTGTTTTAATTGTAGGTTAGCGGAATCCAACAAAATCATTGAGACGATGATGCTTGATGAGGCTGACAGAGAATTACTTTATACGCAACGGGTGGATAAAATTAATTTTATAAAAGATGTGTTCATAGATGTTATTGGCCATGAAAATAGTTATTTACTAGAAGGATATCTTAACGTGAGTTAAATGTTTGATTTTATATAATAATTATATAAAACGAACTGTATGATAACCTAAATAAATATTATTTTCATTAAAAAGGGAACCCTCATTGGTGGACTAAGGAACTGGAATATACAAAGGTTCTTCGCAGAAAAGGCTTGTCAGACATTTTTTGTAAGTAAAAATAAAACTGAAAATTAATCTAACCTTATTCCCGAATTGGTTGGGAGAGCTTCTTGTAAAAATAATGAAATGTAAATTGGTATTATGGCCTTTGCGCTGCTCAGTCATATTGATGCATTAAACAGGAATTTTAAATTAAAAATGAACGATATACAAAGTTCTAATATTGGGCTAATACATAAATTTATTTGTTTTACAACATGATGTTTCATTACTTTACATTAAATGGCGCTGTTCATGATCTTGATTATGTTATAGTTGAAAGAAGTTTCAATTTAACTTCAAATACGAAATATATCAAAGACTATACTTAGTTTTTTAATCGTTTTAAAAACTAGTATTACTTTTTATAATGCCATCCATGAATAAACTAAAGCCTGTGTCCTATTTAATTTATACTTATATTTTACAGAGTGATTCATCAAAGCCCTTAAAAATTACGTATCTCGTGCGAGCGTTGACATCTGCCGGTGCAGTGGATGATATGGTAATAAAAATTTGATTGCCTTGTATTAATAAGTGACCGAATTATGACTCCGTAGGTTTTATGAAAATAAGTACTTTCACCCATTCAATTTGCTCTAATAATTATACTGAAACAATTTGTTATTATTATTTTATTTACATTTCTATACTAAACTACTAAAGTGGTTGTATCATAGAAACAGGACAACCAATATTAAATATACATTGTTACTGGCGAGTTCATTGGCGGATTCATTGTTATTGAATCCGTGCTCTCGGTTTGCTAATTATTGCACTGCCACTAAGCTCTATTGGACGACACTAAGGTCGCCTTAAATTGATTAATTGGTTTTAATTTTTTCATTAAGGCGCGTTATTTTATTTCGACTTGCCTGATGGTAAGCAAGGGAAAGTCGAAGAGCGCGATACTGAAACGGTCGATTTAGTTTGTGGTTTCTTCAGTAGTAGTAGTAGGCCAAAGTGATGCGCACATACTGGTCAGAGTATTTTAAAAAAGTATGAAAATGCCTCTTTGAACGCAAGGCGACTAAACTACAGCGCGTAGTATTATTAACAGTATAAAATGAGGATCAGGTTAATTAATTTTTTATTGAATATGTTTGATATTGATAACACTTTGTTATTTACAGGGTTCAGAAACGAATCGTCCCCTTGATTTTAACCAATTAATAAGACTGTGTAAGTATTTTATCTCTACTAACTGTAACTATAAGTGTTGTACTAGCTATCATTGCATTGTGTGTAAAGGCACACACTCCTGTAACTCTCAGGCATGGATAAAATGTTTTTTTTATCGTGACACGACATCTGACCTCGACTGGCCTGATGATAAGCAAGAGGAAGTCCAAGAGTGACGACGACTGGAATAACCGAGTCAGTTCCCGGCTGCCCCAGCCGCCGCCACTATGCCGGCCTAAGGTGCTTCTTCACGCATCGCTTAAAGGTACCAATGTCATAGGATGAAGAGAACACATGGGCTGGCCAAGCATTCCACTTGTCAATTGTTCTACAAAGAAAAGACGCACCGAACTTTTTAGTTCGACTGCCGATTCGGTCGATAAAATGTGGATGCTTTCCCCGACCTGTGCGGGTATTACGGGTGTGGAAGGACGAGGTAGGAATAAGGTTAAAGAGCTCTTCGGAACATTCTCCGTGGTATAGGACGCACAAAGCCGCCATGTCTCTGCGTAGTTGCATGGGCTCCAGAGATGCAGAGTTTTCATGAACATGACACGAAAGCCGACTCAATGTGTTAAGGTAGTTCTTAACAATGATGCAAAATTATATTATCATATTCTTTTGTATAAAGAGAATTGTGGTAGTGAGGGAAGCAAGGGAGTGGTGTCTGGATCGTGGCAAGTGGCGCTCTATTGTCTCCGCCTGTCCCCGTGGGAAAAAGACGTGACAATTTGATTTTTATTATTACTAGATTACCAATAGTCGCACGGAGACCTTTACATTTATGGAATATAAATTTTAGGTCGCGTGGAATTAAATACAAAGATAACAGATAGTACTTTATTAGCCATCAAGTCTAAGACACCTTTAGAAGACCCTAAAAGTACTGTAAAATTATATGACCCTAAACGACCTCCACCTGCAGGGAGTAATACAGCGCGTAAGTAATTCATTTTAATAGTATATAGGTTTAAAATTAACCACAGATTTAAAATTATTGGAATACTGTGGGAAAATATAAACGTCCCATAGTATTAATAGACGACAGGCGTGGACGAACGGTTAGCAATTGGTTTGTTACGCGTTCCGGGTTCGATTCCCGTCAGAGCAAATATTTGTTTCATGGCTTTTATTTGTAATATTTATTAATTGTTTTAAATATTGAAAATAATTGTTATTAAAAAAATAGATATTTGCTTCTGGCCTGGTTATAAGCCGAAGTGTGATCCATGAATGAATGTCACTGCTACTACAATTCAATAACTGTGAGTAGCGATCACATCCGGCCTAGATGAAACCGGCAACTTACAAGCTGATCCCGAAACGTGACCAAATCACTTCACGGTCTGTATACTTGTAAGTGGTGGTACTACCCCGGATCGGCAGACTGGGTACCACTGCCTACCACTCTTTTATAACCAGACCCGAAGCAAATATCTATCTCTTTTTTTTAATAACAAATATTTGCAATATTTAATATTATTATTCGACCGGGAATCGAACCCGAGACTTTACGCGCAACAAACCAATCGCTAAACCGTTCGTCCACGCCTGTCGTCTAAACCTGTTGTTTATATAAGACTGTTATACCCCAATATGCTCGAATTGTATTTTTCCTTATTTAGGTTGTCATTATTTTATTATGATTTGATAAGTGACCTTGATGGTAAGATTATATTACGTGATGACCATAAATATGTTGCACTCAAATCTTCTAATATATGATTTGCAGTTGTTTCAACTTCAAGTGCGAGCGGGTCTACATCAACTACTTCAACGACAATTGCTCAAGCTGGTCGAAGAAACCCTTTCTACGACCCCAAGGAGCCAAATTACTACGATTAAGATTATTTAAATTAAGGTATAAATAAAACCAAATGATTAATAATGATGCCAAATTATCAAAATATTGATATTGTTGCTATGCCTAGAATAAATGTTATAAGTGCCATATTAGTATTATGTATACAAAAGACTGATATTATCCGAATTAAATGGAAATTTATAGAATAGCAATTTGATCTGAAGAACTGGTGCTAGTTGTTTAGGTAAATATTTAAGAGGCTTTACACACTGCACCGCAGCGACGCGGCGCTCTTTACGAAATCCATGTGCGTTCACTGTGCAAATTACACTCGGCAATAAGATTAGCAAGTATTTTTAAATAGTCAACGATTTACAGAAATAAGATTTCGAATGTATTTCAATTTTCCAGCTGTTATTTCATCCGTGATAATCTGTGAAATTCAACATAATATAAGCGGCAAATAAATAAGTTCAATTAAAACAGCTTTCTTAACGTCAATCCATCCACTATTCGCGATCATGAGTAATCTTAACTTTGCGTTGCGTGCTAGTCCGCCATCACTGCGGTGTACTGTGTAAATAATGGCTGTTACAATGTAAAATAACTAAATGTACTATGTATAAATATTAATTCACAAAAAAGTATTTGACTGCAAGACGTCAATCGAAGATATCATTCCATTTAGTCATTAAATATTACATGTTTTCATTATATTTAAATTATTGGTGCTATGTAAGTAATTTATGTTTTAAAAACTGTGATTCCAACGACATATATATGATATATATATATATATAAATATATCATGTATACTATGTAATTAAAATCATGTAATAAGTACTGTCTGGCGATTAGTATGTATAATTACATTCCATTAAAAGTCTGTTCAGGCGTCACAAGTAAATCGTAGTATAATGTTAACCTATAATATTATAATAATATAACATTAACCTAAGATTTTGCGCGAACATTGTTATCAAATAAGATATATTTGCGGCTTACTATCGCGTTTATTTTAATTATTTTAATCTAGTATTCGTCGTTTCATTTGTCATTTTTATCAAGGTTTCCAAAACAATCCCAATGTTTTTCAGTTTTTAATTATGTCCGGGTTGTTAATTCATATTTTTGCAGAAGAAACTTATTGTGTCTTCCGGTCTTGCAGTTTATCGTACATGGGACTCAAGTTTGTGTTTTACACAGACTCAGATATTTGATAACCGCCGAACACTTTCTCTATTATGGATAACTTTATAATTTAGGAAAAAATAACTAATATGCAAGGCAATTCAAAATAACTTATATCAATAGAGAAATTGGACGGCGGTTATCAAACAGGTGTGATGCACAACCCAAAAAAGACCCTGTGATACACAAACCTCAGGCCCAAGTCCGATAAACTACAATTCTGGACAGCCTCTTCTGCAAACATTGCGGCAGTCTCAAACAGCATAGTCTTCGCGCGATCATGATATTTGCAAAGCCTACGAAATGTCGAATTCAAATAACTCATATTATGTATGTGACTAACAGCAATGCAAAAACATTATTAACATAATATATAATACATTATGGTTTGGTTGTGACGAATTGAACTTCATTATGTATCATTTAAGAGATAATTATGTATTAAGGACCACTGCATTTGCGTCTATTTTTATTAGTTTTAGTAATATTGTAATAAGAGTTTTGGCATTCGAATGAAATATTTTATGTAAAGGACATTATTCATTTTGTATGAGGACTTGGGTTACATTGTATTAACAGTTACATATGCATTTTAAAATAGTTTAATGTACAAAGATTACAATTTAATTGGAAAACATTCCTGATATGTATAGTTTAATAGTGCAAAATGATTAAACTATAATTTTGACAGTTTAAAGCCGAACTGTTAATATGGCAAGTCTTCGTGTTTGAGAAATGATACAAAATCCATCTTATTTTTCTAATAACTCAATTGCACAACAAGAAATGCGTAACTGTTATTAGTTTTATCAATACAAGTATCGAAACTACCGTTTATATATTTTTTCATCTTTGGGCATTACAAAAATAACCCAAAATGAATGATGTCCTTTATACTAAATATAAATGTCGCATAATTGCATTTGCCATTGTATAATTCTGCGTTATTATATATATAAGGTTGGGGAAAATGTCTTTTTGTATTTTATAAAACGTATTGTCTTTATAACTTATTCCTATTAGTTGTACTACTACTTTGTCGGTATTAGTTAACATATTTCGAGAAAAGTAGGTTTATATTTGGGGCAAGATTTTTCTAGTCATTAAAAATATTAAGATTACTAGTCCATTCACATGCTACTTCGAAGTGCCTGAAAAGTCAATGTATCTGTAGAACATTATCTTTCTTTAAAGTAATCTAGTCATATTAACTATTTACCGAAAACAGTCCATTAGGTTTAATAATATGAACCGTACCTTTATCCAAAGACTAGACAAAAAGTAGTCTTGTAATTTCAGTATTACTTCTCAAGATGTTTTAATTATATTATATTACCCTTTAATAAGTTAAGAATGTGGAAACTGTTTAATAATCTAGTCAATAAAGATAATAAGATAATAATACAAATAAATACGAAAAAAAATTTTCCCCAATTAATAAAAAAAAGAGTCATAAATAAGAACTTATGTGATATGGTGATAAAATTGAGACTTAGTAACTTTCTAATAATCTCTGAGTCAATATAAAGTGTATAAAAACTTTACAGTAGGCAACAAATGTACTCGTTCAATAAACAAAAATTAATAAAAATTTTAATGCAAACCTATAAAAATATTAATTTATGATTCGTAATTTCCGAAAATTATGTATTAGTCCACTTAGTTCAGTCAATTGTATTTGTCTTGCAACAGGTGGTGCATTAACGTAATTAATTCTATATATAATAAAAATCTATGTTATCGACCAACAAGGGTTTCTCTTTAAAGAGAGATACCAAAATTATTATTTTTTAAATTAACTGCTGAACTGTTAGTACTCTGGTTTAGGAATAGTATGTTGATGGAATCTGGTAAGAGTCAAGAGACAGAGGAATCGTGCTTACACCAACTTACGTTACCAAAAGGCGCGAGGTCGAATACATTTATCACAATACCATTACTATTGCGATAATAAATTTATCGTTAGATAGAAATAGAATGGCATTTGGATGGAATTCAAGCTAAACCAACCAATCTGCAGTAATGTTGGAGCCTGTAATAGGGAGTATATAAGAAGGATGGAATAAAGATTTTACCCTATATATACTTTTTGCACCACCGTTTTCAAATCAATCATTTCATTCAATCAAAATCAATCAATTCTAATCCCACCATTGGCTGATCTAACTATACTAGTCTGTTAGATTTCATTTTAACAACTACTTTATTCTGTATCTGTTTACGATAAGTATTAGTAGTTAAAAATGGCTTTTTAGTGCCGAAAACCAACGGATAATAAAATAAATAAATTTGTAATATTATATCATAGTGCTCTTTGACAATGAGGATCAATATCATGGATATCAACGTCTTCCTTTAAGTATAATACTCTATATTGTGCTTTTGCACGTGATAATAAAACGTTTTTTTTTATAATAAAAGTTTTAAAATGCTTATTAGTGTATTTCTCTATTATCCTTTTTCATATATTAAATGTAAAAATGTTTCATATTAAATGCAATTAACATGTTTATGACTTTTCATCTCCTTTTCCTCGATATTAAAACAGGCACTTAACTTTAGAATTACTTTTTCATACAAGATGTTGAATGAATTAGGTTATTCTTTAGTGCGATAATTATGTGCTGGCGTATTGTTTGCGTTACTATTTACTTTAACAGTCCAAACTAAGAGTGTCAGTTTTTATTTTACAGCGTCACGTGCAGTTATGGAAATTTTAAATGAAATTGTTATGCAGTTGGAGCAGTATGGCAGTTGCATTAAGAAGATTAATTTTAGGTCTCATCAATGGGTACCCTATTTCGATTTCACAAAATCTACAACAAATGGTAAAACGTGCCCTAAGGTCCTGAGTAATTAAATTGTAAATAACTCGAATTACTGTCTAATTATACCGGGTGTAAAAAGGTGTGGAGCCATTCCGTGAACCAATAAGTGGTTGTATAATAATGCTTTGCAAACAAAGGAGAATATTTAGCCCTTTTTTTATTTTGACATTTATTGCACTAATACCAACCAAATAACATAATGAGGCCATTATATATTAAAATAAATTAATAGTAAAAAATATTTTAATTCAATATATGGTTATCATTGTGTTATTGTATCTAACCTGATCATTTCATTTATTGGGCCATTGTTGATTAGTCGTATGCACGAAAACATAGTACAGGCAAATTCTGCAATAAAGAGACCTTCTAATGGCTTAACTCTACTTAAGGCCACGTACGCTTGACCAGCAGCGAAAGCAAAGTCAACCTTGCATTTGTGTATTTAAAATTTAGATCGTCGACCTAATCCCGCAAACATCTAACTAAACCTGTTTCATCATATTCAATTCTAAAAGAGATCATGAAATTGTCTATAATGGTACCAAAATGGCGCATTTCTAAATAGGCTATCTACTGACAGATCTCTTATATTTGTTCATATCGCGTTAGTCTTGACCATATTTAGGTTAATTATGTTGTTTATCTTATAAATGTGTGGACTTACAATAAAAATATGGCAATAACCAGCAAACCCTTTCATTTGGTACCCACATTATGAGAGTGCAAAAATAACTAGTTCACCATCTTGAGCGGTTCGCCATTTTGGATTTTGAATAGTCAATTTATTTTCGTATTTTCTCAGCAAACCCTTTTATTTGATACCCATATCATGGAAATCCAAAAATAACATTCGCCATCTTGGCCCGTCCGCCATATTGAATTTAGAATGACATCACTTAGCTAATTCAGTCGTCGTCACTCTTGGATCTCCTCTTGTTTATCATCAGGCGGGTCAGTCTCAAATGTCGTAAAATAAAAAAAATGTGTAGGGGGAGGGTGTACGCGCATGGGTGGACGAGTGGTTTGGTGTAGGTAAACAAAGGGATTACTATGTGTCTTTTTACACCCGGTATGTATAAGCATAATTTTTTAAAAACATATCCAACCCAAATAAGTAATCAACTGGATGTCCAATCTGTTTTAACATGACCAATACGAAAATAAATATTCACCATACATACAAACACTGTTTAGCCAGATAAAGGTATATATGATAATTCAGAAGTATCTTAAATGTAAGTACACATTAAGGCAGGCAAGAAGTATTGAGAACCTAAAATATTGTAACGAGTTGAGTGAGTACTTGAAATAGCACACATGGACAGGGTAGAAAGCACCCCAGCACAGGTCTGGGGAAGCATCCGTATTTTGTCGACCTAATCGGCAGTCGACCGAATCGGCAATTTCTTTGTAGAACAATCGACAAATGGAAAACTTTGCCAGCCCATGTGTTCTCTACATCCTATAGTCTTAGATCCTTCAAGCAATGCGTGAAGAAGCACTTTTGGCCGGCATAGTGGCGGCGACTGAGGCAACCGTGAAAATTCGGTTTTTTATAGTCGTCGGCACTCTTACATCTCCTCTTGCTTGCTATCAGGCGGGTCGAAGTCCGATGTCGAGTCACAAATAAAAAAAACCTTTCACCTCTTCCCATTTCTTTATGTATGAAAACTTTCTCTTCAAATTACAAGAAAGTAGTCTATGAACTTTATTACCTACTACTATTACCTGTCCATTTGTTTTTTCATTTTAAAATTTTCATACAAAGCATGAGATAAAACCTAAGGCCGGCATAGGAAAGTATAAATAGAAAGCTAAAAGTAGCCATGTGCTCCTAGACCGTGGAAACTTATAGATATACCATTGTCATTTTGCCTTGTTGTGGATATTGTACATCCAGCAGAGAGTATGCATGGCTCAATTATGCTGAAACCAAGACTAAAGGGCTTGAAAATAAAGGTGAATGTTTATATTAGCCGTTTAGTGCAAGTTATGAAACTAACATTAGTGGCATGGACACAAAAAAAATAAGAGGATAGTACACATAATATGATTGTTTTTATTATCACCTTTTTATTCATTCAAAATATAAAAAATATTAGATTTTATCCTTCATATGAAAGAATCTCAAAGTTATACATACATATTTAATTTGAAATTTTAAAATATCTTACATGATAATGTATAACTGTAAGTAATTATACTTTAAAGAGTAAGTAATTGTATAAAAATTGTTTTATTTTTGTTATTGGACTTTATTGGGATATTGTTACATAGGGCCAAAGTGAGCAAACAGCTTTCCTCTCACTAATAGGTTTTTTTAATTACCAATATTGTATGGTTTCAGCAATCACTTGAACTTTTATAAATAAACAAGTCGGTCATAGAATTCCTAGGCTTAATTGTAGTCTAGTGATTTAATAAACAAAACCATTTCAGTCATGAAGGCTGAATTATGAAATGGCTCCATATTAGATATACTCAACACTTTTCCTACAAATCTGCTAGATGCGCAACATACTAAACTCAACTCGTTATAAAACTCAATACATTTCTAATAATATATACAACAAATTCATAAATTATGTATATTGAAACCAATTTGCCATTATTACAGCAAAGAAAAGGTATTCAGTTTTTATACAGAGTTTATGTTACATATTTTAATAAAATTTACGATTGTTAAAACAATATGGAGTAAAAAATACGTACCGTATAATATTTAGATCTTGAAATTAAAACGCAATTAGAAAACTATTGGATTTTCAGAAAATTCTAATTGGAAAACTCACACATTACATTATCACTTGAATATTGTATCTTGTTTAGTTTATTTTCACTTTAAGATAGAATTTCATCACAATAAATCATTTTTAACTAAATTGAGAGATAGCTATTATATACTATGTGTGACATCTGACAACTCTCCTGTGTTTTAACCTCGTAGCGACGTTGTAAGCGGAATTTGATATTTAGTGCCAGGACCATACAAAGGAAAAATATTAGGACCCATTTTTTACATTTAAGTTAATTATTACCAATTTTATTATAATAAATAAATTTATTTCTATGAATAGGTGATGAGGACCGATTTTATGTTTTTTGCGTTCGTAAAATGCACGATGCGATAGCCAATAGTAGACCTTGCATTTTGACATTTGCAAATACATGCATCTGATTGGTTGTATTTGCTTCACATCATAAAAAGCAACCATTAAGTTTATTTCGTAGTTGTTCTAAAGCCAAAAATAACTGTAAAATTAGGGCGTTTCAGTACGAAATAAACCATTTTTTATTATGTGAAAACATGTAAATTTGTAAAATGAAATGAAAATATGTTTTGACTAGAAATGCGTTTGGTTTTCACACTTATAAATATAAAATATATTTAAAAATGAAATCAAAGCATGTCGAATTAAATCTGTCTTAAAGGAAAATCTGTACTACTTATATTTAAACATGTGCTACAATAACTTCACTGTAACATTGATATTTTAAAACAGTCAGAAATATTGCAGAGTATTAACGATCACAGTATAATTCAGTGCCAGAATAGAAATGTTACGGGACTGCAGTATTTTCACAATAAAATATAAACTATTTTTGTACATAGATAAATTAGCGCGAATAAAGTTTATTACGAAAATAATTCAAATTAGTGATCGACTCTCTATTTTCAAAATAATACACTTAATCATTTAAGTGTATATTTTGAAATATTACACCATACAAGAAGTTGTATGGTGTCATATTTAAGTTGCTAGAGACCATTATAATAACTTTTCTTCGATGTAATACATTCCACATAAAAATGAATATGATGAAGATAAGGTACCAATAGTAATGACCAATAAAGCAAGAGTTAAACTTTTATAAAATTTTCGAGGGAGTCTTGTAGTGAAGATAAGGGTTGACGGCTTATACTTTAATAAATCTTGAGTACTCAAGAAAGAGGACAGACAATCAACACGTGTCAGATGTAGTTGCTCGCTTTTTTAGAAACAGATTGGGGCCGATTGTGATCTCGAATCTTAAAATTAATTTTATTCATATATCTATTGGAATTATTACGGACTCATAAAACTGATCTCGACTGTATTAATAATATATTTGGCGTAAAAGCGGCAAATAAATACGGTAAACACATTTGAAATTTTGATTTTTTGAGAAGGAAACCATATTTTTTTGAGATATAGCGAAAAGCATTCACACATTTTGTAAATTAAATGTACAATCAGCATGAAAATGGTAATTTTACACAATTTTTATAATGCCAATTTATCCTGATTTAAGTACTTACAATGAGATTTAAGTACTAGAAATGTCAGAAATCGCGAAAAACTTTTCGGATATCAGTGGCAACACCGATATGTTAGCGCCACCTTCAGACGCCCGACAGCCATCTAACGATGTTTTATGTGTGCTATACGTGTATCTATATACGTATAGCACACATTGTGGGCGCACTAAGCTATCAAGCAAATGGCCGTTTCGGAACGATTTTGTCGGATATATATGAAAACAGTACATGGTGTCGGCTATTGTCGTCCGACACCGATATCGGATCGGATAATGTGGCTACCTTGCAACCGGTCTGTGACTTATGATAGTTTCCATACTCAAACTTCCTCAGAGTCTTTTAATCACAGTAAAAAATAGGAGCGTTTGGCAAATAAAGAATCGAAATAAGAACAAAACAAAAAAAAGTGTTTTATTTTTTTACGCAAAAAAATCATTAAAGTAGGTGAGTTGTTTTTGTTTGTCATATTTAAAGCTTACATGGTGGAATATTCATTATATGATAATATATCCTTTTTAAGAGTCACGAAGACGTATTTAAATATTTAATGAAGTATTTGCATATTGTATAGTGTAATAGGATTAATTACGTAAATATTTCATTGCAAATATAATTGTGAACAACATAATCTACAACGATGGATAGCCGTAATTTAAACAATATAAATAATAAAATACATTGTGATTGTGAGAACCAAAACAATTGTGATTATGAGTAACTTTAAAAGCGCCTTAGCGCGCAACTGCCTAGCGACACTTGCGAGCTACTGCCGAACGCGTCTAAACGATGCGAGTAATGTGCGAGCAGGCGAGTGAAGACAAAAAAAAGTTGGAAGCATATAGAATGCGAGCTACTGTACAACTCGTAAGATGCGTCCACATGATGCGAGTTGCTAAACTGTAGCCACTCGCTAGGCCGACTCGCACGCTAGCTCGCATCGTGTAAACAAACCAGGCAAATGTAAACAAAAACTAGAGATGGGATGCGTGTAAACAAAAAATATAGATGCAACGTGCCACACATAATATCACAACTTCAAAACTTAAGTAGCTACACAACCAAGTTTTACAAGTCTTAGAATAATAAGAAACTGGCTTCCATTAGCAATATAGTTCAATGTATCATTAGCTATCTTCAATCAATGATTAACTACATAACGGATCAACGTACTAAAAACAGACCGCGAAATTATATCAGAATAAAAAATAACAGCCCTATGTTAATCCTTAACACTTCTGCTTATAATTATTATAATCTATGATGACAATGTATTATACAAAAACAAAGCTTACGTGACCTGTGTGAAAAACCGTAATGCGCCTTTCAAGATTGTAAAAATAATAGCTGAAACATCAATTTAACTAATGCATATCGTTATTTTGAGAAAATATTACATATAAATATTATTTCATATAACCATGTTGTAGGATTATAATCAAATTATTGATTTATGAATTGTCATTTAAAATAAATACGGCAGCCATTTTATGTTCATATCAAAGACCATGAACATAAAATGGACACCATCACTTATTTAGTCCAGCGTATTGTTAGGCACTTTAAATGAGAGCTTGTATCTAGCAGAATTCTTGATCGAAGGATGCTAATACTCTAAAATTGTATTAATAGACGCGTGACAGATCGCTCAATATGAAAACAAACGATAGTCGACTAGAATTTTGCGGTGTAGTGCCAGATCTAATATAATGGTTTTTGGAATGTGCAGCACCGGCGCTATAAGTATAAAGTCTTCTGAGGTGTTTTATGTAATACTGTGAATCTAGTTGTTTAATATCTGTAGCTCACTGTATTATATACCTAAGTCAAAATGAGATGCAAATAAGAATTATCTGTCATTTTGATCAATTCATTTGAAAATCATAGTATGGTATAGACTTGTGCCAAATCCCGCTGGCCACACTAAAAGTATAAGTAAAAGATTCCCCTACGAAACATTATTTAATTTTATTTGAAAAAGTATATAGACAAAAAAAATCGCTTTTAAAGTTACCCAAGTTTACAGTTAAATATTTTGCATCAAATATAAGGTTAAAGCAATGAATTTCAATGATATGGATAATGTCTGATTAGAATAAGATATGGTTATGTAATTTTAACAGTTTTATTTGGTCGTGTTTCATGTATTTTAAATAAATAATTATTAAAGAAAGTCTTTTGTTATAACGTGTGTATTCGTAATTAAAAAATAATAATTTAAACAATGTGTTTTATTTTTTTATCACTCGTCATTTGAGCAACAGTTTTGTCTATCGATATTAATTTCTTATTAATATAAGGACTCGACATCTGATCTAGACTTCCCTAATGTTAAGCAAGGGATGGTAGCGCTGATTCAGTCGATAGAATGTGAATGCTTTCCCCCACAAGATAGGAACATTGTTAAAGAACTCCTCAGAACATTATCCGTGGTTTATAAGGTTCTGCTAATGGTACAGATCATCATATCTAAAATAGCTTCGCTGTTAAAATTTTTGCAATTTTAATAAAGCTTTATAAACGAGACCGGCAGTGCAGCGCGGGCCGGCAGTTTGCGACGTTGCTACTTATTTATACGTCCTCTCTTATGTGTGATGTAACTGTGAGACATTGCCGCTTTTACCATTTTATTGCCGAATGTATTTAGAGGATATTATCTCTTGTTGATTTGCTGATCTGAGAGGATTCATGATGGTGCCTCATCAGATACTCCAGGTCATAAATTTGAAACCGTTCCAGCTAAAGGCTCATAGTGAGTAACAATTTTAGTGTAAGCACTATAGGTCCATTTATTGTCGATTTGCTGATCTGAGAGGGATCCATGATCAGATTTTTTAGATCCAAAATGTTTTATTTCATCGCACTAAATTTTTTACACTTAGTTTACTACAGTCAAGACGAATTTAATGCGTCCAAACTTAGTAAACCTTTTAAGTTTAAAGCCTTCCAGGATTTCGTCTCCTACCTTCGAGTTCCATCACCAGAGTAGCTCAGTGGTACCAGTTAAAACACACATGTATTTGTATACGTTTTTGTTTCAAATGTTAAGTCACAGATATGTTTAAAAGTAAAGTAAATACCTATTATGCGTCTAAGATCGCTACCGCAGCTAACAAAACGAGCTGATGACCTTGAAACCCTGATCAGATCTTCATCAATTATAGCTAAGAACCATCCCGACCACATCAGCTTTCAAATGAAAAAAAACGCATCGTAATCGGTCCATTCGTTTAGGAGCTACGATGCCACAGACAGACAAGTCAAACTTATAACACCCCTCTTTTTGAGTCGGGGGTTAAAAAATCAACGTCTGAATACGCCATGCCGTAACATTGTGAATACGGCTGAGTTTTTTTGGAATAGAGGGGGGGGGGGGGAGATCCAGCCTAACATTAGGCGGGGAGCTGTCATATATGTTGAGTCACAATGAAAAATTTATAAAAATCGGTTCAGTTGTTCTTGCGTTATAAATGACCTGCCACTTCGTAGGCGAAGAGAAATAATAGACTTAACAAGAAAAATGGCGCCGACTTCCAGAACCAACCAGGGCAGCACATATAATTAATATTTTAATAAAGTTATTGGTAGGGTTATTTTTCACTTATTAGTGTAGTGGCTTCTTGTAGTTCTGGAAGTCGGTGCCATGTTTTGTTAAATTTATTCATTTTACCATTTTCAGTGTAAATATTGGTAAGTAAGTAGTGTAGTGTTAACTAAAGTACCTATACTAATTTAATTAGCGACATGGACTGGCCATATGCTAACACCTCAGAACAAACAACTCTATATGGCTATAAATTTTGAAGATTTCCAAGGGATTCCCTCATTAGATCCTGACTTAGTGACAATGTGACAACCTTAAGAGTATAGTCTTGAAAACAAATAAAATCTATAATAGACGTATATATGAGAAAAAAAAATTATAATCGTCAATGTAGTTGTGAATGCTTTTTTAGTATGCATTATTAGGTTTAACTCTAATACTACAGGTCAGATCTTGTTTAAAATTAAAGACCACACAGAAAGCACGAGATTTCAAATAGAAAAATATCATTAAAAAAATAAAGAATCATTAAAACAACTTCTGATATAACACACATAAAAAAGGGCCGTCACCTTTTTGGGAAGTCGGTTAAAAAAAGATCAGACTGACAGACATATGTTTTATCCCTGCCTATGAAAGCGTAAAGGATCATAGAAAGTGAAGCTTTTCTCTGCATATTCCTAAAGTAACGGAGACGTTACAGTATCACAAATCTCTGCCTATATAGTAATGGTGAAATGACAGTTCATAAAATTATCTGCGAAACCAGGCGTTGCCCAATACATCGCACGCTTAATAATTAAAGAATCAGTTTTTCTATCATGTGTGTATACAAATCCATGTATGGTCTGTCTAAGCTGAAATGACGCGCCTCTCTACCGCATTTGGGCACACAAGAAAACAAAAGATGAGTGCAAGATACCGAAAATGCAATTGTAATTGGTCATTTACTTACTGGTTGGACAAAAAATATTTGCATTCACACATTTAAATAAACTAATAAAGTGGAGGGGCACGTTATTTATAGTTAAACAAGCTATACCTACCATTAAACGAAGATTCTATATTCTTCACGAAATTCGTATTCTATATACGAAATTGATTAAGTACATTTTTTTATATACCTACCATTTTTCTAATAATAGTGAAAACTGCATTATAGTAGGGGAGCCCAAGCGGGGATTTCTGGATTTACTCCAGCGTGACAGATTAAATTATGGGAGATACCTTGTACCCTGTAGAGTATATCTACCAAGTATTAGCCCTTAATACAGGGGGATACGTGTATGGCAGCTGGTCAGAATTGTAAAAAAAATCGATCCTTGAATATACTCGAGCGCGTCAGATTAAGCTAAGGTGAGTTAATTACATACTAATAAGTGCACATTTTCTTAATCTGACGGATTGAGTGTGACGGAAGAGAATGGGAAGGTCACAAACTTGTAAAAAAAAATCGTCACCTGGACATTCTCGAGCGCGGTCGATTTTAATTTTATTTTGAAGAAAAATGACTAAGAATTACTAAAAAACTATAATCTGTCAATTTCAACAAGCCGAAGTAGCAAAAATCGTTGATAAAGTTTTGTGCGAGCAGTTGCAGTAGAGCATGTATTCCCCACTTCGCGTCTCTCGTTCCCTTTCACTTCTTCTTTATCTATTACTCTCTCGCACAGTCTTAATATACAGGGTGTTACAAAACATCTCCTAAAGCCAAACCCCCTTAAAGGTGTTAAATGGTCTCTTATAAAATATTTATTTCAATAATGTGCCAACCCTGTTTCAGTGAAATTAAACAGTAAATTACATAGAACATATATTTTATGGAACGCCTATGAACATTTTGACCTAATGTACAATGTAAAAAAGTATAAACTGTACAAGAAAGAAGATTTTAAGATCTTATCTTAATAAGATCTTAATAACCATAAATTATATAAACTTTTTCGTAAGTAAAGTAAAGTTTATAGTATGTATTGTATGGATGGATGGATGGATGTTTGTTACTCTTTCACGCAAAACTACTAAATGGATTTTATTGAAACTTTACAATAATATAGCTCATATTCCACACAGTTTCTGAGATATTATTACTTATTAGTAAAAGTGGGCAGTGATTGTGAGTGAAAGAGAGAGAAATAGTCTAAACTATACCGCGATTAGTGTGCTATAGTGAGTGTGTAACAATTACCTTAAAAACCGTTTACCAATTACCGTTTTTTTTTTTCAAATTGTCAGATTAATGAAATCCCTCCAGATAATTGTCAGATTAAGGGTCAGTACAATTGGGTCATCTTACTGAACCTTCTGTATAAAAGACTGACGCGCTCGAGTATTTCAAATTAACGATTTTTTTACATTTTCAAAACTCCGCCACGAACTTGCGTCATGTCGGAATGGTCAGTCTTTTGAATGGGAGCTTCTGTGGGGCTTATTTAACATCCCCTCTGAATGTCTGACGCGCTCGAGCAAATTTTTTTTTTTCTTTTTCTACCTTTCCGTACTGCCACCCCCACCATGCAAACCGTCAGATTAATATACCTACAGTATTATGAACACGTGGAGTATATACAATATCAAAATCTGACGCGCTCGAGTATATTTTTTTAATTGTTTTTTTTTACATTTTTGAAAATCCGTACAGCCTTCCCCCACCGCTAAAACCAAAAACCCACGTAACATTTAATTTTTTTTATCACCTAAACTTTAATATTTAATAGGTCCCTACGACGCTCGAGTAAATCCCCGATTAGCCTCTTGGGCTCCCCTACTATTAAAATCCGTTGCTGAGTCCTAATCTGCAGACAGGCGACGACGCATCGCTGAATAAAATAATATAAATTAAGTATTCAATGAATTTTGAACGAATCGAATTCTTTTTCGAATACTCGCCCTATTTGTACGTATTACTTCTGTAGTCTATGTGTAGAGGTTAGTTGTCTCTGGTCGCTGACAAGTAACATCTGATTTTCATTTTGTGAAAGGCTGTGAAAGGGAATTTAATTTTGCTTGCGCAACTTATATTCCATTTGTCGTTAGAACTGGATAAGTGAATAGAATACCACGTAATTAAAGTGCTTTTTCCTTTTAGATTTTTTAATAAGTTTAATAAACAAAGTTCGTTCTTCAATCAAAAATGTCTGAGTAAGTAAATTAATCGAATATTCATGTTTTTTTCCCTATATATTTGCCAGAATCCGCCTATTAACATAAATATGTATAATATATTATACAGTCAAAGTTTTATATTAAGTCATGCACTCACCTTAGTTTGACATTGACCATGCCAATTGTAGGTCAACTAACATCACTGATAGTGTAGTCATTGCTTCCAACTTTTAAATCAAAAATGTAAAATTATTTTTTAGCATAAAGCATTTAGCATGATTCTTTTTCTAAATTATTTGAAAAATAATAATTGATACCTATAGGTGGACTGATGACATAGTGAAAGTCACAAATAACTAGAGGATGCAACTGGCATCTTGTCGTTTGAACACCTATGTTCAGCAGTGGACGCCTTCTGGCTCATGATGATGTCAATCAATCAATTTCTCACCCTTTTTTCCCACATGAATAGGCAGAAACAAAGGAGCGCCACATGCCACGATCCTGACACAACTTCCTCGCTTCCTTCACATTCACAATTCTCTTTATACAAGCTCTATGATGATGCGTGATATGTGTATCATTAGTTTTGAACTGCTGCTGGTTAAAAATGTTGGTATGTTAGATGATTTCTTTACCTCATATATTTGGATGTGTTTCAGGCCTAAAGCTGATATTGCCCTGATCGGATTGGCTGTCATGGGCCAAAACTTAATACTTAATATGGATTCCAAGGGATTTATTGTATGTGCTTTCAATAGAACTGTGGAAAAGGTAAATAATAAACACTAATTATAATTATGTAGTCAGTTGAACATTGACTGTGTCACTATACAAGGTTTAAATTTGCTTCCTTGCTGAGTATAATTCACACCTCTGAGATAGGTACCAGTTGAAAGAGCTAGATTTTTTAACTAGCACTTTAAAATTTTGATAAAATTTGTGTTGAGCAAAGTTTTTTTATTTTTATTGTGACACGACATTTGACCTCGTCCCGCCTGATGATAAGCAAGAGGAAATCCAAGAGTGACGACGACTAAAACATCCGAGTTAGTTCGCGGCTGCCTCAGGCTGGCTAGTATGATGTCCTTCGGTTGATAAATTAATATACTGCACTAAAATCTTATAATTTATTATTTATTTTCACAAAGGTGGAATCATTTTTGGAAAATGAAGCAAGAGGTACAAATGTTATTGGTGCAACATCCCTAGAGGATATGGTTGGAAAGTTGAAGATACCACGTAAAGTTATGCTACTTGTTAAGGGTATGTAAAATATATTATTCAGTTAAATAAAGGCGACCATGGTGTAGTGGTGCGCCTGTAGTGGTTATGGACAGTTACAAGAGCACGGGGCAATAACACTTGCCAATACCAATGTATCTTTGATATGTACTTTGGTTGTCCTGTTTCTATGATACAAGGCACGTTAGTAGCTTAGTCTAGAAATATAAATAATAAAAAAAAATGACTGAAAGGCAATTGACATGAAAGATTTATAAATCTGAGTGATAGTGCATAGAAATGTTATGTGATCAAACCTGAGACATTTTAAGAAAAGGGATCTGCATTGCCTATAACCTTGGGGAGACAAGAGTTGAAGTATGTAGAGAGACCATAGATATACTTCACTTATATCTATGGTCTCTCTACATACTTTCACTCCCGTAATACCCGCACTGATCGGGGAAAACATCCGCATTCAATCGACCGCGTCTTTTCTTTGTAGATCAATCGACAAGTGGAATGCTTTGCCTGCCCATGTGTTCTCTCCATCCTATGACCTTGGATCCTTCAAGCGATGCGTGAAGAAGCACCTTTGGCCGGCATAGTGATGGCGACTGAGGCAGCCTTGAACAAACTCGGTTTTCTCAGTCGTCGTCACTCTTGGACCTCCTCTTGCTTATCATCAGACGGGACGAAGTCAGATGCCCTGTCACAATAAAAAAAAATGAAAAAGACTTACAAGTATACAGACCATGAAGTGACATCATCGCGTTTCGGAATCAGCTTGAAACCAACCGTAAATTTGTTTTCAACTAGGCCGGCATAGTGTATGTGACTGCTACTACATTCATGGAACGGACTCCAACTTAAGATTAGGCATGTGCTGTCTTATTATGTTGAGTCACAATAAAAAATAATAATAATGTAGATGTGGAATGGATGTTCTATCTATTTAGGTATGCCTGTGTGTGTGTGACAGATTAGTAGTCAATTAATCAAGAAAAAATATAATATGTTATATAATATTTTAGCTGGTGCTGCTGTGGAAGAGTTTGTAAAAAAGCTTCTACCACTATTGAGTAAAGGGGATATAATTATTGATGGTGGCAACTCCAAGTTTTGGGAAACACAACGTTTGTGTGATGAAGTGAAACCAACTGGAGTTTTCTTTGTTGGAATGGGGGTAAGTCTGAATATCCTAATAGTCATATGAGTAGGTTCTGCTGACTTGAGGTGGTATGAGCAATTTCAGGTGTCGCATCAACTCTTTAAATTTATTTCTAGACTATAAATAATGATTTATTTCTATACAGTTATTTTTTTTTATTTTGAGTTGACATCTGAACTCGACATGCATGATGGTATGCATGATGGAAGTCCAAGAGCGCCGACGACTTAAAAAATCGTTTTAGTTCACGGCTGCCACAGTCGCCGTCACTATGCCGGCCTAATAATGTATTTTATATTGTTTTGCAAGTAGTTTCGAAGCATCGCACCATGGTCACCTTATTCTATACACCTTAAGTTATCATTAAGGTTGATTGTAGTTTGGAGCATTATACAATATTTACATAATTTATGATTTTTTAGGTTAGTGGAGGTGAAGATGGTGCTCGGTATGGACCATCCCTAATGCCTGGAGGACATGCTCAGGCATGGCCATATATTAAACCTATATTCCAGGTAATCTTTTCTTGGCTATACTTATTTCATTCATTTTAGACAACCCAGCTAAAAAGCGTAAGGAATGGATGTCTCCGATTTAGTCAGAAAACACCCACATGGGTCTCCTTGTTTTAATTAACGCATCCATCCACATCAAAGTTATAAATTTGATGTTTCCTTTCACTCATCCTTTCCATGTGCCCAAACCATCGCAGCATTCCTTTGTCAATCCTTGTCACTACATCTTCTTTCAAACCACATCACATTCACTCTTTAATGAATGAATTTCTACAGTGTTAATTCTTCCCTTCTGTTTCTGCCACACCTAATATTACTTCTTACTTCTAATATTTACTTTCAAAAAACTTTTGTGGCGGACGTAGAAGCGTAGAATGCCTTAGCGGTATCCCGTATAAAAAAATGTTTGGGGGCCTTAGGAAGGGTATAGATTTCTCACAAAAGGGGAAAAAAATGCATAAAATTAAAAGAGATATTTACTTTTTCCAAAAAAATTACAAACAATTCAAACTAAATATACACTCTCCTTGCCTTCTTTTCGGCAAACTGATTTATTAAATCATTTATAGGTGATAATGACTTTAGTTTTTCTAAAGTTTCTTTTTGGGAAGTTATTATTAATTTTTGCTTACGCAAGATGGGGGCCCTCGGGGCCGACCTGATACCACTAAGGCAAGTCGTGGGCTCCACACGCGACATCATCTCTTCTTTTTCACACTCTTTGCCCAAAACTTGCTGCTCGAAGATAAGGTGCAATACGGGTTTTTTCAGCTGGTGATATGACACATCTTTACCTTTTACAATAGATTGACTTGGGCAATCCTTGACTATTAGCTTGGATATTTCTAAATCGTGTTCTCATCGTTTTTTTCAGTCTATAATCATTCCAGAATCCAGTGTTTTTACAGATTAAATATTTGATTATAATACTTAAGAAAATCAATGAACAATTTAATTACAGGCAATTTGTGCGAGAGCAAGTGGCGAGCCATGCTGCGATTGGGTCGGAACAGGAGGGGCTGGTCACTTTGTAAAAATGGTACACAATGGTATCGAATATGGCGATATACAGATTATATGTGAAGTCTACCATATTATGAGGGATATGCTGGGTATGTTATTATGTTCTTAAGATTTACAAAATTTCACATCGATGAATATTACTGGAGATGGGGTGCGATCCATTCATATTCAGTATGCCCCCATCTGAATTCCGGAAACTTTCAAGTGTTACCAAAATGCGACAGTTAGAGTGGTGATTCTACTCTACTGCCCCAGACTCTGTTTATTTTACATATAATATGCTTACATCAGGAATCGAACCCGGGACTTTTTTGATAACGGGACGGTACGATTTTGATGCGAATTTTGTTACAGGCATGGACCAAGCTGAAATGCATGAGGTGTTTAAGAAATGGAACGAAGGAGAATTAGATTCATTTTTAATTGAAATAACAAGAGATATATTGGCTTTTAAAGATAAGGATGGTAATTATTAAGATTTTAATAATATGTTATGTTGTTAACTAATATAGAAGCTACAGAAGAACCAAAGAACTGACCATACTTATACATTTTTAACACGCTTTTATTAGCTTGACTTGTATGTAGGTAGCTATGTAATAGAATCTTTCGAAATTATTTTCACACACTTATCTAGGCATTTATATAGGTCTGTATAACTTTAAAAAAATTGTACACATATTAAAAACCAATGACAATACAATAATTTCATAAAATATTTTTTTGGCCGGCATAGTGACGGCTACTGATGCAACCATGAACTGACTTGGTTTCTTCAGTCGTCTGCATTCTTGAACTTCCTCTTGTTTAAATAGTAAGAAAATTGTCTCAATATAAGATATTGACAAAGATTTATTATTTTTTAGGACAATATTTGTTACCACAAATCCGTGACACTGCTGGACAAAAAGGTACTGGTAAATGGACAGCAATAAGCGCATTGGATTACGGACTTCCCGTTACTCTAATTGGCGAGTCTGTATTTTCACGTTGCCTCAGTAGTCTTAAAGGTAAAAAAAATATTACTACTAATTACCGCTTAAATGGAAGACACAAAAATTCGACTACTTTGGTCTTGCAAAATTAGGGACCTCGGGTCAGAATGAGAGAGCACACTTCCGGTGCATCAAGTGTTCTCAGATGGTTGCAATTACCACCCTACACAGATGCAATTCCACATAGTGTTCCCCAACGTTGCGTTTGGGGACTAGTTTGTGTGGCACCAGTTGCGTTGGGGGTTGCGTCCGGCGAGAGTTTGTTGATCCGTCGGCCAGGGTCTCTGGCTAACCTTCGTATTGTACATTGGCCTAAGTCCACCACTAACCAGGAGGGAGTCTGTCTTAAAATAGCTATCCCAGATGAGCTTGGCGTGGATTTCATCAACATACTTGGAATCCACCACCTAGAGACGGTACGCCAGCGTTACTTTTTCTGGCGAAGACACAGATGTTTATAGAGACCGGCTGACATTTTATACCTTCAGGACTACACGCTCAAGGAAAAATATCTCGCGAAAGCTGGGACAGCAACACAGACGGCCGTCTGTGTTGCATGGAGGATCCTTCCTTGACCCTCCTTTGTTTACACGTAGATCTTGGTTCTTAGGCTAGGGTGCCTTTATTGATTCTACCATGGGGATTCGGAGACAACCCGGCTCTTCGATTCTTTAAGCCGAGTGACGCGCTGGAGCGGTTCCCGACAGTGGATGACGTGTTTTTGGGGGACCTCAAAGCACACAATAAGGTGTGGTTGGGGTCCCAGAGGACTGACCACACGGGGTCTCCCCGTTTACTCCCCTTCCATCTCTTTGTAACATCTCCCTCAGTGCTTTAGGCAGACTGGACATTCTTGGAATGTCCCTTCGCTGCGACGAATCACAGGGACCACATCGAGCGGGTCATTAAAACCACCTCCCGCAAACTTGGCATCCTGAACAGGGTGCGGCGGTTCTTCGCGCCAGAGCTTCGCCTGCTACTTTACAAGGCTCAGATTCACTCTTGCGCGGAGTACTGTTCGCACCTCTTGGACGGCTCTGCCAAGTAACTTCTTAATATTTCTTAATGTTTTAATATTTTGTAGTAATGAGTATTGTTCTATTTTTAGATGAACGAGTTATTGCAAGCAAAGTGCTACCTGGACCAAGTCGTGAATTTCAAGAAAATAGGAATGATTTTCTTGAGGATTTACGTAAAGCTTTATATGCAAGTAAGATTATTTCTTACGCGCAAGGATATATGCTTCTACGTGAAGCTTCTAAGGTATTAAATGTTTTTTTTTATATTGTGACTCGACATCTGACCTCGACCCGCTTGATGGAAACCGGTTTTATTAGTCGTCAGCACCCTCGACCGCTTGTTAAAGGTGCCTCTTAATACATTGCTAAAAACTCCAATTGAAATTATGAAAAATTATGCATAATAATGTTTTTCGTGGTAATTGAAATAAATGATTTTAAAAACAAAAATCCCAATTTCTAATTCATTACCGGTACCGGTACGATGTGGTATTGAAATTTAGTTATGTGCCTAGTCTGCCGATCCGGGGTAGTACCACCACTTACAAGTGGAAAGACCGTGAAGTGATTTAGTGGCATTTCGGGATTAGCTTAAAAGTTGCCAGTTCGATAGATGTGACTGCTACTTGCAGTTATTTAACTGTAGTAGCAGTTGCCTTTACCTTTACATCAGGCAAGATGTCATAATGTCAAACTACAAGAAAAAAAGTTATAATTTGATAGTACATAATCTGGCGAAAATTTTAGTACAATAGATGATAAAGTAAGGCGACCGCCGTGTAGTGACAGTGCAATAATGGTTACGATTAACCAATGTATCTTTGATATATTTACTTTGGTAGTCTTGTTTCTATGATACAAGCACTTTAGTAGCTTGGTATAGAAATGTAAATTTAAAAAATAATAATAAATTATAATTTATATTTTATGTATTAGGTTCATAATTGGGGCCTGAATTTTGGAAGTATTGCTCTCATGTGGCGTGGAGGATGTATCATAAGGAGCGCTTTCCTAGGAAATATCAAGGTGAGTCTCACAATTTGTTTTCTTGTTTTTAATTTCAAATGTAAGATACTAAACGCGCATGTATTGTAGAAAAAGCACGATCAAAGTACGAAGATACCATTGGTATCAGCAAGTGTTATTGAAGCAGAGGCTCTTGGCTAATGTGACTTGGTAGAGTGTTGGTTGGAATCAGCTTGTAAGGTTCCAACTTGGCCGGTACAGTTGATGTGACTATTTGTAGTTATTTAAGTCTGCTAGCAGTTACCTTCATTCATGGAGCGCAATCCAGCTTAATATAACAAGGAGTGCATTTATTTTGTAAATCTAATGACACTGGAATAATGCGACCGCTGTGTATTGGTAGCGCAAAGGTGACCGGGGTGTAGTGGTAGTGCAATGGTCACGCAAACCGAGAGCACGGGTTCATAACCACTCGCCGGTACCAATGTATCTTTGATATATGATACAAGCACTTTAGCAGCTTAGTATACAAATGTAAAAAATACTTATATAAAAGCTTTTTGTAAAAAGAAGTACTAAATTCACGCGGTAGTAGTTATATTTTACTATTTACAAACAAGTTTATCATTCTAGTTTAATTGGTATTATTGTATTATACAGTACCATTAACATCATGAAAGTAATATTATTTAAAATAAGCTTACTTTTGTACGAAAAGTGGTTCAAAATTGCATGGTAAGACTATAATAATATTTCTCTAAGAGATTGTCGTACGCCTTCTGGACAGATGCTACACTTACAGGCATTGTATAAGTGGTGACGATTATTTTCGAATTTATTCCCCAGCAGCCAAGCTGACGTCAAATATAGGATAACATTAAAAACCTTTTCCGTATTACAGGATGCGTTCACAAAGAATCCTGATCTCTCAAACCTGCTACTTGATCCGTTTTTCACCAAACAACTTAAAAATACGCACGAGGCTCTGAGAAAAGTTGTATCGCAAACTTCACTGTTTGGTATCCCAACACCCGCGCTCTGTGCAGCTTTGTCCTTCTATGATGGATATCGATGTGAATTAATGCCGGCTAATTTACTTCAGGTTCGTATGTTACCATAATTGTTATAGGTATTATAGAGGTAGACAAGCTTGTTGGAGGGACTGCCATTTTCCTATGTAAAAATTGTCAAGTATTCAAATACATTTTTTAATAAGTCCTTGACTATCTTATGGTAAGCAAGGATCACAAAAGCGCTTATAACTGAAAAAACCGTTTCACTTTATAGCTGTCTCAGTCGCTGCACTATGCTGGCCAAAAATAAATCAGCAGAGATTCCTTCTAACTCAACTTCATATAATGCAATTGATAGGTCGCTGTTATCTTTTTTAAAGGTAAAAGGATTTTTGATGAAAGATAGCCCATTTGTTTTTTTATTAATAAAAATATGCCGTATATTCTAACCCTGAATATTTTAATACTAAACTTTAAATAATAATTATATGAAATGTTATTAGGTCGCAATGGTGGATATAACCATAATTTTTTCATTATTAAATAAAAATGCAGTCTTCTGTGTTTTACTCGATCTCTATTTAAGGTATTCACTAGATCGTATGAGATTGATGGCGACACTATTGCGACAATCAGCATTTGCTAAGTCAAAGATTATAAATATGTTTAGTAACAATATTAATGCGGCGGCTGCAAATTATTATCGCGTTGCACGGAATCAATTTAATACAAACAAGAAGTGCAGTCTGCGGTCGCCAGCGGAAACACACCTTTATTCATTGTGAATTAATATATTTTAATTTATGTTAACAGGCTCAACGCGACTACTTCGGTGCTCATACATATGAACTTCTCGCAAATCCAGGCACATTTGTCCATACAAACTGGACCGGACATGGTGGCAATGTATCTGCCAGCACGTACAATAACTAAAGTATGATATTTTCTCTGAGATACGAGTAGCGCCACAACAAAATGTAATTTAGAAAGTGTGCTCACTTAATTTTGAAGTTACATTTTGATGTATAAAATCAAAATAACTTATGTAACAATTTGTCTCAATATGTAACAATTTCACATTCTTATTCGCACAGGGATAAATAAAGACAACAGAGCGTTACTTTCTACGATACTGACAAGTTTTCTTGCTTCTTTCACATTTACAAATATCTATCACAATATACTTTTTTTCAATTTAAATTAGATTCCTACTGAATCAACAAATATCAAATCGGGAAATAAAGGCTAGCCCTAATATCGCTTACCTTTAGCCCGTATCGCACGGTCTAACGTTTTTTTTTTATTTTTTTTATTTACATTTCTATACTAAGCTACTAAAGTGCTTGCATCATAGAAATAGGACAACCAAAGTACATATATCAAAGATACATTGGTACCGGTGGGTGGTTTTGAACCCGTGCTCTCGGTTTGTGTAACCATTGCACTGCCACCACACCACGGTCGCCTTTATTATGTGTAAAAATGACGTCATGCTAAATTAATGCTTCAAAAACCTAATATAAATGATATAATAATCGAATCTGTTAATACGTTGCACCTGATACGGTTATGTGGATCTTAAGGCGCTACCTAATGCTAATAAAACTGTTTCGAATTTCGTAGTATCTCATTGAAAATTAAGTACTTTTTATGTTTGTTTTGTATTCAATAATAAATAGTATGCAGTAATTATATATATACCAGCGACACGCTATGATGCGGGCGTTCTGACGTTTGGCCGTTCATAAAGTTTTAAAATAATAATTACGTTTGAAGGAGTTGTTCTTTTTTGTCACTATAAAGAACAACAATTGCTCCTTCAAATGTAATTATTAATTTATACGATACTTCATTAACAGTGCAAACGTCAAAACGAACATCATAGTGTGTCGCTGGTATCGATGTATCACAAATCATGCTGTGATAGGTAAAGTGATAAATTATAACTTATGCATTTGATATATATAACTATAATTTTGACATATTACATAGATTTTGATCTTTTTTTTATCATAGTTAACTCGATCGTAATCCGTTAATTAATAATCAACAGTCATCATTAAACTCGTACTCATATGTATGAAAATTCGAACATCACCTCCGAATGTACTAAAAGGTTAAGTTCATTTTCAAGAAATATTAGTGGTTGAAATTTTGGTTCGTAATAATTCTGCTAGTTACATTATATTAGAAATGATTTTTAAACATGCTAAATTTGAAATCGTATTCAATTATTTTTATAAGTTTATTTCAAATGCTTAAGACCACGGGTTTGTTATTATATTTTTTTATTTTTTTATATTTGTGTGGGAAAAAATATATTTTATAATTTATATTTATAATTTATTTTATATTTTTTACTTTTATAATTAGGTATGATAAGAGTAAAAAAATCTTAACGTTAAAACGAAAATTCCTTAATATTCATTCCTAATTTTTTTAATTTTGTTTGCTTTCGGGATTTATTATTATAATATATGTTATTATGCCTAGACTTTATAACAATTTATATGTGTCTGAGAGGTTTCAACTTTTTGTTAAGTTTTCTTTGATATTTATTGATGTATCTAGATCAAGGTTTCTCAAACTGCGTTGTACCTTTGGCGGCTCAACGGTGTTCCGCGAATCATTTGCATTTACAATTATATAGGGTAACAATTGAATTATTCTCTTTGGGAGGTACGATAACAAATCTTACCCTTTGTTTTAATATCCTAAATAAAATGGGTTCCGTAGCTCTAATAGTTGGGAAACCGTTGATCTAGATAACTATTATCATAGTAATCAACTCATAAGTTGAACAAAAAAGTTTAATTGGAAGTAATAAATATCCTATAATCTGACTATTATAGTCAGCCAGGTGGATTTTTAATGCACCAGCCGATCCAAGGATATGACAAAACGAAAGAATACGCCGAAGTCATTTTCCAATCAAGCAATATGTCACTTTGTCATTAGTTCGTACTGTGGGCGTATCCTCAATCGATCTGTCATGTCATCGGGTCGGTTCACTAGTTATTAGGGCCAAAGCTTGGCAAAAACAGGCTCACATAAACAGTTGGCAAGTCTGTGGCCGTAGAAGAGTGCCATACTGATTTATTGGGCAATAGTTTAGTTTGTAGTTGATCAAACTACCTATCGGCCAATACCAAATCATTGTTATATGCGCGCTTGCTTTTTATTGAGTTTGAATGCTCGAATGGGTTTAATTTTTGGTTAAGGGCTCGCAGTTGTAATATTAAACGTCAATAAATATTTTTTTTGATGGATTATTGCAATAATACGCTTTTTTATATATATATTTTTATAATAAATTGTATATTTTTAATATGTGTTTAATTTCTCCTAATAGACATTTGTGTAATTATAAATTAACACATATCACCCTATACGTCAATTTATTAAAGATGATGTTAATACACACCAACCACAAAAAATTAAGGCTCCAATAAGGGTTGGAAGTCAATGGGGGCCAGTCAAAAAGATACTTTTGGAGAAACTCTTCAACATATTTCAGCCGAACATTGCTAGCGTTACTGAGACTACAGAACTTGACTAAGTCCTCAGCCAGAAATTTCAGCTTGATTTACCTCTCGAGCCTACTACACCAGTCGATCTGTTTGGTGCGTCGTTTCTTTGTAGAACTATAGACAAATGGAATGCTTTACATAACATACATCTCTTCATCCTATAACATTGGATCCTTCAAACAATACGTGAAGGAGCACCTTTGGGCGGCATAGTGATGGCGACTGGGGCAGCCGTAAACTGACTCGGTTATTTCAGTCGTCGGCACTCTTGCACCTCCTCTTGCTTAAGTACCTGGGTTTGATGAGATTGAAGAGTTGCCAAGAAAAGTTATTGTACTCATGACGATAATTTTTAATGTAATAATGAGAGTTTGCTATTTTCCCATGATCTGGGAATTTCCCATGATCTGGGAAATTCCCTTATTGGAAACTATTGCTCATGTAGTTCATAGTTGCAATGAATTCTAAGGATTTATTTTTATTTTATTTAAATTATGTAATGATATGACAACACAAGACCCCGCCTGATATTAGGCTGAAGTGCGGTCCTTGAATGAAAGTGACTGAAACTAGAGTTGAATAACTAAGTAGCAATCAAATTCACTATGCCGGCCTAGTTGTAACTAGCAGGTTACAAACTGACCTAGAAATGCTACTAAGTCACTTTAATGTCTGTATACTTGTAAGTGGTGGAAACTGAGCTTCGACCAGTATGATAAATCGTCGTATATTGTTTAGGATGCCATGTTTGCAAAAGGGTTAATCAAACAAATTGTCACGCCTTTTTCCCACAGGGATAGGCAGAGACAATGGAACGCCACTTGCCACGACCCTGACACAACTCCCTCACTTCCTTCACATTCAGAATTCTCTTCATACAAGCTCTGTGGTTATAGGCACTAGGCAACCTAGCTTTCTTGGTTATTCCCCCCTCTTAATACGATCTATTGTGATAATTAATCGATTGTTCCACATCAATCGATCGATTGATGTAGCAATAACTATCGACCGACGTCAACTAATTCATTCTACCGTTGACCGATGCCATCTATCGATCAGTGTAGTAGAAACCGTCGATCGATTGATATGGTAACACCCTTACTGCAACTCAATCAATCAAATTGTCACGCCTTTTTCCCACAGGGATAGGCAGAGACAATGGAGCGCCACTTACCACGATCCTTACATAACTCCCTTGCTTCCTTCACATCCACAATTCTCTTCATACAGGCTCTGTGGTTATTGGCACTTGGCAACTTAGCTTTCTTGAGGATGTCTACAACTCGACAATATTAATTTTAAATGCTCCGATCTACCGATCCAAGTAGTATCATCACTTATAAAGTGTAAAGACCGTGAAACAACTTAGTCGTGTTACTGGATTAGTATTTAAGTTGACTACCATAGTAGATGATCCTTTGCAATTATTTGACTGTACTTGCAGACTCCACCATTCATGGATCTCCAGCCTAACATCAGGCAAGGTATACATATCGGATATATATTGAGTCACAATAATACCTCGTGAATATAGAATGGACTTTATATCTAGATACCTTAAAAGCAGTATTATCAATAAAGTCATTTTCCATTGCAGACCCCAAAACGGAATTGACGGAAGGATTATGGAACTTTTCTGTCAATACTCCAAAGAATGTTATTAAAGGATTATCCATTTGTGGTCAATATTATCGGCATTAATATTATCTTAATCATAGTGTCGTAATGTAACTGATTATTTTCTTATCGTATACTATTATGTATTTTGTTAATGGGTTCCGCAGGTATACGTACATAAAATCGCGAACCTGATACAATTCTCTTGCGATAAAGGCTCTAAGTCTTTAAACTTATTTCCACGTCGTTTTTTCGATTCGTGATCAACATTATATTAAATCTACAGTAGAACTAAACGGTTTAGCGCGTTCGAGAAGAGAAAGCCAGCCCATGTGTTCTTACCATTCTTTAAGATTGGATCTTTCAAGTGAGGCAGCCGTGAACTGAGTCGTTTTTTCCAGTCGTCGGGAAGGAAGTATCAGGGAAGTCGAGATCATGGGTCGAGTCACAATTAAAAATGTGGACCTCTATTGTGTCTGCATGTCCTTTTATGAACTAAGGCATGTCAATTAATAAATTTTCATTACATCCGTTTGAACCCTAGGAATGTATTTTAATCTCGAACTAAATTACAAATTACGAAAAGTATATATCACTGCGTGTGATTGTATTTGTTGATTGTTTAGTTGTGATTTATTATTTTGCAAGAATGGCAATATGTGGCATTGTAACCACAACAGTTGGTACAATTTTATTAATAGTTTTTCTTGTTGTAGGCTATGTTGTTGTGCCAAGTTTTATACTTAGAATACTCAGTAGTGTAAGTTTCATTTTATATATATTAAAAAACTATATAAATAACTTCATATAATGTATTGACGACAGGCTTAGACGAATAGCTTTTATTTGTAATATTTAACTATATTAAATATTGCAAATATTTAATAATAAAAAAAGATGCGGATATTTGCTTCGGGTCTGGTTATCAAAGAGTAGTAGGCAGTGGTCTGCCGATCCTGTTTAGTACCACCACTTACAAGTATACAGACCGTGAACTTACAAGCTAATCCCGAAACGTGACCAAATATGTTTCGGGATTAGCTTGTAAGTTGCCGATTCAAACTAGGCCGGCATAGTGGTTGTGACTGCTACTTATAGTTATTGAATTGTAGTAGCAGTAACATCCATTCATGATAAGTCAAGTCATAATAAAATAAAATCTATAATACCTTTGTGATTGTGTGTGCTCAATTAATTTGTGTGGACTCATGGGTCACACATAGCGTTGCCAGGCATCCGGATAAAGCCGGACATTGCGTTATTGATTGCGTGTTCTATTTACCCAAATATCCGGCCAAACTGGCTGGTCTGTCCAGCTATTAGGTTTGGCAACCTGGCAACCCTAGTCACACAAGATTGGTAATTTTTTATTAAGCTTTCGACATATGACAGTACCGCACCTTATATTAAGCTGATGTGCGGTTCCTGAATTAAGACGACTAGATCAGGCAGGTCGAGGTCAGATGTCGGGTCACAATAAAAAACCTTCCAAATTGATATATGACTTCAATGTGTAAATTAATACGTAAATAATACTATCAGATCTCTCCTATTGAAATAATATCTTCTTTGTATGAGCTAGTACAATAATAATTATTTATTTACTGCGAGAATAAATTTGGAGTCTTTTGCATAACACTCAGTGGACTTTTCCTATAATGCATTATAGGCATGGGGCAGAGGATAATAATGTCTATGTCAATATGACCACACGGTGTTAAGCTAGATCCATCAACGGAGAACAGTTTTCTGCTGCCACAGTAAAATATCTGCAAGCAGTAGTCGTATACTTTATGCCAGCGTAGCAAAATGTATTATTAAGATTTACTAAACATCGGTTTTCGGTACATCACAGGAAATTGGCCTCATCGAGAACACTATACAAATGGAAAGATTTGAAACTATACCGGTTGTGCTAGATTTCAAGGTCCATCTTTTTGAAATAACAAATCCTGAGGATGTCAAAAATAATGGAGTGCCAATTGTGAAGGAACGTGGACCTTATATTTATAAGTAAGTAATCTTTTGATTGTATTTGTTACGCACATTCACTTGGGGGTAATGCGATAATAAGCGATAAGTATAAGCTTCAGGTGCAATAAATGTAAAAATTTAATATACAATATCAAGTACTTTTTATTATATTTTGATGATTTATTTTATTGTGAAGCGACATTTGACCTTGTTTTGCGCCCAAGAGCAAATTGAGGTCCAAGAGCGCCGACGACTGAAAATCCAATATGTCGCAGTCATCATCACTACACCGAGCAGAGGTGTTTATTCAGTGGACGTCTTCCGGCTGATGATTATAGGTCTTTGATTATTGATAGGTTTAAGACTATACAACAAATAAGGTCTTAAACTATCTTGTATAAAAATAATTGTGGATGTGAGGGAAGCGAGGGAGTTGTGTCATGATCGTGGCAAGTGGCGCTCCTTTGTCTCTATATGACAATTTGTTTGATAAACTATCCATATTCATTTACCTCTAGAGAAAATAGGGTTGAATATTATTTATAATTTTAGCCTGACTAGAAATAGACTAATAGAAGATATGGATGAAGAGTATATCCATTATAGAATAAAGGATCAATTTGTATTTGATAAAGAGGCTTCATATCCTAACACTGAAGATGATAAGATCATGCTAATTAATCCTCTCTATCATGTAAGTATTATTTAATTTTCACTGCAATACGTCTGCGCGAATCTTACACAAGTATCTGAGTGATGAAGCAGTCTTGGAGACCTGTGTAGTACTCGATATATATATTATGTTATGCTGTGCAGCTTCCTTTTAATATATGTGTGCACTATTTTTATGTTTATTTATATAAAATGCGAGGTCTAATAATGCCCATAATCATACGTTATAATAAAAACAAGTTAATTTGTCAGGATAATGTGGCTCCGAGTCAGTTTGATTCTCCATTGAAAATATTAAAATTAAGTAAAGATATTGAATATTTGGTATTAATATTTAAACAAAACCTGATTTCAACAAAATTAATTTCCGATTATAAAAAAAGAGAAATTAAAAACCCGAATTATTTTTACTTACTATTTCATTGTGCTGTATATTAAATATTGCAACCTATCATGCATCTATTTGCGTCTCTCGTAATCAAGTATAGGTAGTATAAGAAGACTTATAAGCATTGGACCATATCTATTTTTAAATAAAATAACAATATACAATTTTTTATCTTATATGTAAAAATGTACAACTAAACTAACATCGGTAACATTACTGCCCAGGCACGCATTGGTGGAATATTGAAGTGGCAAGATAATCAACCAATCGCGTAAGTGATTAGTAAATGAAATATTATCAAAGTTATTTAAATTATACAAAGAATGAAACTTAGTACAAAAGATATATTTTTGTATATCTATTTAAAATAAAATATGCGTATGTACTAATTTACGTAAACATTTGTGATAAAGAAATTGTTTTTTAATTAATGAGATTTGATATGGCATTCAATATCTAATCATGTTTACATGTTTGGTCTAAAATAAAACCTGTAATCTTAATACCAATAAATTATTTTATCAATCAATAAAAAATATATAAAAATAAGCAATTATTACTTAGCGCTAAGAACAAGGACTAAAGAAATCCTTGTTCTTAGAGTTAAGTAATACTTTTTGTACATTATGATTTTTCTTTTTGTGACTCGACTACTGACATCGAATTCCCTGATGGGAAGCAAAGGGAAATCCAAGAGTGCCGTCACTTAAAGGATCCAATTGTCGATTATTCTACAAAGAAACGACGAACAAAACCTTCTAGTTTGGCTGCTTATTCACATCTGTGCGGGTGTGAAAAGGCGGGGTAGAAACAAAACCCAAGGGCACCTCAGAACATTCTTCGTAGTATAGGCGTAAAGGATACACAAAGCCATGTGAGTTTGTGTAACCTTTGCATCTCCTATAACTCGGCGCTCCAATAAATCTAGGGCATCGAGAAGATACTTGGCAGAGCCGTCCTAAAAGTTTGAACAGTGCTCCGCGAAAGAGCGACGGACGAAGAATGTGACTCTATGGAAGGGATAAGGAAAACAGGCAGACCGATAACAAAATGGGTAAAGAAACTGGATACAATGCATAGGATACAAGTACAGAACAGAGGCAATTGTAATAGAACGGAGGAGGCCTTTACCTGAGGAGGAGGGGTCGTTTGTTGAAAACTTAACTTTAATTTTTAAATAATATGTAAATAGTTGAATAAAATTAAAATCTGTACATTTATTTGTAAGAATTAAGGAATAAATTGGCTTTATTATTATTATGATAACAGACAATTCTACGCGAAGAACTGCACCTTTTGCCAAGTTTGAGGCGGCTTGATAAACCCTATTTTATCAAGCCATGTTTGCGATCTTTATTTTTTTTTGTTTTTGTAGTATAGTCCATTTTATAAGTTTTAACGCCTATGTAAAGGCTGAGAATAAGAGTAAGCTTAAGGTCAATGCAGGACATTTGGATGCAAATTTAAATATCGTGTTAAGTTGTCTTTACTATTGTTTACATGCAATAAATTACTCGTACAACCACAGAATAATAAGTGATTTGTATTCATACATTTTATCAATAAGTTTTCTATGTTCTTAATAAGTGTAATATTCAATTAGGTATTAAATTAACATATAATATTTGCAACATTATTTAAAATAGTGTAATCTCATCTTCGTCTATGTATTAACAAAGTATATAAAATTCATTCACCTTTGACTACTGCTACCTTAAAATTTAATATATAAGGCAACAATATTAAGTGCTTACCATCGAAATAATCTGCTCAGGAAATTGCCGAGTCTAATGATAAGTTTAATGTTATTTGGGTTCAAGTTTAATTGGTAGGAAGATTTTACTCGGGTATTTACGCATCACTGAATTTCGTTTTGGAGATATACTTTCCGAAGGAGTTGCCATAACAAGACCTACTATAATCATAGATAACATTTGTTGCGTTTCAACAATTGTGACTATAGGCGATTAGATATGTAAGACATCTCATCTTGTTCGCTCTCTGTCTAACTTATGTTTCTGGTACCTACTATCGATACACTTATAAATTGATCCAAATCTTGGGACCTAAAGTTTTATGCTCAAATTGCTACTTATGCTGCATATGACCCAAAATAATTATTAATTTTGCAGTTAATTTT
The DNA here is from genome assembly GCA_905220615.1 of Tinea trinotella. Lineage (NCBI taxonomy): Eukaryota > Metazoa > Arthropoda > Insecta > Lepidoptera > Tineidae > Tinea > Tinea trinotella. The sequence goes on from HG992305.1 coordinate 9,845,766, forward strand.
ACAATTGGCGGAGTCTGAATTTGCGAATTTAATGCCATTGATTGGTGGAGATAATGTATTGACCCGAGTATTTGGAAATTACGCCTCACCAGTTGCTGAATTTCGTGTTGGAGATATACTTTTCGATGGAATTGAATTTTGTGAAAATCCTACTTTGATCATAGCTAACGTTTTTTGTACCGCCATCAGAGCTTCTGCAGATCGTAGCGCAAACATACAAGTAAAACCAGATGGGTCACTTATGTTCTCATTCTTCGCACATGTAAGTTTTTGTTTTTGTTATTATTGAGGATTTTTTAAGCAAGAGGACATTATCTCTACGGGAGTTGATTAAATCTGCATAGTTATTAAAATCATGGTACTTAAAATATTGTAAATTACTTTGAATCTTCAGCCCTTGCACAGTGGTTGAATTATGGCACTAATTTAATAATAATTTTATAAATGAAAATCTAGAAACAAGAAATACCTGGGAGCCAGTACGTAGTGAATAGAGGAACAGTGGATATTTCAAGGTTGGGACTAATATCATATTGGAATAATAATGATCGGCTTACAACCTGGCCTGACGTAGTGGATGAAAATGGGGAAACACAGAAGAGTGTGTGCAACATACTGAATGGCACTGATTCTGGTGTCTTTCCGCCGTTTGTTGATATTTCAAAACCCATTTATGGATTCAATCCTGATATTTGTAGGTAAGATTATTAATAGCACTCTCTAAAATGTGTCGTAAACGTGGTAGTTAACATAGTTTGTTGTTGCATTTTTGCAACTTTTACGAACTATTTCACTCAACTTTCGAACAATCAGAAATTAGCAGTTTATACAGGGAATGTTGTGACAGAAAAATGTACGTATTATATATTTGATTTAACAAATAAAAGGCCTACTAATTATTTGGAATTACTATATTACAATATTATAATTGTCAAAATGAAAGTAATGTAGATCATATAAGTATTGTTTGCAATTCTCGTTTTGACTCTACATTTTTATAATTTAATCGAATAATAAACTTCTCACTATAACTGCTGAGATATAAAAAATGCCTTAATACCTTATATTACGTATAAGTACCTGTAATATTTATTTCTTAATATTCTTATCATCGCTCGAAGAACTGACAACCGATGGGGAAGAAAGGTTCTAGAGTGGAGACCATGAACCGGAAGACGCTAGGTAGGCCTCCCACTAGGTGGCCTGACGACATAGTGAAAGTCACGAATGACCGGTGGATGCAACTGGCATTTTGTCGTTCGAAATGGCGTTCTAGCTGATGATGAATCTTATCTATATGTTGTTTTTTAAAACACTACATAATTTTTTTAACTACGATTAAAAAGGTGACTTAAATAAGTGATTTAAATTATAACTCCCAAACTTCAATTTATTAATATGTTTTTCAGATCTGTTGAGTTAAGATATGCTCGGCACGATGAATATAAGGGTTTACCTGTGGTGAAATACTCTGCGGATGAATTTTTTTTGGACAACGATGATGGCTGCTTTTGTGTTGGTAAAACACCAGGACTTACGCAGCAGAATGGATGTCTTCATAGAGGTGCCATTGAGCTTTACAATTGTGTTGGTAAGTTCTACAGTTATTGTAATTTTTAGTTATTTTTATCAAAATAACAATTTAACAAATAGTTTAAAGTTATGTAATTAATCATTACAAGTTTTCATATATTAAGAAAAATGGTAAAATATTACTAAATCTTAAGTTAGAATGGTAGGTAGGCTGTTTATAGTTAATAAATTAGCATAAGTCCTGATGTCATAATTTTAATATGTAATTATTTCCTGTACCTACCAAATATAAGTGATTACTTAATATTTATTTAGTCATTTTGTAAATGCGTATTTTTTCTATGCGCACTATGAATATAATATGTCTAATACACGCGTTTATTATAGTTTGCATCTATAATAATATTAACAGTATTAAATTACGTCAATCATATCGTATAGTTAATAATTTATAGTAGATAAATTAAAGATGCGGAGGCCGACGGCTAACCTTTTGACCTATAGTCCAAGTACTTCAATCATATTTGTTATTTTACTTATTGTTATCAATATTAAATATATAACTTCACCATGTTTTGATGTTTAAATGCGTAAATCTTAACTGCCCAGTGTCTACGATGTAGCAGATGTTACGATGTTACGAGAATTTTAGGAGCCATTGAACAATAAGTTTTATAATAATACCTTATGAAAGGTAAAAACTTATTTTTATCGGGTGAAAATAAAGCTAAGTTAATAAATATGAAATTAGTAATTGTTTCGAAATATACTTATTGCTATGAAATTTATTGTTCTGATCGGACTACAACCAATCTACGGAAACCGTATGTCTCCGACGTTCGTAATAATTTATTAAAAGCTATATAAAATATTTATCGTTTGTTTGTTGTAATTTAAATCATTTTTCTTCTATATTTAATTTGATAACGTTTAACAATCGAATTGAATGTTACAGAAGTAAATTACTTGATTATCACAACCATAATCACAGTAACCATAATAAATTTTGGTTTTATAATATGTATTCCAACTAATTTTTTTAGTTGGTTGGTAAAATACTAAAGGTTGATAATATGAGTAAGATTGTGACGTATCACACCAAGGCAAACCGCTACCCCGCGCTCACCTAAAGCACAGCTTGACTGCCCAATTGATGTCCTGTCGCGATAACACTTCGGACACATACGTACTCTTTTCAAATATTATTAATTATTGATTTTAAAAGTTCCGTACCTCCACCACGTTTATCAGATTCTCAATTACCGTTAAGATACGGGCGTGACACAGATCTCAAGTCGACTTGGTGTTCCGATAAAACGAGTGGATAAAAAAATGTAAGCATAATATTTATATGCAGCAACATGGTTATTGTTTTAAAATATTGCTGTGACACAGATCTTAATCGATATTTGTGCGCAAATGCACTGGTGAGCGTTTAAAACGAGCAGTACGCAAGGACCCACACGCATACACATCATGTTCGTCCTCGCGCTTTGCACGTCTGCTCTCTTGGCCACAGCTACTGCTAAACTTTATGACGAGTGCACCTTGGCACGGGATCTTCGGCGGCTAGGCGTGCCGAAAGATCACATCGCCACCTGGGTCTGCATAGCTTTTCACGAATCCCGTCTCGACACTGCAGCACAAAACTACGGAAGTGGCGACCATGGGTTACTGCAGATATCAGAGCTATATTGGTGTGGTGCCGGAAAGGTATGTGGAATACCCTGCTCTGCTTTGCGAGATGACGACATTACAGATGATGTGCGATGCGCGATGCAAGTGCACGAGGAACATACACGCTTACAAGGAGATGGTTTCCTGGCCTGGACCGTATATCCTTTGTATTGTAAGAAGAATGTAAAAAAATACATTAGTGGTTGTGGCGTCGGCCGACAAATGAATCGAACAAATGATACCGAAAACAACGTAAAGCAACTGCCAAACGACACAATTCCAGTATTAAAAATTGACGAATTGCGTCCACCATATTTGACTGTAAATCACATTTACAACGAAGCAATCGAGAAGAATTACAAAGGCTTAGATAATCGTAGTCAATTTTGGTTAAATTATAAAATATATAACATAGATGATTTAAAAATTCCTAACTTTAAACAAGAAAATAAATTTACAACAAAAATATTGAAGCATAGTGAAAAATCTACTAGGAAACCGGAAGTCACCACCACACCAACCTTATTTCCTAAACGCATACCTAACAATATGGGCTATAGAAACTTAACAATATCCTTCGTAACTACAACGACTTCAAAACCTCAACCAATTGTGTTGAAACAGGAAATAACAGAAAAAATAAATAAAACAAAAAGCAGTGTACCGTTTTATATGTTTAAAGGAAAATTAGATGCAAGTACAAAAGCTATTAATAAAGCCATTTCATCAACTACTACTGAGAAGTACACTGGTACTACAAAAGTTGACTTATTTGATTTCTACTTCAACACTCGTCGGCCAACTTTAACTACATACAGTTTTTCGCCATTTAACGGTAAAAGATTTAAATTAAATATATTTTCTGATGGTAGCACTACACCAAGCTATGGGAAACTAGCACGATTGGATCAAGATAATTATACAATTAATAGAAATCACATAAAAAGACAATCCTAATAAAAAAATCTTATATTTATATTATACTTAGATATGATAATGTGAATAAGAAATTAAAATAACATCTATTTAATAAAACTTGTCTCATTTATTTATAATATATAATTTGTATTCTTAATAGGCTTAACTATTGTAAACTAGCTAGAATTAGACACTTGCCACCAGATATAAAACTCAAAAACATTTATGCAATATGAAAATGTATACTCGTATTCATTAATATTGCGATAATTGAAAATGTAAGGCAGTGTACTTCGTGAACGACGAACGGGATCAATACAAGTGAATTCTTTGCTGACGGCTTAGCACAAACTACAAAAGTACTACTACTAATACTAGCACTACTACAGCGGCTTAGTGTCGTGCGTGTCCAAGTCGATTGAGAAGACTCGAGTGTTCTTATACTCCAATGGTTTTACAACTTCATTTTTGATATGGTTTTAATATACGACAACGTGTAGTATGACATTGAAACGCTTTACATTGCGTTCGACCCTTACATACTCGTAGGTAGGTAATCTTAACACGTTAATTGAATGCGAAACGTTCAATTAACGTAATTGAAAGCCTTTCTATACATAATTTCTATAATAAATATTTGTTTCATAGCTTGTATTTGTAATATTTAATAATATTAAATATTGCAAATATTTGTTAATAAAAAAAGAGATGGATATTTGCTTCAAGTCTGGTTATTAAAGAGTGGTAGGCAGTGGTACCCAGTCTGCCGATCCGGGGTAGTACCACCACTTACAAGTATACAGACCGTGAAGTGATTTGGTCACGTTTCGGGATCAGCTTGTAAGTTGCCGGTTCCATCTAGGCCGGCATAGTGGATGTGATTGCTACTCACAGTTATTGAATTGTATTAGCAGTGACATTCATTCATGGACCACACTTTGGCTTAACATCAAGCGGGGTGCTGTCATATGTCGAGACACAATAAAATAAAAAAACCCTCGTAATACCCATTAGCTATCAAACATTTATTAAGAATATATGCCGTTGTAGCCTATAACAATATAACTTTTAATTTATGTAATAAGAACTTTGGTTAATTAAAATAATTTAAATGTGATAAATATGATATAGATTTCCTATGGGTGGTAGATTGTGATTTTTTATCGCATTAATTTTCGATTATTTTAATCCAAGATGTTTAGAAACATTTACATCCAGCGTGGACGTGAAATAACATCTAATTAAAGTAATCAACGATAACCACAAAAACAGTCAATTTCTTTATATCGCGTTTGGGCAAAACCTAAAAAAACATGTTGATAATTTTTGCATGGTTTGTAAAACTAATTTCCTATGGAAAATGGTGGCCAAATAATATGATAGACAATGAAAGGCCAAACTGTGTTTTTATTCTTGTGATAGTAAGAGGAAGTCAGAATCTACAGGAGATGTGAGGAAACTATCTTAGGAACATTTTTTTGTGTATAAAATTTTGCCATTGCTTATTTTGGTCAAAAATCGGGGCAACAGAAGTTAGTCAAATTAAATATACATAATATGTATGTATATAGTATATATTTCATTGTTGTTTTTCATATAACCAACTTATTATGGTGTTTTGTATCATTTCATAAAACAAGAATGCGGTCATTAGATCAATGTCAGTTTCTAATGCTTGCGATAAGAATGCAATTAACAAATGGGTTAGGGCGAGTGGAGCAAGGTCTATTTATTACATAAATATTGTTTTATTTATATGTATTTTAATCATAATATAAACAATAGATATTAATTAAACAAAATTCATGTCGCTTACTAACGCGTTTATTTTGGTTTTGATTTTACATTTTTTTATTAGTTCGATGTTTTTTTATTATTCAGTCCCTCCGTGACCACGATAGCTGCAAAGCTCTCGAAACGTCGGAATAATAATAAAAATGTAAATCAAAACCAAAATAAACGCGATGAAAAGCCGCATAAAATTTGTTTAATTCATTAATCAATGTTCGCGCAAAATCTAAGAAAATAGATATCAATATTAAAATTGCTTAAGTTCAATTCAACTCACCAATAATAAACCGGCATTTAAGAGTGGTACGAGTAGATAAACAGTTGGTTTAGTTTGCCGATTCTCACCGCTTTCAAGTGTATAGTAGTGAGCGACTCAATTGCGTTTCGGGATAATATTTGAAAGATGCCGGTTTCAGTTAGGCCGGCATATTGCAATGAGACTGATATATTTTTGTATTTAATTGAGACGTAATATCTGACTTCCCCTTGTGTAAGCAAGGGGAAGTCGAAGAGTGCCGACGTCTTATAAAACCTCATCTTACTGCTGTTGCCTCAGTCGCTATCACTTGTGTAGAAATATTTAAAAGGTTTTTTCATTGTGACTCGACATCTGACCTCGACTCGCCTTATGGTAAGCAAGAAGTGGTCCAAGAGTGCCGACGGCTGCAACAACAGAGCCTTCACGGCTGCCCCAGTCGCCGTCACTATGCCGGCCAAAGGTGCTTCTTCTCGGATCGCTTGAAGATTCTAAAGGATGGAGAGAACACATATCGATTGTTTTACAAAGAAACGACGCACCGAACTTTTTAGTTCGACTGATGATGCGGTTGTCCGAATGCGGATGATATTTTCTTAAAATTTGCGCGAACAATTAAACAAATTTTATGCGGCTTACTATCGCGTCTGCAAAGCTCTCGAAACGTCGAAATAATAAAAAAAATGTAAAATTAAAACCAAAATAAACGCGATAGTAAGCCGCATAATATTTGTTTAATTTAAGAATGCGGATGCTTTCCCTACCTGTGCGGGTATTACAGGAGTGAAATGACGAGGTACGAGTGGTAACAAGGTAAAGTGGTAACGAGCTCCTCGGAACATCGTATAGGCGATAGAGGACGCACAAAGCCGTAAACATCATTAACAATAATCTAATCTTAACATAACTCGTACTTATTTCGTGCGTTTAATATAGTAATAATCCATTTAATGTAATTATTACGTAGATCAAAGTTTAATCAAGTGGCTAGATTTCATAATTAAGTAGGATTAAAATGATACATATAAAAGGATATTCGAAATAATATATATTTTTATCATACATAATTATAGGCATTAGGCAACCCAGCTTTATTAAGGATGTCTCCAATAAAATTGATTTGAATTGTCTCCAATGAATTGTGGATGTGAAGTAAGCGAGGGAGTTGTGTAAGGATCGTGGCAAGTGGCGATTCATTGTCTTGATTAAAAAACATTTTATGGTAGGAAAAAAATTTCAACATTAGCCATGAGATACATAATTTATAATCCGAGTCATAAAAAATAATTGAATGTACTTAAATGGCATACATAACCAGTGTGCCTAACCACAGAATCGGAGTATTGTGAAGGAAGTTGTGTCAGCATCGTGTAAAGTGGCGCTCTGTGATCCCTGCCTATCTCTATGAATTAAGGCGTTAAAAATTATTGATGACTACACAAAGGAATTACTACACATTTGATTATAACTCACAACATTAGATGTACAGTTTATGTTATGAATAAAATATTTGTATTTGTGAATATAACCACATGGAAGATATTCATTTGATACTGGTCAGTTGAGGCTGTGAATCCACTAATTCACTTCGGAATATCATACATAAAGCTATTTTTTTATATACATTTCTATACTAAGCTACTAAAGTGCTTGTATCATAGAAATAGGACAACCAAAGTACATATATCAAAGATACATTGGTACCGGTGGGTGTTCTCGAAATAGTGCTCTCGGCTTGCGTAACCATTGCACTGCCACTACACCACGGCCGCCTTAATTAGGTACATAAATAGATCACAGCCCATATTTGAGGAAAAGATTGAAGGATTTTAATTTAATATATCTAAAACGTAATATAAATGAATTTCGTGTATTCATTATAGATGTATGTTTATAATTATTTATAGGTACCGGTTTGCGAAGTATATTAATGGAGTAATAAATTAGTGTAACTATTTATAATATTGTGGTTTAATCAATGCGTATCAACGACATATATTAATTGTGGAAGCGAGTTTAGTTTTGTCACAAGCTTACCGAAACAACTCTAACAGCCGGTTATACCAAAAGTAATAATTTACGAATTTGTAAAAAATAGATGTATAGGTAAAATAAAAAACGAAAAATTGGTTGCACCACTCTTTAACTTCACATTTTACATTTACGTTTAACGGATATTTTATACAGAGCTAAAGGACGTCATTCATTTTGGGCTTCTATTACTTTTGTAATGTCTAATGATAAAAACATTATATAAATAGTAGTTTCGATACTTGTGTTGATAAAATTATTAACAACCCAATTTACGATTTCGTAATAGTAAACGTAATAGAATAAGTATAAAGTAAAACTAAATTCGTAAATTGAAACTTTTTTGGTACAACCGGCTGTTAATGTCATATATCACGGTTTGGTAATTTAATTCTTATTTAAATCAAGTTTATTAAATTTTTAATGATGGCAAGTTTATACACTTTTAAATGAAAAACACTCGTACTCAGGCTTTTTTCAATTCGGGAAACTTAGCTTTTTTTCTGATGGAGGTCCAAAAGCGCCAACAACTGAAAAAACCGACTTAAGGTTAAGGTGATGTGGTAAATATTAATTAATACTGCATCAATTGGTCAAAGTGATTAATAAATAACAATTTATATGACTCTTCAATTCATATCGTATCGTATGCCTATATCTGTTTCACTACCTTAAAAGCAGATGGAAGTAGTTTTTAGGCAATTGTACATTATGTTTCGTGTATTTAATTTTATATGTCTATTTAGCTGGTTATCATTACTGATTATCACATGTTCTTGATACTGATAATCAAATATTTGACAAGTTTTTGGATTTTAAATAACAAATGGTTTATAATTACCTGTGTTAGGTTAGTTTGGCATAAGAAGAGAGTAATGCTATACTGATTCTATTCTCATCATCTCATCATCATCACCTAGAAGGCGTCCACTGCTGAACATAGAACGCCAAGATGCCAGTTGCATCCACCTTTTCACTATGTCGTCAGTCCACCTAGTGGGAGGCCTACCTACGCTGCGTCTTCCGGTTTGTGGTCTCCACTCTAAAACCTTTCTTCCCCATCGGTTGTCGGTTCTTCGAGCGATGTAGCCAGCACATTGCCACTTCATTCTATTCTAAGTCCTAGAAAATATTTAGAATTAATTAGATAATGACTTATCTTATTTGGTTTTTAATTAGTATTTAGTCAAGAATTTAATTTCTAATGCTTTTATCAATACCTTTTAAATTTATAGAAATCATTATTAAAAAAACACGCATATTCTATTATACAGGTGTCTTGATGTCGCAAATAAATTAACCAAACCGACATTATAATTCATTGGGGAATATTATGACGTTGGTACTGTCAAATGTAAATATTTCCAAGAAGCTATTTCACACATTCGATGGCGAAGGTTATATTTTACTAAAAAGAATTATTCGTATTATATTTTCCGGGGTTTATAGCGAACATTGTTTATAAAAGTCGCAAAGCCCTGGAAAGGGACAAAATTATTAAAAAAGAGCGCGCAAAAATAATTTCTTTTTTAGTTTTATTAGTATAATACCGGGTAATGCTAATGGATGCCATTTACCATTAAACATTTTTATAATTTAAGTATTTTCATTTTTATTCACAGGTGGTTTCATGGTATTATCATATCCGCATTTTCTCTTCGCACATTCAATCTACAGGAATGGAGTCATTGGCCTTCTCCCAGTGGAAGAGGAACACAAAGTTATGGTGGAACTAGAACAGGTACGTTATTTAATTATGTTATTAAGGCGACCGTGGTGGCAGTGCAATGGTTACACAAACAGGAGAGTTCTTGATCACCCACCGGTACCAATGTATCTTTGATATATGTACTTTGGTTGACCTGTTTCTATGATACAAGCACTTTAGTAGCTTAGTATAGAAATATAAATAAATAAATAATTTATTACCTGCTACCTACAATTGAATAATTTCCAGTACAGTCGTAATCACCATGCTGGCCTAGTTAAAAGTAACAACTTTTAGGCCTATACAGACCGTTAAGTGACTTAGTCGCTTTTCAGGATTAGCTTATAAGTTGCCGGCATAGTGAATGTAACAGTTATTTAATTATAGTAACATTCACCTTCATTCATGGACAGCACTCCAGCTTAACATCAGTCGGTGTGCTGTCATATATTGAGTCAAAATTCAAACGTTTATTTATATTTATTTTCATCTATCAATCAAATTGCGCCACCTGCCATGATCCCGACACAACTCCCTCGCTTCCTTCACATTCACAATTCTCTTCATACAATCTCTCTGATTATGGGCACTAGGCAACCTAGCCTAGCCATCTTGAGGATGTCTCCGATTGTTTAACGTATCCATTGACATGAGATTTATAAATTCCTTTCGTCAATCTACTTTCACTCATCCTTATTTACTTTTATGCATACCAAAGAGTGGTAGGCAGTGGTACCCAGTCTGCCGATCCGGGGTAGTACCACTACTTACAAGTAAACAGACCGTGAAGTGATTTGGTCACGTTTCGGGATCAGCTTGTAAGTTGCCGGTTCCATCTAGGCCGGCATAGTGGATGTGATTGCTACTCACAGTTATTGAATTGTAGTAGCAGTGACATTTATTCATGGACCACACGTCGGCTCAGGTGTGTCGGCAGCGGGGTGCTGTCAAACGTCAAGTCACAATAAAAAAAAAACCTTTATATAACCTAAATAAAATATAAACATTTTCAGACCTCAGGAGTCGTGATACGTGGTACGAAACGTGCTCAATTCAATCTCTTCTCTCGTCCAATGGATTCTGTAACCTCATCAAATAATCTTCGAACAACATTGATACCTATATTTTGGATTAGTGAGGTTGGTATCCTTTCATATTATATATAAATCTCTTTTTATTGTAGCAGAGCCCGCCTGATGTTAACCTAGTGTCTATAAATAGGCACTTCAACCTAAATAATTGAAGAAGCAGTCGCATTTACTATGCCGGCCTAGTTGTAACAGGCAACTTTTAAGCTTATCCTTAAACGCGACTGGGTGTACACTGTACACGGTTTTTACACTTGAAGGTCTGGTAATTTATTGGATAAAAATAATTGGTTGGCAGGGAATGGAGCTACCGCAAATGTACGTGGATGAAATAAAGGAGAGATTATTCCAGAGGCTAAATACTGTTGAAATTGTAATTCCTGTATTAATTACAATTGGTGCTGTTGTTACATTATTAGGTATAATTTTATTAATACTTCGCTATAGATCTAATAAATCACACCAAATCAATAAACGCACTATTTAATTTAAAACTGGTTTTATTTAAATCAACTTGTGTTTTCGTCTGAGGTGACCATTCTGTGTCCATAGAACTTTAAGCCTGAGTGTTACACAGATCATTATTATAGGTTAAAAAAAACATTAACATCAAAGTTTATTATTTTTGCTGCTTAACAGAGATATAAAGATGTTGAGGTTCTGTTTAATTACCTGAATGTTTTATTTTAAGGACAATAGAATTGATTTGACAATGAACATGGAAACTTTATTAACAAATTTTATCCAAAACATATTTAACATTAAGTAAGTGGTGTAGTGGTATTGCAATGGCTATGCAAACCGAGAGCACAGGTTCAAAACCACTTGCCGGTATCAATGTATATTTGATATATGTACGTTGGTTGTCATGTTTCTATGATACAAGTCTTAAGTAGCTTAATATAGAAATATAAACTAAAATTATTAATAGAGTCTAGGATATAGCGCGTCAGGTGCATGCAATTCATGAACCCTAACTATCTGCTGTGTGGTAAATAAGCTCCTGAGTCTATTTAATAATTATTTTCTTATAACATTTTGCGGCAGAGCTGCCCTTTCGAGATAAAGGGAGTAGGGGGTAGAAATCCGGGTAACAACATGAATCGCAACCGTTTGGAAGCAACGCTAAGTCAAAATATCATTTTTTTAAATTACTATTAAAAATAGTGTCAGAAGAACTCTGTGGCGGTTTCGAAGAGAGGATGGAGTTGGAGGACCCGAAGAAAACGTGCCTCCAAACCGATTCCAGGCTAGCAATTCGAGATCTAGCATTAAAAAATGTAAAATTTCGTACAAAGCGCTTTGCCAAATAGGAACTTATTGGCCAACGACCCTACAGACCTTTACCCCTTATCTAAATGGCTATAGCTTTCAGTTAACCTTAGGGTCAAGCGACAGTGAAAGGGAAGTACAATAAATAAATATTAGTGTAGATAGAAGCAATAAAGGTTTACTATATGACATAGATTACATTCGTGTCTCATAAGGCAAATGAGTATTTAATTATAATAAAATTTATTTAATACGATAAGTACCTATACTATTTAACACACTACAGTTGAATAACTGTAAGTAGCAGTCACGTCCACTGGTTTTTATGTTAGGTGATGTTAACTTATAGTTAACATTGTATTGTTTTTAAAAATTCACTTTTTTATAGTGACACGTTATCTGACCCCGACCCGCCTGATGATAAGCAAGAGGGGGTCCAAGAGTGACGACGATTGAAAAAAACGAGTTAGTTCACGGCTGCCCCAGTCGCCGTCACTATGCCGGCCAAAGGTGCTTCTTTACGCATCGCTTGAAGGATCCAAGGTCATAGGATGGGGAGAAGACATGGGTTGGCAAACATTCCACTTGTCGATTGTTCTACAAAGAAAAGACGCACCGAACTTTATAGTTCGACTGCCGATTCGGTTGAAACAATGGGTGTGAAAGGACGAGGTAGGAACAAGGTTTAAGAGCTTTTTGGAACTTTCTCCGTGGTATAGGCGATAGAGGACGCACAGAACCGCCATGTCTCTGCGTAGTTGCAGAGCAACAACAAATTAATGAAACTTATTCTGGCTGCGACCAGATATTTTTTATTGGGGCTCGACAGCATCCGCCTGATGTTAAACTGGAGTAAATAACTGCAAGTAGCGGTCGCTACCCCGGCCTTGTTTAAATGAATTAAAGCTAAAAAAATCTTTGCTCCGGCCAGGAATCGAACCCGGGAATTGACCTGTAACGAACTGGTGTGCTAACAAATTAGAAATTATAACAATGTTCTAAAGCTGAAACAAACTGAAATGAAATAAAACAAACCATTTTATTTATGACATTTATTGAGATTAATTTCACAGTACATTTCTAAAGACAAACTAATTAAGAAGTATAGCAATTACGAAGATATATAAGTTCACATAAATGCAGTTCATCTATTCTACTTGACATTAAATATTAATGTTATCAAAGATAGCGTATGAGTTAGACAATTATTATATTGGCACAACACTTTATATTAACCGCACGCCGCCTGATGTTAAGCTGGAGTGCGATCCTATAGCGGAGATGTCTGCAAGCATCAGTCGCATCCGCTGTGACGGCCTCTATGAGTTAATCCGGCAACTTATAAGTCAATTCCAAAAAGCGGTTGAGTCACTTCATGGTCTTTACCCCCTGGAAGCAGAGGATGCTACACTGGGTGTCTACCACTCTGTAACTAGTACACTCTAAACTACGGTTTTATTTAACTTTTGCTGCCGTTTACAAATCAAAAGTAGACTACTTTTCATTTTTTTTATTGACACGACATCCGACCTCGTCCCGCTTGATGATAAGCAAGAGGAGGTCCAAGAGTGACGACGACTGAGAAAACCGAGTTCGTCTCGGCCTCAGTCGTCGTCACTATGCCGACCAATTTTGTGTCTAAAGTACCTATAAATCCTTTATAGATATTTGATAAACACAGTAAAAAACTAAACTAAATATTGTAAACATACTGAGTGAATATTATGAATATACTGAGTGAATATTATGAATATACTGAGTGAATATTATGAATATACCAAGTGAATATTGAAAATATATCAATTAAATTGTCACGCCTTTTTCCAATCCACACAACTCCCTCGCTTCTCTCACATCCACAATTCTCTTCATACAAGCTCTACGGTTATGGGCTCTAGACAACCCAACTTTTTTAAAATGTCTCCGATTTAGTCGGAAAACACCCTCCTGGGTCTGCCTAGTTATGCGCATCCATCCACATCAGATCAAGATCCTTTCGTCAATCTACTTTCACTCATCCTTTTCATGTGCCCAAACCACCGGAGCATTCCTTTTCATTACATCTTCTTTTAAACCACATCTATCGCGCTATGTGCTATTCCTTTTTCTATCCGCTATCGTTACTTCACATACACTCCTTAATAACCGCATTTCTACAGCGTTAATCCTACTCTCATGCTTCTTCTGCCATACCCAACCTTCACTTCCATAAATTAATGTAGGAACAAGCACCGCATTATGAACAACCATTGGACTTGGACTTTGGCTGTCAATTATACTATAGATGGCACCGTTCACTACGTCACACTTTTGCACTCTTCTCTCAATATCTTCATCACACTTCCCATCCCTTATAAACATACTTCCCAAGTAAACAAACTGTTTGACTTGTTCAACTTTCTTTCCGTCTAATCATTATCTCACATTCAGTCATTTCATCCTCTCTTTCCAAAACCATTACTTTGGTTTTACTTACAGTTACTTTCATACCTTTTTTTTCTAATTCCGCATTCATAATAGTAACCATTTCCTGTAACTCATACGCCGAATATGCAAGGATAACTTGATCGTCGGCGTACAAGAGACATTTGATCATCAAGTCATTCATTCTCAAACCATACTTCCTTTCACGCAACTCTTTCAGGCAACTGTTCATGAATAGATTGAAGAGATGCCACCATAGAGATGCCAAACCAGTTAGATAGCGCTTCATTAATTCGAACACATGCACTGGAATCCTTATAGATTTTAGCGCACGCATTAAATGCTCCATCACCCCAAACACGAACAGCTGCTGCCACAATTCATTCCTGTTCACTCGATCATAAGCCTTCTCAAGGTCAAAAAGAAGCACAAACACCTTCTGGTAATTTACTAACATTTCTTCACTGACGCATCTTAGAGAGAAGACTTAATCCATACATCCAATCCCTTTCCTAAATCCCGCTTGTGTATCCCATATTTTATCATCTGTTTCATGCATCACTCTTTCAATCAATACTTTTTTAATCAATAAAATAAATGTAAATATACTGAGTAATCCTAACTCATACGCTTACTTTCTAATATGCATAAGTACTTAATTCTATCTAAAAAGGAGAAAAAATTGATTAAATGTACACATATTAAATACACATTCTAAATGTTACTTTAAACAACGTGAACAGATGTTTATCAGAATAAGAATTCAATCACATATTATTAATAAAAGTTATAAACAACTGCACTCAGCCCTCATCGTGTAGGATGTTCGTCTCATCGTTGCGTGTTAAAAATGGTGTCTAGCCATAGCTAAATGCATTATTTAACGTGATGATGGATGTTCTGTTCACGTTGTATTTAATTAACTCTTAATAACACAAGAAAGTAGAATAACATCGATATAACATTTATAATAAGGGAATTTAATTACGTAACTGGAATAATAACACTACATAAAAAGCACAATTGAAGCCATACATAACACAAAATATTTCATGTATTTTTGCTTATATAATGCATGTACCAAATCACAATTTTGTCAAAATTGCCTAAACCTTATCATAATAAAATAAAAAGATGTATAAATATAAATTATAGCTAAAACATAATCTAACTCCTCCAACACAAAATTGATATACATAAACGTAAATAGAACTCATAAATTATAACAAATAGATATAAAACAAGGGCATTTGTATCTGGCCATGAAAAATAAAATTATACCCTACACTCCGACATCGTTTGATACCAATCATTTCAAAATGATTTTTAACCCTGTAGGTAAAAATATTTTGTAACGCATAAATGACAGATCGCTTCGATCGACGCAGGAGTGTATCTAAATCTCACACCTTTCAAGCCAATAGGCAAAATCTTTTACTCGCTTCTTTTAGAAGTAGATACTATAATTAATAATATAAGAAGGTTCTAATTATACTACATTTATTATATACTTATTACAACATTAAAATCCATCGAAGATGCATATATCAGGGCAACTCATTCAAATTCATATAAAACTCAAATAAACATACTAAATTGATTCACGTCATATACTAACAGTCTATTAAGCAATTAACACTCAGTTAACATAAATTTTGTTTTAATCAGTCATAAAATAATAATGGTACACAATGCATGCCTATTAATGTACCAAATATAATCGGTTATTCCCGTTTCGCCACCACTCCCTACGCCCGCACTGTTGGCGAGCGGGAACTCCTTTTAAAGAAATTTAATCGGTTATTCCCAGTCGCCCCTGCTAATAAAAGTATATTTAATGAAACATAAAAACTATAGAAACCTTGTGTTTTATTGAATATACTTTTATTAGCGGGGGCGACTGGGAATAACCCATTGAATTTCTTTAAAACGAATTCGTTTTAAAGAAATTCCTGGACGCCACCAGTAGAGGCGTAGGGAGCGGCGGAAAACGGGAATAACTCAAAATAACGACGTGTCTAATAGGGGTGTTCCCCTTAAAACATGCCTACAGCTTTTTAGTACTTTTAGACTCATCCAGAGTTTAATTATACTCAATAAAATATTATTTTAAAATTCACAGACTTTAAACCCCTAAACTGTTTACAATTAATGTAAAAAAAATAGGGGCTTAAAGTATACCATCAAATATATTTCATTGTGTAGCATTAAATCCTCTAGGGCAAGGACCTTAAAGCTAGTAAGAGTTGTTTAATTCTAGGAGTTTTAAGAGGAATACGCCGTTTAATAATAAAGAATATTAAAATAACAAACATGTTTGCCCCAAAGCCTTGAAACACATTACTACACAGTAATAGTACGTATAGATAGACGTTTGGATAATATATTAAAGTACAGACGACAATAATTAAATATGGTAAAAAGTAGTATGGCCATTGATTAGGACATAATACGATTTTGAAATAATACATATTGACATAAGCATATAATTGAATATAGAATGCTAATGCCAATTATACAGAACATAGTGTAAATAATTTTATAATAATGTATTATATATTCCTTTGTAAATCATTAAATTTGGAATATATAACAAAAAGTAAATACTTCAATATTATGCATTGGTGACTAGATTCACAATTCCGAATTAACATTGAATGTCTCTCAACAAGTAACATGATGAGATCAGTTTTACTCCCTCTGGTATCAAGTCAGTTTATTACATATAAAACCATTGCAACAATAGTGTAAATCATAATTAGGTTATGTCAAACGCACAGCAACTACATATTTACTAAAAATAACATAATCAACTTATACATATATGTGGGATGCATGCAAAACTATATTGTACTTTATAATTTCATACAACACTGATATAAAATAAAATCCAAAATCATAAACTAAAACAGCCTCTAAACATCAAACAATAATATTGTAATAAACTAATATTATACTTTTCCGATTATGAAATTAGAATCACAGTGTTGAAACGCTTCCTCTGAGCACGTAATTATTATTGTTTTGACCATTTCGAAAAAAGAAACAGCAATATATTTTATTACAAAACCTAAACAAATGTAAATTATTATTATTATTATTTATTGTGACGTAACATTATACCTCAACCGGCCCAATGGTAAACAAGGGGCCGACGTATGAAAAAACCGTTTAATTATATGGTTGTCTCAGTTGCCATGTCCATGTCGGCCGAATTAAATATAAAATGCACTCATTTTATATTTAATTCGGCTTTTATATTAATAATATGATATACAGAGCCAGTAGATGGCGCAGAATGTTTTGGTATTAAATTCTAATGGTTTTGGCTTTTTAGTCAATTGTGGTGAATACAATATGTTAATGACAGATTAGTCTACAAATTCTTTCGGATCTTGTTCTTTCATTCTCTTAGCCTGCGCTAAAAGACTAACCAATAACTTATGGTTGCCACCGCAAATCCATCCGCGTTGATCCTTATCTTTATCCGACGATCGGTCCTCTTGTGAATGCTCTCGAATATTTTCTGCCGAATCATTGTTTACTTTAGATTTTTCTCTGCTTGGTCGTGTAGTATGACGGGTTTTACGTACATGTCGGTTACTATTTTTTTTATTTTTTTTCTTACGGCCTGCTGTAGAGCCATGTAAACCAGCAACCCGGACGGGGACCGACTCCTCTCCTTCAGATTCTGAACTCCAGGTCTCTGCGAGAATATTTTGCTTTCCAACCGTGCACTTACGACGCGCACGCTGCCCTGCAACTCCACTATCGCTGCAATTACCAGTTTTTCCCTGAGGGTTTGTGACTTTATTCATAGTTGGTGGAGATGAATTAGATGTACTGGGTTCATCTCTAAGTAACTGATCGAATAACAAATCAAGATTCCTGCTATTGGCCGTACTTTCTATAGGTGGACCTAATGGTGAAAGGTCTCTCTTAGTAGTTTCGCGGTAAGCATTATTTTTAAATATTTTACCCACTGCGACAGACTTTTCGACACTGCCACTTTTGGACTTTGTTTTAATAATATCACGATTACTGTTATTTACCAACTCCCTGTTACTGCTTTCGTCAGCACTACTACAAGCGTAGTCATCAGACATGTAAACAAAATCATCCACATCGGAACCGCTTGCAACTGACTCTTGTGTCTCTTCGGCCGGTTTTAGGAAATAAAATGCTTTTGACGAATTAGTATTTCTTTTTTTTGCAATATTATTATGCTTTAATCTAGTAGACGTTCTGAATCCAATCATCTCGGTCTCGTCATTGTCCATAAATTCATAAACATCTATATCCTCTTTTTGCTTCTCAATACCCATGTTTGGAGAATGGTTAAAAGAACAACTTGGTTCACCTGAATGAGTGGCTGCTGTTATTTTATTTCTGGAGGTGTTTTTATTTCTTCTCTTATATAGTTCCTTTTGACGATCGGATTGAGGTGGTATAAGTCTAGAAATGTCTATTTGTGATGTAGGTATTGAAACTTTGACACCCTCATAACCTTTTAAAGCTCCTTTTGTTAATACCACACCAGGCTGTATGTGCTGCATCTGCATTATGCTTTTAAACTGTTTGGACGTTTTCTTCTTGTTCTTTCTGCAATATAAATACATATTTAAATAAGTATGAGAATCCAATATTTCTGTGGAAATTGAGGAGTGACACTTTGATTAATTATATATTCATTGAATAAATATTTACATCTTCGTACTAATTATGGGAATTGAAGGTATAGTTTGGTAATCTTAATCAAGATTTAATTTATTATGAAACAAAAATAAAGTATTACCTTGTAATCTTTGACACCGACATAGGTTCTACAATCTTTGCCGCGGCAGCCAATGATCGACTCTTTCGCTTTATTTTGTCAAATTTATCTTCTAAAATAACTTCGAATTCTGTAGAAGCCTTAGTAGAGTTTTCTTTAGCATTCACCTGAGACTTGTGTACACTAGTAGAGCTCGTCAGGGCATCAACTTCATATGTATCTTCATCGTCTAAACTCTCGGTTAAACGTTTTTTAAGAGTGTGTTTTTTATATTGATCGTATTTACCATCTATATTTTTAGAACTAAATTGTTTATTTTGCTTATGAGATTTTCTTTTCTTAGAACGTTTTTTAGAAGGTTTTGGTTTAAGCATTTCCATTTTCCCCGCCAGATTCTCATTTTGTATGGAAATGTCAAAAATATTTGTTGACAAATCCCCTTTGCTTAGGCCATATGGATAATCATTATTACTTGAGGTACTGGCTTTAAAGTTAATTTTCTTAAGTTTACCAGACATTGAACCATCTTTTAATCCATTAATTAAGTCATTTTCCAAGGAACGTATCTCTTCGCTTTCTAAAATTTTTTTAGCAGTTAATGAGTCTACATCTGATTTATCGCCATCTGATCTGTCGTCAGCTATTTGTCTTAATGCAAATGGTTCTAATACACGTGTTGGATCGAAATAACCTATATCAGAATTTTCATTTACATGAGATTCTTTTAACATTTCACAGCAATCAATAAATAATGCTTGATCACAACTTAGATCACGACGATTTACTTCTTCCTTTTCAGGAGCCTCTATTTCGTTTAAAGCTAACTCATCATTTGGTAAAATTGCACTAAATGGTTCATTTATTTTATCGGATTGTGTATTTGATTCGTAGAGTTCTTTATGTTTCTTAATAACTGCAGAGGGAAGTGAGCCTAGATTGTCGCTGGCATTATTTTCAGATACATTAGCCAAAGGTAATTCGGTGGATTTCATCTTTTGATTATTTAAATTTGACGAACATTCATTTGACCTCTTGTCATATTTATTCTTTGAAAAATATACATCATCACTTTCATTTACCCTGTTAAATGTCTCAGATATTTTTTTAATTGCCATTAAATTAGACTTTCTGGGTTTGCGTTCACAAAAGAATCCGAAACTTTCCATAAATTGTTCAGACTTAATTTGATCTTCAGTTAAAAGATCTTTCTTGCTTACAGCGTCGATATCATTAATCACATTTGCATCATTAATCACATTTGCATCATTAATCATATTTGCATCATTTATTGTATTTGCTTTAGGCTGAAATTTATATTTGTTTTTCATTTCGGTATCATAAGACTCTTTGGAGACAGAAGCTTCATTTCGACATATGATTGATGGATTATCATCACCAGTAGAACTCATCTGTTTATCACTAGCCAGTTTACACGGTGTAGTATTTTCAATGGTAAAAGAAAAATCATCTACGATTCCCGAATCGTCTACAGATTTTGTTGGGAAATTCCTATTTTTAGAAGAACTTAGTTTAGAGCATGTTTCTGAGTCTTGATCAATTGTGCTTTTTTCATTATTTAGAGTATCAAGTCTATTCTTTTTCGATTTGTGTTTTACAACTGAAGAACTTCTTCGTTTAGATGATCTCTTTGTAGATTTGATTGAGTCCAAAGTTACACTGAGGCTGTCATTTGACGTTGAAAATTTAACATTTGATAACTCGTCCGATTTGGTGTTTATATTTTGAGTTTGTAATTTCATGTTTTCTTCATCTAGTAACAATTTGGAAAATATACGCTGTTTTTTAGTCAACGGAGTCTTGTTTTCCACAACACATTTTATTTCTGGATTTACTTGTACAACAGAGACGCTATTTGTATTGTCTGTATGAGTCGATCTTCCGCGTTTACTACGTCTCAAATTCTGCGATTCGTTATCAGATGCAGTAATTGTTGATCTATTTTTCTCTATGTCTATATTTTTAGCAATAGTCTTTCGTGATTTGCGTCGCCGTTTATGTTCTTTGCAAGTTATCTCAGGTTCATCTATTGGTTCTTCTTTAATGCGAACTGTACCATCTAAAAGGGAATTGCAATTCAACAATGTTAATTTTATCGATTTTATTACTGGCTTATCGTTATATTCCTCATCAAATTTTTCTTCTTTAATTTTAGGTGAACTCAAATACTCATTG
The DNA here is from genome assembly GCA_905220615.1 of Tinea trinotella. Classification (NCBI taxonomy): domain Eukaryota; kingdom Metazoa; phylum Arthropoda; class Insecta; order Lepidoptera; family Tineidae; genus Tinea; species Tinea trinotella. The sequence continues at coordinate 9,867,431 of HG992305.1, forward strand.
GGACCTTTACTACAGTCTTTGGAAACTTTATTTTTTTTAGATTTCCTGGATTTCCTTTTTTTCTTGTGAGGTAACGGTTCTTCATTATTTGTTTCTAAATCTTTATTGGAACTCTTTTCATTTATCCGTATCGATTTATTATCTAATAAGTTAACTTGGTCTCTTTGTTTCACGATTACAGCCAATGACATATTATCTTCGGAATCTTCATCTTCAGCTTGTCGTGGACAAAGTGTGCGTTTCTTAGATTTTCTTTTACTTTTAGGCGTAGAACTTTGTAGTGGTTGGTCATCCATAGACAGTACTGGCGGTAAAACGTCTCTCACAACATTTCGCTTTGTATTCTTATAATTTACAACCTGATCAGACTTGGTGAGGCCGTCTGATAACTTTGGTTCTAGTGCAACTTGCAACGTATTAGTGCGATCACTAATTGCAGCAACAATAGATTCCGTAGTCCTACTTACAGTCGATTGTTTTGTTTCGTGAATATTGTGAGAACTATGTTCACTAACCTGATATTCAATATTGTCTTTTTCTTGAACTGGTGGGTTTATCTGTGGTACGGTTATTGTACTAGAATCTTCATTGAATATTTGAACGTGCGATTCAGAGCTATTTGTTTCATCCAAAGAATCTGTAGGTTTTTGGGATTCTCTTACATAATCGCCAGCATCCCTTATTTTAGCGTTTTCTATAGCTTTTATACTGTCAATTCTCTTATGGATTAAGGTTGATATATTTAGGAATGCCATTTTTGCTTGCTCGATGTTACGAAATTCTGATTGTTGTGCAGTTTTTATGGCTTGTGCAATAGATTTATCCTCGTTGATAAGAAGTAAATCTTGTGGCGAGATATTACGTAAATAATCTTCGATATTAATTGTAGGGGCTTCATCGCTAACGCTTGTGTGTTTGTTTCTACTACTTTGTGATTTTATGCGCACAGCTCTTAATTTAGCAGTTTGCTCATTTGCGTTTTGCTTGCGTAACTGCTCCATTAAAATGGTTTCGTTCTCTGGTACAGGCATTTCTGCCGAGTGGGCGTTATTAAAGCGTTTTTGTTCAATTACCGGAAAGTTCAAAATATTATCATGATCCACCTGAAATTTAGATTTATCCATAATTGCACCCATAAACTGTGAAGGAGGATGTTCGGACAATTCATTAGGATTCGTTGGTTGATGTATATCTTGATAGATATTTGGATTAACTGCATACTTCAACTGGCTTACTGTATTTGAAATAACTTCTGGTGAGACATTCATTAAAGAATTCCGATTCTGAACAGGCATAGTATCAATAATATTTACTATCTCTTGAGGAACTTCTTCCCTTTCACATGGAGCATTTATTTGCCTAACTCTGGGGGAGGCATTTTCTTCATAGGCACCCTCTACTATGAAACGTTTAACAGATGATCCTGCTTCCAAGTTATATGATGCCTCAAACCGAGTGGGATCAACATGTGGTGGTATAAGATCTTGATGAACTTGTGCTTCATCATAATCTTGTAATAATTCGATTTCATCATTTTCATATCTTTCTGTTTCAGGTTCATCAACCGGATTAATATGGCGTAAATCAAGAACATTTACATACGGCGGATATAAATGTTCACCTATAACTTCATTTTCAGGAATATTATCCATTTCGTTATTTGATCTTTTCATAGACAAGTCTAAGGTAATATTTTCGTCTATATTGTCATCTCTTGATAATTGTCTAACACACAAATCGATCGGCACAACTTCGGCATCTTCATTGCAAGTAATATTTTTATTAACACGTCTATAATGCGCATGGATGTCGAGATCATCAAAATCTTCGTAACAAAAAATATTAAACAATTCTAATGCTTGCACATTTAAGGTATAGACGGGCCAGGTCATCATATATTCTTCTTGGTATTGATTACATTCAGCCAATCGTATTTCATTGTCATTAGGAGCCTCTATGTTATTCGGTGCTACTATGCCCAGGTTATAAAATTCATCCCCCGGTAGTTGAGCATAATGAATTTCACCATTACGTACCACAACACAATATGGTACACCTTCAACTACTCTTATATTTTGACGTTCAATATGATGTAGTGGAAGCGGTTGGCCATAATTTGGTTCATGAAGCGAAACATTTTGAGGTTGAGCATTAGGAAGGTCAATTCTCTGATAGTCATTATAAGGTAGCTCAACATTTTGTTGTTGACCATTATGTGGGTCCATTCTGTGGTGGTCAACGTTAGGTAGCTCAACATTTTGACGTTGATCATTAGAGAGCCCAATTATCTCATGGCCAATGTTAGGTCCGTCAACATTTGGAGGTTGACCATTAGGGTGCTCAATTATCTGATGGCCAACGTTAGGTAGGTCAACATTTGGAGGTTGACCATTAAGGTGCTCAATTATCTGATGGCCAATGTTAGGTAGGTTAACATTTGGAGGTTGACCATTAGGGTGCTCAATTATCTGATGGCCAATGTTAGGTAGGTCGACGTTTGGAGGTTGACCATTAAGGTGCTCAATTATCTGATGGCCAATGTTAGGTAGGTCAACATTTGGAGGTTGACCATTAGGGTGCTTAATTCTCTGATGGCCAATGTTAGGTGGGTCAACATTTGGAGGTTGACCATTAGGGTGCTCAATTATCTGATGGCCAATGTAAGGTAGGTCAACATTTGGAGGTTGACCATTAGGGTGCTCAATTATCTGATGGCCAATGTTAGGTAGGTCAACATTTGGAGGTTGACCATTAGGGTGCTCAATTCTCTGATGGCCAACGTTAGGTGGGTCAACATTTAGAGGTCGAACATTAGGGTGCTCAATTCTCTGATCGCCAATGTTAGGTGGATCAACATTTGAAGGTTGACCATTAGGGTGCTCAATTCTCTGATGGCCAATGTTAGGTGGGTCAACATTTGGAGGTGGACCATTAGGGTGCTCAATTCTCTGATGGTCAATGTTAGGTGGGTCAACATTTGGAGGTGGACCATTAGGGTGCTCAATTCTCTGATGGTCCATGTTAGGTGGGTCAACATTCGGAGGTTGACCATTAGGGTGCTTAATTCTCTGATGGTCAATGTTAGGTTGCTTAAGATTTTGATGTTGACCATTAGGGTGCTCAATTTTTTGATCTTTAATATTAGGCAGCTCAACATTTTGAGGTTGACCACTGGGAATCTCGATTATATGATGGTCAATATTAGGTAGCTCAACATTTTTAGGTTGACCACTAGAGAGCTTATTTCTCTGAAGGTCAACGTCAGGTAGCTTATCATTTTGAGGTTGGCCACTAGGGAGCTTAATTCTCTGAAGGTCAATGTCAGGTAGCTCAACACTTTGCGGTTGACCACTAGGAAGCTCAATTCTCCGATAGTCAATGTTCGGTAGCTCTATATTATGAACTTCATTGTTAACCGGAATGATGTTACAAAGTTCGCCTTTAGCAATATTGGGCTGGTTAATATTAGGTAGCACAACATTTTTAGGTTGACCACTAGGGAGCTCAATTATTTGATGGCCAATGTTAGGCAGCTCTATATTACGAGCTTCAGCATTAATAAGATACACGTTTTTAACGTCATTATTTAGGAGGTTGTTGTTACGAAGGTCACCACCAGCAAGACCGGTACTACGATTTTGATTATAAAAAACGTTAACGTAACTTTTTTTAATATTTAGAGCCCGACAATAAGGTAGTTCGACGTTATGAGAACCAACGTCAAGTAGTTGTGCATTGTTATGCGATTTGCCATTGGAACTCTCATTTTTACGATATTTAGGATTGTGTGGTCTAAAGCTACGTGCAACGTCACAAGGTAACTTCATATTCTTACGCACAGCATTAGACAAGTTTAGGTTTAGCTTTTTTAGTAGTTCAATATTCACCAAACTCTTTTTACGTAATTTATTGCTAGAAGGTGTTACAAGAGCACTCCGAGGTATCCTATTAGGATGCCTAATTTTAGGAGGTTTAATATAAGACCGCTCAGTATTTTGAGGCGATGGTTTTAACATAGGAGCCAAAGTCTTCTTAGTCTTGGATAATGGAACTGAGGGTCGTTTAAACGTGAATTCTTTTTCCGTGGCATCGGATGTCTTACTCTCTGTGTTTGAAATTTCAAGATTAGGAGTATTCTTAATCGGAGCGTCAATACCAGTTTTGTCAACTTTGGAAGATTCATTCATATGACGCTGATTAATAGTATTTTCTGTGTTTAAACCTTCGATCTTGGGTTGAATATTAAACGTCTCTATATTGGGGTAATTAATATTAAATGAAACGATATTATAAGATTCTGGTTTATACCGTAACATTTCCTGTACAGCAAAATGCCTAAAGTTAGGGGAGATGTTTATTATTTGAGAATTTAAATAAGGTAATCTCGATAAAGACGTGTTAATAGGCATATACATTGAATCAGTTGTGGCACACGCAAAATTAATAGGATCAGTTGGTGATAAAACCGAAGGACAGGGCACTGGCGCTAAAATTAATTTTGATTTTGTATGGGCCAAGGAAGGCTTATCAGAGTTCGAATCAAATCCATTTTTATGTGAAACATCCCTCTTAGACTCATTTGCGGGTGTAAAGTAATTTAACATTACGGCAGGATAATCAACATGTGGAAATGGAACAGTAGCTGTCTTTCTCACACATTTGCGCACACGTTTTGGAGACAAAAAGTCATGCGGCATACTTACTTGGGATTCAAATGAAGAATACGGAAGTAGAATCTTTGATTCGATCATATCAAAAGAATCAAATATCTGAGCCTCTTTTGCATCAGAATTATTTGAATTCCGTTTACGCACAGAATAAATCGGAATCGTGGATCGATATGAGCCTGACTTAACACAGACTGATGAGTTAGTTGTCATTGATGTCGCAGTACTAAGAGGTACCATGGTATCAATTGATCCGAAAAAAGTAGGGGGAATGAATTGACCGGAATCTTTCGCTACCCTTGTATCTGCAGGTATCTCTACCATTGATCTCTCCGAAGTGCTCGGAAGTGGTTCAAATAATTTGTTTTTTAACATAGCTATGCAATCATTTAACCCTTTTCTAGGTTTATTTGGTTTTATTTTTTGATGTGCAAAATTATCAAGTTCTGAATATTTACTAACCAAAGGTGGTATATCTGGTTTCTTGGTTACATTTTCATGTTCAAATAAAGGTTTGCGACACACAGACATTAGATGTTCTTTTTGCATAAAATTTGTAATATAAGGTTCATCCGTTGAACATCCATGTGGGTTTCTATTTGTTGTATGTATATCTTGAGTTATTCTTTCAATTGAATGTTTTAGTGGTACTTTATTAGGAACTGAGCCTTTTGGACTGTTGGAATTTTTATTGCAATTGTCAGATCCTTGATATCCAGCGCCAAGATTAATGGAACTGTCCTCTTTGGAATTACCACAAGAGGATCCTTTTTCTCGTGATCCACTATCGTTAAGTTTTTCTGGTTCAATTGGAGACCTTTTTTGTTCACCCCAATTATTATTAGAGTTCGATCTAAAGTAACAAGATTCTGTATAATTAAGTCCCTCTAGTGAATGATTTTGCCAATATATGTTTTTCTGACTGTGTTCTCTGGGGCCGTTTTGTTTAAAACCTTTATTGTGTGGTACATGATGTTGATCAGGTAAGTGCCGATATTCTCCGTTATTAGAGCTCGACTGCTTTAAATAATCATCGTATTGCTCTTGACCAAAAGTACGGCCCAATTTACAATTACGTGCATTTAAAAAATCTGGTTTCTTCTGATCTAGTGGATTAAATTCATTAGATCTATTTCGTCTAGTTCTCTTATAATCAGAATTTTCACTTTCAGATAGTTCATTTGAAGAATTCCCAGAATAATTATTAGTTGATCTCTGTCGACCCGAACTACGATAATGTAATTCTTGCTTCGTAAGATCTTTATAGTAATCATTATTAAATCCATGTTGGTGGGGCCAGTTATAATTAGGCTTAAAATGCTCATTGTATTTATCTTTAAAATGTTCATTGTCGGAACTTCGTTGCCCTGAACCATGATAAGTATGACGCTCATGTTTAGAACGTTCTTTGGACTGTTCCTTATAATTATTATTAGTCGATCCTTGTAACCACGATGCTCGGTAATTGGAGCTGTCATTATTAGAATGTCCATTAGACTGCTGTCTAGCATTGTCATTGGTAGATCGCTGTTGTTGCGAGTTTCCGTGTGTATAATTATCACCATTAGAACTTTGTCGGCCAGACCTTGCTTGTTGAGAACTACGAGAGCTACCTTGTTTAGAATTGTCTTTAGAATGTTGTTTCCCGCTGCATGTAGTTTCATTTAAATTAATCAAGTCAGATTTAAAAGTACCTGATTGTTCATCACTTTTTTCACTGTTTATAGGTTTGTTTGATTTAACACTACTTTTTTCCACATCTGTTTCGGGTAGTTTAACAGACGCGAAACGTTTTGTTGAATTAGTAGAATCTTTCTCTGGCGGAACTTCCGAAACAGAGTTTTTTATTTTTTCAGATTGCTTTACAGATCTGCGCAATGGATTACGACGAATTGGTGGTACATTGCTATGCTTAGAGCGTAAACCTTTCAGTATTTTTTTGTCTCCCCCGTTGCTTGAAATGGGGATAATGCCAGGTATTTTGACTCCTTTTATTTTATTATTCTCTGCTAAACGAGAACGTAATTTTATTTTACGTTTGGGAAAATTATATTTCTTCGAAATATTGAATGCACTCATAGGTAAGCGATGACGTTTAGCTGGGAGATCAGCTAACATTTTTCTGATTGTATCTCCATCGCCCAGGTCCGACCTTTTAGCTCTTGGGCGAATCCACTTTTTTCGATTGGTTCTTATAGGTATTTCTTTTATTATTTGTTTAGGTGAAGTGTTTTCAGGTAAACGGGGCCTCCTTCTCCGTACACCAAACAGACGAGAACGTACCTTTCTTCGTACCACAGGAATATCGCCAGCACATTGTAACATATGATCATGTAGGTCATCTAGTGAGATAGATTTGTTACATTTGGTACAATATCTCGTGCCTCGACGTGGTCGGCTTCTAGGAGTTTGACTAGAAGGAACGAACAGATGTTTCATTATATCTGCAGATAGTAAATGTTCTCCAACTACCTCATAATGATCTACTTGCGCATTGGCATGTTTTAATGAAATATGGCTAGTAAGTGATTTAGAATCTTCAGCGTATTCGCCACATGCACTGCAAATATATTTTCGAGGTCTGGCCCACTCTCCGCTAAGTACCGCAGACTCTTGATCATGTTTAGGCAATGTCGGAATTAAGCCCAAAAAGTCAGGAAGCGGGTTGTACGGACGAGTAGATATATCTTTGTTTACCAAATAGGAATCCGTCTTTGGTATTTCTTTAGTTTCCAAAATTACTCTTAACTCCTCATCTAAAATGTTGTTTTTCTCATTTTTTTTATTGATAGTATAAGGAAATTTTAAATCGAATCGTTGTTTCATTCGAAGTTGAGTCCAAATATCAAGTTGTGACATAGCAGTTATAATACACTTTTGTGAATGAGAATCGCGTTTTATGTTGACTGTACATGATTTTTCAAATTCAGTATTGCTCCACTTAAATTTATGCTTGGGAGCTAGAATTGTATGTATAGTAGAATTGGAATCACGCTGTGGGCATTGTTCCGGTGCTAACAATACTGGAAAACCTTCGACAGTATTGGATCCAGATTTTTTCAATTTTATTTTAACAGTATATTGTTCATCAAATTGTTTACTTTTCTTAAGTGTACCATCCAAGAAATTTGTAAGATTTTCATGGATATTAATGGAAACCTTAGAGAAAAAAGTTTTGTTAAAACATTTTTCAAATTTAGATGCCTCATTTTGAATTTCATCAGGTTTTACAACTTCATTATTTGGCGAGCGATGGACCACGCCAAGTCGGGACAGAATTTGGTCTGTATCAGTATTATTGTGATATGTGAAATTCGACAATTTAGGAAAGTTGTTCTTATTTATCACAATGTCGTTGATAAATTGAGATGCATCTACCTTAATAGATGGAATTATAACATTAGTTTTTATGTTGTTTTCAATGTCAGCATCCTCAAATTGTGTTGGTTTTATTTCGCATGAAATAGGGTAGGTAATCTCGCTTTTAAGCGGCTGGGTATCATCACACACAGAGGTAGGTATGGGATTATGCCGTTGGCGCAATTTACTTTTGTATATTGACTGTTCTTCAGTAGTTTGTTTTTGACATAAAATATTATGATTCTCAAGTTCCACCCTGGTAGGAAATCTTACTCGACATTTGAGGCAAGCATGATATTTATCAGAGTGGCCATCTATCATATGCCTCAAAATATCGTATTGGTCAGCATTATTGTGTTTACAATATAAACATTCAAGTATGGTATTATCAACCGGTGTAGATGATCTTTTATGGATACGGTTAATATGTTTTGTTAACGTTTGTTTTAATGTAAAAGTTTTGTTGCAATAAAGGCAAAGATGTTGCTCTGAATTAGAGAGACTATTAGCCCGTTTAGAATTATCAACGTTATATGGTGAGTTTTCTGCATGAAACTTTCGTTGTCGGGTAGTACGATGATTAGATTCTATAGCTTTACTTGATCTTAGCCTTCCATGTGCACCGAACGCCTCATTCTGATTCATCATTTTAGACTCCCTGCACCTTAACAAGAAAGAAAGATTTATTATAAATTTAATATATAATAAAATAATTAAAAAATAATAAAAATAAAATATAAATTTAGAACACGGTTTAAAACTTGCATTAATTTACTTTGATACATAATTAGGTTCTATTATTAGAAAATCAACCTTTAAACATGTTTAAAGTATTGGGCTTTTTTTTAACCATTTAAGTTTAAAACAAATTACTTACACATTCGAATTCAGTTCTGCCAAAACATTGCGAAGTTTGAGTGCGGGGGGGTCCGGTGCAATAATGTGGGGGTTGAATTCTACATCGTGCTTGTATTTCTCTGTCAATAAATCATGTGGCGATCTGTACAAAATAATACACAACTTAAAAACTACATATTACGCAGTACATATACAAAACACAGCTACAATATCCATACGGAGTAGACTGAGGCTTACAAGAATTAAATAATTTAATAAATGTATTTATTATCTAAAGCCAGGTGAAGAAAGGAAAGATTAGCTTTTATGAAGAGAATTGTATAAAGTGACTTTCCATTGTCTCTGCCTATTACCTGGAATTGAGGCATGACAATTTGATTTATAAGATGATTGTGATTAGTCAGAGAGCTGGTATAGAGGTTGAGATAACTCGAACATTTTAACAATTTTATTTGTCTAGGTATTATTCTATTAATGTTTGATATTACATCAACAAAATAAATTTGTGTTTGATTTATATTTTACATTAGACCTTCAAGTTGACTTATGAGATTTTTTTATAAAGTAAATAGAAAAGGCTACATTATATCATTTGTATTTTAATATTTAGTTATATATCATCGCCATATCATTGTGAAGAGTGGCGCCCACGTTGATTGATTGATTGGTACCATTACTAACGAAATCTTTTCAGTAAACATACATCTTTTTTCTAAATCCTAATTGTTGTTTGTAATATATATTTAATAATAACGCACCATAAGACCATTCATAATTATTTAAGTAATTAAGATTGTTAATTCAAAATTACTTTCCTACTTTGTTATCACGAATGCCTTTCTGGAATTAAATCATAATAATATTCATATAAACATATTTGTATAACAAACATTTCTAATGCGTACTTAATAAGCAGCTAAATTAATAAATAATGCATTTTGATTTTGTCTCACATAATAAAATCATTATTTTGTATTTATTAAAGTTAATAGAATTATAGTTTGAAATTCACTGTGGGTATATAAACAGAAACACATTTGTTACTAAATCGAAGTTATCAGAGGACGAGGGGTTAGAGGTCTGCTGCAACACGTATGATTTATGATAATCGAGCCAAGAAGCGTAAATAGAAATTACTTGCACTCAGTCGTCTACTCCGTAAGGATGACGGAGTGGACACAAGCTTTGGACTCACAGGGATAGTATAGGGGCGGCGCAGGGCGCGCGCCCCCGGTTAAACGCGACACGACACGTGGCGCCTTCTGCTCCTTGTTTATAATATTCAAAATATCCGCTGATAACAGTTTAGACGGTAAACTGCTTAGTGCAGCCAGTTTGCAAAATGATCACAAGCTGAACCTGCAATTTAAGAATTAACTTATTTCTGGATAAAAGAAACAATAAATTAGAAAACAATGCCCGTTTAAATAAAAATAATAATACTATATAAGCATAAATCAAATATTTAATTTTAATTTAAAAGAGTAGCAGTACAATTGTGAATATTGTGATAATAACATTTACGATTTCTTAGTAAATTTTAACTGAATCTCATAAGCGAAAAATTATAAAAAAATAATGCTAAACCATAATTAAGTGTACTTATTGCTGAAACAAACGGGCACTGTTGCAATTGTATTATTATCTTTTATTTATTAACATCGAAACATGCAAATGGCTACCACATAAATAAATAAAAAACTATCATTAAAATGTAATGATTGTGTGATCTGTAAGGACATGAATAAAGTTAACAGATGAAAAGCGTAAATTAGTAATTGGGAGGCATGTGCGAAAATAAGAAAAATAATGAAATTCCTAAACATAGGACTCGCATGATAACATAGAAATGACATTCAATTAGGTATAATACAACTAAATTTAGATTGCTTTATAATATGTAAATAAAAATGTACTTTCTTTGATTTTATATTAGTACCTATCTGGTCTTATAGTAGCGTAAATCTTTAAACTCCTAAAAATATTAGAACGAGTGGGATAGAAAGTTTTCATTTTTTTTATATACTACCATTTAGTTTAACAGCACTTGGACCTTTCATAAAATCGCGACAAACCACTGTCAGTGTCCGAAACATTCCTATATTTTACTGGATTATACGCAGGTGTACGCACCTATATCAATATTCCCTGTTCAAATTATGACGTCTGATATAGCGCACGACCTGTACGAACCTGAATATAAAAAAGAGTTTACTAGCTGATTTCAAGTTGGGCGACCGACCAATAGTTAAATACAAACATCCTGAAGCATCAAAGTAACCTGGCGCCCTACTTGAAAGGATTGAAGAACAAAAATGGTACGGTAATGAAACAATACTGCATATCCCACGGATCCCACGGAAACGTCGAGTCCACGGAAGACTCGACGGGGGTCTACGTTGGCGTGACAAAAAAATGAGGGTTCACAATTTGTAAGCGTGGGTCCATGAAAATTTGATACAGTTACGATAGTGAAGAACCAAAATGTTAGCTTGGTAGATAATATTTAAAGTAGCTCAGTGACTGTTACATAGAAATGTAGGTGCAGGGGGTCCACCAGAAGCAGCAAAATTTTATAAGTGGTTTATGAGAAAAATGACGACAGGCGTGGACGAACGGTTTAGCGACTGGTTTGTTGCGCGTAAAGTCCCGGGTTCGATCCCCGGTCGGAGCAAATATTTGTTTCATAGCTTTTATTTGTAATATTTAATAGTATTAAATATTGCAAATATTTGTTAATAAAAAAAAGAGATGGATATTTGCTTCGGGTCTGGTTATCAAAGAGTGGTAGGCAGTGGTACCCAGTATGCCGATCCGGGGTAGTACCACCACTTACAAGTATACAGACCGTGAAGTGATTTGGTCGCGTTTCGGGATCAGCTTGTAAGTTGCCGGTTCCATCTAGGCCGGCATAGTGGATGTGATTGCTACTCACAGTTATTGAATTGTAGTAGCAGTGACATTCATTCATGGACCACACTTTGGATTAACATCAAGCGGGGTGCTGTCATATGTCGAGTCACATTAAAAAAAAATTGTCGAAATTTGTGGATGCTTCCACTTGATAAAGTGCAATGCAATGAATAAATATAACGCAGCTGCAAAAAACGGCATATAAATCTGCCATTGGAGTCAAGACAAAACTGATGGATTGAGCTTCAAAACCCACGCATTCTCTCTACTGAACGACAATTTCATTCAAATAAATTATACATTTTGTAAATAATGTTACATATGTCATATATTGCAATAACAGTCCACTTAAGATCAATTTAACAGGAAATTAATCTGAACTTTGCACCGGCAAGTTGCTATTGTTGTCAACCGATTCAAAGAATGAAAATATCCTGAATAGGTAGGAATCTTCTCAGCAATTATGAAATGATATGTTTAAATGAAATTAAACCCTAAGGATTCATTTACGGAGAGGCGAGGCGATGCACGATGTGCCGCGGCTATTGCCAAACCTAATAACCGGACAGAACAGCCAGTTTGACCGGACACCCTACATTTTTGAGGATTTTGTGTCTTAGTATTAAAAAGTACTTACGAGTAAAATAGGTTGTAAAATTAAACTTTTTTGAATATTATTATAAATCTTGTTAAATTCTAATGAAATATAAATAAAATCGAATGCCAAATCAGTCCAAGTACTTTATTAATAATCAGGCGATTTAATATTATGCGCTTGTCTACGCTCGGCTCTCGCTTATTTGCGAAATGAAAAAAGCTTAACAAAAGCCGGACACCGTTTATTTTGGCCGGCCACGCAATAAATAAACCTAACTATGTCCGGCTTTAACCGGACGCCTAGCAACGCTACACACAGGTGTAATGTCAATATATGGTCATGTTTACAATGGACCACTTGGTATAGTAAATATTTCACTTTTTAATATATAATTTACTTCTAAAAAAGTCGATGACGTCGTACTCCTTGCACACTCGTCTATGTTGCGCGTTTGTACTTGAGTGTGTGAAGCCCCGCGTCTAGCTAAAAACTATTTTGTATAGCATTATTAACCATCTCAATGATTATAAAACCAATCAAAAAGGATAAGTAGATCATCAGTACATCGTGAATAATATTAAATCATACATACTTGTATAAAAGACCGTGTTAACTTAAATTAAAAGAAAATGATAATTAAAGAGAAATAAAATCTCTTCATTTTAACAGCTACGCAAATTTTGATAAGATAGATGATCTTCTTTAGGTAGATAATATTCGTATGTAAAAAATATTAAAAGTAAACTGCGATTTATGATTCACGGGCAACTTATAATTTATTAAACAACTTGCCAATGCTTCATATTTTATGCATAAGCCCGTGACTGAGACTGAAACCTTGTACCCCTCGATTTCAAGGACAATGCATGACAACCAACAAAAAAGAACAGGACATGACATCACCAATACATTATAATAGATATCTTACATTGAAAAGTAAAATGAGTTACTTCTCTTGTTAACAATAAGACTTGCAAATAAATATACTGAAATAGAATTGTCACTTGTGTACGATGCAAATAAATAGTGTTGTAAAGATCCAATGCTAATACATACTTGATATTAAGTACACTTTTATTAGTTGCGGATCAGCATACCTACTATGGATTGTAAATGGATCGAGATTTCCAATCATTTTCTCATTATGTATTTTCATATATTAAAAATGAAACAATTTAAATAATCAACTCTTTCCCTTAAGTTGATTTATATTTATATATTTGTTTTAAATTTTCTTTTTATTGTGACAGACATTTGACCTCAACCCGTCTGATGATAAGTTTATATATTTAGTTTTTATTAGAGTTACAGTACATAATATTTAAAAACACATGTTTATTAAAGGTTGAAAAAACATGTATTATTATTTATTTAAAAGTATAAATTGTAAATTACTGCAACAGTAAACAAACCTATTATCTCATTCCAATTAAAACAATGACACTTAATATTTTATCAAGAAGTTAAGGTATGATAACCTTATTATAATAAAGGGAACATGAACATCTATTTCTATAAATACATAATTTATATTCTGTTAAATGCAATAACAAAATAATAACTTATTGTTTTATCATTGTGCTCAAAGAAATTCTTTTTAGTTTTAGGTTCCTAACAACTAGAATAATGCGGCACAAAATATCTTACATGGAAAAGGTTAAATTGCGAAATGCGAATTGCCCGCTCGGAAAATCGGAAAAGCACGCTGAAAGACGAATGCGAGAGCGGGCGATCAATATTGGAAATTTTCCGATAATAACTCTTGATCGATACAGCTGACAAAGATATATAAATGAAAAATTGACAAAAGCAGAAGGGAAAGATAAAGGATGCTACATAGTAAAAAGAACAATTTCGATAAAATCTATACTAATATTATAAAGAGAAAAGATTTGTATTTTTGTGTGTATGTTTGTAATGAATAAACTCAAAAACTACTGACCTATTTCAAAAATTATTTCAAAATCAAATAGCTACATTCTTCGTGAGTAACATATGCTATATTGGATTTTCAAAAGTTTAGGGTTCCGTACGAAATCTCGAATAATGTAACCTAAGGTGTAAAAAAAATTACTAATAAAATTCCTTACATCGCGTACGCTGCGAAAACTATTGACGATAGAACAAAATAATGTTCTACAATTTTAAAGAACACATTAAAACCTATAAAAAAAAAGTCCGCGATAGCATATATATAATAGTTTCTTCACTATAACTACTTTTTCATGTTACAAAATTATTTAAATCGCTAGTATATTTTCAGACCGTGTACCTTGGTATTAATCGTTATCCAAATAAATTACTTTATCTTCAAGTATGGTTAAGCGCCTACAGATAGTATATTGAATTTTTAAAATCGGATGTAAGATCCTAATAAGGAGATTTAAGAGAAGGTTTAAGAGATATCACGAACTTAATATCTAGGCACAATTATAATATTATAATTTATGTGGAACTTTATATTCCGTTGAAAGGCTACTTAGAATATGTCATAAGAATTCAATTTTAGTATTGTTTAATATTAAACATCAAGCGTTTTAAGTATTTTAAAGTGAGTAATGTGCTAATATATTTATGCACAATGCCCTCGATCTGTTTTGCTGAGCGAAGAGGCAGGAACTTCAAGTTGTCAATTAGTACTTACCTGTTTCTTCTTACAAAGTCTGGCTAAAATGTAAATATGAAATAAAACATTTTTTTTATATAACAAACTACTTTCGGGTTTGAGTTATAATAATTTTGATAAGTTAATTGATGAATTAATTTTATATACAACATATGTTTAATTTATTTAATAATTTTATTAATATTATTTATTAATTATGCGTGCGATGTATTTTGACCCGGGCAACGCCAGGTTACGCAGCTAGTTACATATAAAAAGAAGAACATCTGACAATTTATTTATTGTATTATTTACCTATAGAATAAAAAAGTATCTTTCAGCACTGTCTATTGACAACGAATAAGTATAGCTATCTCTATACAGGGTATTACAAAATATCTCCAAAGGAGAAAATGGTCTCATATAAAAAGTCCAATTATAGTATTTTGATGATGTGTCTACCCTGTCAGTGAAATTAAAAAGTTAATTACATAGAACTATTATAATGTTCTGATAATATATTCTGATTCTGACATAGCCATTTTTAGAACATACGAGTAGTTGGAAAATGAAGAAATTTTAAAACTTTTTTTATATTTTATTTATTTACATTTCTATACTAAGCTACTAAAATGCTTGCATCATAGAATACAGGACAACCAAAGTACATATATCAAAGATACATTGGTACCGGTGGGTGGTCTCGAACTCTCGGTTTGCGTAACCATTGCACTGCCACTACACCACAGCATATTGTTTTTATTATTTTGAAGCATATTAGGGTGGTTGAGATAGCAAAACTTTGTGTACAAAAAAAAAATAGAAAAATGGATAAAGTAAATAATGGTATTAAGAAAGTAAAATTATTATTATTCCTCTGTAATAATAATCTTTGCCTTTTGACATGACAGATTCTAGGGTTGGCAATAATTTTTGGCTTAATAATTTATTAAAATTTTTACGGCTTATTCTGTAGCACCCAGTATATAAGAGAAACTAGGGAAAATAATGTCATAAGCGTGTGTAGAAAGATTTGTATGAATATGACATTTACAGATTTATAGAATATGTTCATCTACTATTATAGAGGGTTATTTTATGTTCAATAACATAACTTCTTAGTATCCCATCAGATTAGATTGTAGTAATTTTTTCCAACATTGTGTCATAATGAATTAAACAAATTTTATGCAGCTTACTATCGCGTTTATTTTGGTTTTGATTTATTTGGTTTTGGTCTGTCTATTCTTCTGAGTGATACAAAATCACACGTTTTTTTCCTTTTTTAATACCTACACAATAAAAATACTAAATATTAATGATGTGCAGATAGCAGGTATGCCGATCAAGAGGTCACAATGGTTTTATCTTATATTTTTTTTCTTCCGATAATGGCTTCTGGGATAATATACTAAATAGAAAACCTGCCAAGTCCAGTAACATTATTTAAAATAAAATATCTAGATACACTTTTTACGAAAAGGAACTGCCGCCTTTTTGGTTTTGGTACACCTATGATTTATGGGCTGTAAATATAAATTAATAAGTATTTCTAGGTCGGATATTTATTATTTATAAAAGTCAAAGTGTTATTAAAAGTAAATATTCATCTATATGTTGAACATTTGTTGGTGCTTTTTATTACAACTCTTGTTATGTCAAAATAATCATCATCAAATTGTCATGCTTCAATTCCTACAGGTTAAACAGAGACAATGGCGCGCCACAATCCCGATCCAGTCACAACTATTTTATAACCCTTCCATCCACAATCCTCTTCAACAAGCTTTATGGATATGGGCACTGTAAATCTTTATTTTTAAAGTTACCCTCATCTAAAGTACAATCTTCTTAATCCCCCCCCCCCCCCTAATCCTCCTACGCGCCTCTGATTATTAAATATCTTTTGTGTAATCTCCTTTCATCCTTCTTTTTAATGTGCCAAATATTAAGCTGGAGTCTATGAACAGAAGTGCTGACAGTAAGTAGCAGCTCTATCCACTATGATAGCCTAGTTAAAACCAGAAAATTACATGCTGATCCCGAAATGTGACTCAGTCACTTTACGGGCCTACCATGGATAAAAAGACTAGGCACCACTGAACTCTTTGATAACCAGACCCGGAGCATATATCCACCTTTTTTTTTATTAACCAATATTTGTAATATATATTTAATTAATAAATATTCAAATAAAAGCTATGAAACAAATATTTGCTCCGACTGGGAATCAAACCCGAAACTTTACCCGTAACAAACTGGTGTGTTAACCAAAGCCCCACTCCTGTCATTAAATGTGCTACAATCATTCATAGGAATGATGCTGCAAAAATGCCATCGTCTTAGATATTGTTAGAGCATTAATTCTTTCATATTTCTTTCATATCCAGCATACACTTCCATACATTAATGTAGGAACAAGCACCACATTGTGAACAGCATTACATGGCTTTTTTGACAAAACTTGGCTGCTTTATTAATTAATTATATTACAAAGGGCACCATACCATATTTTGAATATGGTTTATAGTTTTTGCATAATTGACAAATATACAATCAAGCAAAATATCCGAAATCTATTCAAAAACCTATAGCAACTACTATTATAAAAATAAAATATCATGCATATACATATAAAATATATGTTACTGGTCTTGGACTCAAATGCCCACAGCATTTTGAATAATATGAATTCATTTTTGTATGTACAAGAGTAATTGAATTGATTAAATTGGTCTTGCCATACATAAATTTTACCAATGTTTAATGGTCAAAGTCAATTCCATTTTTTTTTGTGACACAACATCTGACCTCGTCCCGCCTGAGCAAGCAAGAGGAGGTCCAAGAGTGATGACGACTGAGAAACCGAGTTTGTTAAAATTATTGTAATTGCCTACTCTCTTACCTGCCGTCTTTACGTACCCTAAGGGATGACAAGTAATTAGAGGTGGGGTCCAGATATTTGAAATTTAAACGATATCCAAAAAAACTCATTTGTTAACAATTTTTTTACTCGACATGACAGTACACCGCTTGATGTTAAGCTGGAGTGTAATCCATGAATGGATGTCACTGCTACTACAATTCAATAACTGTAAGTAGCAATCACATCCACTATGCCGGCCTAGTTGGAACCAACAACTTAGAAGCTGATCCTGAAATGCGACCAAATCCCTTCATGGTCTGTATACTTGTAAGTGGTGGAACTACCCCGGATCGGCAGACTGCCTACCACTCTTTAAATTTGTTATTGACTTAAGATATTTAAATTACTTAATGTGTAATTTAAAAATAAGAATCTTACACTTATGTAGCACCAAACTCATTTGAAATAATTAATTTTTTAAATTATATTGATTTTTTATTTAAGTATATTTCCTAATTATTGCAGTTCAGTATTTGATGCTATGCGGTCAGTCTGCCAGTTGCCGATCCTTGGTATAATACCCAATGACTACAGATATACAAAGTTACATTTAAAGAAATAAATTCTTTAAAATATTATGTCATGGTGTGTCCATTGAGGTGGTATTCAAAAGAAGCTGTGCAAGGTTGGCCTAAATATAGTTTAATGAATAAACTAAGTTTAAATTAACTATGCAATTACTTACAATGCATTAGGTTATTATGTAAATAGTAAGTTGTACTTGGAATATGGCATGATCAACATTAATGTTAAATGGATTATTAATAATGAATACATACACACATTATTAGAGATGAATTTATATAAAGCAAATGTTTGAATGTACCACAAGAATTGATACCTGATTTATGTACGCTAAATATATATATATATGCACCACCTTATTTATACCTGGATGATTTTGTAAAATTATTGCTTAGTTTTTATTAAAATAGGAGCAATAATTTCCCAATACGCGATACAAAGGCCACTTCTATTAAGTACTTGGTATCTATATACATCTACAATAGTTTTATATAGTTGGTACCATGCACGTATGACAAAATATGGTGGATGCGATCCTAGCTTCCTAAATTATAAGCAAATATTCCTAAATACTCACGATTACTTCGTTTATAAACATTACAACACTGAACTAAAGCAAAATATATACTGATTGGGCTTTCGTAATAGTTAAATCGAAGTGACTATTCTTCCATTGCACCGCCCAATGCTTGGATACTAATATCGCTAAATTCTCACTTACCATCTTTTCAAACAACTGTTTCCACAAAGTAGATCGAAGTACATTTGTAAATTAACGTTTTAAGCTAGTATTTAACAAAGAAATCCTCGATTTTACTTTAAAACTATCACTTTTTCACCAAACAATAACACTACGCGCAGGTACTAACGCACCACTGCGAAGTTGACGGCGCAAAGCGAATACAAGATAGCCAACATGGCGGAATAAATCGATTACAACGAATACTTCAGAATTTCGAATATACGAATATGCGGCCCAGCCCCTATTTTCGATTTTGACCCTAATAGAAATACTAAGTTAAAATATTTGTTTTTTTAAGAAATTATGATTATACATAAGTAATATTAAGTAAGACAAAGACATCCATAGTATTTTTTTCGTACCTGACTCTTTGTCAAAGTACCTATATTTTATGTTTTTACACATACAGCTATAGGCTTACAAACAATTAATAACATTAATCATGCACAAACTAAATAGGTAGACACATAGGGTATAGTACGATACAAAGAGATGGAAAGATTATGATGAACAAAGAGGTGGAAATGATATTATGACTAGTGAATTTTAAATATATTAACAACACATCAAATATTTAAGTGCTATATCTTCACTCTTTCTTAACATTAAAGCATAACAATAAAATTATAACTAATGTACTAACTGAGCACCGAAAACTATTATCAAGAGAATCACTTAGTACGCCTTTATGGCCCAGGTAGAACTAAAATAGACATGCCCTATATTACTATAAAGTGGGAAATCCAGACCGAAAAGGAAGTAAGCACTATGAAATAGCGAATAAAACTCGACTCTTTCACATCTGTCATAAGTTCTTATTTACGAGACCGAATATGTAATTTATTAGTGACTTGCGCAGATGCATGTCCTTATTATTATTGCGCGAAGAAAAAGGGAATATTCTGATTTCTATACTATATGGAGCTAAAAAAAAAATGTGTTCGGACATAAATTTAGAGAAAAAAAAATGCAATTTTTATAAACCATCACCAACATCAATAACTTCTTCGTTACCGTGAAAATAGCGTATTTCCATATTATTTTGGCTAAGGTTCTGCGCATGCTCGTTTTTCAGCGGGGTTCTCACGAGCTTTCTGCCCGGATCGCTGTATTGATGTGTTAAACATAACTAGATGCTTAAAGCTAGGCTATATAGGTAACATCTAGGTACCATGATGTTCTAGAAACTTCCTGGACGAATCGAATTTATGTTTACAGCTTCTTATATAAAGGAAATATATAGATATAAACAAGTTTACCGTTCTAAATAGTTATCTATTTGTTGATTTTAATAAACCATATATTCCAATAATTAATTTCGTTAAGTAAATTATTTGATCGTGGCTCGTCATTTGACAGCACCCTGACTAATATTAGGCTGAAGGCCATTAATTGAGGCAACTGCTAGTACAATTAAATAACTGCAAGTAGCAGTAGCATCCTCTATGCTGGCCGGAAACCGGAAACTTTTAACCTGATCCCGAAACGCGACTAACTCACCCTGGATCGGCAGACTTGATGACCACCAAACCACCAAAATCTCTCTTTTTATTGTTAACCAATATTTGTAATATCTATTTAAATTAAATATTACAAATGTACCATGCTATGCTATGGATCGTATCTTTGCTCCGACCCGGTGAAGGGCCAAGTGGAACGATAACATAATCCAGATCTTTAACATACATTTGTGACCTTACCACATTTATACAAGTTATATATTAACGTCAAATGTCTGTTAACGTTTTTAATTTAATTGTAACTAATAAAAATACGAAGTGATTTTTACAAACATTTCATTATTATTTATTTATATCATATTTACATTAGGTATAATAAAACCAGTGGCGTAGCGTGGCGGGGGCGGAGGGGGCGGCCCGCCCCGGGCGGCGCATTAAAAAAAAACTGAAATAAATCGTTAAAATTAGAACCTGAAATTCATATTTTTGTTGTACTTATGATTGAAACTCCTAAATAAGAGGGCAGCAATTTTTTCTCCGCCCCAGGCGGCCGACTTCCGCCCCGAGCGGCTGACTTCCACGCTACGCCACTGAATAAAACGCTTATTGGTGATCCCAACAATCCATAACTATGTCTATGGACACTGAAACTTGCGAAGACAACAACGATATGGACATTGTAAAGGGGATAAGTACCAAAATACCATCTTACTAGAAACTCAACGCTGTATTGTGGTTCAGCTAACTAATTACAATTAATAATGCCAAAAAATATACCTTATCATAATTACAAGCAATAGCAGATGCGACAGATCAGTAAGAAACAAATTGGAAATATTTTTGTTCAATTTAGCGCCTACAAAAGTTTTAATAGGAATATTGCCACATATTTTAAGTTGCTGTAAAAATTTGGTTGGCGCTAAATGGGAAAAAATATCCACTTAATATCTTACCATCTGTCGCTTGTTATCAGAACATATACGAAACGAACATCACAAAATGAGAGGATGATAAAAGATATGTTATACATTATACAATATTGTCAAATAGTTTTGTCAGAATAAATCTATTGTAAAAGTTCGCTTTGTTCTTTATAGTATACTAGCATTTTGTACCCGCCACTTCGTAGGCGAACAAAAGAAACACAAATATAGTTAAAATTTGAATTTAACAAATTTTATTTTATTATCTGACGTTTCGAAAAGTTTGCAGCCATCGTGGTCACGGAGAGACTGAGGTGTTGGTCGTCTTATTGGTTGATGATGTTATTGTTTCCAATAGACCTACACTTGGACCCCATAACACACAAACTTCAGTCCCAACGAAGAATTTGGACTTAAGACAGAGAAGGAGCCCTAAAATAGCTACAAAATAAAACTGTTTATACTATTTTCACTTAAGGCATTAAAAAGAAGTCAGAAGGGGATGAATATCTAGGGGCACGGTCGTGCCCCCGACCAAGTCGAGCAAAGCGTCACGGCCGTACCATCCTTTTCTCGAAGCAATTCAGACCATTTTCGACCCCCTGTAACTTCGTTGTGGATAAAACTAGAAGACTGAAATTTTCAGTAACCACATGCAGGCATTGTAAAGACACGTATATTTCAAAATTCATTCAATTTGAACCAGTATTTTAAGAATTATAACGGGTCAAATTTCTTAAATTTTGTCACTCACTGACTCACCGATCATCAAAATTCTAAGGCACTTCTAGCAGACCTAGAAGCTTCAAATTTGGAATATATGTAGTGTTTGGTGTATGAATCAAGGAAAAACTAAAAAATCTAGAAAAGACCGCAAAGAAAATTAAGCCCATACAGCCAAGTCTTCAGTTAAATTTTTCAATATTGGCTTTATTCGTAACGATGTTTTAAGATTTTATTTATTTTACGGCAATTATTATTATTGCTATTTATTTTACGGGAATTATTATTATTGCTAGCGCGAGGGCGCGGGGCGGGGACAGTGGCGGGGCGCGGGGCGGGGACAATGGCGGGGCGCGCGGAAAGGTGAATGTCGCCGAGCGATCAGCAGCCGCGCGCTTATACGCGCGAGCGACCCAATGCTGTTCGGATGTGCCCAGAATTCTTACCTATAAGTTTGCGATTTTCATTGATAATTTCGATTGCTATATTAGTTTGACGACTAAAGGCTACTCTCATTGGTTTACTGATATTATTTGCTTACAATTTGGACGTTGTTCGGATAAATAATTTAAATTAAATATTGATACTTTAAGTACCTAAGTATTTATAATTTTCTTATTATCTAATCGTATTTCTGCATAAAAATAACTTTGCAATCTAACTTGTAGGTAGTCGCAATGGATTCAGTAATACTGTATGTGAATGATCAGCCTTGTCCACACTGGGTTATTCCTATACCTGGTGATGGTTCGTGTTTATTTCATTCTTTGTCATTCTCTATGTATGGGAATATTGAGTCGTCGTATGATATTAGACTTGCTATAATCGAGTATGTGGTAGCGCATTACAAAATAACCGTCTACAAAATACAAAAAGAAATGAGATCCCATCAAAAACAATACTTGTCAAAAAAAACAAGTCTCGCAACTCAGTTGTTCTGCGGTAAAAAGTTGTGAGATCCATGTAAAACCAAGTCGGTTATTAATTTATTCAGTCTCTACTTAAGCGACTTTCTGTCTTAATACGTCCAGTCTCTAAGACCACGATCGTGGTCCATAACAATTGAAAATCAATTGTGTCTGGAATCTCCGTACTCGAAGCATTAAGTTGTTACGTAATAATTAACAACATCTTATAGTGACGCATATCAATATTAAAATTCTTTAATGTTTTATATAAATATATTGAGACTTGGCCATCGCACTAAATAATTGAATTTACATGTGTTTTCAGGCGATTGAATTTACACGTGTTTTCAGGCGATGGCCAAGTCTCAATATATTTATATAAAACATTAAAGAATTTTAATATTGATATGCGTCACTATAAGATGCTGTTAATTATTACGTAATAACTTAATGCTTCGAGTACGGAGATTCCAGACACAATTGATTTTCAATTGTTATGGACCACTATCGTGGTCTTAGAGACTGGACGTATTAAGACAGAAAGTCGCTTAAGTAGAGACTGAATAAATTAATAACCGACTTGGTTTTACATGGATCTCACAACTTTTTACCGCAGAACAACTGAGTTGCGAGACTTGGTTTTTTTGACAAGTATTGTTTTTGATGGGATACAGTTTTACATTCGTAATTGAGAAGGTTGTCACTAGTTTTGATGATCATTTGACATCCTAATTTGACAGATTAATGACATTAAAACTAAGAATATATGTGACGTCATTTGTCATTTGTTTATACTTTTAATACTTTTAATTAGCAATAATTCGTCGTCTATCTTTTCTTTTTTGCATAAATCTTGACAAGCAAGCACTCACAGCTCGAGAACAACTGACTTTAGAAAAAGTCTGACGCAAGAATCGGATGTGTATTGAGTGAATACGATCCGATAGTCTGATCGGACAATCGGAAACAAAATCGGATTTATATTCCCAGCCTTAGGGCGTTGGATTTCGTTAGGTTGTTATTACAACGAACTGGTCAAAGAACAGGACATAGACATAGACATGACAAGAAACTCTCTAAACTAAAAAATCCCTGAAGAGCATCATTACGAGATGACGGATCAACCCCAGATTCTATGGGCGCTGTTTGGATTGGTTGGGGATAATTTTTGTTGTTTATATGATGCTCTTAACTGGCTTGTATTTTTTATTATTTTCTCTTATTTTCCTTGTATTGTTTTGAATTTGTGTTTTTATTTTTTGTTATGCTGTATGCCCTGCTTTGGGTTACAATCACATCTTAGTTTTATTCTATTTTATTTTGTGCACGTTAAGATTGTAACCTGTTTGGGCATCTATAAATAAATAAATAAACTCTTGCGCAAATTATTAGTGCAGTCAGACATAGAAAGAGCTGTCTTACAAGAGAGCCACACAAACTAATGTAGTAATGTAGAACGTATTTTAAAAAACGAATATGATCTATCTCAAAGTATGCTCGACTTCAATTTTTTAATTATTTATTTATTTATATTGTATAATATATTTATTTATATTGAAATTGTATTTTATATATTATAATAAATGCTAACTACTGTGTATGTATTATATATAAATAAAGGAGCTGGGTAAAGATCATCCTTTTTCGCCCATCGGACAAATCTTAAAATATAACTTTTTCATAATTTTTATAATGTATATTTAATCATTTTTACTTTTCCTTTTACTTATCCTTTCCTTTTTTTACTGGAAGATCAGTGATATCTAATTAGATATAAAATTAGAAGCACAAAACCAAAGGGCAGAAAAACTCGAATGTGCTAGATGGAGAACTGTCAAAGCTTTAAAGTCAGTGAACGCGATATATTCAAAATAAATAATAAAATCAAAATTAAAATTTTAAAGGAAACCCCGAAACGCCTGGAACCGCTTTGGTCATATCATCAGCTTTATAGTAATAAACAACATTAGTCATGGCTCAATAGTTATATCCCTTTAATATCCCTTGGATCCTTATGGTGCATCATCAGATAACTACTCTAGGTCTTCAATTTGATAATGGCCCAGCTAATGGCTCATAGAGAGTAACAATTTTAGTTAAAGCACTATGATATTATCTGTTATTGATTTGCTGATCTGAGAGGATTCATGATCAGATACTCCCGATCTTCAATTTGATAACGGCCCAGCTAAAGGCTTAGTTAAAGCACTACAGTTCTATCTCTTGTTAATTTGCTGATCTGAGAGGATTCATAATGGTGCATCATCAGATTGCCCGGTCTTCAATTTGATGACGGTCCAGGCTAAATGCTCTTAGTGAGTAACAATTTTAGTTAAAGCACTATAGTTCTATCTCTTATTGATTTGCTGATCTGAGAGGATTCATGATGGTGCCTCATCAAATACTCTCGGTCTTTAATTTGATAACGGTCCAGCTAATGGCTCATAGTGAGTAACAATTTTAGTTAAAGCACTATAGGTCCATTTCTTGTTGATTTGCTGATCTGAGAGGATCCATGATCAGATTTTTTAGATCCGGAATGTTTTATTTTATCGCATTAACTTTTCTACACTTAGTTTTCTACCTTTAAGACAAATCTAATGAGTCCAAACTTAGTATACCAAAAAAAAGTTTAAACCCATCCAGGATTTCGTCTCCTACCTTCGAGTTCCATCATCAGAGTAGCTCAGTGGTACCAGTTAAAACACACATGTATTTGTATACGTTTTTATTTCAAATGTTAAGTCACAGATATGTTTAAAAGTAAAGTAAATACCTATAAGGCTGGGAATACAAGTCCGATTTTCCTCTCCGATAGTCCGATCCGATTGTCTGATCAGACAATCGGAAGGCACTCGTGCCATACATTTGTTTGAATACTTAATACACGTCACTGAAGGTGCAGTTTTCATACAGAATACAGAAACAAAATAGACGTCCGATTCCTACTTGCGATTTGTAAATAATTTGCTCAACAATATCGGACGTGTATTCCCAGCCTTATGCGTGTTTAGGACGGCAACCCTTGTACGTCGCTATGCGACGAAGATTGTTATTTTATGTCAAATAAATATGCCATTGTAAAAACACGTAAAAAATGTTATAATTTTTCCCCTAAAATATTCAATCAAGGTAATCGATCTAAACTGCAAACCAACCTCGCCATATGAATATTTTAAGGGAAAAATTATAACATTTTTTACGTGTATTTACATTGGCATATTTATTTGACATAAAATAACAATCTTCGTCGCATAGCGACGTACAAGGGTTGCCATCCTAAACAGCGCGTCTAAGATCGCTACCGCAGCTAACAAATCGAGCTGATGACCTTGAAACCCCTGATCAGATCTTCATTAATTGTAGCTAAGAACCATCTCGATCACGTCAGCTTTCAAACGAAAAAAACCGCATCGTAATCGGTCCATTCGCTTAGGAGCTACGATGCCACAGACAGACACACAGATACACAGACAAGTCAAACTTATAACAACCCTCTTTTTGAGTCGGGGGTTAAAAAAATGAGTAGACCACACTTTCTGACGAATCGGTTTGGTGTCAATTTAAAATAAAAAGGGTAAAATAACGAAGCAAAATTTAATTCTTTAGACTGTATTTTTAATTTGTATTTAATCGATATTTTGCGCTCTGAAACAATTCCGGTAATATCATGTGATTATTCGTCCATGGGTAATATTATTAAACTTTTCTTTGCGTTCGGAATGTGCCGTTGGTTTCTCCATGATTTTGTTATAAAATTTGACAGCCGTTAAGCCAATGATTAAGCAAGAAAAAGAGGACTATTTATTTATTGGCCCTTTGGCTATCAAATTTTTAGCTAAAAATGTTTTCTACTCGCCGATATTTGCTCACCGACATAATGGATTGTAGTCTTTTAAGGCTCCCGAACATTGCCTGTATTTCTTAACCATTGTCAAACCATAACCTATAAATGTGTGAACGATAACGCAATTGCTTGGTTTAAGACCGCGGGCCGCTGACCAGCTCGCTTTTACTTTTCCGAGCTTGGGATCGCGATCAGGGGAAATGAGTGGAAATAGTTAAACTTAATTTAATTAACAAAATTTTCTTCTTCTTTCTTGGCATAATGAACTCCCTGAACAATTTTAGAAAGCTGTTTTTAGTAGCTCTTATTATTGGTATAGTTTTCTTTTGTATATGGAGCAACTATACCGGTCAAACAATTAAAGAGACGATCACAGAAGAAAGACATCTATTCAGGTATATTATTTATAGAAATAATTTAGTGGCCAGAAGAAGCACCTTTGGCCGGCATAGCGACTGAAGCAGCCGTGAATAAACTCGGTTTTTTCAGTTGTCGTCACTTTTGGTCCTCCTCTTGCTTATCATCAGGCGGGTCGTGGTCAAATGTCGTGTCACAATAAAAAAATATATATAAATTGTCACAATGGTGTATTACTTCTTTTTAGATTGTAGATTGAATTGAAATCTACCAAGCTTAATAATTATTTTAGTAATCCTCTTATATATGTTTTCAATCAATCAATCAAATTGTCACGCCCTTTTACCACAGGGATAGACAGAGACAATGGAGTGCCACTTCTCACAATTCTGACACAACTCCCTCGCTTCCCTCACAATTCTCTTCATACAATCTCTACTCTTCTCCGGCAACTATACTGGCCTAGTTGGACTAGGTATAGTTGCTACTGCCTTTTGCATTTATTTAACTGTAGTAGCAGACTACTCTATTCATAGACATCAGGCAGGGATATGTTAGTCTTATATGTTGGGCCAAAATTTAAAAAAATCTAAAGCTCTTTAAAATAAAAACTACACAGTTTAAATAGAAAAATAACAAATTCTGAGTTGTACATTTATCTCATAATGCCTGGTTTCTATATGTGTCAAATGGATCTTTTTGATACAGTTATGAGTGGGCTCGTTTCCTGCGCACTTTGGTTTCTTTGTGCATTCTCCAACGGCTCCCCTTCAACGGAGCAATCTCCTCCAGGAAGGCTAGGAAACCCTTCTCATTCCTGCAGACCTCCAGAAGCGTCCTTGTGTTGTCAATCCTTGTCTGTCTTGCTTCGACCACTTCTGTACTCCTGCAACTCAAGAGCACATGCGCTGTCTGATAGCATAGCTGTCTCCTCATTTAGGGAGCCTTCACAAAGTGGGCTGCCTGATATGTTGAGGTTGTACAGGTGCTTATTAAAACCGCAATGTCCCGTTATAGCACCTACCATAATGCGGAGTTTAGCTCAGCTAAGATTTAGCAGTCGTTCAGTCAAGCGTCTGCCCATATGAAGAAGAGCTTCTCGGGATTGTCTTCATTCCATTGTCTGTGACCATGCACTTACATGCAGGTTACCTATTCTTTGGCGCATCTACCAGCCCTACATCAAAAACTTTCTTATAAAATACCCTTCGTAAGCCAACTACTAGCAGAAAAAATGAAAAAGAGTAAAACTGTATGGTTACTGTTACTGACGATGGATGGTTTATTATAAGAACTGGGCATAAGTTTAGAAGAACTCCTTGTAAGATAGCATCTTTTGAGTTTTTTTGCTTATCATCAGGCAGGTTGAGGTCAGATGTTGTGTCACAATAAAAATATTTTTTTTATTACTATCTTGCGGCTGCCTATGAGCATAAAACTTTCGAAAATGGTTTCAAACCCATTCTCTTGGTTTGTGTAACCGTTGCACTGCCACTACACCGTAGTCACCTTAATTTTGTATTTTATATTATTGAATAAATAAATAATTATATTTTATTAATGTTTCAGCACCAAAATACAAGTGAGGAATCAAGTTTGCCATGTTGAGTGGAATGATAGCAGAGGCTTACCGTCCAATGATGCACTGAAGACTATCTACTTTGTTACACCAACATATCCTCGGCCTGAACAAATACCTGAGTTAACCCGGCTCTGTCACACATTGATGCATGTCCCAAAACTTCATTGGATTGTTGCTGATGACACACCTGTCTGTTCACATGAAGTTTATTCTATTCTAGAGTAAGTATTCTTTTCTTGTATTTAATAGTAAAAGGACATCATTTATTAAGTATGGGGATTGGGGGCATTGGCTTCATAGTATTAACAGTTAACTTACAAGTATACAGACCGTGAAGTGATTTGGTCACGTTTCGGGATCAGCTTGTAAGTTGCCGGTTCCATCTAGGCCGGCATAGTGGATGTGATTGCTACTCACAAATATTGAATTGTAGTAGCAGTGACATTCATTCATGGACCACACTTCGGCTTAACATCAAGCGGGGTGCTGTCATATTATATCGAGTCACAATAAAAAAAAAGTTAAATATACATTTTAAAATAGTTTAATGCAGGATGATCACAATGTATTTGGAATATATACTTTATTTTGCATAGTTAGGTGTGCAAAAAGATTAGACTTTATTTATGACAATTCAAAATAGAACTATTATTTAATATGGCGTGTCTTCGTGATTGAGGAACGATATCTTATTTTTCAAATAACTCAATTGCACAGCAATTATAAGCAAAACTGTTATTAGTTTAATTGATACAAATATCAAAACTACCATTATATATTATTTCATAAGTACAAGCTCATCTCTAATCGCGACCCGACGCGAGCATGTCATTTCATGGTCTGTATACTACCACCAAGTATACAGACCATTACAATTTGTCGTCATATGTCATGCTAATGTAATATTAGAATTTTCTATCAGATTAATATGTTTCTTTTTAGTGTAAAATCAATCAATCAATCAAAATGTCACGCCTTTCTCTTACATGGACAGGCAGAGAATATGGAGCGCCACTGGCTACGATCTTGACACAACTCCTTCGCTTCCTTCACAATCACGATTCTCTTCATACAAGCTCTATGGTTAAAATTATTAATTAATTAGTAAAATAATGTATAGTAGTAATGTATATTTTATTTTGCAGGAAGTCCAGATTGCCTTACACTCATATATCAAGTCCAAAACCATTTAAATATTTTGGTACTATTTTCCCACGTGGTGTCGCAAATAGAATTGCTTCCATGAAATGGCTTCGCGAGAATGTCAAGAGTGGAATTCTATATTTTGGTGATGATGATAACACATTTGATCTGGAACTCTTTGTAGAGATAAGGAAGACTAGAAAATTCTCCATGTTTCCTGTTGGCCTAATAGGAGGGTATGGTGTGTCTGCGCCTATTGTTCAAGATGGCAAGGTTGGTTTTTGTTTTATGATTGTTTACCTCATACTTGTATGGTTCAAATGGAGTCCTATTGCTGTCACTCACGTGTCCCTCCATCTAACAGGTTTTTGAGCCAAAAAGTTAGGGCTACACAGTATTATCACCTTGTTGACCCAAAGCCATACAAATCTTGTTAACCAAATCATTTATAGTCTAGTCAACATGTGCTTTTTAGCTCAAAACTTTTTCGTATTCTCCGAAAATTATGATTGAGGTGTCATTTGATTAGGAATGGCATGTAGATTGACCCAACTCCCGAAACTGTAGGACCAATATTTATAATTTACCCTGAGGGTTGAAAATACGCTCGAAAACGGGTACTTCGGCTGGCGCAAGCCAAGCCCACTTCGGACCTTTAATGAATAAATATTATTTAAACCTATTAAATATGAAAATTAAAAATTGAAAAATTCAATCTTCTACAGGATAGATCACTGAATAATAATCCGTGGTCTAAAATATTTTATCGCGATGTTTAATTTATTATCGTAATGGGTACCACGGCAGACAGAGTACCACTCCCTACCACTCTGTAAAAGCAATATCTGTTAAATCTGTTGTTTCTACGACTTTCTTCAAATATACATCGTGCATCATACAACATCATACAACTGACAAATATCATTATAAGTACTGCAAATATTTTCAGGTGATAGCATTCTTCGATTCGTGGCCGGGCGAGAGAACATTTCCCGTGGACATGGCTGGGTTTGCAATTAACGTGGAAATACTTCAACCAAATACTACAATGCCATACCAAGCAGGATATGAAGAAGATAAGTTCCTAATTAATTTAGGCTTAAGTATAAATGATATAGAGCCTCTGGCGGAGAACTGTACCAAAGTATTAGTATGGCACACACGTACGCACAAGTTTAAAAAACCAATACTAATGGTTAATATGCAGACAGTTGGTGAAATGCCAAAATTTAGAAACTTTGTGAAATTGTTATCTGAGATATTAAGGTTAGGTATGGCCCAGATAGGTCCCGATGCAGGTATCAAACCTATTGTATTATTCCCTAAACAAGTCTATCAAACATTGCCCAATTATTCATAAAGCACATCTCTGACACTCACTGTTTACTTCTCTCACATAAAACTGTTTTAATGTGTGTTAATATAATAATACTATATTGTAGAATGTATTGAATACTTATAGGAAACAGTGGCTAAGTCTTGTCGATAGATTAATTTCTTCATCTCTCTGGATATCTATTCTATACTTATTTTGCAGAAAAAGTTATTTTATATTAGAGAGTTTTACTCCCCTCAAGAGACTGCTTTTGTGCAGCTACAATTTTAGGTTTATTAATTGTTGCAGCAGCTGTCAGTGTTCGGATTGAGAAAGCGCATTTTATTAATCTATTCAGAGGCAAACAATTCATGGTTTAAGAATGAATGACTTGGTGACGAAGTACGTCTCTCTCTCTGGTCTCTTGTACGTCGAAGATCATGTTATTCTTGCATCTACGGCGTATGAGTTACAGGAAATGATTACTATTATGAATGTGTAATTAGAAAAGTAAGTTATGAAAGTGAACATTCCGTCACTTCATCCTCTTTCTCCAAATTTCTTCAATGAGTGTATGTGGAGAGACGATACCGGATAGAATAAGAAATAGCACAGGATTGACAAAGGAATGCTTCGATCGTTTGGGCACATGGAAAGGATGAGTGAAATTCGATTTAAAGAATTTTTAAATCTTATGTGGATGGATGTGTTTAACGAGGCAAAGGCAAAAAGAAGAGTGTTTTGCATCTAAATCGGAGACATTCTTAAGAAAGCTAGGTTTCCACTAGGAACTTTATGTTTATGGGCACTTGCCCATAAACATAAAGTTTGTATGAAGAGTATTGTGGATGTGAGGAAAGCGAGGGAGTTATGTCAAGATCGTGGCAAGTAGCACTCCATTGTCTATGCCTATCACTGTGGGAAAGAGGAGTGGCAATTTGATAATTTTAAAGTACTTAAAACCATAAAAAAATATTTTTTTATATCTTAAACGAGCTCTGAGGACACAGCTCTTTAACCTTGTCTTTTTACTTCCTCGTCGCACGATCGGTATAAGTATTCGCATTCTATCGACCGAACCGACATGTCGCGACAGTCGAACTAAACGGTTCGGAACTAAACTCTCTTATGTCGAACAATTGCCAAGTGGTATTACTTTACCAGTCTCATCGTAGAAAATTGGTTGGACCCTTCAAGCAAAGCACTTTAAAATCATCTCTGACCGGCATATTGTCGATGACTGAGACAACCAACTGTAGTAAACCTTAGTCATTTTATTCAGTCGTCGGCGCTCTCTGACCATCTCTTGTTTATCAGGTAGTCAGGGTAGTTGAGATAAGAAGTCGCGTCTCAATATAAAAAAGACATCTTACGCAAAATGACAGGATCGTGGCAAGTGGCGTAACATTGTCTCTTCCTTTTACTGTAAAGGCATCGCAGTATAATTGGTAGTTTCAATAATTGTATTGATAAAAATTTTAAAACTTTAAAAGTTAGATATGGATCTTAATCACGAAGACACGCCATATTAACAGGTCTGCTTTGAACTGTCATATATATAGTTTGACAGTTTTGCACAACTAGACTATGCAAAATAAAGAAAATTATCTAATTACATTGTAATCTTGGTACATTAAACTATTTTAAAATGTATATGCAACTATTAATACAATTTTGGGCTATTTGGGCTAAAAGTCCCATACTAAATGAATAATATCCTTTATCAGGTGTATAACATATAACCCATTTTTTTAGGTATACTATACCCTCGATATCGGCACGTCGTTTTTAAGTAAAACAATGACAAGGGATTGCTTTGCCAGCCCAAATACTCTGCACACTTCTTTGCCCACCAATCTTGTGCTCTTCAAAGCAAAGCGAAACACCGTTGGCTGACATAGTGACGGCGACTATGTCGGAGGCACCGGTTAAATAAAACGGTTGTTGAGTCGACGGCTCCCTTGGATATCTCCTTGGATATCAGGCAAGTCGAAGTCAGATGTCGAGTTATTAAAATAAAACCACTTATTTCTATCGGTCTTACTCTGCGCGCCATACATGCTTTTATAATATGATTGATCGGTATTTATGCTTAGTTCGATTGCAACGTTCACTTAGGTGCATCTTTATTGCTAAACTTAAAGATTTTTTTCTTTTTTTAACATTTCTGTACTAAGCTACTAAAGTGCTTG
Source organism: Tinea trinotella (assembly GCA_905220615.1). Classification (NCBI taxonomy): domain Eukaryota; kingdom Metazoa; phylum Arthropoda; class Insecta; order Lepidoptera; family Tineidae; genus Tinea; species Tinea trinotella. The sequence goes on from HG992305.1 coordinate 9,901,075, forward strand.
TATCATAGAAACCGGACAACCAAAGTACATATATCAAAGATACATTGGTACCGGTGGGTGGTCTCGAACTCGTGCTCTTCTGTTTGCGTGACCATTGCACTGCCACTACACCACGGTCGCCGTCATAGAACATTTATGGAACAAGAGAGAAAAATTTAAACAATAAATATACCCTTTAAGATATAGCTATTAAACACGGCCTATTTAAGCATTCTTAGTGTACTTCTGTTTATAATAAACCACCAGTGATACCTTACATAATAATTAGTATATAACATACATGATAAAGTGTAAGTGACATTTTATCAATTGTAGTTGGTCACAAAATCCATGCATTAGGATAAGGTGAATGAATGATACGAAATAATTTTCACAAGAGTTATACTGATACAGCGTAAATTTTACTCAACTATATAAAAAACGACTTATTCATAGACACCTTCCTCTTATTGCATGTTGCTCCCATGTGGCGGATCCCCTGGCCCTTGTCAGAAGGTAGAAGTAGGTTTAAAGGTTTTTTAATTTTTTATAAATTTACATTTATATACTAAGCTACTAAAGTGCATAGAAACAGGACAACTAAAGTACATATATTAAAGATACATTGGTACCGGCAAGTGGTTTTAAACCCGTGCTCTCGGTTTGCGTAACCATTGCACTGCCACTACACCACGGTCGCCTTAAATAATAAATTAATACATATATATCTCCCTAAACTACATGTCACATATTAACCCAGCAGTTGAAAGAAACTGCACGACAAAAAAAACGTAGACCCATGCGTTAATCGCCAGAAGCCTGATACAATTCCACCATACACTTGAGCTTAAATTTTCTATTCAAAGGAAGGGAGCTAGTGGAATAATTGTGTCGATTCTTTTTGGGAGCCAAGGGAGCTACCCCCCAGGGATGTACTGCAATACAAAATTAAATAGACTGCTATCTATAATGCTGTGTTATTGTTTGTACTTATATATGTTATGGTATTCGACTGATTTTTTACTAGTGTATTGATTAGATGTAGATTTTGAATGAGGCTGGTCCATTCCACCAGCCTTATTGGCATGAATATGTATATATAGCGAATCAACAAAACTCTCAGTAAATTATCAAAACGCAAAATGTCCCTAAAATGACCATATAATTTTAACCTAGGGGGGTTGATACTACATCCAAAAATAAATTGTAATTTTATAAATTGTAATTTTATAAATTAGGTCTGTTTTCAATTATGGTTTTGTTTTTGCAATAATTTTTTTCTGAGAGTTGTTTGTTGTATTGGCTTCTTTTGGTTGGCCTACATTGTATCGTTTATTTATTTCCAAAAGCAAAAATGTGTCTGTTTTTTTACATTTTAATAATTAAAAAAGATATACGAATATAGTGGATATAATTGGTTTTGGAAATAAATGGCTGATATATAAAATATATCTCCTAGTTCAAAGTTAGTGGAATTAAAACATAATTTGTGATTGACGTTTTATGGTAAGAAGAATATTATGGAATATTGCATAAAAGTAATGTTCCTACTCTCATGGTGAAGCTATTTTTAAGCACATCGAAATTAAATATAAAATTAAACGATAAAATTTAATACAAGAATATTTGTATTGAATTAACCTGAAGCTGCCGACTGACCTAACATTTGTATCACGATTATACTTAGAGCATTGACTCTATGGAAGAGAGAGACCACTGAGACAAGGGAGAATATAAATATTTTGATGTTTTTAGACGGTGAAAGTCTCATAAAAGCTTCGAGTGCTAAGCTTTATAAGTGCTAAGTGCGAGTGCCGTTGAACTTTTATAAAGAGAGTTGCGGGTGTGAAGGAAGCGAGAGAGTTATGTCAGATTCGTGTAATGTGGCGCTCCTTAGTTTCTGACTATCCCTGTGAGAATGTAGGTGTGCTACTTTGATTGCTATTGAAGTGACAAAACTTATATTGAAATTGTCAGAAAATAGTTATTAAAATGGAATCAGTCGCACGTATTTATTCATCCGCTTAAAATCGGATATGCCGTGACAATAAATATATAAAAAATTGATGTTAGATTGCGTCTAAATAATAGAGGCCAATCGCCAGCATAATAATAGTCATAATTATGTGATTACTAGTTTCTGAAGAAATTAGTGCCTTATTATATGTTTTATTTGTGTTATTTATTTTTAGTTATTGTTTTTGTTATAAACGTGAGTTTTTTATTATTATCTACTTAAGCTTAAATTGTTAATTTTATGTTGTTTTTTATTTATTTACATAATAACTAAGATCTCCATCTTTCTCTATAGTTCATAGTTATAACATGTCTGATATGAAGACGGATTCGAACAATATTGTATATAACTGTTTATTTACAAACGCTGTGGTGTGATGTATATGTCATCGTATAATTGTGAAAACCGTTAGTTTATAATATATAAATATCTAACTACATATCTATATATATTGTATGGTACAGTTTACAATCTCGCGAGATGGATTATAAACTAACGGTATCCAAAAGTATACGGTAACATATAGATACATTTATAATTATTGGGCAATTGTTGTGCCATTTTTATATTTATTTTTATTATTTTTAAAATCGTTTTTTAAATTTTTAATTTTAAATTTAAATTAAATTTAAAATTTAAAATTAAATTTTAAATTTAAATTTAAATTTTAAATCGTTTTTTGTAGGAACAACACACGGCTTATTCAACATACCAAACTAATGATGAATAATTTTAATTGAATTAATAATTGAATAATTAATGAACATTTTAATAATAACAAGTGACTCTCGAGGTAGGAGGTGACTTGTGACATTACAATCTAGAATTTATGTCTAGATGTTAATGTCAACAAGAATCCAATTTATATGACTTTTATTTGACTATATTTATCCGTTAAACGTTTTTAACATATTCCAAACACAAAACAACTTTATCATAAATAGCAAATTCACGGACGAAAAAATGATATATTTACCAAACACTTTATAATTTGTGTAAATATTTTATATTTACACAAATTATAACATATAAACTATATAAACTATTTTATATAGTTTATATGGTTTTATTATACGAGTATGATTCTATAATAATAGCTAAAATACGAACTGATAACTGAGTGACATTCATCCCTTATAATGACATTAATTTTAGGTTATAAACATATATTAGCGTGTTCTTAACCCACTTTCAGCGTATTCACTTTCATTATCAGTTCTTATGGCGGCTAGAATGGATTTTTTTATTATTATATAAACTACGATCATCCATAATTATCCGTCACAATTTTTATTCTAAAGCACACAACTTTACATATGTTTGTTATTTGATAAACTAATAGTATGGTTACACTTAGGAAATGTACTAATTATTATATATAACAATTAACCACAATAAAATTCATTTTTAATATATACAATATATGTTTTATTATGACGTTAACTCCTTTTCTTCCTGCCCATAGAACGGCTGGGCAGTTCCCGATTGCCGTAACTGATTTGGTCGATTCATCCTACTAGCATAAGGCCGGGACTCCACCAAAGCAGAGATGTGTGCTGTGCGAGAAGAGATGTTTTTCAGCTCGTCTGAATCCACCGAAGCTGTGCGGAAATGCGCACTGTGTAGCAGTTATGTGTGTTGACTAGCCTTGCGAGTGTGCGAGGCGTTGAGTGCTCAGTACGGATTGCTGGCGGGCGGGAGGGGGGAGGGTGACATCGCTCACTGCACGCCGCTCACACCTCCGCTTCTACCGCGCCATACAAATATTACACATCTCCGCACAGCGATCTCCACTGAAGCGGAGCGGAGAGGAGATGTGTAAATAACACACTTCTTTTGGTTGTTTAAAAAACATCTCCTCTCCGCTCGACTTGTCTCCGCTTTGGTGGAGTCCAGGCCTAATGCATGCTCGGTGCTCACTACTGGCCGGAATTCATATTTATGCAGATTTACCGAAAAAAGTTTGCTGAAACTTTTACGAAGCTGAGACTTCTCGTTGGCTGAGCGAACGATCAATCAATCAATCAAATTGTCACGCCCTTTTCCCACGGGGTTAGGCAGAGACAATGGAGCGCCACTTACCACGATCCTTACACAACTCCCTTGCTTCCTTCACATCCACAATTCTCTTCATGCAGGCTCTGTGGTTATGGGCACTAGGCAACCTAGCTTTCTTGAGGATGTCTCCGATTTGGTCGGAAAACACTCTCCTGGCCCTGACTTGTTTAACGCATATAACAAAGTAAACAATATCCAATAATCGGCATTGAGATCGCATGTGATTGCTATTTGCTGTTTTCTAGGTGTAGTATCTGTCGCCTCATTACATAGTCACAAAAAAAGGCGGGGTGATTCATTATACTGAACTTAAATATGTGATTCTGTTGAATGTGGCTTTGTGAGATTGCGTTTGTTCTATATTTGTTTTGGTTTTAATAAAACACTGGACAGACGATGGAATTTTAAGGCTAAAAGGAATAAACGCTTTTAGCCCTAAATGAAAAACCAAATATTTATTGTACTGAATAAATATTCATCAAGTTTTTGAAATTGTCGAGGTACATTTTATATTTTACACAAATATTCGGAATTTGATTTGAGGCTACAAGCGTTTTTTCCCCTCTATACAATTGGAAAATTAGATTAAGCGTTGGCATGCTTGTTGACATGCTCAAGAGGAAACTATTTTAAAGGCGATAATAAAGATTGGTATTAAAATAAGTAAAAATGTTTTTTTTGGTCAGTCCGGATCAATTTTTAGCAGCGGGACGACTGCGTAACTTCATGACAATGAGCTTCCTTTTGACAGTTAAACTTCAGTAATGAACTTCAAAATTAAAATTGCGACCGCGTAACATACTGAGATTTTTTTTTCTTTTTAGTTAAGAGTTCAAGCTCATTGTCCGAATGAATAAAAGTTGTTTTTGACATTAACAGCGACAGGGTAACTTTTTGACAAATGGAAATTAATTCAATTGTCACTCCCATTGAACTTGCGCGATCGGGCCCCAGACTGTATAACAAAGAAAACATATTTTGGAAATAGAATGTAATCATTTATTTATTAATAATAAATATTTACAATTAAACTTCATTAAAAGTAATAATTAACTATAAATAAACTATAAAAAATTTAGGAAATTACGTAAATATATATTTTAATAAATAGTTATAATTACAGAACAAATTAGAGAAAAAAAATATATTCGCGCATGCGCCCGTTAAATGACGCCATAAAAATCGATTTGATAGTCACGCCCGCTCCCGGCCGCCGCCGTATTTAAGGTATTATATTTATTATTGCTTTTTATTTAACGTGTACAGCTTTGTTTAAATATATGCCTAAGTGTCTTAGGTAGTTATCCTATAAAACTATCCCTTAAGTTGGAAAAATTAACAATTATTATATATTTACCCATATTATCTATGCACTTTGGTCATCTCCAAGAGTAAAGGAATCATGTGAGATTTTAAGAGCCAAATAAGTTGTTAAAGGCGGTTTGCCTTTAAAAACCTTATACCTAACAAATATATATATTTATTAACTGTACTTAGTAGCAGTCACCTCCATTCATAAACCGCACTCCAGTTTAACATCAGACGGGGTTCTGTCATGTATGTCGAGATACAAAGAAACGAAGCGCCGATTAGTTCCACTGACGATTTGGTCAACGGAATGCGGATTAAAGAGCACATCAGAACATTCCTTTTCATCGTCTTTCTTTACGTACAAGATAAAGCGGGGTTTACAGGCCTAGTACCTTAGTAGTCTCGCTTTTTCTTAGCCCTATTACTTTTTGTGAAATTTTGGTTGTTATCAGATGAATTGAATGAAATCAGATTTTAGTTTATATGTATAAAATTATATTTCAGAAAGCGTTACTATGCTGATAGGTAGTAATAATTAGTAATTTCCAGTCTCAGGGCTTACAAAGGTTAGAGTTTGTTTTAACCGAACCGAACCACATCGAAAAAGATGTGGGGAGATGTTTCCACACACTAGACCAGTTACTGTATCAGAACAACCACTTGGGAAACTCAACTTAGTTTCGGTTACAATAAGAAATATCTCATAACGCCTGTTTTGTTGGTAGTAAAATGTTTGTATTACAATTAACCTTCTTAATTTAATTTCAGATGCATCCCATAATAATGTTGGACGTGGAATCACGAAAAATGGTCAAGTATTTGGCCATCTATATAGAAAAGTAAGCAATTACAGTAGTCTGTTAATATTATAAAAGCCTATTGTTGTTGTTTTTTTCGATAACTCAGAATATTAAGCCAGAGATGCTAGAAATTGCGCCGTTCGGGGTCGGCGCCCTTAGGCCCTTGGGGACCTTCAGCTAAGAGCATGGCCAAGGAGTTGTCCAAGCGGCTACCGGATTCTGGAGACAGTAAGGCTGGCAAATATTTCTGTCTTGCTAAGGGGAAATGTTACTAGTCTCCTTGGGACTATCTCTGATGTGACGTCATTCGATGATATTTTTCATTTATAGTTTAATTAACTATTATTAATTACTATATTAACTAATACTTTTAATTTCATCTGTTTCTCAATAAAACAATGGTTGATCTCATTGAATATTAAAATATATTTTTTCTTTATTGATTTATTTCTTTCTTTCAGAACCGGTAAAGTGAAGGTTCCCGAAAATATGGTCATCCATAAGACAGGTCACTCCAAGAAGCTATCACGTTTTAATCCTCATTGTTTTTATTTGATCTGTGCGTCTATTATTCATCATATGTATTTCCCTGAAGTGCATTCAGTAAAATCCATCATTGAAATTTTTAGAGATCCGAAGCGAAATGGAAGCCATGGATGCTGCAGGTCATAAATTAATCTTGGTGCCATAAATTAAAATAAGTATTGCAATAAATATTAACAACAATTTTGTTTACAGGTCTTCAGGAACTATAGCACGCAAGGCAATTCGGGCTTTAGAAGATCTGAAACTTGTAGATAAAATATCACTTAGTGAGCGCCAATTGAGCAGACAATGCAGACTTGATATTGATAGAATCGCTGCCCGAGTCAAACGTATTCCAAACAAAACAAACCAAAGGGATCTAAAGATTTTGTATTCTAAAACTCTGAATAAAGACCTTAATTAAAAAGACTTTATTATATTTTAATTTAATTATATCCTGTTGTAACATTATATTAAATAATATAAAAAATATATATTATTAATTTATTTCTATACTAAAATAAATTAATTTGTTTTTATCATAGAATCATGATAACCAATCAATCAATCGAATTCTAACGCCTTTTTCCCACAGGGATAGGCAGAGACAATGGAGTGCCACTTACCACGATCCTTAGACAACTCCCTAAGTAAAAACTAAAGTATGATAACCAAAGTGCAAATATCAAATAAACCCTGGTACCCGTGGTTTTGAACCCGTGCGTGCTCTCGGTTTGCACTTTTGGTCTAACAATTGCACTGCCACAACAACAAGGTCGCCTTAAAATGAATTATTAATGAAAACTAAGTACTGGAATGGATTAAATGTTCAACACTTCTATTTTGAGAAAATAGTTATGAAAATTATGGAAATAGATTTACACGCGCAGTGCAGAAAACACTTCGCGCCGCGGCGCTTTAGACTGTTTGATCTGGCTTCCCAGCACGTATAGTTTTGCAAACTTATCTGGGGCCCGATTCTCTTAATGTACATATCTTCTTACTATAATATACTATATCTTTTAATATAGTATGTCAGCGTAATAATGACAGGCGTGGACGAACGGTTTAGCGATTGGTTTGCGTTGTGTTGTGTTGCGCGTAAAGTCCAGGGTTCGATCCCCGGTCGGAGCAAATATTTGTTAATAAAAATAAAAAGAGATGGATATTTGCTTCGGGTCTGGTTATCAAAGAGTGGTAGGCAGTGGTACCCAGTCTGCCGATCCGGGGTAGTACCACCACTTACAAGTATACAGAAGAGATTTGGTCGCATTTCGGGATCAGCTTGTAAGTTGCCGGTTCCAAATAGGCCGAGTGATTGCTACTCACAGTTATTGAATTGTAGTAGCAGTGACATTCATTCATGGACCACACTTCGGCTTAACATCAAGCGGGGTGCTGTTGATTTGCTGATCTGTGAGGATCCATGGTCAGTTTTTTTTAGATCCAGAATGTTTTATTTCATCGCACTAACTTTTCTACACTTATGAATCTAATGAGTCTAAAATTAGTAAACCTATTAAGTTTAAACCCATCCAGCTCATTGTACCAGCAAAAACGTATTTATATATGTTTTTGTTTCAAATATTAGGTCACAGACATGTTTAAAAGTTAAGTAAATACCTATTATGCGTCTAAGATCGCTACCGCAGCTAACAAAACGAGCTGATGACCTTGAAACCCCTGATCAGATCTTCATCAATTGTAGCTAAGAACCATCTTGATCACGTCAGCTTTCAAACGAAAAAAATTGCATCTTAATAGGTCCATTCGTTTAGGAGCTATGCTGCCACAGACAGACACACAATTAAGTCAAACTTATAACACCCCTCTTTTTGAGTCGGGGGTTAAAAAAGAGGCAGATATTAGCTCCGGGTCTGGTTGTCAAAGAGTAGGCAGCGGTGTCCATAACTTAGTCGCGTTAGTTACATAGAGATATTTGTTATTACTAGAGACGCTGCGGTAAACAAAATTCGCAATCCGAGAAATCCCCTCCACCGGCTTCCCGTTGACAAACATTCTATCACAGAGTATGTAGAACGTAAAGTAATGGGTATTACACAAGGAATTGTCTATTTTCCCGACTGTAGCACCACCTAGCATGCGTAATCAAGCGGATAGCTTTATGAAATATGTTTTCAATTTTTGTTTTAGAATTTTAATATTTTATGCGAATATTGAATTGTAACAATTAATTTACCTGTAAAATGTTACACTCACGGCTTTGGATGTATTTTAAACATTATATTTCCAGTATTTAAGTACGCAAGACGGCATACTTACCTATATAAATAATTTATTTACGTGGTTTTTGCCGTGTGACACACTCGCTGACCAAACTCTCACTGCGGCCACTGGAGTCAGCCGACTCCACCTTTGTGGATCGTTTTCCTACTTAGTCTTGTCAACTCTACTAATAACATAATAATAGTATATCTCTATGGTTAGTTATAAGTAAACAGCTCGTAAGTTGCCGGTTGCAACTATGCCGGCATAGTGGATGTGACTACTACTTACAGTTATTGAATTGTAGCAGCTGTCACCTCCATTCTTGGATCACACTCCAGTTTAACATTAGGCGAGTGCTGTCATATGTCAAGTAACAATAAAAATAAAATTATATAATGAAGGAAATAATAAAGTATATAGGGTTTTGTTACCCGTTGTATTTGTAATTTATTTTAATATCAAAAGTTATATTTACCAATTAAAAAAATACGCGCGCATGCGCTCGCCATTAGACGCCGTCGCAAAAATCAATTTTATAGCCATGCCGCCGGCCGCCTGTCGATCTGCTAAGGTATATTCACTATTTTATTTTAATAAACGTGTAAGGTTGTTAACATTGATTCTGATTAGATATATTCCTTGGTTTTTAATTGTTAAACAATGTGTTCTCATTATAAGAAGTGCTATTGCGTTACAAGTGGGTGCTCTCCCTCCATGCTTTGTTAATACAATCTGGGGTAGTAACGATTATTATTACATAGATTTAGCGTTCACAAATTTCGAAACTATGAACTATTGGAAGTACTGTTGGAATTGGGACGATTCTTTCCAACCCCCTTGACCAGTTACTGTTTCAGAGTAACTCAACCACTGGGTTTTATTGTATTTTATTGTAATTGGAACTGTCCAGTTACAATAAAATACATTGTACATGTTTGTATTACAATTCACCTTTTAAATTTAATTTCAGATGCGCTCTGTGACACTTTTGGACGTGGAACAAGACAAAATGGTCAAGATTTTGGCCGTTTATATAAAAAAGTGAGCAATTATTTTTATATATATTTATCATACATATTTCTTGTTAATTTTTCGGCAATTCAGAATATTTATTTAAATGTTTGTTTATTTATTTATTTTAGAACCGGGTTAGTGAAGGTTCCTGAAAATATGGACCTCCTTAAGACAGCTAGTTTCAAGGAGCTGGCACCTGTTGATCCTGATTGGTTTTATATGCGCTGCGCATCTATTCTGCGTCATATTTACCTCCGTGGACCAATTGGAGTCAAAACCATCACTAAAATATATGGCGGTCTTAAGCGAAATGGATGCTCACCCGCACATTTCTGCAGGTAATTTAACTTGTTAATATAAATTAAAATTAAATATTGCACTTAACATTGACAACAATTTTGTTTACAGGTCTTCAGGAAGTATTGCACGCAAGGCACTTCAGGCTTTAGAAGATCTCAATCTTGTGGAGAAAGCTCCAGGAAAAGGTGGACGCCAATTGACCCCACAAGGGAGACGGGATGTTGATAGAGTCGCTGCCCGTCTCAAACTTGTAACAAAGAAAGCAGCCGCAAAGAATGCAATTGTCTTGTAAACCTTTGAATAAATGACATTATTAAAATCCATACTTTAATTTAAAAATAATCCTGTGTTAATAATCAATCAATCACTTACCAAGATCCTGACACAACTTTCTCGCTTCCTTTACATTCACAAATCTCTTCATACAAGCTCTATGGTTATGGGCACTAGGTAACCCAGCTTTCTTAAGGGAGTCTTCGATTTGGTCAGAAAACACCCTCCGGCCTGCCTTGTCAATCTCCTTTCACTCATCCTTTCCATATGCCCTAATCATCCAAGCATTCTTTTGTAAATCTTCTTTCAAACGACATCTATCGCGCACTGTGCTATTCCTAATTCTATCCGTGGGTTTTTGAGACAGGTCACTAAAGACAAAGCTACCTTAGTGCTAACGCACACACACGGAAACCGTATTAGGTTTCCTTATCAGGAATTCAGAATCAGAAACCTGCATGCTCTTCTTATATACAAAATGTTCGACAATGCGCATGTTCCTATATTTTCCGCCCGGAAAAAACCGTTTCGGAATTCTCTCCGTGCGTTCGCATACATTTTAGCTCGTCCGCCGCACACGGATGGATATTATTATTCGGAATTGCATTAAGGACAACCACAATAGAGACGTTAAAAGGAATTGGCTTGGCTTGCAAAGTACTTTTACTGATTGGGAAACAGTGTAACAGCTATAAATTCGTCGTCGTCCATAATAACGTATTTTTAAAAGGCTTGGAATCAAATTTGCAAAGTACTTTTAGTGATTTGAAACGTACGTCTAAGATCTCTACCACAGCTCACAAAAAGACCTGATGACCTTAAATAGCCTGAACAGATTCATAAATTGAAGATAATATGAAAAAATAAAAAAAAACCGCATCGTAACCGCATTCGATTAGGAGCTACGATGCCACAGACAGACACGTCAAAAAAAAAACACCCCCTTTTTTTGAGTCGGGGGTTAAAAATACGTTATTTTGGACGACGACGAATTGATTGCTGTTTCCCAATCAGAAAAAGTACTTTGCAAATTTGCTCCCAAGCCAATACCTTTTAACGTCTCTATTTTTGTTGTCTCAATGCAATTCCGAATGCAAATTTCCGTTAGTGTGCGGCGGATGAGTCAAAATGTATGCGAACGCTGCGTTCGGGATGACGTCATTAGGTTTTTTCCGTCTTACAACCTGAACGCACGGAGAGAATTCCAAAACAAATGTCGGGTAATAAGAACATGCGCGCATTGTCGAACATTTTGTATGTAAGTACAGCATTCAGGTTCTGAATTTCTCATCAGGAAACCTTATACAGTTACCGTATGTGTGCGCTGGCAATTAAACTTACAGAAAATCGTTCCCCCTGTCGTTCATAACTTTTAGAGACAATATGCTAACTTATATTCACAGATTTAAGAAAAGAAAGTTTTTTTGATGCTGTTTCTTATAGGCGTCAACATTCTGTGCTGAACCGACTGAGGTTTGAGTACTAGAAATGTCAAAGATACCAAAAAAACTTTTTCCATTCATTTTTACGGAAAAACTATATCTAATTAACTTAGGTATCGTTTTTCTAATAAAGAAATAAACGGATCTATTTTCTACTGTGATTAGGGTTGCCAACCATACTTTATAATAACGTATCTTACGTTATTTATGGTAATTATACTTTATACTTTTGCATACAAATAAAGTATGTGAAAATACTTTATTTTTGATTGCGTAGAAAACGAATTGCTTATTTAAGTATATAAAGGACATCATTTATTTTGTATAGAGACTTGGGCTTAAATGTATTAACAGTTGCATATACATTTTAAATTAATTTGATGTACGAAGATTACAATGTAGTTGGTATATGTCCTATATTTTGCATAGTTTAGGTGTGCAAAATCATCTAACTATAATTATGACAGTTCAAAGCAGAACAAATGTAGTGTTGATTGACAGATGACAAAATCCATATCTTATTTTCCAAATAACTCAATTGCACAGCAATCAAAAGCAAAATTGTTATTAGTTTTATCAATACAAGTATCGAAACTACTATTTGTATATTTTTTCATTATCGGACATTACTAAAGTAGTACATAGAAGCCCAAAATAAATGATGTCCTTTAAATGATGATTGTCCAACAAGCTTTGAAATATTTAAAAATAGCAAAAAATTATTAGCAAATGCTAAAAGCACACAAAATACGTTTTTAAGGCATAAAATTTGAAAAATACTTATTTTTCTTCCAAATACTTTATTTTTATACTATTCAAACAATGGTATACGTTTTTTTTTGTCAAAAAAGTTGGCAACCCTAACTGTGATCAAAAGACTTTTTAAGGCCAACTGGAGTTTGAGTTTTGGTAAGCCGGCCTCGTGGCATACTATACCTAAAAGCAAAAGTGCCTAGCTATGTAGATTTGTAAGGCGGCTGTTGTGTGGCGTAGCGCAATTTTGCTGAAAAATAACTTTTCGAAGCCATTATTTTACTGTTTTTGAAGATTCTCTAAAACGACGTCGTTATTCACAGAATTTGGAGTACTTTCATAAAATTCCACTATTACGATACGGTTCGATGTTAAGCCACAATAACAGTTTAAAGAGAAATGAACCTGATTGTGTCATTTCCGAACCTCGAGAGACCATTTATTATTACAATAGTGGTGATTTCATCGTATATCATGGTACTGGGAAAATTGATTATAGACAAGTAATTTAAAGCTGTGAAACGTGTTTCTTAGTGTTTCCTTCAAGACTCAGTCGGTAGAGTTTCGCTACTGCTGTACTAAAATCATTAACCTCATGTAATGGGTGAAATGGACTGACGACATAATGAAAGTCACGAATAACCGGTGGATGCAACTGGCATCTTGTCGTTCAAAATGGCGTTCTAAGGGGAGGCCCATGTTAAGCAGTGGACGCATACTGGCTGATGATGATGATAAATGGGTGAAGCACTATGAGTATTTCATCTTTATCATTCATCCACCACAGACGTAACTTAAACCGAAGACTGGGCTGTATGGACTATATTTTCTTTGCCTTTAATTGAAGAAAATAACAAAATTACGCGCGCATGCGCTCTTGAACCTCGTAGCAGACAACCGCTTAAAATCAATATTATAGCCACGCCGCGCCGCCCTGCCACCTGTAGTATCTGCTAAGGTATTTGTTAACTATTTATTTTTATTAACATGTATAGTTGTTGAAATGAATTCTGAAAAAATATATTCCTGAGTGATAAATTGTTATAGAAAGTTTTCTATGGCGTTCTGCGTGACTTCGTTACAACATGAGGTGGCGCTCGATTGTAATAATATACATAGATTAAGGCTTTACAATTATTTTAGGATTGTCTTAACTAATAAGATTTGCGGGGAAATTCGTTTCCGCCCCCTAAATCAGTTACTGTCTCAGGGTAAACTGAACTAGTTCCAGTTACAATAAGAAATGTCGTATAACGCAATGCGATATTTTGTTGTAACTGTTGATAGTAAATAGTTTGTATTACAATTAAACTTTTAAATTTAATTACAGATGCGCTCTGTGACACTTTTGGATGTGGAACAAGACAAAATGGTCAAGATTTTGGCCGTTTATATAAAAAAGTAAGCAATCATAGGGATTTATCATATATAATTCTTGGTATTTTTTCGGCAATTCAGAATATTTATTTAAATGTTTGTTTATTTATTTATTTTAGAACCGGGTTAGTGAAGGTTCCCGAAAATATGGACCTCCTTAAGACAGCTAGTTTCAAGGAGCTGGCACCTGTTGATCCTGATTGGTTTTATATGCGCTGCGCATCTATTCTGCGCCATATTTACCTCCGTGGACCGATTGGAGTTAAAACCATCACTAAAATATATGGCGGTCTTAAGCGAAATGGATGCTCACCCGCACATTTCTGCAGGTAACTTAACTTGTTAATATAAATTAAAATTAAAAATTGCACTTAACATTAACAACAACTTTGTTTACAGGTCTTCAGGAAGCATTGCACGCAAGGCACTTCAGGCTTTAGAAGATCTCAATCTTGTAGAGAAAGCTCCAGGAAAAGGTGGACGCCAATTGACCCCACAAGGCAGACGGGATGTTGATAGAGTCGCTGCCCGTCTCAAACTTGTAACAAAGAAAGCAGCCGCAAAGAATGCAATTGTCTTGTAAAACTTTGAATAAATGACATAAATAAATTCCATACTTTTATTTTAAATATATCCTATTGTAACATTATAACCGAAATACTAAAAATAAAATTGTATAATAAATGAAAACTAAGTGCTGGATTTAATTAATCATATTCTGACATTTCTATATTGTGGAATAATTGTTGTGCAGATTGTGACAATGTACTGTAAAATACATGTTTTGAGTTGGACGTAAATAACATTACAGTGTCAGGCACTATTTTTTGCATCAACCAAAAAATAGTACCCAAGTTAGAAAATGCATCGATTTACTCTTAATTTGGATCAACGTTTTTTTTTATTTCATAAACCTGAGTCTTTAAGTCTGGAACGTATTATTTAGCTGATTCTGCATGGCTGACGCGCTGTTCTCTCTGACCTTGATTGCGGTCATTTTTGCTCATGAGTATTATTAGGTGGGACACAAATTATATCGATCGACATGTTTTTTTTGTTTGGCATACTATTTATATCATGAGTATATACCGCAGGAAAATAAATAAAACATTCTAAATTTTAAATTATATTTTATTAGCAAATAACTAATCCTTTGGCTGAAACTTGTTCTTATAAATTGGCAATTCGATGTCATCCCAATGCAACACTACTTTGTTGAAAAATCTGAAAATAATAATTTAATGTTTCCTATCAAATCGAAGACATCCTCAAGAAAGCTAGGTTGCCATAACCTTACAGCTTGTATGAAAAGAATTGTGGATGCGAAGAAGCGAGGGAGTTGTGTTAGGATCGTGGCAAGTGGCGCTCCATTGTCTCTGCCAATCCCCATCGGAAAAAGGCGTGACAATTTGATTAATTGATAATAATTACGTTAATTTTTATTTCAGTGAAACTTTGTAATCTAAACGAATTTACATGCATTTTCACTAGAGGTAATAAGACCTCAACAATGGATCTTTATTGATGGATAAAAACTTTATGGATCTTTCATTCGAAATAACAAAAACCAACGAAAGTTAGGAATTTATGTACTAATATAACGTTAGTACATAAACATGCACATTAAGTTCATAGAGGGCATTTATGTTTTCAGCACTATTATGCCAAATAATTTTTAATTGGTTTGGATGAAACTCATGCTTTCGAAGTTTGCAATATACCTACCTATCTTGTACTTCAGAGAAAATTTGTTTTTCACGTTCAGTAAGACCATTGTTCATTACTTCGACGGTATCATAAAGTTGATTTTTGTTGAAGAAACCACAAACATTTGTGTCTATGCCAGGCTGATTGAGGGTGAACCACGTAGCTAGTCGAGCGAGTTCACAATTTCTTTCCTAAAAAATATATAGGAGTGTAATGGTATGCAATAATATTTTAAATATCAAATTATTTATTTGTGTATCTGGTTTTTAACTATTGGATTATGTAACTCTATATTTATGTCCGTGAAGATTTGCAAATCACACACTTCTCTAAGTTTCAAGCTAATCCCGAAACCCAACTTATTAAATTCGAAATGATATTATAGGTATTTAGCAATATCTGTAATATTAACGAATGCGCCATGCTAAGAAACACTGAACAGAATCTGTGAAACTTTTTTTAATTTTTATTGTAACACGACTCTACCCGCCTGATAATAAATAAGCAAGAGGAGGTCCAAAAGTGACGACGACTGAAAAACTGTCTGAAGGCTGCCTCAATCGCCGTCACTATGCGGGCCAAAGGTGCTTCTTCACGAAGGATCCAAGGTTATAGGATGGAGAGAACACATGGGCTAGCAAAGTCCCAAAAAGCACTTGTCGATTGTTCTACAAATAAAAGATGCACCGAACTTTTTAGTTCGACTGCCGATTCGGTCGCCAGAATACGGATGCTTTCTCTGATCTGGGCTGGTATTACGGATGTGAAAAGACGAGGTAGAAACAAGGCGATAGAGGATGCACAAAGCCGCTATGTCTCTGCGAAGTTGCAAGGGCTCTAGAGTTCATGTAAGCTGTGCTTCACTTATAATGCGCTGCAAAGAATCTAGGGCATTCAGAAGATACTTGAAAATATACTTAAAACTTCTGTTTTACAACAATGAAATATTTATATTCAGAAATATAGCGGAAATATAGTAAGAAATATTCAAAAAGCAGACCTAAAGCCTTTCTCTACCTATCTGTCAACCATTGGATTGAGCAGAAAAAGTTTATTTGTGAAGATAAGTATGGTATCTTGGATTTATTATTTAAATTATTATTTTTTAAATCTTTTTTATTTTATTTTAATTTGTTTATAACCTAAGTAATATTAGTTAATATAAGATATTATTAATATATTTTTTCTTAATATACATACTTGACAAAAATTTGAAGCCTTTTTGCATAGTGCTTTAATATCGTCGCTCGCCGGATGCCATCTTTGTGGACCTTTATTTGTCAAAAGACCCATTCCAGTTGCAGCTGCATTAATTATACCAATACCCTTACTCTAAAAATTGTTGATTATCATTAATCGTGTATAAAGTCTCTTCCTAAGTCTTCGCTGAACTGTGTAATGCGGTCAGTAGCAATCCCTCTTGTTCAGTACTCAGTCTGTAGGTCCTGAACAAGGTACCTCACACATTTATTGAATAAGCTGTCAAGTGCGGAGTACCTACTGTCTTCCGTCTAGTAACAAAAATAACTGCCTATCAAACTGTATTGTTTTATAACACACAATAAATATAACTTAAAACAAACCTTAAAATATTTTGTATAATTTTGTAAACGATTATCGAAGAGAGTGGATTTTGCGTACGACAAAATCGATGAAATATTGATTTCTGTTTCTTCTATAATATCTTTAAGAAGATCAATGTCGTAATCAGCCAAACCGATGTATCTTGCTTTACCATCTTGCACTGCCTTTGCCAATACTGGAAGTGTTTCCTTTAGTACCACTGATATATCGGGAGCAAACGTGGGATCATGAACCTATGAAATAATAAATATTTATTTAACTGTAGTAGAAGTCTCCTCCACTCAAGGGCCATACTCCGCAGCTTAATATCAGACGAGGCCCTGTCATATGTTGTGCCACAGTAAAAAGGTTTGAATAAATAAATAAAACAAAATGATTTAGGTACTTAATAATTTGATATTATTAGCCTAATAAGGCTGGAGTGCAGTCCATGAAAGGAGGCGTTTAGTTTTTTTTATAGGAACCGGGCATTAGACTGCAACATTATAAAAAAAATATTAGCGCGTAATTATGCGTGGTCGTTAGTGTTAGTAAGCGGCTTTTTATTAAGAATTTTGATTTATCTAAACAAACTGCCAAGTTTACTGAATAAGATTATGAAATCAACTATTAGTCGCAAAATATCAATTGTAATGAATAAGAACTTTACATTTTAAATTAAGAATTAAGTATGTTATTGTTTAGTGAACGTGTAACATTACGTAGTAGTGAAATTTTGACAGTTGTCATACTGTTCTTTTTAGCTTGGAAAGCCTAATTGGTGAACTATTAGAATTATTAGAAATACTAACAGTCTTATAGAAGAATAAACGAACCAGGTCACGACTATTATTTTGTCCGCATCCTTGATCCCAGAGCATCGAAATAAAAAAATAATAATGATACCATTATTCACAAAACAGTAACAGAATAAACATTCCATTAATAAACTTAAGTAAGACTACATTTCTTTTTTTAGTATGAACATACCTGAATAATGTCAACATAATCCAGTCCCAACAATTTTAATGTGTTATCAACTCCAAAGGCAGTTTTCTCGGCGGAAAAATCAAACATTTTCTCCGGTTGTTTTTCATACCTTCCTACTTTGCTAGCAATAAAATATGAATCGCGAGGTACAGTGGACAATGCCTAAAACAAGTAACATTTAAATAGGCAACAAGTAGATTTTATTAGATTATATATTATTATAAAGAGACAATGTTTTTAATTGGTAAAATCGTTATACAAACTAAAAGCAGATAAAAAGATAATAACCACTTCAATTTACTGAATAATTTATTTTGTGTACTTGTTTACAAAAGTTAATAAACTGATTTACTTCCAGAGCTACACACAGCAAATTGGGCAAAGGACAATACAGTTATTTATGGGTAAAGTACCTTTTGTCAATATTTGACCCGAGAAAATCTACTTTTAGTTGTTAAAACGAATACGGCAATGAAATAAGTCTTTGAACTTAGAATCTTTTGGTGTGCTTACCTTTCCTATAACCTTTTCTGAGGTGCCTTGTCCATACCAAGGACCAGTTTCTACGTAATTGATGCCTAATTTTAAAGATTCTCTCACTAGTTCAATGCCCAACTCTTCATCAAACGTTCTGAAAAGAAAGTGATTAATTTTATATTTTACACAATACCTGTGATAAATACCTTAAAGGTACACGACTATCATATCATACTATAACATCGTCCTGACATACGTCAACAATGGTCCAAACCAAAATTTTAATTGATGGGTTCTTGATCGTAATTGATGAATTCTGCCGCCAATTCAGTGTCTATAATTGAGTGAAAGTAGATTGACAAAAGGGATTTATAAATCTAATATGAATGGATGCGTTGAACGAGGCAGACCCAGGAGCGAGAGAGTTGTGTATCTGTGGGAAAAATCCCCTACGAATGGTTCCAACAGAACGGCACGACGTATCACACATCAAGCGGCACGAGTAATTTACTACGATCTCAGATTAATTGACGGATGAGTTATTGCGTGATTTAGCTACGTTTACTGTTCGCCCAATCAGCGGGCCGATTGTGCAATTCTAATTTAACTTCTTTCTCGGGTTGGATTATAATTTCCTGTTAATTATGAAATTTTTTATGGGATTTATTGCCGAAGCTATTTTATTTTATTCCTACAAACTGATAAGCCACGTACTATGTAAAATGACCATTTTGATTATAACAAAGGTTTGAGCCTCATTCGCCATGAATCAGTTAATACTCGTATATATCATAAGAATATCTCATGTAATGTCTTAAGAATACATTATCTTTGTAAGAATAATTTAATCAATATTGTTACAGAACTTAGTACTTTTACCCATATCCGTTTCACTACTTTAAGGTTGGTTATCTGAAAGAGATCGTTGTTAGTGATAAGGCCGCCAATAGTTACATCATTCATGGCGTCTGTTTTGTGTAATAAAGAATTTTGTCTGTCTGTAAACTAACATCTAATATAGTCTTTTGTTTAGATCAATTACTGACATTCGATTCATCTATCTTTTTCTTAATGTACTTTAATTTTCTTGTATTCATGCAAATCTAACAAGATTTACTGACGCGCACATAAATTTTCTATTGCCATTGTGACATTGAATTTAAAACTCTCATGATTTATTAAAAAGACAGAAATACTATGATGTCATAATCTGGAAATTGCACCTCGCTATACAAATACTAAGAAATGGACTAACCATCATTGAGCAGATTATTATCGAGTATTAAATGTTGTTTTATTTTAAACATGTACGGTATTATTACAAAAAAAAGATTTTGTAGTATACAACCTCAGACTTTAGATATTTAGTTTATGTTTAGCTAACCAGATATTTAATTATTGTTTTAAATATATTTTGTGGTCAGACCCTTAGAGACCCTACTAACATTTTTAGCGATTGGCCTTGGACCTAGCTGATGGTTATGGCAAAAACTGGGTGCACTGGGAACTGTAATCGGCTAAAATCTAAGGGCAAATCGGTTGAAAACATTGGAAGTAGTGGTATCAACACATGCTCTTCTTCACATTTGCTGCTGATGTTTGTGGCTTCTATGGTGGAAGTATGGGCGGTAACTTCTAATTAAGCACCGTCTCAAAAAGTTGTGTTATGGTACTTCATCAGATACTCCCGGTCTTAAATTTGATAACGGCCCAGCTAAAGGCTCATAGTAAGTAACAATTTTAGTTAAAGCACTATAGTTTCAGTTCTTGTTGATTTGATGATCTTAGAGAATTCATGATCAGTTTTTTTACATCCAGAATGTTTTATTTCATCGCACTAACTTTTCTACACTTAGTTTCCTACAGTCAAGACGAATTTAATGAGTCCAAACTTAGTAAACCCTTTAAGTTTAAATCCATCCAGGATTTCGCCTCCAACCTTCGAGTCGAGTTAGGAGTCAAGTTACGATGCCACAGACAGACACAGATACACAGACACACATATACACATATACACAGACACGTTAAACTTATAACACCCCTCCTTTTGAGTCGGGGATTAAAAATAAACTTTGGGAATCATTACCCTAAAGAATATTAGGAAATCCGAAATAAATAATTTCGGATTTCGGAATAACGATGTAAGTTAGAAATAGTAAATTATAAAAATATCAGTACATATTTACAAAGTTATTCGGTCAAAGAACTAAGAAATAAATAAAAAAATAAAGAAACCAAAATAAGTTTTATATTTAAGGGTTATTCCTTGATTAAAAATACTGTTCATACAACATAATAAATAAAATAATACATTTTGAACTACTTGATTACGAGTATCAAATATATTTTAAGATTTTTTATCTAACTTACAATAAAACTATAATAGTAGGTATATATAAGTAGTGATAAATAAAACGAGGTAACATACCCATAAATGTTACTAAAACTGGCGCCACCCAAGCTTACGTGTGACAAATTCATATCTGTTTTACCAAGCTGATTATAATGCATTTTAGAACTATGTATTTATTAAACTCGACATAAACACAACAACTCCGTCTGATAAACAACTTTATTTGACTGTTTACATGCAATGATCTATAATGTGGTCTTTAGGTATTGCCATCTACTGGGATTTATTGGAACTATGCCTATTATTTTATTAAATTTAGTTATTTTTACTAGATGTCGCTAACTAGAAAAATCTGAATA
The DNA here is from genome assembly GCA_905220615.1 of Tinea trinotella. Lineage (NCBI taxonomy): Eukaryota > Metazoa > Arthropoda > Insecta > Lepidoptera > Tineidae > Tinea > Tinea trinotella. The sequence goes on from HG992305.1 coordinate 9,922,602, forward strand.
GATCTGCTTTTCTGATTACTGAACTCTAACTTTTGAGGATTTATCTCCTAATATATTTACAGTAAGTAAAATGAAATAGACTCGGAGAAGTCGAATTACACGTGGGAATATTACAGATTTTCCATTATAAGATTGTCCTATTGAAATTTGGTTTTGTGAGGGAATATAATATCGTTATAAGGTTGGCTTATTTATTTAAATTATTCTTTCATTTTTAAAAGGTTAATAAATATATACAGGTTATTACTTTTCAAATTAGCTAATTGAGGGCCTATTTCATCATCTTCAAGTAAAGTGGTGAGTAACAATCCGTCCAGCGTTCATCCATCCATCCAAACTTTTGCATTTATAATATTGGTATAGATAAATTATTATGAAGGGATTATGTAGGTAGGTATGTTTATTTCTCTGGCATGGCCTGTCTTCTAAATAGATTGACGGACTTTCAAGTGTGAGGTGTTGAAAGTAATGATGTTGACGTAATGTAATAATATAATAATTTTTGGTGACTGTTAACAATGTGATTATTATTAACTAATTAAGTTTTTTTTAATCATTAATTTATGAAATAAATAAACATAATATCGTAGATACGCATCGCATATTCGCTTAGAGTTCGATCGAACTAATTAATGTCAGAGTGAAAATTTTTTGTATTATAAGCATCCCATTATGGATTCATTTCTCGCTATAATGTGGTCCATGAATGAAGGCGACTTAGCTGCAACCGGCAACTTTCAAGCTGATTCCGAAGCGTGATTACAATTTACGGTTTATCGGCGTATCGGTAACATTGGCAGATTGGCAAATGACCGCCAATTGTTTGCCTACCTCTCTTTTATCCTCAATCGACTTTGTCTCGTGGTTAGACCGTAAAGTGTAAAACGACTATGAATTATTAGATTTTCGGTATTACGAGTACATTGGAAGATGCCGGAGTTTAATACAGCCGGGTTATTGGAGTCAATTGTGACCTTACCAACTACCTCGTGTTGAAAATGTTAGTTAGTGTCTAATGTTGACAGCATTATGGGTAAACTGTTTCAATGCCTAATCATTGGCTATAATACTTTGATATTTAATCCCGCTTAATTTGTAATTGTAATACTAGCCTGTGGTATCTTTTTCAACATTGCCATTACAATGTATAAACAAACTGGTTTTTAAGGTCAATGGGGGATTTTAAGGTCATGTTCGGGATATGGTTACCAGAAGGGAATATAGACAAAGATTCAGAAATCCAACCAGTACAGCTGAGGATTTTTTTTTACATATAACATGCTCAGTACCAGGTTTCAACAAGTGGAGTCCGGCGAATGTTTTTTTTGAGAAAAAATTGCAGTTTAATAATGCCGGGACATTTTTACTGTAGTTGTTGGACTGTAGTTGGTCTTTATTAGCTTGTACCATAGATACTTAGCGATCAAAGAACTTATTAGAACTGCCTGTTCGCCAAACCATTTCATCAAATTATTTATATAACCTAGACTACGGTCAGCTTAAAATATTAAAGTATTCTATCCCAATAGGTATCATAAAAAAACTGTAATCACGGCTATTTTTTATTGAAACATGACATCTGGCCTCGACCTCTGACCTGGTAAGTAATGGGAATGTCCAAGAGCCCCTCCTTGCTAAGAAGACACCGTTTCAATTACCAAAATTTTAATAATATAAAATTGTTTTATAATAAATAACTGATATGTTAAATATATACAGGCGATACCCACATTGTCCTTGCCATAGTAATTTGGACAGGTTTTTTTATCATTAATGATATTAAAATATATTAATTTACAGAAGTTATGAAATACAAAGTTATACAAAAAACTGCATGAAATAAATTAGAAATAATACAAATTGCCAGTATTTAAAATATCATATTCAAAATGTAACAACTACATAGCTAAAGAAGTATTTGTTGAATATACAATAAATATTAGTATGTGTGATTTAAAAAATATGATTAATTAGATGTAATAGTTAAGGGTTGTGTAGGTAGTGGTGGTCGCAAGCCGCGGCTATAAGTAAGAGCGGCTCGAGTGGCGGCGAGGTTAGTCGCCGACAGGCAGTGCTCGCTCAGCGGCTGTCGAAGCCAATCGTCAAGCTCCGGTGTGTTATTTCACCCCTCGCACTCACCACCGTGTACGCATCGACCTTTCTCACTTGATCACCAGTTGTCGCTTACGCAATCTACTTCAAAATCGAAAGGTCGCCTCTATTGGCATTTAAGCGATCTCTGACATTAAATGGAGACGTTGCATATTTAAATGTGCATGCAGCTTCCTCATCGTAGCTGAGCTTTTTCGCAACGGTGATTCGATTGAGAAACGTGGGTTAGTACAAGCGACCTTTAGTTGAAGGCGCGACTTGACACACGTTGTCTTTTGTTCTAGTGGTGCCCGGTGAACGCTGTCGCGGGCAGCCACACTTCTCGAACAATATCTGCTCCTCAACAAGCTCCATCATGCTGGCCAGGATAGCTTTGTAAGTACCTTAATATTTCGTAATATTGTCACATTAATAAACATACTGCGTTCAATTTAATATTAATTTGCAGCCGCTTTATAATAAAGGGTTAAGTAAGTTAGGTTTAAGTCACCAGTCTAAAATATGAAAATAACGAAAACTTTCTAATACAAAAGTTACTACTATAATTATTATGTTCTCAAAATGAAACTCAAACACTTAGCGCCTCAAAACCTGTCAGCCTGCACATTGTCACTTTCATCGGCTGTTTGCATAGGTGAGGCATTTCGCAATCACTAAGAGATGTTTTATGTAACAACAATTTCTGGGATATGTAGAGTTGCGCCGCCCGAAATGATTTCTCCCGCGCCGGCCCGGGGTTCCGTTGCCCAACAGTCACCGGCCCACGACACGAATGGGGGCACCGTTTCACAATAAACGCTGCGAAACGTTTGCTTTTAAATATGCACGACTTGGGCTTTGTTCATTTACTGCAAGCACTATAAGAGCTTTACGTGATTCATGTTCAACGCGTAGGTACAATGACGAATTTAATAATATTAGTACCTACACAGCATAGCTCAATACATAAGCACATACAATACGCCTCCTTCGTACATTGCATTCGTAATGAGCATGCTTTTGTCATTTAACGAAACAATTGCTTAACTTCAAACTACGTAAACAAATGTATATGCACAAATAACTATTTTAGTTACAAAGTCAAACATGATAAATTAACATACATGTATGATATTTTTTATGTAAGTAGCAATTTATATTAAGCTCCACAGTTTCAGTGTTAAGTGAAAACTTTAAAAATTTGCCACAAATTTGCGGTTTTGTTGCGCTAACAAGATATAACAAACCGATACAATAGACATTTCATTTTAATGAAGCTTGGGAAGAAAGGATATAATTAAGTGGTTTTATTACGAAATACATATTATATTCGCAAATTGTGGGATTCTAAAGTTAATTTCAAGATTTGATAGATTCAAAACAATAAATGTTATCTCAAAAAAATACATCTAAGAGTTGTTCGTATTAAAACTTGAAGATGTTGCTAATGTTAAACTTGATTAAATTTGTTGAAGAAAGTATTTTCCCCTCGCAGTCTAGAAGAGAAAACATAGTTGGCAACTTTCTGAGGGAATACTATAAATTTATTACGAAGTCTAATTACCTTAAATCAATAATTATATTCTGTATTATTGTAATTATTAATATAATATTACTTGTAAAAGTAGATTAACAAAAGGAATTTATAAATCTGATTTGGATAGATGCGTCAAACGAGGCCGTGAGACGTCCTTAAAAACACTATGTTGCCTAGTACCCATAACCGTAGAGCTTGTATGAAAAGAATATTGTGGATGTGAGGGAAGCGAGGAAGTTGTGTCAGCCAAGTGGCGCTTATTGTCTCTGCCTATCCTTGTGGGAACAGGCGTGACAATTTGATTGATTGATTGATTGATAATAATAATTGTTTTATTATTTTATTGATGTTTTTATTAACTCTACTATCGATTAGGTTTTTATATTTAGTTTTCTTATTATCAAATGTTATCATATATTATAGCGATATAACTAATTATTATTTGACATATTATAGTGGTAGTATAGTAATATAGTTTCTACCTTACGAGTATTAAGTAGTAATGATAATTAAATAGATTATTATGAATATGAATAGATAATTGAATTAGAATAATTAAGTCAAGCATGCTTATTAATAATCTATCTAGGACGAGAGGCGTAGCCGAACGGTATACAGACAGTGAAGTGACTTGGTCGCGTTTCGGAATCAACTTGTAAGTTGCAACTAGGCCGGCATAGTGGATGAGACTGCTACTTACAGGTATTGAATTATAGTATCAGTTTCGAGTAGCAATAAAAAAATTATCGATTGGCTGTGATGCATGTGTACGCGTAAATGTTTTCTATCCAATTTTCAATACTAATTATTGAAATATTAGTGACCATTTCGGAAAACATATTGTTTATTATGAGATACTAGCTATACCCGCGGTTTCATCCACGTACAAAGATTTATAACACAGTTATAAAAAAGGAGGAGGTTCTCAATTCGACTTTATTTCCCTTTTTTTTCGATTACTCATATAAATAAAATATAGAAAAATTCCAAATAGCTGAAAGAAACTATAGTCAATTGGAACTATAGCCAAAGTATCCTATGTTACTTCTAGTACCTCAAAAAATATGTGTACAAAGTTTCATGATCTTCGGTTAAGTAGTTGTTGCGTGAAAACGTAACAAACAAACTCACATTAATTATAATAATAGTAGGATTTCATTGTAGTTATGTTGGTAAATGATCGTCTAAAACACAAGAAAATACCTTAATTTTTAACGATTTTTTTATATTGTTACTCGACATAAAAGTGTGGTCCATGAATGAATGTCACTGCTAATACAATTCATTAACTGTGAGTAGCAATCACATGCACTATGCCGGCCTAGATAGAACCGGCAACTTAGAAGCTGACCCCGAAACGTGACCAAATCTCTTCACGGTCTGTATACTTGCTGTGTGTCGATAGCACCCAAATGGAATTAAAATATGTCAAACTTCGAAACTTGTATTAGGCATAAGCTGAATTATTGAAGCCGGCTCTCTTTAGGTTTAATAGGATCGGCATTATTATTATTATCACTATTGTAATTAATTTGTCAACTATCGCAATGTCGAAAAACCGGAAGTTTTAGGGAATGTCACAAAACCGGATAATTAATTTCAACATACGAAATCAATTAATTACCTAATATAATTTAAAGTTATTTGAAAATGTTAATTACATATTTTGAATATTTGTTAATAAGGCATTTTTTTGTCTTTAACATATAATCCATATTAAAAACCGTACCACATTTATCCAATCACATATATCATTTATACCATTATAGAAATACTTTAAAATTAACAATGTTAATTTTTATAATTTGAATTCGCCATATAAGTACTATTGTAAAAAACAACACTAGATTGAATATTCATTTAACAATAAATCTGATATCACAATGAACTTACACTTATTGTTAGTATTTTTACTTTTTTTATATTTTATTTTTACATCCCTGTATCCTCCTATGACCTTGGATCCTTCAAGCGATGCGTGAAGAAGCTCCTCTGGCCGGCATAGTGACGGCGACTGAAGCAGCCGTGAATAAACTCGGTTTTTTCAGTTGTCGTCACTTTTGGACCTCCTCTTGCTTATCATCAGGCGGGTCAAGGTCAGATGTCGTGTCCCAAAAAAAAACAATTTAATTATCCCAGAATTCAACTAAACTCACGTTTACTATGCAAGTTACCTAATTGTATTTCATAGTATTATATTTATTTTAATAACTATTATAAGTAAGTTGTCACTTTCACAAAAAATAATAACTGATATTCGGCATTTATACTTACTAATCCAACATTCGCTTCGGTTGTTGTGAATACAAATTAGTCGAAAATTTCTCCATCGATACAGATTTCGATGGATTAAGTACTTACTCAAGACACGTGCAAAAGTGAAATAGAAAGCTTGTTTTACACATTTTATTGACTTTACCGTCTGTACAATGATATAACAATTTTAACATATCACCTTGGTAATTAATTTTTACTTAGAATGTTAGAATAGAGCAATAGTATGTTGGTAAAACTAATTAAATCTTTGTTGAAAGAATAAAAACTAATGAGATTGTAAATATGAATAAAATTCTTTAATACCTATGTAGTTTACTATAAAGTTTTCTTAAATACTTTTTATTGTGACTCGACATATGACAGCACCCCGCCTGATATTAAGCTGTGGTGCGGTCCATGAATGCAAGTGACTGCTACTACAATTCAATAACTGTAAGTAGCAGTCACATCCACATATTGTAAGTTGTCACTTTCAGCTAAGTGACAACTTACAAGATGAAACAGAAGCGCGTACTTGTAATTTTGTGTATACTTGTAAGTTTGTACTACCCTGGTACCACTGGTTATCAAAGAGCAAATATCCGCTTTTTTAATAACAATTATTTGTAAATTTGATATATGTAATTATTAAATATTACAAAAATGAAACAAATATTTGCTCTGACCGGGAATCGAACCCGGAACGTTACGCGTATCAAACTGGTGTGCTAACCAATTCGTCACCCCTGTCGTCAATAAGTCAGTTACTTTTGGGACTAACACACAGGATTAAAGTATAATTCTTATTTTAAATAAGAATTTTACAAACACGTTATATTGCATAACGTATAGACACGAGTACACAATGACCGCACTCAACTTTTGCTATCGTTCATCTTTGTTTTACACCTCTACCACAAGAACTTTCTTAACATTGATATCGTAATCTTTATAAGCAAATATCAGCTTTATGTGTGCCCGAATTAAGCATATTTTAGACTAACAAAATGAACATATAATACGGATAAACTCGATCGAAAGTATTTTGAAAAAATAATACACGTTTTGATCATTTTTGACATAATATCAACCCTATGTTCGCAACATTTATAAAATCTAATAATACGAATTTTAACTGTATCCCCTAATAGGAATAATTTATACTGCGTAAAATTCGTAATTTTGTATAAGCCTATATTTATTTATGCACACAACGCGATAATTAAGCCGTTAACAAGGCAGGCCCAGAAGAGTGTTTTCCGACCAAATCGGAGACATCCTCAAGAAAGCTAGGTTGCCTAGTGCCTATAACCACAGAGCCTGTATTAAGAGAATTGTGGATGTGAAGGATCCAAGGGAGTTATGTAAGGTTCGTGGTAAGTGGCGCTCCATTGTCTCTGCCTATCCCCGTGGGAAAAGGGCGTGACAATTTGATTGATAGATTGGTGTATATGTATATCTATTATTTCATAAATAATATACACGACTTGCATATATATTTATATATATATTGGTTTAAAAGTGTAAAAAACAACTAAATGCTGTCAAATATAAGCTTCCTAAAAATATAACTTATACTTAAAAGTAGACAGTCACAGAGAAGAACTTGATTGTCGTAAGACTGCAATCAATGAATTAACTTACCATATAAAATAAACTATCATCTTGGATTCTTTAGACGATCCATGACCGGCATAGTGACGGCAACTAAGACAACCGTAAACCGTAACCGTTTTTTCAGACGTTTGCGCTCTCGGACCTCCCCTTGCTTACCATTAGGCAAGTCGAGGTTCGAAGTCGCATCTTAAGATAAAAAAAATATATGCATCGTAAATATATCCAGCTTAACAACAGACGGTATCTCGTGTGTGGTCAAGACGTGCAAGCATAATAAGTAAAAGCCACAATATGTTTACGACAACTCGTAATAGAGCTAGTGTTCAATGCACTTTGTAGTTAATAATTGCTATGCCGTGCTTGATAAATATGATGAACATATTAAGCCTTTAGTGTTCTACGTACCATATCATTCGTGCTCGTAAAAAATTCCTCGCGTTAAACAAATCAAATCAAATTGTCACGCCTTTTTCCCACAGGGATAGGCAGAGACAATGGAGCGCCACTTACCACGATCCTTACACAGCTCCCTTGCTTCCTTCACATCTACAATTCTCTCCATACATGCTCTGTGGTTATGGGCACTAGGCAACCTAAATTTCTTGAGGATGTCTCCGATTTGGTCGGAAAACACTCTCCTGGGCCTGCCTTGTTTAACGCATTAATCCACATCAGATTTATAAATTCTTTTCGTCAATCTACTTTCAGTCATATTTCCATGTGCCCAAACCATCGAAGCATTCCTTTGTCAATACTTGTCACTACATCTTCTTTCAAACCACATCGCGTTAATCACTATTTATAAATATTGTCTATTACTAATCTAGTTGTGGTATGGTTAATTTTAGTTCTTTATTTATTTTGGCATTTTTAGGTCATATAGTGTCCCCAAATAGTGTCTCCAAGATATGATTGACATAAGCGATACACAAAAAGAATACTTAAAACAAAGAACTAACTGATGTCAAAGAGTACACAATTTTTTAACCAACAATGTCTTAGAAATTATTGAATTTTGTGCAGCACACTACTTTAGATCTGTAACAAATTTTAATTACTATTTTCGTATATTTTTACTGGCGATGTGAGGGATGCGAGGGAGTTGTGTCAGGGTCGTGGCAATTGGTGCCATTGTCTCTGCTTATTCCTATGGGAAAAAGGCGTGTAATATTGAATGTTTATTTTTTTAATTACGAGCATGATAAACATTGTTAACTAAGCTATCTTTTAAACACTACATCAATTACACTTATTAATAGTCTATACTAATAAATGCGAAAGTTTGGATGGTTGTTCGTTACACAATCACGCCACAACGGATCTGAATAACACTTGATACAGAGTTAGATTATAGTCTGGAATAGGATATAGAATAGGCTGCCATTAATACCCAAAATATGTAATTTTTTAATTAAATATTTAATTAAATGATTTTATATACGTTAGTCAATTCTTAAACTATTCTTAAACACTTACCACTTTCAATTTTCCGTAGTGGCACTCAAGGTTAATAGTAGAAGAGAGTAATTTTGCGATTACATTTATTATAATACTATATATATATTTAATTAATGACAGTAATATTATTATTAATCGCTCCACATTGCCATTTAGATACTAGTGTTTTGTATATGAGTACCTATATTGCATCCTTGCGAAGCCGGGGCGGGTCGCTAGTAATTTATATAGGATGCATGTCACTTACGCTTGCGGACGTCCTGTCTGTAAGTTTCTTCAGATCCATTCCCAGATCGATGATGCAATATTCGTTTAAAATACAACGTATTGTCATACTTGTATAAGGATTTAATTAGGTAAATAAAAGTGTTTTATCATTTTTGTAACTAAATTGTGTAAACTCTTATGCAGTAAGACGCCCATGACCTTTACTTTCGCTATTCAAACATGGCTTAAGATGAGAAATTAAATCTTTATAAAAGTTTAATATCATATTAATTATTTATTAGCAAACTTCAATGCTAGCTAGTATTTTTACTGTATGAATTAGTAATAAAAATTGGATAGAATAAAATAAAATACGACGCGGACCCAACAATTGGATGAATAGATAGGATAGTGGAATATACTTATCTCAGATATAGGTAGCTTGTTAGTCGCGTGTTAATAGACAGACACCGCATTCAATCCCTGGTCAATACAAGTTTAAATTTTGACCGTTTTCCATTAATTTAAAATGTGTTTATTTGACCATGTAATTGTTATGAATAAGGATACATTTTAAGTAGTCTTGCGTGGCTTATTCAATCACGTGATTCTATAATGAACACTTAACAATGGAAGTAAAGGTGAATGCGTGTGAATAGACATTATACATGAACATGCAACTTCTAAAATATCCAAGCGAATTGACAATATGGTTAAAATAGAATGTAGATGGTGTATAAGGAACATTGAAAAGTTGACCATTACAAACACACACACACACAATGTGATTATATTGGTACTAAATAAAAGAATTGGATGGCAAACACTTTCTATAAGTAAAGCGATATGTCAAGGCCATTTGGTGGCTGTATCTTGGGCTCGAGAATGACGGGTCACGCTCGAGACCCAGTACAGGCTTCGCTTAAATCCATAAATGACATCGAACTGACGCAACACCCTCGACTTGTTCTACCGGATTTTAATACATCAAAATCCCATTTAACCCAATGATACGAACAAAAGATTCGTGTTTTTTACAGCACGATTTGTTTCGTCTTTATCGTATCCATAATTTGGCATCCAGTAATTGTTGTTTAGGTTTCTACATCTAAAATAATAATGTAAATATTAAAGGAAATGAGAGAGGAAAAGGAGACATCTTTAGGTCGTGAACTCGTGACTGTGAGAGTAAGGCCCGCGGTTGAACGCAACAAGGGAAAGTAATCTGCTTAGACTATCTTCTAGGATATGACCCAAATATTTACATAAACACATTATAATTCCATTACTAGCAGTTGTAATAGTATACCTAAAAGGGGTTATGAAAACATTTATATATCTTTAAGAGAATTGTGGATGTGAAGGAATCGAGGGAGTTGTGTCAGGATAAAGGCCAAACCTGTGGGAAGAAGGCTTGACAATTTGATTGATTGATTATAGATTTTCGAAATCTGCATAAAATGGTCAATATTATTAAGTTTATGTTCATTTGAAAATGTCTGAATAAATAAAGTATTATTTAGTTGATAGATAATATAATATTAAACGTGGCTATATCAGTAACTATAATGACTATACGTCATATAATTAATTAGAAAAAATGTAAGAAAATGTAAACCGGTAATACGAGTTCTTTGGTTCGATATAATCAGTAAAATTGGTATTTTTATTAGAATTTAGCCCATGTTACATTTCAATGAACATTGGCAAATATGATTATTTTCGATAAGTGATTTTTTATTCGTATATATACATATTGTATTATTCGCATTTATACTTAGGTATAATATATTCCGCATTGTTAAAATGTTTAATATCGTACCACTGTGTCCGGGTAATAAAGTGGGTATTGTTGAGCATCGTTGTAAGATGCACTGAAATAATGACAAAAGCGTACACATATTTATGTGGCATTACTTGTGTTGTAACCGTCACTTTCGGCTGAGACCAGTTTCACTTTCCTGCCGATGACCTTTCATCGAGGAATGCGTGGACTGAGATAACAGATGAATAAAACATTAGCTTACGCATTTACAGCAATCGATCGCAACATAATATAATAGAATATTTAATTATATTAAAACATACATGTGTGTGCATAATATAAATATTTTTGAGCTTGCAAGGAATCATCGACCTCGTCTCCATCTACACACGTCCGTGACCAGGCAAACGATGCTCTCAACAGCAACATTATAATAAAAGCATTTCATAACAAAATTGTTTAACTAGTCGTATTTGACCGTCCGAATAGATTTTCGTAAACATCTATAAAAATTTAAAAATATCGATCAAGGCCTAGAACGTGCATCATGCAAGTAATAAATACTTGTTGAGGTTGACCGGTGTCGCTGAACAGTTCCTGCTTTACGAAACGTGTTTACCCACCGCCATTGTGGTAAAAGTTGATTTTCCGCGCCTCAGATACCCATTTGGCAAGCGCACACCTTAATGTTCATTAAAATTTTCGGGTTGCAATTTATGTGCGATCATAATATTATTAAGACCGCTGCAAGTTTTCTCTAATCATCAGTACAATCGTATTATTTATTTATTTAACAGTTGAGACATAAACGAAATACAGCCTAGGTATTACATAAATAAATTAGAATGCATTAACTATAGGAATGCTTTCGAAAATAATGGATGGACAAACACCAGATGACCTCATACTGAGATTAAAATAACTTTGAAATATCAGCCTTAGAGCCAATATTAAAAAAAGCGTTATAAAATAATAAAAGTTAATACAGATTTTTTTGCAAATTTTCCAACTCAGTAACTATAGAAAAATGGCAACTACAAAAGGATATAAGTAAAACTTAAATTTTGATTAGGAACTAGAGTGTCATATAACTTGGTTGTTTCAATTTTAAATAAGCCATGAACTTATCCGCAACTTTCTAATACAACCAATGGAAGTAATTAATCAATACCTAACAACAAATAAATAAACTTGTAATTAATATAATTAATCAAACATTAGATCGTTACGACAATGTATAAGCATTAAAATAATATAAAGGTAAGGAAGGAATATTATATTAGTTGGTGTGCTTTTGTCTCTCCCATTTTTATTTCAGATGAATTGTATGAATAGATGAATTTCGTCTTAGAATGTAGACTTTTTGAATTATAAGCAAGATTTTTGGTTAAGATTTTTTTTTAAATTTATTATTACAAGTTTATTATTAGAATATAAAAGGCATTTTTTATTGTGACACGACATCTGACTTCGACCCGCTTGATGATAAGCAAGAGGAGGTTCAAAAGTGACGATGACTGAAAAAAAACCGAGTTAGTTCACGGCTGCCTCAATCGCCGTCACTATACCGGCCAATACAATTTGTTCATGGTCTGGTTGTCTAAGGCCTCATTTACGGCGACGCGACGCTATTCACGGTGTGTTGCGTCAATGTATTTTCTTGTTCTTATAGTAACCACTATGGACCACTTCTTGAAGTAAATACTTTTAATTTTTTTTTTATAATTATCATGTAAAATAAAGTCAATGACGTCGTACTCTATTGCAGTCGCCTCCATTTATTTCTCACTCATCATCATCTCGAACTCCAGCATCACATTAGGCGGGGTGTAGTCATGTATCAAGGCATGATAAAAAAATATATGGCTGATACTTTTCAGACTTTGACACTATCCCAAAGGTGGCAAAGTCCAAAGTGAATATGTCTTTTACGTAGTAATAGGCGGCAATGCCTTAAAGTCAGCAACCACATAGACTGTTTTATAAATCACCTCATAGACCTGTCAAACGCTTTGGAGACGTCCAAGCTGATGGCTTTGGCCTCTTCATGCAATCCAACACGCCACTACAGACTTGCGTAGTATATGCTAGAAGCACAACAGTAGACCGTTTTGACCCAAGGCGCAAGAGGTCGTTGATCAGCTGATAACCATGAGGAGGACATTAATTGTATAAAGATTTTTGAATTCCTTTAGATTACATAGAACGAACGGTACTGATTTTAGTCAATTTCAGGTAATCTAGATCTAACAGCTATCATCAGGTAATTGTCTCTAACTGTGCTCATATCATTCTTTTGTAAATGTATTTTTGTAATATAAGTACTGATTCATAACGTACTTAGGTTAATACACTCATAATGTTGTAAGGCACGGCTCGACGCCATATACGTTACGTGTGCCTTGCATACAGACTTTGTTTTTTTGCTAATTCTTATTGTCATCCTGTCTATACTGTTAAAATACATATAAAATCCTAACAGAAACTTAACTATATAATAAAAATATTATTATGCTTATATTTTTCATAGCACTAAGGTTGTTTGATGGCCATAAACGTGTGGATGTGAGGGAAACGAGTGAATTGTGTCAGGATCGTGGCAAGTGGCCTATCCCTGTGGGAAAAAGGGATGACAATTTGATTGATTTTTTGATTAATATTTTTCAACTTCAAATCAACTTTTACATAGGTTTGTTCGGCAATTTTATCCAAATAAGATCTAAATTTATCTAAAGTGGAGCAATAATTTTATCTTTTAACATAAACATTTGAATGTCAATAATATAGGTATATAATTATTATATAGACCAGATCAAATCTATTAGGAGGCTTAAACGAAAAACTCATCGTTACAACCACTATTACTTTAATATTAAATTACCATAGTTATAATAGCTAAAATAATCGTATGTCTGTAGTGTGTGCTTAGGTTAACAAAAAAAAAAAAATTAAATACAGTCAAAATTAAATTTACGTGTCTTAATTCCTACAGGGATAGAAAGAGACAACAAAGGGCTTTCCACAGTACTAACAACACTCTAAATCAGACAATATTAATTAAAATTGATTAAATTAATAAAAAAAATCACGAAAATAATACGTTTATTTTTTTATTATTTATTTACATTTTTATCCTAAGCTACTAAAGTGGAAACTATTATCATAGAAACAGGACAACCAAAGTACATTTTGTATATCAAAGATACATTGGTACCGGTGGGTGGTTTTAAACCTGTGCTCTTGGTTTGCGTAACCATTGCACTGCAACTACACCACGGTCGCCTTAATAGTCATCAGTCATTTGTGATTTAAATAATACACCAATATATATCCATTCTACTACGAATACGAGTATAAATACCAATGCCAAATGAATTTCATACCAATGCCACTAATAATATTAATTTAAATTCAAATTGGTATTCCAACATCAATTCTTATACGAATTTTAATGCAAACACCAATATTAACAATTCTTATAATATAATACAATATCCGCCAGAGCATTGCCTGTTAGACACAAATTGTCTCTAGCTAGAGGTACTTACTGTTCGCACCTCTGAGACGGCTCACCAAATAATATTCTCGATGCCTCAGATTAATTGTAGCACCGAGTTATAGGAGATGCGAACTCTCCTATAACTCTGAAGCCCACTGACATGGAGTCTCTGCGAAGTTGCAGGGTCTTTATGCGTCCTTTATTGCCTAAGTATACTATGGATAATGTTTCGAGGAGCTCTTTAACCATATTCCTATCTCATATTTTTAATCGACAGTCGAATTAGAGAGGAACTGTGTACCTACCTTAAGAGTGTAGTTATAAACATTTCAAAAGCAATTTTAACCTTCTGTGAAAATTAGTTAAGTTAAATAATAATCTAAAAGGTTAGGTAGGTATATTTTTTGTAGAACAAACAATATGTGGCATGCTTTTCCAGCACATTCTATAGCCTTCGATCCTTCAAGCGATACGTGGAAAAGCACCTAAGGCCTGCATACTATGTGCAAAGTCACGGCGACTGAGGCAACCGTGAGCTGTGACGGCTTTTAAGCCTTTGGCACTCTTGGACCTCCCCTTTTTGGCACTAGATATGTCGAGCTCGGAAGTCGAGTCACAAAACTTACCTGATGATAAGCAAGGCGAATTTCAAGAGCGAAATTAAGTAATTTGTAAGTTGGCTGATCAATCAATCAATCAAATTGTCACGCCTTTTTTCCACAGGGATAGACAGAGACAAAGAAGCGCCACTTACCACAATCCTAACACAACTTCCTAGCTTCCCTTACATCGACAATTTTCTTCATACATGCTCTACGGTAATTGGCTCAGTTAAGTATTGCCAAGTGCCTAAATGCATAGGCACTTGGCAAGCATCTATGTTCTATATATGAAATCCCCAAGGTCATTGAACCTCAAATAAAATGATGAATTTTAATTTAAAATTTGTTAAATTGAATGCGCATGCGCAATTATCAAAAAGTATGTCTTAAGTAAAATTTATGAGACGAATCTAAGTCAAGAACATTATATTAACTCAAAAGATGTACTTATATAAAATTGTAATAAACCACAACGATAGATTACTTAAATGTGTTAAATAACATTTCAAGAAATAATATTTTAAATTTTTTTTAAAGGATGAATACTTTTCTTTTCTTTTTTATTGTGACTCGGTATACCTGTATTATGACATCGCCTGGACGCAATGGCCTACTAAAATGCTGATCCCGAAACGCGACTTTACGAAAGTCACTTTACGGTCTTTACATCTGAAAGTTGTGTTACCACCCTAAATCGGCAAACTGGGCTAACAATCTGACCATTGATAGTCTGCCCATCATTCTTGAATGCACACAATCAACTAATTTGTGTAGTTATTTACTTTAAAATTTATTTCTGATTTTTTTCATAAACAGAACCACTTAAGCTCTCTTGTTATGCGGAAAACCTTAAGCTGCGCAAATACGCCAACCTCGGTACAGGTTACGAATTTGCGCCGTTTAGGATCGAGACGTTGGGCCCTTGGGGACCTTCAGCTAAGCGCCTGGCCAAGGAGTTATCCAAGCGGCTGACAGAAAAGTCTGGAAGGAGAAAGGCTGGCAATTATTTCTGCCAACGTATTAGCCTTGCAAAGGGGAAATGTTTCCAGAATCCTTGGGACTATCTCTGATGGGTCGTCTCTAGAGGATATTTTTTTGTTAATTATAATATTTATAAGTCTATACTATTAAATGAAGAAAAATCTAATTAAGTAATTTCGCGTCTCATAGGTTACTAAATAATAAAATAACAAAGGTTTAAATGCTATAGAATAATTAGAAAGGATAATAATAAGAAGTATTTACGATTAACGGACAGCGAGTTCGATCACCTGCTATCAAGCACATCAAGTGCTAATGTATTGTATACTAATTAGAGGTAAAAATATATATTATGTGATATGAATTATAACAAGTCAAAACACTTACTCACATGCTGGGAACTGTGCTGGCATCCGCATTAAAGAACTGTGTCTCGTTACGTAAGTGCGTGATTGTCTCTTGCATCCCCATGGTACATCATAAATTACTTTCAATCTTTAATTTTGTATCAGCCCAGTTATAAGCTCTTTAGTTAGGTAGACAACTAGCCATTGTCGTTTCTCTCACATATCCCTTGGATCCCCGTGGCGTCATATTATTAGTATTAAAGGTCTTCAGTTTGATTACAACCCAGCTAATGGTTAATATTAAGAAACAATAATACTTATATTACCATTGTTATATCTCTTACATATCTCTAGGATCCCCATGGCATCATATCATTAGTACTAAAGGTCTTCAATTTGATAACTGCCCAAATAAAGGTTAATATTAAGAAACAATATTTCTCGTTCGTTTGCTCGTTCTTCAGCATCTTTTAAAAGATATGAATATTTACGTCTATAGTTTGAGGAAATATAGGTTTTTTCTGCAGTCAGTCAAAGCGAATGTATGTACTTAAGATCGTAGGAAATCGTTGTTAAATTGAGTACAATCGCGGCACTATAAAATAAAACTTAGTACCCATATACAGTAAATAGTATTTGTTATTTGTTCATGTAAGAATAATATGATTGGGCTCAATATCTTAGGTATTGATTGAAATAGAGTGTAGAACCACGGGGTCGTCAGGTATGAGATCGAGGTCACTTAGTGAATGTGCTTATTGAACTCAAATGACGTTTTTGCATGCCACAAATATTTAATAATAAAAAACCTAGTGTTTCAACAATATCCACATACTAAATAATATTATAAACGTGTATATTATACAAACAAATCCTAATATCATATATATATATATTTTTGTACGTGTGTTTGTCACCTATCTCCTCCTAAATGGCTGGACCGATTTTAATGAAATTTTGTGTGTTTATTTAAATGGGTTCCTGGATGGTTTGAAAATACAATTGAACCCGGTAGGTGGCGCTGCTGATGTTATGTCACCTAATATGATTTTCTGAACAATTGACAACATTACATAAATTTGAGCGATACTTTTTATTGCCCAGCTGGAAAAAGTAGAAAATTACAAGTTACTCCGGCTATACTCCCACTATAGAAGATTTAGAAGAAAATGAAGTATTATGTAATTTAGACATAGAGACCACAGTAAACAGTGAGATATTCAAATTCGTTAGAAGTGGCGCCGCTTTTCCGAGCAGGAAGACGTCTGCCAGCTTCCTGTTAGTTTTAATATAATATGTTGTATTCAACGAAAAGTTCTAAAACCTTACTAAGTACAAGTTTATGCCTCATGCCTATCCCTGCGTGAATGGAGTTTAGCTAGTAAACCGTAAAGAAATTTTAAGAATACTTATTATAGGTACTTTATTATGCAGGTAGACAGTAAACAGGACGGACAGGTACAATATTTCCTGTACATTATAAATAAACCATATTTGTATTTAAACGTCGACCTTTGTGCAGCATTCTTTCATACTTATTTTTTTGTCTTCCATGTTTTACCTCTGCACATATAATAACTTGTTTTAAAATAAATAAAAGGTTTATATTATTGTTTTAAGTCCTTTCGTGGTATAATATACTCAGGCCGCATTTACGGACTCGCGCGACGTCTTGCGGGATGTCTCGCGCAATGCAAACGTTTACACTGGACACTTCCTATAGTATTTATTTTTATAATTACTAACTACAGTAGTTGGGCTTACAGTAGTTAAACAACTTCAAGTAGCATTCATATCCACTATGCTAGCCTAGTTGGAACTGACAACTTACAAGCTAATCCCTGATCGCGACTAAGTCGTTTCACGGTCTGTATACTTGGAAGTTTGTAAGTGGTGGTACCCCAGAGCAGCAGACTGGGTATCAATGCCTACCACTCTAAAAATATACCGACGATTTTCATTAATATTGTAAAATAAAATATAAATTAAAGCTATTGTTTACATATAAATAATTAGACAAAGAATAAACACAATGTCTTAATGTCTTAAATTCTACATTTACTTAATGATCAGGTAATTAAGCTGGAAACCTTGACCCGTTCCTATATTGTATAGATATCTCACGAAAGACAATGTGCTCAGTAAAATGTACATAATTAAATGTCTTTAGTAGAGTGTAAAGTTTTATAGAAATTAGATTTCTGAAACATTATTTAATATTATTAAAAAGCACAATTTTAATTAGTGGTCTGTAGGCAGAATTTACTGTACTTTCAGCAATGACCCATTTGAAGAAGGTTTTATATTTATTTATTTTTATTGGTGTGCAAACCAAATTGCAATCTTTGACTCACCGAGGAAAAGATATTGAACTTGATTGCAATTCAAGATTATGCACACACTGCAAAGAATAATCAAAAATACATAGTATGCGCCAAAAACTACAAAACATACTTAATTATAAACTATAAATTGTGTAACTATAAATCTATTATTTTATTCAGACATTATTATTCAGTAATATATACAGTAATAATAGTAAAGTTAAATATAGTATTTATCTGTACTATTTAGTTCACAAACTACAATTACGCTCGCCTTTTTTTATTACAAATCAAAATCATAACATACACAAGAAACATAGTAACAATATAAAGTATATTTTTATTTCAACGCACGCCAATTATAAAAAAAAACTCATTGCTTTTTGAAATATAAGATTTTTGCTGCTTACTGTAGCAATTATTTTGATTATTTTAATCCGCGTCGTTAGAAAAGTACCTATCGGTGGTAGTTAGTGGGGTGACTATACAATGTTCGCGCAATACGTACGTAAAATACATCTATCTCTCTATACACGCATTGCCTTTATTACTTTTTTTAAATTGAGAAAGGCGGATATTGTTAAAAGAAACCACAATTATTTGACAATTTAATTGATTTACAAAATAACATTTCAATATAACCTAATGGGTAACCTAATTATACACCATTAAGAGAAAAATGTATAATTGTTTATTACAAATTCTTTTATATATTAATCTAATTAAAGTAACTAATTAAATAAAGTCATTCGGTTTTCGCACGTTCACTCCCTAGCCTTGCACAGCCAAAGTTCGACCTTACCACTAGTGAAATTGAAACTCTTGGTTGGAACCGGTATCGTATACCATTTAAGGCCTTGTGCCTATCCGAAGACAACTTATTATATTGCAATGGTTCCGTTAAATTTTCTTATAATCTATTCATCACGTATCAACGTACAACGGAGCGAGCAATTAGTATCTATATATTGTTTTTATTAATAGTGCAGTTATTTTTAAAAGTATGTGGAAGTATGTGACTGGTACGCGATATACGTTACTGGCTGTCCCACGGACATTAATAACACAAGCAATTGACAGGCCATCCGTTATCGTATAAGTATTACTTTCACGTTATTGAAGTATTATAAATAAATTGTCCACGGAAGAGCTGCAACTATGTACTTGGGGAATTTCCAATACACAATTGCAGTATCGCAGTGCAGTATTGTTGTTATACTTAGGTAATATAAATTAGGTTGTATAATAATAATTAAGAGTTTGCGTAGAATTGATGATTACGCTGGTAAATGGAATATGTAAGAAAGAACCTTTAAGCTTAGTAAATACAACAAAGGACATCATTCATTTTGTATGGGGACTTGGGCTTAACAGTTGCATATATGTTTTAAAATATTTTAATGTACATAGATTACAACGTGATTGGAATATATCCTTTATTTTGCATAGTTTAAGTGTGCAAAATGATCAAACTATAATTATGACTGTTCAAAGCAGAACTGTTAATATGGCGTGTCTATGTGATTGACAGACGATACAAAATCCATATCTTATTTTTTAAATAACTTAATTGCACAGCAATTAAAAGCAAAATTGTTATTAGTTTTATCAATACAAGCATTGAAACTACCATTTATATATTTTTTTATCATTGGACATTACAAAAGTAGTACATAAAAGCCCAAAATGAATGATGTCCTTTGTCTTAACGTAAATCAACATCTTTGTAGTTTACTATGTTAATATATTGTTCCGTACCATGATCATTTAATTTGATTTAAATATATACCATTAGTTATATTCTTAGTTTTAAATAACAATAATATAAACTCCTTATATCATACCTACTAAAAAACATTCGCTTTGCATCACATATAAGCGAAAGTTATTGAGAGTTACTACATTAATCACCATCTATAGGGAATCAATGGAGTAGACTCACGTTCTGAAAATCCATTTCCCACATTTCTTGTAGCGTAGTTTTTGTACTACCTTACTTTACAACGTAATGTCGTTGAATATCTCGTATGTAAATTTTCGCACGACTAAACAACATAAAATTTGAATCAGAAATTGTATGCAGTTAGCAACTAGTTTTTATTATGTGAAACACCACAGAACAGTGAAATAAAACGTTTTAAATACTCCTAATTCTTTGTTCTAATTAAAATAAGTACTCCTAATTTTCGAATTGTAAATTAAAAATAGTAAGATCTAAACTAATATAAGGTGTCATTAATTTAAATCTTTATGTACGATATAATCTCGAATACCCACATTTATTCTGTGTATGACTGAACTCCTAAACGGCATTTTTCAGTCTTATAAAAAGGGTTGAGATGTGCACTTTAAAATATTAAAATAAAATTAATGATGGATAATAAACCTATTGTGTCTATAACTTTTTTTTGTCAGCCTCTGTCCAGAGTCTGGACCTTTCCTTAAGATTACCTTTTCATGTTAACTTAACTACTATGAATCAATTTATACACCTCATCGGCATAAGGCGTCGGTTTTTTTCAGTTGTGGGTCTTTGCTTACCAGACAGGCACGCAGGCGGGTCAAACTGTGATGTCAAAATAATAAAATAATGGAGTGACTCCGCGAACGATCTTGTGCCGCCGCTTTGAATCACAAATAGTTTGCTTCCAATCATTCCATAATACTTGTATATAATAATACAATGATATTATTAGTATATTAATAATGATACTTTGAATAGTATTTTCATAAGACTTCATATATGACAAAGACATGCTTGATATTAAGCTAGAGTGCGTTTCTTCAGTGAACACGACTGCTGCCATAGATAAAGATCTGAACTGGCAGCACCCTTGACCACTGGATAGATTTCTTTCCAGACTGCTCTTGATAAATCCCGAATTTGAGAAGTTTGTTTCATGTGGCGGTCCTTTGCCTATCCCTATGGGAAAAAGGCGTGACAATTTGTTGTTGTTGTTTCATTTTATGGACAGTCCGAACCTTTTGGTACTCGTAGTAATAGGCTGTATGGTAAGGTGGTGTATCATATCACTTAAATTGGTGGGGAGCCAGCAATTTGGGTCAAAGGTCATGGAGATCTACAGACTTTTGCCGTAGCAAGATTTTATATTATAATATGTAAATCTCAAATTCTCGTATCTTTTGTTACAGATGTTTGCTGGTATGTTCCCTCCCCCAGATTTATTCAGTTGAACTAATTACTGAACCTCGACCTGGTGAAGAGTATGTTCTAGTTAGCTCTGGAGGACAACAGCCTGTGAAAAATTTCGAAACCTCTCATAAAATACCAGAGAAACATCCACAGCATCATGTACATAGAAATGACGATGACGAGAAGATTATAAAAAAGCTAAGTAGTAAGGGCTCCAAGCACCCTTCTGAAGGTATTATATCTATAGATAACAAACGCAGCTATAATAAGAAAGATCAACAAAATAATGTACCAGAACCAATTGAAATAGAGGTCCCTGTATCCAAATTTGAAGATATTAAAATAAGCGACAGTATAAAAAATGTAGACACAAACCCTAAAATGGCCGTAGCTCTAGAGGCTATGTCAGAATCTGGTAAATTAAGTACTTATTCTGGAACTACTACTCAAAAGCCTATTTTAACCACAGCAGCGACGACCACAACTAAAGCCTATGATTACATACCTGTTAATTTTGATTCTATTGATGATATCAATGACGGTCTTTTGTCCTCCAATGTAAACTTGGATACAGCTGGTTCTGAACAGAAACAACACTCTAGAATTCAAGTTAAGAAAGGCCCAAATGGACAGGAATATGAATATGAGTACATTTATTATTATTATGACGACGAAGAAGGCTCACCAAAATCGAAAGAAAAAACTACATCTGCCCCAATTCATAATTCTCACGATGGACCACAGAAAATTGAAAAAGAAAACCAAATAAGCAAAGAAAGTAAGGGGAAAAATAAGTACAGCCCGATTGACCGTAGCAGCACAACACCTGCTAGCGCCACTGTTGGGTCAGAAGTTCAAAATGAAGTATTACCTTCAACAAGGGGTAGACAGAGAGGAAGAAATATCTCCCCTGCTCCAGTACAAGAAGAAATAATTGAGGAAAGGTAATTTTTCTATGTACATATTGATTAATTGCAATAATGAATTATTTGCCTGTAGGAAGATATATTTAAACATCGATAACGTGTTGTTCATTAAAGGTTACCAGCAAGTACACGTTTTCCTCCACGGTCAAGAAATTTGGCAAATACTACTCCTATCGTGCCAGAATCATCATCAGAGACACCAAAACAACGAGGCAGGAGTCAAGTGGACAATGTAGCTGACGAGTCTATAGGTCAAACCAGAAGTAGAACTCGTGCACATATAAGGTAACCAGTAATTTTTATGATATTATGATTTTTGCTTATAGTGCTTGTATCATTAAAATAGGATATATATATTTACCTAACCAGTTATGTTTAAAATATAATATATTTTGTTAAATTTATTTACAGGCGTCCGAGTTCTGAATTAGTTGATCTAGATAGCTTTAAAACTGGCGATAGTCCATCTCAATACAAGGAAATGCCCAGTAAATACAGCGAAGAAGAAACTGAAGAATCTGTTACACCTAAAAATCCTGAACAGTCTCATTCAAAAGACGCCGTTCGGGAAGGACATAGTCTACCCACATCAGTACGGTTTCAAGAAATTCTAGATGATTCTAAGCTACCAGCTGATTATAAACCGACCACAAACACATATGACCGTGAAACTACTGAGTATACAACCATGACTGCTATGGAAAAAGTTGCTTTGGATTTATATGCATATTTGGCTGGTGAAAATTTAAATAATGATATCAACCCTACTGGAGATGATCTTATGACTTATGATGGGTCGACAACGATTGAAGAGGATGATTGGACTACGGAAGCATTAAGTACAACAGAAGAAGCTACAACAACGACCACTACAACGACAACAACTACAACAACGACAACAACCCCTGCCCCTACTACTACCACCACAACGACAACAGCAGCACCATCAACTCGTGCCTCTAGATTCAAGCAGCGAAGTGGAGTGCGTGTACGAACATCTTCCACTACAACAACTGAAGCTACCCAAGAACCATCGACTAAAGGAAGAGGTAAGATGTTACTGTTTATAGCCATCAATAAATACGATATTTATAAACTGTGTACCTACTCAATATTATAAAAGGTCAGATAGGATGAATCTGAATCTATCTAGTTTAGCGAAAGTTGTTGGGAATATTACTGGTTAGGTAACTAGATGTGCAGCCTCTTGTATTTGTTTTTCGCAATTTATAAAATTATTATTACATGTGTCTTAATGATTTGCAAAGCGAAAAATATTATGCTTGCCCCATATTATTTATTATGCTGTGTTTTTTAATGCGAAGTATTTCATTTCAGAGTATATACTTTAAAAAGTTATTTACTTATAAACTTTACAGTTGGTGGAAGGTTTAGTAGACCAACTTTCGGTGGACGTAGAACAACCGCAACACCAGTGGAAGCTTCGCCCGTAGAAGAGAAGGTAGAAGAAAAAGTGGAACAAGCTGTTCAATCTAAGGTTATTACTATCATATGTTGACACTATACTAATAATCATGCCATGATTAAAAAGCAATGCGATAGTTTATTATATTATTTTTAATTGACTTTCGCGAAGTATCTTTAACGTTGTACTATCCTTGATAGATTGTTTTCTTACAGGCTCAAGGACATAGTAGATTCGGAAACAGGTCACGTTTAACAAAACAGTCTACTACTGCGTCTCCCGCTACAGAGACCTCGAAATCTGATAACATTCCAACAAGGTACATTACTTATACATTTAATTTACGACTTAGGGTAATTTAAACCAGTTTACAGTATGAATATTAACCAAACATTTAAAGAATACCAATAAAAGCCATTAATTAATAGAAGTTTTATATAATATTGTAGAACACGACTACGCCCGACATTTAGTATACGACGACCAGGGGCTACTACAAGTACTACAGAAGCGCAGCCAGAAGACGGTTCAAGCAATACTGCTACCACTGAAGCAGCATCGGAAACCCCATCAACTTCAACGAGAACATTAGGGTAACTACTATTAGAGTAATATGCTGTAATTTTACCTGATTCTCAAACATTGACAAACAAAGGACTGTTTAAAGAACTTTAATAAACGTGTAATATAAAAGTAGAACTATAAATTTTATGATAACGTTGCTGAACAATTTAAGAAAAAATATATGATGTATGTAGGTTAGCTAGTAGAAAATGCTATTTAGCATTGAGCTTGCCAATTGTATTGTGTTTTTACTGTGAAAAAAGAATTTTATTAATATTATTATGTATATAAGTAAAATTTTAGGCAAAGATTTAATGGTACTTTTAATAATAACAATGTTAAATAAGTTTGTTTGTAATTAATGTACTTTGTACAGACGAGCAAGACTTCCCGGTGTAAGACCTCTTCGTCCAGGACCAAGGCTATCTTTTGGCAGACCAGGAGTTTCTACCACAACAGTAGCTACCGAAGGGGCATCAGAAGCTCCTGCAGAAACATTAACTTCGGAATCAGCTTCTCCTTCAGAAGAATCTAATGCTGACCAGGTAAAGTTTTATAATTATTGCAAATTAAAATATCCAAAGGACTTTTAAAAGACTTATGAAATTTTACTAAATATAAGTTTTGGAAATGTTAAAGTTCTTAAAATTTCATTTCAGGCAGAAACAACACCCTCTAGTCCATTGAAAAAACTAAGAGGCAGAAATCGTTTAACTGTTAATGCTATTCCGAAACCACGTACATCTACGTCAGCCCCAACGCGCCGACCCAATCCTCTGTTAAAAAGAAGACTGCCACCTACTGAGGTAATTTAAATTATATATACATATATTGTATAGTACAGACAGAATGATAACCACTTTATCAATATATTAATTTAATAGTAATTTAAAAGAGCTATTGAACTTTTCAGCCAAAAGAGCCAGTGACTGAAGCTTCAGAGGCAGCAGCAACTGAAGTTTTAGAAAGTGATACTAGCGTTGAAAGCAAAGCGGAAACAGAAGCAGAAGAAGTAGTGACTGAAGCCCCGAATCCGCCACCGAGGGGAATTAACGCTTTACTTGCTAGACGTCGTCTTGCAGCTGGGCGAACAGGCCCACGCCCTATTTAAATAAATACTTGCGCAGCTGAAACTTCGGCTAATGATCATTAAGCGCCTGAATATCCTTTAATTTTGAATATTTACAGTTTTCCCTTATTATGTGAATTTTTGAATGTATAATCAATCTTTAAATCAGTAATCTTTTTAGGTCCGAAGTTTCTTTCATTGCGTACATTAAGTAGGCCGCCACTCGCCAAAATACAAACCAAATGTACTCATCAACCTCTTATCGTATTCTTTAAAACATTGTTGTGTGGTTTATCTTACTCGTAATTCAATGTTATTGTAGAAAATGTAATTTGTCAATAAAAAAAATAGGATGGGGTTTTATTCACCTTATCAGACTTAATCAGTGTGCATTAATTTATGTTTTTACCAAGACTTATTTGTATAAAATTTGTTTTTTTAGGTCAATATTAACCAACTGTAAATATTAAGTATAAATTATATTTCCAATCTGATACTTTCTATAAATTTGAATTTCCATGGTGTATTTATGTTAAGAATTAATACCGATGTGCACTTTTTTCATGTATAATTTCCATTAATAATTTATAAACATTGGATTATGCCAAAAATCAATAAAAAAATATTAAAACGAATAATTATTATGTTTATATAAGTGCCTTCGAATCTTATTAGCAAATATATTTACTTATTTTGCTGATTTTAATCTAATGAATAGTGAAGTCGTTAATTATAAGAATACGTACATATACATATAGGTCACTGCCTATTGAACTTAAACTACAATTTATTGAAGCACTTTATTTTAGTGCCATCGTGATATGTTTTGTATCTTTCTAAGTGTGATACTGAAAATAAACACAAGTAAATTACTTTTAATGTGCTTTTTATTTAACCTTTAATAATATTAAAGGGAAATAGGATGACCCTGTCTCTATCTCCCATCAGTTAGACGTGTTGCTTTTCACTATTAGATCAATTTGTACTTCCAGATAGATTTAGAGAAATCAACTAAAAAAATTTAAACATAATTGAATAAAAATACTGCATATCAATGACATGCTGGACCTTGGATCTAGCATTCATTGCTATGAAGACGACAGCACGGTGCATGGACGCTACACTGCCCGCCCCGCAGCTGAAAACAAGAGAGAGCCGATGATTCTTGATTATATTTTCCATTCTAGCGACAAGAACCTAGTTCAGTTCAACACAGAGAAGACTCAGGTTCTCGACGAAAAAATCCTCGTAACATTTCCCTCGGTACTTTGGGCAGACTTGACATTCTAGGAATGTCCCTTCGAAGCGACTTAAATCAGAGGGACCACATCGAGCAGGCCATTAAGGCCACCTCCAGCAAACTTGGCATCCTGAACAAGGTGCCCGGTTCTTCGCAACAGAACACTTATACAAGGCTCAGATTAGCTCTTGCGCGGAGTACTGTTCGCACCCGTGGGACGGCTACGCCAAGTATCTTCTCAAGGCCCTGGATTCATTGCAGCGCCGAGCTCTCCGAATTAAAGATGATGCAGAGGTCACGCGTACTCTGGAGTCCCTGCAACTATGCAGAGACATGGCGGCTTTGTGCGTCCTCTATCGCCTATACCACATAGAATGTTCTGAGGAGCTCTTTAACCTTGTTCCTACCTCGTCTTTTCACTCCTGTAATACCCGCACAGGTCGGGGAAGCATCCGCATTTTGTCGACCGAATCGGAAGTCGAATTAAAAAGTTTGGAGCGTCATTTCAACAATCGACAAATAGAATGCTTTACTTTGCAGCCTGTATACTAGTAAGTAGTGGTACTACACTGGATCGGCAGACTATTTGATAACTAGACCCGGATCAAATATGCGAATATCATTAACAAATATAATCAATAACAAAATGGTATAACTTTATGTTAGCTGCTACAAAGGGAAATAAATTATGGGTAATAAATAAAACGACATTTTTTAATTATCCTTATGTCATTTATTTTTAAATGTATTTTACAGGTAAATATAATTTCTTAGTAATAAGAATCTTACATACTATAAGGATTATGAGACCTTAGAACTTTGGCATAACATAGTCTAATTCTACATTATTAGTGCCAAAATTACACCAACTCTACAACATACATAATATAATTGATTTTCCATACAAATGTAAATGCAACCTACGACTAAACATCTTATATTATTTTTTATTGCGTCATCTAACCTCGATTTGCTCAACATGCAATAAAGTTGAGGTAAGCTTAAGAGTGCCAGTCGCTAAAATACCGCCTTATTTTTCGGCTGCCTCATTATGCCGGCCAGAGATGCGTTTTCACGTCTTACTTAAAGGAACCAAGGTTATAGTATGAGAGAGAACACATGGGCGCACAATGTGTTTTTTTATGGTAAATAATATACAAATAGGCAAACTTATAATCGCGAGTGGGGACTTCGGGTTATGCTGAGAGCAAATAACCATGAGTATGTTAGACCAATTTTTTTAAATGCTAGGCTACTAAACTGCTTGTATCATAGAAACAGGACAACCAAAGTACATATATCAATATACATTGGTACCAGCAAGTGGTTTTGAACCCGTGCCACCACGCCACGGTCGCCTATAGTAGATAGATGAATAAATGCATAATATAATACAAAATATAAGACATTTCACTATATATGAATAAAGAATATATAATAATAGATAGTACTTATACGATACAGACCCAGGAGGGTGTACTTCGACCAAATCAAAGACATCCTCAAGAAAGCTGGGTTGCCTAGTGCCTATGACCGTAGAGCTTGTATGAAAATAATTGTGGATGTGAAGGAAGCGAGGGAGTTGTGTCAGGATTGATTGAGTACTTAAATATTATTACACACACGAGTAATACCATAAAAAACACATGCACAATAATTACATTAATATTTATTGCAAGTTGGAGTGCCCTCCATGAACGGAGGCGACTACTACTACAGTTAAATTATTTCAAGTAGCAGTGGCATCCACTATGCCGACTTAGTTGGAACCGGCAAACATCAAAAGATTTTGCTACGCGATCTTACGTCCTTACTTAATTACACTTTAAAGTAGTGGGTCGGACTAGATAAATGACTACAAACTGCCTACCACATATTATAAAGCAAAAAATTGGTCCGACTGGTAATCGAACCTGGGGCTTATGCGTAGCGGACTAACATACCACACCAATGATCCACGCGGCTCACTAAATACCGCTCAGAGGACGTTTCCCCCGTCTGAAAATAATTGAACCATATTATGCAATGCTGTATTAAATCGATCAACTAAATATACTATAACACTCGGTTGTCCCAGTCGTCGTCACTCTTGGACCTCCTCTTGCTTATCATCAGGCGGGTCGAGGTCAGATGTCGTGTCACAATAAAAAAATAAAAACACCGAATTTATGAATTTTAATATACATAGAAAGTTATGAATTATGATGGACCAATAAAAGGTGGTTTAGAAACCGCCCGTTTACAATTTGGGACACAACTTCATTACCACAGCGTTCACTTTATACTTGCTATTTGTGTGTGCTATCCGGCAGACTGGGCACCACTACCTACCACTCTTTAACAACCAGACCAGAACCAAATATCCGCCTCTTTTTTATTATGACACATTTGTAACATTTAATCTAATTAAATTAGTTATAAAATACGAATAATAAATAGGTTTTACCATTTAAGAAGTAGAATCTGTAGTGTCTATTTGTAAAAGGGCCATTCTTTCCAGAGTCTCGGATGGTTGTGCCACCTCATCGCTGTAAAGAAAATTATATGTAGAAAGTAATAAAGGTAAGTTTGATGAATGTATATAAACAATTTACCTCTTTATAGCTTCACCAGATTTGTCTGCATTGGTTACATCTGTTTTAGGATCGACCTCACGCTTTTTATTTGCAGCCTCTAGTTCGGCATAATAAGTCACCGGATCCTATATAATAAACGTTTACATAATTACAGTTACAAAAAGTTTACTTTTATAAATTATATTAAAATATATACGTAGTTCATTTAAACCTGGCACATACACACCGAAAGATTTACAGACCAGAATATATTAGATTGCTGTTAGGTTACAAATAGCGTAAATTTTGAATTGTCACTTCGACTTTATAAAATCGTAAGACTTCTATGTTAAATGAATTCAAGAGATCTAGCACGTAAATTAAATTTATTAACTTTTATCTAGTTCTTATCTCAGCGACGCGACGTTACCATTTGATGCAAATAGGATTTCCACGATAGGATCTTCTCTCTTTCTCACAACATCCTTGCTTTTCTCACATCCACAATACTCTTTATATTCACAAGCTTAACTCACACTCAACATTGATTTATAAATCTCTTTCTTCAATCGCCTTTTATTTATTATTTCAATGTGCTTAAACAACCTTTATTAATACAGCGGGGTTAGGTTAAAACGATTATCGTCTCTCTTCGGCGATTGTCAAAATAATAAAAGCTAGGCTAAATCCAATAAAACGAGACAATTAATCGTTGTGACGAATATTGTCTGTGCGACGACACGTTTGATCATTATTATCAATAGTCTCATTTAGCCTAACTTTTATTATTTTGCCAATCGTCGACGAGAGACGATTATCGTTTTAACTTGCCCAACCTAACCCCGTTGATTCGCTTGACATTTGATACAATAAGTATTATTTTTCAACATATTGTATAGTTTCAACATACCTCGGTTACAGTTGACCGATATGCACGCGTGATTTTTTCCTATCCAATTTTATTTACTAATTTGGAGAGATTGATTATTTTATCAACAAATCAATGACATTTGATACAAAAAGGTTTTTTTTCAACATACTATATAGTGCTATTTAATTTTGGCATATTCAAATGGTATTTGACCGTGATAAACTCAGACTTTCTTTTGTCGTAGCTATCATTATTATATTACTTAATGTATTAAATAATATTTATGCTATTTTTTAGTTATTTGTTTATTAATTCCTATGCATTCATGTTGCACTTAAATATATGAAATATTATTTAATGGCCGTATGAATCATGCGAGCGACGTAGGTAAGGCTAAGATTATCGTGGTCATTGGAATATGCCAAAATAAAAAGTACTATACAGTGTGTTGAAAAAAAACTTATTGTATCAAATGTCATTGAGTTGTTGATAAAAAAAATCAATCTCTTCAAATTAGTAAAAAATCACGCGTGCATATCGGTCAACTGTAACAGAGGATTAAACCTGGTTTCTGTGCTTATTTATACATAATGCATTTGAATAATGCAATGAATATTTTATTAATTTCTGTGAGTAATGTGTACGTGTCAGATTTTGATACGCTTATATTTTATAAACGTATCTGGTTTTGAATAGATTACACATGGTAGTATACCTATATAGTAAATTGGCGGAAGTTTATGTTAAAAACTTACAATCAATAGACAATTAAGAAAATTTTCCAAATTTTTTTCCTCAAACAAGGGATGCCTGCTACTCATCTGATTAAAGGTACGCAACATGTATTCCACTTCTACCGACATTTGTTTGATTAAACTTTTAAAGTTGTCTTTATCCAGTATATACCTATAACAAAAAATAGTACTCTTACTCTAATCTATATTGACAATCCTTAGGCACTGCAAATTCATTCAATGAATACTATATTATATTAGTGGACCGGAAAATTCGCGCTTAAGTAATATGATATTTAAAATTTAACAAAGCAAATATTTGTAACAAAGATTAAATATTACAAATATTTGTTAATTAAAAAAAAGATATATTTGCTCCCGGTTCGGTTATCTGTGACAGGCAGTGGAGCCCAGTATGCCGATCCGGGATAATACCGCTTTACAAGTGCACGTAAAGTGACTTAGTCGCTTGGGGGGATCAACTTGTAACGTGTCGGTTCCAACTAGGTCGGCGTGGTGAATGTGACGGCTATTTGCATTTATTCAATTGTAGATGCAGTTGCCTCCATTTATGGCCGCTTAACATCAGGCGGGGTGCTGTCAAATGATGAGCCCCAATAAACAAATATACATTGTCTGTGGCTATGACAGTTGAAATGAATAATTATAAAATACTCACGCGGGGTTTTCTTCTACTTTACGTGCTAAATCATATCTCCAGGTGAGGATACTATTCCAGTGTTCCTTCTGTTCTTCAGTAAAACATGTAAGTACCTCTGTGTTAAAATTCACCGCCACTGGAAATGGTTTATTGTATGGCTGGGAAAACATATTACATAAAATCTCAATACTGGTTATTTAAGAGTATAAAAAAGTGATAAAATAATTATAGACAACATTGTAAAAATAAATTTTATGCCTTTGGTCAGCATAGTGACGACGACTGGGGCGACCGTGAACAGACTCGTTTTTTTCAGCCGTAGGCACTCTTGGACCTCCTTTTGCTTACCACCAAGTAGGCCGAGGTCTTAAGTCGATTCACATTAATACAGATGAAAATTTAATAATTTTTGAATAATTATAATATTAAAATAATTTAAGAAACCCTGGTGATTACTCTAAGGATTTTATTTAATAAAATATATTCTCTATTGAAAACAAGTATAACGTAACAAATATATATTTCATATTTAATAAATTAGGGAAATTCTAACTGTATGGAATTCTGCCTGGTATGAAGAGAATTGTGGATGATATTGAA
Source organism: Tinea trinotella (assembly GCA_905220615.1). NCBI lineage: Eukaryota > Metazoa > Arthropoda > Insecta > Lepidoptera > Tineidae > Tinea > Tinea trinotella. The sequence goes on from HG992305.1 coordinate 9,955,086, forward strand.
GGAAGCGAGAGAGTTATATCTCGTGGAAAGTTAGGACCGTGGAAAGTGGCGCACTGTGGTCAATTATATAATTGTTAATTTTTTATATTTATTATTTACATTTCTATACTAAGCTACTAAGGTACCAATCAGAGAAACAGGATAACCAAAGTACATATATCAAAGACACATTGGTACCGGCAAGTGGTTTTGAACCCGTGCTCTCGGTTTGCGTAACTATTTCACTGCCACTACACCACGGTCGCCATTAACCGTGGTGTAGCGGCCTAATTTAATTTATGTTATTTTAAAATATTATTGAAATATGCTTACAATGATTGCGGTAAATTTGCATTTATTAAACACTTCTGCATACATTGACGTTTCGCCGTAAGCCTTGTTTAATAATTCTTTTCCCATTTGACCATAAATGTATACAAGATAATGAGTCTCAGTTATTGCGGATTTTAGAACATATTCTGGTAGAGGTCTGTCCCACCAGAAAAACACATTTTGTCTGTAATGATTTTTTTATTTATTTTCTTTGATATCTATATTAGGCTACTAAAGTGCTTGTATCATAGAAACTGGACAACCAAAGTACATAAATCAAAGATACATTGGTACCGATGGGTGGTCTCGAATTCGTGCTCTCGGTTTGGGTAATTATTGCACTGCCGCTACAACACCACGGTTGCCTCAATATAAAAGTGTACTTTTTATAGGTTACTTTTTAAATTTTATATAATGTGAAACATTATAAGATATTGCAGTCTATCTATTCATTAACTATCCACCAACTTCTATGAAACATTGAATGCTTTTATTTGTAATATTTAATAGTAAGATTAAATATTACAAATATTTGTTAATAAAAAAGAGGCAGATATTTGCTCCGGGTCTGGTTGTCAAAGAGTAGCTGCCCGTCTGCCGATCCAGGGTAGTACCACCACTTACAAGTTTACAGACCGTAAAATGACTTAATTACGTTTCGAGATCAGCTTGCAAGTTTATGATTTCAATTAGGCCGGCATAGTGAATGTGACAGTTATTGAACTGTATGTAGTAGTGACCTCCATTCATGGTCCGCACTCCAGCTTAACATCAGGCGTGTGCTCCTATGACTCCTATGTCGAGTCATAGGAAAATGATTATAAAGGTCAATCTTGATGTCTATAAATGTAAATCAAAGGTCATCATGTTATAAAAATTACGGTATAACATTAAAACGAATGTAAAAAAATATTTAAAGAACAACGCTTACATCTCTTCTGGTTTAATCTTGCAATAGCGCGATATAAGATGTTCGAGAGATGAGGTATGAAGTTGCAATATTTTGGCTGCTTCTAATGTATCGAACATTCCAACAACATATATGTTAAAATCACGCTGCAAACATTGTATGTCATTTTTTCCCCCATGGAATACCTGAAGGAATAAAAGTACAGATAATAAGAATATAAATAAATGAATTAAACAAATTTTATGTGGCTTACTATCGCGTTTATTTTGGTTTAGATTTTAATTTTTTTCATTATTCCGACGTTTCGAGAGCTTTGCAGCCATCGTGGTCACGGAGAGACTGAGGTGTTTTTGTTTTGTTTAATTCATTAATCAATGTTCGCGCAAAATCTAAGAAAATACTAATATAAATGAAATTTGAGCAATACAAATAAATAATAATTTAATTATGAGCTAGTATGAAAAGAATTGGATAAGAAAGGAAGCGAGTGAGTTGTGTCACGATTGTGGCAAGTGGCGCTCCATTGTTTCTGCCTATCCTTGAGACAATTTAACTTGTTGATTATTTTTAACGGCAAATTAATTGTAATTTAATAGGGGATACCTTCACTATATCCTGTTTAGTGAATACGCGATTCAATAAGTACATAGAATTCCACACTTCCAGTACATCCACAACGAAGTCGCCCCCAGTGCCAGTTGTAATTTGCATTAAGCATGTCAAACCTAAAAGTATAAGCGTCTTTTTATATTATTTATTTATTTTACAAATAGTTCTTTATTTATATAATACGTATATATAGTTATATTTTCGTTTACCGATGGTCTTTACACTAGGCTAGGTCTGTCCTGTGAATACCTAGTTAAGTTTATTACTATATTATATCAATGTTTCGTTTTAAATATAGTTTTAACATTACCAAGATATGATTTGTAGCTGTGGTGTTCCAAATCGACTGCGAAAACAGGGACTGTTTCCAAATGTTCAATTAACGCCTTCAACTGGTCATCATTACAAACCATTGTAACTTTTGATACATCCACTGGTGGAGGCATTACCTGATCCTTTGGAGGATCACAAAACTTCTTGGTTTTAAAGGCCATTATTTCTGTTTTATACGGATTTTCATATCTACAATAACATAAATTTAATTATTGAATTGTAGTACCACTTGCTTTCATTTATGGACCGCACTCCAGCTTAACATCAGGCAGGGTGCTGTCGTATGTCGAGACACAATAAAAAAAAACAAGACATTTCGGCTTTTTGCATGGGTCAATTCCTTTATTTTTTTTATTCTGACACATCTGACCTCAACCCGCCTGATGATAAGCAAGAGGAGGTCCAAAAATGACGACGACTGAAAAAACCGAGTTTGTTCACAGCTGCCTCAGTAGTTGTCACTATGCCGGCCAAAGATGCTTTCTCACGCATGGGGAACATGGGTAATAAACTGCCGGACGAAGTAATTAGCCTTCCTCTGAATAAATTTAAGAGTCGTCAAGCCTAGACTAACCAAGAAAGCTTACTACACATTGGATGAGTATTTAACAGACAAAAAAGCGTGGACATAATCCATTATTATTTATGTTAGTATGTAATTTGACAATGCCCATTTACAGCAGCCAATTTTAGTAAATTATGACTTTAGTATTTAGCTATAAGTTGACAATGCCCATATACAGCAGCTATCGTATTATCATAATTTATTAAGTTGACATTTATTCTGTATATCTAGTTTATAATTTGACAATGCCTTTTTACAGCAGCTAATGAACCACTGATATTTACTAACAGTGATACTTATTGTTCTATTATTTTTTTTCTATTTCAACATAACTTGCTAAAATTTTTTTTTTAATTTCATTATGTTTATAAAATTGACGTGTAAAAGTGCTGTGTGCTGCCTATTTGCTAAATAAATAATTTGAAAAAAAAAAAGCATTCCACTTGTCGATTGTTCTACAAAAATTGGTTGCCTGTAAAGTCGATATACCGGCGAAAGTTTTACGTGACAACGACTTTGAGTGGTAAAATAATTTTAATGTGAATATTCATTCGTATAGTAGGATCACTACACAATCGTTTTACAATTAACTGGCAACGTGTAAACTTGTATACAGGCGCCTAAGCGAAATAGAAGCGCAAGACATGAACCGGTGTGTATGCCTATCTCTCTCACTCTCTCTCTCTCGCTCTGTCTCTCTCGCTCTTAGGCGGGCTAACTGTGCTCGAGTGGAAGGGACGCGTGCCTTTCACTTTTTATGTCTGTCTCTCTCGCTCTTAGGCGGGCTAACCATGCCCGAGTGGAAGGGACGCGTGCCTCTCACTCGCTCTCATTGTGAGCGCATAACGTGAGCGGAGCGTAACGCAGTTTCTTGAAGTGTCACCCGGCAAACCAATTTATAAGACGTTGTCACGTCAAAAAAAAGACGCATCGAACTTTTTGTTCGATCTTGGAATATGGTAGTATTTGCTTGCAATATGCTAGTCATAGTAAGAACATCGTTATTGAGAATGTCGAAATATTCACTTGCAGTAATCCAGTGATCTGAATGATAGGATGTATAGGTAAACAGAGACACTATATTGCAAGGTATTAAACAAATTTTATGCGGTTTACTATCGCGTTTATTTTGGTTTAGATTTTACAATTTTTTATTATTCCGACGTTTAGAGAGCTTGTGGCCATCGTGGTCATGGAGAGACTGAGGTGTTGGTCGCTCTATTGGTTGATGCAGTTATTGTTGCCAAAACTACCCCGTTTGATGTTTTTATTTTGTTTTTCTGTTCCCGGTTTATTTCAAATTTTTGCCAAAATAACTGATGGTGTTTTTGCAAAAAATTCTTTTTGTCTGTCCTATATACGAGAGTCGCATTCTAAATAGTACACCCCTGCATCTTGTAAAGGAATGTTAGTTTTCACAGGTCTCAGGTATTGCTGTAGCTTTACAGGTATTGTGGTATCTAACACCTGGGACCCCATAATACACAAACTCAAGTCCCAAGTACAGCAAACTGCCAACCATATGACACCGCAAGTTATTTTTTCAAAAAATTAAAATAAACCGGGAATAGAAAAACAAAATATCAAACGGGGTAGTTTTGGAAACAATAACAGCCTCAACCAATAGGACGACCAACAACTTAGTCTCTCCGTGACCACGATGGCTGCAAAGCTCTCGAAACGTTGAAATAATAAAAAAATGTAAAATCTAAACCAAAATAAACGCGATGGTAAGCCGCATAAAATTTGTTTAATTCATTAATCAATGTTCGCGCAAAATCTAAGAAAATACTATATATTGCAAGGTGTTCACATTACTTTGCATATGCCCTGTGTGTACATTTTGGACTTGCTTCTATTGTTCCAAAGGTTGGCTGGTAGAGAATGCCAACTAGCATTAAGTCCGCCTGCGTGCACCATAGTACGGCAAGTAATAAATAAATATTAAGTAACAACTTACCCAACATGAACATTATTTATAAATATTGGATTTAGGGTGAGGGGCTCAATTGCATTTTCTTTAAATGTTAATAGCGGTATAAATACCTCAGGACCATCAACCAGTTTTAAGCTTTTATAATCATCAGGATCAAGCTATAATCAATAAAAAAATTGAATTTTGCTTATATTGCTTATAATTGACGACAAGCGTAGCAGAACGGCTAGCGATTGGTTTGTTGCGCGTAAAGTCCCGGGTTCGATTCCCGGTTGGAGCAAATATTTGTTTTATAGCGTTTACTTGTAATATTTAATAACTATATTAAATATTGCAAATATTTGTTAATAAAAAAAGAGATATTTGCTTCGGGTCTGGTCATCAAAGTGTGATAAGCAGTGGTACCCAGTTTGCCGATTCGGGGTTGTACCACCACTTACAAGTATACAGACCATGAAGTGACCTAGTCACGTTTCGGGATCAGCTTGTAAGTTACCGGTTCCAACTAGGCCGGCGTAGTGGATGTGATTGCTATTCACAGTTATTAAATGACATCCATTCATGGACCACACTCCAGCCTAACATCAAGCGAGGTGCTGTCATATATCGAGTCACAATTAAGTTAAAAAAACTACCGTTTATCCTGTTTCTATGATACAAGCTTTTAGTAGCTTACTATAGAAATGAAAAGAAATATATAAAAAATGTGCTTTAAAACAAAAGAATCATTTCGGCGTTAACAGCGATTTGACCTTGACCCGAAAAAGATTATTATTATTAACATTTATATGTAAGAACAAAAACTTATTTGATTAGTGACTAATATTGAATTTTCTAACCTTATACAATGCATCGACTGAGGTCACAGTTTGCATATCAGGTATATTAATTTTTGGATAGTTCTCCAAAAACTCATTGTTAAGTCCCAAACCCTCTACTACATCCATATTAAGATTTGATCGGTCCAGCAGAGGATCCGTCAAATATTCCGATAAATAATCTCTTTGCTGCTTATCCAACCTATATGAGAAATAGAAATATAATGCGTGTCTTACAATATTTCTGTTGTACAAATATAATAATAACTATATTTTATTAATTATTATATTTAACTTACAGTGAAATTTGTGGTAGTTTGTCTGTTATTCCACCAATAAAAAGGCGCAGTAGTGTTTCAACATTTTTGGTCTGCAATTTAAGAGTTTTTTTTTTGGTTTCCTTTGAAACTTTCTTATATTCTCTAATATGTCGGACAAATTGTGCGATAGATAATAAAGATTCTTGTATTTTATCCGTCTGAAATTAAAATTATTGAATAACTTTTGAGATATACACCAAATGCCCTCGTATCTGAGTAGGCAATCTATTTTTTTATATATATACTAGCTGCGTAACCCGGCGTGGCCGGGGCCAAAATACAAAGCACGCTTAATGATTAAATAATCAGTTTTTCGCTTATATATGCATACATAATCTTTGTACCTACCATTAAATCACAGAATATTTTTATAAGAATCGGTCAAGCCGTTTCAGAGGAGTTTTAGAAAAACAAAAAACAAAAGCAGAAGTTACAACCACCGTTTTAGGAGAATTTTATAAATTAGAAGATTTTGTGACTCGATATATGAAAGCATCCCATTCCGCCTGATGTTAAGTGCAGGTGACTGCTACTTACAGTTAATAACTGTGAGTAGCATCCACAATGCCAGCTTACAAACAACCTACAAGCTGATTCCAAAACGCGACTAAGTCACATCACGATCTGCATACTTCTGGATCGGCAGACTGGGCACCACTCCCTATCAGCCTACCACACCTTGGTGGTAATACTAATACGGAGTGTTTTCAAATATAAGACAGAGTAGTGACTAAGTCGCGTTTCAGGATAAATCAAACACGTCAGCCTCCCTAGCACGGCAATCCAAGAAGTAAGATAAAGAACTGCAAGGAATATTATTTTAACTAATTTTAAATAACATATTAGGCCAGCACATCAAAATGTTTAAAAAAAATATTTATTAACATTTTCAACAATGTTTTGTGTAAAGTTTTACAAAACGTTTGAATATCTTTTTTGATAAACTGTTATAGTAAGTTATTCAAAATGAGTTGCAATGATATTCCTTGCAAGTTGCTTCTTGGATCAATCATGCTTCTTGGATTGCCGTGCTAGGGGGGCAGGATTCTCTGAATAGCGAATGCAGATATTTTTGTTAACATTATTATTTTAAGTATTTCCATTTATACTTACATAATCAAAATCATCTATATCTGTGAATGTAGGAATTTCTTCAGCATTCGCAACATGTGATGGACCCTAAACATAGATTAAAATGAACAAAATGTACACCATTAAAAATATAATACAATAGTAAAAAAGAGTTTTAAGCACTTACTGCGGTTGGTTCATTTTGAACAAGATCACCTGCTGCATCCTTAAAATAGATTTATAATATTAATATGTGTTTATTTAATTTCCGATAGCCCGCAGAGGACTCAAGTGCTGAAACGAGACCGCACATAACAGCGACAGTACGTAAAGTCCCGAGTTCGATTCCCATTCAGAGCAAAAATTTTATATATACATACATTTTAATAATTAGATTGAATATTACAAAGAATTTTTATTTAAATATAGATGCGGATACTTGCTTTGGGTCTGGTTGTCAAAGAGTGGTAGGCAGTGGTGCCCAGTCTCTTAATCCGGGATTGCACCACCACTTATAAGAAAGATTATGAATTGATTTAGTTTTGTTCGGGATCAGCTAGTAAGCTTCTGGTTCCAACTAGGTTGGCATAGTGGAAGTGACTGCTGTTTATAGTTATTTAACTGTAGTAGCAGTCATCTCCATTCATAGACTGCACTCCGGCTTAACATCAGGCCGGGCGCTGTAATATGTTGAAGTAGTAAAATTACAAAAGAAACAAATCTTATAACCTTGGATGCTTCAAGTGATTCGTGAAAAAACACCTTTAGCCAGCATAGTGACAGCAACTGAAGCAGCCGAGTCTGGTGGACTGGGACAGATTTTTTCAGTTGGCCGTACTTCTGGCCCTCCATCAGCTTACCATCAGGCAGGTCAAGGTCAGAGGATGAGTCACAATAAAAAAAACTCTGCTTCGACTGGGAATCTAACCCAGGAATAATACTTATATAGGTCTAACATGCCTAAATAAGTATTCACTTAATTAAAATACAATGACAACTAAAAATATGAATAGAGTCAAAGAAGGCTTAAGTGGAGTAGAAGTCGTAATGACTAAGAAATATAGGTGCCTTAAGTGTCAATTAGTACTTTTTATATTATGATTTTCATATGACAATGCCACAACCTCAACATATCAGACAGCCCCCTCTGTAGGGGATGCCTGAATGAGGGTGAGACAGCTGCACATGTGCTCTTGAGTTGCAGGGGTACAGGAGTAGCCGAGCAAGACAGAAGTTCCTTGGCAATGCAAGGATGCTTCCGGAGGTCTGCAGGAACGAGAAGGGTCTCCTGGCTTTCCTGAAGGAGATCGGGTGGCTTTACTGAAGGAGATCGGGTGGCTTTACTGAAGGAGAACCGTTGAAGAACATACAAAGAAACCGAAGAGGACTTCAAGTGCAGAAACGAGCCCGCTAATAACTACAACTACATGACAATGCCACACAGATTATAAGGTATAAGTGAAGTTGGCTAGAGCATCAGATAGAGACAGCGTTGCCAGGTGTCCGGATAAAGCTGGACATAGTTAGGTTTTTTAATTGCGTGTCTGGCCAAAATAATCGGTGTCGGGCTTTTGGTAGGCTTTTTATAGTTCACAAGCACAAGCAATCAATGCGGGTAAGTCGTGTGTCGGTCACTCGCTCCCACAGCAAATTTGGATTTAACAAGATTTATAGTAATAATAAACACTGTGGTTTTATTAAGCACCTGTACAACCTCAACATATCAGACAGCCCCCTCTGTAGGGCATGCCTGAATGAAGAGGAGACAGCTCCACATGTGCTCTTAAGTTACAGGAGTTGCCGAAGCAAGACAGAAGTTCCTTGGCAATGCGAGGACGCTGCCGGAGGTCTGCAGGAACACAAAGGGTCTCCTGGCCTTCCTGGAGGAGATCGGGTGGGTCCACTGACGGAGAACCGTTGAAGAATGCACAAAGAAACCGAAGAGGACTTCAAGTGCAGAAATGAGCTCGCAAACTGTAGCCTGTAGTAAAATGTTGATTTTACAAACCATTTTTTTGTCGTACTTATTAATACTGAGACACAAAATCTACAATAGTGTAGGGTTTTCGGCCTTTCTACCCTAATGTCCTGACTAACTGGGTTTAGAAATATGGCAACCCTAGATGAAGAGATGGCCTCGGCCATGTCAGCCTGGTGTTATGGCTATCCATGTATATTTAGAAGCATCCGAAAGTAATAGATCAAAGGAAAGAGACCATATTCAACCAATCAATCAAACTGTGACGCCCTTTTCCCACGCGGCTAGGCAGAAACAATAAAGCGTCACTTGCCACGATCCTTACACAACTCCCTTGCTTCCCTCACATCCACAATTCTCTTCATACAGGCTCTGTGGTTATGGGCAATAGGCAACCTAGCTTTCAATACCATATTTAAAATATTTTAGACACTTACTTCATTTTTGTTAAAATCAGCGTTCACCGGGTTTTGATGACTGGATGTTGCGACATTTGCTGGAATCTAAACACAGATTTAATAACATATATTAACACATTGAGATATATTTAATGTCACTTACACTTTATACGTTTTTTTTAACAATGCACATGGTTCAGTATAAAAGCGAATATTTTTGCTGAACCAACAAAAATAGTAACGCACAATACTTAAGTATATATTTATGTAGGATATTTACTTTTTTTTTAGAGTTTTGATCCGTTAGGTTCTCCAATGAATTGCTCCGCTTCATTTTATTAAGATTATTTTTAAAGCACTGATAATAAACCACAATAAAGTCGGTAAATCCACGCCGCAAAGCAAGCCGCAAACCACCAGAAGATACTAGCAGGTTTTTTGTTTTGTATTTGACCTGTCAATGTCAATGCCATAGTCATTTTTTTTTCAGTTCAATTCTCCCATTCTGGGAAGGCAAAGGAAACTTGGTCCATACAGCCTAGTCTTCCGTAATATAGTTATAATGTCTTTAGGATGAAGATAAAACACTACTGTGTTTTATCTATTACATAATGGTGAAGATGATGGTTTTAGTAAAGCGGTGGAAAAACTTTACTATATCCCTACCGGCGGTGTCTTGAAGGGCAACACTAAGATACACATCACACACCTTAAAATCACTTGTCTATACTTAATAAACTTATAAATTATTACTGGATAACAATTTCACCAATATTACATATTATTATTTAAAAAAACACAATCTTTACAAATAATTAAAAATTGCATAACCTGTCACTTGCAGTTCCCGCCAAAAACCATGCTATGGTCATTCTCCTTCAGTTCAATTCTCTCAATCTGGGAAGGCAAAGGAAACTTTGTCCATACAGCCTAGTCTTCCGTAATATAGTTATAATGTCTTCAGTGGATGAAGAAAAAACACTTCTGTGTTTTATCCATTACATGAGGGTGAAGATGACGGTTTTAGTAAAGCGGTGGAAAACTTTATTAAAACTCTTCCGACGGAGTCTTGAAGGGGAACACGAAGAGACACGTTACACAGCTTGTCTACACTCGATCAACTTAAAAATGATTACTGGATAACAATTCCTATAATGAATGCGGAATTAGAAAAGAAAGAGGTATGAAAGTGAATGTAAGTAAAACTAAAGTAATGGTTCTGGAGAGAGAGGATGAAATGATAGAAAGTGAGATAATGATAGACGAAAAGAAAGTGGAACAAGTCAAACAATTTGTTTACTTGGGAAGTATGTTTACTAGGGATGTAAAGTGTGATGAAGATATTGAGAGAAGAGTGCAAAAGATTAACGTAGTGAACGGCGCCATCCATAGTATAATGAACAGCCAAGTAATGTCCCAAAAGTCACGGATGGCTGTTCATAATGCAGTGCTTGTTCCTACATTAATGTATGGAAGTGATGGTTGGGTATGGCAAAAGAAGCATGAGAGTAGAATTAACGCTGTAGAAATGCGGTCGTTAAGGAGTGTATGTGGAGTGACGATAGAATAAAGAATAGCACATTGCGTGATAGATGTGGTTTAAAAGAAGATGTAGTGACAAGGATTGACAAAGGAATGCTTCGATGGTTTGGGCACATGAAAAGGATGAGTGAAAGTAGATTGACCAAAGGAATTTATAAATCTGATGTGGATTGATGCGTTAAACAAGGCAGGCTCAGGAGAGTGTTTTCTGACCAAATCGGAGACATCTTTAAGAAAGCTAGGTTGTCTAGTGCCCATAACCACAGGGCCTGTATGAGGAGAATTGTGGATGTGAAGGAAGCAAGGGAGTTGTGTAAGGATCGTGGTAAGTGGCGCTCCATTGTCTCTGCCTATCCCTGTGGGAAAATGGCGTGACATTTTGATTGATTTTGAATTTCTATAACAATAACAAAAAGCCTTATAGCGCTAGGACCCAGGGTCTCGACACCGAATGGAACAAAATCATATTCTGAGCCTAGACCCCTGTATTTGCATGCCTTTTAAAGCCGTTTAGCAAGCCGAACTAGCGCTGTTGTTGGTTCCATGTAGATGGAAACGGGCCAGCGTATCTGAACAAATTGCATTCTATACCAGCAACCGGCCTTCCATGGAATCAAACTCATACCGTCCGGTCTCTTGCCATCGTCTCTTGTAATACTAGTCGGCTCAAGTAGACTTGGCACGTTGACATTGGCAAGAGACCGGAGACCGGCGTATGATATCGTTAAGTGCGGTATGTCTCTCGGCACTTTTTTGGCAAGACAGTCCGTGGCACAGGGACATTTACGACATTTACGAGGAGCGCAGACCGAAACCCCAAGCCGTACACAGGTTGCAATTCCGAGCGTGTAAGGTTCAAGAAATGTTCCAGTATTTGACAAAGGACCCGCGTGAAGCCAGTAGCCGGCCTCATGCATACTCACGGCCAAAAGACTAGCACGCGGCGAACCCGTGTACTACAGCTCAAAAGATTGTCATAAGTATTTTGTATTTGGACATGGACTTAAATGTATTAGGCTTGGGATACATGTTCGATTTTGTTATCTATTGTCCGATCAGACTATCGGATCGTATATATTACTCTATACACATCCGATTCTTGCATCATACTCTTTCTAAAGCCAGTCGTTCCCGAGATATGAGCTGCTTGCTTGCATATGGATAATAAAGCAAAAAGAAAAGATAGACGACGAATTACTTTTACTTATTGAATAATATTTGATCGTGTGCATATTGTCGTAACATAAAACTGATGGACAACATGAAGTGGGGGCAACGGTTCCGACGACTGGAAAAAAACGAGTCAGTTCTCGGCTGCCACCGACGCTCACTATGCGATTTTTTGTTCACTCCTTGAGAATTGATTTTAAATAAGGCAAATTTTATAAGGAGTCAAATTAATATTAATAGACTCAATAGACCGCGTGATGTTAAGATGGAGTGCGGTACATAGATGAATGGAGGCGGCTGCATCTACAGATAAATAACTACAAATAGCATGACGAGAACTTGCAAGCTGATCCCAAAACGAGAATAAGTTACTTCACGTTCTGTACACTAATAAGTGGTGGTACTACCCCAAAACGGGAGACTGGGCAAATATCTCCAAACCCGGTACTTTCCGCTTAGCAGACTTACACCGGGAAAAGAAGTCGAGCCCCTTTAGTGTTTAAAAAAAAAATGCGAACCGAGATATTTTGACGGTTTTAGGTTCGTCTTAGGACGTGTTAATAATGAGCCTAAAATCCAACAGCTGAACTATTGCAGGTTTTTTTTTTATTCGCCGGTAAAGTTGCGAAAACGTAGTTTTTCGCAATTATAATTTTTCCTTGACTATTTAGATAAAAATGTTGCTAGAAGGACTTGTAGATATTAAAAATATCTACAAAATTAGACCAGTTGAGTTCAAATTGGTTCTTTTACAAAATACGGAAAACCGCTAAAAATCGTTGTTTTTTAAATAACGTTTCAAACAAACAATTTTATACCTAGACGTCTCCAATTTTAATAGACTGTAGACTTTGACATGTAATGTTAGTGGTATTTTTTTGAATTTTTTTCTTTTATATATTTTGTAAAATTCCATTTTATAATTTTAAAAGCACTTTTTTGCAACTTAATTATTACCTCTTCGGTAGGTCCTAGAGTGTTGTATTTGAGCTCATTATCTTCCTTAAGAGTTGTACTTTCAGTCTTTTTTCACAGCTAATTAATTTTAGTAACGAGGGTCTTTTAAATCGAAGTGCGATATAGTGCTAAGTTTCGGAATCGTTTCGAAACTTTGGCTATTTGATTGGAGATTTTTTCTCTAAATAAAAAAAAATAAAATAAAAGCCCTACGACCAATGGGAGCAAAGATTATATTTATTATTATAGCTAATCCCGTGTTTATTAAAACGAAAAACACAAATAATTGACGTGTATCTATGGATTATTGCATTTAATTTTTATATTTATTAACTGTGAGATTGCAATGGATTCCGTCACATGTGGGTTTGAAGGGTAACGAGGAGACTGACCGTGTAGCGAAGATCGCAGCACATAAAGGTAAACCTTTAAACATTACACCTAATAACAATGAGTTTTTTTGATGATGGTTTCGTATACCATAAATTACTACTATTACCCATCTGCAAAGTTTTTACATTATATTATATAAGTTTATACATTATATATATTCATGACCCGAACGTAGTCTAAACAATAATTTTAAGTATGGTAGTAATTTAGTAATTATAAAATGGAATTTTACAAAAAATATAACAGAAAAAAATTCCAAAAAAATACCACTAACACTACATGTCAAAGTCTACAGTCTATTAAAATTGGAGACGTCTAGGTATAAAATTGTTTGTTTGAAACGTTATTTAAAAAACATCGATTTTTAGCGGTTTTCCGTATTTTGTAAAAAAACAAAAGAACCAACTTGAACTCAACTGGTCTTATTTTGTAGATATTTTCAATATCTACAAGTCCTTCTAGCAACATTTTTATCTAAATAGTCAAGAAAAAATATAATTGCGAAAAACTACGTGTTCGCAACTTTACCGGCGAATAAAAAAAACCTGCAATAGTTCAGCTGTTGGATTTTAGGCTCATTATTTCCACGTCCTAAGACGAACCTAAATCCGTCAAAATATCTCGGTTCGCATTTTTTTTTGGACAAAACCCCCTTTTCCCGGTGTAACTAGTGTGTTACCAATTGCGCAATGCGTGTCAACATTTTTGTATTGACTTTGACATGGTTGAAAAAAAAATTGTGCGGAAACGTACGCTTTTTTATTATTTAAACCTGTGCTAAATATAAAAGCATTCAATGGAGTAATGATGGCGGCTGATAAAATCGAACCATAATAATAAGCCAAAAACGACAGTGAGGCACTGCCAAGATTGATACAACTAGGAATAAATAAAATGAAAGAAATGTTAAAAAAATAAAATAATTTTATAAAGTTACTTATTCTTATAAATTACATATACAATTTAGGAAATGGTTTTGTATCGAGGAATCCACAGGAATTAATGTATTTTTTCTTAAATTCCTCGATTTACAATTAAAATCCCCCTCGCCTAAAGGCTCTACCACTTCTTACGGGTGCAGCAACATTCGCCTGTTCTTCTTTCTCTGGTTCAGGAACTGATCTTGCTGCAGCTGAAATAACAAAAAAAAAATTAGAAGCAAATGTAGTAAAACCAAATATATTGGTGTGAAAAACTTTCCTCCTGGTGTTAAGTGGACTGCTATGATCGGAAACTTAACTGGGTTACTTCACAGGCCTACTACCCAGAATAGGCAGACAGGATAAATAGTTTTGAACTGCCTGCTTACAACTACCATTATAAAAAAATTGGTTTTATAAACTTATGTTTTTTAGTAGGTACTCTAAAGAATTATGTTCGACGTGTTTTTGTGTCGAACTTTTTTTTATTGTATGCTTGATGTTTAGCAAAGAGACAAAGAAGTCCAAGAACATCGACGACTGAAATAAAAGGATGCCTTTTGTTCTTTGCCTCAGTTTTTTTTATTGTGTCTCGACATATGACAGCACCCCGCTTGACTTTAGGCTAGAGTTTGGTCGATAAATGGATGTCACTGTTACTACAATTCAATAACTGTGAGTAGCAGTCAAACATCCACTATGCCGGCCTAGTTGGAAATCGAACCCGGGACTTTACGCGCAACAAACCAATCTCTGACCGTTCGTCCACGCCTGTCGCCAGTTGCTGTCACATATTTTACTACTGCATAACATAAGGCTCATGGTATTATTGTATAGAGCTGCTGTAAATAGAAGTTTGCGCGCAGCCTTCGGACTTGTTAATAATGACATCTCTGCGTACAATAAGATAGATTTACTGGCAAAACAGTTGAAAATTTTACACAATTTTACTAATGACTGACATTTCTTGTAAAATAATAAAGTAAACAGTTATAGGTAATAATTAATAAACATACGTCTTCCAAATTTGTTCCTGGTTGGTTTAGCTGCTGTTGACTCTTCCGCGTTAGAATCTTTATTGTTGATTCTCCTTTTATCTAAAATAAATTATTTATGTTAAAATAATTTTAACCTATAATAACATACTTATTTATCGCCTATACCACGGAAAAAGTGTTTTTTATATAGTGACTTGACATCTTACCTCGACTTGGTAAGCAAGGGAATGTCCAAGAGATAAAAACAAACGATTCAACCGATTGCGAATCTCCTGAGACTTGTCTTTGTTGAACTGCAAAAGGTTCTCGTCACCCCAGTGGGTAATAATCGTAATGACGTGTTTAGGGAACCATATAGAAAGGTTAGTAGATAATTAGTTAGATGACGAGGACGAGAGAATAAAGTTCATCAAAGATAAATCCTGATAAATGTTAAAAGTATTTGTTTATTTAAGAAGTAAAGTATTTAGGTCATAAATTTAACAATACGCGAAAATTAATCAGAAATTGAGCCTATTTGTAAAGATTCATGATAATATTATCATTTAAATATTACCATCATATAATTGTTGGGTATACCTGTAACTGGCATAAACACACCCATTTTAAATTATATTGATGTTTTGTTACTATAGATGTACGAGTAAATGTCGTGGTGTAAGTATACCTTTTAATAAATTAATAAATCAAGGGGCCGCCCGCGCAACTACAATGGGAATAACAATTAAATAAGGTACGCGGTCGCTGTTAGTGTCAAAGACCACTTCTATTGATTCGGATAATGAGGTTCAATGACCTTGAAATGTTATTGAAAAAGAACATCGATTCTCAGTGTGTTGTGCGGTCGCTATTTTGACTGTCGAAATGAATTCATTCTTATTGTCATTGAGTTACGCGGTCGGCCTGCAGTTCCCACATCACATCTGATCATATCGCATTACTTTTACAATAAAATAAATTCACCTTGAGACTTGGCTTTGACTGGTGCCTCTGTCGCTGGCTCCTCTCTGATTGTTGTTGATACATGACCATGCAATTTAGCTGTGTAAAATAAATAAGTTTATTTTCTGCCTACCTAATTTGCTCTGGGTGACCCATGAGTCTCCCTCACTCATGGATCACTCAAAACCAGGCAGGGCGCTGACATTTAACGAATACAAAAACAAAAGGAAAACAGAAAGAGATTTAGAAAATATGTTCTTTAGATCATTAAAAGTCTTTGCCTGCATTTAATTTAAGAGATCAATATTAAAATTATTAATAAATGCTTGTCTACATTATTTCCTTTACGCGGATAATATAGGCGCATTAATTATTCTTGCCCATAGACTGATTTACCCAAAAGTAAAACTAATAGCCATAAACGACCAATTCTGATAGTATCATTACAAGGTAGTTCTAAACAAGTCAACTGATCTCTGAACTCTGCTACAATTTCATGGCTACAATTTCATGGCAACAATGAATATCACCTTCGGCAGCTTCGGCTCTTCTTCTTTTAAGAGTTTCCAATAGATCAGCGTTACTTCTGAAGGGTCTGACGCCACCTGATACTATTTTTTTGCCATCTGTAGATGACACCGGAGCTTCTGTTGAGGGTTCTTGTGCAGCATCTTCGGGATATTCGCTTTCGTCCACATATTCTTCCTCTTCCTGAAATATTGATGAAAAAACAGTTACTTAAAATTAGTCGATTTCCACTATCTGGAGTGTAAGAGTTGTATTGAATTGGTGGTCATTTATTTAGTCTGCCAATTCGAGTTAGTACCAAAATTTAGTTTGACAAATGATTGAAGCATAGTGACTGCCACAGTTGCCTTCACTATGCTGGCCAAATGTGTTTCTATACGCATCGCATAGGATCCAAGGTTATAGAATGGAAAGAACACATGGGCTAGTAAATCATTTTACTTTATATGTTTCTTAATTAGCAAAGTTGAGGCCCAGGTGGCGTTGATGTCATATTATGTCGATTTACAATACACATATATTGTTTTCTCACAGATTAACATCTACAAGCAGAAGTTGCATCTGCTATGTCGCTTAACTCTAGTCATCTTAACACCTGCTTTGTTAGCAAGTCAAAGTTTAAAATGATTATAATTTATTTAATGAATTTAACAACTTTTAAGAGGCTTACTATTGCGTTCATTTTGGTTTTTGATTTTACACTTTTTTATTATTATTCCGGCGTTTCGAGAGCTTTGCAGTCATCGTAGTCACGGAGAGACTGACGTGTAGGTCATCCTATTGGTTGATAATAAAAAAATGTAAAATCAAAAGCCATAATTAACGCTATAGTAGGTAAGCCGCATAAAATTTGCTTAATTCATTAATCATTATTCGCGCAATATCTAAGAAAATACTATCATTTATTTGTTAAGTAAATTACTCTGTCATAACAATATTTAATTTGAATAAACACGACTGTTTTACTAAAAGTGTAGGGTAGATAGAGTGCAAATAATTATAATAATAATATTTAAGTAACTAGCTAGCGTTTTAAGTAATTCTATCACTATTACCATTACTATTACCATGGAATGGTAATGGTAATGGTAATGGAATGGTAATGGTAATGGTAATGCTAATGGTAATGGAATGGTAATGGTAATGGAATGGTAATGGTAATGGTAATGGTAATGGTAATGGAATGGTAATGGTAATGGTAATGGTAATGGTAATGGTAATGGTAATGCTAATGGTAATGGAATGGTAATGGTAATGGTAATGGAATGGTAATGGAATGGTAATGGAATGGTAATGGAATGGTAATGGAATGGTAATGGTAATGGTAATGGTAATGGTAATGGAATGGAATGGAATGGAATGGAATGAAATGAAATGGAATGGAATGGAATGGAATGGAATGGAATGGAATGGAATGGAATGGAATGGAATGGAAATGAAATGTAAATGTAAATGTAAATGGAATGGAATGGAATTGAAACAGAATGGAAACGGAATGGATATGGAATGATAATGGAATTGGAATGGAAATGAAATAGAAATGTAATTGAAATAGAATTCAATTCCATTGCCATTACCATTACCATTACCATTACCATTCCCATTCCATTACCATTACCATTCCCATTCCCATTCCATTACCATTACCATTCCATTACCATTACCATTCCATTACCATTCCATTACCATTCCATTACCATTCCATTACCATTACCATTCCATTACCATTACCATTACCATTACCATTATCATTCCATTACCATTACCATTTCATTTCCATTACCATTACCATTCCATTGCCATTGCCATTTCCATTCCATTACTATTTATTCTACTTGCACCTCATTTCTATTTTATATCTATTTTATTTAATTTATTGGACCAAAAAATAAAATGGAATAGAATTCCATTGCCAATCCGAGATCTGCCGTGCCCAGGGCTAGACTTGCCTCGCATCTAGAGCTTGTCAGGGTGGACTAATGACGTCTGAGGCCACAATAAAAAGTACCCAACGAAAAGTTGATAAAATAATATAATAACAAACTTGCAGTTCTCCTACCAGATGTTGTTGGATGACACTTTTTATTATTTAAAACGATATCCTTATGTTAAGTTGGAGTTGCACAGTAGTCGCCAGTGACCACCAATAGAATGCGTACCAGTTCTCCCACTTTTTAATTTAATTATTATTTTTGAAACGAAATAATGAATTCATAAATAAGAAAATAAGTTGAATAATTTATAATCGTGGGGTCAGCCAGACTAAATGTTTTATATTAAAATTATGTAACAAACAAGTTTTTATTACGATATACGTGTTTTCTTTTAAATTCGAGTTTAATTTGTGACTGAATTTTGGTAGACAACCAATAAATACGTTGAAGATTATACAGATGGGCCGAGACTATAAGTTAATTTACACAAATTGTAAGTAATTAATTTTAACCAGTTGATGTTTCCAAATTAAAGCTACACACTTATTGAAACGAACTGGTATGATTAATGAAATGATGAATTTTCATTAAACAATTTTCATTGATTTCTCAAGGCGACCGTGGTGTAGTAGTGCAAACCGAGTAGTACTTTCGTCGTCCTGTTTCTATGATACAAGCACGTTTAGTAGCTTAGTACGGAAATTATAAAAAAACTAGCTGCGTAATCCGGCGTTGGCCGGGTCAAAATACATCGCACGCATAATTGTTAAATAATCAGTTTTTCTATTATGTATGTAAAATCTTTATACCTGCAATTAACGTATGTTGTTGTATAGTGTATATAAAATAAATTCATCAAAAAACTTATCAAAATTATTATTTGGATTTTAGTCAGACTTTGTAAGAAAAAACAGGTAAGTACTAACTGACGACTTGAAGTTCCTGCCTTTTCGCTCAGCAAAACAGATCGAGGGCATTGTGCATAAACATATTTGCACATTACTCACTTTAAAATACTTAAAACGCTTAATGTTTAATTTTAAACAATACTAAAATTATAATTCTCATGACATATTCTAAGTAGCCTTTCAACGGAATATAAAGTTCCATATAAATTATAATTTATCATGTACCTATTGAACCTTCTCATAAATCGGATCTTACACATTCGATTTTTAAAACTCAATCTTTAGGTGCTTAACCATAATTGAAAATAAAGTAATTTATTTGGATAAGGATTAATACCAAGGTACAAATAACACGGTCTGAAAATATACTACCGATTTTAATAATTTTGTAACATGAAAAAGTAGTTATAGTAAAGAAACTATATATATATGCTATCGCGGACTTTTTTTTGTAGATTTTAACGTGTTCTTTAAATTGTAGGACATTATTTTGTTCTATCGTCAATAGTTTTTGCAGCGTACGCGATGTAAGGAATTTTATGAATAATTTACACCTTAGGTTACATTAGTCGAGATTTCGTACGGAACCCTAATTTTTTTGGAAATCCAATATAGCCTATGTTACTCACGAAGAATGGTGAATACTAATGGTGAAAGAATTTTTGAAATCGGTCCAGTAGTTTTTGAGTTTATTCATTACAAACATACACAATCTTCCTCTTTATAATATTAGTATAGATAGATATATATTAAATAAAATATAAAAAAGAACAATCGAGTTTATTTTGATAATTTTAATCTGAAGGATTTGCAGATAGTTCTTTTAGTTTCCCTGCGACCACATGGACGTTGGATTATATAATCAAATTAAACACGTGACTTTCATAAACAACCTCAGTAAATATGATATTAAAATGATTCTACTACACAGCATTGATCGTAAATGTAAGAAAATAAATGGTGATTATATATAATGCATGCATAATGATGTTTTGGTTCAAGGTGAGTAGGTGGGATGGTGACCAGGTTTGGGTCACCTTCACTGACGACCTCAGTTCAGACGCGCGGGACGACCTCTTTCAAAATAAAATTCTTATACCCGCTTGTAATAAAATATATCATCCTTCTTTCATTTTTTTTTTCGGATTATTTAAACGAAAATATATCAGGTATCCTCGTTAAAAGATCATCAACCTCTTTCTCGCTGTTTAAAAATGTTGGCGATCTTTTAGTCTTTATTTATGGCATAAAATAAAATAATTTACAGGATAATAGTAGTGGACGGTTTATGCAGTGAACGATACATTGAATTACGTGTATTACAGAGCTGCTCATCATAAAATATTATTCATTTTTATTGAACTGATCCGGAAACCCATTTGCAGTAAAAAATGGCAGAAGGTATGCCTAGAAACATATATATTTCATGATTTTGAACCCACCTCCGTCGACCTGAGGAAATTCGATAATTATGTCCAGACAACTTAAAGCAACACTAAGATGGATATTTAATGCCCAGCAGATGGTTTCTTTACTAGACAGTAAATCATTTCGCAGCTCTATAACTAATACATTCTATAGCAATTCAATATATATTTCACTGCACAAACCGTCTAGTTATTGCATAATATGTAGAATCTCTGTTTTACGCAGTTGTAAAAAAATGTTTATTACAAACAAATTGTAACAAACATTTTATTGTACTTTTGAGAAACTATTTTCTAATAAATTACATCTACACTCCTATTAAAATTTTATATACTTCTATAAAATAATATATCTAGCAATTAGCTTGGTTAGGCTATAATGAAACTTGTATTTACGTAAAATTGACGTAAAATAATATAACTTATATTTACCAATGGTGCTTGGGTTGTGGTAGTCGTAGTTTTCCCCTTGGCTAGTAGTCCTCGTTTTAAAAGACCTCTTGGTGGGGCTGCTCTAGGTTCCGTATCTTGTGGGACCGCAACAGCTTGCCATGCTATGCATGTTAAAACAACCAATCTAGAGCAAAATATGTCATTATTAAAAATATATATATGTAATTGAATATTATACTTATATCGAATAGGTATAAGTATGTGTGCCCAAAATTTACATCCTTCTACTATGGTTATGACAACTATGCAACTAACACATTGAAGGGCTGTTCTTTGCACCTTTACTCTTTTGATCAGCAAAGGTCAAATTGGTAAAACCCCGACGTGATGTCGAATAACGATTGTTCTTTCCATTAGCTATACAACCCATGTGTACGAGTATCTCGTCACCCTTGACTCACTGAGGCATTGACTCCGTTATACACAGATTTTCGTCATGCTCGACTCGCAAAGTTAAAGTTGGTCCATTTAAAGTTATTTCTTTTTTCCTTTATTTTATTAATCTAATTTTTAGGTCGCGGAAGAACACATAGAAAATATTTCGAATTTAGACCGACATTGTGTGCTCTTATTTTTCCAGTTGTCAACACAATCATTTACTATCCATATTAAATATTTACAAACAAATTGTAACAAATCTCAAAGTAATTCCTATAAATAGAATGCTTAGTTTGTCTATTTGTTCTCTCTTTTCTATTACCTTGGATCCTTTGGCGTGAAAAAACACAACTGACCGGCATAGTGGAGCAGCCGTAAACTATGACGTATTTTTATCCTTGTCACTCTTGGATAATGATGGTCTGCTCATCATTAGGCATAACGAGGTCAAAGGTCGCGTCTCTATTAAAATAGCAGTAACTGAGTTGCGTAGTAGAAAAAAAATTGCAAATTATATTACAAAATCAGACATCTAACAATGAAATAAATATCAATATCATGCAATACCGGAAATTTTCGAATAATTTTATATGACAAGGTTATGTGAATGGAGACTTTTATTATACGAAGACAGTATGCTTGCTTTGTAAAGGTCATTTGAGTGTTTACGGGAGCAATAGGTCTCATTAAAGTCAGCAGGGTCAGGTGAGGTTCTGTCAAAACCGTTCCGTATCCGCATTCACTTTAAGTATAATTACTACTACCTATATTTACATTTATATGACGTAACATGATTTCTATTGCAATTTTTTTTTACTATTTAATAAACATATAACATTTTACTGCTCTTTTAACGTCACCTCTTTATAAATAAACTGATGTTTACTTTTTAATTGATTGCTACTGATTGTAGCTAAAATTTCAGTAACGATTGAAGGCTCATGACCCGTGACATGCCAGATTGTTACTACCTTCTTCCTAATAATATTCATAAATACATGCAGAGATAGAGATAGGCGCTGTTGAGCGCCACTTTCATCGACCACGACACAATTACTCGCTTCCTTTACAACCATAATTCTCTTAATAAAGTATCTATGTTTATGAGAACTATGCTTTTTTCTTAAGAATGTACCCAATTCGATCAAGGATGAATCATCTGGGTCATCTATTAATTAATACATCGCATCAATTTATTATGCCTAGGGTGAAAATTTCAATAAGTATTAATATTCACAATGTAGAGCTTGTACCTGTATAAAGAGATTTGGGGATGTGAGGAAAGCGGGGAGTTGTGTCAGGATCATGGTAAGTGGCGCCCCTTTGTCTCTGCCTATCCATGTGGGATAAAGGCGTGACAATTTGATTTAATTTTCTTTCATTGCATAATAAATATTGTACAAATGATTGGTCTAGTTGTATCTATCCTGGAATCAACTTTATAATTAATACGATTTCTTGTTGCTACTTCATAATTTGCATTTTAACATGTAATATCCGGTAATATTTATGCGTGGTATCCACAACGAATCCTTCTATTAGAAAGTAGTGACGCCATTTAACATGTTCCTAAATGACCCAACTCTAAATTTTAGAAAACACTTTAAAGAAAGCTTCAATTCATTGTTTTACTGGTCACGTATAAGAAAGGCGCCCACTTTTTGCCCCGTTAATGAATATATCATATCACGTTCAATATTGTTATTTGGAATATAAAAGAATGAAGTTCTCTAATAAATTCAATGTCACTTGGTCAACAAAAATCTGGTATAACAGGTCCAAAACTTATGTCACCTGCTCTTATAGATCTAATACTAAGTAGTAGTAAATAATACTTATGTGTTATTAACTAAATACATATTCTTTTATAATATTTTACAGGAAATTATAGATATTGTATTTTAGGTTTTGAAAGTGATAGTCAGTGGTCATTTGCCCAGTTTGCCGATTCGGGTAGTACCACCACATTTATTCGTTACAGTATACAGACTGTGAAGTGTCTTAGTCGCGTTTTGGAATCAGATTTTTTGCCGTTTTTAACCAGGCCGGCATAGTAGATGCGATTGCTAAATTATTATTACACATATAAATTAACTGTAAATAAATGTATAGCTCTATTTATTCATGGACCGCCTAATAAACACAGGCGAGCCTTAATAAAAAATAATATATTCTACCTACAATGACAAATATTGTAGTTACCTACTTTAAAAACATTTCTAAAAACCTACATAAAATATCGAAATATGTCTCTAATGGTTATTAATAACTGCTAAAAACAGAGTTTCTACATGTATTATGCAATATCCAGACGGTTTGTGCAGTGAAAGATACATTGAATTACTATTAGGATCCTGTGTATAGGCAAATGTCAATCGTATGATCATAGTATTGCGAAAACATTTATTAGTAAATGTCGATGACGTACGTTTATTGAGTAACTTTTATTGAAACACATTAAAGATACCTAACTTTATAAATTCTGCATTGTATACAATTTTGTACTTCAATTGTCTATTAAATATAGTCAATGTTTATTTGATAATTATTTTAAAATATATATAGTAATACTAATAAAATACGTTACGAGAATTACAATAAAATATATTAATTTGTTATTAAAATGTATTATTTGTGATTATTTCCATCCATTATCAATGGAATTTGAAATTAGTTTTTATGGAAACTTTTATTAAGGAAGCGTTTTTAATTGGTGTAATTTTTTTGGTGAAGGATATAATTTTCATAGATGTAAAAATATCGATAGATTCGTTCAATCAATTCAATCAACCATAGGATGTCTGGCAACGGAGCATTACTTTGCAACGGTCCTTTGACTCAAGTGCTCCGTAGTCATACCTAACTGGAAATCAGCTAGCCTGGATGTACATCGTGGGTCTCACAACTGCTAACCCTAACTAAGTCCAACCCTTAGAAAACACAAAGGTTAATCGCAGCTTTAGAGTCTAGTAAAAACTGTGAAATCTAACTTCTGTCGTTCCTGATTGAACTTAAGGATCGACGATAACCACGATCATCGATCACCTTGCCTCACATGGAATCCGAGGGCTGTAACTCCTATACGAGTCCAATGGGAGAACTTCGGAGCATCTGCAACTTTGACGTCCTTTATCGCCTATACCACGGAGAATATTCTGAGGAGCTTTGTTCTTATCTCGTCTTATCACACTCGTCGGAAAAAAATGCAATCTGTCGACCGTATCAGCAGTCGAGATAAAAGGTATGGTGCGTCGTTTCTTCGTAGAACTACAAATGGATTGCCTAACAAGCCTATAGGTTGTGTTCTCCCTATCCTATTATTATCTTGGATCTCTTAAGCGATACGTGGAAAAGCACCTTTAGACGACATAGTGACGGCGACTGGCCCAACCGTGAACTGAATCGGTTTTTTTCAGTCATTGGCACTCTTGGACCTTCTCTTGCTTATCATCATAAAAGTCAAGTTCAAGTTGTAACTCGAGAAATTGTTTATATACACATATGTAATAATGTAAAACAAGTAACGCGTCTTTAGACAACATTTTAGATAGTACTATATACCCCATGAGTGTTTAGGTATGGATTTTTGGTCTTTTTTAGGTCTGATACAGAAGGCATCTTTATTACACCTACATATGCTTCTTTTTGAAATAGGTAGCTATTTTATTAAGTATTTTTATAAGTTATTCTTAATTCGTGATTTTTACATGTTGTGTGTTATTTGTACACTCTCCGAAAAGTAGATATAATATTCGAAATAATTACCATCTAGATACATTAAAATAAAGGTCGTCCAGTAGTAGGGAAGTGATTGGTAAAGCTTAGCAACAAGACGCTGTTCATTTATAATTTAGGCCTTGTTTAAAATTCCGGTTATAGCTTTAATAAATAGTAATGATTAAGTAATTCAATACTTGCTTACAACTACTGCTTCACAATATCATACAACTAAGTGCATTTGTTTACTACCTTTGGGATTTGTTCGTATGTCGGTTTGCATCATTTACAGCGACATATCAAACAAAGACCATTGTTCATATTTTTTAGTATTGTAGTAAAGATGTTTTGATACCGATTTCACAGCAAACAGACACATAAATTCTGCTAATATTAGAATTTTCTTTTGCACTTAATTTTGCGGGTCGGGGTCATATATCGTGTCACAATAAAAAAGTTGAAAAAAAAATATACGGACCCATACATAAGTTAGCCCAGTTTCAGATTAACTTATTATTATGAGACCAGTTTTAGATTAACCTTTTATTTTGTATGTAACCGTTTACATCTTAGTTGACATATAAATTAGTGTCATATAAAATCAGATTACCAATCGCACAATCGAGGTGTTTATAGATTTATAATTACCAGAAAATAGATTAAAAATTATCTATAGTTTGTTAAAAGTACCTAATTATAATTAGGTTTAATTGAAATACTAATATAAGAGGATTTTTTCCTTGACTCTAATTAATTTAATTTTCTTAATTAATAATAATGTATTTTACGCCCTACGAGAGCTACATTTATTATCACATCACATCATAACGTTCCATAGAGAATGAGAGAATGCTATCCATATTACCGAGAATACTTTCGACGGTCTGCAATTGTAGATTGTGTCATTTTTTTTATTGTGACTCGACATATGACAGCACTCCGCTTGATATTAGGCCGAAGAGTGGTCCATGAATGAATGTCACTGCTACTACAATTCAATAACTGTGACTAGCAATCACATCCACTATTCCAGCCTAGATGGAACCGGCAACTTACAAGCTGATCCCAAAACGTGACCGAATCACTTCACGGTCTGTATACTTGTAAGTGGTGGTACTACCCCGGATCGACAAACTGGGTACCACTGCCTACCACTCTTTGATAACCAGACCCGAAGCTAATATCCATCTCTTTTTTTTAATAATAAATATTTAATGTAATTAAATATTGCAAAAAAATATTCATTTGTAATATTTAATGCAATATTTATTGTAAGTAAATATTACAAATAAAAGCTATGAAACAAATATTTGCTCCGACCGGGAATCGAACCCGGGACTTTACGCGCAACAAACCAATCGCTAAACCGTTCGTTCACACCTGTCGTCGTCATTTATATTCTGATAAGCTTGGTTTTAATTCTTTAGACCTTTTTTATTTATTTCAAAAATGGTTTTGGAATCTTTATTAGTAAAGAGACACTTGCGTGCGTAAATACAAATCTTGCGATTCCTATTCTTTATAAAATAAACTCTCAAATATTTTATTGCATACTATCTAACTAAAAATGATTATCTAATCGAACATTAGTGCGAGTGATTCTGGCTAATATTATGTATTCTGTGCTACGAGATGTTTGTATGATATTTAATTTAAAGATACGTATTTTGGAGATATGTTTATAGTGTTTTATGGAGAAGAAATTAAAGATTTAACTTTTTTTTTTCACATTTCTATACTATGCAATTGGCATCTTGTCGTTCGAAATGGCGTTTTAAGGAGGAGGCCTATGTTCAGCAGTGAACGCCTTCTAGCTGACGATCATACTGAACGTGGTTGTTCTATAGAAACTGATCGAACTATGTTCATATATCAAATATACATTGGTATCGGTGGTTTTAAACCAAGAGTGTACGTTTTTATTGCATTACCACTACACCACGGTCACTTAAATATATTAATAATAAAATTATCATCTATAGATATCTACCCACGACTGCTCATGGTTGAGAAACATAGGTGGGTCTGAATGCAACAGGGTGTGGTGGTGAACTGACTGCATATACATATATATATATATTTATATAGTTGTCCTATAAGTAAGCAGCAAGTACGCAAACTTCACGTAACACAATTAACCATGGCTGCAGCTGTATCGTAGGCACGAACTAGTTTATCTATCAAGTAATACTGATAGCATCCATCCTACATAACTATATTGCCTAATCATAGGTCGCGAGCCTAACTTTCAACAGTCTCAGAGAAAACCAGTTTTGGTTTCGCTCAATTAATTTGAAAATTAATTGCTTTGTTACAGCAGGTCAGGTTGACGATAAATGAGGTTTCTAATAGATATTTTGTTTCGTAATTAAATAAAACTTTAAAATAAATAAAAACTGTCATCAATGGAAGCTTATTTTTTTATATTGAACATGTTTAAAGTTAATAATTAATTAAACAAATAACTTCATTCTCGATTAGGTAATTCCGAAGTTTATTACCTTTATAATTTTAAAATAATTTAATACGACTTAGATATAAAATGTCAGAAGATACAAATTAAAGCTCTTTTTAAGTTTAGATTTACGCACAGCTTGCCCTGCCCATTAATGCAATTTTATGTAAATTTAAAAAATAATACTTACATCATTGTGAATTTCATGTTGATTTGTGTGAAGTGTGAACGATGTGCGTTAATATAAGTAATAAGTTAGGAACCTTTCTCCGTCTACCTCGAAGTGCAGGTCCGAAGTGAACGGAGACCGACGAGGTTCTGTACACGGTTTCAACCAGTAAATCCTCTATAGAATCTTAATCGTAGCAGAGCGAAAATGAATGCGCCTCGAGCGTCGCGAACGTGTAGCCTAATTTTGTCATTAACATTGTTACGCCACGAGAAACTCGTTTATCAAATCATAGATATTTTATTGATAATCCATAACAACTTCCGTGCAAATAAAAACTTTGAAGAATATTACGTATTTCTTACCTGTATGTGTGAAGAAGCACCTTTGGCCGGCATAGTGACCACGACAGATGCAACAGTGATTTGACTCGGTTTTTATAGTCGTCGGCACTCTTGGGCCTCCTTTTGTTTATCGAGCAAGTCGAGTCAGATGTCAAGTCACAATAAAACAAACTCCTGTTTTTTATCAATTTGATCAGGAAACAATTATATTATTTTCTTGTTCATCATTCCAATCACCTCTGATTGAAATATCTCTTTTGTGAATGTTCTTTATCTATTATTCTTTCAATGTTTAGTTACAATTATTATTTAATACTTTTAATCTATTAGTTGCTTTTTATTTATTTATTAAACACCTACAAAAATTTACATTAACAAGCAAGTTTAAGGCCGTATTTATATAAATCTAAACTTTCTTCAAAAAATTTTTATTTCAAATACTCTTCTTTACCTATTTAATAACATATGCGTAAAAGATACAAAAATAAAGATACTTTTAACGTTTTTTATATATATATTTATCAACTTAAAACGAAAGTTTGTAGTCGTTTAAAAATTGCGCCAAATAGAACCCCGATGTTTACAAGAATCATGTGAGTTTTATCTAAATTGATTATAAATATGAATTCGAATTCGAGTTATTTTATTCATAATAATTATTATAATAAATTATGCTTACGTTAAAAAATTCAAATTAAATTAACATGAATTAATTTTATTCAATAATTCGCTATTTTGTGTAATAATGTGTTTTTAACTCCTAAATCGGTCTCAATTAGGTAAACGTCACTTATGTCAAGGTGACACTAGACTAAACCAATCTAAATTACAATTATAGCTAGAACTCATCTAAAGTTTATGATATTATACGAATATCGAGTTGTGTTGATATATATTAAAACTATTTAACATTAAAATACTATATTTTGACCGCCAGGAGTATAAAAAAAATATTAATGGTAGGTACTAAGAATTATTATTATTTGTATTATAGTTTTGTAACTTTGGAGATAGTTTTAAAAGTTTGTTGATAAGAATTGTGGTATTTATTTCCAAAAGATTTTGGACTAATAACATGACTTAATAAATACAATATGTAGTTCTTATTCCTTATTAATTGTATTAAGATTTATTTTAGTTGGTAAACATGGTTTCAAAACATTGAATATAAAATAGAATGCATAGTTAATTATGTATGGTAATGTGGCATATGTATTTAATTTTCTAATGATGTTTTACATTTAAGTGGCACTTAGCACCATATTTAATAAATTTGTTATTAATAATTGGGGACAATGTAAATAAGATATTAGATTCATAATTGTTGGATTAAAGTATTAAAACTCATTCTAATTCAATGGAAATTTCCATCCATTTATTCAGTAGACCTTTTCTCTAAAAGAATTGTTGTGAATTAACTTGCATCATATGCAATACATACATATTTTTTACATACATTGTTTTGATAACCTGGATTTTACCTTACACAATTTCTTTCTTCATTTGATTTAATTCCTAAATCTTTTCAAGTTAAAATCAACCCTTATATTAGGTCTATATTATATATTATATTAAGTCTATATTAATTACAATTGACTAAAGAAATATGGCTGTCACATAATCTTACAAATTGATCATGATGTCAGCGGGTTATCCACTGCTGAACATATGGCCCCGAGCAATCGTCACAGTGGCCTGCCGGAAGTATTATGCATTCATTCCATCTTGTGGGTAAAAATCCCTTACTGCACTTTCCTGGATGTAGTCACTATTTGAGAATCTGTCCTAATGGATATCTGCCTATGTATGAGCTATGTGTCCTGTCTATTGCCACTTCAGCTTGCTAATCCGGTGTGCTATGTCAGTCATTTTAGTTTTACAAACCTTGTTTCTGTTTCAATTACATTGTAAAACACCTATCACCTTTTGTTATTTTGTTATCATAGAAATAGTATGA
This sequence comes from Tinea trinotella, assembly GCA_905220615.1. Taxonomy (NCBI): domain Eukaryota; kingdom Metazoa; phylum Arthropoda; class Insecta; order Lepidoptera; family Tineidae; genus Tinea; species Tinea trinotella. The sequence goes on from HG992305.1 coordinate 9,985,528, forward strand.
CCAAAGTACATAAATCAAATACATTGGTACCGGCAAGTGGTTTGAAACGAACTACACCTCAGTCGTCTCAAATAGCCTTCTCTATAGCTTCAAAGTCAAACTTATTAATAAGGTCCATACCTATAGTTACATTTCAAACAAGACTTTCTACCTATTTTAAGCAAGCAAGGGGAAGTTCAAGAGCACCAACAACTGAAAAAAAGCCGATGTATTTTAGGGCTGGCCAAATTATTTTATAGCAATTATACAGGGTTGCACCTCATAGTATCATTAATGATCTAACATATTCAACACTGAAGCAATAATATTAATATTAGACACGTCTTTCAAAATAAAACTAATATTTGACAGTTACAGATAAGCAGATAGCAGAGCGCCTCTTTTCATGATCCATGATTCCACAAACTATATTTTTTAGTATGGAATATAATATTATATTTAGTTCTAAAATTTAAGCCACTTTTAAACATCCGTCATGCTTACCACTAGGCAAGTCAAATGTCGAGTCACAATATAAAAAAATGTAGAAATGTTAGACGTCAGTTTATTTGAGTCCCTGATTTGATAGGGGATCACTTTTATATTAATTATTTTACTGTAAGATTGTATATAAGAAAATGAAAATTAAAAAGTAACCATATTATAATATCTTTGTTACAGATCCTTGAGCTGCATAATCATTTTAACATCTTAATTTATTCAAACAATATATCAATATTTAAATTGAAATGTGAAGAAAATTATATAAGACATGATTTACATTATAATAATAAATCAAGTATATATGACTACACCTCCTGATATAGTATTAACATAACATATTGATAACTTAGCGTAATGTTTTAAAAATTATATATCACTTTTACAATGTAAGTGCCTTAACACTTCGTCCATTTATTATTAAGGAAATTGCATCACAAAAATTTATAATAAAAATATAATAAATATAAATTATATAATAATTTTATGTTATAGTTAATTATATAATAATTATATACTGCTAGATTATATGAATAAATAAGTAATATCAGCACATTTAAATATCACATATAAATATCTCACATACTATGGAAAATAAGGATAAGAAGAAAGATGAGGCTGATACCTCTAGTGATGGAAACACAACAGAAGTGAGTAATGATTCAGAAGTGGTTAATCAGGACCTAATTAATTCCATAAATTACAATACAATCACATCTCTAGCGGCACTTAAAGATATTCTGCAAGGTGATACAACTAATACAATAGAAGCAGACAATTTTTTTCAACACTACTTTATGAATCATTGCAATAATTTGTCAAGTAGGAACTCTATTTCACCATTTGTTTACCCTGAGAGAAGGCGTTTATCTGAATGCCTAGAAGAGGATGAAGACAATGAGAAAACAAAGAAAGAATTTGACCAAGCATCTACATCACAAACTAAGCGCAAGTCATCTAAATCACAAAAATTAGATGCCAAGGGAGATTCCTATTTAGGTAAAGAAAATGTGGAAGGAGGTGAATGTGCATCAGATGAATCTGTAGACAATGATGAGTCTCATAAACGGACAGTGGTAGGAGTGAAACATAAGTTTTTAGTTACACCGACACAACCTAAGGACGAAACGGTAGAGAAACCATTGCTACCGCAATCTCATAATGCTCATACAGTACACTTTGGTACAAAGGGTGCCGAAGAAATTAGACCAAATGTAAAAACCATTTTTGATCCATTGAATCTCCGCCGCGATAAGAAATATTTTGACAGTAGTTTAATTGAAATTAGATCGACGGTTGATGAATTAAATACTACAAATGAAGATATATGGGTTAAGAGAGAAGATCCAAAGCCTGTAAGTTTGTTAATATTATTATATTAAAAATTGTTGTTTATGCTGGATAACATTAGCAGACCAGTGTATGGACTATACATTTCATACTGGTTATAATACATGTTTCATCAATACATTCAGCTATTAAGATTTTTGTCGCCCCGATTCTGTGATCGTTTGAATCATATATTTAGTTATTATTAAATAGGTAAATGAGTACAACGATTGAATATTTCTTTTAAACATAACTTATTTCGCGTGTTTATTTTAGAGTCCTGTTAAAAGAGTTGTTCGTGTTGCTGAGGAGCCTGTGAACAATGCACCAGTGCACAAAGGAACTCGTAGAGTATCCCTTGATGATGCTGGAAGAGCTAGGGCTTCATCATTTAGTTCTCGAAAGGATAGAGGAATTATTAGAAAGTTCTCTCAGGATAAAAAGGAAAAAAAGAAGAAGAGTAAAAGTAAAGGTAAATATTTATTAATAAAAATTAAATTGCATTTATTATTACCTATATTATTATATAGATTGAAAGGAATGATTAAGGAATGGCAGAGGAATCTGATGTCATGGAAAGATCTGAGGCAGCAGTGGTACTTGCTATAAATGCCTGTCAAAGCTATACGCTTGAGGGACTTGGATTGGACATATTTAGGAAGTTCGCTCTATTTTACAAATGATCACGAGTTCATTTGTTAGTTACTATCGATTAGTTCTACATAGGAGCTTCATAACCGCGGCTAACTAACTTACCTATTTTTTTTATTTTTTTTTATTGTGACTCAACATATGACAGCACCCCGCTTGATGTTAAGCCAAAGTGTGGTCCATGAATGAATGTCACTGCTACTACAATTCAATAACTATGAGTAGCAATCACATCCACTATGCCGGCCTAGATGGAACCGGCAACTTACAAGCTGATCCCGAAACGTGACCAAATCACTTCACGGTCTGTATACTTGTAAGTGGTGGTACTACCCCGGATCGGCAGACTGGGACCATCAGTCTTATATCCTTTCTCGTACCTAAATGTAATAAAATTATTAAGTTTTATTGATATACGACATGACATAAGTTTCATTGATATACAGTTTAACACCGAATATATTTTGTACAAAATATTAGGTGCTATGTTTTCGATATTACTTACATGCCTACTATCGGGTCCGACTGTAACGGCCACTCCTTGCTCATTTTCGAAAAGCTGAGGCAGCCATTTGATTGAAATTATTTTCCATCATTAACCGGAAGGATTATACTTTCAAATAAAAAAAGAAATTTGAAAAAATATTCAGTAGTTTTTTCTTATTGCATTTTCAAAAAAAAAAAGTTATTTGGCGGACCTGATATTTGTCTATTTTATGGCTTGATGACTAATATCATGAAGAACATTAAGGTATCATTTGGTTGTTACATATTAATTAATACTTCTCACATCTATGCTATTAACCTAAATGTCACAATTGAAGTAATTGTGTACTTCTGTACATATTTATATAACGAGGAAAAGCAAATTATAACGGGTTCTTTAAGGGGATTTAGATCTCCATGTGTTAGTAATGGTATCCGTTGATGATATTTATTATCTATTGTATTTTTTAATTATTAGAACGGCCTTAATTAATTATTCAATAACAGCATGTCTCTCTTTTTAGATTTTGCGCGAACATTAATAAGAATTAAATAAATTTTATGCTGCTTACTATTGCGTTTATTTTTTGTTATTGATTTTACATTTTTTTTATTATTCCGACGTTTTGAGAGCTTGGCTGCCATGAGTCTCTCCGTGACCACGATAACCAAAAATAAACTCCATAGTAAGCCGCATTTTTTTTTTAAATTCACCAAGTAGCTCATTTGCTATTACGACCTAAGAATTGTTTATTATTAAACAAGTTGTTTTCTTTAGTTTAGCGATCTGACAAGAATAATTTCTTTGGTAATTTTATTCACTTTCCAGCAAATTCTTGCCTCAACATCACATTTGTATTCATACCCAATACCTCAATTTTAGTTTCTGAGAAAGAGAAATGAAATTAAAAATATGTTCGATCATTGGATTGCTCCATGCAAACAAAATACGAAAAAGATGTTGACGAGTAATATGACCTTGCAGTCGGAATGCGCTGTTCTTGCGTCAGAATTTTACCGTGGATTATTTAGGTTTGTCATGAATATAGGATCGCAGTTACAATATTATGTGCACTTTGTCCCAACAAAATGGATGAAAAATTATAATAAATAGATAGACGTGACTATTTTATTAATTTATTGTGTTTTTTTAGATGAAGTCGATGGATTGTCAAGCAGTGTTAATTCAGTTACTGACAAACCAGAGTGGGGGTCTGCTGATGATGTTGGTAATACTATGTACCAACAGACTATTCATGGTATGATTTTGTTTAACAATAATAATGATAATAATAACTACTACAGTTAAATAATTCCAAGTAGCAGTTTGTTGCGCGTAAAGTCCCGGGTTCGATTCCCGGTCGGAGCAAATATTCGTTTCATAGCTTTTTTTGTAATATTTAATAATATTTAATATTTGTTATTAAAAAAAAGATGGATATTTGCTTCGGGTCTGGTTATCAGTAGTACCCAGTCTGCCGATCCAGGGTAGTACCACCACTGTTGTTTTTTTTATTATTGTGACTCGACATATGACAGCACCCTGTTTGATGTTAGGCTGGAGTGTGGTCCATGAATGAATGTCACTGCTACTACAATTCAATAACTATGGCCAAATCACGTTGCTCACACAAATCACTTCACGGTCTGTATACTTGTAAGTGGTGGTACTACCCCGGATCGGCAGACTGGGTACATCACTCTCTCTCTATTCTATTATTCTCTCTCTAGTATTCGTTGAGTTTAATTTATAAACATCTGTTTTCAGGCACTTCAGGGGTAAGCAGACGACCTGCTCTTTTTAATAACTTTAAATCAAACAAAAAAGGTGAATCTAAAAGACAACCTTCACTTATACAACAAGTCGTGGTAGCTGTTCAGGTAATTAATTTTTTTTTTTATTTTAATTTATTGTGACACGCCATCTGACCTCGTCCCGCCTGATGATAAGCTAAACATGACTAAGCTACTAAACCTACTTATTTCATAGATATTTGATTCTACATCTGACCTATACTTGCCTGTTAGTAAGAAAGGGCAACTCATACCAAGTACGTCGACAACCAAATAAACAATTTTATTATACGGTTATCTCAGTCACCGTCGGTATGACATTTTTATTGTTTTACGACATCAGACCTCGACCTCCATCATGAAGGTTAAGGAGTTTTAACGACTGAAAAAATCGAGTCAGTTCACGGCTGCTTTAGTCGCTGTCACTATGCAAAGGTGCTTCTACAGGCCATGTATTCTGGCAAATAAAGACATTTCATTTCATTTCATCGCTTGAAGGATGGGGAGAATACATGGGCTGGTAAAGCATTCCACTATTTTTATTAAGACGCGACGTCTGCCCTTGACTTGTCTAATCGTAAGCAAGGGAAAGTTCAAAAGCGCAGACGACTGTTCTGTTCTACGGCTGCCTCAGTCGGTCAAAGTTGTAGTCATCATTATCAATTTCACGCCTAAATTCCTACAGGGAAAAGCAGAGACAACAGAGCGCCACTTTCCACGAGCCTTACACGATCGAAGGAAGCGTCATTGCAGTAAAAGAAAAAATAGATTGTTCCATCTGAACACATTCGTATTCTATAAATAATTATTATGAATGTATTTTAAATTGATTTGACCTCGTTAATAATGATTGTACAGTTAATATCTCACATACAAGTACTGGAAACCAACTATTTTGTTATAAGCACTGGTAGGCAGTAGTATTAAGTTTCGGGATCAACTTAAAAGTTGCTGGTTGCTAGTGGATAGTGGAAAGATAGTGGATGCTACTGCTTCTTGCAGATATGTCAGTCATTGTGGAAGTAGTCGTATAAATTAATCGGCCTCAATATCAGGCGGGTGGGTGTCAAGCCCCTATTTCTTTTTATTCCATATTGTTTTTATTTATTTATTTATGATGTGAATGGATGCGTTAACAACCCAACAGGGTATATCCCGACCGAATTGGAGACATCCTAAATAAAGCTGGGTGCCGTAGAGTTTGTATAAAGAGAGTTGAGGAAAAGCACTTAAGGGATGCGAGGGAGTTGTGTCAGGATTGTGGAAAGTGGCGTTCCATTGTCTCTGCATATCTTTGTAGGAAAAAAGGTTGATTGATTTATTTATAAGCTACAAGATATCAAATTAGCAAATAATGGTGTCAGGATCGTGGAAAGTCTCGCTCTTTTGTTCATTAAGTTTAGTTGTCTAAGTTTAGTTAGCATAACGCTAGACTAGTTCTGCAATGTAGAATCCTTGACAAACAAAACAAGACATTAATGCGCCTTATTAGATAAGGGTTAAATTTCTATAAAATTAGAAGTATGCCTATTTTTGTTATTAAAAGTGTCTCTTATTTTAGGATCTCTAGTGATCCAACATACACAATCAAAGAGCGTGAATTTCATTTAAAATATACAAATTTCATATGATTTGTTTTCTTTCTAGAATATCGGAAAATCGTCGGAGAAAAAAGAGTCCAGCCATGAACCGAAAAAGGAGATTAAAGAAAAGGATAACAAAGTATATGAACCAACTTCTAAGGATGGTTCTGCACATCCACACGCTGGCAGTGATGCCAAGGTATAGATATAAACTGTATATAACGAAACACAACGAAATAAAAACAAAATGGCGGCAAATGATTCTTCATATATTGTCCCCGGCAGTTGTTATTGCGCTGAAACCCTATCATACCGATATTTGTTTTGGTGGTGGTATTGGCCAATGCCAGTACAGTCCTACGTCAACTATGAATACAAGCGCGTGAAAGTAGGGGGACGTGAAGAAACAAAATTCGTTATGTGTGTATCTTCCACCGCACGTCGCGGTCACAGCTTTTATGATACCAAACAAATCTTACAATTAAATTAACAAAGTTTATGGCACACCATAAATACTAAATGACAGTCAGCTACGCGCGAAGGTGTTTCGGTATTAGCTTGAATGTTGTCGGTTACAAATAGGCCGGCATAGTCAATGCGGCTGCTATTTGCATTTATTTAAATGTAGTGGCTATCGCCTTCTTTAATGGACCGCATTCCTACCTAACACTAAGCAGGGTATATGAAGTACCTTTTCAAACCACAAAAAAATATATAAATAGGAAGGCCACCTAGCCGTAGTCGCTATTGGTCAATAAAACTAAGTGTATAGTATAGTCGCGATTTTAAGTCTTTTTTTTTTTTTTTTTTTATTGTGACTCGACATATGACAGCACCCCGCTTGATGTTAAGCCAAAGTGTGGTCCATGAATGAATGTGACTACTACTACAATACAATAACTGTGAGTAGCAATCACATCCACTATGCCGGCCTAGATGGAACCGGCAACTTACAAGCTGATCCCGAAACGTGACTAAATCACTTCACGGTCTGTATACTTGTAAGTGGTGGTACTACCCCGGATCGGCAGACTGGGTGCCACTGCCTACCACTCTTTGATAACCAGACCCGAAGCAAATATCCATCTCTTTTTTTTTTATTAACAAATATTTGCAATATTTAATACTATTAAATCTTACAAATAAAAGCTATGAAACAAATATTTGCTCCGACCGGGGATCGAACCCGGGACTTTACGCGCAACAAACCAGTCGCTAAACCGTTCGTCCACGCCTGTCGTCAAATCAATCAACTCGTCAATCGATTGTTTCCAAGTAAACAAATCCAAATAATTTTATTTCAGGTTTGTTCACACAAACAGTTTACTTGATATTGGTGCAGGCACCATCATATGCAAGCATTGTTACTCAGTATTTAAGGCGACCGTGGTGTAGAGGCAACCGAGAGCACGGGTTCAAAACCACTTGCCGGTACCAATGTATATTTGATATATGTACTTTGGTCGTCATTTTTCTATGATACAGGCACTTTAGTATAGATATCACTAGTAGATTTAATATATCGATAAGTAAAAAGTACGAAATATATTAATAATACATTTTTTTCACAGTATTACCACACAATGACTGCGGCTGCTCAAAGGAGGCCATCCAGTGCGATTGCTAAAGTAATGGACGTATTTAGAAGTCGACCAAGTAGTGCAAACGAAGCAGCTGATAAAAGGAAAGCGGTAAGTGCAAATTTGATTTATTATGGTCCGTATAGATCGAATGCTTAAGTCGTTTTAGCTATGCAGCTTACTTTTTACAAGGTGTAGTCGGTTAGTGTGGCCAGATGTAATAATGTAATAATGTGGTAAATATTTGTTATATAATAAAATCTTTAACCTGCTAATGAAAATACGGTGCCTAGTAAATAAAATGATTACAGTAACATATAAAGATATATTTATAAAAATATGGTTTTATAACAATATGAACTAAAAAGTTAATAATATATCTCAATAGATCTATGACTAGATCCATATTGGCTCTAGAGGGAATGTTTTAGAGCTAATTCTGATTGTTGAGCTTTCTTTGTAGATTCAGTAATCAATCTATGATGAACGTTCGATAATTACAGACTTTTGGATATGACGAACACCGAAACGTTTATAGAAAAATAGTGGCAGATACCGCAGACTGGCAGTAGGGTAGTAATTCGAGGTCTAGCATTAAAAATGTAGTAAAACTTCGTAAAACAAGTAAAAAAGTGCGCCATGCCAATTAAGTTCCCCAACGACCCCACAAAGATAGATCTTGCTGGCAGACAATTTCCCTAACCACCCCTAACATAGTTCGTTTGCCTTGCTGAATAGTGATACACTTGCTACGTAAATAAAACTATAGTTAAAAATTCTAAAAAACACGCATATATGTTAATGTAAACTAAAAAGTAAATAAATGGTAAGCAAGAGGAGGTCCATTAACGCCGACGACTGAAAAAACTTAAATGATATTATTGTATTGTCATTAGTTTTTAATACGTGTTTAAATTTTCAAATTATGCAGACCTCTAGAAGTAGGTGAAAATTACTTTAAAAGATTCTGTTACATAGTTACTTACATACATACAAGTCAAGCTAATAAAAGCGTGTTATTAAGTAAAAATGAAACATTTAAAACGGTTTTGTCTTGAAGCAAACGAAACAGTTTTGGAGGGGAGGAAAAGGGGGAAAATATCTGCCAGGAACGTCTATCGTTTGTAAGGTCGTTGGAGAACTTATTCGGCATTTTTTATCACTACTTGTTTTACGAAGTTACGCAATATTTTCAATGCTAGATCTAGAATTACCACCCTACTGCCAGTCTGCCACTATTTTTCCATAAACGTGCATAGTTTAACAAGAAAAGTGCACTTCATTGTAGTTAAGATCCACTTTTTTTCGAGTGCTCCAACCCCACCCCGCTCTTTAAAACCACCATGAAAAAAATCTGCCACTATTTTTCCTCGTGAGTAAAAAAATGGATCATGCGACTCCCCCTCTCTTTCTTGAAATGGCCGCTCTGCCCCAAAATGTCATATAAGAAAATAAACACAAAATCGATTTAGGAGTTTATATAACAAACGGCAGACAGTTAGTGTTTATGGATTTACTGACGCGCTATATCCTAGACTATAGCCTTGCCATAGCCCTTGTGGACTACAAAGGACGTTGTCCATGGCTCTTTGGAACATAGCCCTGTTTTAAGCCCAAATGGAATCATATTAAATTCGTGATGGCCAAAAGGCGTACTAAAAGCTGTTGCCTGTATTTCTTATAAAGCTTTAATTGGTGGTAAAAATGGTAAATTTAAAATATCACAATGAGACGCGCTGATTTTTGAAAACGAATCCTGCCAAGTCCTCTAGTATAGAATAACGTACTATCCGTGTCAATAATAAAATCTGGTATGCGAATGTATGGCAGATTTAAGCGAATGGTACAATTTTAAATTATTATCCATTCCAGATCTGGTAACACTATTGCCTACCATTCATTGCTAAGCACCCGACGCAAATATCCCTCTTTTTTTTATTAACGAATATTTACAATATTTAATATAATTATTTAATATTACAAATCAAAACTATAAAACAATTATTTGCTCCGACCAGAAATCGAACCCGGAACTTTACGCGCAGTAAACCAATCGCTGACCGGCCACGGCCACGCCTGTCGTCAAAAGTTTGTCGCAATAATAATCGTTACCGTTTTCAGCCATTCACAGGTTGCACATTCTCATTGTCGACGTAATTTGTTTTATAATTTTTAAAGTAAAGTATATTTTTATTTTATAATTTTATATCAAAGATACATTGGTACCGGTGAGTAGTTTTGAACCCGTGCTCTCGGTTTGCGTAATCATTGCACTGACACTACACCACGGTCGTCTTTTAATAGGCCATTGGTTGTTTTTATAATTATTTAGTGTTTATTTTTTTATTTATACACATCTGTACTAAGCTACTTAAGTGTTTGTATCACAGAAACAGGACAACCAAAGTACATATATCACAGATATATTGGTACCGGTGGGTGGTTTCCAACTCGTGCTCTCGGTTTGCGTAACCATTGCACTGCCACTACACCACGGTCGCCTTTAATTATTTATTTCGCAATTTCTTGCTTGCGACGAATTATTTCAGAAGTTGAATCAACTATTTCTACTTTGATTGAAAATTAGCTATGTATTATAATTATTTTGCGCGTAATTATTAAATTACGTTTGGGTTGAATGAACTGTACTGGTTATTAATATAGTTATTCAATTTTTTTTATACACTACTTGTATATTGTAATATAGCGGCGCTTCATTGCCTCTTCTATCCCTGTGGGAAAAAGGCGTGACAATTTGATTGATTGATTGATATACAACACTAGGAAATTTTCTTCTAATACGACTTTTAGGAAATCTTCGAGGTTATTTGTTATAATTTTATTATATATTTTTTACATTTCTATACTAAGCTACTAAAGTGTTTGTATCATAGAAATAGGACAACAAAAGTACATATTGAATTAAACAAATTTTATGCGGCTCACTATCGCGTTTATTTTGGTTTTGATTTTACATTTTTTTATTATTCCGACGTTTCGAGAGCTTTGCAGCCATCGTGGTCACGGAGAGACTAATTTGTTTAATTAATTAAATGTTTAATGAATTAAAATTTGTTTAATTCAATAATCAATGTTCGCGAAAATACTAAAAGTACATAATATATCAAAGATACATTGGTACCGGTGAGTGGTTTCGAACCCGTGCACTCGGCTTGCGTAACCCTTGTTGCATTGCCACTACACCACGGTCGCCTTATTATTTATTTTATTTTATTGCGACTCGACATACGACTGCAACCCGCTTGATGTCAAGCTGGAGTGTGGTCCATGAATGGATGTCACTGCTACTACAATTCAATAACTGTAAGTAGCAATTACATCCACTATGCCGGCCTAGTTGGAACCCGCAACTTACAAGCTGATCCCGAAACGCGACCAAATCACTTCATCGTCTGTATACAGGACATGTAAGTGGTGGTACTACCCCGAATCGGCAGACTGGGTACCACTGTCTACCACTATTTGATAACCAAACCCGAAGCAAATATCAGCCTCTCTTTTTTTATTAAGAAATATTTGCGATATTTAATATAATTATTAAATATTACAAATAAAAGCTGTAAAACAAATTTTGTTTCGACTGGGAACCGAACCCGAGACTTTACGCGCAACAAACCAATCGGTAATCGTTCGGTTACGCCGGTCGTCATATATTCACTTTTCCTAATAAACAATTATGATAATCTGGTGTCTCCATTAAATTCAGGTATTATTATGAGTAATATGGATTTTGTAATGCCTTTCATTATATATATATATATATATATATATATATATATTGTAAATTGGTATAACATCAATAAAATAATTTAAAAAAGGGGTCGTTGTGGGACTGGCAGATGTAAATAATAAAAAAAATGTATAAAAAATATGCATCAAAGGATGATTTATTAAAGAGAATAAACCATGACCTTTACTTTGTACACTTTGGCCGTGACCTTTACTTGATATGTAGCTCCTTAAGTCTTATGAATACCACCTCCTGTAGAGTCTCGCCAAGAATCTGACTTCTGTCGTTCTTTACTAAGACAGCCTGATGGCCTACTGGCGTATATAGCAAAGACAGCGGTGCAAGGCCACCCACCTTGCCTCCGTGCGGATCCAAGATTCGTTTCAGATAATACTATGTCTACGTGGAGCTACAATCGCACGATGTCTGAAAGTCAGTGATCCTGATGGTGTCTCATCGCTCAATTTCGCGCTTAAGTTATACGAATCATACGACATACTTCTAGGACAGCTCTGCCAAATATTTTCTCGATGCCCTAAATTTACAGTGCTGAGCAGTCTGAGTTATAGGTGATGCAGAGGTCACGCAAAACTCTGGAGCCTTTGCAGAAACATTTCGGCTTTATGCGAAGTAGCCTCTGTCCACTGTGGCGTCGTCTACATGAATGCTGAATCCAAGGTCCAGCATGTTGTTGTAGGATCGACGAGCGAGAGCTCAGAGCACTGAGGGACGCCAGCATTCACCGACATCGTGCAAGCTGCGCTTCAATTCACTAGCATGCGTTTGGATCGCCCACGCAGGAAGTCTGCTATTCAGCCACGCAGATCAATAGACCATATGCACCGGGGTTAGAATCAAAAAAAATTGAAGTTAATAATAACTGAGATTAAAAGTTATATTTAACGGCGTAATCAATAGTTAAATGCGGAAATAAAATGTTTTTGTATTTTTATAAATTGTTTTGTTTATTCCGTCTTTTAATGTAGTAAGGCGCAATTTCCTGCGATTATATTGCTCTCCCTATGACTATTACTAAAACATTTGTTATCACCCAAGTCATATATTACACAGTACCTATTGTTATACAAAATAACTATTATTAGACTCAAGACACGAATTATATTGTGTGATTTACTTATTATTTAGCATTTTGGCATATTTTATGATACATTCGGATTTAAATATCTTATCGACTTATTCTAAAAGTGTTCTCCTAAATGATTGCTATGATTGAACACATTAACATCGGGTGCGGTTGTTTTGATAAACATCTCCACAGCCGACAGGAAACTGCATCCTAATTCGTTAACAGATGCCGGTTTGTTGAATAGTTGCGGACATTCGAGTACGGTTCCATTGTCACTTTGCCGTGTTGCATAAGCTAACTCGTGATGTTCGCGCTCCATCGATACGTTATCACTGTAGTGGATGGCAGTGCGTTCGTAAATGCCACCGCGTCAGCTCGCCGTCTGTACGCGCGATGACAACATGCCCCAGTGTTTGTTTAGCTACTTATATTACACACCAATTGTTAAAACAATGTTTACCGAAAAATATTTAAGGGCATAACTTACAAATAAAATGTTCTTAGCAGTGACTAATGTGCAGTGGTAATTGAGGTTTTGCTAATGCAAAGGGATGGCGAATTTCTTTAAATGGATGAAAGGCAGACGTGATGATGATATTTATTATGTTAAAAAGCCGCGGAGTAGGTCACTGGACCCTCGCTCACTAGAAATCAGTGGTATTAGATTCGTAGCTCAACAACATGAACAACAACAACAACAGCAGGGACAAGAACAACAACAACAAACCCAAGAGGTACACTCTCCAATTTAATTTACGTTTCGAATTTGTATCTTATCAGTTTATCAAGGTTATTGGTTGTTTCACATAGGTATTTTTTAAAACACGTAAACAAGAAGTTGTCTTTGTATCAGTTAGTGGCCACCTACGTTCATTTGTAAACCGTCTTTTAATTTTATATTATCGCAAAACGTCATCAGCTACAAGGCCGCCCGGCCGGTAGATAGACCTGGCGGCAGTCCTAGGAGCTGTCATAGTTAATATGTTAGCTAAATATCTATTAAGTATGGCACACAATATCTGATCATATCTTCGTCAATAAATTAAGTTAGGTTTGATAAGGTATACTCGTATCTCGCAAAGTATCGAGTATTTATTACCTTGATCATTTAGACAGCATTGTTTATTTAATTATGAGGTGACATGATCCAATCAATGTATTGAATATGACTAAATGATAATTTAATTCTTCATTATGATAGTTCATCCTCAAATTACGGAGTACATATTCTTTGTCGGGTTGAGATACATAAAAATACTTAATATAATGACAAAAATCCTTGCTATAGTCTTAGATTTTTAAGACGAGATAGTAGGGGAAACGTTATAGTCACAGGAAAACGTTCCTAGGAGACAATCCATAACTTTTTGAGATCACAGGTTTTGAAAAAAAAAAGTACAGTCAGCAAGAAAATCATAATTTTACACAAAAACTTTTGCTCCTAATTGATCCTGTTTCTTATAAGGATTAAAATTCCCTACTGTACCAACTGAGGTTTGAGTACTAGAAATGTCAGAAATCCTAAAAAAGATTTTTCCATATATTTTGTAGGAGAAATCAACTCGATATATTCTTTGTCGGCAAACGGTCCTATTTATGATGTGATCAGAATACTCTGAAGCCAACTGAAGTTTGAGTACAGAAACTACGATAAGTCACATGACCTTACATGCAAGCACCTTAAGCAGGGAGCATAAGATGAATTTTTACATTTTTTGTTAAGCCGGCCTCGTGTATACTGGACCTAGAGCGAAAAGTGCTTACCCAAGTAAGAAATCATAGTTGCATCGACAATCTTCTACAACATGAGAACTAACACAAGTGAAAAAAATGAAACATTATAAAAGTGTGATTCTGACGGCGACTGCAGACTGCAATACTTGTTTGTATGAGATTGATTTCGTGCAAGGAGACACTATTGCGAAAATCAGCATTTGCTATGTAAAGTAATAGATTATAAATATTATGTTTGGAAACAATATTAACGCGGCGGCTGCAGACTAGTGTCGCATGCGCGGAATCAATCTCATACAAACAAGTAGTGCAGTCTGCGGTCGGCAGTCGCCGGTGAAATCAAACCTTAACATGTATTTTTAAACACGTAAATGGGTAACATTTAGGTGATCTATAAAATAAATTGCTCAAATGACTGGGCTGCAAGGCCGATTAGTTGGACCGTGTAACTATCAAACTATTCCAAATTGCTTAAACAAATTGAAACCCGTAAGGTGGCTGTTTTGTGGCTTAGCGCAATTCGCCTGAAAATAAACTTTTGGGAGCCATGCATCGAATCAAGAGTTCGACTTTACCCAACACCAATAGTTTAACCCCGAGAGGATTTTTTCTAAAACAATAATAGTGGTGATTTCGTCGGTTGTACATTCTATCTTTTCTTCTTTAATCTATAGTATATACTTTTAAAATTCATTATCTTTACTTATATTTTTTCTTAATAAAATATAAAAATGACCTAAAGATATTCGAACGGAAGTGGAATTAGAAAAAAATTACTTACTGTTTTGAGTCAGTCTTGTTTATAGCGGATCTATCTGGACTATAAAGTTTGGCCAATGTAGAAGTCTAACTCTTTTACCAAAATGTATAGAAAAAGATTTTCGCGATTACTGTTTTTTTTCTAGTACTCTAACTATAGTCGATCCAGCAGACTTTTAATCCTTACAAGAAACAGGTTTCAATGGCATTAAAAAAGTTTTTGTGTTGGTTAACCATTTTATTGCTGACTGTACATTTTTTTTCCGAAATATGTGAATGCATTTCAGCATAACTCATAAACTTAATGATGGTATCCTAGGATCGTAGAACTATTAAATATAACTGTTCTAATAATCCCGTCTCAAAAATCAACTTATTGTTATAACTAACTACTAATATTGTTATCCTGTTTTGTTTTACGCACCAATTTATTCAAATAAAAGTTAATGCCTGCATTGTTGTAATGTAGCGGCTTCTGAACTATGGACTTTCGCGCTCATAAAATTCCTAAACCACCTATTATTATTACAATATGTTGTTATTTTCTTTAATATAGCATCGTATGATATGTCATCGACATAAATATTACACTATACGCAATGGGGGCCCGTTTGCGTATTGCAGGTTACTATTACTAATCAAGGAATATTTAACGATCTGACAATTTTATATTTTCATAGTTATTTACTAAGAATAAATCTCATGTGAATGGATGCGTTAAACGAGCCAGGCCCAAATCGGAGACATCCTCAAGAAAGCTAGGTTGCCTAGTGCCCATAACCATAGAGCTTGTATGAAGAGAATTATGAATGTGAAGGAAGCGAGGGAGTTGAGTCAGGTTCGTGGCAAGTGGTGCTCCATTGTCTCTGCCTATCCCTGTGGGGAAAAGGTGTGATAATTTGATTGATTGATTGATATTTACTCAGATCATATAAGTATAGATCATATAATATATCATATGATCTGAAGTTATTTATATCCGATTTAGTATTACCATCCATGTACTAGGTAAACATGGACCATATACGTTGGCATATTCAATGCAGTATACACTAAAATTTTATTACGCCGAAAATTGATTGTTATTACGTCTTATTATTGTAGACTTCTTATTTTTGTCTACATAAGAATCTCAGATGTAGCGCGTCAATAATTTTGGCAATTTAATTTCCACATATATTTCTACATGGTTTTGGATTCTAAACTAAAGTATTTAACGTGCTGTGTCATAGAAACAGGACGTTTGGTCGTCCTGTTTACATATATTGAAGATAAAGTACATACATACATTGGTACTGGCAAGGGGATTTTAAACCGCGGGTTCTCGGTTACCACTACACCACGGTCGCATTTTTTATAATAATATTCTTTGATATTCTATAATTCGTACCAATTTGACCGTGCTTTTCTAAACAAACGGCGATAAACATGTATTATGCCTTTTTTCCAAAAATATATCTTAAAACTCTGATCCAACAAGTCGCATCGTTTTGTTCATTTATTTGATGCGCATTTTTCTATACCGAATCACTTTTCTTTGTAAGACGCGAAGTTTTCTTATAAAACGGATAAAAACTATTTTGACAAGCTTATAACGCGGATAACCTTAGTGTATAAAAAATAGAAAATCACAGGAATGAATCACAGGTTTAAAAAAAGGAGAATAATAATATATTAAAGTAAGGGGCAAAACAATTTAGAGTAGAATAACACTCGTTGCATTTTGTTTGTCGTGACTCAACATATAGCTTCGACTTGCATGACGGTAAGCAAGGGGAGGTCTAAGAGCGCCAACGAATGAAATAGTTAACTCGACTGACGCAGTTCACGGTTACCTCAGTCACGGTAAGGTTTCCTCAGCCCAGAGTGGGCATGCACCTTGCTGAGTCATGCGTAGGCAGGGTCAGGCATGGGCGGGCCCGCGTGGTCAGTCCTTTGGGACCCCAACTTCACGACATTGTGTGCGTTGAAGTCCTCCAAGAGCACGACCTCCGCGGTAGACAACCGCTCGAGCGCGTAAATTGTCGCCCGACTCAGATAATCGAAGAGCTGGGCCGTTTCCGAATACCCACATGTATCCCGGCGGTGTGGAATTGCTGATCCGTCATGAGTTGATAATTTATTTCGTACAAAACAGAAACATTACCTAGATGTAAACTAATTGTTTAAAATATATTTTAACCTCTTTATTTGAAACACAATGCTAAATTAGGTATTTCTTTGCAATATATTCTTCATTATTTTTGTGTTATGAAATATTGCCCGTCAGTATCGATCATATATTATTCATAAGGCGACAGGGATGTAGTGGCAGTGCATTGGTTACGCAAGCCGAGAGCTCGGGTTTGAAACCACTCACCGGTACCAATGTATCTTTGACTTATGAATACGTTCGGTTGAAATGTATAAAAAAATAGATAAAATGTATAAATAAATAAATAGATACACAGTCCCATAATAAATAATGTCATAAAGTATTCGCGCGTCAGGATTCACTTACACTAATATAAATTGTGTAAGTGAATTGAATGTGAATTGTAAACTTAACCTTACCACATTGTTTTAAAGTATAAACTTGTCTTCGGAAATGCAAGTCCAACCAACATCAATCGGACTTGCGTTTTTTTTGTCGCTTTATGTGCGGCAATTGTGTATATATATGATCGATGCCCGTCAGGATCACTTACTGACCTACAATTAGTTCAGTCTGCATCAGATTATTTTTACACATTATCTGTATTGGAATCGAACATAAAAAAAAAACTCCTGACCAGTTTTGAAATTATTTCATAACAAATTTGTTATCCTTTGATATTTTATTCGTATAATAATAACAAAAGAGATGCACAATGACGTTATCACAATAAACGATAAAGACAACATTAGTATCATCATCATTGCTAACAAAGAAATACCTTATTGTTTATAATATGATTTCTTACGTAGGTACTTTATTTAAATTCTTTGTCAAAAAGCCATAGAGAATATCTTTTCACAAAGAACAATAGGCTTAAATGACATATAACCCCCAAGTCTTTTGTTACTCGTAATATTTTTATAACTGGGCGCCTTCAACTGTTTGCATAGAACTGATGGAAATCTTGATGCTTAAGACGACATTGCGTTAACCTTGATGGATGGATGTGATAATAAAAATACTACGTCTGTAACAAAATATACTTATATATTTTTAAATTTTCATTACTTACAATTCTTTGCATTCATATTGTTTTCCACTACTCTACATAATACCTATTTAGAGCAAATACGTAGTATGTACATCCATAGAAACGTCTCATTTACGCTATGCCATAATCAAATCCAAGCCTCAGCTTTTAAACCTAACATATTGTTTTATTTCTGCGGGAAACAAAGATTTTTATTATTAAAAATATACATGTTTGTGGATTTGGATTTTGATTTGGATTTTGATTTCGATTTTGACGACAGGCGTGGACGAACGGTTTAGCAAATGGTTTGTTGCGCGTAAAGTCCCGGGTTCGAACCCCGGCCGGAGCAAATATTTGTTTCATAGCTTTTATTTGTAATATTTAATAGTATTAAATATTGCAAATATTTGTTAATAAAAAAAAAGAGATGGATATTTGCTTCGGGTCTGGTTATCAAAGAGTGGTAGGCAGCGGTACCCAGTCTGCCGATCCGGGGTAGTACCACCACTTACAAGTATACAGACCGTGAAGTGATTTGGTCACGTTTCGGGATCAGCTTGTAAGTTGCCGGTTCCATCTAGGCCGGCATAGTGGATGTGATTGCTACTCACAGTTATTGAATTGTAGTAGCAGTGACATTCATTCATGGACCACACTTTGGCCTAACATCAAGCGGGGTGCTGTCATATGTCGAGTCACAATAAAAAAAAAAAATGAGAGAAGCGAGGAAGTTGTGTCAGGATCGTGGCAAGTGGCGCTCTATTGTCTCTGCTTGTCGTATATATTAATAAACGGCCGTCAGTGTAATGGCGTCTCCTTCTGACGTTACATCTATGTGAATCGACCGTAAATAATGAACCCAAGTTATAAAGCAACAGTTCAATATTTTAGGTATGTGTTCAATATAAATTGTGAGATATATAATATAACTAGTGTGTGGTCGACTCTCAATGTGTTACCAATAAAAATTAAAAAATAAACACTACAGAAAAAAATAAAGGATTAGTTAACCAAAATAAGTTTTGGGTGATTTTCAACAGGCTATCACTTTTATGCAAAAAAAACATTATAAAAGAATTGCTTTGTCTAGTTTTCAGATCTGACTTTGATTTTTATTTAAGATTCGCGTTATGAACGAAGTATATTGTCAGTAGTCATTTAACCCCATAGTGTCCTCAAAAATGCTAAACCTATCAAAGTGCTGTGATTAGTTCCTCGAAAGTTTGATTTTATTTTTTGAACTACGCTTTTCACACGAGTCGCGCGTGTGTGTGTGTGACAAAGCTTTGAAAATTCTCAGTGTTTTTATTTTCAGAACACTCCGATTGAATATTTACTGATATCATTTGTTCATTCATTATATCCAAAGTTATACTAAATTATCCAAATATACGTTTGCATCAGAATGGCGGGTTTTATAACGAACTATTTTAAAATGTATATGCAATTGTTAATTCAATTAAACCCAAGACCCCATACAAAATGAATGATATCCTTTGAATGTGATCTCAAAACTAGACTTTAATAAAAAAAATGTAGGACTTTATCCTGGTTATAGCCCGTTCAAAATTGCCTAAAAACTGTAATTTTTAAAACGTTCCCTAATTTTTTGTTGGCAAGATTTTAACGTAGTGGGGGAACGTTTGCGCATGTACACTGGTGTGCAATAAAAAGGGGTATTGACGAAAGAAATTTATAAATGCGATGTGCATGGATCCGTTAATCGAGGCAGACCCAGGAGGGTGTTCCCCGACCAAATCAGACATCCTCAAGAAAGCTAGGTTTCCTAGTGTCCATAATCGTAGAGCTTGTATGAAGAGAATTGTGGATGTGAGGGAAACGAGGGAGTTGTGTCAGAATCGTGGCAGGTGGCGCTCCATTATATCTGCCTATTCCTGTGGGGAAAAGGCGGGACAATTTAAATTAATGACGTTTATCGCGAACTGACGCGACGGAGGACTAATATGTAGTAATAATATTAGTATGATACGAAAAGCAGTGGTCAAATTTCAGTGTACCCAAGTGTACGCGGGAGCGTGTGGATCGACTGGCCAGCCAATCGCGCGCTCGGAACTTTGTTACCTCATATAAAACACATATAAAAAACGACTTCTGCGCATCTGACTACTCTCGCCAACTTACGTGCCACGATCTATACTAGCTTTACCTGTAATATTAACCGTATCATAGACTTCTGTAAAAAAAATCTAAAGCGTATTTATTAATAAATGAAACTACTAATCTAAAATGTAATGTTAAAAATGACGACTACGAACAATTATTGAGCGTAATTACGCACTTAATCAATTAATAAAATATTTTTTAAAATAATATTTAGCTTTAATTTATATGCTATATATTTATTTCATAGTAAATTTCTTCACTATGAAATCAAAAATAAATAATGATGTACTTTATATACTTACAATTAAATTCCATTTTGTTGTAGGTTTATAATAATATATAAGCACTTTAGAAGTCCTATGGTCAAGCCGTCCTTATATCGTCTTCGAAGTAGTTTCGTAATCCTGCTGCCCAAGCCAAAGTCATAGTTTTCCAATAGCTGTGGGTTCGCAGGTTATAGCTGGTATCACCGGTTGCCGTCGCTTATACAGTGACAATAATTATTCCAGTTGTTTATTGCACGAAAGCGTCATGTGTATTTTTGACGAAGGCGCGCGCTCGGCTCGGCGCTCTCTACAAAGTCCTATCTCGATAATGGCCAATGCTACTACTAAGTGATACGGTTTTTAAAGACATTGTTAAAAAGAAAATAAATTCCAAAAAAAAAATAAAAAATGGTAATTCAGTACTTTTTCAAAGTTAGCGTTTTTTATTGTGACTCGACATCTGACCTTAACCTGTCTGTTGGTAAGCATGATGAAGGTCCAAGATTGCCGACGACTAAAAATCCACCTCAGTTCACGGCTGCCTCAGTCGCCATCACTTTGGCGGACGAAGGTGCTTCTTCATGCATCATTTTTGTGGTGATACTATCAGACTATAACTGTCATTTATTCCTAATTTGTATTAACTAGTTTTAATAACGTTCGCGGAGGATCTATAGGATTGATAATCGCTGTACAGGGCCGCCTTAAGCATATTCAGCGCCGGGGTGCGAAAGTCAAGGCTCCTCTCGCGTGGTCTCAGTGTAGTAGGTACCTATCGAAATTTATGGCGGTCAGCATGCGCCCCCTAGGACTCTGCGCCCGGGCGCACCGCACCCCTTGAACCCCCGGATAAAGACGGCCCTGTCGCTGTAGAAAAGTTGTAACGAAATATAATGTGAATTCACTGTTTATTGATTCATCTAAAACAATGTGTATTCCTTAGAAATAATATAATTGTATTACCGAATACTATTTTTATTTATTAATCGAATTATTTATTGTTTTGAGAGTAATCAATAACGAACTATATACAAATTGCACCTCTGTGTCGTTGAACTGTCACATGGTGGTTTTTACAGTGAAAGGAATATAGTATATTTGTTAATCATCTGAACAACAAATTAATATGAAATAAGTGGTTTAATCTTGCAAGACGAGCTATATGTCTTATTTTTTATGAAGATCATGTCGGAGTAAGTTATTTTACTTTCTTTCGTATATTCTAAAGTTTTGAGCGACTTTCTTTTAATAAATTTAATAATTAATTCTTTACATTATAATTTAAGATTTGTTCTCTTGAATATACAAACTATTTATTTAATTTAATGACTACTTATTCATTTTCCAGTTGCCAAATGATATGAACTATTTTATGGAGTATCGTCTGACGGGTTTAGTGTCATAGGTTCGCATCAAACAGGGGTTTAAATTCTGTTATTACCACAAAATACTATAAATTTTTACAAAACGACCATATATTCTCATGAAAGATATTAAATGTTAATAATTACAAAACATTTGGTCATTGGGGAGAATTTATCTGGAAGTTCCGGTACCTATTTGTTTATATTCAATCATCAATAAAGTGGATGATGACTTGGTTTATTACCTTGTCTTATTAAAATAAGACTAATTTCAACAGTAGTGATTTAAAACAACATTACTTAAGATTTATATTAAATAATGTATAGGAATTCCGGGGAAGATGACCCTAGTAACTTTAAGACTCTATTGTGAAGAAAATATGATGAATAAAACATTGATTTAATATAGAACATAAACTTTATTTATTATTCTTATCAGTCATTAAGTAAAATTACTTCAAAGAACGCAAACAATGTAATTTAAAACTAAAAAAAATTATCTAGGACTGGCCATCTCTCCCAGACTGTCCGGGAGTGATAGCCATAGTGGTCGGGTGAAGATTGCCAGTACTTTTTTTTGCCTTTCACTTTGCCCTTGAGATCTTTTAGCTCTATTTTTTCTTATTACCGCAATAAGAACACATGTCCTCAAACTCCGTGCAATTTTCATGCACCCAAAACATACAAATATTGCAATCTTCTGCTAATCAGCGGTTACTTCTGCTTGACTTCTAGCATATCCTATAGCATATCCCCTTCTGATTTCCTTAATGAAATATCGGAATTCGTTTTCAAAAACATTTGCACCCAATCATAGCCCGCCTTCTCAGATTTCATATTAAATCTGTGTTTGTTGTTAATAAAAAAATACGGATATTTGCTGTTGTTTTGTTTTAATCTTCTTTCTAGTGTTTTTCTTGGAATATGGTAGATAAAAGAGGCTCTATATACCGTCACCCCTCTACTTTGTACTTCTGCAATAGCATTTTTTAAGTCTTCTTCACTCCAGGCACCTCGTCCAGCATACACCTTCCGTGTGAATTGTTTTTTTTTTTATTGTGACTCGACATATGACAGCACCCCGCTTGATGTTAAGCCAAAGTGTGGTCCATGAATGAATGTTACTGCTACTATTATACAATTCAATAACTGTGAGTAGCAATCACATCCACTATGCCGGCCTAGATGAAACCGGCAACTTACAAGCTAATCCCGAAACGTGACCAAATCACTTCACGGTCTGTATACTTGTAAGTGGTGGTACTACCCCGGATCGGCAGACTGGGTACCACTGCCTACCACTCTTTGATAACCAGACCCGAAGCAAATATCCATCTCTATTTTTTTATTTTTTATTAACAAATATTTGCAATATTTAATACTATTAAATATTACAAATAAAAGCTATGAAACAAATATTTGCTCCGACCGGGGATCGAACCCGGAACTTTACGCGCAACAAACCAGTCGCTAAACCGTTCGTCCACGCCTGTCGTCTAGTTGTCCTGTTTCTATGATACAAGAACTTTAGTAGCTTAGTATAGAAATGTAAAAAAACCAATGTAAAGGTAATGCCGAGCATAAACCATTCCACAATAGTGCGCCACTCAAGCAATGTATCGTCATAACCTTTCTCCATTAAGGCGCTAGCTTTATTGGGATCATATCTTGTGTTTACTTCCCGAAGCTCTTTTGGTAGCCAGAGGCTAACAGCAAAGAGAGTTTATGAGAGCGGTACTATACCAATGCACGTTTATGAAAAAAAATGTGGCAGACATCCATAGACTGGTTATTCGACATCCAGCATGGAAAATTTTGGATAAAACTCGAAAAACGTTGGTAAAACAAGTAAACCGTGAATTAAATTTCTGCGGCTTGCCAAACAAGTTGTCCAAGGACCCCACAAACGAGAACTGTTGCTTCCCGACATTTTCTCCCTCTCCCTCCCCTCTAATAACGCCTACTAGCAAACGAGCATTGTTTCGTTTGATTAGTGTTGGCGCAAGTTTTTTTGAACCGCTTGCATACTTCATTGAAGCTTTTTTTACACATATTTAGGTAGCAAGTGTATCAATATTCGAAAAGACCAACGAACCTTGTTACCCATTTAAGGGATGGTTTTCGGGGAGGGAGAAGGAGGAAATGTCCGCAGGCAACATATATAGTTTGTGGGATCCTTGTTTGACAAGCCGCAGATTTTTTTTTCATTGTTTAATTGTTTTACCAAAGCTTTTCGAGTTTTATTCGAAATTTTTCATGCTGGATGTCGAATTACTACCCCAATGCCAGTCTGCGGTGTCTGTCACTATTTTTCCATAAACGTGCATGGTTTAACAAGAAAATTTCACTTGATTGGATCCGGTTAGGAATCACGTGTCTTCGGGTCCTTCAAACCCTGTCCGAAACCGCCACCAGTGGCGTAGCGTGGCGGGGGCGGAGGGGGCGGCACATTTATGGGGCGGCAAAATTAAAAATAAAATAAAATAAATTGTTACAATTTGAACTTGAAATTCATATTTTTGTTGTACCTATGATTGAAATTTCTAAATAAGGGGGCGGCAAATTTTTTTCCGCCCCGGGTGGCTGACTTCTACGCTACGCCACTGACCGCCACAGTTTTTTCTGCCACTACTTTTCCTAGTGCGTAAAAAATGGATGCTGTGACTTACCGTTGCTTCCAGGCGGTTAGGATACACGTTTTTTCCCGGATTTTCGCCATTCCCCTATCTCGAAAATAGTAGCTCTGCCGTAAAAATATTATATAAGAAAAAATCATAAAATCGACTCAGGAGCTTATTTACCATACAGCAGATAGTTAGAGTCCTTGCAATTCCTGACGCGCTATATCCTAGACTAGACTGTTTGGTTCGAACAGAAATCCAAGCCGTCGAGGACTGATGTATTATCAGTCCGACACGTGGGTATGTTTGTTTAAGCGACATACATATTTAAATCATAGTCTAGACAATGCTTTAATGATGTTATTACTCGTACTATTGACTGGCTTAATATATTCCCAAGATTATTGAATTAAACAAAAGTAAGTACTCTTAAGTACCGTGGTGTACACAAACCGAAAGCACGGGTTCGAAACCACCCACCGGTGCCAAAGTGATATATAAAGTATCTCGAAATCCGATTAACATAATTTCAGGCATAATTTTCTATTTGATTTTCGTTCCGTATTTATACTAAACATATTTCGCTCACTGATTGTGATAATTTTGTTATTATTGAGACAAATTCTTATGGGACAATGGTTTTAGAAAGACAGATGGCGCCAATCTTTTAAATAAATATCTTACATATTTTGATTTATTTTGATTTCATCTCTGTGGTTTTTACATTTCTGTCATAAATAATACAAGTTTGATGTTCAATGTATTGACTGTAATGGTTTTTACTTTGAATAATCTAGTCTTTTTATATATAACCCTAGCTGCGTAACCCGGCGTTGCCCGGGTCAAAATACATCGCACTCTTAACGTTAATCAGTTTTTCTCTTATGTGTATACATATGGCCCAGGAGGATGTTTGCCGACCAAATCGGAGACATCCTCAAGAAAGCTAGGTTGCCTAGTGCCCACAACCATAGAGATTGTATGAATAGAGTTGCGAATGTGAAGGAAGCAAGGGAGTTGTGTCAGGATCGTGGCAAGTGGCGCTCCATTGCCTCACAGGGATAGGCAGAGGCCTATCCCTGTGAGAGGAAGACGTGACAATTTGATTGACAAATTGACAATATAAAACAAATTCGAAAGTACGTTGTTATATTTAAAAAAAAGTTTTATTGCATATTTACAATATTATAAATAATTAACGTAGGGCAGCAGTTTATTGAAACCGTGTCAATGTTCTTTCTCACCTAGAGAATTTATATTTGTCATGAATTATCGTTTGACATTTTGATACCTTGGGTCTATTGTTCCAATTTAAGTAAGGATTTAAAAAATATATATAATATAGCTTATGTTATACTTGGCGTAGATGCAACTTTCTATCAGAATTTTTAATAGTTTTGAAGTCTAATCACAACAAACAAATAGTAAAACTATATTTAAAAAAAACACGCTTAAGTAAAGTGAACTTTTGACGACAGGCGTGGACGAACGGTTAGCGATTGGTTTGTTACGCGTAAAGTCTTGGGTTAGATTCCTGGTCGGAGCAAATATTTGTTTTATTTGCAATATTTATTAATTATAATATTGCAAAAAAAGAGGTTGTTATTTGCTTCGGGTCTAGTTATCACTACCACGGCATTGGTACCCAATCTGCCGATCCGGAGTAGTAGTACCACTTAGTAGTTGTAGTAGTAGTTGCGTTTCAGGATCAGCTTGTAAGTTGCCGGTTCCAACTAGGCCGGCATAGAGGATGTGATTGCTATTCACAGTTATTGAATTGTAGTAGCAGTGACATCCATTCATGGACCACACTCCAGCTTAGCATCAAGCGGGATGCTGTCATATGTCTAGTCAGAAAGTGTTTTTTTTTCGTGACACGTCATCTGACCTCGACCTGCCTGGACAATAAGCTAGAGTAGATTCAAGAATGCCAACGACTGAAAATACCAGTTTACGGTTGCCTCAATCAACGTCACTATGCCGGCCAAACAAATAATGAATTTAAAAATTATATATATCCTCTTAATAAAATTGGTATATATGAAATACGAGTATAATGGTACATTAAAAGTTTGAAGTTAATAACAACCAAATACATCTGCTAAACCTGATGTTATCTGGTCTGATGTTAAGTTAAATATCCTCAATTTTAGAAGTACTGAAAATATATTTTTAATATTATGACTTGACATAT